>BSBN01001323.1:0-2587016 GCA_027924645.1 Cunninghamia lanceolata | reverse complement strand
CTGCTCTTTCCTCTAATTGATCATTGTGCATGTCTAGAGTTGCCTGGAGCTCTATTCTCTACACTCTCCCTACAATATTCTTCCCTGCTGCTACTGCAACAAATCTTCTCTTCTTTGCACTGTTGTGCTACTGCTACATACAATATTCTTCTTCTTTGCTTACAAATTGTCTTCACATTCCTCCTTTTGTCTTTTTCTTCACCCAAAATAATTTGCCACTCAAAATTCAAATTCGCCAACAAGTAATAAAGAGACTGACCAACAATAACTGTTTTCTAAACGGGCCAACAAATGACATTGACTAGTAGGTGGGAGATCTCTAGAGATATTTGACATGTAGGTGCATTTAATGTGCACACTCCAGATTAGATTTCCAACACTCCCCCTTAATCTAGAGACACATACCTCTTTCATTTTGTATCTCCAGAGTTGTCTGTAGTTCTCTAAAGTTGTCTAGAGCTTTCTTTCTAGAACTGAAATCTAGAGGTGACCACAATTCCCAAGTTATCTCTTAGGCATTCAAAGCTCTCCTTTGACAGTGCCTTAGTAAATATATCAATGAGCTACTACTCAAACCTACAAAACTATAGTTTGATCTCTCCATGCTTGACTAACTCCCTTATGAAATGATAATGGATCTCAATATACGTGCTTCATCCATGGAAGACTAAATTCTTCGTCAAGGCTATGGAGGAAGCATTGTCACAAAATATGGTTGTACCATCTTCTTGTTGTTCATTCAAATCTGCACGGATTCTTCTCAACTAAATAGCCTAACATGCTGTTGCATTTGCTTCTATATACTCATCTTATGCTATGGAGAGGGAAACTATGGGATGCTTCTTTGATGCCCATGAAATGGGTCTCAAACCCATGTGGAACACATATCCAGATGTGCTCTTCCTGTCATCTACACTTCCTGCCCAATCACTATTTGTATAACCAACCAACCCAAGCTCATTGGATGCGGTGTACAATATGTCATAGCCTTGTGTGCCATTGACATATCTTAGGATTATCTTTCCTGCTTGCCAGTGTGTGTCCTTAGGTTTCTCCATGAACCTAGATATCAAGCTTACTACAGATATTAAATTAGGCCTTATAGCAGTCAAACACATCAGATTTCCAACCATACTCTTGTAGAGAGTTGGGTTCACTTCATTGTTGATATCCTCCTTTCTCAGTTTTAAACTTGTAGCTATTTGTGTTGGTGCAGGCTTCCTGTTATGCATTTTAAATATTTTCAAGATCTTCTTGGCCTAGGTAGTTTGTGAAATAAATATGCCATTCTCAATTTGTTGTACCTTAATGCCTAGGAAGTACTTGAGCAGACCTAGGTCTGTCATCTCAAACTCTTTCTTCATCAGCTCTTTGAAATTAGCAATGAAGAGATCACTATTACCAATAAAAATTAAATCATCTACATACAAAACAACAATTAAAATCTCACCATTGGCTGCTTTGATGTAAAGTGTCATCTCACTGCTGGTTTTTCTAAAGCCATTACTCAGTAGATAGGAATGTATCTAGTTGTACCATGCCTGAGGTACTTGTGTAAGCCCATAGAGAGCTTTCTAGAGCCTATATACTTTGTCTTCATGCCTTGGGACTTCATAGTCAGGTGGTTTCTCACATACACATCCACTTTCAATACTCTATTCAGGAAGGCTGACTTCATGTCCATTTGATATACCTTCCACTTGTGCTGGGCTGTGATTGCTATGACTACCCACATGGTTTCTATCCTTGCATTTGGTGCATAGGTTTCATCATAGTCTCTTCCAAGATGCTATTTGTATCCCTTGACAACTAGCCTTTCAATCTTTCCCTCAACAGTACTCTTGGTCTTATAGACCCACTTCACTCCAATAACTTGTTTACCCTTGGGTAAGGTTGTTAACTCCCACGTCTCATTCCTTTCTATTGCATCCAACTCCTCATCGATGGACTTACACCATTTTTCTTCTTTGACAGCCTCTTCAAAATCTATTGAATCACCATGGGAGAACAAAGAAAACTCTAGATTTTCATCAAACTCATCATACCTGGTGTCTTCATAAATCTTGTTCACGCTCCTTGTCTTTCTCGGTATTAGAGAAGTGAGCATAGGATATGAAATACTTCTAGAGTTACTGCTGCTTGACTCCAGAGTACTCTGGAACTGAATCTGCTACTGTAGTCTTGAACTAGCTGTATCTGAACTATTCAGGGGATGGCTGCGGAGAGCTCCAAAATTAGATGTAGAGTGCTCTAGGGCTGGTTCTGCTTCACTGCTAGAAGTTCCTGCTTCATTTCCACCTTCTTCATCATCTATGGGTATCTTTTTTGAGTTACCTATGGTGGTGTCAACTGTGGCACCCCATGATTCATTCTTAATGAATTCAACATCCCTGCTGATTATAACTTTCTTGGTAATAGGGTTGTATAGCCTGTAGCCTTTGGATTCTTTATTGTACCTAATGAAGATGAACTTCTCTCCTTTTTCATCAAACTTTTGTCTTTTCTCTTTAGGCACAAATGCATATGCCATGCACCCAAAAATCTGTAGGTGCTCCACACTCCATTTGTCATTTGTTCATGCTTCTTGTGGAATTATGTCCCTTCCAGTCTTTGTGGGACTTCTAGTTAGCAAGTATACTGTTGTTGCTACTATCTCACCTCAATAATCATATGGTAGTCTCTTAGCCTTCAACATGCTTGCTTCCATATCTGTGATGGTTCTATTTTTCCTCTAAGTAACTCCATTTTGCTATGGAGTGTACCATGTTGTAAAATGTTTGTGAATGCCTTCATACTTGCAGAAATTCATAAATTCCTTGGAGATGTACTCTCCCCCTCTGTCTGTTCTAAGGACCTTGATATAACACCACTTTGCTTCTCATCCAAGGCCTTAAACTCTTCAAACTTCTCAAATGATTCAGATTTATTCATCAAGAAATAAACCCAATTCTTTCTGCTATAATCATCTATGAAGGTCATGAAATAAACATTCCCACCTAGTGTGTGGGTCTTCATGGGGCCACACAAATCTAAATGCACCAGCTCCAATGGTGCTCTTGCTCTTCTAGAATGCCCTAATTGAAAGGGATGTTAGTGTTGCTTTCCTAAAATGCAGGCTTCACATTTCCTATTGGGCTCAACAATTGTTGGAAGCCCTCTAACCATTCCTTTTTGAACAAAAGACTTAAACCAGAAAAACTTAAATGCCCATACCTCAAATGCCAAATCTTGAATGGATCTTGGATGACTATCTTGAAGGCTATTTGCTGAGCCACTACTGTAGATGCCATTTGGTTGACTCTGGAGCTATCTGGAGCCATCTAGAACTTGACAGGTTTAACTCTAGAGAGCACTGGAGACTGCAACCTAAGAAGGAACATTCTACTTTTCATCGTATGCACTACTTCAATGACCTTCTTGCTACCATCCCTATCATAGATGATGCACTCCCCTTTCTCCATCAAGATTCCATAACCATTTTAGACCATTTGTCCAATGCTCAATAGGTTATGTTTTATGCCTGGGGAATAATAGACATCCTAGATCTGTCTTTTCTCACCTTGCTTGGTAAGGATAGTGATGAGGCCTTTTCCCATGATAGGAACCTTTTGATTGTTCCCCATCATGATCTCAAACTAGACATTCTTGTCAATGGAGGAAAAGAAATTTGTATTACCACTCATGTGGTTGCTACACCCGCTGTCCAAATACCATACATCTGTGTTGCTCTACTTAGCAAGGTTGCCTATAATAAACACCTTTCAACTATTTTTCATTTTCAGTCTTATCCTCATTTGCTACATGAGCATTCTGACTCCCTTGGTTACACTATTTCTTCATGCACTCATTTGCATAATGATTATACTTGTGACAGTAGTAACATTGCACATTTGACTTAACATACCTCTAGTTGGAGCTACTGCACTTCTTGTTGTAGGAGTCCTACTATGAGGTGCTTAGTCCATCTTCTTGGTTATTTGAACCTCATTTCTAGAGTTACTTCTTCCTCTGCCTTTACCTATGTTGTTTATTCCTCTTCCCCTACCTCTCACACTACTATGTGCCTTGAAGACTTGCTCTAGGGAAGGAGTGGATCTATTTAGCCATTGCTCATGGGTTTGTAGGGAACCCATCAACTCATCTACTATCATCTTTGAGAGGTCCTTGGCCTCTTCTATTGCAATGACAATAGGGTCAAATCTCAAGGGGAGACTTCTAAGGATTTTCTCAATAATCCTTTGCTCTTCAATGGTTTCACTTTATCATCAACTAATTTATCAAGGTGAAAACCCTTGTATGGAAGTCTGAAATAGACTCTCCATCCTTCATCTGCAGGGTCTCAAAATCTCTTTGTAGCAATTAGAGTTTCACCAACTTCACCTTGTCAGTTCCTTTATAACTATTTTCCTGAATTTGCCAGGCCTCCTTTGCATAGTTAGCTACTGTTATTCGGGGGAAAATAGCCTCTATCAAGGCTACCTCAATCAAACTGAGGGCTTTTGCATCATTTCTCTTTGTTTCCTTTAGCTAGTTCTTCTGGGTGTTTGTTAGGGCTGCAAAAGCATTTGGGTTAGTCACATCTATGAACCCACTGACCACAAATTCTCACAAATCATTTGCAACCAAGATGGTCTTCATCTTCTTTGACCAAACATCATAGTTTTTCCCATCAAACATAGGTGATTGTTGCCAACTCTTGTTGTCTCCTCTAGCCATTCTTCTAAATCAAGGGAGACTATTAATACCCAAAATAACTTAGGGCTTGTCCTCAATACCCAGAAAGATAAAAACTAGCTCAACCAAAATTGGCTCTGATACCAATTGTTGTAAGTGGTATAGCTCTGATACCAATTGTTGGAAGCATTACATTCTGATACCACTAGTTGGGAGAAAGAATAAACAAATAGAGATAGAGGGGACACAACACAAAGTACATTGTTCTGCTCTTTCCTCTAGAAAAAGAAACTCTAGACATGCACATAAATCTAATAATTAGAACAAGAATTAACAAAATAATGCAAATATAACATTAGATTCTTTTCCTCCTGGTATTAAAAAAATATGTTAATGCTTCATTAAATTATCTTAAACATATTTAATATTCTCAAATCATAATGACATATTGGATTCCATCTCAATCTAATATTGGATGCCAAATGTCCCTACCTTTATTGTTAATGTAATCCAGCTCAAAAGACTAATGCTAGTTGAGCTTTTATCCTCATTGTCATAAAGGAAAAGGAAAAGGAATCCAACTATTTCAACAAATGTATGACCAAATATTAAAAAAAATGGGTTACTTTTACTTTTGGGAATATGCATTTTGTTTTTTAAATAATTGAGATCTCTTGGTGGAAATTAACACTTGTCAATCTTGCAAAGTAGATTTATAGTATTTTGATAATTTATTAGAACAAGAAACTCTAGACATGCACATAAATCTAATAATTAGAACAAGAATTATCAAAATAATGCAAATATAACATTAGATTATTTTCCTCCTGGTATTAAAAAAATATGTTAATGCTTCATTAAATTAGCTTAAACATATTTAATATTCTCAAATCATAATGACATATTGGATTCCATTTCAATCTAATATTGGATGCCAAATTTCCCTACCTTTCTTGTTAATGTAATCCAGCTCAAAAGACTAATGCTAGTTGAGCTTTTATCCTCATTGTCACAAAGGAAAAGGAAAAGGAATCCAACTATTTCAACAAATGTATGACCAAATATTAAAAAAATGGGTTACTTTTACTTTTAGGAATATGCGTTTTGTTTTTTAAATAATTGAGATCTCTTGGTGGAAATTAACTCCTGCAATCTTGCAAAGGCAAAATTTCTTGTGTGATTTGTATTGAGAAATATACGTCCTTGTACTTTAGCTATTGTTCGTTACAGAGGTGATGGCATGGTGGGATTGGTAGCGGTTTTGATAGAATCTTTGACATGGGATATATGTAAGTCCAAGTAGATGGGAGCTCTGATAGAATTTAAGCAGTTACTCTGCATGGATTGTAGCTCGTGTTTGCTAGCCTGAATGAGGGTAAATGAGATAACCACTGAGTGCACTAATGGCAGTGGTGGTCATATTTTGAATTTGTATTGTTAGTCTATAAAGTTATATTCCTGATATCTCTATTGAATGGGAGATTCACCTTGATGTTTTTTCGTCTTTGCTTAAGGAATCCTAATTCTCTATATTTGGTGAATGGCTGCTTCTTATTCTCACAGCTTAATCTCACTGTAATTCTATTTATTAAATGTATTCACATTTTTTTCTTTCCAGCTGAAGGTAAACCTATGGTGTTTTTGCTTCTCACCCTTTCTAGTCGGTTGCCTGGATTTGGATTCAAAATGTAGATAATAAAAACAAATAAACAAACTTCCTGCCCCTTTTCTTATGGGCAGCTCAATGTTTTAAAAAGAAATTAAAAATTAAAATTAAAAAAATTGTGGTACGCTACATGGCTATAAATCCAAAATTAAAGAGTGCAATGGAAGAAGCTGTTTCTTTAAAAATCTTGGAATCTGCAATAGGTGATTTTTCTGTTATGTTCAACCAATAGATTAAATGAACAGTGATTAACATAATAATATTCAATCACCTAGTTATAAATATTTTCTAATACGGTTTTCCTTATTCGTGCAAAGCTATAGTTGATCGTTAAGTTACTTTTACCTTTACAGGGCCTTTCTCTGAAATACATGTCACAATGATTGCTAGTAGATTTTTGCATATTTGATTTAGTTTTAAAAGTCTTTATTATCTCAATTTGTTTGGAAATTACCTTTTTTTTATGGTGTAAATTTATGATGTTAGGATTTATTTATGTAGTTTTTGAGTCAAATTTACTGACCTATCTCAAAAATGACTTGGAGGATTGCTTTTGGAGATATTTTTGTAGAGTTTTTTCTATTTTTCCATCTTGGGAAAAATTGAGGGATATATTGGAGAAAAACTTAGTTTTTTCTTAGTTCCGATTATTGTTTCTTCTCTCTTGTTCACCTGTAGAGAGCTTGTACTCAGATTCTCATTGATATACTCCTTTCAGTTTAATAGAAACAACAGAGTATTCCTATCTCGATCTTTATCTCATTTTGTAGTGGTAGTTTGATGTTTTCATTGTGATACTTCTTTTAGATTTTTTGTATGTCCTACTATTGCAGGTGTGAGTACAAAAGTCCATATAATACAGGTTGCATGTTGTGTTTGATTTCAAACATTCATGCAAATTATTTTTGTATTGTATGCACATGTGAGATTGTCAAAGTCATTGTCTTGAGAAATTGATTGTGAGTGAAAGAATCAAAATAAGCAAAGTTCTAGTAAAATATCATCTATTAGACTTTAGAGTTTCATTTTTAGTCAAACTTCTACCCCTTTTCTTAGGAAATCTTTTAAGATTAGGTGAAGTTAGCAAGAGAACCGGCTCACTCTGGAGCTTCACTCCAAGTTTCAAGCAACCCATAGGCCTAAGAGTGTTCCCATGTGTCAACAGGTAGCTAAGTTGATAGCTTAGCATTTGGGTGCATACTTTGATTGACAACACTTACCTCTATGGTTTAGATGGTATAAACATTCTTTCCCACCTTATTGTTAAGAAAGATTTAATTGATGTTATTTTAGTTCTTAATTGGTTAAAATGGATTAATGATGTTTATTTTTTTACAAATGTTAATGGGAACTCTAAATCTTATCAAATTCATTGGTGAAACCTAATTTAGGACAACATTTTTATTGAGGGAGTTAATACCCTATTTGGTGTCTAGGTTGCTAAAGTCTTGTTCAGGCCTAGTCCTATCTTGTCTTAGGTTTTTAACCCTCAATTTCTTTCTTTTTTTGGTTTAAAATTAGTGCTTAGGGTTAACCACTTGGTTGGGGTGTGGTTAGGAGCCTTCATGCACCTCAATTAGCCATTTTAGTGCTTTTGAAATCCTTAGGACATTATGTTAGTTGGGTTTGTATTCTAGGGCACCCATTTTACTAGTTAGGAACTCTTAGGTAACCCTACCTAGAAATGGGTGATCCTAGGATCTCTTGGGTGATCTTGACTAGAAAAAGGAGTGACCCTAGCCCTAGGATCTCTTAGTTGACTCTAATTGGAAAAAGAGTGACCCTTGTTTTGAGTGACCTTGATTTGGCCAAAGGGGTGACACTGACTAGCAAAAGGGATAATCCTTGCATAGTGAGTACTACTTATACTCTTTTCAAGAATATTTCTTGAAGGATGTTTCTCCTAGGGGTCTAATTTTCATGCATAGCACTTAAGTTTGCATGGTATGTTTGGTACTTTGTGAGATATCAACCTCATTTATTTCTTATGTTTGTATGAGTGGAGGTTTCTCCTAGGTGTCTGATTTTCTTCCCTAGGACTTAAGTTTGCATGGTATTTTGGACCATACTTTGTGAGATATTTCATGTCTTATGTTTGTTTGAGTGAACTAAAGTCTTAGTTTTCATTTCTACATACTTTTAGATGCATGGTTATGTTTTGGGGGTTTTGGGATGTGTCGATGAGCCATCATCTTCCTCTTCTTCGTGTTTGCAAGTGTGGTCAGTTGCGATGCCAAAATTGATCACTAGATCTAGATGAACTCTTCTCCCTCATGGAGTCATTATGGTGACCTAGTCACACATCTGAGTTAGTCTCTCACCAGTGTTTTCATGCTTGGTACATTGGTGTTGTGTAATTGGCTATCATTTTTTTATCATGACAACTTAGAATGTTTGTGCAATTATGATAGGAAGTGTTACTTGCAATATGAAAAATTTATTCATCTATATTTGTTACATTAATGTATTAACCAACATCTTGGGGTATTATATTTAGTATTAAAGATCATGTTTCAACATTAAGAGCTCTAGGTTGTGTTAGTTTGTTCTTACTTGTATTTTTGTTTTATTTTGGATTAGCATGTATGTGCTAATCCATGCAACTTGTTTGTGAAGGAAGATTTATAACATCTATCTTATCACACACATCAAGGGGGATAGGTTATCCTTGATTGAGGATCTCCAAAAATTTAAAGTGATCACTCCCCTATGTCGATAAAAGTTCATCTGGAAGAAGTAGTGGGGTTGTTACAAGAACTTTTGGCAAGGTTTCCCCATAGGTAGGAGGAAATGCGGGTAGTTTTTAGCCTTAGTAAGAAAGGAGTGAGGCCCAATTTGGAGAGGGTGAAAGGGAGATCTTTAGGAGCCCATGTTAGTCTATAGTTAGGAATATAGTGAATGATCACTATATGACTACTACCCATATGAGAGATCTTATTTAGTAACATCAACTAACTTTTAAGGGTTCCATACAAGGAACAAAGGCTAAGAATCAATTTTTGGCCCTTGATCAATGTTTTGTGATGCATCTCTATAGTGGTAATACTAGGGATTAGTGTGCCATCATGTATTTGCACAAGTTTGCTTCCATTATGTGGCATTAGGAGGTACAAAAGCATCACCTATATATTGCTATAGTTTCTTGGGAAACATTCTTAGAGATATTCATTCAGTTACCTTTTAGATAATTTTAGGTAGTATCATGATGATGAGTTCCATGAGCCTTGGTAGCTAGGTATAACTTTTAGTCAATATCATAATCACTTATTTAAACTAAAGCAATATGCAAGCTCACTTAAAAGGATTAGAAGCTACTTGTTCATAGGTTTGTGAGAAGTTTGAACTCTCATATTATTAGTGGTGTCCTAGTGTAGGAACCTAAGACTTTAGCAAGAGGCCATGGAAGTCAAATAGGAGCTCAGGCCATGGTTACTTATCAGGAAGGGTTTGGGGTTTGAGGATACTAGCCTCAACCTAAGGAATATTTTAGGAAACCTTTTGTACCTCTTAGGACTCCCTAGTAGTAGAAGAGATATAAGATTCAGTAGGTACCTCAGAGTTTGTGGGATTCTAGTAGTCATCCTTGCTTAGATTAGAGTAGGCAATGACAACGAGACTTCCTTTTTTGATAGTAGGCTAGTGGTGGGTAGCCTAGTTCTAGGCATTTACACTTTATAGTAATTGAGTGTACTACATCCAATCCCATCTCAAGTCTTTGGATGCTACTATACTTGTGGTTAGGAGGACCACTTTTTGATTTCTTACTCTCATCCTGATAAGTGTTAGCTGGTGATCAGATTGTTGCAACACTAGAGATAATAGTTGGATATGCTAGCAAGTCTCACACGACTTTTGCAATGGTGGATAATTTCCACATAGAGCATTAGTGTATAATTGTTGAGATCGTAGGTATATTTGGTAGTATCTAAATTTCTATTTTGTTTGATTTTAAAGATTCAAACTTCTTAAATTCCCCATCTTTGGTTGAGCATTGTAGGTTGGTGGTATCAAGGTAGGATGATAAATGGAAGATTAAATAATTAAAAAGTGCTAATGTGGTAGTAAAATCAAGTGTGAGTAGTTGCATGTAGGATGTTGGAACCTTCACAACCACCATTAATTTATATGTCCTACCATTGGGATCTTATGAAATGGTCCTTGGTATGGACTAGCTTGATGCTCATCAATCAAGCATTGATTTTAACCATATGATAGTAGAGTGTATGGATGACCTTGGTAATCAGGTTGTGGTTTTTGGGATATATGTATACCCATGTCTCTTCATATTATATTGGTCATGCAACTAAAATAGAGGATATGGAATGGATGTTATATGTTTTCTATCACTATAGTTATCTCTTTAAGAGTGAATTTCATGAGGTATCTCTCGATGATCACCTCCTCTTGAGGGATTTTATTGATGTCTTTCCAAGTGTTATTCCTAGTGTGTCTCCAAAGAAAGATGTGGACTTCCAAATTGATTTCATTTTGGGAGCAGAGCCCATCTCACATGCATCATACTATATGACCACTCAATAGCTTAGTGAGCTTTGGTTGTAGTTAAAGGGGTTGTTAGACAAGGGTAACATTCATCCTAGTGCATCTCCTTGGGGGGCACCTATCATCTTCATTAAGAAGAATGATAGATTTCTTCATTTATGTATTGATTACTAGTAGTTGAATAAAGAGATGATGAAGAATCAATATCTCTTGCCAAGGATCAATGACCTATTTGATTAGATGAATGGAGTTAGGGTGTTCTCTGAGATTGATATGAAGTCCAAGTATCATTAGCTTCACATTTAGGAGGCAAATATCCATTGGACTACATTTTACACCCATTATGGACACTATGTGTTCACTATAATTCTATTTGATTTGACAAAACTCTATCAATGTTAATTATTTTGATGAATGGGGTGTTTTGTACTTACCTTGACTAGTTTGTCCTTATATTTTTAGATGGAATGAGATTTTGAAAAGGATAAATTTCAAGTTCCAAGCTCTAACTTCTTCCAAAATTGACTTTAATTTCCAATTTGAGCAATGCCCATTTAGAATTGCATTGACCATGATCTGTGTAACCACTTCAACCTCAACACTATAATGAATATTCATATAAGTCACCTTGAGGCCTATAAAGAAACCTATCCATTCTCTACAATTATTCATTTTCTTCCTTAAATAAGTGGATCCACCTAACACAAAACCTAAATTCCCTTTGGAAGCTCCATCAAAATTCAATTTCACATCCCCATGAGGACCCTACCTTTTCACTTCCTATCTACACTTGACTTTGACTACACTCTCGTAAATGGAATGGATATTGGCCATTGTTTTAACACTTTTAGTTCAAAGGCATTCAAATGATCCTATACGAGTGTAGTCATGGATGGAGGGCCCAAAGAATGGACTGTCCAACCATATAGCTAGAGTAAACACAACAAAAACAACACAAGAATAAAATTCAATGAAAGATCATGTGATTCAATATCTCAAAGAGGAATAATATGGGCTCATAAGCATGTCCTTTGGTAGAATACAAATTACATGAATGATATAGCTTTGAATTGCCTTTTGCAAATCCACAATTAAATACTAAGAACTTTCTATACTCAATATATTCCTAATACATAAAATGAACGTTTATATATCATCTTCTAGCTCGAAGAATGCTCTGCATTGGCCTTAAGAGGTCTCAAACTCCACAGCGATATGAAACATGTAGGTCAGCTCACAACTCATGGTAATGCTACAATGCAAATGGATGAAACATGTTGTGGTTATCAATGAAGGTTTATGCGGTCCTTTACTTCCTTGTGTGATGTTATATTTAGCTCCACAAGTCACGGGAATGCTCTACAAATCTTGTATGCTCAACTGAATCCTGATTTCTCTATTCTATTAAGCTAATGATCTCTAATAGTGATAACTCTCCGTAGATAAATCCAAATCTCATAAAATATGAATATGATGTAGATACCATTGTCTAGAATATGAATCCAACTCCACAAGCTCTAAAATGATGATGCATACCTAGAATACGGTAGAAAATGTTGAAACTACAACTGACTAAACTACAACTAAAATACAAGAAAAGAAAAGAATCAAAATATTTTTGGTTGATGGAAGATTTCTCTTCAAACTAGGATGCTCATACATTAGACACTCAATGTTGTTTGAAAAGTGAGTCCCTCACTTTGCTAGGGATAGAGGAAAACCAAGTCGGTCTACCTTAACTTGAGAAATCCATGATAAATCTGCTTTCGGTCTTCCTTTCAACTTGACCAGGTACTCTTTATCCTACTTACCTCTGGTGCTACGCCCAACTCTACTATCCAAAATTGGCTTTATCTGCTCCACTTGATGTGGTAATTGATCTTTTAATCCAACTTCAATGCTATCACTTGATCCTTCTTCATGATACTGATGTAGGTCTGCAATGTTGAATATAGGTGATATGCCAAATGTCTCTAGTAACCTCACTTCATATGCATTTCCTAAATCAAACTTCCTAAGAATCTTACATGGTCCAAACTTCCTCGTCTTCAACTTGTTGTATGTCCCCACTAGTTCAATCTCTTCTTTCTTAGATATACCATAACTACATCTCCAAAAAAAATTCCTTATGTCTCCTCTTCTCATCTGCTTATTCCTTATACTTACTATTCATCTCCTCCAAGTGATTTTGACCTAATTATGTAGTGTCTAATGGAGTCAGGTTGTCATTGATGTCAAAAAGGTATTGATGGTTTGGAGTTGTTGCTTCATGATAGGATGTGTGTTGCTTTAGTGTGTTCATATTGATAATATGTTATCAAGAGCACAATGTGTCTTCACTGAGTTGTTTCTTTTTTAGAGATGGTTTTGAGAATGTTTCAGGGATGCAGAGTGTTTCAGGATATCTTCAGGATGAATATTTGATATCAATATGGTTTTGAGTTTGAATTGGTGCCTTCATACATTAGGAATTGTCATATGATCATATGGAGCTTTAGGATCTCATGTAGACTTCATATTGTTTGGCTTCATGATTCATTCTTGATCACCATGTTTATGACTGGTTCATACTTGTTTGTGTTAGTCATTTCAAGAAGTTCAAGCATTGTTGATGTAGGATGTTCAAAGAAGATATCAGGACATAAGTTTGTCATGATTTCATCCAAAGAGGTTACATAATATAGATGTATGTGCTCTCATGCCATAAGTTATAATCAGGATTGAGTTGAAGTTTTTAGAGCCATCACTTGGATAACTCATAAGGAGTTTTGTTATGCCTCTTGTTATGATTCACGATAATCAGTGTGAATCTTTTCTTCAAGTTGTTTATAATATGTCATCATACATTATGCTTTCAAGATTTGCCTCAAGACAAGGTTGTTGGTGATATATTGTTGTTGATGTGCCTTAAGGTTGACACAGGTTGATAAGGTGATATTTTCAGTGGAGTATTCTACAGAATGTACAGTGAGCTTCTTGTATTATGACATCCTCTGTATCATTTAGTGGCACTTTGACACTCTTTATATCATGAGACAAAGAAGAGTTATTAATTCAAGGTTGAGATGTGTTTTTAGGACTCAGTATTGCATCAATGAAGGTGAGTTTCAGTTGTGGATTATCAGTAATTTGTAATTAGTGGTTGATATGATCATGAAGGGTCAGATTTGATATGATCATGGAGGGTTAGACTCTCTAAAACTCTAATTCCTTCAATATTTTGAAATCAATGTTTATTATTTACCTTAGCCCATTTGTTAAGAATGCACTTTATGTTTCAAAATATAGGGGACTTAGTATAGCAGGTTTATAACTTACATATTACCTGTTGAAGGCCTTTTGAGTCGTTATGGTGATCAGCCTCTTCCCTCCTTCTCTCCGATGGCACAAGTCTCATATTGTGTGCGATGGAGGCAAAAAACAAAGTGGCAGTCGAAGGTTATGTTCTTAAAAGAGCATCGAAGGTTTTTATAAAAAGAACATTCTTTATAAGAAATTGTTTGGAGCCTAATTTTTCTTTAAAAAGCATCATTTTTTTTTGAGTTTAAAAAGCATTAAAATGCTTTATGAAATATGGAGATCCCATGATATGGAATGTTCAATAAGTTTTTAAATGATTTTTTGTTTTAGTCAAAGGGGAGAAAAGATAAGGGTGTTAGAACAAGCTATATTAATAGCTTTGTTAAAAATAGAAAACTTTGTATTTAAATTGCCCTTTTATGTCATATGTTTATGACATTTATATTAAAAGGCCACCGAATATTTTTGGAGATGATAAGTTTTCTTTTAAATTAGAAACTTAATTCTTTTACCTCCTAAATTTTTGACTCCGTGAGATATCATCAAGTAAAGTGATTTTTAAGATTTTTTGAGGAGTTATTTTGAGATGGAAGATTTATTTCTATTCTTGTGATTTGGAAACAAATAAGGTGGTTTTCTTTTGAAAGGCAGATTGGAAAAAGTTTTTGAAGACTAATCTTTTGCAGAGAGAAGAGAATATGAAGACGAGAGAATATGAAGAAGATCCAAGAGATTTTATTTACAAGACATTGATTGATTTCATTATTATCTTATTTTTTCTTAAGATGTTTTTTTTTTAGATTGAGTGTGAGAAGATGAAAGGTTTTGAAAAAGAGGATAATGAAAATTTGTTTGAAGAAATTTGTAGGCGAAGAAGATAATCAGATTGAAGGGTTTTGTGATTTGGAGAATATGAAAGGTCATGAAAAGATGAAATTGATTTTGCAGAATGCGAAGAGGTATCTTATTTTTATTGGCTTCACAAGTACATTGACAGAGTGTGTGTGTGTAATTGTATACAAAAATGAAGACAATTTCTACAAGATCCTCTTGAAGAGAAAAGAAAGATGAGAATATGATACTGGGTATGTGATGAAGAAAGAGTGTTGAGTTATGCAGAGATAATCAGATGAATTGTTATGCAAGTGTGAATGAATTGAGAATTGAATGGAAACAGAGTATCCCTCTGATCTTGTTTATTACTTCTATTGGTGATTTGGTTTTCCAGTGAGGCCTTGTATTAGCTAGTGAGGCTTGTAGGTCAGTGAGACCTATTTGTTTGCCAGTGAGGTATATCTGTGTAGGAAGTGGGTGCTTCTATTTGGTATTGGAGTTGGTGCTCCTAGATACATTTTGTATAGCCAATGAGGCATGCCTTTTAGTTAAGCCAGTGAGGTGTGCTTTTCAGTTAAGTCAGTGAGGCAGTTTTGAGTGGTTTTTCTACCCCGAGAGGGTTTTCCACTCCAGTAATTCTTGTGTTAATGATATTCTTCTATGTGTGTATTTGCTTCTATGTTAAGATTTATCTCTATGTGGTCCTGCTCATAATTTTCATTATCAAACTTGTACATATATGTGTAATAGTTTATTGATGGCTTTCTCTTTCTGAGTCTTGTAAATTAAAAGTTATAATAAGTTACAAAATTTTACACAACACCAATTCACCCCCCTCTTAGTGTTGTCCTAGACTCCTACAGTGTCTCCATGTATTCTGTAAATTCTTCTACCTCTGCACTTCTCTTGTTATCCATATTGATGTCTCTTAGCTCTACAACTCCTCTAGGTTGTACTCTGATCACAACTTCAAATGATGTCTTCCTTGTACTTCTCCTCACTGAGTTATTTTATGCAAATTATTCTTGTGGTAGAATTAGATCCCATTTTATTTCCTTATCTCCTATTAGTATCTCAACAAGTTACCCAAACTCCTATTTACCTCTTTTGTTTGTCCATCTATCTATGGGTGAAATATTGAACTAAACTTTAGGTCTGTCTTCATCTTCTTCAACAATGTTCTCTAGAAATATCTAATAAATCTAGTATCTCTAAAAGAAAATATACTCTTTGGTAATCCATGCAATCTCACAATCTCCTTGAAAAATAGGTGAGAAACATGTATTTCTTTATTTTTCTTCTTACAAGGAATGAAATGAGCCATCTTTGAAAATTTGTCCACTACTACAAATATAGAATCATGTCCTCTCTACATTATTGGCAAACCTAATATGAAATCCATGCTTATGTCCTCCCAAGGTCTCTTTGGTACTATCAAAGACTTGTACAATCTAGTATTATGACTACTCCCTTTTGCAACTTGACATACTCTGTAACTCTAAACAATGTTTCTTACATCCTTATATATCTAAGGCCAAAAATAATGTTCATTCACCAAAGCTATTGGCTTGTCAATTCTAAATTGTCTTGTCAATTCTAAAATGTCTTGCTAATCATCTACTATGCTTCTCCTTGATCAAATTATCTCTCATTGAACTTCTAGGTATACACAACTAATTCCCTTTGAACAAAATATCCTCCTGAATGAAGTAATCCAACCACTTGCTTCTATCTGTCACAATGGGTTCTCTACATGCTTTCCATGCTTTTGCAAAATTAATATCATCTTCATACATGTGCTTAAGTTTTTCAAAACCTAATACTTATACCTTCATTTTTATCAACAAACTCCTTCTGCTCAATGCATCTGCAACTTTGTTTGACTTTCCACTTTGGTGCTTCAATAAAAATGTGTAACTCTACATGAACTCTCCCCATCTCATTTGTCTCTGATTCAACTTACCTTGACTATTCAAATACTACAAAGCTTGATGGTCAGTGTACAACACAAATTATTTAGGCAACAAGTAATGTCTCCACTTCTTCAATACTTGAATTATGACATAGAACTCACAATCATAAACAGAATATCTTCTCCTTGCATCATTCAACTTTTCACTGAAATATGCTACTGGTCTCCCTTCTTGACGTAACATTCCTGTTGGTGATTGTTTTGATGCAATCATAACAATAAGTTAAAATTCACATATAATGAACTGAAACTATACTTGAAAGATAAGAAGGAATCATTTAAGATTCAACTAATCCCAAGTCTACAATGGTTCGGTTGGTCAAATTTAGTTGGTCAATGTGAAGCTATAATGTTCAAGGGGCCTTACGTAGTTTAAAGTTTCTTTGTGGTTTACTGGACTAAGATTATGCAAAAGATCATGAGATATGTCAATGCTTTTCATTCCTTTGCATAAAAGTGTTACTGCGCTGCAATTTTTAGATGGTTTTCTTGAATTATTACAGCTTTCTCCTTCATACACTTATGAAAACTGTCTACTTTTAACTCTGTTATGCATACTTCTTCAAATTTGAGACAATTTCCTTCAAATTTATACGTTTTCAGCTAAATATTTCAGATGGGTTGGGAAAAGTTAGAAAGATCTAATCTATACCTCATTTACTCTACCAAAGGATCTAATTGTTCTGTTATGCACTATGTAAATACTACAGCAATTTGATCAAATCCATAGTAAAAACCTTAAATACAAGTCCTGAGCATTTTCACAAACATACATTTAAAATTGCAAGCTCTCAAAGATAATATTTCAAAACACAAAGAAGAGCAGGAGAACACTCAGAAGATAGATGCAGAACTCCAGATTCTATTGTATTAGAAACAAATAGTCATACATGATTTACAATGTAGGAATGACTCTTAGTTTCATTGATCAAACTACAAAGAACTTACAAGCTTTACAGATACAGTAAGGAAGCCAGACATTCCACGCACACCTTACTGCAGACAAACAAGCGACCTCCTTCTTCTACTTCTAAACTAAACTAAGCTAACTTGTTGTGTGCTTCTAAAAATCCCTATTGTAAAGTATTACAGTGCAGAGAGGCACAATATAAAGACTTTCTGATTGTCCTCACTACAGCAAAAAAACCCTAACTAAAACCCTGGTTCAAACCCCCTGCTTACAGCAATAAATATAGGTGAACCAGTCCCTCGAAAATATCTCTGAGCAGTGTCAAATCTGGGCGAAATATTGCCCTTTCTGAGAAGCTCTAGCAGCTCAGCAATAACTTTTGTTTGTCTATTGTAGTAATACTCCCAGCTGCAACCATGTCCTCCATTTGAATGGCCTTGACTTCTTTGCACTTCGCCTTGACTTCTTACTCTTGAGATCAGATTTTCTTCTTCCATGAGGTCACTGTGTTGAATTTCTAGCTGCTTCCTCAACTACAAGCCTGCAAGACAAGACAAGCAATAAGTATCAATTTTATCAAATGAACAACAGGAAACTAAAATATCTGTTTAAATCAAGGTGACTGTGCAAAAATGTGGAAATCTGGCTCAGAAACCCTCAAAAACACGTTCAAAATGTATACAGATTGCCCAAAACCAAACGAGTCAACCATCGCTGACCAGAAAAATGCCACGAGCGCCAAAAATGTGTTTTAAAATTCCCACCGCTTCGTCCATTCCCGCCCATCTGCATGATAATCACCATCGGCGTGCCCAAAAATCACTTGGGCGATATTCGTTATTTCCTCCTTATTTCTTTCCATTGGCGTAAGTCTGTACTATCAGCGAGCCTCAAAATTCTTTCACCGATCATTCTCTTCCATCGCTTCATTATTTCTTCCTTGCTCTCCATCGGTGAGAGGTTCGCCATCGGCGAACTCTAAATCCTCTTCGCCGATCCTCATCGTTAGGTCGATGGCCCCCTTTGCTTTGTTCCATCGGCGAGAGATTCACCTATCAGCAAGCTCCTTATTTCTTTCACTGATGCCTCTTGTTTCATCGATGGCCCAGCTTACCTGCTCATCGCCCTCATCGGTGTGAGGCCTACTTATCGGCGAGCTCCAAAATTCCTTCACCGATCACTATTGTTTGGTTGACAGCCCTTCGGCTTGTATTTCTTTTTTATCGGCATGAGAATCGCCATTGGCGAACTCACAAATTTCTTCGCCGATTTTCACTGTTTCATCAATGTCATTCGTCGGTGAGACTCTTACCGACAACCCTTCATATCATCCACCTTACTTCCATCACCCTGACCTTGCCCATCGGCAAAGGCCCAAATGCTTGCACCGATCTATATTGCTTGGCCGATGACATCCCATCGGCGAGAGATTATACCATCGGCGGGCACTAAACTTCTTCCGCTGATGACTTACCTTATACCAACGCTCTTTCGTTGTTCTCCATCAGTGTGAGATCACCCATCGGCGACTCACAAACTCCTCCTTCCGATGGCATTTGCTTTGTTTCATCGGCGAGAGACTCCACTGTCGGTGAGCTCCTTATTTCCTCCGCCGATGCCTCTACCTTACTTGCTCATTGTATCGGCCCAACTTTGCCCATCGGCAAAGGATTTTCAACCACCATCGATTGCATATGCTACGCTGATACCCGATATCGGTGAGAGTTTCACCGATATCCATCTTCCCATCCTTCGCATTTCGGCTAAGTCCTCCCTCCCTTTCTTCCATCGGCCTGACCTTGCCCATCGGCAAAGGCCCAAAAAACTTGGTCGACAACTACCACTATACCGATAGCCCTTGGCTATCGATGAGACCATACCCTTCGGCACGATGAATTCAAACTCGACCGATGATCTATGTTACGCCGATCACTATTATTTCGGCCACAGGCTTACCAAAGCCTTTGAACCCGAACTATTGAACCCTGCCACTATCGGCATGAGTCCTGCCGATCTCCCTTTCGTTTATGCTTTATCGGTGAAAGATTCCACTTCGGTGGAACACTCCAAAGCCCCACCGATGGCAACTATTATGCCGATAGCCCTTGTCTTGAACCCAAACCCTGAACTAATAAACCATCGAACCATTTGAACCCCACCATAAGGTTCAACGCGAAAGGTTCAATGGGGCGGTTCGACGATACACAGCGACTGTTAAAAGAAAATGAACCCCACCAACTTCGAACCATTGAACCATCGAACCAAGGTTCAATGCGCAGGTTCAAACCTGCGAAAAAACACTTCAATGAATAAAAAATGGCGAGCAAAGTGTTAGATGTATTTTTCTGCAAAACAATCAAATGTAACATACAGAGCGGAACCCAGACAAAATTGCCCACGACCCGGAACCACTAAGTATGAAAATTTTCAAAATTTAAAATGAATGCCAACAAGAAAAAAGGCAAACAACTGATTGTTTATCATGCAAAACCTGATAGTACATTTTACCTAAATGATCATAACTTGCAAAATATGATGAATTTTAAGATGGTTCAAAAAGCAACCCTAGCTCATTTTTCACAAGGAATCCAACCATATTATGCAATGGTACTAAAAATGCAATTTTCTATATTTTTAACAAGGTTTGCAAATCTGACTCTCTTTTCCCTTTACCACCAGATAGAACAAACACAAGCAGAAGCAATCCTTTGGTAGAAATCATAAATCCTAGATATACTAGTTTTGTCTTCATGAAACTGCATTTGTTGATGTTTATCAACAATTTCTCTTCTCTCAACCTTTGAAGCACTTATCTAATATGATGCAAATGTTCTTTTCTTCTACTGAAAAATAAAATATCATACAAGTAGACAATAACAAACTTACCCAAGAATTTCTTCAAAACCTCACTCATCAACCTCATGAAAGTACTTGGTTCAAAGGCATCAATAATCACTCATACAATCCCTCATTGGTCTTGAATAGAGTCTTCCACTCATCTCCTTCTGTGATCCTGGTCTAATGGTATCCACTCCTTAGGTCTATCTTCTTGAAATATCTAGCTCCACTCAAACAATCTATGATATCATCCATCCTTGGAAATGGAAATCTATACTTGGCTGTGATCTTATTGATTGCTCTAGAGTCTATACACATCCTCCATTCTCCATCTTTCTTCAGTGCTAGCACTGCAGGTATCGCACATGGGCTTAAACTTTATTTGATCAATCCTTTCCTTAACAACTCCTAAACTTGACTACTTCACTCCACATTTTCTACTTGTGTCATCCTATGTACCTCTTTGTTAGGAAAATTAGCTCTAGGTATATGATTCATATGATGAATAATACTTTGGATTGGTGGAAATCCTTCAGGTACATTCTTTGATACAATATCTTGGTACTCTATCAAAAATTCAATTATCTCCTCTAGCGGTGGTTCTTCTTTCGCAATGGTGATTTCTGCACTTAGGGTTCCACAGTTCTTTGGAATCAATGCAAAAAACATGTTCTCATGCCTCAATCCATCCAAAAAATTCCTTCCATCAACTAAACAAATTCTAGCATTACCAAATACTTCACTTTTATGCTCTTCTTCTAAAGGTATCAAGATATGTTTCTTCCCATTTGATGTTATAGTGTAGGTATTCTTTCTCCCATCATGTATTTCCTTCCTAGCATATTTCCATGGTCTTCCCAACAATATATGACATACATCCATCGACATAATATCACACAATACCTCATCAGTTAACATAAGATCCTATATGAAATTTCACCAAACATTGTTCACTCACCAATACCTTGTGCTCATGTTGAATCCATGCTATCTTTTAGGGATTTAGATGTTTCAATCTCTCTAGATTCACCTCCATTACCATCTCCTCTAAAACTAAATTATCAATACTACCACTATCAATGATAACCTTACAACATTTACCTCTTGATTTGCATCTTGTCTAAAACAAACTTTTTCTTTGTGGTGGTTCCTCAATTGTTTCTACTTGATTTAAAGCTCTCCTCATGACTAATGATTCTCCTTTCTCCATCTTTCCCACTGAACTAGGTGATCCAACTAGTTTTTCCTCTGCATATGCTACTCTTGCACTATTCTATGTCCTCTTGCTAATACTCCCTTGATGACATTCAAATGCTCAATGTCCTTTGCCTCCACACTTGAAACAAGTTCCTCTAAATGATCTCTTGTCAAATTTGCTTTCATCTCTCTGGCATCCTTCATTGTGGTAAAAATTATGATTTCCTCTGCTACTATGGTAGAAATTTCTATCATCTCTCTGGTGGTATGAATTGTTGTCTCTATCTTCTTTCTGTTATTGGTTACTCTCCTTGTTTTTCTCCACATATTGTCTTTCTCCTCTAGAATGTGTGAACTACCTTTTTGAAAATTTCCTCTTCTACCTCTCTATCTTTTCTCATGCCTTTTATTTAACTTATTTTCAACTTTCAATGCAAATTGATATGCTTCATCTATTGTTGCCATCCTCACTAGATTTAGTTCTTCTTGAATGTTCATCCTCAATCCAATTATGTACTGTACCACTTTCTCCTTGATTGTTTCACTGTGTCCAGTCCTTATGATCATCTTATGAAATTCTTCAATGTACTCCTTCACAATCTTCTCCTTTTGCCTTAGGTTTTACAATATTTTCAACAATTCCAACTCATAGTCAATAGGTATGAACTAATTCTTCAATTTTGTCACCATCTTATCCCATTTTATGATTTTCTCCTTTCATCTCCTATTTCTATCTAATTAAACTTCTTTCCACCAAATAGCAGCATGCCCTTTCAACTTAGTTTTTGCAAATCTCACTCTTTCTAGATCTTCTATTTCCTCATATTCAAAGTTTTCTTGCATGTCATTTTATCCAATTAATCAATTCCTCAAGATTTAAATTTCTGGTATAGTTTGATATCTCTATTCTAGGTCTTTTACAAATCTTAGAAATAGCTTTCAACATCTTTACCTGATCTGATTCTTCTTCTTCTAGGGCCTCTTCATTTTGGTCAGCAACTTGAAATTCATCATCATCACTCTCATCTTCATGTCTAGGGTTTAGTTCTCTTCTTCTATCTTCTTCTACAACATCCAATCTAACATTCATACCATTCTCATCATCTCTATCATTTCTTCCATTATTCAAGAAACATTGGCCATAGTAGGTACTCTCCTTGGTGACATCTCTTCCTAGGATCCAGTGCAACTACCTCAATTAAGCGATCTAACTACAGGGTTGTAACTACCTCAGAATCAGTGGTCTATTGACAAACACAAGTAGGTTGCCTTAGTTCAGTGATCTCTTTATCATAAGATCTTTTGAAATGCCTTCACTCCCAATGGATTCACAAACTTCACTCTGATACCACTTCGTGCAATCACGAATGGAGGGCCTAGAGAATGGATTGTCCAACCATGTAGCTAGAGTAAACACAATAGAAACAACACAAGAATATAATGCAATGGAAGATTATGTGATTCAATATCTCAGAGAGTTACAGTTCTCATATGTTGACAACATGCAGACAAATTTGGGCTCACAGGCCTATCCTCTGGCATAATACAGATTACATGAATGATATAGCTTTGAAGCACCTTCCGTAAGTCCACAATTAAAGACTAAGAACTCTCTATCCTCCTCAATATATTCATATTACATCAAATTCATGTTTATATATCATCTTCTAGCTCAAAGAATGCTCTATGTTGGCCTTAAGAGGTCTCAAACCCCAAAGCAAGATGAAATGTGTAGGTCAGCCTACAACTCATGGTAATGCTCCACAAATGGATGAAATGTGTTGCGGTTCTCAATGAAAGTTTATATGTTCCTTTACTATGTTGTTTGATGTTCCATTTAGCTCCACAAGTCACACGAATCCTCCGCAAACCATGTATCCTCAACTAAATGTCAATTTCTCTATTCTATGAATGTTAATGATCTTTTGATAGTGATAACTCTCCACAGATGAATCCAACTCTCGTTAAATTTGAATATTATGTATATTCCATAGTGGATAATCTAAATCCATCTTTGTATGCTCTAAAATGATGATGTGGTAGAATGCAGTAGAAAATGTTGAAACTACAACTGACTGAACTACAATTGAAATGCAAGAAAAGAAAAGAATCAAAATATTTTTTGTTGATGTAAGATTGTGATTCCAAGCAAGGTATACTGATCACCAACTTCCAAAGAAATCAAATTGCAAGTCATAAGACCTTAAGATTAGGGGTTTTCCTTCTTTACCCTCCTTATGCCTTGTAGCCCTCTTTTAGAGGTTTTTTCAACATAACTTTCAAATTACATCTCAGACCTAGAAACCAAATGGCATTTCAGATACCCATTTGGCTCTACTTTAACATATCTCAAAATCTCATATACTTGTTGTTATCAAATATTCATACAACAATAATAAACCATTAAATACTTAATACCTCAATAGAAATAAGATAAATATAAGTAAACTAAGATTATACCTTGTAGACTGATTTACCTTGTGTCTTCCATTGTTGCCTATCTCTCAATGATCTTGTGAATGATGTGTGCTCTCAGAAATGTGCTTCCTTGCATTCCAAGATGACAATGATGAGAATGGCTATGAAATAGATCATGCAATGCAACTACAATGCAACACTAAACTATAATGAGGATGTAATGGGATGAATCCATGGATGATAATACAATGAGAATGATAATATGCAAGTGATGGGAGCCAAAGGCACGCTATGGTTGAATTTCTATTGCATAAGTTTGCAAAAGCTTGTAGATGTCTAAATGAAAGAATGAGGGTTCCTTTTATAGACCAAGGATAGGACAATTTCAAGTGTCACAATCTCAATGGTATAGAAGAAGTATTGTGATGTGTACAGTTTGGATTTGGTTGGTTAGGATGAGATAGAGAAATATGGAGAATGCTCTTCTCATGTTGAGAGAAATATGGAGAATGTTCTTCTCATGTTGATAGAAACATGGAGAATGTTCTTCTCATGTTGAGAGAAATATGAAGAATGTTCTTCTCATGTTGAGAGAAACATGTAGAATGTTTTTCTCATGTTGAGAGAAATATGAAGAATGTTTCTCTCATGCTGAGAGAAATATGGAGAAGAAATAGGAATGGTTAGAGACATGTGGGTGAGATGATAATAGATAATTAAATATTTAAAATATTTAATTATCTATGCAACATAATGAGGTGGATTATGAAGTGGAAAGTGTGACAAGGATAATGATGTGGAATTTATGGAGTGGAAACTTTAGGATATGATGAATTAAATGGTTTAGAATTATTTAATTAGGGATGACATTAGAAGAATTGATAAATGATTTGTTATAGAATTATGATAATGTGAATCAAATAGATAAATTATTGAATTTATTCATTGATAGAGAAATATGAATTAAATAAATAATAAATATTTATTTAATTTTTCTTTTCCATTTTTAGGTGTATACACTTGTTTTGGAACATCACCCCTCAAAATTGACTGTCCCGCTGTTTTAAGGGCAAATTAGCCCACTTTTACAAAGCAACTATACAAAATCCTTCACCCAAACTTCCAAAACCTATTCATCTATTCTCCTCAGGTCACAAATGGACAAAATCAACATTTTTTATCAATGGGAACACTCACAATTTCACCCAACACCAAAATCTCATTTCTAGGCCTTCTAGGCTTGCCTACAAGGACTATCATAGAATATCTTTTCATACAGACTAGATCTTAAGACTATAAAAGGATTTCTAAATACCCTTTTTAGATTTATAAAACATAGCAAAAACTTGGCATAGGTTGTTTTGGACCAAACCTCCCAAAACTTGATTGTTCTGTTGTTCACAAGGACTAAATTAAGCTTGGTAGCAAGATGGTTTATTGGTTCTCAATACCCTAGGGCACAAACTACTCAACCAACCCTTCAAACACATCAAAAATAACCTTATCAATCTTCCCAAACCATATTCCACACTTTCCCAATATCATTTATCAAACTCTAACCTCCATACATCATTTCTTGGACTCAAACCCTCAAAACAGGGTTTCCAGGCAGTTTTTAGTAAATCGCTTGTAACTTTCTCATCCCACAATTAAATTTTATAAAATAAAATGTTCCAAAAACTAGACTCACTCATATTTCTTCTCCAAGTTGTTTCAGATCATGATTTGACCATACATGGCCATAGTAAACATTAGAACAACAAGAAAACAGTCTAAAAATGCAGAAAAATGGGGTTCTTTAATTGTTTTGTCATCCAAAAACTTCACCAACCTCTTGCAAAACCAAAAACAAGGCATATTTTAATTGTATTTAACCCCAAACCCAACCAATCCAACTAACTTTCCACTTCCCAACCTTTTATTTCTTCATTTACATCAAGTGACTCTTCAAAATTCTACAATTTTGCACCTTTTTGACAATATTACAATATGAACTCAAATGACTCCAACTAGACTAATTACAATATAAAATGGTCTATTATTACCTTATAGAAAAAAATAATATTCAAAACACCCTAAACCAACCTAAGATCATATTTACAAAAAATGGACTAACATGGTGCCCCTGCACCATACACCCGAACAAAGAAAAACTCAAGTCCCTTGAGGACTGTACTGCACCATTGCTTTTCTTGATCATCTTGTCTTCTTTCTCTCCACATGCTCCTCCACCTGGTAGTCCCTTCCACTGGGTCAAGTATTAAAACTTTGCATCATTCTTTCTACTCTTGAACTTGGTGTCTCCTAGGCCTTGCTCCATCTTTCCACACTATCCTTGCAGGTATCCTCTGATCTCTCCCTTGTTTGAAAATGATGTTGCACCTGCTCCCTTATCTGCTAACATAACCTTTCCATCTTTGTCTTGGACTATCTTCATCTTTACGCTTGGAGCATACTCAAACTCACCTACTTGTCCTTGCCTTTCAACTTGATTTTGCTTCCTTGTTGCAAACAAACTTGTTTCATGTCTTCTAACCTTTCTCTCATCAAGAACTAATGGCACACCTGCAAACAAACATTTACCTTTTGTTTCTTGAATTCTCTTATTTAGCATCTCTGTTGCATGCTTGAATCTACCCCATTATCCTTGCCAAAGACCCTTACTCACTTCACTCTTTGTCTTCACAACCACTTTTAGATGCTCTACTCTTAGAACCCATGTGTAATCAGGTATAGTAACCTCTGTCATGGCAGAAAATGACTGCCTACCAACCTCTCTTTCACACTATCATCACTCTTCTCCAAACCATTTGGAGTCTTCACAAACATTCCATCTTTGGCCTTCTCTTCACTTTTCTTTACCAACATCACATCCTCGGTCTTCTCCAATACTAAGACCCTCTTCAAACTCACTGTTTTGACCTCTTCACCTCTTGGGGTGACTGCAACCTCTATCTTCTTTTCATCCTCAACCTTTACAAACTCTCTCTTATCCATCACTATCACCTTGGTTACCTTATTCTGCTCCTTAACATCTAGAAACTATCCCAGCTTCATCCACTGACCTGTTATATGTTCACTTACCCTTCCACCATCTGGGATCACTGTAGAACTTGCCTTTGCATCTGCAAACATACCTTTACCCACTTTATCTTTAACTATCCACTCTAGGTTCTCTCTTATTGCATACTTGAACTTGGCTATTGGTTCTTGCCAAACATCCTTAATCACTCTATCTTTTCCTCTCATCTTAGAGTCATCCTTTACACTTTCTCCAATAATCTCTGTCTCAGACTTTGACACCAGCATATCATCTTTTCCTTTCAACTTTGCATCATTGTGTAAACTTGTTGTCTTGACATCTCTAAGCTTTATAGTGGTTACACCTTCTCTGTTCTTGTCTTCCTCATGCCTTATAAACTCCTTGCCTACCATTACTATCCTTGTTGTCTTATCTTGTGCCTTATCATCCTCCTCCAATGGTGTTAGTGTAAAATTGGTTTCATCTTTCTTAATAGCATAAATATTGTCCCTACCATCATATATGGCATGTCTATCAAACTGCCATGGCTTTCCAAGTAACAAATGGTAGCAACTCATTGGTAAAACATCACATAGAACCCTATTCTTATAGCCACTAATTTGAAACTCAAAAAAATCTTGTTCAATCACCAAAATTGACTGATTATCTTTTATCCAAGAGGCTTTATATGGTGTTTCATAAGGAATTCTCTCCAACTTCAGATTATCTACCATTTCATTTGATATTATATTATCTATGGAACCTAAATCTATTATCACTTTACATACCTTTTCCTTGCATTTGCAGCGTGTCCTAAATAATGTACTCCTTTGAGTCATATCTTTCAACTTAACATACCTTTCTTTCAACTCTCTAATTTCTTTGGCCATGTTATCTCTTGAATACATCTTGTCTTTTCAACTTCTAATTATTCTCCTCCAATCTTCAACTCTTCACACTCAAAAGATCTACTCCCTGTGCTCTGATACCAATTTAATGCCAAGTGAGGTATACTAATCACCAACTTCCAAAAAAATCAACTTGCAAGTCTTAAGACCCTAAGATTAGGGGTTTTCCTTCTTTAGCCTCCTTATGCCTTATAGCCCTCTTTTAGAGGTTTTTTCAACATAACTTTCAAATTAAATCTCAGACCTAGAAACCAAATGGAATTTCAGATACCCATTTGGCTCTACTTTAACATATCTCAAAATCTCATTACTTGTTTTGGAACATCACCCCTCAAAATTGACTGTCCTACTGTTTTAAGGGCAAATTAGCCCACTTTTACAAAGCAACTATACAAAATACTTCACCCAAACTTCCAAAACCTATTCCTCTATTCTCCTAAGGTCACAAATGGACAAAATCAATAGTTTTTATCAATGGGCACACTCACAATTTCACCCAGCACCAAAATCTCACTTCTAGGCCTTCTAGGCTTGCCTACAAGGATTGTCATAGAATATCTTTTGATATAGATCAGATCTCAAGACTATAAAAGGATTTTGGGATACCCTTTTTAGATTTCTAAAACATATCAAAAACTTGGCATAGGTTGGTTTGGACCAAACCTCCCAAAACTTGACTGTTCTGTTGTTCACAAGGATTAAATTAAGCTTGGTAGCAAGATGGTTTATTGGTTCTCAATACCCTATGGCACAAACTACTCAACAAACCATTCAAACACATCAAAAATGACCTTCTCAAGCTTCACAAACCATCTTCCACACTTTCCCGATATCTTTTATCAAACCCTAACCTCCATACATCATTTCTTGCACTCAAACCCTCAAAACAGGGTTTTTAGGCAGTTTTTAGTAAATCACTTGTAATTTTCTCATCCCACAATGAAATTCGATATAATAAAATGTTCCAGAAAATAGACTCACTCATATTTCATATCCAAGTGGTTTTAGATAATGATTCAACCTTACATGGCCGTACTAAACATTAGAACAGCAAGAAAACAGTCTAAAAATGCAGAAAAATAGGGTTCTTTTATTGTTTTGTCATCCAAAAACTTCACCAACCTCTTGAAAGACCCAAAACAAGGAATATTTTCATTGTCTTCAACCCCAAACCCAAACAATCCAACTGACTTTCCACTTCCCAACCTTTTATTTCTTCATTTACATCAAGTGACTCTTCAAATTCCACAATTTTGCACCTTTTTAACAATATTACAAAATATTACAATATGAACTCAAATGACTCCAAATAGATTAATTACATTATAAAATGGTCTATTATGACCTCATAGAACAAAATAAGACTCAAAAGACCCTAAACCAAGCTAAGGTCATATTTGCAAAAAATGGACTAACATGGTGCCCCTACCCCAGATTGCTCTTCAACCTAGGATGATCCTACATCACATACCTTTCAACTTCACCTCTCATATACTTGAGATGGGTAATCCTACACCAAAATACAATTGATTTAGTTAAATAAAACCAATAATGAATAGGGCCTAAATAAATATTTTGATCTGTCGATGACGGCATGGTTCAGTGGTTAAGTCGCTCGGTTGTAGTGGCGACCACCAGAGTTTAAACCCCCACTGGGCCAACAAGCTCGCAAGGCTTTACGCCTTCTCTGGGCCAATGAGCTCACGGGTTTGAAGTGTTCTTTCTAGGAGATGAGGTCCCCCATGTTGTTGCCTCACCGGTTCATTGCTCCGGGCAAAAGCATTCGCGTGGAGCCGGAGGGTGTGTCGCACCCACGTCGCCGGTCACATTAGAAGTATATATATATATATATATACCAAATATTTAACTCATATAGCCCCTCTATCTTTTAAATTACACACCTCACTCCATTTCAAAAGAGGAAATTTTTTCTACCCCTAAGACTTCCCATACAAACTTACTACAATTACAAATAATAGCATGAATGATCAATTTTAGCATAGTAAAATTGTCATCATATAAACATAAATTAATTGCAAAAGAGACTTGATTTTCAATAATTGTACTAGAAGATTCGACCATTTCCCACTCTAAGATGACAAATTTTCTTGAATTTTATCCAATATTTCTTGCCAAAAATAACTTCCTACTTTCCATGTGAAGAGGGGAATTTCAAAATATTTACCAAGAAGGACCATTTCATTAATCCCTAAACTACTACATACCTTCATCATAACCCTAATACTAGGATTAGAGAAAAATATTTTAGATTTATCCTTATTTACAATGTGATATAAGGCTTTCACATAATCTTTTTAAATGTTAGATAAATCCTTACCCTCATTATTTGAAGCTTCCTAAAAAGGTTTTGAGGGCCATTGGATGGAAAATGTTCCAATGGTCCTAAAACATGCAAGTAATTAACCAAGTTCCTCATGATTACAAATAGAATCTTGACACACGATTGCTAGTAGGTAAGAGATATAGACATTTACATTGGTTTGACACAACCAATGATGTTCGTACACAACACCTAGTATGATAAAATAAGTGGGTTAAGAGCAAGTGAGATCATGGTAAATGATAAGATGCTAAAGGGAAAGTGCTAAGGTAGTGCTAAGGTAGTGCAAAGGAATGTGCAATGGATATTTTAAGCCTATCAACACATCATGGGAGCTCAACCAAGTAGAACTAGAGGTAGGAAGCACAAAGTGCACAAAGCAAAGGGGAAACTCGCAAGTTTATGAGTCAAACTAGTTTCTCTTGGATTGGTTATTAGCATGGTCATGAACAAATTCAAAGAGAAAGAATTAAAACACTAAGGGGCACTAGATATTTAAAAAGGGGTCTCTAAGTCCTCAATTCATAGTGATGAATTGGGGCATATTGTGGAGATGACAACACATCTATTGATATATTTACCTTATGATATATATCATTCTTATGCTTACATGCTTCAATTATGGACATGTCTATCTCACATTTTTTCATGCTTGGATCCTTATCATGTCTTTAACTTAAGCTTACATATTTATGTTCCGTATCATCCCTTATATAGATTGTATCACCAATCTTATGCTAACATGATCATATCTATCTTTTAGACATGCCATACTAGATATCCAAATTAGGGATGCCTATGGGGGCATCATGCCTTCCCCATGATATATGTTTTTACATTATTACATCTTATTCAATCATTTTATCACTTTTATATTTTATCATTATGATGTATCTTTTCCCCTCTCCTCTAATTCCTTGCATCTATTTGATGCAACCACTTTGAGGGGGCATATCATCATTAATAGTTTTTATGGTTAAGATATTAGATATATTTTTGTGCTAGACAAAGCATCGTCATTGTATTTAGATAAACTTATATCTTTCTGTAGAGTTTTATTGTATTTCTACATCATGTGGAATTTTATCATATGGCCACATTGCATAGATATTATTGCATTACTCTATCATACAAATCCTTATCACATTTCCACATCACACGGAGTTCTTCATATCACTTTCTAAACATGTAGAATTTCATATCCTTTATCTTCTCATCTTGTCATTCATAGACAACTAAAGAAAATTGTAGTTCATACTTATTTTTATCATGGCAAATGCTACTCATCTTACACAATTTTCTATTTTGTAGGTTTTGACAAAGCCATCTTAAGGAGAGTAAAAAAATAGTTGTATCCATTTTAAGGACTTGTATACTAAATAATGAGTATTTAAATATGTACTTTTCATGTTGGTTGAGAATTTTCATATACTTTGAAATGCATGCCCATGTTAGATTCACAAGCACATCAAGGTGAATGAAAAATGTAATAGTAAAATTAACATACCCATGTTATTTCCCATTTGGTTTTGTGCCTACCTTGATGTGAGTGTCTTAATGTGGTAAAGTATATCAACAAGTGGTATACTCTTGTATTAGACTTGACTCACAATGGAATCTGTGTTCTTCCCTATTTCACCTCTATTTACACTAATTCTCATATATGGATTCCCTACCTTGACAACAACACTTTATCTCTTCATATCATTTTCACAAGATGGAAGATTGATCAATGTCAATCCTAAAGAGCATGGAAATGACCTCCAAAATTCAAGAAGTTATTTCAAATTCCATCTTTTCACCCTCTTTACTAGTCATTATGAGATGACCTAACACATATTTTGTACAACATGTTGCTATGTCATGGTACTTAAGGACATTCATTGTGCACTTAAACACAATAATGATGACAGAGGAGAATAATTAGAGCACACTTCAATTTTAAAGGGACAATAAAGGAATCAAATCTCCATCATCGTTACATAAGCCATTTGCATGTCTATGATTGTTGTCTTTATTTTTTCTCATTCTCATTAATTTGGTTCACCAAAGGGTTTTACCTAGAAGAATCCATTCACTTATCAAGTTTGTAAACTTCTCAAAAGTGTCTCTAGACACCACCTTGACAAAGTCAAATATCTAGAAGATGAAGGAAAATAGATTCCCAAGCGCAATTTCTATTATATTAGTTCCAAGTGGCTTAGATCAATTTCGCAAGTCAAATTAGGTTCATGGTAATCAAAATCAAACTTGCAGGGTGTAAGATTGATCTACATTGGTTTCTAAGAGAGTACAACTTTTAAAGTGTATCAAATAGAGGTAATTAATTTTTTGATAGTGGTGAATTGATCCAACACAATACCAAAATCTTCATCATGAATCATAAAGCTAAGTACACCTAAATTTACTCATTGAATTATATATACTTTTATTTCAATCATCTATCTCATCACTGATATCTAACTTGGTTTTTATTTAATTGCTTTATTTATCTAATTAACATAGATATTTGTACAAGTGTGATTAAGTCACCTTAAACCTATATCAAACACTATAAACTAATATAAATATCTTAAATAAATAAATTAAATAAACCCCACAAAAATATTTCAAATATCTATATTAATTTTTATATTATTTTAATTTTTATGCAGAATTTATAATTATGATATATTTCTAAAGTTTCTAATATACCCTTCTCTCTAATGGCACTTCATTTTACAAGACTCAAATTGTAAAGGAAAATATACTTGGATGATGAAGTCTACAGAGAACACAAACTATTAGTTCTAAGATATCTAAGTTAACCATGGCCATGTATAATAAATCTTCAATCGTAATATGTAAAATTCCTATGATTCCTACGATGTTTATGACTTGCAAAATGGTCAGCCTATGTTTGAAAATCCCAACATGACAGAGGATGAAGCTACCCTGAAGGCTGAGCAGGATTTTCTATTTCCTAGAAGCTTGGACTTGGAGGATGATAGCCCAGAAATTTTAGAGGATTTGAATAGACTAGAAAAGGAAGGTACCCCCTTCTATCCAAATGATAGGAAGTCTCTGGAGCATAAGGAAGCTGGTCTCGCCAAGGTTACTGGGGACAACAGTCAAAAAATGTTTAGTGATAAGCTACTCCAGGACAATGAGACCTTAAGGAGCTTGCTTGACGAAATCTTGGTTAGAACAACGGATAAATTATTTGATTACATTGCATCTGAAGTCCTGGTAGAAGATGAAGGACTTGGAAGGTCAAGAATGTTAGGGATTTCATAGACTAATTCAAAGGCTATCCAAGGAAAGATATCTCCGGTCTCCACTAGGAAGAGTGCTAGACAGAGAAAGTTCAAAAAGATTAATGAAGATGTGGTTGAACAGAAAAAGACCTAGGTCATTTGTGCCATTAAGAGGAGAGTGGAAGACTCTCCTTGGAAGCCATGAGGATCCTTAGCTAGAATGTTAGGGGCTTTAATGCCCCTAACAAGAGACGCCTCATCAAACAACATCTTGATGGGGAAAACTGTGACATTATTCTATTTCAAGAGACTAAGTTATCTTTGAGGTGGGTGACGGGGTTTTTAAGAGTTGGCAAGGATGGGACTTTGCAACTGTTACTGTTACAGGTGCTTTGGGGGGTTTGGCGATCCTTTGGAGATCCCATCTTCCCAGTATGGAGGTGATTGAGGCTAATCCTCATTGGTTGTTAGGTAGATTTTTAGAGTTGCTTAGAGGTAAAGACCTTTGGGTTTTCTATGTGTATGGTCCAACAAATATCCTGCATAGACAATAGGCCTTGTCCCAAATAGAAGCAAGACTGATTTCATTAAGAAGTGAGAGAATCTTGTTAGGGGGTGATTTTAATGCAGTTATGGATGCCTCAGAGAAGACTGGGGGGATAACCCATCTGGCCAGATCACAACAGGACTTCAAAAACTTTGTGGAGTCTAATAGTTTGGTTGATTGCATTCCTAGAAATGGAAAATATACATGGACAAATAGGAGAAAGGATTTTAGCAAAATTGTTGAAAGACTTGATAGATTCATGTTATCGCCTGATTGCTTCTTTAATGATGGGCTCAATCTGGAATCAGATATTCTTCCACTAGCTGGATCTAACCATTTTCCCATTAGATTAAGACTAGGTATGGATATCTCTCTTAGCAGGAAAAAGTTCAAGTTTCAATCAATGTGGTTCAGAGACCCCTCTTTTCTCCAAATGATTGATAATTGGTGGAAGGAGACCCCCTTTGTCAAAGGTTCATGCATGTTTTAGTTAATCTCTAAGCTAAAATTTCTCCGGAGTAAAGTGATGAGTTGGAATAGAATCCATTTTAAAAATATTTTTCAATAAAAGCTTAGACTTTTGTAGGATATGTGGCAGCTTGAGGAGAAAGTGATAAAAGAAGGTATGGATGCAACTTCTTTCCTCTTGGAAAAGAACCTAAAATTGGAGTTGGAAGAGATCTTAAGGAGGGAGGAATTTTTTTGGAGACAAAGGTCCAGAGAGCATTGGTTAAAGGAGGGTGACAAAAATACTTCTTTCTTCCATACAGCCTCCAAAGTCAAAAGATCAACCAATCGTATAAGTTCAATTGAATCTTCAAATGGGTCTTTGCTGATGGATCAGGAGGACATTAAAAAAGAAGCAAGAAAATTCTTTAAAGAGTTGCTTTCAAAGGATATTGGCATAGGTGATGGGGGGATGGACCTCTCTTTTGTCCCATCCTTAGTTTCAGATCATCAAAATATAGAATTGATGAAGGCTTTCATGCATGAGGAAGTTAAGGCAGTGGTTTTTTCTATGCTTGGGGAAAAAGCTTTAGGTCCAGATGGTTGGATTGGTCTCTTTTTTCAAAACTATTGGGATACAGTAGGAAAGGACATCTATTTGGCTGTAGAAGAATCTTGGAAGTACAAGAACGTACTCAAGGAATTGAAGACTACATGTCTTATGCTCATTCTGAAGTTGAAAGCCCCCCAGAAGTTTGAAGACTTTAGACCTATTTCTCTTTGCAGTTATATTTACAAGATCATCTCCAAAGTAGTGGCCTTGAGGCTAGCCTCATTCTTACCAGAAATCATCTCAGAGGAGCAAGGAGGTTTCGTCCCAGGTAAAGAAACTAATGAAGGTTCAATTTTAATTCATGAGATCATTCATTTTGTCAATAAAGGAATAGACCCAGCGATGATTCTTAAGCTAGATATAGCTAAGGCGTATGATAGAGTGGATTGGCATTTCCTCATGGCCATCCTTGACAAGCTGGGCTTCTCCAAAGATTTCTGTAAGTGGATCTGGTCATTTATCTCAGGATTCAAAATTTTAGTTTTGGTCAATGGTGTGGAGTCAAAATCTTTTGAACCCTCAAGAGGATTCAGACAAGGGGATCCCATTTCCCCTTATCTTTTCATTTTGATGTCAGAAGCTTTTACTTGGGAAGTCAGAAATGCCTATAGGATGGGAGATTGGATAGGCATCAAGCCTCAAGGTTTTCAAAACTCCTTCACCCATGCACTTTTCGCGGATGATACAATTCTTTTTGGCTCAGCAACGGTGCCAGAAGCTCAGGCAATCAGATTTGTCCTGGACAAGTATTGTAAGAGTTCTAGCCAACTGATCAACTATAGCAAGTCAATGGTCTACTTCTTCAATGTAGATTCGAGGGCACAATCTATTATTGCTAATATGTTCCACTTCAAAACAGCATCCCTCCCTGGTGAATATTTAGGTATCCCCCTCTTCAGTGGGAGGTATAAGAATAATCTATGGAAGAATGTGTTAAATAATTTACATGCTAAAATTTCTTTATGGAAGGGACGTTGGTTATCACTAGCTGGTAGGATTACAATGATTAAAGCGGTCTTGATAGCAGTTCCAACTTTCATGATGTCCATCCTCCAAATGCCTAAAGGGGTGTCTATGGAGTTTGAGAAAATTTGTAAGAAGTTTATTTGGCAAGGCTCATCTGAAGGAAAGAAAATACATCTCATGGCATGGGATAAAGTGTGTAATCCTAAAGAAATGGGAGGAACTAGTGTGCTTGACTTAAATATTCACAATCAAGCTTTGGGAGCCAAGCTAGTATGGGGAATTTACAAAAAACTGGAAGCTAAATGGGTCAAAATGATGAGAGATAAATACTTGGATTCAGCTAAAAAAGAGAGAATCTTCACTATTAAAAACTGCCCAAGGAGATCTGCAATCTGGAACTTCATTTTGAGGAGTAGAGATTTCATCTTACCCAAGTTGTCTTGGCTTATTCATAATGGAGAAAAGGCTAAATTTTGGGAGGACTCGTGGTGTGGTCAGCCAAAGCTCTCTAATTGGGTCAAGTTGAGAGAAGCCAAGTCTTACCTAAAAGAGCATTGGGGATACAAGGTAAAGGATTACTGGTGTTGGATAGACAAATCTCATTCCTCCTTTTTGTCATGGTGAAGTACTAAGGACTGTGACATTCCTCAGGCTCAGAAAATTTTATTGAAAAAACTCCTTGCTAGGAGAATGGTTGTTTACTCTAATCGGGAGGATGAACTTATCTGGATGGGCTCAAAGTCTGGTAGGTATACAGTTAAAGAAGGTTATCATGATGTATTTCAAAAGAGGAAGACAAGATGGTTGTCTATCTTATGTTGGAGTGATGCGGTTCTTCCCAAAATGGGAGCCTTCTCTTGGCTAACGCTGCACAGGAAAATTTTAACGGGGGACAGATTGAGGAGATTGGGTCTGGGAGCGAATGTCTCTTGTGTCCTTTGTGGTGAGAGTGAAGAATCTATGGATCATCTCCTCCTCCATTGTAATTTTAATAGAAATTGTTGGATGTGGTTCATGCAAAAACTGAATTGGTTCTCTCCTTTGCCTGAAACACTGCTGTCCATGTTTACTAGCTGGCCTATTCTTTTTCCAGACTCCTACTTTGCATGTGTTTGGGAGATTGGACCCTCTTTAATAGTATGGCATCTATGGAGAGAGAGGAATTTTAGAATTTTTAAGAAGCAGGCTCTTTCTTGTAGTGAAGTGTGTGTCAAATTAGAGGAAGCCATTTTAGAAGTTGCCATGGCCAAGATTTCTAAGAAATCTACTAATATGGATGGCTGGTCTAAATGGGATAATGAGGTGACAAGGAATTAGAGCTCCCTCAAATTGATTAGAGATAGAGTTAAAGGCTTCAAAAAGGATAGACCTCCGAATAGAAACCTCATCAAATAGATCCCCCCTACCCACCACTCCTTCAAGTTAAATTTTTATGGGGCAAGTAGAGGCAACCCAGGCCCCTCTGGGACAAGCTATGTCATCAGACGGGAGGATGGCTTCCTCGTGGTAGCGAAGGCATCGAAAATAAACAAAGGAACAAACAATGAAGCTGAAGTCTTGGCTCTTGTACATGGTATTCACCTGGCCATTGCTTTAGATATTAAAGACGTCTGGATCGAGGGGGACTCGCTTATAATTATCAATGCTTTGAAGTCTAAGGGTTCTGATAATTGGAAAGTCAATTACATCCTGCAGTAGGTTGTCTCTTCCTTAGCAACTTTTGATAACTACCTTATTTCACATACTTACAGAGAGGGAAATTAGGTAGCAGACACCTTAGCAAATTTGGCTATTGATCAATTATCGGACACGGAGGTCTTCTTTCCAGGTCAACAAGATTTGCCATGTCAGCTAGTGAACACTCTGAAATATGATATGGAAGGCTTGAGGGCAAAGAGGGGGGAATTCTCTCCCTCGAAAAATGATAGCTTCTCCTCTGACTGTTAAGGGAAAAGTGCCCTTATCATGCCCCAACAGGAGCTAAGAATGTGGGGATGGATTCTAGGGGTGATGATCCAAGGTGGTATTGGTATCTTTGTTTGTGGATCTGAGTTTTCTCTGCAACTTTTTGGGGTGTTTGAGGTGGTGCAGGAGCACCTTGAGACTTGAGAATCAAGAGGATTCCATGCATATTCAGTTGTGTCCAAAGTGTCACTGGTGTGAAACAGCTCTTGGGGAAGCTTTGTGAAGTTACACCGATCAATGGTGTCAAACTGACAGAAGGCCCATCGGTGGAGAATGGTTTAAGTCTCACCGAAGTCACATAGCGCATCGGTATATCGGTGAATGGATTTAAGGCCTTGCCGACGTTTGAGTTACACCGACGATGTTTGTCATCGGCATATCGGAAGGATAAATAAAGAGCTCACCGAAGGGAATGGTCACACAGAAATCGAGTGTATTGGCACATCGGCTTGAGTTGATGAGTGCGGTCTGAAGGTGCCATCGGTATATCGGCCAAGGTTCTTAAGTGTTTGCTGATGAACAAAGTCTTTCCGACAGGCACGGAATGTAGAGTCCTCCATTGGGGAGACTCATGAGATCGGGGAGATAAATAACAAGGTGGCTGATGGGGTATGTCTAACCGATAGGAGTCAACAACAAGGGAAGGTCTGTCAGAAACAAGAAGTCAGAGTCATGGTGGCATCGGCCTATCGGCCGACGAAACTTTAAGCTCGCCGATGGTGATGTCTCGCCGATAGTGTAGAAGAAAGCTCTTGGCTATGTATTGGTTCCCTTTTGCTATTATCTTTTCTTGGCTTTTTAGTGGATGTTGAGGATTGCTCTCCTCTCAAGACGGCTTCAGGGGTGTTTTAGCATTGTTTTGTTTTAAGAGGGCTTCACTCATTGTCCTGGGTTCTGATCTCGGTTGACTTGGGCTATGTATTCTGCCTTTCCTTTGCTTTTGCCGTGTTCGTTATTTGGACCTGATCATTGGGGTCCTTGCATTTCTCCTTGGTGACAGTTGAATTGAACTAGCGTTATGGGAGGTCTTTTGGTGTCTTCTTTGCGTTGATTGTTTTGGCCTCTAGTCTTCAACAAGATCAAGCAGACATTTTGATCGATAAAGTGTCCCTAAATTTTCTTAGTTTCTGTGGCGCTCTCAGTGGCCAGCCCAAGCTGCTGTTAGATTCCAATCTCTTGTTTATTTGAGCAGTGAGTTGTTGTCTTTTTTGTTATCAGTGTGAGCACCTGTTTTTGGCTAGTGCTCTATCCTCTCATGGTATTTAGCTTATTATATGGGCTTTTTGGGATAGCTTTAGGAGTAAGTGAAAACTTGAATTCAAATTCCTACTTTAAATGTGTGTTACTCCTACGCTTCCTTCAACGGTTGTCTTGGGCACATTCATGAACTTCTGTGTTTTAACGGGTGGATGCTTGAAGGATTTGGTGTAGCTCTTATGTCCGTTGGCAGATCTTTTATGAGGACATGACTGGTGTCAGCGGCTTTGTTGTGCTGAGATGACTTGTATGTTTTGGGGGGTTGAGGCTTTTTGCCTCCCTTTCTCATGTAACTGATTATTTCTCTAATATAATTTCTGATATGGGTGGTTTACCACCTTTTTTTAAAAAAAAAAAAATAGATAAAATTATTTCTCTCAATGTATGATGTAAAGATAAAGTGAAATTCATTAAACTTCAAAATTATGAGAGACCCATAAAACTGAATAAATATCTTATATTACTTATATTAAAAATATATATTACACAAAAAAGATGGGTAAAAGAAATTGCACCTCAAAACTAATTTGAGTAAAACCATATCACACAATGTGAAAGACCGGAAGACCAAAGAACGTGAAGAGGCATAAAAGTGGTTAAAAGCAAAAGCAAAAGAAGCTCGGCTCGTCTACATTAAATTTTACAGAACTTATGCTTGAAAACTCTTTTTGTCAAATGGTCTCTCGAAAGAATAAGTATTCTTGTACAAACCAAAGTAAGCAGAGATAAGCGAATAACTTTTCACGCTGCGTATCCTGTAAAAATATGTTGTGCAATATCTTTAGACGCACATTTGGCATTGGATTATTCTCCCTGTTATTTTTCTTTTTAAAAAACATAGCTTCAGACTTCCTTAAGTAATCCTCATCTCATTTAGGATGTTAAAATTCTAATAAAGCATTGTATAATTTTATTCCATTTCAGTTTGGGATAGAACAGTTAGCCTAGGTGTCTTTCCTATATGCAGGTCTACAAGATCTGAATTTGAAGCAGATTCAAGTCTTCAACCCCACCTGCATAGTACTTTTTATCAAGCCCAAGACTACCATTTAAAGCTTTTTATGTTGATAAATTCAGTGTGATATTTGGGTGCAAATTAACATCCTTCAGCTTGTAGAGACGATTTTATCCCTGTGATTTGCGTTAAAAGACTGCATGTTGTTTTTTATTTTGAATCTCAAATAAAAAACAATATGTTCCTGTTTAGTTTCAGGCAATAGAAAGAAAGAGCTTATACTATTATACTATTATCCATCACATGGGATATATGGAAGGCCAAGAAAAGAGTGACTCTTTGGCTCTAAGTCAGTACTCTGGCTCTCTAGTCTATGTTTTTAAAGTTGCTTGGAAACTTAGACAATCAGAATTCGAGAATTTCAGGCAAATTCAAAGAAGAGTTGTTGAAAAAATAAATTGACAAGCAACTGTCAATCGATTCTGTTACATTCTATTTGTGGGAAATTTGCTCCCTATACAGGGTTTGGAGCACTATATACCAGAGCAGTAAAAAAGTAAACTGCTGTATGGTTGACTGCATCAGGCAAATTTATAGTAATAGTGACCATCGGAGGATTCCCATAATCCTTCCAGAAAATGATCATTTAAAAAATGAAGGGTATACCTGAGAAAGCTTTAAATCCGGACACTAAAATTCTGGATTGCAGCTCGAGTTTGCCAACCAGAATGGGTTTTATTCAGATGAGTATTCAGTACAGGACTAGTGGGATTGGTTGTCACTCTTTTTTGGGTTGTGCCATTGAGTTCCAAAGATAAATTCATGAGATCTCTATTGAATGGATGATTCACCTTGTTTTTCGATTCATTTTCATATCTTAGATCAAGCATTCTCATTATCTGTAACTGGTGAACGATTGTTCCACATATTATTAAATATTTCCAGAATCATTGCAAAACCTTGCTGTGGTTCTCTCCTCTGTGTTTTTTTTTGTTTCCGAGCTCGGTATGTTTGCAATCGGCCTTTTTCATTTGCTTGCCTGGATTTCGATGCAAATAAACAAACCAAAAAAATTCCGATTTTCAAAAGTTGCAAGTGATCAGAGTTCTTGGGAATCTGCTAGGGTTTTTGTTTTTTTGTTTGTTTGTTTGTTTGTTTGTTTGTTCTGATAAGGTTTTCTTTGTTTTGCTAGTGTCTGATGTTATATTGCTTCTTTCTGAAGTAGGATTTGTTTTTTTTGCACATTTATTGTGGCACCTCTTAGGTTGTCACATCTGAGGGCATTTATCACCCCTTTGTAATGGCCTCAACCTTTCATAACTTTGCAATTGTCACTGGAGCTAAAGGTTCAACAACACTTAACAATAGCACCCTCACTCAAGCGACCCAAGAAGTTTGTTCCCAAGGTGTTTCATGAAGTACATCCCCTAAAACACCCCCAGATGTTGTTCTTCCCATTCCTGGATTTGATCATGCATGCCAATGATTAGAAAACTTTACCTTGATAGATAATTTTGTGGGAAGGGTCCCCCCAAAAACATGCTTAAAGATTGGGTCAACAAGGCTTGGGTCCTACATGGGATCTGCCTTGAAGCCATGCAGAACTTTACTAAAAGCTTCTTTCCTTTTTGTTTTGTTGAAGCCAATCATGTTGAGGATATTCTCATTCATGGCTCATGGCTTGTCTATTCTTCTTTGTTGGCTTTCAAACCCTAGACTTGAGACTTCATCATTTCCAATGAGAAGGCTCTTTGAGTCCCTATCTAGGTTGAGTTCCCTAAGTTACCCTTGCTATGCTGAAATTTCTTGAGCCAAATAGCTTCCTCTTTAGGCTTTGTGGTATGTGCCAAATTAGAACAATTCTATTCAGCTCATTCTCAGAGACAAGTTTGTGTTGAAGTTGATCTCTCTAAAGATCTGAAGGAGTTTGTGGACATTCAAAGTGGACAGATGAGATATGTTCATCACATTCTTTAGCTGAATTTCTTGAATACTTGTTATCGGAATCTTGTGAACATAAAATATGGGATTACCCTGTGATTTCTCCATGTCCTAAACCTCCCGCACAACCCACCTCAAGGGCACCACTTCTTGCAAAAAAAGAGGAAGGTTGGTCTCTAAGCCTTCTTCAGGCTCTAGAGTTCAAACTTAAAAAATGTTTTAAAACCTTCAAGTTCAAAGAAACAAGTTCTCTCTTCTCTTGGGGAGACATTTGGTGAGGCAAAATTTGTATGAGTTTCACTTATGGCACCATTGTTGTCTCAGCACTAGTCATTATTGCCTGACCTACTTCCCCTCCTCCAGCTATGCAGTGGAGGTCCTATGGCCCACTGGGGTAATTAGAAGAGGGAGAATATGTGCTAGAGAAATGATGATCTATGCATCTTCCTTTTTAGATAGGTAGTTTTTCTTTAGATGAAACTCTTCTGCAGAATAGTTATTTCACTCTACATGGGTTATCTATAACAAGGAGATGACTATGAAATGCATCTCCTTGAATGTTTGAGGTTTGAAATGCATCTCTATTTGCAAGAGATAAAGATTTTTAGTTTTTTTCTTTGTGCATCTTGTCATGTCATTTGGCCTTCTAGTCATTTCTTATGTAGTAACCATGAAACAAGTCAGTGTGGTGTTGTCAGCTTTCTCTCTTCTATGTGGCATCAACATTTAGTTGACTAAGGATGTGACCCCACCAACCATGCATTGTGGGCTCTTTTCAACATTAACATTCCTTTGGAGTTATTAATGTTTATGCTTTGAATGATGTTGTTGAGAAATCTACCCTTTGCAAATGGATCACAAATTAAATGTCTATTGCCTCTTGGTTTCTATGCTAAGACCTTAACATGATTGAAATCGCTAATGATAAATGTGTGGCCTTACTTATGCGTTGGATAACTAGCGAAAGAGAGGCCTAGTTATTTATGCATAAGAAATTGGGGCTTTTTGATCACAATCCTGACTGCTACCATGATAATACGAAGTGGTACACATGGAGCAATCTTAGGGAAAGGTCTAATAGTGTACTCAAGTTCTTTGATCATGCCATATTGTTAGCTCAGTCTTTCTTTTCTTTGCCAGCCATTACTCCTTGCTAGTGGAGCCTCTATCGAATGTTGTCATTTCAGGCCCTTTCTAATATGATTTTGTATTGAATGACAACTTGCCACACCCAGGCCATGAAGACTCATTTTTTTGAATGTGTCATTGCTCAATCATAAGGCCACATTAGCCCATATTCAATGTGTTTGGAATTTGGAACCACATTGCATGCATGCGACACGATGGATAGCCTAGTGGAATGATGCCACCACCCATACTTCTTGTTTCCTTTGAGGAATTTATGGACACTAACTAGCCTATTTCCACCATTATGCATACAAGGCCACCACCTCATAGCTCTTCCAATCCAGCACTACTCTAGAGGCACAACCTTTCGATTTGGTTGCTAAACTTCATGTGGCCCAACTCTACCACAAGAAGCAAGTTGCATATGCTCATTGTACACTCGGAGCCCAACTCAAATCTTGGCTTCACTAGCTCAAAATAGCAAATAAGGTCTCAAAGGAATTCTTTTAGACTTTATGTTCTCATCATACATCTAAAACCATCAAGGAAATCAAGGAAGGCCAACAACTCTTTCATGAGCTTCCTAACATTTTGTGGGCCTTTGTCCAACACTATGTGTAATTTTTTTCTAATCAAGAGTATACTATGGCTTAGTTATCTACTTTGTAGCAATGCCTTAATGTGGTTCCTTGTCAGATTTCTAATTCTTAGCATATTCTTTGTAATTAGCTTCTCACCAAAGAAGATTTGCAGGAGGCTATTTTTCCAATGTCTAATGATAAAGCCCTTAGTTTGGATGGATTCCCATGCAAGTTTTATAAAGCCTTTTGGGACATAGTGGGTGGAGATCTTCATAAGGTCTATCTGTAATATTTTCATAACAATCCTTTAGGCAATTTAATCAATAAAGGAAACATCAAATTCATACCTAAAGATGTCAACCTTGAAGAAACTTGTAACTAGCATCCAATCATGTTATTGAATGTTTCATGTAAGATCATTTCCAAGGCTCTAGTTCTTAAGATCAAGATTCTCCCTGGCTCATCTTCCCTAAACAAATTGAGTTCATCAAATTCAAATACATTCTTGATAACATTATTGTTGTTTGGGAAGTGATGGAATGGGCTCGACACTCTCAATAGCTTGCACTTTTCATCAAAATTAATGTTTTCAAGGTTTAAGACCACATTGAATGGCCTTTCATTATTGCCATGATTCAAGTGCTTGCTTGGATTTGGGCCTCATTTTATTTAGTGTATGCAAATATTGATCTTTGATGCCTTAGCTTGCATCACCATTGATGGCCAATAATCCAAGCCATTTGGTATTTTCCAGTCCATATGCCAATGTTGTGCTTTAGCCCTAGCACTTTATGTGTTTGAAGCCGAAGGCTTTGGCTACATATTTGCTAATGTGATCTCTTAAACCTTAGTTAAAGGGATTTCTCTTCCCAACTCTTCCTACCAAGTGGTTAATGGTCATTTTATTGATGCTTCCTCACCTCATGAGGATGAAAATAATGGCAAATAGGCTCTTCACTATCTTAAAGTTTTCTACCAAGCCTCTAGTTTGAGTATTCAATGGCAAAAGACCCAATGTTACAAGTAATCATTTATTCTCAAACCTAGTTGGTTAAATATTTTTAATTGGAATAGATTGAGCATGGAGAATTCTTCCATTTTCTAGGCATTCCCTTTTCTTTTCAATCTTCTCCTATTGCTTTATGGCAAGAAGACATTAACAAGATTGAGAAAAAAATAAGCTACTGGATCACCAAGCCTCTTTCTTTGGCTGGTAAATTCTAAATTTGCTCTAAAGTTTTAGCTGGTACTCATATTTATTATTCTTTTTTTGGATGCCTTCAAATGCCTCATATTTAAAATTTGAGAAGCTACTTAGAGATTTTCTATAGGCTTCCAGTGATGGGCATCATGGATTTTATTATGTTGCTTGGGAATTTTATTGTCTTCCCCACAATGCTGGTGGATTTGGATTTCTCTCTATCTGTCGGCAAGGTAGTACCATATGTGCTAATAATATATTAGGGCTCTAGAGAGAAATGAATCTTAAAAAATTCTCATTGAGCATTATATTCTTTCTAGTATCCCTTCTAGGCAACCAAGTTGGAAAGGCCTTGATCTCTATATTCTCCTCACTATGAGCGATCCAATTTAGATTCAAGGCATTATTGTTATCAAGAGAATTTGAAAATCCTGGGAGCTCATTAAGCCATGGCTTTTTTGGTAAAGGAATATTTCCACAATGGACTTTCAATCAATCAATAGTCAATTTGATGGTCTCCTATTCTTTCTAGTTAAGACCACCTTTTGGCTAAGGTGCCATGGATCCAAGCCTTAAATTTTACAAACAAGGCATTAAAATTTTTCCAAATCTTATCAATAGAGATACTAAGAATTTTATTTCTTGCCTAGAATTTAAAATTAAAATCAAGCTATCCATCCTACTAGGAAAGGTGTCTCAATCTTGAACCTAATATTAAGATTACAAAAAGTAAGATTTTCATGTTGAAAAATAGAAAAACTCAATTTGTGGGCTATAGAGTTGGTTTTTGGCTAAAATAAGAAATTTGGGTTGTTCAATACTAATTCCTAGGTGCCTATCATGTGGACCCCTTTGAGCTCTACAATTTAAAGGAATAGACCCAATTGGCCTCTTGGATCAAAAGTTATACCCTCTAGACGTTGGGCCTCCTACATTGGAGATATAAAAACATATTGAACACATAAAAGAGTTGTAAGGGGGAATTACACGCATTAACTAACATGCCATAAGGCATCTTTGGATCAGGATGATGGAGCCAAAATGGAACTCCCAATTTGGTAACTAGATTATAATGAGATTATGACAAGCACAGAACGAATATGTTATTTTTAGTCTATAGATTCATCTTGAAATTTGGGTGTTGGATTTCTAACTAAGGATTTGGGTGCCACTATTTTGGATGGTTTTATCTCATGGTTTTCTAATTACCATTTGACAGTTTCATGTATTGTATCTCCTATTTATTGGGTTCTTGAGATGGAGGTTTGATAGAAAGTTTTGTAGCTATTGTTATGCATTCAAAATTTATCCAAACCTCTGGTTGGTGATTGTTAGTAGGTTACTTGATAGAGAATAGAGCCGACCAGAGAGATTATGCAAAATGTGGAGGCTGGAAGCCGATAGATGACACATACCTATGTAATAGATATAGTATATATAAAGATAGGAGATAATAGAATGTAGTAGGTAAGCATGATAGGAGAATAGGAGTATATTTTGATGTAAGCCATGACATAGAAGTCATGTATGTAACTATGTCAGAGGATGAACAATGGATGTATATCTTATTGTGATGTATGTGTAATGATCTCTTTTTTTATTCTTTATGTTTTTCTATCAATCTCTAGCTACCTGACCGAGGTATAAACTGACTACAAAGACTTGACTAAGGACTACATCTCTTGACCGGTATCTCCTCTACATTTCTTGCTAACATTTGGTTCTATTGTTGGGACCCTGGAAGAGGGTAGTTAAAGATTGAAAGGGAAAAACATCTGAAGAAGTAGCACAAAGTTTCAAAAAGGAGAAAAGGTGAGGTTGGAAGGAAAATTTTTCAAATTTGTGGAAGAATTCTCATCTCTTTAAGTTTCTACCCCTGTGAGGGGGGGTCAGATACTTAAGGGGATGGCAAGTGGGAAGGGGATAGGGTCCGGAAGGACCTTTCAAATGATGTGACTCTTCAAATAATGATTCCATGGGGTATAAAAGGACTAATGGAACACCAAATCCAATAAACCCATGGTGAAAGGGGAAAAGCAAAGGAAAAGAGAGATCGACGAAGAAATAAGAACCAAAATGGAGATAAGTGAAGAAGAAAGATTGAAGCAAACTTATGAGAGACAAGAACATTCCTACAAAAGAATGGAAAGGCCACGAAAGATGGAGGAAGGAAGGATAATAGAGAGTATGGAAGAAAAGACAAGAATTTGAAGAGTGTGTCACTGTGGGTGCTTCCAAAAGGAACGTAGAGGACAAGCACATCATGAAGGATGCTACTAAGCGCACCGTGGAGGGTGTTTCTAGAGAAAGGAGATACGAAGGTGGAGACATAGAAGGTGTTATGGAGAATGCAAAGGAGCGTGCCACTATGGGTGCTGCCGAAGATGAATGCAAAAAAGAAAGAGAAGGAACAAATAAATTAGGGTTTATGCCACAAACTGTTGGAACATATGAATCAACACCAAAGATTTTGAAGATGGATGACAAATATATAGAGGAGTTAATTTGTCAAAGCATAAAGGAGATAAGGGAAGTTGGAGAAAATGCGGTAAATATTGAGAGGAGCTTTGAGGGTTTTGGAAGAGTATTTCAATCATAATTGGATGCCGGCATGATGTCATTCATGAATGGAAGACTATCCCCTAATTTGAAGATACACAACCCCTAGACCATGAGCCACCCCGAGTGCCATATAAAGTCAAGAATTTTAGTTGAGAAGGAAGATATTTGAGCAAACAAAGAAGTAGAGAGAATAGTAGAGATCCATAGCAATTTTGTAGAGGTTTTAGGAGAAAAGTACTTTGATATCTTATTATAGAGAGACAAGGGAAGAGAAGGAAAGCAATTTGATAGAAGACAGTTGAACTAGAGAAGCAGATTAGAGGAAATCTATCACAAAGTACTGGAGATTTGGAGGAAAGCAATCATGAATACCCCAGTTAAGTTACCTGTATTTGAGAAGGATACTACTAAAGCAGTGGAGCATATTTTTGTCTTAGAGTCTATTTGGAACCGAAAGGGAGAAACAAGAGATGAAATCAAGCTGTTTGACTTGATAGGCACCTTGGGGAATGAAGCATTGAAGTGGTATAGGAAGACTTACCAAAATAGTGACAAGGAATGGGATGATATCAAGAATCTATTCTTGGGGAACATTGGAGTTCCAGATGTTTCGATAGAAGGAGTAAGTAAGATGAGAGATTTGATGCAATTGGAGAAAGAATCAATAAAGGAGTTTGATAAGAGATTGAAGGAGACAACTAGGAGATTGGAGGAACCATTGACTGAGAAGAAGATAGAATGGTTTATTTTTGGAATAAGCCCTAAGATAAGATCAACCCTAGATGGAAGGATGTTTGAAACATATGCAGAAGAGGTAACATTGGCCTGTCGGATAGAATCTCATTCTTGGCGCAGACAAGATAAGATGAAGGAAAACCTAGAATTGGAGAAGCTGAAGTTGGAATTGGAGCAATTGAAGATGAGGTAAGAGATATTAGCTAATCAAGAAGGGAATACATAGAAGGAAAGACCTAATATTTGGTGTTCATGCTACACAAGAGAAGTCCACTTGAGAAATGAATTCCCTAGGCTAAGAGATGAAAGACAAGATGCCACAATAAAAGAAGATACCAAAGCAACAATGAAATTTAAAGTAAATTCATTATAATGTGGATTATGTAGAGAATGGGATGACAATGAAACACAGGATTGTCCTTCACAAAACTTCCAGAGAAAAAGAGACTTTGTTGATGAAGAAGATGAAGCATGGTATGGTGGAAACAATACAAACTCTGTGAAGAGCAGTAATATGACATACACGAAAGAAATAAATTCATATGATCAAGACTACAAGTAGCCAAGTTGGAGAAATCAGAGGAATAATAATGCAATACAAAATTTAAATTCTGGTGGTCCATCGTATGGAATTAGCTACAATAATGATGACAGTGAATGGTTTTGAGGCTACAAAGGAGGCATAGGTTGTGGAAGAAATCAAAGAAGGAGGGAGTATACCACATGCTTCAATTGCGGTAGGCTAGGACATTTTGCTAATGAATTTTGGGCTAAAAAGAAGACACGGTGTTCATTTTGTAATAACACAGAGCATGACCTATTTTCTTGTGAGAGAGCACAACAATACTTCTAGAATGCACAACCACAGTCTAAGAGTGATGAGTTAGAAAACATGAACAATAAAAAAGGAGCAAGGATCATAAGAAGAGCACCAAAAGATCAAGGAGCAAGAACTTTTCAGAAGAACAACAGAGAGGAGACAGACATATCTTTAATTGAATCCATAGAAGAAGAAGAGTACTACCAAAGAAGTACACCAAAATATATTGGAAAGGAGAGAAGGAAAACGAAGGAGAAAGTTTTGGTAGTAACAAGACAAGGAACCAATACCGGAAGGCACTATATCATTAAGACAAAGGAGGAAGATAGTGGAGAGGATTCATGAAGCATTTGTTCCCACCAAGAAACATCATGAAGAAGTTGTGGAGACTAAACAAACTATAAGGAATGAGCAAGAAAAGGAGAAACAATACAAGCAATATTTCACTAAAGAAGAAGTGGATGATCTCAAGAAGTTAGCCCAATTGACACAACAACACAGACTAATTGACAAACTAAAGCAATTATCTAAGTACTAAAACAAGGAACAAGGTTAGAAAGATCAACTCTGGAGGATGGGAAGGACAGATAGAGAATGGAAGACAAAACCATTGATGGAGTATGTTCACAACAATCACAAAAAGGTCTAAAATGTCATGATAGACTTGGGAGCAGATGTCAACATGATCACAAAGAAGCTATGGGAATAGTTAGGAAGACCTAAGTTGTCAGAAACAACTTACAACATAATATTGGCGGATGGATCTAACATGTAGACAATGGGAACATGGAAGCAAGCTAAAGTTAACTTGATGGGGATCAAACATGTCTTAGATTTCATTGTGGTAGCCATGAAGGATCCAAGAGAAGCTTTCAATGCACTTTTTGGATTGAGATGGTTTGTAGATGCAAATGGTGTCATAGACTCCCAAAGAGAAGAACTAGCATTTACCAATGAGAATAAAGTTGTCAATATCCCCCTAGGTTCATCAATGGAAGAAGCATATATAGAAGAAATCAATTAGGATGAATATAATGTACAATCACAAGGTTAGATGTAGAGGAGACAACAAAAGAGCCTAATTTTGAAGGTGAAGTAGAGATAGAGGATGATCACTATAATACAGATAGTGAGGAGGTCTTGGAGGCATGGATGATAGAAGAACTGAGACTAAAAACAAGGAAAATGCTTGGCTACTGGAGGATATTCACAATCAGGACAGACGAAGAAGACATACTGCAATCCTCCACACTTCATCAGAACTCACTGGAGATTACCTACAACATATTCAAGGAGGATAAGGAAGATATGGAGCAAAGATCTCACCGTGTAAGTCATATTTTGAAAGGAATTTCACAAATCAAGTTGCCTAGGTTTTCAAGAGTGTGGAACCTACATAAATACCTAACAGAAATGGAGACAGTATTTTCAAAGAAAGAGATAAGATTACAGGCTACACAACACACATTAGTATGCAATGTTGCAAATTGGTGGAACACACATAAACACACAATTGACCAGTAGTCAGCATTCAAGATATTCATCAAGACAAGATATTTGTCAAATGAAGGAGAATATGACATAATAGCTAAGTATGCAGGTCAAATCTCCCCACAAGGACATTTATCCATGTGTGTAATAGTATGGAAAGGTAGAAATGAATATAATGAGGTATTGTATACACACTTCTTTTATTGGACACTATCACCAATTGTACATACATGGTATATTGATCAAGAATGGGGGAAAGAAATCAGATACTGGGAAGAGTTGCAAAAAGACTTCATTCATACTTTTTCATTCTTTGATCTAGACAAAAACATACACCCAACACTCATCAGAATCTAGGAGATCACCTTCCAACAAGATGCGAAAGAAGAAGAAGCCAAGCCAAAGTAGAGCCCATTACCAGAAAAAATAAAAGGCATTTGGAAGGTCATAGAATGGATGAATAAAGAATCATATCCAAAGAAACACAAATGCTACATAACATCACAACATGAAGAAGAAGAATATAAAGAACCATAAATAAAAGTAGAACAAGGTGAGAGAGAGTTGGCAGAATCAACAGACATCAAGGAAAATTACTACAACAAGCCTATCCGGCTAAGGGAAGAAAACATTACCAAAAAATGAGATCTAAAGATAGCCAAGATCAAAGACTATTGGGATGAGAAGAAGTGGCACAAGCAATAGAAATTTTGTCTGTGTATGAGGATTTGTTACACAGAAAGTTCACAGAGATGAAGAGAATCAAGGAGGAAGCTGGAACAATGAAAATTCAACTAAAAGAAGGCTACAAACCAATCAAGAAAATTCCATACCAAATGAATCCAAACATGAAGAGAAAAGTAAAAATAAAACTTGACAAGATCTAGAAGTGGGGATCATAAAGCTAGTGGAGGAAGCAGAGTGGACCAATCCAATGGTAGTACAAAATAAAAAAATAGGAGAAATTAGGATCTGTGGAGACTACAGAGAATTGAACAGGGATTGTATTCATGATCCTTTCCCTACACCATTTATAGAGTAAATCCTAGAGTCAATTGTCAGCAAGGAAATCTTTTCTTTCACTAATGGGTTTTCTAGATATCACCAGGTAAAAATTAGAGAGGAAGATCAACCTAAAACAACATTTGCATCTGAATTAGGATCTTTCGTGTATACTGTTATGCCTTTTGGATTGAAAAATGCACCTATACTATTCACTAGAATCATGGTCAATGTATTCAAGGAGTTTATACATGATTTTTTGGAATTATATTTGGATGATTGGACTATATTTGGACTAGTCAAAGATCACACACAAGCATTAAAATTGATGTTGAACAAGTGTAGGATTTCGCAAATTTCCTTGAAGAAATGCACTTTTGTGGTACCATTTGGAACATTATTGGGGCATATAATATGTAAAGAAGGACTGATGGTTGATCCTCTAAAAGTTGCTATCATTCAAAATTTGTCGCCACCAAAAACCACATCTAATGTCAAAGCATTCTTAGGGTATACTGGGTACCACTAGAAATTCATCAAGGGATATACAGCCATCTCCACACCTATGGAAGAACTACTAAAGAAGAAATAGGGCAAGAGTATTACATAGAATGAGTATCATCAAAATGGATTTGACACTCTAAAGCAGAAGATAGAAGAAGCAACCATACTCATATTTCTGGATTGGATCTTGTTCATGTGGATGAATCAGGAATTGCAGTAGGAGCAGTGTTGACCCAACCAAGAGGTTCTAAGGATCACCCTATAGCATTTAGAAGAAAGAAACTATCAAAGTAGAGAAAAACTACACCACAACTAAAAGAGAAGCCTTTACAATGGTATATGCACTATAGAAGTTCAAACATTACCTCTTGCCAACACCTTTTGTATTCTATATACTGATCATGAATTATTGAAATACCTACTCAACAACCCAATCATTCAAGGATGAATTTGTTGGTGGCTACTTTTGTTTCAAGAATTTGAATTCTCAATCATGGTGAAACCTAGGAAGCATAATCAAGGACCTGACTATTTATCTAAAATTGAGACAGGAGAAGACCCAAAGGAAATATCTGGTGCAAATCTATTTAGACTAATTGTGGTACCGAAAGAATTGGAAGACATAGCATACCTACTAGCTATGGGGGAATTTTCAGCAGAAATGCCATCACAAGAGAAACAAAATCTAATGCAGACGTATTTTCCATACACATTAAATGAACAAGAGCTACATATCCAAGGAAAAGATGACATCATCAGGAGGTTAGTATATGAACATGAAAGTGAAGAAATTCTAAGGGAAGCTCATGAAGGGATAGCTAGAGGACATAATGCTGGGCTAGACTTAACAACAAGGAAAATCAAACTAGCTGAGTTATGGTGGCCTACACTTTTCAAAGATGCAAAGAGATATGTAAAGAATTGTGATGTTTGTCAGAGAACAAGAAGACCTATTGCAAGAGATGAAATGCCACTGAGACTAATTTTAGCACAAATACCTTTTCAAAAATGGCATTGACTTCATTGGACCTATAAATCCACCAAAAAAGCAATCTAAAGCTAGATTCACCATTACCGAAGTAGAATAATTAAGTGGGATGAAGCACAACCAACAAGAGACTACACCACAAAAACTACCACCAAATTCATCTATGAAGATATAATTACTAGATTTGGTTGTCCATTGAACATAACAAGTGATCAAGGTAAACATTTTGTAAACAAGATGATCTCAGATCTACTAGACAATTTCATGATAACACATAACAGGAATTCCCGATATGATCCATAAGCAAATAGAGCAAGTAAATCCCTGAATAAGATCATTGGAGTAGCATTGACAAAGATGTGTAGTGGGAATAAAACATATTGGGACCTAAAAATACCTATGGTACTATGGGCATATAGGGCAACCTTCAAAAGAACTACTAAGTTCACTCCCTATGAATTGGTATATGGACTAGATGCTACAATACCGGTACACTTCATATTGATAAATTTCCAGATAGCAAGGACTCTCAAATTGGGGGAAGAAGAATCTCTCACACAAAGGATTGAAGAATTGGAAAAATTGGATGAGGATAGATTGATGGCAGCATATAACATGAACTTTGAAAGAAACAAACATAAGGCCTTCCATGATAGAAACATGAGGAACAAGACATTCAAGCAAGGTGACTTAGTACTCCTATATGACAACAAGTTTAAGAAGAAAGGAAAACTGAAGACAAGGTGGTTAGGAGCATACTACATTGAAGAATTTGTAGATTCTAGAGTAGTCGGGCTAAGGAACATGGAGGATAAACTATTAACTGGATATGTCAATGGTGCCAAAATCAAGAAATATTATCAACTAGAGCAAGACATGTCTTGAGGACAAGACATAATTTTGTGGGGGGGATGATGTTAGTAGGTCACTCGACAGAGAATAAAGCCTACCGGAGGAGATTATTCAAAATGCGGAGGTCAGAAGCTGACATATGACACATCCCTATGTAATAGATATAGTATATATAATGATAGGAGATAGAATGTAGTAGGTGACCATGATAGGAGAATATGAGTATATTCTGATGTAAGCCATGACATATAAGTCATGTACATGTAACTATGTCAGAGGATGAACAATGGACGTATACATTTTATTATTGCTAATATATATGGAAGTCTTCAAATACCGAGTAATTATGTGTGTTATCTTATTGTGATGTATGTGTGAGGATTTGTTTTGTTATTCTTTATGTTTTGATGTCAATCTCTAGCTATTTGACTGAGGTATTTAAACTGACTATAAAGAATTGACCGAGGACTGGATCTCTGGACCAGTATCTCCTCTACATTTCTTGCTAACAGTGATACTCTTCTTATGTCAAAAAATGTCCCCTTGGGGCTTTTCCCTCTTAAGGTTTAGCTCCTAGGTCCTTAGAATGCATTTAGAGCATCTTATGTGTTAATTTTGAATCCCGATGAGAAAACCCTAAAGTCTTATGGAAAATAGGACCTAGGGGGTGCTATTAAGATGAATCATGCTTAAAATAGAGGGGGAGAACTTGGCTGCTCGTGCCCTAGTCCTGTCCTATATTGGGTCAAGCCCTAATTTGAAGTGTTGGTTATATGACCGTTGTTAGGTCCTCTGCCAACACCAAAAGTTTGAATTACAAAATTCTTAGCAGAAATGTTTGTAGTTGCATATATAAGTATGTTTAGGTTTTAATTTGTAAACTAGATGGACATTACAAACTTGTGATCTTATGCTAAAGTGATTCAAGGATTTCATTATGTTGCAGAGCAGTATTGTGTTGTTATTGTGTTTGTTTGTTGCAAATTTGGCTCCATCTCCTCATGGCATGAAAGAGATTCAAGTCCTTCCATGAGGTCTATATCTTCAAGGTGATATTTACTTGTGTTTTCAATCATTTATCATTTAGATTTTGCCTCTATCCCACAGGGATACACACTCTTATCTGACAACGGTGTTCGGAAGAAGTCTTGAATATCTCTTCGAGGCTTGACTGAGGCAAGCCTCTAAACACCACAACCCCCAACCACACTACTTTGTGATTGTAGGTTATAGGTACTGAGTTTTGCAGAGTGCAGTTGTAGAGGAAGGTTGCAGACGATAAGGATTCAAGATCTGAAAGAAGTGAAACAAAGCATTTTTGAGACATGGACGCCTAGGGCAATGTCCTTCAGAGTTTTAGAAATGGGAATCAAAGTTACATGGGCATTCTACATCTGAAGGAACTTCTACATCCCAAAAAGTAGCTTGCACTGGACTAGGACACCCAAGGCAGTGTCCTCTATATTTCAAGTGACGAAAATAGACAGAACAATGATTATCAGTGTTGGAAGGAGTTCTGCATTCCGCAAAGAAAATAGTGCCTTGGACTTGGGTGCTCGGGGCATTGTCCTCAAATATTCCAAATTCCAAACTTTAAAAAATGGTTAGTTGTTAATCTTTGTTCTTTTCCTTAATCTGCAAGCATATATCTAAATTTACCAGTTTATTCATTGTTTTGCACAATTAGGGTTTCTTTCATATTTGAGGTTTACATTAAGGCATTAGTTAACAATTTCTAAGTTTCCACATCATTCCAAGTGATAGCCCAACTTGTTATGTGAATGCTCTCGCTTAGTAGAGATTCAACTCGGTTGATATGTCCTTGAATGTTTGTAGTGAAAGGAGGATTTGAACCCATCAAACCCTCAAATCAAACTAAAATCAATCCCTCCCTTTTTCACCCAAAATGTTTTGGTGAACCCATGCTTTTGAATTTTTAAACTTGCTGAGTGTTGTGTGATAGATTTACATTCATTCATTTTATTGCATTTGAAAAATTACAAAAAAAATTGAAAATTTTAAAAATTTTGAAAAACTTGGCATCTTAGGCTTACATTTTGGAATAATTTGAATTAAGTGGCATTTAATTTCATTTAATTTTTGTTATTTTCATTGGATTTGATTTAAATTATATAAATTCATCATTTAGTATCCACGTGCATTGCATTCTCATGCTTAATTTGTTAAAAATTGCTTGAAATTATGCATTTTTCATATAACCTAGTTTTTGCATTAGCTAGGGTTTGTAGTTAAAATCTTGTTTCAAGTTTTACTAGTATTTTAAACACTCATTTAGGACTAATTTCTAACTTTAGCATTTCATCATAGTGTCTTTATTGCAAAATTTCATGTCTAGGGTTTAAAAAACCTTGTATTTTCACTAGATTTGGCCTTATCGTCTCTCTAGAATTGCATTATAGGTGTGTTGTGAAGGATTTTGCTGCATTATTTGACTAATTTTAGGTTATAATCTTCCTCCCCTCCTCAAATTCTTTACAACACCCTTTCTATTAGGCTTCTACATTGAAAATTGGTGAAAATTGCATATTTTAGGTATATTTTCACTAGGTTTTGACTTGTCATCACTCTATAATTGCATTAAAGGCATGCTATGAAGGATATTTCTGAATCATTGGATTGATATTAAACATATTATTTTTTGACCCTCATCTATTTCCTTACAACACCTCTTCTTTCACTCATTTGCATTGAAAAAAGTGAAAAAATCAAGCATTTTGGATCCTACACATATCTTGTTCCTTGGGTTTGTTCTATTAGTTTTTGCATTGAGAGTTGCATGCTTTTGTATGAGTATTATAACTTTCTTCCCTAATAGAAATATCCCTTTATAATAATTAGAAGACTCGTGGGATCTAGTGCTCCTAAAGAAAATGGTATTCCTACCTCTGAAAATCCATTGAACACCTTCTTTACAAAAGGAGAGACACAAATTTTGCAATACACTATACCTCATACAACATCTATGGAAGATCAAATATTTCATGATGTTGATGACACTATTGAGGTGGTAACACATGTACCTAATGAGCAAATGAACAAACTTGATAAAGAGTTAGCCGATTTTCAAGCATTTGTGGAAAATGAAAGGATAGCAGAAGAAGCTATACCTAATTCACAACATAAGAGAGTTGATAAAAGGACAAGATGGTATTAATTTTATTCAAGGTTTAGCACATATAGTACATAATAATGTTATGTCAGTGATTGAATGTGTGAATGTTATTAATAACATGTCATCATTGACTCATACGCAAGTATTGGCACCTATACCGACTACGAGAATGTCTACATTTACATCAACAATTTTAACCACTAATGAAAATGCTTGTAGTAATGCTACCACTGGTATTGGAGTATCTAATGGCACTGATTCACAAAATTAGAAAGTTGTGGGATTAAACTACCAAAACTTAGCACCTAAGGTGACTTCTTTCATGAATATTTACTCTCAACCACCCCTCCATCCCACTTATTCTCAACCACCTCTTACATACAACTATTCAAAACCACCTTCCACTTATCACTATGTTCAACCACCACTCACATATTCACATCCTTCGCTTGTCACTACTCAAGCTCAATCACCTCCACACTTTGGTTCCAATTCGTCACAACAAACTGCATCACCTAATGATGCCCTCCTAAACCAACTCTTGCAAAGCATGACTTCCGTACAAAAAAAGGTGACAAGCTTGACAAATTCTTCACAACATAATGTACCAACTTATCATGGCTGTAATCTGTTATCTTATGCAATCTTGAGAACTCTTATGCCCGAGAGGTTTGATACTCCTCTCTTTGAAAAATATGGTGGAAAAGGCACTAATCCTAATACTCATGTGGCGACATTCATGGCTATGTGTAGTGATTTTTATTTTGAAGAGGATTTGTTAGCAAAACTTTTCCAGTGATCACTCAAGGATACTGCTTTAGAATGGTTTTGCTCCCTACCTCTGAATTCAATACACTCTTTCTCACAGTTAGTCGATCAATTTTTACAACATTTTCAAGCAAACATTCAACCTCAAGTTTCTTTGATTGATTTAGTTCATTGCAAGCAAGGTCCGAAAGAGAAGTTAACTAAGTTTATTAGTCGGTAGCAAGCCCTCTATGTACAAATTCAATATCAAATGAAGGATGAGGATGTTCAGAAGGTGTTTATTACAAATTTACAACCAAACATCCATGATAAGATTATCTTAATGAAGTATAACTCTTTTTAACATTTATGCACCGCCCTTCGTATTATCAGCTTTCGTCTAGTCAATATGAAAACCAAAAATCATCGATACAAGTTGGTCAATCCACGGGTGGACCTTCACAAAACAACTTTAAGAGAAATAATAAGACTTTCATGAAGGTTAATGGATAGAATTCAAACAATTTCTCACAAGTCTCTACTATCACTAATCTGAAGAGGACACTGTTTCAGCAAAGAAAGTTTACTCTGATATCTGAATCCTATCATTCTATCATGAATCAAGCTATGAGTAATAATCTCTTGAAGCTTCCTCCGATTAAACCATTGGATCCTAGTAGAATGCAAGGACCTTATTTTGATGCTAGGGCTTTTTGTCATTACCATCGGCAACAAGGACATGATACTAAATGATGTATGCATCTTAAACATGAAATACAAGACCTCATTGACTTGAATGTTATATAGGTATCAAGTGTGAATGATAATGGAAATGAGTTAGTTGCTCCTTCAAATCAAAATTTACAAATCTTTACTAATCCTTTCCCTAAGCATACCGATAACAACATGATGGAACAAAACCTGGTAGAAGTAGAAGATGACTATTTAAACTACGATGATATAATTTCCATGACAGAGGTGGATAAGGAAAATGTTGAAGTAGTACCTCATCCATGAAGGAATGGTATATATGCTGAGGTTCCTCCTTCGTTATCCCTTCAAGGATTGGGAGATAACCAAAATGCATTGGAAAGACAAATGGGACAACCGAAACAAGAGATTCTAACTTATGATAGATAGAATCAACAAAATAAGAGAACTAAAAATTGGGAAAAAGCAAGACGGTTATCATTAGTTGGAAATAATAGTGGTTCTCCTCCTCATAAGCAGCAAAAGACCCAACATATATAAAGAAATGATGAACAAGCATCGCATGAAATTCCTGACAACAAAGAACACTTTAATAAGAACCACTCAAGCTTCACACAAAACTTGATGGGGGATCTCTCCAAGATGCTCGCAAGTTCCAAATTTTAGTTCGATTGTCCCTACAGGTAAGTATTTCTAACCCTTTTCCTCCATGTGTTTTCCCCGTGATGTGTTATGTGTTGTTTAGGCCTCCTAGGATGACCCTTGATTCTCGTGTAAGGTCAAGGATACCAGGAGACCGCCTCTGTTGTGACCCTTCTTCTATTTGTATCATCATTCTTCTACATTGCCTCTCCTCTATTTTCATTGTTGTGTGTTGTGTCCTAGGGTTATAACATTGCAGTTGGTGACTTGGGGGTACCCTCCTACGTGATTGTCCCTAAGGCGCTTGTTTCTCCTCTGTCGATTTATTGTTTACCTTTTTCTAGTGGTTCTATCTAGCTGGTGGATGACAAAAACATATAATACTAATATAGGCGTAGTGTCCCTTTAGTGAGAAATCAAAAAATGGACCTAGTCCATACATGACAATGGGGTTGATATATATTATCTGATGTTTGGCTAGTAGAATCAATCTGTGTGATATTTTTATGTTGTCTTATCACACTTACAAAACATAACAACAATGCTACTTCATGAACTTTGTTTGTCTTGGATCTCACCTTGCTTAGCTCTTTATGTGAATGATTATATGCATTGCTTGTTGTTTATCTTGATTATATGGTTGCTAACCTTTTCTTGCAGGAAATTGTGTGTTTGTGGGAGCATTTGGTTATCATAAAGTGCATGTCACCTCTGGGAGGCATGGGCTTTGTGAGAGCTCATGTTCCCTTGTGTGTTTTCTCTCTACCTTAATATGCTTGATATCGGTACACGATATCAACCACCTTAAGGTGGGGGCATATATAAGGTAAGTTGTCTGATGATTTTGGTACTAACGAAGTGTGTTTGTAAGCCCTCTTCAAAGGTGAGATATCATGCATATCCTTTTTATTTTAAGCCCTCTGTGGAGGCGGGGATGGTGTATTTCTCGAGGAGATTGCACATCCTGTCATTTTCTAAAAGTCCTCCGAGCAGCCGAGGTTGGTGTTTCCTCCCTTAAGTGTGTCTTCAACAATTATTGTGGCAAAGCACAATCATCGGTGTGTTCCTGTAATGTGCTTGAGATGGTAGTGAACCTTGCAATAGGTTTCTTCCATCGCTTGTTTGTTGTGTTTTCTCTGTGTCTTTCATGTGTGTGTGTATGGCATGTTTGTTCCCAATCATAGTCTCAAGATTGGTGGTGATGAGCTCCTCTTATGCTTTGGGATTTGTATGGCATCTTTATTCTCAAGTGTAGTTTCAAGACTGGTGGTGATGAGCTCCTCCTACACTCTAAAATTTGTATTGCATGTCTATTGCCCCTTATGCAGTTTCAAGACTGGTGGCGATGAGCTCCTCATGCATTTTGGGTTGTGTGTTTACTTTCCATGTACTTGCATTTGCATTCATTTCTATGAGAAAATGAAAAATAAATAATCACTGCATTCACTGTATTCATTGTGTTTTTCATGTCTTCAATACTATGTTATACATGTTTTGCGTGCCTATTACTATCTTCAATGTGTTTGGCGTGTATTCACCATGATTGGCGTGTTTGTTGTGTCTTTCGACCGTATTTTAATGCATGTATTGGCCTTGTATTTATACATACATTAAAATGGGGGCTAAATGTTATGTCAGAAAATGTCCCCTTGGGGGATTTTCCCTCTTAAGGTTTAGCTCTCAGGTCCTTAGAATGCATTTAGAGCATCTTGTGTATTAATTTTGAATCTCGATGAGAAAACCTTGAAGTCTTATGGAAAATAGGACCTAGGGGGTACTATTGAGATGACTCCTACCTAAAATAGGGGGAGGACTTGCGCGCTCACGCCCTAGTCCTACCCTATTTTGGGTCAGACCCTAATTTGAAGTGTTGGTTATATGACTGTTGTTAGGTCCTATGCTGACACCAAAAGTTTGAATTACGAAGTTCTTAAGTGGAATGTTTGTAGTTGCATAAATAAGCATGTTTAGGTTTTGATTTGTAAACTAGATGGACATTGCGAACTTGTGATCTTATGCTAAAGTGATTCAAGGCTTTCATTATGTTACAGAGCAGTATATTGTTGTTATTGTGTTTGTTTCTTGCAAATTTGGCTCCATCTCCTCATGGCATGAAAGAGTTTCTTCCTTCCATGAGATCTATATCTTCAAGGTGACATTTCAATCATTTATCATTTGGATTTTCAGTCTATCCCGCATGGATACGCACTCTTATCTAACAATAGTGTTTGGAAGACTTGAATGTCTCTCTAGGGATTGAATGAGGCAAGCCTCTAAACACCACAACCCCAACCACACTCCTTTGTGATTGTAGGGTACAGGTACTAATTTTCATGGAGTGGAGTTGCAGAGGAATGTTGCAGATAACAAGGATTCAGGATCTGAAAGAAAGAAGTGAAATGGAGCATTTTCAGGACATGGGCACCTAGGACAATTTCCTCCAGAGTTTTAGAGATAGGAATCAGAGTTACAGGGGCATTCTGCATCTAAAGGAGCTTCTACTTCCCAAAAATCAACCTACATTGGACTAGGGTGCCCAGGGCAATGTCGTCTGTATTTCAAGTGATGAAAATAGATGGAACAGTGATTATCAGTGCCGAAAAGAGTTCTACATTCCGTGAAGAAAATAGTGTCTTGGACTTGGGTACCTAGGGCATTGTCCTCAAATATTCTAAATTCTAAACTTCAAAAAATGGTCAGTAATTAATCTCTGTCCTTTTTCTTAATCTATAAGTATTTATCTAAATTCGCCAGTTTATTCACTATTTTGTACAATTAAGGTTTCTTACATATTTGAGGTTTACATTAAGACATTAGTTAACAATTTCTAAGTTTCCACATCATTCCAAGTGACAGCCCAACCTGTTAGGTGAATGCTCTCACTTAGTAGAGATTCAACTCAATTGATATGTCCTTGAATGTTTGTAGTGAAAGGAGGGTCTGAACCCATCAAACCCTCAAACCAAACTAAAATCAATCTCTCCCTTTTTCACACAAAACAACTCCTATGAAGGATTTCTCTACATGTGTATTGTAATTGTGTTGTTTACTGATTAATACATTGAGTTGCTTTGGAGCGTGCATTTTTTCTCCTGAAAGGGTTTTCTTGATGTACACCTATGTTATGGTATATTGTTTATTTTATGTTTATATGTGTTTCTACTTTCTGTAATTGTTTTCAAAGATTAAAAATTTACACAACACTCTCCTTATTAGATTAGTGTAGGAACCATTTCAATGTACCTTGCTTCTTTTCACAACCAAGACTGAGAGACTTTTTTAGACTATTATTAACACCATTCCTCCCCATATGCTTCACAAAATTGGGCTTAGAATGTTCAAGATTTGGTGGAAAGATTGAAAATGGTATCCTAATACTGTTGGCAAGAGACACTATATGGATTCATGGTTGTTGTCATTGATGGCAACAAAGGTCATCCCTCATATCCACAAGACATGGTGTGCCTCTACCGGAAGTCAGAATGAAGAACTGTTGTGGTCCGGTGAACAAGAACAGAGCATGTGGCAAGGTCCAACAGATTGGTCTGGACCTCTCAGAGGAAGTGTCTTGGTGCAGTACGGATTTGGGGAAGTCAAGAAGACTATCTTGAGTAGTATATTCCAAGGATTTAGCCTCCGGTGATGGACAAAGAAAAAGATATGAACAGCTGAGTACCGGATTCCTAAAAGACAGTGAGAGCAGAGGAAGAACTGACTGACAGAGCATCAGACTATTTTTCGGATGTGTTACTATTGCTGGTAAAGGCTGTGAAGGCATGAATCATGTTTGGCCGACATGATTAATGATATCGACAAGTATATACTTGATCCGCATTGCTTGGTGAGCAAGGATTCAGCTGACAGAACAGAGTTTGCAAGAAACTAAACTGTTCCAGATGCCGACTAGAAAGGTAATGAAATTACTTGTGCGGATATATATAGAGGATGGATTTTGTTGTGAAAATAGGTATGGTATGATGATATATATGAATAAGTACAGAGCAGAGCAGGAGTAGTAAGAAAGATTCGGTATGTGAAAGGATAGCAGAATAAAGAACAGAGGAAAGATGAAGTGCAGCAGATCAGTGTACTAAGCCTAAACCGGAACTGAACTCCAGCATATGTAGATGCTTCCAATTAGTTCAAGTATTATATAACATTCTTTTGTAGATAGTGTGTCTCCTTGTAGGCAGTGGGCCTCTTTGTGAGCAGTGTGCTCAGGCAGTGAGCCCTAATTGGCAAGTGCCATTCTTGTAACTCCTTATTCTTCTAACAGAGAATTATCTTTGGGTTAATCACCCCGTGGTTTTCTCCCTTAACCGGGTTTCCACGTCAAAAATACTATGTCATGTGTTTCTCACTTCATGGTAATGTTTGTTTGTTTAATTCAATATTGCTTTGAATAAAAGGAAAGTTCAAAAGAAGAAATAATTAGGATAACTGATTCACCCCCCCCTCTCAGTTATCAACAATTGGTATCAGAGCTAAGTTCCTCCTAATAGAGCCTAATAGCTTGAGGAAGATCTGGAAGTTCAAATGGATGCATATGGTTTAAGGGAGCAACTCAAGATTGCCCTTGAGGATCTGGAACAGTCAAACTCTGAAGTCAATGAATTAAAGGAAAGACTCAAACAGGCTGATGAATTCATGAGAGAACTAAAAGACAAATTAAGTCTCTCTATGAAAAAGAGAAAGGAGCTGCTCCAACAACTGGCAAGACAAAGTGAAGAAAGCAATACAAATGAAGAATTGACTGAGAAAACCAAGTTATGTGAAAAGTTATCAAAAGAAGTCATTATGTTAAGACATGAAATGGAATCAGGAACTATAAAGTTTACTCAAGAGATTGAAGAAAAAAGAAAAGTTGAAGACAATCTAAGACAATCTCTTAAAGAGAAATCAGAAGAATGCCACCAGATGGACAGGATTATCAGACATCTTGAATCTGATCTTGAAGATGCCAAAGATAATGAAGAAAAACTTAAGGATCAAATTGTCTCCCTCAAAAGAGATCTTCAAACAGCAAATGAATATAAAGAAAAATTCAAGATAAGTTCTGCCCAACTTGAAGTACTTCTTGGAAGTCAAAAGAAGACAGATGACAAGTATGGTTTGGGATATGAGAAAGGAGAAAGCTCCAGATCCGGTCAAAAGAATTTTGGATCAGAAAATCTAAAGAATAGACCTAGAAGACCTTCGGTAAGACAGCCCAGTGCTCAAAGATATCCATCTTTCAATGGATACTACCACAGCTGCAATCACTTTGGTCACAAAGCTAATCAGTGCAGAAAAAGAATGAATCAAACTAATCCATCCTTCTCCGGACAGTGCTTTAACTGCAAAAGGTATGGACACAAGTTTCATGAATGCAGAAATATGCAAGTAAACAAATCACTCAATAGTAGATGCTTTGCATGCTATAGAATAGGTCATATAGCTAATCAATGTAGATCAAGAGGTTATCAGTCAAATACGCAAAGAAATGTTATTTGCCAAATTTGTTATAGGTCCGGTCATAATGCTAAAGTTTGCAGAAGCAAGAATCAGGACAAAAGAGGTCCGGTGTATAATCAGAATCAAGACAAGGGTAAACAAAAGATGAATGCGGATGAAGTTAGGAATCAGATGAGCAAGATTTGGGTAAAGAAAAGTTCAGAAACTGGATCCACACCAGACTCTGGTGCTGATATTCCTTCCGAAAATTAAAAAGTGAGCTCTGGCTCAGGGGGAGACTCAAAGAAAATCTTGTTCCCCCAGCCAATCAAGTGGTGCCGGATGTGACACAAGATGCGGAGTAAAGGGTTTGAAGATATAAGTCCTGAGATGATCCAGACAAGATTTCAGAGGTCCGCATGAAGATGTAAAGAAGTTGTGATCGATCAAGTAAGACCTGTTCCGGGAGATGCTCCAGAATGACAGAGGACTACAAAAGGGTCCGGAGAGATCCGGAAGTACATTATTTTACTCTGCGGACTGGACAAAATGTTTGGGATGTTCTTGTAATGTGTCATCTCAATTTATTCATGATTGAAAGATCCGCATGATGTTCATAGATCAGGACTGATCCGGGATACTCCAAGCTATCCGAATAAGGCAAACCGGAATAATGTAGGTAGAGCATTTATTGCCATCAAATATTAGGGTTTGCGGAGCAATATAAGGGATTTCTCATAAAATCACTTGCTCATTCTACACTCAAGAAGAAGCGAAAAGTGGAGCTCTGCAAGAAGATTCATCAAGCTCACCAAAGATCCTCTGCCAAAGTCATTACATACAGAAATCAATCCAACCACTCCGTGTAACCGAACACGCAAAAGGTATTTTCCATTTTCGATATCTTGCTACAAATCTTTTGAAGAAATGGCTACTCCAAATATAGTAAAAATCTCAGATAGGCCCCGACCTGAATTTAAGAAACATCCATACAAGTCATTGGAGGTAGATCCCTTAGGAGCATTTTCTAGTGTTCCTCATGGCGTTTTACACATAGAGGACATTAGGGTTTACATACATGCAAGCATTGAGGAATTCGGGGAATTCAAATTGAGAGATCTCTATCACAAACAACTGATAGACAATGCTTTGGAGGTTAAACCAGAGTACAAGGGTATCCAGAAGAAATAGTTTGATCAATTCATTCATTTCCCCTGCTTTGAAGAAGAAGAATGGGTCCGGTATGTATTGAGCAGGATGCATGACAACTTCCTATGGCTGGATAGACCTTGCAAGATCACAAAAGAGGCAATTAGGGTAGTAACTGGTCTATACTCTTCCGGAGGGATACCTATCCTCAAATCTATCAAAAATAACATTGTAACTGAGGCCACCGGATCAAAATTTGATAAGAGGGCAATGACCATTGAAGATATTTCAGATCTGGATATCAAGTATGCATCCATGATAATAGGATACAAGATCTATCACTCCAGCAGGGAGAATTCTGTATCCGGAACTGCAGTATATACTGCCTATGAAATGCTAAGGAAGAATGCAAACTATGATCTTTGTGAACTCCTCTTAAGCCAATTAATGGAAAATATATAGAAAATCAAGAAGGACAAAAAGAATTCTTTTAAGTATGGTACTCTTATATTATGTCTATTTTTCTACTTCATGAATGAGCTGCCCGGATCAAATGGATGGGCATGGCAGAATGACAAACCTGTTGCAGTCCAGATAAGAGATTATTTACATGGGCTTGGGGATGCCAAAGCAAGAAATACAGCCCTATGGGGATACTTCAAAAACTTCCAAAGCACGATGCAAGCAAGAGAAAGAATTCCCCAGTCTCTTGTTGAAAAATACAAAGACTCAGTCTGCTTTATGGTGGACACTGATCAGTGCCTAATGGAGGCAGTGGAGCCAAGGACTGTCTGGATCATGCCCATGGGGTATGAGGTTGATGAACAGATTGTAGAACTGCATGTTCAACACATGCTTAGTCAGCCCAAAGATCTAAAGGCAAAAAGGTTCGGAACCTTTGAGGAGCTGAGTGTGAAAATCCATGTGGAACTCAGAGAACCTGAGATAAAGAGGAAAGTGAGAAAAGAAGTAGAGCATATTGCTCAAGGCCTAGGCATTCCAAAAGAGGCACTTGATGCCAACCGGGAAAAGAGAAGAAAGGCTGAGGAAGGAAAGAAAGAGGCAGAAAAGAAAAGCAAGAAAAGTGCTCCGGTGGAAACCTCAACCCGGACCAGATCACCAAAAGGATCTACACCTATCAGAACCAAAAGCTCAAAACCGGAAGACCAGGCATCCGGTAAAAGATCTAAGACAAAAGCCTCAAGAGCTTATGAAAGCCAAAAGGATGAAGAGGAAACTGAGTCAGATGAGGGAGTAAAAGAAATAAAGAAGCAGAAGAAGAAAGGATCTGGTAAAACCTCTACAGGCCGAGACAAGGAAGAAATGACAGAGGAATTTGCTGAAAAGCCCACCCTGTCTCTAGATAGTGTAGTCAAATCAGTCACTGTGGATGGGAATCTTCAACCAGTGGCTGAATTCTATGATGACTACAATGAGGCAGATCAAAAGATCCTACAGGAAGCTATAATTAGGTACCTAAACATCTACAATAAAGCTTTTATTGAGATTATCTCTAAAATTCCAAAGAGTCTAGAGATGGAACTAGAAATAAGAAAGAACAATGCCATGGCAAAAGATCTTGAGATCAGGGAACAAATAGCTATTCAGCTATATCCTTCAATTAATCACAAAACAATGAACATGATATTCAAGGACTGCAAGGATGAATTCAGAAGCAAAGCAAGGATGAATCAGCTTATGCTTGGTGAGACCGACAAAGTAGCCCAGGACACTGAAGAGATCCTCTGGAATACATTCAAAAGGTTCAATATTCCTATTACAGAGGACTTAGGTGCAGAAACAGCTGCAGACTTGGAATCATCTGCTCCGGAAGAAATGCCACTTGAACAGACTAACATCTCTTCTCCGGCTTCTCCTACAGTCTCCGGATCCCAAGAAGAAGAGAAATTACAGGAGAAAGAAGTAGCAGAAAAAGAAAAAGAGGCTGACAGCACCAAGGATGCAGAGAAAGAGAAAAATCCAACAGAGAAAACCACAACTGAAAGTGGTAAGAATGTGGAAGGAGATAAGACTCCTAAGGACAAAACTGCAGAAGAAAAGAAACATCTGTCTCCGGCAAGAGACACTGCACAAACTGTTCAAAAGTTTCTAAGCCAAGAAACATTAGAGATTGATGAACCGGAGCTTCTAAAAGGCCCATTCAACTTTGACTCTCTCTCTCCGGTACAGACAATGAAGATAGCTTCATTTGCAAATGCTAAGGCAAATGAAAAACTCCTAAAGTCTCATATGGAAGACTGTGAGTTGATAGAGGCTGCTTTCGGAGTGCTTGAAAAGATTATGCCATCAATCCAGATAGATCCGACAGCCTCCTCTTCCGGTAATCTCAAAACCTTAGTCAGCAGTGTTGATACACATTTTGATTCTCTAGAAAAATCAGCTGAAGAAAAGGTCCGGAAGGAATTTTTGGATAAAAGATTTTCAGAAGTATTAGGATTAATCTCTAATGATAGGAGAAATATGAGTATTGGAATAAAGAGCTTAGAAAATGCTCTTAAGGATGGCAGTGATATTTACAAATTTTGTATCTCCTGGTCAAAGGCAACAGTAGAAATTGATAAGAAAATAAAAGCGGAACAGGACAAACTACAAAGTTTGTCTCAAAGTTTTGATCCTCTCTCTTCCTCCATAGTAAATCTAGAATGTCAAACTATTGCAATCATAAATGCAATAAAGAACTTTGAGAAGGAAAGGAAGAATATCACTAACCAGATGGGAGAACTTAGAAGGATTATAATCCCTAAGTTAGAAACTATGCATGAGGCCATCAGTGATGCTCAGGCTACCGCCCAAACAAATGATCTGACAGATCTCAAGAGGGCAGAAGCTTTTGCATTTTTGTTGAGTGGTCACATTTCAATTTTGGATAGAATGAAGCAAAGTTGGGCTACAGAACTGATCCAACTGAAGACATCCTTTGCAGACATTCTTCAGTTTATGTGAGCATGTAAATATGCGGCTATGTATAGTAAACTTTTGAAAATTTTGGTGTGCGGACCCTACCCTTTGCCATTGATGTCAAAGGGGGAGTGAGGAGCAGTGAAAAATAAGGAATCCAACTAAGGGGGAGTTCTAGAAATTGTATATAAAGATAGAGCATCAGCAAAGGGGGAGCTTAGTGTAAACACTTAGTCATTTTTCACTAAGTGTTGCCATTAATGCCAAAGGGGGAGACTATTGGCAAGAGACACTATATGGATTCATGGTTGTTGTCATTGATGGCAACAAAGGTCATCCCTCATATCTGCAAGACATGGTGTGCCTCTACCGGAAGTCAGAATGAAGAACTGTTGTGGTCCGGTGAACAAGAACAGAGCATGTGGCAAGGTCCGACAGATTGGTCCGGACCTCTCAGAGGAAGTGTCTTGGTGCAGTGTGGATTTGGGGAAGTCAAGAGGACTATCTTGAGTAGTATATTCCAAGGATTTAGCCTCCGTTGATGGACAAAGAAAAAGATATGAACAGCTGAGTACCGGATTCCTGAAAGACAGTGAGAGCAGAGGAAGAACTGACTGACAGAGCATCAGACTATTTTTCAGATGTGTTACTATTGCTGGTAAAGGCTGTGAAGGCATGAATCATGTTTGGCCAACATGATTAATGATATCTACAAGTATATACTTGATCCGCATTGCTTGGTGAGCAAGGATTCAGCTGACAGAACAGAGTTTGCAAGAAACTAAACTGTTCCGGATGCCGACTAGAAAGGTAATGAAATTACTTGTGCGGATATATATAGAGGATGGATTTTGTTGTGAAAATAGGTATGGTATGATGATATATACGAATAAGTGCAGAGCAGAGCAGGAGTAGTAAGAAAGATTCAGTATGTGAAAGGATAGCAGAATAAAGAATAGAGGAAAGATGAAGTGCAGCAGATCAGTGTACTAAACCTAAACCGGAACTAAACTCCAGCATATGTAGATGCTTCCAATTAGTTCAAGTATTATATAACATTCTTTTGTAGACAGTGTGTCTCCTTGTAGGCAGTGGGCCTCTTTGTGAGCAGTGTGCTCGGGCAGTGAGCCCTAATTGGCAAGTGCCATTCTTGTAACTCCTTATTCTTCTAACAGAGAATTATCTTTGGGTTAATCACCCCGTGGTTTTCTCCCTTAACCGGGTTTCCACGTCAAAAATACTGTGTCATGTGTTTCTCACTTCATGGTAATGTTTGTTTGTTTAATTCAATATTGCTTTGAATAAAAGGAAAGTTCAAAAGAAGAAATAATTAGGATAACTGATTCACCCCCCCCCCCTCTCAGTTATCAACAAATACACCATTTCATAATTATAGACCTTGTAAAGCATACTTGTGGCTTACACCTTTTCTTCCTATGATTGGTCATCTTAACCATCATTGGTATCTTTATTTTTCTCTTGGTACTTGGCAACATCGTTTCCAGGCTATCTAGTTAGCCATTCTTGAGCTTAAATTGGCCCATTTTGCATGGTGGATTTTTTTATCAAGGTATTCCAATTGGTTCTCATTTGATTCATCTAAGAGTTATTAACCCCCATTATCTATTCTATGGATAGCTTGAGACTCTCAAACATCTTTTTCTATTTTACATTAGATCTCAAGAAGCTTGGAATTGGATACATGATTTTTTAGGCCTTTTCAACTTGATCCTTTCTCATGGCATATGGTTTTGTTAGAGGACTATCCTTGTCTCCTATTCAATTATACCCAGATTTGGCAAGCTTTTAGGGTGTCAATTCTCTTCACCATTTGGACAGAAATTTAACTTTTTTTTTTGGAAGCTCAATTAATGTTCATTTCTCTTTATATACTAAAGCCATGATTTTCTCTAATGTGCTTCTACCAATTCAGGTGTAAGCTAGAAAGGTTACATTTGAAGTGGCTCACTTATAGGACCTTTTGGATCACTAGAGTATTTCTTTGTGCATTTTTTCTAGAGTCCTACCTACCCCTTTCCCTCCTTAAAGGACAATCAATCTACTAGAAGAGATCAAGGGTCATAATATTGTGGCTCTCAACCTTTGAAAATAGAGACAATGTAGTCCATGGCTAATCTCAGCCTTCACAACTACCTTTCACCTCTTCTCATGGGTGTGGTGCTACATACTAGCTTGACTCTAGTAAGTTTCCTCACCTGGAGTTGGCCATTTCTTCTTTTCATGCTCAGTAAACTTCTAATGCCACTCCTAAGGAAGAGGGTGTTATTATTAGCTAGAAGCCAATTGATAACAATTCTATCCATGGTGATGTTTGGGGAAAACTAGATGATAAAGACCCCCCTTCTACTAGTTTTGCATTAGTTTCTTAGTGTTTTTTATTTATGCCCAAGCTTGGCCCCATGCTGAACTTTCATCTTTGTTCTGAATTTTGTCCTACTTAGACTCTGAAGGTGTGCCTTCTTACCACCCACATTTTTTGTGAATATTGTATTATTATCTTTTTAGTTAATAAAAAGTAAAATAGGACTTATTCATAAACATAAAATCCCTTACTACTCTTGAAATTGGTGGCAACTAATACTTGAAATATTTTTTGGTATCTCTTTTACCAAACACACATATACATACATACATATGTATATCAATGTATATATGTGTTGTCTACATATATATACTATATGTGTATAGACGTAATCTATAGTAGCAGAAAGGGGATGAACTAGGGTGAATATATTAGCTGAAATTGTTGTGAAACAAAGTTAAATTCAAGAGTGTTATATATTAAATTTCTTTCTCCTATTGGATGCCTTGAATTGTGGACATCTATTTAAACTTATGGCCTCCTTTTTAGTTTCCTGGGTTACCCTTGCCATGTTGGAATTTTCTAACTACAAGTGCTAGCTAACTTAGCAAATTTATTTGTGTTGATCCTGATAGATTTTTTTAAGCTCATTCCCAAAAATGTGTTTGTGTCAAGATTGACCTCTCCAAGGTTTTGAAAGACATTGTTGACATACAAATTGGTCAAATACATCATACCCAATGTGTTCTTTATCTCAATTTACCAAACACATGTTTTAGGTAATCCTTTGACCACAAAATCAAGGATTTCCCATTGGCCTCTCCTTGTAATAATCCCCTCTTGTCATGCCTATAAATATCCCCCTTCTAAAAATGATGAAGGGTGGACTACAGTCAGAAACCATAAAAACAATCATAACTCTAACAAAGGTTGAACTCAAACCAAGCCATCCATTACTTCTAGTAACCAAGTTGTTAAGATGGCACCTGGTGCCCCATCAAACCCTCAAGATAAGGGGAAAGAGGTGACTCCCCCCATAGGAGATCCATCCAGTCAACTTAAATATTTTAGAATGCCTCAACTAACATCTATTTTGTCTTCACAGCTCAAGGTGAATACATGTCCTTCTTCCCCAGTGGGTTTGTGAAGGCCTTGCAGTCCACCTAAGTGTTTGTAAGGAGAAATTGTTTTAGAGAAAAGAATGGGCGGTATTCCCAACATTCAATTGGGAATTGTTTCTCAAGATGAGTTTTCAGAGAATCATTATTCTACTCTTATGGAGTTAGATAGTGATGATATGCCCCTTGATTTTCAACAAGGAATTTCCTCTCCTGGAATGTTCAAGGTCTTACTAACCTCCCTAGGAAGTACATTGTGAGAGATACTCATCAGTGATTTATAGAATTAGATGTTCTTTGTTAGCAAGAAATCAAGATCACTAGTTTTTTATTTTCTACTGCTTGCTATGTTATCTAGCCAGCTAGTTCCTTTTGGTTTAGTGATCATGATGTAGGTCATGGAGATGATGTCACCTTTCTCTCTCCTAGGTGGCATTTACATATTGTTGATCATGGACATGACCCCTCCAACTAGGAATTATTGACCCTTTTAAATATTGATAATCATTCTTTTGATATTATTAATGTTTATGCTTCCAATGATGCTATTGAAAGATCTTCCTTGTGGTGCTAGATCATCAATTCAATGTCTGCCGCCACCTAGGTTTTATGCAAAAAATTTAATATGGTTGAGATAGCTTATGATAAAGATGGTTCTCTTCCCATGCGATGGACAACTAGTGAAAGGGAAGCCTAGTATTACATGCATAATAAATTAGTCTTTTTGATCCCAATATAGGTCACCACCATAATCATTCCCACTAGTTTACATGGGGTAATTTCAAGTCTAGACCTGATAGAGTTTACAAATGGATTGAACGTGCTATGATCTTTGCCAAATCCTTTTTTTCCTTTGCCAATTGTTTTCCTCTCTCTGATGGTATCTTTGTCAGATAGTCTTTTATCTGATTATTTGCCTATTTGGTTTCACATTAAATGACAATTTGCTCATCCTAAGACCAACAGGACTCAATTGTTTTCAATACTTCTTTATTGATTCATCAGCCCACATTGGCTCATATCTAATATGTGTGGAATCTTGAACCAAGGCCCACTCAACAGATAGGTTGGATCAATTGGTGGAACAATGCCATCAAACACACATCCTATTTCCTCCACATCTATGGCCACCAATTGGCTTGTTTTTGTCATTAAACATATGAGGCCACCACCTCAGAGCTCTAGCAAACCACTACTACACTCAAAGCCAACTTTTTTGTCCTTGATCTTAAATTGTGGGTGGTTGAGTTTCATAAGAAGAAGTAGATTACTAATAAATTTTATAATTCTAGAGGTGCCCAGATTAAGGCTCAATTACACTAGCTTAAAATTGGAGACTAAGCTTCCAAAGAATTCTTTCCAGCTCATTATGCTCATTATGTACATCTCAAGACATCAAGAAAATATATGGTGACTACCAGTTGCTTAAGGAGCTCCTAGATATTCTCCAAGCTTTTATGCACCATTATGAGCAGGTTTTCAAATCTCAAGAGAATTCTCCTAAATGTGAACATGCTTTACAAGAGTGCCTCAAGTTTGTCCCTTATCAGTTGTCTTCCACTCAGTGTGTTTTTTTATGATCAATTGCTCTCCATTTCTAACCTTCATGAAGTTGTCTTCACCATGGCCAATGATAAAGCTCCAAGATGTGATGGATTTCCTTGTTATTTTTACAAAGCACTCTAGGATTTGGTGGGAGAAGATCTTCACAAGGTTTATCTTGAATCCTTTCATTCTAACTCCTTAGAAAAAATTATTAATAAAGGAAATATCAAGCTCATACCTAAGTCCAGTGATCCTGATGATATCTATAACTGGTATCCAATCACTTTGCTTAATATTTCTTACAAGATCATTGTAAAGGCCCTTGCTTTGAAATTGAGACATCTTCTACCACAAATTATTTTCTCTGAGCAAACTAGTTTTTATCAAATCTAGGTTTATTCTAGATAATATTGTTTTCATTTGGGAAGGCATGGAATGGGCTCATCACTCTCAATAACAAGTATTTTTTATCAAAATTGATTGTACTAAAACCTATTATCATGTAGAATGGCCCTTAATCATTGCTATGCTTCAATCTCTTGGATTTGGTTCCCATATGTGCAATCTATGCATGTGATTTTTTAGATGCCTCAGCTTGTATCACTATCAATACCCATAAATATTTAGCTTTTGGTCTTTTAATGTCTATCCGTTAAGGTTATCCTTTGTCTCTTTCTCTTTATGTTCTTGTTGCTAAAGAATTTGATTATTTACTTGCCCATGCTATTTCCTAGCATCTTGTCAAAGGAATTTATCTTCCCAATGCCTCTACTCAGTTGATGAATGGGCATTTTTTTGATGATTTTTTCCTCACTCTCTTGAAAGAGGAGAACAATATTAAGCAATCTCTTTCTTGTCTAGACACTTTTTGTAAAGCCTCTAGTTCAAGGATTCAGTGGTAGAAAAATCAATGTTATCATCAATCAATTCTTTGTAAGCCTCTTTGGCCTGACTTTTCTGGATGGAAGTGGATTGATCATGGGGAAATTTTTAGATTTTTGGGTATCCCTTTGGATTTTCAAGCTTCTCCAACTACACTTCGGTAGGCATTCATCTCCAAAATTGAAAAGAAGCTGGCTTATTGGATCACTAAGCCTTTGTCTCTTATAGGAAAATTCTAGGTTTGTTCTAAAATCCTTATAGAAGCTCATGTTTATTATTCCTCCTACTGGGTCCCTTCTAAAACCTCCTACCAAAAACTTGAGAAGCTTCTTAGGGATTTTGTTTGAGCCTCTTATGAGAACCATAGAGGATTTCATAAGGTTTTATAGGAATATTGTTGCCTCCCTCATGATTCTAAAGGGTTGGGTTTGATTTCAATTCAGCACCAAGGTTTGGCTCTTTGTGCTTGATGGATCATTTGAGCCCTCAAAGGTAATGAGACTTGGAAAATGGTTTTGTTTCATTATATTTCCTCAATTGTTCCTCTTGGGAGACAAGCCTGGAAGGGGATTGGTCGTCACACCCTTCTCATTATGAAAGACTCTATTCAAATCCAAGGGACTTTTTTTTATCAAAAGTATTTAGAAATCTTGGGAAGCCATGAAGCATTGGCTTTTGTAGAATGGCACAAGTTTCTGTAATGGTCTTTCAATAAATTAGTAGTCCATCTAGTGATCTCCAGTCCTCACTAGTCAAGATTTCCCTCTAGCTAAGATCACATGGGTCTGTGCTTTGAGGTTTTTCAAGAAAGGAATTAAGACTCTTCCAAATTTTTTCTCTAAAACCACTAGAAACTTTTTATCTTGGCCAAAATCCAAATATAATTATCACTTGTGCAATTAGGATCATGAAACTTTCTAGGTGATTGTTGAGGTTGTGCCACTAGACATTATTCATAAAATTTGGGTTCGTAGCTTTAAACCATGGTGGAAAGATTGGAAATGGTATCTAGACACGCCATTTCATAACTACAAACCTTGTAAGGGTTATTCATAGCTTTCATCGTATTTTCCTATGGTTCCTGCTTTGAACCAAAGATGGTTACTTTATCTTCTTCGACTTTCTAGCAACATAGATTTAGCACTATTTGGTTGGCCATTATAGAACCCAAGCTTGTTATTTTTCTTGGTTTCTTTTATTTTAAGTTCTTCCTGTTAGTTCTAGATTTACCCATCTTGGAATTAAGGATCCTAGATATCCTTTTTATGGTCGTCAAGAAATGCTAAAGCATTTCTTTTTGTTTTGTTTTAGGGCTCAGGTAGCTTGGACTTGGATTCATGATTTCTTCAAGAATTTGTGCTCTGACCTTTTTCCTGGCATATAGTTTTATTACGAGACTGGCCTAGAATCCATTCCAAATTTACCTTAATTTGGCTTGCTTTCAGGGTGGAGATTCTTTTCAGCATATGAAAGGACATAAATTCTACTTTATTTTTTGTCAATGTAGTTGATTCTAGCTTTTCACTTTATTCTAAAGCCATGATTTGTTCCAATTGATATTATCATGTAGATACAGGTGCAAGCTAACAAATTTTCCCTTGAGGTTGCACATTTGCAAGTGCTCCTTGACCACTAGGGTAATGCCCCTTGCATTGTGGTCAGATTTTTGCTAACTCCTACTTCTAGGTGAGGTTGGTCTCCACCTTGTGGATGTTGAAGGGGACGCAATCATTCTTCCCATCAAAAACAAGATGCTCATTCTCAAACTTGTCAACCTCTTGGAAGGAGAGATCATGCTCAACAAGGGTGTTCTCATCCTTCTCACAATCATCCTACTTCTCCTTCAGCATTTGGTTGTGGTTCTACAAGCTGGCCAAGCTTTGGCAAGTTACCTTGACTAGCTCCTGCATTTATCTTTCTTGTAACAATTAGATTAAGGATGACAATAAGAATGAAGTTTTTAATGAAGGTAATGATGGATGAAATCCTCCCAAGGATGCCCTAGAACATGCTGATGTATTGGGCAAACTAGATGACTAGGACCCTCCTCCTTCCCTCAATGTTGTAGCTCTTGTTGTGTAGTGGCTTCTTGTTGTTTTTCTATTTCTAGGTGTTGGCCCTGTTTGGACTTCGGGGTGTGACTTTTTCCACCCACCATTTTTTGTGAATATGTGTAATATTATTTCATAATTAATGATATAGACACATTTATTCATAAAAAAATAATCATTAAAATTGATTAAATAAAACTAAACAACTAATTTAATTTTAATTGATATTTTCCAATAGATATATGAGGTCAATTAATTTAAATTAAATTATATTTTTGAACCAACAATTTTATTTCACTAAACTAAATATTTTATTTTGAAAGAATAATCAACTTCAATTAATTTTCTTCTATCAAAAATAAAATAATGCAATAGACCTTTTTCCACTAAGGTGCAATTAGTATTTTTTTGTGAACATGGAAAATATGTATTTCAAAATAAATTGAAATGCAATGAAACAAGATAAAATAACCATACGCAAAGGACTCACACACTTTATGGGTTTCCACAACATATAGATTTCAAAACCGCCGCTAATTTAGATACAATTTTACATGGAAATTCGCAAAACTTATCTCACACCCAAACTGGGTGAGATAGAGGTTAAGACACATGCTTTACACAAAGACAACCATCTCCAATATAACCATTGTTGAGGAATAACCTATACCTATACACTTAGGTCAAACATCAAGGGTACCTACTCCACATAATAATGGCCAAAGCAACACAATCCACCCAATGTGATATAAATCATAATATGATATGAAGTCATCACATTTAATTAGAAATCATCTATTATTAGCATGATCTAGAAAACAATATACATAATCAACAATAATTCATAATACTAAAACAGATATAATCATCACAACCATATTGAAAATAGTGAAAATATTGAAACTAAATTACTATAATTATCTAAACATATAAATCGGAAAGCACACAAGGCATATACACTAGTGGACATCACTAATTGTATTTCTTTATTGAAACAAATACTAAACTTTACAATTTCCATTGAACAACTTATTTATGAATGCAAATACTATAATTTTACAACTTATTTAAATACTATGATTTTTTAACTTATTTATGAATGCAAATACTATAATTTTGTTAATTTAAAAAATGAAAAATGAAATGTTTGCCATTTGAATATAGCATATCATCCTAAAATTTGTATTCAAAGTTGAAACTTATTAAATCTGAAGGTTTTCATTGATGTGCCATTTTAATATTACATTCTGTTGACTACATTTCTAATTTTGTCTTCTTAAACAAATCTTGTGAAACCTTGTTTTCATCTTAATATTCAAAAGCTTAAAAAATAATGTTATCCATTACTAGTGTATATCCATATTTATATTTTCGGCTTGCCTATTGCTCTAACCATGGTCTTTAAGCTCCAAAATTGAGCTCTACAAGGAAGATTTGAACACCCTAAAAGAGATGCATTTAAGTTTCAAATATGTTTTAGATTGCACAACATCAAACTTTGTAGAAATAGCACCTCAATTTTAGACAGGAACTACAGCTATACCACAGCCCTAGGCTTATTAAGTTCATTAGTCATCAAAACGGGAAGAGAGTAGGTGTCGCCACATGACATAAACTTCAAACCAGAAAAATATCATTACCTCCAAAATTGGCATTAGATTATTTTCCTTCGTATTAGAAAAACCAAAAAAACATAGCACTTCTTCAAGTAAGTCTGGCCTCATTTAACAGGTCAAACCCGTGAAAGACATACTAAAGCATAGGATTCCATTTCAGTCTGGTCAAGTATGTCTCGTTTGTCCAGTTGGACCTGCAGTTAATGTGACTTAAAGTCTTTAACCCACCATTGTTGTAATTGAATCCAGCTCAATAATGGGTTCCAGCACCAAAGCATAGGGGTGTCTGCATTGGATGCTCCTCTTTATTTTCATTGTGGGGAAAAGATAAAGGAATCCATCTATTTCAGCAAAAGATAGGGCCGAAAGATGAAAACCAGAATATTTCTAGCTTTTCTGATCCATAAATTTGGGTGCAAATTAACACCTTTCAAACTTGCAGAGCCAAGATTATCTGTGTGATTTGTGTTATGAAATCTTTGTCCTTGTTCGCTTGTTGTTGAGTGTTAGAAAAAAGGTAATGGCATGGTGGGAGTAGTGGTCTTGATACTATGTGTGACATGGTATATATGGAAGGCCCAGCAGAGAAGAGCTCTTCTCACTTTCAACCAATACTGTGGATGGCTGTGTTCTGTTTAAACAGTTGCTTGGAACCTTCGATGCTCTGAGTGAGAGTATGTGAGGCAGACACAAAGACGGGGAATTGAAATAATTCATTGGCAAGCAACTGTCAATCGATTCTTCCAATTTGTGTTAGTGTGATATCTGCTCCCAGGGCTACCCATACTGTAACCCAGAAATGGCGGGGCAGCAGCGAAGCAAAGTGGGTATGCTCTTTTACTCTCAATTGTGGCTTTCCTGCTCCTTCGCTAGGCACTTTTCTATGGTAAATTCAACCGCGATAATCTTAGTTGGAGGATCCCCCTAATCCTTTCTGATAATGCAGAAAATGAAAGGATTACATGGAAGAGCTTTAAAATCAGGCACTGAAGTCGTGGATTGCAGCTCGAGTTTGCGAGTTGAATAAATTGATTGCAGGATTGAAAGTGGTGGTCACATTTTGTGTTGTATTGTTTGGCTTCAAAGTTATATATTTAAGTATATCTACACATGTTTAAGGGTGAAGTAAGAGAGATTCATTACTGTATTTGTGAATGGTTGAGTTTTTGCAATAATGAAATTTGTGTATTGTCTTTGATTTCTATTTATTATGTTATTCTTTTAGATTGTATATATACTATTTCTATTGTACAATTTTTTTAGACTTCTTTTTCTTTACATATAACATTTGACGAGTTATGTAACTCTTCTGATGTTATTTCAAATAATAGATTTTAGAGAAGTATCTTCAACAATGAAGATTATTTTTTATTTATCCCTATCCAATTGTTTTGCTCTAAAAACCGTTCCTGAGGGAGTCATGACCTACATAAATTCTCAAGATTAGCCTACCTAGCATTGCTATGTTAATTGCTCTAAAAAAATCATTCCTAGATCTCTTAACTTTTCGCTATTTTTGACTATATTCTAGGCAACCAAATAGATCTTATCTTCAAAGTTGCTTCTCCATAGAAAAATCTCTCATAATATCCTCCATTCATTTTATGATATTGCTAGGGAACTAGAAGGCACTCATCTAGAAAATAGGAAGTTCCCCAAAGACAACTTTTATCTTAACCAATCTATTTGGAGTAGAAAGCCAAATTCCTTTTCAAGAGGCCATTTTCTTGTAGAATTAGAGCTAATTTGCTCCCAAAACTGTCCAATGATGCCACTATTCAAAAGGGGCATATCTAGGTAGGTACTAGGGAGAGCTCTATGTCACATCCCCTAAAGGCACCTATTTTAACTTGTTGCCAATAGGCATAGAGATCAATTTATCATTGCCTAGGGCACAAGATGATGCAAAGTCTATAGCCTAATTGGGGAGCGTTCCAATGCCAGTTCAATCCAATATTCACCTTTAGTGTCCATGTCAAGAGTTAATATCATTGGGAGTATATGTGTGCCTTGTATTTAGTTACTGACCACTTAGTAATGACCTTTTCTGTCAATTAATCAAAGACAATCCACTAGATAGGTTATACCTAGCATGTATAAAATGTTATATGTTACAACTTATAGTGCTATTGGATTTGTCATTTAAAGTTATACTATTTAAATTATATTCTAATCAGTAATGACATCGTCACTAAAAAGATAAAGCTTTACAAGTATATCATAATTGCATGAGTATTTGTGATAAATGGAATATTTCATTAATAAGAAATAAAGAGTCTCTTGTACATACCCAATAATTGGGCATAGGTAGCACACAAACAATTATATTATAATAAAAATAATATCTAGTTGAAGGATGAGAGAAAGATATTATAATTTATATAGAACTGTCAAGATTGGATGAATTTTCATATCAAACATATTGTATGGGACTATTTTTGACACTTCAAGCTCTGTAGAATAAATATGTACCCTACACGTTTAGAAAGCTAATCTCATTAGGGAAGAAGGATGAATATTAATGAGACATGACATTTTGGTGGAGAGGGGACGTCAATGACAGAAGGATGCAACCCATCCTACCCCTTGCAAAAAAATCATGCTTCATTAAATAAACAAGAAGCACCATGTCTAAATCTTTTATTGATCCTTGTTAGGCCAATAGATGAGCTAGAAAAGATTTAGGGTTAGAATATGTGTGTTTCTTTCAACGGGGCCTATAAACTTCATTTTGGGAAGGGTGCATTACAGATAAATGATAAATGGGGACATTATTGGGTTTTGTGTACATGTATTCCCCCTTCAATTTTAAACGTTCATATTCATTTTGAAATATATGTTATTAAGTCTTCCTAGGCTAGAATTTGGATGATGCCAATAGAGGAGGACATCAATTTGTTCAACTCCTAAGTATTGTACACTCTCTAAACTACTGAGATGTAATTGCTTGGAGTTCCTAGATTGTTCACTCTTGCCAAGCAAGGAGGATGAGGGTGTGGGAGCACTAGAGGAATTTAGGAGAGCCCAAATTAATAGTGGCACCTATGGTGGACCATTTTGAGCTACCTTTGCAAATGCTCTATAACAGTTTGGATCTACAAGTGCTCAAACACCTATGTTGCATTTCCTTCTCTTGATAGAAGACTCAACATACCAAAGAGTTGAATTTGCTACTTGAAGATTCATTTAGAAAAATGAAGGGTACAATGTTGGAGTGAAGGAGGAAAGAACGAGCTAAGGGAAGAGTGATAGAGATTTGTATGTAGGGTATAATGAAGATTGTTCTAGATAATAAAACCCTAGTCTATGTTTTAACAATGATATACTTGATTGAGTTGTAAGTTTGACTACGTATATAGTAATTGAGGAACTAAATGAAACCTTTGAAGGATCACCATTACCCTCAAGATCAACCTTTGATGGACTAGCTACCCTTTTTCTAGGCGTCACGTATGAATATGACCTTTTGGATTGTTCATCTAAATTGTGATTTTTAATCCTTGCTAAAAGGATTGTATATGTCACATTATTGGAACCTTCTTAATAAGGTATAATGTTATTTTTGGAAAGTCTATGTAATTAGGTAAAAGTTCTTATTAACATTATTTTTAAGACTTACTAGTCTACATTGTGTTATTTATTATGTATGTATGTATGTATGTATGTATGTATGTATATCTTATCATGTGCATGCATATTGGGGTTTTTTTAATAACTAATATGTGACCCAATTTATACATAGTGTGTGAAAGCTTCATAATTCTATGAGAATCTACTTAATCTTAAATCTAATTCAATTAACAAATGAAACAATGGTCATAAGAAGGTCATGTTGATTCAATACAATCCTACCTAAGTTTCTTAAAACTAGTTATATGACACCTTTTAGTAATACCACAACCCTACTCAAAAGAATCCCCAAGTATCTCTAAAATCCTTCAATTTTAATTTGGATTAATATGTATATTACATTTGATATATTTATTGTTAGGGAGATTCATTGTTAGAGTTGGTGTGGCAAGGGTTTGGAGGTTGAGATGTATAAGAGCTTTTAAAATAATTCTTTCTACAAAATGACATATTTATTACAACTCATTTAAGTCTTCTATGCCAAGGCTATAATGTACGGGATGTCAATCAAAACTAGTTTTGAGTCAAGTGTAGGTGTGGGAAATGCCCTTAGTTGATAGGGTATAAATAATAAGGGGATATAAAAATGTAACCAAAAATAGGTAAATAGGATACCTAGTGAAAATAGGGACATATTTTAATTATACTAGTGTTTGTAGATGCGGTATCAAAAACAGAAATTTAAGGGGTAGAAATAAAATTAGGGTTGTTTATTAGTACCCTACAAGCACATATTCTATGTCATTGTTTTATTATGTGAATCCCTTTAATATGTGTGTGTTTGTGTATATACTCAAAGGTTTTAACTCGAGTCTTGGAACTCTTGTCTTGGTCCTAATGTTTATGATAAACCCTTGGTATATTTAAAAATGTTGAGTCATGTCAAGGTTGTCCAAATAATGAGTTATTCATGAATAAATATGATCTCTTGGTAAAATTTGTATTCCTAATGAAGAGATCATTCAGAAAAGGGACTATATAACCCCACCCATGTAGTTGTAAACTTTGTAGAGCATGCAACAAGTGAGATCAATGAATTGCCCCACATGCTAAATTTCAGCATTTAGGCAAGTTGTACATCAATTTATGAAGTGAGCATATGTATGTATCACAATTTGCAAGGGTGTGTCTAGGGTCTATCAATTTAAAAATGGAAATTATGATGAAGATTATATTGTAGTTTATGGGAAGTATGTGCACAAGCACCCAAGTCAAGTCCATTTCCTTTTACTTGTTTATCTATTCTAGGTGCCTTCCCTTGGTGGAGTTGGTCCTAAACTAAATTGGATAACACCTCATTGATAATATATAATAAATTGAACTATTTTTGTAGGTACATATGGTTAATTTATAGTCATATGTGTTGGTTACACAAAATGGTCATCATGAAAGAAATCATTTCATGGGTGATCAATGTCCAAGTCTCTTGAATAGATTTATTTGCTCCATTAAATTGTTGTCTAAGTAATCTTGTGAGTTAGAACTCATGGGTTAAAGCATAATACACAAGGTGTATTAAATTCAAGAGAAGATTGGGGAAGAATGTAGGTGTTACAAAGGGTATGAATATGTTTAAATAGTAAGTAACTAATGAGATATAATAATATTGTAACAATTTGAGGTAATTATATGAGATAGAGTTAATACATTAATAAAGAATAAAATGGTTAAGAGAACAAAGATATCATGAAATGCAACATTTATAATTAATTATAATAGATTATTAGAGTGACTATATGAATAATAAAATAATGGTAGAACATGATTGGATAGAGTTGTATATATGCATGAATTGTCATGCAATATAAGTAGATAGGCAACATAAAATGATTGTAGTGTATAGAGGAGGGAAGTATTTCATACCTAAGAACTAGGATAGTTGTTTTAATGATAGATCTCACACTCATACCTTGGTAGGGATAAAAAAATTGTATCTTATTTGATATTATGTATATGTGCTCTTTCACATACTAATGCATATGAGGGATAAGGTGAACTCATTACCTTATCTTATTTATTTTGGACTAAGTGGGTTTTTAAATGTCTGCAAGGGGTTACTATTAAATTATGAATGAAAGGGTACAATTCTAATATTGCATATGTGAACTTTCTTTTGTCTCCTATTTATTTAAAATAATGAATAGGGTATGTCCATCTCTTTCCTTGTTGGACCTATGTTTGATCAAAAACTCTAGTCTTCCCCATGCATAGTAAGAATGGATGATTTTATTGGAATGTTAATTTGAAAGGTCATGTGACTATATAGTCCTTATTATATATGAGTTACTTTTCTTATGGAATTGTGAGAAAGTGAATGAAATGAATGGCTTTTGAGATAACTTACTTTATAAGTTTATAAGGGTTAATGTACATGTGTTTTCTTGAAAGCTAACTCAAGGGAGCTTAATGTATTGATTGCTTATTTTTAAACCAAACTCCAAAAACCTGTAGGACCATGTGCATAGGTTAATCGATCACTCTATGTGATGATGTAATAAGAAAAACTAATCTAAGGTCTGAACCCTTAGAACAATATGTGTTGGATCTATTGTCATGTACCTTCTAAATACTAGAATGTTAAAATTGAGATAGATACATGAGCCAAGTTCTATTGCATCACAACTAGGGTTGAGAGATATTATAAAGGCATGGGTAGAGGATAGTCATTCTCTTAAAGTTTATATTGTCCTACTCATCCCTAGGTGATCACCAAAACCATAAAACCTATGACCTTCTCACAAATAATCTTATCACTACTCTAGCATGACATAAGTTAGGGAGTGTGCTCTATCAATAGAAGTATTCAAATATATCATAAAGTTAACCAACTTTCACTAGTAGCATGCAAGTGATAGATGCTAGGAGATACCTACTTTTATAGGGTTTAGTCATGATTTCTATGGTAGCATGTAGGCAATAGATGCCATAATCTACATGTCTCAAGAATTTAGTGTAGGCATCTGTGTAACAAAAGGAATATGTGTGCTACCAGTGTTGTGTCATTCCCAATGTACGGTTCTCAATTTTCTACTTTTTAAACCTATATAGGGGATTGATAGAATAGCCACTAGTCCTAGATGAAGTAAAACCATAATACATTCTAATTATGTTTGTCTAGTCATAATATAACTCAACATGTCAAAACTATGTTTGACATAGGTGTAGTCTAGCTACTTCCACCAATAGTATGCAAGTGAACAATCCCAAGTCTTAATCAATATATATTAGGGTTTAACCAACTTTCACCAATATCGTGCAAGTGATATATGCTAGGAGCTACCCATACCAAGTTGGATTAGCTTTCACCAAAAGTATGTAGGGAATGGATGTTAAGATCCACAAACTCAAAGCTTTAACAAACTATGTAAATCTTATTAATAGACATGTTTTGTGTGTTGTTACATTTATGCCCTTGCTAGTTATGATAAGTAGTATAGGATGATTGTATCATCATCACAATTAGCTATGAAACAAGTATGGATCCTCGATGTATATTAGGATGCACTGGTTTTTATTTTTCTTGTCAACACTTTACTATAAAGGGTTTATGTGTTAGTAAACTAGGTAATGGGAAGATGCATGCAATAGGGTTCATCCACTTAATATTTCTAGTTGGTCACTATGTAAAGATGTGATGTACATGTATGAGATGATCACTATTCATATATGTAATGTAGGTACATGAGCTAGTCACTATTTAGTTTGTGTTCCTACTTTGATGTTGACATTGTGCAAGCACCTAACTAAGATATATTTGTCATCAAACTATTGTACAATGATTATATTATATGTATAATCATAACTATTAGTTGTAATTTAAAAATGAGGTTAGATATCTCATCTTAATTTCAAGAATGAAGTGTTTCTATTATCTTGTGTGTGAACTATGGAGCCTATAATTCCTTGAATTTGATACATAGGCAAGACCAATCTAATGCCCATATCAGTTTGGAAAGAATTTTTTCTTATGTATGTCATTTTAAGGGATTCCATAATAGTTGGATTTTATTTTATTGATATCTTGTCTAGAGGCAATTCCATAAGCAAAAATTAGACCATTGACTTTATTAATTTCCTTTAGATTTAGGTTGAGGACAAATTGGGAGTGAGTGACCAAATGACATCTATTATTTATTTAGAGACCTAAGATGCATCCCAGTAATTGAAGATTCTTCAAGTCCCTACCCATGGCTTCAACCATAATAATGAATAAGAAGAGGGGATGGGATCTCCATGCCTAAGATCTCTATAACTTTTAAAGAATCTTCTTGAGATCCCATTGATTAAAATCAAGAAAGAAGAATCTTTATAGAGGGAGGCTAGCCATTGTCTCCAATATTCAATAGAACCAAATTTTTCTCATTCTATCTAAAAAATCCCAACAAACAAGGTCAAAAGCCTTTTCCATGTCTAGCTTGTTGTATGTTCTTATGTCAAACTATCACAAAATGGACATATTTAGTTTAAAAGACTATTCTCTCAATCTTTGAGATTTTCTGTAGTTTGGGTATTTATGGTAATGTGTTTTAGTTCCTTTAGTAACAAGGATGAGGGCCACTCATTAGGGTTGGTTAATTTCAGGAACTTTAATCAATTTTGAAAAAAATTAATGTTGTAAGTATGTATTTCTTTAAAAACTTTCTTCACTACTTTAATTGTCTATTCATTTTATAACTATTCAATAAGTAATGTGCAACAAGACATTGGAATGCTTGAATTTTGTCTTAATATGGCATGATTAGCATGACCATTATTGGTACAAATAAACCCTATTTATTTTTTAAAGCAATGTTTATCCCTACAACTCTATACAATAAGGTTATTTTTTTGCAAATGCCATGCCCTCACAATGTATAGGTCATTCTTGAACATTTTTGTATTTGAAAAGGGAAAATAAGTTTATTTAGAGGGTAAAGCACAAAGCTGTGTCACACTTTTATAATGGAAACAACCAATACTAATCCAACTTTTAAACTTGAATCACTAAAAAGTGACATATATGTTTTGAATTTTGAAATGATGTAAACTAATAAAATATTTATTTTTTAGTATATTTTATGTTTGTATTTTTTAAAAAAATTTAAAAAATTATTTGAATACAATTTTTAATAAATTGACACTATAATTTAGTTGCTAATAAAATGCTGAAAAATGAAGTTACATGAGACATCAATCTTTATATAGTAAATTTTATTTATTTTTCTTCAATTTTTTTGTGTGTATTTATAACTTGAAACTTTAGTGCATGGATATATTTTTTCCAATTTTGATAAATATATATTTTTAAATAAATAATAAAATATGTGTGTATTAAAACATAGTTGTTTCCATTTGACGTCAAGTTTCATATTAACTATTTATCTAAAATAGAAAAAAAATTATACCATCTTGATATAGATTCTTTTATCTAGTGCATCATATTTTTTTCAAATTTTTTAATAAGTTTTACTATTTTTCCTTAACATGGTAATCGACCTAAAGTTTTGTGTTGATAACCTACTTTTAGTAAAAATAGAAAGGAAAATATAAATAATAATTAAACTATTAAAATATATATTTTTAAAAACTAAACTTATAGATCTACAAAAGGGTATTTTTATATATTTTTAAAAATGTTATTTACATGAGTAGAAGTTGTTAAAATATCAAGTTTTTCAAATAATTTTATTTTTTTGGTAAATTGGCCTCATAGTGGTGCTACATATGCATTTAGCCAACAATTTTATTTGGAAAAGTTGTGGACATATCTAACTTAGCTAGAATGAATCTTACAAGATCATATGTTTGACCAAAATTGATTTTTCGTTAGAAATACTTAAATTCACTTGTGCTGATAAGTCAGTTGAAAGTGTAACACAACTTTGTGCTTTTACCCTAGATTAATTAGGTAAATAAACAAATTAAGATTAAATTAATGTAAGGATATAATGTGGGTTATAGATGGAGTGAAATAGAATTAGATCATATCAAATAATGTTATAAAATAAGTACATGAGCATGCCCTAAGTAGCATTTAATAAAGAGAGAATACTTAGCTCTATGGTTAAAGTCCATATATTGATGGATGAAGATAGTGAAATTGATCCACCTTGGAATCTAGAAATGTGATAGATAAGTCTTGTATATGGATGAGAATCAAAATATTCTTTCATATTTTGTTTTAGGTCACCTTTGTGACTCTAAATGTAGTTCATGGATATGAACTCGACCTATGATGTTATTTAGATTTTGTCCTATGAATTCTCAAAGTTGTAGACTACTAGATGATGATATTTTTTGTCAAACTATGGTGTAGTATTGGTGGGTGATCCAACTAAATAGGAGTCCCACACTAGGTAGCCTTGATAAAAACAATAAACTAGTCTTTGGTTCAAACTATCAATGGGATGGATGTAAGGCCACTCTTAATGCAAACCCTAGGACTTGTAACATGAACTAGTGCTGATCTCTAAGACAATGATAAATTTTTATAGTTTTTGTAAGTGAAATCAACACAATTATTCCTCTCACCATGCACATAGAGAAAGTAAGTATAACAAATTATACATGAATGAAAACAACTATTTAATTATCTTGCTACAAAATACAAGTTTTCATATATTTATTTTCATGGGCTATATAAATAAAATGATTAAACTTCCTCTATTTTGAGCATCAATTGCTTTATGCTTGCACTTAGTATGGATGTCCTCCAAGTTGTGGTTGTCTCATAAATAAAGAACCCACATTCTAGCCTATATAGCGTCATTTTTTCCTCTAAAATAGCCATTTTAGAACATCAAAACATATCCATACCCATGCAAACAGTCCTCTCACCACTCCACACATGCTCCTTGTTTCTCCCCCTCATGGTTGCACATGATCCAAATAAGATCTCTTTTGACTCTTTTCCAAGGTGCATCCTGTTCGGACCCAATTTGAAAAATGTGAAATTACCTAAGCCCTTGCCCATTTTATGCTCTAGTCTTATCTTTAACATCATACATAACTGATCTGAGATGTTTTAAATGAGTTGCCCCTTAGTCTTTTTTTCCCAAGTTTTTCTCTAAAACCATCCCCCGTGTCCTTATTATATGTTAGAAGTTGTAAAAAATCCAAAAAAAAATCTAAGTCTAGGAAGTTTCAATTCATTTTTTATTGTTTATGTGGGTTTGCTGACTTTTTGGGTACTTCCAGACATTTCTTTCTCACCTCCAATCCAAACGTCACTTCATTTCCTACATGAAAGTTCTATGAAATTATATTAGGCACTTAGTATTTTTTCATTCCATCCATTTCCTCCATTTTACAGAATCCTGTTGAACTGTAGTACTTCATATTTTGAGTTCTCACATCCAGTCATCCTATTCCTTTTTGCATTTTTGTGCTTTCCTTTTTCCCCTCCCTATTTCCCCTACTTTTCTTTCATGGGATTCTAAAGGGCTCCTTTAGTTTTCCTCCCATTCCCAAACCTTTGAACCTTTGTCCTACCTTTGTATTTCCTCATTTTTCCTTCCTTTCCATTTACAAAGTTTCCTCTTGGAACCAAATATTCCAACATTCAATCCTCTATCTCCTTCCCACATCTTACCATCCTTCCTTCTACCATGTTTTGAAGAAATTCCCTAGTGAATTGGGCATTTTCACCTCCAACACCTCATCATTCTTTTGCATTCTTCTTGGCCCCTTTGTGGGGCATTACCTCACTTCTATATCTATATCTTCCTCCTTTGCGGAAACCCAATGGACTTCCATATTTCCTTCATAAATTTCCACATTTGGTTCTATCTCCCTTTCCCATATATTTCCCCTTACATTCCACTCACTCACTCCCTTTCCTTTACAAATCTTTCTTAATCATTCAGATTTCATCCTTCCACTCCAATGTTTAGTCCTCATGTCTTGTCTCACATCAAAATCCCATAAATTTTCAAAACTTCTCTGATACACTCTAGAACTCTTCAAAAAATTCTTACATCACCATTAATGACTAGATTTGACCCCTACAACTACTTGAAAATGCTATTTTCCCATCTAAATGCCATCACTCATCTCAATGGTGTGATTCAAGTTAGAGATTTCAATGGTGGATGATGAAGGTATGGCTGCCATGAATGTGGTAGGTGAAATTCATCTACTGATTGTCCTTATGCAAGCTTTGAGCCATTCATTTTGAGTGAGAAATTTCTCAAACATAGATTTCATAGATTTTCCGCTAGTTTACATTCAATGCTTCAACCTATTGAAGTACATCAAGTTCTTAATGATGAACAAGAGCCAAGTTTGAAATGTTATAAATACGTGGTTGTTTAACATTCAAAGGGTTGATCATTTATCTTCTACCACACATCTATAAGATCAAGAAATATCTAGGGTTTCATCTCCTAATAGTCCAGTTCACCTACTTAGCAACACATTCTATAAATAACAACGAAGTTATAATGTTGCAAATGGTTTCTATAATTGTTCATGTCTACATGACTATTTTTATATCTTCAAGGGAACCATTAAACTTGTTTAGAGTTTTCTCTTGCTACATTTATTGGTATGATTGTAATAGAGATTTGATTAATGTGACAACATTTTAATTTAATGCAAGCCTTATAATGATCATTTTTGTATTTCATATGGATTTCTACAATATGGAGGTGGATTATTAAGTATGCTCTATTATTTGATAAAGTATCTTTGATGTTTGTATATTCATAGCTCTTATTCCATTGTGATTTCAATTTGTTACTCTTCTTAGAAAACTATGAATATGTAACCCATTGGAATAGGCATTGATCCTAGAAGTTTATGATCAATCATATTCCTAAAATAAAAAACATTTTTCACCAGTATTATAGGAGAAGGTTAGTAGTTTGTATGCTCTCCATGATTCAATGATCTAGTCAAGGAAACATCATAAGAAAAACCTCACACCCATCTATCATAGGGAATCATGTTGTTTATACATTCATCTTAAATATATGCAATGATGTCTTCATCATCTTAAGAAGAGGCTTTATGTGGAGTTGGTCAGTCTGTCACCTAGTGACAATCTTTGGGTCAAGCATACATTGGAAAAACTATAGTATTTCCATCTTGTTCACCTTCCATTACAACCAACCTTGTTAAGGATACCTCTAAGAACACCATCCTCAATCTATCTAAGCTCGAAGTGAAGGGGAGATTATCCACTCTCAAAATTTATCCTTTAATCACTCATATTCTATTGATGATTTAATTGATTCACCTTCAAGACGACAAGTCCCTAGCCTTGAAGTGAGTTAATTCCTCTAAAAATGTCAGTAGCGACTCCAGGACTCAATAGAATGGTATTTTTGTTGGGGATGTTAATGTGACAATTGCTTTAAGGACTTTTGTTGCTAAATAAAATCTCTCTTTCAAGTGAAGAGTGGCAACTCCATTCTAGTCAAACCAAATCTAGTTACAATTGAAAAGATTTAAAAATGGAAAGAATGAGGTAGTCTAAACATCATCAAGGACATCAAGATACTTAATCTAATGCAAGGAGTCAACAAACCAAGTGGAAAGCTAAAAAAATATAGTAAGTCATCTAGAGAAAATTCTCAAGATCAAGTAGGAACATCTAGTAAGAATGATGCATTTGTTGATTTAAGAAATCGGTACCAATACACTTCTGAAGATTTAGTTGATAACATAGTTAGGACACATAGAAGAATGCATATGCCTAATTATGAAGTTCAAAGAAATGGCATGCTTATTGGTAGAATAAATAGAGATAGATCCCAAGATGCAAACATGCAAACTTTTTGCATGATAAATCAAATTATGGAAACACACCTTGTTGACTAACATCCTATTTCTCCCAATTTATCACATAGAGATGAAATTGAACATGATACAACATTTCATGATGCTAATGAGCCTACATATTCAGATGTTGATCAAAAAGAAAGGGTTAATAATCAGGAGTTAGATTCACTAGATCACTTGAGGCATAGGCAACAAGAAGTCTAAGCAAAAATTGAGTTACAACAAGCTCAAATTTCTAATAAGTCAAATATAGGCTCAAGCAGTGCAACAAAAAAATAAGAACCAAAATCAAATGCATCATATCCCTAATCAACCTCCACAACATCAATAATTAAACCTACAATTTGATAGCATACCTAATGTTAGACCTACATTTTGGAGACAAGATTAGAGGTTCCTTCCTATAAGACAACTTCTAGGAGTGGAGAGGTATAAATAATTAGATTTCTTTGGTTTCCCTAATTATCCTAATGCAATTCCAAATTAGATAAGAGGAAAGATACCAAGGTTCCAAGGTAATAATGTAATGACAGGAGAAGAACACTTAACTCATTTCATCAATGTTACAAATGAATACGAGATTGATCATGGAGATGTGATGATGAAATTATTTATGCATTCCTTAGAAGAAAGTGCTAGTGAATGGTACAAAAGTCCTTGGATAGAAATATTGATTCCTAGTTGGAGTTCAAGAGAGTTTTTAGATTACAATATGAGGATAGGATAGATCCCAAATTTTCTATGCATGAACTTACAACTATCAAAAAAGGGATCAATAAAATATTGGTGGATTTATAGTAGGTTCATCATGAGTATGAGGAAGGTACCACCAAGTCTTAGACCAAATGAGTCAATGTGCTTATTCCTTTACTATGGTGCCTTTGATGCCAAAATTAGTTATTGTCTTCATGACAATAACTATGGCTAGGAGACACATGAAATTTTGAATTGGGGATGAAGTCATGGTATATCTCAAAAAGGAAATATTTCCAATAGGGACACACAACAAGGTGAAGATGAGGAAGTTTGGACCATGTAAGATTCTCAAGAAGTTTGACTCAGGAAATACATATGAAGTGGAATTACCAGAAGCATTTGGCATATCACACCAATCTTCAATATTGCAGATCTATATTAGTATCATGAAGGATAGTCAAGTGATAGCACCAAAGAAGATTATCTAGAAGATAAAACACCACATCAACAACAGGAGCAAATAGAATAGATTCTAGATAGCAGAGTTGGGCACAACACTGGAGGCAAGCAATACAAAGGAGTACTTGGATAAGTGGAAAGGAAGACTGAAAGAAGACTCATCATGAATTTCTTAGGCATAGGTAGACTACATTGGTTTTCCTCTAGCCCCAATAAAGTGAGGGACTCACTTTTTTTTATGCAGGAGCATCCCAAGTTGAAAGGCAATCTTGCATCAACCAAAAATAGTTGTTCTTTTCTTTTCTTGCAATTCAGTCAGTATAATCTCAACATTTTGCATCACATTTTACCACATGATCATTTCACATCCTGCGGCATAGGATAAAAACTCTTCAATGATTCATCTACGTCATATCCAAAATTTAGGAGATTTGTAGTTGTCTATGAAAAGTTATTGCTGCCAAAAGCTTCATCAAGATTCATTGTTCAGAGCATTCAACATTTAGCTTGGCATAGGGAGTTTGTGGCAGCTTTTTGTGACTTATAGAAATGAATGGATCATCTCACAAGACATTATGGAACTAGAGGCACCTTCAACTAGAACTATAACATGATTAATCAACATTGGAGGCTTCACCATTCGAATTAGGCCAACCTACACATTTCATCAAGCATTGAGATTTGGAACCTCTTGCGGCCGATGCAAATCACACCTAGAGCTTGGAAAGGATATATAACATCTCCTAGATCAATTTGGAAGTAGTCCTCATAGGTAGCATAGTCTGAGTTTTGCAATCATAGTTCTAGGATTAGAAGTTTTGAGGGGCAAATGTGCCAATTGTCATATCCTTCGCATATTTGATTGTAAGGAATTATAATGCCCATGTGGCAGGCTTGTGAGCCCTATTGTAGTCATTTATGATGTTGAATCAATGAAATTCCAATTTGTTGTTTTATTCATTGTGTTTATTCTGCTATATTTACTCTAAGGCTACATAGTTTGACAGTCATGTCCCTGGACCCTCCATCTATAACTGCACTAGATATAATCATCACAACCATATTGAAAATAGTGAAAATATTGAAGCTAAATTACTATAATGATCTAAACATATAAATCGAAAAGCACACAAGGCATATACACTAGTAAACATCATAATTTTATTCTTTTTATTAAAACAAATAATAAACTTTACAATTTCTATTGAACAGTTGCTTATTTATGAATACAAATAGTATGATTTTGTTTATTTAAAAAATGAAAAACAAAATGTTTGTCAATTGAACAAGACATGTCGTCCTCAAATTTGTTTTCAAAGTTGAAACCTATTAAGTCTGAAGGTTTTCATTGATGTGTCATATTGATATTGCATTCTATTAACTATATTTCTAATTTTGTCTTCTTAAACAAATCTTTGTGAAAACTTGTTTTCATCTTAAGATTCTATAACATACAAAAATAATATTATTGATTACTTGTGTATATCCATATTTATATTTTTGGCTTGGCCAATTACTCTAACCATGGTCTTTAAGCTCCAAAATTGAGCTCTGAAAGGAAGATTTGAACACCATAAAAGAGATGCATTTGAGTTTCAAATATGTTTCTAGGCTACACAACATGAAACTTTGTAGAAATAGCACCTCAATTTTAGACAGGGACTACAGCTATGCCACAGCCCTGGGCTTATTAAGTTCATTAGGCATCCCTAGGCTTATTAAGTTCATTAGTCATCAAAACGGGGAGAGAGTATATGTCACCACATGACATAAACTTCAAACCAGTAAAATATCATTACCTCCAAAATTGGCATTAGATTATTTTCCTTCATATTTGAAAAATCAAAAAAACATAGCACTTCCTCAAGTAAGTATTGCCTCATTTGACAGGTCAAACCCGTGAAAGACATACTAAAGCATAGGATTCCATTTCAGTCTGGTCAAGTATGTCTCGTTTGTCCAGTTGGACCTGGAGTTAATGTGGCTTAAAGTCTTTAACCCACCATTGTTGTAATTGAATCCAGCTCAATAATGGTTTCCAGCACCAAAGCATAGGGGTGTCTGCATTGGATGCTCCTCTTTATTTTCATTGTGGGGAAAAGACGAAGGAATCCATCTATTTCAACAAAAGATAGGGCCGAAAGATTAAAACCAGAATATTTCTAGCGTTTCTGATCGATAAATTTAGGTGCAAATTAACACCTTTTCAAAATCATCTGTGTGATTTGTGTTATGAAATTTTTGTCCTTGTTCTCTTGTTGTTGAGTGTTAAAAAAGGTAATGGCACGGTGGGAGTAGTGGTCTTGATACTATGTGTGAACAGCCGGCATGTTGTGTTTATGGTTTTTTCGACCCTGTTTCATTGCGATTGTTGCAGTCGATCTTTTCAATACATTACTTTCGACCTGTTCAACCATGTTTAGAGTCATTCGAATTGTCGAAAATTAATCAGTCAATAAGATTTCAACCAGCCGACTGTTTTACAACATGCCGGCTGGTTAAACTTTACCTATAGGATATATGGAAGGCCCAGCAGGGAAGAACTCTTCTCACTTTCAAGCAATACTGTGTATGGCTGTATTCTGTTTAAACAGTTGCTTGGAACCTTAGATGCTCTCAGTGAGAGTATATGAGGCAGACACAAAGATGGGGAATTGAAATAATTCATTGGCAAGCAACCATCAATCAATTCTTCCAATTTGTGTTAGTGTGATATCTGCTCCCAGGGCTACCCATACTGTAACCCAGAAATGGCGGGGCAGCAACGAAGCAAAGTGGGTATGCTCTCTTACTCTTAATTGTGGCTTTTCTGCTCCTTCGCTGGGCACTTTTCTATGGTAAATTCAACCTCGATAATCTTAGTCGGAGGATCCCCATAATCGTTTCTGATAATGCAGAAAATGAAGGGATTATATGGAAGAGCTTTAAAGTCGGGCACTGAAGTCGTGGATTGAGCTGAATAAGTGTTATACATAGATGAGCATTAATTGCAGGATTGAGAGTGGTGGTCACATTCTGTGTTATATTGTTTGGCTCCAAACTTACATATTATTTAAGTAATGTGGGTGTTATTTTAGGATTTTCTTATTTTCGTCTATCTTTTCAAATATTCGTGTTTTTTTTTTTTTTTATGATTTTATATAATGTGTAAAACCACTTTCAATGTATTTATTTATATTTACAAATGTTTAAGGGTGAAGTAAGAGAGATTCATTATTGTATTTGAGAATGGTTGAGTTTTTACAATAGTGAAATTTTTTATTGTGTTTTTTATCCAAAAGGGTTTTCTCAAGTGAAAATATTGTTTATTGTTTTTTATTTCTATTTATTTTGTTATTGTTTTAAATTGTATATGCACTATTTCTATTGTACAATTTTTTTAGAGTTTTTTTTCTTTACACATAACATTTGAAGAGTTATGTAACCCTTCTGATATAATTTCAAATAATAGACCTTAGAGAAGTATCTTCAACAATGAAGATTATTTTTTATTTATCCCTATCCAAGTGTATTGCTCTAAAAACTGCTCCAAAGGGAATCATGACCTATATAAATTCTAAAGATTAGACTAACTAGCATTGCTATGTTAATTGCTCTAAAAGAAATCATTCCTAGATCTATTAACTTTTTGCTATTGTCCACTATATTCAAGGCAACCAAATGGATTTTCTTATTTTCAAAATTACATCTCCATAGAAAAATCTCTCATAATATCCTCCATTCATTTTATGATATTGCTAGGGAACTAGAAGGCACTCATCTAGAAGATAGGAAGCGCCCCAAAGACAACTTTTATCTTAATCAATCTATTTGGAGTAGGAAGCCAATTTCCTTTTCAAGAGGCCATTTTCTTGTAGAATTTAGAGCTAATTTGCTCCCAAAACTCTCTAGTGATGCCACTATTGAAAAGGGGCATATCTAGGTAGGTACTAGGGAGAGCTCTATGTCACATCCCCTGAAGGCACCTATTTTAGCTTGTTGCCAATAGGCATAGAGATCAATTTATTGTTGCCTAGGGCACAAGATGATGCAAAGTCTATAATCTAATTGGGGAGCATTCCAATGTCAATTCAATCCAATATTCACCTTTAGTGTCCATGTCAAGAGTTAATATCATTGTGATTGTATGTGTGCCTTGTATTTAGTTACCGACCACTTAGTAATGACCTTTTTTGTCAATTAGTCAAATACAATCCATTGGATGGGTTATGCCTAGAACATAAAATGTTATATTACAACTTATAGTGTTATTCGATTTGTCATTTAAAGTTATAATATTTGAATTATATTCTAATCAATAATGGCATTGTCACTAAAAAGATAAAGGTTTACATGTATATCATAATTACATGAGTATTTGTGATAAATTGAATATTTCATTAATAGGAAATAAAGAGTCTCTTGTACATACCCAATAATTGGGCACAGTAAGCACACAAATAATTAGATTATAATAAAAATAATATCTAGTTGAAGGATGAGAGAAAGATATTATAATTTATATAGAACTGTCAAGAGTGGCTAAATTTTCCTATCAAACATATTGTATAGGACTATTTTTGACACTTCAAGCTCTCTAGAATAAATATGCACCCTACACATTTAGAAATATAATCTCGTTAGGGGAAAATGATGAATATAATTAATGAGACGTGACATAGTTTGGTGGAGAGGGGACGTGAATGACAGAAGGATGCAACCCATCCTACCCCTTGCAAAAAAAAGCCATGCTTCATTAAATAAACAAGAAGCACCATGTCTGAATCTTTTATTGATCCTTGTCAGGCCGATCGAGGAGCTAGAAAAGATTTAGGGTTAGAAGGTGTGGTTTTTTTTCAAGGGGGCCTATACACTTCATTTTGGGAAGCGTGCATTACAAGTAGATGATAAATGGAGACATTATTGGGTTTTGTGTACTTGTATTCTGCCTTCAACTTTAAAAATTCATATTCATTTTGAAGTATATGTTATCAAGTCTTCCTAGGCTAGAATTTGGATGATGCCAATAGAGGAGGACATCATTTGTTCAACTCCTAAGGATTGTACACTCTAAACTCCTGAGGTGTAGCTGTTTGGAGTTCCTAGATTGTTCACTCTTGCCAAGCAAGGAGGATGAGGGTGTGGGAGCACTAGAGGAATTTAGGAGAGCCCAAATTAATAGTGGCACCTATGGTGGACCATTTTGAGCTACCTTTCCAAATGCACTATGAAAGTTTGGAGCTATAAGTGCTCAAACACCTATGTTGCATTCCCTTCTCTTGGTAGAAGACTCAATATACCAAAGAGATGAATTTGCTACTTGAAGAGTCGTTTAGAAAAATGAAGGGTGCAATGTTGGAGTGAAGGAGGAAGGAATGAGATGAGGGAAGAGTGATAGAGATTTGTATGTAGGGTATAATGAAGATTGTTCTTGATAATAAAACCCTAGCCTATGTTTTAACAATGATCGACTTGATTGAGTTGTAAGTTTCACTATGTATTAGTAATTGAGGAACTAAATGAAACCTTTGAAGGATCACCATTAGCCTTAAGATCAGCCTTTGATGGCTCAGCTACCCTGTTTCTAGGTGTTAAATATGAATATGACCTTCTAGATTGTTCATCTAGATTGTGATTTTTAATCCTTGCTAAAAGGATTTTATATGTCATGCATTGTTGGAACCTTCTTAATAATGTATAATGATATTTTTGCTAATTCTATGTATTTAGGTACAATTTCTTATTAACATTATTTTTAATACTTACTAGTCTACATTGTGTTATTTATTATATATGTATGTATTTATATATTTATATCTTATCATGTGCATGCATATTTGGGGGTTTTTTAATAACCAATATGTGACCCAATTTATACATAGTCTTGTATTGTGTCAAAGCTTCATAATTATAGGAGAATCTACTTAATCTCAACTCTAATTCAATTAACAAAGGAAACAAGAGTCATATGAAGGTTATGTAGATTCAGTACCATTCTACCCAAGTTTCCTAAAACTAGTTATTGGACACCTTTTAGTAATGCCACAACCCTACTCAAAAGAATCCCCAAGTATCTCTAAAACCCTTCAATTGTAATTTGGATTAATATGTATATTATAATTGATATATTTATTATTAGGGAGATTCATTGTTAGAGTTGGTGTGGCAAGGGTTTGGAGGTTGTGATGTATAAGTGCTTTTAAATAAAATCTTTCTACAAAATGACATATTTATCACAACTCATTTTCATTTTCTATGCTAAGGTTATAATTTATGGGATGTCAATCAAAACTAGTTTTTAGTCAAGTGTAGGTCAGGGCATGCCCTTAGTTGATACAGTATAAATAATAAGGGGATATAAATGAGTAACCAAAAAATAGCTAAATAGGATACTTGGTGAAAATAGGAACATATTTTAATTATACTAATGTATGTAGAGGGGTGTCAAAAATATAAATTTGAGGGGGTATCAATAACATAAATTTTAGGGGATATCAAAAACATAAATTTTAGGGGTAGAAATAAAATTAGGGGTGTTTATTAGTACCCTATGAGCACATATTTGATGTCATTGTCTTGTTATGTGAATCCCTTTAATTTGTGTGTGTATGTGTATATACTCAAAGGTTTTAATCTCAACTCTAATTCAATTAACAAAGGAAACAACGGTCATATGAAGGTTATGTAGATTCAGTACCATTCTACCCAAGTTTCCTAAAACTAGTTATTGGACACCTTTTAGTAATGCCACAACCCTACTCAAAAGAATCCCCAAGTATCTCTAAAACCCTTCAATTGTAATTTGGATTAATATGTATATTATAATTGATATATTTATTATTAGGGAGATTCATTGTTAGAGTTGGTGTGGCAAGGGTTTGGAGGTTGTGATGTATAAGTGCTTTTAAATAAAAGCTTTCTACAAAATGACATATTTATCACAGCTCATTTGCATTTTCTATGCCAAGGTTATAATTTATGGGATGTCAATCAAAACTAGTTTTTAGTCAAGTGTAGGTGAGGACATGCCCTTAGTTGATACGGTATAAATAATAGGGGGATATAAAAGAGTAACCAAAAAATAGCTAAATAGGATACTTGGTGAAAATAGGAACATATTTTAATTATACTAATGTATGTAGAGGGGTGTCAAAAATATAAATTTGAGGGGGTATCAATAACATAAATTTTAGGGGATATCAAAAACATAAATTTGAGGGGTAGAAATAAAATTAGGGGTGTTTATTAGTACCCTATGAGCACATATTTGATGCCATTGTCTTGTTATGTGAATCCCTTTAATATTTGCATGTATGTGTATATACTCAAAGGTTTTAACTCGAGTCTTGGAACTCTTGTATTGGTCCTAATGCTTATGATAAACACTTGGTATATTTAAAAATGTTGAGCCATGTCAAGGTTATCTAAATAATGAGTTATTCATGAGAAAATATGATCCCTTGGTAAAATTTGTATTCCTAATGAAGAGATCATTTAGAAAAGGGACTATATAACCCCACCCATGTAGTTGTAAACTTTGTTGAGCATACAACTAGTGAGTTCAATGAATAGCCCCACATGCTAAATTTCAGCATTTAGGCAAGTTGTACATCAGTTTATGAAGTGAGCATGTGTATGTAGCACAATTTAGAAGGGTGTGTCTGGGGTCTATCAATTTTAAAATGGAATTGATGATTAATATTATATTGTAGTTGATCAGAAGTATATGCACTCACCCAAGTCAAGTCCATTTCCTTTTACTTGTTTATCTCTTCTAGGTGCCTTTCCTTGGTGGAGTTAGTCCTAAACTTAATTGGATAAGACGTCATTGATAATATATAATAAATTAAACTATTTTTGTAGGTACATATGGTTAATTTATATCCATATGTGTTGGTTACAAAAAATGGTTATCATGGAAGAAATAATTTCATGGGTGATCAATGTCCATGTCTCTTGAATAGATTTATTTGCTCCATTAAATTGGTTTCTAAGTAATCTTGTGAGTTAGAACTCATGGGTTAAAGCATAATATACAAGGTGTATTAAATTCAAGAGAAGAATGGGGAAGAATGTAGGTGGTACAAAGGGTATGAATATGTTTAAATAGTAAGTAACTAATGAGATATAATAATATTGTAACAATATGAGGTGATTAGATGAGACGGAGTTAATACATTAATAAAGAATAAAATGGTTAAGAGAAGAAAGATATCATGAAATGTAACATTTATAATTAATTATAAGGGAAGATTGGAGTGACTATATGAATAATAAAATAATGGTAGGACATGATTGCATAGAGTTGTATATATGCATGAATTATCATGCAATAGAAGTAGATAGGCAATGTAAAATGATTGTAGTGTATAGAGGAGGGAAGTATTTCATACCTAAGAAATGGATAGTTGTTTTAATGATGGATCTCACACTCATACCTTGGTGGGGATAAAAAAATTGTCTCTTATTTTATATGATGTATGTGTGCTTTTTCACATACTAATGCATATGAGGGATAAGGTGAACTCATTAGCTTATCTTATCTTATTTATTTTGGACTAAGTGGGTTTTTGAATTTCTGCAAGGGGTTAATATTAACTTATGAATGAATGGGTACAATTCTAATATTGCATATGTGAACTTTCCTTTGTCCCTTATTTGTTTAAAATAATGAATAGGGCATGTCGATCTCTTTCCTTGTTGAACCTATGTTTGATCAGAAACTCTAGTCTTCCCCATGCATAGTAAGAATGGATGATTTTATTGGAATGTTATTTTGAAAGGTCATGTGATTGTATAGTCCTTATTATATATGAGTTACTTTTCTTATGGAATTGTGAGAAAGTGAATGGAATGAATGGCCCTTGGGATTACTTACTTTGTAAGTTTATAAGGGTTTATGTATATGTGTTTTCTTGAAAGCTAACTCAAGGGAGCTTAATGTATTGATTGCTAGTTTTTAAACCAAACTCCAAAAACCTATAGGATCATGTGCATAGGTTAATGGATCACTCTACGTGATGATGTAACAAGATCAACTAATCTAAGGTGTGAACCCTTAGAAAAATATGTGTTAGATTTATTGTCATGTGCCTTCCAAATACCAAAAAGTTAAAATTGAGATAGATACATGAGCCAAGTTCTATGGTATCACAACTAGGGTTGAGAGATATTATAAAGGCATGGGTAGAGGACAATCATTCTCTTAAAGTGTATATTGTCCTGCTCATCCCTAGGTGATCACCAAAACCATAAAACCTATGACCTTCTCACAAATAAGCTTATCACTACTCAAGCATGAAATAAGTTAGGGAGTGTGCTCTATCAATAGAAGTGTAGACACCTGAAAATGGTCACAACCATCTTCCATCATCACAAACACAATAAACTGATCTAAATCAAATAAATCCCACTATTTCATATAATACATATGTTAATTAAATAATTCATAATTATTTAATTAATATTTCCTCATCTCCTCTCATCACAAAAAAAATCATTTTCTTCTACTATAGTCCAAAAATCAAAAACTCATTTAAAAGACTATAGTTCATATTCACCTCCCAAAAATTAAATAAATATACCTATTTATTTAATTGCCTATTTTGTCCTTTTTTTATTACTTTTGTAATCAATCACTAAATTCTTCCTAAGTGTATGCACAAGGGTTAATTAAGTTAATCCTAGATTACCCCTTTCCCCCATGCTTCTAGATAGACACTTGTCATCTCATGTACATGACAATTGGCGCCTTGATAGTATGGGCAAATCTTCCTTTTGTCATATTTGTCCTTTCCACTATTCTTCTAATTTTAAATTACATGTGGCACTATTGTATGAAATTTAAAATTAATCTTGTCCTCTCCTTCAAATTTTAAATTTTTCACAAAATCCAAACAATACCTTTTCATAAATGGGTCCTTACATGTCATACACCTACCTAGTCATAGACATCCATCCATTCAACCATCCAATTTCATCCCTTGATCTCCCCTTGAATCTTGGAGCATCTCCCTCATCTAATCCCTTTGTGCCATTTGTCCAATTCTCCTTGCTTGAGGATCCTCAAGCAATATGAGCCCTTGATCCTTACAATTAATCCTAGCCCTCCATCCTCACCTCCAAAAATCTATAAATTGAGCCCTTCCCTCCATTTCCTTGACAAGCAATTTAAATGTAAAGAAATTATGCCTCTATGAGCATTTAACATTTTTTTAGCAATTAGTATAAATCATATCAATTATGACATAGCAAGAGCTTTCATAATCAATTACGGTGCAATTAGGATAGTTTATTTGCATTGTTCTTTAGTCTAATCTTGAGGTTGCAATTGGTTGTAAATTGAATAGGTTGAAGTCATTTTAGCTTGTTTATCATGGTTCGCTCTCAATAGCATACATTTTGGCATGCCCAGTGGGACGCCCACATCCTAACCTTGTGTTTTATATGCAATTGTGTTACAATTTCATTGTGTAGGTCAGAACAACACTTAGATTTTGGGGATCAACACCTACACATCACCTTTCAACATTCATGCTTCTCTATTTAGCACTCGGGTCATGCTATCTATTGGGTCACTCTACCACCTGTCGACACCTGGTTTTCATGGAGTAGTGCCTATACATTTGGGATTAGCACCTGTACTTCATGCATTAGCATCCGAACTAAAGGAAGTGTCAGCTCAAAATTGCACAAGAAACTAACGTCCAATTCACATGCATTGGTATTAGTGTCTTTTTTGGGCTCTTTAACACTATTTGTAGGTGATAGTCCTCTATTTTGCAGGCCCAAACCACTTCACAAGCATCCACTCTACACAGGAGGGTTCAACACTTAGCCATCCAACTTAAGTGCCCACACAGTAGGGAGTAACGCTCAAGACCCATGGTTTAGCGCTCAGTGTGAATCCCTCTTAAATTTTAATCATTTATAGTATTCTTACATCAAGAGGTCAAATTGGTTTGTTTGTACATCTAATTGATATAATAAGTTATCTTACAGGATTGTAGCTCTCTATTTTGCAGGTTTTATCAAGTTTGCAAACCATCACTCTTGTTAGGACAGATCAGTGCCTAGATAGACTACATCAATACTTGTTGAGTTAGGTATAAATTTTCTATTTTAGCACCTAGTTTTTCTATTTTAGCGCCTGCACTACTAGAATTAGTGCCTATAGCTTTTGTTTCAGTGCCTACATTTGTCAATGCTTGAAAAAAAAATTTCAATGCCTATTTCTATTTGATTTTGATTTGCTAACTTTTGTGGTTTTGTGAGACTAATCCTTGTCTTTGCAGCCTATTTCTATCATCCAAGACAAGATTATCAAACTACTAGCAATTTCTTGCAGCCCCACAATTCAAAGCATCACCTTTTATCACTAGTTTAGGCACTAAATTAGTGTAGAGGTAAATGAACTTGTTTGCTTTGTCTTAGGGTGTTAGAAGGTGTATGCTCTTGTTGAAATACATAGGACAACTGAGAGGGGGGTGAATCAGTTGTCACAAAAACTTAACTTCATAAACCATCAACTACTTAATTTCAAATAATCAGATTTAACCATGAAAGCATGAAACCATAGGCTTAATCACAAACACACATTCAACATAGTAGACACCAAGTTTTTACATGGAAAACCCTAAAAGGGAAAAACCACGGTGGCTACTAGCCCACAAAATATATGAGTTATAACAATATCCAAAAATAGAGGCTCACTGCCTAAAGAGCTCACTGCCCAAATTGTTCACTACAAAGAATGGATCACTGGCAAAGGGTGGCTTACTGCCAAGGGTTGGGTCACTGTGAAAATAATGAACTAATTAAGTAGCATCTACTCCATGCCTGAGTTCAATTCCTTTGAAGCACAATAAAACTTCTCTGCTCTGCTCCTTTACACCTTCACACTTATCTCTTCATATTTGCATACTCACACACTTTTCGCAACTCTATTACATGCTTTTATACAATTCATCAACCTTGGAATGAACATCAAGGTTGGCATTACATTCATCAACCATTGGAACATTCTCCAAGGTCAGGATTACAAAACATACACAAAAATAGGTCTAGAACTATTACAAAATTTAGCTATGGAAAGATAAAGAGAAGTACGATGAACACACCACACCTTAGCTAGGACTCAAACGCAATCCTCCATGCCACGACATGCTTCCACAATCTTCAAGGCATCTCCAAAATTAGTGAAAACAACTAAGTCAACCAAGACTGGTGAGAACACTAGGTCTGCTAAGAACATTCTTCATCCACAATCCAATTTACTCTTTGTGGACCAATCCAAAGGTAGGAACACAATCAGGAGACATCTACAAGCACTTTGTAATCAATGGAAACAATCACACGATCTCCAACCACTCTGTCAAGAAGATTCTTCAAACTGAAGCATAAGAACAACACTGCTAGCTACTGTCATAAGGAAAGAATAGCTTGTGTACCACCAAATCACAAACCATTTAAGTTGAAGGCACATAACATCAATCCAAACTTAACTCTAGAACTACAGACCAAAATACTTCAATGCGGAGGAATGTAGAGCATAATACTTTCTCCCTGTAACCACCAATCATTCAGAAAAAGTAGTTTTCACTCTGGTGAATAGAACTCACTCAAATCTTCATACCGGAGGCTCAAACTTGGAATATAATATCTTCAGACAGAATTCTAAACAACTTCCAATCAATAGGCAAAGATATTCATACTATAGAAAATGCGGAACAAACTTCTAGATTGTTCTTCTGAATACAATACACTATTACCACTGCAACACACTGTTACCACCAGAGGAGATAATTTTCTCAATATCCTCAGCATCAAGATTACTTACATAAGTAAACACAAAGCATCTCACTCCTACAAGTAAACAACAAAATAAGAGCACAGTTGACACCAATGACAACACAGATGTGTTGACATCAATGAAAACACCGGTTAGGCACATACTTGCAACAATCTCCCCCTTTGTCATTGATGGCAACATATGATGTGAAAAACTTAATGACCATCAAGACACGATACTCCCTCTACACATTTTCTCCCCCTGAGTTTTTCACATGATTTCTCTCCCCCTTTGACATTAATGGCAAAGGGCACATACTTGCATGCTACTGCTCTGATCCACTGAACTTTCTTTGTTATCAACACTTACTTTATCAAAAACATTTAGCTACTCCCCATAAGAGGTAGCCCTCAAAACATCAATCCAAATCAAAGAATGATACTTTGAGCACCACTAGATTGTTGCATTCCTATGCATCTTAGTTCAAAGTAGGATGGGTGATGACCCCTAACTTTTCTCTAAGATACTCAAAGGTATCTTCAGGCAGAGGTTTAGTGAAAATGTCTACAATCTGATCCTTTGTGGACACATATTCCAACTTTACTTCATTCTCTGTCACCTTCTCTCTCAAAAAGTGATACCTTATTGATATGTGCTTTGTTCTTGAGTGCGTCACTAGATTCTTTGAAATGTTTATGGCACTTGTATTGTCACAAAAGATTACAACTGGATCCTCATATACAACTCTTATTTCCTCAAAGTCTGCTTCATCCATAACACTTGAGTGCAACAACATGCTGCTGCAATATACTCTACTTTTGTAGTTGACAAAGAGATTAAATCTTGTTTCTTGCTCAGCCATGAAACCAATCTATTTCCCAAGAAGAAAGCACCTCCACTTGTACTCTTTATGTCATCAACATCTCTAGCCCAATCAGCATCTATATAAGCACTAAGAGTGAAATCATTATCCTTTGGATACCACAAACCATGATCTAGAGTGTCTTTTAAATATCTCAAGATTCTCTTTACTGCCATCACATGTGATTCTCTTGGATCATCTTGAAATATTGCAACAAGACAAACTGTACATGCATAATATTAGCTCTGGTTTGAGTTAGATCAATCAATCCTCCAATCATGGATCTATACTTTCTCTTATCAGTCTTGGGTGATTCATCAATTTTTCTCAATTTGCAACTAGTTGCCATGCGAGTACATACCCGTTTAGAGTCTTCCATCCCAAACTTCTTTAACAACTATTTCACATACTTAGACTAAGATATGAAGATTCCTTTATCTGATTAATTGATTTGCAGACCTATAAATAAATTCATCTCACCAAACATAGACATCTCAAACTCTTTCTATATTTCACCAGCAAATTTCATACACATACCTTCATTTCCTCCAAAGATGATATCATCAACAAAGACTTCAACAATCAAAATTTGATCATCATTACTCTTGAAATAGAGATTACTGTCAGTAGTACCTTTACTAAAACCTAGCTGCAGTAAGTATTTATCCAATCTTGCATACCATGCCCTGGGAGCTTTCTTGATTCCATATAATGCTTTATTCAATTTGCATACCATATCACCTTGATTTGATAGTTGGAAACCTTCCGGTTGTTCAATGTAGACTTCCTCTTCTAATTCACCATTCAGGAATGCAAACTTCACATCCATCTGATAAACTTTGAAATCTTTATGAGATGCAAATTCCAGAAACATTCTGATTACTTCAATCTAAGCTACTAGAGCAAAAGTCTCTTCAAAATCTATCCCTTCAATTTGAGAAAATCCCTTGCACACAAGCCTTGCTTTATTCCTTATAACTTCTCCATTTTCATTCAGCTTATTCCTAAAGACCCATTTGATTCCAATAACATTTTTGTCAGCAGGTCTAGGAACTAATTCCTAGGTCTCATTCTTCTCTATCTGTATTAGTTCTTCTTCCATTGCCTTAACCCAATTTTCATCATTGCAGGCTTCATTCACAGTCTTTGGTTCAACTGTAGAGAGAAAATAGTAATTCCCTTGTACTTCTATAGCTCTTTTCCTTGTCAATACTCCTTTGTCTTTGTCTCCAATAATTTGATCTTCAAAGTGATTGATTCTTACATACCTAGGTGTCTTAGTAGCAACTTCCAAAGTCTTTTCTTATTCATCTTGACTATTTTCTTGTTCAACTTTTTCTTCATAAGTTGTAGTAGTAGGTTCATCTGATTCATAGTCATTTTGATTTGATGTTCTTCCTTTCTCTTCATACACTTTCACATTTGCACTTTCAACAATCTTTTTCAACCTTTTGTTGTACCACCGATGGGCCTTGCTCTTGGTAGAGTATCCAAGGAAGATTCCTTCATCACATCTTGCATCAAATTTCCCTTGATCTTCATCTCTTCTGATATAGCATTTGCTTCCAAAGACTTTAAAATATCTTACTATTGGAATCCTTCCATACAACAATTCATAGGGATTTTTAGAACCATTTCCTTTCACTTGAACTTTGTTTTGGATGTAGACAGCAGTGTGTATAGCTTCCTTCCAAAAGACTTACGGTGGGCCTCCTTCCTTCATCATTGTTCTAGCAACTTCTTGAACTATTCTATTCTTTCTCTCCACAACCCCATTATGCTGAGGGATCCTAGGTGCAATCAATTGTCTCTTTATTCCTTGTTCTTCACAAAAATTGTTGAATTCATTTGATGTGAACTCACCTTCTCTATCAGACCTCAAACATTTGATTTTTAACTCTAATTCATTTTCAACCATTGCCTTGAAGGATTTGAACTTCTCTAGGGATTCAGATTTGTCTCTCAAAAAAGTAACCCAAGTCATTCTAGAATAATCATCAATAAGCAACATGAAGTACCTGTCACCTTGTAGACTTCCGATCCTTGTAGGACCACATAGATCTGTATGAACTAGATCCAACAAATTGGCAAAAAATTTCTCTTTTCTTTTAAAACTTGTTCTTGTATGGTTCCCCAACTAACATTCCTTGCAAATGGTATTGGTGGGTTTTACAAGTTTTGGTAAATCTCTCACAGTCTAACTTGAACTTATCTTTACCAAATTATCAAAGTTTATATGACACATCCTTCTATGCCATAACCAACTCTCATCTATTTGAGCTAATAAACAGTAATCATTAGTTCCTCTTAATTGATAGATGTTACCTCTGGTCTTCTTACTGGTAGCAATCACAGTTTTGGAGCTTTCCATGATCTTACACCCATTGTCTTTGAATCTCAGATCATAACCTTTGTCACACATATGGCCCACACTCAAAAGATTATGCTTCAAACCCTTCACATATAGGACATTGTCAATATTATGCTTTCCATCAAATGAAATATATCCTTTTCCACAAATCTTACGAGCTGCATTGTCACCAAACCTAACCAATCCTCCATCATATAATTTTTCCAAACTTAAAAAATTACTTTTATCACCAGTCATGTGATGTGAGCATCCACTATCAATAATACATTCATCCTTATCTTTCTCAACCTGAACATCTAAAGCACTTTCTTCCACTGGTTTTTCTTCCTTCACACAACTAGCAGGATTAGTGGACATAGGTTCTTCTTTAATATAAATAAACAAGCATTCATTTGTACTAGTACTGGCATCATCATACTCATCATTAGTTACATTGTTATCATCAAAATCTCTAACATAGTGGCATTTCTTTGGAACTCTAGGCCTGTTTTCAAATTTTTTCCTATTCCTTTCAATTCTTTCAGGACATCTGGAAGCATAATGAACTACTTTACCACATGAAAAACATTTGAAAAGTAATTTTCCTTTAAACTTACTGGAACCTCTTTGTAACATGTCAACAAAGTTAGCTTCAATTTCATCAAAGTCATCATCCACCTTATATTTTTCAACTCTAGGAATCTTTTCAAAAGTACCGTCTTTAAAAGTTGTCTCAACTTTTGGCAGGGCATCACCAAACTTTGTCATCTCAAAGGTTGTAAGATTTCCAAGTAATTAATCTCTGTCAATAGTTTTTAGAGTCATTACTTCTTCAATTGCAGCTACTTTGTGATTGTAGGCCTTTGGTAGTGACCTGAGGATTTTCATCACAACTTCCTTATCAACAATAGTTCCTCTCATTCCTTTTATTCCATTAACAAGTTCATCAACTCTTTACATGAAGGTTGTAATGGTTTCATCTTCATTCATCTTTAAGCTCTCATATTTTTCTTTCAGGCCTTATAGCTTGACTTCTCTTACAGAATTGTCTCCTTCATACAGTTTGTTCAAGTTTTCCCAAACCTCATGTGCAGTTTCTAGATCCATGATTTTTATCAGCTCAGTGTCAAACAAAGAACTCAACAAAGCATCTCTGTCCTTTATATTTAACTCATATTCTTTGATTTCATCTTCAGTTGTGAAACCATTTGGAGGCAAGGTATATTTTGGTTTTGTGTCTTTCCATACTTTATAACCTAGGCAAAGGAGATGGCTTTTCACTCATACCTGCCAAAGAGCATAATTTGTTCCATCAAACTATGGAGCTTCCTTTCTAAAAGACATCTTGGATCTTCCTCAAGATGTTAGGCTTCCTTTTGAGAAACTTGGCTCTGATACCAATTATTGAAATACACAGGACAACTGAGAGGGGGGCTGAATTAGTTGTCACAAAAACTTAACTTCATAAACCATCAACTACTTAATTTTAGATAATCAGATTTAACCATGAAAGCATGAAACCATAGACTTAATCACAAATACACATTCAACACAGTAGACACCAGATTTTTACATGGAAAACCCTAAAAGGGAAAAACCACGATGGGTATTAGCCCACAAAATATGTGTTATAACAATACCAAAAAATAGAGGCTCACTGCCTACAGGGCTCACTACCCAAATTGCTCACTACAAAGAATGGTTCACTACCAAAATGGTGAACTGATTAAGTAGCATCTACTCCATGCCTGAGTTTAGTTCCTTTGAAGCACAATAAAACTTCTCTGCTCTGCTCCTTTACACCTTTGCACTCATCTCTTCATATTCGCATTCTAACACATGTTTCATAACTCTATTACATGCTTTTATACAATTCATCAACTTTGGAATGAACATCAAGGTTAGCATTACATTCATCAACCATTGGAACATTCTCCAAGGTCGGCATTACAAAACATACACAAAAATAGGTCTAGACCTATTACAAAATTTAGCTAAGGAAAGATAAAGAGAAGTATGATGAACATGCCATGCCTTAGCTAGGAATCAAATGCAATCCTCCACACCACAACATGCTTCTACAATCTTCAAGGCATCTCCACAATTAGTGAAATCAACTGAGTCGGTCAAGACTGGTGAGAACACTAGGTCTACTAAGAACATTCTTCATCCATGATCCAATTTACTCTTTGTGGACCAAACCAAAGGTAGGAACATGATTAGGAGACATCCACAAGCACTTTGTAATCACTGGGAACAACCACACGATCTCCAATCACTCTGTCAAGAAGATTCTTCAAACCAGAGCACAAGAACAACATTGTTAGCCACTATCATAAGGAAAGAATAGCTTGCGGACCACCAAATCATGAACCATTGAATTTGAAGGCACATAAAATCATTCCAGACTTAACTCTAGAACCGTAGACTAAAATACTTCAATGTAGAGGAATGCGGAGCATAATACTTTCTCCTTGTAACCACCAATCATACAAAAAAATTAGTTTTCACTTTGGTGAACAGAACTCACTCAAATCTTCATACCGAAGGCTCAAACTTGGAATATAACATCTTCAAACAGACTTCTAAACAAATTTCAATCCACAAGAAAAGATATTCATACTATAGAAAATGTGGAGCAAACTTTTGGACTGTTCTTCTGAATACAATACATTGTTACCACTGCAACACACTGTTACCACCAGAGGAGCTAATTTTCTCAATATCCTCAGCATCAATATTACTTACATAAGTAAACACAAATCATCTCACTCCTACAAGAAAACAACAAAATAAGAGCACAGTTGACACCAATGAGAACACATATATGTTGACATCAATGACAACAACGGTTAGGCACATACTTGCAACAGCTCTCACCCCGCACCCTTGGGTGATCTTGGGGATCAAAAACCTCTCTCACTCTCTTTGTTTTATTGTTAATCTCAAGGTCTTTAGTGTGTATGCTTTCCCTTGTGCTTCGTGTGATCTTGGGTGATCAAAAACACCTTAGATTCTTTACTATAGTGTGTCTTCCTTGGACTTCATCACCAAGGGGATGACCTCAACCACATGTTCTAGTGCGGTATATAAGTATTGTGAGAATCGAAAGACTCACTTCAAAGGAAGGACCCCATCCGGTCTAAGAAAAAACCCCAAGACCCTCGATCCACCAAGACTTTGGTTTGGTTGGCGCTCTTGGTTGGATCCTTGGGACACCCCAATTCATAGATTTGTCCCTTATACCTAGTGTATATTGGGACATCCCCTAACAACTTGCACATCCTAGGTAAGACCTTTTGGCCATATAAGATTGTGATGCACTGGATACCAGTTAGGCCTAAGAAGTTATTCAACACACAAGCCACATTGATTCAATCACCAATTACAAATGCCCTCTAGAAATGAGCATGCATGCCATGTATGCTCTCCCCTTGTGCCTTAGAGCGATCTTGGGTGATCAAAAGTGGTTAGTTTCCTTCTCATAGGACTTGCATGTTATGCCTAAATAAAGGTAGTGAGGTGGGCTTACAATCTTATACACTCCTATCTTACTAAATCTAGGTTGTTAATGTGCTTGGCATGTCTTTTTGTGCAAAACTCATGAAATTCATATCAGTTTTACTCACAAAGTTCTAAAATCATCCTTGATGCATGTTTGTTTGGTGTCTCTTACCAAATCAACATAGAAAACACCTTGAAAGTGCAAACAGAATCAATCAGTACCTATACCTGTCTCTCAATGCCAAAAACCTACATATTAGCGCTTATCCCACACACATTAGCACCTGGATTCAATATTGATTCATACTATCCTTTAGTGCCTGGTTAGCATCTTTCAGCACCTTGATCCATACATAAACGCCCATATACCTTCCATTAGCATTGAGACTCTCTATATCAACACCTATTCATCCTCTGGTAGTACCCGGACTTCCTATTTAGTGCATGTCTATCTCCATTTAGCTCTGAGACTCTCTATCTTAGTGCCTATTCACCCTCTGATAATTATGAGACCTTTTGTCTCAGTGCTTATCTATCACCCTTTAGCGTCTAGACTTCTTGTCTTAGTGCCCATTGGTGCAGGAGCACCTTCTCTATGGTGCAGGAGTCATGTTTTGTTTATGTTTTCAATAAGGATTTTAAGCCACATCATGTTTGTAATAAGGACTTTATGTCAATTTGGTCACTAGACCTATGTAGACCATGTTTGGTCAAGTTTGATGTAATCACACAATGAAAACATGTAGTTTTCTTGTGAGAGGAGAATACCAATGGCTAACTGACTTTCAAAATTAGTTTGTACGGTTGGGAGGGATGTAAACAAAAGTCTCAAGCCTTTTATAGGTGAGGAGTTAGATGTAATGGCAGGGAATGAATGAATGAAGATCTAGATTTTTGGGTGTGTTGAAACATTGTTCTTTCTAAGTATTTCCCTGTAATAGTCATTCTATTCGGCATGTACAGATAGGTGATTGTCTGAAACTAACTGGAAGTGTTCATGTATTGAAGTAGCTTTCATTTGGAAGTGGTTTGGTGTCTTTAAGTGTCATAGTTAGTGAGAAATTATTCTTTTTGCAGAGACTGGTCTAAAAACCTAGAAACTAGGGTTTGGTGAATAAATGGATTGTTATTCCTCTATCCATTGAAAGAAAGATTCTCATTTTTAGTGTGATGGAGGAATACAATGTAAATTTTGTGTTTTCTATGGTTTTGGTCAAACACCCAAGGATCCAAGGAGTTTGGGCATGAGTTGACTAGCCATCTCTATGTGACTAGTCTTTGAAACGATAGGAAAAGTGTTGTTAGTGGAGTGGCCAAATTGATGGTGATCAATTTTTTGCAGATGATTATAGACCCCTTATGTTCTGTTGAGTTTCTGTTTATGTACATTTGTTTAGTGTCTGCATAGTTGCAGAGGCACAGAAGTTGCCATCAGCGTAACACAGCCCTCGGGGAAACTTGTGGAAGTTATACTGATCAAGGTGTATCGATGAAGAATGAAGGGAGTCTCACTAAAGAACATATATCGGCATATCAGGAGAACAAGAAAGGAGTTCACCAACAAAGGAAGTCTCACCGAAGTGTCGGAGGTAGTCGAATGAAGTCAAGTGTATCTATGCATCGGCCAAGCCTCACAAGTGGTCATTGATGATTTAAGTCTGGCTGACAAGGTCTCGACTAACCACCACGGTTAAGGCACGGAGAATCTTAACCACCATTAGGATATTCGCAGGAGGTTAGAAGACACCACCAATAGGAGAAGTCTCTCCAAAGACAAGGAATTTGAGCTGTCAGAGAGAGTTGAGAGATCAATCAAAGAAATTGCAAGGTGGCTAATGGGGTATGTTTGGCCGATAAGAGTAGATTACCAAGACATATGTCACTCTCACACTGATTAGTTTTGTTCTGTTACCCGCTTCGACTGTGCTCTCTACATCATATTGGTATCAGAGCCAATATTTGAATTGGAGCAGTGTATGTCAGATGAGGAGATAGAAACTGAGGCTAGCATAATGCCTCCCAAGTCTATGAGCCAAGAAGCCATCAAGAAGATGGTAGAGGAGATGATTGAAGCAAGGTTGAAAGAAGAGAGGTCTAAGGGTAAGAGTAAAGAGGATGGAAGTGCTTCTGATGTAGAAGAAGAAGAAGAGGCAGAGGAGAGCCATCAAGAACAAGATATGTTTACAGACCAAAAGGCATTCTTGAATGCACTCAAAGGTGCTCATGGAGATAGTGGCGATTCAAAGATGGATGTTCCTACATTTAATGAGAAACTAGATGGAGATGCCCTCATGGATTGGATTGAAGCCATGTGCAACTATTTTGACTTCAAGGAGTATAGTGACACCAAGAAAGTCAAGTTTGCTAAAACAAGATTGAGAGGTTCTGCCCTAGTTTGGTGGAACTATATGCAAGGTGAAAGAGAGAAAGTTGGAAAGAACCCTATCACCAAATGGAGTAGAATGGTGGCCATGCTAAGAGGCAAGTTCATGCCATCTGATTATGAGTTGCAGACCATTAAGAAGTTTAATCATCTTAGACAAAAGGATATGGATGTGGCTACATATACTAAAGAATTTCATAGATTGAGCATGAGAGTCAATCACAAGGAGGAGGAGAAAGAGATGGTGGCTAGATATCTCGATGGCTTGAGGTATAACATACAAGATGGATTTAGTATGGTGGTTCCTAAAATAGTGGATGAGTGTTTTCAATTAGGCTCTAGGGCAGAAGAGAAGTTGAAAAGATAGAGTGATCAAAACACCAGAGGAAGAGGTGGCAGAAATAATAGGGGAAGAGGCAGTTTTGGTAGAGGACAATCAAGTAGAAATGAAAACCCAAGTCAACAAGAGTCTCATTCTAATGTGGAACATAGAGGTGGTGGTTTCAGAGGTTGGAGAAGACCAAATGGAAAAGGTAGAAGTGGTGGTGCAGGTAGAAGACCCAGAGTTTTCACTTGTAGATGCTATGGCTGCAATCAAGTAGCCCATACTATGAGCAAATGCCTTGAGAAGGCAACTAGTTCCCATGATGGTGGAAGAAGGAATCAGTTGTTGAAAGATGAGGATTTCCAAAGTGTGAATTCACCCATTGGTAGTGTTGCACCAATCCTTGATGGAGAGAACATGATGATCAAGAGGAGCTTGATGAAGATGCCATTGAAACAAGAGCCCCCACAAAGGAACACTCTCTTCAGAACCCAAGGTATAGCATATGGTAAACTTTGTAAAATCATTGTTGATTCAAGTTCTACTAAGAATGTAGTGTCTACTAAAATGGTAGAGAAGTGTAAGTTGAAAAGGCCACCCCATGTTAGTCCTCATAAGATCTCTTAGTTGAATAAGAATCAAAATTACATGGTAGACGAACAAACTTGGGTTGAGTTTGAGATAGGTGATTATAAGGACAAGTTACTATGTGAGATTATTCCTATGGATGCTTGTCACCTTCTTCTTGGACGTCCATGGTAGTATGATGTGAAGGCACAACATGATAGTGAGAAGAACACATACCTCATCACCAAGAATGGAAGGAAGTTTAGGATGGATCCTATGCAAGAGCAGATTGGAGAGAAGAGTAATGACACCAATGTCATGATGATTAGTGGCAAAGAGTTCTTACACCTCATGAAGGAGAAGGATACCCAAGGGTATGCCTTGATAATGAATCCTAAAGATGAATCAAGTCAGTAAGACAAAAAGTAGAAAGAGATTCCACTAGAAGTGCAGCAATTGTTGGATAAGTACCAAGATCTTGTGGTAGAGGATACTCCTAACTCCTTACTACCCATGAGAGATATAAGTCATCAAATTGACTTGATTCCAGGTGCCACATTTCCCAATAAGGCTGCCTATAAATTGACACCACAACAAAATGAAGAGGTGAGTAGAAAAATTCAAGAACTCTTAGAGAAAGGAATGATTAGAAAGAGTCTTAGTCCATTTGCAGTCCCTAGTGTACTTGCTCCAAAAAAAGATGGGAAGTGGAGACTATGTACAGATTCAAGGGCCATAAATAAGATCACAATAAGGTATAGATTCCCTATGCTAAGGATTGAGGATCTTTTGCACTATCTTGGTGGGTCATGTTATTACTCAAATATTGATTTGAAATCTGGTTATCATCAAATCAGAATTAGGCAGGGAGATGAATGGAAGACTGCCTTCAAGACAAATGAAGGTCTCTATGAGTGGCTTGTCATGCCATTCAGCCTTAGCAATGCCCCAAGCACATTCATGCATTTGATGAATGAGGTACTTGTTGAATTCATTGGCAAATTTGTAATTGTTTATCTTGATGGCATCCTTGTTTTCAGCAGGACAAAAGAAGAACATGTGAAGCATCTTGGACAAGTGATGAAGAAGTTGCATGAGAATAAGTTGATGATCAACTTGGATAAGTGTGAATTCATGAAAATTGAACTTGTGTACCTATTTTTTGTGATTTCTAATGGTTGTTTGAAGATGGACCCCACAAAGGTTGAGGTCATTCTCAATTGGCCTGCTCCTAGGACAGTGGGGGATGTTAGAAACTTCCATGGCTTGGCAACTTTTTATAGGAAGTTCATTAGAGGATTCAGTCACATAAGTGCTCCTATTCTTAACACCATCAAGGGTGGAATGAAGTGCAAATTTCAATGGACAAGGCAAGTAGATGATAACTTTGAATTGTTAAAGAAGAAAGTGGTTGAATTGCCTACATTGGTGCTCCCTGATTTTGACAAGTTTTTGTAGTGGAATGTGATGCAAGTCAACAAGAAATAGGTGCTTTTCTTAGTCAAGATGGACATCCAGTGGCCTTTTTCTTAGAGAAGTTGAATGAAGCTAAACAAAGGTACTCTACCTATGACCTAGAGCTTTATGCAATGGTGCAAGCTCTCAAAAAGTGGAGACACTATTTGTTGCCCAAGGAATTCATTGTTTTTATTGATAACCATGCTCTTAGCTTTCTAAATAGTCAAGAAAAGTTGAATCATAGGCATGTTAAGTGGATGGAACACTTGCAGGCCTATACCTTCACTATTAAGCATAAAAAATATGTTGCCAACAAGGTGGCTGATGCTTTAAGTAGAAGGATGCTTGTAATACATGAAGTATAGATGGAAGGCATGGGGATAGATTGTTTGAAGGAGTTATACAAGGAGGATGTAGATTTCAAAGCTGCTTATGAAGTTTGTGCTAGTTTGGCTAACACTTTTCATGGTGAATATTCAGATTTTGTGTTGCAGGAAGGTCTCTTATTCAAGGGCAATTTGCTATGTGTTCCTAAGTGTTCAATGAGGGATAACATCATCAAAGAGAAGCACAATGGAACCTTAGGAGGACACTTTGGGTTGGACAAGACTTTGGAACAAGTCACTAGATTCTACTATTGGCCAAAAGTACAATCAGATGTAAGGAGATATGTTGCAAGTTTTACCATATGTCAAAAGGCCAAAGGTATGTCTTCTAATTCTGGTTTGTACCAACCCCTTCTGATTCCCAACAGGCCTTGGGAGAGCATTCGTATGGATTTTGTACTTGGTCTTCCTAAGACAGTAAGGGGTGTGGATAGTGTTTTTGCCATTGTGGACAGATTTAGTAAGATGGCTCATTTTGTGCCATGCAAATACATAAATGATGCATCTCACATTGCTGGTCTCTTTTTTCAGAGAAGTGGTTAGAATCCATGGTTTGCCCCTTTCATTTGTCAATGATAGAGACTCCAAGTTTGTTGGTCATTTTTGGAGGACCTTATGGAGAAAATTGGGAACACAATTGTCTTTCTCATCAGCCTACCATCCCCAAACTAATGGTCAAACTGAGGTTGTTAATAGGTCCCTAGGAAACCTTCTAAGATGCCTTACCAAGTAGCATGGGTTGGCATGGGACTTGATTATCAGTCAAGTTGAGTATGCTTACAATGATTTAGTGAATAGAAGCACTAGGAAGAGTCCATTTGAAATTGTTTATGGTTTCCATCCAAGAGGACCACTTGAACTCAAAGACCTACAAGGTGGGGATAAGAGGAGTGCTCTAGGAGAAGATTTTTCTGCCACCATGAAGGCAGTTCATGATCAAGTCAAAGTTTAGTTGGAAAAAATAGTCTCCAAATACAAGGATAGGGTAGAATCTCAAGAGGAGAGATGTACAGTCCAAGGTGGGAGATTTGGTGATGGCTTATCTAAGGAAGAAAAGGCTACCTAAAGGATAGCCAACCAAGCTTCTGATGAAGAAAATAGGACCATGCAAGGTAGTGCATAAGTTTGGTCCAAATGCTTATGAAATAGACTTACCATCTGGTCTTGGTATTTCTCCCATATTCAATGTTTCAGACCTATTTCCATTCAGACCTCCATTGAATGTTGAAGATGGATCAAATGTTGTGATTGAAGATGAAGATTGGGTCAGAGATCTACCTCCAAGTAAGCCTTTACAATTGGAATGCATATTAGATTCCAAGGTTGTCAAAAGAAAAGGAAAGGTTTGTACAAGGAGTACTTGGCCAAGTGGTAGGATCTTCCTAATTCAGAGGCTACATGGATGAGTGAGGCAGACATTTTGAAGCATGGGAAGACACTCCAATAGTTGGCAACTCAAGGGACTTGAGTTTTTCTTGCAGGGGGAGTATGGTGCAGGAGCACTTTCTCTATGGTGCAGGAGTCATGTTTTGTTTATGTTTTCAATAAGGCTTTTAAGCCACATCATGTTTGTAATAAGGACTTTATGTCAATTTGGTCACTAGACCTATGTAGACCATGTTTGGTCAAGTTTGATGTAATCACACAATGAAAACATGTAGTTTTCTTGTGAGAGGAGAATACCAACGGCTAACTAACTTTCAAAATTAGTTTGTACGGCTGAGAGGGATGTAAACAATAGTCTCAAGCCTTTTATAGGTGAGGAGTTGGATGTAATGATAGGGAATGAATGAATGAAGATCTAGATTTTTGGGTGTGTTGAAACATTGTTCTTTCTGAGTATTTCCCTTTAACAGTCATTCTGTTTGGCCTATAAGGATAGGTGATTGTCTAAAACTGACTAGAAGTGTTCATGTATTGAAGTAGCTTTCATTTGGAAGTGGTTTCGTGTCTTGAAGTGTTATAGTCAGTGAGAAATTGTTCTTTTTGCAGAGACTGGTCTAAAAACCTAGAAACTAGGGTTTGGTGAATAAATGGACTGTTATTCCTCTATCCACTAAAAGCAAGATTCTCATTTTCAGTGTGATGGAGGAATATAGTGTAAATTTTATGTTTTTTGTGGTTTTGGTCAAACACCCAAGGATCCAAGGAGTTTGGGCATGAGTTGACTAGGCATCTCTATGTGACTAGTCTTTGAAATGATAGGAAAAGTGTTGTTAGTGGAGTGGCCAAATTGATGGTGATCAAATGTTTGCAGATGATTATAGACCCCTTCTATTCTATTGAGTTTCTATTTTTGTACATTTGTTTAGTGTCTGTGTAGTTACAAAGGCACAGAAGTTGCCATCAGCATAACACAGCCCTCGAGGAAACTTGTGGAAGTTATACCGATCAAGGTGTTGGACCAATAGGAGGTGTATCAGTGAAGAACGAAGGGAGTCTCACCGAAGAACATATATCGGCATATCGGGAGAACAAGCAAGGAGTTCACCGATGAAGGAAGTCTCACCGAAGTATCAGAGGTAGTCGAATTAAGTCAAGTGTATCAGTGCATCAGCCAAGCCTCACAAGTGGTCGCTGATGATTTAAGTCTGGCCGACAAGGTCTCAACTAACCGCCACAGTTAAGGCGCAGGAATCTTAACCGCCATCAGGATATCAGCAGGAGGTTAGAAGACGCCACTGATAGGAGAAGTCTCTCTGAAGACAAGGAAGTTGAGCTATTGAAGAGAGTTGAGAGATCAGTCAGAGAAATTGCAAGGTGGCCGACAGGGTATGTTTGGCCGATAAGAGTAGATTGCTAAGACATAGGTCACTCTCACATCGATCAGTTTTGTTCTATTACCCACTTCCACTGTGTTCTCTGCATCACCCATCCATCACCTAGACTATCTATCTTAGCATCAATTTCATAAGTCACCCCACTCCAGACTTAATCAATCTTGTAAACATCATTTCAAGTCCACCACTCCTTCAATTATCCTGCGTATGCTCACAACCACAAAATCATCCATATTTTGCATACAAACCATCCATTTTAATCTTAGCTTGTGACTCATTTTCAACTTCCTCATTTATCATCAAATCATGCAATTTACCCATCCAAAAATCATCCAAGTCCAACCAAATCAAAAACACCTCATCTAAAAATCAACTCAATCCCATACTAAGGTCAAAATCTAGATCTTTTCATCCTTCTCTAGTTTGTGTTACACTTAAGAAGTTGTCTATCTTAAGTTTAGCACAAATTAGATATCATCCCTCTTGGATAAACTAGCTTAGGATCTTATACTACTCCTAAGTTGGTGGAATTCAAGAATCTCATTTTGCTTGGTGCATCTTGTCTACCCCAAGTAAGACAATCTCATTACCCTTTTTTCTTAGGCTCTTTTTCCACCCTAAGTAAGATAGGATAAAATCCCATCAAAGGATCTAGATTTAAACTTAGGATACTATCATCACCCAACCATCATCAAACCTAAGAAACATCAACCAAGCATCCATTACACATTCACCATTTTATGCCTCCTATCACACAATCACAAGCTAGAAGAAAGATGGATTCTTTCTATCAACCCCTCTCTCCACATGGCTCCACCATAAGAAACATGGAGGGGTATGTCAACCAACTTGAAATGGGTAAAACATCCATATCACAACACATATATTCCCCCACCTTCATCGATTTTCTTAACAAAAGAGGATTGCATTACAAATTTGAACAATTCCTTGATAATCATAAGGATGAATTCCTTGAATGCCACATTGAACATGGAGCACGTCTCCCCAATTCATTTGACCAAGATAAACTCAAAACAATCATGCATGATAAACCACCATCACCCATTCCTGATCAACCATGGGGACATGTCCCTAATCCCAACAATCTTGTCTATGATAATCCATGGGCTAACTTCACTATGACTACCAACACCATTCACACCATTGATCAACATGTAGGGGGTAACACCACCTCACAACCACAAGTATTGGACCCCCCTTATGACATACCATTCCATATGCTACCGTCTAATTTTTCAACTTCCACCATGCCTACTAATTCAAGTAACCTTCCTACACCACCCCCATCCAACACTCCCCAAAACATGTCTAATACCATTGCTATCCCACAAACATTTCCCCCCTTGGTCATCCCACAAAGGACAACTATTACCCACACAACATTACTCCCTACCATACCTTCACAAATACCTCTCCAATCACAACATCCATTCACATCTCAACCACCCCATCAATCCAAAAATCCATTAACAAGTTATACACATCCCACACAAGCATATCACTCTACCACTCATCAACAACCCCCTAGCATCACTTCTATGCAATATCAACACATCGCCCAACAACAACAATGACCTTTCCAATCACATCATACATATCACTCCTCTACTCACACCCAACCACAACATCAAACATGTGAACCCCCTATCTACTCACAAGCCATACATCTACCTCTACATAACCCCCAACAATACACCATCCCACAACAGCAATCATCCTTCCAAAAATAAACGCAACCTCCCCTTGATAATTCTTTCGATCAAGAATGGCAAGAAATGAAAACACTCTAAAAAACATTCAACTAGGGACCCAAAATAAACATTACAAGTTCTAAGACTTATGTCCCTATCCCTTTGATCGAAACATGAAAACTATACATTTTCCTCAACATTTTGAAGTTCTTCAACTTGATAAATACAAAGGAAAAGGAGACCCCCATGACCACATCAAGGGGTTCTTCATGGCATGCCAGGAAGTATCCTATGACAACCATTTCCTCTTTCATCTTTTTCCACAAATCTTGGGCGGACAAGCCTTAGAATGGTTTATGCACTTGCCTTATGGCACTATCTCCACCTTAGCTGACTTGTGAGAAAAATTTGTCGCCCATTTCTCATATAATGTAGAACATGAGATCGCCATGCTTGATCTTTACAATACCAAATGATGAAGGGGGTAAATCACAAAACACACAATAACAGATATTGAACACAGCAAATAGAACTTTCTTTTATTGAACTGGGTACTCATTACATTACAGAAGCTCAATTACAATCAAAGGATGAATCCTCTACTAGCTGCAACACATTACAGCTTTCCCAACCTCAAGACTCTAGAATCTTCAGCCTTCTGTAACCCCAAATCATCTAGGGTTTCTATTTTCCCACCTATTCTTGACTCTACACTGGCCCCCCTTAACTCTACCACTACCTAGGGTTCCCAAAATAGTCATAAATAGCACTTTTTGGTAGCCTCCAGCTAAATTTTGAATTTTGCAACTCCCTCCAAAAGTAGGTTAACTTCCGGGAAACATAACTTTTGATCCAGGTGTCCGATTGACGAACCATTTTAAGCACCGGAAAGCTCGTGATGTAAACTATCATGTCAAAAATTCATAAATGGATTTCTGTCAACTTTTTGAGATGTTATGAGAAGTTTTAGTGCCTCATATCTCGTTCCATAAATTTTCAGGGGCTTTTTGGAAAACAAAAACTTTAATATTTTTCAGCTCACAAATGATTTTTGCCTGATTCCTTCGCCAAAGGTCTTATATTTCCATTATGTAACTTTATGGAAGTTTTTGCCTCATTACATGCCCAAATACAAACTTTCTAAAAATAGCAGGTACACTTTCCTAAACAGGGAGGTCGCTATTTTAGCAGTTTTGGAAAAACTGAAAGTCCTACATTATTATTCTGGATATTATGGAACCAAAAATAGTAATTATGGGAAGAAATGAGAACAACTACAGTGGTTTTGAATTAACTTCTTTTTGGGTGATGTAAGATTGCCCTTACACCTCTAGATGCTCCTGCATCAGACACCCAGGGTAATTTAAGAAGTGACCCTGTCACGTCTTAAGTGTTTGTGTGAGGAAAACCCAAACGGTCAACCTCTGCCTTAGACAACCAAGAAGAATCTTCAACAGGCCTTCCTTTCCATTTCACTAGATATTCTTCGTATTGCTTGTTCCGAGTGCTTGTTCCCACACGGCTATCCAAAATCTCTTCTATCTCCTCTATTGAAGTAGATGCTGGAATACTCCACTGCACTTCTGTTGGTCCATCCTCTGTTCCACCTTCATGATATTCTAATAAATCAGCAATGTTGAAAATAGGAGAAATATTGATCCCACTCGGCAATTCTACCTCATATGCATTTCCTGAATCATGCTTCATCATGATTCTGCATGGTCCAAATTTCTTCATTTTCAATTTATTGTATGTTCCAACTGGGAACGTTTCTTTTCTCAAGTGAACCATGACTTCATCTCCCACCTGGAACTTCTTATACCTCCTCTTCTAATCTGCCTTAGCCTTGTACTGAATATTCATCTTATTAATGTGCTTTTTCACCTCTTCATGCAAATTCTTCATGTGTTCTGCAAAGTCTTCAACCTCAACACTTGTCTTTTCTCCTTTGTCCAGGTTCCTTAACTTTGAAGCATTTCTTGGACTATTCCCATATACAATTTGGAATGGTGATTTACCAGTACTCCTATTGACAAAATTGTTGTAAGCAAATTCTACCTGTGGTAAAATCAAATCCCATCCCTTGGGTTTATCTCCTACTAAGCATCATAGTAGGTTTCCCAAACTTCTATTCACCACTTCAGTTTGTCCATCAGTCTGTGGATGGTGTGCAGAACTGAACTTCAAGTCTATCTTTAACTTCTTCTACAATGTCCTCCAGAAATAACCAACAAACTTGGTATCTCAGTCTGAAACTATGCTCCTTGGTAGACCATGTAGTCGCACTACTTCCCTGAAAAATAACTCTGCAATATGAATAGCATCATTAGTCTTCTTACAAGGAATAAAATGTGTCAATTTTGAGAATCTGTCCACCACCACAAAAATAGAATCATGCCCTCTCTGTGTCCTTGGTAAACTAAGAACAAAATCCATACTAATATCATCCCATGGCTTCTCTGGTACAGGTAATGGTTGATACAACCCTGTATTCTGACTTGTTCCTTTTGCCATCTGACATACTCTGCAACTCTGCACAAACTTCCTCACATCCTACTGCAACTGTGGCCAATAATAATTTTCACCAACAATAGAAATGGTCTTATCTCGACCAAAGTGGCCAGCCAATCCTCCACTATGCTTCTCCTTAATCAGGTTCTCTCTCATGGAACTCCTCAGAATGCACAACTGGCTTCCTCTAAACAACATGCCATCTTGGATTATGAAATCCAACCATTTTATCCTGTCCAAAGTAACAGGCTCCAGACAAGCTTTCCAAGCCTCTGCAAAATCTGGATCTTCAGGATACAAACTTTTGAGCTCATCAAACCCAACAACCTCTATCTTCATTTCTGTCAACAAATTTTGCCTTCTGCTCAAGGCATCTACAACTCTGTTAGACTTCCCACTCCTGTGCTTCAAAACAAAAGTATAGCTCTGCAAAAACTCAACCCATTTTAAGTGCCTTTGGTTCAAATTCCCTTGACTATTAATATACTGCAAAGCCTGATGATCAGTATATAAAACAAACTCTTTTGGCAACAAATAATGTCTCTATTTCTTCAAAGCCTGAACTATTGCATAAAATTCCTGATCATAAACAGAATACTTCTTATTGGCATCATTAAGCTTTTCACTAAAATAGGCAATGGGCTTACCTTCTTAGCTCAAAACAACTCCTATACCACTACCACTAGCATCACAATCTACCTGAAATACCTTATTGAAATCTGGAAGTGCCAAAACAGGTTGTTCTACGACTTTCTGCTTCAATGTATCAAAGCTCTTGTCTACTCCTTTAGTCCATCTAAACTATTTTCTATCCCCTCTCATTGTCTCAGTTAGGGGTGCACAAATGCTACTAAAATTCTTGATAAACTTTCTGTAAAAACTTGCCAAACCATGGAAAGATCTTACTTCCATTGCACTCCTTGGCGTAGGCCACTCAATGATAGCCCTTACTTTTTCTGGGTCCATCTGAAGACCTTCCTCTGAGACAACAAATCCCAAGAATACCAACTCCTTTGCAAAACTACGTTTCTTCATATTAATTAGCAACTTCTCCTCTCTCAGCTTCTCTAGAACTCTTTTGATATGCATTAGATGCTCATCCCAAGTCTTACTGAAAATCAAAATGTCATCTAAATAAACAATAACAAAAATTCCTAAAAATTCCTTCAGTACCTCATTCATGAGCTGCATGAATGTGCTCAGTGCATTGGTTAGCCCAAATGGCATGACTAACCACTCATACAAACCCTCCTTTGTCTTGAAGGCTGTCTTCCATTCATCTCCTTCTCTGATTCGAATCTGGTGATACCCACTCTTTAGATCAATCTTCGTGAAGTACTTGGCTCCTCTCAAACAATCCATTATGTCATCCAATCTTGGCAATGGAAATCTATACTTGATTGTGATCTTGTTGATGGCTTGGGAATCTGTACACATCCTCCACTCTCCATCTTTCTTTGGTGCTAGTACTACAGGTACCGCACATGGACTTAGGCTCTCCCTTATCAGTCCCTTCCTTAACAACTCGTGAACTTGTCTGTTCAACTCTTCATTCTCTGCTGGAGTCATTTTGTGGGCTGCCTTATTTGGCAAACTAGCTCCTGGTATCAAATCCATTTGATGACTTGTCTTCCTCACTGGTGGTAAACCTTCTGGTACATTATCAGAGACAATATCTTAAAATTCTTCCAACATTTCTAAGACTTCTGCTGGTACATCTTCACATTTCTCTTGACTGATCTTAGGAATTAATGCAAAGCAATGACGCTCATGCTTCATACCCTCCAAAAACTTTCTACCATCTACCAAGCAAATTCTAGTAGTACAACATACCTTTTCTTCCACCTCCTTCAAGGGCTTCAACTTATGACGGACTCCATCCTTTGTTAGGGAGTATGTATTTGCACAGCCATCATGGACAGCACTCCTATCATACTGCCACAGCATCCCCAATAACATATGACATGCATCCATTGGTATGATGTCACACAGCACCTCATCATGGTAGTCACCAATCTTGAACTTCACTAAACACTGTTCATTGACCAAAGCTCTATGGTCCTTTTGCAACCATGCAATCCGGTATGGATGCGGATGATTTCTTCTTGTCAATTTCAACTTGTTAACCATCTCCTCTGAAACAAGATTATCAGTGCTTCAACTATCAATAATAATATCACAACACTTACCTCACATTTGCACCTTGTGCAGAATAAACTCTTCCTCTGATTGGGTTCTTTCTCCTCATTCAACAAAGTTCTTCTGACAACTAGGGTTTCTCCCCTTTCTACATCTTCAGAGTGCTCAGACTGTGCATCTTCATCCACATGTACAACTCGTGCATTACCTTCAGGTCTTCTATTCATCCTTCCTTGATGTTGCAAACACTCGTATGCTCGATGCCCTTCTTCTCCACATTGGAAACATGTTCCTCTGAAACCTCCTCTTCCAGGTCCTTGCCCAAGTCTACCTCTTCCTCTTCCTCTTTTCTCACCATTATTCTAGTCACGAGGGCGGTAGGTATTATCTCCTCTTTGATTTCGACTGGTTCCAGCCTCTTCACTTTTCTTTGGATCTTCATTTCGGCCTCCATAGGGTCTTTCGCCAGTCCTTCTGCCTTGACTTCTTCCCCTTTGCTTGCTTTCAAATAACTTATTCAGCTTCTCTTCCACCTTCAGGGAAAACTGGTACACATCTTCTATGGTGGTCATTCTGACCAGGCTCAACTCTTCTTGAATACTTGGCCTCAACCCATTAATGTAATGGGCCACCTTCTCCTTGTTGGCCTCTCCATGGCCTGTCCTGATAGTGATCTTATAAAAATCTTCTGTAGACTCCTTAACAGACTTCTTACCTTGCTTCAATCCTTGCAACTTCTTCAGCAACTCCATCTCATAGTCAACAGGAATGAACTGCTTCTTCAATTTCTCCACCATCTGATCCCATCTGGTAATCTTTGCTTTTCCTCTTCTATTTCTCTCTAATTGGACCTCCTTCCACCAAATACTAGCATGGCCCTTCAACTTTGTCTTTGCAAACTTGACCCGTTCAGGGTCTTCCACATCTTCGTACTCGAAATACTCCTCCATATCATTGATCCAATCAATAAGTTGCTCTGGATTCAAATCTCCAGAATAGGTAAAAACTTCGATCCTGGGCCTTTTTCTGATCTTTGAAATGGCCCTCAACAACCTAACTTCTGCCGGATCTCCCACAGCTTCTTGTTCTTCCTCAGATAGCTCTTCTTCATCTTCACCTTCACTTTCTTCTCTCATCCTCGGTTCAAACCGTCTTCGTAGCTCCTCTTACAATGCATCGATTTGCCTTTGTAGGGCTCTAAAACCCTTTTTTGTCAAAGCATTCCTCCCAATATGATTTCTTCGTGGAGGCATCTTGATCTCCGCAGAAAACCCACAACCTCAGGTCCTGGTGCAAACTACCTCACGGTCGGTGATCTGTCTACACACTCAGGAACCCTCGCTCTGATACCACTTGATGAAGGGGGTAAATCATAAAACACACAATAACAGATATTGAACATAGCAAATAGAACTTTCTTTTATTGAACTGGGTAACTCATTACATTACAGAAGCTCAATTACAATTAGAGGATGAATCCTCTACTGGCTGCAACACATTACAGCTTTCCCAACCTCAAGACTCTAGAATCTTCAACCTTCTGTAACCCCAAATCATCTAGGGTTTCTATTTTCCCACCTATTCTTGACTCTACACTGGCCCCCCTTAACTCTACCACTGCCCAGGGTTCCCAAAATAGTCATAAATAGCATTTTTTGGCAGCCTCTAGCTAAATTTCAAATTTTACAACTCCCTCCAAAAGTAGGTCAACTTCCGGGAAGCATAACTTTTGATCCGGGTGTCCGATTGACAAACCGTTTTAAGCGCTGGAAAGCTCACGATGTAAACTGTCAAGTTAGAAATTTGTAAATAGATTTTTGTGTACTTTTTGAGACGTTTTGAGAAGTTTTAGTGCCTCATATCTCATTCCGTAAATTTTCAAGGGCTTTGTGGAAAACAAAAACTTTAATATTTTTCAGATCACAAATGATATTGCTTGATTCCTTCGCCAAAGGTCTTATATTTCCATTATGTAACTTTCTGGAAGTTTTTGCCTCATTACGTGCCCAAATGCAAACTTTCTAAAAATAGCAAGTACACTTTCCTAAACAGGCAGGTCGCTATTTTAGCAGTTTTGGAAAAACTGAAAGTCCTACATTATTATTCTGGATATTATGGAACCAAAAACACTAATTATGGGAAGAAATGAGAACAACTACAGTGGTTTTAAATTAACTTCTTTTTGGGTGATGCAAGATTGCCCTTACACCTCTAGATGCTCCTGCATCACCAAACAACAAAATGGCAAAATACCTTCAATGATGGAGATCACTTGCTAGTAGGCTACCTTAGACTACACCTAAAGAGCAACTCATCCATATTTTCATCCAAAACCTAAATCTAAAATGGCCTTCCACTTGCAAGTGCGTTGGGCCTTAACCTTTGATGAGATCATAGAAAGGGGGTCACTATCAAAAAGGCCCTCATAGCGAAGGGCCTAGTCAAAATCTACAACAGAAATGACGACGACAAACCATCAAATGATAAACCAAAGTTTTAGGCTAAAACAAAAATATTGTAGGAGAAACACAAGTACATTCAAGTAACCGCAACCAAACCAAAAGAAACACAAGTAGTGCAAACTGTCTGAAACAATGTACTAGTAGCATCATGACAAGCAAAATGAAATCCTCCCAATAATCCAAAATGCAAATACACTTCTTTAGGTGAACCACTTGAAGTTGTGTTTCAAAAATTGGTACAAACTAATATGGTTGAATTTCCCATGACCAAACCTTTTGATGAAAATCAACCTAAGCCCACATGGTATAAAGATAATGAGTATTGTGACTACCATCGTATCATAGGACACTCCACTAGAAAATGTATGAAACTAAAAAACTATATCCAAGACCTTGTCGATTGTGGCAATATCCAAGTGGATGGAACCAATAATGCCTTACCTAACGATGGCTTAGGAGTCTACCAAGACCCTCTTCCCAATTGCACTAATGCTTCCACATCCAATCCATCATCATCCAAAACTAATCCCAATAATCAAGCCAATAACATCAACTACAACAACGTTCCACCTCCCTAGAACAATGTAGTGGGCTGCATTAATTTCAACTCTACTCGTGTCGCCACCATCAAAATCAAAGGAAATGCCCCCAAATGTGTTGTTACTACATAGTGTGGCCGCATAACCATCAAAGGACCATCTTCATCTGGGTAAGTACACAAAGATGGGGGACTAAAAGGGGGTCTTAAGATGCTAATTTTTTTCTAAAATGAGGAAAGACTAACGTTGGATGAGAAATTGAAGATAGTTACAATCAAAATTTGAAGATACAACAAAAACAAGAGTCGTAGTGCTCTGAATCTAGTTTCTAAACTACTATTTGTTTTCAAAAATGGTTGAGATTAAGGGGTTCAAAAAGGGAGAGGACACAAATTGGTTTTATTTTTTAAAGCGTCTGGTGTGCTCCCCCTAAAATGTTAAACTTTTTTTTAGTATTTCAAAAATTGCTTTAGTGAGAAATTAGCTAAAACCATGTAATTTATCCCTGATTTCTCTGATAATTTTTTCATGAAAATTTGTTTTTTTACTAATTTTCAAAGTGGACACATCCTAAAATATAAAAAATTCAGTGTGCTCCCCCCTAAAAGTTTTAAAAACTAATTGAAAATCAAAAAAAAAAATTAATAAGTGTAGAATGGAGTCTAGCTTCTAAAAATGTAATTTATTTGAAATTTTAATGAACGGTTAAAAACAAAAGTAAAAATACCAAACACTGGTTTTTGACAAAAAATGGATACATTACAAAAGAAATTAAAGATGAAATCCTCAACATACTCAAAAGGTGAAAAAAAGTATATGTTTAGAAAGCTAACAGAGAGCTTAAGATTATGGTGGTATTTTTTTTACTTGTCATCAAAATAAGTGCAAACTTGATGGGGAGCACGCTCCAGATTATGTGATTTTTGTTACAATCTGAAAAAACACATCTTTGGACATCCTAAACATAGTCCAAGCCTTTGGGTTGGAATCCCAAGGCAAATCCAGGCCAAAGGCTTGGAAACTATCAAGGCAAAGCATAATGTGAGCATGTTATAATGCGAGCACATATAATGTGCTCGCATTATGGTGAACTAAAACATCTCTCTCTCTCTCTCTCTCTCTCTCTCTCTCTCTCTCTCTCTCTCTCTCTCTCTCTCTCTCTCTCTCTCTCTCTCTCTCTCTCTCTCTCTCTCTCTCTCTCTCTCTCTCTCTCTCTCTCTCTCTCTCTCTCTCTCTCTCTCTAAGAGAGTTTTTCTTTTGCAAAACGTGCTAGCATTATGGCTTAGGTTATCGATATAATGCACTAGCGTTATGGCTTGGTTTGCTTTTGCAAAATGCAAGCATGTTATAATGTGCTGGTGTTATAATGTGCTAGCATTATGGTTTAAGTCACTGATATAGTGTGCTCACATTTTAGGCTTGGTAATACCGAGCCATAATGCTAGCGCATTATAGCGCGCTCGCGTTATGACTTGTATGGGACCAAAAAGTCATGTGGCAACTTTTTGATCCCCCATATTTGTGCATATACCCATCCTCCATGACAACACCCACCGAATATAACCTCCTCATCCATCTTGGGAAGGCTCCCAACCAAATCTCTATCTTATAGCTTCTCAAAACATCACCCATCCACCGCAACATCCTTGACATAGCTCTTCAAGAGTCCCATGTCCCTACGGACATTCCACCCACACAATTCCAAAACTTTGTAGCCCAATTGTCTTCCCCCCATCATCTCACTTTCAACTAATCTGACATGCCACCCATTGACCCTGCACATAACAAAGCCCTCCATATAGAAGTTCAAATCGTTAGGTCACAAAGTTAAGAGAGTCCTCCTAGATAACGTATATGGTTTGAACATATGTACATTAAAATTCATAAAACTCTTGGCATATTCAACAACCAATTTGGAACCCTTGGTCATCTCCATCAAAGCATATGACAACACCGAATGAGAGTCAGAAGGCACCATATGCCTTCCTCTCAAAGTAGGCCCTTTAACACTACCCACCCTATGTCATGTGGTTGATCTTAACCTACCATACAATCTTCTCCTTGACCGACCATGGTTACACGCCATGCAAGTTGTCCCCTCCACTTACCATCAATGTCTCAAGTTTCCTCATAATGCCATTGAATTCATTTTTCCCATCAATCAATAACCTTTTGAATATTGTAAAGCCTTGGAAGTTGTCTATGATCGGCAATTCCATTGTCCAAGAACTTATGGGGAAAACATCAAATACATTCCATCCAATCCATCACACGCATCCACCTCATCATCCACCTCGGTCCCTCAAGTATCCCAGGTCAAGATCATAGACAAAGGGTGTGGCAAGTATGAAATTCACAACACTTTTCATGTGGGACAATTCCCTTTGTCCCCTCGCTCCCATAGTCATCTACTACTAGAAAAGAAATCAAAAAGAAAAACAAAGGATAAATGACAAGATTCCATTCATTCTAGCATAGGTCTCCCAAGAAGAAGAGGTTGAAGAATCCTTGAATGATTGGTTATGTTGGCAAGAGACACTACTCTGATGGTTAAGGTAGAATGTTGTCATTGATGGAAACAAGGATTGACAACAGACAGAGATGTTATGGAAGTTGTTAAGTCTGCTCTTAAGTCAAGGCATTGTAAAGGGACTTTGGTCTAGAAGACTAACCTAGTCAAAATGACTAAGTATGGATAGTATACAGGGTAAGGAGTGAGTGATGGTATGCCTCCACAGTTGAAGATCACAATCTATGGTTCTGGTATGTTATTCTCAACTATCTGATGATGTGATGTTCTAGTGTTCAAGTCTTGACTTCCTCCGGAGATCATACCATGATCAGTCTAAGTCCGGGTGAACAAAGATGAGTCAGGAACAGTGCAGAACACTTGAATAATCCACTCTACATTCCTTTACCATTGAGTATTTAGATTTGTGGTTTAGACATGTTGTAAACACATATGTTAAGTATCTAATTCTAGATTTGTAGCATCTAAATTCCTCCAGAAGACCATCTACAAGCCTCCAAGTTTCGATAGATAGTTTGACAACATTTCTCTATGATAGAACAACAATTCTAAGATCCACATTATCTTATGAAAGATTATTATGATCTACAATTCTAAATGTATGATAAGATGTCCATAATGAATGTTGGTTATGAATTTTAAAGTCTCATATGGTTCGGATTGAAAGTTATGGTATGACACTCAAGCTAGTTGAGTATGCACTTAAAGTTGAAGCTGACACTCATGTGAAATCAATATGTCGTGAAGACATAATGTTTGAATTGTCATTCTAAGTGGCTCTACTATAAGTCTTGACCTATATGAAGATTCCTGAATGTTTATTTGTGTCCACATTACTGTTTATGCCTAAGATCAAGCCGACAAGGTATAATATTTGTGTACACGCTTCATGCTTGGCTTGCTAACCTAGTTATAAGATAAATCATATTGCAAATATAAATTTGATGGATTTCGACAATGGTGATTGATAGTAATGCCAATAAAGTGCAAATTTGATGTACATGCAATCCAAGGCAATTTAGTGATAAGAAAGGAGCAGTAAGGGTAGAAGAACAGAGCACATGTAAAGCAGAGAAGAAAAGCAGGACAGATATAATGAAGACTTTTGAATCTATGTATTGAGCTATTAATGGAACTGCACTTTAGCATTCTATAGATGCATTTGTAGTTGTCATCTCTTGGTAGTGATCCAATCCTTCTTCTATCTTCTCTTCTATTTTCTTGGCAGTGAGCCTATTGCAGTGAACACTTATTTGGATAGTGAGTCCTTGGGCAGTGATCCCTAAGGCAGTGAGCCTTCATGTAATTCAATTTTGATATCATAATATAATATGAGCTAACACTCACCATGGTTTTTCCCTTTTTGGGTTTTCCATGTAAAAATCTTGTTGTCTATGTGTTATGTCTTTGTGGTTGTTGTTCTTATGTTTATTCTGCTTTCATGTTATTAAATTTGGTGAGTGAATTAATAAACATGTAAAGAAGTGGTTTTGTTGAATAAATATTCACCCCCCTCTTAGTATTCCTTGTATTCAACAATTGGTATCAAAGCATGGTTCCTTGGAATAAGTTTAACAGCTTGAGGAAGATCGAGGAGAGACTACTCATGGCAGCCAAAAGGTATCTTGCTCCAAGCAGTGTCTCAATTGATCAACAATTAAAAATAGCTCTTGAAGATCTTGGTAAGTATGAAGCAGATATCCAGGATTTGAAGGAAAATGTTAAAGAAGCTGATGAATGCATCCTGAAGCTAAGAGAGCAAGTTAAGAGATCAAAGGATAGGAATCAAGAGCTAAGTGAACAGTTGATTGAAGCAAATGAAACTCTAAATGATTTATCAAGGTTGGTTGAAGAGAAAGAAAAAGCTAAGGAACATTTGAATCAAATGTTGAAAGACAAGTCTGAAGAATGTGAAAATTTGGCAAAAGATGTTATACTTCTAAAGTTTGATTTGGAGGTGGCAAACAGTTACAAAGAAAAGTTCAAAATAAGCTTTGCAAAGCTTGATGAGCTGCTTGGTAGTCAAAAAAATCTAGATGACTAGAAAGGTTTGGGATTTGTAAAAGGGGAAAGTTCTAATTCAAGTCAAGAAAATGTTGAGATGAGGAAAAACAAAGGCAACTAGTTCAGGAATTAGAGAAGAAGACCTAGAAGACCTCCGGTCAAGCAGCCAAATGCTCAAAGGTACCCATCTTTCAATGGCTATTGTCTTAAATGCAATAAGTATGGTCATATGGCTAGTCAATGTAGGAGTAGAATGAATCAAAATGTTTTATCTTTTTTTGTTTAGTGTTTTAATTGCAAGAAAATTGGTCATAAAGCAAATTAGTGTAGAAGTATAATAAGGAATGGTCCTAACAATGCAAGAAATTCTCAATCTTTCAATGGAAAGTACTTTGCTTGCAATAGATTTGGACACATGGTTAACCAATGTAGATCAAGAATAAATCAAACAAATGGGAGGAATCAGGGACAGAGGAATGTGGTATGCTACAATTGCAATAGGTTTGGACATATTGCAAGATTCTGTAGAAGCAAGAATGAGAAAAGAGACTATCTTATATAGAGAAGAGGAAAACAAAGCAGAGAGAAGATAAAGGTAAGAACAAGGTTGATCCAGTAGAAATCAAGAAGGAAATGAGTAAGGTATGGATTAAGAAGGATGTTTTAATGAGGTCAAGGATGGATCCACACCAGCTTCTAGTGAATATACTTCCTCAGGGAAGTAAATTGGGAGCTCTGGCTCAGGGGGAGATTTCAATGAATATTTTAATCCCCTAGCCAGATAATTGGTACTAAGATCCAACACTGAGGTATAAGCTAAAGCAACATTGAATGGATCATTTGGAGAAGAAACTGGTAGAAAAAGACTTGATGTGTCACATTGTGAAGCAATCTTCATTGACTGTGGTTATCAGTGAAGTGTTTAACAACTTTTTGAAAATAGCATTAAATGACAATTAGGGTTTGGTAAACAAAGGATAAAAGGGTTGTATCCAAAAGATTAATCACTTTACATTTAAACTATCAAGAGTCCAAGGAGAGTTGAAGCAAGATTCTAAACAACTACAACGACTTCCAAAGCATCTCAAAGCAAATCAAGTGAACCCTAATTTAGAAAAAGAGGTATTTTATGGTTTGAAACCCTACTAAAAATTTGTTTGAGACATTATGAAAATGGTAACACCTCAAGTAGTTGATATCACTGAGAGACCACGGTCGAAATTCAAGAAACACCCTTTTAAATCAATAGAAGTGGATCCAAATGGTGCATTTTCAGAAATTTTGTTTGGTGTAATACATGCAGAAGATGTTAGGGCTTACATTCATGTTTCCCTAGAAGAATTTGGTGACAGTAGGTTTTCTTATCTATATTTGAAGCACTTAAATGGTGATAATCTTGATTTGAAAGAAGAATATAAGGCATTGGAAGTAAAGAAATTCATTCAATATATAGACTTTCCAACATTTACAGAGGATGAATGGCTTTAGTACATTTTGAGCAGGATACATGATGAATTCATATGGCTTGAAAGACCATTTATGATTACTAAAGATGCTATAAGGGTCATAACTGGATTGAACTCTACTGAAAAAGTACATGTGTTAAAAGTTGTGAAGAATGACATAGTGATAGCAGCTACCAGAGCCAAATTTGACAAAAGGGCCTTAACAATTAACAACATTGAAGATCATGTAGTAAAGTTTGCATCAATGGTAATCAGCTACAAAATTTACTTCACAAACTAGGAGAACTCTATCTCCGGCACTACCATTTACACAGCTTATGAGATGATCAAAGAAGATGTTGATTATGATCTATGTGAGTTGCTTTGGCAACAATTGATGGAGAATCTAAAGAAGACAAAGGAGCAAAAATATCCATTCAAGTTTGGTACTTTAATTCTTTGCCTATTCTTTTATTTTATGCAAGAGCTACTAGGATTGAAGAACTTGTTTTGGACTAGTGATAAACCAGTTGCAGTACAGATCAGAAATCACCTTAATGGGATAGGAAGTTATGATCCACAAACTACAGCCCTATGGGGTTACTTTAAGAATTTCCAGAGAATCATGCAATCAAGGGAAAGAATACCTAAGTCCATTATGGAAAAATATAAAAATGACATATGCTTTATTGTGAATAAGGATCAATGCATGATGAAGGTTGTTGAGCCTAGAATAATCCAGATTCTCCCAATGGGATATGAAGTAGCAGCAAATGTACTTAATGGTTATGCAGAACTCATGTTTAGCAAACCTAAGGACACCTATGAGGAAAGGTTTGGAACCTATGAAGAGTTATCTGTAAAAGTTCATGTTGAATTAAGAAAGCCAGAAATTTAGAAAAAGGCTAAGAAAATAGCAGAAGAGTTTTCTCAGAGCAAGGGATTCACCAAAGAATAGATCTCTAGTGCAATGTCAAGAGTAGAGACTGAAAGGGTAGCTAAAGAGAAGAAGAAAGAGTAAGAAAAGGAAGGTAATAAAGCTCTAGAAGTTCAAAAGGAGCAATCAGAGGCACCTGTTGCACCCAAAAGAAGAACAAGGGGTACAATCTCCTCAGAGACAGCATCCAAATCCTCCAATATTCCATCCTCAACCACTACAGAAGCACCCATTGGTAAAGGCCACAAAAGGAAGAAGACAAAAGCCGAAAGGATGCATGTGAGCATAGGAAATTATGATGAATAAACTGAATTAGATGAGGAGGTTAAAAATATGAAAGAAAAATCAACTGAAGCCACAGGTGCTAAACAAGACAAGCCCTCTGGTATAGGCAAAGGGGAAAAAAAGTGAAGAAAGCAAACCTGAGCAAGAAGAGGCGACAATTAATTTGGAAGATGTATTAAAGGCTATAACAGTTGATGGAAATCTAAAGCCTATAGCTCAATTGTATGATGAGTATAATGATGTAGACAAAGGTATCATTGAGACTGCAATAATTAAATATTTGGAGATATATAATAAATCTCTCATTGAGATAATCACTGATCTCCTTGACACTCTTGCTAGCATCATGATAGTCAGAAAGGAAGCAGCTATGGAAAAAGACACTAAGCTTAGAGAATATGCATTGATTAAGTTGTGTCCAGACATTACTCTGGAGGAAAAAGTAAAGATATCTAAAGTGCTAAATAAAACGTTTAGGACAAAAAGGAGAACCAAAACATTAATGTCAGGAGATACTAAGAAATTAGTAAAGGAAACTGAATAAATCACCCTTGAAGCACTTAGAAAGTTCCATCTTCCAACTATATATGACAAGGAAGAAATAAATATTAGAGTTGATACTTCTTTACTAGATGTCAGATTAGATCAAGGAATAGATAAGACTGATGATCAGAGCCCTACACCTAATCAAATCCCTATTACAGATGGTCAGTATGAAGCAGTTAAAGATCAAACTGAGGAGGTAGCATTAGAAAAGAAAGAATCTGATCAAGCCCATGTTGTTGTTGACCAAGACAAAGCTGACAAGGACCAAACAAGGACTAGTTCTCCTCCAGATCAACAAACTGATGATCAAGCAAACAAGGAGAAGACTGCATAGCAAGATAAAGCTAATGATCAAGAGGATGAACAAGATGACAAGAGTCCTCTGAAACAAACATTGATGAACAAGAAGTTATGGATCTTGATCCACTAGAGCAGAATCAAGAAAAAGAAGTGTCTGATGAAAGGATAAGAGACACTACTACTGACACCATTACTAAAGACCCTGTTGAAATGGTAAGGGAATTTCTTGAGAAACAATAGGAAAGTCAATTGTTGGACTCAAATGAGTTGCTACAAGGTCCTTTAAGCTTGGGTTCTATGTCCCCACTACAAAATATGAAACTCACTTGACAATTTTTCATGCAAAGGCATAGGAAGAAATGTTGAAGTCACATATACAGGTTAGTGAACTCATTGGTGAAGCATCTGGTATCCTAAAGAAGTCGATGCCTTCACACCAAAAGGACACATCACTATCATCAACTGATCAAATCAAAGGCCTGATAAAATCAATAACTACTCATTTTGAGTCTTTTGAGAAGTCTACAGAAATAAAGGTTAGAAAATAATATAATGAGAAAAGATTAGCTTAATTGAAGACCATGATGGAAAATGATAAAATTCTGCTAGACAATAGAATCAAAGGTATAGAGAAGGCTATTAAGGAATCATATGATATATACAAATTTTGCTTATCATGGCCGGAAGTTACTAAGGAGTTAGAAGAAAAAATCAAGGATCTGGAACTCCAATTGTTAAATATCTCTAAATCATATGATCCGGCAATTGAATCAATAAATAGTAAAGAGACACAAGTTGTAAATATCCATAATAACTTAAGCAAACTGATGAATAAGAGGGAAGAAGTCAAAAATAAGGTTGTGCCAACTAAGAGGGTTGATAAGTCCTAAAATAGATTCAATGACTAATCTTGCAGCAGAAGCCTTGAAAGTAAAAGCAATAATTAATACACCCTCAGATGTGCAAAAGGCAGAAAAATTAATTTTCTGATAAATGATCACATTCAAATTTTGTATAGTGCAAAAAATAGATGGGATGGAGAGTCGACTCTACTAAAGACCACTTATAATGATATTCTTCCTCCCACAACTAACTAATTAAGTTAAAGATTGTATCTGTACATAAGTGACAGAGTATGACAGTTTTTGCAGTTTTGACACAATTTTGATTCTTGTACATACACCTTTGCCAATGATGACAAAGGGGGAGAAGAATAACCAATGAAAAATGTCCAAACATCTAAAGGAGAAGAAAATCAGAGTAAGGGGGAGCAACAAAATCATTTTTCACTAAGTGTTGCCATCAATGCCAAAAGGGGAGATTGTTGGCAACAGACACTGCTCTGATGGTTAAAGTAGAATGTTGTCATTGATGGCAACAAGGATTGATAATAGATAGAGATGTTATGGAAGCTGATAAGTTTGCTCTTAAGTCAAGGCATTGTAAAGGGACTTTTGGTCCGAAAGACTAACCTAGTAAGAATGACTAAGTATGGATAGTATACATGGCAAGGAGTGAGTGATGGTATGCCTCCAGAGTTGAAGATCACAATCTATGGTTCTGGTATGTTATTCTTAGCTATCTGATGATGTTATCTTCCAGTGTTCAAGTCTTGACTTCCTCTGGAAGTCATACAATGATCAATCTAAGTCCAGGTGAACAGAGATGAGATAGGAATAGTGCAGAACACTTAAATAATCCACTCTGCATTCCTCTACCATTAAGTATTTGGATTTGCAGTTTAGAGATGTTGTAAATGTTAGACTTAGGGCACACAACTGAGAGGGGGGGTGAATTAGTTGTCCAAAACTTTCTCTCAATTACACACTTAAATCCTCTTAGTGATTAGCAGTATATTAATTATGAAACATAATGCACTTAAATCAAAAGAAGAAACACATCAACACATAAGACACCAAGATTTTGACGTGGAAAACCTGGTTAAGGGAAAAACCACGGGGTGATTAACCCAAGATTGTACTCTCTGTTAGAAGAATAGAAAGAATAAAATGGCACATGCCAATTAGAGCTCACTGCCTAAGCACGCTGCTCACAAGAGGCCCACTGCCTACAAGAGACACACTATCTACAAAAGAATAAGTATCACATACTTGAACTAGAAAATAGCATCTTCATCATGCTTGAATTAGTTCCATTGAGACTCAATACTTCTGCTCTACCTTTCACTCTTCTCCCTGCTACCACACTCTCATCTCCACAAGGACAAGTTTGAAATGACTTCGCAATCCCTTATTTATACAAGACATCAACTTAGGAATGATCATCTAAGTCGGCAAACATCAACAAGAACATCCGTAGGATGTGTAACTGATCCAGTCGGCCAATCTCTAGAAGAACACTATCATCCAGAAGATAATCTTCAATTGCGAGCTCCAACTCCAATGCGGATCACCAACTTAAACTAGACATGATCTAAAGACCTCCACAAGCTTTCCTAAATCGCCAAGAACATCCACACTTGATCTGTTTACTGAAATCCATCTCCCCTTTATCTGGAACCTCAAGAACACAGTCTGTCATTACTGTCACAAAGGAATAGATGCTTGTAGACCTTCAAACCAAAAACCAATCTATTTGACACTCTAAAAACACTTCCTCAACACTCCCTCAAATCCGCAAAACAGGACAATGCAATTTTGGAACTCACCGGACCTATCTGTAACACTCTGTCACCATTGAACATCTGTCAAAACCAGTTTTACTTGAGCCGCCACAACTTCTTCAGATCTTCATGCGAAACTCTAAAATCTCTACTGGACCACCTTAAGACACATATCTACAAACCCTGTAAACCACATCCTTTGATACTCATCCTATCTTGGGCTTTTGCCTTACTGTCATCATTGATCTTCACTGTTCTTGATTCAGACTAATTTTCTCAATATCCTCAGCACACATCTCATCCAATTCTTATCATTAATGCAATAGGAGTATGTTGACATCAATGACAACATTGGTTAGGCCCATACTTGCAACAATCTCCCCCTTTGTCATTGATGGCAACATATGATGTGAAAATCTATTTTGACCATCAAGACAAGAACTTCTCCTCACTATCACAACTCCCCCTATCAGCAACAACCATTCACATGTTTTCTCTCCTTTTACTGCTCCTCCTTTGATCAGCAACCACTTGTTTTTCACATGTCTTTTCTCCTTTTACTACTCCTCTTTTGATCAGCAACCAGTTGTTTTTCACATGTCTTCTCTCCCCCTTTGACATTAATGGCAAAGGGCACATACTTGCAATTCCAACACTTCAGAATCATACATGCTGCTCCCCCTGAGTATCAACTCCCCATCAATCTGGATCACAAGATATGACTATGATATCCACTAGACTGATGCACCTCAATGCACCTTAGTCCATCACTGGAGAGGCAATAACCCCTAACTTCTCCCTGAGATACTCAAAAGAGTCCTTAGGTAGAGGTTTAGTAAAGATGTCTGCAATCTGATCCTTGGAAGGCACAAACTCCAATCTGACTTCATTCTTGTTCACTTGCTCTCTCAAAAAGTGAAACTTGATGGATATGTGTTTAGTCTTTGAATACAACACCGTATTCTTAGATATATTTATAGCACTTGAATTATCACAAAAGATTGTGATAGGTTCTTCATACTCCACTTTGATATCTCTTAGCATCTGCTTCATCCATAAAACTTGAGTGCAACTACCTTCTGCTACAATATATTCTGCTTCAGTTGTAGATAGAGATATTGCCTCTTGTTTCTTGCTTAGCCAAGAAACCAATCTCTTCCCCAAAAAGAATGCTCCACCACTGGTACTCTTCCGATCATCCACATCTCCTGCTCAATCCGCATCAGTATATGCATGAAGAGAGAAATCATGATCTCTAGGATACCACAGACCATACTCAACTGTCCCTTTTAGATATCTAAAAATCCTCTTGATTGCCATGACATGAGATTCTCTAGGATCAACCTGAAATCTAGCAACAAGACCAATAGCCTGCATAATGTCTGGTCTAGTTTGAGTAAGATACAACAGTCCTCCAATCATTGACATGTACTTTGTCTGATCAGCCTTAGGAGAATCATCATCTTTGCTCAACTTACATCTGGTTGCCATGGGAGTATTCATTGGTTTTGAGTCTTCCATCCCAAATTTCTTCAACAATTCTTTCACATATTTGGTTTGAGAAATGAAGATTCCTTTCTTTGTTTGAGTGATTTGTAGACCCAAGAATAAATTTATTTCACCAAGCATGGACATCTCAAATTCACTTTTCATTTGATTTGCAAAAGTTTTACACATACTATCGCTTCCTCCAAAAATGATATCATAAACAAACACTTCAACAATCAGGATGTTTTCATGATCAATTTGAAATACAAATTACTATCAGCGGTACCTTTGTTGAAACCAATCTTCAAAAGATGCTTATCCAATCTTTCATACCTGGCTCTTGGGGCTTGCTTTAGTCCATACAGTGCTTTGTTCAACTTGCAGACCATATCATCATGATTAGACAATTGAAATCCATCCAGTTGCTCAATGTATACTTCTTCCAAGTCACGATTTAGGAAGGCAAACTTGACATCCATCTGATATACCTTGAAATCCTTGAAAGCAGCAAAAGCAAGAAATAATCTGACTGCTTCAATTCTTACCATCGGAGCAAAAGTTTCTTCAAAATCAACTCCTATTTGAGAGTAACCCTTGCGGACCAATCTGGCTTTATTTCTGATTACTTCACCAACTTCATTTAGTTTGTTCTGGAAGACCCATTTGGTTCCAATCACATTTTTGTTTCTAGGTCTGGGAACAAGATCCCAAGTGTGATTTTTCTCGATTTGCATCAACTCTTCCTCCATTGCTTTAGTCCAGTTTTCATCATTACAAGCTTCATTCACTATCTTAGGTTCAATTTTTGAAATCAGACAATACTCATCTGAGTTTTGAGCAATTTTCCTTCTTGTTTGTACACCTTTGCTTTTATCACCTATGATCTGATATTCAGAGTGATTCAGTCTTACATACCTAGGCACTTTGGGAGTTACTTGCATTTCTGCTTCTTGATTAGGCTCATTCAAACTTATCTCTTCTTCCTGATTTACCGGATCAATCTAGATCTGAATCTCAGAAGAGGCTTGGGCTCCTTGAGTCAGAACACCATTCTGATCATCTTCATCATATTCATAGAATCTTGAGGGTTTTTCAATTCCTTCATCAACCTTCACATTTGTTCTTTCTATCATCTTTCTCAGTCTCTTGTTATAACACCGATATGCTTTGCTTTGAGTAGAGTAACCCAAGAATATTCCTTCATCACTTCTAGCATTAAACTTTCCTAGATATTCATCTCTTTTGATGTAACATTTGCTACCAAAGACTCTAAAATACCTCACAGTAGGAGTGATGCCAAACCAAAGTTCATAAGGAGTCTTACCGGTATTGTTTCTAATTTGAACTCGATTGAGAGTATAGACTGCAGTGCTGACAGCTTCTCTCCAATAGATCTGAGGAACATTTGCTTCCATCATCATTGTCCTAGATGCTTCCTGGATGGTCTGGTTCTTTCTCTCAACTACTCCATTCTATTGTGGGGTCCTAGGAGTAGACAACTGTCTCTTGATTCCATGTTTCTCACAGAACTCTATGAACTCACTAGATGTGAATTCTCCACCTCTATCAGACCTCAGACACTTCAATTTTAATCTGGTTTCATTCTCTACCATAGCCTTGAATATTTTGAATTTCTCAAGAGCTTCTGATTTCTCTTTTAGAAAGGTTACCCACATCATCCGAGAATAGTCATCAATTAGTAACATGAAGTATCTATCACCTTGAATACTCCTGATTCTTTCTAGACCGCAAAGATCAGTATGAACTAAGTTCAATAATCTGGTAGAAGATAGTTCCTTACTTTCGAATGTGACTCTGCTCAGCTTACCCAACTGACATTCTTTCCACAAGTTGTTAGAAAGTTTCACCAATTTTGGAAGATCTCTTACAGCCTGAGTATTGCTTATCTTAATGATATTATCAAAATTCACATGACACATCCTCCTATGCCACAACCAACTCTAATCAATTTGAACAAATAAGCAACTTTTACCAGTACCAACCAAGTGAAAGATATTACTTTTTGTTTGAGTACCAGATGCAATCTCTATTCCGGAACATTCAAAGATCTTGCATTTTCCATTCTTGAACCAGAGATCATAGCCTTTGTCCACCAACTGTCCAACATTGAGAAGATTGTGCTTCAAACCTTCAACATACAGTACATTACCAGTTTTGTTCCTTCCATCAAGAGAAATAGTTCCTCTACCTCTGATTCTACCAGCAGAATTATCGCCAAACTTTACCACTCCTCCTTCATACCTTTCCAAATCTAGGAACTTATTTTTCTCACATGTCATATGGTGAGAGCAACCACTGTCAATGACCCAATCATCCTTTTCTTCAACTTGGGATGTCAGAGCTCTTTCCACAGTCTTATGATTGAAAGATACAGACGATATTGGATCTTCTTCCTTGATGGCAATGAACACCCATTCATTTCTAGATTTGTTTCCTATCTCTGATTCATCATCTGTTACTCCTTCATTATCATCATCTTCATGTACATAATAACAGTTCTTTTAGAACCTTGGCTTGTTAGGATTTTTCCTTGAAAACCTTTCTGGACACCTTGAGGCAAAATGACCAATCTTATTGCAGTTAAAACACTTAAAAGGTAATTTTCCTTCATACTTATCAGATCCTCTTGGCAGCCTCTTTGCAATAAGGGCTTCAAGTTGAGCAGTTTCTACTTCTTCTTCTTCTAGATCTTTTCTTTCTTTTTCATACCATGATAGCTTCCTTGGTGAATTCTCTCCCGGATCAAACCTTTGTTTACCTTTGACAGAGGCACTGGCTTTGAATGTAGATTCAGTCTTGGGGGGGTCATCTCCAAACTCTGTCATTTCAAATGCAGCCAATTTTCCAGCCAATTGATCTCTTGTGACAGTTGTATGGGCTCTGAATTCTTCAATGGCAGCAGCCTTGATTTTGTAAGAAGTAGGTAGGGATCTGAGAATTTTGCCAACAATTTTATTTTCATCCAGGACTCCACCAGCATTTCTAATTCCACAAACAATCTCATTTACTTTTGGCATAAAAGTAGTAATATTTTCATCATCTCTCATCTTTAGATTTTCAAATTTTCCTTTTAGACTCTGTAACCTTACACATTTAACATACTTGTCTCCTTCATGCAAAAGTTCCAGTTTTTGCCAAATCTCAAAAGCAGTTGGTAGGTCAATAACATTTGACAAATTTGAATCAGATAATGTACTTAGAAGAGCCTCTATAGTCTGCAGATTGTTTTCAACATCTGTGATTTCATTTTGGGTTTTCGGACCACCCTGTGGAGGTACATACTGTATTGTAGCCATGGTCCAGTACGCCATTCCCATACATTGCAAGTGACACTTCATGTGACCTTTCCAGAGATTAAAATTGGTTCCATCAAACTTTGGACTATCCTTCTTGTAAGATGACATCCTGGATCTCCTCAAGTAGTTAAGCTCCTTTTAGAGGAACTTGGCTCTGATACCAATTGTTAGACTTAGGGCACACAACTGAGAGGGGGGCAACCAGTTGTCCAAAACTTTCTCTCAATTACACACTTAAATCCTCTTAGTGATTAGCAGTATATTAATTATGAAACATAATGCACTTAAATCAAAAGCAGAAACACATCAACACATTAGACACCAAGATTTTGATGTGGAACACCCGGTTAAGGGAAAAACCACGGGGTGATTAATCCAAGATTGTATTCTCTATTAGAAGAATAGAAAGAATAAAATGGCACATACCAATTAGGCCTCACTGCCTAAGCGCACTGCTCACAAGAGGCCCACTGCCTACAAGAGACACATTGTCTACAAAAGAATAGGTATCACATACTTGAACTAGAAAATAGCATCTTCATCATGCTTGAATCAATTCCATTGAGGCTTAATACTTCTGCTCTGCCTTTCACTCTCCTCCCTGCTACCACACTCCCATCTCCACAAGGACAAGTTTGAAATGACTTTGCAATCCCTTATTTATACAAGACATCAACTTAGGAATGATCATCTAAGTCGGCAAACATCAACAAGAACATCTGTAGGATGTGTAACTGATCCGGTCAGGCAATCTCTATCATCTGGAAGATAATCTTCAATTGTGAGCTCCAACTCCAATGCGGATCAGCAACTTGAACTGGACATGATCCAAAGACCTCCACAAGCTTTCCTAAATCACCAAGAACATCCACACTTGATCTGTTTACTGAAATCCATCTCCCCTTTATCCGGAACCTCAAGAACACAGTCTGTCATTATTGTCACAAAGGAATAGATGCTTGCGGACCTTCAAACCACAAACCAATCTATTTGACACTCCAAAAACACTTCCTCAACACTCCCTCAAATCCATAGAATAGGACAATGCAATTTTGGATCTCACCGGACCTATCTGTAACACTTTGTCACCACTGAACATCTACCAAAACTAGTTTTACTTGAGTAGCCACAACTTATTCAAATCTTCATGTGGACCTCTAAAATCTCTACTGGACCACCTTAAGACACATATCTACAAACCCTTTAAACCGCATCCTTTGATACTCATCCTATCTTGGACTTTTAACTTACTGTTATCACTGATCTTCACTATTCCTGATTGAGACTAATTTTCTCAATATCCTCAGCACACAGCTCATCCAATTCTTATCATTAATGCAACAAGAGTATGTTTACATCAATGACAACACTAGTTAGGCCCATACTTGCAATAGTAAACACATATGTTAACTATCTAATTCTAGATTTGTAGCATCTGAAGTCCTCCGGAAGATCATCTACAAGCCTCCAAGTTTCGACAAACAGTTTGACAGCATTTCTCTATGATAGAAAAACAATTCCTATGAAACATTATTATGATCTTTAGTTCTAAAGGTATGATACAATGTCCATAATGAATGTTGGTTATGAATTTCATAGTCTCATATGGTTTGCATTGAAAGTTATGGTATGACAGTCAAGCTAGTTGAGTATGCACTTAAAGTTGAAGCTGACACTCATATGAAATCAATATGTGGTGAAGACATAATGTCTGAATTGTCATTCTAAGTGGCTCTACTATAAGTCTTGACCTATATGAAGATTTATGAATGTTTGTTTGTGTCCACATTACTGTTTGTGCCAAAGATCAAGCCAATAAGGTATAATATTTGTGTACATGCTTCATGCTTGGCTTTCTGACCTAGTTATAAGATAAATCATATTGTGGATAAATATTTGATGGATTTCGGCATTAGTGATGGATAGTAATGCAAATAAAGTGTGAATTCGATGTGCATGCAATACAAGGCAATTTAGCGATAAGAAAGGAGTAGTAAGGGTAGAAGAATAGAGCATATGTAAAGTAGAGAAGAAAAGCAAGGTAGATATAATGAAGACTTTTGAATCTATGTATTGAGTTATTAATGGAACTGCACTTCAACATTCTGTAGATGCATTTGTAGCAGTCATCTCTTGGCAGTGAGCCAATCCTTCTTCTATCTTCTCTTCTATTTTCTTAGTAGTGAGCCTATTGTAGTGAGCACTTCTTTGGACAATGAGTCCTTGGGCAGTGAGCCTTCATGTAATTCAGTTTTGATATCATAATATATTGTGAGCTAACACTCACCATGGTTTTTCCCTTTTTGGGTTTTCTACATAAAAATCCTAGTGTCTGTGTTATGTCTTTATGGTTGTTGTTCTTATGTTTATTCTTCTTTCATGTTATTGAATTTGGTGAGTGGATTAATGAACATGTAAAAAAGTGGTTTTGTGGAATACTGATTCACCCCCCCTCTTAGTATTCCTTGTATTTAACAAGTTATACCTTGGTGAGACCCCTCTAGCAAAAGCAAATCTTGAATATTTCAAGGAAAAGTATCCTATGCCCTATCAGATATGCACTAAAATTCCCTACCATGGAAAAGGGCTTGGCATTGATGAGAAAGGCACCATAGAACCAATCCCAATTGATCCCACATCTCCCAAACAATATGCCAAGTACTTTGGCCTAGGATATACTCCACCCAGTAAGGAAATCAAGGGTCTTACTAAAACTCTGGTAGATGTAGTCGAAGCTCCTTCTTATATTGAAAATGTTGCACTGACTGTCATCATAGCTTCATGCGAAGACCTTGGCCTCTCATGCATCTTCCTTGACAATTCCATCTTCCTCATCGGCCTTCCCCTAATCCATCCTAATATCATTTCTCGGCATTACCAAGGACCACTACCTCTCGATACATTCCAAAATGATGAGGCTCTCTCTACATTCTTAGAACTCAGCGACACTTCACATTATGACATATCTTTGAATTCCAATGCCTACTTTGGGGAAGAGATCCTTAGTCCAAATAAAAAATCAAAAAATAGAAAAACATCCCGTAGTGAAAACTTCTCTGAGGCGCTATTAGACATAAGAGAAAAATAAAGATGTATCTCCTAGTGAAAACCTCTCCAAAGTGCTAGGAGATGAGGATCTCCATATTCCCCCATACCCTCCTATTGGCAGGAATGTTCCACCATCCTGATTGAAGGCACACAAGAAATCAACCTTGGCACCAAGGAATAGCCTAAGCTCACCCATATTGCAGAAAGTCTCGCTATCAAAGAAAAATCCAATCTTTCAATCATACTCCATGAGGCATGAGATGTCTTTGGTTGGTCTTATGAAGACATGCCTAGGTTGGATCCTTCCTTGGTAGTCCATCATATTGTGGTACATCTAGAAGCACAACCAGTCAAACATAAACTCTACAAGATGCATCCTCAAGCTGCCCTTCTCATCAAAGAAGAATTGCAAAAACTATTGGAAGTGGGCTTTATTCACCCTATAGACTACCTTGAATGGGTTTCCAATATTATTCCAGTTTCTAAGAAACCTAGGGGTATTTGAGTGTGTACAGATTTCTGGGATCTAAACAAAGCATGTCCCAAGGATGACTTCCCACTTCCTAACATCGACATCATTGTAGATTTGACAATTGGACATGAAATGCTCTCCTCATGGATGGATTCTCTGGGTATAATGAGATCAAGATTGCTCCTAAAGATCACCAACATGGCCTTTGCATGTCCCTGGGGTACTTATTGCTGGCAAGTCATGTCTTTTGGCCTTAAAAATGCAGAAGCAATGTATCAACGAGCCATGACCACTATTTTCCATGACATGTTGCACAAAATCATGGAAGACTATATAGATGACCTCCTTGGGAAATCAAGAACAAGGGAAGACCATCCTGAGATTTTATGACAAATATTTGAGCACCTCATGGAATACAAACTATGCCTTAATCCCAAGAAATGTATTTTTGGGGATACATCAAGAAAGCTTTTGGGCTTCATTGTCTCCCGCAAAGGAATTGAAGTAGATCTAGCAAAGGTCACTACCATCATAGAAATGCCATCACCAAGAACCTTGAAACAACTTTGTAGCCTCCAAGACAAGCTACAAGCTATCTGTAGATTCATAGCCCAACTTGTAGACAAATGTCAACCATTCTCTCATCTATTGCAAAAAGATACACACTTCAAATGGGATCAAAACTATCAACAAGCCTTTAATCACATCAAGAAATATTTGACATCCCCTCTAGTTCTTATGGCACCTATTCCTGGAAAACCCCTACTATTATTTATATCAGCAACTTCAGTAGCACTGGGGGCACTTCTAGCACAACATGATGAAACTGGATGTGAAAGGGCTATCTATTACATCAGTAGGACTTTAGTCATCTATGAGCTTAACTATACACCTATGGAACGAGCATGTCTAGCTTTCATCTTCAACTCCCAAAAACTATGACACTACATGCTAAGTCAGTCAATCAAGCTCATTTCAAAATCTAACCCTCTCAAGTACCCAGTCTCCAAAGCTTCACTCATAGGACGTATGGAAAAATGGATAATGTTGCTCAGTAAGTTTGACATTGAGTATGTGGATTGTAAGGCTATCAAGGGTCAAGTTGTGGCAGATCATTTAGCAAAAGCACCTCTCATTTACCATCAACCACTTTCTATTGACTTCCCAGATGAATCCATCCTAACTATAGTAGAATCAACAATTCAGAAGCTATATTTTGATGGGTCATTCACAAATCATGGCTCCAGTGCTGGAATACTTATGGTCACTCCCCAGGGCAATTACATCCATAAAGCATATAGGATTTCTTTTCCCTGCACCAATAATGTGTCTGAATACGAAGCTTTGATTATTGGCCTTAAGATGGCAGCTCAATGGAATATCCCACAATTACAAGTTTATGGAGACTCCCAATGGTCATCAAACAAGTCAATGATGAATATCACACTAAAGATGACAAATTGATTCCCTACAAGAAAATGGTGGATGACTACAAACTTTACTTCACTCACATTCAGTTTGAACAGGTACCTCACCTTCATAACAAAGTAGTTGATGTCATGGCTACCATTGGATCCCTCTTGGATATGCCTCATGATAGCCATCAATACTAATTCCTTGTGGAACAACTCCTCCTACTAGCATATAGGGTCACCAAATTAGAATTCATATGTGAGATTGTTGGCCCTGAAATCCCTTGATATCATAGTATCTATGCCTATCTCCAACATCACACCATCCCACATGAATTCTCCCACAAACAACAAAGATCCCTCATTCGCCAATCTTCTCGCTACACTATCCTCTCCGACACCCTTTATCACCAAATCTATGATGGTACTCTCCTGTGATGTTTAAATGTAGAAGAAGCTTTACTTGCCTTATACGAAGTCCATGTAGGCACACAAGCGGTATTGTCCTAGCCAACAATCTCCTACACATGTGATACTATTGGCCTACTATGGAACATGATGCATGTGAATATATGAAGAAATGCAAGCCTTGTCAAGAGCATGAAGACCTCATTCACACTCCCTCTTAGGCATTGCAACCAATCATGACACCATGGCCCTTCTCTCAATGGGGCCTAGATCTCGTTGGCAAGATCCATCCTCCTTCCTCTGATGGACATAAATTCATCATCACCACCACCGATACTCTACAAAGTGGGTTGAAGCTATTCCCCTCACTTTCACCACTGGCTCGCAGATTGCTAAATTCATCCTCTACCACATCATTTGCTGGTATGGCATCCCATCCACCCTTGTCACAGATAATTGCAAACCATTCAAAATAATGATGTTCATGCCCTTTGTGAACTATTCCACATTCAACATCATTGGTCCACTCCATATTACCCCCAAGATAATGGCCAATCCAAGGCAACTAATAAAACTCTACTCAAAATCCTCAAGAAAGATGTTTGATGAAATTGGTCATGATTGGCACCTCCACATCCATCCCACCCTTTGGGCCTATCACACTAGCATTCATACTCCAACTAGAACCACTCCATATTCACTCATCTTCAAAGATGAAGCCATCTTGCCAATCAAAATTGAACTCCCCTCCTTGCGCATTTCCTTGTGTAATATCATCACTGAAGAAGAATATCATATTGCATGCCTATAAGAGTTAGACCTATTGGATGAGTGGTGCCTCAACGCCTTAAATCATCTTCAATCATATTAGAACTAGCTCCTTAGATCTTATAATAAGAAAATATGTGCTAGAGAATTTGTAGTAGGTGACCTAGTCCTAAAAGAAAATTAGAGTCTTTCAAAACGGGACAAAAAAGGCAAGTTTGAACCTAATTAGTTGGGCCCCTATGTAGTTGTCTCTAACTATGGTTTGGGAGAATACCAACTCGGCACTCTTGAAGGTGATGAACTTGAATAACCCATGAACATCATCCATCTCAAGAGGTTCTACGCCTAGGTTGCTGAATACCCTATCAAAAATACAAAAAAAAATCAAAAAATGTCAAAAAAATCCAAAAACAAAAAGGTAAAGAAAAATCATTCGTATGGTGAAAACCACTTCTCATGGCACCTTGGGAGAGTACCATGATGAAAACATGTTTTCAGGCATCCACGGATTTTTTTAGTGGTGAATCTTTGCCAATTGACGAATAGTTGAAATAGAGGCCTCCAAAAATGGTGAATAGTTTAGGCTACAAAGGGGACTAAATCGCCCCATTTTTACAAAAAAAATAATTAGTATTAATTAATTCGCCAAAGCATTATTATTTTAAACTAATAAATTGAATTATTTCTCCATGTAAATGATGTGTGATTAAATATGATTCGCCAATAGTTTATAATATAATTATACATCTTAATCATATTTGCCGGTAATATTATATTCCCGCCATTAATTTTGGGACAATATTCACCCTTACTAATAAATTATTATGTAGGTTTAGGGTTATTTTCTCTTTTAGTATGACTTTTGTTTATTACCATTGATTATGAATTTGATCTCATGGCTCTTATTTAGTTCTAAGGGCCATAAGAACATGCTTTTTTAAAATGATTGGTGAGGCCCAGAATTTCTTTCTCGCCTAAGTAAAATGAAAGTCATAATATACCCTAAGCTAAGGTACTAGGCATGGAAAGAAAAATCCAACCACAGGAGCATGATCACCAGTAGAGGATAGGACAGGCAGCATAGCCTACAACATCCCTTCTAGTTGCAGATTCATTGTGAACAATTGATTGAGAACCTATTTATAATGTTAGTGATCAGTTGGAGTTGATCCTGCTCGCAGATTCAAGCATAGTTCCAAATCCAATACCAATTTGTTGATCCAAATCTCACAAAGGCCCCTACACGGACCAAAATATAAGGTGTAAATTTACTCTTTTTTAATTTGATTTAGTGTTTAGTTTAGTTTGATAAACATATTGTTATTTATGCACAGAATTGCATTTACAGATTTCATTACTAGTTTTAGATTGAAATTAAATTTATGATAAAAAAATATTAGTTTTATGAAAATAAAGAAAAAAAATAGAGAACAAAATTAAATAAATTAAAAAAATTGTAACATTTTGGTTATGGCCTATTGGCTCTAATCCCTCTTATCGTCATATTTGAAACAAAAAATCCCTCTTATCATCATATTTGAAACAAAAAATCCCTCTTATCATCATATTTGAAACAAAAAATATGTTTTAACTTTTTTTAAAAGAGAAACATCTATGTTTTTTTCTCTTAAAATTTTTAAGAGAAAATGCAAAAACATGTATTCTTTATTTTGCATTTTTTAAAAGAATTAAAATGCTTCTCTTTAATTTTTTTAAAAATACATTTAAAAATTAAAATAAAATTCCTACAATAAAAAAAATAATAATTTCTCCTCCATCTAGAATCATGCCAACATCAATTCAAATAAATAAACCATTTAAAAATAATGTTAACCTTTGGCAAATAAACAAAATCAATAACAGAGATAAACAAAATAAATAGAGAAGCCCATCAAAATGGAGTCCATTCTCATATTCACATTTAAAAAATCATTCTACAGCAAAATAATTAGGAAAAATTAAAGGATTAGGTAGAAAGAAAACTATTTGTACACTAGTTTATTGTTTTAGCAAGTTTTAAATATAATAGAAGTTTCATATTTAGCTCCTAAAATGTAGATAACTTGAGTTTTTAATGGAGTATTGTGCTTTATTATTGTTTTAAAATGTAGCTAACTTGAGCTTTTAATGGAGTATTGTGCTTTATTATTTTTTATATTTTATTAGTGCTTGTAATCATGATAGTATTTGACTAAGACTTAGAAATAAATAATTATTTATTTTTGGATTTTATCATTCCATGGTTTTAAAATGTAGCTAACTTGAGCTTTTAATGGAGTATTGTGCTTTATTATTTTTATTTATTTTATTAGTGCTTGTAATCATGATAGTATTTGACTAAGATTTAGAAATAAATAATTATTTATTTTTGGATTTTATTATTCCATGTAGTTTTAAATATTTATTATTTTCAAATATGAAGGGACTTATATTTTATTCCCTTAATTCTTTTAAGGGCTAGTGTAATGAAATTTTTTATTATTATTCTATTGCATTAGTTTATCATTTTAAATTGCCTTACAAAGATGGGTTAAATATAGAGTTTATTTATAATTAATCAATTAAGTTAGAATTTTAAATATTTAAATTTTTATGGTTAGACCTGGTCCTTGACCTTCGCAAGGGGTGGTGTCCCTTGATCTCGTTGGTGGCTACCACCCTGAGGCCCCTACTTAAACATTACAAAAAACAAAAATATATATAAGGGGACTACACGGATCAACTATGCAAATTTTTAAAGGAAAGATTCACCATTCTAATTATTTTCTTTAGTGGTTATTCGCTAGGATTCACCATTGTAATTATTTTTTTACTAATTATTCATTAGGATTTGCTGGGATTTTTTAGCAATTTCTAAAATATGCGTAGATTCGCTAAGAAATTTTTATTTTTATTTTTAAAAAAAAGAAAGATTCGCGAGGAAAATTATAGCACTTAGCTAGGATTCTCCAGGATTTTATAAGTTTTTTTAGGGGGGGTTCCTTAAAGCTATCCCTACAGGCATCATGTGTAGTCTCAAACCAGATCCATTATTCATCCATCCTCCCACTATTACTCCATGCATCATTCACACCCATTTCATCAATCTACCCCCCACCAACTATCCCTGCTATCTGAGCTTGCATACCCTTGTGCTCCAACTAACATGCTAAGACCATCATCCTTCTCCAATTTTCCACCACCCCCAACATCACCTAGTCTTGTCTTCCTCACTTTTTAAAGACAGTGAGTAATAGAAAAGCAGAAATCACACCCATGATTGATCCTCACCCTTGGATTCTCCCCCATCCTCCATCTAACCTCATCCCCCAATCTCATTCATGGTTTTATAGCATCATGCATTTTCACCTCCAACAAGTCCCCCGTCCGGTTTCCCTGTCCCCCATCATTCACCTAGCCTACCACCTCATCCTAATCTCCCTTGATCCCTTGAATCCCCTAGTCCCTTTTGTGGTTTTCATAAACATCACGTCTTTGCACAGCCAAAGTCACCCAGCTATTTACCATCAAATACATATCCCTTGACCATCCCCCTATCCTCACATCCCCATCCTATTCTTCCTACCCATGATTTTAATACCATGGTATGGTCTAAAAACTGACAAGTCCATCCTCAAAATCCATCTACATCACACCATACCCATCTTCCCATTCATCAATTCACTAGAACTGCATACAATCATCACCTGCACCCTTGTGTGTCTTGATCCTGGGGTGATCCCACAATACTGTGTCCCACTTTTTTGCCAAAGCAGGACATTAAATCAGCACTTTTAACCAAATTTCTACTTTCTGACCTCTATAACAACTAAACTGTTAATAATTTGAAGATGATGTGGACTAGTGACTTTTGAGATTTCATGTGTAGATTCTAAATGTATTTTTTTTTAAATTAAAGAAATAATTTGTGAATTTTTTTACGTAACTTTTAATAACTTATTTTTTATAATTAACACCATTTTTAGATAGTGATGTTCATACCATACAACATAACTTTTTTATAGAAATGATAAATTATAAATTTTTAAACATAGATTTTTAACACTAATATTTAGTACGCAGATATTTTTTCATAATTTTTTGTTGCATATTTTTTTAATTAATTTCTGAAGTGAGATTAATAATAATTCAGACATAGGTTTATAACATACAACATAAGTTTTTCTTTATGTATCCAAATTAACTTCTTTTTTTGTTGAAACAAGGACATCAATACCTAGTGCACAAATATTTTTTAAAAACTTTTTTCTCTATTTTTTATTTTTCCACATGTGTGGAATAGAGATCTTGATGTTTAGTGAAAAACCTACATTCACTAGAAAATAGAAGATAAATATAAAATCAAATGAAAAATATTCAAGATCATTCTTTTTAGAAAGCTTATACTAAAGGCTACATATTTAGAAAATATAATTTCTAAATGACTTCATTTGGTCCCCCAAAAGGTGAAGCAAAATTGGTTTTTTGTCATCATTTTGATAGGTGTGGAGGATATGCCATCAAGGGTTTGATTTAAGATTAGGGGGGTTCTTTCCAAGGGGGTTCTATCTAACCCCCTTCAATTAAACCCATTTAGATGGAACCCCTCAAGGCTTAAATCGTTATTTTTTCTAAAAATATGTGATTTTAGACAAAGATGAGGATGTCATGTAAGTGGGGCACACTATTGTGGTAGCACCCCATGTGGATACAAGGTATGTAGGCAATCTAGAATATGAAGGATGTATGCAGTACTTAGGCACACAGGATCCCCCCCTTGCCAACCTTTTTGGTTGTCCCTACTATCTAAGCTTTATTTCTCCATTGATCACATCCCATCACTCATCTACATTCACTCCATAATAAACATACACCATCCCCTCTCATCTCCATCTTAGACTTGACCCTCATATGACAAGCATCCTAATTTTATCAAAATTACCTACGCCATGATCATCCTTGACCATAGCCTATTGCCTACATAGCTACCTTCTTATCATTTGACCTTATCCAAATCATCATCAAACCCTACCTTACAGATGCATCATTCCTACAATAGGACGAATCCTAAATCTGCACAACTCTTGGAAAGAGATATGATGGTTGTATGTTGGTCAGTTGGTCTTTTGTTTTTTGATTTTATTGTTTCTCCCTTCCCTAATCACTTCAAAACCACCTTGGTCTTTTTATATCTTGTTGTGTGGCAAAAGACTTGGAATGGGGCATAATCATTGCTTTTGTATGCCATGCTTGTTGGATAATTCTTATTACTCCAACTTAATATTCATATCTTGCATATGTTGGAATGGATTCTTGCATGACCCTCATTTTGTTGCATCTAAGGTCCCTCTATACCTTGTGTACACTCAGGACTTATGCTCTAAATTTTCTTCCTCACACGTCTAGGAAAGGTTGTATTATTTTGGGCATGGGTAGGATCATCCTTTATTTGTTGTGTCCATTCCTATGTATGGGATACAATGTCATCTTGGTTCCTCATACCCTGGTGCATAACATCTTATGCTATATCAACATAAGTACACATAATCTATACAATATTTGTAATACATTCAACCCCCCATCCTTTATCAATACCTACATTTTCCATTCATTCCCACTTCCCATAATCTCCCTTTGTTCCAAGATTCATCAGGGAAATATTTCCATTTCACCTTTACACTCATTCACCCATGCTACCTCTACCCACATTATCCCATGTGCACACATTCTTCTCTACCCTTCTTCTACTCACCTACACTATCCCCTATGACCATTTTCAGGACCTATGTATCATGATCAACAAAATCAACACACAAACCATCCTCCTATCACATATATGCATTCCCCATCCTACCAACCCCATTTAGGCCCCATCATCTACCCCACTATCCATCTCATTATCATATCTTTCTTATCATTGTCATTAAATCATTTCTTACAATTATCTTTCTTATCATTTTAATCCATTATCATCATCCCTTATCATCATATTACATTATTACATCCATTATCATTTATCCATCATCCATTCACATTGTCCATGATCATTATTATCATTATCCATTATCATTTATCCATTATCCCTTCTCATTATCCATTATTAATCCATTTTCATTATCCATTATCCATTATCATTATCCATTACCATTATCATTCTCCATTTCATTATCATTTACATCCCATTCTTATCCATTTTATTACATTCATCATTATCCATTTCGTTATTAATTTCGTTATCATCCATTATTACATCACATTATCATTTACATCATTATCCATTTCATTACATCTCGTTCTTATCCATTTCGTCATCAATTTTGTTATCATCCATTATTACATCACATTATCATTTACATTCTTATCCATTTCGTTGTCCTTTACATCCCATTATCATCCATTTCATTATCAATTTCTTTATCATTTTTTACATCATTATCCATTTAATTAAATCTCATTCTTATTATCATTATCATTTGCATCCATAATATATGTTTATTAATCTAAAACATATTCATTATCATTATCATTTGCATCCATAATATGTGTTTATTAATCTAAAACATATTCATTATCATTATCATTTGCATCCATAATATATGTTTATTAATCTAAACATATCCATTACATCCCATTCATCATAAAACATCAATAAACATCATCTACTCCTTATCATCATACAAATCCACATCATAATCCATCTAATCATACATAAATCATTAAATCAACATACATCATCATATACACCCATCATAATATCCTAATCCATACATCTAAACATCACATACATACATACCATCATACATCAACATAAATAAACCATCACATCATCAATAAATCAAAGACCAATAAATCATCATGAACATGTCATCTCATATATACATAAAAATGATCATGATACATGGGCTCTGAAGAACCATCAAAAATACCAAAATCATCCCATAGGCTTGTATATCCAAATGTCTATCAACCCCTATGTGGAACTATCTCTTTGCGATGTCCCTAACTGGGATGGCCCTGCTCCTCATGGAGGTGGTAGCCCCATAGGCTGCTATACTGCTGGTTGAATGGAAACCATTGGCTTCTACTATAGTGGCTACTATACTGATCCCTCAAACTACCCAGTCCTCTGTGACATGAAAGCCCCTAATCAGCTCTTGAAGCTATCTTGCTATCTAGTAGGTACTAAACGCTCATAGAGAGTCTGGTAATGTTGTACCTCTCGAGTAGCTCCATCTACTTGCACTTGTAAACCCCCGAGTACATCCTCCATCCCTGGCCCTAGCATCTGTCGAGCCTCATCCCGCTCACACTGATATATAATCACATGCCCTTGCAGTTGTGCTACATGTGCATGTAGCTAGGCATCTCCCTAATCCTACACCAGTTGCGTCTATAATTACGTTATCTACCCTTGTAGCTATGCTACCTGTGCCTGTAGCTACTCAACCAATGTCTATAATCTCATCACCTCTGCACCGTCATCTTTGGCCTCCACCTCTACCATCTCAACATCCTCCCCCTCCACTCTCTCCACCTCCTCCTCCTTAGCCTCCTCTACCCCCATCTCCCCTCAGTATAGTTGCCTATCCTACTAGCACTGTGAGATGAATAGGTTACTCACAGGCCCACCATGCATCATACTGTAGTGTAGTCCCCACATCTTCCACTCCTACCTACATATCTGACACCCTCAGGTGCAAACCATCAAACTCTGCAATCATCGACAATAGATCAATCAGTACTCCCCACCGTGGTGACTTTGATTGTATCCTAGGGAATACATCCTCCTGGGGAACATCCTGTACCATCCCAAACTATCATAGCACTAGATCAAGTATATATATGTCAATAGTCTAGTCTGTCTTCCCCATCAAGTATCAGGGCTATCGTATGTACCACAGCTGCACTCTATCCTCTGATCACCTCTCGTATGCCAACCATGGCCTCTAGATCATTGTTTGAATGTCATCTATCACTCTCCACCAGTACCAGAGATCTCCAAGCCTATGATGCCGCAACACCCCTCTATAATCAAAAATATAGGGCTAACCCCCTGTCCTCACTGTAATGGGTCATGTGATCGTAATATGCTCCCACACCTAGAGGTGCAGGAGAGTCACACCACACCCTAGGCTAGTGCCCTGCCAATACACTGCTGCATCCATATCATGATATAGGTGGGCCAGCACACAAGGCCCCCATGCGAATACCACTCCATCCCTAAACATCTAGAGTAACACTACTCCCCATCTCATTGGGAGTCCTCAACATCTTTTGTCAGGCACCAAAGTCTCTACTATCACACCCACCACAAATAATGGTAATGGGTACAACTTGTCCATGGCCTGAGCATACCGCATCTCCATCTTGCCCACATCAAAAGGTACCACCACTGGTGTAAAAATTGCTTCGATGAACATTGCTCCATGTTGATAGTCATATACCACCCTCTCCCCATGGATGGGGATGTGCAGTATCCTCCACACATCCTCTAACATAATGCTCATCTCTCCTGTCGACAACAGGAAGGTGCACCACTCACTCTACCACCTCTCCACCAATGTTCTCATCAAAGCCTAATGCATGCAGATCTCTGGAATCTCTGCTATCCAGCGCAGACTGACCATCCATAAGAAAAATATGTCAGTCAAATCTAGTTGCCCCAAGAGCTAGAGGGTAGGAGGCCGACGTTCCCTAGATTGTAAAACATCCTCATCATCTTGCAACCATCAAAATCCATCTCATTAGGTTCATTTTTCTACTATCCATCTATCTAGGTGCTCATCCCGCCTACCTAGGTGCTAACCCCTATGTAGGCATTGTTTCCCACCCTCTAGGTGCTACTCAGTACCTATGTGCTAAACCCTCCTACCCCAGTGCTAAAGGGTATGCGGGCACTAATCTTCGCCATGTATGCACTGAACAGCACATAGGTGCCACTCCTTCCTATCCCAGCACTAATCATCTTTTATCCACTATATGTCTAAGTGCTAATCGCCTCCCTCTCAACACTAATCACTGGACTAGGTGCTAATCCTAGACTCAATGCTTCTCCCACCATTTTGCATACTAAACCATATTGTCCAGGTGCTAATCACCCCTCTGGAATTGGCACTAAACTATTCCCATCTAGGTGCTAATCACCTTCCTCGGGCGTTAATCATCAAAGTAGGTGCTACTCTTAGCGTAGGCACAATTTCCTACCCCTCAGGTGTTAATCACGACCCCTAGGTGCTAAGCCCTCCCATTAGAACCTACAAACTACCCACTTCAACCATCATTACAAAGTGTCGATAGGGTACTTACTAGCTCGCCAACTATTGCAAGTCGCAAGTACTCTCATATGTGCTCTCCTCGATGCAACTCATGGGGATTCATGCCATCTCATCCTATTCATCCTTTTCTCCTCTAATCACAATTCTCTATGTGGCAATAGACAAATGATGAATATGGGCCCCCACAACCCTATTTGTAGCCACATTTACCCTAATTCTTCTTTTGTGACCCAATTTTCCCTCCCATCTCATTTTTCTTCCATCCCCATTCCTACCACTTTTTCCTCACATTTGCCAATTTCCTCATTCTTTCTCATCTCGTCCCTCCTCCTCCTCTTGATATATCACTGAAAAAAATTATTTTATTCTTTCTGCTAATTTCTCAAGGGGGCATCACCTCACCATATTCTCCTCTTTCATCTGCCAACTAGGGCAAAACACAAAAATCCAATTTTTCTTTGACATACTGCCAATACTTGACAGTTATGATGCCACTTCAAAGAGGGGCAAAATGTAGACACCTAAAAATGGTCACAACCATCTTCCATCATCGCCAACACAATAAACCAATCTAAATCAAATAAATCCCACCATTTCATACAATACATATGTTAATTAAATAATTCATAATTACCTCATCTCCTCTCATCATAGAAAAATCATTTTCTTCTACTATAGTCCAAAAATCAAAAACTCATTTAAAAGACTATAGTTCATATTCACCTCCCAAAAATTAAATAAATATACCTATTTATTTAATTGCCTATTTTGTCCATTTTTTTATTACTTTTGTAATCAATAAATTCTTCCTAAGTGTGTGCACATGGGTTAAGTGTGGTTCCTTGAGAGTATGAGCAAAGTTGAACCTTTTGGCATACTTGTCCTTATTTCCACTATTCTTCTAATTTTAAATTATATGTGGCACTATTAGATGGAATTTAAAATTACACTTGTCCCTCCTTCAAATTTTAAATTATTCACAAAATCCAAACCATACCTTTTCATAAATGAGTCCATACATGTCATACACCTACCAACCCTAGTCATCCACCCATTCAACCATCCAATTTCATTCCTTGATCACCCCTTGAATCTTGGAGCATCTCCTTCATCCAATATTTGTGTCATTTGTCCAATTCTCCTTTCTTGAGGATCCTCAAGCAATATGCACCCTTGATCGTCACAATTAATCATATCCCTCCATCTTCACCTCCAAAAATCTATAAATTGAGCCCTTCCCCTCCATTTCCAACAAGCAATTTAAATGCAAAGAAATTATGCCTCTATGAGCACTTAACATCCTTTAACAATTAGTATAGATCATATCAATTAGGACATATCAAGAGCTTTGCATAATCAATTAGGGTACAATTTGGATAGTTTACTTGCATTGTTCTTTAGTCTAATCTTGAGGTTGTAATTAGTTGTGAATTGAATAAGTTGAAGTCATTTTAGGTTGTTTAGCATGGTTCAATCTCAATAGCATACAAGAAGTATTCAAATATATCATAGAGTTAACCAACTGTATACACCTAAAAATGACATGACTTTGTCCAAATAAATATTTTTAATATTTATTTAAGTCTATTTTCTCTATCAAAAAATAAATAATTAAATTTATTTATTCAATTCATATTTCTCTAAGTTAATTAAATATCAAAAATATTTAATTACTTCTAAAGTCAAAATTAAATAAAATCCTTTATTTAATTTATTTCTTCCAAAGAATTAAATAATTTCTAATTATTTAATTAAGTCATGCATTCTTCCAAATTTAAATAAATCATTTAAATTTATTTAAATCCTCTTAGTCTCTAAAATAAAATATAATTAAATATTTTATTTTATTCTTCTATCCTGCACAAGATAAATTAAATAAATTTATTTATTTAATTTGTTTTCTTCTAAAAATATCTTCTTGCTTTCTTTCTAAAATTGCAACTCATGCATATCTAATTAATTTATTTAATTAGATATTTCATCTATTATTCCTCTCATCTTTTTAGGATTTATTTCCTTTAAAGAAAAAAATCAAATCAAATCTTCTTCCCTCTCCATAATCAATTAAATAAATTCTATTTATTTAATTAATTTCCTTATTCTTCTATTTTCCATCAAATGATTAAATTATTTAATTATTGCATCCTTCTTCTAAAAATAAATAAAATTAAATATTTTATTTATTTATTCATGATGCACATAAATTAAATAAATTTTATTTATTTAATTTGTATTTCATCCACTCTTATCTACATCATTATCTTCTAAAAATAAATTCTTCTTGTCATGCAAAAGCAAAAGCTGAGTTAACTATTTAAAGCTATCAACAAAACTCTTAAATTAGAAAAATATATTCTAATTTAAGAAATAAAAACTCATCCTCATCAAGAAAGCAGTTAACTCAACAAAGCATCTTTTTGAATGACACATGTTCGTCTTCTATTTGCGCACGTTCTCTCGAACATCCTCTACCATTGATCTTCTAATTTCTTCTACACCATTGATCTTCTCTCACACAACTCTATAAATACAACCCTCTTCTTCTATTTTTCATATCAAGCTTTCAAGTAAACTTATGCTGTAAAATCCATAGCATGCCATTGGCACCCCCACTATCACATCCACCATTCATTATCCACTTCATATTGTGTTGAAGCTCATCTTCAACACAAGCAAGTATCCAAGCCATTTCTCCTTGTCATCTTGAAGAATTGAAGCAAGGAAGCAAGATTCCTGAGGGCTATCTTCATCACCAAAAGATCAAAAGAGAATAGGCGAACAATGGAAATTGCGAGGCAAAAAGATTGTATCACTTTCTTATTTTAAATCTTCTTTACTTGCACATTCCATTGATGTTTTTGGGTTTTTATTATTCATTTTGATTATCTCATTTTATCCATTACATTTTTGGTGCCCACTGTGGGAGACTCCATAATGGAGAGTAGTGCTGCCGCACGTGTAACCACTCGAACAATTGCCTTGACTACTTAGCCATTTGTTTAGTATACCAAAAACCCTTATTTGTTGGTGCAAAAGGTGGAACCTCTGAAGCGGCCCCAATTCATGTGATTCTTAGTAGAGGTAGCAGGGACAATCCTATGGTTCAGTGGGGGTACGACCCTAAGGAAACCTAGATCTAGTATGCATGAGAAGTGAGTGCCATGGAGAGGAGTTGGTGCTACCAGATCCTGAATCTACACGCTTTGAATATGCACAACTAGGGGACTCAACAAATACTATCTTTTCTAGCCTATGTTGTAATTATTATTGTGTCAAAAAGTCCACAAAAATACAAAAAAATAATAAAAGATAAAAATCATGAAAACTTCTATGCATTTGCTATGTCTTTATCTGCCATAATTGAAAATCATAATTCAAATAAAAGACCAAGTTTTCAACCAAAAATAGAAATTTTTGAAAAAAAAACCAAAAAAAGCTGCAAAACGTGTCAAAAATTTTACAGAAAATTCTAAAACCACACATTTGTAGTTGCGCATCTATCACAGTAATCTTTTTTGGTCTTGTGTCAATTTCTATAGAGATGGCAAACCAATTAGAATATATTTCTCAAACACTCCAATATCTGCAATTGCAAATAAACTTAGGTCCCTCACCACAAGATTGTATAGCAATTGCTCAACAAATCCAAGTCTTACAACAAGAAATGGCAATCTTGCAAGCTGAACAGGCCAGTACTAGCTATGCCTTGCCCCAAACTCGTACATCATTTTTCCGTCTTAGTGATACTATTGACAAGGCAAGCACCACCTCATGTTGGAAATCATATACCACCCCGTCTACTAGACCTCCTTCACCATCTCCCAGAGCACATAGCCTAGAGCATACTAATCCTACTCCTAGCTTGAAACCACCTATAGAATCCCATGATGATTGGCTCCAAAGACTATTCTACAAGCCTAAAAGAGAAAGAAAAGCTATGGAAAACTCCAAATCCATCCATTCATTACCTCACTCCTCTACACCTATGAAGGATGTGATCCAAGGACTACCAGCAAAGAGTCAACCATGTCCCCAAAATCTGATCCTTGACCTTACAAAAGATGCTTCCAATAACATGTCAAATCCTACAACCCCTTCATGTGATCCTCAACCCCTTGAGCTTATCAAAGAGTCTCCTACCATGAACCCAAGTCAAAAGCTATCCACTTTCATTCAAACAACCCAAGAGTTATGTCAAGAGCACACCTTAGAGCATGTGGAAACATTAAGCCCTAGTCTAAGTCAATATCAAATCACTTTCATGCAACCTATCCATAACATGTATCTTTTCCATGATCAAGATGATATCCATAATAATGAACCTCTCCATGAGCCACTTGATCCTATCCATCTCCCAACAACTATACATGAACAAGAGATCCAATTCCATCCCATGCATAACCTTTATCTTTTCTATGATCAATATACTATCTTTGATAAAGAAGCTATCCATGAGCAACTTGATCCTATACATGAGAAGAAAATCCAACTCCAACCTATCCATAACCTTTATCTATTCTATAATCAAGATATTCCCTATGAAGAAGATGTCCTTGAACAACTTGATCCCATACCCATCTGTGAGCAAGAAACCTCCATTACTTCTATCCCTCTTCCATCTAATCCCATCCATGATCCAACAACTTTCCCTTCCTCTGATGAGACACTTGCCTCCCAAGTGCACATGAATGATCAACCCAATAACTTAGATCCTAAAGAGCATAATGATGATCAAGATTCTAGTGATCCTTCACCATCCATTATTGACCAAGCTACAAATCTGTCATCCTATATCCTTGGGCTTACTACCTTCATGCATGAATGTTCTTCCTTAGAACACCAACAACCATTATCTGCTATCTTGCCTTCCTCATCCAATAAGGAACTCGTTGCTAGTGCACCTATACATAATCCCATGGTCCACCGCATACTCTAGAATATGAACTATCAAGGTAAAGGCTTAGGCCTTCATGAACAAGGTATTTTAGAGCTTGTCCATGTCAATGTTCCTCCACCTTCATACGGCCTTGGATACATACCCCAAGGTGAGTAATCTCAAGATGTTGGTACTTCCTCCACTCCTCCTAAGTCTACCACTTTCCATTGCAAACCCTATCATATCCTCAAAACATATGTCGCCATTCCACCTCCATCATCTTACAATTGTCAAAAACATGTGACCATACACCTTCCACCATCCAATCTACCTCCACTACTTCCAACTCCTAATGGCCCTTCGTGCATCCTACCACCACTTCTTCCAACACCTTATTCATCCATCTATAAATCCTCTAACAATCCCAATCATGGCCAACAAATGCACATGTTGTCTAAACAAAGAGCTTCCACCTACCCTACTTCCACCATCCCAAGAGAATTCAACAGTAAAAATTTGGATGCCTCTACCTCTCAAGTTAAAAATCCTAAGCATCCTCATGACCTAGGATACAAAAGCCAAGAATCAAAGAATTATCCATATGAAAAAGTTGCATACACCCATACACCTCAAAGCTAAACCGAAAAAGGTGTGGGCCCCTAAGCAACAACTAATTACCTCTGAAGCTGCACAAACACCGCATACACCCAAGCCCATACCTTCACAGGTAAAATCTAAAATCAAAATGGTTTGGGTACCCAAGAAAAAATTCCTAAAGTTACATGAGGCATCCACCTCTCAAGAATTCCAACCATTCACTTTCTCCCATTCCATCCACAAGTATTAAATCCTTCCATCCCACATGACAAACAAAAAGCAAAAGTATACTAAGTCTATATGGGTCCCTAAAGGCCTACATCATTCATCCACCAGGAAAAAATCTCCATTGCTTCCTACTCCACACTCTTATCATTAGCTTCAATGTTTATCACGGTATGTGCAACCATTGGTCATGGTTCCCTTCCATTCCACGACACTTCCATATAAATCCATCTCCCCTCCCTTCCACTACTATCCTACATATCTTCCTCATCCTATGGTCCATGCTTTTGCATAAACCTTCCATCCTTGCATATAAGTCCTTCTGTATTCCACATCATAATCCACTATCTCACCTTCCATAATCCAATATCTACCATTCTCCATCTCACTTTCATGCAATCCCCTACTAGCATCTATGAGCACACTAGACATGGTCCGTGCAACAGCATCCATCTAGTGGAACTATCACCTTTCAAGGAACTAGATGCTCGAGTCCTTATCCATATCCACCTTCTATCCAAATATTCAAAATATAAAAAAAAATAAAAAAATCAAAATCAAAATTAAATAGTAAATAAAAAAAAGTAAAGAAATATCCCTTTGTCCAACGGTGAAAATTTGGCAAACAGGCGCCTTGGATAAGTACCATGATGAAAACTTGGCAAATAGGCATCATGTGTAAGTTGATCTCTTACGTCACCTACACTTGGGGGCACCTTGTCTCATCAGCATATTACTTTTCTCCTACCATTTCCTTCCATACTGTTTCCTATCCTATCCTCCTATTTCTATCCATTACATACCTATCCTGTCGTGACCATCCATCCTAAATCTTCCTTTCCTCTATTTTTGATCTTGATAAAGATTGGGGGAACAATGTTGACAAATGTTTTAGATGTCTCTTGACATACCTTAACCCTCCAAAATCACACAAATCCTTCATTATCCTCTCATCGTCCTTTGTCGTAAGCTTTGAGTTATTCCTATGCAGCATAGTCCTTGGAGATCACATCCTTGATTCCTTCTATCCACTATTGCCCATCCCCATACATACCTGTTCCATTCTTTATCACCCATACATCTGCCTATCTGTGGTGTTTCCCTTGTCATCAGTATCTAGCATTAAGGCTATCCAAATTTCTTATCTAGTATCCTGTCCACAATGTCAGCCTAGCATAGCCTCTATCATCAGTGTTATCTATTCCATATTTGATCCATAGCTGTTCCATATCTGATCCATATCTATTCCATATCCAATCCATATTTGCTCCATATCTATTCCATATCGTGTCCCATCTGATCCATATCTTAGGTCCATCAGGGTTCTTCCTAAACTATGTTGCCTCTGCGTCATCATGTGAGACACTAGGTCAGTCCCTTAGAGTCCGTCTCTTCATATTTGTTTGTTGTGTCACCCATAATAAGTTGATCCTTTGTCTAAACTAGGGGCAACTCCTCGCCCTAGTTGTAGATTTGGATTCTTGAATGCCACATGTTCTAAGAGGATACCAATAAAGGTTTGTGATACCTTTCACTAGACAAGCACACGCAGCAAAGCAAGCTTCCCAAAACAACATAAATCTTGGTACAGAACATCAACCTATCCAAAGAAAAGTAGAACACCATACCAAAACACTCAAACTGACTCTATATCAATTATGGCAAGAAGACACATCTATGCAAGAATGCTTTGTGTTATTATATCGGTTAACTTACAAGGTCTTGATTTTTTATTATTATGTCTTTCTATGCTACTCGAGGATGCCAAAAGCTAGAAATGCTATGATGGGGGCATAATCATTTTCTTTGTTTGTTGTTTGTGGATCCAATTTTAGTAATGTGACAACTTTTGTCTAAAGACATGATCAGTAAAAGATCATCGAGGACTTTCGGAGGTCTGAGCATGAAAAGGGGCAATCCTTGTCTGTTGAAACACAAGAAATACTCAGGTCATCTAGATTCAATTTTGACTAGATACTTGTATTAACTTGCTATATCAAAATCCATGTAAGTAACACTTAGGTCATCTTGGTTTAATTATACCTAGATGCTTGTATTTTCTTACAACATAATAAATGCCCAATGATGAAATAAGTACTTCAAAATACTTGCAATATCAAGATGGCAAATATCCATATCCATAACATATCCAAAAAACATTCCTTATCCATATCCATAACGTATCCAATTACATCGCATATCCGTATCCAGATCCATATCCATATCCCATGCAATAAAGATTCTATGCAAAGTATCAATGTTTGCAAAAGCTTGTGATTCCTTCTATCGAATCATTCTTCTATCAATCAAATTTCTACCTATCATTGTATCTCTTGTCAACAGTTCTAGTTGTCAATCCAAGCAATGATCCAAATGCAAGTCTTTCCTTAATCCATACCAATCATGTTAGTCAATCTTGTCAAATGATCCACTCATAATTAGTGGTCTTGATCCTTGTTTGTTTGTAAACCAACTCAATCAGTTATAATCAATCAATTGTCTTATACAGGATGTTGCATTGTCAAAATTAGACCAACACACACATCTTACATGACATGTTTCATTTCCTGAAACCAGACACTATCCTATCATGTTGCTCTAAGGATCTATCATTCCCTGCCATGACAACACTGTCGTATATCGTTATCGATTTGGTTTACCGCTTGCCAAGGCCAATACCTTGTTTGTTCTTATATCATTTGTGCATACTTGCTTGTGTGTGTTATCATTTTATCTTGCATCGCGTATCATTCGGCTCTTTCTTCAATCCATTTTTCTTCATTCTAACCTATTTTTCACCTTCTTCATCGTGAGATTGTCTCTCACTCCTTCTGCCTTCTTCCTGTCCAATCTCCCGAGGGGGCATCCTATCGTTAAACTTGTACTAGGGTCAAACTGGGGCATGTATCATTTATAGACAAACTTATTCTTTGAAACAAAGTGGTAAAACACATTGCATCAAAGAGGGGCAAAATGTATACACCTAAAAATGACATGACTATGTCCAAATAAATATTTTTAATATTTATTTAAATCTATTTCCTCTATCAATAAATAAATAATTAAATTTATTTATTCAATTCATTTTTCTCTAAGTTAATTAAATAGAAAAAATATTTAATTACTTCTTCTAAAGTCAAAATTAAATAAAATCCTTTATTTAATTTATTTCTTCCAAAGAATTAAATAATTTCTAATTATTTAATTAAGTCATGCATTCTTCCAAATTTAAATAAATCATTTAAATTTATTTAAATCCTCTTAGTCTCTAAATAAAATATAATTAAATATTTTATTTTATTCTTCTATCTTGCACAAGATAAATTAAATAAATTTATTTATTTAATTTGCTTTCTTCTAAAAATAACTTCTTGCTTTCTTTCTAAAATTGCAACTCATGCATATCTAATTAATTTATTTAATTAGATATTTCATCTATTATTCCTCTCATCTTTTAAGGATTTATTTCCTTTAAAGCAAAAAATCAAATCAAATCTTCTTCCCTCTCCATAATCAATTAAATAAATTCTATTTGTTTAATTAATTTCCTTATTCTTCTATTTTCCATCAAATGATTAAATTATTTAATTATTGCATCCTCCTTCTAAAAATAAATAAAATTAAATATTTTATTTATTTATTCATGATGCACATAAATTAAATAAATTTTATTTATTTAATTTGTATTTCATCCACTCTTATCTACATCATTATCTTCTAAAAATAAATTCTTCTTGTCATGCAAAAGCAAAAGCTCAGTTAACTGATTTAAAGCTATCAACAAAACTCTTAAATTAGAAAAATATATTCTAATTTAAGAAATAAAAACTCATCCTTATCAAGAAAGCAGTTAACTCAACAAAGCATCTTTTTGAATAACACATGTCCGTCTTCTATTTGCGCACGTTCTCTCGAACATCCTCTACCATTGATCTTCTAATTTCTTCTACACCATTGATCTTCTCTCACACAACTCTATAAATACAACCCTCTTCTTCTATTTTTCATATCAAGCTTTCAAGTAAACTTATGCTACAGAATCCATAGTGCGCCATTGGCACCCCCACTATCACATCCACCATTCATTATCCACTTCATATTGTGTTGAAGCTCATCTTCAACACAAGCAAGTATCCAAGCCATTTCTCCTTGTCATCTTGAGGAATCTAAGCAAGGAGGCAAGCTTCCTGAGGGCTATCTTCATCACCAAAAGATCAAAAGAGAATAGGTGAACAATGGAAATCGTGAGGTAAAAAGGTTGTGAGTATCACTTTCTTATTTTAAATCTTCTTTACTTGCACATTCCATTGATGTTTTTGAGTTTTTATTATTCATTTTGATTATCCCATTTTACCCATTACACCAACTTTCATTCTAGTAGCATGAAAGTGATAGATGCTAGGAGCTACCTACTTTTATAGGGTTTAGTCATGATTTCTCTGGTAGTGTGTAGGCAATAGATGCCATAATCCACATGCCTCAAGAATTTAGTATAGGCATCTGTGTAACAAAAGGAATATCTGTGCTACTAGTGTTGTGTCATGCTCAGTGTATGGTTCTCAATGTTCTACTTATTATTTACATATCTAGGGGATTGATAGCATAGCCACTAGTCCTAGATGAAGTAAAACCATAATACATTCTAATTATGTTTGTCTAGTCATAATATAAGTCGACATGTCAAAACTATGTTTGACATAGGTATAGTCTAGTTACTTCCACTAGTAGTGTGCAAGTGAACGATCCCAAGTCCTAATCAGCATATCATAGGGTTTAGCCAACTTTCACCAATATCATGCAAGTTATATATGCTAGGAGATACCCATACCAAGTTGGATTAGCTTTCACCAAAAGTATGCAGGGAATGGATGTTAAGATCCACCAATTCAAAGCTTTAACAAACTATGGAAATCTTATTAATAGACATGTGTTGTGTGTTGTTACATTTATGCCCTTGTTAGTTATGACAAGTAGTATAGGATGATTGTATCATCATCACAGTTAGCTATGAAACAAGATACGTATGGATCATCGATGTATTATGGGATGCACTAGTTTTTATTTTTCGTGTCGACATCACTTTACTATAAAAGGTTTATGCGTTAGTAAACTAGGTAATAGGAAGATCCATGCAGTAGGGTTGCATCCACTTAATATTTCTAGTTGGTCACTATGTATATATGTGATGTATGTATGAGATGATCACTATGTGTATGTGTAATGTATGTATGAGCTAGTCACTATTTAGTTTGTGTTCCTAGTTTGATGTTAACATTGTACAAGCACCTAACTAAGATATGTTTGTCATCGTACTATTGTACAATGATTATATTATATGTATAATCTTAACTATTGGTTGTAATTTAAAAAAGAGGTTAGATATATCATCTTAATTTCAAGAATGAATTGTTTCTATTATTTTGTGTGCGAACTATGGAGCATATAATTCCCTTAATGTGATACATAGGAAAGGCCACTATAATGCCCATATCAGTTTGGAAAGAAAAATTTCTTATATATCTCTCTTTAAGGGATTCATATAGTTTAGATTGTATTCTATTCATATCTTGGCCAGAGGCAATCCCATAAGTTAAAATTAGACCATTGACTCTATTAATTTCTTTTAGATTTAGCTTGAGGACTAAGAGGGTATCATCTACAAATTGGAAGTGAGTGACCAGATGACATTTATTATTTATTTAGAGACCCAAGATCCATCCCATTAATTGAAGATGCTTTAAGCCCCTACCTATGGCTTTAACCATAATAATCAATAAGAAGGGATGATGGGATCTCCATACCTAGGACCTCTAGAACTTTTAAAGAAGCCCCTTGGGCTCCCATTGATTAAAATAAAGAAAGAAGAAGCTTTATATAGGGAGGCTAGCCATTGTCTCCAATATTCAATAGAACATTTTTTTCTCATTCCACCTAAAAAATCCCAACAAACAAGATCAAAACCCTTTTTCATGTCTAGCTTGTGGTATGTTCTTATGTCATACTATCATAAAATGGACATATTTAGTTTAAAAGACTCCATTCTCTCAAGATTTGCAAGTTGCTTTAGTTTCGGTATTTATGGTAATGTGTTTTAGTTCCTTTGGGAATAAGGATGAGGGCCACTTATTAGGGTTGGTTAATTTTAAGAGCTCAAATAATCAATTTTGAAAAAAATCAATGTTGTATGTATTTCTTTAAAAACTTTCTTCACTACTTTAATTATGTAAACATTTTATAACTATTCAATGAGTAATGTGCAACAAGACCATTGGAATGCTTGAATTTTGTCTTTATATGGTATGATTAGCATGAGCATTATTGCTACAAATAAACCCTATTTATTTTTAAGGAAATGTTTATGCCTACAACTCTATACAATAAGGTTATTTTTTTGTAAATGTCATGGCCTCCCAATGTATAGGCCATTAATGAACCTTTTTGTATGTGAAAAGGGAAAATAATTTTATTTAGATTAATTAGGTAAATAAACAAATTAAGCTTAATTAATGTAAGGATATAATATGAGGTGTAGATGGAGTGAAATAGAATAGACCATATCAAATAATGTTATAAAATAAGTATGGGCATGCCATAAGTAGAAATTACTAAAGAGAGAATACTTAGCTCTATGGTTAAAGTCCATATATTGATTGATGAAAATAGTGAAATTGATCCACCTTGGAATCTAGAAATGTGCTAGATAAGTCTTGTGTATGGATGAGAATCAAAATATTCTTTCATATTCTATGTTAGGTCACCTTTGTGACTCTAAATATATTTCATGGCTATGAACTCAACCTATGATGTTCTTTAGATTTTTCCCTATGAATTCTCTAAGATGTAGACTACTAGATGATGATGTTTTCTGACAAACCATGGTGCAGTATTGGTGGGTGACCCAACTAAATAGGAATCCCACAACAGGTAGCCTTGATCAAACATAAACTAATCTTTGGTTCAAACTATCAATGGGATGGATGTAAGGCCATTCTTAATGCAAACCCTACTTGTAACATGAACTAGTGCTAATTTCTAAGACAATGACAATTTTTTATAGTTTTTGTAAGTGAAATCAACACAAGTATTCCTCTCACCATGCAGATAGAGAATCAAGTATAACAACTTATATATGAACTAAAACAACTAATCTTTAATTATCTTTCTAGAAAATACAAGTTTTTGTATATTTATGTTCATGGGCTATATAAATAAAATGACTAAACTTCCTCTATTTTGAGCATCAATCACTTTATACTTGCACTTAGTATGGATGTCCTCCAAGTTGTGGTTGTCTCATAAATAAACAACCCGCATTCTAGCCTATATAGCCTCATTTGTTCCTCTAAAATAGCCATTTTAGAACATCAAAACATATCCTTACCCATGCAAAAAAGTCCTCTTGCCTCTCCACACATGCTCCTTTGTTTCTCCCTCATGGTTGCACATGATCCAAATAAGATAAAAGTGAAGGTGCATCTTATTGGGACCCAATTTGGAAAATGTGAAATTACCTAAGCCCTTGCCCATTTTATGCTCCAGTCCTATCTTTCCCATCATACATAACTAATCTGAGACATTTTAAATGGGTTGCCCCTTAGTCAATTTTTTCTTAAGTGTTTCTCTAAAACCATCCCCCATGTCCTTATTATATGTTAGAAGTTGTAATAAATCCAAAAAAAATAAAGTATGGGAAGTTTCAATTCATTTTCTATTGTTTATGTGGGTTTGCAAACTTTTTGGGTACTTCCAGACATCTCTTTCTCACCTACTATCCAATTGTCAAAACATTTCCTATATGAAAGTTCTACAAAACTATATCGATCCCTTAGTATTTTTTCATTCCATCCATTTCCTCCATTTTGAAAAATCCTACTAAACTACAGTACTTCATATTTTGAGTTCCCACATCCAGTCATCCTATTCCCTTTTGCATTTTCGTGGTTTCCTTTTTCCCCTCCCTATTTCCCCTAGTTTTCTTTCATGGAGTTCTAAAGGGCTCCTTCAATTTTTCTCCCATTCCTAAACCTCTGAACCTTTGTCCTACCTCTGTGTTTCTTCCTTTTGCCTTCCTTTCTATTTGCAAAGTCTCCTCTTATAACCAAATATTCCAACATTCAATCCTCCATCTCCTTCCCACATCTCACCATCCTTCCTCCTACCCTATTTTGAAGAAATTCCCTAGTGAATTGGATATGTTCACCTCTAGTCCCTCATCATTTTTTTGCATTCTTCCTAACCCCTTTGTGGGGCATTACCTCACTTCTAGATCTCATCCATTTGGCACCTCCACTTCCTACCTCTATCTCTACAACCAAATTTTGCTTTTCCTCTCAACATCAAATCACTTATTTTCCTCCTTTGCAAAAACCCAATGGACTTCCATATTCCTTCATACATTTCCACATCTGGTCCTATCTCCCTTTCCCATATATTTCCCCTTACATTCCACTCACTCACTCCCTTTCATTTACAAAACTTTCCCAATCTTTTAGATTTCATCTTTCCACTCCAATGTTTAGTCCTCATGTCTCGTCTCACATCCAAATCCCACAAATTTTCAAAACTTCTCTGATACACTCCATAACTCTTCAACAAATTCTTGGGTCACCATTAATGACTAGATTTGACCCCTATAACTACTCAAATGTTATTTTCCCATCCAAATGCCATCACTCATCTCAAGGGAATGATTCAAGTTAGAGATTTCAATAGTGGACGATGAAAAAGGTATGTCGCCATGAATGTGGTAGGTGAATTTCATTTGCCAATTGTCCTTGTGCAAGCTCTAGGCCATTCATTTTAAGCAGGAAACTTCTCAAACATAGATTTCATAGGTTTTCCACTAGTTTGGATTCAATGCTTCAACTTGTTGAAGTACATCAAGTTCTTAATGACGACCAAGATGCAGGTTTGAAATGTTATAAATGTGTGGTTGTTTAACATTCAAAGGGTTGATCCTTTATCTTCTTCCACACATCTATAAGATCGAGAAATATCTAGGATTTCATCTCCTAATAGTCTAGTTCACCTTCTTAGCAACACATTCTACAAATCACAAGGGGGTTATAATGTTGCAAATGGTATCTATAATTCTTCATGTCTCCATGACTATTTGTATATCTTCAAGGGAACCATTAAACTTGTTTAGGGTTTCCTCTTGCCACATTTATTAGTATAATTGTAATATAGATTTTATTAATGTGATAGCATTTTAATTCATTCCAAGCCTTGTAATGATCATTTTTTGTATTTCATATGGGTTTCTACAATATGGAGGTGGATTATTAAGTATTCTCTATTATTTGATATCGTATCTTTGATGTATGTATATGCATAACTCTCATTCCATTATGATTTCAATTTTTTGCTTTTCTTAGCAAACTATGACTCTATAACCCATTGGAATAGGCATTGATCTTGGAAGTTCATGATCAATCACATTCCTAAAATAAAAAACATTTTTCACCAATATTATAGGAGAAGGTTAGTAGTATGTATGATCTCCATGATTCAATAATCCAATCAAGGAAACATCATAATAAAACCCTAACACTCATCTATCCTAGGGAATCATGTTGTGTATACATTCATATTGCATCTAGGGAATGATGTCTTCATCATCTTAATAAGAGTTTTTATGTGTAGTTGGTCAGTCTGTGGCCTAGTGACAATGGTTGGGTCAAGTGTACATTGGAAGAACTATTGTATTTCCATCTTGTTCACCTTCCATTACAACCAATCTTTTTAAGGATACCTCTAAGAGCACCTTGCTCAGTCTATCTAAGCTCAAAGTGAAGGAGAGATTATCCACTCTCAAAAAATGGCCTTTAATCACTCATATCCTATTGATGAGCTGATTGATTCACCTTCAAGATGACAAGTCCCTAGCCTTGAAGTGAGTTACTTCCTCTAGGAGTGTGAGTAGCGACTTCAAGACCCAATAGAATGGCATTGTTGTTGGGGATGTTAATGTGACGATTGCTTTAAGGACTTGTGTTGCTAAAGAAAAATCTTTCTCTTTCAAGTGAGGAGCGGTGACTCTATTCTAGTCAACCTAAAATATAGTTACAATTCAAGAGATTTGAAAATGGAAAGAATAAAGTAGTCTAAAAATCATCAAGGACATCAAGATACTTCATCTCATGCAAGGAGTCAACAAACTAGGTGGAAAGCTGAAAAAACTAGTAAGTCATCTAGAGAAAATTCTCAAGATCAAGTAGGAACATCTAGTAAGAATGATGCATTTGTTGATTTAAGAAATCAGTACCAATACACTTCTAAAGATTTAGTTGATAACATAGTTAGGACACAGAAGAATGCATATGCCTATTTATGAAGTTTAAAGAAATGGCATGCTTATTGGTAGAAGAAATAGGGATAGATCCCAAGATGCAAACATGCAAAATTTTTGCATGAGAGATCAAAATATGAAAACACACCTTGTTGGCTAACATCTTATTTCTCCCAATTTATCACATAGAGATAAAATTAAACATGATACAACATTTCATGATACTAGTGAGCCTACATATTCAGATGTTGATCAAAGAGAAAGGGTTAATAATTAGGAGTTCGATCCACTAAATCATTTGTGGCTTGTCATCCACCGAAGGAATCTATCACTTCGTGGAAATCGATAGACGTGGACTCCACCATGGTAAAAAGGGAAAGGTTACGTGCCTAACAGTAACCATGAGTTATCCTTCCTGTGAACAAAAAGATGCTTTGTACAAAAAGTAGATGATAATGTGTTTTAGTGCGCTTGCTTTTCCTGTTCATGGACAATTGGGTCCATCCATGAGGAATCTCGTCAGCCTCAATATGGACGTCCTATGGAAATCTCAGCTTAGTGCTTGTTAGTGCATTGATATGTGTCAGACGCGTATGGTCGGATTCGAAAACTCTCGTTAATAATCTTGATTGAGATCTGCCTCTCCAATCTATAAAAAGGGGTTTGGACTCTCATTCTATCATCGAGAGTCCAAACCCCTTTTTATAGATTGGAGAGGCAGATCTCAACCAAGATTATTAACGAGAGTTTTTGAATCCAACCATATGCGTCTAACACATATCAACACACTAACAAGCACTAAGCCAAATTTTCTATAGGACATCCATATTGAGGCTGACAAGATTCCTCACAGATGGACCCAATCATCCGTGAACAGGAAAAGAAGGTGCACTAAAATGCATTATCATCTATTTTTTGTACACAGCATCATTTTGGTCATGGGAAGGATAACCCGTGGTTACTGTTAGGCATGTAACCTTTCCCTTTTTTACCGTGGTGGAGTCCAAGTCTATCAATTTCCATGAAGTGACAGATTCCTTAGATGGATGACAAGCCACATCAACTAGCTAGTGCTAGGGCTAGAAGATTCCTCTTCTTCAAGATTACAACATGGACATGGGTCACCATCTCCTTCCAAGATCCTTTGTTTGAGATCTGGTTTGTATGGATTATTGGATAGACTGAGCTCCTTCCACATCACTGACAAAGTTTTCAATTTCCACAACCCATAGATGCCTTGGGCCACTGCTCCACTATCGCTGAGTTGTAGTTGATAGGTTTTCGTATGGATCCAAATGGGTAACTAGTTGTTGAATAGGTGTATGATCCTAGCTCCTATGGTCCAATGCTGGTACATTGAATTGAGGCCATATGGTCCATAGGTCTGTGCCATGTACCTATTAACAAAATCATCATTAGGCGATCCAAAATTAAATTTAAAGATAGTACCTGAGTAATAGGATGATTCTGTAAATTGGAGCTGTATGTTTGGATGTGGTCCTTCAAACAAATCATTTATCAACTATTTGCCATTTTCATGGTCAAGCCACCTTTCTGGCCTGAGAACTTGTGGATTATTGAAAGTGACAGGGTACTGGAAGTTTCTACTCCAGTTCTGTAGGAATTGTTGAACTTCTGAATCTACAAGTTTAGATTGTGTAGAGAAGGTAAAGAATGGTGTACTGGTCCATAGTCCACCTATTGACAGAGCTTGTCTTGCGAGCAACATTCTTAATCTATCAGACAAGAAGTCGTTAGCAATTATCCAATTATATCAGTCTCGCCTATTGTAAGGGTTTGTGTTGTATTCCAGACAACTTTTCCCATACCACCTTTGCTCTCTTATTCACATGACGTGAATATTACCTTCAGCCTTCTGTCCCATTTGATGACCTTCTCGAGACAAAAAATCTGCAAAGATGTTTTGAGTACTAGGCAGGTGCTCAACGTCAAACTCGAATGTATGGAGAAACTGTGCCCATCGTAGTAATCGTCCGCGGATGACTTTATCCTTTGATTCCTTTCAGAAGAAACCCTTCATGTTCTGCAAATCACCACAGATAAGGAATCTTTTGTCAGCAACAAACATAATAAAACCCTTCAAGGTTTTTATTAATGCTAAGATCTCCTTATGTGTACTGTGGTATGCAAGCTCGCTGCCTTGGAAGCATCCAGAGGCGTATCTGACCACTTCTTCTTACTTCTGACCAGTCTTCTCTTTTAGGACACCAGCCCAAACTTCTTCACTGGCATCAGTTTCAAGGATTTTGTCACCATTACCTGGAAACTTTAATGGCACCAAAGAGGCACACTTGTTTTATTCTTTCAATTGCAGCATCATGAAGATGAGTCCATGGTGGAGGGTTTTTCCCGAGTAGCTTTTTTAACTCTTTTCGATCCTAGGCTACTCTGGCATAGAAACTAGTAATATAATTAACCAAACCTAAAAATCTCTGCAAATCCTTAACAGTCTTTACCTTGAAATGCTAAATTCTTTTGCAAATATGTTCCTAGGCTTCCATCCTCCCCCCCAGAAGAAGCTTGATGCCAATAAACTTAATGGATTCCTAGGCAAACACAGATTTAGATGGCTTGACTACCAATCCATGCTACTTACAAATAGATAAAAATACTCTAAAGAGAAAAACCCTCCACCATGGACTCATCTTCATGATGTTGCAATTGAAAGAATAAAACAAAAGTGTACCTCTTTGCTGCCATTAAAGTTGCCAGGTAATGGTGACAAAATCCTTGAAACTAATGCCAGTGAAGAAGTTTGGGCTGGTGTCCTAAAAGAGAAGATTGGTCAAAAGCAAGAAGAAGTGATCAGATATGCCTCTGGATGCTTCCAAGGCATCAAGCTTGCATACCACAATACACATAAGGAGATCTTAGCATTAATAAAAACTTTGAAGGGTTTTGTTATGTTTGTTGCTGACAAAAGATTCCTTATCTGTAGTGATTTGTAGAACATGAAGGGTTTCTTCTGAAAGGAATCAAAGGACAAAGTCATCTACCACAGATTATTGCGATGGGCGCAGTTGGTATCAGAGCCTTGAAGCTCAAAGAGTAACCTCTGGTTTGATTTAATAAAAGCCTGCATTTCTTATATTTTTTTTCTGTGTTGAAAATGGAATTCTTCCTAGCATATAGCTCTTTGTATAGCTTGTTGTAATGCTCTCCCAGTAATCACTTTGTTGTTGTAAGTCCTTATGTAAGTCTCATGTTTGTTGAGGAAAGGCGTGGAAGGGCGTTTGAGGCAGTAAAATTAGGATTTGAGTGTAGTTTTGAGCGCAAGTTCGAGCGTGCATCATGGATGTGTCAAGTTCTTCAATACCTACAAAAGATCACACCCAAGCTAGAAATGATGAGGTTAGTTTCACAAATTTATTTTCTCATAATGAGTCAACATTCTCCATGCATGAAATAGATGTTAATTGTTTAGAAGATAGTCTTTCTAAAACTAGATTTTCAAATGATGAATTCTGCGTGCCTAAAATTAGAGCATCAGATATTTATAAGGATATCCCTAGCGGAGTCTTAGATATGATTAAAATGAGTAAAAGTTTTAAAAACTGGTTTGGGTATAAGTCCCAACAAAAGTGTCATGTTGCAGAGTTGCAACATATTGTTAAAAATGGTTCAAATGGTAAATTGAAATTATTCTTTGAAACTAAAATAGGAGATCTGCTGAGAAAAGCTAGAGTAGACCCTCACAATCCTCAGTACATGCACTTGTCCTATGTCAGGGTAGGTATCATAGGTCACTACCATAGAGGTTTTCCTATCATTGTTATGATGATGTTGAAAGACGCAAGATTTTACAAGACGTCACATGCTTGTCTTGGAGCCACTTGTGACACCATGGCCTCAGGACCTATTTACATTGATAGATCCCTTGATTTCACTGTCAGTTTAAAGGATCACAACCTAGATGACGTTCTAACTTATCAGTTCAGAACTATGAACCTCCACATGAAAGACATGCCAGTCGATCATTCCCTTGTCTTTCTTGTCCATTACGGGTTGTACAACAAATCTATCCCTTTCATGATGAATCCGCAGAAAGCACTAACTACGGAGGAAGATTTGTCCACCATCTGGAAATCCACAAGTGCCAACACTCAGCTTCTGGCACCTTAAATAGTGAAGCATAAGGATATTCAGATGCCCTAGGAATGGGCTATGGAGCTATGGTCCTCAGATGCAAATGTACCTATACTGAAAGCACCACAACTCCAAGGAGTTAGCATTGAAGAAATTGATGACACTGTTGTCATCAAGTTTGCATCAAAACCTGCCATGACCAAATCCCCATCTGTCAGAGAGTGCACTGTCAATTACAATAATCCTCCTATTTCATCTAGAAGTAATAGTATGATGCATATTCATGTGTCTTCAAAGTCTGTGAATAAGTAAATAGATAGTATGTTTACTTTTCCAGATCCGTTCCAGGCCAGTACTAGTGTAGTACATGCTAGTTTGACCTGTGATCACAAGAATTTCTCCCAGTTAGATAATAGTTTATTCAAGTGTGAAGTTTGTTCATTTGTATTCAATTCTAGTAAATGTAGAATGATGTCAGGAAGGACTCTTTCCTATCCTAAACAAGATATAAAAGAAAAACATGAAAAAGTTGTTTCCACCCCTATCAGTCCTTGCTTAGTTCCAGGTACAATCCTAAAATTTTAGGATTTTATGCTTTATGATAACACTAGGAAATATCAATTTGACTATTGGCCACAACATGTCAGTCCTATAGGAGAAGCCACAGTACCCAGCCAAAGTAAATTGTTGAATTGGGCTAATCTGTGTCTTAGAAAGCAGTTGTTGTTGAGTCAAGACCTTCAGTACCAACAGGACCTCCATAGAATTAACCAGGAAAAATAGTATGCTGCCACACAAGGTAATTTGCATACTGTAGTAGCTAAACTTGAGGCCCTTGAACAACGCCTCACAGAAAAATGGAAACAGAGTGTAACCAATGAAATCCATTAGCTCTGTCTTGACTATAACTAGTTCAAACAACATGCGGAACCATGGTGGGCGTCACAGCAGCAGTTTAATGAATAGCACCATGAAGTACTGCAAAATGTGTGTGCTGAAGTAACCCTGGACCTCCAAGTAGTCCAGTCCAACCTGTCCAACACATGTTTACAAGTAAAGCAAGTGAGTCAACAAATCGAGAAAGTTCAGAGAGAAGTACAGATTGTTAATGACTCAACTCTACTATTAGGAGATTCCATTAGCAAGGAATCTAGTGCCATTTAGTCTATGGTCAATTCCACTAGACCACAAGTTTTTCAACCGAAGAAACTAGAATTTCTCTCAGGATCACCAAGTTATTTACAAGCTCAATATCAAGGGAAAAGTCTCAAAGTAAATCCTTCTAGCCCATTAGATGAGAAAGAATATAATCCTGCAACTAGAAAAATAAACATGGCTAGAGGAAATGGCGAAAGCCAAGGATCCAAGGTAGATAATCAAAAAGCTTTGCAAAGTTTCAAGGCCAACACACCACCCTTGATCAACTTTAATAGTTTTTCAGATGTGGAAAACATGAAGAGTATAGATACTATCAAAGCTTGGGTGACTAACTATGTGTTCACAAATGCTGGAGTATCAGAAGAGGAAGTGATAAAGAAAGCCTTGAACTCCCTTACAGGAGTTGCAAGAAAAGTTTGGGATAGGTTAGATAATGCCTATCATGATGACCTAATAACTCATGGTATAGATCAGGTCTATGCTCAACTCACTTGCCTTTTTGTAGGAAAAACAAATTCTCTTGAGTGACTGGCTTACAATAAGTTTATTAGAGAAAAATGCAGACCTAAAGTACTTCCAGGAATATTGCGAAGAGCAGTGTAAGAATTTTTATCAATCAAGTAAGGAGCAAAGCCAAGAATAAAAAGCTTTGGTCCAGTAATGGGTGAGTATTACCAGAAAAAAGTCCTTGAAAATCTAGTAGCTGAACATATGGACTTAAAAGAACTCACTTTTCCTCAATTGGTACAGTATCTAGTAGAACTTAATGAAGATATATGTTATGAGAATAAAGTCAATAAGGAAATGAGTAAGATCAAGCCAATAATCTCCCCATCTGCCTGCTATCAGATAGTACCAAGCAATCAGTTCCTAGAGAAGCACTCTATAGGAAATAAAAAGTGCTATGATTGTGACAATAAGCCATTTTACAAAACATCTTCCAAAAATATAAGAAAAGGAATTTTTCTAAATATCCTAAGAAAAAGGGGTATTTCAGAAAAAGACATAAAAGCAAAGGTTCTAAGTGGAAACCTACCTGCTACATCTGCAAAGGCAAGCATTACGCCAATAAATGCCCAGAGAGAAATAAAGCCAAGTATAAAGGTAAAGTGAAGATGGCAATTAATGCAGGTGTAGATACAGAAGAATATGAATACTATGATGAATAGCCATCAGAGTCTGACGATATCATACTCTCCAATGAGTATGAGTCTTCTGATACAAAAAGTGAAGAGAAACAGTTGTACCACATGAAAGAAGCAAAAGAAGAGTCAGAAGGATCATCTAAATCAGAGTCTTCTAGTGGTGCTTCTAAAATTTCATTCTTTTGCAAAATGATGAGAAGAAAAGAGGAAACCTTAGATGATGTGATAGAAGAGATTCTAAGGTTGGAAAAGATTTAGTTTGAGATGTTTGTCAGACCTGAAACTTGGCAGAAGAATAAGCAAACATTGGCCAAGTTACACATGAAGAAAGAAAGATTACTAAAGCAGAGACAACCCAAATTGCCTATTGTGATCCCAGAAAGATTTGGTTACAAGCCATTGCAACAACGACAACCATGGAGACTAGATTCCATTGCACCAATTTCATAGAGACCAATGGGTGCATCTCCATCTCCAAGAAGCATGGCCAGAAGAATCTGGCATAGGCAAAGAAAAGAGTTTCTTGAAATGGTTATTCGGCAAACTTGTGAAGAGATTGACGAAATTGATAATGAAGAAAATATGAATCTAGTTGAAGAAATGGGTAAAAGAAAGGAATTGGATAAATATGTTTCACAGATAAATGCCTCTGGAGGACCAATACAATTATCAGTTCAACCTAGTACCACAGAAGAAGAAAATCTCTTTTGTGAAGAAAAACCATATAGTCCTATGATTGAATCAGCTATTATAGTAGAAGGCATTGATCCAGATACTGGAGTTCCATTCGAATCCAGTTCTAGCTATTTGAGGCAAATGCGCACATTCCAGTGATCTCCTAGAACAACCTGTCCAGGAGTTGTTCTCACCATCCACTTCCCAGGAATCAAAGCATATCTCTTATCATTCTTATGGGATACAAGAGTCGATCTAAACATTGCCAGATATAATTGTTTTCCAACAGATCAGTGGATCGAAGCCACTACAAAGATCCAATTTGGCAATGGTAAGTACATTTCTAATCTCATATTTAAAGTTCTAGTATAGTTTAGTCCAAATTATTGTGAGGAACTAATATATGTACAATATGAGATGGATGGTTACGATGTAGTAATTAGCAGTGCAGCCATGCAACAGTGGGAGCCGATCCTCATGGATCAGCGTGAGATTACTTTGAAGAATAGCTTCAAAGTCCCCAAGCTTCACAGTGAATTAGCCTTTACGACCACTATGGATTTGAAGAAGAAAAATGAAGTCAATACAGTTTGGCTAGCTAAGCAACAAGTAGTTGCAGAGTCATCCCTAGAGTAGCTAAAGCATGAATTCCAGCAAACTGTGATGACCAAAGACTTGAAGAAGCATCAAAGGAACCTTTCTTGCAAGCTGAACTTGAAGAAAGACCTAGACAGTAAGGAGATGCTTCCCAAATGTATAGAAAACTCTTTCCCCATGAGTTCTGAGGAAGTAGAAATGTGTGAAAAGGAAATTCTAAATTTGTTAGAACTTGATCTAATTCAGAACTCAAATTCTTCATTCTCATGTCATGTAATGTACACCACCAAAACAAATGAGAATGGAAAAGTATTGCTAGAAAAGAGACTTGTGATAAATTACAAGCCCTTAAATGATTGTTTACAGGATCATTGCCATCCTCTGCCAAGCAAAGACCATATCTGGTAGACTATCCAAGGTAGCCACATTTATTTAAAGTTTGATTTAACTAAGGGTTATTGGCAGATAACTCTGGATCCTGCAGACTACTACAAGACTACATTCTCAATCCCACAAGGTCTGTATGAATGGAAAGTTCTTCCATTTGGTATCAAGATAGCACCATCTATCTTTCAATAGCATATGGACATAATATTTTGTCCATACTCCAAATTTATGGTACCTTAATCTAAGAGTATTTTTATCTGTTTGTAAGCAGCATGGATTGGCAGTCAATCCATCTAAATCTGTGTTTGCCCAAGAATCCAATAAGTTTATTGGCATCAAGCTTCTTTCAGGGTGGAGGATGGAAGCCCAGGAACATATCTGCAAAAGAATTCAGCATTTTGAGGTAAAGACTATTAAGGATTTGCAGAGATTTTTAGGTTTGGTTAATTATAGTGCTGGTTTCTATGCCAAAGTAGCCCAGGATCGAAAAGAGTTAAACAAGCTGCTTAGGAAAAACCCTCCACCATGGACTCATCTTCATGATGTTGTAATTGAAATAATAAAACAAAAGTGTGCCTCTTTGTCGCCATTAAAGTTGCCAGGTAATGGTGACAAAATCCTTGAAACTGATGCCAGCGAAGAAGTTTGGGCTGGTGTCCTAAAAGAGAAGATTGGTCAGAAGCAAGAAGTGGTCAAATACACCTCTGGATGCTTCCAAGGCAATGAGCTTGCATACCACAGTACATATAAGGAGATCCTAGCATTAATAAAAACTTTGAAGGGTTTTGTTATGTTTGTTGCTGACAAAAGATTCCTTGTCTGTAGTGATTTGCAGAACATGAAGGGTTTCTTTCGAAAGAAATCAAAGGACAAAGTCATCTGTGGTAGATTACTGTGATGGGCGCAGTTTCTCCATACATTCGAGTTTCATGTTGAGCACCTGCCCGGTACTCAAAACATCTTTGCAGATTTTTTGTCTTGAGAAGGTCATCAAATGGGACAAAAGGTTGAAGGTAATATTCACGTCATGCGAATAACATAGAAAAGGTGGTATGAGAAAAGTTGTCCAGAATACAGGACAAACCCTTACAATAGGTGAGACCGATATAATTGGATGATTGCTAACGACTTCTTGTCTAATAGATTAAGAATGTTGCTCGCAAGACAAGCTCTATCAATAGTTGGACTATGGACCAATACACCATTCTTTACCTTCTCTACACAATCTGAACCTATAGATCTAGAAGTTCAACAATTCCTGCAAAACTGGAGCGGAAACTTCTAGTACCCTGTCAATTTCAATAATCCATAGGTTCTCAGGCCAAAAAGGTGGCTTGACCATGAAAATGGCAAATAGATGATAAAGGATCTGTTTCAAGGACCACATCCAAACATACAGCTCCAATTTACAAAATCAGCCTGTTACTCAAGTACTATCTTTAAATTAAATTTTGGATGGCCTAATGATGATTTTGTTAATAGGTACATGGCACAGACCTATGGACCATATGGCCTCGATTCAATGTACCAGCATTGGACCATAGGAGCCAGGATCAGACACCTATTCAACAACTAGTTACCCATTTGGATCCATACGAAAGCCTATCAACTTCAACTTGGCGATAGTGGAAAGGTGTCCCAAGGCATCTATGGTTCGTGTAAATTGAAAACTTTATCAGTGATGTGGAAGGAACCTAGTCTATCCAATAATTCATAAGAACTGGATCTCAAACAAAGGATCTTGGAAGGACATGGTGACCCATGTCCATGTTGTAATCTTGAAGAAGAGGAATCTTCTGGCCCTAGCACTAGCTAGTGGATGTGGCTTGTCATCCACTAAAGGAATCTGTCACTTCATGGAAATTGACAGACGTGGACTCCACCACAGTAAAAAGGGAAAGGTTACGTGCCTAATAGTAACCACGGGTTATCCTTCTCGTGACCAAAAAGATGCTTTGTACAAAAAGTAGATGATAACGCGTTTTAGTGCGCCTGCTTTTCCTGTTCACAGACAATTGGGTCCATCCATGAGGAAACTTGTCAGCCTCAATATGGACATCCTACAGAAATCTTGGCTTAGTGCTTGTTAGTGCATTGATACGTGTCAAATGCATATGGTCAGATTCAAAAACTCTCGTTAATAATTTTGGTTGAGATCTGCCTCTCCAATCTATAAAAAGGAGTTTGGACTCTCATTCTATCATCGAGAGTCAAGTGCAAGTTCTAGTAATTCTAGGTCTGCAAGTAAGGTTCAAGTTAGTCTTCAATGTCGAGACTAGAGAAGTATGCTCTTCCTGCTTTTCAAGAATCAGAAACTCAGACGTCTCTCAATTTAGTTATGTGTCTGTAATATTGTGGAGAATTTGAGCTATATCCTATTGTTAAAGTGATCTTATGTGTGAATTTGAGTATTCCTAGAAGTACTTCAGGTCTTTTATTTTCCTCTAATAAACTTATTGTAAGCCAATCACTCAAGAGAATTTGTTTTGCCTACAAAAAGGCAAGTGAGTTGAGCACAGACTTGATCTATACCATGAGTTATCAGGTCATTGTGATAGGCATTATCTAACCTATCCCAGACTTTTCTTGTAACTCATGTAAGGGAGTTCAAGGCTTGTTTTATCACTTCCTCTTCTAATACTCCAGCATTTGTGGACACATAGTTAGTCATCCAAGCTTTGATAGTATCTATACTCTTCATGTTTTCCACATCTGAAAAACTATCAAAGTTGATCAAGGGTGGTGTGTCGGCCTTGAAAGTTTGCAAAGCAAAAATTGAGTTACAACAAGCTCAACTTTCTCATCAAGTCAAACATAGGCTCAAGCAGCCCAATAACAAAATAAAAACCAAAATCATTTATGCATCATATCCCTAATCAACCTCCACAACATCAGTAATTCAACTTACAATTTATTAGCATGCCTAATGTTAGACCTGCATTTGATGACAAGATTAGAGGTTCCTTCCTTTAAGACAATCTCCAGGAGTGGAGAGGTATAAATAATTAGATCTTTCTTTGGTATAAGACAACCTCTAGGAGTTTTAATGTTTAAGCGGTAAAAATCACCACTTCAGCATATGTGGGAAATTCCCCGATTATCCTAATGCAATTCCAAATGAAATAAGAGGAAAGATACCAAGGTTCCAAGGTAATAATATAGTGATAGGAGAAGAACACTTGAGGCATTTCATCAATGTTACAAATGAATACAAGATTGATCATGAAGATGTGATGATGAAATTATTTATGCATTCCGTAGAAGAAAGTGCCAAAGAATGGTACAAAAGTCTCTCATATAGTAATATTGATTCCTAGGAGGAGTTCAAGAGAGTTTTTAGATTACAATATGGGGATAGGATAGATCCCAACTTTTCTATAGATGAACTTACAACTATTGAAAAGGGGATCAATGAAATAGTGATGGATTTTAATAGCAGGTTCATCATCACTATGAGGAAGGTACCACAAGTCTTAGACCAAATGATTCAATGTGGTTAGTCCTTTACTATGGTGCCTTTGATGCCAAAATTAGTTATTGTCTTCGTTCATCATCACTATGAGGAAGGTACCACCAAGTCTTAGACCAAATGATTCAATGTGCTTAGTCCTTTACTATGGTGCCTTTGATGCCAAAATTAGTTATTGTCTTCGTGACAAAATCCACAAACTTTGAGGGAAGCCTATGCCATAGCCATAAACATTGAAAGTAATATGAGGGCATTAAGAAAGCATATCAAGAGATCAGATGTGAAGATCTCATAGCTAGATAGAGGAATGCCAAACAAATCTCTCACTTCTAAAGAAAAATTAGATAGACTAATGGGTGCCATGAAGGACTTGTAATACAAAGTAGCAAGGAATGAGAAGGGTTTGCCACCTCAAAATACAATGCATTTCAATGAAGGTCAATGTTTTCATAATAGACCTTATAACACTGACTGGTCCAAGAGACTACAACAAGATGATAGAAAAGTGATTCCCAAGCAATGAGGTCCATTAGGGTAAAATTTTTAAGTTGTGTTACACTTTAGGCCAACTTATCAGCATAAATGAATTTAAGCATGTTTCTAACTAAAAATCAATTTTGGTGAAACATATGTTCTAGTTGGATTCAATCTAGCTAAACTAGATCTAGGCCACAACTTTTCTAACTGGAAGTGTCCACTAAATACATATGTAGCATCATTTTTGGGTTAATTTACAAAAAAAATAAAATTATTTAAAAACCTTGATGTTCTAATAACTCCTAATAACATAAATAATATTTTTTCTTAATCTAAAAATGTACCCTTTTGTAGACCTATAAGTTTAGTTTGTAAAAATATTTTTTTTAATATTAAAATTAAAGTGTTTATATTTTCTTTCTTATTTTTACTAAAAGTAGGTCATCAACAACAAAATATGATGTTGATTTTCCTCTCAACAAAAAATACTAAAGATTATTTTAAAAAATTGTAAAAAATATGATGCACTAAAGGAGAGATTCCATGTTAAGATAATATAACTTTTATCCTATTTTGGATAAATTGTTAGGAAAGGTGTCTCAACCTTACAATTATAAAAAAGTATGATTTTTCGGTTAAAATTGAATAAACTCAATTTCTAGTCTATAGAGTTGGTTTTTGGCCAAAATAAAAACTTCAAGTTGTTTGGCACCACCATAGTACATAGATCTCTTTGAGATCAATTTAAAAAATAGGCCCAATCAACCTCACAGATCAAATTTTATGGCCTCCAGAAGTTGGGCCTCCTATATTGGAAAATGTAAAAATGTGTTGGACATATAAAAGAGCTATAAGGGGGAGTTACACATGTTGATGTGTGTTATGACACATCATAAGACATCTTTGGTTGGAAATAATGGAAACCTAAGGATTTGGGTACCACTTTTGGGTGGTTTTGCCTCATGGTTTTGTAATTACCATTTGACAGTTTCATACATTGTATCTCCTATATATTATGTGCTTGAGATGGAGGTTGTGTGTAAGAGTCTTATAAATGTCAAGTTGCCTTAAGATATCTAGTTGGTGATACTCTTGTGAAAGCTTTCTCTACAAGTATATTGTAATCTTGTTGAGATTTTTGAATAATGTATTAGGTTGCTTTTGGAGTGTGGGGTTTTCTCCCAAATGGGTTTTCCCCATGTAAATCACTATGTTGTGGTATGATTGGTATTTATATTTATTTCTATATAATTTATGTAATTGTTGTAAAGATCTAAAAAAAAATTCATAACCCTCCTCTCAAGATTAGTGTAGGAAGTTATTATACTACCGTAGCTTCCCTACAAGTGGTATCAGAGCTAGATCACCTTTGATTCAGTTGTGGGTTGTTGGGTTTTTTCAACTAATCTAGTTTTGAGTGGGATCTTGTGCAGAAGACACTTTGTGATCTTCTTGCAAGAATTTTTAGATGGCAAGCACATCAAGGAGAATAGAGGTAGAGAAATTTTATAGTAACAATTTTGAGATGTGGAAGCTAAAGATGGAAGATATGTTAATTGATCAAGATCTATGGGATGATGTTGATCAGCATATTTCAAGACCTACAGATGCTACTTTGGCTGCTCAATAAGATGTTATGGCCCATAAAGCCAAGGGTCTAATCAAATTATGCATGGAAGACTCTATTTTAATCAATGTCCATGAAGAACCCTAAACTATGGAAGAAACTTGGCGAGATATATCAAGCCAAATCTTTAGTGAAAAATATTTTCTTGAGGAAGAAGTTGTATTCCTTGAGAATTAAAGAGGGTGGATGAATTGCAAACCACCTAGAATCTTTCAATATGTTGATGGCTAATTAGTATCAGTTGGTGTAAAAATAGATGAGGAGGAGAGATGTCAAATCCTAGTTTGTTCTTTGCCTGATTTGTGGGATTCTCTTGTTATGGATATTGGGAGTACCTAAGTTGTCTTGAAAATTGAAGATGTTGTGGGTTCTTTACTTTCTGAAGATATGAGGAGGAAGGTATCCATCAATGCCAAAGAGGCCATGAATGGTCATGGAAGACCTAAAGAAAGAAGCAAGAAGAATGAGAAGTATGACAAATCCAAGTCCAATGGAAGATCCAAATCTCCTACAAAGTTCAAAGTTATTTGTCATAATTGCAGTAAGCTTGGATACTTGTATAAGGAGTGCAAAGAAGAAAAGAAGAAAAAAATAGGAAATTTAATTTTGAAATTATAAATTCGAGAAAGAAGATGGTGATGCGTTCATTGCATCTTTGGCCACTTGTGCAAGTAATGATGCATGGTTAATTGACTCATGTGTATCTTTCCATACGACTCCTAATAGAGATTGGTTTTATGAATATGAAAAATTTGATGAAGGTAAGGTATACTTGGATGATGATTCTCATTTAAATATTTTTGGTCATCATAATATTAAAATCAAATTTCTTGATGGTAGAGTAAACAAGATTATTGATGTACACAATTTATTATATGTGAGCAAACTAATAGATGCGAGTATGCAATTAGTCTTTTCTAATGTAGGATGCAATATGGATAGAGGTGTTATAGTAATCGCTAGAGGTGTCAGATTTAACACACTATATAATCTTGATGGATGCACTATTGAGTGCAATAGTACTTTTGTGAAAAGCAAGTCTATGACTACTTCATTGGAAAAGGTGAGGATTTCCTCTTTAGCAGATGGTCGTGGCTTTTGGGTACCTAAGGGTGCTCTTTCCTCTAAATCAAAATTGCCTGCAAAGAAGACTATATTATGGCACTAAAGATTAGGCCACACTAGAGAAAAGGGTCTAAAGAGCTTGAAAAAGGAAAACTTTGTTGAAGGTTTGACTGATTGTAATCTTGATTTTGATTTTTGTGAGCATTGTATTTATGGTAAAAAATTACGTTCAGTTTTACTTGAGTTCTCATAAACCTTGTGGTGTATTGCATCTTATTCATTCGGATGTGTTTGTTCCCATAGATGTTCCTTCCATTGGAAAATCCACATATTATGTTTCATTTATTAATGATTATAGCATAAGGGCATGGATGTATTTTATAAAGAGTAAATCTAAAGTTTTCAGTTGATTTCAAGAATTTAAAGCAATGGTTGAGTTTCAGACTCAAAATAAAATAAAATCTTTGAGGACTGACACAGGTGATGAATTTTTCTCTAATGATTTTGATAGATTCTGTAAAGATTGTGACATATAGAGATAAAAGACAACTCTGTATTCTCCATAATAGAATGGAATTATAGAAAGAATGAATAGGACACCAATGGAGAAGGCTAGGAGTATGCTTAGTGGTGTTGGTACAGAACAAAGATTTTGGGCTTAAGTTGTTGCCACTATTTGCTACCTAATTAATAGGTGTCCTACATCAACTCTTGTTGATAAAATGCCTATAGAGGTGTGGTTGTAGCCTTAGTCTACAAGTCAGCGAGGAGTAGTAGTTTCCTTGGGTTGTATCCCTAAAACAAAGTTGTAATCTTTTATAGCAATGATCATATTATATTGTGAGTTAATCCACACTGTGGTTTTTCCCTTATTGAGTTTTCCACGTAAAAATCCTATTGTTGTGTTGATTAATGTGGCACATGCTTTACTTTTTATTCTATAAGTAATTTGATTTGATATGCAAAGGAAGTAGTTAAATTTTTGAATATGTTGATTCATCCCCCCTCTCAACATCTCAATGTGCTCAACATGTTGTAGCTCAGATTGTGTGTGGGGATTGAAACCTCTGATAGGTGAGCCTACTGTTGGGTTGGAGCTTAGTTTCTATGGAGGTTGGAGCCTCAAATAGGTTGGAGCCTATTGTTGGGTTGATGCTCAGTTTGTTTTGGAGATTGAAGTCTCTAGTAGCTTGAAGCCTATAGATCTTTAAAAAAGATTACAGTCCTTCTCAGGTTGAAATTCATGTGGGTTGAAGCCTACAAAATATTGTAATTCACTATTTCATTTTTGTGAGGCTGGATTTGGACAGTAGATCCAAGCAGCTTGCTCATTGTGATTTTTCCCTTCTTGGGTTTCCACATAAATCTAGTGTTATGGTCTCTTGTCTGTGTTGGATGAATATTTTATCGTTAACTCACTAACGAAAAAATAGTTATATCGCCACAGCTATGATGAGACAGAGTCTCTCCTCTCAGCAAGGGGAGGTTCCCTTTAGTTGCTTTAACTATTGCAAACAACAGTTTACAAAGCTTATTTACACTAAACACTATTTTCATGGTGATTCCATTTCATCCTATTCTCTTTTTTCAGAATAGATGTTCTTTCTTCAAAATAATAACTTCAATGAAACTGATATTGAATAAGTTCTATCACAAACCACAAAAACACATCTTCTATCACTTCACTTACAATATGCAAACAGAACTATTCGAAGTCAAATGCAAGCCAAAGTCTCCACTCTTCTCCAAGATGATATAAGTAAATCAATACAACAACTTGCAACACAAAGTCTTCAAGTTATTTTATCCTCACGAACATAAACACAATCCTCACAAATGATTTGATAACACAAAGTTTATCACAATCAAATCAAGAAAGTTCTTCAATCACTTGAAATAACCTCCACACCTCAATTATTATCAAAGAAGATTATGATAGAAAGACGTAAGAACAATGATATCATAACACAAATAATCCCAAGACAAAGATTGGAATCAAACTTGCTTTCTTATATTGATAAATATTTGATAATTGATTTTCACAAAAAGCACAAAGTCTTGATTTGCTTCTCAATTCGCCAGAGTTTCTTTGCAATAGATAAAAGATAAAAATTATAAATGAGGCCCTCTTTATTTATAGAGAGAGGCCTTGAGAAAATTTAGGGAAAGCCTAACTACTTTGACTTATTCAAAAATAGGAGTCCTTATTGACTTGGGACTTCCTAAGTTTTTACATGTAATTACATATGAAAAAAGTACATGTAAAAGTGTCCAAAACTAAATGAAAAGTACATATGAAAATACAAAAATATACTAAGACAAAGATCAAATATGTCAACTTCCACTGGCATCCTTCTTTGCTGACCCTTCATACATTGTGATCATTGCTTGCATTTCAATACTAGTTGGTGTCACAGTGTTGTTGGATATTACTCTAGCCTTAGTGATTGTATCTCCGATGGTAGGGGTGACTTTCTCGTGATCTTTCAACTTGACCTTCAAATTGTCTATTGTTACTTGATAATCCATCAAGTTATCCAATGAATCGATTGAGAAAACTTTTTCCTCAAACTCAGCCTACATCATCTTATTGAATTCCTGTATCATTTCATCAATTGGAAGAAACTCATGATTATCATCAATCAATTTACACGGGAGGTGCTCCAACTTGTGCAAGAGACTTAGATCACTATCATCACACAACTCTTGGGCATCTCCTAGTTATTTGATTAATTCATTCAAGACTTACCTTTGGTGAAATAGGCCTTCTTTTGTTGAAACATATGCCTCTCAATTTGTAATAATGTCAATTGAAACAAGAGTCTTCATTTTCATGCTTTCCCATTTTTTCAAACTGGAATCCAGATATTCAATATCTACAGAAATAGAATCTATCAATTCATCTAATTCTGCTCTTACCTTGGCCATTTTTGCTTTTCTTTCTGCTGCTGCCTTCAATAGTGAAACACCCTATGTTGACAATTTCTCTAAATATTCCTCTACAACCTTCCCTTTTGCTTGAGTCTTTTTAGCTTTTTGGACCAAGGGATTTTCAACTGTTACTGCCACTCTATAATTTCTGGTGTCATCATGATTTTTTGTAACACCATGGCTAATTGCTCAGATTTTAATTTGTAGTATTCATTTTGTTTCTTCTCCTCATCATATTTCTCAACAAGAGATGTGGCAGTGACCTGGAAATCAGCTTTAATACCTTCATGTGTTAATTTCCCTAATTCCACCCTAGATATCACATAGTCATTCACATCAAAAGTATCTTTAGTAGCCTCAGGAGGAGGCTTGGCAATCTCTGCATATCTTATCCCCTTATCATCAATAAGCCTTGACATAGTCTTAGGCTTCTTCTTTTGTGCCTTTGGCTTGGGAGTCAGCAGTTTCTCCATATCAATATCATCTAGTGATATCTCTTGTTTCTTTCTCTTAGGAGTATAAGCTGAAAGCCATGGGGGAAGTATTGATGTACTTATATTCTGATCAAGAACCATTGGTGGAGTGGAAAGAAATGTACTTTCACATGTAGTAGTAACAATGGGATGAGTATTGGTGAACACAACACTTGGTACATCCATATTAACGGCTTGCTCAAAACCCAAAACAAATTGCTCAAACATTGCAAAACCATCAATGTCATAAGAAGGGGATGACAAACTAGGAATAGATCCAGAAGAATGAAGAACATTATCAAAATTCACATTAGAATCACCAAAAATTATTTTGGAAGATGATGGAGACTCAGATGATCGAATGTGAATGGGTGACATTGGGGTTATAGGAGGATTAGGCACAGAAACTGAAATAGGCACATTTGGATGAGGAGAAGAAACATCAGTATCCTGTAACACATCTCCATGTGGAGACATAGTTGTATCATGTTCATCTTTTTCTTCTTTCTCTTGTTCACCCTCATTGTCTGATGCAGACTTATCCTCAACATCCATATCATTAACATTCATGCCTTCAGAAGTTGGTTCTTCAACATCTTTCTCTGCATCAACTTCCATTTCTTTAGCAACATATTCTTCCTCTGCTTCTCTAGCTTTACTTCCTCTTGTCACGAATTTGATCTTAGGCTTAGAAGCCTTAGATGTGCTAGGAGAATCATTCTTATTCTTGGTTCTTATCTCAGCTTTCTTTCTTATTTTCTCAAAAACATCTTCATCTGAACTGGTTATAAAATCATTTAATGGTATACCTTTGCTTTGGAGCCATAGGTTTGTATTGGCTAACACGGGCTCAAACCTTTTCCTTAAGGAAGTCCATTCCTTCTGAGACCATTGTATAGGAGGTAGAGGAGAATTTGTAATCTGCTCATTATCATATTTGGGATTAACCAGTTCTTCATTATCTACCATACCTTCAGGGATATCAGCTAAACCCAAATATTCAATTTGGTCCAGAGATAACCTACTGTAGTCTAGCTTTCTGATTTCCTCTTCTATCCTCAGATCAACCCAGATGTCCTCAACCATTGGCTCATGAAATTGAGTCTTTCTTTTGATTTTATCCTTCACTCCTCTATAATCAAATTTTGGTCTCCTCTTGAATTGCTTCATAGTTACCAATTGCATTTTAGTTTCCATAGCCCTAGATTTTGCTGCGGTTGAAACTGAATATCTACCGATCTCAACAGGAAATCTAAAACCAGGCTTCTTTAACTCCATTTGCTTATTGTGGACAAAAATCATTTGTCGACACAGCTCCATCAGAACCATTTTATCAAAAGGAAATCTTGGCAACATATACGGATATCCTTGGAAAAAGCCAACCCTTAAGTATGTGAAAGTAAAAAATTGAAGAAACAAACAATCAAATCCATTTACTACTGACCATGCTTCATCTAAAACTCTTCTTTCTTCTAACTGAGGATCAAAAAGGCACAAGAACATAGCAAAGAAGGCATCATTTACCCTTCTAAAATGGTGGATTCAACCCTTCAATGTAAGTTGAGGATAATAATGATAAACAGGAACAACCCTCATATCCCCTTCAGATGTCAAGCCTGGGAAAATCCTCATTAAGGTTGCTATGTATACAAGATAGGAAGTCATAGAATTTGAAGGTAGTAGATACCTTGGTCAATTGTTTATGTTCACCCCAGAAGATAGTATGTTTGCCCTGAAGTATAATTTTGATGAAATGATACATTCATTCATGAAAAAGTAAAGAAGAAGCTAGTCCCCTTACTCTACTGAGAAGATGATGCAGGAGCATCCAGGGTGTAAGAGAAATCTTGCATCAACCAAAAAAAATATTGTTTCTTTTCAATAAGGGCTAAATTTGGCAAGGTTACTATTTTTAGTAAGTTTGCATTTGTGCACAGTTGAATACAAAATCTTACACAGACCTCTAGAATGGTGAGTTGAAGCTAATGGTGAAGAAATCACTTCAATATCATTTGTCATTTGCGAGATATTAAAATTTCAAATTCCAAAAATCCTATTGAAATATTCAAAGTCAAATTTGAGGCACTTAGAGGCTACGGATGGACCCAAAATTTGGTGGGAAACCCAAGTAGACTACCTTTTGCTACCACTTCTACACCATTGTCTTTTTGAGAGCTTTTTGAAAAGGTATTATAATTGAAAATCTAATGGTTGGATCAAAAGTTATGGCCCTGCGAAGTTGACCTATTTTTGGAGGGAGATGCAAATTTCAATATTAAGCTGGTGGCCGCTAAAAAGGGCTATATATGACCATTTTTGGGAACCCTTGGGGTAGTAGAGTTCAGGGGGAAGGTATAGAGTCAGGAAAAGGCAGGAAAATAGAAACCCTAGTTGATTTGGGGTTACAGAAGGCTAAAGATTCCAGAGTCTTGAGAGAGGGAGTTGTAATGTGTTGCAGCCTATAGGGGATTCATTCTCTGATTGTATTTGATCTTCTCTAATTTAATGTTTTGCCTATATTAATAAAATATCATTCTATTTTCTATGTGCAATTTATGTTATTATGTGTTTGAGTTACCCCCCTTTATCAGAAGAGTTATTAGATCACCCACTTCCTTGACAAAATCACTTCGAGGAAAGCTCCTTGGCCACCTAGACAAGTTTGGCCTTGGAGTCTTAAGCCACTTGGTATTAATTATCCTTTTAGCCTTCTCAGAATTCTTATCATATTCTTTCTGAGCAATAGTAAAATCAAGTTTCACAACCTCAACAGGAGTAGGACACATGAAAACCTTATCAACAAACTCTGGATCCAGTCTCATGATTACATTACTGTGAGCATCAACCACTGCTCTGGTATCTCTATTATAGAAATGAGCAACCTGGAGAACAAACTCTATATTGTGTAAAGCCATTGGGAATGAAGACACCAAGTGAATGTTGCTCTTGACAATCTTTTGCATAAGAGGGCTAGGGTTATCTGACTTAGTCCTCTCTACAAATTCAGTCATATCCACATGACCGATCTCTGTGTCCCAAATATCATCAACATTCAAAGTGACCGAAGTGATTGGGAAAATACCTTAATACTTGTATTTCATTGCTTTTGCTTTCTTCAGAGACAGCTGAGTCATTTGGAAAAATTACTCCTTCGGATGAAGACCTCGGTAGCTACTTGCAATAGAAATTGTAATCAAAGAGTCATGATTCAGCAGTTAGGGGAAATACTGGAAATTTTGGGAAATTGCATATTTGTTGATCATGACTGGAGGGATGAGCTTGTAAGGGCTAAAGTGCAAGCGAGTCGAAAAACTGGATAAGAGCGGGCTCAGGATAGTAATTCATAAAATCCTCTAGTGTTAGAAAAATTTGGGAGAATGAATGCATGGGCAACAAATTTTGCCGCCCTTGCATGTTAGGAGAAATGCAAATGTCAGGGTGGCTAAAATTGTCAGTCTTGTAGGTAGGTCGATAGATTTGCAAGGCAGTGTATAGGCGTCAATTTTTTCCACTTTCTCAGGGGAAAAACTTGCTTTCTGCAAAGAGAAATGAGTGGTAAAAATTAGAGCTTTCGCATGAAGGGACCATCAACATCACATGTTTGAGCGACAAAATTCACCGACTCAACATGTGATGAAAGTTTAAAGTTTTAATGTTTAAGTGGTAAAAATCACTGCTTCAGCATATGTGGGAAATTATGTTCTTAGGACATGTATCGGCTGTGTTTTTTACCACCGATACACTTCGGTATTCAAAGAAAGGAATGTGATGTTGGCTAAATTCGCTGACTCAACACCAGGTAGATCGGCTAAGAAAAATGTGCATCAACGGCTAAAATGCCCGATGATACACAGGTCTCAACAAGGCAATAGAAACCTAAGTTTTCAAAACACAACCAAGATCTAACATTTATAAAAACTTAGGATTTGGTTTTGCTAAAATCGGTGAATTTTTGCCTGACAAAATGAAGGAAAAAAGAAACCTGGGGCTACCAAAAACTAGGGTTTAAAAGCGACTCAAAAAGGAAAACAAAATGAAAAATGATTCGTTTAAAAACTTAAAACAATAACATTTACAAGAAATGCAAACAAACATTTCATCATACATAGGAAAACCCTGAAGAAAAAACAATCACAAAAACTAAAAAATAAAAGCTTACCTCTAAAAAGAGACCAAAACCCTAGGCGCGATCACGAAGTCAAAATCCACTTCAATCCGCAGTTCACGCAATCCAATTGGCTTTACAAAGGGTTTGACGGCTTATCTCTAAAGATTAAGAATGAAAAATAAACAAAAACAATAACTAAATGCCTTTAAAAGGTTTATAAAAGATTGCATCAATCCTGGCACAAGTGCCATTAATGCGTCACTAGATACGCTTAGATCTTCTCAAGCGGCAAATTTTGCCGACTCCGCATAACTGAGATGACATGCCATAGCGGTAGAATTTACCTCCTCAACATACAAAAGAGTAAATAACATGCTAGGCGGCAAAATTCGCTGCCCTTGCATGAAAAAGGGAAAACTCCAAGAACATGCATAATCGGCGAATTTCATGCCCTAGCATGTCAATGATAAAAATTTTCTAACTCCTAAAAAGGGCCAAAATTGATATTTCGACAAGCTTGTAACTTAGCTGGTTTTCACGAATTTCGAGGAATCATCTAAGTGGAACGTTACAATTTATCCTTAGGTGTTAGAGGACTATGCACAAGATCAAGGAGACTTTCCTTGAAGTATGTACTTAGAGTGTAGGCTATGAAATGGACAAGTTTTGTAGGGTTCATCCTACAAAATGAGCACAACTGATTTTGAGGACAACAGTCTAGATGTGTGATTTAACTTATGCTTGCATAGTTCTTTCATATTCTGCTTGATGCGGTTTCAATAGAATTGTTTTAAAAAAGTGGCATATACTAATTCACTCCCCCTCTCAGTATATCAGTGTGTTCTAAGAATTGGTATCAGAGAAAGGTTCCTTGGTACAGACTAACAGCTAAAGGTAGATCTTAGATTTGAACACATGGCTCAGGTAGGATACTCTGCTTCTAAAAAAGCACCTCTATTTGATGGAACTAACTATGCTTTCTGGAGTGTAAGGATGGAAGCCTATCTTACCTCGCTAGGGTACGATGTTTAGAGAGTTGCAATGGATCAGTATACTGAACCTGCTCATCCTATTACACATTAGAATGCGAAGAAGGCCCATGAGAACAATGCTAAAGCAAAGAATGCCATCTTAAGTGGTTTAACCAATTCAGATTTTGTCAAGGTATTGTAGTGTATGATGGATATGGACATATGGGATAAACTCAAAAGTCTATATGAAGGGGATGATAAAGTAAAGCAAGCAAAATTGCAGACCTACAAGGCTGAATTTGAAAATCTGAAGATGAAGGAAGAAGAGAACATTGCTGACTATTTTCTTCGAGTAGATTAGGTTTTAAATGCTATCAGAGGTCTTGGTGAAAAGATGGAGGATCTAGCAGTTGTACAGAAGATACTGATATCACTCCCACAAAGGTATGATTCAAAAGTTTCTACTATTGAAAAAGTAAGAGATTTAAATGTATTCAAAATGGATGAATTATATGGTTCACTTACTGCCTATGAAATGAGAGACGCAAGCAAAGAAACATCTAAGAAAGAAGTTGCTTTCAAAACATCTAAGAAAAATAGATCTGAGTCAAGTGATGCATCTGATAATGAGGAAGCCAACTTTGTAAGGAAGCTAAAGAAGGGATCAGGTAAGTACAAAGGTAAGTTATCTTTCAAGTGTTTCAACTGTGGAAAGATTGGGTATTATGTATCAAAATTTCCCCTTAAGAAGAGTGAAGATAACAAGGGTTTCAAAAGATCTAATTTTAACAAGAACAAGAAAAGCCTTTACTCTAAGAATGATTACAGTTCAATAGAAGAAGAAGAAGACAACTGTGCATTAGAAAATGAAAAAGTAGAAGCTCTATTCATGGCTATGGAAGTCTTGGACAACTCAGATAGTGTTGCTATTGATAAAGAAGAAGAATGCAAAGTTGATTTTGAAGGTGAACTAATCTTTGCTCTTGAAGACTTGGATCTAGTAAGGAAAGAAAATGAAGAACAAAAGGCCAAGCTTATAGAATTAGAGGAGATGAATGTTAACTTGAATATTTAGATTGAAGAGGGAAACAAATTGTAGACATGGTGAATATAGCCTTCAAAGCCAAATCAGATGAATATTTAAAACTTGAAGAATAAATTGTTACATTAAGAAAGGAGGTTGAAAAGGTTCACACTCAGCTGAGTAAGAATATCAAATTTGGGCTATGATGAAGAAATCTCACAACCTCTTGCTCCTGCAAAGAAGACTGACCCAAAGAAGACAATGTCAAATGAAGAAATCTCAATGAAGAAGGATAGTACAAAAATTGAAGAGGTTGATTTCATTCCTATTATTTCTCAAAGAATAAGATTCAGAAGATCAATTCCTGCAAGACAAATCCTCATGAACAAGTTTAACTTTGCTTTCTCTTGTTATTATTTCAATTGTATTCAGTATGGTCATAAAGTTGTTGAATGCAAATCAAGAATGAGAGAAGCAATTTTGTAAGTAGAAATTATTTTGCCCCTTTGTTTGATTTCAATATAATATGTCATATTTGCAACAATTTTGGGTATAGAGCAAGGTTTTGGAGAAGTGGCTTGGCAAAGTCAAAATCTCAAATGACTAATTTTGATAACCAAGAAAAGTGGATAGACGTTTTTGAAAATTAGATAATTGGAGATAAGAATAAAGGAGTTATGACTAGGAGAAGCCTCAGAGAACAAGTAAATTTCTCATTGTTGTCCAAGATAGAACCAAAGAACTTTTTTGAAGCCAACAAGGATGAAAGTTGGATTGATGCAATGCAAGAAGAGTTAAATCAGATTGAGAAGAATAAAACTTGGGAACTTGTTCCAAGGAAAAAGTACAAGAATGTGATTGGAACCAAATGGGTTTTCAAAAATAAGTTGAATGAAGATGGAGAAGTGGTTAGAAACAAAGCAAGATTGGTCTGCAAGGGCTATTCACAAGTGGAAGGCATTGATTTTGAGTAGACGTTTAATCCTATGGAAAGAATGGAAGCAATAAGGATGTTCCTTGCATTTGTAGTTCACAAAGACTTCAAGGTATATCAAATGGATATCAAATCTGCTTTCTTGAATGGTGACTTAGAAGAAGAAGTTCATAGAGTAGCCTGAAGGATTTCAGCTATAGAAGATTGGAATATGGTATCTAGACTCAAGAAGGCATTATATGGTCTCAAACAAGCACCTAGGGAATGGTACGCAAGGTTGGACAAGTACCTACACCAGCAAGGTTTCAAGAAGGGGGTTGTTGATAGCAATCTTTATATCAAGATTATGTGTGGTGATGTGTTGACAGTTGTAGTTTATGTTGATGACATTATTTTTGGAGGAAATGAGGAGTTGTGCAAGATGTTTGCTAAAGAGATTTAAAAAGAATTTGAGATGTCTATGATTGGTGAGCTTTAATTTTTTCTTGGACTTCAAATTGCTCAATCAGACAAGGGTATGTTTATTTCACAAACTAAATATGTCAAGGAGATGTTGAAAAAAATTGGTATAGATGAATGCAAACCTATGAGCACACCTATGGTTATAGGCTGACACCTAAGAAAGGATGATGAGCCACCTCAAGTTGATTAGACTCTGTACAAATCCATGATTGGAATTTTATTGTACTTGACTACCTCAAGGCCAAACATTATGCAATTCGTTTGTATGGTGGCCAGATTTCAAGCTGGTCTAAAAGAAACTCATGTGAAATTTGTTAAAAGGATTTTCAGATATTTGAAGAGCACATTGGACTATGGATTGTGGTATGAGAAGTAGAAGGATTTCTCTTTGACAGCATATATAGATGCAGATTGGGCAGCCAAAACTGACGATAGAAGGAGCACAGGTGGTGGAGCTTTCTCTCTAAGCAGTAGATTGGTTTCATGGTTAAGAAAAAAGTGAGATTCAGTTGCCTTATCAATAGCAGAAGCAGAATACATTGTAGCAATAGCTTGTACTCAGGTTTTGTGGATGAAGCATACATTGAAGATATAGGAGTTCTATATGATGAGCCCATTTCAATTTTGTGTGACAATACAAGTGCAATTAACATATCAAAGAATCTAGTGATGCATTCAAGAACCAAGCATATATCTATTAGGTATCACTTTTTGAGAGAAAAGGTTGTTGATCAAGAGGTGAAATTGGAGTATGTGCCTACAAAGGGTCAGATTGCAGATATCTTCAAAAAACCTCTTCCTAAAGAGACATTTGAATACTTAAGGTAGAAGCTAGGAGTGATATCACTCTCACCAAATCAATAAAGATTTATGATAGAGCATCTATCCAGGAGGAGCAATATAAGGCATATTCTTCATCCCTGTTTGGATAGTGGCTACCTCTCAGGGAGAGCAGGTAGAAAGGAGATAGTATAGATGAGTAGAGTATGGTATGGCTTGGTCAGGGGGAGCTAGTTTTGGCAGTTGTAGTTTGAAATTAGTTGGTTGCATCCCTTTTCTATTGATGTCAAAGGGGGAGAAAATTCATAAGTTGTGTTGCAGTTCAGGGAGAGACAGAGTAAAGGGGAGCTTTGCAAAAGAAGTTTGTTTATGTTTGTGTTGCCATCAATGACAAAGGGGGGATTGTTGAAGTGTTGTCATTAATGTCAAAAGAAAGTTTAGAGATGAAGATGACAAAGAAAATATGCTAAGGTATGAATGATTTCTGCCTAAAGTATCAGCAAAAGTTGGTTCATAGTTTTTTTGGTGATCATCAGAGTTTGGGTTTTCGACCTTATCCCTTCTCTAGGTTGAGGAAATAAGAAGGGCCAGAGTGGATGGCCCGATCGCAAAACTCTGATATATGCTAAGTGATTAGGAGTCAGAGGGAGGAGATGTTCCTTGTTGAGCTCAAATGAGAAGATGTTACTTAGAAAGCCTAGCACATGAACTCTGATATATACTAAGTGATCAGGGATTGGAGGGCAAAGCTATCCTTTGATTGACTCTAGATAAGGAAGGTGATAGACAAGAAGTCTGATGCCTAATAAGGAGGGCGATAGAAAGGAAGACCTATCTACATGTCAACTCATCGCAGCAATGCAAGGAATATTCATTGGTACCTTTATGCAACGAGCTCTTGTGATCCATCGCAAGTTTAGCAAAGACATGTCCAGGCGTCAACTTATCACAGTAGTGCAAGGAATATTCTTTGGTATCTTTCTACAATGCGCTCTTGTGATCCACTAAGGAAGAATTCAACGAGACTAGAGGATACCCTCTAAGGCTTTCAAAGAGCAAGGCAGAGGACTTGAAGACCGATCTTTGACGCTCCACGAGTTCGGTTAATGCAAAAGGAAAAGACTTAAATATCTTGTCTAAGGCTGACTTGGTAAAAATTGTTTAATGGCTAGTTTAATTGAAGATTTGTTGGGACAGTTGTAGTGGTGTGTGATTGCTTAGATTTGGCTCCTGACCCATTTTTGGGCCAACCTAAGGAAGAGTATATTGGGCCCATTCTGTTAAAATGATTGCATTGGAATTCAAAAATCAGTTGCCAACCTTGAAGGATGTTATTGGTGAATATAGTTCCAACATGGAAATGTTTTTGTTCTACACTTTGGTATAAAAGAGAGTTTAGTTTGTGCTTTTGGGAGAATCCGTGTGTGTAAATGAGAATGTGAGCTTTGCATCAAAATATTTGTCTGTGTCTATGCGTGTGTAGATGTGTGCCTAAAAAAATATCTATTTAAATGTATTTGTAAGTGTGAATGAGAAGTGAAATACATCAAGTGACCAGGCATGAACAGAGAAGTGAAGTTGAAGTATACGAAGAGTATGAATTGAAGATCTTGTGTTTTCTCAATTTTGTGTAAGTAGTGAATGTTCTTTACTACTATTTCAGTTTTCTAAGTTGTAGCTCATATTGTGTGTGGGGGTTGAAGCCTCTAATAGGTTGGAGCTTAGTTTCTATGGAGGTTGGAGCCTCAGTTAGGTTGGAGCCTATTGCTGAGTTGATGCTCAATTTGTTTTGGAGATTGAAGTTTCTGGTAGGTTGAAGCCTACAGATCTGTAAGAAGGGTTGCAGTCCTTCTCAGGTTGAAATTCCTGTGGGTTGAAGCCTACAAAATATTGTAATTCACTGTTCCATTTTTGTCAAGCTGGATTTGGACAATAGATCCAAGTAGCTTGCTCATCATGGTTTTTCCCATCTTGGGTTTCCACATAAATATGGTGTTATGGTCTCTTGTGTGGATGTGTGATTTTGCTTATGATTACATAGTTATTTCATATTCTGATTGATGCAGTAGAGATCTTGTTGTTTCAGTAGAATTGTTTTAAAAAGTGGCATATACTGATTCACCCCCCCCCCCCTCTCAATATATCAGTGTGTTCTAACACTTTGACCATGTTACTCCCAATTAGATCTTGAACCTTGTGTCTAAAACCTATATAATTTTTCTATAAAATGTCCACTAAAATAATGATAATTATAATATACATTCTCATTATAGCATTTAGGGAGTGGTTGAGTAGTATCTATAGGATGAGGAGGGAAAATGATAGTATTTTCACTCAACAACATTTGAAGCAAATTGTCTATAAAATTATCAAATTTAGTAAACTTTCTTATCTTAGATGGTATAAAAAGAAGGAAAAGTAAATTTATTTTCCTTTATTTGTATTTTCCCTCTTTTCATTGTCCTTCGAAAAATAATTTGACTTTTGAAATTTAGAAAGGTTAGAAGCATTTTAACTTGGACCATAACTAAATTCATTTCTTGCAAACAACTTATAATATTCCATAGTTTTGACATGAGCACATAGATCCATAAATGAAACAAAACTATTGAGATACACATTATTCTAAAATGGTTTGATAAGCCCTCTAATAAAGATATTCTAAACCTTTGAATCATGCAAAGGTGTAATCAATTTGGAACACATAAAAGAGATGTTCATTACATCATCACTAATTATTTCATTTAATCCTTGGGCACACTCAAATAAACTAGCAAATATAACTCTAAGGCCCATATTCACTTTGAATTGTTAATGAAATGATTTTTCCAAATCACTAAATGAATGAACAAATCCATGAAGCAATGTATCAAACCATTCAATAACATAATCTTTAAGTGTTCTTGGAAATAATTTTGCTAGCATTTTATCCTCATATAAAAATTTGGACATGTAGTTGTATAAGACTTAAGATGTGTATTAGGATCTCCTTTGCCATCATACATAGAAAACCTTAGTGATATAAAACTTGTAGTAAATGGAAACATCAAAATCTCAAAAGCAAGTGGTATTTATCTAGAATCTAAATCTTCATCATCTTGTCTAGTATTCTTATTATCCACTTTCTCATTCACTTCAATATTTTGGATTAGTGTTGTAACGACCCAATCCTTGTTACCCAAAATTTAGCACTAATTTTTTTCTTTGTTATTAATTTTTAATCAAGTTATTATATGTTCAATTCAGTTGTATACTCTAGTACTTCTATCCAAACAGGATATGCATTTGTCCAATTGGGACAAGCATCTATCCATAAGGGATAGGTGTTCCTCCATCCAAACAGGATGGGCATCTATCCTAATGGGATATGCATCTATCCATAAAGGAAATAGGAACGTGCTTTGGTTAGAGACTTAACCCCACCAGGAATCAAATGGATCATGAGCCACTCACTGAAGACTACACCCCCTGACTGACTAAAGGGAGTACACCGAGGTTGTCATCATTTAGGAGTAATACATATATATAAAGTTTATTTGCTTGAGTCCTGCCTCAGAATTTGGCCTAAAGCCTCGGGGAGTCAAGTGAATCCATTCGGGATTCTTCTAAGTTATATGTTGAATGTTTTTCTATCTCATCTTTATATTAGGGTTTCATCTTTAATTTCCTTGTTGAAAATTTATGTTGAAAGGTTGAATCAATAGAATGAGAGTTTTCACACCTCCCAACCCCGTGCCTAAAAGCCTACACACTTAGAACATTATTCATTCCCCTGGCTGCCTACATACCCACTTCTAAATGGGATTGAGGTGTAGTTTATATGTAGCTATGTTCACTATTCTATGTTTTATGTGAACTGTTTAATGTGGGTACGTAGCCTTTTCTAAGGCCTAGTTTCCCTAGACAATTCCTCTGCGATTGCTACCCATGAAGGGAGTAATTAATAGCTATTTGGTCTTCTTGACCAATACTTGTTTACTAAATTGACTACTTCCTAATCCTATCAAAGTAAAACTTTACAACTACATGTTTAATGATCCATTTTTCCCCCTTTTGATATTATGCTTCCTTCATGAAAAAATGTTCTAATTTTGATAATTCTACAAGGTGATTCCAAGTTCTCTTTAAGTAAAACCGTGTAATGAGATTTATTTTCTAAGTTGGATAAACTCGTTTGTTCAAGCAATTAATCTTGTTAGTTTGGTGTCCATGGCAGATTACCCCTCCCTCGAACTTAACACCATGGTGTTCCTTATTACTCCTTGATGATTTAAAGGGACGATGCCATAGACGTCGTTATTGCAGCTATGTTAGGCAGTATGTGCAGTAGTTCAATACGACAACATTAATCATAAACGTGACCTAGAGGCACTATAGATATTGAATACTGCAAGATGGTTTTTGTTTCAATATCTTGATTAAGTTGTTTACCTAACTAGAAAGAAAAGAAAATTTCATATTCATTTCAAAATGCTACAAAAGATAATTTGGGAAACTAAACTAAATATCCATTGAAATATTACAATTCTATAATTCATTGAATTGAAATAATTCCTAACAAGTTCCCATCTACACTACTATTTTGAAGGTTGATCGAATTTGAAAACATATTTTGTGACTAACTAAAAGAAGAAGAAATTCTAAATGTCTAACATATCTTGAAAAATATCAAAATTCAAAGAGTAAAAGCGACCCTAAGACTATCATTTTTAACTTTTCATCAATTTTGAAATAATATTAGCCAACAACTATTTACCCTATACTTTCTTCTAAAAATGTGAAAGTCTTTTAAAACTAATTAATTTCACTAGTATCAAACCAAAAATCAATACATGAATAGATGAATAACTAGCACAATAAGGAGGAAATTGAGTGAAATGACGATATTTATACTAATTATACACATTGGATAATATTATTAGATCATACTTTTCTATAGTTTAAGAGACATAAGAACTTCAACGTTTCTAATGACAACATCATTTAATATGTACTAGTGTTAAATAGGATCATCAATCCTAATAGATTATTAACATCTTTTGGAGTATGTTTAAAAGAAAACATAGTAAGTTGTTTCACTAAATTTTCCTACTTATCCCCAAACCCTTTTGGGCCTATGTAATAGAATTAAAACTTAGGACAATTCCTTTTTAGGTATTACAACTCACATTTCATGCCTAGACTATACTATAATGTTGAAAAGTTCACTCTTTGCTTTGTTTGCCTTCCTATATGACTATCCTTGATAATATAATTGTGATAGATTGCATCCATCTAAAAATAGAGAAACTCGTTTCCATGTAATGATTCAAACAATAATGAGAAATTGTGAGCTTTCCTCTAGATAATAATGGGATTCAAACATACACAATTTCTAAGCATTTTGTCTTTAAGTCTAAAAGTTCATTGTCCTTTCCTTCTAAAGGTTCAAAAAGTGGTATAAGGAATGTTAATGATAAGTAGTATCTTTGCTTAAAGCTCACAGTCATGATCAAAAGCACTATTTATCGTTAACACCTAGTTGAGTCCATTATGTTAATTTTAAAGTAGCTCAAAAAAGTGTTCTAGTCTCAAGTGGTGATTACGAGGCTAGAAACACAACTGGAATAATTATCTCCATACCTAGAAAATTGATTTCTCAAGAGACTTCTAGACATTAGGGTTTGTTAGAGTCTAATTAATCTTAGCCATTGATTGAGATTAAATCATGGCCATTAGTTTTCAATGAGAAGATTATAAAAGAGGATCAATGGTCATTTAGAGAGGACAAATCTAAAAAATATTTGCAGCGATAGCAAATAAATAAATTTGCAATAAAACAAATAGATTTGCAGTGAGAGCAAGGGCATAGTGATAGCGTTGGAGACAACTACAGTGGAATTTCTGCAGGAGAAATTGGGAGAACAATTTTTGGAGGAGAATATTGCCGGAGCTCTGTCAATAAGAGGCAAGCAGTTTATGTATCTCTTGATTTGTTGAAATTTAATAAAATTTCTCATCTGCAGTACTGGTTTTCCCTTTGGGGTTTTTCCAAGGACAATTTGTCCAAAAATATTGTGTTCATTATTTTGCATATTTTATTTTTCTATCTCCATGATTATTTGTGAAGTTGCAGCTGTATTATTTTTTAATATTTGTTGTGAATTAATTTCGGCAGTCAAATAATATATATAAGATAGGAGATTAATAATCAATAGCTGCAATAGAATTTTCACATGGTATCAGACCAGATCTGAGGGCAGAAAAGGTTCAGTTCAGGGACAGGGAGAAAGAAAAAAATAATAAATAAAAAATCTAAGGTTTATAAAACTCAGGTTGACCTCTTCAAAATTATTATTATTTTTTCTTTTGAGATGGCCTCAGCAAGTTTAAGAGATCAGGATAGATTGGATGGAGCCTCAAATTTTGGTGTCTGGAAAGCTAGAATTTCTTTATTACTGGAAGAGAATGGTATCAAGGAATATGTGACCAATGTTATCCCTGTACCTACAGATGCAACACAGCTCTTAGCATATAAGAAGGAAGATGCCAAGGCGAGGAAGCTGATTCTTGACGGTGTTAAGGATCATATTGTTCCGCATATTGCAGAGTTAGATACAGTGAAAATGATGTGGGATGCCATTATGAATCTATACTAGAATGCTACCATTAACCGAAAGCTGATTCTCAGAGAAAAGTTGAGGAATACCTGGATGAATAAGGGAGAAGATGTCACAAGCTACCTCACCAGACTTAGACTTGTCAAGGATGAGTTGGCAGCTGTTGGAGACAAACCAAATGATGACGAGCTAGTACAAATAGCCCTAAATGGGTTTACTAAGCAGTGGGATGTCTTTGTTCAAGTTATTACTGGACGAGACACCTTACCGAGTTGGGATTGACTATGGAGTGACTTCATTCAGGAGGAGCTTAGACTAAGTCTTGTCAGTGGAACCAGCAGTAATAGTTAGAAAAGTGAGGTGGAACAGGAAAATGTTGCCCTAGCAAGAAAAGGGAAAGCGAAGAAAGGGTCTGGCAAAGGATCAAATCCAAAAAGTGAGAAGAAGAAGAAGAAGGACTTGTCTAAGATCAAATGCTATGGCTGTCACGAGTTCGGCCACTATGTCAGCGATTGCCCACAAAGGAAGAAAGATGAAAAGAAAGGAAAGAAGCAAACGGCAGCTTTAGCAAGTGTAGATGAACTTTATAGTAGAATGGAGGATGAGTTTGCACTCATAGCTTGCCTAACTAGATCAACCTCACAGGGTGTTTGGTATATAAACAGTGGAGCATCATTTTATATGATAGGAGTTAGGGAGTACTTCTCCAGCTACAAGGAGGAGGACATCAAATTCCAAATTCAGATGGGGAACAAGTCCAAGCGCAATCCAGTTGGGAGAGGGACTATTCTATTTCAGAGGGAGAATGGCAAGCCTATTTCCATTCATGATGTGTTGCATGTGCCAGGCTTGGGCATGAATCTAATTTCTATATCTGTCCTTCAGGATAAAGGCTACGATGTACTCTTTAGAGGGGGTGCATGTTTTAATCAAGCATAAGGATTGAAAATCACCCATAACTATTGGAGTTAGGAGCGGCCGACTTTATAGGTTATAGTTTGATACTCCTGAGGCACTAGTGAGTAGCAATAATCCTAGAGATCAAGGAGAGCTATGGCATAGGAGGATGGGCCATATACATCATGGAGCACTTAAATTTCTTCCTGAGATAGTGACAGGTGTTCCAGAGATGAGCACAGAGCATGATGATGTATGTAAGGGATGTGTGTTGGGGAAATTTGTGAAAGAAGCTTTTCCAAGGAGTGACACTAGATCTAAGGGGGTTCCTGATATAGTACATTCAGATATATGTGGACCAATGTCAACGAAGTCTCTTAGAGGATACGAGTACTTTGTTACTTTTATTGATGATTTCTTCAGGAAGACCTGGATATACTTCTTGAAGACCAAGGATGAGGTCTTCAGTCACTTCCAAGAGTTCAAAGCTCTTCTGGAGAATTCGACAGGCAGGAAGGTAAAGGTTCTTCGGTTAGACAATGGAGGTGAGTACAAAGGGAAAGAGTTCTAGGAGTTCTGTACTAGGGAAGGAATCAAGAGAGAGTGGACCATTCCTTACAACCTGCAGCAGAATGGGGTTGCTGAGAGGAAGAATTATTCTATATCAGAGGCAGCAAGGGCTATGTTGTATGACCAAGATATGCCACATTACTTATGAGCAGAGGCATGCAGTACAGCAGTATACATACACAACATGGTTCCACATAAGGTATTGGGCAAGATGACACTAGAGGAGGCATTCTCAGGGAAGAAGCCAAATGTCAGTCACTTCAAGATATTTGGGAGTTTGGCATTTTGTCACATTCCAGGGCCTACACATTCCAAGTTAGATCAAACTGCAGAGAGAGGGTACTTTGTGGGGTACAGCGAGACCTCAAAGGCATATCAAATATTTATTCCAAGGACCAGGAGGATTATAATTAGGCATGATGTCAAATTCATGGAGGACAAGGCATATAGGAGGTCCAGAGATTTGCCAGCAGGTGATCAGAATGAGCAACCAACAGAAGCTCCAAGGATTGTTCAACCAGAACAAGGGCAACGAAGCACGAGTATAGTTACTAGTACAAGCACAGGCTCAAGTGCTGAGAGTTCACAGAGTATGGAGCAACAGATACAGCAAATCTAAGAGATGCATCAAGAAGATATGGAGTTTGATATTTCATCCTCTATAGTTGACAAGAGGAACCATGAGGTTCAACAGACACATAGGGATACTCAGGAGTTTGTGGGAGCTCCTAGGATGAGTACTAGACAACGGAAACAACCAGCCAGGTACAATGACTATGTGGCATCAGTTAGTTAGTTGGTAGATAGCAAGCCTTCCAGCTATCAAGAGGTTGCACAGCAACAGGTGTGGCAAGATGCGATGATTGAGGAATATACCTCAATAGTGCAGAATAATGTGTGGGAGGTTGTGCCTAGACTGACAGATAGAGCAGTGGTTGGATCATGTTGGATCTATAAGATTAAGCATAGTGCAGATGGTAGCATCAAGAAATACAAGGCAAGGTTCATGGCCAAGGGGTTCTCTCAAAAGGAGGGAAGAGACTATGAGGAGACATTCGCTCCAGTGGCCAGGTATACTTCTATACAAGCTATAATCTCACTTGCAACACATATGGGATGGTAGATCCATCAAATGAATGTCAAGATGATATTTCTTAATGGTGAATTGGTAGAGGAGGTATACATAGAACAACCAGAGGGTTTTATAGTACACAGCAGTGAAACCCATGTGTGCAGATTGAAGAGAGCTTTCTATGGACTCAAGTAGGCTCCCAGGGTGTGGTATGAGCGCATTGATAGATACTTGCAGGGAACAGGCTTTGTGAAGAGTGAGGCGGATGCTAACCTCTACTACTTGTTGGTTCGGGGTGAAGTTCTCATTCTTGTTCTATATGTGGATGACTTGTTTTTAACAGGTTCACTAGGGCTCATAAAGGACTGCAAGAGGGACCTTGCAACAGAGTTTGAGATGAAGGATTTGGGGCTTATGCACTAGTTTCTAGGCATGGAAGTGTGGCAAATAGATGGAGAGATTTTCCTTGGACAAGGGAAATACTACATTGAAATCTTGAAGAGGTTTGAGATGCAAGATTGCAGAGCCATGTCTACACCTATGATCACAAATTGGAAGAAGGTAGACTCATCCAAGGAAAAGGATGTAGACCCCACCTTGTACAGGTAGTTGATTGGATCTCTCATGTATTTGGTCAACACTAGGCCAGATATATCATTTGCAGTAAACTCTCTTAGTCAGTTCATGGTTGAGCCGAAGAGAGTGCATTGGATAGAAGAAAAGCATGTGTTGTGGTATTCGCGTGGTACAATTGAGTATGGGATCAAATATGCTCGAGGTGATGGTATCAGGTTGATAGGTTATACTGGTGTAGATTGGGCAAGTAGTACAGTGGATAGGAAAAGCACTTCAGGGTGCTGCTTTAGTTTGGGATCAGGAGTTGTCTCTTGGTATAGCACGAAGCAAAAGTTCGTGGCTCTGAGTTCTGCAGAAGCAGAATACATAGTAGCTAGCATGGTAACATGTGAGACTATATAGCTTCGGAAGTTGCTGGTAGCCTTGTTTGGTCAGAGGGTTGAGACTACGATGATACACTGTGACAATCAGAGTTGCATCAGATTATCTGAGAATCTAGTGTTTCACGATAGGTCTAAGCATATAGACATCAAGTATCATTTCATCAGGGATTGTGTACAGCAGAGGATTGTTTAGCTACATTATATACCTACAGATCAGTAGGTAGTAGACATTTTGACAAAGGCATTAGGGAAGGCAAAATTCATCTTCAAGTTGGGTGTTATGTAGAACACCTTCCTCGCTAAGAGGGAGTGTTAATTTTAAAGTAGCTCAGAAAGGTGTTCTAGTCTCGGGTGGTGATTACGAGGCTAGAAACACAACTGGAATAATTATCTCCATACCTAGAAAATTGATTTCTCGAGAGACTTTTAGACATTAAGGTTTGTTAGAGTCTAATTAATCTTAGCCATTGATTGAGATTAAATCATGGCCATTGGTTTTCAATGAGAAGATTATAAAAGAGGATCAATAGGCATTTGGAGAGGATAGATCTGAAAAATATTTGCAACGATAGAAAATAAATAAATTTGCAGTAATAGCAAATAGATTTGCAGTGAGAGCAAGGGCGCAGTGATAGCGTTGGAGACAGCTGCAGTGGAATTTCTGCAGAAGAAATTGGGAGAAGAATTTCTGGAGGAGAATATTGCCGGAGCTCTGCTAGTAAGAGGCAAGTAGTTTATATATCTCTTCAGTTTATGTATCTCTTGATTTGTTGAAATTTAATAAAATTCCTCATCTGCAGTACTGGTTTTCCCTTCGGAGTTTTTCCAGAGACAATTTGTTCAAAAATATTGTGTTCATTATTTTGCATGTTTTATTTTTCTATCTCCGTAATTATTTGTGAAGTTGCAGCTATATTATTTTTCAATATTTGCTGTGAATTAATTTTCAGCAGTCAAATAATCTATATAAGATAAGAGATTAATAATCAGTAGCTGCAATAGAATTTTCACACATTAAGATCTAAATCAAGCATCTATTCAAGCATCTATTGATAATGGTTATGCATGACCTTAGAAGACAAGGCATTTTTGAGATCCAGATTTATCGTGAAGGAAATCACTATTCTCTTGAATGTGATGGCATTTGTAGACACATTTGTATTATGTTGCATATTCTATAAGCCTAGGCTACGTAGATAAAAGATTAGAGATTGCAATCAGAAGAAAGGCATTGGTAATACTTATGAACTTTTGTGTTTGCTACTTATCACCCAGTGTTGATTAGCATTGATTGAACGAAGCTATCCAATTGAATTTCATGTGAGTTTGTTGAGAATGAAGAAATACTGAGATGAGTATGCATCACAATAACTATATGAATTACATCTCTATCAATCTTATAGTTTGCTGGTTGGAGTTTCAGTGGACCTATTAAGACTTTGTATTACATTTCACACTGATTCTGTTATGGATGGAACAAATTTGCATCTCTATCGGAAAGACATTTCTTGTACAAATTAACAAGATATTCTCATAATACGCAAGGAAATCTGTGTATCATCATGTTGCCCCCATTCTTAACGTTAAGATCATACGAATCCTCAAAAGCATAATTTATCATTGATTTAGCTCACATAATTTTCCAAATACAAGTCGTGTTCAGGATTCGAGGAGATTATGTTGTTTATGTACACTTATTTGTATGCCCAAGTGATATAGATATTTAATTTGACTATTATAAATAGAGAGTATATGCATTGGATCTGATGACATACCTAGCCGCCTTAAAAGATAGCATCTTATGGCACACAATGATTAATAAAAAGGCTTCCAGAAACTTGAAAAAAATCAAATTCGACAACCTATGTTAGCGTCCTTTCGTGCTTGTGTCGAAATAGGATTTTGGAATGGGTAATGACATCCATCAGGCATATGGGATAGAGTAATTTCAACGGAATTGGAGCTGTGACTGCCCAAGTCGACAAGCATACGAAATGTGGAAACATAATCAAGGTACATTAACTGTTTGACAGAATGCCTCAGAGATTATCTCATGGAATGCAATGATTGCAGGATAGACAAAAATGGATTTTTTTGAAAAGGATTTAGAAACTTTCAATTAAATACAGCTGGCAGGGGAAAGCCAAAATTCCTATATACTGAGGACAAATCACATCTACTATTAACACTCATAGATTTTATAATTTATAAATTTCACAACTTAACAGTTTAATAACAACAATTTCAATCAAAGGCATAATTATGATAGGGTTGCATTATGGAATTGGAGTCTGTTACTTAATGTACATATTTAGTTGGTTTAGGAAGAATGATAATTGCACAAGAATATGCTATTGTACGTGAGAAAGAGAAGTTGGTTGTTGAAGGGACGTCATTAATGTTCAGCAGTATCCTCCCTCTTTAATAAGTTAAGGAGAATACTTCTGAATTGTTTGATAGAATGTCCCACAGAGATGCTATTTCATGGAGCACAATTATTGTAGGATATGCACCAAAAATAGATTTTATTTAAAAAGGTTTTGAAAACTTTCAAGCAAATGATACTGTGCCTAAAACTCCATTACCATATGTAATTCATAAAACCCTTGAATTCAATCTCATCTTCCAATTTAGAACTTGTAGATTGGTTCATAATTTATGATTAATTTCTTTTTTTTATTTTTTTCTTAAAAATAAAGGCAGGCAGACAAAGGATCTTGACTCTTGATTTTGTTTTTGTGATCTTTTCTAGGGCTTACCAACGGCACTCCTAGAATATGTTTATCAAAATAGTCCTTTTACGAGTTAGCATATAAGTATCATGATTCATGGTTAATAATTCAGTACAACATGAAAATAAACTCCTTCTAACAAATGGAGGAGTAATAATTTTATTTCTTTTGATATAGTAAAAAGAACATATTTGCATTAAAATTTACATCCTAAAGCCCAAATGGATTTCTACAAAATGGGTTGTTCCAGTATGGCTCTGCGGTAATCACTAATCTATAATTTACCGGTATTGAAGTAAAGAGATTACTGTTAGCAAGCAGTAGTATAATTTAGGAAATATTATAGGAAAATTATAAAGTAAACTAGCTACATGCAGATCCATACTAGATCGTAACCTATTTATCAAAGTTAAGGTTGGTGAAAGCTGATACTAAGAAGGGCAGAGCATGGTTTAAAATCAAGGGGATCTAAAGTCAGTGGCTTGGTAAAAGAAGGTAGCAGGGTAATTTTCCAAATTCATTACATGTAATTAATACTGTAAAATAATTAATCCCCCAAAAGAATCATCTAATTCCAGATAGGAATCCAATTCAATCAGAATTATAGACAAGAAACAGAAAGCAGTTCTAGTAAAACTTATACATCTGTCACATTCAGGCAAGATAGAATCAATACCTGTTCATGTAGCTTGCTTCTTCAACTCCCCCCTTATTCTTTTCCCCTCTGATCTCGTGTGATGCCTTATAATACTTGCTCCCCGTCTTCCTCTTCCTCCCCTCTATTTATAGATTTTATTACATTTTTAATATTCAAAATTTGAGGAGTAATTGTCTCTACTAACCAAGTACTTAACAGATCAGTCAAAGGACTCCTGAAGGAACATGCAAACACCTTTTTAATTTCAGTTAACAAACTGATCAAAGGTAGTCATCTTCCCTCTACACCTTTATTAACTCAGTTAACTAATCACTCAAAATTGTCTAATTTGTGTTCACCACTAATTCCTCATCCTAACTGAAAATTAATTTTAATTATCATTTAATTATTCATTGACTTAAATTTTATATTTATTATTTATTTTAACTCATAAATTATTATAATTTATATTTTATAATTATTTTGTATGATTTTAATTTTATTGTTAATTCATATTTATCCAATATTTGCTTATTTATTTATTTATTACTCCTCATTGTTTAATTTATTTAATAATTTATACTAAGAAACAATACTTTCCTTTTTCTAATTTAATAGTAAATTTTTCTGCTATAGTAAATATTTTTCTTACCTTAATAAAAAGTTTAATATGTCAAAAAAGGGGTCGTGACAAGTGCATCTAGGGAAAAGGATATGATGAGTTAGGACTATGATGGCTATATGCATAAGATGTGGGAGGAATAGAGGATACAATGGTTTGGGTTAAAAGAATAAAATAATGAAGATTTCTAAGGGCACCATAGGCTTGGGAAACATTATAGGTGGATGTGGCTTGGGTAAAGAATGACGTGATAGGGTCAATAGTCAAGGATGAAAGAGCTATGAAAATTATGGTCATAATGTTATAGATGAAAGAGGATGAAAGAGCTATGAAATGAAGTAATCATAGATGTAGAGTTTACAGATGATGTGGCTATCACAAAGTTACCAATAGATGCACTAACTTTAAGAGATTATGCAAGCTTACCATAGATTACCTCTGGTGTTTCTCTTCCATTATTATGCTTTTCAAATAATGTATTAAGCATATATGCATTTTTTTAGGATTTTCTACATTATCCAAACTATAAAGTTGTGTAGAAAAGTCTTGTTTTTTAATATGCCTCATGATAATAGTCATGGCCTATGTTTATCTCAATTTGACCACACTAAAGATGTCAATATCATTGGAATGGGTAGCCATATTACCTAGGTTTAATGAAGGATTCTTCTTAATGGAACACAATGATTATGTGGATCCTTTGGAATAAACAATAATATGGATGGGATTAAAGATAAATTAGAGATCAAGAATTATGCTAAAAACATAAATCCTAGAATTAAGGGTGGGTATGGTGGGTAAAAGGTAGGCAAGAAATCTAATCACCAAAACTTAAAAATAATGAATAAGTCAATGAAGCACCAAAGACCAATGATAAATCAGGTCTAGAAAAAAAAAAATTTAAATTACTAATCTAAAAAATTGAATTGGGGTTTTGAGGTTGGGTAAATTTGTTGGATCACAAGAAATGAAAAGGAAAAAGAAGGTGTCTTATGATAATTAGGTAAATAAACATAACTAATCCTAGTTTTATTGGTTTGTATAGGGTATAGTACCTAACTGGTTCCACATTAGGTCATATTCACACTTGTCTAGTTAAGTTTACTTAGGGCATACTTAGGGTACACTTATGATAGTTATCTATTTGTGTCTCAAGTCATAAGATTAAAACACTTGACATAATCTTATGTTGTCCTATGTTTCACCTTGGCCTATATAACCAAGGGCTTCTCATTGTATTTTTAAATTCATGTATAATCATGTATATTGTATATTTACATCCTTGGATAGAATAGAATCATTCTTTCATGTTGGGTCTCTCTTGTGCTTTCATTGAAGCTCCTAGATCTTAGGTTCCTACCTTCATAGCCAACTCTTACATGGTATCAAAGCTAGTAGGATTACTTAATGTTAGTTTTTTAAGAGATCTAAGATGCAAAGATGCAAATCTTGGTTTTCTTGAAAAGTTGAGTATGCTATTCTCTTTCATCATATGATGACTTGGAGAATCAGAAAAACTTGATAGAAATACCAAATTTAGGAGGGTTTCTTCTTTGTAGCTTTGTATTGTAGGTTCATTTTAAAGCATGTTGGTGCAAATCTAAGCTCACCATTGAGTTTAAGCTGTCCAAGAAAGTCAATTTAGCCTTTTGATTTGTCTAAATTGGACATTGAAGGCAAGATCTACAAGGGTTTAAAGTTGAGAGGTGGTTACCAAATTTGGGAGGTAGTTACATTTTTGGAGCATTATGGGTCAAATATAACCCTGCTATTGCATCCAAAAGGCCCAAGAACCTAAAGATCGACTATCAATTCATCAAAGTCAGACACTTTTACCCCAAGCCCTTAGAAAAAATTCACCTTGCCCGATTGTACAGATCTCCGCATGGAATATTCCACAACATATTCACTAGTGTAGGAAAATCTTCTGCAAGTGTCATCAGCATATGAGTGTAGGAAATAACCACTAGACAAATTTTTTATTCGCTAGTTAATGATATAAATTGCTAGTTTATTATTTTATTTATTAGAATTTTTATTTCTATGGATTAAATTTTGTATGCAAGGTAGTACCCTACTATCGGCAAAGTACCCTACCATCACAAGTACCTATAGGTACCACCACCACCATGGGGGCACTACGTGGCACGGGCACCCCTTTCTGGCCTGCCACCCACACTAGGGGCACTTTAACATCTCAACAGTGGTCGAAATAATGGTCAACAATAGTAATACCACCCAGAGGTAAATCAAAACCACCATAGTATAATATTCAGGGAATATTCCCCTACAGATGCCAAAAAACCACTATTACTCACCAAAAAGTGGTTTCCAAAACAAAACAGGTGGAATTCAAATCTTCAAGCAATTTTTAGTATCCTAGACCTCGATGAAGAATATACTAAGAAAATATTCCTTTATCCACCCCTCAAATAGATTCACCAACCAAAATCACCCTCATTTCACTTGTAAGTGGTTTCTCACAGCATGGCAAGTGACTTCTACATTCAATGATGAGCACATGATCATACTGAGAGGGGGAGTGAATTAGTATAACACAAACTTTTACTTTTTAAAACATAATAATAACACACACACAAAATATAGCAAATAAGAACAAATAAGGAATACATGATTTACATGGAAACCCTTGCGAGAGAAAACCATTGCAAAATATTACTTATATATTGATCTTCCTTGTAGGCACCAACCTACTTCTTTTACATGTCTTCTTTTGTAGGCACCAACCCACAGGAGACACCAATCCCCACAACTAAGCACCAACTCAACAAGAGACACCAATCTCTTATTTGATAGGCACCAACCTTCAAATTCTTCAATGAGTGATATTGTAGATACTTCTTCCCTCACGAATCTGAACATAACTTCACAAATCTAATTCAAATCATGCACTATCTTCTCTCACAAATATGATCACAAATATCTCAAAATCTTCCTTCAAAATCTGCTCTTAATCTTCACACATATTCATCAAATATATCTGCTCTTATCTTTCATTCATGGACTGCATATATGCTTCAAAATAGGTTTGAAACACTCTTCATAAATCCCTACCCTAGGTCTACTCAAACTCAGAAATATATCTTATTCTTTTCACTTGCATCAAACCCAACCTTTTCATCTATCTTTTATACTTCTTTGAGAGAGGCGACTCATTCAAAAAGTGTGTCTTTTGCAAAGGGTAACATCATATTTATACACGTCTTGATAATATTTTCATCCTCTAATGAGGAGCACTCTATTTAAGAGGTCAGTTATCTTTTGGATTTATTTCATTAAACTTAAATTCCACCATTCAAGTGGCATCGATCTTATGAGGGAGTTGGCCACAATTAATTTTATTAATCTTCCAAATATGGCACTAAAGTGGGAGTCAGCCAGGAATTTGTAGTAGTTTTGATGTTTTGGCACTTTGTTTAGAGGGTAGTCGGCCATATACTCTTTTACTTCAACCTTTAAATTTCAAATCCTTCATATCCATGCTTTCATATGGATTCAGCCAGCATAATTTATCTTTTCATTCTTCACCATATTTCTTCAACAGAGATATTATAAGGGGTTGTTCTTATTCTAATGATTTGACATCAATGACTACATACATTGACATCAATGGCAACCTTTTCCAACAATCTCCCCCTTTGTCATTGATGGCAACCTGAAAAATAATCTGTGAAATAATCTAGGAATACAATTGGCTACTCTTTCTCACTGCTCTACCTGTCTCATGCTCCCCATGTTTGTAATGCTTCCCCTATCTCTAATTCTCCCCCTTTGACATCAACGGCAAAGGAACTTTCATTTATCTCTGAATCATATCTTCCATGGAGCTAAAAGATAATTCTATGATTAGTTCCCCTTGAATTTATGCTTCTTTTTAATGACTAGATGAGAGTGATTTCACTCCCAATTTCTGCCTTAGATACTCAAAAGTCTCTTTCAGAAGTGACTTGGTAAAAATGTCTGCAATCTATTCCTATGTAGCAATATAGTCCAACTTCACTTCCTCATCTACCACCTGCTCTCTTAAGAAATGATACTTAATGGTACTATGCTTCGTTCTAGAGTGCATGATTGGATTTTTTGAAATATTGATTACACTTGTATTATCACACAATATAGATATAGGATGATCATATTCTATCTTGATATCTTTCAAAGTTTGCCTCATCCATAGAACTTGAGTGCAATAGGATGTTACCGCAATGTACTCTCCTTCTGTGGTTGATAGAGAGATTGATGTTTGTTTCTTACTCAACCATGAGACAAGATTATCTCCTAGAAAGAATGCTCCTCCACTTGTACTTTTCTATCATCGATACTACTAGCCCAATCTGTATCTGTACATGTTGTTAAGGTGAAATCTTCACCTCTTGAATACCACAAACCAAAGTCCAATGTGCCTTTAAAATACTTGAATATCCTTTTTACTGCTTGTACATGATTTTCTCTAGGTGCAACATGAAACCTTGCCACCATACCAACTGCCTACATAATGTCAAGCCCTGAAGTTGTCACATATAACAATCTTCCAATCATTAACCTATAAAGTGTTTGATTTGCCTCAGGTGATTCATCATCCTTATTCAACTTACATCTTGTTACCATTGGTGTACTCATAGGATTACAATCCTCCATTCTAAACTTCTTCAACATTTCCTTAACATACTTAGTCTGTGAGATAAATATCCTCTTATTAGATTATGAAATTTGTAGCCCAAGGAAGAAGGACAACTCACCTTGAGCATAGACATTTCAAATTCTTTTTGCATATTCATGGCAAATTCTTGGCACATATTATCACTGCTTCCTCCAAAAATAATGTCATCAACATATACTACAACAATTAACTAATGATCATCTTCAATTTTAATGTACAGATTACTATCAGCAATACCTCTTTTGAAACCCTATTTTTGTAGATATTTGTCCAACCTAGAATACCAAACTTTGGGAGCTTGCTTCAATCCATAAAGTGTCTTCTTCAACTTACAAAACAAAGTCTTCATGTTTTGTTAGGATGAACCCTTTAGGTTGTTCAATGTACACCTCTTCTTCTATATTTCCATTAATAAATGTTGATTTGACATCCATCTAGTAAACTTTGAAGTTCTTGAAGCATGCCAAAACCAGAAACATCCTTATAGCTTTAATCGTGCAACAGGAGCAAATGTTTCTTTGAAATCTATTCCTTCTTCTTGAGCATATCATTTGCACACTAAACTTGCCTTATTCCTTACCACTTGACCATCCTCATTCAGTTTGTTTCTAAACACCCACTTAGTACCGATCACATTCTTATCTTTGGGTCTTGGGACAAGTTCCCAAGTTTCATTGTTTTCTATCTAATTCAATTCTTCTTCCATGACAACTATCCAATGTGTGTCCTCACTTGCTTCCTTAAAATTCTTGGGTTCTATTTTGGATAGCAAAGACAAATTTTTCATTTACCAATCTCCTTCTTGTCTTTATTTCTCCATCTTTGTCACCTAGAATCAGGTCTTCTAGATTATTTCTTTGGACAAATCTAGAGGGCGTCTTAGATGGTAATTTTGATGGAGTCTTTGGATCTTGTTGCTCAACTTCCTCATCTTCACTTTCCTCTTCTTTGTCATTTTCTTTAGGTTGAGGATCAACTTCTTGTGCTTTTTCGTTATAGTATCTTTTCTCATCTACCTTTACATTTACACTCTCAACAATATTATGCAGCCTCTTGTTGTAGCATATGTATGCTTTACTCCTTGATGAGTAACCGAGGAATATCTCTCCATCATCCCTAGAGTCAAACTTTCCCAAATCTTCTTCATCTCTCCTTATATAGCATGTGCTTCCAAATACTTTGAAGTGCTTCACCATTGCAGACCTTCCTTTTCATAATTCATAGTGTCTTGCAATCATTTACTCTAAGTTGTCCATGGTTTAGAATGTAAACAGTGGTATGAACTGCATCTCTCCAAAATGTGTCAAGTATCCTGGACTCATTTATCATGGCCCTAGCCATTTCTTGAATTGTTCCATTCTTCCTTTCCACAACTATGTTTTGTTGTGGATTTCTTGTGGCAGAGTAATATCTCCTTATCTCGTGCTTTTCACAAAAATCTTCAAACTCACTTGAAGTTAATTCTCCTCCTCTATCTGATCTAAGACATTTGATCTTTAGACATGTTTCATTCTCTACTAAGGCCTTGAATGCCTTAAACTTGTCAATAGCTTCAGATTTTTCTTTCAAAAATGTAACCCAAGTCATTCTAGAAAAATCATCAATTAACAACATAAAGTACCTTTCTCCTTGCATTCCTTTTGTACTGGTAGGCCCACAAAGATCTATATGTACAAGCTCCAAAGGTTTCAAAGTAGAATATTCCTTGGACTTGAAGCTTCCTCTAGTCTACTTCCCAAGTTGACATTGCTTACAAATGATATTTGAAGGTTTTGAAATTTTTGGCATGTCTCTTACTGGTTCCTTACGACTGACTTTGACAAGGTTATCAAAGTTTATATGTCCCATCCTTCTATACTATAACCAACTCTCATCTTCTTGACTCACACAACATGTCTCACCTTTGATTTCATTGTGAATATAGAGATTGTTTGCTGCTCTACTGGCTTCTGTAATTCATTTTCCTCCGTTGCTGATCTCACTTCCTTCTACATGAAATGTGAAGGTGTGCCCTTGGTCACACATTTGACTCACACTTAAGAGATTGTGTCTTAGCCCTTCAGCATATAGCACGTTCCCAGTTCTTGTTTTACCATTATCTACGCTAAGAGCGCCTTTCCCTGATATTTATGTAGAGGCAATATCTCCAAACTTCACCATTCCACCATTCATCCTTTTGAAGGTGATGAATTTACTTTTATCACATGTCATGTGTTTTCAACAACCACTGTCAATGTACCATTAATTTCCTTCATTTCATGTGTGTAGACTTGTTTGAACCAACATGGATTTTTCTTTCTTTTCTTCTTCCTTCTTTCTCCATGTTTTTGAATTCTCCTCTTTTTTTTTTATTATTGTCTCCTCCTTGTTTTGTTTAGGAGGTTCCACAAAACCACTTCTGCAAAATGTAGTTGTATGTCCAAAATTGTTGCACTTACAGCATATGATGTTATAATCCACAAGAGGTGCAAAGGATTTGAAGTTTATGTTTGTGAACCCATGACTTTTTCTCTTGTTCCATCCAAGGTTAGTTCTTGTATATGCTCCATAGTTCATTGCTCTATGACTAAAATTATTTCGAGCATGCATTCTACAATCTATTGCTCTATGACCAAATTGACTTCAAAAAAGCAATAACCAAAGAAGGAGTGATTGAACTTGGTTATGTGAGCTTGCCTTTGTGGAAAAGGCTTCCCAAAATTATCATTCTTAGCTTCTAAAAGTATGCTTGACTTCATATTCTCCTTCTTTTTGTTGATTTCACCTTTGAGGGGACTTTTTAAGTACATCAACATACTCTTTTGGCTTTTCTTCATTTGATTTCTTTGATGATTGGGTTGCTTTAGAACTTTGGCCTTCTTGATATCCAATACCACTCTTACCGAACATAGGCTTTTGAGAGTTGATGACGTTATCCAAAATTTCCGAACTCTTCTCATTCTTCAAGTTCTTGTATATTTGAGTCATTTTTTTCTTCTAACTACTTTCTCAGTGAAACAAACTCTGATTCCAACTTTTCGTAATTTTATTCTTTTTCCTTCAATTGGTTTCTCACTTCTTCCTTAATCCTTTTTTCTTCTTCAATTTGAACCTTTAGATCTATGATCATCTTTTCGTCTTCTTCAAGGGCTTGAGATGTTTTTCCTTAGATTCATTATCTTCTTGAAGTTGTGATTTTAGTCTCGAGTTTCTTCTTTGAAGCCTTTCAATCTCATTGTAGGAAAAATGAAGTTCCTCCTCAAGATCCACTTCTCCATTATCTTAGTCTTTCTTATCTTTTGAATCTTTCTTTTCTCCCTTTTGGTCTTCATTTTCAGGAGCATCATCTTTTACTTGTATCACCATAAAAAGTATTTCTTCTTTATCACTATTAGAAAATTCTTCATCTCTTTCCTCCGATGAGTTGTTAGATTCCTTGGAATAAAGACTCTTCTTGTAATTCCAGAAGTTCTTTGTTTTCTCATACTGACCTTGTTTATAACCCTTCTTGTATTGTTGATATCCTCTTCCTTTCTTCATGTTATAGTTCTCTTCATCATCATTGCTCTCATTTTTCCCTACGGACACTTAGAAGCAAAATGACCTATTCTACCACAATAAAAACATTTAAATGGTAACATACCTTGGTACTTACCTGATCCTTTCTTTAGTTTCCTCATGAAGTGGATTTCTTCTTTATCCATTTCATTGTTTGAACTATCATTTGGTTCATGCTCTTTATTCTTTCCTTTCCTCGATGCTTTGAAGGTTGTCTCCTTTTTGGAAGGTTTATCCATGGTTCTCATTTCATAGGCAGTAAGAATCCCATGCAACTTGTCCTTTGTCAATTTATCCAAATATTTCATTTCTTCAATCGCCAAAACCTTGGGATCAAATCTTAGTGGTAAAGATCTTAATATTTTATGCACGATCACGGCCTCTTCAATTATTTCTCCAAGACCTCTTACAGTGTTCACTATCTCATCGACTTGAAACAAATAAGAAGCTATGTTTTCTTCTTCTTTCATTTTGAGGCTTTCAAATTGTCCCCTGTGGGATTGAAGTTATGCTTTCTTGACTTTATCATCTCCTTCATAAATATTATTTAGCCTATCCCACATCTCCTTGGTAGATTTACAACTCATTACTTTTACAAACTCCGATTTGAACAAACCACATAAAATAGCATTCTTAGCTTTGGCATTATTTTCACTTGCCCTCTTTTTGATTTGATCCATAAGTGGGGTTGCTGGAGAAGTATAACCATTCTCAACGGTTTGCTAAATATCAAACCTTAGAGCATTTAAATAAGTTTCCATCCTTATGCTCCAAAAGGCATAGTTTGTCCCATAAAATACTGGTGCCTTATTTGAGGAAAACCCATATCCTTCTTGACCAGCCATGTGTGCTTCCAAGATCTACCTTCTAGTGGTTAGGCTATTCGTGAAGGAACCCACTTTGATACCAATTGATGAGCACACGATTATACTGAAAGGAGGGGTAAATCAATATAACATAAACTTTTAAGTCTTTTCAAAACTTAATAATAACACACACACACAAGATCTAGCAAATAAGAACAAAGAAGGAACACACAATTTATGTGGAAACCCTTGCAGGAGAAAACCATGATAAAATATTGCTTATATATTGATCTTCCTTATAGGCACCAACCTACTTCTTTTACAAGTCTTCTTTTGTAGGCACCAACCCACGGGAGACACCAATCCCCACTTACAGAATTTGTATGCACCAACCCACTGGAGACACCAATCCCCACAACTGAGCACCAACTCAGCAAGAGATACCAATCTCTTATTTGATAGGAACCAACCTTCAAATTCTTCAATGAGTGATATTGTAGATACTTCTTCCCTCATGAATCTAAACATTTCACAAATCTGATTCAAATCATGCACTATCTTCTCTCACAAATCTGATCATAAATATCTCAAAAGCTTCCTTCAAAATCTGCTCTTAATCTTCACACATATTCATCAAATATATCTACTCGTATCTTTCATTCATGGGCTGCATATATGCTTCAAAATAGGTTTGAAACACTCTTCATAAATACCTATCCTAGGTATGCTCAAACTTAGAAAATTTTCACAACTATTGCTGAGTAGTTCTCATTTTGGGAACTTTCGAGGCTCCTTTGGGCTCATACGGTAAAAATTTTTGGTGTAATTTTTTTGAAAGTGCATAATTTTCAATGTGTTTCTTAGTGATGTAATTAGATTGATCTCATTCTCCATCAAAGTTGTACTTTCATTTTGTGGCCTAATTTAGCATTTGCAATGTACTAAGATCAAGACTACTTTTCTAATTTAGTAAGTGGTAGTTGTAACTACACTAAATATAAAGTGCCAAAATCATATTTTGTTGCAGGGGATATCATTGATTGAGTTACAAGGAGGTGTACTTGAATTGTTTCATTGTTTTGTATTCTTGTATATCCATTATGGATCTAACCCAAATTTCTCCACTCACCCCATACAACTATCATGGGTTGATAAAACAATTAGAGATAAATCTAAATAAATTGGGTTCATACTGGGTTACAATGGGTATAGAACTTAAACCAATAGCTGCTGCAAAAAATGAGAAAGTGGTATAATAGATGTGATGAATCCTATGGAACATTATGCATGTCTATCTCTCCTAATCTCTTTTTTCACAATGAGTCTTGCACTACACCAAATTAGATATGGACTACATTAGAGAGTCTATTTGGAAAGGAGGACACTCTGAGAGGTTTTAAATTGGAGAATGAACACATTGGTTTGAATCCTATAGACTTTGATAGCATCCGAGACTTCTTCACCAAACTTAAATTACTTAAATTATAGTTGAAACAATGTGGTATTGAGAAAGAGGACACTCAGTTGATTCTTTCCATCCTTGCCAAATTTGGTCCTGATTATTCAGTTTTGTTTCTACATTATATGCTACTATGCATGCTCTTGATACTACATTCAAAATGCCTTCAATTGATGATTTTGCTACATCACTCACCGGGGAGTAGGAAAAGTTAGTACACATGGGTACATTGAAGTTTTCAAAACCACAGGCTCTTATTTCTAATCAAAGCACAAAATATCAAAAGGATTCAAATAGCAAAGGTAAGAAATAGAAAAATAAGGACTTCAAGAACAATGAGCAATCCAGGGAATCAAATAATACCCCTAAGTCCTCTTCCAAAGGGGAATCATTTAAGAAGGTTAGGCCCACATGTGCATATTGAAAAAAACTAGGACATGATGAGCATAAGTGTTATGAAAAAAGGATTGATGAGTTGACACACCTTCAAAATCACAATATCAAATTGCCTTCATCAATGTCATCTAGTTCATCCCCTTCTTCAACAACATCATCATCCACACAATCAGGGATAGAGTAACAAATGGGATAGATAAGATGAAAGGAAAATCACTCTCGGCATCTACAAGTCCTGAGTTAGGGAGATGACTTCTTGATTCTGGAACCTCACATCATAGGGTATTTTCTCTTCATTTGTGCCTTGTACTTTACCACACATATATGTGTGTTTGTGGGAAGTAATCCATTGACATGGGAGAAGGCACTTTCATGGTGTACTTTGTGTTTCATCCTTGTCAACCAATCTCATTTCCATCTATCAGATTGCACATAGTGGCACAAGAAAGACTATTGAGTTCATGCCTGATTTAGTGATAATTAAGGACTTGGAGAATAGAGAGATCATTGTTGTTGGGATGGTTGATCATGCATCTCGCTTGTACACATTTTCCCATTTTTCCCCTGATGATGTTACAGTTCCATTGACTAATATTCACACTCATGCATCAAGTGTGAATCATATTTTTGAGACGTTTGGTCACTTCAACCTGGTGTTCTTGACACTTGTGTTGAGCTTCCATCTCCTACACCTCCTACTTCTTCAAAGATCAGCATTGGCATGGCTTCCTCTACTTCAGTTGAGCAAGATCATTCTAGTCTTTCAAATTTACTTTGTGGGATGACTTCTTGACAAGTATATTAGATTTATTGTGTCTCATATTGCAGATTTGGAGGACACACTTGATGATATTCAATTCCTCTTTCACATGACAGTTACAACACAACTATTATCTCATCATATTTATCTTTAGAGAATGTTCTTCCAGACTATACACAAGTTTTTGGATTGGTTCCACCTCATGTGACATCGTTTGATTCTAACATGTGGACATTTGAGCAGGTTTTAGAGGCACACATCATGAGACTTCTTCTCTCATCTCTCTTCTTAGAGATGGAGCTTCTTCTACATCTATCATTGAGTTTGTTTCTTCCCAAGGGGATAAATTTTGTTTGTAGGTATTGGACACTCTTCAGCATTCATCTTCAAGCATTCACCATTGGCACAAGAGCTACTTCTTTGTGGGGGGGTCTATCATCTCATTCTTTCTCTCCTATGGGGGGTCATTAATTATGTATTTGTGTTGGATTTAGTCCTTGGAGGTTCATATCGATTCCTCCTTCCATCACTTCTTCTATCACATCTTTCATGTTTTCTCTCTTTTGGAGAGGGGTTTTTTCCTATGGGTTTTTCTCCTTTACTCCATTTGTGAAAGATCTTATGTACATGGGTACATAAAATGGCCTTGTAGACAAGACCCATCCATCATCCATCATTGCATCATTTGCATATTTTCTCATTCTCCTTAAGTTACACTTAAGGAGAGGTGTTGGTGTGAACAAGATATATTACCTAACTAGTTCCACATTAGGTCCTATTCACACTTGTCTAGTTAAGTTTACTTAGTGCATACTTAGGGTACACTTATGATAGTTATCTCTTTGTGTCTCAAGTCATAATATTAAGACACTTGTCATAATCTTATGTTTTCCTAGGTTTCACCTTGGCCTATATAACCAATGGTTTCTCATTGAATTTTTGCATTCATGTATAATCATGTTGTTGGAATTAGGGTTGACAACTGAGAGGGGGGTGAATTAGTTGTCTTAAAACTTTAATTCTTGCTGCAGTTAATTCTTCTTTAAAACTTTTTAACAGATTAATGATATAACAATGAAAAGCAGGAATCAATAACACATGAGTAAAAATATAAATAACACACTTGACACCAAGATTTTTGACGTGGAATCCCGATTAAGGGAAAAACCACGATGGGGGTTAACCCACAAAGATTATACTCTATTAAAAGTATTACAAAAGGGGAAGGCACATGCCTTCAGGCTCACTGCTCAAGAGAGGCTCACTACCTACAAGAATGATTACAAAAGGATTACAGATTGTTTGAACTGATGAATAGCATCTGCCAATGCAAGAATTTAGTTCTAATTAAGCACAGAATACTAATCTTACACACTTCATCTTTATTCTGCCCTATTTATTGCTCTGCCATAATTCAGACCTTAGATCTCTTCTCTTTCGCACTTTAATTTTCCTTTTGCGCACTTACTCCATCATCACACAACACACACACACCAAAACACTTGAATCCATTGGCTATATATATCTGCATCAAGAAATTCAATCAACTGTAGTCAGCTTTAAGAAAACTTAGAAAATTTTTAAGAACTCTGTTCTGTTAGCTGAATCTATGCACAAATATCAACATGGACCAAATATTTATGGTTCTAGATCATCAATCAAGTTGGCCAATGTCACTAATTATCACTAATTGCTTATTCAACAACTTTCTTGCATCTGGACCAACATCAAATATTGGGTCGCCATGTTCTTCTTCTGACTATGCTGACAAATTGGAACCCGATACTCAAATCCTTATAACTTTTGAATCCTTTATCATGGGAGGCTCAATCTCTGGATTTAGATAGTCCTGACAATCCTTAACACTCCCTCAGATCTGTAGTATACTGTGACTTACCACTGGAGAGATCCAGACCAAGATACCGGACCCTGTCACATGCTCTATTTCTAACATCTGGATTTAGACAAATCCTTACTTTGACTTCCGGTATGAACAAATCATGTAATGCGGATGTGCAAGGTACACTTAATTGCCATCAATAACAACATTTGTCATGCGTAGCAGTGTCTCTTTCCAACAATCTCCCCCTTTGGCATTGATGGCAACACTTAGTGAAAAATGACTAAGTGTCGGAACACTCCTCCTTACTATATACACTTGTGCTTTTCACTGATCACCAATGCTCCCCCTTTGCTGGATTCCTTGTTTTTCACTGCTCTTCACTCCCCCTTTGACATCAATGGCAAAGGGTGGGATCCACAAACCAAAATTTACAAAAATATCAAGCCGCATATGTACAAATAGTCTTTGAGTCTTATTTACATATACCTAAGTATATCAGCAAAAATATTCTTCACATGTGCCAGATCACTATCCCAGCTCTTCTTTATACTGTTCAAAATTGAGATGTGGCTACTGAAAAGGAATGCTTGTGATTCTATTGTCCACAGATCAATGGGGTCACTAGACTGAGCTACAACTTGGGCTTCAATCAGAGCATTGAACATGGCTTCCATTTTGGGGGAAAGTAGTCCTTGGAGCTCACTCATTCTTGCCTTTGTGCTCTTCTTCTCTTTTATCAATTTATTTATCTCTTCAATCAAGTTGATCACTTGAGTCTCCTTACTTGCCACTGATACTGATACTGGATCAAAAGAATTTGATATACTGGATAATTTTTTCTTAGACATTTTTATTTTTTCTTCAATGTCCTCTATAATTTTAGGACAAGATAGACAAAATTTATACACATTTCCTCCTTCTGTAAGAGCATTTTGAATACTCTTAATACTGGCATCTAGTACCATTTTATCTACTCCAATCAATCCCTTAAGAGCATCAAATCTTTTATCATTGAATTCTTTTTGAACCTTGATCTTTGCAGACTTCTCTAAAGACTCAAAATGGGAACTTACCGAGTTTATCAATTTCTTTAATTGTCCAGAGGGGGATGCTGAAGAATCCTTCTAGTATGTTGGCATGATTTTCTCTAAAATTTTTGATGCCATACCAAGTAGCTCATTGTCTTCTATGTGAGATTTCAAAATGTCTTCTCTAGCCTTGGCTTGCTATAGAAGCTAGCTTAAGCTTCTGCACTGGAGATAATGTATCAAAGTTTATTGGACCTTGAATTATGTCCTGATCTTCTTCAATCTATTTGTCTCTCTCCAAAATCTCCTTTACTGCTTCTGCAATGTCTCTTGCCCAAAATGATGATGTATCTGTTTGATCCTTACCGGTACTATTAGCCAGATTATCTTGCTTGGGTTCTTCATATCCTTTACAATCTCTTCTTCTTTATCATTTTTCTCCTTGGCTTCTTCTGCTTCTTGGTTCTTAGCATTTTCTATTTCATGCTCTTCAATCTTCAATGACTCATCTTCAATTTGATCATTTGTTTCTATATTCATCTCTGTATCCTTTTTGTTAGAATGGTCCAAAGGAGTTAGAATACCTCCTACATTAGCAATTTCATCTGTATCTTTTCATCTTTCTTTCTTATAGTTTCCTCTTCCAAGACAGAGAGGTTATCGATTCCAAATTGTTGTTCATCATTTTGCTGCTCTTCTTCATCCATAGCTAATGTGTCATCAGCAGGTTCATCTGCAACCACAAAGAACTTGTTTTTGTCCAAATTTTTTCTTAGAATTTTCTCAGTTTCTTGGACAACTTCATCTATGTCTCTAATCATCAATTTGTTCATCCTTGTCTTACTCTTGAATTCATTTTTTACCTCTTTAAAAATTTTATCTACTTCTTTGCTAGAGATCACCGGACATAGAGTGGTCAGCACATGTTCCCTCAGCTCCATATCTTTAGTCTTAGCAGCTTCTTTTCACATTTCTAAGATGTCTCTTAAGCTTTTTGGAACTTCTGAAAAAACTTCTACCAATGCTTGATTGTATACATTCAAGTACTTGATAGTGGCTTCTTTCAAAAGTCTTTTGTCAGCGTTATTGTAAAGATCATAGAATTTAGTCAATGGTTTTAAATTTCCATCAACAGTAATTGTTTTGACAATGTTTTTCACAGAGGGAATTTGCTTCTTAACATCAGCCTCTGATTTCTGCCTCTTATTTGTCTTCTTGCTTTCGGAAGGCTTCTCTTCAGATACTTTAACAATTTTAGCACCTATGGCCTTTATCTCCTTAAGCCCATCATCTGAGTCTGTCATTTCGTCATCCTCTTTAACTAAGCTGACATATGGCCTTTTTTCCATTACTTTTGTTATTTTCTTTTCCTTACCAGATGATTTGTCTTCCGGTTCCTCTATTTTGGCAGATTTTGGGGGAACAGGGGCAGCAGCAGAGCTCCTAGTTTTTCTAGGCTGGCTGGAGGAGACTTCCGGAGCACTTGCCTGTTTCTTATCCTGGTTTTCTTTCTCAACCTTTTTAGTTCTTTCCCGAAATTGCCCCACAGCTTCCTTGGTGAGGCCAAGATTCTTGGCCAACTGCTCAACTTCTTTCCTTACTTTCCTACTGGTTTCAAGTTTTCTGAGTTCAACATGTAGTTTCATACTTAGTTCCTCATATGTTCCAAATCTTTCAACTGTTGTGTCCTTTGGCTTGCTCAACAAGTGTTGAGCATACATATTCAAAATTTTCTCACCTACCTCATACCCCATGGGCATGATCTAAACAGTTCTGGGTTCTACTGCTTCCATTAAGCACTAATCAGTGTCCGCCATGAAACATATTTCATTTTTGTACTTCTCAACAACCGATTTAGGGATTCTTTCTCTAGAATGCATCATATTCTAAAAGTTCTTGAAGTGTCCCCATATTGCAGTCTTATGTGCTTTATAGTCACTAATGTTGTGTAGATGATCTCTGATTTGAATAGCAAATGGCTCGTCATTAGTCCAGTGCACACCCTTTGCTCCAGGTACCTCATTCATAAAGTAGAAAAATAAACATAGAACCAATGTACCATATTTAAAGGTGTTTTTCTTATCTTTCTTGATTTTGTTCAAGTTCTCAATTAGTTGGTTCTGCAATAATTCACACAAGTCATAATCTGCATTTTCCTTTAACATTTTGTATGCAGCATATATGGTCATTCCAGAGACAGAGTTCTCCCTGTTGGAATGATAAATTTTGTAACCAATTACCATTGAAGCAAACTTGACATCCGGATCAATAATATCATTGATGGTCATTGCCCTTTTATCGAATTTAGCACCGGTTGCATCAGTTATAGTCTAGTTCTTCACATATTTCAGCATGGGTAAACCACCAATTGAATTCAACCCAGTCACAATCCTAATAGCATCCTTTGTAATTTTGAATGATTTCAACAGCCACAAAAACTCATCATGCAATCGGCTTAAAACATACCGGACCCATTCATCTTCATCGAATGTTGGAAACCCCATAATCTAAATGAAATGTTTGTCGTGCAGTACCTTATACTCAGGTTTAAGATCGTGATTTTCATCCCTTATATGACTCTCAAACAAATCTACAAACCTTGAGTTCCCAAATTTATCTATGCTCGTATGAATATAAACCCTAATATATTCAACATGCAGCACACCATACGAAACACTTGAAAATGCACCTAATGGGTCGACTTCTATTGATTTGTGGATACTTCTTAAATTTGGGTCGAGGCCTTTCAGTAATATCAACAACCAAAGGTGTAGCCATTGCAAAAGATTACAAGTTCAAAGCTTCGCAGATAAATACCTTTTTAACGAAATTAGGGTTGGTGGACAAATTCGCCAATCGCACTTCAAATCCTTGAAATCTTAGCTCAGATGCTATTCATCTTGCTCTATTCAAATGCAAAGTGTTTCAAATGAAGAGTGAACTCTTTTATGCTCCGCAAAGCCTAATTTGCCTTTGTAATAAATGCTATACCCTAACACATCCGGTTACATTGTTTCAGCATGCAGCCGATCTTCAATTGCTCCACAAATCACCATATTCACGTATTTTCTTCTAAAAATCCTTCCAAAAGGTCTGCAATAACCCAAATTATCTTTTCTCATCATGCCAGATTCAGGCACCCACTTACTGGCTGGGGGAATTAGATTTTCAATGCAACTCCCCCTGAGCTAGAGCTCCTAATTCAATTCCCAAAGGAATTATCAGCACTGGATTATGGTACGGATCCATTGTCAATATTCATTTTACCTTTCTTTACCCATGTTCTGTTTATTTCATTCTGGACCTCATTCACATCAACTTTACCCTTGCCTTTGTCTTGTCTTTGCTCATTCGGTTTTCTATTTACCGAACCTCTTCTTTCATTATTCCTACTTCTGCAGAATCTTGCAAAATGACTGGATCGGTTACAATTGAAGCACACAACATTTCTTTGCCCATTTGTTTGATTTCCTTTTGATCTGCACTGACTACCCATATGTCCAACACTATTTCATGCAAAGCATTTGCCATTGAAGGAATTGTTATTTCCTCTATTGTTATAGTTATTCATTATCATACTTTTGCATTCATTAGATCTATGACCATACCTCTTACAATTGAAGCATTGACTAGAGAAGGATGGACCATTTTGATTTCTTCTGCTTCTACACTGAGTAGCTTTATGACCAAATTTATTGCAATTGAAACAATTTCCATTGAAAGATGGATACCTTTGAGCATTAGGTTGTCTTATTGGAGGTTTTCTAGGTTTTTTTCTCCCATTCGTTGATTGAAAATTTCTCTGTCTGGATCCGAAGCTTTCACCTTTCTCATACCCAAGACCATGCTTATCATCAACCTTCTTCTAACTCTCAAGCATTTCTTCAAGTTTAGCTGAGCTTATCTTGAACTTCTCTTTGTATTCATTTGCAACTTCTAGATCATGTCTGAGAATGACAATTTGCCTTTCAAGTTCTCTCTCATTGTCTCTGCTTTCTTGTAGATCAGACTCTAGATGACCAGTTATTCTATCCTTTCTACAGCATTCTTCAATTATTTCTTTTAGAGTTTTATTTAGGTCTTCTTTAGTCTTCTTCCTTTGCTCAATTTCTTTGGTTAGTCTCATTACCTCAAATTCCATCTCATGTTTTAGAACAGAAACTTCTTTTGTTATCTTTTCACATTCCTTTGTCTTTTCTTCCAAGGCCTCATTCATTCCATTATTTTCAACAAGATTATCTAGTTGATGAAGTAGTTCCTTCCTTTTTTTCATTGATTTCTTTAATTTATCTTTTAGCAAGTCAATGCAATCATCAGCATCCTTAAGGTTTGCTTTCAGGTCATCTACTTCTGCTTTGGACTGGTCCAGATCTTCTAAGGCCAATTGAAGTTGTTCTCTGAGTGAACCCATTGAAACTCCTTCCTAGATCTTCCTCAAGATGTTAGGCTTCTTTCAAGGAACCTTCCTCTAATACCAATTGTTGGAATTAGGGCTGACAACTGAGAGGGGGGGTGAATCAGTTGTCTTAAAACTTTAATGCTTGCTGCAATTAATTCTTCTTTACAACTTAATAGAACCATGAAAAGCAGGAATCAATAACATGAGCAGAAATATAAATAACACAATTGACACCAAGATTTTTGACGTGGAAACCTGGTTAAGGAAAACACCACGGTGGGGGTTAACCCACAAAAATTATACTCTATTAAAAGTATTACAAAAGGGGAAGGCACATGCCTTCAGGCTCACTGCCCAGAGTTCACTACTCAAGAGAGGCTCACTACCTACAAGAATGATTACAAAAGGATTATAGATTGTTTGAACTGATGAATAGCATCTGCCAATACAAGAATTCAATTCTGGTTAAGCATAGAATACTGATCTTACACACTTCATCTTTATTCTTCCCTATTTACTACTCTGCCATAATCTGAACCTTAGATCTCTTCTCTTTTGCACTTTAATCTACATTTTGCACACTTACTCCATCATCACACAACACACACACACCAAAACACTTGAATCCATGAGCTATATATATCTACATCAAGAAATTCAATCAACTGTAGTCAGCTTTAAGAAAACTTAAAACATTTTTAAGAACTATGTTCTATCGACTGAATCTATGCACAAATATCAATACGGACCAAATACTTATGTTTCTAGATCATCAATCAAGTCAGCCAATGTCACTGATTATCACTAATTTCTTATTCAACAACTTTCCTACATCCGGACCAAGATTAAATATTGGGTCGCCCTGTTCTTCTTCTGACTATGCTGACAAACTGGAACCTGATACTCAGATCCTTATAACTTTTGAATCCTTTATCACGGGAGGCTCAATCTCTAGATTTAGATAGTCCTAAAAATCCTTAACAGTCCCTCATATTCGCAGCATACTATGACTTACCACCGGAGAGATCCAGACCAAGATATCGGACCCTGTCACATGCTCTGTTTCTAACATCTGGATTTAGACAAATCCTTACTCTGACTTCCGGTATGAACAAATCATGTAATGCAGATGTGCAAAGTAGACTTGGTTTCCATCAATGATAACACCTGTCATGCATAGCAGTGTCTCTTTCCAACACATGTATATTGTGTATTTGAATCCTTTGATAGAATAAAATCATTTTTTCATGTTGGGTTTCTCTTGTACTTTCATTGAAGCTTCTAGATCTTAGGTGGCTACCTTCATAGCCAACTCTTACAAACTTAACCTAAGGATATAATGTACGATATAGATGGAGTAGATAAACTATATCAGATCATATAATATTAGATAGAAATCATTATCATGCCATAAATAGCAATTAATCGAGAGAGAGAGAGAGAGAGAGAATACTTAGCTTTATGATTGAATCCCATATGTTGATTGATGAAGATGGTGAAATGGTGCAAGAGCACCTAGAAAATAATGTTTTGTGTTGTAATAAGGGCTATTTGACCATTGCATGTCATTTCAGTTTGTATCTAGGTTCTTCAAGACCTAGAACCAATTTTGTAAGTCCCAAGTGACTTAGGACACTTGTGTCAAATTGTTAATCACATAATGCCAAAACAGGGCAGTAGGAAAGTTTGGAACACAAGACGGTTGATCTTCCAACTATTTGAATCAGTTGGTTTTCCTCAGGGCGAGTTCATAAACCTAGAGGAATGAACCAAATAATTATCAGAGAAGTGTGTGAATGTGATTGTGTATTGTTCTGAGGAGGAAGAAATAAAAAAAATTGTTTTGTTCTGTCAATTTGGATTTCTGTTCCCTGTAACTGCAATTTGTATAACTGTAGATTCTATTCTTTCTGTGCTTTCCATTGTTGCAGTATGTCGATGTGAAGCATTCCACTGGTACGATTTCTGTCAAAATCAGTGGAATGGCTTCGTTGTACAGGTATTCATTTTCGTTTTCTATTTTGTTTTTGTGTTCGACAGTGCAAAGGATCTAGACAGAGTGTTTTGCATAGTAGGTTGACCTAGCATCTCCATGTGCTAGGGTTTGGTTGAAGAGGGAGATAGTAAACTATGCATCAGCGTAATGCTGGGACTCAAATCAAGTCTCGTCGAAGAGAGGTTCAAGCCATTGAATGGAAGTCGCGGTCTAAAGATTCATATTGGGATGATAAGGTCATAGGGTAGATAACTTGGCGTTGGACCAATAGTATTGGTCTTACCGATCGAGGCGTATCGGAGTGATAAGGGATAAGTGATATCGATGGAGATCCATTAGGAGAAATCAGCTAGCAGCAAGAGATCCTAAGGTTTGGCCGATGAGTGATCGGAGTGACTAACATATTGAAGACAAAAAAAGGAAGTTCGCTAAAAGTTGAAGTCACGCCAAAGAGTGGTTGGTCCATCAACATATCGACGAAGCAAATTCTAACATGGCCGATAGTATTGTCTTGCTGACAAGTGAAAGTCAAAGGTGACATCAGAGTGATTGGTGTATCGGCGAAGTAGAATCTAAAGTAGCCAATAGCACTTTTCTTACCGATAGGAAGAAGCGTAGAGTCACCCATCGGGAAGAGTTACGATGTCGGAGTGACAAGTTCGAAGACGACCGATGGTGATTTTATTACCAAAAGGCAAAGAGTGTTGAACCTCACAATATTTGATCAATTGTCCATTTCCACTGTGTGCTCCTCATCATATTGGTATCAGAGTGAGTTTTGAAGATCACTCGGGTGGTGTGGTCTTGGTGTATGTCAGACAAAGAAAGTGAAGTAGAGGCTAACACGATGCCTCCTAAAAGCATGTCACAAGATGTAGTGAAGAAACTGATTGAAGAGATGTTTGAGTCCAAGCTCGAGGAGTTGAAAAGAACCAAGGGTAAGGATAGGGAAGATGAAAGTGACAGTGATGAAGAAGGAGATACAGAAATTGATGAAACCAATAAGAGGACAGAGGAGATACTAACAGACCAGATGGCATTTGTAAATGCTTTGAAGTCAGTCAATAGGGACACCATAGATGGGTTACCTATGTATAGTGGAAGTATGGAAGGTAAAGAGGTGATTAACTGGATTGAGGCATTGAACAATCATTTTGAATACAAAGAAGTCCCTGATGATAAGAGGGTTAAGTTGGCAAAGGCAAGATTGAAGGGGTCTGCTCTTGCATGGTGGAATTATGAACAAGGAGAGAGAGTCAAAGAGGGGAAGAATATGATAACCTCCTGGGAAAGGATGAAGACCAAAATCAAGGCACAATTCTTACCCCTGGACTATAATGTGCAGATGTATAAGAAATTGCAGAACCTCAGACAAAGAGACCTTGATGTGAATGCATGCACACAAGAGTTTCATAAACTCAGTCTTAGATCAAAGAGATGAGAAGAAGAGTTAGAGAAGCTGGCAAGGTATCTGAATGGCCTAAGGATGAACATCCAAGATGAGATCAACATCTTAGCACCAGAAATAGTGAACAAGTGTTTCCAAATGGCTTTAAGGGCTGAAGAGAAGATAAAGAGAAAGAGTGAGCAAAATAATAGAGGTAGAGGAGGAAGAAGTTTCAAAGGTAGAGGCAATTTTGGAGGAAGAAGTCCTAACCAGAGGCCTAGTGGTGAGTCTAGCCAAGAAGAGAAAGTTGGAGACTCAAGTAGCAGAGGAGGCTATCGAGGAAGAAGGCCTAATGGAAGAGGTGGGACAAATGGATTAGGTAGAGGATCCAAGTTCTCCAATATGAGATGCTATAATTGCAATCAGATAGGGCACCTGGCCTACAAGTGTCTAGAGAAGGCCTAAACTTCTCATGGTGGTGAGAAGAGAACCACTTTGATTCAAGAAGATGCAAGGAGTGTGTCATCTCCTAAGGTAAATCTGGCATCAGAAATGGGAGAAAATCTGATGATCAAGAGGGCGCTACTCAAGGAACTAGTGCAGACTGAACCATCTCAAAGAAGAGCTTTGTTTAGAGTCAACTGCAAGATCCAAGGTAAGGTCTATAAAGTTATTATTGACTCTGGTTCTACTGACAATATTATATCTTTGGAAGCAGTAGATAAATTAAAATTAGAAAAGATACCCCATAGCTATCCATATAGGGTCAGTTGGTTAAACAAGGGACCGCATATAGTCATCAATGAACAAGCATGGATAGAATTCAGTAGTGGGGGGTATAGAGATAAGATTTTGTGTGACATCCTTCCAATGGATGCTTGCCATCTTCTGCTGGGTAGACCATGGCAGTTTGACAGAAAGGCTCATCATGATGGGGAAAAGAATGTTTACTCATTCCAAAAGGATGGTGTAACTTATAGGATATAGTCATTGATAGAAGGGGATCCACAGCCTGTAGGAACTAGTGTAATGATGGTAGGAGAAAAAGAATTCATGGACACATTAAAGGAAGGTGATGGAGTAGGTTTTGCTTTTAATATGAAGCCTAAGGGGGAAAGGAAGGAAAGTGTGAGGGAAGTAGGACCTAAGGAGGTCATAGATTTGCTTGAGAGTTACAAAGAAGTGATTGCAAAAGATATACCTGATTCCCTACCACCTGTCAGAGACATTAGCCATCAGATAGACCTCATACCTAAAGTAGTATTCCCTAATAAGGCAGCATATAAAATGACCCCTGAGCAAAATGAAGAGATAGCAAATCAAGTTCAAGAACTCCTAAACAAAGGACTGATAAGAAAGAGCCTTAGCCCGTGTGCAGTTCCTACTATTTTAGCCCCAAAGAAGGATGCAAAGACTTTTTTGGTGACACCATTGCAGGAGGATGCTAAAGCAAAGAAGGCAGCCAAGATCATCTTGGTGGGTAAGAAAGAGTTTGTGAATATCAATGAAGAAGAGACAAGGAAAGTTGAGGATACCTCAAGGAGTGGGGTTGTCAAAGATCAAAGTTTGAAGGTGGTTTTAGTTTTGAATGATGGAGATTAGATGGTGATGTCTAAGATGGATCAGAAGAAGGTCAAAGATTATGTCTACAAGCAGCCACAAGGTGGTTGGAAAGAAGAAGATGCTATCATAGTAGGGACCATTGTTTGTCCTCTAGAGCCAACAAGAGTTGAAAGGCCAACATATTCTACCATAGAAGCAGTACAAGAAGCATCAAACAAGGTTTTGAATGCAGGTGTTCAGGCAAAGATGACAGCAAGGAAGAATGGCAAACAAAATATAGGTTTGGTTGCAAGCATTCACTCATGGCAAGGTGTGAGTAGAGCCTACAGTGCTAGGCATGAGTTTTTGCTTCCATGGAAGAAGGTTGCAGTCCAGAGATCATGGAGAGGACATGGAGCAACAGAGGATCACGGTGGAGAAAAACAAAGAACCAACTCATGTGACATGAGTTCTTTTCTACCCCAAGAGTACGGTGCAAGAGCACCTAGAAAATCATGTTTTGTGTTGTAATAAGGTCTATTTGACCAATGCATATCATTTTAGTTTGTATCTAGGTTCTTCAAGACCTAGAACCAATTTTGTAAGTCCCAAGTGACTTAGGACACTTGTGTCAAATTGTTAATCACATAATGCCAAAACAGGGCAGTAGGACAATTTGGGACACACGACGATTAGTCTTCCAACTATTTGAATCGGTTGGTTTTCCTAAGGGCGAGTTGATAAACCCAGAGGAATGAACCAAATAATCATCAGAGAAGTGTGTGAATGTGATTGTGTATTGTTCTGAGGAGAAAGAAATAAAAAAATTGTTTTGTTCCATCAATTTGGATTTTTGTTCCCTGTAACTGCAATTTGTATAACTGTAGATTTCTATTCTTTATGTGCTTTCCATTGTTACAGTATGTTGATGTGAAGCATTCCACTAGTATGATTTCTATCGAAATCAATGGAATGGCTTCGTTGTACAAGTATTCATTTTTGTTTTCTGTTTTGTTTTTATGTTCGACGGTGCAGAGAATCCAGACAGAGTGTTTTGTACAGTAGGTTGACCTAGCATCTCCATGTGCTAGGGTTTGGTTGAAGAGGGACAAAGTAAACTGTGCATCAATGTATCGTTGGGACTCAAATCAAGTCTCATCGAAGAGAGGTTCAAGTCATTGAATAGAAGCCGCGGTCTAAAGATTCATATCGGGATGATAAGGTCATCAGTTAGATAACTTGGCGTTGGACCGACAATATTGGTCTTAACAATAGAGGCATATCGAGGTGATAAGGGATAAGCGATATCGACAGAGATCCATTAGGAGAAATCAACTAGCGGCAAGCGATCCTAAGGTTTGGCCGATAGCATTCGTCTGGCCGATGAGTGATCAGAGTGACTAATGTATCGGATACACAAAAAGGAAGTTCACCGAAAGTTGAAGTCACACTGAAGAGTGGTTGGTCCATCGGCGTATCAGCGAAGCAAATTCTAACATGTCCGATAGTATTGTCTTGCCGACAAGTGAAAGTCAAAGGTGACATCGGAGTGATCGGTGTATCAACAAAGTAGAATCTAAAGTAGTCGATAGCACTTTTCTTGCCGATAGGAAGAAGCGTAGAGTCACCCATTGGGAAGAGTTACGATGTCGGAGTGACAAGTTCGAAGACGACCGATGGTGATTTTCTTGCCGAAAGGCAAAGAGTGTTGAACCTCACAATATTTGATCAATTGTCCGTTTCTATTGTGTGCTCCTCATCATGAAATAAACACACCTTGGAATCTAGAAATGTACTAGAGAGTCCTATATATGGATGAGAACCAAAATATTCTTCTCTATTCTATGATGAGTTTCCTTCACAATTCTAGATCTAGTTCATGACTATGAACTCATTTTGTGCCTATGAACTTGACCTATGATGTTCCCTAGATTATGCCTTGTGGATTCTCTAAGAATCATACTGCTAGATGATGATGGATTCTATCATACTCTTAGGGTTTTCTATAAAGTTAGTGATATTTAAAAATACCTTGACAAATAGTAATCTTCAAACATGCACATAAATTCTAGAATAATTGCTAGGTGATTCACATGTGCTAGGATGAGTGTGATTAGATATGTTAGATTTCTTGCTTGATTTGAGTGTAAATGCTAATGATTATTCTTATATGATCAAATTATGCTAATCAATGGTGGATGATTAGGGCATGATATAATTGAATATAATAAATACTTTTTTATGCTTAAACATAACATTAAATCACAAATGTTTGTGCATAGTCAAACTAGGACCAAAGAGTAAGATGGGGCTAGTTGGCTAAATATTTAATTTTTACATTTTCATTTAAGTATCAAGATCAAAACTGCAAGGATGATCTCACACCTACACACACAACCTGGGTTAGATGATCAAGTTGGATTGATGTTCAATAGGATTGGATTATGGAGAAGGATGAGATTAATGATTTGAATCAAATGGATAAGCTAGTTGGACTAGGATTGCATGCACATAAACATAGGGATAAGTGATAAGAATAGGGTTTAGGTGAAAGAAAGGTAGATATGCAATCCCTATTATGCACAAAAATGTTCCATTTATAGCTATATAAATGCATTAAGACATTGCCCCAAATTAGGCATAAAAATCTAAACTCTGAATGCCCATTCAAACTTCAAACTATTGGCCCAAATTAGGAGTAATTATTAGGAAATTAGTGTTCATCTTAATTTTAAATATAGAAACTTATTTTAGTGTGTCCATTAAATATTTTACCCTAAAGCCTAAACCTCTATATATGTTTTCTTTACACACAACCCTAAATCCCTATTTATAAGCATAATTTTATGTATTTCCATCTTGTGTGTTTTGTGCTCTTTGTTTTTATTGTAACTTACTCTTTTGTGTTTGATCAAGTTGGTTTTTTGTTCTTGTGAGTTAATCTTTTATGTTTGATTTGATTGGTTATTTGTTTACCCCATATAGATATACATGCTATTAATTTTCTACTCAATTTCATTTTTTTCATCCTTGATACTATTCATCTTGTTGCTAAGATAGCTCATCCTTGATCATTCAAATTGTCTTGTCTACATCCAATTAGATCACTAATTTGTGGTGACCTATCCTAATATTTTTGTCCTACTAGGTGATGATCATGATGAAACTAAAAAATGAACAATGTTGTAATGTGCGAATAAAATAGTTTGTAAGTACAAGGACTATGAGGAATTAAGGGGATAGGTTAAGTGGACTAGGAGAACTTTAGGGGACTTGTGGGATGAATTAAGCAGACTATGAGGACTTAAGTGGACTTAAGAGGACTAGTGGTACTTAAGGAAACTTAATGGAATGAATTAAGGGGATGAATGGGCCTTAAGGGAACTTAAGGGGAGAAACTACGTGGAATAGGGAGCTTAAGGGGATGGATTAAGTACTATGTGGCTAAATCCATCAATTACGAAGGTGACATTATTGATGGTTCTTTTTGTTTTAGATTTTTTCACAAGCAAATATGTCACTCTATCAACAATGGAAATATAAGTTATCCTTAGACAAGATCAATAGATCAATCTCTAGGTTGTGGGATGACTCCCTTCCTATCTATCTTACAATAATTTTATAAGGAAAAGAAAGATTACTTAAAGAAAAGTACTGAATTAAAAAGGCCATAAGCCAAAGGATATTTCTTCAAATGTTCAAATATGAATAAATGACTCGTGGTAAAATAATGATCAAACAAAAACCACCGTAGTAACCACAAGATTTAATGCACAACAACTATACAGTCTCATTAACTGGTGATTACAATATTGCTCTTTTCTATAACAATGATGAGAAACAATTTACCAAGAGAAACAATTATAAAGATCTTATTCTAAACATGAAAAGAGAGAAGCTAATACATTAGGATGAGAGTCTTAATTGCAAAAAACTCTCTTTTCTCAATAGGATTCAACTAACTATAAATATGATATCAATCATGACTCGCCACTATCTACAAAAACCTCCCTTAAGAATATGAAAGTTGGTTATGATGATACATACAATCCTTGATGAAGATTGTGACTTCTTTAATTCACTTACTGTGAATGATATTTTGGAAGATTTGAAGTGCCATAGTAATGCCTCGCATCACTTGTGAATTATGATGGTAATCCTTGTGATGGGGTTTTTCCTTGCTACCCTTATCTCTAAGGGCTAACATAGCAACTAGACCCAGGGATCAAGTTGATCCAGGTAAAATAACAACCCTATGATTGAACCAAGGATAATGAAAATCCAAATAACAAGATAGGATCCTACCTTTTATACTTTGAGCTCTACAAGACTTAGAAGGGTGATCCTAATGAGGGTCTTAAAGAATGATAAAGATCTTTGACAAATATTGCTACAAAGATAAAACTAGGTCTGTCTGGCACAATGCATAAGCCTAATTCAATATCACTAACTCATCTTGTGTTGGTTTCATATAAATTTATAGCTACATACCCTAAATATGTAGATGTTTGACTAATTCACATGTGTATGAGAAAAGGTTTCCATATTCAACATGTGCAGGCATGATCCTTTGTACCTTTACAAGCATTATGAATAAATAATTTATAAAACAACTTATCTTCATTCTAATCAAGCAAAGGGATGCTGAATTTTCCAAAATTTAAGCCAATCCTTTACACCTTTCAACTACATGAAGACAAGCAAACCAAAATAACTTATAATTTTTGTAGATGTTAATCATTTGTAAGTTTGAGGTGCCAGATCGGATGCAATCATAGGAACCAGTGCCTAATCCCATAGAAACATAGTTAGCCCAAAACAAATGACTATAATGGCAAAGAAACTCCAACTTGGATGAGTCCAATTAACTGGGCTTCTATCGTGCAAAGCTTCAAGCCATCCAATGCCTTTATGTTCTTGATAATACAACCATTCTTAGTTATCCTTTCCCAATTTGCAAACCCCACATACCATGTTAGAAAGATTTCCTATAATAAACAACTTATAATAAAAATAATCACTACATTCTGTGAATGACAAACTATCTCTAATACAAGTACAAAAAATATGCACCTAGAAATTTGCTAGGTTTCCTAAAGCATACAAAAGAAATTGGAGAAAGATTGGAAAACAAAAACAATGATTTACCAAGAAGACATTACAATGCTAATTGCAAAAAACTATACTAAAATTCAAACTCTATTCCATTACCTAGAGTATTACATGGATCTTTACACTACAAATCCTAGAAATTAACTACATACAAACATAGAACTGGCCTAGAAAATCAAACAATAGCCTAAAGCACTACCTAAGACTCCCAGAACCACCTTAACAATACACAAAAATTAAAATTTAAAGAGAAGGAAGACTTAGATTAGACATGTGCGTGACATATTGTACAAACTGAGCCCTTAATCAGCAACTGCACATGGGCATAAAAGAATATGCCATGCTACCTTTAACTTCTACTCTTCTGGAAGAAATTTGTGCTCAAATTTTTACCCCTGCAGTAAAAATTTCTTCTCAGCACTTTGTTTTTGTTGGGAATTAAGGTGTCTCAACCTTTGCAAATTCCTAATATTGTATTTATTTATCCCATGTTGAGTTGGCATAGTCAATACCTTGTGTACATGCAGCAGGATAAATTTTGGTGACTTTGGCAACCATGGTTTCCCCCTTGAATAATTAACAGGGGTTTGGGGGCAGCGCCCCCAAGACGGGGTCAAGGGGTGGAGCCCCTTGCGGAGTCCTAGGGCCAGCGCCCCCGTGGGGGCTCAGGGGCAATGCCCCCGAAACCTCAAACAACTTTTATTTAATGACAAGTGTCAGAGAGTATCTTTACACGAGAGAAAGGCATCTTTGGGCGGTCAAGGGAGGTTATGACATGTAAGAGGAATATGATATTTTTAGTCAGTGTATAACAGATTCTCTTACAACTGTAAGTGTTGTTAGTTATGACGGATTATATGACAGTTGTAAGGTCCGTAAGAGCATCTGTCATAGCCTATCTTGGGACAAGGAGCCCACATTGGGATGGGATGTTGGACAAGTGTCCTTAGGCATGGGTTTTGGGGCATGAGTCCAAGATGGATGCCCATCTCTAGAATGTTCCATTTTTTCCTTGTAAACTCTATAAAAACAGGTGCTTGGATGGGAGATATATAGTTTTTGTACAAGTACTGTTATGCTGCCAGAATATCTCCAGATTTGACATTCGAAGACTACTGAAAGAGCATTGGCTCTGAAACTGTATTGCAATATGTTATTGTTTACTGTAATACATTTGAGCTATGTTTTGGAGTGTGGGGTTTTTCACCCGTAAGGGTTTTCCCCACGTATATCTTGTCTCTCTCTCTCTCTTCTGTCTACTTTTTGTGTGTATGTGTATTGCTGCAATATCTATGTTATTATGTTAATAATGTTGTAACTGGAAAGGTTAATTTGATATTGCACTCTACTTTCCTCATTAGATTAGCGTAGGAAGTGTGTTCCACTTACCTTGCTTCCTTTCAGTTTTCATGTCCCTTTGGTTGCCGATAGAAATCCAATGTAGTACTGCATGTTGCGGGAATTCGACACATTGTTGCATTCTGAAACAAGAGCAACATTGCCTTGCAATGTGATGAAATTTTGTTGTTAGACCATTCTAGAATAAATGTGGAAACTTGATGTAAAATAGGATGTGAAGAAGGTGGAAAAACATTATAGAACTAAAGGTGGGAAGTGAATATGGTAAGGAGGGGGAATGAATGAAATGAATGCAAAAAAGAGGGAGGGAACTGGATGAGGAGCTTATAAAGGAAAATAGAAAGTCTATTAGGTTTACACAAAGAAAGCAAAGAGTGATTTTGAAAGTGAAATACCGATGGGATTTGAATGTGGAATAGGAGAACAAAATGAGATGTGGGACGAAAGAAATGATATCCTAAAGTCTATCAGGTTTCTCCAAAGTAGAAGGAAGGTAAACTATGAAAAAGTAGGAACTTCATGGAAAATACGCACAGAAGTAGATATGGAAATTGAAATGAAGAAAATCTAGAAAGTTGGTAAAGTTTCATAAACGTATGGAACTAGGGAAGTGAAGGATGTGGGAAAAACATGTGAGACTGGAGCCAGGGACTGGAATAAAGCATATCCAATCTAGGAGGGGAAATTTTCAAAATGGAAAGGAAGGAAAACTAGACGAAAGCAAAAAAAGGATGAAGGTTGGAAGGTTCCAAGAAAAAAGAAGGGGACAAGATATAAGATAGGAAATGAGCATATCTAGTCCAAAAGGGAAATCTCACAAAACACAAAATGGAGGAAAAGGAAGTGGAAGGATAAAACAAAGATTATAGAAAAGGGAATCAAATGTGGATATCAAAGCTTAAAACATGAAGTCTGGTAAGCAAGAAGGATTCCATAATTTTGGAAGAAATAGGTGAAGTGAAAAAGACTAAGGACCCTATGAGTTTCACAGAACTTTTGGGGAAAAAAGGAAGTGGATATGAGATATGGAATGAAGGGAAGAATGTTCAGTACTCATTTGAAAACTTGCAAAAGAGTGAAGTGAAGGAAAATGATAAGGATGAAGAGTTCGATAAAATCCATGGGGATTTTAAGCAGAACAGTGGGTTAATACTGGATGTGGGAAGAATAGAATACATCTGATAGGCAAGGGAGTTTCTATTAACTAGAGGAAACGTTGGAAAATGACTGAAAACACTCCAAACTTTGAATTTTTCTAGCTTTTTGGTAACTTCAACACATGATAAACACAGTGGGGATGACCTTGAACATTACTAAGGAAAAAATTGATCAAGGGGCAACCAACTTAAACTTTTTTAGATCAGTTATAAATGGTGGGTTAAAACAAGGCAAGTGCACAAAGAGGGATCAAACTTAGGATTTTTCATTTTTTGAGGCCTATGAAACAAGACTCTAATATTGGATCTAACTGGGGACATATGTTTTAGTGGGACATAGCGAGAATCTAGGTAAACTCTAGGAAAGAAAAGCAAGATAAAAGCAATAGAAATAGGAAAACCTAAAACTTAAAAAACACTTCACCTTGAGAATTACAACAACAATCAAGGCTACACACAAGAAATTTTTCATTTTCTAAGGCCTATGAAACTAAGCTCCAATATTGGCTCTAATTGGGGATGTGTGTTCTAGTGGGATATAGTGAGAATCCAGGAAAACTCTAGGAAAAGAAATGGCAACAAGAAAACTTAAAACCTAAAAACACTTCACCTTGAGCATTACGACAACAATCAGTACTACACACAAAGGTTAGGACTATAATACAAGGAATTAATTATACTATTCATGAGAAATAATGCTTCAAATGTTGCCCATGCATAGGCTACTCCAAAAAATATCTTCCCACGTTTTGTAAGTAAAACATTTCATCACTGCATTGATTCACTACCACATAGGGGTCAGTCCATAGGAAATCAAACTTTCCAAGTTTCCCTTTGTCTTCTACCCTTACATTCCACAATAGAACAAGGTCACCCAATTTAAAATTCCATGGTGTGGATCTATTAAAAAAGTTCTTAACGTGCATATATATCTAGATGTTTCTTGCCAGAGCATCCCTCCTTTTTCCATCCAATTCATCCAACTAATTAAACATTACAACTAATGAATTTACATCCTCACCTTTAATCTACTATAGGAATTAATACACTGGTAATTTGAGATTGATGGGTAGTATTGCATCACATTCATACACCAACTCATATGGAGATTTACCAATAGGCTTCTTCTTAGTGAGCATATCAACCCATAAAGCTAACTTAAGTTTATTATCCCACCTCTTTTTATTAGTCTCCAACATCATTTTAATAATCTTCATTATATTCTTGTTGATGGATTCAACATGTCCATTGCCTTGGGGTTGATAAGGTGAAGAATGTGTTAGAGTAATGCCATATTTGCTACATAATTCCACAAACTTGCTAGCTCTGATGTACATAGCATTGTCTATTATAATTCTATGAGGTGCACCAAATATTGTGTCAATATGATCCATAACAAAGTTAGCAGCCACTTTAGAAGTAGCATTCTTTGTTGGTAAAGCCTCTACCCGCTTAGTGAAATAATATGTGGCCACCAGGTTCCATCCAAAACCATCGTTGGACTTCTCAGTTATCTAACCAATGAAATCAATGCCCCACTATTGGAAAGGAGCCTCTGACTGAAGTAGTTTCAATGGAAAAGCCACTACATACTTCAACTTCCCTAAGAATCTTTGAAAAGAATCACACCTCCCAACTACTCTTGTTATATCAGCAAAGACCGTGGGCCACCAATATCTATCTCTCAATATTGTGTGTGTTGTAGTGTTAGCCTTAAAATGTCCAGCACAATCTCCTTGATGGATTCTGTTGTCACCTTTGCAACTTCTTCTGACAAACACTTGAACAAAAATACTTCAAGGTGTCTCCACGTGAGATTGTCATCGATCAATACATACTTTTGGGCTTTCAACTTCACTGTTCTTTCCTAATTATTATCTAATCTCAAAGGATAATTTAGATTCACCAAGTAGTAAATTATGTCACCATACCACTTAGATTTACTAAATTCAGACTCCTGACCTCCTACATCAGTACTAACCTCATTCACATCAATTGATTCTAGATTTGATTATGCCATGAGCTTGGAAAATCCTTGGCCTCTGACCAACTTGGTAATCTATATGTCCATGTCAAATTCTAAGATCTTTTTTACCCATATGCATCTTTTGCCAATTACCTCCTACCGAGTGAAAATGTCCTTAATGGTAGAATGAGCTACATAGGCAATGATATTTGCCCCAACTAGGTAAGGTCTAAAATTCTTCATTGGGCCCTCACCAGGGCATAGGCCTATTTCTCCATAATGTCAAACTTTAGTTTAGCACTCCATAAAGACTTACTGAAGAATGAAATGGGCTTCTCAAAACCCTCATCATTTTTCTTCAATAGTACTATAGCTATAGTATGATATGAAGCAAAAGAAAACAATTGGAATGGCCTAAAAAATTAGGATTGGTTAGCACAAGAGCCTGCTTGATGGCTTCTTTGATTCCTTTCAATGACTTAGTTGGATCCCCTTTCCAATCTAAGGTTTGCCCTTTCTTCATCATCTTGGAGATTTCTTTAGTCTTCTTAGCAAAGTTTGTAATGAACCTCTTAACAAAGTTGATTTGCCTGAAGAATGATTGTATTCCTTTGATTGTGTTGTGTATGGGGATCTTCTCAATTGCTTCTACCCTTTCTAGGTCAATTCTAATGCCATCCTTTGATACAATATACCCCAACAACTTCCATTCTTCTACACCAAAAATATTAATCTTGGGGTTCAAAGAAATTCCATATTCCAAGCATCTTTGAAAAAAATTCTCCAAGTGTTCACAGTGCTAGGAAGCTAGCTTTAAGAAGGTTGTTAAGTCATCTTGATATCTACCAAGATTTTATCTATTAAACCTACAAAAGAAACATCCATAGCTCTTTGGAAGGTTTCTCCTACATTAATTAGTCCAAAGGGAATACAGACATACACGTAAGTGTCCTAGGGTGTGGTGAATGCAATCTATATTGTTCTAATTACTTGACTTTCACTTGGTTGTAACCTAAAACCCCATCCATCATGGATAATAATTCACATCTAGTGGCCTTCTATAGCATGGCTTCCATGTTGGGCAATGGGTAGTTATCTTTGAGAGATGAAATGTTCTAGTTCCTGAAGTAAATACACAAACTTATGTCACCATTCTTCTTTCTCATAGGAACTAAATTTGACACCCAAGTTGAATGTCTTATTGGTTTGATGATTCCACCATATCTAATCTTAGCCAGTTCTTGCTACATCTTGGGATCCAAAGTAGGATTTATTATTCTTTGTTTCTACCTAAAGGGCTTGGCATCCAGTTTCAAAGGAATCTCATGCTAAAATAAAATCTTCTTTGCATGCCTTAAGCTCATCATAAGACCAAGAAAATACCTTATTAAACTTTCTCAGTAAGTCAATCAACATTCTTCTAATTGCAGGGCTTAGCTTTTTCCCAATGTATACATTCCTTGGCACTGAATTTATTCCTAAATTCATCTCTTCCACATCCCTTTCATTTATTAGTCGGGCCTTGGCCTTAAATCTATCAACAACATCAAATTCTCTTTCTAGAGCTACAAATCCTTGAGGAATTATGTTTTTTTCAACTAGACGATCTCATTGCCATACAAGCACTCTTTTCCATCCACCATTTCTACCATGGGCTGCCAGTCAATACATTATGTTTCAAACTCCCATATTATTTAGGAACTTATATATTTGAATATCATTATCAAATACCTACCAACTATATATGTTATCAAGTACAGTTGGTCTAGTAAGAACCTCAACATTTGTGGGGCCAAATGGGGATACCAAAGTTTCATCAAACTTTATTGACATGGAAGCCAAACTATCAACAATAGTATTCTCTTCCCTGTCAACCCACTCAATGCCAAAAGCTTGAAATAGCTCAATGGTGTCCAAGGTAGCATTTCTATATTGCCTCAATCTCTTGTTCTTTCTTGATGTTATGTTTGAGGGCAATATTCATCCCAAAGATTAATGACTCATACTCAGCAACATTGTTTGTGTAGTGAAACTTTATCTTGAAAGGGAATCTAAACACCGTTTGTGTAGGTGAGTTAAGTACTACCCCATCACCAAACCCTTCTTTGGAGCAAGGTCTATCAAAGAACATCTTCCAAATGCCATCAAGATCTACTGGTTATTCTTAGGTAGTGCTATAGGATCCACTTCATTTTGATTAGTATCATAATTTCCAACAAAACAATTCATACCTGTGTCTAAGTAGTAGGCCTCATCTTCTTTATCGGTAATATATTTCACCATGTGTGACATGATTTTCTCACCTATTATCTTCACTTCCTTTCCATCCATAGGGATTGTGACATAGGATGAATCCATTTGGATACTTCCCCCTATAGTAGTAGACCAATTTCTCGATAGAAGCATTCCCCATCTAAATGGGAGGTCAACAACTATAATGTTCATTTAATATACTTTATTTGGTTATATAGCAAGCTTGGATTTGACCCCATTAATCACTCTTGTGACAGGTATTTGTTGGTGTAATTAAATATTAAATTACACTTTAATAAGTTTACTTAGGGCTTATTTTTAGTCTTGAATTGTTATTAAGTCATATTAGGGTTTTCTCTAACTTCAAAATATAAAAGTAAGTCTCACATGTAATTCATTAATCCATTTCATTAATTCATCCAATATTGTGTAAATTATTCATCTTTGTTTTTTTCTCTTGTGGAAGGTAAATCTTAGGTTTTGCAGGTGCTCTTTGTGGCTTGAGTTAATTATCAACTTCAACATGGTATCAGAGCTAATCTTCAAGCCCCTTCTCAGATTTGGAGAAAAATTCAAGCACGAGCCATTTGTTGGGTGTGTTTTTGTGTAAAACGGAGTATTCCATTAGATTCAGAGTAGCTGGAAAAGGTGGATTTATCTTTTGTTTGGTTGAATTTGCTCTCGAGAGGCCAGATTTGTGAAGGTTTCAGCGGGTGCCTTTTTTCAAGATCCAGAGGGTACTTGCAATTTTGGAGCGTTTTCAGCCCAAACGGACCTCGCCATCGCAGTCAGAAGGCCCAAAAACCTTAAGATCGATTGTCAAATCGTTGAAATCAGCCTCAGGCTCATCTAGGGCAAAAAAAATTGCCATGCAAGCCATACGACCTGCCCAGCACGCAAACTGAGGTGAAATTTTTTTTTAAAAAATTATTTTTTCCTGCATCAAAAAAAATTATATCAAAAAAATAATTATCGCAGGTTTTTTAATTAAAAGGGTTGTAAAAAAAAGCATTAAAAAAAGCTTTTAAGGGTTTAAACCCTGCGCAATACTGTGCAGGGTACCCTAGGGCGTATCACCCTGCAGGCCACCCATAGGGCCCCACACCCTTTCTTATGGGTGGTGAACCCTTAAATGGTGTTCGACCCCTTTATTCAAACCAAAAAAAATCTTTATGCTCACCCTTTAATGTTTTTCAACCCTTGCCATATTTAGTGGTTCTTCCTCCAATTTGGCGCTCCTGCCAAATTTAGCAGAGATCTTCAAGTTAGTAGGGGTTTACTCTATTTGCCAAACCACCTTATTTGGCACCAGTTCCACCATATTTAGCAATAGGGGGGTTTTTTTTGCCCTAATTTTCCCTACAAAGGTACTGGTTTTCTTTTTGCCATATCTTGGGCAAACGGAGTCAAAGTTTTGTAAACAAATAATCATCGAAAAGATGGTTCTGAGCACAATCCAGTGGTGTAGGTATTTTTTCTAGACTTTTTTGTTGGTACAATTTATCTCTGTTTGAAGTCCAGATACCATTTTTGGCCTCCGAGCTTGTATCTTTTTGCCACAATCTCCAATTTTCGTGATTATTGCGGCGTTGGAAAGGTATTGAGGAGCTCTACAGGTCCATCCATGCACTTTTTTAGATTCAGTCCCAAGTATTATTTATTTAGTTTGTCAGTTTTATGGCTTCTATTTGATATTCTGGAAATTTTGGCACCTGGAGAAGTTTTGTTTGTTTTGTTAGGCTTCATTTATTACTATTAATGCATATTCAGATTCTTGATCTCTAATCTGATTTATTTGAGGAGATATCATGGGTTTTTATATTCACCCATTTGTGGTTACATTGGGTAAGGATAATTATGAGTCTTGGCAAAAGGGCATCTTGACACATCTCAGGTGGCTTAATCTTTTGCCTTATCTTTATGGACTCATACCTGAACCAGATACACCTGGGAGGAAATCTATATGGGGTAATTATATTAATCATATTGTAGGATTGATTGGTTCTAGTGTTGATTTTGACACTATATGTTCTATCTCACATATTGAGTGCCCACGCGCTCTTTGGACTACCATTTGGGAGATCTACGGAGACCCACATATCTCTCCAGTCCCAGATGATCTTGCTATGGATTGCCACATACCCCTTGATGATGCAGATTGCATACCTTTTGATGATGATACTATTGAGGAGCTTGCATATTTGACAGGTCTTGTTAGTTCAAATGACACAGAGACTTCACTTGCTTCTCCTTCTCCTCTTATCGAGATTACATATGTATTACCTGTTGCTACATCAGATTCTTTGCAGCAAGATATTATTAGTCTTCCAGAGATAGCCGATTGGGACACATATCTACCAGACATATCATTGTTGTTTGTAGAGTCTCATCTTGCAGATTTAGAGGACCACATTGAGGACATTTGTCTTCTCTTTGATGATAGCTTCTATGGAGTTGCATCACCATCATCTACTTCAAAGATTGTTCTTCATCCTCCTATTCAGTCACAATTTTGTAGTGGATTGGAGACATTTGAGTAGTTTTTAGGAGCACCATTGTTGTCTTTGGATCATGTGCAGAGTTCAGAGACATTTATTCTTCTTCCTATATATTCCTATCCGGAATGGGAAGACATTATGCACACATCTGCAGTTCTATTTCTTCCTAAGGGGAGGAATGTTGTTCAGCATTCATGGGTCTTCATCTTTATTCTATGTCGAGCATCATCTTTATTCTATGTCGAGCATCTTCCAGCACTGCAGGAGTCATCTTGAGGAGCGGCTGCATGGTCTCTCTTCTCATCTCTATTTTGGGAGGGAGCATTTCCTCGCATGGGGTTTCATCCTTCTCACTTCTGGGGGGTTCATCAGACCTTCTCTCTTCTTCCTCTCTTATGGGGGCCATTCATGTTTGTAGCCCTGTGATGGATTCAGTTCTTGGGGGGTCTTAGCTTTAGTCCTTCCATCACATGTTCTTGCACTTGTTGTATTTTCTCTCTTTTGGAGAGGAGTTTTCTCCCACTGGATTTTTCTCCTTTCTCTCCACTTTATGAGAGATTCTTGTTGTTCATGGGTACCTAACATGGCCTTGTAGCCGGGACCCATTTTTGCATTAATTGCATGGTTTTTCATTTCTCCCTAAGTTGCACTTATGGGGGGTGTTGGTGTAATTAAATATTTAATTACACTTTAATAAGTTTACTTAGGTCTTATTTTTAGTCTTAGGTTATTTTTAAGTCATATTAGGGTTTTCTCTAACTTGCAAATATAAAAGTAAGTTCTCACATGTAATTCATTAATCCATCTCATTAATTCATCTAATATTGTGCAAATTATTCATCTTTGCTTTTTTCTCTTGTGGAAGGTAAATCTTAGGTTTTGTAGGTGATCTTTGTGGCTTGAGTTAATTATCAACGTCAACAATATTTCTCTAGAGTCCATGGAAAAGTACTTTCCATATGCCTTTTAAAATTTAGGCCAAGCTGATTCATGATCTCTTTAGGAATTACACTAGTAGATGTAATTAAATCTATCCTACAATTATGTAGTAACTTTCCATTCACTAATAGAGATATAAAGAAAGGGTCTACACCAAAGTGATGCCTTGTAGAAATTGTCCCTAAATAAACGTCAAGATTTTCAATTGAATCTAGGGCATCATGCGTAGGTTCTCCCTGATCTAGGATCATTGGGATTTCCCCCGAATGTGACAAGGCTCTTCCCCTATGTCCTTGGATTCTCATGGATTCTGACAAAGGAAGTTGAATCTTAATTTGGCCAAAGACCTAGGCATGTCAAATGGGATGTAAGGGGGCATCTAAGATATGAGTAGTTATGCTAACATAAGGGATGTGCATGGAATAAGCAATCAAGGGTTATTTTGGTGCAGACTTGCTTCTTGGAGACACTTTGGGTTGATCACTTTGAACTCTATCAGTCTAAGAACCAAATGTGTTGTCTTAGCTTTGTTTTTAGATGAGACATGTGGAGGATCGGTCATGGTGGTCTTAGCAGTAGGGATTAGTTTCTTTGGCTTATCAGGGATTTCATGAGAAGGTCATTTGTTTCCTTTGGGAGCTTCTATAGTGGGTTTCAGAAGAGTTGCACCAATTTTCTTGTGATCATTCTTCTTCTATACAAATATCCCACCAACTTTGTTTTCAACCTAAAGTTGCTTCTATCCCAACTTATTTCATAGATTATAATTGCTCGACTTGTGCAATAGTAGCAACACTAAGTGCCTTAATCTTTTCATCCAAGGGTCTCCCAAGCCTATATTTCTTTTATAGATTTTCTTTCACCTTAGTAGACTCCACATTATTCACATAAGAGTGCTCTTCCTCATCATCAGAGAAAAATTGTTGTTGATGGAAGGATTTTGCTATTCTTTCATCACAATAAAATTCACATAGTCATCAAAAGAATATTCATAATCACTTTGATTTCCAATAGTGTAAAGCATATTAATTTCTTGTTCTTCACCTTCCTCAATGTAAGCCTCGCCTTCAACACATTCCTCATATTCAGTATCTTCTTCCTTTAGAGCCAAGGTGATAGCACAACAAGCAAGGTTGTGAGGTAAATTGCATGCCTCACACCACATATAGTCTTCTACAACATTTACATTTGGTCTCCTTAGAGGATCAAGAGTCGTATTTGAGACATTCCTCTTATGAAGTCTTCATAAATAAGCCTTCCATTCCTCCACTTAGTGTTATAAGGCATGTCAAACTATCATGCCCACATTTGCACATAGACATGAAAACTATCACCACAAAATATTTTTCATAAAAACAATACTTGCAAGCCTCTATCACACTTCATGCACATGATACCCTAATGTGTGCACTTGACTACATTGCACATGCAATGTTATGAAGAGCACACTACGTAAAGCAAGGAAGGGGGATCCGAAATAGATGTGTGATGTAGAAATCATTCGCACACCTTACGAAATTGAAGGCAACCTAATTATCAGTGTCACTTCGCATGTGAGGTAAATCCCCTCTAAGTTCCTAGGTGAAAGTGGAAATGGCCCTGCCTCTAAAACGTGAGGCCTAAACACCTATAACTAAAACTTAATCCCTTGTGTGTTAATTAAGCACTAGAGAATGTAATTAAGACAATTAAATATTTAACCATTTAAAAATGACATCTAAAAATAATGAATGCAATTATTCAACTTTTTTAAATTTTGCATTTCTAGAAATTAAATACTTTTATAGAAAAATTAAAATTAAATCTAACTAGATGGTTTCAACATTCCAAATAAATGAAATATTTAAATAATTAAATTAGAGGCAGAATAATCCCTTTCAAAAATTTAAAATCAAAACTTTCAAAAACTATATTAATTTTTTTCCAAAGAATTAATTTCGATTTAATATAAAATAAGAAATCAATTTCTGAAAACTATAGATTTAACTGAAATAAGAAACCATCGTTTTTTGACAAGGTAACATATTAACTCATTTATAGATGGATTCTCAAGATATCACCAAGTAAAAATATAGGAAGAAGACCAGCCAAAGACTACATTTATGACTGAATGGGGATCATTTATGTATATTATAATTCCATTTGGTTTAAAGAATGCCCTTGTAATATTTAGCAGAATTATTATAAACATCTTTAAAGAACTTATTCATAACCTTTTAGAGGTATACTTGGATTATTGGAAATCGCATAGACTAATTAAAGATCATGTTCAAGTACTAAGGCTAATGCTAGAATGGTACAGAAGCTTGCAAATTTCATTAAATTTGAAGAAATGCATATTTACGATATATTTTAGAACACTCCTCAGTCACATAATGTGCAAAGAAGCTTTGATGGTCGACCCACTAACAATAGCTATAATCTTAAATCTATCAGCTCCAAAGATAGTAATAGAAATAAAAACATTTTGGGATACACTAGATACCATAGAAAATTCACCAAGGGATATGTGGCAATAGTTGGACCAATAGAACTCCTTAAGAAAAAGAAAAGCAAAACTTTCCAATGGATAGAATAGTAACAAGAAGCCTTTGACATTGTTATCACCTAAATATGCACCTTGACTAATTTGCAAAAAATAGTCTATTTGATGAAACACGGGAAGACCTCTAAAGCTGTGGGTCACTTTATAGACAAAGGTCAACCTCCGGAGAAGGCCAGCTTCCTAACTTTGTATCCCCTAAAACTTTACTATTCTATGACCATGACAAGGAAAAGGGTAAGAAACCTCTGTTCTACAACTGAAATTTAACTCTAAGGGTGATACACCTATCTTCAATGAGGAACATGAAAATAACAGTCCAAACACTTGTTAAGGTGATTGAAATAACTCTTGTACAACTTATCAATTATACCTTTGCATAAATATTTCACAAACAGGTCTATAGTTGCAGAATTTTTAAGAGGAATAGTAATTTCACACTTCATATTAATGCATATCTAGACACAACTTGTAACCTCCATAAGTACTTTCTGCAAACAGGCTCTTTTCCAAGACAAAATTAAGAGGAAATAAACTTACTTCACAGATAACTCCATCAAATCAGATAATGAACACAAAAATGCATAAGATAGATAGGCACAATTTCCAATCAACAATCTCCAAGGTTCTCACTATATATCATATCAAGTAAACTGGTAACATGAGTTACAAATCTTGCCAAAATCTAGAGCAAGGATCACAAAATCACAAGTCTTTGCAAGTAGCATCATCAGAACTAACTCCAATGAGACAATCAAAAGTGACTATATCCATCTAAGTAGTTCCACCAAAGCAGGAAAACCCAACTGATTTGGGTTGGATGCCCTGAAGAAGCCTAAAATCCAGGGCCTAAATCCTCTCCAAAAATGTTCAAAATACAAGAAAAAGTCCCTCAGGACTTAGTCAAACAAAATGAGTCATGAAAGCAAGTCCAAAGGACTCTAAAAGCCATCAAAACACCCCTATATACCCTCTCCTAATAAACCAACAACTAACTACCCATAAGAACTAGTCAAACATTCTCTCCTCCAAGGCAGAAAAAGATGCTATAACAATGGCATGTGTCCACCACATCCTCACAATTCAAGCTGCATAGTGTCCATGGCAATAAGGACTCATCCTTCACTCCCCATTGCATTAAAAGGTAACAACAACCCTTAAATGATTTATAAGATTATCATTTAAGTTATATTCCTTTATATTTCATTTTCTGTGCAAGGAAATCAAATACAATACAAAAACAATAACCACTAGCACCGAAGTGCTTACCTTAGCATGAAAGGAATAAAAAGACTAACACAAAAGTCTTTAAATACATTGTCACCTCGGGGCATGCTAATAGGTATCATATGTGGTAAGGTCTTGACCACGAGCTTTATTAGAAGATATGCACAAAAACAAAAATGCAAGAAGAAAAAGGGCTCATCGGGCACTTAGGGCTATGAAACCCTAAAGACAAAAGGCAACATTTGGATCATTTGCAACATACATTTTTTGCAATCATGTTATGCATTTCTTACCGCCAACAAGGGTTTGATGGTTGGAGCTCCTGCAGTTGACTTCGAGGCATTTTCTGTGAACTTTTTGCAGTTTTCTACCCTTTTGCTGAAGGTAAGTTTGATGAAGTCTCCTTTCTGAGATAACATTGCAAAAAATTCATGATTTCCTATGGTTTCCCGTAGCTTCCATCCACTGTACATGCTATAGATTTTCATTTTTGTATGGCTCTCTTTCTGAGATATGTTGCTACGGAAAAAATGGCAAAATGTATCATTTCTGTCAAGGTTTATTATTTTTTTGTATCTGTTGTTATTCTTTTATGTCACTTCTCTTAGGGTCTCAAGAAAATAATAAACCCTTACCCTTAACTTCACTGCCATGGTCAGAACTACTCATTCTAATTTCTTCCTACAATGATAAGGCTTTTTTGAAAATGAAATACAAGGGTTTTCTTGTAGGTGATTTTCGTTGTTTTTCCACTGTCTTATTACCATTTTTGTTGTCTCTTGGCACTGTCACTGCATATGTTAAATGCTTCATTCTTTTGTAAGGCTAAGATAGCTATTCTCCAGTTTATGCACAAATGATTATTTTTCTTCAATGCATGAGCTATAGAAAATATGAAAATTTGCATCTTTCTCTACCATTTCTAATGAACTTTACACCTTAGGGTTTTGCCAAAACCCTCATTGTATTTTTGAATGGCTATGAGAAAAACACTTACTCTGGTTTACTTCTACAAGAAAAGGCATTTTGGAAAAGAAAAACAAGTTTTTCAGCTAGGGTTTGTAGCTGGTATATATCTTTGACAGACAGTCGTTTTTTTACTGCCAACAGATCTCTTTGGTTGATGCATCTTTGTTGTTTTGTGATTTGTCCTCTTGTTGTAGAGAATGACTGCTCTTTTCATTTGATATCCCTACTCTAGCCTAGACTGTCTATCAAACAGAGGTGATTTTTGCTCCCTTATGACAATTAACACTATTCCAGTCTTAGCCTTATGCTGTCACTTTTCTATAGCTGAACCTGTTGAAACTCTGCCTTCATTCTGTAGACATACCCTTGCATGGGTTTCTTTGTATCTTTGGTTGTCTTAACATTTTTTTGTATAAGCATTGTCTATCATTTCAAGGTGTTCCTCTTTATGTATCACTGAGCACTTGTGGGTGTTAGAATGCATAGTGTGACATCTTCATGATTTGACTACATAGGCCCTAAATGGTTCAAAGGCTCTTATGTTTCCTAGATTCTTTTAATGCTTGATGGTCTTGATGATTGAGTTGGTAGATATATAGACTATCAAACATTAAAAGAATCAGATATCTGTAAGTCTTGAACACAAGCTATCACTATACTTGTATTATCTGACCTGCTCCTGATTATCATCTTGTGCACAGCACTTCTCATTACTTTTCCTTCTTATGTGACAACATCTTGTGCACAACACTTGCAATTATTCAGGTCTGTAACTTCACCCTTTATTTTCATAAAGTCTTCTGAGATATTTGAATATATAATCATGACCAACAAAAAGAGATATAGACTTATCTTTTCTCAGCACATTTGACTGCTCCTGATCATGATTTTCTATATTTGTTGTCATAGCTGTTTTCATGCTTTTACACTTCATGATGGCTTTGTTTCTTGTATGACCCTTTTGATAAAGGCTCCATGACACTGTAGTGGTAGTCATAAACTTCTTGCGTTTATTGCCTTTGTAAAAGTCTTTGTGACTGTCCCACAGTGTCATGTGATGACTGAGTGATGTTTTCCTTGTTCACTATTACTTGTGACTGCCCTCTGATGATGGTCTTAGAGACCTTTGAACCTTCATGATATCTCTTACTACAGTCTTCATCATGCTCACCATAGATGCACCTTATGGCCTCTGTGTTGTTATACAGTCATGCTCAGCTCATGACCAACACACTCTATTTTGATGTCATCATCTCCTTCAGTAAATCCCTTATTCTGATGTGGTGACTGCCTTCTGATGATAGTCTTAGAGACCTTTGAACCTTCATGGTGTCTCTTATGATTGTTGACTGTCATGACTGCTGACAAATACTTGAAAACCATTCTTCATTGATTGTTGTCCTTCAGTACATGACTGCTAAGTCAGTGTGCAATCTCCAGGGCATTTGATAGTGTTCTTGAGGTCTTTGACAGTCTTACCACTTATTTGATAGGGCTTCATCATGTGGCAGAATCATTATATCTCCATAACTTTTTCAAGGCTTAGCTGGCCTTAGCATAACCTATTCAAACAACTGATATTTATGACAGTGATCCATTGATTGTATCATTATTGAAAGTTCTACAAGAGATCTCTTGTAACAGCTATTTTGTATTCTGTCCTTTGAAATGTACACTGTCCTTGACTGAGATGCATGACTGTACCTGATGACTATTTTACATATCTTCATTAACTCATGATGATTCTGTTTGATGTGAAATACATTATGATGAGCAAAAGATGTTCCAGTTGCCTTATATCATGAAAATTCACTTGTTTATCATACAGCCTGTTTGCTCCTTATAAAAGTATATGAATAGATCTTGTTGTACAAGTTGATCCTTGTTTCTCTTGAACATTCATGAGATCTTCTGCAATGTTTATGAGCTGGGCTCAACACTTGTGGAAGCCACATTTTCTCCACTCATAATGTAACCTAATGAATCAAAAAGAAATCTAATTACACCTGTATCTGCACATGAAGCAAACATGTTAATAAAAACAAATGCATACCCTAGATGCATTAGATAACTTTAGTAGTTTTCTGGTACATTTAAGGTATGTATGACGGATTTTTTGCATCTTGTTGAAAAGCCTATACTTGCATAATGAATGTGTATATAATGAATGTAATCAGTCATTGCTTAGAGCAACATTGCTCTAACACCTTATCTCATCTTTTGCAGGGAACCAGCACAACGGACCAAGGAAGCTCAAGTCAATAGCACAACTGACCAGACAGACCAGTCATTCAAGCAATGACTGGTTACCCTCATTCTATACTCCTTTATTTACTTTCATTACTTATTCATGTATATGCTTTTTCTCAATTTGTATTGAATAAGCGAAAGCTAATCTTACACACAATGGATATTTTTTCATTCAATAAAGATTACTTTTCTCTGTTATATGCACTTGTGTCAATGCAATAGTCCATTATAGCTTTTTGTAATTCTTTTTCTAATTTTGCTTATACAATTGAATGTAACATTGGAAAGTATAAAAGTGAATCTCACTTCCCTATTTAAAACAATGGGCTCTGCTTGATTGAGCTATAGTGAAAATCTGGGTAACATTTATGGTGACATCTGCTATATGTTTGCCTGCTAAACATCAGACTAGCTATCTAGACCTTATCCATTGGGCAAAGGGTCACTCAGAGACTTAAAAAAAAATGCTTTTGACAAACAAGTTTTTTACTTCTGTAATTCGGCATGTCAGCTATGAAGGACACTTGGAAACCCAGAACAAAAACAAAATTACTAAAATCAACTAACCTAACTGTGCTAGATAGCACTTAGGGAAAACAAAAAGGTATCTAAACTATTGTGCAGCAGCACTTATTGAAAGCAAGAAACCTAATCTACTGTTTACAAGGCAACTCATACCTCAAAACACCTCTTCAGGTGTATCCCATTGACTGGGATAGGCAAATTTTCTCCATCCATGTTTGATAACTTAAATGCAGTGTGCTCCTTGCATTCAGTAATGATGAATGGGCCACTCCACATGCTGTCACATGCTGTCAAACTTGGAGTGCTTCCCCAGCCTGCTTTTCAACTCATCCCATTTGAGCACCATATCTCGTTCCCTAAAATTTCTGGGAGTGGTTTTCTTATCAAAAACTCTTTTTGTCTGAAGTTGATGATACTCCATAGCTTTCATAGCTTTATCTCTGATCTCTTCAAGCTCCATAAGCTGAGCATATCTAATAGCCATAGGATTTTCTTCTTCAAACATCTCCAGTTGATTCATGATATCAAGAGTTGGTAGCTCAACAAACAAAGATAGTCTTGCCTCTTTTCCATAAACTAACATATATGGGGAGTTTCCAATAGACCTCTTGGGAGTTATTTTATCTGCCCATAAAGCAGATTTCAGATTGGTGTACCAGGTCCTCTAGTTATCCTCCATTGATCTTTTGATAGTCCTTATGAGATTCTTATTTGTAGATTCAGCCAAGCCATTACCCTGTGGGTAATAATTTGATGAAGTGTTTAAATAGATTCCATTCTTCACAGCGCAGTTAGTTACCTTCAATCCAATGAAGGCTAAAGCATTGTCTAAAATGATTGACTCAGGTACTCCAAATCTAGATACCAAATCATAATAAAAGTTCAAAACAACATTCTCATTGGCTTCTTTTAAAGCCACTGCTTCAGTCCACCTTGTGAAATAGTCTGTTGATGTAAGTACCCACCTGTGACCTACACTTGATGGTCGGTTGATGGGACCTATAAAATCAATGCCCCATCTCATGAAGGGTTGTTCTACTTGAATTGGCTGCAGAGGTAAAGTTGGCAGCCTTTCTTTGCCTGCAAAAATGGCACATTTTACACATTTTTTCGCCCATGCATGGGCATCCTTCAATAAGCTGGGCCAATAATAGCCAGCTCTCATTATCTTCCAGGTAGTAGTCCTTGAGGCAAAATGTCCCCCTGTTGTTCCATAGTGAAACTCATGCAGCACCTTGTCAATCTGATCATTATCAATGCATCTTAACAACACACCATTAAAATCTTTTCTGAAAAGGATATTATTAACTAAAACATAAGGAATAGACTACGGTCTAAAATATCTCCTTTTAGCTCTATCTAAACCTATTGGACATTCACTAGTTTGTAGAAAATGAGCCATGTCACTAACCCAACCTGTTCCAACTGTCGTTGTATCATTATGATGCTCATCTTCAATAATCAGAAGCACTTCTTCCTTCTCTGTTTCATTTTTAGACCTAGTAGCAAGCTGTTAACTGAGTCCTCTACCTCTGATGAGCTTAGTTATTTTGATATTTACGTCATATTCCATGACTTTGGTAATCCAACCAACCCTTTTCTCATTAACATCCTTACCTAACAGAAACTCTTTCACACCAGGGTGAGCAACCATCAAATGTACCTTGTTAGAAATAAGATGCCTAAACTTCTTGAGACTCTTAACCACTGCAAGGACATGTTTTTCAATGAAACTATACCTCTGTTCATACTCCTCCAGTCCTTGACTAAAGAAAGCAATTGGTTGCTCAAAGCCTTCACTTTGTTGATGTACCAGAATTGCCGAAATTGTATCTATACTGCCATAAGCATACAAAATAAAATCTTTTGAGAAATCGGGATTTACCAGAGTTGGTGCAGCTGATAATACTTCTTTTATGGACTCAAAATTGAGTTTGCCCTCTTTTGACCAGCTGAAAACTGCATTTTTCTTCAACATAGAGGTCAACGGCTTCAATAAATTTGCAATGTCAGGTATAAATCTTCACAGAAAATTAATTTTGCCAATAAAACTTTGCAGCCCTTTCTTGTGGCTGGGTAAAGGTAGCTCTAAAATAGCTCTTACTCTTTTTGTATCAATGGTAACTCCCTATTTTGACACAATGTGTCCTAAAAGCTTGCCTTCATGTACAGCAAAAATACATTTCTTGGGATTGAGAGATATCCCAAACTCTCTACATCTCTCAAATACTTGTTTCAGGTGGGATAAATGTTCAATTGCATCTTTAGAGAAAACTGTGATGCCATCAAGGTACACAAGTACCAATTTATAAAGCAAACCTTTAAAAACCATATCCATAGCTCTCTGAAAAGTAGAGCCAACATTTGACAGACCAAAAGGCATCCTTTTGTAGGCCATGGTGCCCCATTTTGTGGTAAAAGTAGTTTTAAACTGATCTTCCTCCTTGACTAAGACTTGATTATAACCTGAATATCCATCAAGTAAGGAGAATCTTTCTAAACTAGCCACTACTTACAGAATTTGCTCCATTGAGGGCAGCGGGTAGTGGTCCTTCAGGGAAGCTCTATTAAGGTCTCTAAAGTCAACGCAAAGCCTAATCTCTCCATTCTTCTTCCTCACAGAAACAAGATTAAAGACCCAAGACGTATGTTTGATCGAAAAAATGATATTTCCCTCAATCAGCTTGGTTAATTCCTTAATCATCAGAGGCTTAAGTTTTGGATTTAAAGGTCTTTGTTTCTGCCTAACAGGTTTTGCACTTGGCTGTAACTCTATAGTATGCTGGGCAATTTTGAGGATCAAATCCCTTTAAGTCTGAGTATTCCCAAGCAAACACAGCCTCAAATTCTTGACAAAGAGCAATAAAATCTTTCCTATCCTTAGGTGAATAGATTTTACCAATTTTGAGAAGCTTACCTTTGAAAATTTACAGCTCCTCATAATGTTCTTCTTTGACCTACATGTTGGTTTTGCTCTTTTTCAGCTAATCATCAATACCAAAAATAGATTCCAAGGTTACCAATCCTCTGGGCAGCTTATTAGTCCTTAACTGAACAACTTGATCATCACCATATTGTTGTTTAAGTTTGTTTTGATTCATCACAGAGAACTCATCCTCTTCTAACAGGAAACGCAAAACCTGCTCATCACTCTCAAACACCTGCCAATGAATGTTATTGTCAGGAATAGAGGGTCTATCAACAATCTTCACATGAGGTTGTACCTTTTCTCTTTGAATATCACTGGGGATATCAAACTGAGCCCCAATTGCAGATAACCTATCTGCATGATTATTCTAATTTCTTGGAATAGAGATTAGGTTGAAAGCATCAAACTCTTCAATCATATCCCATACCCTATGTTTATAACATTTCAAAACATCATTTTTTGTAACATGCAGTCCCCTCACCTAATTCACAATAAGTTCGATGTCCCCATATACCTGTAAACAGCCAATTTTCCTCTTCCTTGCCCACTGCAAACCTTGAATTAACCCTTCATACTCAGCAGTGTTATTTGTACATGAAAAAGCAAAATGGAAAGCAGAGTAATAACTGTCACCTTGTGGAGACACAAGCATTGCACCCCCTCCAGATCCATTCCTATTCCTAGAGCCATCGAAGTACATTTTTCATACCTCGTCTTGTTGTCCTATCTGTTGTTTTGCACTCTTTACAATGTTTGGAATTGTTGTTTCAGGTTCGTGCAGCATATAAACCCCCATACCAGTTTCTTGAATGTGTCCCTTAGGATCATCTACAATATTTTCCAATGCCCACTCCTTTAACAGCACTTCTGGTATACTTTCAGTTTGCAGTTCTTGAGCAGCAACAAGCTCACTATCATCAGAAATAATGCAATTTGCATTAATAGCACTTGCCACATAAGGCTCTATGTGATCCTTGGCAAGCAATTCAAATTTTATAGTCACTTTTGTACCATATCGGGTCCTGAAAACATGTGGGACCAATCTGAGGATAAATATCCTCCTATCTTGGCTGTGAACTCTCTTGACAAACACATGGCAAAATAAGGAGGTAAATCTATGATGAACACCTCTTGGGAAATGGAAACATTTGGATAGGTATGCAAAGTGAGACCCAACTCTTTTATCACACCTACAGTGTTAACAGATGTACCATCTAGCTGGAGCACACCCTTCTCAAGGGGTTGGTATTTCAATCCTAATTGGTCTGTAATCTGTTTTGGCATTATAGGACTACTTGCACCACTATCCACCATGCAGTTATGTACTAACTTGTCTCCTATTATTAATGACACATAAAATGGAAGTGGTTTAGCACTCTTATTTGGCTGTTTACTACTGTCCTAGGATGAATTGGTAAAGACAGCCCTAGTTGGGTCAACAGTTGCATCATTTGACACTTTTAAATCAGACAAGGCATATTGTAACATGTTCTTTTGACCTGGGATGGCTAAGGAATCCCACATAGATATTGTCACATTCATTTTCTTCATATTTTCAATGATATTAAAAGGTGAAGTGACGTTTACCTTTTGATGTGATTTGCAGCAGCAATATCAGCCTGAAAATGAGGTTGTTCCTTGGCAGTTGTTTGAGTGTTCCTTTGCAAAATATGGGGAATCTGGGATGTAGAAGGATCAACAGGTCCTTTTCCTTTGTTTGTTGCTTGATCTATTTCATAACCCCTCTTTTTAGCTCTCGTATTTGCTGTAACTGAAGTATCATCTCTATTCACACCACAGAACTCATCTCCCTACCAGTTTAGGAAGGCAGTATCATTCTGAGGTTGTTCTTGCTGCTGTACAGCCCCATCATTAGGTGTGTTTGGCTGTGAAACTACAACATTATGTACCATTAGGGCCTGATTTATCACTCCATTTGAACAGTTTGCCTGACTGTGTGGTTGATTGCAGGGAAAACACCATTCATATTCAGTTCCAAGGTTTCTCTGAACAGGGACAAGGTCTCTAACCGCATTAACGGGGGCAGGATTGTAAAGCTGGAAAGGCCTCTGGTTCACATTCTTCCTAACACTCTAGTAATTGCTTTGATAAGGCGACCTATTAGCTTGGTATGGCTGGTTTTACCCTTGATAAGGCTGATTTTGCCCTTGGTTGTGTGGCTGATAAGGCTATCTATTCTGGGACTGTTGTTTTTTATATTCACCAGCTCATTCCCAAAAGTTTGTAAAATGTTCTCTATCTTCTGTTGGCTATTTTTAATCTCTCTTAACTCTTGTGATGAGTTGGAAACAGCAGACTCGGGGTTTGCAGTACTTGGCAATGCTGCTACAACAGGTAAAGGGACAAAAGATGGAATTGGCAAAGGCATTGAAGCTTGAATCTTAGGAAAAATGGGCACTAGTGGTCTAGGTGCTATTTTCCCAGCCTGAATCAAGTTGTTTTCTGCTCTAATAACTATTTCCTATGCATCAGGAAAACTTGTACCTCTCATTGATTGTATCATTATTGAAATATCACTATTAAGAGCTTTCAGAAATGTATATTCTGATGAAGGCCTTACCATGGCAAGAATTCTATTCCATGTCTTCTGAAACCAAAAATTGAAATCCATTATTTGCTCCTGGGGAGCTCTCTTTATTGTAGTCAACTGTTCAACCAGCGATAAGTTATCAGACTTATCTTGAAATTGCTTGTTCAGCTTATCAACCAAATCATCCCAAGTTCCAATGATTTGCACTGGTAAACTCCTAAACCACTGTAATGTTTTTCCTTTAAACGAAGCAGCCAGCAACCTAATGGCTACATTTTCTTGAGTTACATAATGAACACCACATAGGGAAGCCATGTCTCTAATGTGTTCGATTGGGGTAGTTTAATCCTCCCCTGTGAAATAAGATAGGCTCTTCAACGCTGCCATGGGTATATTATCATGTTGTGTCAAGTTCAATGGGCTGCACCCATCAAATGCTACAAATGGCTGATTCCTTGCCATTGGAATAGTTGTAGGTGGGTTTGCTTGAACCGGTACAGGAATTGCAGGTACTACTAGTCTAAAACTTGGTGGGGTTGATTGGATTCTTTTTGAAACTGGAGTCCTTACCATAGTTCTACTCTGTCTTCTAGGCGGAGACAGCTGGAAATAATCAAAGGAACTCGAACTTCGAGTTTGTATCTTTCTTATAAAATATGTGACAGCACTGATCTACTTGTCTTTTTTCAGTATGAGTCACCAGATATGCAGAAAACTGCCTCTTAAAGGCCTAATAATGCTGGTAGCATATCAAAACCAGCAATATGATTGAAACAATAAGCATTGTTCAAACTCAAACAATCCCATCAGGCGTGCCAAAAACTCTTATCACCTAAATATGCACCCTGACTAATTTGCAAAAATTAGTCTATTTGATGAAACATGGGAAGACCTCTAAAGCTGTGGGTCACTTTATAGATAGAGGTCAACCTTCGGAGAAGGCCGGCTTCCTAACTTTGTATCCCCTAAAACTTTACTATTATATGACCATGACAAGGAAAAGGGTAAGAAACCTCTGTTCTACAACTGAAATTTAACTCTAAGGGTGATACACCTATCTTCAATGAGGAACATGAAAATAACAGTCCAAACACTTGTTAAGGTGATTAAAATAACTCTTGCACAACTTATCAATTATACCTCTGCATAAATATTTCACAAATAGGACTATAGTTGTAGAATTTTTAAGAGGAATAGTAGTTTCACACTTAATATTAATGCATATCTAGACACAACTTGTAACCTCCATAAGTACTTTCTGCAAAAAGGCTCTTTTCCAAGACAAAATTAAGAGGAAATAAACTTACTCCACAGATAACTCCATCAAATCAAATAATGAACACAGAAATGCATAAGATAGATAGGCACAATTTCCAATCAATGATCTCCAAGGTTCTCACTGTATATCATATCAAGTAAACAGGTAACATGAGTTACAAATCTTGCCAAAATCTAGAGCAAGGATCACAAAATCACAAGTCTCTGCAAGTAGCATCATCAGAACTAACTCCAATGAGTCAATCAAAAGTGACTATATCCATCTAAGTGGTTCCACCAAAGCAGGAAAACCCAACTAATTTGGGTCAGATGCCCTATAGAAGCCTAAAATCCAGGGCCTAAATCATCCCCCAAAATGCCCAAAATACAAGAAAAAGTCCATCAGGACTTAGTCAAACAAAATGAGTCATGAAAGCAAGTCCAAAAGGACTCTAAAAGCCATCAAAACACCCCTATATACCCTCTCCTAATAAACCAACAACTAACTGCCCATAAGAACTAGTCAAACATTCTCTCCTCCAAGGTAGAAAAAGATGCTATAACAATGGCATGTGTCCACCACATCCTCACAATTCAAGCTACATAGTGTCCACGGAAATAAGGACTCATCCTTCACTCCCCCTTGCATTAAAAGGTAACAACAACCCTTAAATTATTTATAAGATTATCATTTAAGTTATATTGTTTTATATTTCATTTTCTGTGCAAGGAAATCAAATACAATACAAAAACAATAACCACTAGCACCGAAGTGCTTACCTTAGCATGAAAGGAATAAAAAGACTAACACAAAAGTCTTAAAATACATTGCCACCTCAGGGCATGCTACTAGGTATCATATGTGGTAAGGTCTTGACCACGAGCTTTATTAGAAGATATGCACAAAAACAAAAATGCAAAAAGAAAAAGGCCCGTCGGGCACTTAGGGCTATGAAACCCTAAAGACAAAAGGCAACTTTTGCATCATTTGCAACATACATTTTTTGCAATCCTGTTATGCATTTCTTACCGCCGACAAGGGTTTGATGGCTGGAGCTCCTGCAGTTGACTTCGAGGCATTTTCTGTGACCTTTTTGCAGTTTTCTGCCCTTTTGCTGAAGGTAAGTTTGATGAAGTCTCCTTTCTGAGATAACATTGCAAATAATTCATGATTTCCTATGGTTTCTTGTAGCTTCCATCCACTGTACATGCTATAGATTTTCATTTTTGTATGGATGTCTCTTTCTGAGATATGTTGCTACGGAAAAAATGGCAAAATGTATCATTTATGTCAGGGTTTATTATTTTTCTGTATTTGTTGTTATTCTTTTATGTCACTTCTCTTAGGGTCTCAGGAAAATAATAAACCCTTACCCTTAACTTCACAGCCATGGTCAGAACTATTCATTCTAATTTCTTCCTGCAATGATAAGGCATTTTTGAAAATGAAATACAAGGGTTTTCCTGTAGGTGATTTTTGTTGTTTTTCCACTGTGTCTTATTATCATTTTCTGTTGTCTCTTGGCACTATCACTGCATATGTTAAATGCTTCATTCTTTTGTATGGCTGAGATAGATATTCTTCAGTTTATGCACAAATGATTGTTTTTCTTCAATGCTTGAGCTACAAAAAATATGAAAATTTGCATCTTTCTCTACCATTTCTAATGAACTTTACACCTTAGGGTTTTGCCAAAACCCTCATTGTATTTTTGAATGGCTATGAGAAAAACACTTACTCTGGTTTACTTCTGCAAGAAAAGGCATTTTGGAAAAGAAAAACAAGTTTTTCAGCTAGGGTTTGTAGCTCGTATATATCTTTGACAGATAGTCGTTCTTTTACTGCCAACAGATCTCTTTGGTTGATGCATCTTTGTTGTAGAGAATGACTGCTCTTTTCATTTGATATCCCTACTCTAGCCTGGACTATGTATCAAACAGAGGTGATTTCTGCTCCCTTATGACAATTAACACTATTCCAATCTTAGCCTTATGCTGTCACTTTTTTGTAGCTGATCCTGTTGAAACTCTGCCTTCATTCTGTAGACATACCCTTGCATGGGTTTCTTTGTATCTTTAGTTGTCTTGACATTTTTCTGTATAAGTATTGTCTATCATTTCAAGGTGTTCCTCTTCATGTATCACTGAGCACTTGTGGGTGTTAGAATGCATAGTGTGGCATCTTCATGATTTGACTACATAGGCCCTAAATGGTTCAAAGGCTCTTATGTTTCCCAGATTCTTTTAAATCTTAATGGTCTTAATGATTGAGTTGGTAGATATATAGACTATCAAGCATTAAAATAATCAAATATCTGTAAGTCTTGAACACAAGCTATCATTATACTTGTATTATCTGACCTGCTCCTGATTATCATCTTGTGCACAGCACTTCTCATTACTTTTCCTTCTTATGTGACATCTTGTGCACAACACTTGCAATTATTCAGGTCTGTAACTTCACCCTTTATTTTCATAAAGTCTTCTGAGATATTTGAATATATAATCATGAAAAACAAAAATATATATAGACTTATCTTTTCTCAGCACATTTGACTGCTCCTGATCATGATTTTCTATATTTGTTGTCATAGCTGTTTTCATGCGTTTACACTTCATGATGGCTTTGTTTCTTGTATGACCCTTTTGATAAAGGCTCCATGACACTGTAGTGGTAGTCATAAACTTCTTGCGTTTATTGCCTTTGTAAAAGTCTTTGTGACTGTCCCACAGTGTCATGTGATGACTGAGTGATGTTTTCCTTGTTCACTATTACTTGTGAATGCCTTCTGATTATGGTCTTAGAGACCTTTGAGCCTTCATGGTATCTCTTGCTACAATCTTCATCATGCTCACCATGGATGCACCTTATGGCCTCTGTGTTGTTATACAGTCATGCTCAACTCATGACCAACACACTCTATTTTGATGTCATCATCTCCTTCAGTAAATCCCTTATTCTGATGTGGTGACTGCCTTCTGATGATGGTCTTAGAGACCTTTGAACCTTCATGGTGTCTCTTATGATTGTTGACTATCATGACTGTTGACAAATACTTGAAAACCATTCTTCATTGATTGTTGTCCTTCAGTACATGACTTCTAAGTTAGTGTGCAATCTCTAGGGCATTTGATAGTGTTCTTGAGGTCTTTGACAGTCTTACCACTTATTTGATAGGGCTTCATCATGTGGCAGAATCATTATATCTCCATAACCTTTTCAAGGCTTAGCTGGCCTTGGCATAACCTGTTCAAACAACTGATATTTATGACAATGATCCATTGATTGTATCATTATTGAAAGTTCTTCAAGAGATCTCCTGTAACAGCTATTTTGTATTCTGTCCTTCGAATTGTGCACTGTCCTTGACTGAGATGCATGACTGTACCTGATGACTGTTTTACATATCTTCATTAACTCATGATGATTCTGTTTGATGTGAAATACATTATGATGAGCAAAAGATGTTCCAGTTGCCTTATATTATGAAAATTCACTTTTTTATCATACAACCTGTCTGCTCCTTATAAAAGTATATGAATAGATCTTGTTGTACAAGTTGATCTTTATTTCTGTTGAACATTCATGAGATCTTCTGCAATGTTTATGAGCTGGGCTCGACCCTTATGGGAGCCACATTTTCTCCACTCATAATGTAACCTGATGAATCAAACAAAAATCTAATTACACTTGTATCTGTACATGAAGCAAACTTGTTAATAAAAACAAATGCATACCCTGGATGCATTAGATAACTTTAGTAGTTTTCTGGTACATTTAAGGTATGCATGACCAATTTTTTGCATCTTGTTGAAAAGCCTATGCATGCATAATGAATGCATGTATAATGAATGTAATCAATCATTGCTTAGAGCAACATTACTCTAACACCTTATGTCATCTTTTGCAGGGAACCAAGACCACGGACCAAGGAAGCTCAAGTCAACAGCACAACCGACCAGACAAACCAGTCATTCAGGCAATGATTGGTTACCCTCATTCTATACTCTTTTGTTTACTTTCATTATTTATTCATGTATATGATTTTTCGCAATTTATATTGAATAAGTGAAAGCTAATTTCACGGCTTGTGTGAGACAATGGATATTTTTTCATTCAATAAAGATTACTTTTCTCTGTTATATGCACTTGTGTCAATGCAATAGTCCATTATAGCCTTTTATAATTCTTTTTCTGATTTTGCTTATACAATTGAAAGTAACATTGGAAAGCATAAAATTGAATCTCACTACCCTATTTAAAACAATGGGCTCTACCTGATTGAGCTATAGAGAAAATCTGGGTAACAGACACATTCACAAAGAATATTGTGGAAGCACCAATCTTAGTTTGTCCAGATTGGAATGTTCCTTTTCATGTACATGTGGACGCATTAGACACTACAATTGGAGCAGTACTAGTGCAACCAAGAGGAAATAAAGACCATCCAATTGCATATGCTAGTCGTAAATTATCACAAGCAAAAGGAAATTACACTATCATAGAAAGAGGCATTGACTATGGTTTATGCACTACAAAAGTTCAGACACTCTCTTAACTACTCCATTTATATTCTTTACAGACCATGAACCACTTAAGTATTTGATGAATAGACCAATAATACAGAAAAGAATCTCTTAATGGCTACTACTATTTCAAGAATTTAATTTCAAAATCATGGTAAAACTAGGAAAAGTGAATCACGTGTTAGAAATGAAGGTACACAATTATCATTGAAAAATTGATTACAACTGTAATATAGATATTTAATTGTGCAGAACCAAAATGAAGATGGTATAAAATCAACACAAAAAAATAACGGAATAGAAGATCAAACACATAACACAGTGTTTACATGGAGAAACCCATTCGGGAAAAACTCAACACAAGAAGAGATGCTCTAGTGTGTATTAACTTCAATAGGGTTTACAATACAACACCACCCCCGAGCTCAAGGATCCACGATGCGACCATTACGCAGTCTTCAATCCAGAAGTGCTTGTTTTTCTAGTCTCTACTCTCTACTACAACATAGTCATAATATAACATCCTCATAAAGGGGTTTCCTTCTAGGGTAAGAAAAGCCAACATAACCTCTATTGTTAGATCTGTGACCTGATGATGAACGGTCTCAATTTACAATGGAAATTTATATATAAAATGTGCCTTCCGAGCGCGTTGCCCCCAGACCCCCACTAACATGTGCAGCCCCCAGACCCCGCTGCCAGGGGGGCCATCCCCACCGAACCTCACAGGGTGGGTACCCCCCTACAACCCCCCAGATAACCTACATCCGTCGGGTATTGGGATCAAACATGCGGCTGAAACAAGATCGCTACTTGGTGAATACTTCATCCATTATGCCCCGCAAGGTGGGTACCCCCCTACAACCCCCTAGATAACCTACATCCGTCGAGTACCAGGATCAAACATGCAGCTAAAACAAGATCACTACTTGGTGAATACTTCATCCCTTATGAATGATTTACAATTTACAATATTATGAGTAATTACATACATAGGATTTACAAGGTTGATGACACCTTAATCCTAACATTATCGCACTTAACATCATACATTGTAAACAACTAAGCACTAGGAACAAGGCCCACGGCCTCCATGCACCACGTAAACTTTTGTGCTCACAGGTTTAGTAAGTGAATCTACAACATTCTCTTGAGTGTCAACCTTCTTCAACTCACTCTAACCATTAGCAATCATTTCATGAACAAAATGATATTGAACATCCACATGCTTAGTTCGTGCATGATACATGGGGTTCTTGGCCAAACATATTGCACTCTGGCTATCACAACCAATCTGAATAATTATGCAATCAAATCCAATACTTGTACACAATCTCTATAACCAAACTACCTCCTTAGAGACATGAGTAGCAGTCATATACTCTACTTCGGTGATGGATAAAGCAACAGTAGGCTGGCTTTTACTCATCCAACTCACAGCTCCTCCAAACAAAGTAAACACATAGCCACTAGTGGACCTTCGACTATCCAAGTCACCTACCCAATCTACATCAACAAAACCCTATATGTCCAATGTCTTATCCACACTGTTAGTACCAAAATAAACCAAACAGTAATCAGAAGTACCACACAAATATTTTAACACCCTCTTTGCAAAATTTCAATGTTGTCTACCAGGGTTAGACATAAACATGCTCAAAACTCCCACTGCTTGGGCAATATCTGGTCTAGTGCAAACCATTGCATACATCAAACTTCCTATAGCACTAGCATATGGCACATTAGACATATCCTCTAAATCATCTTCATTCTTAGGACACATATCTAATGAAATCTTAGTACCAATCGGTAAAGGAATTCTAACTGGATTGCAATCTTGCATGTCAAATCTGTGCAAAATAGTATTCACATAATTCTTTTGTGATAACCAAAGCTTTATGTTTACTCGATCTCTTTTGATTTCCATTCTCAGAATATACCTCGCTGCCCCTAGATCCTTCATGTCAAATGCACCTGAAAGTTGAGCTTTCAACTCACTTATCATATCCTTGGTGTTACTGAAAAATAACATATCGTCCACATACAAGGCAATAATAAGAATATGATTATCAATTCATCGAATGTAAGCATAGTGATCCTCTTCACTTCTAACAAAGCCCAATTTCAAAACAAATGAATCAAGCTTCTATTACCACATTCTCACGGACTACTTTAAACCATAAAGAGATCTTTTTAACTTACATACCCAGTGTTCTTTCCCTTTTACCTCAAAACCTGTAAGTTGTTGCATATAAATTTCTTCTTCTAGATCTCCGTGCAAAAATGCAGTCTTAACATCCATTTGCTCAATTTCAAAATCATAAGTTTTAGCAATGGATAAAAAAAATCCAATAGAAGATAATTTAGCAACAGGAGAGAAAATTTCACCAAAATCGACTCCCTCTCTGGGAGTAGCCCTTAGCTACCAATATAGCCTTGTAATTCTGTAATGAACCGTCTGCTCCAAACTTCTTGAATGCCCACTTACATCCTATGGCCTTTCTTCCTTCAAGAAAACGTACAATATCCCAAGTGTCACAAGTCTAAAGCCATCATCTCCTCCTACATGGCTAGCTGAATAGACTCACTATCATCTGCATGAATAGATTCCTTGTAGGATCTAGGTTAATCGTCAATACTCAATAAAACAGATACACAACAAAAATCTGGTGGGCTATACCTATCAACTAGGTTACGTTGTCTTGTGGATATTCCCAAGGGTGGAGTAAGAGATTCTTCCTCATGTTCTTTTGTATGCTCAACTTCTTCTATAACAACAGAGTCTTCCTCATCTGAACTTTCACTTGAATCTTTTTCTTCCTCTCCATCATTTTGTTCTTCCTAATGTACATTTTCTTGTTGTAAATCAAAATGCACTATCCTCTTCCTTTCTTTTTCTTCTCGTTGCACAGGATCAGAAATAGCTCTAAGTTCCCTGAAAATCACATCTCTAGAAAAGATAAATTTTTTGGCTAGAGGATCCCAAAGCTTATAACCTTTTACACTCTCACCATATCCAATTAAGATGCATTTCTATGTTTTTGGATCCAACTTAGATCATTTTTCCTAAGGCACATGAACAAAAGCCTCACAACCAAAAATCGTTAAATGTGAAACAAAAGGTTTCTTGCATGTCCACACTTCATAAAGTATCAAATAAAAATCCTTACAAGGAGATCTATTTAACAAGTAATAAGCAGTACTCACAGCTTCTGCCCAAAAGCATTTATCCAATTGTACATCACTTAACATACTTCTGTCTCTTTCCATTATTGTTCAGTTCATCCTTTATGTAACACCATTTTGTTGTGGTGTATATAGAGTTGTCTTTTGTCTTATGATACCTACATACTTACAGAACTCATCAAATTCCTTAAAGCAATATTAACCTCCATTGTCACATCTTAATATTTTTAAGTCTTGATTGGTTTTCTACTAAGACTTTAAACTCCTTAAACTTAGTGAAAACCTCAAATTTATGCTTCATTAAATAAATCCATGTGAATATGGATACATCATCAATGAAGGTAACGAAATAACAAGATTTTCCAATAGAATCATTATCCATGTGTCCAAACACATCTGAATGAATAATTTATAATTTCTCTTTTGCTCTATTGCTTCCTAAAGGAAAAGAATTTATGTTTTGTTTACCAAACACACAATGCTCACAAAAATCAAAGTGTTCATTAGGATAGAACAAACCATCCAACAACTTTTTATTCATAATTATTTTTAAAATATTTTCCCTTCTGTGGTCTAATCTGTGGTGCCACAACATACATGTATTTTCAATAGTTTCAGTTATATTAGTGGATCTACAAACTGTAGTGGCCTCGAGCCTAAACAAAGTTCCCATCCTTGTTCCCCTGGCTACCACCAAGCTTCCTCACCAATCTACAACCATGCTTACTAAATGTTACATGCATTCCTGAATCATTCAACTTTGAAACAGAGATGAGATTTCTAGCCAATCCAGCATTATGCAAAACACTAGGGAGGGTTTTAATCCTCCCATCACTAAAACACAATTGTACCTTTCCCTGGCCAACAATCAGATATGTAGAGTTGTCCCCAAGGTAAAAATTACCTCCATCATATTTCTCATATGTGGAGAACCATTCCTCATGAGGAGTCATATGATATGAGCAACCTAAGTCAATCAACCACTATATATTAAACATAACATTACATGCAAAAAGTAAAACTTCATCACCTGCATTTGAGGATTTTTTAGCAGAGGAATCCCACTATTTCTTTGGGTTTCTGCATTCTTTCTTCACATGCCCCCTCTTACCACAGTTCCAACACTTAACTTTGTTCTTCTTTCTAGAAGTTTTAGACCAACCTTTTGATTCCTTAGGCCCCTTTTGATCTCCTTTTGGTCCTCTTTCCTTAGACCTCCCCCTAACATTAAGAGCATCCACCGAGCTATCCATAGCCTTCTTCCTCATTTCCTATGATAGCAGAGTTGCAACAAGGGCATCCATCTTTGGATCCTCGAGGTTAGCAGTGATAACAAGAATGAAATTCTCCCAAGACTCAAGCAAAGAACAAAGAAGCATAATACACTTATCTTCCTCATCCATCTTAACATCCACAGAAGATAACTGACTCAGAATTAAATTAAATGTATTCAAGTGCTCAGCTATCGAATCAACCTCCTTCATTTTAAGGGAAAATAACTTTCTTTTGAGATACATTTTATTTACCAGGCTCTTGGCTTGATAGATTTCACCCAACCGCTTCCATAAAGCATGTGTAGTCTTCTCAGCAGATACATTCAACAGGACAGAATCTACAAGGCATAACCAGATTGTACCCTGTGCCTTTTTGTCCATCTTGTCCCACTCATCTTGATTGATAGTATCAGGTTTCTTCTCTTTTGTTGCAGCCAACCATCGATCTCTTTCTTTAAGATCCTCCATTTTCAGCTTCTACAGCGCATAACCCGTTCTATTGAATTTTTCGATGTCCAATCGGGATGAGGATGGAGCCATGACTTCTACACAAAATCTGCAAAACAAATTCAACCAAAACTCCCACTACATCTCAAAAAACCCTCACACTTCCACACAAGACACAGAACTGGCCAACCTCTGATACCAAATGTTAGAAATGAAGGTAAACAACTATCAATGGAAAATTGATTACAACTGTAATATAGATATTTAACTGTGCAGAACCAAAATGGAGATGGTATAAAATCAGCACAGAGAAATAACGGAACAGAAAATCAAACACAACACAATCTTTACGTGAAGAAACCCTTTCGGGATAAACTCCACACAAGAGATGTTTCAGTCTGTATCAACTTCAATAGAGTTTACAATACAACACTATCAATCTTCTCTTCAGTCTTCAATCCAGCAACACCTCTATTATTAGATCTATGACCTAATGATGAACGATCCAGATTTACAATGAAAAATTATATATAAAATGTGGCTTCTGGGGGTGTTGCCCCTGAACCCCCACCAGGTTGTGCGGCCCCCGAACCCCACAAGGGGGTACCCCTGCAACCCCCTCCCCCCCCCGAATAACCTACATACATCCAGTACCAGAATCAAACATGCGGCTGAAATAAGATCACTACTTGGTGAATACCTCATCCCTTATGAATGATTTACAAACAATATTAGGAGTAATTAAATATATAAGATTTACAAAGTTGATGGCATCTTAATCCTAACATCGCGGACCAAACTATTTATCTAGGATTGACACATAAGAAGAGCTAGGACAAATAAAGGAAAAATTACCTGGTGCAAATTTGTTTAGAATCAATGTGTTACCAGAAGAACTAATAGAGGTAGCACAATTATTATCCAAAGGATAATTCCTAGAGCATTATTCCAAAAATGACAGACATAGGCTTTTGAGGAAGTCATTACTATATACCTTAATTGAAGGAGAACTAAATATCATAGGCAAGGATGAAATTTTAAGAAGAGTTGTTTTAAAACATGAAAGAATTAGTGTTTTAAGAGAAGCACGTGAAGGAATATCAAAAGGACATAATTCAGAAGAAGGCATTGCAAGAAAGTTGTTACTAGAAAGATTATGGTGGCCTACATTATTCAAGGATGTAAACAACTATGCAAGACAATGTGACATATGCCAAAGAGTGGGAAAACCTACCATAAGAGATGAGATTCCCTTGTAGCTAGTATTAACACAAGCCCCATTTGAGAAGTGGGCAATTAATTTTATTGGACCCATTAAACCCCCAACAAAGAAATCAAAAGAAAGATTCATCATAACAAGGGTTGAGTATCTTACAAAGTGGGTAGAAGCTAAAAAAATTGTAGATTGCACCACCACAGTTTATTTACCAAATTATTATTACAAGATTTGGTTGTCCATTAAGCACAACAAGCAACCAAGGAAAACATTTTGTTAATAGAACAATTGCAGAGCTACTGGACACCTTTATGATAGCACATAACAAGAGTAGCCCCTGCCATCCTCAAGCAAATGGAGCAAGTGAGGCATTGAATAAGATTATAAGCACCACACTTACAAAAATGTGCAATAGTAACACCACATACTAGGACATCAAGATACCGGCAGTATTATGGGCTTATAGAACAACTTATAAAAGACTAACAAAATTTTGTCCATTTGAATTAGTATATAGAGTTGATGCGATACTACCGATTCAATATATTGTACCAAATTTAAGATGAGCTAATAAGTTACAGTTAAATGAGGAGGAATCTTCAAAAGAACGACTAGAGGAACTGGGAAAATTAGATGAGAAAAGACTATTAGTAGCCTACCATTAGAGTTTAAAGAGGAAGTGCCAAAAAGCATGGCATGATAGGAATTTGTGATTGAAAATTTTCTAAATAGGTGATACAATCCTCCTGTATGGTAGCAAATTTAAGAAACAAGGGAAACTAAAAATATGATGTTTGGGACCATATAAAATTGCGGAGATAACCAAGTTTGGGGATGTCAAATTACAAACATTACAAAATGAACCACTAGAAGGTTATGTTAATGGTGCAAGACTTAAACAGTATTACGAAGAAATTTAATAAGTAAAATTCGCAAAAAAAGTGACATAAAGGTGTAACATTGTGTAACATAAACATAAAGTAACATTACATAAGGAAAACTCCAATGAGGGAATTGGCGCAAAGAATACGAGTAGGTAGGAGCAATAAATGCACAACCCTCATCAAAAATCTATAAAACCAGTGCCTTCCAAGTAAAAATCACTTGTGAAATTTGTCGAGAGCTCTGGTGTGAAAAAAAGAGAGACGAGTTTGGAAGAAAGAAGCAATCTGAGCAAAGGGAAAGAAAGTAAAATAGTTGGAAAGATGGAAACACATGTTCTGTTGATGCAACCAATAACCCACGTCTAAGATACAAGAAATACCCTTTCAAGGCTATGGAGACAGACCCAGACAGAGCATTCTCAAATTTTCCCACTAACATCATATATGTGAAGGGTGTGTGGAAGTATATACACGTCAATATGACAGAGATTGATCACACCACCTTCAAGCCTCTTACAAGGACATTGTTGAAGCATGAATCCAAAGAACCTCCTGCAATATCAACAGGTTGCCAATTTCAAGTTAGATACATGGAAGGACTTCCCAAATTTCTCAAAATAACATGCGTGGATCCGCCTAGTTCTAACCCACATCCACAATGAGTACCTATACCTAGATCAACCCTACCGAATTACAAAGGAAGTGATCCATGCGGTCATGGGTTTATGCAATAAGGGGAATCTACCCTCAAAGAAGAAAGTGAGCAACCAGAAAGTAAAATATAATGAAACAACTTGCACAATAGAATAATATAATAGGAAATATGTTGCAAATACTTAATAATATGCCACTTCGAGGGGAATACCTCCAATAGTCTTCAATAAGAACATAATACTCAATATGATGATAATAAATAACCTCTACCTCCTATATATACCATACTTATGCCATGAATGACACCCGGGCTGACCCAACTACCTATATAAGACTATATTAATGATTATATAACTTAAATAAGATTTAAGGTAGCCACAAGCTGACTACTCATAACCATATATACACTATAGGATTGGGGGTGTAGCATCCCCCCCGCCTTTACAAAAGTGTTGTCCTCAACGTTGATCAATTGTGAATGCTTTTGCATAAAATCTTCATCTCCCCATGTGGTAACTTTGACTAGAAAATATTTCCATATAATGAGGTGATTTGGAATTGTCCATGTCCTTAGATTCTTCATGTGTCTAGAAAATTAACTTCAACTCCAAGATGTGTTTTCCCTCTGCATCTAGCTTAGGTAGCACTATTTGTGTTAGAGATTTGTGTTGGTCCACTTGCCTCTTCATTTTGTCTTGTACCTTTTCCTTGTTCTCCTTTAGACTAGAGGGTAACTCTTGTTGGTGTTGATGTTTTTCTTTTAGTTCTCTGACGTTTTTGTGTAGCTTTAATGAAGAGCTAAAGGGTGGTAAATGGTACCCTAGCATTGATTGAGTGGTTTGACCAAAATCTCCTTTAGGAGGCAATCCTCTCTGAATTTCTCCAAGTAGTGATAATGTATGGCAAGATATTATTGGTTTGACTTCCTTTTTTCGTCTTCTTCGTCTCTTTCTCCAATCCTACTCCTGTCGATGCTACTTAGAACAGTGCAACTAAAGGCACTAGTGATGAGTAGCATTAAGCTTCAAATGTTTCGGCAAGCAATTGGTATCGTGTGCAGTGATATCGTTCTTCATATTTGATGCAAAAGTCAAACATGAATTCACTATTGGTTATGGGCTAGACGGTGTTAGAGGAGTTATATATCAATTTGGTCAAGTTTGTAGATTTTAATTTTTTTTACCAAAGTGGATCTTCATGCTTAGTTTTCTAAAATACAGAAAACCTTCTTATATGATGACTCCGCCATCTATCCCTACGCTTAAGGTTTTTTTATTATCGTTTGTGGATTGATGAAAGATCGAAGGCATCTTATTAAGGTCGGTCCCTAGTCTTGGGACAAGGAAACAAGTATAAAGTTGTGGGCACTAAACATTAATACCTCCTCCAAAAGCTTCCCTTTGGTTCCAATTTGGGTTCAACTAGCCAATCTTCCTTACAATTTTGAAACCTTCCAATTTGTTACCTATCAATAATTCTTTAGGTAAATACCTATCTATTGCTTCTGAGAATGGCTCACAACCCCACCCTACCTTTTCCAAGATTCATGTTGAGATTCATCTTTAAAGAGGTTTACTCGAGATTTGGCTCAAAGTGGGAGTCTATCTTGAAGCAACCTTTAGATTATGAGCAAATTGTTTTTCGTTGTAGGTATTACTTCTCTTGTGGCCATTAGGCAGAGGCTTGTTCATGAAAAAAAGTCAAGGGCAGCGCAAAAGCATCTTGCTAGAAAGTGGTGTCATCAAAATCAGAGGGTTTTGGTTGACTGTTTCCTTTGTTTCATCTCCTCGAGGGCCTCCTTGTGTGGATTTGGTGCTCTCTCTGATGAAGGGTGCTTCCCCTTTTGGTGCCTCTGCTTAATGTTTGGTAGTTAAGCCAACCTTAGGTTCTTCTATGGAGGATTCTCCTTCCTCTAGTTCAAGCTCTATTCCTTGGTTTCTCAGCCGCATCAGAAAGTTGTTCCCTCTTATGAACTTCTCAGATCTATGGAGAAGAGGGTCTTGGATTTTGATCATCTTTACACTCTTGTCTAAAGGGTTTTTCCCCTTCAAGGTCATTGCAGATAGATGGTATATTTTCTTTGGCTTCCTTGGAAAGGCTTCAATCATCCTCTCCTCCAAGTGTTAGCCTTGCTTCCTAAATTTCTCAAGCTCTTTTGGAGTTACCCACCTTGTACATGATGTTTTGGATTGTTTGGATGGTTGGAAGGTAGTTTCAAATAGATAATCTCAAACAGAAGGAAAAAAAAAAAAAGTTTTTAGTTAGATATTCTCATATCTCATAAGAAGAGGTGGTCTAGGACCTCATTGAGTGGATTAAGGTGTGTTTTTGTCCTCCTTTATGTTGATTAGTTGTTTAAAGGATGGATGTTTTAACATGTTCTATTCCATTGTCATCCTTGGTGGTAGAGATTTATCTTGCTCTTTTGAGTTGTGCTAACCTACAACCTAGTTTGTTTGGCCAAGCATAAGTACATCATATTTGTTTGTTATCTTTTGTTTGTGCTCTTCTTCAAAAGAGAGCCCCAATACAATTTTCATTATTTAATTGAAAAATAATCCCTTTGTACTATATATTAAAACTTTCTTCAAAATTCAACTCTAAATTAATTGATAAAATAAACATTTTAATTAATTAATTAACACTTAAATGCATATATATTCAATAACTCTCAATAACAATTATAATAATAAACTACTATTAAAAAGCAATAAAAATACTTATGATGCACTTATATTACTCAATAGCTTAACCTCCAAAATTATTTATCTTTTGCATATAATAATAGAAGTGGATCTAATAATTATGTCGAGAGGCATTCCAAGCACTCATTTTTCATGTAAATATAAGGCAAAAAAAATAAAAACCAAAAAAGAAATTGGAAGGGTTGAAGGAAAAAAAAAGGTGGAGAAAATTAAAAAAACTATGGTACCAAAAAAGAAATTGAAGAAAAAAAATGTGGAAAAAATCACAAAACCCATGCAAACACAAAAAAAACACCAAAAATGGGCTAATCATAGGAAGGATTTTATAATGGAGAACTAGTCCCATAAAATAAAAAAGCACAACCATTTAAAAGTCGAAAGCCTACCAATTGTGGTTACATCATTTGCCATAATATGAGTCACGTCAATTGAAATTACGTGTGGAGATAGAAAACTTAAATTACTCTCGTTTTTGTTCTCTATTTTAATTCAATGTTCTCCTTTTATATTTTAAATGAAACCACAATGGAATATTTATGTTCTAGATTCTTAGATTATAAGGAAGGGGTCCCATGGAGCTGCTAGAGGATCTATTTTTGTGGAGCAAGGGATCCACGACATCAATTAGAATCTTTTCCTATAAAATAGGAGCCCCTACTTTTTAGTTTGTTGCATTTAAGGGGGGGCTAAAACTTTCCCCACCAACTTAGGGATTTTTCTACAGTTTTTAGATTCCCACCATTTAATTTAAGAAATATTTTGGAGGGAAAAAAAATTATTTGATCATTTTTAATCATTTTATTTGTAAGTCCTAAAAAATCTCGGCTAAATCATATAGCAAAACCTCAAAAGACCACCAGCTTCCATAAATTTCGGAACTTAAAATTTTAAGCTACTTCTAAAATATATCAGCGACACCACTGAGATAATTTAGAAAGCCCCCCTCCATGGGACCGCAGCCTCAGCTAAAACTATAGAAGGGAGTGTTTGTTGTTTTTAAAAAATAAAGCAGCAAACCAGAAGGGATAAGGGGAGCTTAGTTTGTTTGATATTTGTTGTACTTCTGTTATCTATTTTGAACTAAGAGAAAGAATCTGGACTTTGACTTCAGTTTTAATCGTTCTCAGATTTTTTATCAGATGGACTAATTTGTGTGCGGTTGCATCCATATAGCTACAGTCTTGTCTCTCAGCAGTGTTAGCGTTTTATAAATCCACACTCCTGTCCTCTGTAACCACGCAATTTGTATGTGCAATAAAATTAGTTTTTTGGACTATATGGTGTCAAAGATACCTTTAGAGACTTGCATTGAAGAGATTTGAATAGCAAAATTTCCTCACTAGCAGTCAAGTCCCATAAAAGACTTGAAAGATTGAGACCTTGGAGGGAATGTAGAACGCCAAGGCAATCAACATGTATTTGTGTGAGACTGAGAGCACAATAAATAAGTGTTTCTCAAATTTATGGCTTCTACAATGTTTTTGGTTGTGTACAAGTTTACTTTAGCTCTATGTGTTGTCATGTTCTGCTCTTATGCATTCAGCCGATCACTACCTTATTTAATAGTCATAATATGACTATTTATGGATGTTTGGACACGGGAGGATAAATATGCGAAGTGACGTGAAAAAATGGAAAAAATAGCTTTTAAACATTGTAGATACAACCACATGCGTTCTTTTACAGGGGGCATTATCGTGGGTGTGATAACGTCCAAGGTATTGTTCAGGGACAAACAAAAAAGAATGTTTAGGTTAGAAAGGAATCAAGTGTGATAAAGGATGTGACTTTGAAGCCAATTAATGCACCAAATAATCAAGAATGGATATGATTATACTTATTAAAGTAAAGACACTAGAAATAAATAATAAAAGAAAAAGTGCAAATGGACTGTATTATTTTTTATTGACTAGGTATATATATATATATATAGAGAGAGAGAGAGAGAGAGAGCAACAATGATAACGACAACCAAATCTAACGTCTATCGTCTAATTAATACACATTTCACATACTAATTATTTTGAGAACATTATACAGACTGTTAATAAAAAATCTAATTTTTAGATAGATTACCATTTATTTGTATTTTTAAATATAAGTAATTTAGAAAAGACAGTTAAATTTGGCGTATACTAGGAGTACTGTTGCTATCAGTATAAGTCGTCTAAAGCTCAAGGAGAAAACAACAGCCACCATGCACACTAGTAGAGACAAAAGAAGAGAATGCAGAGAGAATGTTATAGGGAAATGGAGACGACAAGAGAGGTGGGGGGAGGTGTAAGGAGGAAGAAGTGAAGCATGCAAGAGTGGCAGGCAATGAATGCATAAGATTCCAAATGATGTGTGATAGCACAGTTATAGTATCAGCCATCAAGATTTGTATGGTAAGGTAGTTGTAGTTAGGGTAAAAATTGCAAATCAGGGAAAAAGTATAAACAATGATAAAACCCTAACAATGCAAAATAGAGAACAAGACAATATGAAAATCAAAACAATAAACACAAATGCAAACTGAAATTTCCATGCTATTCTTGATTGACCTCTATTGATCTTCTCCACCTCGCATGAGAATGCAAGATTTTGAAGGTTTGATTGTTGGAGGAATGTTGGGTGCTCACTTTTGCAACATAACAATGAAAATGAAAATGGAGGATGGAAGATGATCGATGAAGGATGATGGATGAAAGATTGTGGAGGTAATTCGACAAAGTAAGGATATTTGAAAGCTCATTGATCATGCAAATGGCTTGTGAAAGGCCATATTTATAGATTTTTTTGATGTGCAGGGAAGAAAATTTGATAAGATTTAATAAGTATTGGATTTTTGTTTTATTAGACAAAAAAAGGAAATAAAACAAGATAAGATAAGATTTAAGAAGATAGAAAGATTTATTTTTTGTTTTAAAGGAAATAAATCCTAAAAAAGATGAGAGGGTTAATTGATGAAATATCTAATTAAATTAATTAATTAAATACACGAGTTGCAATTTTGGAAAGAAAGCAAGAAGATATTTTTAGAATTTTATCAATTAAATAAATATTTGATTTATTTAATTAATGTTGGATTTATGATGAGAAATGATGTGGAAAGATAATTAAATAAATAAAAATTTATTTAATTATAGGAAAATAGATAAATGACTAATTAAACAATTAAAAATAATTATTTAATTAGAGGGGATAAATGGACATGAATAATTAAATAAATAAAAATTTAATTATAGAAGAAGGGATTATGGGATTGAAAGGGAATAAATAAAATTAGTCAAATAAATAAGATTTATTTAACTAATTAGGTGATGAGATGGGTGCTTAAGGCAAAACATGCTACAAGATGTCTAAATGATGTAATGTTGTGACAAGGTGTTGCAAGAGGACATTTTTGGGTGTCTATAGTAGCAACAGGAGGTAGTAAATGCAACACCAATTTGCTAAACAAGCGAGAGAATGTATATTGACAAGAAAGGGAATATATGAGGTTTCCAAGAAATAGGCTGCCTACATGGGAAAAGGCAAAAGGACACAAAGTGGATGAAGAAAATATGAAAAGGGCGAACACCATATTAGGGTGGCACCTGATGTTAAGGACAACAGCAGCTCTACATGAATAGCAAGTCTGACCAACCTGTTTTCTCGTTATTAATGATAGACAGAAGGCTTGCTTTGAGCCCGATATTGGGGGGATGGACTACCGCAACCCATTCCTCAGAATCTTGGTTATAAGAGGCATGCTTGGCCAATTCATGAGCAACACAATTGGCCTCCATTTAGAGTGTTTGAAGATGCAAGGCTGAAAGCAACCACGAGATGTCAGAAATGAAAAGGATCTATATTTAGACTGTAAGTAGACATGAATGTAGGAAGAAAACAGGATTAAAGCTTGTAAGTTGTAACAAAGACATAATCCAAAAAAAACATATGAATAGAAAGAGAAATAGAAAATGAAGCGAAACTATTGAGGAAACATTTGTGCGAGACAGGCAACTACTGTGATTGCATAATTTATATTTCTCTAAGTGTAGCACTATTTGTCCCTACAATCTACCTAGCACTGCAGTATGGATGATAAAGGACAAGTACAAGTTGAAGAAGCTCTAAAAGAAAGTGTAAGTCTAACAATATGAACCAAGAGCTAAAAAGAGACTTTCTTGTATCTTAAACCCTGTCATCCAAGCACCTATACTTGTGCAAGATGCTTGGAAAGATGATAGAGTAAGAAGATAAGTCTAGAACTAAGCATGAATATGTGTGATTAGCATCATCTAAATAAATAAGCATTGGAAGACTTAGTAAACTGCATTATGATCCTTGAATGATGATTGTCATGTCACAGCATGCTAAAAACTTATGTTTTATTTATTATTAATGGTGTACTCCTAGACAAAGACATCACGATATGACTTGGTTAACAGAGACACTATGAAAAAGAGTCGATTAATAGAGGCAACATAAAATCAAAAGTTGAATAACACAATTACCCTGAAATGGTGAGTTGATTAACAGCGTGCTATGAACTAATTAAGGAAAAGGCTTAGTTAAATCCATGTGATTTTCATATATGAACAAGGCTGATCTCATGTACAAAAAGAGATTAGCAAAAAGCTATGTTACACCACATTTTTGGGATGAGGATGGCAGGGGACAAGGGGACACATCTTTGGGGCGGATTTTTTTGGAGGCCATATTTTAGGGGATGGTCACTTAAAAAATAGGGAAATTTTAAAAATATAGGAAATTTCAAATATTCATACAATAACATTGATAAGGCATTCATCATATACAGTATAGAACCTTAATACATAACATTTAGAGTTGAACTGAGATTTCATATAAGAGTCGACAAACAAATCAAAAAAATTTAATTGCTTTCATTGTCAATGTGCATATAATATATTATATAAAAATTATAACAAAATGCCTAAAGGCTGCAAGTTTCAACTACAAAATGACAGGAACATAGAAAATATGTTGCTGCCCCTACTCAGCATCTGCTTACTTTGCATCAAAATTGGAGTTTGAGTCTAAGTCACTACCACTATGAGAGACTGCCTCATCCAATGGAACCCCAACCAATCCCTTCTATGTCTCCTCATCAATTTGTGTGGCATCTTCGAGATCAACATCCCAACGTGCAGCTAGAGTGTAATGATTCTCAAGTGTCTATTGATCTTGAAGTCGCAAGGCACTATGCATGGCCACCAACTTCTCCATTTGTCAAGAGGTAAACCTATTCCTCTTGATTGACTATATGAAATTGTAAGTAGGGTCCAAGAGTGCAAGTAGCACCCCTCGTGGGGGTTCTGGGACAGCACCCCAATGGGGCCAAGGGGCAATGCCCCTCGTGGGGGGTCAGGTGCTAGCAGAGTGGAGGAACAATGCCCCTAGCGTGTTTCCTATCGTGATACATGGTGGGGTCAAGGGATGAAGCCCCTGCCACCAAGCCCAAATTAAAGTCTTTGAGATCACACAAACCTTCAAGGTGCATGCCATTTTTCATAATTTTATTGCTTTTAAGTTAATGATATGGTTTTAACTTTTTATAATCATAATTTTATTGCTTTTAAGTTAATGATATGGTTTTAACTTTTTATAATCTCTTGCATTCTTCTCACTACTATTCTCTTTCTTTGTCTTCTTCACAATATGGAAATTGGCAAAATGAATTTGTTTTTTGTTTTTAGTTGTTGGCATACCTTTTTTAGTTTTAGGATTGGTGTAAAGGGGTGGGGGATGGTCCTTGTGGGGCTAATTGCATTTTATGTTGACTAGGTTATAGGGGACGGCTAGAGGATGATCAGTGGATGTTTGGGATGTCCCAAGTACAGCTTTGAATACCCTGTCATACCCTGCCATACATGGAAAAATGATAGATGTTTCGAAAACATTTCCAAAAATTTTTTATAATCAGGGACAGCAGGGGTAAGTTTCTAACCCATCCTCGCATCCCCAAAACATCCCCTATAGGAACCGGACCTAAAAACATAGGGGACAGGTCCCAAGGATACATTGGAAAAAAGTGAAGATACTCAAAAATACTTAGACTAAGATAATGCTACAAAAATTGGACGTCACAAACTTTCCAGGAATAAGCATTAGCCATAAAATAAAATTAAAACATAAAATAAACAAACAGCAAGTATAAGCAACAACTATAAATAAGAATGTATAAGAAGAGCCCTATTTTTTACACTAAAAATTAAAATGCTACCATAGTCAAATCTGTACTCAAAAAAATAATCATCTATCTGCTTTAATGAATCATCATTCAAATAAAATAGAACATCTGCCCTTTCTAAATCATGTGTTTTCCAAAGAAAATTCCATAAAAACCGAGACTATAAAACCTCTTTGCTACTAAATTAGAATGCAAACATGTTTTCCAGAGTCTGACCAAAAAATGGTGCTTGCCACTTATTGCAAGGACTTTACATTAATGAAAACCACAAAATGATGTGCCAAGGCCCAATATTAATCAATGTTATCATCGTATTTACCTCAAGATCTGTACAATCTAGGTATAAATTGCATACTTTTCCAACAAATTCAATATTTGCATCTGTTTATTGAGCTTGGCAACATCAACTGGTGTGTTTCCTTCGGAGTTCAATAAAGTTCTGTACATTAAAATTTGCAACAAAAATTGTATGTAAAATAATCAATAAATTGTATAAAATATTGTTTACTTTTTACTTTCATGACTTTATTGGTAATATTATTACATGGTTATAATAACAAATTTTCTCTACCATGCCTCTACTGTCCCATCCCCAACCCCATAAGGATTATCTGCAGTCTTCTATTACAACAGTAACAGTACACGAATGTCAAAAATAAGTTCACAAGAAATAATTAATAAAAGATGGATGTAATACTTTGCAGTTTCAGGTGCACCTATAAAGAACAATCGGAGAGCATTTTTCACCACAGAATAAAGTAATTATATTAATTAAAAAATTAGAATACAAATTGCTAAGATGTGAGTCAGCATGGTAATAAACTTTATATAGTGTTCTAAAATGTGCTAGATCTTATGAATATATGAGCTCTAGATATGTCAGGACCAGACATCTAATCTGGCTTTATCTTTAAGATGTACATCAAAATATAGAAAAATACAAAATTCTTTGATATAAACATTTAACAGACTAATCTGAGATAAGTCTGCGTAGTAAAAATAAAGAGGGTATCATCTCTATATTGAAACATTAACCACTGAACTTGTCTATCAACACGTAGAAAGGGCATCTCGTGACTCTGAACTGCTGCAGTTACTACATGCTATGACTTGACCTCTTTGGTGCAGGTTTTGCAAACAGACATTAAGGTGCATGCCTGCATCTTCTGCTGCAATTCTCACATCATCTCTCCCCTGGTGGTTTGTGCTAGTGAAAAATTATTTTCTGATCATGATGAAGTATGGTTCTTGTCCCAATTTGTGTCAAAGCTAAAGCCAGTGGTTGAACAAGTGAACTGGGTCATGGCAACACACTTTTTGGTGTGAGAGATACTGCTAAGTTGAAATGTCTAATTTCTTCAAGCTGTTGAGTGATGGTAGGTTAGGAGGTACTCCAAAAAGTTTCTTAAGTTGATTTGAATTTTTGCATTTGTGGAGACAAATCTTTCAGCTGTGGTTCTATTATTTCATTGTGCTCCACTATAAATATGACAATTTGTTGATTAAAGGTCCTGAGACTTTAAAGATATTAAGATGCTTCAATGAACGAACATGCTGAGCTGTGAGGTGCAGGGTCTAGAAACAGTTAGGAGTGGCAATGTTGCCCCTGAATAGTACCTATTGCATGCCCTCCTTGCTCAAATATTGGGTTTCAACTTATATCTTGAATATTTGGCATTTTTCATGTGAGAACAACATGGGAGTGGTGGCCTTCCTGTGGATTTTTCCAGAGCCTTAAGGATCTCCTCATATATTGGAGATTCAGTATCCTCAATGGACTGTAAAATGTACATCAAGAAACATCTCTTGTCCAAGATGGAAGCTGAAGCCTTCAGCTTGCTTGTCATCCTTTAGAGCATTGCTTCTCTGGTGAATCACGGCTTCAGATGCTTAGTCTGCATCTTTCCTGTCTTTGTTTTAAGTGGACTACAATGTTGGTCAGAGATTTATACTGGAAGCCAAATCCAAAATCTATAGCACTACAACTTTTAACCAGCCACTAAATTGACAAATGAATTTTGTTCTCAATGGTTTGCAAATTTAAGGGTGTGATCCATAGATTCTGCATTTTGTACTAAGCTTCACCATTAAGGAGATCTATGGCAAGATCTGTCAAGATGTCAGCCAATTCATAGGCCCACCTTCCAATCCTGAGTTATTCTTTTAAAGCACCATCCGTCTTTTATGGTCATAAGATTCTTAACATCCAGTATGGCATATGCTTCAGGGACATTGTTTCCATTTTCTCGTGTTGCCCATGCATGCTTTCATGACATGTCCATTAGTATTTCTTAAAATACCTATGATATCCATACAATAAGGATTGAACTTGCTCCATGAAAATTAAGTTTCATGAGAGAGAGGCACAAAGGGATGGCTTGATACACAATTTAGGAAAAGACAAGTGCACAAGAAAGTTCCATGAAACATGTACCGCATGTTTGGATGGGCTGGACATGTTTAAACTTTTAAAGACAGTAGCTTTGAATACAAAACCCAATGGAACTAATTTTACAGTTGGCTGATGGATATTAGTGATTCAAATTAACTATTTTCTATTTTAAAAATATGACAATTGCGCTCAAGTTAGATGTTCAAACATACAAAAAAGTAAGTCAACTGATAAGGGCTATGAAGCATGGAATGGAATTTATGCCATGGCCATCAGAGAAAGGTGTCTAGTGGGTGTTGGAGGTCTGATTAGAACCAAAGTGAGGTCTCTTCCTACATGTGCTTGACAAATGAGCACTGTATGAATAAATGTTGTCATTTCATCCATTGTATTACACAGAAAACAACAATTATGTCTCTAAAATCCTTTGTTTTTTAAAAAAATTTGCAGCATCTTGTTTTGTGGCATCCGCCAGATCAAGGCTTTCATTTTGGGTCAGACTTTTGTTTCCCAATTTTTTTTCTAGAGTTAAGTGAAAGCAACATTGTGGAGTTTCTCCGATTGAAAATCTAAGATGATTTTACCGTGTAGTCACCATTCCAAGAGGGAGCTCACCTGATAGTGTCAGTGGGATGAGTAAAGGTAATGTTGTATTGATAGTGTTAGTGGAATGGTTAAAGACGATGTTGCATTGTCCCAACTATTTCCTGAAAGTTGGCAATAGATGGACTGTCAAGGTTGGGAAGAGTACAGTCATGCACTGTAAGGAGTCCTTTAACTGTTGCACTTTCTAAATTGGCCTAAAGTTTGTCTTGACACTTAGCCTTGTGTCCCTCTACCATCAATATGTCCAAAAGTATTCCTTCCCACTATTTTTTATTTTGCCAAAACAACTGTGATTTTATCTACTGTGCGACTTCAGAAATGTTTCTAAATTTTTGATCCTATGTTATAGTCATAGAAAAGATTTCTGCCAGAATTGAAATATAGAGATATTTTTGTCAAAGGGTGCTCCATTCCTGTGATGAGCATGGGGATAGTCTTATTAAATAGCTCTTATGTTTGCAAATATTGGTGCCTCCTGCAGGCTGCAGATATTGATCTGGTTAATCTTTGTGCACAAAGTGAGAGAAAATTTGAACTATGACGATAAACCTCTCCATAAAAGTTCCTCTGCATCCAGGTAAGGTGGATAGATGCTAGAATTAGAAGGAAAATAATAGTTAAATTAGCACTATCTCTAATATCAACTTTATTAGTTGGATGCTTCTAGTTAAAATAACTATCTTGCTGCCCAACTGTCAAAATTTGTTTTCAATCCCAAATACCTGCCCACTTGAATAAAATCTGATGTTATAATACTAATGAAAATCCCAGATCTTGTAATGTCCCTTTTGGGGATATTCCTGATTTCTTGGCCTGCAAACAATAATAATGACTAGAAATGATATTAGATATATTAAAGATCAAGAAATTATGGTAATATTTAGATCAATACATCCTAGCATTATTAATATTCAGATCAATACATCTTAGCATTATTAATATAGAGATTAATACATCATAGCACCATTAGAATCCAGATCAATACGTCATAGCATCATTAATACTCATATCAATACATCATAGCATAATTCTCACAGCCAATCACATTGTGAATTTCTTGGAATTACTTGCAAATGGCAATATCAAGGCTGGACGTCCTTGACTTGCCGAGAGCAAGGAAGTTGGGCCACCCTTCCCACTCTCAGTCCACCTTGGAGGCTGGGTGTCCTCCTCGATCAAGCCCAAGAGCATGGAAGGCTGGCCGTCCTTCCAATTCTTGGCAGACCCAGAGCATGAAAGGTTGTCCGTCCTTCCAACTATGGTCTAAACTTGATAAGAGCATAAAGGGGGGCCATCCTTTCATCTCTCGTGAACCGGAAGGGGGGCCATCCTTCCTATTTGCAAAACACTTCCTTAAATACAAAACTGATTGCTTGATGAATTTGCTAGATGATTGTTGATTGAGTACCCCTTGATGGATTGACAAGTTTATTCTTCAATGGCTGCAATAAATGATTCTCTGTTGTATATATTTATTATCTGTTGTAGATATATTTGTTATCTGTTGTAGATCTTTATTATATATCTGATTTTATTTATTTCTATTGCTGGATGGATTCCTTTTGCTGCTTCCAACTCATCTTTATTTATACTACATCATGCCTCTAGGAAGAGAGGTGGTCCTTCCAATAGGGACGACTTGTCCCAAAGGTGGTGTTTCTTCAAAGAGGTCGGCCTCTTATATATATATATATATTTTTATTTTTTATTCCCCAAGAGGGGCAGCTGCACCAAGAGAAGCAACTTGTCAAGGAGGTCGGCCTCATCAATAGGTATTTATTTATGTCTAAAGGGTATCAGCCTCATCAATAGGTATTTATTTATGTCTAAAGGGTATCAGCCTCATCAATAAGTATTAAATTTATTTATGTTTTATTAAGGCAGATTACAGTTGGGGGCGTTATAGTCCGCCTTTCCCAAGATTGCTTGTCCTCAAGCAATCACCAATCAAGATCCCAAGTCAACCTTATACATCTGTAATTCCTAGACATAGATTGTCCTTGAAGAATTTTTGTTTGTATACTTGTCTGCACCCAACCACCAACATAGTTCTTTAAGATCATAAGGTTGATAACATTCTCTAAAGTATGAGGACAATTTATTGTCCAATATTCTTTTAGTTCAGGTACTTGTATTTCCCTATATCTCTCAACAACAAAAACGGGTTAAGGTCCGTCACTTAAGACAAGTTTTCTCTCACCCTCACCAAAGACATCTTGCATTAGTATAGCTTGAAACCACATAAAGGAAGCATCAATCTGAAGAACAATTTCTTCTTTTGGCGTCAACTACATCTTCAAAGAACCAATTGGGATGGATGCTTTGAGTCAAAGCAACAAAGTGAGCTTCCCATATATTAAGATGAAGATTTGAAGCACAACACACATCTATGACCTTGAATGCACTATTCTTTTCTGGAATGATTTCATATCGTTTTGGCTTACTTTCAAGATTCTCATATTTTGTAACTAGTCCCAAAGAGTTTCTAGAAATATCCCAAGATTCTTCTCTCCTTTCATGGGGCAATTCGAGATCCATGGGGTGGTTATGTCCTTTACTATTTTTCTTTCATCTTCGATCTTGGGACGAGATATATTCAATCTTTGTATAGAATGAGCTCATCCACCACCTTGTACTTGTCCAAGTCTACATGCTCTTTCCATCCTTGTTACTAAACCTTCATCAATAAAGTTGTGTAGCACCGCTATCAACTAATATCGTTACCTTTTGTCCTTGTAACACACTATGAATCCTAAAAGGGTGATACTTGGGGGCACCTAAAAGTGTTGCTAATGCACTACTTGTAAAACCCTTCATCTTGTTTCCACTTCTTCCTTTTAGGTTCAATTTCTTCTTCCTCCACTTCCTCATCCGTCATTGCTTCTAAGTTGTGTACTTGTCCCTTTTTTAACATCAATGACCCAGCTCCCATCTTTCCTTACAAGTAAAACACAACCCTTTCTTTCGTAGTTCTTTCCTAGGTTCGTCTGTTATGTTGGATTGAGGAGGTAATGACTCAGTTTGGGGGAATGGTTTCTTCTGTTGCTCGGTTGGTGCATTCTTAGAATATGACTTATTCCTAGTTGTTGTAATTTCTAACATTAATGCCTTTTGGATTGCATCTTATAGGGATGTAGGATCAAGAACGCCCACCAAGCCACGAAGTGACTCCGTCAATCCCTCAATAAATAGGTATGTGAGACTTCCCTTGGTGACACCAGGCACCATGAATGAAATTCTTTGAAACTCTGCCACAGAATCCTCCACTGAACCGTGTTGCTTTAATTGTGTCAACTCTTTGAAATGTCTTTCGGGATGCTTTTGATCAAATTGATTTATCATACGTCTTCACGTGTTGATGCCCTTGTGTGGCAATTCCACGGTGCCACCAATCATGTCCAATCCCCTCTAAGTGCAAAATGGCAAAATTAATAGCATCATCTTCTGTCATGGGGCTAAGGGTAAAATATGTATCTAGTTTTTGGTTCCATGCTTGTGCAGTGACCTTCCCCGAACCACCAAAATTGGGAAGAAACATCTTACTTACTCTATGTTGTAAATCTTTGTTGGGCTGCCTTCTTTCTTTTCTTGAGGTATCTCTTGTTCTTGCATCACAATATTCTCTAAAAAGAATCTGTCTTCTAAGGTCAGGATCAATTCTACACATTCATCAATGTCATTTGCTGCCATGTTGGGTTCTTCCTCTTCTCTTGGCTGCTCTTCTCAAGGTAAGAATGTAGGCCTCATTAATCTAGGTGATGATCTTAATGGAGTTCTATTGTTATTCTCGGAATGGTTGGAATTAACATCTCTTCCATTGGTTTGGTTAGACCTAAGAGCATTGATTGTATTGTTCATGTTTTCAAGTGTTTGGAGAAGCAATTGTGATGTCTTCCCGTGTTGCTCTATAAAAGCCCTCAATTCATTTCCTATATTAACCTCATAATCACCCATTTTACTACTTTTACTTTGGTTGCTACTTGCTTCTAGTTCTCCTTTCCCTATCTAAGGCCCGTTGAGCTCTTTGGCTTAATTGCATACACTATCTTTGATCCGCAAGCTGGCAGGATCAAAGCTCTGATACCGCTTGTAATGTCCCTTTTGGGGATATTCCTGATTTATTGTCTTGCAAACAATAATAATCACTAGAAATGATATTAGATATATTAAAGATCAAGAAATTATGGTAATATTTAGATCAATACATCCTAGCATTATTAATATTCGGATCAATACATCTTAGCATCATTAATATTCGGATTAATACATCATAGCACCATTAGTATTCAGATCAATACATCATAGCATCATTAATACTCATATCAATACATCATAGCATAATTCTCATAGCCAATCACATTGTGAATTTCTTGGAATTACTTGCAAATGGCAATATCAAGGCTAGTCGTCCTTGACTTGCCAAGAGCAGGGAAGGTGGGCCATCCTTCCCACTCTCAATCCACCTTGGAGGCTGGTCGTCCTCCTCGATCAAGCCCAAGAGCATGGAAGGCTAGTCGTCCTTCCAATTCTTGGCAGACCCAGGTCCAAACTTGCTAAGAGCATGAGGGGGGCCATTCTTTCATCTCTCGTGAACCGGAAGGGGGGCCATCCTTCTTATTTGCAAAACACTTCCTTAAATTCAAAACTAATTGCTTGATGAATTTGCTAGATGATTGTTGATTGAGTACCTCTTGATGGATTGACAAGTTTATCCTTCAATGGCTGCAATAAATGATTCTCTATTGAATATATTTGTTATCTACTGTAAATCTTTATTATATATCTAATTTTATTTATTTCTATAGTTGGATGGATTTGTAGTGAGCACCCCAGTTTTTTTTTGAAATTCCACACATAGAGAAAGATGCAATGGTTAAGTCCTTCCACACTCTTCTAATCACCCAGATCCCTATGCGGGCAAGGTGAGAGCATACAAGTGCTTCCGAGTTAGCATTCAAAACCAACATACAATAATAACAACTTCCACTTATTCAGTGGGCATCCGCTTATACAGCGGGCATCCACTTAATCATGGGAATGTGCATAGACCACAGGTAGAATTTCTAAGCTTGACTCAAACCAATAAGGTCGATATGCCAGCTTGTTCATGCCAAAACAGACTATGAATTCATGCTATAATTTATTGGCGGTAAACCGTCCAATATTACAAAACGAAGCACAATTTTATGAAGTAACCGACAGTACTACCATCCGGTATTACAAACACAGATTTATTGTAACATATAAAGGAAACACAAGAGTTAGGGCACGCTGCAATATTTTATTAATTCTGATCAGAACTGAAATAAACTGTTGTAGCATCAAAAATCAGAATATGAGGAGTTGAGAAGTTACCAAACATCACCCTGAAGCATACTCATGAAACTTTGTTGCTGGTTATGGATGTGATGAAGCTCAAACACTGAAAGTACACCTCTGAAAGCACTCTACCAGCCAAATACTCAGGTCTGATACAAAACCCAACAAACTAGAAATACACAGAAATACTTCTCACAACCCCAAAACTCTTCACACACCACAACTCATCCCAAAACTTAGCACAAAATACTCCAAAAATATCATTGAAAAACATCTCAAACCTTCACACATCAAAATACATCAAAACTATTCAACCCAAAATTTCTGCATCATGACTCCATTGAAGCTCCTTGTGATTTGTGAATAAAATCACCAAATACCCAGTTAGGGTTGATCTTCCACAACCGAAACCAAATGAGAAGTTGAGGCTAAACAACCCCAAGAAGAAACTTTGCTCAGCAGCACAAGTTTTCAGAAGAAATGAAAATATATTCAACAGTATAAACCTCCAAATGAGCCCAAACCCCTTTATAAAGACACTTTTAGGGCAACAAGAGGAAATAAAAATAATAATTTCACTTTTCTTTTAATTTCCTCCTCACATAAAAGTAACATTTTTAATTTCTCACTTTATGTCTCCCTTGCCTAACATTCCTTTTATGTGAGCATCAAATAATACTTTTCAACACCTTTCCAAAGAGCTATTACACTTAAGTTATCTTTTAATATTGCTCATCATTATACAACTTAAGTGAACAAATAATTAAATAACTCAATAATATACCCAAGTTGTGAAAGGCATCCAAATGATATAATTTTGCAATTCTGATCATACCAACAGGATACTAAAGACTTGGAATGAAAATCGGAGGTCGTCGAGTGACTGTCTAAAAATAGCATGTTTTTCCAAGAAAGTTGGAGAGCACCCAAGAGGTCTGAATTGAATTCTGAAAGCATCTATGAACTCCAAATGACTATCCGGACTTAAAAACACGAACAACTGCCCTGTAAGACTGAGCCACGACCACTCCAAGAACTTTGGAGTTCTTCCAAACATGACGAATAGCCTCCAGAAGACTAGGAACAAGCATAATGCACATAAAAGATCTATGCGTCAAAAAGGGGGCATTATAGGATTCTTTTTGCTGCTTCCAACTCATCTTTATTTATACTATATCATGCCTCTAGGAAGAGAGGCGATCCTTCCAACAGGGACGACTTGTCCCAACGGTGGCATTTCTTCAAAGAGGTCAGCCTATATATATATATATATATATATAATTCACCAAGAGGGGCGGCTGCACCAAGAGAGGCGACTTCTCAAGGGAGTTGGCCTCATCAATAGGTATTTATTTATGTCTAAAGGGGGTTGGCCTCATCAGTAAGTATTAAATTTATTTATGTTTCAGTTTTAATAAGGCAGATTAAAGTCGGGGGCATTACAGATCTATAGTCAGTAGAAAGGCTAGATGTTATAATACTAATGAAAATCCCAGATATATAGTAGGTAGAAAAGCAAATTTACATGCCAACAATCTGAACAACAAATTCCTTTTCCTGGCATATATATTTTGAAAAAATAATTGAGATATATCAGTATTTACTTCTTGTCTTGAGTTCAAGACTTTTCAACTCTTTCACCTCAAAAATAGTGGTGGACAGAAGCAGCATGTCACCTGCAAATTGGAAGTGAATAAAGTTGCTTCCCCTTATTGTTGCCTTATCCCATGAATCTAATGCTTGGATTAAGTATATTGAAGTATTCTGTTCAATCCTTCTGCTATGATTATGAAGAGATATGGTGATAATGGTTTCCCTTTTCTTAGTCCTCTTGTTGATTTGAATATTTTTCCTAGTATGCCACTCATCGTGACTTTAAAAAATGGCCACTGAAATGCAGTTGGTTAATTGATTCTGAATTTTGTCATTATTGTGAAGTCCTGAGAATTTGTCAATTACTTCTGTCAAATTTTTTTGGCATCTCAAAGCTTAACCAACAGTTTAGAAATCTTTTGTTTATTCAAACTAGGCAAGGTGCCATGTAATATGAACCAAATTGGAAATTAAAAACTCTGGGAAATCAGAATCACAAACTGCTGGAAACAAAAATTATGATTGATTGATGAAGTTTCCAGAATAAAAACAATAAAATCCTAGCTTGGTGTCCAAAGAATTGTGGGGTAATGGTTTAAAAAGGTGCATTAATAAAAACAGTGACCCAAGTTCAAATCACGTGTAGAGCATACCATAACTTGGAGGACATATGAATGTGTAATAACATGTTCAAGGCATGGGCTATTACAGAATCAATCTAGGCCTGTTGATGTTCCCCACTTGCCCTTAACAAAAAAATAAAATTTTGCCCTAATACCACCAGTTCATAGAACAGTGAAAGCTCTTAGGTGGTACAATCCCAATTGGTAATACAAAACAATCTTTGGTATTAAGTGGTGGTCCATCTAAAGCAAATAATTTTGCAGGAACAAAAAACCTTCTTATTGCAATAAGACTTGTAATACTATAAGACAAGGAAGTCCACTCCTACATTTAGACACGCTTCCATGAAGCTCTTAGGTGGTACAGTCCCAATTGGTTATACAAAACAATCTTTGGTATTAAGTGGCAGTCCATCTAAAGCATATAATTTTGCAGGAACAAAAAACCATATTGCAATAAGACTTGTAATACTATAAGACAAGGAAGTCCTCTCCTACATTTAGACACACTCCTATGAAGCTCTTAGGTGGTACAATCCCAATTGGTTATACAAAACAATCTTTGGTATTAAGTGGCGATCCATATAAAGCACATAATTTTGCAGAAATAAAAAACCATATTGCAATAAGGCTTGTAATACTATAAGATAAGGAAGTCCTCTCCTACATTTAGACACGCTCCCATGCATAGGCTTCCTCAAAAAGAATCTAATCCTTCTTAATCACCTTTATATGAATTGATTGTTTTATCCTCCTAAAGCGACATCCAGCCTTTACATGGCTTTTTAAGTCTGTTATTATAGAATAGACTCATGCTTATTCCCATCCCAAACTACTAGACTAGATTTATGCTCTGTTCTTATTCTCCATTGCTAGAATAAACTTATCTTTCGTTTACATGGAACATTTTCTTGTGTCAAGAGTTCCATTGGCAAACTTATTGGGATGATTACACTATGCAATGATTATGCTATCAATATATGTTGTCATTTTATGTGAGGATCCTAGGTCAATTTAAAACCCTGCTCTCCTAGATCTGTGCTGATCTTAGGAAAATTATTTAACTCAGTTTGTATTCAGTTGACTTACCAGTACACACAATATCATATTCCATAACAATTGTTGATAATAGATCAGGTATACAACACTCACACTGTTCAATGCAAATAACTGAATGAAAGAGTCCTTCACAACTTAATTACAGCGAACTGCTGATAACACATATATTCAGTTTTACACTGTCAGCCCCTCCCATGTTCACTTACAGATTCTGTGAACTCACTTAGGTATGCAAGATGCTTCACAGCTCTTTGTTTCTAGTGGTAAGCGTGTCACTCAGCTTATGATGTCGTGCACCTGTTGTATCCTCAAATAGATGATTCTGGCAGGGTACTCTCCAATTTGGTTGTGATGATCTGTCGCTCAGGTAGTCCTTTTCCTTGAATCGATTGTGTCAAATGACACCTAATTGAGTCAGGGTTAGCCGCCGCAGCACCCTGGATACCCGCCCATGATATGTGTAAGTTCTGAATCGCCTTTCCCTATTCTTCATGTTCATTGCTCCCGTTAAGTACCCAGTATTGCCTCACTGTCCTGCAAAACAAGGCGTAAATTACCTGTTATTCTAACAACTCCCTAGTGGATAGATTTTGAATAAGTATTTCTTAAGGTAAGGGTTTCGTCCTACCTTAGAGATAAGTTTTCTGAGGTTTGCGTCAAGAAATATATAGTTTGCAATAAGCAGATGTAAAGAATGCATAAAATCCAGTACCCTTCTAGGCTGATGTTGCCCTTATTTAATACCTGTTCCTAAGTGGCGTGTGAAGGCAGTCAGCTGGAGAAAGGCACCAAAATTTGAATTGAGCGGCCTTCAACAAAGCTCATTATTATTATTATTAAAATATTAACAACATTATTATTTATTATAATTAATTAATTAATAGATATATATAGGGTGTTGAAAAACACCATGGGTGCGTGAGATGGTTTGATCCCTTACGAAAGGGACATGACAGTCCTTCCATTCCATATTTGCTTGCCCATAAGCAAAGATTTGCTCAGCTGAAAGAAACTGCCTTGCTTGTCCACAAGCCCTTCCTTACCCGAGGCAAAACCTAAAATTTTCTTCATGTCACCATCAATTGCTTCCATTCTTTCCATTTCAGCCATGCTTCGAGTTCCATCCATAACGCCTTGAACTGTCACATTCTTCCATCCACTTTGAATTGGAACTCCATTGTTTGGTAGTTTTGCCAAAATCCTCCAAGTGAGCGCAACCATTGAACGCCCAAAACTATGTCCACTTCGCCTAGTCTCACAACGTAGAAATCATCCTTAACTTGATACCCTCCCAAAGATAGGTTGGGCTGATGTATTCATCCCCTACAAGGCATTATAATTTGGTCGTCCCCATGCATCACATTAAACCCATCAATTCTTTCCGCGACCCAACCTTTTTTTGAGACCAATTTTGCATCTATGAAATTATGAGTGGCCCCACCATCAATCAATAGTGTCACTTCGTGTCCTTGCAAAATTCCTTGAATTATAAAAGCATGGTAGTTGGGTGCTCCAAAAAGATTAGCAAGAGTGCTTCTTGGAGTGCTCTTGAATTCTAACTCATCCTTCGTCGACTTCGGCATGATTTCCTCCATTTCTGAATCTTCTTCAAGATTACCTCCTATGTAATGTATTTTCCCTTTTCCCGAGCATCTATGTTTGGGCTCCCATGGTTCTCTACAAGAAAAACACTTCCTCCAAAGCTCGTTCTTAGTTTCTTCACTCTTGTTTGGTTTAGGAGGTAGGGCCATCGGTGAAGGAATGTCTTCTTTATGCTGCTCTGTGGGTGCATTCTTAGGGTAGGACATGCTCCTAGTTGTAGCAACCTCCAATCTTAATGCCTTTTTCATCGCATATTGTAAAGATGTAGGCTCCAAAGCACCAACCACACCCCTAAGTGACTCTGTCAATCCCTCAATGAACAAGTACAAGAGTCTATTTTCAGCAATATCCGGCACCATGACTAACAACCTTTGGAACTCAGCAATATACTCCTCTGCCTAACCACGTTGTCTCAGCCGTGTCAATTCTCTGAAATACCTCTCCGGCTTCTTTGATCAAATCTATCTATGAGCCTCTATGTAAAATCAGCATAGGACACGATGTTTTGATGCCCTTGTGTGATACTTTCGTGATGCCACCACTCATGTGCAACGCCATCAAAATGGAGAATAGAAAACTAGATTGCTTCATCTTCTATCATAGGGCTAAGTTTGAGGTATGTGTCCAATTTTTTAACCCAAGTTCTAGTTATGACTTTCCCAGAGCCATCAAAGTTTGGAAGCGACGTCTTATTTAACTTGTGTTGATAATCTCTGTTGCCCGGCTACATGGATTGACTTCTTCTAGATCCCTTCCTAACATTGTAAAATTGCATGAAAGGAATATCACATCTGACATCTGGATCAATCCTTGAATATTCAGCTACGCAGTCCATGGCGTCAGCCGCTGCTTGATTTGGTTCTTCTTCTTGGAGTGGCTCAATTCTAGGCAAAAATGTGGGCTGAGTAGGTCGTGGCGCTGATCCCATTTGGACCCTACTATTGTTCATGTGTATTACAGCTCCATTATGATTTATAGTACTGCATTCTGCCCCATTATTATGCGCTGGTCTGTTGGAAATATTCATGTTCTACATCATCTGCATGAGTAATTGATTTGTTTGCTCTTGTTGTCTCATCATTTGCTCATGTCTTTCTGCCATCTGCTGCATAAATATCCTCTATTCATCCCAATCTGCCATCTATGTCTTATCTCTGCCTCCTATTCCAACTCCTATTTGTTGTGCCTCTACCTCTTGTCTCCTTTCACATTCTAGGGCATGTTGATCCCTCTGACTTAGACTATTCTGCATACACTGATTTCCCTCAGGCTAGCAGGACAGTCTGCTCTAATACCAATGTGAGTATCCTAGGTCAATTGAAAACCCTATTCTCCTAGATCTGTGCTGATCTTAGGAAAATTATTTAACTCAGTTTGTATTCAGTTGATTTACCAATACACACAATATCATATTCCATAACAATTGTTCATAATAGATCAGGAATACAACACTCGCACTCTTCAATGCAAATAATTGAAATGAAAGAGTCATTCACAACTTAATTACAATGAACTGCTAATAAGTTATAACACATATATTCAGTTTTACACTGTCAGCCCCTCCCATGTTCACTTACAAATTCTGTGAACTCACTTAGGTATGCAAGACGCTTCACAGCTCTTCGTTTCTGGTGGTAAGCGTGTCACTCAGCTTATGATGTCGTGCTCCTGTTGTATCCTCAAATAGATGATTCCGGCAGGGTTCTCCTATCCAATTTGGTTGTGATGATATGTCACCCAGGTGGTCGTTTTCCTTGAATCTATTGTGTCAAATGACACCTAATCGATTCAGACTTAACTGCCACAGCACCCTGGATATCCGCCCATGATATGTGTAAGTTCTGAATCGCCTTTCCCTATTCTTCCTGTTCTCTGCTCCCGTTAAGTACCCAGTATTGCCTCACTGTCCTGGAAAACGAGGCGGAAATTACCTTTTATTCTAAGTTCTAACAACTCCCTGGTGGATAGATTTCAAATGAGCACTTCTTAAGGTAAGGGTTTCGTCCTACCTTAGAGATACTTGTTCTAAGGTTTGCGTCCCTGACAAGAAATATAGTTTGCAATAAGCAGATGTAAAGAATGCATAAAATCCGATACCCTTCTAGGCTAATGTTGCCCTTCTTTAATACATGTTCCTGAGTGGCATGTTAAGCCAGTCGGCTGAAGAAAGGCGCCAAATTTTGAATTGAGTCAGCCTTCAACAAAACTCATTATTATTATTAAAATATTATCATTTTTTTTTCTTTTTTTTTTTTGGGGGGGGGTGCCTGTAAACTTTTTTCATGTGACCGGTGACGCTGGCACGACACGCCCTCCGGCACCACGAGGATGGAGGGAGATTGGACCTCGTGACCATCTTTACCGCAACGGAATTACTTAGCCAATCGAGCCAGGGCCCCCGCCCTAAATATTAACATCATTATTATTTATTATAATAGTGATATTATTATTTATTATAATTAATTAATATATATATTTATATATAGGGTGTTGAAAAACACCGTGGGTGGGTGAGAGGGTTTGATCCCTTACGGAAGGGACATGACATTTTATGAATCCATTTCTTCAATAATAAAAGATCAATAGAAGTATTTGTTACATTTGATTGGCAATGTCTTTTGTATTGTTTAGTAAGCACTATAGAGATATGGGGCAGCAAGATTCTATAATCTAAATCTGCTTCCTTGGGTATCATGACCAGACTAGAAATGTTTATCTTGCTTGAACATTTGGATTCCTTAGCTAAACCCAAAAGGTCTTATTTGATAGTATTCCGAAAACCTTGGAAAATTTGTGCTTGGAAGCTATCTGGATAGGTAGCTTTGCCCTTTGTTTATGAGCACACTGCTTGCTCAAGTTCCTGTTCAGTCAATGGTGATATTAGGACATTGTTTTTTCTCATGTGATCAAATGGGCTATGTGGTCAAGCATGTTTTCTTGTGCTTTGTTCTGTCATAAGTAGGGCTCTCTCAATAATAAATGAAAGTATTTACTGGCCATTGATTGTATGTGATCCAGGTGGCAGCATGACTCCCATGGTCGATATCAACATTGGACAGTATCTCCAAGTTGGAACCGCCCAAAATACCACCCTTTATTTCTTGACTCCACTCATCTATAACTGCAGAAAGACAGTCATAAGTAGAAGAGCAATCATTTCATCTTCCAAAACGGTTCCATCATCCTCCGCAGCTTCTATGCATCTATACAGTCATACATTGCTTATGGCAGGGAAAATAAGAGTTTGTCTGCAGCCAGCTTTTCCCAATCATATTCCAGATGCATCACTCCCCTCCCCCAAGTAGAGATATCAATATACAGCACAGCATTATATATGCAGCACACTCACACATCATGGAGATCACTCTTAACCCTTGAGGCACACCCTGACAACAGAGAATAGGGATTCCACATGTCCCTTGGCACATGCATTGAGAGCTGTGACATCATGTACTATTTGGATGAATATATCACAATTCTAGTATTTTCAATCCTATTTTATTTCCAGATATATTTGGACATAAAAGAGGATAAAACATAGCTGAATCCATATATTATTTTATATTAGTCAAAATAAGTACCTATGAAAATCTCAAAGATTTATTTATGTACACTTCTCATGTATACAGTATGTATAAAATAGTTTACATATACATAATCTGCTCTGTGTTCTTGTGTGATATTTTGTTCATTCATTGATAATTCAGCTCTGCAATTTTACATCATATGAAATTATTATTATTATATCAAATTGACTGTGATCTTTCTTCCTCCTCACTGGAGTAACACATATGATATTCCCTCCGACAATGGTCAACTTTTGTGATCCTGGGCTCAACCATGTTGATATGGAAGAGAGGGTTTGAATTTTGATTGGAATACTTAAGACTACTGTATGCTGAAACTATCTAGTCAGATGCTAAGTTTATAAGATAGAAGTTGGAACCTCTCCTTCTATCCCCCCAGTGGCGCTGTCCTGAGGATGAAGTGCCAATTTTGTAGGATTCTGGATATTATTACAACTAATCTTAGAGGATGGATCCATCCTTATCAAACATGTCATGGCCATATTTGTGGCCTCATGATGGCTACTTCTTCAGACTTGGACTTGGTTTCTGCTAAAAGATTGTCTCCTATGCTTTTACTACTTTTTGTGCAGAGACGTGATTTTTATGTCTGGTTTTTAGATAAGTTTTGTTCTACTTATAACTGATAGTAACATAGATTGCTTCCCATTGCTTCAAAAATTTGATGAGCTCACTAAAATTTATTGATTTCTGACAAAAAAGCAATGGGTACAAACTCTTGGTTTGCTGTTTTTATTCTTGTAGTCCATTTTTTTGTTTCTAAAGGTGATATGATTAATATAACTTGAACAATTGATTTTTTAGATTTGTAAAAGTGTTCTCTCCTAAGACATATGGAAACTCTTTTGAGAATTTTGCCGATTCTCAGATGTATGTCTGCTGTCTAGATTTAATGTACAATGGTCACTATCTTGAATGGATGGGATGGCTCCTATGTTGTTATCTATACTGGATGAAAAGGGATGAATGTGTACACTAATGTTATATTAGCAGTGGACAGAGGTTCAAATTGTTCAAAAGCTGAGAAAAAAATAAATTTTTCAAAATGAACAGCTTTGGCTGTGTTGTTCTTACAATAGAAGATAACATTTGAAAACTATAGAATTAAATACACGGACCGCAGTAAAATTAAGAAAGTGACAATCATTGTACGAAACCATATGCAATCACAACTAAAACAAGGTTTTATTGACAATCATATGAGATCCGCATTTCCCCACACTCTTCTAGTATATACTATAATATTGTAAAGAAAAGGGCATTGATCTTGAAGGAAACAGTTTGAATCTTATGGCAAGGGCTGTTTGAGTTTGGACAAAGGAGAAAATAAATAAGGTTTCTTTCCACTATAAATGATTCTAGGGGAAAAAGAGAAGGTAATTACAAATAAAGGGCTCATCAGATCATTTGTCATATGTTTATATATATGATGAGAGTATTAGAAATAGAAACTACAGTACTGAATGAAAAGAAAGGCCTGAGTGTCTTACATTGAAGCTCCACCCTTAAGAAGAAACTCAGCACATTCATATTCCCCATAAGCAGAAGCATAATGCAGAGGAGTATTGTTGTTTTTCTCAGTAGCATGCACCGAAGCGCCAAACTTGAGCAGCATTTCCACACATTCTGTCTGTAAACAAGATGGCATTCATGATTTAGTAAACAAGCATGAATTCAATACTGAAAACATCCATTGAACTTCAAAAGAGATTTGGGCTACGATTTTTAGGCAAAACTTATAGCCTACTGATTCATTTGCAAATTAATTTGGTGTTGTAAACTTGTAGCTCAAAAACTATAGCATTTACCCAGTTGGAGGTAATGTACTAAACAATACTCACAAGTTACAAGGTTAAAACTCGTGGAATTATATTAAAAGCCAGCACTTACCAACTGTTGTGCATCATTCAATCTGTCTAACAAGATACTGTGAACAATACAGAGAATAGGAAATTGTACATTTGAACTGCAGTACTGCATATGAATAATATGAAGCAGATTGCAATTTGGTGGAGTCTAAATCCCTGATTAGACACCAAGAATATAAACAAGTTACTGAGTAGCAACAATAGAGTCCCTGTTATTGCTTCTAATATGAGTAGTAGCCATCATAGACTTAAAAAAGGGGTGGACTAGAGACATTGAAGCTTGGGTTAGATACTGGATTACCGAAGATGGTAATCTAATAAGCAATGATAATATAAAGATACCAATCTAATCAATGGTGTTAATTAAATCAAATCTTGCATCCTTGTGAAGTTCAAAGAAAAGATATGGAATGACAATGAAATTACTAATAAGAGAAAGTTTAAGTATTTAAATGAGTTTATTAATCCTAGCTTGACTGATCAAAACTATTTTTCAATCATTTTGAGCTTGAAAAAAAAAATGAATATTGCTAAAATAAGGACTACTGATCATGAACTACATATAAAAACAAGTTGTTGGACAGGGACTAACCCAAAAATTTAAAATACCTTCAGGGGCGCAAATTTGTAAAATTTGTGATACTAACAAAGTTGAAGATAATCACAATTTCTCTTTAACTTGCCCTGCCCTTACTAATGTGAGAAGCAAATTCACCCAAATTGACAACTCAACTAATATTCAAGAACTTCTAACTTTCAAGAATTAAAAAATTTTGGTTACCTTAATTTCCACCACATTCAAATACAGAAATGATATTATAAAGATTTTCTAATCCCATTTATATATCATCCATATATATATATATATATATATAATAAAGATTTTCTATTCCCATTTATATTTCATCCATATATATATATATGAATGTCTAGTAGCTTATATCTTCTCTTTTGTTGTAGGGTGTTCTAAATGCATGTGATGACACAGAGAAACAAGGAGAAAGATAAGAATTGGAATATCAATAACAATCACAAGGATGACACTTTCGGCGATAAAGAGTTATGGGACATGGATGGTTGGAGGGATGGAAACAAAAATGAGCAACTCCAATTACATATTGTACAACAAAGTGAAAAGAAATTAAATTGTATAACTGAACAATATATTTTAATAGGTCCTACATACTAATTTAATCTAAAGAGTAAAAACAGACGGGTTCCACCTTGGAACTGTTTGCTCCACTAAATCTCACGAAATTTTTGCAGCATAATGATAGACATAATTAAAACAAATTGAGACTAAAAACACAATTCTATTGATATTTTTCTAACATTCTAGCAAATGATGATGGACCTCTTGTGTATAAATAGAATGTTACAAGGTATCCATGAATGAAAACATAGTAATCACTAAAAATAGAATTAGTTCACAAGAGAGATTGAGTGATCCACCATGTCAAGCTTAAGAATCTAAGAGTGAGACAATAGTTATTTAAGACTGACTATGATATAAATTAAGCTAAACTATCAATCAAAGATATTACGTGATCATCTTTATTTACAATAATAAATATTCACCTAATAATAACAAACTTAAAAGTAGAAAAAAACTAAGAAAGGAGAAATAACAGTTCCTCATACTGTCACAACACTTAATTTTCTAATGTTTAATTATGAAATTAAATATTATTATTAAATCTTTTCAGGGATTAATCGACTGACTTAATGTGAATAGGGCAGGAACGACACTCTCTCGACGTCACAAAGAGAAAGAGTCATCGAGGAGGGGGTGTCTAGCCGACTAAAGGCAAATTGTGCTGAAGAGAATCTACGCACACACCACTTAGTCAATCTTACATAAATGTGTATTTGCATGCAAAATATTTGCATTTATTTTATTTGCATTAGAATAATTATTTTGAAGAATAGACTAAGTCAAATATTTAGTTGCAATAATATTCATTGCTTTATTTTGAATTAATTATTTTAGATATTTGAATATCTTTTTGAAAAAGATTCTTTTCAGTGCTTATATTCTAATTTTGACCACAAGGATGAAGTGGCAATGAGGGAATCTTGGGGAATTGATTTCTTTTTCAGTTTTCTAAGTTTGATAGACTAATAGTAGAAAAATGAGAAAAAGTGGGGAAAGTGGAAGTAAATGCAAATATTTGTTTTATTTTACTCCATTTCTTGTTTTGAACAAGGGAGGAGTTGGGAAAAAAGGGGGGAAAGGTTATTTTTAACCGGCAACACGAAACATTTGAATACACTACTTGGAAGGGTACAGTGAACATTTTTCAGATTTGCTTCCTTAGAAGTTTACAGGGATCTCTGGAGAAATCGAAACAAGGATGACACTAGTCAAAATAGGTTCTTATTCTTCACTTGTTGTCGCATCAATCAATAAGTTTCTTATATTAGTATTTACGTTTTTGCATAAGATGGTTGTTTCCAGAGGTATTCTGCCTTCAGTTCTGCAGCTCCATTTAGGCAGTAGTGCGGAAGTTTTTTGTCTTCTCAACTTTTGTTTTGAGGCTGTCTATGCGCTTTGTTTGCATGTGGAACTCCATCTCTAGATCTAATCCTCTCTTGTGTCCCATGAATTCATCCTCTCTGATCTTTGTTTTGCCTTATGGACTTGATTGGCACACTTTTTCTCTCACAGTGGTTTTCATGTACTTGTTCTAGTCTCATAAGCATAAACCCTGGGACAATTATCTTTTGCCTTTAAATGTTGAGGTTGGGTATCACTGCCTCATGCCACAGTCGAAGATCTGCATGACAAGCTCTCATAGGCTCTAAATACTTGCCAATCGCATTTGCTCGATAATTTTTTAAAAAAACCTTCATCACAGATCCATTTTGTATTTATCCTGAATCATTGCAGTCTTCATGACATGTTTATATCTGCAAGTTGGATGGAGATACACCTATAAGAATAGACTTAGAAATTAAATGAGATGGTCTTATCTTAGAATAACAATATGATCTATTGATTTCTAATACCATTTAAGCATGTGTAATATTTATAGTGGTATATACTATAGAGTATAAGCCTTTTGATAGAATATGAAAATCCAACCTTGAGAAAAGTAAACTTTAGTGATAACTCTACTGAAAGCTAGAGAAAGGACCCTATAGTTAACCATGTCAAATAGTCACTTTGTGTCTTATTAGATCTTTATTCCTTGCCTAAATTTTCTATTTTATAATTTAATTGTAATATATATATATTTGATTCCGATATTGTTTTATGAAATTGGAGTTATGAATGTCCTTTGGGTTCATAGTTATGTTGTATCTCAATGCACTTTAATCTCTCATTAGTAATGTGTACCTAATGTCTAAAAAGCTACGTCCAGGATTGGAATTAAGATTTGAATTAAAGATGGGCTAGATCTATTACCTAGTATACTCTGTAAGGTCATATTATGCCTTCCATCATAATATGGAACTAGGATGTGGTTGAACCAACACTTCAGATGTAAATTTATCCTTCTCACTATTTATGGGAATAGAACATTGGTTTAGATTATTAATGAATTGTTTTTTTTTCTTTCCCTTCTTACTAATTGCAATACTAATATCTTACTATTGACGGTTGTTTAACCTTGACATGTTTGCGTTCAACATCATCATTAGTCAAACAAATAATCAAACCATCATTAAGAAAACCAAGACCTCTTTTTGAGTTACTTGTGAGTTCTCAGATTATTGTTTTTAAAGTGACAATAAGTTGGTCGACTTGAATGTTGGGATAACCTAGAAGGTGGTAGACAAAGAATCCTTCCATAGTTGGCTTGATGTAAATGAATGATTTTAGACCTTTGGATCTTGCAATTCAGCCATTATTGCTTGGAAAAGTGTAGCATCTAAATGGGATGATACTTTTGTTTCATTATATGCTTTCTTTTATTAGAAAATGAAATTAATATTTTGTTTGAATTTGAATGAGAAGACGTCTATAACACCCTAGTAGTTAAATCATGATCTTCGTTATTTGTTGACTAACAAATCATGACTTGTTTCTGAAATAAATAATTGTCTGTTTAAGACTTGCCTTTCCAATTGATGTATTTTCTTTCTATTTTGAATGATCATTGTTGACTGCATCATGGAATGATGAATGGTTTGATTACAATTGTATGATGCATTCTCTACTTTTGTTATTTTTCTATAAGTAAAGCTAGAGAAAGAGCTTGGATGGGTACTGAATATGGGGTTACAGAGAAGGGTAGGTTACTTCTTCTAGCTTACCTGTTGTCATCAGCTTTTAAAAGATGCTTTGGCCAAAGCTTGTGTAATCAAATTTAGTAATTGTACTATTTGATTAATTTTACTCTCTATCATATCATGATATATGTACATTTGTATTTTCATACATGCTTAAAAATGATAGAGATATCCTGCTACACCAGATTCCTTCACGCCTGTCGGCTTCAATTTGCTAGACCCCTTGCTAAGGGTCCGGCTTCTCCAATTCAGGAGTAAGACCGGGGAGGAATAAACCTTGTGGCTATGCAGTAAATCGCCTTGATGATGCTCTCTCTCCACCAAGTTCAGTATCGACAATATTGTATGGTGCGACTCATATGTTGTATGATGTTGTAAAGGACATAATCCTAATTGTACTTCAAAGCTGTTGTTGATTGGCTTCTGTAATATTCTTTTAATTGAATATATTTATTGGGAGATATTTGTGAACATTATTTCATGCTTTATTAATATTTGGGAAAATTTTAAATTGATCCCTTTTCTACATTATTTTATTGGAATAATATTATTTTATTCTGGATATTTGGAGTGGTTCTTACACATACCAAAGGTGCATGTATACCAACATCCGCCCTTAAGATCGATTTGAGGATATTGGGAAGGAAGGAGGAATTTCAAGGGTTCACCTTAAAGAACGTCTTGAACCCCTAACATGCCTCATAGCTGAAAAAACCTGACCTATATCAATGGTTTGGTGATGTCCACCACTTGTTGCTTTGTTCGACAATACTGTAAAAAAATCACTCCATCATGGATAAGTGGCCGTATATAGTGCATGTAGACTTCTATGTATTTCGTGCTTTAAGGTTCCACAAGGTTCCTAAATATGTGGGTTGCACTCTAATTATCACACCGAATAGTTGTGGGTTGCTCCAATTGAATGTTGATCTCTGATAGTATCTAATTAATAATTTAATCCAAATCGACTCAGTAGAAGCATTAACAGTTCCTCTATGCTCAACCTCTACGAAGGATAGGGATGGCTAAATACTTATTTCTCGACCAAATAACAAGCATTGAGCCAAGGTGAGGAACATAACATGAGATGAGTTTGCAATCGTCAAGTCACTAACCCAATCAAAGATATTGTTAGAGTTTTACCTGTGTTGCTCTGAAGGTGTTCTTCTTTCAACAACACGATAGTGCACTGCAATTTCCCCTCAGTAGAGAAGTTTACCCAGCAGCAGACTTGGTATGTGTATAGGTGTGTTGAAGGTGCAGTCAAGACCAGCATCAACACCGCACAGCAGTGATGCCAGAGTTCACCTCAATTTCTATGCAGTAGAGAGATATGCTTATGAAGATACAATAGCATTTAGCATGCATGTGCCATCCTCATTTATAAATGAGGTTCCAAGATAGGAAGGTACTGATTTTGTTCTATTTTTAGACTAGACACCTTGCATGAGAAAGTTCTATTTTAGCAGTGAGTTGACTGCTGTTCTAGATTTTAAAATCTAAGTTTGCATGCATGCTTCCATCATCCATGCTATTTCAGATTTAGAAGTCTATGTTTAGACTTTGCTTCTTCCTTTTTTTTCTAGCCTTCTTCATCTATCAAAGAAAGGCAGTGGTATGACTGATTTAATTCATGCCAGTTTTGAGCTAGTGCAGTGTATTTCTTTTCAGACTTAATGAGAAACAATTGAATGTTTTAGAGTTCAATATTGTATATTCGGTGTTCATATTTTCAGCGGTACATGTTTGTAAATTGGCATATTCAAATCTGTTGTTTTGATTGGAGTTATCGTGTTTTAAGCTATCTAGTTTTAGAGTTGATTTTTCTGAGTGCAAAATTTTCTTAACGTGGTCTGAAAGTTTAACATGTTATTAGAGCAGAGAATTTGAAATCTTCCAAGTTTCTGTGAATGGAAAGGGTTTCTGCCTGTGAGTGTTACATCCCTTTTTGTTTAAACAATTAAATATTAATTATGTTGTTAGTTGAGAACAACTGTTTTTCATATGAATGTGAAATTGTTCGTTGAAAGTGTATACGATGATTTTTCTTTAATTGCAAATATTTTATTATATGAAATGGATTTATGGAAAAGATATTGATTATTATTGGTACCATGGAAATGATTTAACTTTCCTTAATTGCCTAGGCGAATAAGAAAAAGGGTATCAACAAGGAGAGGATAATAACCGGAATCAATTAACAATAATTTAGCCAAAATCCTAAAGTTATCGTAGCCTTGGCCAAAGCATATGAGTATATATATATATATATATATATATAGATATATTGAAATAAAAAAAAAAGATTTATCTCTTTTGTTATTTAATAAATTACTTGGGTCTTACCTTTGGAGCGCTTGATGTGTTTGAGTTGAGTCTTGTTTGTAACTCTTTCTTTCCACTACGTGGAGCAGTTCTATTTTGATCGATTGTTCTTTCTTGGCGTGCATCTTTTTCCTTCATATAGGAGAGTAGAGGAAACATACGCATGCTATGAAACATTCTTATTTTTCATTCTGAGGGAAAAGACGGGAAAAAGAGAAGTTCGAGTTGTAGTTTCTAGGGAAGGCACCATTATTTCCTCTGGTTTACTATCAGCATTTTTCTCTGTAAAGTTTCATTGAGCCGTGCTTTCATCTAGTAGTCCGTGATACCAACTTCACTGAATATATCAGCCGCAGCCAACTATTTCAACTTACAAAACATTATCAAGCAACATCTTAAGTCTCTAGATCAATTTGATAAGAGTTCGTTGATCTTAGTATTTGTATTATCTACTGAATGAAAGGAATTATGAACTTTCGAATTCAATCAACTGTGATCAGGGTTTCGGTCTTCTTTATTTCTGTTTCTGAGATTACTTCCATCGAGACACTTTTATTATATGATCTATGTAAGATATGCAATCATAGATATATATATACGCATATTTATATATATAAACATGTTTTAAGAAACCCATTGTTGTTACTATCAGCTGAGTATCATTATGTTTTGACAATAAGAGTTTGTTGTATTCTTGAGGGCATACTTCCATCTATGTGTTGTTGTTTTGTTTCTTTTATGTGAACAAAAGTTGACAAGTAAGATATCCATGATGCCATGTGTAAACCTGCATTCCAAAAGAAAAGAAGAAAGCATTAAGTTAACAATAATGTCGAGCAAGGGTGAAGGTTGACGACACAGTAGTGTCAGATATATGTATATATATAAATATACTAGAAAATCCTTGGCCAAGGTTACGATGCAGATAGGCATCGGTCAACGATCAAGTACCAAATATACCATTGGTTAGAATAATCTTTCCAGTTAGGACGTACCTAGAGGGAAAGATCGATCAGGAGGTATAGGTCTTGACACCAGGCTCGGAGGCACATTGTTGTTAATGGATTCCTGTTACTACCCTCGTGAAGGGTCAAGTTTCTTCAGTTGAAGAAGCACGGGAGACTAGTTGGTCTTGGTTGGGTGGATAAAACCCTTGTTAATATCTCTTTTTCCAAAATCCAGTGGAGGATCTACAAACAAAATCAACAGGTAGCTATTCAAGTTGTACTTCTCTTAATCTCTCTTATTATTTGAAAATTCGTTGAAGAAAGTTAGTTAAATTATTTTGATTGCTTATAATCAGTTAGAGAAGATTACTTCAGCTGAAAATGAAAGTTAGTTGTAAATGTGAAATTTGTTTATTTGCATTGAAAGTTAGTTAAGCATTCTGCTGAAATTCTGTTATCGGATAATTATTAATTTCTGTGTAATTAGAATAGATGTAACAGCGAGAGGGAATTGTCGAAGGGTTTAAATGGGTGTGATGCCCTAGCTTTGGTGATTGAAGCCAATCCGTGCTTGTGAGAGGCACAAGGACCTATGATAGGTTGTTGGATGTGATGCCCAAGATCTTCAATGATTGGATGGTTGAATTTAACTTGAGATAGTTGGCTGATTTATTTTAGTAAGTGTGATGCCCAAGAGTCTTCATTGAGTAAAGAGATCTAGACATGTGAGAGGTTTTTGGGTCACGGTGTGATGCCTAGGACCTTCTAGTGATTGGAACTTGGAAGGTTGATTTTAACCTGAGATAGGTGGCTGATTTATTTCAATGGGTGTGATGCTCAAAAGTCTTCAATGATTGAAAAGATCTAGACTTGGGAGAGGTTGTAGGGTGGGATGCCCTAAGTGCTCCAATGATTCAAGTGTTGATTTGCACCTATGATAGGTCATTCATCTGATTTATTCCTGGCTGATCTGTTTGGTTTTAGTGTGTTTCAAGAGCTGCAGGTATGACCAGTCTCGGTCTTAGAGAGTGTGATCATCTAGAGGGCACTTCCAAATTATATCACTCTATATCAAAGTGAACATTTCCTGCAAGATGTTGCTAAAGAACAAGAAAGAAAGAAATTATATTAACGTCCACAAATGACCAAAAGTAGGTCAATGGGGCTCGAGAGTACACCAGTTTACAATGGAAAATTTTAGGACTTGAGTGTCCTAGAGGGGCCCACAAAGGGGAAGAACCAAGAACAAAGGAATATAAAATACAATAGAACTATGGACCACGAACAAAAGTGATCAAGAAACTAATACAAATAGCGAAGTAGGGGGGGACAAGAACCCCAAAGAACATAAGTTGAGGATTAATGGAGAGATAGGAAAGTCTCATCGAGTATCACAGTCCAGGCCTGAAATGGACAAGTGAGAGGTGTCATCGTCAATCACTGTGAAAGGACCGATACAAGATCTAATAGTGTTCATCAGAGAGTGCCTAAGACCAAGAGGTTCAAGATGGGGGTTCTAAGAGGAAGCAAGGTACTCCCTCTAGAACCACTCCTAACATTTGAGGCCAAAGTAACTACAGTAGCAGTTAAGAAACTCATAATATGCATCTATCCCCTATGGTTGGGGGCATGCCCAGAGATGAGTAGATCTATGTTGCCAAAGAGTTGAACCACGCCACCGGGAAGAAGCACGTTGCCAAGGGGGAACATGCTAAGGTATAAGTTATGAGAAATGCCATCTCACAAGTCTATCTACATCTATGTGTGAAGCAACAATATCCAAGGGCTATTTAAAGCCATCAATCTCCTGGATGGGTTGGATGGAGCTGATCAACCTGGGGGTTCTAGGATCCTTGGAGACCCCTTGTAAGGATTTGTGTCGAAGTGTGATGACCTCCCATTGATAGAGGGTCAGGAACCATTGGTTTGGATATCTAAAGAAAGTAAAGAGAATGTTGCCTAAGTCTCTATAGAGACAATAGTATCTCCCCCAAATCTCATAGTAAATGGGGCATATGAAGAGTGCTCCTCAATCTCTACCTCTTGGAGGGAGCAACAATGATGATCCAGTCATGGTAATGAATATGATGATTAGTCTCAACTCATAGCTGATGGGAACACACCCTCAGTTGGCAAGGGGAAACTTCAAGCCATGTTATGAATGATGCTGGAGATAGTGAGGATGACATAAGATACCATCCTCCACCTATAAGAAATGTTTTGCGTAAAAAGCAAATTTCAGGTTGAGTGGCATAAGAGTGGAGGTCCAATTGACTTGGATGTATTGTCTATAAATGTCCCTTTTGGCAACTCTAGTGATGGTCTCCTTAGAAGGAAGGAGCTAAGTAAGAGCATCCAAGGAATACATGAAAGGAGGTGTCTATCAATAGAGATGTCGATAGAAAGGAGCGGGCTAGTTTTAGAGTACTAACAATGATGGTGCCTAGCAGAGCCCAATAAAGTAATTCACTCAAAGGAACGAAGAGCTAAGTAAGGATAACTCTCACAACCAGAAGTTGAATCCCCCATGGATCTAAGTCTATGGATGTAGAAAGTAAGCCAAAAAATAGTCTCGAGATGTAGGGGTTGGGTAGCAAACTCAACCTGGACGATGCTGTAAGGAATAGTCCACTTGCAACAAACATGCACTACAGCATGAGAATCTGGACCCTCTCAATACATGCCCAATCAACGAATCCCAAGCTAGAGCCCCAACCTCAAACCCATACAAAGTTGTGGGCTTGATGATGGCATCAAATTTTCAAAAAGATGCATCTTTTAATGGATATCTTGAAGTGGATCTAGAAACTATGACACTCCAAGGCAAAGAGAAGCATAACCTTTGCAAAGACGCAAATGAGAGGCAAGCTTCACACTAAAGGAGGAACCGGAAAATGGACCCCCAAGTATGTGTAAGCCGACGTGATCTCCAAAACTGCCCCCTTGTAGAGCTGGAATCTGGAAAGAGAATGTTTGGAGATGTTGAAGATTATGACCTTAGTTTACCAAGGTTGACCACAAGCTAGCGAAGTTCACAAAAGCAAGCAAGGGCATCAAGTTGGTGTTGCAAGCCTTCGGCAAAATGAGAAAGGAGAACATCATCAACAAAACATAGAATGGCTATGACCACCTTATGTAAAATACAACCATCATCCATACGAGTATGTTGTTGAAGAAACTCTTCCAACTCATCAATTTAAATGCTAAAGATAATCGGTGAGAGGAGACCCTTGTTTGACTCCAATGGTACTCACAAATTCGGAAAGACCATGAGAAGTATGGAATTGCCCAATAATTGTCTCATAAAGCCTCCAAGCTGCACTAATGAGAGAATCAATAATGCCAACATTGCACATCCTCTGGAAGAGGTGTCTTGGAACTGAGTCAAAAGCCTTCTTGAAGTCTATGAAACAATAGAAGACTATGGAAGATCGATGACGACCCTCCTTTATAATAGCCCAAAGGGTAAAGATATGGTCAATGGTCTGATAATCTCTCTTAAAGTCGAACTGCCCCCGAGCTCTAAGATTACCTCTCTCCAAGTGCTCAGAAAATTGCATGTCTAACACCATACCATAAAGTTTGGCAAATGTATGCCCAATCATGATGGTCTTGTAGTTGCCAAGGTTGTATAGATCTCCAAATTTATGGAAGGGATGACTTATGTGATGGGGCAAAGACTAAGGAAACCCTAAACAAACTACCTTGTCAAAAAGTTTTGCAAAAGGGAGGCCCAAGGGACCCACACCAAATCTGATGAATTTAGCTTGGAGGCCTTTGCAATCTACTACTTTGCTAATACATAGCTTCAAAATAGCCCTTTTGAGGATACATGTGGAGAAAACAGTAGAAGATGACAATGGGGTGGGGACCATGACAATAGGTATGTCAGGTACATCATAAAGAGAGCTAGTATAGGAGATCCATGCACTAGGATTAATATCAAAAGTTGTATTCGTAGTTTCTCTTGGGAGAAGAGTGTGTCAGAAGGTCTTTGGGGAGTAGTGAAGATCAACAAGGAGGGCAAGTTGCCAAGAAGCAAGAAACTCCCATTTCTTGCGACAAAGAAGACAATGGTATTCCCTACAAATGGAGAGTATAGAGAGAGGGTCGTGTGTTAGGAAAAACCAAAGCCTTTGATGAAGAGATTTACATTCATCAAAAAACCACTAGTTCATAGGACAAGATCCATGGTGGCGAGGAGGTTTGTGATAATTCATAGTGTGGGGACAAGAATTAAGGGCAGTATCCCAAATGGCTTGATGAAGGAACTCAAACATGGAATCGGAGGTTGGAAGAGGGTAGAAGTAAAACTCAAGGAAAAGAAGGGAGAGATGGGTGGAATAGTCAAGGGTGCAATCATCATCAAAGAGGATAATGGTGTGTCTAGTGTTGGGAGATGTAGTGGGAGTGGGTGGGAGAGATTGGTGAAAGGAGTGGGATTTAGCAAGAAGGGTGAAGGTCAGGGCAACATGGTCAACAAGTGGGAGATGGGGAGAGATAAGGAAACCATAGGCATGGGGAATGAGGGACTTGTAGGTTATAACACAGTCCACAATCCTCACACCAGCACCATGAGGGAAGCAAGTGAACCTACTAGAATTAGGGAAGCAAGAGAGCCTATTGAGAATGTGGAGGCTTTAGGCTTCCCCTACCTAGAGAAGGCATCTCCCATAAGCCATGACAGTAATATTCCCATTAGCAAAAACTCTGTAAACTAGACTCTAGATTTATCTCATGTAGACATAACCCATCAACAAGATCATGAATGGGTATCTAGTGAGTCCTTGTATGAGCATTAAAGTCACCAAAAAGAATATCGCCAGTTGTAGAGTATTTGGAAATCTCTACATAGATGTCCAAGTATGGCTCTCCATCAATGCGAATGACGAATGGAGATAAGGCAAGGGGAAGTGGCACATGGCAATGAAGATATCCTAAAGAGGAAGAGGCCCTCTATGAACCTAGAGCCACATGTATCTAGAGTGGACATTAGAAGCTACCAATGAAACTCTAGACCTGAGGTTATTACTATTAGAAATGAAAGAAACCACTACAATATGGAAATCTGAAATAAACTTGCAAATCTAGAATAATATTGTAGAATATCAAATGAAGATGTAAATGAACATCAAAGAAATCAGCAATACTCAAGTCATACACATAACAATCAAATTTACGTGGAGAAAACCCTTTCAAGTAAAAACTCCACCAAGAAAAGAGGGCAAATTTGTATTATATTGAAGAAGATTACAATATATAGAATTTCCTCAATCCTGCATCCAATCTGACACAACCTATGTACCTGTAAACAAATTCATGCTCTACACTTCCTCTCTAGCTTTTGTTAAATAATAAAATTTCAAGCTTGTAGAAGAAGCCACCAAAACATGGTGTCCAACCTGGGATAAACAATATTTAATGTCTTACAACTATCATAAGAAAATCCAAATGCCCCTCCTTGAGATTCCCACTAACAAGCCAAAAATAGGCTCCATTATGCCACTTGCACCATCATAAGATGCTACACCGTCATAAGATGCTCCATCATAATAGACTAATAATAGTTGATTCCTTACATGTAAGGCACTAACAATAGTTGATTCTCTTACATCTGTCATAAGCCAAATATCGATTTGGGCGCCCCTATTTTACCTGTAGTAATCCCAAAGTCAAAAGTAAATAGTAACTACTGCCGGTAAATAATTAGTTATTGTTACCAGTAAAGAATTAATTACCGGTACCAGTAAAATAAATTATCGTGTTGGTGGATTCCTCATCCCTTATGATTGCATTAACAATTACAAAATTAGGAGTAAATAGTTAATCAGATTTACAAGGTTGATGGCACATTAATCCTAACATTTTCCCACTTGACATCATACATTGTAAATACAACCATAGGAAAACATAAATCAACTAAGTACATGACAGAAGGCCCATGGCCTTCTTGCACCAAGTGAACTTTTTTGTGCTCACAGGTTTGGTAAGATAATCTGCAACATTCAACTAAGTGTCAAACTTCTTCAACTCAATCTGTCCATTTGCAACCATTTCTCGAACAAAGTGACACTAAACATCCACATGCTAAGTCCAAGCATGATGCATAGGATTCTTGGCCAAACAAATTGCACTATGGCTATCACAACCAATCTGAATTGTCCTGCAATCAAAACCAATACATGTACACAATCTGTAACCATACTGCCTCTTTAGAGACATGAGTAGCAGCCATATACTCTGCTTCAGTGGTAGACAAAGCAACCGTGCGCTGCCTCTTACTCACCCAACTCATAGCTCCTCCAAATAGAGTAAACACATAGCCACTAGTGGACCTTCGAATATCCAAATCGCCTACCCAATCTGCATCAACAAAACCCTGTATGTGCAATGTCTCATCTTCACTGTTAGTACAAAAATAAACCAGACAGTAATCAAATGTACCACACAAATATCATAACACTCTCTTTGCATAATTCCAATGCTCTCTACCAGGGTTAGACATAAACCTGTTCAAAACTCCCACTACTTGGGAAATATCTAGCCTAGTGCATACCATTGCATATATCAAACTTCCTATAGCACTAGCATATGGCACATTATACATATCTTCAAAATCATCTTCACACTTGGGACACATATCTAACGTAAGCTTAGTGCCAACTGGTAAAGGAATTCTAATTGGCTTACAGTCCTCCATATTAAATCTGTGCAAAATAGTATTCACATATTTATTTTGAGATAACCAAAGCTTTTTGTTATCTCGATCTCCCCTGATTTTCATTCCCAATATGTACCTTGCTGCCCCCAAATCCTTCATCTCAAATGCACCTGAAAGTTGAGCTTTCGTCTCACTAATCATATCCTTGATATTATTGAAAAACATGTCATCCACATACAAGGCAACAATTAGTATTTGATCATCAATACATTGAATGTAAACACAATGTCTTCTTCGCTTCTTACAAAGCCCAATTTCAACATAAAATAATCAAACTTTTGATACCACATCCGAGGGGGCTATTTCAAACAATAAAGAGACCATTTTGAGTTGCAAACCAAGTGTTCTTTCTCTTTTACCTCAAAACCTTTAGGCTTTTGCATGTAAATTTCTTCTTCCAAATCTCTATGCAAAAATGCAGTCTTAACATCCATTTGCTTAATTTCAAAATCATAACCAGCAGCTATGAATAAAAGAAATCTAATAGAAGATAATTTAGCAACATAAGAGAAAATTTCACCGAAATCAACTCCCTCTCTCTAGGAGTAGCCCTTGGCTACTAGTCTAACCTTGTACTTCTCCAATGAACCGTCTGCACCAAATTTCTTTTTGTAAACCCACTTACAACCAATGGCCTTCCTTCCTTTGGGCAAACGAACAAGATTCCAAGTATCACAAGAGTCTGATGCTATCATCTCCTCCTACATGGCTAGTTGCCAAGACTCGCTATCATCTCCAAGAATAGCTTTCCTGTAGGATCTAGGCTCATCGCCAGTACTTAATAAAGCAAATACACAATGAAAATCTGGTGGGCTATACCTGTCAACTGGATTTCGTTGTCTTGTGGATCTCCTCAAAGGTGGAGTAAGAGATTCTTCCTCATGTTCTTTTGTATGCTCAACTTCTTCTGTAATAACAGAGTCTTCCTCATCAAAACTTTCACTTGAACCTTCTTCTTCCTCTCCATCCTCAAATCCATCATTTTGTTCTTCCTGATGTGCACCTTTTTGCTATAAATTAAAATGCATTATCATTTTCCTTTCTTTTTCCTCTAGTTGTACAGGATCAGAAATAGCTTTAAGTTCCCTGAAAATCACATCTCTAGAATGGACAATTTTCTTGGTTAGAGGATTCCAAAGTTTATTACCTTTAACATTCTCAGCATATCCAATGAAGATGCATTTATGTGCTTTTGGATCCAACTTAGAATGCTTTTCGTTAGGCACATGAACAAAAGCATCACAGCCAAAAACCCTTAAATGTGAAACAAAAGGTTTCTTACCTATCCACATTTCATAAGGAGTAGAATCAAGCGCCTTACACAAGGAGATTTTGTTTACCAAGTAACAAGCGGTACTCACAACTTCTACCCAAAAGCATTTATCCAACTATGCATCACTCAACATACTTCTGAGTCTTTCCATAAGTGTTCAATTCATTTTTTCTACAACACCATTCTATTGTGGTGCATATGGAGTTGTATTTTGTCTTATGATACCTGCATACTTGCAAAACTCATCAAATTCCTTAGAGCAATATTCCCCTCCATTGTCAGATCTTAAAACTTTTATTTCCAATCCTGAATGGTTTTCTACTAAGACGTTAAAATCCTTGAACTTACTGAAAACTTCAGATTTATGCTTCATAAAGTATATCTATGTAAACCTAGATACATCATCAATGAAGGTAACAAAATAACTTGACTTTCCAATTGAATCAATATCCACAAGACCAAACACATCCGTGTGAATAATTTTTAATTTGTCCTTTGCCTTATTACTTCCTAAAGAAAAAAATGCTCTATTTTGTTTACCAAACACACAATGCTCATAGAAATCAAAGTGCTTCTCAAAATAAGAGAAACCATCCAACAACTTTTTATTGATAATAGTTTTCAAAACATTTTTACTTATGTGGCCCAATCTATGGTGCCACAACATACATGTATTTTCCAATTTTTCTGTCACATAGGTGGATGTGCAAACAGTAGTGGCATCAAGCCTAAACAGAGCTCTCATTCTTGTTCCCCTTGCTACCACCAAGCTTCCTCTCACCAATCTACAACCATGCTTGTTAAATGTTACATGCATTCCCAAATCATTCAAGTTTGAAACAGAAAAAAGATTTCTAGCCAATCCAGAAATATGTAAAACACCAAGGAGGGTTTTATTCCTCCCATCACTGAAACACAACAATACCTTTCCCCATCCAATTATCGGATATGTAGTGTTGTCCCCACGGTAGACATTACCTCCATCATATTCTTTGAATGCAAAGAACCACTCCTTGTGACAAGTCATATGATAAAAGCATCTGGAGTGAACCAAGCAATGTTCATTAGATACAACATTACAAACAAAAAGTAAAACCTCATCACCTATGTCAGAAGACTTTTCATTAGAGGAATTCCATTGTTTCTTTTTGTTCCTGTATTCCTTCTTCACATGTCCCCTTTTACCACAATTCCAACACTTAACACAGTTCTTCTTCCAGGAATTTTTGACTTGCCTTTTGATTTGTCCTTAGGCCCTCTCTGATCTCCTTTTGATACTCTTTCTTTAGACCTTCTCCTGACTTGAAGAGCATCCACCAAGCTATCTATAGCCTTCTTCCTCATTTCCTACGACAACAGAGTTGCAACAATAGCATCCATCTTTGGATCTTTGAAGTTAGCAATGATAGCAAGTGTTATGTCGGAAAAAAGTAACCTTGGGGGCTTTTTCCTCTTAAAGTTTAGCTCCCGGATCCTTTAGAATGCATTTAGAGCATCTTGCATAATTTTGATGACTCCCGATGAGAAAACCCTGGAGTTTCATGGCAATTGGGGCTCAGGGGATACATAAATCCTACCTGAAATAGGGGGGGAGGACTTGGGCGCCCGCACCCTAGTCTTGCCCTATTTTAGGTCGGGACCAATTTCAAAGTGTCAGTTTATGACAGTCATTTAGGTCATATGCCAACATGGTAAGTTTGAATTACAAAGTTCTTAGTGGGAATGTTTGTAGTTGCATATATAAGCATGATTAGGTTATCATTTGTAAACTAGATGGATATTTACAAACTTGTGGCTTGTGTGAAAGTGATTCAAAGGCATTCATTGTGTTGCAGAGCAGAAATTGTTTTGTTCTTGTGTTTGTATTTGCAGATTTGGCATCCATCTCCTCATGGCATGAAGAGCATCTTCCTTCCATGAGATCTTCACTACAAGGTGATATCAATTGTGTTTTCTATCATTTATCATTTGGATTTTGCCTCTATCCTGCAGGGATATGCACTCTTTATCTAACAACAATGTTCGGAAGACTTGAATGTCTCTCCGAGGCTTGACCAAGGCAAGCCTCTAAACACCACAACCCCCAACCTATTTTTCCGTGATTGCAGGTTACAGGTTGCGAAAGCGAAAGAAGTGGAGTTGCAGGAGAGCAGTGTAGACTATTGGAATTGCAAATCAAAGAAGAAAACAAGGACCTGGACTCAGGCGCCCGCTCATTTCTCCTCCGGATTCCACAACTAAAAAATCTCTGGAATAGCAGGAACAAGTTAGAGACAAGATTCCCAGATACCGACAAAAACTATGGCACTAGACTAGGGCGCCCGCTCATTAGTCCCTGACTTTTCCGTCCTCTGAACTTCGAAATCTGGTACGCATTTGATTGTCATTTGATATCTCTGTGTGCGATCATTTTCCGTAATTTGTCCGTTTGTTTGCGAATTTACGAAATTAGGGTTTCGAGCATAATTGGGCTTAATTAAACAACAAAATCATACAATTCCAATCTTCCCCTATATTCCAAGTGATAGGAAATCTGTAGTAGAGTTCTCTACTCGGTTGAATGTCCTTGAATGTTAAGTGGTGAAAGGAGGATCAACACAAACCCTCTTCAAACATCTATCAAACATTTTTCATCCTAAACATTTTGGTGAACCCGTGTTTTTGGACTTTTTGCACCTTGTTGAGTGTTGTACTTCAAATTTACATTAATTTTATTCATTCATATCATTGTTCATCTTATTGCATTCGAAAAAAATTAGCATTTTTGGCTTGCATTTTCAAATAATTTAGATTAATTGGCATTGAATTTCAATAAATTTCTATCATTATCATCAGACCTAATTTAAAATACAGAAATTTTTCACTCATTATTCATTTAGATTGCATTTTCATACTTAAATTGATAAAAATTGCTTGAAATTGTGCATTTTTCCATATAACCTAGTTTTGCATTAGCTAGGGTTTGTAGTCAAAATCTCGTTTCAGATTTTACTACCCTTGTAAAACACTCATTAGGACCGATTTATAACTGTAGTGTTTCATCATAGTGATTTTCTTGCAAAATTTCATGCCTAGGTTTGAAAACCTTGATTTTTCACTAGATTTTGGCCTTATCGTCTCTCTAGATTTGCATCCTAGGCGTGTTGTGAAGGATTTTTCTGCACTAATTGGCTATTATCAAGGTTATTATCTATTGCCCCTCAAATTCTTTACAACACCCTTTTTATTGGGTCTTTGCATTGAAAATTTGTGAAAAATTGCATATTTTAGTGTATTTTCACTAGGTTTTGACTTGTCATCACTCTAGGTTTGTATCAAAAGTGTGTTGTAAAGGATATTATTGCTTTATTGGACTGATATCAGACATATTATTTGCTGCCTCTAATTAATTTCCTTACAACACCTTTTCTTTCACTTATTTGCAGTGAAAAAAATTGAAAAAACAAGCATTTTAGGTCATTTTCATAACATAGTTTTGCACTTGTCTTTTGAAAAGCTTTTAAAATCTGATCTTACATTGATTTGCAACCTCATACACATGACTTCTAATCACAACAATAACAATAGGTTCCCTCCTAGGCCTTATATGAAAAGAAAGGTCCCTGAACCTGAAATTGTGTTTACACCTCATGATAGAACAATTGGAGACACTTAAGGACCTCTTTATATCACTGTGAAAATAATGGGAAATCCTATGGATGGAACCCTTATTGATCCTAATTGCATGACTAATGTGGCAACGGAAGAGTTCCTCTATTCACATGGATTGATGCAAGGCTTTTATGACCCTTTGGATATGATGATTAAGACACATAAGGGAACCTTTATAAACACTTCTGGAAAGATATCTTTATTGGTCACTGTATTTGAGAAATCTGTAGAACAATTGTTTGATGTTGTCCCCGTTCCTAACCTTTTCCGCATAAAATTAGGACATCCATGGTTAAAGTCTATGAAAGTTGTCCCTTCAACAATTTATAACTGTGTAAAATTTCCTTTGAATGGACAAGTGCATACTATCCCTCGCAATAAGTATAAACCTTTGGTTACAAGACAGCACTTTACACTTGATTACTTTTGAGAACGATCTAAAGTGGAACCGGAGCAACGGATAGACTTCAACTTCTTGAGCTATAGAAACTACAAAACGAAACTATTACATCAAGTGGTCGGTCCTTCTATTGAAGAAACAACAAGAGACGAACAACCCGCATTTGAAGAGAATCCTAGACCGAAAGGAAAAGGACCCTATGCTGAGGTTCCTCCCCTGCCATCCTTACAAGGATTGGGAGGTAGTCGTCGACAACAAAACATTCCACCTAGACAAATGAGATTTGATCCTAGTGCATCCTCCTCTAAAACACAAAAACCTACGGAAGAGCAAAACACTATCTTACAAGAGATAAATGGTAAGACAAAGAAATAGACAAGCAAGAGAAAGGAGGAGATGACAAGCTTATGCCAAACGAAACACATCTCAACAAGAAAACATCTCACCTAACATTGAATCAAACCAAAAAGATCTTAAAAACGAACAACTTGAAGAAAAGAATAAGAGTTGGGCTATGGTACCTTATGTCCCACTTTCCTCTAACATTCGAGAGTGGGAAGATGATGATGATTTGCTTGATGATGATGATGATGAGTTAGTTAGGTTGTCCCTACAGGTAAATATTTCTAACCCTTTACCTCTCGTGTTGTGTTTCACCTGTGATGTGTTATGTGTTGTTTAGGCCTCCTGAGATGACCCTTGATACTCTTGTAAGGTCCAGGATACCAGGAGACCGCCTCTGTTGTGACCTTCTATTTGTATCATCATTCTTCTATATCGTTTCTCCTCTATTTTCACTGTTGTGTGTTGTGTCTTATGGACATAGCGTTGCAATTGGTGACTTGGGGGCACCCTCCTACGTGACTGTCCCTAAGGCACTTGTTTCTCCTCTCTTGATTTATTGTTTCCCTTCCTCTAGTGTTTCTATCTAGTAGGCGGATGACGAAAAACCTATTATACTGATATGGACCTAGTGTCCCTTCAACAAGAAATCAAAAAATTGACCAAGTCCATACATGACGATGGGGTTGATATATATTATCCAACACTTGGCTAGTAAAATCACTCCGTATGATCTTGATGTTGTCTTATCGCACTTACAAACCATAACAATACTGCTGCTCCGTGCACTTTGTTTATCTTTGAATCTCACCTTAGTTACACTCCTTTTTGAGATTTCTGCGGTATAGCTCCACAATTATACTCGGTCTCTGAATCTGTAGTATAACCTCAGCTCTCTATGATCATATGCATTGTTTATCATAATTATATGGACGCTAACACTTTTCTTGCAGGAATGTGTTTGTGGGAACATTTGGCGACCGTAAAGTACATGTCACCTCTAGGGGGCATGGGTCTTATGAGAGCTCGTGTTCCCTTATGTGTTTTCTTCCTACCTTAATGTGCTTGATATTGGCACATGATATCAACCACCTTAAGGTGGGGGCATATATAAGGTAAGTTGTCTGATTTAGATGCTAGTAAAGTGTGTTTGTTCTCGGGTGCAGTCTTAAACACTGGTGGCGATGAGTCCCTCCTGCACTCTGAGATTTGTTTGAAATCAACTTGCAATCATTTAAGCCCTCTGTGAAGGCGGGATATCACGTATATCCTTTTTATCTTAAGCCCTCTGTGGAGGTGGGCATGGTGTATTTCTCGAGAAGAGTCCACATCCTGTCATTTTCTAAAAGTCCTCTGTGGAGGCAAGGAGCGGTTCTGTGACTAACTCAACCCTGAAGCGTGTCTTCGACGATTGTTGTGGCGAAGCCCAATCGTCGGTGTGTGCCTGTAATGTGCCTGAGATGGTGATGAACCTAGAAATAGGAACACTCCATCACTTGTCTGCCGTGTTTTCTCCGTGTCTTCTACGTGTGTATGGCGTGTTTGTTCCCAAGCATCGTTTAAAGACCAGTTGCAATGAGTCCCTCCTATGCTTTGGGATTTGTATGGCATGCTTGATTTGTATGGCGTGCTTGATTTGTATTGCGTGTCTGTTGCCCCATATGCAGTTTAAAGACAAGTGGCGATGAGTCCCTCCTGCATTATGGGTGGTGTGTTTACTTTCCTCATACTTGCATCTGCATTTCATATATGAAAAGAAAAAGAAAAAAGAAAATCATCACTGTCTTCACTACATTCATTGTATTCACTGTGTTTTGCATGCCTTCAATACTGTCTTATCCGTGTTTTGTGTGACTGTAACTGTCTTCTCCGTGTTTTGTGTGCATGTTACTGTCTTCTCTAAGCTTGGCGTGTTTGCTGTGTTTGTTGACCTTACTTTAATGCATGTATTGGCCTTGCATTCATACATACATTAAAGTGGGGGCTAAATGTTATGTCGGAAAAAGTAACCTTGGGGGCTTTTTCCTCTTAAGGTTTAGCTCCCAGGTCCTTTAGAATGCATTTAGAGCATCTTGCATAATTTTGATGACTCCCGATGAGAAAACCCTAGAGTTTCATGGCAATTGGGGCTCAGGGGATGCACTTAACATAAATCCTGCCTGAAATCGGGGGAGAGGACTTGGGTGCCCGCGCCCTAGTCCTGCCCTATTTTAGGTCGGGACCAATTTCAAAGTGTCGGTTAATGACTATTATTTAGGTCCTATGCCAACACAATAAGTTTGAATTACGAAATTCTTAGTGGGAATGTTTGTAGTTGCATATATAAGCATGATTAGGTTATCATTTGTAAACTAGATGGATATTTGCGAACTTGTGGCTTGTGTGAAAGTGATTCAAAGGCATTCATTGTGTTGCAGAGTAGAATTTTTGTTCTTATGTTTGTATTTACAGATTTGGCATCCATCTCCTCATGGCATGAAGAGCATCTTCCTTCCATGAGATCTTCACTACAAGGTGATATCAATTGTGTTTTCTATCATTTATCATTTGGATTTTGCCTCTATCCCGCAAGGATACACACTCTTTATCTAACAACAGTGTTCGGAAGACTTGAATGTCTCTCTGGGGCTTGACTGAGGCAAGCCTCTAAACACCACAACCCCCAATCCATTTTTCCGTGATTGCAGGTTACAGGTTGCAAAAGTGAAAGAAGTGGAGTTGCAAGAGAGCAGTGCAAACTGTCGGAATTGCAGATCAAAGAAGAAAACAAGGACCTGGACTCAGGCACCCGCTCATTAGTCCTCTGGATCCCGCAACTGAAAAATCTCTGGAATAGCAAGAACAGGTTACAGACAAGATTCCTAAATCCCGACAAAAACTGTGGCACTGGACTAGCGTGCCCACTCATTAGTCCCCGACTTTTCTGTACTCCGAACTTCAAAATCTGGTACGCATTTGATTGTCATTTGATATCTCTATGTGCGATCATTTTCTGTAATTTGTTTGTGTGTTTGCGAATTTACGAAATTAGGGTTTCGAGCATAATTGGGCTTCATTGAACAACAAAATCATACAATTCCAATCTTCCCCTATGTTCCAAGTGACAGGAAATCTGTAGTAGAGTTCTCTACTCGGTTGAGTGTCCTTGAATGTTTAGTGGTGAAAGGAGGATCAACACAAACCCTCATCAAACATCTATCTTCTTTTCATCCTAAACAGCAAGAATGAAATTCTCCTAAGACTTGGGTAAGGAACAAAGAAGCATAATACATTTGTCTTCTTTCTCAATCTTAACAACAAATTCACTTTCCTTCATCTTAAGAAAAAAAAAATTCGTTTTAAATACAATTTGTTTACCAGACTCTTGGCTTGATAAATCTCACCCAACTGTTTCCATAAAGCATATGCAATTTTTTCCTTAGAGACATTCAGTAGAACACCGTTTGCAAGACATAACCGAATTGTGCCCCGTGCCTTTTTGTCCAATTTGTTCGACTCCTCTGGATTGACATCATCAGGGTTCTTTTATTTTGATGCCGCCAACCATTGATCCCTCTCTTCAAGGAGATCCTCCATTTTTAGCTTCCACAGTTCGTAGTTTGTTCCATTAAATTTTTCAATGTCCAACCAAGATGTAGATGCAGCCATGATTTCTACACACAAATCTGCAAAACCAAAACTCCCACTGCAGCATAGAAAACTTTCACACCTCCACCCAATAAACACACCTGGCCAAGCTCTAATACCAAATGTTAAAAATGAAGAAAACCACTACAATATGAAAATCTGAAATAAAACTTGCAAATTCAAAGGTGTATTTTACCAAATGTTCTATTTTACTCTCCTCAAAATTGGAAAGTAAGGCATTCATTTCTCTCCTCATTTCTTCAAGCACTTGAGGACACACCTTTACATCCTAGCCAACAATTCAAAGGTGTATTTTTAACCTATTGAATACTCTTCTCATGCAAAACCCACAAAACTTGCAAGTCACCATGCACGAGCCTCACCTGGCACGCCATGCTTCCATGCAAGGTCTTTCCCGCAATTGCCTATCATCATTGCCATTGTTGATTCTATACATTATAAAAAAACATAAAATTTCAGTAAGGCTTAAGTCTTTGACAATGAAATTTCCAAAAAATGAAAGGAAAAGCATTAGAAAAATAAAACAAAATGCAGCACTAGCAAGGAGGGTTGACAAGTCCATAAATAGAAAATTTGGGCAACATAAAAACACGGTTTTCAGCATTTGAAATTTGAAATTTTGAAAATAGGAAAAAAAGAATAAATAACTTTGTCAAATGCACTCGAATGTCAATTCAATCTTCATATCCAAGCTCCAATTGCTTATCAATCACTCCTCTTTGCTCAATTTGCATCTATCAAAAACTGAATGAGAAAAAAAATGAAAAAAAAATGTGTTTTAATGCCCAGAATTTCTTTTTTCTTTTGCCAGAAGCAAGTCTTCACTTGGGACTTGTGATTCTGGGCCTGAGACTTGCCAAGTTTTGGGGAAAAAACTCGTGGAAAACCCACAAGTACTTGACCAAACTCGACCCACGAGTCTCATGCCAGTCATGCTAAGTCCTCACTCACTAGCACATTTGGGCAAGTCCCCACAAATTTTCCATCTATGGTGTAGACTATAGGACACCATGTGCTACATTTGTACGTCATGTTGAGCACAAAATTCTTCAAATTCGCCATTGACATACTCACTACCATTATCAATCTTAGGTCTCCTGAAAGACTTTCTAGATTACTCTTTTATGAAGGGTTTAAATTCAATAAATTTTGAAAAGCACCATTCTTGTTCCTAGGGAAGTAAACACATGTTCTTTTGGAGAAGTTATCAATAAAGTAAGAAAATATTTGAACCTCTCATAAGACAAGGATGGTTGAGGTCCTGAACAAGTTGGAGAAGATTTAATGGTCGAGCTATGCTTTCTCTATGTCATACTTAGTCTTTGAACGCTTTCCACAGACACAACCTAGGCAAACACCATTTGTGAAAGAGACCTATTATAGACCAATGACCATACTCTGTTAAATGAGTTGTTGATGGTAGCGATCATTCAAATGGCCAAATAACTTATGCCCAAGTTTTCTCAACTCATTTGAGTGAGCAAGAAGCACATTGGTTGAAATATCAGGCTCAAAATGTGAGAAAGTGTACGAGTGAGAACTATGATCAACTACACTTATTGCAACAATTGTTGAAATCATCATCAAGCTCTCTTAATCACCATTAAACCAGAAACAAACTCAATTGATTTACCTGCCCTAGAATGTGTGATCTGATAGACAGAAAGCAGGTTGGTCAATAGTTTCGAAACATACCAGACTTATCAAACTATCAATCATTCAATTTGATGGTGCCTTGCCCCACAACCTCCAAATGTGAATCATCACCAACAGAGATTTGCTTAGTGTCGTATTGATCTATAGAAGTGTATAATTCGTCATGTTGGACATATGATGAGAAGCTCCCGAATCAATGATCCATTTTGGCACCTTTGTTGTTGCAACCATTACAACAGCTCAAGATGAGAGGGATTTACCTTTACCTTTACTAGAAGAAGTGAATGACAGAGGAAAGCTAACATAAAGATTATGTTTCTTCATCTCCTCTGTCAGGACATTCAACTTCTTAAAGCAATGGTATTCTAAGTCCTCTTTGCCACAAAAATCACACTTTTTAGAACTCTTCATGTCTATAAAAAAGACTTGGTTTTAGAAGAGTTTGACATGTGGGATGAGTTGGATTGTTGTTTGCCTTGCCCTTTCTTACCCTTAAACATCTTTGGAAAGTTTAAGCCTTCTGAGTTGCTGACCACAAATGATGTGCTTTTACACTGCTACAGTGCCCCCATATGTATGAGTTTGTCCTACTCATTGACAAGGCACTCTGCAAATTCTTCAAAGGTGGGCATTGTGAAGGTTTTGTTTGGTTGAATAAAAGGTTGAGACAAAGACAAAGTAAGGATTTCCCAGCTTGAATAGAATTGAGAGAATCGGTTGTTAATCTTTCTTCACTATTTAACAATATTTAAGCTGTCTCCCAAGAAACTGAAATTTTGACAGAAAATCTTAAATCGTGTCAAAATCTTGATGACTCAAGTTAATCAATTCATTTTCAAGTTGAGGGCCTCTTATCACATCTGCTTTGCCAAAAAGATTCAGATTTCTCAATTTTTTCCCAAGTTGTGTTAGAAGTGTCCAATCCCTTTATGTGAAATAGTTGTGAAGAGTCAAAGGTGTGATCCATTCAAGCACTGTAATTGTCATCTTGCAATAAATAAAAAATGTGCAAGAATGAAAACAGAAAAACACAATACTTAAAATAAAATTGTTGACTGAAAGCAAAATGCATAATCAGAAAATAGCCAAGAGAGATGGCACCAATAAAGTGTGTCTGGATTTGCACACACCATAGAGATGAAGGCAAAAAAAGGACCTTCTTAACCTTTCCCCCTGTCCCCCTAGTTATATTGTGTCACTTTATACTTTAGAGTGAAAAAATCAATCTAACCTTCCCCCCTGCCCCCTAGTTAGTTATATTGTGTCACTTCATAAATAAGAGCAAAAAAACCACTCTTACCCCCCTGAATAGCTGCTTATAAAAGTGCAGTTTTAGCTATTGCTTACAAGTGACCAAAAAGGGTCTTATGAGCTGTTCCGAATATAGTTCAAGTACAACAATATATCTAACAAAGATTAATTAACTGCATGCATTCATCGAGCATGAAAAGAAACAGTTGAAGTACAATTTTGTTTGAGAAAAAACTATCTTGACTTGAAAATTCTTTGCTAGTTGCAGATTCAGGAATTACTTAGGAACATTCTAGAAGCTTGATTTGAAAAAATTTGCATTCAAAGGCTAAACAATGTAGAAAGAATGCCTCGGATGTGTGCGTCTTGTGTGCCAATAAAGGATACAAATCATGAATATCCAACAGATGTAGACGAGGAAAATTTGTGAGGCATGTTTTCTCTAGCTGTTGGAAGGATTTCTTCAGGTCTAGAGGAGGTTGTTAGGAGCTTGGACAGGCTTGAGCACCAAGAGAAACGTACAAGAGCTAAATTGTTCAGAGAGCCTGCTGTGTGTGGCAGGATTAAAGATGAAAAATTTGATTTGACAGGGTCTTAAAAAAAACATCTGCAACAGCTAACCTACAAGAAGAATCAAAGAAATTCTGTGTGTCCTCTAGGTAACAACAATTTTTTTATTAAAATGTTACTTTTCAATAATGAATCGACAGAGTTCAGATTTCTACCCTCTCACAGAGACCTCAGTTATTCTAGTTTGGGTTCGGCTCCCCATTCCACTGCAATTTTGGGGCTCTCCCAAACTCTCTTCCTTTGGAATATCCATTGGGAAATTCACTGCATCTCCAGAATAATATCAGCTTCATTCTACTTTCACCTTTGCTAGAATACTTATCAAAATGGATCTTTCCAAGCAATTACCTATAGAAATAGGGCTCAAGGTAGGCAACAAAATCTGGAAACAACAATCGGATCATGAAGGAATAGCATTCAAGTGCAAATCATGTTATGCTACAGGTCACTTGGCAGAAGCTTGTCCAAAAATTTCATAAACAGCCAAAAAGATAAAATCTTTGAAGCAAGCTACTTGGTGGAAAGGGGCTGATCTGAGTCATCAGCATGTTTTTCCTGATGATTTTGAAGCTCCTAAGGCTCTTGTGTTTTCAAAGACTAAAACTTCTTCTGGGACCCCTGTCTCACCAAGCAAAGGCTCTACCCTTTAGACATTGAGGTCATTTCTTCTAAGACTCCAAGTGGGACAGTTCATCTTCTTTCTGCCACTAAGGTTGAGAAGTCTCAGCCTTTGGCAGATTCGCAGTTGATTTCTGAGCACGTCAGTGAAGATTTTGCGGATGATAGTTCAGATAATTGGACAACAGTAAAGAAAAAGAAGAAATCTTCCCACAAGAAGGTTAAGGACCAATGTAAGATGACTTTGCACTCCAGTGACAAGAAGGGATAAGCTGGGTTTATGAGTTGGTAGCCATTTCGATTCTTGTTGCATTTGAAGATCATTTTTATCTTGTAGGGGTCCTATGTTCAAAAAAAGTTAAGGTCCTCTTTCTATTGCTTGATAACAGTGATTTTCAAAATTTAATAAGGGGGAGGACCCTTGTCTCCCAATTCACATAGCTAGAAAAAATAACAAATAAACAAAAAAAAATCAAATTTCAACAAATTTTAACACCCGAATAAAAATGTTGTTTACAAAATTTAAGTACAATGTTACTTTTCAATAACGAATCAGCATGACAAATTTGTTGTATTGGATAGATTTTCTAAATTAGCCATCATGGTTACATGTAAAATAATTCCCCCCCTCCCCCAGAACACCACACACGTGTTCTTCAATCATGAAGGGGTTCACTTCAAACTGTCTTTTTCCATTGTGCCTGACCATTACGCTAAAATTTGTTGATCATTTTGGGCATGCCTTCTAAGAGATGTTGGATACTCAGTAGGATCAGCCTAGTGCATACCATTCCCAAACTGATGAGCAAACCAAAATGGTAAAGTAAACTCTTGTCCATTTGTCGTGCACTTACAACAACACACACATAGGAGGGAAACTTGCCATACACGTGACATAACTATAATAATGATTTGTGTAGTTCCAAGGGTCATAGTCCATTTAAAAGATGTATTCGGTTTTTAGCTAGCCATGCCCTTGACAACCGATTGTGCACCCATGAGTTCTCAATTGCACACTCATGAGAAAAAACGAACAAAGTAGAGCAAGTTTTACAAACAAAGTAGAGCAAGTTTTACATCATATCAAGCAAAACCAACAAGGACAACAAATGTAAACTTGCTAATAGCATAAGTATAAAGAACAACGTAACGTACTATTGATGCGTGTTTTGTGACTGCAACAAACATTAGAATAAAATACTGAGTATCCTATCCTCTCTTGAATAAAGCTTCTCAGACGCTGAACTACGTGATCGAATGAGACTGCTCCAAGGTTCCTTTTGTGTCAGGTCTTGACATGCATAGGGATAGACTCAGTGAAATGATGTGATTTGCTGGTAATCACAAGGGGGACTTACGTGAGATTGCTCCTTCATGGACATGGAATAGTTCCTTACTCCTCAGACTCGGATTTGTGCGTGAATGGAACTCCTTCACAAATGGACATCTTGGAATTCCTAGGTTCCACTCTTGAAGAGGCGGATGATTTGGCAATGAGGCTCTAGAAAACTAATCCTAGCGAAAATCTAAAAGAAAATGCAAAAGATGAATAAGGGTTTGGGAATCTAACTGATGGAAAAGACTACTGCTGAGGATGGAAACTAGAACCAGTCCTCTGCTTCGTCATGAGACAACAGCTAGGCAGGGATGGTGCTATCTTCTGAGGGGAAGTAACGATTTTCAAACTGCTCCAGCAAGGGACATGGAATTGATCATTCAGAATAGTCGAAGTTAGACTTGGAATTAGTTCAGGCTAACCATGCACAGTGATTTATAGGCCACAGATCACCAATGGTATGAACAAACAGATTCAATCATTCAACAGTAATAATCTCCATCATTCTAACTAATGAAAAGCTTAAAAATAAAGGAAATAACTTCAGAAACTTTAAGATATGCTTCAAGAAATCAAGAAGACCATGTCAGAAATCCAAAGAACCATATGAACACCATTCTTTAATGCTTATATTATTGCTCTGGAAGTCTGTATTACAACAATCCAACTGATCCTTGGAGTTTCAGCTCAACAAAAGTGCAAAAATGGAGTGATGAAGAAAGAATGTATAGTCCAGCTACTCAGAGAGTAGGGAAGGATGAAAGAATTGAAGAGGATGAGAGGAGAAAAAAAAAAGAGATGGAGCCCCCCCCTTTTTCAAATGAAGTGCCCCGGCCTATTTATAGGCAAACATAACCCAAAGGAGGAGGTGAGGAGATTTGATCTCCTGAAAATCTATGCAAACCCTAAAGAGATAGGGATGAACATGTCATAGGCTCTATGGGATGCTACCACCTGTCCTGGACGCCACCTGCTCTGGATGAAAAGTTGCCACTTGTCCTGGACGCCAGGCTGACTAAGCTACTTGGTAGGTAGGTGAGACCAGTCAATTGTCTGTTTGTCCTACTCCTTGGTCGCAAATTCCACAGTGTCCTGGAATCCACTTGTCGTGGTCACAAATTCCACTTGGAATAGGATTTTGCAACCAGGAATGATTTTCTTCCTGGGCGCATAATCCAGGGGGTCAAGGAACTTTTGCTGTGAATTCCTTCCAGGCTGGAAATCAAGTCAATCCTGATGGAATTCTTGGAGTGATCCTTGGAATTTTGTCTCGGTGCTGTGTACTTTGGAATTGAAATTTCATCCCTGCTACATTTCCCTTTGGATTCCTGCACTGGCATGGATCCTTGCTCTTGGTGTGCATTCTCGTTCTTCTCGATGGATGGTGAACTTGAAGTGTATCCTCTTGGTTTTCCAAGGATTGATCCTCTTGTCCGGAACTGGAATCCTTTGACGTTGCCTTCCTTGTGCCAGTCATGTTGAGTGTTGGAAGAGAGGGGCGTGCTGATGAAATCAATGCCTTTGAATGGAGCCACGCCTTCATCTTCCCTTGGTATGCGTGTGTAGTCTTCTTGTTATTGGAGCTCCTAGATCCTGAAATGGTCATCCTTCGACACCTGAGCTCTCTGTATCCATCCTAATTGTCCTGGATCATCCTTGTCCGTCCTCCTCATGGAACTTATTCTCGTCTTGGATTCCTGCAAAACAAGGGAAACCTCGAGTAGTCATGATGAAAAAGATCCTTAAATGCAATGCAATCAAAAGATAAAACAAGAACTAATCTTGCATAATTGATCAAATTGACTTATGAACTCCTGAACAAAATAGAGGATTTTCATCACTTTCTGGTATCCTTCACACTTGGACTAACTTTTCCTTTCATTCCAGGATTACCAAGCATGCACAAGAGGAATTTCCAGGTGGTTCAGGAGTCCTTCCTGTTCAGGGCACATTTTCACTGCCAACAGGAATTTCCTCTGTCCGGGTCGCAAAATCCACCTCCTGCAGGAATTTGCGACCCGGAACATCCTCACTCCCTGGGCGCAAAATCCTGTAGGAGGTGGATTTTGGGACCAGGACAAAATTTCTTCCTGGGTGCAAATTCCACTGCCTACAGGATACTACGACTTTGACCAGTTTTCCTAATTTTTGGCTAAGGATTTATCATTTTGCTCATTTCTTTGCAAGGATGGACTTTTGGGTGTTTGATCAAAGGTTCATCTCAGAGGTTGGGATCCAAAACAAGGAGTTCTTCTATTTCCCTCAGGGAGTTCCAGATTCCATGGAGAAATTTTCCAGCCAAATAAGATTCTTCATGCCGGTACCCATAGACTGGATCAGGAATGCATTGGAATCCTGTTGTTTAGGAGCGCAAATTCTAGGAGGGTCAAGAATGTGCGACCTGGACAAATTTCCTCCAGGGGCGCAAATTCCAGGAGGTCATGGAATATGTGACCTAGACAGTTTTGTCCCTGGAGTGCAAAATCCAGCTGTATCAAGAATCTGCACCCAAGGACAAAGTTCATCCAGGTTTCAGGGATTCCTCTTCTGTTTGGAATTCCTTCAAGGAAAAAGTCATAGCTTTCAGGGTGGATCTTGGAATGGAATGATCCTTGAATTCCCTATTTGCAAATTTCACTAAGTGAAGGAATTTTCCTGTCCGGAAATCATCCTTGCTCAGAGGCGCATTTTGGAGTGGGTCTTGGGTTTTCCTGCCTTAAGCTGTGGAATTTCTATTCCCTCCTGATGAAGCCTCTTGACATTTGAACAAGGATTTATACCTTGGAATGAGGAACTGCCTCATTCATCATGGAATCCCTGAAGTTATCTTTGGAATCTTCCATTACTTCAAGTCAGGGATCGATGAGTTTCGCCAAGGAATGACAAGCCCTTGGTGCACCCCGCACTCTGGACTTAGAACTCTGGAACAGAAATCATGGTGGGTTTTGGAGTAGGGCCCTAGAAAGGAACTTAGGACAAAGACCACCGGGATGGAATTGTGAACAAGAGCCTCCAGATTCTGCAATTTGAAACATGGATTGGAACTGTGGAACAAGAATCCGGATAGACCTTGGGACAGGATTCTGGACAGGAACTTTTATTTTTGAAATAGGATTCCTGGATTGGAGCTTCGGAACTAGAGCTATGGAATTGGAATTTCTGGATAGGGACTCTGGAACAGGATTCCTGGAAAAGGATCTTCTTATTCGTCAAGGAATCTTATGCTAAGGATGAAGGATTTGGACCTTTCCTATGGAATGATGGACCTATGCCATGGATTGGTCATTTTTATTGAGGAATTATAGTTAGGGTTTCACTTATCCTCAGGGAAATTCACTATTTCAAGCATTCCTAATGTTCCCTGTGAGCTGACTGCTCGGACATTCTTTCCTAGCTTCATGGATCAAGACAAGAAACTGTAAGATCAAAGCAAAAATGACGGCGAAAGCGAGCAAAAGAGGGAGTCCCCATTTGCAATGGGGCGATGTGTGAAAACGTCACAACACGTACATCGCGAGCCGCATATATTTGAATTTGGTGACAAGATCTGGTTGTATTTGCAAAAAGAAAACTTCAAAGTTCCTCAACAAAAGATCAAGCCTCCACACTATGGCCCCCACATCATACTACACATAGGTAGAAAGAGTGCCTTTGTACATGATTTGCCTTTGTATCTGGGCTTGCACTCAGTCTTCAATGTTGAGCTACTCTACCTTTATTTTCAAACTTTTCTTGAGCCTACAAAAGTTCAACATCCTTAAGACTTCAATCCCAGTCATCTGCAAACCACACCATTGTACCAAATCATAAAAACCACTACTACCCAGAAGGAAGCTCTCAAGGTTGCACTACACTTGGAAGCAGTTAGTGACCCTTTGGACCCAAAAGGATGTCAAGCTTGGGCAATATGCAAATCAGACTATGGTACAATCTCCCACTAACCAAAGACACAGTTTGAGCCATCACTTCTGGAGAAGTGATGAATGATCCAAGCTTCATCCATGTTACCTGTATGCTACCTTTTCTAGCACCAATCGCACACCAGCCAACACCAATGCACCACAAGTTCACTGCCACATGTTGAAGATCCTACCACATGCAAGGAAGCCAAACCGCCATGCATCAGAGATCCTACCATATGCAGGGTAACCAAACTGCCACTTGCATGCTCATCATCAACATGTGCTAAGGAAGATGAACCATCCAAAGTCAACCATCACAAAACCAAATTGTATTTGACTGTTTTGTATTGTATTTGATATTTCTTGTAGTTACATACATTTTTGTATTTGACCTTGAGCAAGGGACCCTTATGGTTTTTCTATGTCCCCAAGTTCACAATAGGAATTCCACTCTATCTAGAGTCTAGACAAATAAGCTAGGATTCTCATGTTTTGTCTTTGGTCACGAGAATTTTCATACACTGCATGTCATTTCATTGTACATATATGTACTATAGCTTTTCATGGTGAATAGAAGAGAATTAGTTTGCTGTTTCTTTGTTTTCATGAATGTGTAATGGTTTTCAGCAATGTATTATGTTACATTTTTATTATAACATAGTAGGTTACTAGCTAATTTATTGTCTTGTCCTCGCTACAATCATCCTAGGCCCCAATGTACAGAACACATAAGCTTCAAATTAATGTGCATTCATCCAATAGCAAAGGATTGCAATTCTTGAAAATTACCAACGTTACATGGAAAATTAAGCATGGAAATCAGTAAAACATATACACAAATGAAGAAACGTGTTGGAATGTTGCATGGAAAGGTGAATTAAAAAGAAAATAATATGATAAATGATAGGTGCAAACAATAAGGCTATGGATTTAATTTTAGACACATGCAGACAATACGGCTATGAATTTAATTTTAGACGTTACATGATTTAATTATGGATATTATATTACATGAATAGCCTTAATCATGTATTTAAGATTTGCATTACATGAATGATCTTAGATTCTTAATCATGTATTTAATATTTACATTCACTGAGTGTTAAATTGTGTCAATATTTTACTTAAGCCCAACAAAATCATGTGTGCATGCTTGTACAAGATGCTTTATCCACCTATCTGCACCTACGCACACTCCATTGCTTGCTTACCACCTTGCATGTGTGCGTTTGCTTGCATGCATCCTCTAACATTGTATTAGGCATGCAATATGTATATGGAACAATCAATATCCAGATTGGCTTACAAAGAAAAGAACCGTATGACACATGTATGTCCTACTAAATAATATGGTTAGCCACAGAATCACCACATAGAATTTAAAGATAGCACAGCCACATGTTCGTGTGCTTAGGGATGCACACAGGTATATATGTATCATGGATATAAACTTGTCTATGTCCCCAATGCACACATACAAACAAAATTTCTATGTATGCCTGTTATATATCTATAATAAAATCCCACATTCTTCCAAGGCAGTCAATCTTAAGATACAATTCTTAGCTGTTTCCTACCAGTTTAATTTGAGACTATCATTGCATATGTATGAATTATATTTCTTAGCATAAACTCTAAAAATAAATATTGACATGCATGATGGAAAAAATGTCCGAACTCCAAAATGATATTCAAGAATGGATGCTCCTGGGTTAAACAATATGTAATTTTTGCACATATGACAAAAAATCTTGATAGCTAGAAACTAGAAAGAAAAGACAGCTCCTTACATTTCCATACCCACAGGCAAAGTGCAATGGTGTCCGTCCTCGGGAATCTTTCTGATCTTTGTCTGCACCCATCATTAGCAACCTTTCAAGACCCTGCATACAAGTTTCTACCTTCATTCCGGGGAGACAAACTATTAAAAATTATCATGTCAGGTGAAGTAGTTCAGACATTACAAACAATTTAGATCAGTATCTTATAGTAGCATTATGAAAGACAATGTAAAACCTTGACATCACCAACACTAGCAGCATGGTACATGTTCAAGATTGGTTCAATCTCACTATCTGCATCCGACTCCTCTAATTGCATTTCTTCAGACTGGTTGGAAACTGAAGTGGCTGATGGTGTGCCTAAGTGGAAAGCATATCTAAGCTTACTCAGCACCACTGGATCATTTAAATGTCTACACAACAATAATTAACAATGCATGAGAAGGATAAATACAGCAATCCGTACATCCTTCTTATCTAAATTTTGTCAGTGGCACATTCTACTGCTCTTCCATATTTCTAATGCCATTTTATTTCCTATTCCACTCAAAGAAGCTTGCCAAATAAGGTTCAGCATTATTGTGTTTCACAAAAAGTAGAAGAAATGGGTGTATCAATAAAAACATTATTTGTCAAATGATACTGGTATCTGATATGATTACAAATGAAGCTTGCATACAAAAATGATTATGAGATGATATCCGCAGAATTGAATTTTACTTCATGATGGCAGATGGTCCACTTTGTATGATGTCATCAAAAATAGGCTTCAACGTGGGATCGTTCTTAGCTTGGGCTAACTTTGCATCAAATTGTTCTTTCTGTGCAGAACTTGAGAAGCTCTTGATCATGTTTGTCATTGTTGGATCCTATAAACAAGAAAAGGACCGTCTTGGTGGACAAGTGTTTTACATAGCTACAATACAATATACGTCATTTACCAAAAGAATATTTCAAAAACATATCGTTCTATTGAGGCTAACTAAGACATAAAAGTATACCTGCATCATAGCATCCCGAAGGAGCTCTGCCATTGTCACAAACTGTGGATTTCGCATAACCTGTTGCATGCTCTTCACATATTTCTCAGGATCCAGTTGGTTCACAGTACGCTGTCCATCAACCTCCACACTCTCCTGCAGTTGCTGGGCCATGTCATGAAAGGCCGGATCCTTTGAAATCTCAACTGCTAGATTCTTTATGCTTGGATCCTAGAAAAAATCAATGTCAATCATTACAATCAGTTTTCAAAGTCATTGCAATGAGTTTCCCAAGAACTAAACCGAGAAGTCCGATAAATACATTTAAAATGTCTGACATCACTGAGAATTCAAAGGTTTTGGCCAATGCTGGTCCACTATCTCCTTGGCCTTCTTGTCTCATTCTCTCTGAAGACATAAAGCCAGAACTACTACTGGAAGCAAATGCACCAACTGAAGTCTGGTTTAATGTGTTTGATGCATCTTTTGTCCTATCTGTGACAGTGAGTTAGATAACCATAAAAATAAGTACAAATAGAAAAGGCAATAAGGAGAAGACCAATCTAAAGCATGGCTAGAGTACAGAAGCAAATTGCAATAACATAGTTTAAAGAACACCTATATGAGCTGCAATTCCAACATTCAGCTGTTGAGTAAGCAGTGCTATTTGGGTACCTTCCAAAAGGCAAAACAAATTTTGAGATCCAATGAAGCAGTAAATGCCCATTAAATCATGTCACTGGGAAGACAGAAATGAAAACTAGAAGTACTTGAAAGGAGTCTTCTCTCCCATTCCACTCAGGAGTGATTGCTAGGTCTTGTAGAGTTTTGAGAGATTCAACTAAGGATCATAAAAGACTTCCTCTGAAAGAAGGCCCAAGGAGAACAGATCAAACAGCCAGATGCTTATTAGATCAAACATGTCAGAAAGTTTAAGAGGCTCTAAGGGATGATTTTGATGGATAGAGATGTCTTGGCAAGAATGACAAGATAAGCCTTCCACTGGTTAGGATTCATATGGGAGCTAATTTTCGTGAGAGCATGTGCATATACTATATAATTATTACTGGGAGATAGTTTAGTTGAACACCCAGCCTTTGGTGATGACAAAAAGTATAGGTGCAACTATCTTTTCAAAAAGCAAGTTCCAGTCAAAAAAATGTTTTTGATGTCCAATTTTTAGTGTGTTCCTTCAGACTTATTTTTTCCATATCTAATATAGGACTTATTTTGCAGGATAGTTTACTTAGGTTGTTAACTCCGCACCATAGACATTTGGCCTGACTGATTGCATCAGGAATACATTGGACATCATTGTACCACTACAAGTGAGTAACTTCTGATGTCTCATCCAGTCTTGTGTGTAGAACTGGAGAAATTTAGTAGTATTGGATTCTATATAAAAGAGAATCAGATCTTCATAGAAGAAGACCTAGTTATGCAATCAATGATGTGGTTGGCACAACAATTTTGTTTAATAAATGGTAGCTTGTCTTTTTAGTTTGTATGCTGACTAGGATATTCATCTTTATGTAGGAAAATTTTATTCTTATTGTATGAATATCTTAGTATCAGGGAGTTGGTGAAATGGGGTAACCTGGAAATACAGAGCAATCCAAAATAAAAGGGCTGGCTAATCAATTGAGACGATCAAACGAAACATGTGCGAGAGAGACTCGACAACCAATTACGAAGGATACCTTGACCAGCACAGAAGAGTGCATCATTTCCAAGCTGGGGACAAGGTATGGCAGGTATGGCTTTACTTGAGAAAAGATACCAGGACCAAACAAGAAAGTTGAAGCAGTTGAGGTATGGACCTTTTGAGATCATAGGTCAGGTCAGAAACAATGCTTTTAAACATAAATAGCCTTTTTACATGAAGATGTATTTAGCTGTGAATGTAGAGAACTTATGCCTCTATGAACCTTCTATGTTGGATGAAGAAGATGAGCGGCAAGTACCACCTTCCATTGAAGAGTTTGCACCTGATGATCAAGAACAATTAAAGGAGGTCATAGCTCTTTAGGAGGAGGTTGTAAAGCTGCAGCAAGGGAAAAGCAGGAACGTTAGCAGGCTCATCTAACGGGGCAACTACCAAGCACACTAGATGGTATCCAATCCTCAACTCTTCAAGAAATAATTTTTCAGTGACCAAAAACTCCAAACTGGTGGAGGTGTAACAGATCATTCAATTTTAAGAGATACAAAAACATCCAAAGTAAGACCTATAAACATCGAAAACACTGCAATGGAGCAGCAATATTACTTAACCAAAACATGGAAGAAGATGAGGAAAGATTGTCATGTTGGAACCCACAGCTGTTCCACTAAGGAAAACCTGACCCAACTGGACTCTTGAGTTTCCTGGACATGGCAGTATAAGTGACGCGTCACCCAATCAGTTAACTTTGCCTTCCCATGGCATGTCAAAAGAAAATTGTAACTGTTTCAGCTGTTCAGCACTTAGACATTCATGTATTGGGTCTACAGTTGATCGTCTATAAATTTTACAGCAATTGTATGGGAGTGTAAGCAAATCAGAGGTCATTGTAGTCTGAATTTCCAGATTAGAGGATAGTGGGATATTGTAAGATTGTTGTTGTGAGCCCAAAATGATCCAACTCCCCCATTTTGGGAGCCATTCTCTCTAACTTGTATTGCCACTTGAAGAATTAAAAAGGAAGAACAGAGGCACAACCCATTTCTATGTTGAGGTTTTCCAGCATAGGGTTTCAATATATTTCCAATTATTGCTCTAGTAAATACTTAGCGATTGTATTAGTAATCCAATGTCTTGAAACTTTTGAGTGTAGTTGTTGAAGTGCGGCATAGCATTTTATCTTCAATCATTACCTAGCATAAGATTTGTGTTGGTGAATGAAATCATAAGTTGAGGAAAAGAAAAACATTAAAAAAAAAATTGAAGGAACAAAAGAGCATCTCTAGTATGATAGGCCTGGGAATCTTACAAAATGCCATAAAAGAAAGCAATGTTTTTCTCAAGGGAGTCTAGATTTAGCTTAAGTACTCTTTTGATTGCATGATAGGACATGGTTTCATAGGGCTCAGTCGTGGGATGGGATTGCTAAGGCTTTCAACATGGATCTGTAGAAAATCAAGGGTTTGAAAGGGGTTTTATGGGACCAAATGAGGGTATGAACCAAGAAAGAATGTGCATATTTAGTCACAAACAATTTCAGGTACAAACACAGAGTTTTGTTTGTCAAAGTTGATAGTTACAATATTTTTTGTAATGTTGACAGAGCTATATGATAACGCAATAATGACATCATTCAAAATCTAAGATACCATCCTTGGCATATCAAATGGAATACCCATCTAATGATGAAAATCCATCTTTAGAAGATGATAATGTATAAGAATTATCAATACAAAATGAATGGGAGAAAATATCAGAATGTAACAATCCAACTGCTATAGCAATCAATGATTTGGATATGCTTAATCATATGGATTGTGGTATATAAAATAACTGAAATGCTAATTTTATCTCCAATGGCATATCGTTGCAAGAATTACTTTTTGTAACAACTAATGCATATAATCCTAGAAACCATCTCCCACCCAAAGAATCAAATATAGGAAATAAACAAAGAAAAGAATTTGAAACCGTCCTTCATCACTGAAGAAGGAAATGCCATTGAACCACTACAGATGATTATCTAAGGGACCACTAGGAGGGGAAAATCATTGTTATCAAACCTCTTCAACACGCCTAAGTAACAACATCTCCATCTATGAGACCCTTACTTTACTCTAGCACCCCAAGAAGTGGCAATGTTTGACATGTAAGCATGATTATACACTTTATGCTATATATCTCAAATAATGATGTGGCAAAATTATCAAGAACATGCTTAAGCAGATTAAAAGAAGAAATGAGGCATATCAAATATGTTTCACTAGATGAGATGAGTTTCATCAAACAAAGGTTAAGCTGAAAATTGATTATCATCTTCATCCAGCATTCCCTAAGTATAGCACACTTGCTTTTGGAAGAAGGTTGACAATCCTTGTAGAGGACTTGGGGCAATAACCCCCACTGAGACATAGACCAATGTATCAGATTGTGAAGCAGTAAAGGTTTTGTAGATATTGTTTACTGCTATCATTATCTTGATCTGATCTTTATGCAAAGAGGTCAAATCCCTAAATAAGAATGATATCACCAACCTATGTTACCGGGTTCACTAGGTCTTCCCCCGGATCTGGGGCTGATTCCAATTCCGAATTGGTTCTGTTTTAAATTCAGCCAGGGGGCGTTAATCTGTCTGCAGATTTGTCCCAAACAAACCTGGGCGAACCCACGTCGAATCCGATGGCATTTGATGGAATCCACCCTAAACCCACAACAGTTTGCCTTTTTTCCTAAACTGTATTTCATGAGGGTTATCTATGCCTGGTGTTTAGTTCTATGGTGATTTAATCTACTATCATAACGGAGTGGTGATCTCCCAATATAAAATCATGTCAGATATATTAAAGTGTTTTTGATAAAATGTTTATTTCTTTCTATTCTATAGAAGAAGGTGATCAAACGAACTGCAACTCAAAGTTGCTTATAATTAATAGTAAATATTTATATATTATTATATTTATATTATAATATAATACTTATGTTATTAATATTTTGTAATGTCCCCATTTTTGGAATGGTCGCCATTAGAGAGGATTTGGGCTAATCGCCCCGCTCTAGGATTTTTGGAGGGCATCTTGGGTAATGAGGATACTTGTATTTTTATGATGTCTGTGATGCACTTGCCTTGGATAAGATGATTTGGAGCGAGCTATTTGAGATAGTCTCCATCATGCCGGGAAATCACATTGTATTGTGTGGATGCCATGTTGACATTGAGAGATGCTCTCATTCATGCCAAGAGAAATCTTTGGGTGCCTTGCTTATGACTTCACTCATGATTGCATTGTACATATCAGCGTGGAGGTCATTATTATTATTATTACCTTGGCACATAATATTCCTATGCTAGCGCTTGAAGGAGGAAACAAAATAATAAACAAATCTTTAATTTGGTTTATTATTGGTGCTCATAATGTTGGAGGATGGTCGGCCCTCTTGGAGGGAAATTCACATTCAAAAATACATGTATCCTTGCCTAGGTCGGCCCTATGGAGAGAAGACAAGTTGCATATAGATACAAGGTCATTTGGCATTGGCAAAGCATCGTTCAAGTCATTCATTCATTCACATTTGGGAGTTTATCTCTTGGAGAAGGTCTTGGGACGAAAACCTAGCTCTTCATTTGAGGATTCTGTGATGGGAATCCACTTGCACTTCATCATCTTCTTGGGCAGAATTCATATCAGCTTTGAGAGCATTCTTTGATGGCTACTTCTTGGCGAATTGTCTAGGGTTTCACCCTAGGATTGAAGCACATTATCCTTGAGGAGGAGCGACTTGCATATTGAGCTGTTTTATGGAGATTCTTGGCTGCTAGGGTTAGGGTTACAGCAGACTTGCACCCCCATCCGCCTATAGTTGAAGGTCATTTCACGCATATTTTGGTATGTAGAACATTGTTATTTATCCCTGTTATGTGGCTGGGCATGTTGGCTGTTTGCCCTAGCCAATTTATGTAATTGGAGACTCCATTAAATCTGATTTATAACAGCAGACTTCTAAATTATATTTCAGTCATTTATGGTTGCCATTTGAAGTGGTTTAATTGCATATTGTGTGGTGGAATTCAAATATAATATTGGAAATATTGTTGGCAATGATGTTATGGTGATTTGGCATATTTTATGGAAGTTGTATGCAATTGTTTAAGTCTGATTTTTAGAGTAGAAGTTAGGGTTAGAGCAGAAAACTAAAGTGCAGAAAATTAGGGCAGAATTCAGAAAATCCAAAAATTGTTCATAATATCCCCATTTGGGATATTACATATTTATATATATTATTATATTTAATATTATATTATTGAATCATATTTATCTTATTAAAAATATATATATATGAATTTTATATTTTTTATTTATGGACGAACCCAACCCCAAAAAAATTTGCCGAATCCATGAACCGAATGTGCAAATCCGAACTAGGATCCAAACCAAAACAGGCAACATAGTCACCAACCATTGATGAATATTCAAGCTATGACTCCCTCTAACAAAGTTTGGAAATTATTGATGAGTAGATCAGACGACTTTAGATGAGTCAACAACCAAATATCACATTGTTTCTATATTTCTTATTGATGAATATTCAAGATATGACTCCCTCTGTTAAAGTTTATTGACGAGTAGGTCAGACACAACTCTAGATGAGTTAACAACCAAATCTCTCATTGATTCTATACTATTAGTGTGAAAAGTGAAAGCGACCAAACTGCAAACCAAAAACAGCGATGCAGAAATGAAAACTGGCTGGAAAACTTTTCACAAAACCCCTGATAGATCTGCCCAAAAGAGGTCGAACTGGCTGGGAATGGGGCCTGGAAATAGAGGATCACCAAAAAAATTTCCCAAATCACAAACTTGTCACCAATGGCAGATTTGCATAGGCTGAGAGGCCAAAAAACGACCGAAATCACAAATTTCGCCCAAAATCTGCAAAAGAGAATCAATCCATAAACGACACAAAGGCCAAAAATTAAGCACTAGATTGAATAAATTTGCCCAAAAAATTACTTAGAGGCTGCAAAATGATGATTTTGCAAAAAAAAATTTGCATTTTCTGAGGAAAATCCGTACGGCCATACCGCTGTACGGTACAGGGGGCTGGGACTAAAAAAATTTTGCAAAATTTTGCCTATGTGGATTTTGACAAAACGACAGGGTATTTTGTCTATCTCGGGCCTTCCGGACTCGATTGCGATGTCCGTTTGGCTCTACGAGGACCTCTTGGCTAGGCTATGGGCAAGATTTGCTATAACGGGCAGAATTTTGCATGTAATGCTCTGATACCATGTTGGGAAAAGCAAGGATCAACAAGCAAGAATAAAACCACAAAGCTATTTTCTACACAATACGCCAAATTACATTGCCAAAAGATGATTGAAATGTACATAGGAGCCTTGCTTAAGTAGGCAAGCATGAGGGAGTGAGAAGCTCGTACACAACAACTGAGCAACCCTCCATAGGTGCAACACTTGTCTACTCAAATGACACATGTTTGAGTAAGTGGCAAGTTTGCATGAAGTAGGTGTCTCACACAGGCGAGAACACATGTCTTCACCACATGAGGTAAGACAAAAAGGTAAGAAGCCCAAAGTTGGACTTAATCAAGTGTGAATATTAATCTCCTAGACATGCTAAAAGCTAACTAGATAGATAATGTAACTTTTCACACTAACACCCCCCCTTAAGTGCAACTTAGGGAGTAGTGAAACAATGATGGGTCCCGGCAACCACGCCTGATCAGGTACCCATGTACAAATGCATCTCTCATAAAGCGGAGAAAGAAAGAAAACCCAGTGGAAAATAACTTTCCTCCAAAAGAGAGAAACAAAGAAAGTGTACTGGACACGACTCGATGGAAATGCACTTGACACAATTCTCTGGAAAAAAAAAAAAAAAATTTACAGCAAGTTAAATAACTCAAAAAACAATTGTATCTTTTGATTGGCAACTCGAAATTGAGTGCCATTTTTTTAGAAAGTGAATAATTTTTCGAGACTAATCTATTGGAAACGATTACACACTATCATTTTAAAGTGTCATTTTTCGTTCCAATTAGACTTGTTTAACGCACTATCATTATAAAGTGCCAAATTCAAGGGGGGGTAAAAATATTGAGTCATAGGGAAGCTTCTCAAACAAGAAAACATATTGGGATAAAATATTGAATTATGGGGGGGTTCATAGAGTTGTGTCAAGTGCATTTCAGAGTTGTGCCAAGAGCACTTCCACAGAGAAATGTCAAGTACACTTCCACCACTACTACATTATTCTTCAACATTTTTTCCACATTGTATTGAGTCATGTCAAGTACACTTTCATTGAGATGTGTCACAAGCACTTCCACTACAACATCACTATCACCTAATGCTACATGTGCATCCAGAGTTGATTCTTCGAGGACTTCCAGAGATTCATCACAGCAGAAGATTGATATCAGTTCATTTGCTTCTACAGATCTCAGAGTTGCTTCACAGAAGGCTTTCACAGAATCTTCAATGCAGGACTTCACATTGGATTTGGATTGTAGCCATATGGCATGCAATTGCATTCCACACATGGATCTTGCAAGTACTGCAGGACTATCTATTGTGACCAAATCACACCATCGCCCCATCGCTGATGGGGACCCCCGCGTTTTGAGTTTTTGGTTGTGCGTCCATTGGAGGTTCCCTACATGTATAAAGTGTTGGCAAATGGGGGAGTTGTTATCAAAACTCTTGAATGCTTCCGAGAGGTTGATCACTGTGAGATGATTCAAATTTTGAATCAAGATCAATGGAATTTGAAAATCATCTAAGTTTCGGGGCTGTGAAGGGCATGTTTCGAGTATTGTGTGGGCAAATTGAGGTCGGCTCAGAGTGCAGCTTGTTGGGCAATTTATAAAGATTGTAATGTTAAGTTATGCAGATCCTTTTTTAAGCTTCCACTTTATGTCGGTATGTAACACTTCAATGAGTTCGCCCGGGCATTGGTTGGCGATTTATTTGCAACATGCAAAATCTGAAATATACGACGAAAGTCTAAATATCCGCTTATGAGCATTTGAGCATCCGCTCAAGTGGACTTTTAATGATCCTTGCAAATTTCTTATCTCGTGCAATGCAAGGCAACCTCAGAGGTCCGCTTAAGCGAACATTTTCGGTCTCCATGTAATGCATAAAGGATGTTTCGAATATTCCACACCGAGTCAAATTATCCGCTCAGACTTTATCAAACACGACAACGTTATTTATGTTTTGCCTTGAGCGTCAAAATGACCGCCATAGGCAAGATGTCTATAGGTCCGTTGTAATTTCATATCCATTTCAAGGCACGTATTCATGATATATTGTGAGACGGATCTTTGAGATTCTTCTGCAATTTGTATGCTATGCACGTTGAAATAGTAAGTCCGCCAAGAGGCGCTAGTCGGCAACGAATTTGCAAGATGTGAAGTGCGTGAAGATGAAGATTGTCCACATTCGGTCCCTCATTCCTCTCAGCGGTTACTATTTCTGGTGGAATCATTCAAAGCGAACAAAGTAGGAAGATACGCTTTGTCTAAGAATAGCTTTCCTCATTGAAAACAATTAAGACACAAATTCATTACATACGTTGGCACCTTACGCATATGGCATTTGAGGTATCTATTGAATGCATCGACAGCTTGTCACAGGTTTGAGTTCATGATGCTGAGTGGTGGAGGCTATTATTAGCAAGTGGCGATATGCATTTTCTAAATTTGAACAGCATCACTCCAATATATAGCAGCATCGCTCAATTGTTGAATCATTCAACAGGGTTTAAACTTGTAGTGTTCACGGAGGTAGCAAGGCATCCGAAGCAATGATTTAAGAATGCAAATTTTGACCAGCAGCACTGTAGTAAGAAATTTCGCATGTCAATCTTAGAGCATAGTCAATTTTGGCTAAGGACAAGCAGTTTTTAGAAATGTTTAGAGCTTCAAAATCGATTTTCTTTATCGACAATTCCATACAAAAGCTTGCGATCGAGGAAATTAAACAAATTTGCCTAGGTACTGAATTGAGTTGTTTAAATATCAATGAACGTAATTGTAAAACTAATGATGCAGGTATTTAAGGAGCGTTTGTTTATTTTAGTTTTACATTCCTAAGTTGATTTAATGAGCAGATCATAATGCGAAAATGGCAAGTTAAGAGCAAAATTCGTTGAAGGTTCGGATAGGTTTTGCAAATTCCATATTAGTAACTTTCTTTGTGAAAGGACAAGGTAATTCTAGATTGCATATTTGAAATCCCGCATATGTTAAGTGGTGAAATTTTGTCCTTTTGCACCTTTTTAAAGCATTATTTCAATATGCTGATTCAAGGTATTTGTGCAGGTGAAGGGGGAATGCTTTAAGCAATTGTTGCTCAAGACTCTGCTAAAATAAATACAAACTCATTGCTGAATTTTTCATGGTGATTTTGTGTTGTTTCAAATGAATGCATGGTTTCTAAGTGTTCACTCATAGAATAAGATTAGTTTAGTTTGTTTTCAGCAATTTTAGTTTTATGTTTCATGGAAGTTGTTGTTGCTGATTCATGTTTGGAGTCTCCATAGTTCATACCATTTATAATTTGTCGATGGCAAATTGTAGTGCATGGTTAGTCCCTTTGTGTCAAACAGTAATTTGCACATCCTACTACTAAGTTATCCCAAGTCGCAACACCAAAAGTAACTAATGAAGAACCTTGGAGTCTACTCATCTGATCACTTAGCTTAGCATTTGAGGGATTTTGTTCAAGAGAGGATAGAGTACACCAGGATTTTATTCTGCGTTGTATGTGCAAGGAAAACACATCAACACTATCACTTTTAGTTGAGTTGTGTCAAGTGCACTTCCATCGAGTCGTGTCCAGTACACTTTCTTTGTTTCTCTCTTTTGGAGGAATGTTTTTTCCCACTGGGTTTTCTTTCTTTCTCTGCTTTATGAGAGATGCATTTGTACATGGGTACCTGATCAGGCCTAGTTGTCAGGACCCATCATTGTTTCACTACTCCCTAAGTTACACTTAAGGGGGGGTGTAGTGTGAAAAGTTACATTATCTATCTAGTTAGCTTTTAACATGTCTAGGAGATTAATATTCACACTTGATTAAGTCCAACTTTGGGCTTCTTACCTTTTTGTCTCACCTCGTGTGGTAAAGACGTGTTCTCACCTTTGTGAGACACCTACTTCATCCAAACTTGCCACTTACTCAAACATGTGTCATTTGAGTAGACAAGTGTTGCACCTATGGAGGGTTGCTCAGTCGTTGTGTACGAGCTTCTCACTCCCTCATGCTTGCCTGCTTAAGCAAGGTTCCTATGTACATTTCAATCATCTCTTGGGAATGTAATTTGGCATATTGTGTAGAAAATAGCTTTGTGGTTTTATTCTTGCTTGTTGATCCTTGCTTTTCCCAACATATACTTCTCTCCACAATAACCGAAGCAATTAATAATCAATATAGCAGTGCTTGAGGTCCATCAACCAACAAATTGCATGTAGCATTGCTAAGAATATACAAGAAGTTGGAGAGACTAGAACCAACAAATTAGAGTTGAATTTGGAGGTGCTTATTTTTGTATTGGTGTAATGGCAATGTTGGCATAGAACTTGTGGAAACATCCTAGTTTAGAAAATGAAGCAATTGGAATTGTTAAGGAAATGATATATAACCCTGGAAGATTACCTATAGAGCCTCCAATTTACATACTCGTGACTATTGACAATTACGTTGGCACACCATGGGATATATCATATAACATCTCAAAGAATTGTTCCTATTACTCCCTTTAGTGGAGGGAGGAGACAACTTCCCTTACAACTTGCATTGGCTTTGACAATTTACAAATCTCATGGCCTAACTTTGATTAAAGAAATAGTTGGTATAGTTGGAGTGGACAGACAAGGCTCGACATTTCCAACAATATTGTATGTAACAGATATGATAGGCCTCTAGGTATTTCCACTTATTACATATGAAACCTATAAGAATCTGAAAAACGGAGTGTAATTGCAAGAAAAAGGAGGTTAAGCTAAAAACAAACAAAAAAACACAAAATCTTAATTCCATTAATTCAAATACTATACAATTATATCATTTTTAAATAATTTATCATTCCGCTAAAACAGTAAATCAAAAAGAATACAATAATATCATTTATGAATTGTTTTATACTTTCACAACACGCATTATTATGATGGTGTGCTTCTAGGATCATTGTGGGGAATTATAAACTTGAATGCATAAATCACATAAGCATACCACCATAATATCGTTTATTATTATCCCATTATGTATTTCATCAATGTTGTCACACTGAAAACTAGCTAAGACTCATATAACTTCAGGCGTGAACTTCATTTTTGAGTGCCAATTCCAATGTTTTCATATCTGCATGCTTTACTTGAGAATAAAAAAGAACATGAAAACATTGAGAGTGCCATTTATTAGCAATTTGAACCTAGAGCTATATGGATCTGACCTGCTATAACTCCTTCCTTTCTTTTTGTCTCAAAGAAGGTGCCCTCTTTATTAAAATAACGAAGTTAGTATCATACTTGCCAACCAAAAGCTCATTCACTTAAACTTAGAGAGGGATATGCAAGCCAATATCAAACAAACCATTTTCTAGCTCACTTTATCATCTTAAAAAATAAAAGGGTTTTTTAATTAGAACCTGTGTCTTTTTACAAATGCTTTGGGCATATAATTGAGGGAGCACTTGGACTCAATCAAAATGCATGATTCTAATCTGTTTGCTCTGCCCCAAAGAGAGAACAATTTGGTTTCATAAACATGGAAAAGGATGTAGAGTTACTCTAGTGGCATTGTTTCCTTATTTATGATGCCCTATATCATATGATTAGTTCCTTTTATTCATTAAACAAGCAACATAAATTTGTTTTACAAGAAAAGTTAACTTATAAACCATAAAAAGAACAATGAATAAACATAAATAGTCCCTTTGTTCTCCATTGTTGTTTTGCAGGTCCAAGAAACAGCAAGGGCTTTGGGAAGCAAGGAGAAAAATTTTCATGATTTTCTTCAGCAAGAAAAGCATTCTTCATATATGGATTCATGTTCTACATCTGAAGTATGTAGTAAAAAACAATTGATGAATGATATTATTGTAGTAATAATGCATCATGACCAAATACAATAATATCATTTATAAAATGCTATCCCCTTTGAAAGTATGTAGTAAAAAGAAGGAACATTGAAGAGGTGACTTTGTAAAATGGGAGAGCCTCCTTTGTCACTTTTTTTTCAAGGCTCTTATATATGCGTAAGGGGCTATATTTTGTATAAGGGTTGTACAAAACCATACAACAATTTTGAAGGACTCCATATGAGTGGAAATATTTGGCCTTGAAAGCATCAAAACAAGAAAAGCCCAGCTTGGAAGTAATTATGTTCTAGAGCCAGCTCCAACGTTTAAAAAGAAACTACTACTACTAAGCAGAGAAGAAAAGTACAAAGTGGCTGATTAAAATAACATTTTGATACTAAAGGAACAGAATATGCAAACAGTTGGGTAGCAGTCATTCAAGCATGTGGAATCTCATTTAATATTGTTCAATGAGTAAATCGGCAAACCAAAAGTATAAGATTTTTTCAAAAAATCAGGATTTAAGCGGGAAAAAATCGGATTAAAAAAAACATAAAAAACCATAGGAAAAGGGAGAAAAACCTGCTATATTTGAAATTCGAAGGCATTTCAATACCATACAGATATGGAGAGCAAATAAAATTGAGAGTTTATCCCATCAATTGTGGAATATAGATTTTTGTCATTTATGCCCATATCGCTGATTACATTGCATTGCATAATGCATACTTCAATGGAAATGCGTATAGTATCAATGTATTGTGAGTGTATGGTAGAAAAGAAAATGACAAGTTTAATGTTGAGAATTCACCTCTACTTCTATTTTTTGTTTAAATTTGAAAAGGAAAATGTTTTAAGTGATAGTTTCCTAGCAAGTTGAATTTCTAGTAGATTCGGCTATGTACTGAATTCATAATATTTAGTGTTAATTCAAAAACATGTAAATTAGTATATAGGATATTTTAGTAAAAATTTAAAGATAAATTGCAAAATCTGGAAATGTCAGTTTTTGAGCCAGGTTCACATATAATAGAAATGTATTTTGGTGATTGGTCTCTAGAAGTAATGAAGCATGGTGAAATGCAAAAGTGCACTTTGTAGGATGATGGTGTTGTTTATTGCAGCCATAACTTGGGTAGGATGTTCATCAAGGCTATTGATAGAAACAAATGGAAAGCAGCTTAGCACTTACTACCACTTTGCAGGAGAGAGAAAGAGTTGTGGATGAGTTGAGTGAAAGGAAGAAATTAATGGAGGATTCTAATAATCATGGATGCCACTGCTACAATGCAGCAGAGGAAGAGGAGATAGATCCCATTTATGGAATTGATAAAAGGCTTGTACCTACAGGTCCAGACCCTTGGCATAATAGATAAGACCTAGAATCTACAAGAATATATATCAATGATATATGTGGAGATGATGAGCAAAGCCTTCAAAAGAAATAGTCTTATAAGTACATATACAAATGTTTGCCAAAACAATTTATATAAATTTTTGTATTCTTTAAAGCTATGCAAAACAAAACAAACAAACAAACAAAAAATTCATAGATTTGTCTATTGAATCTCTGTTGATATGAAGAATGGGATCGTGGTGTACCTGGTTACAACAGAGAGAACCCTACCGTGAGCCAAAAATCACATGCAAAGACGGAGAGAACCCTACCGCGAGCCAAAAATCACACACGAAACCAAGATTGTGAGGAAGAATGACGAAATGAAACATGAAAAGGGCGGGTATAAACCCTACTGCAAACCTCAAAACCATTGAAAATCACGCACGAAACTCAAAACCATTGAAAATTGTCAAACACACAATTTTATCACGATTAGTTGTATAGAAATCAAGAAAAAACCAGGAAAATCAGTCAATGGCAGTGGTCAATGATTTTTTCATGAAATCGCGTTTATTGAGGGAAAAAATCAGGATTTGCAGAGTCCCTTGATTAATCACATTTTTTACGATTTTTTCTAGTTTAATGCTTCTTTGGTTCAATCTACCTAGTGGCAAGACCTAGAGAAGGTGATTAACCTTGGTAACCAAATTATGAAAAGTTCCAACCGCTTTTCTTCCAAAGGAGAGGGCAACAGTGGAAGAGAAAATGAGTTTGGTTTGAGGATCTTGGAGTAGCATGGGAAAGACCATTGATTAAAATGGTGGCACAGACCAAAGTTGTGTAATCATTTGGTGAACATCTTTACTTCTTCCCTAAAAGGAAAAATGTTTTTGAAGGCTGAAGATTGAGCAGGTGAGCCAAAACTCAAACATCCAGGTGCTGATTTTCTTTTTCAATTTTTTGGAATCATTGAAATTTTGAGCAATACAAATTTCTAAATTATAATTTTAATTTCTTTGGATGAAAAACAAATATTGTGTCGCTGACAATCTTATAAATGGCACTGAGAGGACTGAGGTTTCCAATGTGGTGCAGCTTGTTACACATAATGCACCAATCTGCAGGACTGCATGGCTGATTGTTGAGGGTTGGAACCATTGTTACAAGACTCGCCTAGACTCGGCGAGTCACAAGCCAGGCGACCCTAGGCAAGTCTAGGAGACTCAACAGTCAAGTACTCGCCAAACTCGCCGAGTATGGGCAAGGCCTGCTAGGAAGGCTCGGCCAAGTCAATGAAAATTAGTGGAAAAAAATATAGAAAATGGAAAACGACTAAATGTAAAAGCGTGAAAGTCAAGCATTTTTTGAAGGGTTTGGAGGATTTTTGAAGGCTATTTAAAAGAAATAAAATTATGAAAAATGACATGCACCATGAAGGTCTCTGTGGTCTCAACCATTGTTGAAAAACCCGCCGAAAACTCGCTGGACTCGAATGTAATCGCGGGGCATTCTCTGAGGCGAGTTTTACTGTAAAAAGCTTGGCCTGAGTTTTTTCAAAAACTCGCAGCAAGTTTTTGGTCAAACACTCGCATAAAACTCGCGTGCCCTAACCACAAAACTCAACGGCAGCGAAAGCGAATGTTATAGAAACCTAAAAAAGCGTTTTTAACTTTTTATTTTGTTTTCTTCAGCGGCAACGACGGACGACGACCCTGACTACGAGACAATTGCGACCCCAGTGCCCACGAAACCCTAGCCCAACGACGGCTCCAGGACAAGTAGATTTTTGATATAGTTTGAAGGAGAGATTTTGGACGAACTATAGATTTTCGAAAGGTAGATTTTCGATATAGTTTATAGGAAAGATTTTGGACAAATTGTCCATCGTGCTCGCCGACCCTGTCACAGACTCTCCCCATTGATCGGTCAACACACACTATACATCACTTAAGGTTTAGTCATATTACCGTGTTTAGCATTAGATTTAGGTATTAGATTTCGTATTAGGTCTTTACCTTGTTTAGTATTAGATTTAGGTTTTTATTTAGTTTTAAATTTAGATTCTAATTTTCATTTCAGTTTAGTATTAGATTTACATATTAATATTAGATTTAGGTTTTTTATTTAGGTTCTAATTTAGATTTTAATTTTAATTTTACTTTAGTCTTAAATTTAGATTTTAATTTTAGTATTAAATTTTAATTAGAATTAGATTTAAATTTCAATTTAGTATTAACTTTAAACTTTATTTTAGTATTAAATTTAGATATTAATCTAGATTTATATTTTAATTTAGAATTTAATTAGATTTAAAATTTTAATTTTTAATTTAGTATTAGATTGTCATTTAGTAGTATATGAAGGAAATCAACAATGCATTCTACAATTTCAGAAATGTGTGTTTTTTAAGAATATTTTTTAAAAATTATGCATTTTTAAATGTTTGATAAATTTGACGAGTTATTGCCAAGTCCCGAGTTTTTAAAAATTTTGGGTCTGCCGAGTCCGAGTTTTTCAACTATGGTCTCAACAGCTTTAATTTGGTCTTGGTGGCGGGGGATCCACCCCTCGATCCCGCTAGGGGTGCTACCCCCAGACCCCCGCAAGGGGCGTTGCCCCCAAACCCCTAAAAGGGGCGCTACCTTCGCCACAAACAGATTTTGGGCAATGACTTATCACCAATCTCACTAGAGAAGGTTGATCCACAATCAGAGTGGATCACTGAGGCTGAGGATCCTATCTTTCGCAATGAGCACCTTGATTGGATTGACCAAGTGGATAGAGAGGTAGAGGCAGTAGCCATGGCAGAGGAGGCTAGAGCACATGGAGACATCTTAGATGTTGGCATGAGTGCCACTGAGACACAAGCAGATATCATGGTTGCATCATCGTCCAAGACCTATTTTAGATGCCCACGCAGGACTGGCCGTAATATTGGGTCGAGTGATGCAAGCCCCCCTAGGCCATATACTTCTAGTTTTTGTTTTGATATTTGTTTTGAACTTTTGATGCCATGGATTTCATATTCCATGAGTTTTGTATACATTTGACAATATTTATATATCTAAATGTGTTATTTCCTTCAACTAAAATTTGTGTTTATACTTATGTGATCGGTGTATACTTGTGTATGTGATCAAAGTAGCTTCTATTTAATGATTTTATTGTGTCTTAAAGGTTTATCTATTAAAGGGTGCATGAAACAAGTCTTAAATCCTTAAAAATCTCTAAATTTCATGTGTTTTTCAAATTGTTGAGTCTTGGGTGAGTCTGGGTGCGAGTCTGAGTACTCACCAAAAATCACCTTGACGAGTCTTTGGTGAGTCCAAGTCTTGTAACACTAGTTGGAACAACCACATATTTTGGACTCCATTTATAGTCCATGCCTTGAACTTTATCTTGGAGGATTTTCAAGCTAGAATTCCTTGAAATGGTGTCACAAGGGATGTTATGAGATATTATCAAATTTATCATCATCAATCATTATTCTCAACCATTTTTTTGACAATTCTGCAAGTTGGAATTATCAAATGTCACTAATACATGCTATGCATCCAACTTCATCATGTTGAGGCATCTCATACACGTTAGAACAACATTATTCATTATGGTAGTGATTGGGATTTGGATCGTTTGGAGGCAATCAAAATCAGAGAGGAAAACAAAGATTGAAGATTGGTTATAGTTGAAAATTGGTGAAGGTTAAATTCTTGCATCAACTAAACCGACAGTTGAACTTCAAAAGGTAGACACTTTCACATTGCATTTTTGGATACCTACATGCGTTGCTTTTAATCCAACAACAAATGCAGTTATCCAAAAGAATATTGTGAAAAAGGTAGACCTTGACAAGCCATTTTTAGGGGAGGCTTATGATGGCATGGATACTATAGTTGAAAAGACTGTTGAGGTCATTATAGACAAGATGTCCCAAAGACTAGTAACCTTGAGCTTTGTTGAATCAAGCTTTCCAACATAGGTGGTGTTGGGTCCCAAAACCGCATGTCCATAATCCTAGAGCATGTTTTCAACTTTGAGGCCAAGGGGTGTCATCAGGAAGGCAAAATAAGGGCTCATCAATAGATTGAGGATGGTTAAAGACCAATTGACAAGAGTGGATAATCTCTCTTCCACTTTGAGCTCAGCTAGACTTGGGAGGGTATTCCCAGAGGTATCCCTTAAGAAGGTTTGATCACACCAAAGGTGAGCAATATGAACAATTGCAATCGTATCCAATGTACATTGGACCCCAAAAGTTGTCACTAGGTCACAAACTAACCTACTACTTAAGACCTCATAATAAGTTGATTATTACACCTTGCAAATGCACCCACAGATGATAACATGATATCCCATAAGATGAGTCCACTTAACTTCACATACACAACTTGCAAGGTGCAAGCATGCAAGAACAGGATTCTCTGATGATCCAAACAGTGAAGGTTACTTATGATTACTCCCTAGTTATAATGTTGAATCATCAAATGCATGTGAAACCTAATCTAACCCTAATCTACTCCTACAACTAACCAAACGGAGGATCATTAAAATGATGCTGGACTTTCACCAATATGGATTGGTGCCTACTCCATTGGGCAACAGAGTCACAGAATGCAGGGAGAAGGGAGATACATCTCCAAAACATCAACAAAACTAGATATGCACTCACATACAAATCCAAAATATATTTCATGCAATGGACATACTTAATAATCCTGAGCAAAACTGCAATAACCCATTTGCAACAAAGGAAAGACCAATACAAAAGCTTTGTATATACATCTGACCTCGGTTGCAATCACACCAGCAAATGTGACGAGAGAAATCACATAGTTGTGGCTATACATTCCCCTAAATCATCATAAATGGCCATGGAGACATACTATTACATGAAAATGTGTATTGAAAATCCTTCCTACGAATTACAAAATGGATTCCATCTCCTTACAAACTAGACAAGCTTTGTTCAATGCCCTAAAACCAACGTGAGGCACTTGCAGAACAAAAAATGGCTCAGCGATCAACCACTTGAATGAAAAACAGAACAACCTTTATATCTCCTTCACTTTCACATCCTATGTCGTTCTGGCAGGAATTTGAAGCACAAATACCTCCACCCAACATTGAATGCATACCCAACAACATTCCAGCAAAAAACTGCTTTGACCAGCATGTAGATATAACCAAGAGAAGTGAAAAACATTTTTTTGCTTAAAACAGGGAGCTACAGGAGTGAAAACAAACATAAATAGTGTCCTAAGTCGTGTAGGAGGTAGGTAGGGTGTTTGAATGCAAAGATGCCCCAAAGCCCGCAAAAAAACACCTCAAAACTCATTTGAAATATTTAACTTCATCATCCTCTGCTTCTTGGTGGTGTTTCATTTTCCTACGTCGCAAGCCTTTTACAAACTAGGTTGGAGGTTCAAGCAATTCCAAGAACCACTGAACCCTCTGACGTCTTCTTTGTGCCTTCCTTTTGGTAGTTCAAGCTCATTTTGGAACATTGTCGGCAATTCAGGCCCCAATGGGAACTTTGTCAAAGGTTCCGATGGTTCCAAGAACCGCTGAGACCACCGACACCTTTTCTTTCTTCATTCCTTTATCATCCTCACTTTCATTCTCCTCTTCATTCCCTTGTTCCATCTTTCTTTCATTTAACTTCATTTCCCTCGTTCCTTTACTTTTTCATTTCTTTATCTATTTGTCCCTTGTTCCTTCCCTGCACGTCAAAGCTTTTGGTCACATTGAGAACCATATCGAAGGTTCAGGTGGTTCCAGGAACCACCTAAAGCTCCAATATCTTCTTTCTTCATCATCTTCTTTCTTCCTTGGCACTACATAGTTGTCAGCATTTTCGAGCTCTTTCAGAACCATGTCGAAGGTTCTAGTGGTTCCGAGAACCATCGGAACCACCAACACTATTTCTTTCTTCCTTGCTTTCATTTCACTTTCATTTTCTTTCCTCTTTCTATGTACCTTCATCTTTTCTTTTCGCCTTCTTTTTCCTGTTTATCTTCTTTCTTCTTTTTTCTTTCTTCTTTCTCCTCTATTTCTTTGTCTTCATTGCTTGTCAAGGCAAACAAGCCGACTAGGAACCATGTCAGAGGTTTCGGTGGTTCTAGGAACCATCAAAACCGCCGACATCCATCTTTTCTTATCTTTCCTTCGTTTTCTTTTTCTGTCTTTCTTTATCTCTTTGTTCCCGTGCCTTTGTCTTGCACGTCGAAGGTTCCAAACCAACCTAGAACCATGTTGGCAGTTCCAATGGTTCCAAGTTGTGGAGGCGTTCAAGCAAGGCATGATACAAGGGGGCCACACTTAGGATTTTTATGCAAATTTTAGAGGATTGCGGAGGAAGGCACTAACAGGTGGCAAACATCATTATTAATAGGTAGAACCAATTCAAAACCCACTTGTCAACAATATCACATATGTGCCTTGAACCCCAAGTTTTACGATAAGTGAAAGTAAATGAAGCTATAATGAATATGCTTTAAACTTCCATGCAATCTAAATTTCTAAACCAATTTGCCTCTTCACAAGGAATCTGTCTATATTTCAGCATTGAATAATGGGAGGTTATGTGGAACTTGTTCAATGCTGGACTTTCATTGAGCAAGTGTTGTGGAATTGTAAACATTTGACATTGTGTTCTTTCACAAACTGAAATCTCTTCAGCAATAGACAAATTGGTGCAGATGTACTCAAAGAAGTGAAACAAGCTGCAACCAATAAGGCAAAGAATCTAGTTTATGTGCATTCTAATCTTCATTTTCTGTCTTGCAAGAAAGAAGAGTACACAAGAGGGTATACAAAATATTGTGATGTGGTACCTGAACTTCATGATGACATTTCTTTCATCGTCAAATTTTCCTCCTAAACTACATTCTCATTAGCATCTAGGGTGTGAATAATATGGCATAAAATGTACTTAGTTGTAGCTTCCACTGCAAGATATCAGCACCCGCCAAGGAATAACAGCACACATCAAGGAATATTGTTAACGCAGTTGGTAAGTTAGTAAATGTCAATGTAGTTAAAGGGAATATAATGAATATGATAAGTAAAAAGTAAATGAGTTGCAAATGTCACCGTAAAATGTCAATGTCATAAGCATGGTGAAATATCAATGTCCTTGGTCATAAAGGTGGTCAATGTTTTTGAAAGGTGTCATAATCAAGATATGTCAAACATCTAAAAAAGAAAGATGCATGAATGCAAATAAATGATTCATAATAGCCATGTCTTATGAAAAGCCTAAGGTGTTCATCATTTTGTGGAGGTATCATGTCATAATATTTGGTAGGTTAATTTTTAAATGAAGACTGGTAATAACAATAATAAGAAAAATAACCATAATATCAATGTTATGTGCATAATCAACATTTGAAATAGAGAAAAATTAACAGAGGCATAGAGGTGGTTAAGTAGGGTTGGGCGAGGAAGTGACTAGTGAAGAGGAGCGGGGAGGGCTGGCTTGAGGAGGTCAGGAGGATGGGGATTGAGGGTAATTAGTTTAGAAATAGGTTAAGGAGAAGTAAGATCCTTTTCTGCTTTTTCTTAAAGTTTCAGCAGAGTAGGTTAATCTCGAAAATAGCCTGAAATGGTTGGGCCCTTCCCACAAACACCCCAAAAGCACCATCAGGATTTCCAGCATGTTTCTGTAAAGGCCTTGGCAGTTGATTACAACCAGAATTAACCCAATTCAAGTACAAGAAGTGGTTCTAAAAATTCGGGTAATGCAGCTTGCCAGTTATACATGCAGATTCAAGCATAAGGAAATAAATGTATGATACAACTAAAACATGTAACAAGCTTCTTTGGCTATTAAAAAGAACACCTTGAATTGTAATGTTTAACCAGATTGAGGAGGTTGTAATAGAGAGGAACAAAACGAGAGCTAAGAATGCTTAAAAGAGGAGGAGCCACCAAATCTCAATGTCTTTACCAAACAGAGGAATGATAAGATATCCTCCCTCAAATCAGTACTCATTAACACAACTAATTGAGTAAATGTTGGACAAAGAGGTTTCAACGTGTGGAGGAAAGGCAACTAGACAAATTTATTACACTAAAAACCATCTAAAATACATGACAATGCTCATACCACTAAGGTTGCCTCAGTAGGATTGATTTTTGAATTGAATTTTCTATGATATCTCTTTCCTAGATGGGAGGGTAAACTAATGAATTATTTGGTCCAGGAACCACCATGCAAACCTCCTTTTTTTAAGTCCCCTATTGTATTTTTCAAGTAAAGAGACCATTTTTATAATCTATTCGAAAAATGTTCTATATGACTTAACTTTTATGTAATATAGCCTTCCCATTTGGATGGAAAGGTAATGAGTTGTATTATTGGTGTAAAATTGAAAGACAACTCAATGTTCAAGATCCCCTTGCGGAAAAGGGAAATGCAACGGGATATGGTATATTTGGTGCATTCATCAGAAAGGAAAAGAAGTATTTACTCCAGAATTAATAAGTTTCTATGTTCGAAGGACCAAATAAGAATTCTAAAGAATGAATAGGAATATGAGGTGAAGTTTCTCCCATTCACCTTATCAAACCACAGTCTTATTGAAATGGTCTTTTACCTAATAGGCAAGGAAGAGAAGCAGAAACAGAAGTTCATAAAAATTAATAAATTGAATGTCTATCACTTGAAGTAGAAAAAATACTTGAAGCAATAAAAACAATTTGTACAATTAATATATTTACCTCCTCCTTACAGTGATATATACAGAAATGCGAATAGGCTATGGAAGCGATTCAGAAAATTTTCAAAATATAGGGAAGAGAGAACTTTTGCAAGAAAAAGAGATTTAGGAGAGCTCAAGGACAAATGATCAAGGCTGACACAAAAATTCAAAGAAAATCATATGACAAAGATATTTCAAATAAGTTAAACAGAGTAAGAGTTGAGGTGAGACCATAAGGGCGAAAAAATTTGGTTTATGGAAGGGGATAAGCATATTAAATACTTTTGAAAAGTCATCAAAGCTAAGAAGACTAGTGAAAATGTAGAGACAATTCAGAATAGAAGAGAACTAGTGAAAGAGTTAGATAAAATTACAAAGGCTTTATTTGAATGTGCTAGAAGAATCTCTTCTCGTCTACTATAACTAATGAAGAAATTGAGGAAAAGAAGAGAATTTGTGAAAACATGGTGCCTAGAGAAAAATCTCAAGGGGATGCTCTGAAGTTAGATGGGAATATTACAAGGGATGAAGTAGCATTGGCACTAAATAACATGAAAAATGATAAATCTTCTAGCTGGGATGGACTTCCAATGGAGTTCCACAAAGATAATGAGGACTAGATTGTTGAAGACTCACTCAATCTCTATAGAGAGGACCTTGAAGTTGGGGCTTATAGGATCACATGAATAAAGGGATTGTCAAATTGATACCTAAAGAAGGGGATAAGCAATCATTCAAGAACTAGAGAACAATCGCCCTACTTAACTTATAATTCAAGATATTGGCTAAAATCTTAGCCTCTAGATTAAAGAAGGTGCCTCCACTAATTGCGATAGAAACTCAAAATAGATTTGTAGAACAAAGCTATATCTTGCATAATTTTATAACCAGTTTCGATGAAATGCAGCACGCTAAGATAACAGGACATAATGCTTGTATAGCTCTAATAGACTCTGAGAAAGCCTAAGACAGAATTGAATGGGGGCTTATTGAATAAATGATGAGAATAATAGGCTCGAGAGAGAATTATATAATAATTATGATGGTTTTATAATTTTATTCGAGAATACATCTTCCCGGATGGAAATAAATGGGGGGTTATCTGTTGTATTTGACCTTACGAGATCTACTCGTCAAGGGTGTCCCATAGCTGAGGCCATACATCATCTTCTTAGAGATAAACGGTATGTTCCTCTAGTGAAAGGAATACAACTTCCCAATGAGCAGCAATTTATATAGGTTTAGTTTGCAGATCACAATGCTCTTTTCCTGATGGTAGGATTCTTCATTTGGATGTTATTTGCTTCCTTGTAAACAAGAAAGTTACTAAACATGCATGGATCAAAACAGCAAAAACTTTGGACTGGTGCACCATCATACAAGATTTTGCAACATAGTACAAGAACTAGATGAAGAGATAACATTACTAATAGTCATGTCCCTATGAATTGTAATGTGCCATATATATGCTAGTGCCATTGTATCATATAAGGCTATGTACCATACAAGAAGAGAGAAAGAAAGAAAGAAAGAAATCATTTAATGTCCATGGCTGACCAAAAGTAGGTCAATGGGACTTGAGAGTACATCAAATTGCAATCGAAAGTTCTATGAAGAGAAAGTTACAGAGGCCCGCAAAGGGGAAAAACCAAAAACAAAAATACAATACCATTGGGGACTACCAACATGTGGTCAAGAAACCAATACAAAAATAGCCAAGAAGGGGGGAAAAGAACCCCAAAGACCATAAGTTGAGGAGTGCTAGAGAGACAAGAAAGTCTTGTCAAGTATCATAGTTTGGGCTCGAAATGGAGGAGTCAATCATCGTCGATCATTGTGAAATGACCGATACAAGATCTAATAGTGCTCATTGGGGAGTGGTTGTGGCCGAAGGGCCAAGCTAGGAGATTCTAAGAGGAAGCAAGGCACTCCCTCTAGAATCACACCCAACACCCAAGGTCAAAGTATTAGTGAAGAAGCTTGTAATATGCGTCTATCCCTATGACTTGAGGGGGCTAGAGAGAAGTAGATCTATGTCGTCGAGAAGGAGCCAAACCGCGCCGCCGAGAAGAAGCAGAACCACGTTGCCAAGTGGAAATGTGTTGGGATAGAAGTTGTGAGAAATGTCATCTCACATGTCTATCTGCATCTATGTGCGAAGTAGCGGTATCCAAGGGTTGTTTAGAGCCACTAGTCTCCTAGATGGGTTGGAAGGAGGAGGTGAAAGAAAGAAAGAGAATAAAGTAAACCAAAGGAATTGGAGAGAAGTAGTATTTCCAATTCCTAATGCTACTTGTACTTCGTGGATCCCTCTGATTGGAAAGCGTTGCGAATATTGAATAAAGAAAAGAGTTACAATCGAAAATACTTGCCTACTTATATGGATGTATGTTGTGTGGAATCTAATGCCCCCTTGTTTCTTTGTTCACCATTTTTATGTCTCTAAATTATCTCTAACTAGGATTAAGATCCCATAAGTCGATGTAGTTACATCCTACTTGTGCCAACATTTGATTTTGTTGTGAGAACCCTAGTTAACTAGTGCCCCAAAAGAAAATATCCATTGTGGTTAACGAAGCCTACATTGATAGAGCTAGCCCGGTAGCTTGAATAAATATTTTAGAAATAAGGCAAAAAAAACTACTAAGGCATATTCAATGGTAAGAGTCAAATTCTTAAGATCACAAGATAAAGAGTTTTGGAGGTCATCCCAACACTTGCATTGGCCTTGGTTACTTAGGAGAGCAATCTTTAAAATCTTGTAGGTTTATTATAGATAGATTTATCAAGTGGCCTCCAATAAAGTTACAAGCATAGTTCACAAACTCGCTGAGTACTCGCCAAAAACTCGACAAAGTACTCATTGAAACTTGCCAAAAACTTAGCGAGTCTAACAACTTGACTCGCCACACCAGCAATATGTCAAAATCACGAAAAAAAACATGGGTTAAACACTCCAAAAACTCTATTTTTTTGGCTTTATAAGCATTTTTTTGCCTTTTAAAAAATTATGAAAATGGTGTGCGCCATGAAAGTCTATGTGGTTTTGAAGGTCTTCATTTGGGCTTGGTGGCTAGGGATCCACCTCTCGACCTCGCCCTGTATCACGACAAGGAACGCGCCAAGGCTGCTGCACCCGAACCTCGCGAGGGGCACTGCCCTTCGACCCTACTGGGGTGTTGCCCCTCAACCCCGCTGGGGGTGTTGCCCCCAAACCCCCACAAGGGGCACTGCCCGTAGACCCTCAACCAAACTCATTTGGTACATTTTCTAGCTATATTTTGCATAAAATTTATGTTTTTTTCAAAAATTTAAGTGGTTTTTAAGTTGTTGAATTTTGCCGAATACTCTCCAAGTCAGAAATTTGGGCTTGCCGAGTACTCTCCGAGTCTGAGTCTTCGAACTATGGTTACAACTATTGTAAGATATTGCCAAACCTTCGACTTGGGCCATAGATTATTGGTTTGAAACCACATTAGATTCTCATTCATTGTTATGTGACCTTTCCAAGGTTGGATAAGCTTTGACAAGAAGAAAGTCAAATTTCAAAAAGAAGGAAGAGGTAGATTGTTGAGTTGGGTGTTGCTCCTTACCCATATTCTCTTTGTGGAGATGGGGTTGTCCCTAGATTGTAAAATATTTATTTAGGGGACAAGGCACCTAAGGCATGGTGCAATAAAAAGAGAGGGATCCACGAAGTGAGACTCTTGATAAAGTAAATCAGTTATGATAATTGGGGTAGATAAAAATGGGATTAGAGGCAACAAAAACATGTACAAGAGAAAAGAAAAAGAATAAAGAGGTAAATGAGAAGTAATAAGAGTTGGAAAGAAAAAGAGTAAAGTACGAAAGAAAAAGGTTGGAAAGGCACACACATGAACAAAAACAAATCAAAAGCTCTAAAAAATTATAAGTTGATAGGCAAAATACAAACAAGAGCAAATGTTAACAATGACAAATCTGGAGCTCCAGAAAATTCTAAAATAATATTTAAAAAATAAGAGAAAATATTAACAGCAAACCTAAACCTCTAATCATAGAAGATCTGCCAATCAGGACCAAAGTGAGAAAGGAAAAAGATGAGATAGAAGATTGAGATGAGGAAGAGATAAGTTCTCACAAGAAGATAATACTAAGAGAAGTGATGAGAGAGAAGATAGTGGTAATAGAATTTAGAGATGGGGACAAGGAAGAGGTGGAACTCCTTGGAGTGATAGACCAAGAGGTACATCTCTTTGACCCATTCAAAGAGATAATAGAAGAAAAGTTAGTAGATAAAGAAAATGGAGAACTAGTAGATAATGTAGAAGTATGCCACCTAATATTCGGCCATACCAATATCCTTTTGTGCAGAAGACCAAGATTGAACAAATAGCGTAAGAATTGCTATAGGGGTCATACAACCTAGTGTCAGCCCATACTCTTCTCTAGTCCTCATTCAAAAAAAGGATGTTTCCTTGTGTTTATGTGTAGATTTCCAGGAATTAAACAAAGTCACAATCAAGGATACGTCCCAATTCTTGTGATTGATAAGTTGCTCAATGAATTGAATGGGGCTGATTTCTTTTCCAAAATAGATTTACAATCCGGCTATCACCAAATCCGCTTGCATGAAGTGGATATTCCTAAGACCGCCTTCCACGCTCATGAGGGCCACTATGAAATTTTGGTTATGCTATTTTTTGTAGGTTTCTCTAGATATCATCATATTGATAAGAAAAACTGTCCCAAAACCACATGTACCATCTTATAAGGGTCATACATATACAATGTGATGTCATTTGAACAACAAAATGCCCCAACAATGTTTAGTTTAAGACTATAGTAAATACATTTAGAGAGTTTTCACACAAATTTATGGAGGTATATTTAGATGAATGGACAATTTATGGGTTGTTCAAAGATCATGCACAAATGTTGAGATCAATGTTCAAGAGATGTCGACAATTAGGAATAGCATTGAATTGAAGGAAAACATAAGAAATGTTTATTTGCTACACCATTCAAGACAGAAGTTGGTAGTATTCTTCATTTGGATGTTATGTGCTTCCTCATAGACAGATCAAAGCAATGGCAGTTATGGACCTGGGCTGCATCGTACAGTGCTTCACAGCATAATCCAAGTACTTAGACGAAGAGGACATGACAAATAGCCATGTCCCTAAGAGTTATGGATTGAGGCATTATACATGCCATTAGATTATGTAAGACAATGTACCATATAAGAAGTGAGTGGAGTATAGAAGAGGAGTTAGAGAGAAGTAGCATATGGTGACTTTTAAAAAATTGTAATATTGAATAAAGAGAAGAGTTACCATAGGAAATACTTGTGTGGATGTATGTATGTGTGGAATTTAGTACCCGCTTCTTTCTTTGCTCAATGTATGCTTTCCAATATAAGTAATGCAGTTGTGATCTCTTTTTCTGTGTATCTCCATTAGCTCTAACTGGTGTCAAGTTCCTTAAGTTGGTGTAGTTACATCCGACTTATGCAACACTTTCCTCAATCGGAACAGGATAACATAAATAATATGTGAAAAAAAATTAGATAATATGCATCCAAAATCTTTGTCAACAAATCACATATGCTTGGCTGGTCACAAACCTCCCCCAGTTGGTTGATAGATCCATGTTGGCAGTGCCTTGGGCCAAGAAAGATAATCAAATATCTAGTTATTCTGTTTACACCAACCCCTCCATTCAAAGATGGGTGGGAATGAACTGTTACTATATCAAGCAAGAAAATGGAGAAATGGTAAGGCCACTTGCTGTCCTTGGCTAGAAGATTCAGGTTTGTCAAAAAGTCTTCTCGTCTTGTAACATATATTAGGCTTCTTGTTGGATGTCCAAGGATTTTCACTTTGATCAAATGCATAAGTATGTTAGACAATTTTTGCAGTGTAATGGTAAAGGTGAGAAAAAGGCATGCAATTAATTGACGAATTTGTACTAGGCCAAGGCCTACAGGAAGCTCCAGTCTCATAGACCTAAAATTCCAAGGGATAACACTTACAATATAATGGGTTATAAAATGTAGGTCAGAGGACATGTCATGGAAGATTTTAGTAAGAAATAATATTAGTTGAGCTAATTCAAAAAGGGAGAAATCGGTGAACAAGAATGAACAAAATTGATATCATGTTTCCAGACTTTGCTTGCAGGGTAGAAGATTCGATCATGTTTAAAACTTTGTAAAGTGTCGAAATGAGTTATGCAATTTTTTTTGGTTCCATTTTTCAAACATTTAGGTAAGAGAAGTCAATCTTACAAATCATTGTGACGGAACCTTTCCTGTAGGCATAATGTTGTACCCCTAAGAATTTTTTCACAGTGACTTTACCCCATCAAAATCCTTTGCTAGTCAAATTCAAATCACTGCAATTGCCCATCTACAAGATGGTTTATGCAGATTTATCAGGGTAAGGGGATTATTTTTCACAACAAAGGAACAATATTGAAAGAGCAGTTTCAAAGTACTCATGCAGCAGCAGAAGATAAGATTTCACTTGAAGGGAGGATCCGCCATGAATGATTGCAAAGCTACACCACAAAGGAAGGTTTGTAAATTTAAAGTTGACAAAGGAAGCATGACCATTGTCTGTTGTGCGCCCAGAAGAAGGAAACCAGAGTTTGAAAAACAAAAGTTACATGCCTAGTTCATTGGTGTGTGCCAGATGATCTAGAAAATTAACAGGTTTCAAAGACCAATTGCAGGACGGTGTGGAAGCACACACTGATATAGAAGCAGAACATATTTTTGAAGTCAATATCCATAAAAAAAAAAGGCAAGAGAGGCCCAGTCATTTTAACTGTGTATATAAAACTTTGCACAGGATACTAAAATGAGGCTTTCCTTAATGTTTTTGTAGCTTTTCTTCTAGATGTCTCACCCATATTAGCACAACACTTGCACAGCAATGGCAGAGTTTGGCTAGAGTGAAAATGTATTTCGATTGCTTAGGTCAAGAATGGGAAAAACTTAGCAATTTGATATTTATACATATATAATATGTATGACAAAAAGAAAAAACATTTTTTCCCTTTTTTGGATTACTGGTGTTTAATTCACTTTTATTTTTTCCAATTGCAAATCATCTTATTGAATTACATGCAGGTTTCACCAAATAATTGCTAGTTTGAGCAGTGTGCTGAGAGGTGTACCCAAACAGCATGGTTTACCAGCAAGGCATATCTAAAACGTGTTATAAAGATTGCTACTACTTTGATCTCTCCTAAACTCACAAATCTAGTACCAAGCTTGAAACAGCCAATATTCCATAGCCCCATAGTAAAAGACAGTTAAAACTTATATAGAAATCTACATTTTTTTAGCAGATTTGAATATTTTTTAGCAATATTTGGCTATGCCTATTGAAATCAAAATTGCTTGTTATTGAAAACATCTTGATTCTGTCTCTTAGAGCAAAGGTTCAGAAGTTACCCTTTCTAATCTTTACATGATAGAATTTCCATTGTGACCCTATTATTCGTTTGATGTAATTCTTATGTTCTTTATTGTAAAAGAAAAAATAGGTAATCAAAAAAGTATCCATTTATTCAGGCAGCAACTTGGGATGATTTCTGACAAAATATAAAAAAAAACTCATAGGTCAACTTGCCGGGGGTGCAATTCCTCCACTGTTGATCAGAATTTGAAATGATTAAGGCATAATAAAATTTATGATGTGTATACCGGAAACCACTTTGAAAGGCCAAAAGTTTGCATACATATTAACCTAGACGAAATTCTCGAGAAACCGAAATTTTGTCTTTCGTGGCCTTCATGTGGCAACAGATTATTCTCTCAAGTTCCTTGGGTAGCCTTTGTCACATAGATTTTCAGATTCCTGGGCAATTTGTTTCAGTTTGTATTTTTTAACTTTCAATTTCCTACTAAATATAGTTATAAAGGAATTGTCGTCCATGTGTAAAAAGGCAGAATGTTGTAGCTTCACATATGTTCTCGTTGCAGTATCATCTTTGTTCCTTGAATACTTTTCTTTTGATTTCTTGCTTTCATATCCCAAACTATGACGGTAAGAGAGAGTTGCAAATCAATCCAGCTCATTGGTAGTTAAAAATATTAACATGAACCTTAACATTGAAAAAAGGGGCGTACAGTAAACAGATTATATGATAAAACCATCTAAGGGCAACAAAAAGAAAAAGAAATAATCCTTACCGATCCACAATCCGCTTAACTAAATACACATCTCAGAGCTTCTTATATTTTCTAACTTTTTTTCCATTCTTTGTTCCCTTAGGAAACATACCCACAAAACTTATACATATTATGAAGATCTAATCAAGCACAATAAGATCAGCCCCAGATAAATTACACAGAAAGTTGGTTGACCTACTCTAAAATCCGCAAAACAGACAACATATAATTTACAGGAGAACAGTATATAATATATCATACAAACATATATTCATACCTCTGTGTGATGGAGATGCAGATACGATTGCATCGGGCACTTCAACTACTTTTTTCTTCTTATTATTCTTCATCGCCCTCGTCCATCCATATCCAACATTTTATTTATTTGTATGTATTGGAGAGCTTGTATGAGTGCCAATGATAAGCGTAAACAAAGGTATTTCTATGGAGGAAGCGGTGCTATCGTTTGACAAAATCATTAAAAAAATTGAGAGCTTTTCCAGTTTGTAGGAAGTCGAGTTGACTGTAAATTTATAATCTGAGAAGGTGGTCGCTCCTTGTGGGAGAAGTCACGTCCATTATTGGTTTCTCTCGATTGTAGGTATTCTAAATTCCCAACCGTATGTTTAATAACCCGTGATTTCTTTATTGAAAAGGGGTTTTTTTGGGGGGGTCTATTGATTAATACTAGCAATTGGACCCATACGTTCAATAGGCACGCTGATAATTTTTTTGTGACGACTGTAATTTTGTTAGAGTTAGATAAATTTGGCACAAGTTTTCCAGTGTTGAATAGTTGTAGTCAAGGGGGCAATTGTAGTGGCAACCCAATTGTGGCTTGTGGCGAAGTCTTGATGGCCAAGCATAGAATCAACCTGTACAAATTTTCAAGTCTGCATTGAATTTGAGAACAAGCATTACAAGATCCTAGTTTTTAACGAATTGATTCATCAAGGTATCAACATTCATACCCTCTCCTCAGTCAAGAGCTAAGTACACTCTTTAAAATCAATTTCTTAAAATAACATTATTTTACATGCTTTATCATTCCCAATTGCCATTGATTTAATCTAGTTTAATTTGTGTCTAATCGGGTGCATTTATTTAATTAGCCTAGATTAACCCTAAGGAAATAGTATTTTCCTTTAAACACATTTAATTAGTAGTAATAATCAACACCAACAACTTTGAAGTGATAAGTAATAGTGTTATAGTATTAAAATGCATAGTCTTTGAATGCCCCAATGCACCCACAACTATTGGGTCTATTCTGGAATAATCAAAATTATTTTAGGACTATTCATTGTTGTAGATAATATCATGTGAGTCAAACTTGACACAAAGCCAACAAGATAAAGAGTAATAATAGCATAAACCAAGAGATTAAAAATCATATTAGAGCTATGAAAATCCTTCGAGGACATTATTTGAACTCTGGAAAGATCGGGATGATTGAAAATGTTTTTCTTTGATACTTTAATATCAAATCATCATGAATTCACCCAACAACTTATCTATGAAATGAAATCTTAAATACAAGAATTATGACAAGTACGTAAAAAAAATTATATTCATTCAAATGGTTTTATATCATTTATTATGCATTTCTTCTAAATATAGTAATATTGAATAAGTTTGAAAATTATCGTATCATTCCATAGAGTACAAACACTAATATGTTTTGACGTCATCTACGAACTCAAAAGTAACAATTATATTGGGGGGTTTGGATCCCATCAATTCTATTATGGGACCCAACTCTATTCTCTAGATTATAACTACAACATCAGACAAAATTTCTCTTCCATTCAAGTGTAGACGGGGTCGATGTTGGCCAAAGTTGATGGTTACAACTTTACAACTGCTAGTTGCATTTACTTAAAAGAGATCCTAAGACCTTTTTAAATAGATCCATAGCCCGTCATTATGACATTCCATGAGGCCGCAATCCTTTGAGACATTTTGTCAAACAGTTCACACACGCCTTGTGTGTGCTTCTAAACTTTGCATACGCATCAAGCAAGGCAATTGCATCATCTAACAAAATTCATCTATCCTCCAAGCTTTAATGGATGCCCATACCTTGTAATCGCGGCATTCTTTGATAGTCATAATTTTTTGAGGTGTTTTGACAAACAGTTCACAAAGTAGGAAATTCTAATTATCTTTTATCCATAACAATTAAGGTTTAGCAAATATTTAAGAGGATAAAGGATTTTTTTCAGAGTAAATCCTCATTTGCATGCAAAGAAGTTCAAGAATGTTAAAAATGCAATTTGTGTGAAACTTAAATAAAGAATTTTAGCATTAAAAGGGCGCAATATTATCATGAAGACCCTCAATTGTGATTAGCAAAATTGTAAACTATTGATACTATATATAATATTTACAGGTTTGTTAGAGTCCATTTCCTCTAAACTTTGATGTCGTTTAATAGCTAATTTCCTTTGTGTAATGTGAATGATTGCTTTTGGTTGTAAATGCATACATGGAAAAAAAAAACTAACATAGTTACAACAAAAAGTATGCAATTACATTATTATGGAGGAAATATTGTCTTTAATTTGCCTAATGTTAATACAGAATTTATTTCAATGTTTTAACTATAGCTTCGGACACTTTTTATATTATTATGATGCCTCACAACAAAGAAAACAAACATACCTCTTTCTAATTCATATTATTGTACATCGTTGCACCTCTAGGTGCTATTTCTAGTTGGTAGACACATGTAACATCCAAATCCGAAATGACAAAAAGTAACTAAGTTTTCACAACGGTATTTTTTTTTTTCTTTACTAAGTAATCAAATATAAAAGTAATTCATCTATAATCCAATACAACATTTTTCATTTTATCATAAACATGATCTCATTTTCATAGAACTGAAAGAAATGATATACATTAAACACTTTGTTTTCTAACAAATGAAATTTTCTTGAATCAACAAATATTGGAAACATACCATTAACATGCATCTCGATTGTCGATCCATCACATTCAAGACTCGGCATTCCTCAGTATTTGGAAGAGAAAGTATCTTCAAGGAGCTTAACCTCCAACCACAGACCGTCGGTCTCCCGCACTCCTTCCTAACCGGAAGTGGCCCTACCCTACTCAAGAGGATAGACTTAGGATAACCATTGGTGTTTGCCATCTGAGCTCTGGTGTTGTAACCTACGTGTCTTGTTGTCGTGTAGATCCCTAGATACCCTCTAGTCATGCACGACACTCCACAAGAAACGCCATCTAGTTACGGTGAACGTTCGATGCACTTGAGGATAGTACACCACCTTGGCCAAAGGATTTGTTTTTAAATTAGCGTTCTAAGAACGCATGAACTTGGTTCACCCACCCTACTCGACTTGAACTGGTCGAAATCCTACAGTTTTCTATTAGTATAGTTTGAACTAATTGACGACCTTGATGACCTCAAAGGTTTAGGATTTCCTCCTGTAATAGCACATGGCGCAACATTTACTCTAATCCCGAGTTCGTAGTTTCAAAACCCATTGTCATGTAAAAACATTGTTTATAAGCACCCACTCCTAAGTGGTTTCATATTTGTTTACTCAGTTTCCAAATTTGCACAACTTACTCAAATATTTAAAACCATTTCCTGTTATCCCGAAATTCGAGGATTCTAGACTCATATGGTCTACAAAGTAAAACGATACTAGTACCATTGCATGCAACGTAATCTCGACTCACATATAGGTTTTCAACTTTAATTGTTCATTTCAGAACCATGACGATTTCCTTATCATTACTAATACTTTATCTTCCTACTCCTCTTTCCGTGTCATTAGTTTCACATGGTTCATCAAGATGAGAGTCGTAAATAAAATATAAATGGTTTTGAAATCTTTCTTATGTCAATAGAGATGACCAACGCATGATCGACCTCTAACTAAAGATGTATGACGGATAAGACCTCAGCTGTTTACAATTGCATTTTTTGGCTATCAAACATACTAAATTTTACGTCAAAACATGCTTAAAAACTATGGTTTTGACTCCTACACAGCATGCACGTGGAGCAACGTGTTTACTCGCTGTGGAGCTATCGTTCAAGGAAGGTAAATTACATCTAGCATCATGACGAGTTCGTTCCTAAATGTATATACATTAGAGAACTGCGTTCTTTCATTATACTGTGTCATTCATGACAAGAAATGTTACAGTTTTTGAGTTCACGAATTCTAGAAGACAGCAATACTTCTATTTCTGAGTTTTTAAATCACAAACACTGCAATGAGGTAGCAATACTTCTATTTCTGAGTTTTTAAATCTCAAAACACAGTAATGAGACAGCAATACTTCTATTTCTGAGTTTTTAAATCTCAAAACACAGTAATGATACCATTTTAATGACCAACTTCACACAGAACTCATGATAGAGGACAAAGTCATCATATTTGATTGATTGAACGTATTTATTCATGCTCAGCTAAGACACATTTACAGACCTACGCTGAAAAAAAGAAGGTATGGGAAACAAACCTGTCGACGGACTAAAGTTTGTTGTGGCTAGATCCCCGTACTCCTCAAGCAAAACGTGCCTCCTCCGGACTCCTATCCCAATCGCTGCCGATTGCTACACAAGACAACGATAGTTTCTCTTTTTACTCTCCTCTCACTCCTAAACCTTGCGAAACTACTTCCTCACACAGCGACTGCCTACAAACATCTATCCTCTCTTCACACAGCTATCCTCTCTACACACAGTTATGCTCTCTTCCCATAGCTATGCTCTCTACACACAGTTATGCTCTCTTCCCACAGCTATGCTCTCTTCTCACAGTTATGCTCTCTACAGAGCGTTCTCCTCTCTACACAGCAAAAACAATTTTTTTAACTATCTTCCGCACTCCATAAAATCTCTCCCTTACTTCCCGTTTTCTTTCTGCCGACCCTCCTATATTCTCTCCATACGGTGGAGTATAATCCTCCTTTCTAAACAGCGACACCCCCTTTTCTGCCTACTCTCCTTCGCAATTACTACTCCTCTTCTCTCTTACTTCCCACGACGGCCTTTCCCCTGGATTTCTCCCACTCTACATCAAATATTTCCTTCTCTATCGACCACCTGTCTAACTTCCCAACTGCGTAGCCAGCTTCTGCCGTTTTCCTCTTGCTCTTCACAACCACCCACTCCTATGCCTTCGCGCCCACCTTAATGATGGGGCCTCTGCCATAAACTGCGGTTTCTCACAACTCCAACGTCCATCCCTCTCTCTCTCGCCTATGGTTAGAGTGGTTAAAACATTAAAAGACCACTGAAAACTGCCAAAACTCAGGAAAGTTGTTTAACTGAGTAAAACTGACCTCAAAACTTACTATGACCACAAGAAGTTAAAGTTCCTTCGATGATGTGGCTTACCAAAGGACATAACAACTCCGTCCTTACTAGAACAAAAAGGTATCAACCTTCCAAAACCAACTTAATATTTGAATTGAGGAGTTAAAGTTCGACACGGCGGTGGTTACGAAATGGTTTGAGCATCGTTGGGGTCGAGAAGGAAAGAGAGACAAAGACCATTTTATTAAGAAAACACAAGGTCAGATTGGCAACAACTCGCGGTCAAAGTTAGAAGAAAAGACTCACGTTAAACGACGACCATAATAAATTATTTCACGCTATGGCTTCAAATCGACATTCGTCGATCTACAAGAATAGAATAAATTCACAACACAAGTTCGACGCGTTTTACGACAATCACGACGGATTGATTGAAACGCAAACGAGCTCTTACAACGTTAGACGCACAAAGCTGACTTCTCGCGTCTTTCGACTACGAGACATGATTTACAATTTCGCCACAAGATGGTTCATTAAATACTTATAAACGAAAATAATAAACGTCTAAATAAGTTGACTTGTTATGACGGACTTACCACGACATCGACGACTCCAAGATTCTATATGACGACTTTCGACTAGGATGTTATACTTTATCCTTTGACGTCGACATCTAGTTAACTAACCCAACTGACAAACAAGACTAACTTGATGGTTCCAAGGTTTATCTACCTATTTGGCGTTCTCATTAACAAACACCCATGGTTAATTTCCAGAGTCTATACTCTCTCTCGAAGATACTTTCTCTTCCCGTCGAACACGGTCCACCTGTTCCTGCATCGACAGACTCACATACAATTTTGTGGTCAAAGCACCTATGATCCAAATATAATATATCCAAACATCATTGCATTTATTATAAAGACATTTAGTCTACAATATCACCTTGATCTTATTCATTAGATTCCACAATTTCATATAACAACTTTGTAAGGTAAATCGTCAGTTTCCATGTCTTTCACAACATATTAAATTACTGAAATTTGCAAGAAAGTAAATAGCATAATTGTTTCCGAAAAGAGGGATGTAACAACACAACAAACAATATACCCTTCTGCACTCTGTTGGTTCAGAAGCTGAATTTTGAACCAAATTCAGACAATTTTTTAAGTATAAAAATTGGTTGAATAGAAGAGGCAAGGGACTTGAAATTCACTTATCAATAGGCTGATTATTTTACAAACCCATTGAGATATCCAAAAATGGCTAGGCAGAAGACAACAGTTCCAAGGAAGAGAACTGGTACTGCTGTTGCTTCCACTTTTGCTGTTGAATCTTCCAGTGTTGGTGCAAGGGGCACTCGACATGCATCCAAAAGGTAGTTTGGTGAGGGTCCACATGCTGTGAGAAAGCCTCACTGGTTTAAACCAGGAACTGGTCCTCTTAGAGAGATCAGATGTAATTAGAGGAACTTTGAGCTGCTTATCCCAGCTCTTCCATTTGCAAGGACTGTGAGGGAGGTGGTTGCACATTAAACATTAGTCGGTTACTCATTCTTTTGCTCTAGGGATTTCTCACTGTCACCTCTTTATTTTCTTCCTTGTCAGAGGCAAGTGTGGCCTTAAGCATTGTCAATCACCACCACCTAGGCATGATGTTAGTAGACAAGAGCTATGGGAAGAACTGTCTTTTATAGGTGAGCTATAAAAATTGTGGGAGTTGGCAACAAATATCTAAAATAGACATGTTAAAATTGAAATCATATATGATCAGATATGCCAGCGACTAATTTGATCAAAGATTTATTTTGCAGCTACTAGACTTTGATTAAAGAGTTTATTTTATCTGACTTTGCAAAGATATTTTGGCCAACTGCTAGGAAGAAGTTGGTTTAATCTTTAATGAATGTTTATTTCACTTTTAACTGTGAGCCTTTTTAGTTGAATAATGAATATTTATTTCACTTTAACTGTGAGTCTTTTTAGTTGAATAAGAGCTTGCCTTGTGATTGATTTAAAGAAAATAGTTTATATGTTTTTTTATTTAGATATTCTATGGAGATTTTGTATCCTAACCTATTTGATGTCAACACATCTTATTCAATATGTGTATGGAGTTGGTGTACTTGACAACAATTTGACATTAAATCCTATCCATCAATTTTTAAAATTTTATGATCAATATTTTTTAAAATAGTTATGGTGGTAAAAAGTCAAATGCCTCACCCAACTAATAAAGAGATGTAAATGATTATTTAAGTAATATTGATTTAAAGATTGTAAGGTTAAGATTTCTTCTTGCTCAATGTTATAGAAAACAAATATATTTTATAAAAGAGAAAAAAATATGACTATTTTTTTAAATGCTAAGAATAAGACAACAATAAAATAAAATAGTCATAAATGCAAAATGAACTTTTTTTTGTTTCTTATCATTTATAGTATTGTTTCTAAAATCTTTTATAAAATAGGAAAAAATATTACTATTTTTTTCAAATGTTAGGAATGACAAAATAAATTAAAATAGTCATAAATGTAAAGTGATTTTTTTTGTTTCTTATCGTTTATGGTATTATTTCAAAAATTTATGGTCAAGATCTATTTTATGGTAGTCCTTTAATCTGGACCCTTTATCTATATAATCCATCATGTGCTTCTCACATAGGGAACGCTTATCAGCATAAAAAAATACTGTCACTGCAACTATTTACTAGCAATTGCACTTTAGTGTGCAATGGGTACACCGAAATTGAAAGAGTGTGGGTGGATTTTATTTTCACAATCAACCACAGTTGATTTCATTTTGTAAATCTTCCATGTTTCTTCATATATTTTTTTCATATAAAATGTATTTATAATCATCAAATAAATATATGTCTATCAAATAAAATGTTTACATTTATTTAAGGGGGAATGGAATAACATGGAATGAAGGACTTGTTTACATGGGGCTTAGAGATCTAAATTCTCAGAATATGTTGATTGCCAACATTGACTTCCATATAAAGTGAAGAAAAAGACACACAAGCTGCATGTATGTCTTTTTAGATGAAAACTATTTTTTTTGGTATGAACACTATGTATTTCACTCCAAGAGTGTTGTATGATTCCAAAGTAAGCAAGAAAACTTGTCATCTCTTAAAAAATAGTGAACCTAGAACAATAATTCTACAAATCAGCACAATGAGGGTACTATAAAATCAAATATTCATGCTTTAAGCCCTTTAATTTTTACTTAGAAAGTTCAAAAATTATAGAAATAAATGTTTCAACTACTGTAAAAACACTGTAATTGGTTTCTAGTAGTTGAAATCAATGTCGTTTTGCCATTTTTAAAGAAAGGACACTAGAAAGTTGACACTCAGCTAGACATTCTAAATTATTTGTTTTTCCTCCATTACACAGTTACCCATAGCAACACCCATACAGAGAACTTTCTTCAATTGGAACTTGATCGTAGCTTTGGTTTCATTCACTTTCCCCTGCAATGACTGTTGGTGTGACACAAAAGTGGGAAATTTACCTGCCTTATTTAGACAAAGACCAAGAAGTCAAGGAATCTACTCAATAATTGCTTTTGATGCAAGAAAAGCATGATATTTCATTGCAAGATTCTTAACCAGCCTCGTGTTCTTGTTCATTTTATTTAATCCTTTCACATCCATGTATTCCAAACCTATTTTCTTAGCCTATCATTTTGTTGAAGGTCAAAAATTAGATTGTAGTCAAAGTTTTTTTAGACATGTTGAAGTCTAGACTTTCCATAATATTGGAGTATCCTATAAGTTGTAGGTAGGTTTTACACATAACAACAATTAGTAAAAAGCACGGAGTATTCATGTAAGTGTAGAAAATAAAGCGGAATGCATAGTTAGAAAAATCACCAAGACTCACGAGTTAATTAGCAGCTGAGGACTACAATTAGTTTCATAAGGTCTGCCAATCATTTTATAATGAACAATAGAAACAAATGTTTAGCACAAGAAATATGCAAAAAAAATAAATGAAAATTGCCTAATGGACACAAAATATTCAAAGGGTTTAACACCTATTGAATTTTTTTGTGAAAAAGAAAAATATAGTTGATTCCTACTATATACAGGTAAGACCTCATTGTTGAAAAGAAATATCATGTTGTATTCTGAAAATATGTAGAGCAAAAGGGGGTCCAATTAAGAGGACAGAAGAAAATTTAGATTTGTATGCTCGCAATCTAGGCATGAGACGCCTTGCGTGCAACACATAAGTGGCAGGAACAATTGTCTTGATGTTGTGTAATGTAGCCAATAGGGCTTCCTTGCAAAGTTTTTGTTTGCAAAGGATATTAAGCCTTGGTGGATATGGGGTTAGTGAGCATATCCTCTCATGTATGTTATAAATTCCATTGTAGTGATTAGATTTCTAGTAAAGCGTCTAATGTATAACAAAATGGAGTGCTCTATTAAATGTCCTATAAGAGAAGCAATTAGGATTGAAAAGTGAATCTCTATCTTTCTCTCATTCTCTATTTTCCCTCTCTCTCTTTGTGTATGGGAAAACCATATCCTTATTTACGTATAATGTTGAACTAAAATTTGTGGATTCAAAGTACTTTTTAATTTCAAGAAGAAAACATGCCTACATGCATAACCTTCCTATGATTAATTATTTTCAAATTTTACATTTACTCCCCATGACAATTGAAGAGACATTTCCTAAAACACAAATTCATTGCCCTTCATGGGATTACAAAACTAAGCTTAATTGCATAAACATACTGGCAAAAAGTGTTTCATTATGTGATAGACTTGGGGCTATGGTCAAGCATTATAATGGAAAACCCTACATTAAAGATTATGCTATGGTACTTTTACAATGTAAAACATGGAGCTTGGTATGGGTTGGTCTAGATCATCTAGATCCATTGGAGCCTCATGAAATGGTATTTTTATGAGAGAGAGAGAGAGAGAGAGAGAGAGAAGATTTTACTATATAATTTGAATGGCTGCAAATTTAATTTTAAATCAAAATTTAAAAAATTAAACCACAAATGTTGTTATCTAGTCAGTACCCTAAACTCTGTGTTTTTTTTTTTTAATTTTGAAGCCTATTTATCTAAAGGGGATCAATATCCTTTCTTTGTTCTATAGAACTGGGGGTGCAAAAGTTGCTTTGCATCGTTTGGGTATACCACTCAATTATGTTATATCTGCAAAAAATTATAAAGAAAACAAGCGCTCTCTCTCTCTCTCTCTCTCTCTCTCTCCATATTAAGTGCTAAATATATATAATTTAACATAATTACATGTACTACAATATTGATTTTATATAAAATAAAATTACATGTACTACAATATTGATTTTATATATAAAATAAATATATGATAAATATACAATATAAAATATATATTAAACTAGTATATTTATATTTAAAAAATATATCTAAAGTACGTCGAGAAATATCCTTGGGCCTATTTTTTTTATCAATTTACTGCACTCCCTCAAATCTTACAAATTTGTTATGTTCGTTCTACATGTGAAAAAAATTTAGGGAAGGAGGCAATATAAATAGATTGAATGTGGTCTAAATATGCCATTTCATAATGCTTCTTTCTTTCATCTTAGTGCATACTATGGCTTCTTTGAAACTGTCATCCATCTTTTTTTCTTTTATTTAATTCCTTTCATTTTTTTTTGTCTTTTTTAATTTGTGGAGTGACTATTTGGTTTTTTTAATAAAGATTCTAGATTGGAATCTTATAAGTTTACATAGAAATTCAGGAAGGAGGCAATATAAATAGATTGAATGTGGTCTAAATATGCCATTTCGTAACGCTTCTTTCTTTCATCTTAGTGCATACTATGGCTTCTTTGAAACTATCATCTATCTTTTTTTCTTTTATTTAATTCCTTTCATTTTTTTTGTCTTTTTTAATTTGTGAAGTGACTATTTGGTTTTTTTAATAAAGATTCTAGATTGGAATCTTATAAGTTTACATAGAAATTCTAGAATATTTCAGCTCCCATCCATGCTGTGAATGTAGGAACGCCTCTCGGCGTAATTAAATAACAAATATAGTTAAATATTATATATATAATATTTTATTACTAACTATAATATTAAATATCTAATATTAGATATTAAAATGTATGTAATTATTAAATATTAAATATATATGCTAATAAGGGTGTGATTTGGTGGTTAAGTCGCTCGGTTGTAGTGGCGGCCACCAAAGTTCAAACCCCTGCTGGGCCAACGAGCTTGCAGGTTTGAAGTGTTCTTGCTAGGGGATGAGGCCCCCCTGTGTTGTGGCCTCACCAGTTCATTGCTCCGGGCAAAAACATTCGCGTGGAGCCAGAGGGCATGTCGCACCAACGTCGTCGGTCACGTTAAAAAGTTTACCAGGCGCATTATCTTTAAAAAATATATATTAAATATATATAAATATTAAATCCAAATATTATAAATAAAATATTTTATTATTAACTAAAATATGAAATATTGACACTCTATATTAAAATGTATGAAACTATTATTATTATATATAAATATTATATGATATTAAATATTGTATTAAATATATATTTAACAATTTATATTGTACAAAGTATAATATTCAATTAAATGATCTTACCAAGGTATCAACGTGAGGGTCTTTTTTAAAAGGAAGGGAATAAAACATTAATACCTAGCTAATACCTAGTGTAAGCAAGGGGATAGACGGTCTTGGGGTCCAATGAGAAACATACTTGTCCGATCAATAAAAATGTCAAGGAAATAGGTACATATGTATTCAATTTTCCAAACAAAGCATGGATTTTGAGTGGCCCGACCTATATTTCCCTAATGCAAATGGCGACAGAGAGGAGAAGAATGACAACGGAGAAGAAAAAATGGCAATGGACAAGGAAAATGGTGAGAGAAAAATTAGATGGCCTACACTATTTCAATTGTCTTGCATGCTCTCAGTGGTTGTCGATCGTCAATCCTCTTGCCCAGGCCGGTCCCTCTCACAAAGGGAATGCCTTTGGCATAATTAGTAAATGAAATGAAAGGAAAGGAAATATTTTTATATTTGCGACAGGGAGCAGTCTATAAGATTAAGAGTTGCAATAAAGTGTTTCACGTTAACATGTCTATTAGACATAGGAGTTGTACAATTAGTTTAACAAAATTTTCACTTTTTCGATGTTGGATCATTTATTGTGTATTTTGATCAAAAAGATTGATGTTTCGTCTAGCCTCACCTCCTCAAATAAGGGGATTAGGTTATTTTGTCTCATGTTGTCTTTGTACTTAATATAAATGTCACTATAGTCTACACACTCTATGATGTAGTAATATTTTATCTCCACCACCCCCTTGTTACAAAATAGGCATGTTTTCATTTAACACTCCTTAGGCATTGTCCACCTATCGATCTCGCATTTAAGATGATGTGAGCTAGTTCTTAATTGGGCCATCAATATTTTTTCCTTCCACATGATTTATGCTCCTATGTAGGCTTTTTCATCATGGTCCCATGTGGAGTTAAACTATTTGATATAGTATGTTTTCTTTCACCTAATTTGTTTTGTCAACATAGCTATCTTGAATGTTCTCACATACTTTTTTATTTCCTCATTAGTGTTTGGACACTCCTACATGTTATGTTTGATTTACTCATTCATTTGTCATTTTGTTTCATCCATGTGTTCTTCCTTTTTCTTAGCTCTTCCTCTATCACTATTTTGGGCTAATGATGATTCTCCATACTTTGTGTCTTTTTTAGATAACTTAATATTTCATCCATCATCAATGCCTCCAACAAGAAAGTGCCTATTTTAGCTAATATAATCTCATACAAAACTAAAGTTTTGATTTTAAGGTTGCTTGTGATTAAATGTTTTTGGATTCCTTCATTTTTTATTTGACACATTGTTGCACCAAACTTCACACTCGTAAAGGACTACTAGTGTGACAAACAAGCCAAATAAGATTCTCTTGATTTTCTAGTCCCATAATTATGTATTCCCGCATTCATTTTGTAGTGAGTATAAAGATTCCACCCGCTTGTATTCTTTTTTCCCTACATGTCTCCCATCTAAGCCTATTATGAAAATCAAGCCTAAGGTACTTGTATTTTTCCATTACTTCCAATGAACTCCCCTTGAAAAGAAAGTTAATGTAATGTCCCCAATTGATGCTTAGCCATGTCATGATAGCCTATTTCCAAGTTTTCCCATAGGCTAATTGGTGTACAAGGGAGAACTCCAAAGTTCTTGGAGAGAATTGGATTAGTTTTACAGAGCAATTGCTCAAGGTTTTGAGTTTAGTTGGTTAGATGAAGCCTTTTGGTGCTTTCAAAACTAATTTCTAACCTTTTGTGTGCTCTCCAAACTTCTTGGAGGAGCATACTATTTTTAGTAATTCACCCGGTTGCCTCCGATCATCATCCCAAGTCTTCAGGATCATGTAGGTATGGTCAGATTTGCAAGTTACATCATTTTGGGACTTTCCATAAGTTGGGTGATTTATTAAGTTATTTAATTTATTATTCATTTAAGTTATCTATTGTTGGGAAATATTAGAAAATAAATTAAGTGTAATAGCTCATTGGAAAGGTGATGGAAAATGCTAATTGATGCTGACATGAAAATGGGCATTAGGCATAAGACTAATGGTGGTGTTCCCCTTTGAAGAGTATTTTATGCTTTATTAAATCAAAATGTAATGTTTATTTGTTACAACTTGGGCACCCTATTTTGTGCCTGTAAAGAAGGGTTTTGAGCTCATTTGGAAGTTTATGCTTTTGATATTTGTAACATGTCACCTCATATTACTTGGATTAACATTCCAATTTACTATCAAGTAAATAATCATGATCATCATAATCATATTTTTGCTTAACAATACAAATTTTCATAATCATTATTTAAAATGCATATCTTTTCTAAATAATTTTAAAACTAAAATTTACAACATATTCAAAGACAACATTCTAGTGAGGTCCTTGACTTTACAATCATAATGTTTTGCTCATGGCAATAATGATAAGTTTACATAAAATTGACTATCAAGTCATATAATAGAATATACTACATCTGAAGTTTTGCTATCTATCTTCATAAGTCTCGTCTTGTCATCTGCTTGGGAAGGAGAGCATCATTTGAGTGATTTTCCTCCAACCATAGACCGGTGGTCCCCCACACAACTTCATTCCTGGAAGTGGCCCTACCCTTCACAAAGGGAGTATATATATGGAACCATAAGTTTTTCCATCTGAGTTTCTGGTGTTGTGTCCTTCATAACTCATCACGATCATACAACTATAGATCCACTCTAACTATGTATGACACTATTGGATGGTTATACCATCTGGAGCACAGTGAATTGACTAATGCATGTAGAGATGGATGCATTACTTTTGCCAAAGATTTAATATAAATAAACATTTCACAATGAATGTAGTTGAATGTTCACACACCTCTAACTCGACTTAGAAGTTATCTCATCCTACAGTGTTTTTGGTTGACTATTCCTAGTCATGGATTTAGTCCATCATCTTGGACTTCCAACTTTGTTTCCTGGAGTACATTCAAGGGTTTCTAGTTGCATTTGCAACAAGGAATCTGTGACTCCTCGTCACTCTATTCGTTATTTCAAAGTGCACTAGTTCTTCATTTCCAACCACAAGATCAGTTGTGGTCAACATCTTCATGAGATGAGTTTAAATATTTGGCTTGGTTAAGGGATCTCCATCTAATCCTTGTCGACTAAAACACATCCCATTCGAGTTGATAGTATAATTGTATGAAAAAGATTTTGCTTTTGCCAAAAGTGTCAGGGACATACTTAGAGATCTATCTTCTCCATTCTCGACGTCATTATAAAATCTTTAGTTATCAAAAGATAAAAAGAATATCATCTTCTATCATATTAATATTCTTATTCTACTAGAGACTTGACAAGTTATAATACCTTCTCATCATTACTAAATTAAGAGATAGTTAATACCATCTTTATAAGTAAATATCCAAAATGATAACATAATTATCGAGATACCAAGCTCTATTGTTTTCTATTCAAGAATAATGCAAGACTATATTTATGCATCTTACCTCATGTTCAAGGTTCAAACATGCACTCGTAGTGCAATAATGGTAGTAACAATACCATCCTAGTTTAACTTTAATAGGAAAATAAGGAACCTGCTGCTCATTTTTTTAACAAAGAATAACCCGTGGGCTCATAAAGATAACAACTTTTAATAAAGAAATATTTCTAACACAAACCCCATTTTATGTGACTTGAAGTTTTGCCTACAACAATATTCAAAAGAATGACTTAGCACTTAGAAAACATGTGGCTCTCGGCCTGTCAACAAATATATAAGCCATCTTTCCTTACTTGGAAAGCATGGATAGCATTTACCTTTCGATAATATTCATTTATAAAGACATTATGGTCTATGGTTAAAAATAATAGGGTGTCGGCCAATACCATGGCCACAGGTTTAACAATATACTGCTATATTAGTATTCTAAGTCCTCGGCCTTATTGGCCTTAATGGATATCAACTGATACAACAATGTTCTTAAGTCCTCAACCTTAATGGCTTTGACAGACTCTCAAATTGTTATAGCAATGTTCTAAAGTTTGCATCTTTAATGGCTTCGATGGGCTATCAATTGTTAAAGCAATGAACTAAAGTCCTCGGCCTTAATGGCTTCGACAGACTATCAAACTGTTATAGCAATGTTTGAAGACTCCGAACTTTAAAGGCCTTCGACAAAGCTTCATATAATAATTGTTGACCTATTTTCCTCTATCCAGAGTCAATAGTTCACCTTGAAGATCTCCTGGATATCCCCTACAATATGGTCTTGTAGACCCTAAATCCTTAAAAACCTAGAAAAACCTAGAAACCCTTTGTCTTTAATGTCTTCCTTCGCAGGGATTTTCCATCTTCATACTTAGCCATTTTGGTATGGATATCCAATGTCTGGATATCCGGATCTTAGCTAACATACAAATATTATCTTAATATCTGGACCTTAGCTAAATCCCAATATCTTTCTAGTATCCAGACCTTAGCTAATATTCAGATGTTTTCTTAACATCTGGATCTTATTTAACATCTGGATACTTCCTAAATATGCGGACCTTAGTTAATATCCAGATGTTTTCCTAACATCTAGATATTTCCTAATGTCTAGATCTTTCCCAAATATCCATATCCTTAAGCGAATGTCCTGATGACGTCACCCAGACATTTCGCCACCAGCATAGTATCCTTTAGTGCTAATATCCTGATGACATCATCTAGACCCGCTCTCTAATGAAGTTATTTATGCCAATGACATCATCAGGATATTCAGGGGTGGCGTAAAGAGGCATCCAAATATTAAGTTAGTATCCAAATATTAAGTTAATATCCTGACATTGGATATCCATGCGGATGACAATTTTTCCATGCTGCGAAGGTAAATTTGACGGTTGCATCTGGATATCAAGATATAGAAGACTATTGTGTTCGTCAGGTTATAGATCATCCAGATATTGGTGAATATGCGGACCTTGAGGGATATTCATGATATTGCAAACCCGAAGACCACCAAAGCTGACATCATGTTCCCATCACAGTGCTACAAAATGAAGACAATTGTAAAGTATATCGTGGCCTATGGCCATAAGATTGATGACTTAGTTGGATGAAGTAGATTGCTCCACGTGGTGGAGGTGGAACTTAAGTGCCGGTAGGACATTTCATCATACACCGTGGCATTTTCGCTAAGAATTTCTCCTTCACCAAGCCTCATCTAGACTCCTCGCGAAGTCATGAAAATTGCCACATAAGTAGAATCTTTGGGCCTCAATGTAGAATCAAAAGGGAAAGTGATGGTCATTGATTCTAAAAGTAGACTCATCTACGATGAAAATTTAAAAGAGACTCTTAGGCATCCCGAAGGTGGGAAGATACACGAATTCGGCCAGGCGGCATTGTAGGGGCCAATTTTTTTTTTAAAGGTTCAGAATCATGGAGACACAGATTTGAGGGCTTTAAGGATTTAAGTGTTGTAAAAGCTTTGCTCAGGAAACTTTGTCTCACATTCCATCAATGCAGACCCAAATATCTCAGCTGCCCTTTCTAGATATTTGTTGCATTTATGGTTGCAGATCGATGAATCAACTGCTTGCATTGAAGGGGAAAAATATCTCCCATCTGCCTAGGATTCAAATATTTTCTATAGTTATTCCTCGCAGATAGATATTCCTTTTGGCAAAGATATTTTCTGATAGAGCCCATGGGGCCATTTTATTATAACTTGATTAGGTCAATTGGAATCAGATGCTATATATGCATGAATGTAAGATGTAAAAAAGGTTGGAAAATAGTTAGTCTGATGCTTCTGTATTCCAAACAAAACTTTCCTCCGCTATAAGTGTGCCTCTTGATCAATACAAATGGTATTTTACTTTTTCATGCTTTTTAACTCTATGCAGTCTTAGAATTGGCTATTGTTTGTGAATGTTTAATTCCTGGCAATCCATTCTTTACCTCTGTTAAAATCTTCATGATCTATGTAAGCTATCAATTGTATTTCTTTGTTTGTGCATCTTAGCTCTGTGAATGTTCTTTATTCAAACCTGGTGTATCACCCCTTCAATTTTTAGTTCATCCTTCTTCCCCTTTTCATCAACAATGCATAGATTATGTTTAGTCTTAGGTTAGCTGAATCTCTCATTTAGGAAAGGAACAAACCTCTCTCTGGATATTTGACCTCCCTGTAGGGTCCCATACCTAGAGGTCATCTCAATGTTTCATGAGATTGTTGGAGCCTAAAAGCCTTCAACACTAGGTGCAAATCTGTGTGACTACAATAATACAATGCTATCATATATATATCAAACATAGTCAGAGATGTCTCTATGTGCGCATATCAACAACAAGACAAGAAAGCATGAGTGTAGTTTACACCACACACAACAGTGTGATACCAAATGTACCTGAATATATATGTGTGTGTGTGTTCTTTATTCAAACCTGGTGTATCACCCCTTTCATTTTCAGCTCATCCTTCTTCCCCTTTTCATCAACGATGCATAGATTATGTTTAGTCTTAGGTTAGCTGAATCTCTCATTCAGCAAAGGAACTAACCTCTCTCTAGAGATTTGACCTCCCTATAGGGTCCCATACCTAGAGGTCATCTCAATGTTTCACGAGATTGTTGGAGCCCTAAAAGCCTTCAACACTAGGTGCAAATTTATGTGACAACAATAATACAATGCTATCATATATATATCAAACATAGTCAGAGATGTCTCTATGTGTGTATATCAACAGCAAGACAAGAAAGCATAAGTGTAGTTTACACCACACACAACAGTGTGATACCAAATGTACCTGAATATATATATATATATATATATTCAGGTACATTTGGTATCACACTGTTGTGTGTGGTGTAAACTACACTATATATATGCACCGTCACACAAAGAGATTTAAGCTCGAAGTAATGTCTTTTCTTAACGTTGCTCTTTTTCTGCGCTCGACTCAGAGCTTCGTGCTCTCCTTCCACATGACTCCCCAAAAGATAAAAACATAAAGACCACCTTTCAATTGAAGGTGACAACAGTCATAACTTCCTATAGGCTCTTCGCAGGAATATCTATTCCATTATCCTATAAACCCTCTCATCGAGAGCATGCAGCACATGAAGTGTTATATTCATGTTTTGGTTATGTCGAGCCATCAGTACTCTCCCACTCACTCCATCCTTCGAGGATTATGGGGGTATGGGTTCACTACATGCACATAGTGATAACAGACCAAAAAGATGCTCATCACAGCAAAAGATGGTTAAATAACTATAACCCACATTATTCTTATACATCATATATTTCTACTATGAGAATAATAAAATATTCTATGTTGTCACCAAAATAGCATTACCAATAATATGGTGTTAGCATCAAATAATAGCAAACATGGGGTTGAGGCTTATTCCACCGTTTCGCAATCTTATACTATATCTAGAATAGTTAAATCGATATACACAAAACATAATATATGAATATACATAGGGAAACTCTGACAAAAGACATTGGTTAATTATAATCGATAATAATGTTTCGAGAACATTATTTAGTCAGATCAATGTAGGTGACGTTGAGAAACCCTAAATTGACAAGACGATAATAGTCGAATTGAAATCAACTAAACAAGGGAAGATGACTAATACATACCCTATCTCACAAAGATTCATGTAAAGAACAACTTTGAAACCCTGATGGCAACCTGCCTTTTTCCACAACATCTATTTCCTTTTTCCACGTGATACTCTCCTTCCCTTCTTAGAATTAGAAGTCTCTTCTCCTGGTTACACTCACAATCATTCAAACTATGATCATTGTATCATCATCAAATTACTATACATTATACTAAAATAATCCCAACGACATGTAATCTCATGTCTAATTTTAAACATTAATCATAATCCATATAACCAATGATTTATCATGACATTTTCCCCAAACATCAAATCATTAACCAATGATTACTTATCCAGTTAATCACATTAAAAGCAAAAGTTAAACATAGTCAAAGTTGGGGATGTAACAATATTATATTTGCTTCTTCTTTGTGTGAGAGCTTGTGAGCTCGGTTCTTCTCGAGGTTGGAAACCCTCATTATATCACTGGTTTCAATAGTGAAAGATCTACCCTAGCTGGTCAAGAGTGATTTTACTTTGAAATCAATTATGTGCTTCAATGGAGTTTGTTCATAGTGGTTTGATATTGGAAGTCTTTGATGTCTTTTGAAGTTTTGGAATGCAGGAATGTTTTGAGAGTTGATTTACTAAAGGACGTTGAAGAGCTTGATTGAATGTGGAGTTTGCTCTATGTTGGTCGTAAAATCCCAAGAGGAAGGCATGGGTTTCTATAAGTGTTATTTCTGCATTCTTCTTGATCAAACCTTTCCTTATTAAAGTGTTTGAACTGGATATACTTAGCCACCTAGATTCTTGAAGGACTTGTGAAGTTTTGACTACAGATTGAAGTGTGTTTTTGCTTGTCGTACACACTAGTATTGGTTGTACCAGTGTTGGAGAAGGGCATTAGGAGTTAGAGTTAGAAACACCTATCTTTTGGGGTGTTTTGTGAGTTGTTTGGAGGTGCCAGACCATAACATAACATTGTGGCTTTGGTGTGAGTTTATCCTCTTTTGTTGTGAGGAGATTTGGATTGTTTGGTGGAGTTGTTGTGCATTACCAGTCTGTTGTTCATGCATATCAATCTTGTATATCTATTGTTTTAGTGATTCTATAGGTTTCTAAAGTGATCTTTTGGGCCTCATTTATCATCTACATCCATGAAGCCTTGTGGGTATGACTCCTTCTGATGTTTGTATTGTTTTGAGAACTAATACTTCATGAAACATGCTACAACAGTATATGGTATTTTGAAATTAGAAATAAATGGTCATATTACAACTCCTTATGTTATTCTACTTTCATTTCATGATGTAATATATTTGGGTTTGTAACCCTAGATGGTAGTACCACCATTCATTGAATGTTGCATTTTCAAATTGTAAATTGGTTAGTTCACCACCAATACTTATAACATTCATGATTTAGCCCATTTGGCATGCTCACTCTACCAGTGGTTCTGCATTCATCACACATCCTCTAAATAAGCATTGATAGGTCAGTTTGCCACCTTGTGTGACCTCATTCTGTAATGCATATACACTCTGCTGAGCAAGAATAGAAGTGGTTGGCTTAGCCACCTAGTGCATGCATATCTGTGACTTGCACATAACACACTCTACTGAATAAGTGTGGCATGTGGTCATCATGGACACCTGGTGTGTTTGTGAACATCTTGCATTGTGCTCTCATTTAGTAGAAGTTGATTAGAGAAGTGTGATCATGTGCATCGTATGCTCTCACCTTGCCCATTCCAGGATCTGGGTGATCAGAAAGTGTATCAAAGATTGCTTGTGTTCTTTATTTTATTTGGAATTATTTTGAAAAAACTAGGGTAGTCATTAGAGTGGTATCAGAGCTAGTTTTCTTGCCATCCTATGAGTTTTTTAACCCTGCATGCAAAACAGTAGTGACAGAGAAAGAAGGTATCTTCAGAGAGAAGAGAGAAATTTGAGAACAACTTTGGGAATAGTTTGAAGAGGTTGTAGACATGACAGATAAGGATATTTGCCCTCCTAATAGCTTGGGTGCTAGATTTGAAATAAAAATGGACACCATGTTCTCAATGATGTCTGAACTTTTGATGGAAATAAGGAATGATCGAAGGGCATCTCAAAATCAAATTGGTCAAAATAGTCACGTAATCAACTAGTCAATCACGATCATTCTACCAAGACAAATGTTGGGTTTGTTGCTAGACCCCTCAAACATGTTTTTACTCAAAGAGAGACACCTCCTGCATCAGAACCTGACATTCCTATAGGAGAGGATGTTCTAACTAGTTGTGTTGTGTATCTCACCCTTCCCGAAGATGTAAGAAGAATCCTCACTCTGTACCAGTTCATGAGCCAAAAAAAGAAGAAAAGAGGAGGATATATGAAGAATAGAAGCCCAAATGGTAGAACAGATTACATGCAAGCACTTGGAAAATTTAGCCTTGCTCATTTTGATGGTAGTGATAAGTGCATCGTGAGAGCTTGGGTTCAAATGTTATATAATTACCTCTCATTGAGGTTGTTGCCTTAAGAAGAAGCCCTCAAGTTCACCACTTTGCACCTTGACGGAGCAACACATGAGTGGTGTTATCATGGATTAGTGACTCAAGGTCACAATCTAATTACAACATATGATGAGTTCACTAGCAGACTCATCGAGAGATTTGACAAGAAGGATTCTGAGCAGAGCTTCAGAGACTTGGTGTAGTTGAAAAAATAAGGCTTTGTTGATTCCAACATTACCGAGTTTCAAAGACTTAGTGTTATGGTCTGGATGTATCTGAGAAGATGTTTATTTTTCTATTTGTGGAAGGACTCTCTAAACCAATCAGGGGATGGATCAAGTCACTTGACTCGCAGACTTTGCAAGATGCTATTAGAAGGGCTCGAAACATGGAGTTTTCAGCTTCCAAGACCAAGGTTTCATCCAATTCATTTATTTTCAAGAAGGATAAAGGACATTTTTCGAAACCCTCAAATAAAAAAATGGTACCTTATGAAAAAATGGATTATGACCTTAGGAATGAGCTCAAGAAAAATAAGCTATGTTTTACTTGCAAGGAGCCATGGGTGCCTGGTCATAGGTTCTATGAGAAAGGTCAAGTACACCATCTTGATGTCTATTCCAGAGATGATTTTGATTTAGAAAAACTAGACCAATAACTAGAATTTGTGGATTGTGAGGAAGTTGAAGAACCTAAAGAGACAGTAGAGGTAAAGGAAGATAGGGGTATTCTTGCACAACTGTCTAGCACTCAGAAGAATAACCCTTTCAAAGTTCATGGAGTTCTTTGTGGGCAACACATGGTTGCACTCATTGACATTGGAGCCACTCATAACTTCATTAATGGACTAGTGAAAAAATGTGTATTGAAGACAGAAGAGTTTGATGGGTTCAATGTCCTGGTTGTTGATGGATTTACCCTCACATGCACATGGAAAATTCCTCAAATGAACATTTAATTGGGAAATTATGAATTCAAGGATGAATTGTATGTGGTAGGCATTGGTGATACCGATGAAGTTCTTGGTACCTAGTGGCTGAAATATTTGGGAGAGATTTCCTTGAACTTCCAAACCATGGAGTTGAAGTTTGATTCAGGAGGGAAGAAGTTTGTTCTCAAAGGCATATCAAATGGTGGTCCCAGAGTTGTAACTGCCAAGAGAATGGAGCGCATATTGAGACAAGGACAAGTAGAGTGGGTAGCTAAGTGCATGGTCATGCCTACCCTCGTTCATGAGGCAAAGAGGGTACATCATCTAGATACGCACGCACTCCTTTCAAACCATACCAAAGTTTTCAGTGGGTTGCCACTTGGGAGGCCTCCTGATAGAGGCATTGAGCATGTCATTGAAATGGAAGAGGGAGCCAAACCTATCATTACCACTCCCTACAGGCATCCTAAGCATTTCAAAGATGAAATCAAGAAGGAAATCAAAGATCTTCTTGACATGGGTTTCATCCGCCCAAGCAAGAGCCCATTTGCTTCATTAGTTGTCTTGGTGAAGAAGAAAGATGGTAAGATGGTACAAGATGATGAAATAGGACTTACATCCAAAATACATTAATAAGCAATAAATAAATAAATACAATTAATTAATACAAGGAATTACCAAGGTTGAGACACCTTAATTCCCAACACGAAGCTACATGGAGGTGAGAAGAATTATTGCATTTATGACAAGGAAATGCTTGCAATCATGCATGCATTAGTGAAGTTTCATCAATACTTGGTTGGAGGAAATCTCATTGTGAAAACTGATTATAATAGCCTCAAGTACTTTCTCAACCAAAAGGATCTAAGTGAAAGACAACAAAGGTGGGTGAGTAAGCTTCAAGCTTATGATTCTGACATTGTTTATGTCAAAGGGAAGAAGAATGTGGTGGTTGATACTTTGTCTAGAAGGCCACATTTGCACTCAATCATGGAGATCAATGTTGATTGGAAGGATCAAATCCTTATGGAATATGACAAAGATCCTTTCACTACAAGAATCCTTGAAGGCACGTTGCAAGATAAGAAGTATAAGGTAATTAATGAATTGATCATTTATAAGGACAGAACATTTTTAGTGCCTAATTCCAAGGTTAAAGAGAAGATTTTGAGGGCATTTCATGATGTTCCCTTGGCTAGTCACCAAGGTTTATCTAAGACTTACAAATAGATCCATGAGAGATTATCATGGAAGGGGTTGAAAAATGATGTTCTTTATCATGTCAGAGAGTGTTCTATGGACCAACAGAACAAAATGAGCATACATACCCTGCTGGTCTCCTGCAATCATTACCCATTCCCAATCAAAAATAGGAAAGCATCTCGATAGAATTCATCACCGGATTGCCTAAAGTGCAAGGGAGAGATTGCCTCTATGTTGTAGTGGATTGTTTGACCAAGTTTGCTCATTTTTTTCCATTTCTTCATAGCTCAGAGTAACCCAAGTGGCTAAGTTATTTTTCAAAGAAGTGTTCAAGATACATGGCTTGCTGAGGAACATTGTGAGTGATAGGGACAACAAGTTCCTAAGTTTGTTTTGGAAAGAGTTGTTATGTTTAAGTGGTATTGATCTCACTCCTAGCACAAGTTATCACCACAAACTGATGCACAAACTAAGATAGTCAACAAGTGGGTGGACGGCTACTTGAGAAACTACATTTTAGGCCAGCTAACAGCTTGGGTTAGGTGGCTACATTCAGGGGAGTATTGTTATAACTCTACTTTCCATATGTCTATTAAGATGTCTCCTTTCATGGCACTCTATGGTTATGAAGCACCTAGCTTTGTTGACTTGTTTTTTTGTGATTGTAGAGTTTCCTAGGCCAAAGATTTGTTGTAACAAAGTCAGGATATCTTGAAATCATTGAAGGACAACATCCAACATGTGTAGAACCAACAGAAACTATATGTGGATCAACACCATATTGAGCGCACCTTTAAGGTTGGTGACATGGTTTACTTGAGGTTGAAACCATACAGGCAATCTACTCTCAAGAAGAGTGGATTGGAGAAGTTGAAACCATGATTTTATGGCACTTTCAGGATCAAAAGAAGGATAGAAGAAGTGGCTTATGAGTTGGAGCTTCCTATGGATAATAAGGTCCACAATGTTTTTCATGTGGCGCACCTCAAGAAGGCACTTGGACATAATGTGGTAGCCTCTTCAAAGTTGCCTCCATTGGATGAGGAGGGTAAGCTTGTGTTGGTTCCAGAGAAAGTGTTAAAATTTAAAGAATGAACTGTGAGGAAGAGAATCATTAGTGAGTATTTGATCAAATCAAAGGAATTACCTTTGGAGGATGCTACTTGGGAGAGAGTAGATTTTGGAGCATCCAGACCCGTAATTTCTTGAGGGTCAAGAAATTTTAGGGAGGGGGGAATGTAATATCCCCAATTGGTGCTTAGCCAAGTCATGAACAATTATCCTATTTCTAAGTTTTCTTGTAGGATAATTGGTGTTAAGGGAGAACTCTAAAGTTCTTGGAGAGCATTAGATCATCTTTGTAGAGAAATTTGTTAGGAATTGCATGCAGAAGATATTAATTAAATGCAAATAAAAATTAAGCAGAGGAATGAAAAATACACAGAAATAATAACAGTGAGAGATAATTTTTAACGTGGTTCACCCAAATTCAGGCTACATCCACCAACAGAGAGTCCAATATTATTATCCAGCAATCAAACCAATTACAACTAGCAATCCTTGCAACTCAATACCGTTGCAAATGCTACAACATAATATCTCAATGGAAACCCTAACTCTTAACCACTTTTATCAAGCCTTATGTCAGTTACAAAAATAGGGTTTTTTTATGTCGGCCAATAGAAAAATAACTCCTAATGCCTTTATAAAATAATAGGCAATTTTTGCTTCGAGGGTGTTGCCCCCGAGCCCTTGGTTGGGGGCACTACCCCTGAGCCCCTAGACTCCCACCATGGGCTTCTCCCCCGGGCCCCCATCGGGGGGATGCCCCCCCGGGCCTTGCAGGAGGGGCTTTGCCCCCCTGCACTCTCCTATTAAACAATTTGGGGGGAAACCACGCTGATAAAAGTGGGGAAAATTTAACCTCTGAGTCTGATTAGGCTCCATATAACAACAATCTCCCACTTGGAGACTGATCAAACTCCACACCATATCATCTCCCACTTGGAGACTGATCATAATACCGCCGACCCTCTAGCTCCCACTGGAAATAAGCACCCTAGACCCTGTTGTTCTGATTTTTTTTTTGTTTTCAGTCTTGAAGACCAACTGAAGCTAAAGAGGAGCTCAGCTTCTCTCTTGTCACTACATTTGTAAACATATCCACTGGATTTTCATCTATATGTATCTTTTCCAGCCGTAATTGTCCATCATCCAACACTGACTGGATGAAGTGATACCTTAGTTGTATGTGTTTGGTCTTTGAATGCAAGGCATAATTCTTTGCATGATGTATGGCACTCTGACTGTCTGTAAACAAATAATTGTTAGTCTGTTGTTTGCCCAATTCTTCCATGAAATATTGCAGCCATATCATCTCCTTGCTTACGTCTGTTGCAGCTACATACTTTGCCTCTGTGGTGGATAAAGCAACCACCTTTTGCAACCTGGAGATCCAACTCACCATTGTCCCACCTACAGTAAAGACATAACCTATAGTACTCCACTTGGTATCAATATCCCTTGCCAAATCTAAGTCCACATAACTTGATAAATCAGTATTAGAGCCCCCAAGACATAAGTGTTTAGTGGATGTACCTCTCAAATATCTAAAAATCTATTTTACCGCATTCCAATGCTCCAATTTGGGACTACTCATATATCTGCTTATGACTCCTACAACATGTGTAATATCCAGTCTTGTGCATACTATGGCATACATTAAGCTTCCTACAGCTGAAGCATATGGTACCTTGGACATTTTTGTTTCCTCCTCTTGTGTTTTAGGACACATCGCCATAGTCAATTTCAAATGACTAGGCAAAGGTGTGATGACAGCTTTTGCATTCTCCGTATGGAATCTCTGCAACACCTTTTCAACATAATCAGCCTAAGAGTTAAATTTTTTTTTCTTCCTATCTCTGCAAATTTTCATACCAAGGATTTGTTTTGTTGCCCCCAAATCCTTCATAGCAAATGATTGTGCTAACTGTTGTTTTAAATCTCTTATGTGATCCATGTTAGACCCTGCTACAAGCATGTCATCAACATATAAACATAAAATAATGTAGTTGTCATTATCCAACCTCTTAAAATAAACACAATGGTCAGAATTACACCGGTTGTAGCCTTGCTAAGCCATAAAACTATCAAATTTAAAGTACCATTCCCGAGGTGCTTGTTTCAAGCCATACAAACTCTTCTTCAATTTGCACACCAGTTTCTCCTTACCATTGACCTTAAATCCCTATGGTTGTTCCATATATATCTCCTCCTCCAAATCAGCATGGAGAAAGGCAGTTTTCACATCTAGCTATTCCAAATGCAAATCTTCAGTAGCCACAATACTTAAAATAGTATGAATAAAAGTCATCTTAACAACCAGAGAAAAAATATCATCAAAATTAATACCTTTTTTCTATGCAAATCCTTTTACAACCAACCCAGCTTTAAATCTTTTCTTACCTCCATCTTCCTCTTTCATCCTATAAACCCATTTGTTTGGTAAAGCCTTTTTACCTACAGGTAACTTATATAATTCCCAAGTCTAATTTTTTAGCAAAGAGTCCATTTTTTCTTTCATTGCAAGCCCCCATTGAACCTTTGTATCCACTACATAGCTTCATCATTCCCTTCTGGTTCACCAGCATCTGTTAACAAAATAGAATACAAAGAGGGAGAAAACCTTTCAGGAGGTCTACTTAGCCTTGTTGGTCATCTAACATTCACTGGAGTTTGTGTTTTTTCTTGTTGATGTTGCAGAGCATGAGGAACCACTGGAACACCACTATTTGGAGTATCATACAGCACCACATAATCATTTTCTTTCTTCTCATGCTGCCGCAACTAATCTTTGTACAACACCTCATTGAATACAACATCCCTACTCACAATTTTTAGATTTTCAACATCCCAAAGCCTATAACCAAATTCCTCAATGCCATATCCAACGAAGATACACTTTTTTGATTTTGCATCCAGCTTGGTTATATTTTTAGAATCTACATGTCCAAATGCTTCACATCCAGAGGTTTTGAGAAAAGAATAACTCACCTTCTTCTCTATCCATGCTTCCTCTGGAATACCACAACCCAAAGGAACTGAAGGACCTCTATTAATTAAATATACAATAGTGTTGAGAGCCTCTGCCCACATGTTTAAAGACATCCCAGCATGCAATCTCATGCTTCTTGCATGCTCCATTATTGTCCTATTCATGCGCTCAGCCACTCCATTCTCTTGTGGAGTCCCTGGAACCATTTTCTAACTACGAATTTCATTAAATGAACAATAATCCTCAAATTCTTTGCTGCAATACTCACCACCATTATCAGATCTGAGACATTTTAATCTTTTACCCATCTCATTCTCAACCAAGCTTCTTCATTTCTTAAATGTTTCAAATACATCAGATTTTTGCTTAAGGAAATAAATCCAAACCTTCCTAGTTGCATTATCTATGAATGTAACATAATACCGAAAGCCACCGAGAGAAGATACCTGAGCTGGTCCCCATACATCTGTATGCACAAGATCTAACTTTTTATTTTTATTTTGCTTCCCATTCTTGAGAAAACTATCTCTCTTTTGTTTTCCATACACACAACTTTCACAGAAATCCATATTAATACATTTCAAATCTGGTAAAACTTTCTTAGAATGAAGTACCTTCATACCTTTTTCACTCATATGCCCAAGTCTATTATGCCATAGTTTTGTCTCAGAACCTACAGCAATTGTTTCAGTATCTTCCTGCGAACCCACAACAACTGTTCATGAACCTGTCTGTTTTTTCTTAGCAACAACTAAAGTAGAAGGAACAATATGACATATACAAAGATATAAGGTGCCTACTTTCACACCTTTTGCTACTATTAAGGCACCTCTTGAAACCTTCCAATTTTTATCACTGAAACTAACTATGCAACCTTCATCAGCTAGCTGCCCTACTGAAATTAAATTCCTACTTAACCTTGGAATGTGCCTTACCTCTTGTAGTAGCCAATGATTCTCATTCTGTAACTTAATCTTAATTCTTCCCTTTCCAACAATCTGACAAGGTTCGTTATCTCCCAAATAAACTAGCCCAAAAATCCCCTTAGACATAATCAAGAAAATAACTTCTATGGGGTGTAACATGAAATGAGGGCCCTGAATCTAAAACCCATGAATCATCAACATTATCTAGGGAAAGAATCAAAGCATCATCTTTAAATTTATTACTTACCACATTTGCCTCCTTATTGCCTTCTTGTTTGTCTCCTTCTTTATTCTTCTGAGACCACCATTTTTTCTTCAGATGATGTGGTTTCCCATAGTACCAACAATCCTTCTATCCTCTGGATTGGGATCTCTTGTCCTTTAATTTTTCTCGTGACTTCCCATGACCTCCAAAACCTTTTCCTCTCTCCTTTGATCTACCCCTGCTTTCTGCATTCAAAACACTACCTAATGTGGACCCTCCCAAGCTTTTTCATCGCATTTCCTCGCTAAGGATAACACCAACAACGTCATCAAATTTCAAAGTATTTGAACTAGAGACAGAGTTACTTATAGCCATTGCCAAGCTATTCCAACTTTCTGGCAAAGAGCATAAAACCAAGAGAGCCCTCACCTCTTCATCAAATTTCACTTTTATAGAAGTTAACTGACTGGTAATCATATTAAACTCGTTTAAATGTTCTATCACATATCCACCTTCAATCATTTTCAGATTAAACAAACGCATCATGAGAAATACCTTATTTGAGGTTGAGGCTTTTTCATACAATTTAACCAAAGCTTTTTTCAAACCATATGTTGTCTTCGCTTCTACTATATTGAATGCCACAGATGGTGCTCGGCACAACCGAATGGTTCCCAGTGCCTTTCTGTCTAGAAGATTCCAATCCTCATTAGTCATTGTTGCCAGTTTCTTGGCTATTCCTTCCAACGACCTTCATAAATCCTTCTGATAGAGATAATCCTCCATCTGTATTTTCCATCACTGATAGTTTTGCCCATTGAATTTGTTTATCTTCAATTTACCCTCATCTGCCATTGCTCCCACTCAACTGTGAGACCTTCCTGTAGATGATAATCAAACACAACCCACTCTTACCACTTGTTAGGAATTGCATGCAGAAGATATCAATTAAATGCAAATAAAGATTAAACAGAGGAATGAAAAATACACAGAAATAATAACAACGAGAGACAATTTTTAACATGGTTCACCCAAACTCAGGCTACATCCACCAACAGAGAGTCCAATATTATTATCCAGCAATCAAATCGATTACAACTAGCAATCCTTGCAACTCAATACCACTGCAAATGCTACAATACAATATCTCAACAGAAACCCTAACCCTTAAATGCTTTTATCAAGCCTTATTTCAGTTACAAAAATACATTTTTTTTATGTCAGCCAATAGAAAAATGACTCCTTATGCCTTTACAAAATAATAGCCTTATCCAATGGGTGTGTGATGAGTGCAAAGCCACTAGCAGAGTGAGCATGCCAAACGGGTTAAATCATGAAGGCTATAAGTATTAGCAGTGAACCGACCACTTTATAATATGAAAATGCAACATTCAATGACCCACAACGGTACTACCATCCAGGGTTACAAACACAAATATATTGCATCATGAAATGAAAGTACATCAATGTAAGGAGCTACAATATGATTGTAGACACCTAAAATTGACCCATTCCCAGACCTACTCCACATTAACTAAATAATTCTTAATTATTTGATTAATTTCATCTATCGATCACCATCAAATTTATCCTCCATATTAATTAAATAATTCTAATTATTTAATTAAATTTGTAGCTAGGGAAAATCATATTTAAAACTAAAATAGCAAGATATCAAACCCTAACTAGCACAATAGAGCACGAGCAAGAATGAAAATCAAAATAACAAACAAATGCAACCCCAAATCTATGCTAAACTCAATTTATCTCCACTGCTCTTCTCAACCTCGCATGATAATGCAAGCTTTCGAAGGATTGTTGATGGAGGAATGTTGGTTGCTCACCATTGCAGTAGCATAACAAAGAAGAAGATCCATCTCAAATGGCTTGTGTGAGGCTAGATTTATAGGATGGGGCTAGATTCATATATTCATCCGACTTTCATGAAGGATAAACTAGCATGAAAATAAAAACAAAGAAAATCAAACGCAAACCGAATCCACTCTAGACTTGATTGATCTCCATGGCTCTTCTTGATCTTGCATGAGAATGCATGATGTCGAAGGGTTGTTGATTGCTCATTTTCACAGCATAATGATAAGATGAAGATGATAGAGGAAAATATATAGATAAAGATGAGAAGATTAGAGGAATTTTGGTAGAGTTAGGATACTAGAAGAAGATTGATCCCAAATGGCTTGTGAGAGGCTAGATTTATAGGCAAAAGCTGATGGGATTCGATGACTAAGATTAAAAGTCAATTATGTGATGTGTATGGCTAGGATTAAAAGTTGATTTTAGTGCCTATGACGCACATTAAGTGGGTTATGACATGAGGCTAAAATTAGGATGTAAGTGAATAAGTGGGATTCTTTGATTTATTTTAGAGGAAAAGATGCCTATGACGCACAATAAGTGGGGATGAAAATAGGATTTGAGTGGGAATCTCATAATTTAAATAATAAAATTATTTAAATTATGAGTGCATGTGAAGAGTTGTAGTCATGTGACACATGTTGTAATGAGGGATTTGATTTAATATTTAATTTAAATTGTTTGTGGGACATGTGAAGAGGAATTAATTAAATAAAGGGAATTTATTTAATTAATTGGAAAGGTGATTAAATGGGATTTATAAGTGGGAAAAGTCGGATAATGTAATGACCTAGGGTAAAATATTACAAGATGTCTTACAAGGTCATGTATGACTAGGTAATGTTATGACATGGACAATTTTAGGTGTCTACATTTTTCCCCTCTTTGAGATGATGTTAGAGATGATGAGATTTATGTCGAGTAACATCATTTCAAAGAAGTTAAGGAAACGGGGTGAAGATGAAAGGATAGGATGATGATGCCCCCTCGAGAGGATAGGTGGGTTGGATAAACATGGGTAGACTCTCGAAATGAAATGGGTTGGTCAAGGAAGAAAAATAAGGGAATGGATAAAGGAAAGGGAAGGATATGTTATGCTGCAATGAAGGTGAGCAACCATGATGTTTGATATAGCACTAGACATTATGCACCAAGGTATAAGGAGCAAGGTGACAATGTGTCTCGTGCCTCAACATAATACAACCTTGTCTAGATACAAGATATGAATATTAGCTGGGAGTGATTCAGATTTGATGCAAATGTAAGATAAAATGATAACACACACAAGTAAGAAAGAAAGCATGCACAAATGATTCAAACAAGGTATTGCCCCTGTCAAGCTGTAAACCAATAAGCAATTGATTAATGATTGATAATGATTGATGATTGATAATGGTTGATGATTGATAATGTTGTTGATGTGGGAATGATTTATCTCGAGAACAACGAAAAGATTGTGTTATTGATATGGGAATGATATATCCTGAGAACAACACTAGGATTAGGGATGATAAATCCCATTGATTATGATGATGATTGATCGATTGATTTGGTTGATAGCAAGACTGTAACAAAATCAGGGATGCAATTGGATGATTTGACAAGATTGATTAATTTGATTGGTATGGATTGATGATTGATTTGCATTTGAGTTTATTGTTTGGAAAGACTGGATGATTGAAATGAGGAGATTGATTTGAAGAAGTAATTTGATGATTGATTTTGATGATTTGGATGAACTGATTTGAAGAATTGATTGATTTGAGAATTGATTGGGAGAAGTGATGATTGGAATGATTGGATAGATTTTATTGCTTGGGTTTTTTATGGCTATTTGATTTTTTTGTATTTTGGGAATATTTGATTTTTTTGGTTTTGATATATTTGATTTTTTCGGATTTTTGAAATGTTTTGATTTTTTTGTGGTTTTGAAATGTTTTGATTTTTTTGTGGTTTTTGAAAATATTTGGATTTTTTGTGTTTTTGAAAAGTTTTGAGAAATGGCATTGGATGACAATTTGAGTAGCCTTTGTGCTAGATACCAATGACAAGGGAAAACCAAGTCTAGGTGCAAGGATGAAGGTAGGATTGGATAAATGGATGAAATGGATGTATGTGATAGGATGTAAGATGGAAGACAATGGATGTATGCATAAAAGAGTAAGGACGTGATCTCCAAAGACTATGTCACATAGGAACAACATGCCCCATTCTAGGTACAATACTTAGGAGTTTTCATAACGCTTAAGACAATAGGATGATGATAGGATGGATTGGAAAGGATATGGAAAGGATGAAGTATATCAAGAGATATCCAAAACATTTGTCAACATTGTGTCCCCAATCCTTATCAAGATCAAAAGAGGAAGGGAAGATGGATGGATTTAATTGCATAAGTATGTGTATGTGGGTGTAATGGATAAGGATGATAGGTCCAATGAGACAATGTGCCCCCAAGTGTAAGTGACATAGAAGATCAACCTACACATGACGCTTGTTTGCCAGGTTTTCATCATGGTACTTATCCAAGGCACCACCAAGGGTGGTTTTCACTGTTGGACGAAGGGATTTCTCTTTACTTTTTTGATTTTTTGATTTTTTGATAGGAGAAGGATAGGAGGGACTCAAGTGTCTAGTTCCATGAAAGGTGATAGTCCCCCTAGAGATGCATGTCATCGCATGGACCATATCAAGTCATTATGCTCATAGATGTTGGTAAGGGATTGCATGAAAGAGGGAGATGGATTAGCTAGATAATGGATCATGATAGTTTTGATGATGGGAAAGAGAGTGTGTTAAGCATGGAAAGTTAGTGGATTATGGAGGACTTATACAAAGGGATGGATGAAAGACTTATCCAAAAGCATGGACCATAGGAAAGTGATGGTGAAGATATGTAGGCTAATAGGTGAAATATGGGGAGATGGAGGTATGTGGAATTGTTGAGGAATGGAATGGAACCATGACCAACGGTTGCACACACCGTGGTAAACATTTAAGCTTTTGATTGGAAGGTGGTGTAGGAAGCAATGGAGATGTTTTCTTAGGAGATGGATGATGAAGTGCATTAGGTACCCACATAGACTTAGTATTTTTGTGATTTTTGTTTTGCTTGTGGGATTTAGGAATTTGAAACTTTTGAATGGAGTGGGACTTTTGGATGGAAGAGGATGGTTGGGATTTTTGAGATGTGGATGCCTCATTTTGACTTGCTTTCTTTTTGCTTAGGTGCCCATACCATTTTAGTTTTAGACTTTACTTGTGAAGGTATGGGTTTGGATAGCCTTTTGAATGTACTTTTCTTTGACTTTTTGGATTGATTCCCTAAGGCATGAGGACCTTTAGGATTTTTAGCTTTATGAATAGAGGCATCCAACTTTTTGCTTTTGAATCCCATAGACATGGTGGAATGAGTGGAAGCTTCATGTTTAAACAATATGTGCATTGACTAGTCATGATTAGGAATGTAATGGGTTTTATGGATAATAGGGATATTAGGTGTTTGAAGCAATGGTGGTAGAGTGGATGGAGGTATATTAGGAGTTGGAAGTAGCGGAGGTAAATTGGATGGTGGAAGGTGTATGGTCACATGCGTTTGATATCTGTAGGATGGTGGAGGTGGAATGACAATGTATGTTTTGGTGTTATGATAAGATTTGTGATGGAAAGTGGTGGACTTAGGAGGAATGGAGGAATTACCAACATCTTTATTTTGTTTACCTTGGGGTGTGTATCAAAGGCCATATGAGTGTGGAGGGACTTTCACATGGATTGGCTCCAATATACCTTGTTAATGAAGGCCTAAGCATTCACCTTTGTAGTCCATGTTTTGGAGTATGCGGTGGATAGTGGACTAGGTCTAGTTTGGGAACTAGACACAAGTTCCTTATTGGGTGGAGAAAGTGAAGTGGTAGACAATGGTTGTTGTGTTCCCAGGGAGGAACATTCATGAATAAAGGTGGATAGACCAATAGGATGTGATGGTGGAATTGGAATATGGTTGATAATAGATGTGGAAGAATCATTAGAATCTTGATATGAATACTCATTAGGATCCAAGGTATTTGTTTTATCTTCTATGCTTATGTGTTCTTGGGAGGCATGTGTCTCATCATGACAAGTGGATGTTGGTAGATCATGGATAGGACTAGGTGGAGGTGTATTTTGGATATCTTGCTCATGGATAGGTATAGGATCAAGTTGCTCATGGAGAGCTTCTTCATGGGTAATATCTTGATCATAGAAAATATATAGGTTATGGATAGATTGGATGAAAGTGATTTGATCTTGAGTAGGACTAGGGATTAATGTTTCCACATGCTTAGGATTAAACTCTTGACATAGCACTTGGTTTGCTTGAGTAGAAGTGGATGACTCTTGGATAGGTTCTTGGCCAACAACATGAGGGCATGATGGACTCATGGGAAGAAAATTTTCAATAGGCTCAAGGGGTTGTGGACCACATGATGGGGTTGAAGAAGTGGACATAGCATTCAAAGGTTCTTTGGTAGGCTAATCAATGGGTGCTTGACATGGGGATGGTTTATTCCTTGCTAGTAGTCCTTGAATCACATCCTTTGTAGGTGGAGGGGTGATGGAAGCTGAAGGCTCATGATTGGGATTAGGTGGAAGGCTAATTGGATTAGGTGGATTAGGACTAGGAGTAGATAGATCCCATGGTCGAAGGACAAGAGGGGTGTTAGATGGATTAGACTTAGGGCTTGGACTTTGATTAAATGGAGGGCCAGAGGGATTAAATGGATTGGTGGATTTGGATAACTCCATAGCTTTTCTTTTGCTTTTAGATTTTGCAAAGAATCTTTCAAGAAAATCATTTGAGGATTAGAGCTTGAAAGGTTTGATGATGATGTTGATGTAGGACTAGTAGGCTTTGATATAGACATTCTCTTGGATGGGGATGGAGGACTAGTAGATGGAGTGGTGTATGATTCCAAACTTAAGGTGGTATTTCCCTTGTCAAGTGTATCATTAGAGCTTTAGGACATTTAATCTTGTTTCAAGGAGTGGCTTAGGTTCACATGTGCTTGTTGTGATGTAGATGGATATGAATATTGGTTGGCATGGAAAGAAGTGAGATAGGTTGATGTGGCATTGACTTGATAGGTGGGTGGATTTGGTTGGATTTGACAAGTAGCTATGAATTGTTGGGCTTGGGCTAGGAGGTGTTTTATTTGAGGTGATTGGATTTGTTGAAATTTTTGAATGATGGCTTGGAATATTTGTATGGTTTGTTGGTCTATGGGTTGGGGTACCTCGTGAAGTGTTTGAATGAGGTCTTGGAGTTCTTATTCTATGATATTTTGCTCATGTTGGGATGGAGTTACACATAGATTGAAGTTTTTAAATTTCAATTTGATCCTCCAAGTATGCCTCAAAATCTACAAGATCCTCATCATCACTAGGGTCTACAAAGTTCTCATCATCACTAGAAACAAATTTTGGGTCACCTAGGAGTATGTAAGGTTTTGGATTGTCATCATGATTAGGAGGAGGGGCTCCTCGAAGTGTGACCTTGGGCTTTGGATTAGGATTAGGCTTGGATTTATTGATGATTATGACCATTTTGATAAGTGTTGACTAGGATTAAGATGATGATGTGGAATGATGGGATGATTAGGATTGGGTTAGGATGAAATTTGATTAGATATGACAATGATGATTGTGTGGAAAGAAAGTTTAAAATGACTTGTTTGTGTGTTTGGTGTTTATAGCTTGATTTGGCAATGATCAAACAAAGGATCACACATGTGCACACATGATTCACTCATGCAAGACACACAAGAAAATTTTGAATTTGAAAATAGAATGTTGTGATTAAGCAAGCATGTGATGAAGACACATCAACAAGCCCTACAATTAGTCAGGTGGAGTATGGCCAATTAGGTCTTAAGCTAAGATGCATGAGGTTGACTAGGGAAATGGATTGAAAGTGAAATACTGCCACACAACCGGGAGAAAGGGGTAACCCACCCTTCATCTTCACTTCCCAAAGGGATAGAGTTCTTTGGGCCTTAGCCAAGAATGACAAGATTTACAACTCCCAATGAGGGTGTCTTTTGATTCAACCTCAGTTGAGGTCATCCCTTGGAGTGGCATGTCTCCAAGTAGGCCTCCTAAGATAGGGTAAACAAAAGCAAACCAAGTGAGCTGTCACTTTATCCACACTCACAGTTGTTAATTAACCCTTAGAAATAAAAGGTGTGGTAGACAGTTCAAGCACTTGTTCTTTTAGATCCCAAATGAAGACGTAATGGAAGACACTGGTTGATTTTAGACCTGATTTTTGATATGTGATGGCAAGCAATGTTTATTTTAAGCCCAAAATCCAAATGTTTTGACAAGCAAATGATTAGAGATGAAAGATGGAATGTGTGCACCTGATTATTTTTCCTCGTTGAATCTACTATTTTGACTGATCCAAACGCTACTCCAACTCCTTTGATTCACCACCATTAGAATTTCAAGAGCTTTCCAGAAATGTAAAAATTTATAAAAAAATTCGTTGATTTGCACCCAAAAACGCGATTTCCTAAAAAAAGGTGATAAAAACATGATTTTTCTATTGTAGCCTCCTAAGATAATGCATAAGTTGCTATGAAAATCTTGAAGAAAAATTCACAGCCATTTGGAAGATATGAAGAAATTTGTAAAACCTAGGGTTTTGTCCAAAAATGACATAAACCTACAACAAAAAAATTAATAAAACCTACAAAAATCAAGCTAGATCAAAGGATTCACATCGGGTTCACCATTTTATTGCTAGGGAAAATCAGATTTAAAACTAAAATAGAAAGATATCAAACCCTAACTAGCACAATAGAGCACAAGCAAGCATGAAAATCAAAATAACAAACGAATGCAAACCCAAATCCACACTAAACTTGATTTATCTCCATTGCTCTTCTCAACCTCGCATGAGAATGCAAGCTTTCGAAGGATTGTTGATGGAGGAATGTTGGTTACTCACCATTGCAGAAGCATAATGAAGAAGAAGAGCCATCTCAAATGGCCTGTGTGAGGCTACATTTATAGTATGAGGCTAGATTCATATATTCATCTGACTTTCATGAAGGACAAACTAGCATGAAAATAAAAACAAAGGGATGGATGAAAGACTTATCCAAAAGCATGGACCATTGGAAAGTGATGGTGAAGATATGTAGGATAATAGGTGAAAGATGGGGAGATGGAGGTATGTGGAATTGTTGAGGAATGGAATGGAACCATGACCAACGGTTGCACACACCATGTTAAACATTTAATCTTTTGATTGGAAGGTGGCGTAGGAAGCAATGGATATATTTGCTTAGGATATGGATGATGAAGTCCTTTAGGTACCCACATAGACTTAGAATTTTTGTGATTTTTGTTATGCTTGTGGGATTTAGGAATTTGAAACTTTTGAATGGAGTAGGATTTTTGGATGGAAGAGGATGGATGGGATTTTTGAGATGTGAATGACTCATTTGACTTGCTTTCTTTTTGCTTAGGTACCCATACCATTTTAGTTTTAGACTTTACTTGTGAAGGTATGGGCTTGGATAGCCTTTTGAATGTACTTTTCTTTTACTTTTTGGATTGATTTCCTAAGGCATGAGGACCTTTAGGATTATTAGCTTTATGAATAGAGTGTTGGCAATTAAGGTGTCTTAACCTTGATAAATTCCTTGTATTATTTATTTATTGCCTATTGTGTAATTAGGATGCAAGTCCTATGTTGTCATCTTGTGGGAGTTGGCACGGTGATGTGTCATCCTACATGGAAGATGACCACATGTAAATTTGTCCTCACATGAGGAGATAGGTGTCCCTTTTGTGTGGTAGAGGTTTTCTGCTATGTGTCAGCATCTTAACTAGTGTGTACGTGAATCTTGACCGAAACGGTTATGACAGATTCCTATGACAGAATCTATGACATGTAAGAGTCAGAAATAGAAGGTTCTATGACAGGTGAAGACATGTGTAACAAGGCATCTTGGAAGAAGGCATCTTTGGGCATCCCAAGGAGGGTTATAACATGTTGTAAGAGAATATGCTATTTATAGCCTATGTATGATAGATACTCTTACAATTGTAAGTTATGATAGCTATGACAGATTCTATGATGGTTGTAAGAGTCGTAAGAGCATCTGTCATTACCCAAATTGGGAATAGGTGACCTCTTTGGGATGGAGGTATTTGACAAGTGTCAGGAACATCCTATAGTGTTCGATAAGTGTCCATAAGTGTGGATTTTGGGCCATGAGGCCATGTTGGATGCCCATCCCAAGATAGAGCCATTTTTGCCTTGTATTTTCTATATAAACAGGTGCTTTGGAGAGGAGATGAATTATGTGATTGATAGGTACTATTATGCTGCTGGATTGTCTCTAGATATGAGTGTCAAAGACTCCTGCAAGAGCATTGGCTCTGAAACTATATTGTAACCTTCATTGTTTACGTAATACATTTGAGTTGTGTTTTGGAGTGTGGGGTTTTTCACCCGTAAGGGTTTTCCCCACGTATATCTTGTCTCTATCTTCTTCTGTCTTACATTCTTGTGTATGTGTTTGCTCTAATATCTCTATTCGTGGCTTAACATTGTTGTAACTATAAAGATTAAAACAAATTTGGACTCATCTCTTCTCATTAGATTAGTGTAGGAAGCGATTTCCACACACCTAGCTTCCTTTCAGTTGGTATCAGAGCTTGATCACCTTTGGTCCTAGTTGTAGGGTAGGGGTTTTTTGAGCTAATCTTAGGTTGAGTGGGAGCTTTGTGCAGAGCATTTTGTAATCTTGTTGCAGGAAAGAGATGGCAGGCACATCCAAAAGATTAGAGGTGGAGAAATTCAATGACATTAATTTCGAGTTATGGAAACTTAAGATGGAAGACATGCTTGTTGATCATGACCTATGGGAAACCGTATTCGGTGTAAAACTCGCTGCAATGGCACAAGCTGATTGGGATCTCAAAGATTGAAAGGCTAAGAGTCTCATAAGACTAAGTCTAGTTAATTCTGTCATGTTAAATGTCCATGAGGAGAAGAGCACAAAAGACCTTTGGAAGAAGTTGGGAGATGTTTATCAGGCCAAGTCCCTGGTGAACAAACTTTTTCTGAGAAAGAAGTTGTATTCTCTGAAGATGGAGGATGGAGGATCTGTTGCAGATCACCTGAATGCCTTTAACATGTTAATTGCACAATTGACATCAGTTGGTGTGAAGATGGAGGATGAGGATCATTGTATGACCTTGCTTTGTTCTTTGCCAGACTCGTGGGATCATCTTGTGACAGATTATTGAAGCACCACATCCACATTCACAATGGATGAAGTGGTATCTTCACTGTTATCTAAAGAGAAGCAAAGAAAGTCTTCTAAGGCAGACAAAGAGGCTCTTATGGTTCGTGGAAGACCCAAGGAGAAAGGGAAAAAGAAGGACAAGAAAATTGAAAAGGGTAAATCCAAATCCCGTGGGAGATCCAAATCTCCTCGAAAGTCCAAGGCTCTCTATTGGATCTGTGGAAAAACTAGGCATTTCCAAAAGGAATGCAAGGAAGAAAAGTGCCATATTCAGATTTTGACAAGTCTCAAGATGATGGTGATGCCTTCATCGCAGCCCTGGCAACCCATGCATCTAATGATGTGTGGCTGATTGATTTTGGTGCATCATTCCACATGACCTCGCATCGAAGCTAGTTCACGAAGTATGAAGAGTTCGATGGTGGAAGAGTGTACCTAGGTGATGATTCTCATCTAAAGATTGTTATTCATGGAAGAGTCTCAATCTGATTCCTTGATGGATGAGTGAAGGGGATCATTGGGGTTATGCACATCCCAGGCTTGGCACAAAACCTGCTTTATGTAAGTATGTTGAATGATGCAGGTGTGTAGGTTGTCTTTTCGAAGGATGGATGCAAAATGACTAGAGGATCTATGGTGCTTGCGAAGGATACTCAGAAAGGTACTCTATTTCACCTAGAGGCATGCACTTCACAGTGCAATAGTTCTTCTGACTCAAAGAAAAGAGCTGCAGTCACTTCATCCCCACCATCTGAATGAGCAGTGAAGAAATTTGTTTTAACACATTCTGATGGTAGTGCACATGCTTTGGAAGTTAAGCTTCTTACTGAAAAGATAATGTTATGGCATAAGAGATTTGGCCACATTGGTGAGAAGGATCTTAGAACCCTGAAAAATAAAAACCTCATTGAGGGGTTGAATGATTGTAATCTTGAGTTCGACTTTTGTAAACATTGTATATATGGAAAGCAAAACCGTGTTCAGTTTTACTCTAGTTCTCACAAGTCTTCTGGTGTGTGTTGGACCCTATTCATTCTGATGTGTTTGGTCATGTTAGTGTTCCTTGGATTTACATATCTGTATATTTTGTATCTTTCATAGATGATTATAGTAGGACATGGATTTATTTTCTCAGAAGCAAGTTTGAAGTCTTTAGTCAGTTCAAAGAGTTTAAAGCTTTTATTGAGAATCAGACTAGTAAAATGATTAAGTGTTTGAGGACTAACAATAGTGGTGAGTTTTGTTCAGTAGAGTTTGATAAGTTTTGTAAAGAGAAAGGGATTTAAAGACATAAGACAACTCCATACACCCTAAATAAAAATGGAGTTGTAGAGAGGATGAACAGGACACTGATGGAGAAGGCTAGGAGTATGTTTAGTGGAGCAAGCCTCAAACAAAAGTTTTGGGCTGAAGTTGTAGCCACTACTTGCTACTTGGTAATCAGTCTCCTACATCAGCTCTTGTTGGTAAGACACCTATGGAGGTGTGGTCTGGTAAGAAGCCTTCAGTTAGACATCTTTATGTTTTTGTTTGTGAGGCATATGTACATGTGCCTAGGGAGAAAAGGTCAAAATTGGAGAACAAGGATGCTAAGTGTATTTTCATAGACTATGGTGTCGGTGTGAAAGGATACAAGCTTTGGGATCCTATGGCTGAAAAAGTGTTATATAGCAGAAGTGTTATCTTCAAAGAGCTAACACCTTCTTCAGTTGTTCTATAGCCATAAGAGAAAGAAAAGAAAGAAGATGTAGTTCAGTTTCCTTCTACCTCTAAGAAGACTGAACCGACAGACCCTGTGAGACCTAATGATGAGGAGAGCTCTAGCAACCCTGAAAGCTCAGAAGAAGAAGTAGAACCTCAACCTCAGCTCTTGAGGAGGTCTGCATGAATAAGGAAGTAACCTAATAGGTTTGGTTATTCATTGCTTGATTCTAGTTGTGCTTTTACCTTGCTTACTAACACTGATGAGCCTAGAACTGTGACAAAGGCTATGGGCATGAAAGATGCAAGTTCCTGGAAGGAGGCCATGGAAGATGAGATGGCTTCTTTAGAGAAGAATAAAACTTGGGACTTGGTGCCTTTGCCTAAAGGACGGAAACCCGTTGGATGTAAATGGGTGTTCAAGAAGAAATTCGGTGTAGATGGCAATGTTGAAAAGTACAAGGCTAGATTGGTTGCGAAGGGGTACTCACTAGTGGAGGGAATTGATTATGGTGAAATTTTGTCTCATATTGCAAAGCTAACATCTATTCGGTTCTTGTTATCTCTTGCAGCAACTTATAACTTAGAGGTGGAGCAGATGGATGTGACAACAACATTCCTTCATGGTGATTTGGAGGAAGATATTTACATGTCACATCTAGAGCATTATATATGGAAAAATGGATTCTTTAATCTTTTGTGGGTTAGATGTTTAAATCCACCTCTCCACTATACATTGAAGGATCTAGGGTCGAATGGCAAGCATTATCATACCCTAGAGTCACTTTCAGATGTAGGGAAATTTGGATTAGGGAGTTAATTATCAAATTTTCCTTCTCCTGTGCTTAATTGACCATTAAAACCTTAATAAAACAAATACGACAACAAATTAACAAAAAGCTCTTGCAGATGGGAGTAAAATGCCAAATTATAGAATACCTATTTTCAGGGTTCTAAAGCGAAACAGTCGAGGACATTGGAGCAGGTGCCCAAGTCCAAGGTACCTACTTTTTTGGGGAATCTGGACCTTCTTCAGATACTGATCAACCCTGTAACTTCTATTTTCTGGAATCAGTCTATGGAGGACACTGGAGTGAGCGCTCTAGCCTCGAAAATGCTCTTTTGTCCATCTTTTCTTCAGATCCCGAATCCCTGATGTTTTTCTAGCCTTCTTGCAACTCCACTTTTCCCAAATGCTACACCTATAACTTGCAATTACAAGACTTGGTTTGGGGGTTGTGGTGTTTAGAGGTTTGCCTCAGTCAAACCTCAGAGGACACTTAAGTCTCCAAACACCATTGTCAGATAAAGAGGGCATGCCCTTGTGAGGCAGAGGCCAAAAACTAAATGAATCAATGATACAAACACAATGATATGTCACCTTGTAGTGAAGCTTTCGTGGAGGAAGATGCTCTTCATGCCATGAAGAAATTGATGCTCAAATCTACAAATATCAACACACAAAACACACAATTCTGCTCTTGCAACACAGTAGAAAGCCTTGAATCACCTTGAGAACACAATAGTTTGCTAGTCATCATCTAGTTGAAATCTAGTTTACAAATGAATACCTACATATGTTTATATATGCATCTACAAGCACTCCTGCCAAGATATTTGAAATTCAAACTTACCGTGTCGACAAAGGGGCCCAATAACAGTCACTAACCAACACCTAAAAAATTGAGGCTGCCCTAAAATAGGGCAGGACTAGGGCTCGGGCGCCCAAGTCCTCCCCCTTATTTTAGGCAGGGTACAACTCAAGGGGTCCTCCTAGGTCCTATTTGCCATGGGACTTAGCTCTCATTCCATCAGGATGCTAAAATATGAACTAAAATGTCCTAAATGCATGCTAAAGACCTGGGAGCTAAACCTTATGAGGGAAAATCCCCCAAGGGGGACATTTTCTGACGTTACATTTAGCCCCCACTTTAATGTATGTATGAACATGAGGCCCATACATGCATTAAAGTAAGGTCACAAACACAACAAACACACGAAGCACAGAGAAGACACGCCAATCACACAAAAGATAGTAATAGGCATGCAAAACACAGAGAAGACAGCTACAGTCATGTAGAACACAGAGCAGATAGTTAATGCATGGACGACACATTAATGCATGAAAGACAGAAATGATATCTTTTCTTTTCTTTTTCTCATATATATGAAATGCAAATGCAAGTACTGGAAAGTAAACAAACCTCCCAAAATGTAGGAAGCACTACTCGATGGCGCTGGTCTCTACACATGGGACAACACACATGCAATACACACAAAACCTCTGAAAATGCATGAAGCACTACTCAAGGTGATGGTCTATGCATATAGGGCAACAAACACGCCATACAAAACAAGCACGCCAAAACACACACACTTGAAGACACGGAGAAAACATGACAGACAAGTGATGGTGTATTCTGTATTTCTAGGCTCATCACCATCTCAGGTACATTACAGGCACACACCGACGATTGGGCTTCGCCACAACAATCACTGAAGACATGCTTAAGGGTTGAGTTAGTCACATAACCACTCCCTGCCTCCACAGAGGACTTTTAAAAATGACAGGATGATGCAATCTACTCCAAGAAATACACCATCCCCGCCTTCGCAGAGGGCTTAAGAAAAAGTATATACTTGATATCCTGCCTCCGTAGAGGGTTTACATAATTGATTGATTGCAAACAAACTCAGGATGCAGGATGCACTCATCGAACAAGTCTTTAGTCTGCACCTGAGGACAAGCACATAGCTAACATCTACAACAGACAGCTTACCTTATATATGCCCCCACCTTAAGGTGGTTGATATCAGTTATCGATATCAAGCACATTAAGGTAGGAAGAAAACACACAAGGGAACACCAACTTTCACAAAGCCCATGCCCCCCAAAGGTGACATGTACTTGACAATCGCCAAATGTTCCCACAAACACATCTCTACAAGAAACATGTTAGTGTCTACAAAATCATGATAAAAAACAACATCAATGCCTATGATTATCCACACAAAGAGCCAAGGTTATACAATGAGTTCAGTGTTCAAAGATATCCATAGGGCTATATCATGAAGCTCTCTGAATCGAGTACCACCAAGGCTAGATTCAAAGGCAAACAAAGGTGCACGGAGCAACAGTATTGTTAAGGTTTGTAAATGCAATAGAAACATCATGAAATTCACTATGCGGAAAGCACGAGTGCTTCCACTAGCCAAGCGTTGGATAAGATATACAACCCCATCGTCATATTAGGAAATAAGTCCATTTTTTTTATTTCTCTCGAAAGGGACACTAGGTCCGCATCAGTATAAATGTTTGTTGTCATCCGCCCACTAGGTGGAAACACTAGGGGAAGGGAAGCAATAAATAAGAGAGGAGAAGCAAGTGTCTTAGAGATAGTCACGTAGGAGGGTGCCCCCAAGTCACCAACCGCAACGCTATGTTTGTAAGACACAACACACAACAATGAAATCAGAGAGAGGTAATATAGAAGAATGATGATACAAATACAAGAAGGTCACAATAGAGGCAGTCTCCTGGTATCCTGAACCTTACAGGAGAATCCAAGGTCATTCCAGGAGGCCTAAACAACACAACACATCACGGGGGAAGCACATCACGAGAGAGATAAAGGGTTAGAGATACCTGTAGGGTCTTCATCTTAAATGTTAGAGCTCGCGAACCTCTTTGAGAGGTATTTGATCATATTTAATGCAAAATTTGAGTGGTTCTTATGAAAGTTTTATTTGTTATCATATAATCCTTATTTAAATGAGGCTTTTTGTTGCTTATGAGGGGGAGAACCACTATTATTTCTGACTATTGATTGTTGTCTTGCTCTTTTCCAATTTTTAGCGAGTTTTTTTTGGTAAACCTTTCTAGAATAGTAACAGGATTCATCTCGCACCATCTTGCTCATCTGTATCAGTTTTTGTTCTTTCTTTTCAAAGACATTTTGATTATCTCCCAATCCATATAAGGATAATGGAGGAGGAACCTTAGCATAAATTCCATTTCTTCAAGGATGAGGTGGATTATCCATTTGTTTCTTATCCACTTCAATCATACCCACAATACTATCATAGTCCAAGTAATCATCCTCGTCTACTTCCACTAAATCTTGTTCCACCATATTATTTTCAGTATGCTTAGGAAAAGGATTATTGAAGATTTGTAAATTTTGATTCGGCGAAGAAACTAACTTGTTTCCATTATCATTCACACCTGATACCTAGATGACATTTGAATCAATAAGGTCCTATATTTCAATAGCATGTCCTTGCATCCGATGATAGTGACAAAAGGCATTAGCATCGAAGTAAAGTCCTTGTTTACTAGGATCAACAGGCTTGATCGGGGGTCAGAATGTTATTACTCATAGCTTGATTCATGATAGAATGATAGGACTCAGATATTGGAGTAAACTTCCTCAGTTGATATGATTGTTTCTTTGGATTGTTTATAGTAGACACATTTGTATTTGGTCCATTGATCTTGATGAAACCCTTGTTATTATTCCTTTTAAAGTTGTTTTGTGACGATCCACCCATGGATTGACCAACTTGAGCCGATGAGTTTTGGTTTTCATACTGACTAGACGAAAATTGGTAATCACGAAGAGCGGTGCTTAAATGTTGAAAGGAGTTATATTTCATCATGAGAATCTTATCACGAATATTAGGTTGTAGATTTGTAATTAATATCTTCTGAACATCCTCATCTTTCATCTGATATTGAATCTGAGCATAAAGGCCTTGATATCGACTAATGAATTCAGTCAACTTTTCTTTCAGACCTTGTTTGCATTGAACCAAGTCAATAAGAGTGACTTGGGGTCTGATATTTGCTTGAAAATGTTGTAAAAATTGATCAATCAACTGTGAAAATGAGTGAATTGAATTCGGAGGCAACGAGCAAAACCATTCTAAAGTAGTATCTTTGAGAGACCACGGGAAAAGTTTTGCTAACAAATACTCTTCAAAATAGAAATCACTACACATAGCTGTGAATGCTGCCACATGGATATTAGGATCTCCTTTTCCACCATATTTTTCAAAGAAAGGAGTCTCAAACCTCTCAGGCATAGGGGTTCTCAAGATTGCATAAGATAACAGATTACAGGCATGATATGTTGGTAGGCTAGGTTGCGAAGAATTTGTCAAGGTTGTTACTTTTTGTTGCAAAGCAGTCATGCCCTGTAAAAGTTGGTTTAGGATGGCATCATTTGGAGATGCGGTCTGTTGTGAGGAATTGGAAGTGAAATGAGGAGGTGAATGATCTTGAGACACAATATGTGGAGGTTGAGAATATGTTAATGGTAGTTGGCCATATTGATATGTGGAAGATGGTTGCGAGTATGTAATAGGTGGTTGGAAATGAGTGGAATAGATAAGAGGTTGAGAGCAATTATTCATAGAATATGTCCCTTTAGGAATCAAATTCTGATAATTAAATCCCACAGCTTTGTAATTAGTGCCATTAGATACTCCAATACTAGTGGTAGCATTACTACAAGCATTTGCATCAGTTGTTAAGATCGTCGATGTAAAAGTCAATATTCCCGTAGATGGTATAGATATGGATACTTGAGTATGAGATGGAGATAAAGTGTTATCTATCACTTGCGCACATTCAGTCACTGGCATGATATTGGTTTGTACAATATGTGCTAGACCACGAATTGCATTTACACCATCTTGTCCCTCTTTTATCAATTCTCTTATATTGTGAATTGTAGGGACAACTTCTTCAGTTATTCTCTCATTTTCCATAAATGATTGATATTCAGCTAACTCTTTATCCAATTTTTCTATTTGCTCATTAGATACATATCCTGTTGCCTCAATAGTATTATCAACATCATGAAAAGTTTGTTCTTCCATTGTGGTTGGAGGATGTGTGATATCTTGTGCAATTTGAGTTTCTCCCTTTGTAAAGAAGGTGTCCAAAACAAAGGATGCTATGAGGATTTCAGTCAAGGGAAGCAATCTATATGACTGATATCAGTCCAAAACAATAGTATAACCACTCTCAACACACTCTTGATGCAAATCCAAGATAATGCCAAGTTAAAATATAGTGAAAATATGTCAAAATAGTCATTTTTTCACCAAAATTCAATGCAAGAGAGCATACTAAAGGGTGTTGAGAGGAAAATGATGATGGATAGAGAATAGTACTAGAATAACAGCCACTTGGTGCCAAAATATCCAACACAACATGATTTTAACACCACTTAAGGCAAAACCCTAATGAAAATATAGCAAAATAGGCTATTTTTCACCGTTTTTCAACTCCAAGACCTAGAAAAAGAGGTGTTGTAAGAAATTTTAGGAGGGGAAACAAATAATATCAATAATATAAGTCACATTATTCCATAAAATGGGTCACAACACTCTTGGAGTGCAAACTAGGTCAAACCATAGTGCCAAAATAGCCAAAATGTGTAGTTTTTTGCAAAATTTTCACTACAAGAGCCTGTTAAAAGGGTGTTGTGAATATTTTTATGAGGGGAAGCAAATTATTACCCTGATAACAGAAAATTAATGTGAAAATATCTTTCACAACACACTTGAGGTGCAATTTTGAAGAGTCGATAAGGCCAATTTTAGTGAAAATTGTTGTTTTTTGAAGCCGTAGGTTTGAAATTTTGGAACAAAATGCTATACGAATGGTTTAAAATCTGATTTATGATATAAATTAAATATTCTCATATCTAAAATTAATTTTCAAGCTTAATCATGCAAAATTCCCATGCAAATTTAATGAAAATGTACCAAAATTGCTAGTTTTGTTGAAATTTTGAATGAAAAAATGCAAATAATTTAAATTTAAATGCAAATTCACACTAAAATGAAAGACTACAGCCAAATACAAATTTGAATGAGCCTCTAAATCAGTATAAAAATCTGATAAAAGATTTTGCCTACAAACCCTAGATTTTGGAATTACTAGGTTATATAAAATTGACAAAAATTTCCACAAAACCCTAGCAATTAAATGATGAAAATGTAATGCAAGATCTTGAATTTTTGTATTTTTCTGTAATTTATATCAAATCGGATGCAAAAATCATGAATTAGAAAATTTTGGGAAGAATTGACACAATTTAGTAAGCACAACAATGTAATTTTTTTTGTATTTTCCCAATTTTTCATTTTTTTAAAATTTTCTCAATGTAATAAGGTAAATAACCAAATGAATGAATGAAATCACACCAAATATGTAGACAAACACTCAACAAGTTGCAATTTAAGTTCAAAGACATGGGTTCACCTAAATGTTTAGTGGAAAAATGGATTCTTTAATCTTTTGTGGGTTAGATGTTTAAATCTGCCTCTCCACTATACATTGAAGGATCTAGGGTTGAATGGAAAGCATTATCATACCCTAGAGTCACTTTTAGATATAGGGAAATTTGGATTAGGGAATTAATTATCAATTTTTCCTTCTCCTATGCTCAATTGACCATTAAAACCCTAATAAAGCAAATATGACAACAAATTAATGAATTACAGAAAAAGCTCTTGCAGACAGGAGTAAAATGCCAAATTATAGAATACCTATTTTTGGAGTTCTAAAGCGGAACAGTCGGGGACACTGGAGTGGGTGCCCAAGTCCAAGGTACCTACTTTTTTGGGGGAATCTGGACCTCCTTTAGATACTGATTAATCCTGTAACTTCTATTTTCTGGAATCAGTCTGCAGAGGACACTGGATTGAGTGCCCTAGTCCCAGAAATAATCTTTTGTCTATCTTTTCTTCAGATCCTGGATCCCTGATGTCTTTCTAACCTTCCTGCAACTCCACTTTTCCCAGATGCAACACCTATAACCTACAATCACAAGACTTGGTTTGGGGGTTGTGGTGTTTAGAGGTTTGCCTCAGTAAAACCCCGAAGGACACTTAAGTCTCTGAACACCGTTGTCAGATAAAGAGGGCATGCCCTTGTGAGGCAGAGGCCAAAAACCAAAGGAATCAATGATACAAACACAATGATATGTCACCTTGTAGTGAAGCTTTCATGGAGGAAGATGCTCTTCATGCCATGAAGGAATTGATGCTCAAATTTGCAAATATCAATACACAAAACACACAAGTCTACTCTTGCAACATAGTAGAAAGACTTGAATCACCTTGAGAACACAATATCTTTCTAGTCATCATCTAGTTGAAATCTAGTTTACAAATGAATGCCTACATATGTTTATATATGCATCTACAAGCACTACCACCAAGATATTTGAAATTCAAACTTACCGTGTCGGCAGAGGCGCCCAATAACGGTCACTAATCGACACCCAGAAACTGAGGCTGTCCTAAAATAGGGCAGGACTAGGGCGCGGGTGTCCAAGTCCTCCCCCTATTTTAGGCAAGGTACAGCTCAAGGGGTCCTACTAGGTCCTATTTGCCATGGGACTTAGGTCTCATTCCATTGGGATGCTAAAATATGAACTAAAATGTCCTAAATGCATGCTAAAAACCCGAGAGCTAAACCTTATGAGGGAAAAGCCCCCAAGGGGACATTTTTTGAGGTTACAACATAGAGAAAGCTAAAGAAAATTTGGTTTGCAAGCTGAAAAAGTCTCTGTATGGGTTTGAAGTAGTCTCCTAGGATGTGGTATATGAAATTTGATGCCTTTGTGTTGTCCATTGGATTTCTAAGATCAAAATCTGATCATTGTGTATTACAAGTTTGACAATGATTGCATTCTCATTATTGCATTGTATGTTGATGATATGCTGTTAATTAATTTTTGATTTGAAGTCTCAGTTGTCAGCACAGTTTGAGATGAAAAATCTAGGGGTAGCCAGGTACATTCTAGGAATGGAAATCATAAGAGATAGAGCTAACAAAAAACTTTGGTTAAGCTAGAGTAAGTATGTGAAGACCGTGTTGGATAGGTTCAACATGGCAGATTGTAGACCATTGTGTGTTCTTGTTTCATTGGGGACAAAGTTATCTGTTAATGATTGTCCAAAATCTCCTTCTGAGGTGGAAGACATGAGCAGAGTACCTTATGCTAGTGTTGTTGGCAGTTTGATGTATGTTATGGTCTGCACAAGATCAGACATTGCCCAAGCAGTGGGTGTCCTTAGTTGATTTATGGCTAATCTTGGATGGGTATATTGGGATGTAGTTAAGCCAGTGTTCAGATATTTGAGGGGTACTTCTAAATATTCCATATGCTATCATGGTAATCCTACAGGACCTCCACATTCTGTTTGTATTCATGGATTCGTGGATTCTAATTGGGTGGGTAACATTGACAGCAGGAGATCCACCAGTGCTTACGTGTTTACTATGTTCGGTGGTGCAATTAGTTGGATGAGTAAGCGACATGTGGTTGCTTTGTCCACAATAGAAGCTGAGTATATCATAGCAACTAATGCTTGTAAGGAATCCATTTGGCTTAAGAGATTGTGTTCTGATATTGGTGTTGATGCATGACAAATTACTATTTGTTGTGACAGTCAGAGTGTAATTTGCCTAGTGAAGAATCTAACATTCCATGCCAGAACAAAGCATATTGATATACAATTTCATTTCATGTGAGACATGGTAGAGGATGGGAAGGTGAATTTGGAGAAGGTAGATACTTTGAAGAATGTTGCGGATGCATTGACAAAACTAGTGAGCACAGACAAGTTCAGATGGTGTTCGGAGTCTATGGGCCTCTCGGCCTATAGCAGTTAAATCCTATTATTTCCATTGGCTCTTGAAAGGTGTTTGACAAGTGGGAGAATGTTGGGAATTAAGGTGTCTCAACCTTTGCAAGTTTCTAGCATTTATTATGTAATTGTATTTATTTTTTGCCTATTATTGTAATTTGGATGCAAATCCTATTTTGTCACTTTGTGGGAGTTGGCACGGTGATGTGTCATCCTACATGGAAGGTGACCACATGTATTTTTGTCCTCATATGAGGATATAGTCATCCCACCTTGTGATAGAAGAGTTTTGCCATGTGTCGGCATCCTTTGGGTGTTGTAAGAGGTTTATGACGCATAAGAGTTATGACAGATTCCTATGATAGAATCTATGACATGTAAGGGCCAGAAATGGAAGATTATATGACAGGTGAAGACAAGTGTCTGAAAGAATCTTGCATGGAGGAAGTAGGTGCCCAAGTTTGACCATGACAAAGTTGTAAGAGAATCTGCTATTAATAGTCAGTTATGACAGATTCTCTTACAGCTGTAAGAGTTGTCATATATGACAAATTTTATGACATTGTAAGAGCATCTGTCATACCTTAATTGGGAAAATTTGAGGCACCCAAGTTGGGGGTTGTAAGGGATGAAAGAGAATCACTTACAAGTGTCATACGCATGTTGTATCACCTTGGAAATTGGGCCACATGGATTTGGACGAGTTCCTTGTGTGACTTGCTCTAGAAGCTACCACCATTCATACTACTTCTCTTTATATATAGGTGCTTGGAGTTGGAGATGCATATGTGATTAACAGGTACTTTTATGCTACCGGATTGTCTCCAGATATGAGTGTCGAAGACTCCTGTAAAGACTTGCATTGCAAGTGTGTTGTAAACTTCATTGTTTAGATAATACATTGTGTAGGTTTTGGAGTGTGGGGTTTTTCACCCGTAAGGGTTTTCCCCACGTTATAACTTCTCTCTCTCTCTCTCTCTCTCTCTCTCTCTCTCTCTCTCTCTCCTGTCTTACATTCTTGTGTTGTGTATTTCTACAATATCTTTGTTATTAAGTTAACATTCCTGTAACTGTAAAGATTAAAACAAATTTACACTCATCTCTCCTCTCTAGATTAACATAGGAAGCATTTTTCACACACCTAGCTTCCTTTCATTGTTAACTCTTTTTTCTCTTATTTCCAATCAAATGTATTGCTTATTTGGGTCTTTGACTAGCACCATTACTCCCCCATGCCCCTTTCTTATTTTAGTCCTTTCATTCCAAAATAATATTATGTTATATCCTTTAAAATGTGGGACTTTGCAACCATCATGTTCGTGCATTTCTATGATAATGATAATATCTTTTTCCTTTGTTATGGTCCCCAATCCAAAACCTCTCCTCCAAGGGTGACCTCTACGATTCCAACTTACCATGGTCATGTTAGAAATGAAGGCAAACCACTACAATATGGAAATCTAAAATTATGTTGCAAATCTGAAATTTAACCTGTAGATTACCAAAATAGAGATTTAAAGTAATGTATATCAACTACAAAGAAATCAGAAAAGACATAAGAAACTCACAACATAGTATTTACATGGAGAAAACCCTTTCGTGTAAAAAACTCCACTAGAAAAAAGGCCAAGTATGTATAATCTTTGAATAAGATTACAATACATTCACTTCCTTCTATTTTGCATTCAATCTGACTGCACCTATGTATCTATGAACTCTCACAACTTCTACCTTCTACATCCTTAAGAACATGATATATAGAAATTACATACAAGAATGAAAATACATGAAATGTAGCATCCAAACTTGGGAAAATTCCAATGCACTACATTGGGAATCTCACTAGCATGCAAAACATAGCCTCTTACAACCTCTTACAGGTTGTCATAACTAACTAAAATTATCTCTTTATTTTAGCCACCTAGTTTTTCATACAATCCCTTGAAAATAGGAGATGCTCTTACATGGGTCATAGACTACCAATAGCTTATGCAAAGATTCTCTTACACATGTCATAATTAGCCCAATAATAGCCACTCCAAGATGGGCACCTAGTTTGACCTTATCATCTTATTTGCATTCCCAAAGATGCTCTAATTGGTAAACAATATTTGCCAACAAATAATTAATTAATGTTGTCAGTAAATAATTAATTACCATACCAGTAAAAATAATTACCACTATCGATGAAACCTTCATCACTTATGAATGCATTTATAAATAATATTAGGAATAATTAAATACATAGGATTTATAAGGTTGATAGCACCTTAATCCTAACATTCTCCCACATATTCCATTAAGCCCATGGCCTCTGTAATAAGAAACAAGGCCCATGGCCTCTGTAACATCACATTCCATAATGCTAAAAAAATTAACATAATTATTCATCTTAATCAAGAATTACATTAAATCATGATTATCCAAATCAAAGTAAACAAAAATGAATCATTATCATTTTGATAATTAAGCATGTTATTCTAAATAATAATATAACAAAGCTTACAATTTCAATATCCAATTACATATTATTAGTGAAAAACTTTCACTATACATGTACAAAGCTATGCTCAAGGCATCAAATATCAAATTATACATGATAACTGACTATCAAGTCATAAAATGAATAGCACTATATTGGAATATATGACATCCATCTTTATAAGCCCAGGCTTGTCTCATGCTTGGGAAGGAGAACATCATCTAGGTTCTTTTCCTCCAACCATAGACCGGCGGTCCCCTGCACAACTTCCTACCTAGAAGTGGCCCTACCCTTCACAAAAGGGATAAATATAAGGAACCGTTAGGTTAGCCATCTGAGTATCTGGTGTTGTGTCCTTCATAATGCCTCACGGTCACACAACTATAGATCCACTCTAACTATGTATGACACTACTGGAGATATTATGTCTTCTAGAGCACTGTGGACCGATAATGCATGCAGAGACGGATGCATTACTTTGGCCAAAGATTTTCATACATAAACCTTACGCAATGAATGTTGTCATATGTCCGCAACCTCAAATCGACTTATAAGCTGTCATGCCCTACAGTAAACATATTTTCAACCCTTCTTGGTCTAGAATAATTAATTTCAAAATGTCTTAGTCCATTCCTTGGACATTCGACTCTTGTCCTGAAAACCCATTCTTAAGGTCCTTGATTTCTTAAGCATCAGGGAACTAGTGACTCCATGTCACACTCTCCCATATTTCATAAAGAAACAAGTGCATTCATGGTTTCAACACTTAACCTTACTTGGTTGGTGTTTACTTTGTTTACCTATTTTCAAGGTTTAAGCTCAAGTTCATAACATTAATGAAATGCTTATAATGACTCATATAGTCGATCTCTTTATTAAGTTCTATCTTAAGAGATCTTCCTAATACCATAAATATATAAGATTAATTGCCATTCGCAAGATTGCATTCACCTTCTTTTATACCACTATTTTATAGAAAACTAGGGTAAGTTCTTGTAAATAAAGAACCTATCAAGAAATTACTTCCTCATAAGGAATATGACATGCAATCATGGCTGCCAAGAATCAATATTATATCTATATATAATAACCTTTTCATCTCCATGAGGAGTCATTATGACTACAATATACACAATATACATAAACAGTCAAGGCTCGACATCATTTACCATCGGTTTGACAAGATAAAGTATCAAGTCCACATGGCACCAACTCAGTTGTACCACTGAGTTTAAAGTGTTTGTATCTATCATGAGATGCGGCCATGGTTATTATGGCATGCAACAGCTCTGTGGTATCGATTTCATAGGCCAATACCATTGACCTTCCCTTAACAAATAATTATCACCCTATTAGGCTCAATAATTAAACACTAGGTTTTCAAGTCTCATCGACAAATAAATAATTTAAAGAAAATGTTTTAAAAGATACATGGCTCAACAGGGATAATTGATATTTCGCAGGTGCTCATGCATGCATAACCACCAAAGGTGTTACGGCCTCAAGCTGGCCGAGTGGCACTAAGACACAGTACTTCAAAGAATCGTCACAAAAAGAATACAATAAGGCTTCAAGATCCTTCAACAACCAAAGATATTCATCAAGATATACATATAAATATATTCATGACTCAACATGTCGTATACATACATAATTAGTTTCCTCAAGTCGACACTGTCGACATCCTCCATTAACAAAAGATTATAACTATATAGGAAACCATTTATATATGAGCCATGAGCTCTTAAAGTTATCATACTTGTGATTACGACACAACAATAAGTGTCTTGCATGTTGGTCTCGAGCCTCCTCACCCTTTTCTTATGGCTATGACAACCTTGTAGCCCACTACTAAATAATATTCTTGGTTATTCACCACCCCCTGCTCTCTTTTTCCAGACACAAAATAATGATAGATAATAAACGAAGTCTCCCTTTTGATAGCATTTGATAACTATCAAAACATGGTTCTTTGCATGTATTTCATGCATGCCACCTCGCGGGATCTAACAAGCCACCACTTAGCCTAAAATATCTCTCCCCACTCCCCATGGATGATGGATATCGAGGTGGAAAGAACATGGATAAAATAATATAGCTATCTACATAGTCAAGATACTATTGTCATTGACCTCTAAAGAGGTTCACATATATGTAATCACCCTTAACTAAATAATAAGGGTTAAATAACTTCTATAATATCAAATATCATCATCATAATGAAAACAAAGGATGACACACTAATAGTTTAGGGTTTTCGGGGTCGAGTAACACTCACCCTCAATCGACTATTGACCTTAGTTGAATAACAAGAAAAAGAATAATTAATATCCCAATTGGAAAAAAGGAAAACAAGAGAATTCTTCATCTCTTCACAAGACTAACTCTCAACTTGCGACGATGTTCTAGGAAAGTCATTTAGTCATCATAACCATTATCGAGATAGCACCACCGATAAGACGACTCAAAAAGGAGATCGATTTCCTAGAAAGAAAACATGACTCATGACAACTTACAGAGGGTTCAAAAGGACATAGAATCCGATACTTAGATGGCTATTTGGCCCATTTCCTGACATCTATCTCTTCCTCCTGGATGATACTCTCCTTCCATCTTTAAAGTATGATTTCTTTCCTGATCAAACTCACCACTAGAAATTCATGATTAGTGTATCATCATATGATCAATAAATCATAATAATTAAATAATCATTTCAATCTTGAAATCTCATATCTAACTAGCATAAGTTAGTTTCCTCATAAACAATGATTAATCTGACGTTTTCCACAAACTTCTAATCATTCAACTCTTAATTAATCATCTTGATTACCATACAAAAGTAAGATTAAACTAAATCACAAGTTGGGGATGTAACAACCTCCCTACACCAAGTGAACTTTTATGTGTTCATAGGTTTGGTAAGATAATCTTCAACATTCTCCTAAGTGTCAACGTTCTTCAACTTAGTCTATCCATTTGCAACCATTTTTTGAACAAAGTGATACTGAACATCCACATGCTTAGTATAAGCATGATATAGGATTCTTAGCTAAACAGATTGCACTCTGGCTATCACAACTAATCTGAACTGTCCTACAATTAAAACTAATACCTATACATAATCTTTGTAACCATACTATCTCCTTAAAAACATGGGTAGAAACCATATACTCTACTTTGATAGTTGATAAAGCAATCATGGGCTACCTCTTACTCATCCAACTTATAGCTCCTCCAAACAAAGTAAATGCATACCCACTAGTGGACCTTTGACTATCCAAGTCACCTGCCCAATTTGCATCAACAAAACCCTGTATGTCTAATGTCTTATCCACATTGTTACTACTAGAATAAACCAAAAAATAATTAGCATGCAAATATCTTAACACCCTCTTCACATAATTCTAATGCTCTCTACTAGGGTTAGACATAAACCTGCTCAATTCTCCCATTACTTGAGCAATATCCATCTTATTGCAAACCATTGCGTACATCAAAATTCCTACTGCACTAGCATATGACATGTTAGACATATCCTCAAAATCATTTTCACACTTGGGACACATATCTAAAGTAAGATCAGTGCCAACTGGTAAAGGAAATTCTAACTAGCTTATAATTCTACATATTAAATTTGTGCAAAATAGTATTCACATACTTTGTGACAACCAAAGCTTTTTGTTACCTCAATCTCTCTTGATTTCCATTCCCAATAAGTACCTTTCTTCCCCCATGGTGGTGCCTACATAAACATTCAGGTTCCAAGCATTTTAATATGCAGGCACCTTCCAAAAAATCTAAAAAATTCTGTCTTTCGGCCTCTGTAGTAGAAAAATGTGCAAAAAATAGTTAAAATGCATGTATCTTTGTATATACAAAGAGGTTTGTATGTACAAATGCAAATATACATTGGCGGGCTTGAAAAATTTCCATCGGCCTTTGAAAAATGGTGAAAAAATGAATTATATGCATTTTTTAATGCATATCGAGTTTGCATATACAAGGGGGAATCTATCGCAGATTCCTGGGAATATTCTGCAGTTGTATGTGTGTTTGCTTGTATATCGGGTTTGTATGTTTAGACATACAATGGATATATACAAGAGAAAAGATGCAAGCAGATATACAACAGCTAGATGCATCGGCTACATGCATTGGAAATGTGCAATGAAAAACATGCAAAGAAAAGATACAAATGGCCGGTATACAAAGGGGTTTGTATGTGTTTGACATACAAAGCAGAATGTCTATCGAAATGTGCAAGCGCGATATACATTCCTGAGATGCATTGGCCGGACTTGAAAAGGTTTGTAATGTAATTAATAAAGGCTCAAGTCCGATGAATGTATGTTTTGGCTTGTATGTTCGCATTGTATATGCGATATACAAGGCAAACATACAATGGAGCGATATACAAGCCAGACCTGATTTAATAGTCAAATTTGGCGAATTCAGCCCTGAGATCCGAGACTTGTATGTATATGGCATTTGTATATGCCGATATGCAAAGGGATGGGATACAAGGCCCAGATTTGAAAACTGTCCCAATCTGTTTCATAAAATTTGAAATTTGCGGCATGTATATTGCATTGTATGTATGCAACATACAAAATGGAAAGATGCAAAAGGTGATACAAGCCGAACCCGAGTAGAATTTTGATTTGTTCTATACTGATTTGGGGTCCGCCTTGTATGTTAAACAGTTGTATGTATATGCTTTGGCATATATACAAAGGATTTGAAAGGCAGGAAAGCGAGCAGTTGTATATGCATATACAAAGGCGAGAAAGGCAAAATAGAAGGGAGAAAAGTCAGCGATAGGAAGAAGGCAACTGCGTGGCAAGTTTTAATTGATTAAAGACTTTTCAAAATATTTTGATGCCATAGATCTCAGCGATAGTAAGGAATCGATGGCCACCCTTCAAATTTTTAGGCGCAGGGGGTTTTTGTATGTCTGCAGTTGCGTTTTGAGCGGGAAGGAGCTTCAGGGGCACGTGAACCAGTGGGCTATGGGTAGTTGGCATTGATGGCAGATGTGTAGAGGGGTATGGATTGAGATGATTGGCCAGCTACCACATTCAAGGACGCAAATCTCTAGATGACAGCACATTCCCCAATTTCACCTGCTCATTCCTCTCTTTCTCTCAGCCGCATTTAATGTTTTGAGCGCCGTTCTGGAGATGCATTGTATCTAGCAGATTTTTGAATTTTGCCCTGTTATTAATTGCTGAGTACACTTTCTTGCTATATAAGCAGACTGTGTTACTCCTTTTTGTTGTTGTTGAAGACTTGGGCAATTTTAGGGGAAAAATAACGAAAAACAGAGCATTTTCCTATCTGTTTTATCTCTATTGGAGTTTATGAGTTGCATTTGAATGTATCTAGTACATATGTTTAGTTTCTTGTCACTGTATATGAAAAATGCATTGTTGCATGTATTTATCTATTTGTCTGCATTTGTTGCATGCATTTTCTTCTTTTGAATCTGGTTGCTAAAGGTTTTTCAGATTCTAGGGTATAGTTTTGCTGTATCACATGCTTAATTTGTAACTTCCATTCAAGGAGTGGATTAAATTGTTTTAGGTTGAGTATGGAGAAGATTGTATGTCATCTGGGATGTTCATAAGTACAGATAGTTAAATACTTATTCTTGGGTGGTATTTGTAAGGCAAACACCAGTCCTAACCCCTTGAAACTCGAATGCCAGTTGCAAGCCATTCTCTTGTATACATCTAGTTGACTCCTTGCCCTGAGATAGGCACAGGTATGCCCTTGTGCAGTAGTTATGATCCAAAACCCCCTGTCTTGCATCCAAACCATCAAAACAATCATTCCACACTTCCACCATGTTAGTTTGTAGGAGTAGGATTAAGACCCCTGCATACCCTCATCCACAACCAGATAAATATGTCCAAGAATGTTGCCAACCTTGTGATGTATCATGCACATCTTGGTCCACACATGAGAGTATTCTGCCTGTTGTTGTCAAGCTAAATCTTTTTGTCATTGGGCTAGTCAATGTTACATCTTTAGCTATAGGGATCCCCCCCTTGGTGTGGCAAAACCAGAAGTGAAGGGGAGGTAGCTCACGCAAACTCTTGTATTTGTTGGCCTAATCTACCTAAGCATTGGAGCTGGCAAACCCTCTGCTGATTCGGGAACCAACAGATTTGGTGACTCTGCTGGGGAGATAATGTCATATCCATGAAAGTTTGACTCAAAGATTTAAAAAGCAAACCTTGAGGTGTTTGTTGCAGCAAAATCTGAAAAGTTATATGTGTGGTTTTGCTGTGAGAGAACCTAGAAAGAAATCAATTTTCAGCTTCAACCTGTTTGATGCTCATTCCTCTGCCAAGGAGGTGGCGACTCTGCATATAAAGAACCTGATAAGGGGACACCAGAGGTGTTGAATTTGTAGTTGCTGCAACATATCCAGGTATTTCCATAAATTTTAAAAAAGATTCCCTATTTTGTGAAATAGCACTGGTTAAAAGGGGAAATATTGGTGACTAGATTGCATACTTTTGTGAGGACCTAGTTTGCATTTCAAAAGGAGCATGCAATATTGTTGAAAAGACTCATATAGGGGACTTTAGGCAAGCTAAAATAGTAGTTGTATTGTAAAAGCCTAAGGTCATTGTTGTAAAAGAAAATCTGAGTTGAGAAGAGGGTTCCAAAAAAAACATAATGATGTATTATCAGCCCATGCACCCTTGTTACATGTCAAATGCAATAAACTATAATAATCAGTCCCAACCATGTCATAGAAAAGGTTTCAGTATTGACAGATATAAGCCCATCAATTTCAATGGCATTTGCGGCTACCCAAATGCTTTTCCATCTAAAATCAAAAAAAATTTGCCCAAATTCAATGATGCTAAGGATGAATCAGCTGAGAGACACTTGCAATAGTTTATAAATGTGATAGATGATTTCGAGATTGACCATGAAGATTTAGTTATGAGATTATTTGTTCAATCTCTAGATGAAGATGCAAGGGACTGGTTCTCCTACCTTCTGGCTTATTCTGTCAGCTCTTGGCAAGATTTTAAATCTGCATTTCTAAAACAATATGGTGAAAGAATTTTTGATTATGCAGTTATTAGTGATTTTATGTATATCCATATTGAAGAAGATGAGTTGATCCCAGCTTTTAACCTTAGATTTATGAGGGCATTGAAAAGAATTCCAGAATGTATGAGACCTAATGATGCATTGTGCCTTGTTGTCTATTTGGGAGCATTTGATAAGAAAATGAGCTATAGATTGAGAGATAAAGAGCCCACTATATTGCATCAGGCACAATAGTTTGCAATAGACATTGAAAATAATTGGAGGAATGGGATTCAAAAAGGTTATTTCTCTAAAAAAATTTGCTGCCCTAAGGCCGTGAATGTTGATGAGGGATATCGTTTAAATGTTGGAGATGAATGTCAAAGTACTCACACCCCTGCTGTCCCAATTTTTGCATCATTTCAATTTGATGATGTTTCTGTTATAGAGGAGGATGTCCTGATTTGCCCAGCAAATGAATTTGATTGTAATGATTTTTCAAGTAATATTTGAATACCAGTCCTAAACAAAGAGCATGCATGTTTAAATGATCCAGTTGTGCAAAGTTGTGATCATATGGATCAAGAGTCAATATCAGTTTCATCAAGAAGCATTAGAGGGCTATAAAATGATGTAGATAGTTCAACTTCAGAGTACATTGAAGTAGCAGAAATTTTTTATGTGGGGCAATCAGAGGTTGAAGATGATAAAGATGATATCCATGATCAGTTCATGGATCAGGTTTGTTCTTCTTATGACTTTAGATTTAATAATGAAAAAGAAATGGATTGTCATGAAGAAGAAATAGAAACCTTTGCAATGAGTATGAATCCCCTTTATGATGAGCCTGTGGATGCATTTGACATTGTGAGTCATGACTTTCAGTGGTGTAGAATTAACCCTCTGTTTGAAAATGATGATACTGGTTTGCAAGTTGTGGATAATGAATGTTCATCTTTGAATGTGCCAGACATGTGCTGCAATGTGTATGTGGATAAGGATTTGTTTTCAATGTCAATAAGTGATATAAGTGATGACATTGAAAGTCTCATATATTCTGGGTGTTTTCAGTTTTTGGATCAACTGGATGAGTGTTTGGTAATGTGTAATAGCCAGGTAGATAATGAGTATAGCCAAATGCAATATGAGGATATACTGTTTGAGGATTATAATCTACATATTTTACATAATGCTGAAACATTTTATAATATGTATGATTATATGTCTAATTTTGAATTCCAGAGTGACAAAGGTAATACTGCAAGTGGCAAGCTTTCAGAAGTGGTGAAGCATGTAATTGATAAGATCAACATGTGGGCAGATTGTTTTGGTATTTTTAGTTGTGGTTGGGGTTATTCAGAGTGGAATCAGACATTTGACAGGAAAAGATCGTGGTTCTTCATTTTTGGCTGCCTGGGGCTGCCAAAATAATGTTGAAAATATAATTTGTGTGCAGGTTGGTGCAATGTTCGACTCTGTTGCCTAATGGAAAAGGCCCAATCTGCGAAACCAGAGATTCTGAAGTTCTCGCCATGCCTACAAGAGGCATGCGTCCCCAGATAGAGCCACTGGTGGTGCCTGCATAAACATTCAGGTTCCAAGTATTTTAATATGTAGGCACCTTCCAAAAAATCCAAAAAAATGTATGTCTTTCGGCCTCTACAGTAGAAAAATGTGCAAAAAATAGTTAAAATGCATGTATCTTTGTATATACAAAGAGGTTTGTATGTACAAATGCAAATATACATTGGCGGGCTTGCAAAATTTCCATCGGCCTTTGAAAAATGGTGAAAAAATGAATTATATGCATCTTTGAATGCATATCGGGTTTGCATATACAAGGGGGAATCTATCGCAAATTCCTGGGAATATTCTGCAGTTGTATGTGTGTTTGCTTGTATATCGGGTTTGTATGTTTAGACATACAACGACTATATACAAGAGAAAAGATGCAAGCAGATAAACAATGGCTAGATGCATCGGCTACATGCATTGGAAATGTGCAATGAAAAACATGCAAAGAAAAGATACAAATGGTGGGGCCTGTGGGTATACAAATGGGTTTGTATGTGTTCGACATAAAAAGCAGAATGTTTATTAAAATGTGCAAGCGCGATATACATTCCCGAGATGCATTGGCCGGACACAAAAAGGTTTGCAATGTAATTAATAAAGGCTCAAGTCCGATGAATGTATGTTTTAGCTTGTATGTTTGCATTGTATATGTGATATACAAGGCGAACATACAATGGAGCGATATACAAGCTGAACTTGATTTAATAGTCAAATTTGGGGAATTCATGTATCTTTGTATATACAAAGAGGTTTGTATGTACAAATGCAAATATACATTGGCGGGCTTGCAAAATTTCCATCAGCCTTTGAAAAATGGTGAAAAAATGAATTATATGCATTTTTGAATGCATATCAGGTTTGCATATACAAGGGGGAATCTATCGCAAATTCCTGGGAATATTCTGCAGTTGTATGTGTGTTTGCTTGTCTATCGGGTTTGTATGTTTAGACATACAACGACTATATACAAGAGAAAAGATGCAAGCAGATAAACAATGGCTAGATGCATCGGCTACATGCATTGGAAATGTGCAATGAAAAACATGCAAAGAAAAGATACAAATGGTGGGGCCCGTGGGTATACAAATGGGTTTGTATGTGTTCGACATAAAAAGCAGAATGTTTATTGAAATGTGCAAGCGCGATATACATTCCCGAGATGCATTGGCCGGACCCAAAAAGGTTTGCAATGTAATTAATAAAGGCTCAAGTCCGATGAATGTATGTTTTAGCTTGTATGTTTGCATTGTATATGTGATATATAAGGCGAACATACAATGGAGCGATATACAAGCTGAACTTGATTTAATAGTCAAATTTGGGGAATTCAGCCCTGAGGTTCGCGGCTTGTATGTATATGGCATTTGTATATGCCGATATGCAAAGCGATGGGATACAAGGCCTGGATTTGAAAACTGTCTCAATCTGTTTCGTAAAATTTGAAATCCACGGCATGTATATTGCATTGTATGTATGCAACATACAAAATGGAAAGATGCAAAAGGTGATACAAGCCAGACTCGAGTAGAATTTTGATTTGTTCTATACTGATTTGGGGTCTGCCTTGTATGCTAAATAGTTGTATGTATATGCTTTGGCATATGCAAAGGATTTGAAAGGCAGGAAAGCAGGCAGTTGTATATGCATTTGAATATGCATATACAAAGGCGAGAAAGGCAAAATAGAAGGGAGAAAAGTCAGCGATAGGAAGAAGGCACCTATGTGGCAAGTTTTAATTGATTAAAGACTTTTCAAAACATTTTGATGTCATAGATCTCAGCGATAGTAAGGAATCGACGGCCACCCTTCAAATTTTTAGGTGCAGGGGGTTTTTGTATGTCTGCAGTTACGTTTTGAGCAGGAAGGAGCTTCAGGGGCACACAAACCAGTGGGCTGCGGGTAGTTGTCATTGATGGCAGATGTGCAGAGGGGTATGGGTCAAGATGATCTGCTATCTACCACATTCAAGGACGAAAATCTCTAGACGGTAGCACATTCCCCAATTTCACCTGCTCATTCCTCTCTTTCTTTCAGCTGCATTCAATGTATTGAGCATCGTTCTAGAGATGCATTGTATCTAGCAGACTTTTAAATTTTGCCCTGTAATTAATTGTTGAGTACACTTTCTTGTTGTATAAGCAGACTGTGTTACTCCTTTTTATTGTTGTTGAAGACTTGGGCTATTTTGGAGGAAAAATAACGAAAAATAGAGCATTTTCCTGTCTGTTTTATCCATGTTGGAGTTTATGAGTTGCATTTGAATGTATCTAATACATATGTTCAGTTTCTTGTCACTGTATATGAAAAATACATTTTTGCATGTATTTATCTGTTTGTCTCCATTTGTTGCATGCATTTTCTTCTTTTGAATCTGGTTGCTAAGGGTTTCTCATATTCTAGGGTATAGTTTTACTGTATCACATGCTTAATCTGTAACTTCCATTCAAGGAGTGGATTAAATTGTTTTAGGTTGAGTATGGAGAAGATTGTATGTCAACTGGGATGTTCATAAGTAGAGACAGTTAAATACTTATTCTTGGGTGGTATTTGTAAGGCAAACACCAATCCTAACCTCTTGAAACTTGAATGCCAGTTGCAAGCCATTCTCTTGTATACGTCTAGTTGACTCCTAGCCCTGAGATAGGCACCGGTCTACCCTTGTGCAGTAGTTATGATCCAAAACCCCCTGTCTTGCATCCAAACCATCAAAACAATCATTCCACACTTCCACCCTGTTAGTTTGTAGGAGTAGGATTGAGACCACTGCATACTCTCATCCACAACCAGATAAATATGTCCAAGAATGTTGCCAACCTTGTGATGTATCATGCACATCCTGGTCCACACATGAGAGTATTCTGCCTGTTGTTGTCAAGCTAAATCTTTTTGTCATTGGGCTAGTCAATGTTACATCTTTAGCTATAGGGATCCCCCCCTTGGTGCGGTAGAACCAGAAGTGAAGGGGAGGCAGCTCACACAACCTCCTATATCTGTTGGCCTAATCTGCCCGAGCATTGGAGTTGGTAAACCCTTTGCTGATTCGGGAACCAACACCCTAGATCCTTTATCTTAAAAGCACCTAAAATTTGAGCTTTCAACTCACTAATCACACCCTTCATGTTACTGAAAAATAACATGTCATCCACATACAATGCAATAATTAGTATATGATCATTAATATATCTAATGTAAACACAATGATCCTATTCACTTCTCACAAAACCTAATTTCAACATGAAAGAATCAAAATATTGAATACCACATCCGAGGTGATTTTTTCAAACCATAAAGAGATAGTTTTAAACTGCAAACCAAGTGTTCTTTCCCTTTTACCTCAAAACCTTCAGGCTATTGCATGTAATTTCTCCTTCCAGATCTCCATGCAAAAATGTAGTCTTAACATCCATTTTCTCAATTTTCAAAATCATAAGTAGCAACTATGCATCAAACAAATCTAATAGAAGATAATTTAGCAACAGGAGATAATATTTCACCGAAATCAACTCCCTCTCTCTGGGACTAGCCCTTAGCTACTAGTCTAGCCTTTGTACTTTTCCAATGAACTGTCTACTCCAAATTTCTTCTTGTAGACCCACTTCCATATAATAGCCTTCCTTACTTTGAGAAAATGAACAAGATCCAAGTGTCACAAGAGTCTAAAGGCATAATCTCCTCCTACATAGCTTGTTTCCAAGACTCACTATCATCTACAACAATAGCTTCCTTGTAGGATCTAGGTTCATCATCAGTACTTAATAAAGAAAATACACAATAGAAATCTAGTGGGCTATACTTGTCAATTGAATTCCATTGTCTTTTCAATTTTCTCAAAGGTAGAGTAAGGGATTCTTCCTCTTGTTCTTCTACATGTTCAACCTCTTTTGTAACTTCAAATTCATCATACTCATAGCTCCCACTTGAACCCTCTTCTTCTTCTTTATCCTCAAATCTATCATTTTGTTCTTCCTTATGTGCATCTTCTTGCTTCAATTCAAAATGCACTATATTTTACCCTTCTTTATCTTTTGGTTATTCAGGATCAAAATAGCTCTAAGTTCCCTAAAAATCATATCTCTAGAATATACCACTTTCTTGGTTATAGGATTCTAAATCTTATATCCTTTATCATTCTCACCATATCCAATGAAGATGCATTTATGTGCTTTTGGATCCATCTTATAACATTTTTCTTCAGGCACATGAACAAAATCCTCACAGCCAAAAACCCTTAAATGTGAAACAAAAGGTTTCTTTCATGTCCATACTTCATAAGGTGTGGAATCAAGAGCCTTGCAAGGAGATCTATTGATCAAGTAACAAGCAGTACATGTAGTTTTTAGCCAAAAATATTTATCCAATTGTGCATCACTTAACATACTTCTGGCTCTTTCCATTAAAGTTTAGTTTGTCCTTTTTGTAACCCCATTTTGATGAGGTGTGTAAGGAGTAGTCTTTTGCTTTATGACACCTACATGCTTGCAAAACTCATCAAATTCCTTAGAACAACATTCTCCTCCATTGTCAAATATCAATACTTTTAACTTATGTTCTAATTGATTCTATACCAAGACTTTAAATTCCTTAAACTTAGTGAAAACCTCATATTTATGTCTCGTAAAATAAATCCACATATATCTTGAAACATCATCAATGAAGGTCACAAAATATCAAGATTTTATAAAAGAATTATTATCCATAAGTCCAAACACATTCGTATGAATAATTTCTAATTTGCTCTTTGCTTTATTGCTTCCTAAAGGAAATGATGCTCTATTTTGTTTCCCAAACACACAATTCTCAAAAAAATCAAAATACCATCAAAATAGTAGAAACAGTCAAGCAACTTTTTATACAAAATAGTTTTTAAAATGTTTTCATTTATGTGGCCCAATCTACGGTGCCACAACATACATGTATTTTTAAAAAATTCAGTGACATAGGTGGATTTACATAAAGTAGTGGAATTCAACCTAAATAGAGTTCCCAACCTTGTCCCTCTTGCTACCACCAAGCTCCCTCTCATCAATCTACAACTATGCTTATCAAATGTTACATGCATTCGCAAATCATTGAACATAGATATATAAATTAAATTTCCAGCCAACCACGAATATTTAAAACACTATGGAGGCTTGTTATCCTCCCATCAGTAAAACACAACTATATTTTGCTCCATCTAACTATCAAATATGAATTTTGGTCTCCAATGTAGACTTCACCTCCAGCATATTCTTCATATGTGGAAAACCACTCCTTATGAGGATTCGTGTGATACGAGCATCATGAGTCAACCAACTAGTGTTTGTTAGAAATAATATTGCATCCATAAAGTAAGACTTCATCACCTATTTCTAAGGACTTTTGTGTAGAGGAATCCAGTTGTTTCTTTTTATTTCTCATTCCTTCTTTCCATGCCTCCTCATTTTGCAATTCCAACACTTCACTTTGTTCTTTTTACTACGAGTTTTAGATCTGCCTTTAGACTTATCTTTACGCCCCTTCTATTTTCCTTTAGATGCACCTCTCTCCTTGGATCTTCCTCTGACATGAAGAGCATCCAATGAGCTATTCATAGCTTTCTTTCTCATTTCCTTTGACAACAATATTGCAATAAGAGCATCAATCTTGGGATCTTTGCAATTAGCACTAATAACAAGAATGAAATTCTCCCATGACTCAGGAAAATAACAAAGAAGTGTAATGCATTTATCTTCTTCGTCAATATTAACATCAACAGAGGCTAGTTGACTCAAAATCAAATTAAAAGCATTTAAATGCTCAATAATTGAATCACCTTCCTTCATTTTTAGAGGAAATAATTTTCTTTTCAAATACAATTTATTTACTAGGCTCTTGGCTTGGTAGATCTCATCCAAACATTCCCATAGAGAATATGTAGTGGACTCTTCAGCTACATTAAACAAAACTAAATCTGTAAGACAAAGTTTGATTGTCCCTCATGCTTTTTATTCATATTATCCAAATAATCTCAATATATTTTATCAGGTTTGTTATCCTTTGTTGTAGCGAACCATTGATCCCTCTCTTCAAGGAGATCCTCCATCTTAAACTTCCACAAATTGTAGTTAGTTCCATTGAACTTCTCAATTTCCAATCGATATGTAGATGCGTCCATGGCTTCCAAACACAAATTTGCAAACAAATTTAACCAAAACTACCACTGTAACATAGAAAACCTTCACTCTTCCACCCAAGAAGCAAAGTTGGCTAGGCTCTAATACCAAATGTTAGAAATGAAGGCAAACCACTATAATATAGAAATCTAAAATTATGTTGCAAATCTAAAATTTGATCTATATAATTACAAAATAGAAATTTAAAGTAATGTAAATCAACTACAAAGAAATAAACAAACACAGAAGAAATTCACAACATGGTATTTATATGGAGAAAATCTTTCGGGTAAAAAATCCACCAAAAAAGAGGCCAAGTATGTATTATATTCGAATAAGATTACAATACATTCACTTCCTTCTATTCTGTATTCAATCTGATTGCACCTGTGTATTTGTGAACTCTCACAACTTCTACCTTTACCTCCTCAAGCACCTGTAATATAGAAATTACATACAAGAATGAAAATACATGAAATGTGGCATCCAAACTTGGGAAAATTCCAATGCCCTACATTGAGAATTGCACCAGCATGCTAAAATTATCCTCTTTCACCCTCTTACAGGTTGTCATAACTAACTAAAATTATCTCTCTATTTTGGGTGCCTAGTTTGTCATACAATCCCTTTAAAATAGGATATGCTCTTACATGCGTCATAGACTATCAATATCTTATGCAAAGATTCTCTTACATGTTTCATAATCAAACCAAGAATAGCCACTCCAAGATGGGTGCCTAGTTTGACCTTATCACCTCATTTACATTCCCAAAGATGCTCTAACTAGTAAATAGTAAATATATTCTAGTAAATAATTAATCACTATTGCCAGTAAATAATTAATTACCATACCAGTAAAAATAATTATTGTTGTCGGTGGAACCTTCATCCCTTATTAATGCATTTACAAACAATATTAGGAGTACGTAGGATTTACAAGGTTGGTGGCACCTTAATCCTAATAGGTCAAGTATTCTCAGAGGGGCTCAAATCTCGATTTGTTTTGTGTCATTCAATAGCTAGTTTGGGCCTTTCTATTCTATAACCATGCCCATTTTATTTCTTCTCTTTCTACCTTGACTTTCTCTCATTATTTCCTTCTCTCTTCTTGTTATACTAGGGTTAAGTATTCATCTAATTATATTTGCGTACCTCTAAGAAACCTTCCATTCCTTAGTATCATGTTCGTATCTTCTATTTTTTCATGATAACTCCTACGTGTTTATCCGTTCCTCCTCCTATAATTTTTCCAATCATGTTCGCCTAATGGATATACCCTATCCATTGTAGCTAGTCTTCAAGGAAGTCTCTTGCTAATTTGTTAGTGTCCTCCTTCTAGCCATAGTCCTTCATCCCTTTAACAATGAAATTTCTATCCCTATCATGTCTATCCTTTTCCTCTCTTATTTGCATCTTGGATTTTTCTCTATGGACACTCTTTATTTATAGTGTAACGATCTTTTTATTGATTATGCCCAAGACTTGGCCTCTTCAATTTGGTCTTTTAACTAATTTTATCTTACCTCCATGTCTGTGATTACAGATTGAATCTCTTTTGTTTGTAGTGCATCTCTTCCTTCTAACACTTTTGGTTTATTTTTCTATACTATTTTTAGTTGGTCTAGATCTTGTTTTATCATAATTAGCTCTTGATGCTCTTTTCCATGATGGTTTGCAAGTTGTTTACTTGCTCCTTGAGTAGTTTATTCTCTCTTTCTTGGATCATGTGATTTCTTTCATATTGTTGTCTTCAAACCTCCTTTTCATAATCATTGCCTCATTGACATATAGTTCTAGCAACCACATTAGTGGTGTTGATGTAGGGTTATATAATTCCTTTCTTTCTTGGCTCTCTTTATCCCTTTCTCCTTTGTTTTCTAAGTATGTTTTATCCTCACTTTTCTTGATATAATATTTACTCATACATCCTTCCCTTCCATTCTTATATTCCACCAAAGATAACCGAAGCTTCTTTTATGCATTGTCACTCTATTATTGTATATAGTGGGTGAGCTAGGGGATTTGTTTCATGGCCCACTTTGGCTTTGCTTCATCTTGAATTGATGTACTCACGTTTTCCTTTCCATTTTCTAGTCCTTGTGTTTTTTGTGGTACCTATGTTTGTTGTGTTTTAGTAATGACTATTGAATTGTTGTGAGTTGTTCATGGTAAAATAACTGTGAATTTTTACTCCTTGCTTTCATTTTTGAGTTTTCCTATGCCTTATAATCCCTTTATACTTTCTTGCATTCACATATAACAATCTTTTCCTTGTATCTGATAAACTAGTTTGTGGGTATCCTAGCATGTGCAGATGAATGTATGGTCGGGCCACATACCAATTGTTGTCCCTATGTAAGGGTTAACATTAGGGAGGCAACCAATTGAATGCTATGTTAGATGGTGTAAAGTGTGGTCCAATGGGATTATAAAAACCATCTTGAGACACCATTGCCATCATTGATCCTTATATTAGTTTCCCCATTTGAAACCCTTTTATTACTTCACTACTTTTGATTGTGTGTTTCTCTACCACTATAATTTTTCATGTTCATTTGTCTTTGAAGTGTCATTTTTATCTATGTCATGTTCCTTATCACCCAAGTCTATCTTATCTCTATTCCCTTCTTGTTACTCCATCATTTCTCAAGTTTTTCATGATGTGGTTTGTCTTAGTTTGAGAGGAATAAAGTAAATTTTTAAAGAGTACTTGAGAGAGATATATGCATTGCAAGAAAAAAGAACTATTGGACTCACCTATTTCTACTTGTTTGTGCCCTAGGGCCCATGTGAATTTTGTCATGTTGATATCCACTTGAAACCCTCACCTATATACTCAAAAACTCTTGAAACTTCCACTATTTGTCTGCTCAATCTTTGTTATCATTGTTGCTCAAATTATCTATCTAAAAGATGACTAGACATATTAATATTGATATTATCATATTAAATTTTTTGCATAGGTTAGATCAAGACTAAATTTGAGGTCGATCTTGTTAAGCAATTTTTTTGTTATGTCTATTTATTCATGTTTTCCCTTCAAATGTTAAGGCATATTTTATTTTGAAAGAAAACATAATAAACTAGATATCTATACAACTAAAACCCTTAAGGATTTTGATGATCCACCAAAAACCTCCCCTTTCATGTGACATAGACTTTCTAAAGTTTTGATTGTATTTTATGTTAAAAACACATAAATATGAATATATAGCTATAAAATGCAGGCCATGGGTTAGATAAACTCTTAAATTGGTATATCTCATTTGATAGATATATTTAAGATATGTATACTAGTTTGATAAATATTTAAACTAGTTTGTGGGTATTAGGGCATGTGCAGATGAATGTATGATCAGGCCACATACCAATTGTTGTCCCTATGTAAGGGTTAAGATTGGGGAGGCAACCAATTGAATGCTATGTTAGATGGTGTAAAGTGTGGTCCAATGGGATTATAAAAAGCATCTTGAGACACCATTTCCATCATTGATCCTTATATTAGTTTCCCCATTTGAAACCCTTTTATTACTTCACTACTTTTGATTGTGTGTTTCTCTACCACTATAATTTTTTCATGTTCATTTATCTTTGAAGTGTCATTTTTATCTATGTCACGTTCCTTATCACCCAAGTCTATCTTATCTCTATTCCCTTCTTGTTACTCCATCATTTCTCAAGTTTTTCATGATGTAGTTTGTCTTAGTTTGAGAGGAATAAAGTTAATTTTTAAAGAGTACTTGAGAGAGATATATACATTGCAAGAAAAAAGAACTATTGGACTCACCTATTCTCTACTTGTTTGTGCCCTAGGGCCCATGTGAATTTTGTCATGTTGATACCCACTTGAAACCCTCACCTATCTACTCAAAACTCTTGAAACTTTCACTATTTGTCTGCTCATTGTTTGTTATCGTTGTTGCTCAAATTATCTATCTAAAAGATGACTAGACATATTAATATTGATGTTTTCATATTAAATTTGTTGCATAGGTTAGATCAAGACTAAATTTGAGGTCGATCTTGTTTAGAAATTTTTTTGTTATGTCTATTTATTCATGTTTTCCCTTCAAATGTTAAGGCATATTTTAATTTGAAAGAAAACATAATAAACTAGATATCTATACAACTAAAACCCTTAAGGATTTTGATGATCCACCAAAAGCCTCCCCTTTCATGTGACATAGACTTCCTGAAGTTTTGATTGTATTTTATGTTAAAAACACATAAATATGAATATATAGCTATAAAATGTAGGCCATGGGTTAGATAAACCCTTAAATTGGTATATCTTAATTGATAGATAAATTTAAGATATGTATACTAGTTTGATAAATATTTAAACTTCAAATAAATTTAAATTTTGTTTAGTTATTTAAATTTTTAGAGTCTATGAATTAAGTTTAATTATTGATAGAGTAAATATGATTATATATATTTGTAATGGTGAAATTTCCATACTCATGCCAATTCCCATGTAGTTTTGGACCCATTTTAAGAGAATGGATTAATGCAATTACATATCGACAAATGACACAATCTTGTGCAAAGTTAGGCTCATTCCCTAATCTTTCACCCATCATTAATTACACATTCTCATGCATGGATCAAAACAACAAAATCTTTAAACAAGATGCCATAACCGATACTATATTTCTATTGCTTAGAAAAGAAGAACATGCTTTGTTTATAAATGATTATTCTCTAACTTATTAACTAACTCCTTCGATTAACTTCAACTAACTAAACTTAGAATTTGACAAGCTTATTTATCAGGAAGCTTTGCTGGTTTCCTAAGAAAACTCCTAAATCAACTCTATTGATCCTATAATCTGGCCATCATGCTCAAGCATTCATGATAGCCTATATTCCTATTTAGATTCTTACATTTAAAATATAACTATCATTTGTAGATAACTTTATTACAAATTTAAACACCTATTGAAATTGAATAAATTTCCCACAAAGTATAGAAGAATAATGTCCATGTAGTTGCATGCATTTATCACTATGCTTTTTCCTCAAGTGTAGCTCCATGGTTGGTAATTAATCCCTTGTTGATTGGTTGACTAGTTTTTAGAGTAGGATCGTACTATAACTTGGAAAATTACCTTGTAGAACCTTCAATGCCACCTATCCATTGACTAGTTGCTATTTGCATAACTTTGGAGTTATCTTGCATCTCCCTGAAGTCAAAAATATTCCTGCGTTGTGATCTTTAGAGTTGAATCTTCAAGATAAAAGTCTAGAACTAGTGGTGGCAACTTTGGAGCTATTTCAAAATTGTAATTTTGGCACTAAGCTTTAGTGCTTCTTCATAAAGGTAATATTTAGAGCTAATCTTTATGTATCAAAAATGTTCCTATTACATAAAAACTCACATCTTTTGGACAAGTAAAGAGGTTAGATGAATCAACATTTAACATCAACGATAACCAAAATTAAAACCTATATACATATCTTATTTCCTAATTTGAGTAATCTATAAATCCTAAACTACTCCTAATTCCACCTTAGAAGTTATGAGAGAGGAGGAAAAAGAGTTACTTTTTTCATAAAAATGAAACACTTTATAGTCTCATCAACCTTAATAGAGCTTGTTCATAACTTCACTCTTCACTTCCAATTCAGCATAGAACCCAAGATTTCCCTTACACAACTAGCACATTGTAGACATGATCACACCAAAATTGTTCAAGACTACACTTGTCAATTCTACTCATTATTAGTCCACCTGGAAATTAATCATCATAATTGCATGCTTCAACCTATATATCTTGAAAACTTCCTACCTCATATCCAAGAGAAAATATTTTTAGCTCACCACACTTTTCTTTTGGAATTGACTATGGAAGCCATTGAAGTTGACTGAAAACTAACAAATCCCAAGAGCAACTCCTCTTGTACCCCTCTTATTGATTCCACCTATGAAATTTTTATAGGGGATGTTTCTTCTATATTGGCGGATAAGCTAAAGTAAAGAAGTTATACACCACTTGTTTCTTCTCCTAAATAATGGTTGCCTCTTCTCTTGGACAATAAATTAATCACTCTTCCACAATGAGCATTTAAAAATCCCCTATTAAATGAAATTTATCAATATTTCTCTCATGTTACTAACATCACAAGTTAGGTCATTCTATCAACCAATGTCAAGCCTTAAAAAAATCCAAGATCTTATTGGTGATAGTTCCATACAAGTTTTTCCTAATGATACACCTCCTTTGACAACTTTTGATAATGAGATAGATTGGTATGATGACTTGGTAACAACTCATGATTTATCATTCTCCCATGATCCATACAATGATATCAATCTTGATCTATAGGTTTATTTTTACCACTTTATGCTAATTATAATATGAACATGGTCCTTCCTATCACAAAACCTCACTTTAAAAGCATTGTTGATGTTCCATTCCTCTCAACATTTTTTACCAAAGCAACAAGGGATATTTCCAAATCTTCTCTACACACATCACCTTGCATACTAATAATGAATGAGGACACATATTTTTTTGCCTACTACACTTTATTTATTGATTGAGCCCATCCTTTACTCTTTCTTCCAAGTGTATGCAAGATCCAAGGACCAAGAACAATCTATTCTAATTGTGACACCTTTCACTTATGTACTAATAATGACCAAGAATTTACCAAATCTACTCTCCCAAATATAAATTTAATCATCAATTAGCCATCCACTTTTGGCCATTTACCTATATGTTAAATGCATACCATTAGGTCTATGATTACTATTTCCCCTCTATTAACCCTAATATCCAAAACTCAATTTTGAATCCTAGAACCTTATCAATGGATAACCCTTCCCACATTCCTTCCTCACTTGCACAGAGACAAATCAAAAGCATGCTAGTATTCCAAAAATAATAAAAAGCAATGTCCATAACCACCTGATCTAATGGTGTAGTAACAATTAGGAGGGTCCATAAGGTGAATAGTCCAGACCGTGCAACAAGAGTAAGCACAATGGAAGGAACTCAATTATAGAATGTAAATGCAGATTCAATCATTCAGTATATCATAGATTCAAAATGCAAATATGTTAGCAGCATGCGGGCTTACAAATTAGGGCTCATAGACCTGATTCTCAAGGTTACAATGTATGCACAAGATATGACTTTGAAACGCATTACAGAAGAAAATCCAACTTATGAACTATGTTATCTATCACTAACTGACTTCCTATGCATCTATTACATGAATATATATCATCTCTGGATCACAAGAATCCTCTGCGTTGGCCAAGAGTGTTTACAAACCCCAATGAAGGAGATGTAACATGTGTACACGGAAAGGTCAGCCCAAAACATATGAAAATCCTCTGAAAGTGAATGAATCAATGTGCAGATCTTAGGGGAGGTCAGTCATGTCCCAAACTATCTTGAATGATGTGTCATTTAGCTCTGCAAGTCTTCTCCTTTAGTTGTCTATCTGAGATTGTTTGAATGCTCTATTCTGAGAAAAATAATTGATCTTCTGATGGCGATATATTTCCAGAAACTAATCCAAATGATCTAAATTTTGGATATGATGTGCATGATGATATCTAGATGCTAAGTCCAGCTCTGCAAGGTCTGAAATGAAACTGTGACAGAATGCAGACCAAAATATAAAAAACTACTACTGATTGATCTAGTTGTACTGAATTAGAAAATGAAAGAAAAATAAATAAATGCAAACATTTTTTGTTGATGCAAGACTTCTCTGCAACCTAGAATGCTCTTGCATCAAACACTTGAGGTTGTTGAAAAAGTGAGTCCCTCACTCTGTTGGGGCTAGAGGAAAACCAAAATGGTCCACCTCAACCCGAGAAATCCAAGATGAGTCTTCTTCTGGTTTGCCTTTCTACTTCACAAGATATTTTTTGTATTGGTTGCCTTTGGTGTTGTGTCCAACTCTGTTGTCCAAGATGTCTTCAATCTTCTCCGGTGCTTGTTGTGGTAACTATTTCTTCAAGTCTTCTTCATTACCATCACTGGTTTAGACTACTTCATGATATTGATATAGGTCTGCAATGTTGAAAATAGGTGATATGCCCAATGTCTCTGGTAGCTCCACTTCATATGCATTTCATGAATCAAACTTTTTGAGTATCCTACATGGTCCAAACTTCTTCATCTTCAACTTGTTATATGTCTCAACCGGAAATCTTTCTTTTCTAAAATATACCATAACCTCATCTCCAACTACAAACTCTTTGTGTCTTCTATTCTCATCTGCTTGCTCCTTATACTTACTATTCATCCTTATACTTACTATTCATTTCCTCCAAATGCTTCTTAACCTGATTATGTTTTGTCTCCATGTGTCCTACAAATTCTTCTACCTCTACACTCCTTTATCATCCATACTGATGTTTCTCAATTCTTCCACTCCTCTAGGGTTAGTTCCTATTACAATCTCAAATGGTGTTCTTCCTATGCTTCTATTCACTGTATTATTGTATGCAAACTCAATTTGTGATAGAATCAAGTCCCAATTTCATGCCTTCTCTCCAACCAAACATCTCAACAAGTTCCCTAAACTCCTATTTACCACCTCTATCTATCCATCAGTCTGTGGATGAAATGTTGAACTGAACTTCAAGTCTATCTTCATCTTCTTCGAAAGTGTCTTCCAAAAGTATCCAAGAAATCTTGTATCTCTATTTGAAATTATGCTTTTAGGTTTATCCATGCAATCTCACAATCTTCTTGAAAAATAGGTCATCCACATGGACTGCATCATTTGTCTTCTTAGAATGTATGAAATATGACATCTTGGAAAATCTATCCACCACTACAATATAGAATCATGTCCTCTCTGTGTCTTCGGCAATCCCAATATGAAATCCATGCTAATGTCTTCCCAAGGTCTCTTCAGTATTGTCAAAGATTTTTACAATCTAGTATTATGACTACTCCCTTTTGCAACTTGACATACTCTACAACTCTGCACAAACTTCCTAACTTCCTTATATATTTGAGGCCAAAAGTAATTTTCACTTACCAAAGACACTATCTTATCAATGCCAAAATTTCCTACCAATCCACCACTGTGCTTCTCTTTGATCAAATTGTCTCTCATAGAACTCTTAGGGATACACAACTGATTTCCTTTGAATAACATATCTTCTTGTATGAAGTAATTCAACCACTTACTCCTATCTATCACAACAGGTTGCTTACATGCTTTCCAAGGCTCTACAAAATCAAGATCTTCTTCATACATGTTCTTCAACTCTCATCTATGTCAGCAAGTTCCTTCTTCTACTCAGTGCATCTGCGACTTTGTTTGATTTTCCACTACTATGCTTCAATACAAAAGTGTAACTCTGCATGAACTCTACCCATCTCATGTGTCTCTGATTCAACTTTCCCTGACTGTTCAGATATTGTAAATCTTGATGATCTATATACAACACAAATTCCTTAGGCAACAAATAATGTCTCCACTTCTTCAAAGCTTGAATTATGGCATAGAACTCTTGATCATAAACTGAATATCTTCTTCTTGCATCATTCAACTTTTCACTAAAATATGCTACAAGTCTACCTTCTTGACTTAACACTACTCCTATTGCATTTCCACTTGCATCACAATCCACTTGAAATACCTTATTGAAATCTAGTAATGCCAATACTGGTTTCTCTGTCACTTTCTATTTCAACAATTCAAAACTTTTATTTGCTCCTGATGTCCACTTAAAGTCTTTTCTATCACCTCTCATTGTCTCTGTCATAGGGTTACACATTAAACTAGAATTTTTGACGAACTTCCGGTAGAAACTAGCTAATCCATGAAATGATTTGACTTCTCCAATACTCTTAGGTGTAGGCCACTCAACAATTGCTCTAACTTTTTTAGGGTCCATCTTCAATCCTTCCGCAAAAATCACAAATCCCAAGTATACCAACTCTTCCTTCATGAAACTACACTTCTTGATGTTTATCAACAATTTCTCTTCTCTCAAGCTCTACAATACTTGTCTCAGGTGCCACAAATGTTCTTATTTTGTCTTACTGAAAATCAGAATATCATCCAAATATACAATAACAAACTTACCCAAGAATTTATTCAAAACTTCATTCATCAACCTCATGAAAGTACTTGGTGTATTTGTCAATCCAAAGGGCATCACTAACCATTCATACAATCCTTCATTTGTCTTAAAAGTAGTCTTCCATTCATCTCCTTCTCTGATTCTGATATGATGGTATCCACTCTTCAAGTCTATCTTTGTAAAATATTTTGCTCCACTCAAACAATCCATAATATCATCCATCCTAGGCAATGGAAATCTATACTTAACTATGATCTTGTTGATTGCTTTAGAGTCCTTACACATTCTCCATTCTCCATCTTTCTTCGGTGCTAACACTGTAGGTACTACACAAGGGCTCAAACTTTCTTTGATCAATCCTTTCCTCAACAACCCTTGTATCTGTCTATTCAATTGTTCATTCTCTGTTGGTGTCATTCTATGTGCTGCTTTGTTAGGCAAACTAGCTTCAGGTATATAAAGATCCATGTGATGACTGATACTCTTGATTGGTGGCAATCCCTCAGGTAGATTATCTGATATGATGTCTTCATACTCTGTCAACAACTCTGTTACCTCCTCCGATTGTGATTATTTAGTCTCTATCTTTAGGGTTTCAGGCTTCTTAGGGATCAAAGGATAACACATATTCTCATGTCTCAAACCATCCAGAAATTTCCTTCCATCAACCAAACAGATTCTATCATTCCCACATACTTCACTCTTAGGTTCATCTTCCAAAGGAATCAAAGTAATTCTCTTTCCATTTGATGTTATAATATAGGTGTTCTTTCTCCCATCATGTATAGCATTTCTATCATACTACCATGGTCTACCCAACAATATATGGCATACATCCATAGGCATAATATCACACAATACTTCATCATGATAAGATCCAATATGAAATTTCACCAAACATTGTTCACTCACCAGTACCTTATGATCATCATGAATCCATGCTATCTGATATGGATTAAGGTGTTTCAATCTTTCCAACTTTAGCTTAGTCATCATCTCCTCTAAAACCAAATTATCAGAACTACCACTATCAATTACAACTTTACAATGTTTACCTCCTGATTTGCATCTGGTCCGAAACAAACTTTTCCTCTGCGATGGTTCCTCATTTGTCTCTTCTTGAAATAGTGCTCTCCTCATGACAAGTGATTCTCCTTTCTTAGGTTTACCAACTGAACAGGGTGATCCAACAGGTTCTTCCTCCACATACATTGTCCTTCCACTGTTCTCCATTTTCTTTCTTGTACTTCCTTGATGACATTCAAATGCTCTATGTCCTTCACCTCCACACTTTAAATAGGTTCCTCTAAATGTTCTCTTATCAATTCCTCTTCTATCTCTTCTTTATCCTTCACTCTAATAAGAATTAGGGTTTCCTCTGCAGTAGAAAGTTCTGTCATCTCTCCAATATGAACTGTTATCTCTGTCTTTTTGAATGTGTTATCTTGTCTGCTTTGCTCTGCAAATGATCTTTCTCCTCTAGAAAATGTTTTACCTCTTTAAAATTTACCTCCTCTACCTCTATGTCTCTGCTCATGCTTCTTATTCAACTTATCTTCAAATTTTAGGGAAAACTGATATGCTTCTTCCAATGTTGTCAAGCTTACCAAACTCAGTTCTTCTTGAATTTTCAATCTCAGTCCATTGATGTATCTTGCCACTTTATCTTTTCTTGCTTCACTATGTCCTATCCTTATAATCATCTTATGAAATTCTTTAGTGTACTCCTTCACAGATTTCTTCTTTCGTCTCAAGTTTTGCAATCTCTTCAACAGTTCCAACTCATAGTCAGCAAGTATAAACCGATTCTTCAATTTTGTCACCATTCTATCCCACTTTATGATCTTCTCTTTTCCTCTTCTATTTCTATCCAACTGTACTTCTTTCCACCAAATAGCAGCATGTCCTTTCAACTTAGTCTTTGCAAATTTCACCTTCTCCAGATCTTTAATTTCTTCATACTCAAAGTATTCTTCTAGGTCATTTATCCAATCAATCAACTCTTCCGGATTCAAATTGCTAGTATAGTTTGGTACATCAACCCTAGGTCTTTTCCCAATCTTTGAAATAGCTCACAACATCTTCACTTGATCTGATTCTTCTTCTTCTAGGGTTTCTTCATTTTGATTAGCAGATTGAAATTCTTCATCATCATCACTTTCAACATCAGGTCAAGGTGTCAATCCTTTTCTTCAATCTTCTTCAACAGCATCAAAGAAAACTCACATTGTTTTCATCATCTCCATCATCTCATCCATTCTTCCATCCATAGTACCAATAATAGGTATTCTCCTCGACGGCATCTCTTCCTAGGATCAAGTGTAACTACCTCAAATTCGATGATTTGGCTACAAGGTGACAATTGCCTCACAATCGGTGATTGGTTAACAACATAGGTAGTCTACCTCAGATTTGATGATCTGTTCATAACAAGATCTTATAGAATGCCTTTGCAAACTTCACTCACTTCGCTCCCAACGGATTCAAACTTGGCTCTGATACCACTTGGTGTAGTCACGATTAGGAGGGTCCACAAGGTGAACAGTCCAAACCATGCAGCAAGAGTAAACACAATGGCTACAACTTAATTATAGAATGTAAATACAGATTCAATCATTTAGTATATCATAAATTCAAAATGCAAACATGTCAGCAACATACAGGCTTACAAATTAGGGCTCACAGTCCTGATTCTCTAGTTACAATGTATGCGCAAGATATGGCTTTGAAGCGCCTTACAGAAGAAAATCCAACTTATGAACTATGCTATCTATCACTAACTAACTTCCTATGCATCTATTACATGAATATATATCATCTCTGAATCACAAGAATCCTCTGCGTCGACCAAGAGTGTTTACAAACCTTAATGAAAGAGATGTAACATGTGTACACTGATAGGTCGGCCCAAAACATATGGAAATCCTCTACAAGTGAATGAATCAATGTGCGGATCTTAGGGGAGGCTAGCCATGTCCCAAACTATCTTGAATGATGTGTCATTTAGCTCCACAAGTTGTGGAAGTGCTCTACAAGTCTTCTCCTTTAGCTATCTATTTGAGATTGTATGAATGCTATGTTCTAAGAAAAATAGTTGATCTTCTGATGGCGATATCTTTTCAAAAACTTATCCAAATGATTTGAATTTTAGATATGATGTGCATGATGATATCTAGATGCTAAGTCTAGCTCTGCAAGGTCTAAAATGAAACTGTGGCAGAATACGGACCAAAATACAAACTGCTACTAATTGATTTGGTTGTATTGAACTAGAAAATGAAAGAAAACAAAATGAATGCAAATATTTTTGGTTGATGCAAGATTTCTCTTATTGTTATATGGAGCCTAATCAAACTCGAAGGTTAAATTTACCCCACTTTTATCGGTGCGGTTTCCCCCAAATTATTTAATGGGATCAAGGGGCAACGCCCCTTGTGGGGTTTGGGGACAGCGCCCCCAAGACAGGGTCAAGGGACAGTGCCCCTGGTGCACTCCCTGTCGTGATACAGGGTGGGGTCGAGGGGCAGTGCCCCCAAAACCTCAAATGAATTTTATTATTTTATAAAGGTGTCAGAAGTTATTTTTTCTATTGGCCGACATAAAAAAACCCTATTTTGTAACCGACATAAGGCTTGATAAAAGTGGCTAAGGGTTAGGGTTTTCGTTGATCTATTGTAGCATTTTGCAGTGGTATTGAGTTGCAAGGATTGCTAGTTGTAATTGATTTGATTTACTGGATAATAATATTAGACTCTTTGTTGGTGGATGTAGCCCGAGTTTGGGTGAACCACGTTAAAACTTGTCTCTCGCTGTTATTATTTCTGTGTATTTCTATTCCTCTGTTTAATATTTATTTGCATTTAATTGATATCTTCTACATGTAATTCCTAACACCTCTGCAACCTAGGATGCTCTTGAACCATCTAATCCTCAGTTATGAACCCTTACATCTTACTGGTTGCATGGGGTTAGGTCATGGAGGTGGAATCTAAAAAGCAAAGCAAAAAGTTAACAAGTAAATCAAGTCAAAAAGAAAAAGCATGCAAAAATTCTAAGAGATGAATTTCAAATCCATATTAAAGCAACTTGAAGGAAGTCTCAAAATTAAAAGCAAATATCTACAAGCTTGAGGACCCCTATTTGTTTACCTTCCCAGCCCATTCCCTATCCCCATTATTTGTCCACTATCAGCCATTCTATAATAAGCCCTGAGTTAGGATGCCTTTTTCACCCATTATGTTAGTACCCATGACCTAACAAGTGCACATTAGTAAAATCATATTCCACTCCACATATACACCTCTTGATTCCCATATGATTGACTATTTCCATAATCCCTCAAAGTCCAAAGCACACTATGATTACAACTTGAAATAATTCATGGCAGGTCGTTTTTATCTACACAAGCTCCCATATCACCATCCATGTGTGCCACATCCCACCACATTCATTCCATCCAAAAAGCTAACATACAATGAAGATTAGACCAAACAAACTTTTTGATCAACTTGGTGCATAAACATTGGAAGTTTCTTTAAAATCCATTGATCCAAAATCCTTGATCCAGAATGCCTTGAATGAAAGTTTTTATCATTGTTAACCATTTATGCCTTTTCACCTTTTGCCATAACTATCATCATTGTCATCCCTCATAACTTTATTTGCTCTTTTCCCTATCTTGTGTTTGAATTTAGTAGCCCAATATCATGAGTTGGAGAATGATGATCCACATTTAGGTACTATTACACATACTACTATTAGGACTGACTCCAATGAAGGTATTGAGATGAAGTTCATTCCTATTATTGTTTGATTTCTTAACCATATGCTTTCCTAGCTTACTTTTGCAATGTCAACATGCTTGTGCTCTCGTGCATCCTTTGTGTTGGAAAGACGGTTGTCATTGCACCAAAAGATCAACCTGTTAATGCTTGCTACAACCGCTAGAGTTAATGAATCCACAAGAGGCAGTTAAGCCTTGTCACGAACCCAAACATTGCGCTGCACAACATAAGGAGACCAAGGGCACACACCTTACAACAACCCCCCAGTGCAAGTGAGGGGTTCAAACCCATGACCCAGGCTCTAATACCAATTATTGGAAAGACAGTTGCCGTTGCACCAAAAGATTGAACTGTTAATGCCTGATATAACTGCTAGAGTTAATGAATCTATGGGAGGCGGTTAAGCCTTATCACGAACCCAAGCACTGCGCTACACAGCACAAGGAGACCCAAGGCACACACCTTGTAACACTTTGATCATCTTTTATGAGTATTCCCTATTAGTTAATGGTATCTACTTTGGATCTTATCCTGTTTAGCATTCAATCTATACACATTGTTGTTGTTTACCCTTCGCACTCTTTGCCTTATTTCCTATTACCCATGATAGAGACTCATTGACCATGGTATTTGTGTCCAATGCTATCATTGATCTATCTTTCAATCTTCTAGTGGTTTGTCACTTGGACCACCCTCAGGGTCATGACCATGTGGCCCCCGTATTTGTACCTCACTATTGATCTATCCACCAAATTACAAGTGGTTATCCATAATCAAGTTGACCCATTACCTTGATTTGAGCCTTAAAAATTGTCATCATCATATGATCCACATCCTATCTTGATTTGAGCCTTATTATTGCCATATCCTATGATCCATATCTTATCTTTCAAGCTCAACCATTGTCATATCTTATGATCCATCATTCTATCTTTTGAGCCTAACCAAATTTCATATCTTATGATCCATATCTTATTTTTAAACTTTATCATTGCCCTATCTAGTTGAACCACCATCTTGAATAGAGCCTGACCATTGCCATATCCACACAATCCATTGTTGGCATTTCCTAGTGGTCTACATCTTCATCACCACCATTCTATGACTACTCTTGAAATAATAACCACAATGTTCCCCTTGCCCATTTATTCATCACATCATCACTTGGGAGCATAAGGCATCAACTTCCCTTGTGATCCCATTAAGGGCATGACCTTGACCCACACTATTACCAATCATCTTTACCTTTAGAAACCTAATCATAATAATCTTTTACTTTATGTTGACTAGTTCAATTCATTGAGCTCTTTTTCTAGTCAACTTATCCTACATCACTCACCATTTCTTCTTCATTCATTTAAGCATTGCCTTTGGACCATGATGATGACTATAGACACCTAAAATTTACCATGTCTTTCATCATGTCTTTTGACATCACCTTGCAACATATTTGTTCTAGGTCCCTTTCATGACCCCTTCCATCATACAATTAGTTAAATAAATTATATTTATTTAACTAATCCCTTTTATCCATTTGTCCCCTTTAGCAAAATTAAATAAATTTTATTTATTTAATCTCATTTTCCTTCATCATCGAATTTAAATAAAATAAAAATTTATTTAAATCCCACATGTCTCTCATAATTTAAATAATTTTATTATTTAAATTATTTATCTCACACTTGTCCTCATCCTCAACCACTTGTCATCCTCATTAATTGTACGTCATAAGCACTTCCTCTATAGAAATTAATTAAATAATCCCATTATTTAGTTAATTTCCCACTCACGTTCTTATTTTAACCCTCTGTCATCCTCATTAATTGTGGGCCATAACCACTAAATTTAAATCTTCATCCTAACCATCCACCACATACTACATCATTCTAATCTTAGCCATCCATTTTATTCCTTCTCCATCTATAAATTGAACCTCTCATTTCATTATCAAACCCCCAACAATTTTTCATATGCATGTATATCTATCATTTCCCATTTATCTCTATTATGACTATTTCATATCCAAGTTATGTTGGTTTGTGTGAGCAATCCATAATGCATGATCCATAGAACAAAGCGGTGGAGCTTGGGTGCACTTTACCCCATTCTATTTGAAGTATGAATTTGTGCAAAATTTAGGGTATTACTTGTATTGTTTTATCTTTCATGTTGTTATCTTGCATTATTTTCATGGCTTCATTTTTGGCATGCCTAGATTTAACCCTATTTTAAAAGATTTGGAACTTTTTTGTTGCAGATTTGAAGGCATTTTGAGCAAGTTCTGGAGGTGACCTATTGCAGGCGACCTACAGCGAAATCAACCTCACCATTGAGTCTGGAGCAACTAGTAGGTGAATTTTGACATAAAATACCCTTATTTCTGAAATTGAACAATTTTTGAAAAAAAAATAGTTTGGTCCCCCTTGCAGGGTCATACCATACAGATCTGTAGCAGTTTTATACATGAAAATAAAATAATTTTCATAGTTTATATAGTTTATATTATATGATTTTAACCGGTGTATATAGTTGAAACTTTAAATTTCCTCATAACGCATACCCTCGTCGCCTCCCTATCGCCACCACCTCAAACCCCCACCTCCACCCAGTCGACACCACCTCTAACACCTGCCTCCACCTCCTCGCCATTATCTCCACCCTATCACCACCCCTTTGCCACCTCCACTACAACCTCTGCGGTCGACACTCCCTATTGGGATATAAGCCCTTGGCAAGCAGGTGATAAGGTCACATTTGTGACCACTGATCAGGCTCTAAGCCCTTAGTTTGTTTTTTTTATTTTTCTTTCCACCTGACCCCTAGTCACATTGGTGACCAGAGGCTTTGTTTGAATCTGACCACCAACCTAAACCTCTAGCCCATAGACTGCCACATGTGACCACTCCCCCTTACCACTAATAGTTAGCTAACCGCCAGAGCCTGCCCTATCTCCTCTAAGCTCCTCAAATAGGCTATTTTTTAAAACTTACATAACTTTTGACAGGAGTGTCCTATTTTCACCAAACTAGAAGTGTTGGAAAGCTGGTTCTACCATCTTCACAGAAGCACAGGCTCCATCAAAAGATTTAGCTCAAAAAACCAAGTATATTTGTTTAAAATTAACGTTTGTTTGTAAACTTCTTTTGATCATAACTTGTGCAAAACATATCCAAATTTGATGAGAAATGTGATAAAATTATCCAACCTACTGTAGCTTCTCATTATTTTTAGATTTTACTAGATTTATCTTTTTTAGCCTAACACTTGTTTTGTAGCTTTCACTTGCCAAAGATCAAAACCATTGAACCTACTAACAAGTTGCTGTAGATTCGCATGTCAAAGAAATTATTTTATTACTAATCTTAGAGGAACTTAGTCTAATCTAGGAGGACAGTAATTGAACATTGTTTGCTTTGTCTTCATATTTTGAAAAGGATGTATGCTCTCTCCTCGCACCTTTTAGTGATCATGGAGATCAAAAGCCCCTTCATTATCCTTGTATTTATTTGTTCAATCCTAGGAACATTATCTCATGTATGCTCTCACCTTGCACTTCATGCGAGCCTAGGGATCAAAAGTGAATAGAGTTCCTTCCCTTTAGGAGGTCTGCTAGGGGATTTCATCACCCTAGGGACAACCTCAATTATGTGTTCTGGCGGGGTATATCAAAGGGGGGAGAGTGAAAGATGTACCTCAATCTAGTCATGTAGTTATTGGGGACATCCTTGGGGCCCCAAGTGATTTTAGACACAAGGTGAAGTGGTGTTTGCTTAATCTCTAATGCCACATCCCTTCAACAAGCTAGTGTTCACAGACTTGGGCCTCATCATACCTCGTGTATTTGTCTAGGACTCTCCTAGAAGCTTGTAAATCCTAGTTAAGACCATGGATCATTTTCTAGTGTGGTGCAAGGGACACGGACACCCCCTAAAGTTACTCACCATGTGCCTCCTTGAAGTGGAGATAGAAGTCTTCTTTGGGTGAGGCATAAGAGCCTCCAAGGAAAGGGCCATTGGGTACAACACCCTTATTCCTAGATATCCACTCAGGGTGAAGTGTTCTTAGTTAGGTAAGAACATGGATAGGTATTCTATTGTGTGGGCCTACACTATGAAATCACTCCTACTTGAATAATTTTAGGTTTGTTCATGTGCTTGGCATGTTTTCCTTGTGTAAAACCAATATAAGCCATTTTAGCCATGAAGCAATTTGCACCAATTTCCTTGTTAATTCAAGTTAGCCATTATGTTTTTGTGTTTATTTTTCTTGCCAAAATCCAAAAAAAATTAGTCACAAAATAGTAGGGTAAAACAGTGACCTAAAACAAGCTCATAACATTGATTTTGGACTTGTGAGTACCTATCCATATCTTGGCCAATCAACCCGCCTTCGGACCTGAACTATGTCAACCTAATTTGCCATCAATTTGCCAACCTAGCCAATTCGTCAACCAAGTCATCTATCGAACAATCAATCTTTCGATCCATCAATCAAATCCAAAACTTGCCTAAGCCTAACCTAGATCCTTTTACCATCTTTTTTATCCTATCTTGCTTTTTTCTTGGGATCTTATCTACCTCAAAGGTTATCATTATTCCTCTCCTTGCTTAGGCATCTATCAACCCTAAGTAGTGAAGGGAATCCCATCCTTATCCATAACAAAAGATATAGATGAGTCTTGAGCTATTTTGGTTTTATCCTATACTATCAACCTATCTTGGTCAATGCATATCATCATTATATCCTTGGTGTCATCCTTATCATTATCTTGGTTGTCCCTCTCATATCCTAGTCATATCCACATCTTTGTCATCATCTTCACATCTTTTTGGTCCAAAATCTTGCCACTTAAGGACTTAGCCAAGACATAACCAAGTCCATATCTTTCATCCTTTCATCTTAAGGTCACCCTATTTATGTCCATCACACGGTCACAAGCTAAAAGAAACATGGAACAATCCCAACAAGAACAATCTCATCAAGAGTCCACTTCCCAAAAGTTCCCATCATACTTGGACCCTTATTTTTGTCCTACAACTGGAATGCCCACCAACATACACATACCTGAGGCTTATAAGGGCATCCTTAAACAATCACCAAATACTATATACCAATAAGAATTTGACGATCCTATGCAAGAGCCCAAAAGTCCAACCAACTCCACTCGTGAGTCCCTTGACTATGAAGATAGAGTTCAAGACTTTATGGAAGACACCTATAACTTAAAATTAGTGGACTATATCATTGCTAAAAATCCCCAAGATTACTTCTAAAAGTTGCTACACCTAGCAGTTGAGATACCTCTAAATTTTTATCCTTCCACTGTGATTCCTCAAGGTCATCCTTATAAAGTCATAAATACATTAGGAGGTCCTTCCCAACCACATGTTAATGAAACTTTAAATTCCATGACAAATCTTAATATCAACACATCCACCAATCAACCTAGTCCTACTATAGGTGTGTCAGAACCTATCCCTAGCATGTCTTTGTCCATCCCTCAATGTACAACTAATATCATACCACAATCACATGGTCCAAACATCTCTATAACATCAACCATACCCCCATCAAGTGGTCAAAATATCCCTATGATATCCACCATCCCTACATTATGTATCCCTATGACATCACACATCCCTCATATTAACCCATCCATCCCTCCATCCACGACATCTATACCTATGTCAAATCTAAGAGTTAATGTCATCATCCCACCTACTAGTGGTGTAGTCATTCCACCACTCACTACTCACGTATCCAACCCCATTTACATATCATCCACTACACCTCGTGTTCATACCCAAGCCAATGTGTCCATGCCTCAAACTTCACAAGTCCAAACTCAATCCTCATCATCACACATTCCAAACCCCACCCTCTCACAACTCCAACAAGTCCTTTTACAATAACAATAATAACAAGCCTTTTTACAACAACTTATGACTACTCAACAAACCCAAACACAACAACAATAAGCTCAAACATAACAGCCACAACCTCAAACACCACAACATCAATAACAATTGCCTTCTAACCCATCTACCACATCCCCCAATGTGACAACCAACATGCAAACACTCATTAAACAAATGTTTGCTGACATGCAAAAAGGGAATCAAAAGAAGAAATACACCTTTGAAGAAATTTGTCCATACCCATTTGACAAATATCTAGTCATGAACCCTTTTCCTCCAAACTTTGAAGTACCAAAATTTGATAAATACAAAGGAAAGGGTGATCCTAGAGACCATCTAAGAGAATTCTTCATAGCATGCATGGAAGTTTCATATGATGACACTTTCTTGATAAGAATTTTTCCTCGTAGCCTAGGAGGACAAGCCATTGAGTGGTTCTCCCATCTTCCTCCTGGCATTAAAACTTTCCAAGAGCTCACCAAAAAATTCATAACACACTTTTCGTATAACATTGAACATGAGATGTCCATGACTGACCTTTGCAATACCAAACAAATAAATGGGGAATCACTCACCACCTTCTTACAACGTTGGAGAAATATCGCTAGTAAGGTTCCAATCACCATTCCTAAGAAACAACTTGTTAATCTCTTCATTCAAAACTTAAACCAGGAAATGACTTTCCACCTTCAAGTCCAATGTGTCGACACTTTCGAATAAATCACTGATAAAGGTACAACTATAGAAAAATCCCTAATAGAAAAAGGACTTGATAAAATCTTCAAAGAAAATAAGGATTCCAATAACAACCAATCTAGTGAAAAACCACAATTTTGGGCTAATAATAAAAAAAATTGTTAATGATGGTGTCATGGATTCTAAGCTTGTTCAAAATGTTAAAAATTCTCCATTATCCTTTCAATCATCATCATCAAACAAAAATGTTACTTTCCCAAAGAATAATCCTATACAAGGATTAATACCTAGATGTAAATTTACAAACTTAGGAGAACCTACAGAATCCATCTTTCAAAAACTCTTAAACCATGGCCTTATTAAACTTCCTGAGATCAAACCTTATGATGAGAATGCCATTAAACCCCATTGGTACAATGACAATGAGTATTGTGAATTTCATTGGATCAAGAGCCATAAAACAAATAATTGCATGAGGCTTAAGAACTATATCCAAGGTCTTATAGACCGAGGAGATGTCACTATAGATGAACCTACTCCAAAGTCGTCTAATGAGAAACTAAGAGTATATCAAGATCCATTCCCACAGTATGGTGAAGGTAGTTTCTCTTCTAACAACAGCCATACCAATAAAGTCAATTCCTCCCCTTCATATGATTTCGTAGTGGGTCGTATTGAAGCTTGCTCTTCACAAGTAGCCACCATCACCATAAGGGCTCATAACCCCGATTGTGCCATTACCACTCGTCATGGTCGTATCACTATTCAAGGAGCCCCATCTTCATATATGTTGTCATCATCCATATCTCCTCCTAAATATAACATTCTTGACCATTTAGGGAAGACTCTCGCACAAATCTCAATATTTGAGCTTCTTCGTACATCCCCCATGGCCTTGATGGAATCTCGTGTCCCTAATGATATTAATGTGGAACAATTTCAAGTCATGGTGGGGCACCTCACATCCACTCATCGCCTAGTTTCACTGAAAAAGACATGCCTACCATCGATTCATTTCATAGTGAACCTCTTCATCTAGAAGTAGTCATCCACAAACACAATGTCAAAAGGGTCCTAGTAGATGGTGGATTGAGCTTAAACCTGTGTACCTTAAGATTAGGAAGACAACTAGGATACTCCACCGAGGTTATTGATCAAAAGCATTCTATCACAATCAAGGCCTATGACGAAGCTGAGAGAAATTCAGAAGGAACAGTTAAGCTACCTGTTCAACTAGGTCCTACACTCATGGAAATTACTTGTCAAGTCTTAGACCTTGATCTTCCTTATAACATTCTCGTAGGATGCCCATGGATTCATACCATGAAGTTCGTTCCTTCCACATACCACCAATGCATCAAATTTCCCTATAATAATCAAGAAGTTACCATATATGTTGATCCACATCCCTTTGAGTATTGTCGCCTATTGGAAGGCCCATACGGCAAAGTTAATTATTGCCCAACCAATGATGTTGCTACACCATCTCCATCATATATTGATCCATCCACACTTGCCTCTTTATCCACTACTCGTCCTGAGATCAAGGCTAAGATTATTGACAAAGGATTAGGAGAATACACTCTACAAGGAGCCTTTTATGTGGAGCAGTTTCCACTTTCTCCTAAGAGATTTGGACGACCTCGTCTTGAGGGACTTGTTTCAACTATCACAATAAATTATAAGTCAACTTAGTTTTCTCGATGGGGTGTACTAGACAAAGGAATCATTGATGTAGATATTTCAGAATGGCTTTATAAGGAAGAGGATGAACACGACAATCTCCCTCTTGAGAAATATCCTAAAGGGCTTCACATGGCAAAAAATATGGTTACCAAGGAAAAGGTGGTCTTGGCTTGCAAAGACAAGGAACTATTGAACCCATTATAGCTACTCATAGACCTAAACACTTAGGACTAGGGTTTGGATCACAAGAGCCAGCATCACCAGAGCTCAAATTTATCTTAGTTGAGGTAGCAAAAGCATTTCCCGCCGTTGAGAGTACTAACGAGAATACTTATGATGACTCTCTCGAGTGTATCGTCGAGTTATTTGATTCATCCATCTTCACCCTTACTATGCCATTGTCCTCACAATCACATAACCTCCAACTCATTTACCCTGAACTCGTTGATTAGGACCAACAAGGGCCTCCTATTCTAGATGTCTTCCAAAATGATGAGGCTATCACTAAATTCTTGGTATTAAGATCAACAATACCACTTGGAGATCATAAGATTCGATACACTATAGAGCTCAACACAAATGCTTACTTTGGAGAGATGGTCAAATTTCTTAGTTGCAAAAGTCAAAATATAAAAATCACTTCCCCTAGTGAAAACCACTTTGTGGCACTTTTGGATGACAAAAAAGTAAAAATAAAGGACGTATCCAAACGTGAAAACCTCCTTGAGGTGCCTAAGGATGAGTAATTTGACCTCCCCAAAAGTAAGGCATATCAGGAGAGATTTGCTCTTCTTATTGAAGAAACACAAGAGATGAATTTGGGAACAATTGAAGAACCAAAGATCACATTTGTAGCCAAATCCCTATCAAAATTTGAATTACAAGAGTTCATCACCTTTTTCAAACAAAGATCCAAGAATTTTGCATGGTCATATGTGGATATGCCTGGTTTAAATCCTTCCTTAATAGTACATCATTTGACAGTATATCCTGGAGCAAAACCAGTCAAACAAAAGTTGAGAAAGATGCATCCCAAAATCGCTCTCTTGGTCAAAGAAGAATTAGTAAAACTACTTGCAGTTAGATTCATCAAACCTCTAGATTATCTAGAATGGGTCTCAAACATTGTTCCATTTTCTAAGGATACTAGGGGCATCTGTGTTTGCACAGATTTCCAAGACTTGAACAAAGCATGTCCTAAAGATGATTTTCCATTACCAAACATTGACATCATAGTCGACCTAACAATAGGACATGAGATGTTATCCTTAATGGGTGGATTTTCTAAATACAACCAAATCAAGATTGTTGGAGAAGATCAACATAATACTGCATTCATATGTGCTTGGGGGGTTTATTGCTAGAAAGTAATGCCTTTTGGTCTTAAAAATGCAGGAGCAACGTATCAAAACAATGGAAGACTGCAATCTTTCATGATATGCTTAATAAGACAATGGAAGACTATGTAGATGATATCTTGGGTAAATCAAACACAAGAGAGGGTCATTTGTATGTCCTTGCAAACATCTTTGATTGCTTACACAAATACAAGGTTCGCCTTAATCCAAAAAAGTGTCTTTGGTGTGACATCTGGGAAACTCTTAGGGTACATTGTCTCTCACAGAGGTATCGAAGTGGATCCCACTAAAGTCAAAGCTATAGTTGAAATGACACCACCATAGAATTTGAAGCAATTGCATCACTTTTAGGGAAAACTTTAATCTATCAGGAGATTCATAACCCAAACGTCATGTGAATTTATACATGCTTCAATTTGAATCATAAGATCAAGGGAAATGTAACTATGAACACATTCAAATGCTTTAGTATGTTCTGTTGGTGTTTACTTCCGAATCAGCAAAGGGTTTGCCAGTTCCAATGCATAGGTAGATTCGGCCAACTAATACAGGAGGTTGCGTGAGCTGCCTCCCCTTCACTTCTAGTTCTACCGCACCAAGGGGGTATCCCTATTAGCTAAAGATTTGACACTTTTGACTCACCCAATGACATAAAGATTTAGCTTTACAATGATGGGTAGAATACTCTCATGTGTGGACCAAGATTTGTGTGATAAATCACAAGGTTGGCAACATTCTTGGACATATTTGTCTGGTCAGGTATGAGAGCATGCAGGGGGTTCCTAATCCTAATCCTACAACTAACAGGTTGGAAATATGAATGGATTTGAATTTATGCTTTGGATGCAAGACAGGGATTTTGGATCATAACTACTTCACAAGAACAGATTGGTGCCTATCTCAGGGCAAGGAGTCAACTAGACGTATACATAAGAATGGCGTGCAACTGTCATTCGAGTTTCAAGGGGTTAGGACTTGTGTTTGCCTTACAAATACCACCCAAGGATAAGTATTCAACTGTCTCTACTTATAAATATCCCAGTTGACAAACAATCTTCTCCATACTTAACCTAAAACGATTTAATCCACTCCTTGAATGGAAGTTAGAGATTAGGCATGTGATACAGAAATCTATACCCAAGAATCTGAGAAACCTTTAGCAACCAGATTCAAAAGAAGAAATTGCATGCAACAAATGGAGACAAACAGAGAAAATTTTGATTTGCCCAAATCTTCAACCACCTAAAAGAATAGCACAGTCTGCCTTTTATACCCAGACTGTGAATTCAGCAAAATTTACAAGGCAAATCAAAATTTTGCCAGATTCAATACATTTTCAAATTGGCGCTCAAAACAATTAATGCAGCAGGCAGAAAGAAAGGTTGGGAGTGGTTGAACTCAAGCCCCACGCCGCTACCTGAGGATTTTCTTCTTCAATCGGGTAGCTAGCATGTCACTCCATCCATCGTGCCTCTGCAATTGCCATCAATGTCGACCAACCCATGGGATGCAGCAACTTCGTTCTCCTTAAGGTTTTTCCTGCCCAAACGACTGCATATGCCCAGGAAAATCTATCGCTGCCAGTTAAAAACACGGTCGTCGATCCTACTTCCATCACTGAGATGAGCGGCTCCGAAATCACATTGAAAAGTCGCCCACCTGTGAAATCGTGCCACGTAGGCACCTCATGCATCTATCGCCAACTTTTCCTGTACCTATTTTGCCTTTTTTGCCCTTGTATATGCATGTTCAAATGCATATAGAACCACTTTTAAAATCCTTGTATATGCAGGATGCATATACATACAACAGTTCAACATACAAGGCGGACCCCAAATTGTTATAGAGCAAATTGAAATTTTCAATCGGGTCCACCTTGCATCCTCATTCCTTGCATATCCTCTTTATATATGTGCATATACATTCACTTTATACATACAAGGCACGGATTTCAAATTTTCATGAAGCATGTTGCATCCACCTTGAAATCCGGCTTGTACCTGACCATTGCACTTTCCCTTTGTACATCGCACATACACAAGCATATATACATGCAAGCCGCGGACGCCAGGGGCTTATAGAACAAATTTGAAAAATTATCGGGTCTGACTTGCATCTTATCCTTTGTATTTTTGCAATGTATATCGGCACATACAAGCGCCCAATATACATGTTGCGGACCCCAAATTTTATTCATTGCAATTGATTTCTCCTTCGGGTCCGAAATGTATGTCTTCTTTTCTATATCAGCCTGTATATGCAAACATACAAGGAATGCACATACAACTGGTGAGCCCCATATCTGACGTTGACCGCCGCTGACCTGCCTGCATGTTTTACCTTGTATATTTCCTTTGCATGCCGAATATACAAACACGAACATACAAACAAGGAATCCTTTCTGGAATATGCGATATGCATTCTCTCTTGTATGCCTAGAAATGCATATTTCACCCTTGTATATCATGATTGTATCTGGCCGCCAATATACATTTGCCCTTGTATGCTCGCGGGCCCCACAAATGCATATCGGCCCCTTGTATATTTGTCTTGCACCTTTGTATGCTGCTCGATATACAAGACCACTTGTACATTGTACTATAGCGAATGCATGTTTTCTTTGTATGTAACTATTGTATGTCTAAACATACAAACCCGATATACAAGCAAATCCGGCATACAAACACAGAATATTCTCGGAAACTTGCGAAAGATTCCCCAATGTATATGCAAGCCCGATATGCATATAAAATGCATATAACTCATTTTCTCACTTTTTTCAAAGGCCGATGGAAATTTTGCAAGCTTGCCAATGTATATTTGACTTGCATGTATATACAAACACCCTTGTATATACAAAGTGACATGCATTTTAACTTTTTTTGCATTTTTCTACTGCATGGGCCGAAAGTGTTAGAATTTTTTGGACTTTTTGGAAGGTGCCTACATATTTAAGTGCTTTAAATCTGAATACTCATGTAGGCACCAACATGTTCAAGCATTCATTATATCTTTTTCTTATCATCTGTGGGTTCAGCGACCTAGTGGGTTCAGCTACATATTCCAAAACTACCTTTAGCTTTCTACAAAGCCACTATCATACAACAAAACCAACCAATTTAGATGAAAATTGCCTAAAACAGTGTGTAACAACCCAATTTAGATAAAAACCACCTAAATACAATGCAAAACTATTTAAGCGCAAATCAACTATTTTACTATAATATTCTTTGGTGGAGCCAAGGAGCTATCCCACCAGCGTGCTAGAGTTGGCATCGTCTATGGTGGGCATTGCTCAAGTGACAGTGGTGGCTACGTGCAACCTTGGTGGCAAGTGCTAACACTAATGTTGGCGTCACGCTATAGTGAGGGCGATGTGCTTTAATTTTTTTTCACCTTCCATACAATGCAACGAAAGGAGGTCAAACAGTCAAAATTTTAAAAAAAATTGTCTCAAATGACAACTTTGCCCAAAATGGACAAATTCTATATGAAATTAGTTCTTAGACATTTTGCATGCAATAAGAAGGTTCATTTGGCCTCAAATGCCCTCAAAATGAACATCCTAATAAATCTTATTGAAAAACTCTGATCTTCAAACCCTTGCAAGTCAAATCTCTAGTGTTCAACAAAGAGAAAATAAAAAGCTAATTACTTTATCGATTACTCTAAACTCAATGGTAAGCTCAAATTTTCTCCAGAGAACTTCAATAATGTCCTTACAATTAACAAGTTAGAAAAAAACCCAGAGCTTGAATTTATCTTAGTTGTGGTAGCAATAACATTTCCCGCCATTGAGAGTACTAATGAGAATACTTATGATGACTCTCTCAAGTGTATTATCGAGTTATTTGATTCATCCATCTTCACCCTTACTGTGCCATTGTCCTCACAATCACATAACCTCCAACTCATTTACCCTGAACTCATTGATTAGGACCAACAAGGGCCTCCTATTCTAGATGTCTTCCAAAAAGATGAGGCTATCGTTGAATTCTTTGTATTAAGATCAACAATACCACTTGGAGATTATAAGATTGGATACACTATAGAGCTCAACACAAATGCTTACTTTAAAGAGATGGTCAAATTCTTTAGTCGCAAAAGTGAAAATATAAAAATCACGTCCCCTAGTGAAAACCACTTTGTGGCACTTTTGAACGACGAAAAAAGTAAAAATAAAGGACGTATCCAAACGTGAAAACCTCCTTGAGGTGCCTAAGGATGAGTAATTTGACCTCCCCAAAAGTAAGGCATATCGGGAGAGATTTGCTCTTCTTATTGAAGAAACACAAGAGATGAATTTGGGAACAATTAAAGAACCAAATATCACATTTGTAGCCAAATCCCTGTCATAATTTGAATTACAAGAGTTTCACCTTTTTCAAAGAAAGATCAAATAATTTTGCATGGTCATATGTGGATATGCCTGGTTTAGATCCTTCCTTAATAGTACATCATTTGACAATATATCCTAGAGCAAAACCGGTCAAACAAAAGTTGAGAAAAATGCATCCCAAAATCGCTATCTTGGTCAAAGAAGAATTAAAAAAACTACTTGCAGTTAGATTCATCAAACCTCTAGATCATCTAAGATGGGTGTCAAACATTGTTCCATTTTCTAAGGATACTGGGGGCATCTGTGTTTGTACAGATTTCCAAGACTTGAACAAAGCATGTCCTAAAGATAATTTTCCATTACCAAACATTGACATCATAGTCGACCTAACAATAGGACATGAGATGTTATCCTTAATGGATGGATTTTTTAAAGACAACCAAATCAAGATTGTTGGAGAACATCAACATAAGACTGCATTCATATGTGCTTGGGGGGTTTATTGCTAGAAAGTAATGCCTTTTGGTCTTAAGAATGCAAGAGCAACATATCAAAACAATGGAAAATTGCAATCTTTCATGATATGCTTAATAAGACAATGGAAGACTATGTAGATGATATCTTGGGTAAATCAAACACAAGAGAGGGTCATTTGTTTGTCCTTGCAAACATCTTTGACCGCTTACACAAATACAAGGTTTGCCTTAATCCAAAAAAGTGTCTTTGGTGTAACATCTGGGAAACTCTTAGGGTACATTGTCTCTCAAAGAGGTATCGAAGTGGATCCTGCTAAAGTCAAAGCTATAGTTGAAATGACACCACCATAGAATTTGAAACAATTGCGTCGCCTTCAAGGAAAACTTCAATCTATCAGGAGATTCATAACCCAAACGTCATGTGAATTTATACATGCTTCAATCTGAATCATAAGATCAAGGGAAATATAACTATGAACACATTCAAGTGCTTTAGTATGTTCAAGCATCCATTATATCTTTTTCTTATCATCTGTGGGTTTAACTACCTAGTGGGTTCAACTACATATTCCAAAACTACCTTTAGCTTTCTACATAGCCACTATCATACAACAAAACCAACCAATTTAGATGAAAATTGCCTAAAACAGTGTGTAACAACCAAATTCAGATAAAAGCCACCTAAATACAATGCATAACTATTTAAGCACAAATCAACTATTTTACTATAATATTCTTTGGTGGAGCCAAGGAGCTATCCCACGAGCTTGCATAGAGTTGGCATCGTCTATGGTGGGCATTGCTCAAGTGACAGTGGTGGCTACGTGCAACCTTGGTGGCAAGTGCTGACACTAATGTTGGCATCATGCTATAGTGAGCGCAATGTTGTGCTTTAAATTTTTTTTCACCTTCCATACAATGCAACAAAAGGAGGTCGTACGGTCAAAATTTTTAAAAAATTGCCTCAAATGACAACTTTGCCCAAAATGGACAAATTCTATATGAAAATAGTTCTTGGACCTTTTGTACACAATAAGAAGGTTCATTTGGCCTCAAATGCCCTCAAAATGAACATCCTAATAAATCTTATTGAAAAACTCTGATCTTCAAACCCTTGCAAGTCAAATCTCTAGTGTTCAACTAAGAGAAAATAAAAAGCTAATGACTTTATCGATTACTCTAAACTCAATGGTAAGCTCAAATTTTCTCCATAGAACTTCAATAATGCCCTTACAATTAACAAGTTAGAAAAGAAGCCCCCCCCCAAATAGTTCTTGGACCTTTTGTACACAATAAGAAGGTTCATTTGGCCTCAAATGCCCTCAAAATGAACATCCTAATAAATCTTATTGAAAAACTCTGATCTTCAAACCCTTGCAAGTCAAATCTCTAGTGTTCAACTAAGAGAAAATAAAAAGCTAATGACTTTATCGATTACTCTAAACTCAATGGTAAGCTCAAATTTTCTCCATAGAACTTCAATAATGCCCTTACAATTAACAAGTTAGAAAAGAAGCGCCCCCCAACCCCCCCAAAATTTGGTATTACTCGCACTTTTTTGATTTTCCAAATCATCCAAAGATGATAGAGAAAAGCATATTTTGCTTCAAAAAAAAAAAACCTACACTCTTAGATTTCATAAAAACTAACCCAAAACCCACAACCACACTCTAATACCATTTAAGATTTGGTTGTGAAACTGCTGATAATACAAATGATTGAAAAAAAGCATAAACAAAAAATCTAAATTTTATGCCACATTGTTTTGGATAGAAGAATGTTTATTTATAGGGTGTTAGTGTGAACATGGTATATTTCTTAACATTAATAGGGTGTTAGTGTGAACATGGTACATTTCTTAACTAGTATATTTCCTAGTTAGTTCTCCAATTAGGTCTTTCTCACACCAAGTTAGATTTATTTATAGACTTTTTAAACTTAATCTCACATTGGTTGTGTTTTTAGTGTTTTATGAGATATATATCACAAAACACTATAAGTCAATAATTATATATCTCACAAAACACTAAAGACACAACCAATGTGAGATCAAGTTTAAAAAGTCTCTAAATAAATCTAACTTGGTGTGATAAAGACCTAATTGGAGAACTAACTAGGAAATATACTAGTTAAGAAATATACCATGTTCACACTAATAACACCCTATAAATGTTAAGAAATATACCATGTTCACACTAACACCCTATAAATAAGCATTCTTCTATCCAAAACAATCTATAAATGTTAAGAAATATACCATGTTCACACTAACACCCTATAAATAAACATTCTTCTATCCAAAACAATGTGGCTTGTCAAATTGGAGTCCTACAAGGAAATAGATTTGGTTTGTTATTGTATAATTTTTTACAATTTGATTTTATCCAACTTATATTGTAACACCATTTCACAATTTCATCTTAATTTTTTCTTATGTAAAAAATCATTTTAATTTTAAAATCATTAAGAGCCAAATATTTTCAAAATATCTAGCATGTAATACCCCACATTTATGTAAGGAAAAAAAAAATGGATACATACTAACATATAAAAGCTTCAAAAAGTATATTATCCCTATCTAAATTCACTCCTGGGATTGAAATCTCGAGTCTTTTGCATAGCTCCTCAGACATATAAATCCATGTTGGAAGCTTTTTAAGTATTGTTTTAAAGATAAATATTTATAAACATTCACCAAAAGTCCAAGTTGAGAAAGTTAAATAATTTACATCTCAACACAAATTATTTAAGAAAATAAAATATAGTTTACAGAGATGGATTCCTCACAGCACGACATTTAAACAAGACCCCAAATCTTTGTTTCAGGTGGAAATTGATAATTAGATATGAACACTTAATCCTTACACCATCCCTGCTGCTCCTCCAAGTGTCGTTTGCTAGTCTGCTCGCTTTATTGCTTTAATCGAACCATCGACACAGCAAAATGGTATATGCATGATTGAAGTCTTCAGAAGCATATTCGGTATAATACTTGTATAAGGTAGCAATAAGAAAATACTACAAATGGAGAATGTAGAATTACCGATCACTCACCCACCATCATTATCCAAAAGTTACTAAATCTTTTTTTCTGAAACAACATTAGTTGTTCTATCGATCACTCACCCATCCCATAAGTTATTAAACTTTCAAATTCTCTTTTTTATAGCCATTTCGAATTCCAGAATAATCTTTCAACATGAAAAACCTTAACCTGTTACATTTCATTGTTGATCCATAATAATCGAACATTAAAACTCTGGGTATTTTATAAATGCAAGTTCTTTTTAATTTTAAACTGCTTCAACATGTGCAAATTCCAGAATAATCTTCAACACGAGATAGCTATGCCTTTCCCATTTCATTGTCGATTTATAATAATCAAACATAAGCAAACACCGGTAATTTGATAAATACAACTTCATTTATTTTTAAAACTGCTTCATCAAGGGAGCACTTTATCGTAGATGATTTATCCATTGGTCCTTGTCCTCCCTCATGTGGCACTGCTGCTGAGCAAACTATACAAATTCAAGATCCGGAAGAAGGGAGGCGTGTCCCGGAAGAGAGAAGGCAGTGACGCATCCCCAACCAACAGCAAACAACCACCCACATTATCAATTTCACCAACCCAACCATGTATTGAGAGGGAAGGGGCTCTACCAACTGCACAGCCAACCACATAGAATTGACACGCCCAACCCTACAGATATTGAAAGGGATAGGGCTTTAACAACATAGGGGAGGCTCAACCAACAGCCAACTACATAAGATCAACACGCCAACCAACCTATGCAGTCCACTCCACGTTCACGTCTTAGTTCACCGTTTAATTCAGTTCTTTTGACTGCAACATGTGCAGTTGACTCTGCATTCACCTCTTAGCGCCCCTATGTATAGAGTAATTGATGCTTGTATTCATACAGCTTTGCTTCCATCTCTTTGCCCTACCGTCAGATTAGGCACCCTCAGGAAACGTGCTCATCAACCCGAAATTGCCAAAAAAAAATTATAAAATTAATTCAAATGATTTGGTAGGGTCATAATACTTTGAAGACTTCAACACATGATTTTGCGGTAATTTTTTCTCTCATGTATCAATTTGCTCAGCAGTCCTTTCATAGTACAACAGCTAGTCTGTGGTATAGAGTCCAAGTGGAGCAGAAATACTTTCCGGCCCCATAAAGTCACCTCCTATATGCTATAAAGCATTTGAGGCAAAGAGAAGAGAGATACTTTCAGGCCCCATAAAAGTCACCTCCTACATACTAAAAAGCATTCGAGGCAAAGTGAAGAAAATATTCACAAGCGCCACATTTTGTAATCCATGAGATGGAATTGTCTAGTACCAGTCCTGAAGGATATTTTTATTTTTATATAGTCAGCATTGTCACGACACTGGCCTAGAACATCTTCTGATTGCTTGCACAATACATCTCCAACTACATACAACTAGCACAGCCATGTTGCATGGAAATTCATAATTCTAGAGATGGAATCGACAAGTACCATTTCCATCATGCAAGAGATCTTTGGCTCTTCAATTTCTCAAGATGCCAAAGAATAAACTAATTATGATAGTTTGTTGACCACATAATAACTTTCATTAAATTGACTTGATAAAACATGTTACACGGATATTCATTATCCTGGGAAACTGCAATCAAAAATCTTGCATTACAGACCGTACTCATTATTTTTATTTGTGTTTGCAATTTAGTTACACTCGGCCCATATACAAAGGGACAGTAAAAGAAAAGCCACTTTAACAAAATTTTCTTTTCTAAAAATGATGAGCATGGTCAACATCAGAGTAACAAATCTTCTCACTCATATATTCAAAATTATTGTTACACGTTGATTGTGACGAAATGGTCACAGTTATTAAGTTGAAAAAAGAACACTTCAGTAATCTGCAGCTATTATCTCCCTTTCTGCAACACAAGTATCCAGTGGTGTCAGCATCTGGTTAGGTTTGGTTATGGAAGCCATATAGAACACTTTGATCTTTTCATAAACAACATATAACCCCTGAAGAGGATATCACAAGTATAAATAATTACTTACGTTGCTGATTGACAAGGAACTGTAGGAGTTGACTTTCCATTGCTTCTATCCAATTGCTTTGCATAGAACACATGTGCTGAGCCTGATCAGGCACACCCATTAAAATGGCCACTGACATTGTTCCACAATTTTAGTTCCAGGATTATTGTACACACAATCCCGGTCAGTTGTGGATACTACCTAGGTTGACAAATTCTGCTGCAAAACTACCTGGCAGATAATCATTCAACTCATTAAAACAGTACAACATGCAAGTTTAGTTTTAACTTGAAAAATAAACAAAAAATTGGCAGTCTGCTGAACAAAGATGCAAAATGTCACAAGAAACTTTGGCACCTTCAGGCAATGCTCGTGACCATTTGCACGACCAAGCATGGGAGAAACAGGTCTTAAATCAAACCCAACAAGCTGTGAAGGAGTTTTTTGAAGTTTCTTTAGGTCAAATTCTGCCAACACCCCATGACCACTACATTGCCTTTGACTATGTCCATTCTCATTTCTTATTACTCTAGCATATGTTTTCCCCAGTACGTCACTTTCTGCAACAAGATGGCTCTGCAGTCTCGGGGACCCTTCTGGGGTGAGGAGTGCCTGCACTCCCGCATAAATATCAAGCTTAGGATCAGCATAGCCGCCAAAACTAGTAGGGTATGTTCCATTCATCATTTGGGGCATGTTACCAAAATTTTCCCGCACATTCACTGTCTGTCTTGCACCTCCATTAGCCTGTAATGGGATAGCACCATAACCTCCAGTCAGGGGAGTTGAGGAGCCTGATCTAAGAATTGGTGTTGATATAGGAGATGGGGACATAGCGTCATATCTATAATAGGGAGACCGTGGCTGGATCAACGGACTTGCAGAGGGAGATACTGGCAAGGAAATATTTCTCTGCACACAAAATTGATCACTGCAGAACAAATACTTTACTTAAGAAAAATGTTCTGACTGATAAATGGAAATCAGTTTTACAAACTGCCATCAGAAACAGAAAGACATCAACAGAATACCAACATATGGAAAGGAGGAAACCTTGAAGGCTGGTAGGTTGACTGTATTCTTGAATGTGATGTTGAGTGGTCCACCTCAACTGAAGAGGGATGTCTTGAGTGTGCAGGATGTTGTGTAGAATTCTGCACAACAATATTGAAATACAAATAGCAGCCTGTTAAATTTTCAAAACCAAATATGATTTTAGTAGAATTGCATAATTTATGACCATCATTGTAGAAAACAGCAGAAAATGTAAATTTTAAGCAGTGACTAATTACAGCCATTACATTTGGATAACAATTTATAATACAACTTGCAGAAACTCCAAATCCAGTAGAAGTACCCATGACATTGTCGATTTGTATAATGCTCACTACCTTAATAACTACGTAGGCAAAATAAAACTCTACTCCAAAAAGAAACAAAGTGGGTAAGGGGATACACAGGGTTCAGGTATGAAACACCTGGTGCAAACACCCAAAATTTGAGAAGGGTGCATCTGCATGTATAACATATATGTATACACTAAAAAATGAAAGAGTTTATAATAAAAAAAAAAAATTGATATTTATAATTGTCTTTTTATGTTTTGTTTTGGTTTTTATTTTAAGTTTAGGTTTTTCTTCACATTTTTATTTGTCTTTTATGTGAAGCCATCATTGTGGGGTCCACAGTAGGCCGGGTGGCACATCAAAAGTGCCCAAATGCACCACTTGCATCAGCAGGTATGACCTGAAAACTGCCAGGTACACGCACCTGCACAAAACTGAAACTAATAAAAGTATCCTTCCCCTCCAAGTGGAACACTACAGTTACCATCCATGTGGGGTCAGAGCAGCATGCATATTAGATATGTTCCAAAGTCATCTAATACACCGCAAGGGAATGAGGTCAAAATCATATCACATTTAAGGCAGTATTTTTGGCTGGAGAACTTAACTGTATGATATTTTAAACCTCTCCAGTCTGATGTAGGATCATAGTTACAAATTATAGATATGATTATAAATACATGTTATGGATCTTGTTTCTCATCCAAGGCATTTATCATATATATTGGTAATCATCTACACATATTTCAGATATTAGTAATTACGTGTGATTTTGAGGCATTAATATTTGAAAACTATTAATGTGGCGTGCCTATCTTCGTCCCATAATGCTGAGTTAGATAATTTGTTTAGAAACAAGTTAATTCATTCTGATTTAGATTATAAGCATAATAACAGTTTAGTGTGGGCCTGGAGACACATAGTCCTTCACTCCGAAAAGGGATATTTGACAATTATTATGCATGTGATATTAACAACAGAACAATAGATAATATACTAGCAACTTCTCTGCATCACTACACAGATTTTTTATTTTGTTAGAAGGTAAAGGTGGACCATTTTTCTTAAGAAAATAATTCAAATGCTAGCCAAAAATATTTAAATCAAAGTGCAAATACATCCATCCGACTGATTACAAACAAATGAAGTTGTGGAACAGCCAACGTTAATACTCAAAGAGCAACAATGCAAATATAAGTGAGAACCATGCAAAGATTATGTGGATTTGCAAATTTTCATTTTGGGACAAAGCCAGAAGAAGAAAATCTTTATGGGCTAATTTCTGCAAACTTGAGTAATTGTCCAATTTTCAAATAAGCACACCAGACTAATAATATGAATTATTTATCTGCACTATTCACATTTTTTCGACTATTTATTACCATATTACAAATTTTTGCATAAAATACAGAAAATATTTTCTGGCTTCTTCCAATTGACTGAAACTATTCTATTCCTCAAATTTTTTTATTAAAAATACCACACAAAGATATGCATCAAATGACAAAAATAACTCCTCAATGTTTTTGCTAATCAGAACATGGAATGAATCTCTGGAAAAAACAGAAGAGGGGTCCAAGGCTGAGAAGCCTTGTTTTCAACTTTCTGGGCACCTTGAAACTTCATTGTATCAATAGTCTACTACAACATTAAAAAGGATTATTTCCAGTGTTCCACGGAGTTTCCTGACGGGGACGGGTCCCCTGTCGGGGACGGGTCTCAGGGACGGGGGGACAAAGGGTCTAAGTTTGGGGACGGCGGGGGGACGGCGAGGGGACGGCGGCGGGGGGGCGGCACTGATATACATATGGTACTTGAATAACTAGTTATAAAAAAATGTTTAAGAATAACATTTCAAATGGCAAATTAGTAAACTAGCAAAATTGCAAATACTAACATTTTAAATACTTGAATACTATTAGTCTATTACTAAAAGACAAATGAAATTGCCGAATTTGAGATTTCTTAGTTTCTATTATATCGGAAACGGAAAATATAACATGTCACATCATAATATCATATCAATGTATCATAAAGTCTTAAAGATGGTTACAATGAGTAGCATATGATGATATCAAAATAAGTACAAACTACAAAATGCAACACCTCAAACTCACTCTTTCACCCACTCTTCTCACTGGTTTTACTCTTCTTCACCTAGCTGTTGCAAAACATGAAAAGGCATATTGAGCAAATAAAATGAAGAATGAGAGTCTAATGAGAGTTTTTAGCTTTGAAAATGGTCAAACACCTCCTTAGGGTTCGGACTTGGGCTCTAAGTCCAAGGAAAAACAAAAAAAAATATTTAAAAAGGCACTTTTTCGCTGCCCAGCGTGGGGGACGCCCAGAAGTCCCCGAGACTCTCGAGGCGGGGACGGCCAGAAGTACCCGCCGTTTCTCCGAAGTTTCTGGCGTACCGGCGGCGGTGGGGGGACAGCGGGGGGACGTCTCGCAGGAGTCCCCAAGTCTCGGAAACGTCCGGGATGGGGGGACGGCGGGTTTTAGGGGGGGGACAGGTCCCCGTGGAACACTGATTATTTCCAAACTTAAGTTTTCATTGACATCATTGATGCCTTGGAAGTTCATGTGATATCCCAATATTAAGGCATTGTTTAAATTAAAGATTTAAACGTCATGATAAAAGACGGTGAAGTTGTTGCCTCAGTAACCGTGGTGTTTAGAATGATAGGAAATATTGCGATAATATTAAATTATATATATATATATATATATATAAATATTATAATCATAAATATATTTAATATATATTTAATTAACAGAATATATTATTATATAAAATAGATATGAATAACAAATATAAATAATGTTATTATTATCATATATAATAAATATAATCACAATCACAAAGCAATGATGTCTTATAAGAGGCTGCGTCAAGAGCAGCGATTAGTTAATAAGACATACAAGTCAGATTAAGTATCAACTAAATCGACAGATTGAAGATTAAATCGATACCTATTAAAGAGGCCAATCCTCTCACAAATAGCGACTAGAGACAAGTTCAGAATAAGACAAGACCGGCGATCATGATATAAGCAGCGATCATGCTGAAGGGGCATCACCCTTCAAAAGGGATGCCTCCCTTCATAATAGGCATAAGATAGAAAAGGAAAGATAGAAAAAGGCATCTGCAGATCTGAATTAAGAAAAATAAGAAGAAGCAGTCATAAAGAAGTCAGCGGTCATAAAGAAGGCAGTGGCCATAAAGAAGCAACTGTGACTAATATAAAACACAGGCAATCGGGAAGGATTCAGTCAACAGTTGGAAGGCATAAGTCTACAGTAATTCAGCAAAGGGAAGGCGACAGGTATACATTTTTAACAATAAATAGTTATAAGCATTTAAGTCACGTAATCTGATAATTCATAAGCAGTCAAGGAACCGATAACTTACAACAATGATTTGAATTTCCTTCTTTCATTTATATTACTTATGTAGAGTGGACAAATATGAATAAATAAGAATATTGAATGCTAGTACTAATACAGCATCTATGATAATGTTAGTACTTAGTATGTATTATAGAATAATCATCTTTAATATATTTTAGATGTAAATAAATATTGAACCTCACTATGGGCGAAAGGAGGGGAGACGTAGATAAGAGGGTATAAGGTTACCATCTAAGTAGGCCACCTTGGGTGGATGTCAAAGCCCTGCCACCAAGGCCATAAGGGTTAAAGTCCCGCTCTTGGGCTTAGATTGGATAAGCCGAGAACCCCACTACAATCCCCATACAATTCCTACTATGATGAGTTATTAACTGTAAGGGATGAGGCATGGATAAGGAAGCAAGACGAGCACTCTACTAGGTAGGACACTTCGGTGGATGTCTAAGTCCTGCCACCAAAGCCAAGAGGGCCAAAGTTCCGCTCTTGGGCTTAGTATGGGTTGGCTTGGTCAAACCTATCATGTCCCTATCTCTATGCTCTAAATGGGTTTGATAGTAATAGTAATATAGGAATTGTATTTTGAGTTTAATATATGCTTAGCTAACCCTAACAATGGCATAAGTTTATTTGTATATATATGCACTTGTGTTTTCTATGTGATGATTGCAGGATTTATATTCAAGAGCATAACGAAGATATAACTACCTGTAAGTCATCTCCCCAACCCTAATTTATTATAATTGTGATTGTAGGGTTTAATCTAGGGCAAATCTAGAAGGGGACATTACAGTTCATAGGAGCAATACTCTACAAAAGGGATACATACTGAGCCTCGAAAGTTCAAAAGAATAATGCACTTTTTGAATAACTGTACCATTCCATCTATAAATTCAATATAGCACAATTATCAAGTAAAAAATAGAGCCATCATAACAGCAAAACATTTATTAGTGAAAGCAATGAACTGCTACAACAAGCAAAAGCTTCAACAGTAGATATACTGAAAATACCAACTATATCCCCAAATAACAATTTAATCTCTCCAGGTTAGGAAAATTTTATTTATATAACACACATGAAGAAGGTAATGCCCCTGCTCCAAATTTTAAAAAATGACATGGAAAATACTTGTGCAAGTGGTCAAGGGCATAGAACAAGAACCTTGCAGACTCAATTCCACTTGATCATAGCCTTAAGCTCAAAGCAGTCTTTCATTATGGCAATAAGAGCTGGCATACTCATCATAGAATGAATTACCACTTATGTTATTGCCTTATGCAGTCTATACCTCACTCATTTTGTGGCATGCAGAAATTAAATGCTCTGATCTCGAGAACACTATAACAAATCGAGTGTTGGACACCTACATTAAATTCACTGGGATCTTCATAATATCAGAAAGTGCCAGAGCCTAAACTTGTGCAAGCAGATGAACTAGTCTCTTCAATGTTACTCAGAAATCAGAACAAAACGAATAATCCCAATTGGAGTATCCAAGTTCACATTAGCGCTGAATTACTTAGCCTTTACAACTAACAAACTTTAGAATAACTAATCAGCATTTGAGAATCATACATCAGCCCTATAATTAACCTAGTAGGCCTACCAAAAATGACTTTATTGCCCTTGAAATTTGAAGTGGCCTGGCCTACACTGATTGTTTTAACTTTTCTCTTTCTACATGCCAGGCGGAATGCATTCTTGAAAACTGTCGTCAGATTCAAATTATTCTCATACCACTCCAATTCAATATTCATCCAATATTGCACAATTCTTTGTAGAACATGAACAGTGGAGCCACAAATGTGCCTTCTTATTTGGCACAAAGGTGAAAGTGGGTGTACATAGAAGCGAACAGCAGCTGGTTTTCAAACCCCAAAAAATATGCATGCATATAGTATGTGTTTGTTTGTATGATGAACAATATTTATATGCATGTATAGACGAATTATATTATTAACATTCAAGAACATATCTGTTACTATGATAAAGTAACAGTGTGTACTAAACACGATGAAGAATCAGAGGCAAACTAAGAATATCCAGAACCTTAAAACTATCAAAAGATGTCAAATTGAATCCGAATTTCAGAAGAAACTAGAAGCCCCAATTCAGAAACTAATAGACAGCTCAGAAAACATATAGGGCATAAGAATCCAAATGACAGAAGAATGTGAGCCAACAAAAAAAATGCTAGTTATAACAGAGGGTGCATACCGAAGCTCTCATGCCATTAGCGGATGAGGACAACGCCTCTGTTTCCATGGCTTTTGTGCCAGGATCCAGTCTTACAAATGGTGCTGCATTTTTCACAAATGGGTGCTCTAAAAGTTGTGCAGCTGTGGGGCGGTTTGCAGGATTCCTCTGCAAGCAAAGCTTAATAAAATTCTTGCCTTCATCTGAGAGATGGTCAGGGATTGCTGGAAGCTCCTTACTGTTGCCAATTTTAAACATTGCAGCAACCTGTCATGGGAATGATATAATTATTAATATAATACACATGCAGAGGCATGGGAAAGTAGAGAAACAAGAAAACATTGTAATTCATATCAGCTGGAATTCTGTTCCAATTTTAAAATAACAGTAAACTTGATTATATGCTTCTGGTGTCACCAGGTCAGGCCTACACTGAAAAGGGATCCCACAAGCACATAATCAAAAATAAATCCACAATGGAGTCTCAAACATTTAACCTTATACTATAGGAACCACATAAGCCTAAGGATTTCCAAATACTAGCCACTCATAATAGGAAACAACTAAAAGTTAATGGAATCTGAATATGCAATTCGCATCCTAAGAGGAAGCTAGAAGTTTTAGAATGCATGAATATTAGTCCATGATTAAAGTTGTCCCAGAAATTGAAAACAGTAGTAATTGACTTACCCCTTCATACTGCCTCCATGGTGGCTCTGCAGTAGCCATTTCCACAACTGTACAACCTAGGCTCCAAATATCCACCGCTAAGTCATAGCCATTTAAATTTTTAATGACCTGAACCAGCAGAGAAAATGACAATTGTTTATGTTCCAAGGGCATATCAAACCTAGTATCCAATGAAGAAGGAAACAATATCAGATATCTTCAAGGAAAGCAAATTTAATACCTCAGGAGCCATCCAGTGTGGAGTTCCCCTAAATGATAATGGACATGAATGTGCTGAGATCTGGAGACCAAAAAAGGCATAGGATTAACATTGGGTCAAAGTTAGCTCTTATTCATGGAATTGTTCAAAACTTTTCATAAATACAAACTCCAGGCCACTTGATACAACCCACCTGTTCACTACAGAACCCAAGTTGCAGCCAAGAACACAGCATAAACAACACAGCACATAGAGTCAATATTTGAATCACGTATATCAACAGCATCTATTATGACCCTATACCAACTACAGGGAAGCAAGCGTTCCCATTTTGAACCAGACTAATCTATCATGGCTAAAGCTTGCAAAATACAGACAACATGGTGTAGCATATTCCAAACGGTATATATTTTATACTAACACCTCAATGACTGCATGTAAAAGTTAGAATGACTGCGGTGGATTTAAGTTTACTGAGCCTCACTGATTGATTGTAAGTTTGACCAACTGAAGTGATTATGCATGCCCATATCAGAGCACTTTACATGTGCTTGGTCTTATCCTGCCAGCACAAATTCTCATCCCTGTAATTCTAGTTGACCCAAGTAATGAAAAGTGTATTAGATATCAGTTTTCAGCAGCTAGTTCTTTATCTGTCTTCTGATGTTCATGTAAGGATGTATCAGAACCTCAACACTATAATCATAAAAAGGCTCAGGACCTGGAATCAGATTACATGAGTCTGAAACAGATTGAAGTTGTTGTTTCAACCCACTTGAACGCAACTTGCTTTATTAGTAAACAAAAGACAGAATAAAAAAATTGAGAGCAAACTTATAAAGCAGATGCAAGTGTCTATGAGATACAAATCATTTATAAGAGATCTCTCCTATTTGCTGTACAACATCAACGCAATAGTTTCGCTCAACTTGACGCCACTTGCTTTGTTATAGAAGTTAAGAGTGGCTTTATGAAGTAGATGCAGAGAGATATTTAGAAAAGCAAGGCACATGAAATATTACTCTTATGATTCGCATTGTTCTTAACTTAGTTATATAGATGATTAGTTTCAAAGGATATTAAGAGAGAAAATTACTAGTCTGGAGGTTATGATCCAAATCCTATGAAGAAACATGTGGTTGCTGTAATTCTTCCCAGTTTAGATTGTCAATCACATTTTGTCCCAACAAGAAGGCATATCATTTCATCCTGATGATCATCATATGGTGTGAATCTGTGATCCAAAACAATGATTTTTTAATATTTTTGAAAACCTCCACAGTTTTTTCCAAAAAATCTTGTTTCTTTATTTAATATTTGTCATCTGTGAATGCGCTCCACAACGTCTTCAGTTAAAAAGAAAATTACAGTAGTAACGACTTTGCTTTGAGAGTTGAATAAATTTTATCCTATCTAACGTATATGCAATGTTATGTTGGCACCAAAATCTCTGGAATCACATTAATAAATGAGCTAACATGGAAACACAGGTGCAATATAGCATCGGCTCTTCACGAATATATTTTCACAGAAGATGAAATTCTAGTTATTTTTCAAATGGAGCTCATATTTATTATCAACACACACTAATGAACAGCAACAAAGTATTCAGATACTAGAGGAACATTACATGTTTTGCCATGCCAAAGTCTGCAAGCTTTACATGACCATTAGGATCAACAAGTATATTTGCCCCTTTGATGTCTCTGCACAATTAGCAATCACACAAAATTAGACATTACAAATATCTGGTCACTCATAAATACCATCAGAAAACAAGAGAGAAGTTATATTTGGGAAAGGTTCAAAAGATACTGTAAGGAGAATCCTAACTTAAAGAACCCACATTTTCTTGTACATATCAATACATTATCACATGAAGTAACAACAAATAAATACATTTACCTGTGGACAGTATTAAGATTATGCAAGTATGCCAACCCCGCTAGGATCTGCCGAGTATAGCTCCGAATAGCTGGCTCTCCAAACTGACCATATTCTCTAAGTAGTTGGTGTATAGAACCTCCAGAAACATACTCAAGGTATATATATAGTGTGTCATCCACCTACAATGGAGGAAATATTTTTATTATGTAAAATTAAAGCATTTTAATTTAGAAAATAAACTATTCAGCAAAATAAACATTGGTCTAGATTGACCAGACCAACAATAGGGCTTAAATTTTAAAGACCCATCTGCATGTGAAAATCAGCAAAATATTTAGTAACAACGACACCATTCCATACCCTCATTGGGTAACTCAAAACACCTTCATCTAAAGGAAGCATACTATGCTAAACAATTTAGAGTTAATCTAATTTGTGCTCATCATGTGCTGTAACCTTGCATGGTTTTAACTTTTAATGAATGTAACCAACACAAGAATTGACGCTTCTATCCAGATCCAATAAACTTGCTGGTGCCCAAAATATTGTGGTTGTCTAAGTGCACCTAAGGACCAAGCTCTCATGTGGTGGCAAGCCCTTGTGTGCCACCTAGGTACTAACAGCAGCCAACCCATTTGAAGACAGAATCGATTCAAGACTAACTTAGAGAATATCATCATCCACCCAGATGCAAAACAAAACTCAGAAAGCACTGGCTGTATATTCACCAAACCACTGATCAAATGGTCCAGCAATAAATTAACATTTTCAACAAGAAAGATGTCTATTAACATACAGTTATCGGTCCACATCAGAACCTCAAGTTGAATTCATAAAGACACCACTATCGCATCTGATATGAGATATAGATCTCCAATGCATAACAATCTCTCTTAAATACACTTTCCAGGCTGCTCTAAAAATTAAAAATAACTTACAAAAAGAACAAAAAAATCACTCATTTCAAAAGAAGACAAAAATTTTCATTGTTCATTTTAGTTCCTCTTTCAATAAACCTCAATTACCTCTTCTAATTATTGTCATAATACCAAGCCAAAGGGCAAGGGACCTCTCAGATAATATAATTATCAAAAAACTTATGGCCACTCTAACAAAGAATTTCTCAAATAGATGAGACCAACAGCTAGAATTCTTGTTGCAAGCCATATAGATTCCATAATAAAAAAGATGATGGATCCATTTTAGCCAAAACACTGCACTGCATAGAGCACGCTGCAGATACCAAACACCTCCCATTAAATTACTATAATGTCATGGTATTATGAAGTATTTAAAATTTTAATCTGTAATCCACAGCAAGAATTTAGCCTAATACAGCATTGTTGTCAAACAGACTTTTTCTTACTTCAATTGTGGGTTCAAAATGGAACACTCAATAATGAAAGACATTGCCTAGTCCATTAAAAATGGAAATTAAACTAAGAAACACAGACCAGTTTTTGGAAGGGTAAAAGACCACCTGCCCGGGTAAAAAATGCCTACAACTAAACATTATACTTCTTACAATGGAAAGCACCAAACCTCCACATACCATTTCACTTCCATAATATTGCACTATGTTTGGATGCCGCATATGGCTAAGCATAGCTATCTCCTGTTAAAAGATGACAAAAAAAGTGTTTAAAACAATGCACATAAGAGCATGACATTAATAAGATCATGCATAATCTTATATGGTATTCAGTCTCTTGTTTTCATAATCAAGGAAATGAACCTGATCATGCTAAAAGGACAATAGAATATCTGTACAAAAAATGCAATTGATGTGAGATGTTCAATTGCCAACCTGTCCTAGCTGCTTTACACTGTCCTTTGACTTTGAATCATCGGAAAAAAGTGTAACTTCTTTCATCGCACACATTTCTCCACTTTCACTACAAAGGCAGCATATACATAAAGTAAAGCATAATGTCAATTGTCAACAACCAGATGCCAATATTTTTTAAGCTGGTTAATATCTTTAAAGTGTGAATGTAATAAAGCATCTATATCATGAACTTAAAGATACAAAATTCACAATCTACCAGTGAAATAAACAAGTATATATTTTATGCTAAACATGAATATGATTCTTTTTTTTTTTTCTGCAGTCTTGCCCAGAATATCAATTAATCAAATATAAAAGAACTCAACCTTAAAATGTGAATGAAATGCAGCCCCCATATGGGCAACTTAGATTAAACAAAAAAATCATGCTTCTGAGATTGAACACTGGCAAAATCTTTCAAAAAACATAGACAAACTAGGGCTCAAAACTAGGGCCTCCAATTGGCATGTTGTGCCACCCCTTTACAAGTTATATTTTTAATTACTTCCTTGAGTGAATTGACCTTACATCACCCCCACTCAATTCCACACCAGCTTGTGCTCACCAAGCCTGGCTCTGATCCAATGTTGAAAAGCATGGACCAGATATAACTCTAAACTAGGACCTCCCGTCAGCATGCTGGGGTGCTCTACCAATGAGGTACATGTGAATTGATTCACCAAGAAACATTAGTAGATCAAGTCCTAAGAAAAATCATCTATAAAGCTCTTTCACATTCTAGCCAGTTTTTCTTGCTGGAAAGTCCTAGGGAGAGTTGACAGACCCCGGAGCCATTTGCCATATCAGACTTTTCTGGCTACAAAATCAATTATTATAGTAACAGCTCTTTAGACCTGTAAGTACAAGGGCATTGAATGACAAAAGCACCTGGCGGACAACATCAAGTTGTCATAACGGTATTGAAAAAATTGAAATTGAAATTATAGCAGTGTCCACAGATGACAAAGTAGGGCGGTATGACAACAATATACATAGGGGGGGGAAATTAATCAATGATATCGTCCACAGGCCACCACAAAGGAGACTGCCCCTTGATGTGTAGAAGAAATTGGAAAGGAGAAAAAAGGACAGGAAAGTTTCAATAGGCTACAAATTTGAGAATGGCACCATAAGAAAGGCAGATAACAGCAACCATCTCCTACTACAGAATGATTATTATAAAGAGATAAGATTATTATGGTAGATTTCTGTGTACCGAACTACGTACTTGTTGAAGCCGACATAAACATGGCCAAAGGTTCCACTTCCCAACAGCTTCCCCTTTTTCCATCGTGTTGCTGGACTTGTAGGATTTTCTTTCCCTGCAGGACTCCGTGCTCCTGAAGATTTTGCTGAGGGAGAGTAGGGAGACGAAGTGGTCGGGGATCGTGGCGGCCGTGGCAATGGGTGACACAACAGCTGCTTCCCATCTTCATGTCTTCCCGTAGGAGATTCAGGTCCTAATCCGCCAGCTCGGGGATGCAAAGGAGAAACAGCAACACTCTGCCCTCTTGAACTTGGACCAGGACTCCGCATCTTTGGACTTAGCACAGGTGAACGCTCAGAGCTGCCTTTGCCCTGCTGCTGCCAAAAATGTTGCCCAATTATTATATCTCCGCCCATTGAATTCTGCCCAGAATTTTGGCCTGAACCTGGACTCGAACAATTGCCTGATCCAAAAATACCTGAATCCATATAAAACCTTGGAGCTCCAGCACCTCCACTAGTAGGGGAATGATGCTCTGAGGCAAAGGCTTTCATTGGACTGGAAGGACTAGACATGGCAGAACTGTCAGTTGCATTGCCTAGCACTCTGTTAACAGGAATCAGAAGTTGCTTGGGCACCGATTCTCGATTAGATGAAAATCCCTTCTTTGAAGCCAGTGGCAAATTTTGTGGTTTACTCAGCAAAGTAGCATTAGATTTTGGTTGCTCATTACTTTTTCTATTCTTCTTATTTTTCTTGTCGGGCTTTGAGATCAAACCTGCATATATTATGCTTTATTCCCATACGCAAAACTGTCAATTAACACTCCAAAAAACCTTAAATATGCAAATCCATATCAAGAAGAGTCCACCAACGTGTCAAAAGAAAACCTAGACAAGCAACTTTATACCAAAATAGACAACTAGCATGCCAAAAAAACCCTAAGCAACAAAAACATAGTCAAATTTTCCAATAAAAATGCCAGAGACCCTAGATAAGCCAACGCATAGCCAGAATTGGCAAACAATACGGCAATAATCCTATATATATCAACATTCGCAGCCATAATTGTCAATCAATACGACAAAAGCCCTAAATAATCAAGCATTGTCAACTAATATGCCAAAAAGCCTTAGATAAAACGAATTCATAGCCAGAACTATCAATCAAAACACCAACGAACCACATTAAGAACAATTCATAGCCAAAGTTGTCAATTTATATGCCTAGACTCCTAGATAAGCAAATCCACGGCCATCATTATCAACCATTGCGTGTTTTTAACTCTAAAATTGCATACATTCATTCAACCACAAAAACATAAAAGAGCTTACCTGGTATGATTTAGAAGATCCCTGTCTGCTGGATCGTCACTGGCGAGCGAACTCGAGCTAGATTCCGACCCAGATGCCGCTCCATCTGCAGTCTCCAGCCTGTTATTACCCTGTTCAGGCGAAGGCAGAGGCAATAACGTCGCAAGCCGGGCAGATCTGTCTCTCAGAGACTGTGGCTGACTCACACTCACACTGATTCCAGAGTCGCAACGCGCAACGGCAGCGGCCGCGCCAGGCAGAGGAAGAGGCACGGCATGAGAAAAGCTCTGGCAGCGAGTCACAGACGTCGATGTAGACGCCGATGGGAGCGCGCTCTCTGCATCCGATTCCTCTCTCGAATTCGCCCCTTTGGATGATCTCCTCAAATGAAACGCATCGAAAAAACTGCTCTCTTTATTGCTCTTCTTACTCTTATTCTTACCACCATTACTACTCTTCTTCCCAGACGACTTTCCCAACCATGGCAATATCATCCTGCCCCCAAAACAAAACCAAATCCACACAATCTGACTACGGAATTCCACACAAAACCACCTGCATTTTCGAGCGCAGACTCGAAACCTGCACCTTGTGTACCCTCATAAAACTCCCGCAAATTTCAATTTTATCCCAAAATGTGGATTCGAAATCGAAACCCTTTACAACCCTCTGCCAGCAAAAGGAAAAAATAAAAGAAAAAAGTATCTATAGTGACAGTGATTTACCCTTCCACCAACCAAACCTAATCCAGCCAGACTCGCCATGTTTCATCTCATTCTCTTGTCCCCAACAACACTACCAGCACCAGCACCAGCACGGCTATGTCAAATCCGAAACCGCACAGAAACTTTACGGCTAATAAAACCACCACAACAGCTAAATATGTTTTAATTAAAGAAATAAAGAGTGTGTATCAGCGATTCCTACGCTCCTGCCTGCAGAAATAATGAGGCACGTTAGCTGTGATGCGAAAAGCGGTAAAGTTAAAAGGTAAAACAAAAAAGTAATTAAAAATCACCTCACAGTGAAAGTAAAAAAGCTTAAGTTAACTACGCCGCCAGTTCTCCTCGTTTTTTCATCCTCCGGCGGCGCCTGCTATCTTCACCGTCACGCTTCCGCCACACGTGTGGCCAAGCCCACAACCCGACATACTGCCCGCACGCGCGCCTCCTCTGCGATTGCCACGTGGCAACTCAAGCTGTCTTTGGGTCCACTCAAACCTCAGCCTTACGCTTCCCACGTGGCATTCCTGTCCACCATGTCACCATCGTTAAAAAGCAAAAAAAAATACCTTCCGTCGCTTCATTTAGTGATTTGTTAATTCCGGCCCGGCGGAATTAGAGGGCACGTAATTATGCTTGCTTATCTCGCAATTAATCCCAAAGCTTGCATGCATTTATGCACTTCCACGTGTCAGTTTGTTCCCCCAGAGCTTTGCTTTATCCACAAGGCAAATAGTTATCTACTGGCTTATTCCGTCCCACAAATAGTTATCTACGTATTTAAAATCAAGTTAAAATTGGGGGCTGTTGTAGATCTTCCAGCTAAAAGTTTGGGATTGGCGTAAAACGTGTGTTGTGCTGGCGAAATTTGAAGAGATTTGGCGGATATAAAAATTAAAAGCTTTTCAGGTTGTTGGCGAGAATAATAAAGACGTTAAAGTGAAAGTAAAGAGTAATTATCCAATCACAATGTGCATGAGATTAAGTGAGTTGCGTCGTCAAAACATGGCCACATCCATTGCACCATTTCTTTTTAGTCGACGTGCATTCATTACAGACGGAGAAAAGTTTTCCATTGGGTGCTAATTTCAAGGCATGGGTATGCTAATTTCACCATTTAGTTTTGTGGGGAATGTTCTAATGCAATAAAAAAATATATGCATTCCATTTATGGTTTAGTTTGTGTATTAATATGTAATGCATTTATGGTTAGTTTGTGTATTGAGTAGAGATAAAGATTACGAGATTGAAGTGGAGGTTAGTTGCTATTGGATGCATATAAATAGCCTATTATTATTATACTAATTGTGAGTCATTAATAGTAGACAACTTGAAACATTTCTAGTCATTTTTTTCATTAAAGTGATGAAGCACATTAGATAATAATTAATAGTAGACAACTACAGATATTTCTAGTCATTTTTTCAGTAAAGTGACAAAGCATATTAGATAATAATAGTGCATTGTTATAATAAGTGTGATCATTAATCATAATTGAAATTGTTGCTAGTCATTTTGCACAAAAGCAATAAGGCAAGATTAAATAAGGTTGAGAGAATTTTGGAGAATTTAAGTCTCAATTAGATAGTGTAGCTAGTCATGTTTGTGGTTGAGACAATTTTAAAAGTGGTTATGTCTCAATTTTTGGACTTAGTAGGAGGTTGATTGCTATAGTAGCACACATTGAAAGTGGTGAAGCATTAAACATAATCTACTTAGAATTTGAGATATCTACTATTCTTTAGGGTGCAACTTTTTTTTAAATGGCTATAACTTGATGTTTAAAAATTATACTCTAAAGTAGGTTTATGGTTGTGTGTAATTATCTTTTGCCCCCAATTATTTTTGATAATTTTCACAACAAATTTTACAATCAACTAAAATATATAAAATTTTATTCAATATTTAATTATGAGATTTTACTTTTAAAATCTATTCAATATATATATTGTACAAAAAAATAATTTGTTTTCATTAGGAAATGTATCTTGGCACGATTGTTATTGTTCAACTGGGTGAGAATTAACAAAAGGGCTTGTCTAAATTGGTTTCAATTAAAATAAAGAATTATAAGTTAAAATTTAAAACAAGTAGAATATATAAAATACTTGCTAATTTGTTATAAAATTACTTAAAGTGGCTCAAATAACTCTTATACAAAACGATGTATATGCATTCCAAGCTCTTAAGAATGAATCTACTATTGAATGCACAAGACAACTGAGGGGGGGGGGGGTGAATCAATTGTATCAAAAATTTTAAACTCTTGCAAACATTCAGATCCACATTAACCTTTAAACATGTTATGATGATTAAGCATGAAAAGCAAATAACTAAAACTGAATCATAACAACACCACACACAAGAGAACACTAGATTTTACGTGGAAAACCCTAAAAGGGAAAAACCACGGTGAGGATTAGCTCACAATATAATGTGGTAGCAATACCAAATTATAAAAGGCTCACTGCCCAAAAGAAAGAAAGCTCACTACAGGTGGACTTACTGTCCGGACTCACTACCCACTAAGAAAGAAAGAGAAGAGAAGAGTGGCTCACTACCAGGATTTGAACTGATATAATTGCATCTAACCTATGCATGGAGTTCAGTTCCAATGAAGCTCAATATTCACCACAATACAAACAACACCTTCGTAGCAACATTGAAAATAGTAGACACCTTCTGCTCACTGCATCCAATAGCCTAACACATGAAATCTCTCACTGCACTGATCAAATTCACATTACAAACACCATATCCTTCGTGCATACTCACATCCATGAATCCTTGACACTTATTTATACCATCATCAATCATGAAAACATTCTCCAAGGTTAGCAACATAACTTAATTCATAAATTTCAAATTAGGTCTGGACCAAAACATTCCCGCAGAGGAAAGGAATGAATGCAGACCATGCCACATCTTAGCACGGACCTAAATTCCCTCTTACATATTATTCCACGCTTCCTCAATCAACAAAGCATAACTGACATTAGTGCAAACAACCAAGTCAGCCAAACTTGAGTTAACACTATGGACTTTTAAGCACATGCTTCCTCAAAAGTAAACACACCTCGCGGATCTTACACAAAGCTTTACACAATCTAGAAACATCCACGAACATCTTGAAGCCACCTAAAAACCAACAAATTTAACCACAACAACTTTCACCTGAAGACAATTCACAATCTACTTACAAACAACACTGTCGAACTCTACTACACAAGAAATCACTTTCTGGAGCATTAAATCACAAACCTTCTGGATTGAAGATAGATAAGGACCTTATAAGCACACATCTAGAATTGCAACACCTGAAACCACTCTGCAGAGAAATGTGGAGCAAAACACTTTCTCCCTGACACACTGCAAACACTGTCAAACATTGTTCTCAAACTGGTGAACACAACTTTCACTGCACAACGATCTGGAGCACCAAATTCTAGATTTAGCATCTTCAAACACTTCTAAAACAACATATCCAAACCGTATACTTAGATCTCCAACACAAAAGAAATGCGAAGCAAAATCTCGAACAACACTCTATAAGCCAGAAGACTTCTTCAACACTGTTTCCAATATTAATCAAATTTTCTCAAAAGCACTTGGAAACCCAACAACAGAAGAATACTCTTAACATCTTCAGCACCTCTACAAAGCAACCAAATCAATTTTAGAAAGATAACTTAACCAAACAACAACAACCTCATCAGAAGACACAGTTGACACCAATAACAACACAAACTTGTTGACATCAATGACAACACCGATTAGCACATACTTGCAACAATCTCCCCCTTTGTCATTGATGGCAACACATAACGTGAAAAACCATCAAGACACAACTCTGCACCAATCTTCTTTACTTTCTTACTCTCCCCCGTTCTTTTACACATCTTACTTTCTCTCTGATTACTGACTCTTTTCTTTTTCACATTCTTTCTCCCCCTTAGTTTTTTACATGAACTCTCTCCCCCTTTGACATCAATGGCAAAGGGTGACACAACTCTCTCTCTCTCTCTCTCTCTCTCTCTCTCTCTCTCTCTCTCTCTCTCTCTCTCTCTCTCTCTCTCTCTCTCTCTCTCTCTCTCTCTCTCTCTCTCTCTCTCTCTATGATACTGCACATACTTGCACTGCTCACTACTAATCTAAATACTCCCCCTTAGGAGTGCACGCCAACTCTTACTCCTCCTGTTTGCAACCATCATCAAAGCCACTACCTACTCCCCCTGAGAGGTAGCCTCCAACATCGGTCCAGAAAAGGATGAATCTTGAAGCACACTGGACTGATGCATCTCTTTATGCATCTAGTTCAAAGAAGGAGGGGCAATAACCCGTAACTTCTCCCGAAGATACTCAAATGTATCCTTAGGAAGAGCCTTAGTGAATATGTTAGCAACCTAATCCTTTGTAGGCATGTACTCAAGCTTTACCTCATTTTCTGTAACCTTCTCACTCAGAAAGTGATACCTGATTCAAATATGCTTTGTCCTTGAATGCATCACTGGATTCTTTAAAATGTTAATAGCACTTGTATTATCACATAAAATAGAAATTGGCTCATCATACACAACTTCAATATCCTTCAAGGTTTGTCTCATCCATAACACCTGTGTGCAACATGATGCTACAATTCAATATGCTCTGCCTCTACAGTAGATAAAGACACTAAATCTTGTTTCTTACTTAGCCAAGACACCAACCTGCATCCAAGAAAGAATGCACCACCACTTGTACTTCTCCTGCCATCTCCACAACCAGCCCAATCTGCATTTGTATAAGCATTTAGAGTAAAGTCAGTATCTTTTAGATACCACAAGCCATAATTCAGAGTGCCCTTTAAATATCTGAATATCCTCATTCACTGCCATAACATGTGACTCTCTGGGATCTTCTTGAAATCTAGCCACAAGACAAACTGCATGCATAATATCTGATCTAGTAGCAGTCAAATACAATAATCTTCCAATCATTGATCTGTACTTGCTCTGATTAGTCTTAGGAGATTCATCATTCTTGCTCAACTTGCAACCATTAACCATAGGGGTACAAACTAGTTTAGAAGATCTTCCATTCCAAACTTCTTTAACAACTCTTTCACTTACTTTGATTGAAAAATGAAAATACCCTTATCTGTCTGATTGATCTGTAAGCCAAGGAAGAAATTCATTTCCCCACACATTGATATTTCAAAAAAATTATGCATCTTATCTACAAAAGTCTTACACATACTTTCATTTCCACCAAAATTATGTCATCTACATACGCTTCCACAATCAGAATTTGATCTCCACTTACTTTGATGTACAGATTGCTATCTGTAGACCTTTATTGAATCCTTGTTGTAATAAATACATGTCTAGCCTTGTGTACCAAGCTCTGGGGGCTTGCTTCAATCCATATAACGCCTTCTTCAACCTACAAACCATATCAGGTTTATTTGATAACTGAAATCCATCTGGTTGCTCTATGTACACTTCCTCTTCCAACTCATCATTTAGAAAAGCAGACTTCACATCTATTTGATATACTTTGAAATCCTTATGTGCTGCAAAAGCCAAAAACATCCTAATGGCCTCCATTCTTGCCATTGGAGCATAAGTGTCTTCATAGTCTATTCTTTCCACTTGTGAGTAGCCTTTACACACAAGTCTTGCCTTGTTTCTTACCACGTCTCCATTCTCATTCAATTTGTTCTGAAATACCCACTTAGTTCTAATCACATTTTTGTTCTTTGGTCTTGGGACAAGTTCCCAAGTCTGATTCTTCTCAATCTACATTAGTTCTTCTTCTGTAGCCTTGATCCAATACTCATCCTTGCATGCCTCAACCACTATTTTAGGTTCAACCTTAGAAAGTAAACATAGATTTACTTGTTCTTCAGCAGCTCTACTTATTGTCAATACACCTTTGCTCTTACCACCAATGATCTGGTCTTCAGTGTGATGCCTCTGCACATACTTGGGAGTTTTAAGGATTCTTTCTGAAGCTTCTTGTTCTTCAACTTGTACTTCTTTTTCTTTAGTTTTCCCTTCTTCTCCATAAGAAGACTCATCTGATTCATATTCATTGACCTCTGAAATCTTCTATATATCTTCATCAACATTGACATTCGCACTCTCAACCATCTTTCTTAGCCCCTTGTTGTAGCACCGGTAAGCTTTGCTTTTGTTAGAATACCCAATAAAAATACCTTCATCACACCTTGCATTAACCTTTCCTAGTTCCTCATCTCTTTTGATATAGCATTTGCTTCCAAAAACTTTGAGATATTTAACAGTAGGAATCCTTCCTTACCATAGCTCATAGGGAGTATTTCTGTTGAATTTGCCCTTACTTGTACTATTTTTTGTATGTAGATAGCAGTATGAATTGCTTCTCTCCAGTAGACTTCTGGTAAGTCTACTTCTTTGATCATTGTCCTTGTAGCTTCTTGAACAGTCATGTTCTTCCTTTCAACCACTCCATTCCGATGAGGAGTCCTAGGGGTAGATAAATGCCTCTTTATCCCATGATTCTCACCAAACATGTTAAACTCATTAGAAGTAAATTCTCTACCTCTGTCAGACCTCAAACATTTGATCTTCATATCCATTTAATTTTCAACCATTGCTTTAAAGGCTTTAAACTTATCTAGGGCTTCTGGTTTTTCCTTAAGAAAAGTGACATGTGTCATTCTAGAGCAATCATCAATAAATAACATAAAATACATGTCACCTTGAAAAATCCTTACTCTGGTAGGACCACAAAGATCTTTATGTACCAATTCCAACAGTCCGGTAGATGATTGATCCTTGACCGGGGCGAGGGAGAGCTAATAATTTGGTCTTGTACGAAATGATATTGCCAAAATTTTGTTGTCCCGGGGGTATAGGAGGTCATTTTAATGCTTCTATACTCATTTTCTTTGACAAAATTCTTTTGTTAGTATCAACCTTATCATGTCAGCAATAGCAGAAGTAGTAGCAGTGTTAGCATGTCCAATTTGAAGTAGCAATCTTATCATGTCTGCAGTACCAGCCCTATAAAGTGACAAGATTTGATAAGATTTTGACTGTACATAGGCAACTTCTTTTGAGTTACTCTTTTCAAAATGATGGTCCCTTCTCTCTTTCTCGAAGTGGTGATCCCTTCTCTTTTTTTCAAACTGGTGGTCCATTCTCTCGGACAAGATTTGCTCGACAGATCGTATGATTATCGTCTCTCTTTGGTGGACAAGATTTGTTAAGACATCGTATGATTAGATTTGAAATCTTTTGACTTGCTCGACCAATTTGAACCGACCCATTGGCTAACATTCCTCCTCTAGGGCAATCCATATATCTCTATAGGCACAACTAACACTCCTCCTCCGCCAGACAGTTTGGTGTGATGGGGCAGGGATGATCGCGGCTGACAATGAGTCCGTAATGAATGGGGATCACAACCCAGCCTATCTACACTATTCAATGCTCTTCATGTAGAACGTTTGTTGAATAGTAGGGGCACTCCCGTCCATTCCATAAAGAATCCCTTTTGATCTCATCTTCTCCATCGAACCCAAATCAATAATCATAATAGGGGGCGTCAAACCTGGAATGAACAGCTTTGCAGCTGAGCATGAGAACCAAATCTCTTCTCATGGGGTTGGGGCCCCCCCTCTATTATATATGGGATATGGGGCATAGGCCAGTGCCGCTACAACCCTTCCTCGCTTGGAATGGAACTCTTCTCCCTACCCCCTGACTGCTAATATGGTTCTATATATAGCCAATGTGATAAAATCGTCGAGATCCCTATATATTGTGTTTCACCCGATAACACAGGCGCAACCCTATATATCTATGGGGGGCCCCTCTCCGGCCCTATTCCCGCTGATAGGTGAGGATCCATTCAGGTGGGCTCCCTATAGGCACCGATAAGTGAGGATCACGTGAGAAACACGACTACCACTTGCTAGTTCCAGGTTCCCCGTGTCTAATCGATCTGGCTAGCATAGTGAGACGAAGCGCATCGGCTATATATAGTTCGTGCATCGGATTTCGGGTCTCTCCAACCAGATAGATGGGCGGAAGGATGGTGAAAGCCCGTGGGGGACGAACTAACCCGACCCTGACCCCGACTTATATAGATGGGTGAGTGTGAGTGTGAGTTCAGGCGGAAGGACGACAATAGTCCATGCCGCTGGTCCAACTCAACTCATGATGATATTATAGCCTATAGCCCTGTGGATCAATCTGGCAACTCCCCGCAACTCTATTGACGGTTCAACAAGCCGGTTCCCATAGTCGGCAATGAATGGGACAATAATAGAAAAGAGGGGCGGGTGGGAAGATATAGCCATAGTTGCTTTCAAAGAGAATCTCATTCATTATTTGGGAACACAATAGTCGTACCCTTACTGACTCTCATTAAGACAGCCTAGAATAAGGCCCTATCTCGGAGAATCAGAATCTATCTCGGGGAGTCAAGCTCGGCACTCGGATGATCAACAGATAATCAAGCCCTATCTCTCAACGGAGAATCAAGCAATAATAGTTTAGTTGGGCCCCTAGCCCTATCTCGAATCAAGCCCTAAAATGAGAGAGGAGGCCAAGCGCTCTGAAATCCCATATAGAGAGAGGGGGGCCGACCCGAAGGGCAAGGCCTGAGAGCAAGAAGCAATCAGAGTAAGAGCATCGAAACACTCTCCGGCCTACTCTATATATAGCTTATAGCTAGGAGAGAGACACACGTTCAGACTTATAACAAAACAACTTAGAACTCGTATAGAATATGGTATGAACTCCTCGACCGACTAAGGGCCCCGGCTATATGGGGCTCTCGACCTTCACCCCCCTCCCCCTCCCCCTCTATAGATATGGATATGGACGAGGAGCGAGAGGAACACTTCTTTATTACTCATTCCACCGACCAAAAGCGGAGAGAAGCATATCTATTCAGTGGTAAGTCTAGCCTGAGCCTAAGCCTGATATTACAGCACGACACAACATAGCAAGGGACGACTGAATACCGGCGATGTCAAGTGGGACTTCCCACTCCAGCATGCCCTTAGCTTGGTGAGATCCCCAGACAGGGCTCCCTCCTCTAGCTCATATGATATGATAGGGAATGAATGGATGATGGAGAATGAAATGAATGGATGAATGCCGCTTTCAGTAAACTGTATCTTGGGTTGCCATGGGAATAGGCCAATGTATGGGATATTGATATGGAGCGAGGAATGAACGGAATGGAACAACGTGAAACATATTTTCACAGTTGGATATGACAGATACTCTCGCAGATAGTGGATGTTGATGGCACAATCAATGAAGTAGACTATAGATACATGAGATAGCTAAATAGAGATAGCTCGGTTGACTGGATAGTGAAGTTCTAGTAGAGATGGAGATGGACATGATTTTGGATTCATGTCTGGAGCAGAGGTCGACCACACCAATCCATCTATAGGTTGGTTCCAAAGTCTAGATAGGTCCGCCCTTTAATATATAATTCAACCTGGGATGCAGAATACAGAATCAATCTCGATTGGGTGTAGGTGTAGTGGCTTGATCGGAGAAGGAAGTCAGTCTCAGTCATTTAGTGACCAGGTGACCGGTGCTTCTCCACTCCCACTCCCACTCCAATAGCTCGCTTTCCGACCAACTATAGAAGTTTTCCCGGGGAACAGGGTGGGAGATATAGCGTTGGGTGGGAGATAAAGGTTGAACGAACCCCCGGATAGGGCGAGTAGAGATATATGAGGAGTTGGAGATTAATTCAGGGTTGAGCAGGTATGTTCGCCTTCAATGACTGGCTAGATGTGCCTACCCTAGGAGGTCAAGAACTGGCATAAAAAGTTGGGAGAACAACATCTATTCGATCCTATCTGAATTGGTGGGCTATATCAAGTTAACCGAAAGATTCAGCTGTCGAGAAATGGGGAAAAAAATGGAATCTAATCTGGCAACCGGATCAAAACCCAAGATTGAGATTCGAGCTTTAGTCGTTCTCAACGAAACTTGAGAATAGGATATGTCGGTGTCGCATCGCATAAAACCTGACCCGGCAGACAAACCTCCTGCCTACACCTACACCCCTTAAAAACATTCAGATAGGGGCTCATCAGCCAAGAAGGGGACTATAGAAAGAAAGGTGCAGATAAAGGGGTGGGGGGGCCCCTCTGCATTTAATAGGCAATTCATTGATCAAAAGTCTTCATCGCAGAAGGACTACTCTTATACTCTTCCCACCCACCTAGAATTCCCTGCAGGGTGGGAGGGAACTATAGCCCCCCCTCCCCTTCGCCAAGAATTATAGTGTGTATAGTCGACCCCATCGCCATAGAATATATAGGCCCTAACTTTCGCATCGCATCTTGACTGCTTATATATGTAATAACCTAACTCCTCCACGAGGCTACAACTAATCTACCTCCCAACTATTGCCTCCCACCCACCCCTGCCCACCTGGGCACTTCTAGTCCCACCCAACCCCGGCTATAGTTGCCCACACAGAGAATTAGTCTAGTTTACCGGTACGCCAGATTCTATACATAACATGCCCCCCACCCCCCTTTATCAGCACTTTGGTGCTGCTAATCAACACTAAACTAGATAAGGGGAGGTGGACTAATACGTAACATGAGTGGCGGGTGGGTGGGAGGACAAAAGGGGTTGAGAGCGAGAATAGAACAATGTAGTTATCTTGGCCAATCCCCTCCAACCAATCATATATGTGTATAAGTGGGATCACTTGCCCTATATCTCTATCTGGAGGGCTCCCCATGGTTGGGAATTAGCTGAGACCAACCACTCGATCAAGCTACCGGAGAATAGAGATATAGGGCACAGGCGTCGAGCCCTGAATCAATCACGGGTCGATCCCTGAATCAATCGATCAACTAACTCAACTTGCCCGACCAGTCATTTACGCGCTCAGCCAGTTGATCGATTTAGGGCTCGACACAATGGAAAAGTCGGTCCTCCGGAAGGGGCATCTATTTCTGTTAGAAATGAGGACTATGGGTTCTAGGTTATAGGTAGTTTCATGCTCGCATGACTGCCCACCCCACCTTTTATGGTAATTCGGGAACCCCCAACTTGTTGATTTGATTCCAGTCATATGTGGGACTCGAATCGGGTGGGTGGGAAGCAATAGTTGTTGATCAGATCGAGGAGAGCGAGAAATGGTCGACAAAGCGCAACTATATAGGAAGGGGCGGTTGGAGGGATGTCTCATTGTCGGGGACCTTATATCTATATAGGCACTACAGCCTACGGCTTGCAATTAATGGATGGATAAACGGATTAGCTCAGTCAGCTTAGTCCCTCAGTTCAGATCCCATATATAGAGAGGGCCTCAGCCTCATCGTCAATTCATCACCGCTTATTGGACTGCCATACCGAATATGCCATACTTAGACCGAAAACTGAGCCATACTTAGACCAAAGGCCGATAGAAGTGGATCGCAAGACTGAAACTCAAATAGATAGTTGGAGTCGGCATCACTAATCATGTTGTCACTCTCGTCGTGTGCATCATAGTTTGGGGACCCCATATATATAGAGGGGGGTCGAGTGTCCTTTCACCCAGACCTAAAGAGTAAAGGCTTCTGTTCCTGATATCCTATAGCCGCTAAAGTTCCCTCCCTCTCGTGACATACGTCGATATAGTTTCCGCCGTTCCCGGTTCCTTGAAGTAAGATTCTTATGGTCGAGGTTCGAAACTCAACCGAACAAATCTCCTCCTAACTATCTCCATACTATATCCGGGGGTAAGGTTGCCCCTTAGAATAGTAGGGCCCCCAGGAATTATAGTGGAGGTATATTAGTTGAAGGTGCCTCGGAACTACCCTTAGAATAGTAGGGGCCCTCCCACCCGATAGAAGGGGGGTTGGGTGGGGGGAATTAGAGTTCCCGTGGGTGGATATAGTTGAGGGATAACCTTTGGCAAGCCTTGTTGGCCCAACCCAACAAAGGAAGGAAGGCTAATAATCTAACAAAATGCCCTATATCCATATGTGGGGGTCTGGAGGAGTTAATCTGGTCTTGAATCTGGTCGGTTGGTCTTGAATCCTTCGGTGAGCACGTAGTCCTTTGATGGAGTATGCAATCTCTCTGGGAAGTTAGATCATCTAGTTGAATTGCCCCAGATTGGTGTCTAGTATGCGAGACGAGACCATATGGTATGCATCCCCGTATGCCGCGAGGCCATAGAGTATGACGAGAGCATACCATATGGTATTAGTATGATAGTTGTGTTGCCCCGTGGTTATTGCTCTGTACAGGTTGGAGTTGCCACCAGTCAGACGCATGTTGAGATCTAGAATCTATTCATTGGTCGCTACAGGGCTCTCCCCTCTATCTCAGGCACTCAACCAACCGCTCTCCCTTCGCCCCGACGGCCTACTCTCTATTATATAGCGGTCTAGTATTGGATTGATTGCTCGACTCCCGCTCATATAGGTAGGACTCCCACTCTGTTATTCCCTCTTCCCTCTCCAATCTGGGGATTCACAAACGCATCTCAAAGTATCAGTCGCCTTGCTCTCCTGGATTGACGCATTCCCCAAAATAATTGATCCTAGAGTCTATGCTCTGGAACTGCTCCAAGCAATATTCCCAGGATTCAAGCCAGATTCTTGGATTCAATTCACGCATTAGGATACAATAATAAATATGGTGTGGGGCTCTCACAAAGGAGGCAGAGCCGCCGACTGGTGCTTAAACCGGTTGCTGCTCTACTACTATTCCCAACCCAAAGAGAGGAGGCAAAGCTGCCCGCTGGTGGTGAAGCGCCCTGGCGCTGAAGTAGACCACTCTCATTTCACATTCTGGTTGATGATAGCAGAAATGGGTATCTCAATCGGCTCCGAGTGTTCCATGTTCCATAGCAATCTGTCATCCCTTCCGAATCTGATCAATCAGAATGCCTATTGTTTCTTTAGGCCCTCTGAGCAGAAATCACAGGAATTTGAATATCAGGAATCCGTATATAGATTGGGGTGGGCCCTCATCAGAATCTTATCGATCGGATCATCTCTTCCCACCCACCCTGGCTGGTTATGGTTATGAAAAGTTGTTGGATGCTTGCTGTAATCTGGACAATGGGCTATCACAACTAGATCAAGGGAGAGCAACTCGGCCGACCCTCCCTCTCTTTCTTGTAGAAAGCTCAGCCCTAAGAATTAATGGTGGTGGTGGGATTGACTCATCGATTGGCTCTCCGATCTATAAGGGATAAAGGATTATAGGGGAGCCCTATATCTATATATGGTAAATACTCTATAGAGTAGAGTGGAGAGATACCCACCAATATCGATCTAGTTTAATTCCAACAGGACTATATGCCCCGCCCCTCCCCTCTATATCTAACTCCTCTGACTAAGTGCCAGTGTGACACGGAGCTCACTATGTTGGTTGGTTATGGTATAGTAAGGGTGGGTGTTCCTCTGCTAATGCTGCTAATGCCTCTTCTTCTTGTTTGCTTTCCAATCTGACATTCCTTACTGACAACATTGATGGGCTTTGTAATCTTTGGCAGATCTCTCATCGCTTGAACAAAACTTATCCTTACTAGGCTATCAAAATTGATGTAACACAATCTCCTATGCCATAGCCAACTCTCACTGATCTGAGTCATAAAGCAATAACTAACACCACCTTTGAGATGATAAACATTTCCACATGTCCTCTTTCCAGCAGTAATCATTGTTCCAGAGCTTTTTCTGATCTCACAGTCATCATCCTAAGACAAGATTGTAACCCTTACTACACATCTGTCCAACACTCAAGAGATTATGCTTTAAACCTTTGACATAAAGAACATCATTAGTGTTATGCTTTCCATCAAAACTGATTGAACCTTTTCCACAAATCTTAGTAGCTTCATCACCACCAAATCTAACTACTCCACCATCATATTTTTCATGTTTAACAAACTACTCTTATCACCTGTCATATTCAATTTGAGCATCCATTGTCAATGATCCAATCATCTTTCTCTCTTTTAGCATGAAAATTAGACATTACAGTGCCTTCAAGGTTAGTACTTGTTTCCAGACCCTTTTCCTTCACACAGCTTCCGGAGTTAGCAGAAGTAATTTCATCTATTAGGGATGTGAATAAGCATGCATTATCATTATCATCCTCATAATCAGATTCATCATCAGATATACTTGCATCTTCTCTAACATAGTAACTTTTCTTAACCATCTTACCTCTGTTTTCCTTATTCTTAATTCTCAGAGCTCTATCTAGGCATCTTGAAGCATAATGACTTATTTTTCCACAACTAAAACATTTAAAAGGCAACTTACCACTGAAGTTTCCAGTACCCTTTTTTATCCTTCTCACAAAGTTAGCTTCCACTTCATCAAGGTCTTTTGGATTTGATTCCACAGTCTTCTCTAATTTACTAGCCTTAAAAGCAGTCTCATCCTTTGCAATTCCACTAGTTGTGCCAAACTCTCTTATTTCAAAAGTAGTTAGGGTGCCAAACAACTAATCTTTGGTAAACTAATTCAAATTTTGTAATTCTTCAATAGCAGAAACTTTATGACTGTAAGCTTTAGGAAGAGTTCTGAGTACCTTCTGTTAGTAATAATTTATGTTTGGGGTTTCAAGTCAGGTCTCTTCCCAAAAATCCAAAAATCTTGACACATTTTGGCCTCTGCAGTTGTTAAAAATACCAAAAATCAGTTAAGGTGCAAGTCAAAATATGTTGTGGCAGGTTAGAAATCTCCATCGGCCCCTGAAAAATGTTAAAAACTGGGTCAAATGCATAGAAAATGCTTATCAGGTCACTGCTTCTAGACCCTAAATGTTTCTAAGTGTGGCTTGATGGGTCTAATTTTGTCAGCCGCGGGATCGCCAAGTTTAAGCCCCGGTTTAAACCTGCGCTTTTGCATCCCTGCGGAGTGTGCCACGTGTTAGCAGCGGAGTGTAGCCCCTGAAAGTTTCAACTTAGCCGTGGAAGCCGCCACATGTCAGCTTTCGACAGAGTTCCGCTAAGGTTTCAACGCAGTTTCTAAAAGTTTCTGAGAGTGGCGCGGAGGGCACCACGTGGAGGCACCTGAGAGACACAAGAAAAGTAACTCAGAGCCCCGTGGACAGTGCCACGTGTCGAACTCCGCCCATGTTTCAAAAAGTTTCTTCTGAGTTTCTAAGTTGGGGCGGAAGATGCCGTGTGTCCCTTGTGGTTGCTGTGGAAGCTGACAAGTGTCGGCTTCCAAGTTAGTTTCCTTTTTGTTTCAAGTTTGGCACAGACATGGTGGGTCCCTGTGTAGAGTCCCTACTACTGCAGATGATGCCAAGTGGCAGCCTCTGCTTGAAGTTTCAAGGGCCCCTTTTATAAAGTTTCAATGTGGCGGAAAGTGCCACGTGTCAATGGTGGAAGCATTGTTAGCAAGTTTCATCGAGGGCGCGGAAGGCACCACGTGTATCTTGTAATGGACGCAGAGCTTGACAAGTGTCAACTCTCGCATATGTTTATGTGCCCCGTGATGCGAAGTGGTAAATGGTGGTGGGCCACAGTTGTGAGACTTCAAGTAACGCGGAGGGTGCCACGTGTTGGATGCGGCACCAAAGTTGCTTTTGCTTATGACCCTTTCCCTGGCGAGATGCTTAAAGTTTCTAAGATACGTGGAACCTGCCAAGTGTCGGCTTCCGCAGGAGTTTCAAAAAAGGGTCTCTATAGTTTGTAAGATGTTGCGGAGGCCGCCACATGTCCCTTTCTTAAAAGTAAGACAGAGGGTCTCTAATGTTTCATGGGTGCCGCGAAGCTTGCCACGTGGTGGCTTCTGCTTATGGTTCCGGCAGTTGGCTCTCGATGGGAAAAATAGAGGGAAAAGCTGTGAGGACCCAGCGATAGAAACTGCAAGTGCCTACATGGCACGATCTAGTTGGTTCGCGACTTTTCAACATTTTTGGGGCCGTTGGATCTTAGCGACTGGTAGACATGATCAATGACCAGGTTTTAATGTTGCAGCGTGGGTTTTTCCCACGTTTCTGTAGCTATTTTTAGCGGGAGAAACTTCTGAGGTGCACCATTGCTATGCTCTGGGGCCTGCAGGTTGATGAAACTTTAATGATGGGGTTGCAGAGGTATGGGTCGAGTTGATAGCTCAACCACCATTTTTATGATGCATATCTTTGAGTGGCGGCCCAGATCCCGATCTCACCTACTCTATTCTTTGTTTCTTGCTGTCACATTCAATTCTGAGCACCTTTTTTCTAATGCATTGTATCTGGCAAATTTTTGATGTGCCATGTAATTAATTTGCTGAGTACACAGTTTTGCTAAAAAAGGAGGACTGTGTCACTCATTTGGTTGTTGTGGAAGGCCTGGGGCATCATTTTTTTTGTGTAAATAATGAAGAACAGGGCATGAACTTGGTTGTTCCATCCCATTTTGGAGTTTATGTGTTGCAGCATGATTGTATTTTGCACATATTTCAGTTTCAGTGTTGATTTTATATGAGAAATGCTTCATTGCATGTGTTTATCTACTTGTCTCCATTTACTGCATGTTATTCTCCTTCTTCTGAATCTGGTTGCTAAGGGTTTCTCAAGTTCTAGGATATGGTTTTATGTATCACATGTTTGATCTCTAACTTCCATTCAAGGAGTGGATTAAATTGTTTTAGGTTGAGCATGGGGAAGGTAGCATGTCAGCAGGGATATCCGTAAGTAGAGGCAGTTAGATACCCATTCTTGGGTGATGTTTGTAAGGCAAGCATCAGTTCAAACCCCCTGAAACTTGAGTAAAAGTTGCAAACCATCTGCTGTATACGTCTAGTTGACTCCTTGCCCAATAGATAGGCATCAGTCTGCTCCTGGGTCAGTAGTTATGAGCTAAAACCCCTTGTCTTGCATCTAGGACATTATGTCCACCCATTTCATCACTTCCACCTGTTAGTTGTAGGAGTAGGATTAGGAACCCCCTGCATGCTCTCATACCAACCAGACAATATGTCCAAGAATGTTGCCAACCTTGTGATCTATCATGCAGATCTTGGTCCATACATGAGAGTATTCTGCCTGTTATTATCAAGTTATATCTTTCTATCTTTGAGCTAGTCAAGGTTACATTTTTAGCTATAGGGATACCCCCCTTGGTGCAGCAGAACCAGAAGTGAAGGGGAGGCAGCTCACGCAACCTCCCGTAATCTATTGGCCAAATCCACCTGTGCATTGGAGCTGGCAAACCCTCTACAGATTTGGTAACCAACACCTTCAATATCACTTCTTTATCATCTATATTTCCACCAAGTCCTTTGATGCCATTGACAACTTCATCCACCTTCTATAAGTAGCTTGTAATGTTTTCATCTTTAGACATTCACATGGTCTCAAATGTGAGCTTCAAATTCTACATTTTAGCTTGTTTGACCTTATCATCTCCTTCATAAACACATTCCAACTTTTTCCAAATCTCATTAGCAGTTTTCAAATTCACAACTTTCACCAACTCAGAATTATTAAGTCCACTTAAAAGAGCATGTTTAGCCTTACCATTGATTTCAACGGTTTTTATCTCATCATCAATATTTATGCCATTATGAGGTACAGTGTAATTAGACCCAATAGATTTCTAGATCTCATAACCAAGAGAAATTAGAAAGGCTTCCATCCTTATCTTCCTGAGAGCATACTCTGATCCATCAAACAAGGGAATATTCTTCTTGTGTGCCATCCCAGATCTACCTCAAGCTGTTAAGCTTTCTTCAAAGGAACCTTGCTCTGATACCAATTGTTGAATGCATAAGACAATAGGGAGGGGGGTGAATCAGTTATATCAAAAATTCAAACCCTCGCAAACATTCAAATCCACATTAACCTTTAAACATGTTATGATGATTAATCATGAAAAGCAAATAACTAAAACTGAATCCTAACAACACCACACATAACAGAACACCAAATTTTATTGGGAAAACCCTAAAAGGGAAAAACCATGGTGAGGATTAGCTCACAACATAATGTAGTAGCAATACCGAATTACAAAAGGCTCACTGCCCAAAAGAAAGAAAGCTCACTGTAGGTGGACTCACTGCCCACTGAGAAAGAAAGAGAGAAGAGAAGAGTGGCTCACTGCTAGGATTTGAACTGATATAATTGCATCTAATCTATGCACAGAGTTCAATTCTAATACCACAATACAAACAACACCTTCACAACAACACTGAAAATAGTAGACACCTTTTGCTCACTGGATTTAGTAGCCTAACACATGAAAGCTCTCACTACACTGATCAAATTCACATTACAAACATCATATCCTTCACGCATACTCACATCCACGAATCCTTGACACTTATTTATACCATCATCAATCATGAAAACATTCTCCAAGGTCTCTAACACAACTTAATTCATAAATTTCAAATTAGGTCTAGACATAAACATTCCCACAGAGGAAAGGAATGAATGCAGACCACGCCACCTCTTAGCACGGACCTAAATTCCCTCTTAAACCTTATTCTATTCTTCCTCAATCAACAAAGCATAACCAAAATTAGTGCAAACAACCAAGTCGGCCAAATTTAACACTATGGACTTTTAAGAACACGCTTCCTCAAAGGTAAACACACCTCATGGATCTTACACAAAGCTTTAACACAATCTAGAAACATCCACAAACATCTTGAAGTCACCTAAAAACCAACAAATTTAACCACAACAACTTTCACCTGAAGACAATTCACAATTTGCTTACAAATAAACTGTCGAACTCTACTACACAAGAAAGCACTTTCCAGAGCATTAAATCACAAACCTTCTAGATTGAAGATAGATAAGGACCTTATAAGCACACATCCAGAACCACAACACCTGAAACCACTCTACGGAGAAATGAGGAGCAAAACACTTTCTCCCAGATACTACAAACACTCTCAAACACTGTTCTCAAACTGGTGAACACAACTATCACTACACAACGATCTGGAGCACCAAATTCTGGATTTAACATCTTCAAACACTTTTAAACAACATATCCAAACCACATACTTAGATCTCCAACACAAAAGAAATGTGGAGAAAAAACTAGAACAACACTCTGTAAGCTAGAAGACTTCTTTAACACACTGTTTCCAATATTAATCAAATTTTCTCAAAAGCACTTCGAAACCCAGCAACATAAGCATATCCTCAACATCTTCAACACCTCTACAAAGAAACAAAATCACTTTTAGCAAGACAACTTAATCAAACAACAACAACCTTGTCAGAAGACACAGTTGACACCAATGACAACACAAGCTTGTTGACATCAATGACAACACCGATTAGCACATACTTGCAACATCTACACCTCACACCATCCAGTTAAATTTTGAGCTCCTTTAGTGATCCCTACTTTGATTTAAATTTTATTATTAGTGGTGGATATTTATTTTATGTACTTGACAACAAAAAGCAATTATTTATTGAATCCCCCTCTTAAAAAATCTCATTTACAAATTAATGAATATGATGCCCTTATCCACAAGCCTATTAAAAGTTAGTTAACATATTATGATATATACCATGGAAGAAGTTACTATAATTACTCATTACTATCATTTCTAAATATAATACAATATTGAATATTGTCCTAAGGTGGATGCATGGACAACAACTACTAGTGACCAAAAATTATGGTGCAAGTGTAAACAAATGGGTTTCACATCAACAGGGAAGAGATGTGGCCCATGCCCACATTAGGAATGATGGCCTCCTGGACTTTGTGCCCAAATTGTTGGAAAACTATATTATGGCAGGGTGTGTGGTACATAGGGCACTCAACCTTGTAACTAAAATTGTTAAGTACAACTTGCATGAAGCACAATCAACAAGCCACTCATGTTGCCTTGGTGGACACTAACATGGACTTCCTAACTAGCGACATCATGTGGAAATATGTTGCATCTCTATATAGAAATGAAATGAAGAAGAAGAATGTGGTCAAAATAAATATGGAGATAAAGCATATAGTGAAGGATTATCTCAGTGAGGTAACACAAAGGGGTTTGTCTAATCACTAGGGTTTTAACAACGATGAGATGTTGAGAATCTTGTGCAAAGCGAGGCTTAATAATTTAAAGGAAGTAGAGTTACAGAATACACTTCCTACACTAATATATGAGAGGAGGCATGTGCAAATAAATTAAATCTTTGTAGTTAGTTAACATATTATGATATACACCATGGAAGAAGTTATTATAATTACTCATCGCTGTTGTAGAAACCTAAATTTGATCATATTCTAGTGTCACACTAACTAACTTTATCACATCATTGATTAGTCATTCTTCTAATATTCCAACATTAATTAAATAAATTATTTTATTTAATTAATTTAGCCATTCTTCTAATATTCCAACATTAATTAAATAAATCATATTTAATTAATTAATTTAGCCATTCTTCTAATATTCCAACATTAATTAAATACATTATAATTTATTTAATTAGTTAATCCAATTATTCTTCTAATATTCCAACATTGATTAAATAAATTATATTTATTTAGTTAATTAATCTTATCATATCTTCTTCATGATTCCTTTCTATTATATATTCATATGTACTCATATCCTATCATATCTCTTCCACCATTCGTTTCTATTTCTAACTAATGTGCACTTAATTAATTAAACTAATTAGATAATTCCATTAATTATCCTTTCACAATCCTATCTTATCCTTTTCGATTTCTTTCTATTTTCTAACATATGTGCAACTAGTTAGATGGAAATAAATCAAGGATTTTATCCTTATCCTACTTTTTCCAAAATCTCATCCTTATCTATCTTCAAATCTTATCCTTATCAATCCATCCATAAAAAATTATAAATTAACAAGCCATAATCATCTCAATCTTGAATGCAATGTTATGATGTTGATTTGAGTACCTTATATATCTTTACATTCTCAACCATGTCAATTTTGGAGCACAACCACCATCGTTGATGCAACGAGGAAGAGTTGGGTGAAATCTATGTTATTTCGTTCATTTTTATTTACTTTTCCTTACACTTTATCTGAGGTTTGTGATTAAGTTTGAAAGCAAGATTTAAGTCTTTTGATTTGAGTTTTTCATTTATTATTTCAAATTTAACCAGCATATATCTGTCATTTCTAAATATAATATAATATTGAACATTGTCCCAAGGTGGATGCATGGACGATAACTATCAGTGACCAAAAATTATGGTGCAAGTGTAAACAGATGGGTTTCACATCATCAAGGGAGGGATGTGGCCCATCCCCACATTAGCAATGTTGGCCTCTCAAACTTTGTGCTCAAGTTGTTGAAAAACTATATTGTAACTAAAATTGTTAAGTACAACTTGCATGAAGCACAATCAACTGCCACTATTATTGCCTTGGTGGACGCTAACATGGACTTCCTAACTAGGGACATCATGTGGAGATAATTTGCATCTCTATATAGAAATGTGATGGAGAAGAAGAACATGGTCAAAATAAATATGGAGACAAAGCATTTAGTGAGGGATTATTTGGTTGAGGTGACACGGAGGGGTTTGTCCAATCACTACGATTTCAACAATGATGAGATGTTGAGAATCTTGGGCAAAGTGAGGCTTAATAATTGAAAGGAATCAAATGTACGGAATACACTTCCGACACTAATCTATGAGAGGACGTATGTGCAAATAAATTAAATCTTTACAGTTATAAGGAAAATACACAACAAAAATATTATAACTATATGATGCAGAAAAGTGAAATAATAAATAGAAATCAATCACAATGAAAGCTCCTATTTCTCAATCTACATCACCTCAAAACGAGCAAATGACTATCAAAATCAAAGGAAAACAATGAAACAATGTTACCACAATAGCCCTTGATGCATCATGATGGATGATGGATGTGCTCCAATGATGCTTGATAATGATATTTGATGTATAAATGTTGATTGCTCACACTAGCAGCATAACAATACTTGAAAGCTCATGTGATAGCCATGCATTCTAGGTAGATCTTGTTAGGAGAAATATAGATAGGCGCACTAGGAGAAAATGACTTGATTGATAGAGATATTTATATGATCTAGGATGTGAGAAGGATAGGATCTATTTGGATTAGGTTGGCTAAGACTCATAGATAAAAGTGTAAAAGGATTAGGATAAGTGAAACATTAATTAATTAAATAATAAAATTATTTAATTAATTATAGGACAAAGTGGGAGAAATAAATAAATTAAATGATAAAATTTATTTAATTAATGTGGCTAAAGGATGGACTAAATTAATTAAATAAATATAATTTATTTAATTAATTTAGGAAATGGACTAAGATTAATTAAATAAATAAAGATAATTAATTTAATTAATTGGATAATTAAAGGGGCCTAGAATGAAAGTGTTGCAAGGTGTCGCAAGATGGTGTCTAGGTGATGTTGTAAGGACAAGGTCAATTTTAGGTGTCTACATTTTTCCCCTCTTTGAGATGATGTTGTGACCAAAAGGAAGTAGCATCATTTTAAAGAGGAAAAGGTATGGATGACCAGAAAGGGATGACGGGATGGGATGCTCCCTCGAGAGGACGGGCGAGTATGAAGGACATTGGTAAACTCTCGAAATGGATAGGACAACAAAAAGAAAGAGAAAGACAAGTTATTGTATTAGGTGAGCAATCATGATTTTTGCTATAGCACTAGACATTATGCACCGAGGTATAAAGACCAAGGTGACGATGTGTTTCGTGTGTAAAAAGGATGCCCCAATAAGGTCACAAGCAACCCTATGCCATATAGCACCATGATATGAAAGACCATGATACCACTGTGGCAGGTAGGTTACCAAGACTGATGCGGATACAAAATGATAAAGATGCAAGATAAAATGATAAAGACAAAGGTCACAAGCAAACATATGCCCCTATGTGGCACTATGATATGAAAGACCATGATGTCGTTGTGACAATATGTTGCAAGGACTAGATACAAATGCAAGATAAAATGATAAGTACACACAAGCAAGCAAGCAAGCATGCACAAAATCAAACAATAAAGATGCAAGATAAAATGATAAAATGACAAAGACAAGGTCGCAAGAAAACATATGCTCCCATGTGGCACCATGATATGTAATACCGTGATGTCGTTGTGACAATATGTTGCAAGGACTAGATACAAATGCAAGATAAAATGATAAATACACACAAGTAAGAAAGAAAGCGTGCACAAAATCACACAAAGACAAACAAGGTGTTGCCCCTGCCATGCTAAAAACAGATGATTGATGATTGATTGAGGATTGACAACAAGGTTGGAGACAAAACTAAAGTATTATTTTGAATGATTTGGCTAGATTTCTTGACAAGATTAGTATGGATTAAGGATAGCTCGCATTTGGATTAATCTTGGATTTTTGTATATTTGATTTTTTGTATCTTTGGCATATTTTGATTTTTTTTGTGTTTTTGATATTTTGATTTTTTTAGTATTTTTCAAATGCTTTTCTATTTTTTATTTTATTTTTGAGATGTTTTAATGTTTTTGGAATTTTGAGAGGTAACATCAGATTACATTTGGATAGCCTCTTTGCCAGATATCGATGACAAGAGAAAACCAAGTCTAAGGGATGTTGTTATATGGAGCCCAATCAAACTCAGAGGTTAAATTTTCCCCACTTTTGTCAGCACGGTTCCCTCCAAAGTATTTAATGGGGGAGTGTAGGGGGGCAGAGCCCCTCTTGCAGGTATTATTTAATAAAGGCATCGGGAGTTATTTTCTATTGGCCGACATATAAAAACCCTTTTTTGTAACTGCCATAAGTCTTGATAAAACTGGTTGCAGAAGGTGAAAAGCTTAGGGTTATAGTTGATATTGTATTTGTAGCATATTGCAGCAGTATTGAGTTGCAAGATTGCTAGTTGTAATCGGTTTGATTTGCTAGATAATAATATTGGACTCTCTGTTGGTGGATGTAGCCTGAGTTTAGGTGAACCATGTTAAAATTGTCTCTTGTTGTTATTATTTCTATGTATTTTAATTCCTCTATTTAATCTCTGATTATCTGCATTTAATTGATATTTTTCTGCCTACTGTTCGTAACAAGTGGTATCAAAGCGAGCTGTGTTTGATTATCCTCTGCAAAAAGGTCTCACAGTTGAGTGGGAGTCTCACAGTTGAGTGGGAGTCTCACAGTTGAGTGGGAGTCTCACGATTGAGTGGAGTAATGGCAGATGAGGGTAAATTGAAGGTAGATAAATTCAATGGGAAGAACTATTAGTTATGGAAGATGTAGATAGAGGATTATCTCTATCAGAAGGATTTATGGAGGCTGTTGCAAGGGAAAGCCAAGAAACTGACAATAATGACTAATGAGGATTGGGAAATTTTGGCTAGAAAGGCACTGGGAAGCATTCGTTTGTGCTTGGCGCCATCAGTGACATTCAATATTTCAAAAGAGAAAACAACAGATGAGTTGATGCAAACATTGGCAAAGTTATATGAAAAGCTTCCGCTTCGAATAAGGTATTTCTTATGAAGTGTTTATTTAATATGAGAATGGTAGAAGGTGGATCAATTACTGATCATTTAAATGAGTTTAACACAGTTACCAGTCAATTGACTTCTGTAAATGCAAATTTTGATGAAAAAATTAGAGCTCTCTTGATATTATGTTCTTTGCCTAAAAGTTGGAATAGTTTGGTAATGGTGGTTAGTAACTCTGTTTCTGGTTCGGATACACTGAAATTTGATGATGGTGTTGGTGTTATTATGAGTGAGGAAATTCGTAGGAAAAGCTCAAGTGGAACATCCACATCAGGCAATGTTTTGAATGCAGAAAGCAAGGGCAGATCAAAGGAGAGGAAAAGGTTCTGGAAGTCATGGAAAGTCACAAGGAAAATCAAAGGACAAGAGGTCCCAATCCAGAGGAAAGAAGGATTGCTAGTACTATGGGAAACCAGGTCATCTGAAGAAAGATTGTTGGTCTCAGAAGAATAAATAAGGAGACAAACAAGAAGGCAATAATGAGGCAAATGTAGTAAGTAATAAATTTGAAGATGATGCTTTGATTCTTTCCTTAGATAATGCTGATGATTCATGGGTTTTAGATTCAGGGGCCTCATTTCATGCTACACCCCATAGAAGTTATTTTCTCGATTATGTCCAAGGGGATTTTGGGGTGGTTTATTTGGGAGATAATGAACCCTGTTAGATTGTTGGAAAAGGAAGAATCAATATTAAGTTGCAGAATGGGAATCATTGGCTACTACAAGAGGTAATGCATGTTCCAAGGCTGAGTAGGAATTTAATTTCAGTAGGGCAACTAGGTGATAAAGGTTGCATAGTTACTTTTAGTGATAAAAATTGGAAGGTTACAAAAGGTGCCTTAATAGTAGAAAAAGGTGTGAAAGTAGGCAGCTTATATCTTTGTACAGGTCATATTGTTCCTTCTACTTTAGTTGTTTCAGAGAAAAATCAAACAGGAAAGTTGCTAGGAAAAACAACTACAATAGTTGTTGTGGGTTCTGTAATAGGTTCAGGAGCAATTGTTGCAGGTTCCCAGGTAGAGACTGAAACAGTTGCTGCAAGTTCTGAGACAACACTGTGGCATAACAGACTTGGGCATATGAGTGAAAAAGGTATGAAGGTACTTTATTCTAAGAAAGTTTTACCAGGTCTAAAATGTATTAATATGGATTTATGTGAAATTTGTGTGTATGGAAAATAAAAGAGAGTTTTCTCAAGGATATGAAGCAAAAGATAGATGAAAAGTTGGAGCTTGTGCATACGAATGTATGGGGACCAGCTCAGGTATCTTCTCTCAGTGCCTCTCAGTATTATGTTACATTCATAGATGATCCAACTAGGAAGGTTTGGATATATTTTCTTAGGCAGAAATCTGATGTATTTGAAACATTTAAGAAATTGGGGACCTCCTAAGGTCCTCACGTTCAAAATATGCATCATGATCTATAAGGTCCTCATGTTCATTAGTAGCAAATTGGGGACCTCCTAAGATTGTGATTTTGGTTTGAGGAATATTCATGGGATAAGTTAATGTAGGATTGGCTTGATATGTGATATGTGATGGAGATGTTGAATGAATTTTATATGTAGATGGATTAGGTTGATAGGATTGGTATGATTGACAGGTTGGAGATGACACATGGGATTGTGATGTTGATGTGATAGGATTATAAGAATGGTCTTGAAAATTGCCAATGATGAGATATGCCCAAGGAAAATGACCAATGTAATCTATGAATTTTGCTTTAGTAAGGGGATCAAATCCCTCATACTTATGTCTATATTCTTGTATCAAGGGTGAATTATGAAGTTCATGATATGATCATGGATTGGGTGGATATGATGGGGATATGGGTTGGATTGGAGATCCATAGATACGTTTAAGTTCTTGTATTTCCGCATATAGATCCATGTTGTTCTTGGTTTAAGGATTATGATTTTAATTGAGCATGATAGTTTTAGGTCCAAGATGAATGATCAAATTCAAGTCCAAAATGAAGGAAGGTGGCTATGGTTACGACGAAGGTGTGAATGAATATGTTGTTCATGTTTTGATGATTTGGCAAAGATTTTTGAAGCACACAAGAAGACACAATGGAAAACTTAACTTTGAAAAGTGATAAAATTGATTGTTGCAATAAATGAAGACACTCAAGACACAAGAACATGCCTAATATTAATCAATAGGGTGTGGCCAAGAGGTCTTAAACTAGGATGCACAATTCTCTAAGGGAGTCCTCAATATACACAAGGTACGTGAGGTCCAAATCTATGAAATGAAAATGAAACAATGCCAAGAAACAAGGAGAAGAGGGTAACCCACCCTTCACCTTCACTTCCCCAAGGTAGAAATTTCTTGGGGGCTTAGCCTGAATGACAAAAATCCAACTTCCAAGAGGTTTGTCTTTCAATTCACTCCCTGCTCTTTATACTCCATCGAAACACTAAAGTTGACGTCATCCTTGTTGAACATACACCAAAATACTGAGAGGGGGGTGAATCAGTATTCAAACAAATCTCAAACTCTCTGGAGCAAACTAAAACTTAATCTTTATAACATTAATAGAAACATAAAAGATCAACACAATGCACAACACCACATAACACAAGATATACAATGAAAATCCCAAAGGGGAAAAACCACGGTGCGAAAAGTTGCTAGGAGCTACTGTCCTAATCCAGCCTCACAAAAGAATCACAGTTACAACTTTATTTTAGGGCTACAACCCAAGGAAGCTACTACTCCTTATAGAAAGGTTAGGGTCACTCCCAAGGAAGCTACAACTCCCTACAAACTTTGTTTTAGGGCTTCAACCCAAGGATGCAACTACTCCCTGAATTGAGAACAAACTCAAAAAAGATTACAGCATGACAATCCTTCTACTATTTGAATCTGATAATGAAGCTCAATCCTTTTGATGATTACAATTCTACTTTTTCACTTGTCTTTTGATGATTGCAATTCTACTTTGATAACTTTTACAACTTCTTCAAATATCTTCTTTGAAGCTTACTGACTCACTGCTTTCAACCTTCAAGAAGTTTTGCCTTTGGCTCACTACCTCAAGCTATCAGTTAGGCACACTCTTCACTTCCCTTCTATCTCAAAAATATCTTCAAGATGAATCAAGATAGGATCTATTACTTCTACTCTTTCTCTTTCAGTCGCACATCATAATGCATTACACATCTGCATTCAGCTTCTTACATTTACACTTGCAATCACACCTCACCTAGATTAATTAGGTTTACAATATATACATGATATTACATTGATTACTTTACATGTCAGCCAAAGACAACAAGAATATTACAATTACAAGTCGGCCAAAGATCAAACAACATGAAATGTGTAGATGGCAAGCCCTAAAATGAACTGCACACAACACTAGGAAGAGGAACATGCCTTGCATATTCCAACACATGCTTAACCTAGTTCTAAACACCCTTCACAACATCATCCTTCAAAGAATAACATCCGCACAATTTGCACATTTGAAATAGGTCGGCCTTAAGCAAGAAAATATGATATTTGTAGCATGTCGGCCATTACAACTTAGTGGTACTCATGGAAGATTAAACATTACTTGTGCTTTTCCTAGATGAGTTGACATGATCCATACAACATCTCCAAATACTCTTTGAATTCCACACAACAAATACTTTGTGGCGCACACCTTCAACATACCTTAGTCGGCCAAGCAAAAGCATAACCTAGCAACACCTTCATTCTAGACCGCAACTTGTTCTGGAGAAATTAGAAAACACCTTGCAGAGCAATAGGAAACATCACAAGATCCTCAGGATCATTCTCCACAGCTAATTCACCACTTCATACAGCAACAAGTTGGTGCAAGCCAACCAACACTAAAACTAGCCATCAAACAATACAGTCCTGCACTCTATCACTTACAACTTTCTCTATAGAGGGACAAATGATATGAAACTTTGAATGTAACACCTTCACAACACACTAAACTTAACCTCTAAACTGCATGACCATATCTTCAAAGCCAAAGGAATGCAAAGTATTCTCCCAATCAGTCTTCGAGGCAACTTCCTATAGTAGAAAACTTCACCAACATCCAGAGACCAGAGCCTCCTTGTAGCAACACATACTTCCTTAGAAACAATAGGAGAGAGCACACAACATTCTACAGACCATCAACAACATCTCCCTAACATCAGCATTACTTCTAATCCTCATCTTAATACTTCTAATCCTCATCTTAATTCCTCTAATTCTCATCTTAATATATCATCATGATATCATCTCTGTTGACAACAAACGTACTCAATACAACTTTAATTGACATTAAACAAGGCATGCTATCCAACCATGAACATCAACATCACTGTTAGCACACCATCATAGTATACAATCAACATAAGCATCAATGACAGCCCAAACTGAGTGTTGACATCAATGACAACCTTAGGTAACATATGTGCAACAATCTCCCCCTTTGGCATTGATGGAAACACACACCTTCTCATTCTCCCCCTTTGAAATCAAGGACAAAGGGCAAAGGTCTTCATTTAAATCATCAGCACATTCTCAACAATTGTACTTCTCCTTCAAACAATTATACATGCTCCCCCTATCAGCAACAACCAACCAACTACCTACTCCTCCTGAGAGGTAGCTCACTTCAATCCAGGAGAAAAGGATATGACATGAATTTCTCCCCCTGGATAGATAAACTATGCATATAGTTAGAAGAAGGAGGGGCAATAACCCCTATCTTCTGCCAGAGATACTCAAAAGTATCCTTTGAAAGTGCCTTAGTGAAGATATTTGTAATCTAATTCTTAGTAGGAACATACTCCAATCTGAATTATTGCTCTACAACCTTCTCTCTTAGAAAGTGATACCAGATAGAAATATGTTTGGTCCTTGAATGCATCACCAGATTCTTGGAAATGTTTATTACACTGGTATTATCACATAATATGGGAATGGGTTCATCATACACCACCTTTATATCCTTCAAAGTCTACTTCATCCAAAGCACTTGGGTGTAGCAAGATGCTGCAACAATATACTCAGCGTTTGCCGTGGATAAGGACACTAAATCCTACTTCTTACTAAACAAAGAGATCAATCTGTCTCCTAAGAAAAATGCACTTCCACTAGTGCCTCTCTGGTCTTCCACGCATCCTGCCCAATCAACATCAGTATAGGCACTCAAACAAAAGTTATCATCCTTCTTATACCACAAGCCATAGTCTAAAGTTCCCTTTAAATATATGAATATTCTTTTTTTGTAAAGTACTCATTCCATCACAAAAGTTACATGAAGTAAATAATCCACTTAATTACATCATCTCAAGTAAAAGATAAATCTCATCAACATGAATCTTTAAAAGTCATTAAATATTACAAGTCACGTGCTTAATCCAAGTGTTAGCACTATAAAAGAATATACAAAGTCCATTGTCTTTCATGATATAAATCATCCAATGATAATTACAAAATACAATAATCATATCCAATATAATAAATCAAACAACTCTCCAGTTGCCACAAAGCCACATAGTCCTCCTGCGAGCCGAGAGACGGGAACATGGCTCAAGAACTTTTCCACCCAACCATGAAGCAATTACAATTCCCTGGATCCCTTCATGACACAAAGGAAACCCAGCCCCACATGAAATGTCTAGATACCTGGAAACAATTGGCAGGAGGGAACACCTAATGCAACCTGAAGTCTAATGTGCAAATCTAAATAATGATATGTAAATTGTCTCACAATAGGATGTGGCAGAGATATATATAAATAAAGTTTTGCTAGACAAATATCTATTTTTTTCAATGAATTCCCAGCTTAAACCTAAGCATTTAAAATTCAGGTTCAATTCCAGAAAAGAGGAAAAGCCATCTCTGATAATCCACATTCAGCATCCTAGCCCAAAAGTAACTCCAAACACACTTAAGATATAATCTACCTTCTTTTTAAAATAAATAACAACCCATATTCACCTATAAACCATCTCTAATCCCTTTCCATGGCATCATTCACGAAAACACACTTTCAAGCAAGTAGTAAAGAAGAACATCATACATTCATTTAAATGCAAATAAAAATTTAGTTTCTATAATTTGATTATGTTCTCTATCCATATTTCACTATTCTAATAGTTTGTAGAAAACTAATGTTAACTACTTCCTATCTAATGTTGTTTTGTGATTCAAGCAATTCATTGAAATAAATATTTAGCAAGGGTATATAAATGGTTTCAACATCAAATAAGCACAAGTAATAATTAGAAAAACACATTGTCTCTGTTCTGAGAAATAATATATTTGTTTCAAAGAGTTTTAAATGAAGCTACAAGAGCATAATAGTCAAGCTACAGAAAATATTAATCAAGCTTCAAGAACTTATAAACAAGTTACATGTATCAAAAAATTAGGCTACAGGAACTCACAAGAAGCCTGCTATAGAAACATAAAGACTATGACAGGGTAATTAAACCACAGCTATAGGATTAAAATGTATTCGGTTTAAACTAACCGCCTTGACACCATTGGAACAACGATTAAATTCTCTATTTACAAGAGGGTAAATCTGTTATGACAGGAACAAACAAATTAATAGTGATAGAGTTTTAACAAACAAAAAACAAGAATAAGGAAAGCTGCGACAGGAACCCAAGTCAACTGACTAGAGTTTTAAAAGGTTGTTGCCCACAACTAGGCCAAACAAATCAGGTCATTAAAAGCTAAGGTCAATACCAACTTGAAGAGGAGGTTGAGTCTAAGGCAAACATAGAAAATAAAAATGTAGGGATGAGCTAATCTAATCAGCGACTACAGAATATATATAAAAGTTTATCATTGATTTTTCAGGCTAACACTAGCAGGTCGATTGGAACGATTCAAGCCGTTTCAGAAAATACAGAAAGATACTGGAGCTCAAGTTGGATTTACAAAGGCAGGTTGAGCAAGATTTAAGAGGCTAACGCCTATAGAAAAAGGTTGATCCTATACAATTCATAGGAATAAGATGCAGGCAACGGGGAGTTCTAAGGCGTCAGGAAGAAAATAAGGCAAGAACAGAATCACAAACTAGCCGCTCACAGCATAATAGGCCAAGGAAAAGATAGATCACAGGCCAATATTAACCATGGTTTTAACAGTATTTGCAACCATAAATTGATGCAAACAAAACGAGGGAAAATACCTAGTTTAATATGCTTTCCTTAGAGTTAGATTCTGCCCTAATGTCGATCTCTTCTCCATCTTTTGTTGCTGGTTGCAGATCTCTTTTCTGCTTTCTGTCACTCCAAAACAATGATCCTTGATTTCCTCTGCCTGTTGTTTTTATTAAAAATCTCCCCTCTAACAATTGTGCTCCTTAAAATTATATTTGAATTTCTTGTTATTACTACCACTTTAACCTCTAATTGCATGCCTCTTTGGAGTCCAAAGCCTCCCATTTCTTTTTTTGAAAATAAAATAGAATAAACTTATTTATTTATGTCACTTGCATGACAGATTTATTATTAATATTTTTAGATTTCTATATATAACGATATAATATATCTATTTTTTAAATAAAAAAATAAAATTGTTTTTAAGTCTAACTAAGATATGTTTTTTCAAACAATTATATATATATATATAGGAAACACTTTTATACGATATAATATATCTATTTTTTAAATAAAAAATAAAATTGTTTTTAAGTCTAACTAAGATATATTTTTTCAAACAATTATATATATATATAGGAAACACTTTTATAATTTGCAATATAATTAATAATATACATAATTCTATTAATGTAATTTGAAGGAACATAATATTTTTTATGACTAAATCATGCATTTAAAAAGACTTTCTATAGCAATTAAAACACATTATTTTTCTAAGTATTAAACATCAATCACATTCATTATCCATATAATAATGCATATTAACGTCATTCAAAATGCAATATGACATGAGACTACGTGAGTGTGTGAGTGCATCAGGTTATCCATCCTATCAGTTCTTGCCAAGTGGCTAGAACATCTCTACCTCAACCGTGTTCTCGTCTTCGATGAGTACCTGCATTCAGCCACAGTCAACTCCACATCAATAGGTTAGTTCCCAAAAATCATAGCCAAAGCAAATCATAATGTATATCCATAATCTTACCAATAGTATTCAATTATTAAATCGACTTTACAAATCATGCATTTATAATATTACAAAAGTTACTTGCACACATGTGGAATCACTCATAGTAAAACAATCATAGTAAATGTTTAATAATCTAAATTAATAATATAGTCAATAAAATGAGATGTGACATCCTTCTCCACTAGGAAGAGACATCATCCCGATGACTTATTACACAAACTAGAAATAATAATGTATCAGTCTACCACTACCAATGTATCCAAAGTATCATGAAAACAAATAACAGAAACTCAAAGTATCATAATCTATGCATGAATAAGAAACTATGCTATATCCTTAAATGAGGAAAAGATCTATCAATCTCCTCCTCATCCTCCCATGTGGCACTGCGGTGTGTGCAAGAAGTTGAGTCCACTTTTTTGGCCAAAAAGTGGAGGTGTTTTCCCTAATTTTCAGAAATTGTTACATTTGACCTAAAAATTTGAAGCACTTAAAGGTGGAATCTTGAAAAAAGTTAGTAAATATGAAATGTAGTACTTGGAGTCTAGTTTCCAAATATGTAATTTTTTTAATACCCAGATGATACAAATTGATTTTTAATAGGTGTTTCTAAAAACCACTGTTTAAAAGTCACTTTTTTTACTATATCGTACACGTGTACCATACCATGCGTGTGTACGTCATCCATATTTTGACCTAAATAATCATATTTTTCTAAATCCTTTTGGGAAAAGATTTGTAACTCATTGAAGCACGTTTTCCATATTTTTTTGTAATTTTTTATTGAATTCTTTTTTGTTAATTTTTTATTGGTCATTTTTGGTGTTTTTAAAAAGCGTCGTGTACATCACACATAAGATGACCTAAACTTATCATTTTTTTTTTCAAATTGAAAAGAATTGTCTGAAGTACATTTTTCGTACAATTTTTTTTACAAAAAATATTTTGATAAAAAGTTATTAAAATATTAAAAAACCCTAATAATTCAAGTTTATGGACCCGTTTCATCATAAATTAATTAAAAAATAGAAAAATAATCCAATTGTAAAAAAATTTACATATTTGGAATCTACATTGTCTCATCTATAATGGGTTTTAATTTTATAAAAAATTTATGCAAAAAAGGCCTTCAGACATATGCCCAAAGTCACTATTTTGTTGTGACATTGACAACACCTTCAACTTGTAGGTCAAACCAGGTCCAAAGCCAAGGGTCGGGTTCCCAAGCCTTTTTTCTGACCCAAAACCCATAGCAAAAATTGGGTCAAAAATTCAAATTTTATGAAACGGGATCCCATTTCTAGAAAATGAGATCCCACTTTTGGCTCGGGATCTCGAAGAATAACGGGATCCTGTTTCATAAAAAGCAGGATCTCATTTTGGTTTATCTAATTTCGAGTTTTTTCTAAGTCCAAAACTTCCACCTTAAGTGGACTCATCTTTGTGCATTTACCCATTGTCCTCTAAATATTGGTCCTGTTGGACCTTGTACCGCATCACATCCCTGCTACACAACTTAATGCTGGGCCTCTCCAAAATTTAGGTGGGCTCCACCAGCACCACTCCTGGATCCTGAACCTGTAAAGCACACCAATCAAGAATGTGTGATGCATCAGGATGATAAAGCTTAAGTAAGGACACATGAAAAACATTATTGATTTTGTCAAGTGCAGGCGGTAGAGCAAGTCTATAAGCTACATGATTGATCACTTCCAGGACATCAAACGGTCCTACAAATCAAGGAGTAAGTTTGGATGCTTTGCCAAATGAAACTGAACTCTTCTGAGGTTTGACCCTTAGGAAGACTTTGTCACCAACTGAGAACTGTCTAGGCATCCTATTTCTATCTGCATAGCTCTTCTGACAATCTGAGGCTTGCTTCAAATTTTCTTTGATCAATCTCATATGATCATCCATTTCCCTTAACATATTAGGACCAATCACTATTCTGTCCTCTACCTTATCCCAACTAATAGGTGTTTGACACCTACGCCCATAAAGAGCTTCGAACGGTGCCATTCCCAAAGATGCATGGTACAAATTGTTGTATGCAAACTCCACCAATGGAATATACTCCTCCCATTCATACTGTTGATCCATATAATACATTCTGAGAAGGTCTTCTACAACTTGATTGACTCTTTCTATCTGACCATCCGTTTGAGGATGATATGCCGAACTGAAATTCAACTTTGTGCCTAAAGCGACATTTAGAGTTGTCAAAAATGTAGATGTCATGCGATTGTCTCAATCTGAAATGATCGTCTCTGGCATTCCATGCAATTGAAAGCTCTCCTGAACAAACTTCTTAGCTAATACCAAAGAACCATCTGAAAGATTCCTTGGAATAAAATGTGCTACTTTTGTCAACTTGTCCACAACTACTAAGATGACATCGTGTTGATTCTTAGACATGGGCAACCCTTGAATAAAATCCATACTTATTACTCTCCACTTGTATTTAGGAACACTGTGCGGGTACAACAATCCTGCTAGATGCACATGCTCCTCTTTGACTCATTGGCACTCCAAACATCGAGACACAAATTCTACACATCTTTCTTAAGTCTAGGCCAAAAGTATAAGGGTCTCAAAGATTTAACCATCTTGGTCACTCCAAGGTGCCTTGAATATGGTGTGTTGTGGGTCTCCTCAAGCACTAACTTCCTCAACTCTCCTGAGTTAGGAATATACATCCTTCCCTGATATCTCAAAAGTCCATCTGACTCAATCACATAACCATCAAACATGTAATCTAAGGGGTCTACTTCCAAAGCTTGCTTCACTCTTTCATAATGCTCATCCCCTTGAAGATTCTGAATTACTTTCTGCTTCAAATTGGATCTCATTGTAACCATGGCAACTAGATGTCTTCTTCTACTAAGAGCATCTACTACTCTATTCTCCTTTCCTTTTATATACTCAATTCCAAAGTCATACTCACTAAGGAATTCTAACCACTTTCTCTATCGTGCATTAAGGTTAGGTTGAGTAAATATATACTTGAGCCCTAAATGATATTTTTTTAACTCAAAGGGCTTACCTAGAAGATAATGCCTCCACATATGAAGTGCATGAACTATGGCGGCTAACTCAAGATCATGTGGCACATAGTTTAACTCATATTGCTTTAGCTTCTTTGATTCATATGCAACCACTTGCTCATTCTACATCAACACTCCTACTCTTTCCCCTGAAGCATCAATTATAACTGTAAAGTGCCCATTAGGATCTGGTATGGTCAACATAGGAGCAGTTGTGAGCTTTTCCTTAGCACTTGGAAAGCTTGCTCACACCTTTATGTCCATTCAAACTTCTTACCCTTCTTTTGTAGTGAAGTAATCAGTGCTTCTATAGTTCAGAAACCTTCCACAAACTTTCTATAATAACTTGCAAGACCCATAAAACTTCTGACTTCTGTCACACTTTAAGGTGCAAGCCATTCCATTATCGCCTTAATCTTCTCAGGATCAACTGTAATCCCTTCTGCTGAGATCACATGACCAAGATAGTGCACCTTATTGTGAAAGAAAGTACACTTAGATAGTTTACCATAAATCTTTCACTCTCTCAAGTGTTGTAAGACTATCCTCAAATGCCTTTCGTGCTCTTCCACTAATTTAGAGTATATCAATATGTCATCAAGGAAGATCAACACAAATTCGTCTAAGCAATCTCTGAATATGCTATTCATCAAATTCATGAAGGCTGTTGGAGCATTAGTCAACCCAAATGGTACCACTGTGAACTCATAGTGACCATATCAAGTTCTAAAACCTGTCTTAGATATGTCCTCATCCTTAATCCACAATTGGTGATAGCCGGATCTAAGGTCTATCTTGGAGAACACCGTAGCTCCCTTCATTTGATCGAAAAGCTCATCTATTCTTGGGAGTGGGTACTTATTCTTTATAGTAGCTTTGTTAAGCATCCTATAATCAATGCATAACCTCAAAGTCCCATCCTTCCTTTTTACAAAGATGACCGGTGCACCCCAAGGCGACACACTAGGTCTAACGAACCCTTGATTTAACAACTCCTACAATTGTGCTTTAAGCTCATGCAATTATGTAGTGGTCATCCTATAGGGTGACTTAGATTGAGGCTCAATCCTTGGTAGCAAATCAATCGAGAAGTCAAATTCTCTCTTCGGTGGTAACTCTATCAATTCCATAGGGAATACATCTTGGAAATCTCTTAGGATTGGGTAGTCATTGAATGTTGGTTCTTCATTGTCAATGTCCTTTTCTTAGACAACATAAATGGCACACCCTTTCGTCTTGGATTTATTTAATTACATAGCCGAGATTTGTCTAAGTTCTAAAGGTCTCTTAGATCCATTAATTTCCACCTGATTTCCTAGGTCATCTAAACATCTAACAACTTTGTCTTCACAGTTTACTAGAGACTTATGTTCAACTAACTAGTTGATTCCCAATATCACATCATAAGACCCTAAAGGTACTACATACAGATTAACTTGCATCTAAAAACTTGGGAGCTCTAATTCACTACATGCTAGACATGAGTCTACTCTTTTCTCTGTTCTATTGCTATATTGAACCATCCAAGAGTTTTCCATATGTTCAGGTCTAATAGATAACTTAGATACTACTCTAGGATCTAAAAAACATTATGTGGCACTAGTATCAATCAAAATAGAAACATGTAGTCCATAGTTCTTACCGTGAAATTGTATAGGTGTCACCTAAAAGTCAGCTTGCCAATTGTCCACTGCGTCATGTATCTGATGCTAAGGTGCTCCTTGCTGATTTTTGTTTCCTCTTCCCACTGATCTTTGGGGACATGAATTAGCATAATGCTCTCCTCCACAAATATAGCATCCACCCTAAGGTGCTTTCAATCCTTCAATCCTATCCTGTTGGTTGTTATTTCAGTTGTTATAGCCACCTCTTTTATTTCCTCCGTGCTGGTTTCCCCCATTTCCATCTTGAGAGTTATTACCTCTCTTCAAATTCCTAATCTACCGACTATTATTACCTTAATTGTTATTCTGATTGAAATTCTGTTGATTATTCTGAGGTCTCTTATTGGCAAACTTTGCATCTCTCTACTTACGGTAACTGGCTGCTTGATGCAACTTCTACTCTCGTTTAATTGCTTTCTCAAAAACTACATCCATAGTTAGTAGATTATGAAGGTCTACCTCTACTCCAATATGGGGCCTTAAGCCTAATATAAACTTCCTGATCTGGAACCTCTCGTCCATCTGGTATTGTGGAACATACTTAAGTAGATGTGAGAACCTCTCCCATAACTGGTTACAGACATTGCCCCTTGAATCAATTCTAAAACTCTGTCATCTTCTTGTCGAAGAAGAGCTATGGTAACCACCTTTTCCTGAGAAGCTACAGGAAAATTTCCCAAGTTATTTCACCAAGTAATAGTTTCTTATCTACCTTCTCATTGTCCCACCATGTTGTTGCTTCTCCAGTTAGCTGATATGATCCCCACATTGCCTTCGTGTGATCAGAAAGATTTTGGAGCTCAAAGTATTTCTCCATTTCTATGATCCATGCTTCAGTTCCATCTCCAATTGTCTTTCCATCAAATTTTGGTGGTGAGACCTTCTTGAGGTCTTTTCCCAACTCCTCTGCAATCCTTACTTGATTTTTAGCATTCTTTCCAACCTCAGGAATCTAGGCTTCTATCCTTGGGTTCTCATTCCGTATCTCTGCCCTTGGGTTTTCATTTGCATTTGCACCTCCTGGGTTTTCATTCTGATTCTTCTCTCTACGATTTCCTCTGATAGCCTACTCAAGAGCATCCATTCTCGTACCCTGTTGGGTCAAGAGAGCAAGGATTCTATCCAATCTTCCATCTTGATCATTATTGGCTTTGCCTTAATTCCTTCCATTTTGACCATAAATTTGCACCTCCACGGTTTCTTCCATTTTGGTCACTTTATGATCCTCCACTACGATTAGTGTTTCTAGTATTCATGGTGATTAATTTGCATCAAGTTTGAAACTTAGCATAATAGTCTGAAATAGGCCCTAGTGTCAAATCTAGTGCTTTGATACCAAATGTAAAGTACTCATTCCATCACAAAAGTTACATGAAGTAAATAATCCACTTAATTATATCATCTCAAGTAAAAGATAAATCTCATCAACATGAATTAATAAAATTCATTAAATCTTACAAGTCACGTGCTTAATCTAGGTGTTAGCATTATAAAAGAATATACAAAGTCCATTGTCTTTAATGCTATAAATCATCTAATGATAATTACAAAATGCAATAATCATATCCAATATATTAAATCAAACAACCCTCCAGTTGCCACGAACCCACATGGTTCTCTTGCGAGCTGAGAGATGAGAACATGGCTTAGGTGCTTTTCCACCCAACCATGAAGCAATTACACTTCCCCGGATCCCTTCACAACATGAAGGAAACCTACCCTACACGAAATGTCTAGCTACCTAGAAACAACTGGCAGGAGGGAACACCCGATGCAACTTGAAGTCTAATGTGCAAATCTAAATAATGATATGCAAATTGTCTCACAACAGGATGTGGCAGAGATATATATAAATAAAGTTTTTCTAGACAAATATCCATCTTTTTGAACGAATTCCCAGCTTAGGCCTAAGCATTTAAAATAGTTTCAGGTTCAATTCACGAAAAGAGGAAAAGCCATCTCTGATAATCCACATTCAACATCCTAGCCCAAAAGTAATCCCAAACACATTTAAGATATAATCTACTTTCTTTTCAAAATAAATAACAACCCATATTCACCTATAAACCATCTCTAATCCCTTTCCATAGCATCATTCACGAAAAGCACTTTCAAGCAAATAGGAAAGAAGAACATCATACATTCATTTAAATGCAAATAAAAATTTAGTTTCTATAATATGATCATGTTCTCTATCCGTATTTCATTGTTTTAATAGTTTGTAGAAAACTAATGTTAACTACTTCCTATTCAATGTTGTTTTGTGATTCAAGCAATTCATTGAAATAAAGATTTAATAAGGGTATATAAATGGTTTCAACATCAAATAAGCACAAGTAATAATAAAAAAGACACATTGTCTCTATTCTAAGAAAAAATATATTTGTTTCAGAGAGTTTTAAATGAAGCTACAAAAAATATTAATTAGGCTACATGAACTTATAAACAAACTACAAGTATCTAAAAATCATGCTACAGGAACTCACAAGAATCCTGCTATAGAAATAAAAAGACTACAACAGGGTAATTATACCACAACTACATGACTAAAATGCATTCAGTTTAAACTAACTGCCCTCGACACCATTGGAACAACAATTAAATTCTCTATTTACAAGAGGGTAAATCTGTTATGACAGGAACAAGCAAATTGACAACAATAAAGTTTTAACAAATGAAAAATAAGAATAAGGAAAGCTACGACAAGAACCCCAGTCAACCAACTAGAGTTTTAATAGGCCGTTGCTTGTGACATCCAGGCTGAACAAATCAGGCCATTAAAAGCTAAGGTCAATACCAACCTGAAGAGGAGGTTGAGTCTAAGGTAAACATAGAAAATAAAAATGTAGGCATGAGCTAATCTAATTAGCGACTACAAAATATATATAAAAGTTTATCCCTTATATTTTAGGCTAACACTAGTAGGCTGATTGGAATGATTCAAGCCATTTTAGAAAACAGAGGAAGATGCTGGTGGTCAAGTTAGATTTACAAAGGTAGGTTGAGCAAGATTTAAGAGGCTGACACCTATAGAAAAAGGCTGATCCATACAATTCACAAGAATAAGACGCAGGTGACAGGGAGTTCTAAGGCATCAGGAAGAAAATAAGGCAAGAATAGAATCACAAACTCACCGCTCACAGCATAATGTAGGCTAGGGAAAAGATAGATCACAGACCAATATTAACCATGGTTTTAACAGTATTTTCAACCATAAATTAATGCAAACAAAACAAGGGAAAATACTCGGTTCAATACGCTTTCCTTAGAGTTGGATTTTGCCCTAACATCAATCTCTTCTCCACCTTCTATCACTGACCTTGCATGTCTCTTTTCTACTTTTTGTCGCTCCAAAACAATGATCCTTCATTTCCTCTATCCTCTATTTTTATTAAAAATCTCCCCTCTAACAATGGCGCTCCTTAAAATTAGATTTAAATTTCTTGTTATTACTGTCAGTTTAACCTCTAATTGCATGCCTCTTTGGCGTCCAAAGCCTCCCACTTCTTTTTTTTGAAAATAAAATAGAATAAACTTATTTATTTCTGTCGCTTGCATGACATATTTATTATTAATATTTTTAGATTTCTATATATAATAATATAATATATCTATTTTAAATAAAACATAATTGTTTTTAAGTCTAACTAAGCTATGGTTTTTCAAACAATAATATATATTATATAAATACGAAACACTTTTATAATTTGCAATATAATTAATAATATACATAATTTTATTAATGTAATTCGAAAGAACTTAATATTTTTATGACTAAATCATGCATTCGAAAAGACCTTCTATAGCAATTAAAACACATTATTTTTCTAAGTATTAAACATCAATCACGTTCATTATCCATATTATAATGCATATTAACGTCATTCAAAATGCAATATGACATAAGTCTGTGTGAGTGTGTGAGTGCATCAGGGTATCCATCCTATCAGTTCTTGTCGAGTGGCTAGAACATCTCTACCTCAACCATGTTCTTGTCTTCAACGAGTACCTGCGTTCAGTCGCACTCAACTCCACATCAATAGGTTAGTTCCCAAAAATCATAGCCGAAGCAAATCATAATGTATATCCATAATCTTACCAATAATATTCAATTATTAAATCGACTTTACAAATCATGCATTTATAATATTAGAAAGTTACTTGCACACACGTGGAATCACTCATAGTAAAACAATCATAGTAAATGTTCAATAATCTAAATTAATAATATAATTCATAAAATGAGATGTGACATTTTTACTGCCTTCTCACGAGTTTGCTTAGGATTAGCTTGATATTTGGCAACCAAACATACTGCATTCATAATATCAGGTCTAGAAGCAGTCATATATAATAATCCTCCAATCATAGATCTATAAAGAGTCCGATCAACCTTAGGTGACTCATTAGCCTTGCTCAAGTGACAACCAATAACCATAGGAGTACTTACTGGTTTAGAATCCTTCATACCAAATTTCTTCAACATCTCTCTAACATACTTAGCCTGAGAAATAAAGATACCATCATCTAGCTGAACAATTTGTAAAGTACTCATTCCATCACAAAAGTTACATAATCCACTTTTAATTACATCATCTCAAGTAAAAGATAAATCTCATCAACATGAATCAGTAAAAGTCATTAAATCTTACACGTCACATGCTTAATCCAGGTTTTAGCACTATAAAAGAATATACAAAGTCCATTTTCTTTCATGCTATAAATCATCCAATGATAATTACAAAATACAATAATAATATCCAATATAATAAATCAAACAACTCTAGTCACCATGAACCCACATGGTCCTCCTGTGAGCCAAGAGATAGGAACATGGCTCAGGAACGTTTCCACCAAAACACGAAGCAATTACACTTCCCTAGATCCCTTCATGACACGAAGGAAACCCAACCCTGCATGAAGCGTCTAGCTACCTGGAAACAACTGGCAGGAGGGAACACCTGATGCAACCTGAAGTCTAATGTGCAAATCTAAATAATGATATGCAAATTGTCTCACAATAGGATGTGACAGAGATATATATAAATAAATTTTTGCTAGATAAATATCCATCTTTTTCAATGAATTCCCAGTTTGGGCCTAAGCATTTAAAATAGTTTCAGGTTTAATTTCTGAAAAGAGGAAAAGCCATCTCTGATAATCCACATTCGACATCCTAGCCTAAAAGTAATCCCAAACACACTTAAGATATAATCTACTTTCTTTTCAAAATAAATAACAACCCATAATCGTCTATAAACCATCTCTAATCCCTTTCCATGGCATCATTCATGAAAACACACTTTCAAGCAAGTAGTAAAGAAGAACATCATACATTTATTTAAATGCAAATGCAAATTTAGTTTATATAATCTGATTATGTTCTCTATCCGTATTTCATTGTTTTAATAGTTTGTAGAAAACTAATGTTAACTACTTCCTATGCAATGTTGTTTTGTGATTCAAGCAATTCATTGAAATAAAGATTTAATAAGGGTATATAAATGGTTTCAACACCAAATAAGCACAAGTAATAATCAGAAAAATACACTGTCTCTATTCTGAGAAATAATATATCTATTTTAGAGAGTTTTAAATGAAGCTACAGGAGCGTAATAGTCAAGCTACAGAAAATATTAATCAAGCTACATGAACTTATAAACAAGCTACATGTATCTAAAAGTTAGGCTACAAGAACTCACAAGAAGCCTGCTATAGAAACAAAAAGACTGTGATAGGGTAATTAAACCATAGCTACAAGACTAAAATGTATTCAGTTTAAACTAACTGCCCTCGACACCATTTGAACAACGATTAAATTCTCTATTTACAAGAGGGTAAATTTGTTATGACAAGAACAAGCAAATTGATAGCGATAGAGTTTTAACAAACGGAAAACAAGAATAAGGAAAGCTGTGACAGGAACCCAAGTCAACTAACTAGAGTTTTAACAAGACGTTGCCCACAGCTAGGCCAAACAAATTAGGCTGTTAAAAGCTAAGGTCAATACCAACTTGAAGAGGAGGCTGAGTTTAAGGTAAACATAGAAAATAAAAATGTAGGCATGAGCTAATCTAATCAGTGACTACATAATATATATAAAAGTTTATCGCTAATTTTTCAAGCTAACACTAGCAGGCTGATTGGAATGATCCAAGCCATTTCAGAAAATAGATGAAGATGTTGGTAGTCAAGTTGGATTTACAAAGGTAGGTCAAGCAAGATTTAAGAGGCCAAAACCTACAGAAAGAGGTCGATCCCATACAATTCACAGGAATAAGATGTAGGTGACAGGGAGTTCTAAGGCATCAGGAAGAAAATAAGGCAAGAACGAAATCACAAACTGGCTGCTCACAGCATAACGTAGGCCAGGGAAAAGATAGATCACATGCCAATATTAACCATGGTTTTAATAGAATTTTCAACCATAACTTAATGCAAACAAAACAAGGGAAAATACCTAGTTTAATACGCTTTCCTCAGAGTTGGATTTTTTCCTGACGTTGATCTCTTCTCCACCTTCTGTCGCTAGTTGCAGTCTCTTTTCTGCTTTCTATCACTCCAGAATAATGATCCTTTGTCTCCTCTATCCTCTATTTTTATTAAAAACCTCCCCTCTAACAATGGTGCTCCTTAAAATTAGATTCGAATTTCTTGTTATTACTGCCAGTTTAACCTCTGATTGCATGCCTCTTTAGCATCCAAAGCCTCCTATTCCTTTTTTTGAAAATAAAATAGAATAAACTTATTTATTTCTGTTGCTTGCATCATAGATTTATTATTAATATTTTTAGATTTCTATATATAATAATATAATATATCTAATTTAAATAAAACATAATTACATTTTTAAGTCTAACTAAGATATGATTTTTCAAACAATAATATATATTATATAAATAGGAAACACTTTTATAATTTGCAATATAATTAATAATGTACATAATTCTATTAATGTAATTCGAAGGAACTTAATATTTTTATGACTAAATCATGCATTCGAAAAGACTTTCTATAGCAATTAAAACACATTATTTTTCTAAGTATTAAACATAAATCATATTCATTATCCATACAACAATGCATATTAAAGCTATTGAAAATGCAAAATGACATGAGACTATGTGAGTGAGTGCATCAGGTTATCTATCCTATTAGTTCTTGCCGAGTGGCTAGAACATCTCTACCTCAACCATGTTCTCGTCTTCGATGAGTACCTGCATTCAGTCACACTCAACTCCACATCAATAGGTTAGTTCCCAAAAATCATAGCCAAAGCAAATCATAATGTATATCCATAATCTTACCAATAATATTCAATTATTAAATTGACTTTACAAATCATGCATTTATAATATTACGAAAGTTACTTGCACACACGTGGAATCACTTATAGTAAAACATTCATAGTAAATGTTCAATAATCTAAATTAATAATATCATCCATAAAATGAGATGTGACACAATTTGAAGCCCAAGGAAGAAAGACAACTCACCAATCATAGACATCTCAAACTCTTTTTGCATCTCTTCTGCAAACCTCTTACACATATTATCATCTCCACCAAATATGATGTCATCAACATATACAACAACTATCAAAATCTTGTCTTCCTCTACCTTAATGTAAATATTACTTTCTGCAGTACTGTAGAGGAAAATTAATGTGTTGTAGACTTAACTAATTCAGGGGAAAACCTATTTGAACATTCCACTCTATCACTATGCATTCCTACATTGAATTATCGACCGAGGAGCGTAAGCTTATGATGGTACTTACAAAGTATATGCCTTCAGGGCTCATATGGTTCCCAAACTATTCTATCTTAACTCTTAAACAAACAAATCTATCTTGCTGGAATTGACAAAATTACAAAACAATGAAAACAACTATAAATCCTAGTTGTTACAGGTACCTACAACAAGGTTTGTAGATAACTATTACAATAGGGAAACTGTAGAATTAACTTAATTGAATTGACGAGAATGAAATGACTAACTATTGACCTCTGGAAGATTTGTAAAAAACACTAATATGCAATTGTGCATGAATTATATCTAGTTGATCAAAACATAATACTAACTTGAATTCAAATTACAATTAACAGAAAACTAATAAACCAACATTAACTGAAATGAAGTAAACAAGGAGAGAATCAGTACCTTGAGTGGCCAGCTCAAGAGACTGTCTTCCTTAACTGAAACCAAATCTAATCTAGATTCTACGTATCTTTGTAACACATACCAAAGCTTAACTTATTCCATACACAGAATCAACTCATATCAATTTATTCAACAACGAAATCTTTTTTGTCATATCCAGATTGTATTCCATAAATGTAACATGCTTGAGTCTTTGCACATAGAAAACAAAATGATAATTGAATCAAACTGAACTCCTAACAACTTGACTCTGCTACCTTATATATCTCATCTTCCCCTTACTATACAAAATGGAGAGAGAGCCTTATTTATTAATTAACTGATTCTGATCATTCACCGTGCCTAGATACTAGGTCATGGAGTCAAGATCACATTCTTATTCTAACTGACTATAAGAAGAAGAATTCAAATCAAATTAGAAGTCTGATGCATGAACAACATCCACAATCATATTTGAAACAAATCCACTCCTTAATTTATTACTATCCATGATGCTCCATAATTGTCTTCAACTGTCTTTGCATTCTTAGCGTTGAAACTTATACTTCTATTAACTCCTTTGTCTGCAACCTACTACAAATGCTCGATCTCATCCTGAGACATCCAATTTTGCACATAGAATTAGTTCCCAAAAGCATATACCACAAGAATTCTCCATGACTAACCATAAAAACATCTCATTTATACTTTTATACATATCTATATCTAATTCATGCATTAGATAATATGATCATCACATTCCATATTAATATTATAAGTTTAGGTCTTAGAAGTATAAAGAAGGTCAACATATCATAGTGCAACATGGATAAATGTCTTAAAGTATGCTATGAAAGAAGTCTTTAAAGTATAAAAAGTAGCTTAAAAGAGACTAATTCTGCAGCCCATCATTTCTCCCCAACTAACCTTTTGCTTGCCCTCAAGCAAAATTACTCCAACAGATACCTAGGGAAATGAATTATAATGTAAAACTATTTGCCTCAAGTCCATAACTACCCTGACACCCTCACCCTATTTCAAATAGAACCCATTGTAGCATGAAAGCCTTTGTAGTTTGATGGCCTCTACAATCCTGCATTCCTCTCCCTTTTCTCCTGTCTAGTGTGGAACTGGATATAAGAGTAGAGGTGGATGGTAGGTAAGAGGCAACCATGCCACACCTTTATTCTCTAAAATTTGGATGTACCTGTGTAATCTTTCAGACATGTTCATAAAGTTATGTAAGGAATGAGGTTCTTTCCGTTGAAGAGTAGGTGTCAAACTGATCCATCTACTTTGCACATATCCAACACAACCTTGTAACATAGATCCCATCATTCCCTGTATCCTTCTGTGATCCCTTATTCTTAAGTCCATAATGATTTTCCCTGGGCCCTTATGAGAGAGAAGTCTGTACCATTTTATGAGGACATCTTCAGGGTTAAATGCCTCTTGTCTGATTGGTAGTGATACCTTCTTCTCATATTCTTCGTACCTATCCATTAATTCTCCTCTTAACTTTTCATTATTTAGGTATGATGCTACGGCTCTCAGCTATAAATCTCTAACATTTATAGAGGGATTCCATTATGTATCTTCCTCCACTAGGTAGTTGTGCAAACAAAACTCATATAGTTGATCTTGTTGTTCTAGACTAACCTTTTGAAAATAACTAAGGAAATTGTGTCTAGACTGTAGAGCTGGTTGATCATTAACAAATCTATTGAATTCAAAACTAAGAAATTTCTCCTTTAAAAATAATGCATAAACCCTTGAAGGTGGTCTACATTCAATGATTTCCATGGCCCTGTCAATTATACCTGCCATCTTTGCCTCTAATTTCTTAATTTCAAGATTTTGATTCTCAATTATTTCATTAAAATTTTTCCTTTCTTTATCCCAATTCTTTGTGTCTTGTTTTGACCTACTAGTGACTTTCAGCAACTCAAAACCCAATGAAACAGTGGTATGGCATGTTGGAGTTCTTACCTCAGGAAATGATGGAGAGGGTTCCTTCTCCTCATCTGAGATGTTATTGCTAACAAATCCAATTTAGACCCTTGATTCTGTGTCTGAATCCTCTCCTCTAATTCCTGTATCCTCTTTTATTTTTGTCTCCTTCTCTTCATACCTCTTTACCCGATTCTCCAGGGTTTTGATTATGTTCAATGCCTCCTGAAGTTATTTTTGGAAGTCTCTTTCTTCCAACAATTCACTTCTTTGCTCAAAATTGACATTACCACTATCATTGTTATCAGAAGCATTAAAAAATTCTTTAACAGGGCTACCAGGGGTTGCTTTTCTCATCTTTTTGGCAATAAATGGGTCTTTTGAGTTAAAGTCAGAAGAAGAAATATACCTTTTCTTCTTTGAAGAAACATTCACATTATCCTTATTTGCAGAGATATCATCTTCAAGTATATCAATAAGAACATTCCTAGGAGCATTTCCCTTTTCCTTAGAATCTTGTCTCTGTTCTTCAATCTTTTCTTCAACCGTCTATTTCTTCAATCTGCTTGATCTCCTCAGGGTAGTAGTTTCTTGCTCAACAACCCTTTTCATCTACTTTTTACCTTTCCTCTTATGTTTCTCCTTTGCTTCCCTTGTATTGACATTTTTCTCTTTCTTTTTCCTTTTTGTCTTTTCCTTGCTGACATCTTTTCCTTCCTTCTTCTTCTTTCCTTTATTGCTTACAAGTTTTAGGGTCACATGTTCAGAAGGAGAGAATGAAGGTTACCCTATTTCTTCAGGTCTATTTTCAGGGACATTTTCCTCCTTCAGTTCTTCATGAACAGGTTCATCTTCAGGTTAAGCATTGTATGGGGGTTCTTCTTCCTCCTCATGAGCAGGTTCATCTTCATGTTCAACATTGTATGGGGGTTCCTCTCCCTCCTCATGAGGTTGATCCAACAAGGTGGAAATATCAACACAATCCTTAAAGGCCTCCTAATCAATTTGTGGGTATTGTATCCACAAACTCCTCTTAACCAGTAGTGCAATTAGACAATGATGAGACATCGAAGTATTTGCTGGCTTCCTTTAGTATTTTGAAGCCATTCTCTTTAGGAAGTTATAGAGGTAGTTCAGAACATTCACCAATTTCTCATGAAGAAGATGGTTCAGCAATTTAAAATGCACAGTGTACAACATATTATACCTCCCATCACAAGTGAAATACCTGATAATGTAGGTAGCACATTTACCCTAGAAAAATGGCAGAGATAGGCATTTTGTACCTTGAGCTGTTGAGTCTAAATGCTCGCCTCACTCACAGAATTCTTCTCTGGCAGCGGCTGCATCAACTCATGCTAGGTATTCTGACCCGATATGTGGCAGTCTAGTTACCTGGGCTATAGCTACCTCAGAAGCATCAACCATTAACCCTCTTACTACTGCTTCATCACTTTGTAATGTAACTACAAATTCTGCGGCCATATCATTGTCATACTCTGTCAATTTTAAGAAGTACTCGAGCCATCCTACTCTGGTGAAGAGTGGTAAAACTAGCACATCTTCAAGAATCTCCTTGTGCACAGATGGCTCTCTCCTTACTAAGTCACCTCCCATGTCTATAATCCTTTGTATAATTCCACTTTGCCACCTTGTTAGACTTAACCCCTATTCTTATCTTTTCTGCAATTCCTCTTATTGCTCAGAGTTAACTCGATTTGACTTAAGCAAAGATATTAGGAAGGTAACTCTCACTAGTTATTTGCACAGTACACAGGGATGAAAACTCATTTGAAAACCAGTCGAAAAATCAAGAATGACAACTCTTCCCCCCAATTGAACGTGAAGTGACCTCACTCACATGGCAAAGGAAGTGGTAGGAAGTTGTAATTATTAATTGGAATGTTATGAAATATTATCGCATGCATGAAGTAAATAAGGATAATGATAAATGCATAAAAATAAATTTAATGGCAATCATGAAAAGTTACCTTGGGAACAATGCCGCGGAAAGAAATGTGGGAGCATTCTTTGAAAGAAGAGATTGTGTACGATGCAATTAATCTGTCAGAATTGTAAGGTCATGCATGCGGATGAATGGTGAGGTGGCATGTTAGCATGTGTAATTTGATGGAATTGCTTGAAATTCGGCGCTTGAGGTGCAGGCACAGTGATGAAGCAAGGCGTAGTATACGAATTAAGTCGATTGACGGTGCATTGCATGGAATATATCTGCAGTTGCTACAGGTGCTTGCAGCATTGTTCCAAAGTTCAGATTTTGATAGTGATCAGAACAGGTGTAGAAGTAACAGGTCCCAGCTGAATTTTGTAAACATCATGTTAAAGGTGAAGTGTGTGCATGTGGTGCTGTGTGTGCATGTGTTTGGAAAGTAAAATAAATTATGGCTCAGCTATAGGGGTTGAGTATTCCAACTCAACCTCTGCATCACTAGTCAGGTTGTGTGGATCATCCTCTGACGCTGCATCAACTAGTGTCATAGTATCCTTATCAAGAGTGCCAGAAGCACCATATGTAGTAGCTAAGGAAATAATGAAGTCTTCCCTCTGTAATGGCCTCTTATACAACTTTAGCCGATGTCCATTGACCAAGAGTGAAAATTGGACCTCATCTATGGTTTGCAACTGAACTGCTCCATTTGGGGAAACTTACATGATTTCGTATGGTCCAAGCCACCTAGATTGGAGCTTGTCCTTGAAGTCTTTATACCTGGAGTCATATAAAAGTGCCTAATCACTGGTTTTAAATGATTTGTTCTCGATGTGACTGTCATGCCATTTGACCCTCTGTTTTTGGATAACTTCAGTATGGTGGAGTGCCTCTAGCCTTATTTCATCCAGAGCATTAAGATGTTGAATCCTATCTTACTGTGCTGCTGTCAAATCCATCCCAAGCTCAACAACTGTCCTTAGTGTTTTATGTTCAAATTCAATTGGGAGAACTGTTATTTTTCCATAAACCAATTCATATGGGGTAAACCTTGTGGTGGTTTTCCAGGTGGTTCTATAGGCCCAAACACCCTCTGGCAACCTAGTAACCCAGTCTCGCCTATGGAGTTGTACTGTTTTGGTCAAGATCTTTTCCAGTTCTTTGTTGGTTACCTCAACCTGTCCATTTGCTTGAGGATGATAAGGGGTAGACTTTTTATGCCTTATTTGATACTCCACTAACTTTGTGATGAGATCAGAGGTAAACTGAGGACCTTGATTTGTTACTATTTCCCTTAGCACACCATATCTGGTGAAAATGTCCTCATATAAGAATTTAGCCACATTACCATCTTTGGCAAACTACAGTGCTTTGACCTCAACCCATTTTGTAAGGTAATCAGTACATACCAGAATATACTCCTTATTGTTAGAGGTTGGAGAAATAGGACCAACAAAATCTAGTCCCCACTTGTCAAAAGGAGCTAATGAAATTTGTGGTTGTAATGGCATTTGATCACTTTTAGTTGGTCTGCCCATTCTTTGACACCTATCACAGCCTCTTGTATATTTGATATCATCCTTGTGAAGTGTTGGCCAATAATACCCTGTTGTCAAGATTTTGAAGGCCATTCTTTTTGCTGCAAAGTGTCCCCCACATGGCTCATCATGACAAGCCTTCATGATATCAAACACTTCATCTTCTCTAATGCATCTTCTCATAATATTTTCTGGTCTAGCATAGAAGAGAAAACCTGAGATCCAAGAGTAAGGAAAGCATTTGTGAACAAGTTGTCTCTGTTCTCTTGGTGAAAAATATCCTGGAATCTGCCCTGTAACCAAGTAATTTGCTATGTCTGCATACCAAGGTGTGTGTATAGTGAGAGAAAATAGATGCTCATCAGGAAAGGAATCATCAACCACACCATCTGAGGATTGAGTGGGCAATCTAGATAAAAAGTCAGCAACTACATTAGCCTTACCAGGCTTGTCAACAATTGTGATATCAAATTCTTGAAATAACAATAAGCATCTGACCAGCCTGCCACCCACTATTGGTTTGTTCATCAGATATCTGATGGCTATGTGATCGGTATGAATGAATACTTTGTAGCTGTTTATGTAGTGTCTGAACTTGTTGATGGCATAAACAACTGCCAACATTTCTTTCTCTGTTACTGTGTAGTTTAGCTCAGCCCCCTACAAGTTTTTATTGATGTAGTAAATTGCATATTCCTTGTTGCCTTCTTGTTGGCCTAACACTACCCCAATGACAAAGTTTGATGCATCAGTGTGAATATGAAAGGGCAATTTCCAATTTGGACCTCTCAAGACTAGGGCCTGTGTCAGGGCTGCTTTCAATTTTTCAAAAGAATGCTGACATTCAATTGTCCAAGCAAATTCAATATCCTTAGATAAAAGTGCAAACAAGGGAGCAACAATTTTGGTAAAATCTTGAATAAATCTTCTATAATAACCTACATGCCCAAGGAAACTTCTAACATCCTTCAATTTTTATGGAATTGGCAGTGTAGAGATTATTTCTATCTTTTTTGGGTCAACTTGGATACCGGTAGATGAAATGAAATGTCCCAACACCAATCCTTCAGTCATCATCATAAAACACTTTTTATTACTTAAGGACAAATTGTGCTATGTGCATCTTTTCAAAAAAATTTCAAGATTCTGCAAAGCCTCATCAAATGCTTCACCATATGTGGTGAAGTCATCCATATAAATCTCCATGCTATCATGAGCAAAATAAGAAAAAATACTAAGGACTACTCTTTGAAAAGTAGCTGGAGCATTGCACAGTCCAAATGGCAAAATAGAGTATGCATAGGTCCCCCAGGGGCAGGTCAATGTGGTTTTATCCTGATCCTTTGGAGCAATCTTTATCTAATTATATCTGCTAAAACCATCAAGAAATGAGAAGTACTTCTTTCCTACCAAAGAATCTAGGACTTGGTCAGTAAAGGGCAATGGAAAGTGATCTTTTTTGGTGGCAGTGTTGAGTTCTCTGTAGTCAACACAAACTCTCCACTTGCCACCCTTTTTAGGAACTACCCTTTTTAGGAACTATTACCAATGGTGAAACCCATTCACTGTCTGAAATGGGGTAAATAAAACTTGCATCTAGAAGTTTTTGAAGTGCAGCCTTGACTATGTCCCTCAGAGCAGGGTTCATACATCTTTTTTGTTGCCTGATAGGTCTAAAGTCAGCATCAATATAGATCTTGTGCATGTATATATTTGGGTCAATGCCTTTCATATCACTGTAATCCCATGCAAAAGTTGTTGAATTGGATTGTAGGACATTTTGAAGGGATTGCTCCTATTCTTTAGTCAAGGCATTATTGATAGTCAATATCTTTCCAGGCTGTATCTCTAATGGTTTAGTCATTAGTTGACTGGAAGACATATCAAGGCTAGGAAAGACTGGTAGATGCTGCCAGGGAAGTAAGGCATGAAACAATTGAAAAATTTCTTATGTGGAGCTGCTAGGTATTATATTGCTCAGTGGATCCTGTAGACAGGACAGACAGTCTTGCTGCTGTGGGTGCCTCCCACAGTCATTTTGGATAATGTGTGCCAGTAACTCATCTTTATCTTGGATATCCAACAAAGGACTACATTCAATGGTCATCAGGGTTTGCAAAGAATAATTGTCCTCTTCTTCTAGAGTAGGCCAAATAGTTTACTCCAGTTCATGGTACGGTTGGGCTGGTTGATACAACACCAATTTCTTGGTAATGGTTCCATTAGATATAATCATGTTTCCTGACCGGCAATCTATAAATGCATTAGCTGTAGCAAGCCATGGTCTGCCTAGGATAAGAGGGTAACCAACAAGATTGACTTTAGGTTGCAATACAATGAAGTCAGCAGGATATTCCCAAGAATCTAATGCAATGACTAAGTCTTCAATGATACCTTCAGGTTTTACTGTTGACCTATCAATCAATTGCAGGACAGTCTGAGTAGGTCTAAGATTGGTTAATTGCAACATTTGCATTGTGTCCTTAGTCATGACATTGATTGCTACACCCAAGTCTATCAAGGTATTCTTGATTAGGGCTCCATTGATCTTGACATCGACCACTATACTTCCTGGATCGGTATACTTAGGAATAGTGATATTCCCCAACATGATGTCTGCAAGGTTACCTAAGACATGGACTATTTTTGAGTCTACTTTTTTTCTCCCTAGTTTCTTGATACAGAGATCCCTGATTGTTTTAGTGTAGATAGGAATATCTTTGATGGCCTGAATCAAGGGTATCTTTATATTTATATCTTGCAACTATCCTATAAGGTCATTGGTAGGTTGTTCTGGCTATTTTTGGATAACCAAGCACTTAAGGAAAGGAGGCTTAGGGTTTGATATAGATTGAGGTTCCTGAACTAGTTCAGGTTTCGAGGGTGATTCATCTAAGGCTTCCTCCATGGGTTCTCTATCCTCTAGCTCTGTAATTTGGGGAGATGAAGGACTTGCAAGGTGTTTCCCTAATATGAGGTGAACATTACTTACCTCAACTCCATAGGTGGGGTACTGCACCACTTCATTAGTATAAGCCTGTTGAACATGCTTGTTGTTAGGGTTAGGTGTAGGTTGGGCAGGAATTTGGGTAGGTCTAGGAGGTTGATTTGGAGGTGCTGGTGGAGGCATAATGGCTTGCTGCTGTGGCTATGGCTGAGGTGGAAGCAACAATTGCTGATATTGGGAGTTTGGTTGCCATGGTTGGCCCTTATTCCATTGAGGTTGCCATTACTGTTGTTGGGTAGGCCATTGGGGGTTGTAGGTAGGGCCATGGGAAGTCTACTGAGGCCATTGTTGCTGTTGGTTCCACCCTGCCTGTGGAGTAGACCATGGTGGGCTTTGCCAAGCATTTGGATTAGCAGGCCAGGGCTAATTATTCCAAGCAGAAATTTTTTGATTGGCAGCAGGAAAAGATGAATTATAATTAAGTGGATCATGGGGTATACCTTGCCTTTGCTGCCAAGGTCTTCTTTTACAATAAAGAATAGTTGCCCATCATCACCTTCAAATGGTTGAAGTTCTGGCCTTTCAATCTTCTCATGTTGGATATTGGCTACCCTTTTGCATTTACAGTTGGCCTTCCTTTGTCTACAGCTGGGGCAGTATTTAGTGAGCATTGCATCTACCTCTTCTTATTTCTTTTTAATGTGGAGGGTGTCCAATTGTGTACCCATATGGCTAATGATATCTTCTTTCATATTGGTCAGCAGGTTACTAATGTCCACTCGAGAAACTCCATTAACTGACTTGCCTGCAATAGCTACTCTTTCTCCTCTTGGTTTTCTAGAAAAAGTCCTGGAGTAGTTCTTGCAAGTTGTACAAATATCTTCAAAGGGTAATTGGGAGATATCCCTTATTCCAATGAGATTTAGGGCATCCATGCAATCATCATTGACCCCTCTTAAAAAGACCAACTTCAATGATTCTTCGGACAACTTATTCTGAGGGTTTTTCTTCAGGGCAAATTGGAATCTTTCCACATAGTCTTCTAATGGCTCCTCCTCCTTTTGTGACATTCTAAAGATGTCATCTCTCCTCCTATTATGTCCTCTATAGTAGTCTTTGTATTTCGTCAGGAACTTTGTCTTCATGGTATCCCACTCTGGGATGGCGTCTTTCCCCAGTCCCATAAACCATCTCAAAGCAGCATCTTTTAGGGTAGCAGGGAACAACTTGAGTATGTAAGGATCAGTGGTGTAATCATAACTCCTACACAGAATGTCAAACTCGAACAGGAAAGTGTTAGGATCTTCAGTCACCAAACCATAGAAAATAGGCAAAGTAGATGGTGGTATATTTTTCAGGGTAGCTACCCATGCTAGGTCTGGTATAGGGAATTCAAATGTAGCTTGTCCTAGAGGATCCTCTACTGCTTCTGCCATTGTTCTGAAAGTCCCCTCTGTGGCAATAGAGGAAACTGATGGAGATGTGGGGGGTGCTGATGAAGATGTAAAAGGAAACTCTCCTTCATCACTTCCTATTGTGTAGTTGTTAAAATCAGTTGTACCCTCATTGTTCTGAGAAGTTGATAGGAGGAATCTACCTCGAATGTCTCTTTGCCTCCACATACAATATATTGAGCTTTATGTTTCAATGGTCCTGCACAATGTTAATAGAATGCCTGGTGTTTCCTGAAAGGTGTTTTGATTAACTCTAATGCTAGAAAACATGAAAATATTTAAACTATGAAAACATGTAAAAACAAAATGAGCCTAAGAAGTTAGCACCATCCCCGGCAACGACGCCAAAAATGTAGAGGAAAACTAATGTGTTGTAGACTTAACTAATTCAGGTGAAAAACTATCTGAACAGTCCACTCTATCACTATGCATTCCTATATTGAATTATCGACCAAGGAGCGTAAGCTTATGATGGTACTTGCAAAGTATATGCCTTTAGGGCTCATATGGTTCCCAAACTATTCTATCTTAACTCTTAAACAAACAAATCTATCTTGCTGGAATTGACAGAATTACAAAACAATGAAAACAACTATAAATCCTAGTTGCTACAGGTACCTACAATAAGGTTTGTAGATAACTATTACAACAGGGAAACTATAGAATTAACTTAATTGAATTAACAAGAATGAAATGACTAACTACTGACCTCTGGAGGATTTGTAAAAAACACTAATATGCAATTGTGCATGAATTATATCTAGTTGATCAAAACATAATAATAACTTGAATTCAAATTACGATTAACAGAAAACTAATAAACCAACATTAACTGAAATGAAGTAAACAAGGAGAGAATCAGTACCTTGAGTGGCCAGCTCAAGAGACTGTCTTCCTTAACTGAAACCAAATCTAATCCAGATTCTACGTATCTTTGTAACACATACCAAAGCTTAACTTATTCCATACACAGAATCAACTCATATCAAATTGTTCAACAACGAAATCTTTTCTGTCATATCCAGATTGTATTCTATAAATGTAACATGCTTGAGTCTTTGCACATAGAAAAGGAAATGATAACTAAATCGAATTGAACTCCTAACAACTTGACTCTGCTACCTTATATATCTCATCTTCCCCTTACTATACAAAATGAAGAGGGAGCCTTATTTATTAATTAACTGACTCTGATCATTCCATCAAGTACCATTCTTGAAACCTTGCTGAAGTAAGTACTTATCCAACTGCGCATACCAAACTCTATGAGCTTTCTTGAGTCCATACAAAGCTTTCTTGAGTCTGCAGACCATGTCTGGATCTTTTGATAGCTAGAAACCATCTGATTGCTCAATGTAGACCTCTTCCTTTAAATCACTGTTCAGGAAGGCTGACTTGATATCCATTTGATAGACCTTGAAGTTCTTGTGAGAAGCAAAAGCAAGAAACATCCTGATTGCCTTCATCCTGGCTACCGGAGCAAAAGTCTCCTCAAAATCAACACCTTCAATTTGTGAATAACCCTTACACACCAATATTTCTTTATTCCTTACAACTTCACAATCTTCATTTAGCTTGTTTCAAAACACCCACTTTGTTCCTATAACATTCTTATCAGCTAGTCTGGGAACCAGTTCCCATGTCTGATTCTTTTCTATCTGATTCAATTCTTCTTCCATTGCATTCAATCATCCATCATCTATGCTAGCATCAACAAATGTTTTGGGCTCTACCTTTGATAGTAAGCACAAATTCACTTGCTCACTTGCTTTTGCAATCCTTCTCCTAGTCTGCACACCTTCATTCTTATCCCCAATGATCTGATCTGCTGAATGATTCCTCTGAATATACTTTGCTGGAGTCTTAGGGGTCTTTCCTGATTCTTGTTCCTTCTCTTCTTTCTCCTCCTCTTCTTCTTCTTCAATGTAGGGAGATATATCAGATCTGCAAACCTCTAGTTCTTGTGAGATCTGACACAAATCTTCATCTACCTTAACATTTGTGCTTTCAGTCATCTTTCTCAATCTCTTGTTATAGCATCTATAGGCCTTTCTTTTGGTTGAGTAACCAAGAAAGATCCCTTCATCACACCTTGAATCAAACTTTCCAAGGTTTTCTTCATCTCTCTTGATGTAGCATTTGCTGCCAAAGATTCTCAAGTATCTAACAGTGGGAGGTCTTCCATACCATAGCTCATAAGGGGTATTAGTGCTATTGACCCTCAATTGTACTCTGTTAAGTAGGTAGACAACAATGTGAACTGCTTCCTTCGAATACATATTAGGCATATCTAAATCTTTCAACATTGCCCTAGCAATCTCTTACACAATCCTATTCTCTCTCCACTACCCCATTCTATTGAGGGGTCCTAGGAGTAGACAGATGTCTCCTAATACCATAATCTTTACAAAACTTTTCAAATTCATTTGAAGTAAATTCAACTCTTCTATCAGATCTTAAGCATTTGATCTTAGCATTCATTTCATTCTCAACTTTTGCTTCGAAAATCTTAAACTTATCAAAGGATTTTGATTTTTATCTTAAAAATGTAACCCAAGTCATTCGAGAGTAATCATCAATAAGTAACATGAAATACCTTTAACCTAGTTGACTCTTTGTCCTTGTAGGTCCGCATAGGTCAGTGTGAATAAGCTCTCATGGCATTGTAGAAAAACAATCCTTGCTCTTGAAATTTGTCTTTGTCTGCTTTCCCATTTGACATTCCTTGCATAATGTGTTTGCAGGCTTGGTTATCTTAGGCATATCTCTCACCGCATTAGTAGAGATGATCTTCACCATATTGTCAAAGTTGATGTGTCCCATCTGCTTGTGCCACAGCCAACACTCACCGGATTGAGCCAATATATAGGTTCTTCCATTTGCATCCTTTAGATGATAGATATTTCCATATGTCTTATTTAGGAGAAAAAGGGGGATAAAATGATAAAAGGGTTAAATCCTCCTTTCTCAACCAACATTCAGGGACATATCAAACGAGTTAAATCACACTTTGGCAAGAGGATTCACCTATAGGTTAGGCTGTCACTTGGAACAATGTGGAAATCCAGAGATTGTCAATTAATGTATCAATTTAATGTGCAAATACCCTTAAAACCCTAATTATGCAAAACAACAAGTAAAATGATGAATTACGACAAATGCTTGCAGACTAAGGTAGCAGGCAGAGATTAGTTACTGACCATTTTCTGAAGTTTGAGATGCAGAATACTCGGGGACACTGGCATTGGCACACCTGTCCAAGGTAGTGTTTTCTTCGTGGAATCATAATCTCCTTCTAACACTGATGATCACTATATTTTCTATTTCTGTCCTAGGTGATGCGGAGGACATTGGCACTCAAGCCTGAGTCCAAGGCAGGGTGTTCTTCAGGATGTCAGAGCTCTTCAGATGTTGATTGTCACTGTCCCAATGATTTTTGTGTTTTCAGCCTTGGAGGACACTAGCATTGGCGCTTGAGTCTGAGCAATTCATTTCTTCAAAGATCTGGAATCTGCACATTGTGTTACTATTCCTTGCAACTCCACTCTGTCAAGATGTGACACTTGTAACTTACAATCACAAGGAGAGTAGTTGGGGGTTGTGGTGTTTAGAGGCTTGCCTCAGTCAAGCCTTGAAGAGACATTCAAGTCTTTTGAACACTATTGTCAAATAGAGAGTGCATATCCCTGTGGGATAGAGGCAAAACAAATTGATGAATGATTCAAACACAAATAGATATCACCTCAGAGATTTATCTCGCATGTAGATGAAAATCCTTCAATCACATGAGAAGATGAAGCTAAATCTGTAATCACAAACATAATAACAATGCTCTTCTCTACAACAATGAATATCTTGAATTCTCTAAAATCATAAGTTTGCCAAAAGTTCACAATCATCTTCTAGTTTACAAATGAATCCCTAAACATGCTTATATATGCAACTAAAGACATTCCCGCTTTAATTTTATAATTCAAACTTGAGATGTCAGCAATAGACACTTATAACGGTCACATAACCCACATTTAAAATTTGGGACCCTGCTAAATAGGGCAGGACTAGGGTACGGGTGCCCAAGTCCTCAGCCCCATTTTCAAGGCAAGGTCAATTTCATCACTATACCCTAGGCCCCATTTAACATGGATTTTTAGGGATTTTCCATCTGGAGTTAAAATAAACATGCATGATTAATTCTAAGGACGGAGGAGCTAAACTTAGGAGGGAAAAGGTTCTAGGGAGATATTTTCCAATGTAACATTTAGCCCCCACTTTAATGTATGCATGAATGCAAGGCCCATACATGCATTAAAGTACAATCAACAAAAATAACAAACACACCAGACACTTAGAGCTAATGTATACACAAAGATTGAGAACTATTTCTAGCCCCCAATCTTAGGTAGACATTAGAGAAGACACATAGCAGACACACCAAACACATCGAAGACAGTAACAGGCACACAAAACATGGAGAAGACAGTTATAGTCACACAAAACATGGAGAAGACAACATTGAAGACACACAAAACATAATGAATGCAGTGAATACAATGATTATTTCCTTTTCATTTTCATATATATGAATGTAGATGCAAGTACATGGAAAGTAAACACACCACCCAAAATGCAGGAGGGACTCATCACCATACGTATTCAGACTACACTTGAGAACAAACATGCCATACAAATCCAAAAATATAGGAGGGACTCATCACCACACGTCTTTAGACTATGCTTGGGAACGAACACGCCATACAAGAGGGAAAACACATGGAAGACATGAGCACCGTATAGTATGCCAAACGCATACTATACATCTAAAACATGACAAACAAGCAATGGAAGGAGCCTATTGCTAGGTTCACCACCATCTCAGGCACATTATAGGCACACCTGAAGGTTGGGCTTATGCCACAACAAATGCCAAAGATACGCTTAAGGGAGGATACACCAACCCTACCTACTCGGAGGACTTTTAGAATAAAAAGGATGTGCACTAGCTCAAGAGATACACCATCCTCGCCTTTGCAAAGGGCTTTCAAAATGCAACCCCACCCGCATCACGAAGATGCCTTATAGTGAAAAGGAAGCATGTGCTCAAAATTATACAACCCCACCCATGTCACGGAGATGCCTTACAGTGCAAAGGAGGTATACATAATAGATCAAAGTTTTGCAAACACACTTCATCAGTATCAAAATCATCAAACAACTTACCTTATATATGCCCCCACCTTAAGGTGGTTGATATAATGTACCGATATCAAGCACTTTAAGGTAGAAAGAAAACACACAAGGGAACAAGAGGTTTCACAAAGCCCATGCCCCCAGAAGTGACATGTACTTTACGATCACTGAATGTTCCCACAAACACACAATTTCCTGCAAGAAGAGGGGTTAGAAATCTTTCTTTAAGATAATAACCACATCACATGATAAAAGCAATGCATAAACATAATCACATCAAGGGCCGAGGTTATACTACAGATTTAGAACCCAAGTATAAGTGTGGGGCTATATCGCAGAGATCTTAGAACAGAATATAAGCAAGGCGAGACCCAAGATAAACAAGGTGCACGGAGCAACAATATTGTTATGGTTTGTTAGTGCGATAAGAAATCATCAAAATATCACACGGAGTGATTCTACTAGCCAAGCGTCGGATAATATATTGATGGTGTTAGGTTTCCATTGATGTCAAAAGTGTTCAAGAGATGTTTAATGAGGTATTCATCATGATGTCTTCATATGTTTGAGGTAAATTCAGATGTGATCATTACTACTTCCTTGCATTTGAAATGTCAAGTTTCTATCAGGAGATTTACATCATAATGATATCTTTATATGTGATGGAATGTTGTTGGATCATCTTGGATCATGTGAAATCAGATATAGGATCCTATTAAGGATGCATGCTCATATCTTCAGTGGATCTTTATTGTGTCAGTGTAGGACTTGTTTGATTAGTAGTACTTGCAGAGAATATTTCAGGAGTACATCATCTTGTGTGTTATTACAAGAGTACATCATCAGATGTATATCATCTTGTGTGTTGTTGCAGGATTACATCAAGGTGATACAGATGACATACAGTGGCAGTGGCTTGGTTATTTGATCTCTGGTGTTAAGGGTTCTGATGTTTAGATGGAGGTTTCTGATGATAAAGACAAAATATATCTTGTGATCTTCTTTTGTGCCTTTGCAGATATTAATGGGCATAAGTCCTATTTTAAACTGATTGTAAAAGTGCTCTAGATACATTGTTTTTATCTCTAACCAGCCCGTCTTATAATAATTTACTTTATGTTATAACTAGCATGTGACTTGCTATCTTAGGTTAGCTCCACTTAAGGTAACCTACTGGAGTATAGAGGGGTCGTGATAAACCGGTCCTGTTCACCATGTCTACCGTTCACATCGGTTATCTCTTGAGGAGTTTGAGCGGGCAATGCACATCGACAGTCTTGTTTGAAACTATAAAAGGCGTGCGAAACAAAATCAATGCATGATATTTAAATCTGACTCTCCTCCTCCCGTACCTGCATTTGACGGTCATTGAGACGTCATAAGTCTTAAAACTGCAGTCAATATGATATTTTTAGTTAACAAGTGGTAGTTTTGTTGGAGGTTTCTAAAGCAATTTTTTAAAAAAAAGGAGAGATTCCATTCTAATCTTCCGTGGCAGATTTTCTTGAAGATTGTACAAGCTCGGTCTTTGGAAGATTTTTCTAATAGTGACTATCCTCTTTGAGCATGAAATCTAATAAGGAAAAGATTTTTTCTTGGGAGAGAGTTTTTATATTGAGAAGATTAAAAGTTTTTTTTTGGTTTGAGAATTTGTAAAGAGTTTTGGTGATTGATAAAATTGATTAAAGATTTTCTTTTGATCTAATTTTTTTTAAGATGATTTGTTATAGATTGAAATTGAAAAAGGTTTTTTGGAGTACATAGAATATGAAGGGTTGGAAGAATTTTTTTTTTTGGTTCTGGATATCTTGTAGATTGAAGAGTCTTGTGAAGGAGAAGATGAAGGGTTTGAGAAGATCTCAGATAGAGCATTGATTAGATTTTATTTAAGATGTTTGAACTTCTTTCATGATTTTGTTTATGCAAGGCAGATGAAAGAATACAAGGGCAGATTGAAAAATAATTTGTTAAAGACATTCAATTTGATAAAAATTGTAGAGAAGATCAAGAGGTTTTGAAAAAGAGGGTAATGCAAATTTGTTTGAAAAAATTTGTAAGCAGAAAAGATAATTAGATTGAATTTTTTTTTTGTGATTTGGAAAATATGAAAGGTTATTGATTTTGTAGTATACGGAGAGGTTTCTCATATTTATTTGCTTCACATTGACAGAGTGTGTGTGGAGGTTATGCAGATCAATGATGAAATAATACAGTTGAAATGGATGCAAATCCAAATGAAAATTTTAAGACAATTTGAATGACATTGACAGGATCAAATACAGATATAGAGATTGACAAGATCATCAGAAAGACAATATGCAATTGATTGCATCAAGTGAATCCTTATGCAGAAATAATCAGCTGTATTGATAATCAGGTGAATTGTTTATGCAGAGAGATAATCTGGGCCAGTGTGAATTAATTGTGTATCAAGGGAATTGATTATGTAGAGATCACGAGATTAATATGTAGATCAGATTGAGTGTAATTGAACAGAGATATACAAAAGAGAAGACAAGTTATAAAATGGTGCAAATCAGATTGAGTGGCAATCACTTCTTGCACACTTTGCAGTTTGTTCAGTATTAGGGGTTGGTGCTCCTTGAAGTTGGTGCTTCTAAAAGTATTAGGGGTTGGTGCTCCTTGAAGTTGGTGCTTCTAAATGAATTAGGGGTTGGTGCTCCTTGAAGTTGGTGCTTCTAAACATTGTAACCAGTGAGGTTTTTGATTAAGCCAGTGAGGCAGTTTTGGAGTGGTTTTTCTACCCCTGGAGGCTTTTCCACTCGTGCAAATCTTGTGTCATAATCTTCTCTGTATGTGTATGATTTACTTATGAAGTTTTGTTCTCTTTCTGCATTCACAGTCATGTGCATATGTATTTGACAAATCAATGGTATCTTTCTCTCCTTGTGCTTTGAAAGTTAAAGTTGGTAAAAAGATTTGAAAATTTACACAACACTGATTCACCCCCCCTCTCAGTGTTGTCCTTGACTCCTACATATATATCATCTCCATCGTCATGTATGGACTAGGTCCATTTTTGCTTACTCACTGAAGGGACACATGGTCCGTATCAATATTATTTGTTTTTTGTCACTTGCCAGCTAGATAGAACCACTAGAAGGAGGTAAACAATAAATCAAGAGAGGAGAAACAAGTAACTTAGGGTCGTCACGTAGGAAGGTGCCCCTAGGTCACCAACTGCAACGCTATGCCCTTAGGGCACAACACACAACAATAAAAATATAGGAGAGGCAATATAGAAAAATGATGATACAAATAGAAGAAGGGTCACAATAGAGGTGGTCTCCTAGTATCCTTGACCTTACAAGAGTATCAAGGGTCATCCAAGGAGGCCTAAACGACACATAACACATCACGGGGGAAACACAACATAGAGGTAAAGGGTTAGAAATACTTACCTAATACAACTCGATGTTAAGAACATACATATTTAGGAAGAGGCCACCCTTGAGAGCAACTATAATATTTGCTACAATGAGTGTGGCTTAAAGAGGGAGAAACATAAATATCTTATTGAACGGGATATGTCTTGGCGGACAATTCTTGTCTATCAGCTTAGGATATTTCTCATGTTGTTTTGGTCTTGTTGATATTGTATTAACATTAAGTTTAGGATGATGAGAGGCTTTGGTGGGTTTCAAAGAGCGATATCCAATACCGGCTATGTAGTTAATTCCAACAACTTGTAAAGGTACTCTAATTTCTTGTTGATTTATACCACATCTATTACCTACATAGTCGCGGTTGTTATAAAGGATTTTAAATCCTTGACCAGAGAGGGATGTCATTTCTTTAGAAGATGGTGAAGCCTCATAGGTATCATAATTTGTAGTATAAGTAAGAGTATTGTCTTTATTTTCTAATAAGGAAGCTTTGGTTTTCTTAAGTGTTTCCAAATTGTGCTTAGTTGAGATCAATGCAACTTTTGATGTGTCAGAGTTATTAAGTTTATATTCCCCTATACTACAAGGATTAAAATCTAATGAACCCCAATCGTCACCAAAAAGTGCATTCAATGTTTTAGAGTCTTGCACAACATTATCTGTGGCAAGAGGTTTTGATGAATCCACTCGTAAGCTATTTAGGCTCGTATGATTGTTAACTTGTTTTTGCTTTTCAATATGTAAACAATTATCTGGTTGGGGATCATATTTTATAGTGTGGAGTTTGTTTTGATAAATGAACTTTAGTGATCAATGAAGGGTAGATGGAATTACCCCCATGGCATGAATACACGATCTATCGAGAATCATATTGTTACGTCAGAAAATGTCCCCTTGGGGGGCTTTTCCCTCTTAAGGTTTAGCTCTCAGGTCCTTTAGAATGCATTTAGAGCATCTTGCATGATTATGATGACTCCCGATGAGAAAACCCTGAAGTTTCATGGCAAATGGGACTTCGGGGATGTACTTGACATGATTCCTGCCTAAAATAGGGGGAGGACTTGGGCACCTGCACCCTAGTCCTGCCCTATTTTAGGCCAGGACTTATTTTTGGGTGTCAATTTATGACCGTTACTTAGGTCCTATGCTGACATCCTAAGTTTGAATTACAAAATTCTTAGCGGGAATGTTTGTAGTTGCATATATAAGCATGATTAGTGATTCATTTATAAACTAGATGGAAATTAGATGGATATTTTGATTAACAAGCTTATGTTAAGGTGATTCAAGGCATCCATTGTGTGGTAGAGCAGAATTTTGTGTTGTTATTGTGTTTGTGTTTGCAGATATGGAATCCATCTCCTCATGGTATGGAGAGCATCTTCCTTCCATGAGATATTCACTACAAGGTGATATCAATTGTGTTTTCTATCATTTATCATTTGGATTTTGCCTCTATCCCGTAGGGATATGCACTCTTTATCTGACAATGGTGTTCGAAAGACTTGAATGTCTCTCCGGGGCTTAACTGAGGCAAGCCTCTAAACACCACAACCCCCAACCCACTTTTCTGTGATTGCAGGTTACAGGTTGAGAAAGCAAAAGAAGTGGAGTTGCAGGAGAGTTGTGCAGACTATCGGAATTGCAGATCAAAGAAGAAAACATGGACCTAGACTCGGGCACCCGCTCATTAGTCCTCCAGATCCTGCAATAGTAAAATCTCTGGAACAACAAAACTGTGTTGCAGATAATATTCCCAGATCCTAACAAAAATTGAGGCACTAGATTAGGGCGTCCACTCATTAGTCCCTGATTTTTTCGCACACTGAACTTCAAAATCTGGTATGTATTTGATTGTCATTTGATATGTCTGTGTGCAATCATTTTCCGTAATTTGTCCGTTTGTTTACAATTTCACAAAATTAGGGTTTTGAGCATAATTGGGCTTAATTAAACAAGAAAATCACACAATTCCAATCTTCACCTATGTTCAAAGTGATAAGAGACCTGTAGTAGAGTTCTCTACTCAGTTGAATGTCCTTGAATGTTTAGTGGTGAAAGGAGGATCAACACAAGCCATTAAAATCAATCCTCTTCATTTTTAACCCTAAATATTTTGGTGAATCCGTGTTCTTTTAAACTTTACACCTTGCTGATTTTTGTACTTTAGATTTATATTCATTTCATTGTTCATCTTATTGCATTTGAAAAATTACAATTTTTTTTTTGGCATTTTTAGCTTGCATTTTCAAATAATTTGAATTAGTTGGCATTTAATTTCAATAATTTTTTGTCATTATCATTAGATCTAATTTGAAATACAGAAATTCATTATTCATCATTCATTTACATTGCATTTTCATGCTTAAATTGTTAAAAATTACTTGAAATTGTGCATTTTTTCATATAACCTAGTTTTGCATTAGCTAGGGTTTGTAGTTAAAATATTGTTTTAAATTTTACTACCCTTTTAAAACACTCATTATGACTGATTTCTAATTGTAGTGTTGCATCATAGTGGTTTTCTTGCAAAATTTCATGTCTAGGGTTTGAAAACCTTATTTTTTCACTAGATTTGGCCTTATCGTCTCTCTAGACTTACATCACAAGCGTGTTGTAAAGGAGTTTTCTGCACTAATTGGCTGTTATCAAGGTTATTATCTTCTACCCTTCCTAAAATTCTTTACAACACCCTTTCTATTGGACCCCTGCATTGAAAATTTGTGAAAAATTGCATATTTTGGCTATATTTTCACTAGGGTTTGACATAGATTGGCACTATAAGCATGTTGTGATAGATTTTATTGCATTAGGTGATTGATATTACTGTTATAATCTGCTTCCCCTTCACAAATTATTTACAACACCCTTTTATTGGGCCTTTGCATTGAAAATTGGTGAAAAATTGCATATTTTAGTGTATTTTCACTAGGTTTTGGCTTGTAACCATTATAGGATTGCATCAGAGGTGTCTTGTGAAGGATATTATTCATTTATTGGACTGATATCAGACATATTATTTTCTGTCCTTGATCAATTTCCTTACAACACCTTTTCTTTCACTTATTTGCATTGAAAAAAATTAAAAAATCAAGTATTTTAGGTCATTTTCATACATAGTTTTGCACTTGTCTCTTACATAAATTTTGAAAAGATTTTAAAATCTGATCTTACATTGATTTGAAAAAATATACACACGGCTTCTAATCGTAACAATAACAATAGGTTCCCTCCTAGGCCTTATATGAAAAGAAAGGTCCTCGAACCCGAAATTGTGTTTACACCTCATGATAAAACAATTGGAGACACTGAAGAACCTCTTTATATCACTGTGAAAATAATGGGAAATCCTGTGGATGGAACCCTTATTGATCCTAATTGCATGAATAATGTGGCAACAGAAGAGTTCCTCTATTCACATGGGTTGATACGAGGCTTTTATGACCCTTCGGATATGATGATTAAGACACATAAGGGAACCTTTATAAACACTTCCTGGAAGATATCCTTATTGGTTATTGTATTTGAGAAATCCATAGAACAATTGTTTGATGTTGTCCCCATTTCTGACCTCTTTCGCATAAAATTAGGACACCCATGGTTAAAGGCTATGAAAGCCGTCCCTTCAACAATTCACAATTGTGTAAAATTCCCTTTGAATGGACAAGTGCATACTATTCCTCGCAATAGGTATAAACCTTTGGTTACAAGACGACACATTACACTTGATTACTTTTGGGAACAATATGAAGTGGAACCAGAGCCACCTATAGATTTTAACTTCTGGAGCTATAGAAACTACAAAACACAATTATTACATTAAGTGGTTGGTCCTTCTATTCAAGAAACAACAAGAGATGAACAACCCACATTTGAAGAACTTCCTAGACCGAAAGGAAAAGGACCCTATGCTGAGGTTCCTCCCTCGCCATCCTTACAAGATCAGGAGGTATTCATCGAGAGAAAAACATTCCACCTAGACAAATGAGATTTGATCTTGGTGCGTCCTCCTCTAAAACACAAAAACCTATGGAAGAGCAAAACACTATCTTACACGAGATAAGTGGTAAGACAAAAAGAAATAGACAAGCAAGAGAAAGGAGGAGGATACGACAAGCTTTTGCCCAACGAAACACACCTCAACAAGAAAACATCTCACCAAACATTGAATAAAACCAAGAAGACCTTAAGAATGGACAACTTGAAGACAAGAACAAGAGTTGGGCTATGGTACATTATGTCCGACTTTCCTCTAACATTCAGGAGTGGGAAGATGATGATTGGCTCGATGACAACCCTTAGTTTGGTTGTCCCTATAGGTAAGTACTTCTAATCCTTTACCTCTCGTGTTATGTTTCCCCTGTGATGTGTTATGTGTTGTTTAGGCCTCCTGGGATGACCCTTGATTCTCTTGTAAGGTCATGGATACTGGGAGACCGCCTCTATTGTGACCTTCTTCTATTTGTATCATCATTCTTATATATTGCTTCTCCTCTATTTTCACTGTTGTGTGTTGTGTCTTACGGATATAGCGTTGCGGTTGGTGACTTGGGGGCACCTTCCTACGTGACTGTTCCTAAGGCACTTGTTTCTCCTCTCTTGATTTATTGTTTACCTTCCTCTAGTGATTCTATCTAGTGGGCAGACGATGAAAAAAAAACTTATTATAATGATACGGACCTAGTGTCCCTTCAGCGAGAGATCAAAAAATGGACCAAGTGCATACATGACAATGGGGTTGATATATATTATCCGACGCTTGGCTAGTAGAATCACTCCATGTGATCTTGATGTTGTCTTATTGCACTAACAAACCATAACAATACTGCTACTCTGTGCACTTCGTTTATCTTTGAATCTCGCCTTGGTTACACTCAATTTTGAGATTTCTGCAGTATAGCCCCACGGTTACACTTGGTCTTCGAATTCGTAGTATAACCTCAGCTTTCTATGTGAATGATCATATGCATTGTTGTTTATCATGATTATATGGACGCTAACACTTTTCTTGCAGGAATGTGTTTGTGGGAACATTTGGTGATCGTAAAGTACATGTCACCTCCGGGGGGCATGGGCTTTGCGAGAGTTCATGTTGCCTTGTGTGTTTTCTACCTACCTTAACGTGCTTGATATCGATACATGATATCAACCACCTTAAGTTGGGGGTATATATAAGGTAAGCTGTTTGATTTAGATGCTAGCAAAGTGTGTTTGTGAATCTTGAATCTATTGCAATCATTTAAGCCCTCTGCGGAGGTAGGATAAAGTTTAATGCCCCGTCATGTAACCCCAGAGTGCTAGATTAAAAGTGCAAAAGTTACAGAACTAATTTTTTTTTTTAAAAGCATGATAGTGTAAAGTAGAAACTAGACATAACATATTGCATGAAATTACTCTTCTAATCACTCTAGGGCAACATAACTGCATTAATAATAGGAAATAAAACTACAGAAGTCATAACCATTATACTGCTAAAATAGATACAATTAACTTCCAATAAAGCAGAATAGATTAGCAGTACCCTGTCCATGAACACCTTGATAGACAACACTTATCAGCAAACAAAGCGGAAATAATTTCTCTTATAAATAGGACAACAAATGAGGTTTAGCAGATAAAACACATCAATAGTTAACAACTTGTCTCCCAAGGCGTCAAGGATGCACTACTTAACAATAAACAACATCATTACATGCATTGCTAACTAGCATCGGTAAATCATACAACTCTATAACAATAATGAGTAGTCAAATACGTCTACATTCCACGCCATAACCTAGGTAAACAATTTGGATAAGAATTCATGCACATTTAACAAGTCTATACAATTGAGTACATTAACATGAGATTTACATAATCGACATCCTGATTACAACTGAATATAAACAATGAGATACGATCAATACACAAGGCTAATACATGAGCACAAGAAACTGTCTTCACCAAATAGGTACAAGGTCTGATGTCTGGCACACAAGGTGAATCCTCCTCGCTCACGAACAACAGCAAGGGAGAAAACCAATGGATCTAGCTCTTTCCACCCAACCATGTGGAACCCTGAGGTCCACCCCCCGAGCTAGGAGTTAACATGAGGGCCCCACAAGAACAACGGTCAGACAGACAGTAGATTAAGGACATCACAAGACTCCAACATCACTAGCCAATCTCACAACACACAACATTGCTTCTAGAGGCAACTCATGACAACTGTCATCATAACAGAAAATTTACATAACGGTGCAAGGCATCAACCATCTTGCAACCAATCATAATACAATGAATCACTCGAGCAAGACACAGGTCCTCTTGCTCCAATATCTCAACCATAACAAGGAATTAAAACAAGCTCAACACAATAGGGGACCACAACTTACAAGAAGAGCTCGACAGTATGGGTTCAAGACCAAACAACAGGTCTAGGTAAACACATTGCAAGGCATTGACCTTCTTGCAATTATGGCACACATAAGGCAAAGTCCCAATACATACTTCAAGGTTTCCAAACGGAGTAATACTTGAGAGATCTCTTCCATACCGATGACGACATGTCTCCATTGTCTTGACCATAACAATAGTTCAACAAACTTAGACCAGTAAGGATTGCCACATACATGAAGGACTGAATCATTACCCCAAGATGTATTCACAAGATACCAAGAGTAAACACAAAATTACCACCTAGGCCTCTGGAATAATACACTCTATTACTTGCACAAAGAGTCATGTAAGGTCCATAATCCAACATAGGGCCAAACTTGTTTTATTGATGTAACCGAGTTCACATACTCCCGTAACTCAATTTCAATATAATTAACAAATTTTACAAGGATCACATAACAAATTCACTGACGGATTAATATAATTAACATTCGACCAAAACCAACTTGAAATGGAAATCTTCACTACATAATAAATATCTATTTAATAACCTCATACAAGGTTTAAATAACTGCATCAAGGTAATTAAAAGACACATAACGATATGCAAATTTTTTCCGTATGAGAGATAAATAGTACTAATAATAATAATAAAATAATAATAATGATAACAAAATTCTATATTTATTCACAAGGAAGACTTTAACATAATAATAACATAGTGCATTCTCGATTATATCCTTGAAAACAAGGAAGAACCAATCCCGAAATTACATTACGATACCTTAATATTGCTGTAGATTAATTAGGAAACGAGGATAGAATTATAATTGCTTATCAATTTGCAAACAACCATAATCTCAATCGCGCAAACTGATTAAATAACTACTTGCCATTCTATTCCCATCAAAAACTTTATAAAAACGTTTCTCTACCCTAATAGCAAGGAAGACCAATTAAAATTAAAGCATGATTGTAAACTGGTTGCGAAGGGATTTACAATAACATTAAATAGCAACACAAAACTATAATTACACAATAATCTAGTTGATTTGCGAGACACGAATGTCATAATCCTAAGGCAACTCGTTACTGTTTGGGATGAAGATGGAGTAACTCAGTAAATGCGATAGGATTCTAAATTCGTTCTCGCGGAGTTTTCTATATAAAGAAACCATAATAAACCACTAGAATGCAATTATCCCACTTAACTTTAAAGAATTTCAACTAATGATAACATCGTATTAAAAAGGGGTTTAAATCACTAAAACGTTACGATCATGAAACATTGATGTAGGTCCATATGAATTGACATATCTAATGGTAAGTTGCCCTCTAGGCTTCTACTCCCTTGGTTAAACAAGAATAATCACTCTTTGCCAACTTATTGCCTAGCTTCAGACTAATCACAAAGTTCATTTATTACTAATAATAAAATCTCATAATTAGTCTGAGTTAGGTGGTTTGGTTAGACATTTAGTTAACTTTCCCAAGTTTTTGTCTAGTGCAGAGTCAACTCTTACTTACTGTTTGGACTTGCCATGACAGTGGATCTAATCATCCGTGGTCAGTTCTCAACTGGGTGGTAGAGGTTTATAATCATGACTTCTTACTAATAGAAACAGCTAAAATACTCTTTACAATCTTTTTCACATTACAGTATTTCTCCATTTAGCTGCTATAGCAGATTCAGAGATATTTTATCCTGATTTCACGTTTATATTTTTTCAAGTTTCAACTTTCAGGCATAGGCTTTACAGAAGAGAAAATCTAGAACTCGCAGAACAACTATCTTGGTCTATTTTCAGACCTAGGATTTCTACCTAAGGTTTGCAGCAAAAATCCAGTCAGCTACAGTTGGGTCACAACATTCTATCAGGCTTTTTAGCTAGTGATAACGTGGTTTCAATATTTGGCTCAGAAGTAAAGTAGGAATCATCTGTTAGACTAAAATATGATGTTAAATAGCCTGTTAAAAAAAACTTCTAACCTCATAGAACAAAACAAATTCATTATTTAATCACGAAATATTTCATGTCACAAATCAGATACAGATCCAGGGCATACCAAACAAAACTCCATTGTAACCGAATCATATTAACCAGAATAAGCAGAAACCCCTAAGTTGACAGTTCTTAGACAATGGTAGAAAAGTGACCGATAAGGAAACAAAAGAATGCCTTTGTAAGACTAAGGAACCTTTAGAAAACAGTATTTCACGGTAGTCAGAAGCCATAAAAATCTAAGCAAAATTTGTTCAGTGAAAGTACAAAGAATACTTCCACAGAGTTGGTGAAAGTTTCATGCAAATGCATCTTAAATATTTAACAGTGCAGGCATCAAAAGAATGTAATCAGGGGTCGTCACAACTAGAACCAGCTTAACTTTCTTCTAAAAACGTGCTCTGAGTCTCATAGTCTTTATAGGCAGAAGAAACGAAATACAAAAGCTGAATTAATTGTGGCGTAAACCTTTATAAACCCTACTTTTTACGGGGCATTTATTGAACTTCACATAGCAATGAAAATACATCATTCAACCGCAAAACTATACCATTGTAATAATCCTCAAGCCATACCATACTGAATACGATTCATTACAACAGATTCGCACAGTTTCTTCTACGGAAGAAACTAAAAGAAAGATCCTAAGCCGATCGTGCTTAGAAAATAAGCAAAAAAGAAACCGATGTAAAAACAACGATGCATTCCCAGACCATGCATTGACTTATATATTCTAGATTTTTAAAAAAAATACTGAATGTAAATTTTCTGATTATAGTGACTATAATATTTCTAGATTTCTTTTTAAAAATGCAGGAGTTCAGATCACCTGCTCCCACCAAGGCAGTGCAAATTCAAGTTTTATGGGATTACACTAGCCCAAATCTTAAAACTACGACTAACAGGAAGGCTAGCACTTAGGGAGGAAAACTAAGATCAAAAAGATCGTGTCTAAAAAGATAGAAAGAATAATTCCTGCCTGCAGAAAGAATACTCACACAACCACTTCTAAATCTACGATGGCAGCATTCCAATTCCAGTACAAAGGAGGGCGACTCACTGGCAGTGGCGAAAAACGGCAACTTCCCAAGCCAAACAAAGCCAGAAACACATGGGCATAACCTCATTAAACGCCCAGCAAGAAGGAAAACGTGATGAGAGGGGGCAGCGATTGCAATCTGCAATAAAAAAACTCAAGGCTAATGACGTTTCTAAGGAGCTGAGTGTAATCGTTGAAGCTAGGTGAGTTCGTATGGTGCAAGAATGTCAAACAAACAGCTGAGAGTTTTGTTTGGAGCGGTCTGCTGCTGTGGTAGGTGACAAAACAGCCCTACGAGCTAGCAGGTGGGTCGTGGCCCTTCGTTCAAAGGGTTGCAGGCGTTTCACGAATGGTGCGAGCCTGGCCTTCATAAGGAACGCTGCAGGAGTGGAGTCTTTCTCCTATGACCAGCGATTCCTCCCAGTAGAAGCAGTGGTTTGAATTTAATGTTTCTTCTCACTTGCCATATTGCACTAGGGTCGTTCCTGGGGTCACTGGCAAGCGAAAGCCTTTCTTTTCATGATGCATGATTTGAATTAAAAAAAAAAATTGCTATCTGATAAACCCTAAACCGTGCCTCTGTTTCTTTAACAATGGCTTGTGTCAATAAATAAATATCTTCTAACATACCTTTGGATGGCAACGGCTGGCAAACTCTCGTGATCTGGTGACTTCCAAACAAAATAGCAATCGGGTTTGACTCAAAAACCCTTGTGTAATCTCAGCGAATTGTGGCTCCTTGTTGTGGCGATCAGATCTCTGACAGCTTCCAAGCAACTTTTCAATCGGCAGTTTTAACTGCAGCAGTAACTTTATTAAACCCTCGATAACACTATCACCTTCGACTTCTTTTCTTTTGACTTCAGCAGCTAAAAAGTTGAGACCTCCTTCAAACAGGTTGTGGCTCCCGATCTTCTTGACAAATCCTTTGCACATGCACGGCTACTTGGGTCGGACTCTCTTTTAAAGACTGCGATCTCCCGCAATTTGATTTCTGCTTATATTAGGTGGCTTCTATGCGTGTCTTCAATGAACAACTAACATCTCCAGCTCCAACACCCTCGATCTCTTCAGTCCTCAACTCTGATTAAACCAAGAGAAAATGGAAACCCTAGCCGAACATGAAAGCTTCCTTGAAACCCCCCAAAATATATATTTTTTAAAACCCTAGAATGGACCCATAAGCCACCGGCAAAATTATTAGCTTATAAATCTAATATTAACATGCATTTCAATAAACACAATTTACATTATATCCATCTATGTATTAATGAAATTGCCATATACCGATTAAACATCTACAACACTCACAAATTAGGCAATATAATTTATTTATTAATTCACATAGTATTAAATAATTATATTTTCTACATTATTTAATTCTTATTGAAACCATTAATATTTATTTAACATAATTATATTCCTAGTCAAGTAATTATATTCGAATGCATCAAAACACTGACGTAACACAGGCAACTCTGACCTCGTTAAACCTCGTGGTGGCACTGAACTTGACTGACAAGCAAGATTGGAAGGCAAGACAAGACCACAATGACGGAGGCAAACAGACAACTGAAACAAAAGACCCGGAACCCCATGTTAACTCCGTTCCACGAATCCATCGGCTAGGGCACGCTCAGACCTGCTAGTCCAGGTGGAGTCGATGCCCGGTACCTGCATACTGCATCGAAACAACAGCGTTGTACATATATACATGTTATCATAAACATAATGAACGGAAGTCGCAGCGTGGCAGGGTACTTGGATACAAGTAATGCCACACTGTTCCGTTTAGTAACTCATCAAATAAATAACTGCATCCAATCCTAGACCTGCATCATAATCATGATCAAACAATACCTTAAACATAAAGTAACATTAATATGAAATCATGATCATATTAAACTGAAATTAACATCAAACCATAATATGTCCATCAACTAAGAATGCACAAGGTACAAGAGATCAAGCATCATCTAACATAATCCATATCTAGTTCGTATGATAATCAAGTGTCTAGCAATATCAAAGAAAACATCAACCATAGCATAGAAATCAAAGTGTTTCAAAACTGAAAACATGCACTAAAGGACTATCCTAGGTACTAGGATTGTCATAGGAATCATGAGAACAACATCTATCGCAAACGAAAAGGCGAGGGGCATTACATATCGCGTATATCCTTTTTATCTTAAGCCCTATGCAGAGGCAAGGAGAGGATCTGAGACTATCCTAACCCTTAAGCGTGTCTTCAGCGATTGTTGTGGCGAAGCCCAATCATCGGTGTGTGCCTGTAATGTGCCTGAGATGGTGATGAACCTAGAAATATGTACACGCCATCGTTCAAGTCTGTTGTGTTTTCTCTGTGTCTTCCATGTGTGTGTGTATGTTGTGTTTGTTCCCAATCATAGTTTAAAGACCGGTGGCGATGAGTCCCTCCTATGCTTTGAGATTTGTATGGTGTGCTTGATTTGTATGGCGTGTTTGTTCTCAAGTGTAGTCTTAAAAATTGGTGGCGATGAGTCCCTCCTGCACTCTGAGATTTGTTTGGTGCGTTTGTTGCCCCATATGCAGTTTAAAGACTGGTGGTGATGAGTCCCTCCTGCATTTTGGGTGATGTGTTTACTTTCCTTGTACTTGCATTTGCATTTCATATATGAGAAAAAAGAAAAAGAAATCATCACTATATTCATTGCATTCACTATTTTTTACGTGTCTTTAATGTTGTCTTCTCTGTGTTTTGCGTGATTGTAACTATTTTCTCCATGTTTTAAGTGCTTGTTACTGTCTTCACTGTGATTGGCATGTCTGCTCCGTGCTTGGTGTGTTTATTGTGCTGGTTGACCATACTTTAATGCATGTATTGGCCTTGCTTTTATACATACATTAAAGTGGTGCCTAAATGTTACATCGGAAAATGTCCCCTTGGGGGCTTTTCCCTCTTGAGGTTTAGCTCCTGGGTCCTTTAGAATGTATTTAGAGCATCTTGCATGATTATGATGACTCCCGATGAGAAAACCCTGAAGTTTCATGGCAAATGGGACTTAGGGGATGTACTTGACATGATTCTTGCCTGAAATAGGGGGGAGGACTTGGGCACCTGTGCCCTAGTCTTGCCCTATTTTAGGTCAGGACCTATTTTTGGGTGTCAGTTTATGACTGTTATTAGGTCCTATGCCGACATCCTATGTTTGAATTACGAAATTCTTAGCATGAATGTTTGTAGTTGCATATATAAGCATGATTAGTGATTCATTTGTAAACTAGATGGAAATTAGATGGATATTTTGATTAACAAGCTTATGTTAAGGTGATTCAAGGCATTCATTATGTGGCAGAGCAAAATTTTGTGTTGTTATTGTGTTTATGTTTGCAGATTTGGCATCCATCTCCACATGGCATGAAGAGCATCTTCCTTCCATGAGATCTTCACTACAAGGTGATATCAATTGTGTTTTCTATCATTTATCATTTGGATTTTGCCTCTATCTTGCAGGGATATGCACTCTTTATCTGACAATGGTGTTTGAAAGACTTGAATGTCTCTCTAAGGCTTGACTAAGGCAAGCCTCTAAACACCACAACCTCCAACCCACTTTTCTATGATTGCAAGTTACAGGTTGAGAAAGCAAAGAAGTGGAGTTACAGGAGAGCAGTGTAGACTGTCAGAATTGCAGATCAAAGAAGAAAATAGGGATCTGGACTCGGGCGCCCGCTCATTAGTCCTTCGGATCCTGCAACAATAAAATCTCTAGAACAACAAAACTGTGTTGCATATAACATTCCCAAATCCTGACAAAAATTGAGGCATTGGACTAGGGCACCCACTTATTAGTCCCTAATTTTTTCGCACACCGAACTTCAAAATCTGGTATCACTTCTAGAATTTTGGCAAATAAATGACTACGTGACTAAAATTTTTAGTCACGACAACTAAAAATGATTAAATTCTAGTCATTTTTTGCAACACAACTATGAATGACTAAATAAATGACTAATTTGATGGTGGGTAAAAAACACAGCTATAAATGACTAAATAATTAGTCACACAAATAAAAATTAGAAAGAGAGGGAAATTAAAAAAATATTTTGAATTGGAAAGATGGAAATTTAGAGAGGGAAAATTTTTCCATGAAAAATAATTCAAACAAAAGAAACCTGACTGCCTCTATGCTCAAGACATTGTTCATGCATTGGACGCGTTGTACAGGGGTTGAATTCGCGCTCAAAAATATGTAAGGCTCATTGATGTCCCTCTTTTTGCATTGATGAATTGGAACACAATCGCTTGAAGATGTTAATTTTATTGTATTTTGTTAAATTATGTATTGGGTAGACCCATTTCAGGGGTATTTCCTGGAAGTGATAGAAGAGTTTTCAGAGAAGGGCATGGCTAGATGCATTGCATTCAATCACGAGGAACCTTACTAGCAGGTCTGGTATTCATGCATTTTTTAAACTATAATTTTTTTTTGGTTTGGTACTCTATTTCAGTTATGCCCATTTGCCAGATGCTATAAATACAAACACCAAAATATAATTCAATCTGTTGACTTTTAATACTCAAACAATACCCCTGTTATTAGGGATGCACGAAGTTCAAAGCTCAGTTGTGAAGGATTAGGGTTTTACCTAATTGTAGAAGAACTGCCTCAACCTTGAAAACTTTTTAAAAAGAAAACAACAAATAATCTTATATTTCTTAATACCCATTTCGGTTTCTGCCAGCCCTAGCGCAGTTTAGTCCCCTGAATAGTCATTATTGTGTTGAAGTATTGGTTATTAATACTAGTGTTGGTGCATTCTGAAGAGTATTCAATATGCTCCGTTGTTAAAATGGGGTTTGATTTTTCTTAATTGGGGTCATCTTAGGTGGTTGAGCTTGGCTTAAAATGCCCAAGTGACTAGCCTGTAGATCAATCTAGGGTTTCTAGCTTTTTTTCTGTGATATGGAAGTCACCCTTTCAGATGTTTCTCTCCCTGATGATTGTCAAACTAAAATGTCCTTTTAGCATGATGATTTTCCTCTCATGGGCAAATTCATGGGAAGAAGACTAGATGACGTAAAACTCTATGGATGGATATGGAATCTACAAGGCTGGATACAGAGTTAAATTCTTCCTTTTAAGGATTTCTTTCTTCTTCAAGTCTGCCGAGGATAGAGAGTTTTCTCAAACAAGAGTCGTGATATTTTTGACAAATCTGGGTTGTTTTTATGCCCTTTGGAAACCATTTTTAGACCTAGATCATCTCTTTTTCAAAGGTTCCCTTTTGGATCCCACTTCTATAACCTCCCTCTAGTTTGTAGAGCACATAAGACAGTTCAGTTGCTTGCAAAGATCTATACCTCTAGACCAATGCTAGTCACAAGTTGCATAGTGCATCATAACGATTGCCTTACACCCTATGTAGTTGTTAGTAGCTAGACGACACAACCGATTTTAATCATCAATATCAACACTATAAAATTATATGCTTCTATGCACCATGCAAATGATACTCATGCTTCCTAGCACTCGAAAGCACTCATTGCCACATGTTTACTTGCATTTAGCACATCTAGAAAACTAAACAGAAAATAAAGGGCTCTTGATAGCAAGGTTTCCCTTCAAATTTAACTTCAAAGCCCAACATACAATTCAACAAAATTACGTCTCATATTTGAGCTCTATTATCCAATTAATTTACCCTCAAAATTATCAAGCCTAACAATCCAGCAATATGACCTCTCAAATTTCAACCTTCATCAGCTAGCTGCCCTGCTAAAATTAAATTCCTACTCAGCCTTGGAACATGCCTTACCTCTTGTAGTAGCCAATGATTCCCATTCTGCAACTTAATCTTGATTCTTCCCTTTCCAACAATCTGACAAGGTTCGTTATCTCCCAAATAAACCGGCCCAAAATTCCCTTAGACGTAATCAAGAAAATAACTTCTATGGGGCGTAGTATGAAATGAGGCCCTTGAATCTAAAACCCATGAATCATTAGCATTATCTAGGGAAAGAATCAAAGCATCATCTTCAAATTTATTACTTACCACATTTGCCTCCTTATTGCCTTCTTGTTTGTCTCCTCTATTCTTCATAGACCAGCAATCTTTCTTTAGATGACCTAGTTTCCCACAGTACTGGCAATCCTTCTGTCCTCTAGATTGGGACCTCTTGTCCTTTGATTTTCCTTGTGACTTCCCATGACCTCCAGAACTTTTTCCTCTCCTTTGATTTGCCCCTGCTTTTTGCATTCAAAACACTAACTGATGTGGACCCTCTTGAGCTTTTTCGTTGCATTTCCTCGCTAAGGATAACACCAACAACATCATCAAATTTTAAAGTATTTGAACCAAAGACAGAGTTGCTTACATCCATGACCAAGCTATTCTGACTTTCTGGCAAAGAACATAAAACCAAGAGAGCCCTCCCCTCTTCATCAAATTTCACTTTTACAGAAGTTAACTAACTGGTAATCGTATTAAATTCATTTAAATGATCTGTCATAGATCCACCTTCAATCATTTTTAGATTAAACAAATGCTTCATGAGAAATACCTTATTTGAGGCTGAGGGTTTTGCATACAATTTAGCCAAAGCTTTCATCAGTTCATCTGTTGTCTTCACTTCTATTATATTGAATGCCACAGATGGTGCTAGGCACAACCGAATGGTTCCCAGTGCCTTTTTGTCTAGAAGATTCCAATCCTCACCAGTCATTACTGTCAGGATCTTGCCTATTCCTTCTAATGGCCTCCCTAAATCCTTCTGATAGAGATAATCCTCCATTTGCATCTTCCATAACTGATAGTTCTGCCCATTGAATTTATGTACCTTCAATTTACCCTCATCTACCATTGCTCCCACTCAACCGTGAGACTCCCACTCAACCGTGAGACCTTCCTGCAGACGATAATCAAACACAACCCGCTCTGATACCACTTGTTAGGAATTGCATGCAGAAGATATCAATTAAATGCAAATAAAGATTAAACAAGTGAATGAAAAATACATGAAAATAATAACAGCGAGAGATAATTTTTAACATGGTTCACCCAACTTGGGCTACATCCACCAACGTAGAGTCCAATATTATTATCCAGCAATCGAACCGATTACAACCAATAGTCCTTGCAATTCAATACTGCCGCAAATGCTACAATACAATATCAACAGAAACCCTAACCATTAGTCGCTTTTATCAAGCCTTATGTCGGTTACAAAATAGGGTTTTTTTTATGTTAGCCAATAGAAAAATAACTCTCAACGCCTTTATAAAATAATAAAAATTGTTTGAGGTTTTGGGGGCGCTGCCCCTCGACCCCACTCTGTATCGTGGCAAGGAGTGTGCCAGGGGCACTTCCCCTAGACCCCGCAAGGGGCGCTGCCCCTTAACCCCATCTTGGGGGTGCTACCCCCAAACCCCCGTTAAATAATTTTTTTGGGGGGGGGGGGAAGCACACCGATAAAAGTGGGGAAAATTTAACCTCTGAGTCTAATTAGGCTCCATATAAGAACAAAGTTACTTTGTAAGATAACAATTCTTTGGGTTCTCAAGTCTTTATCTTTCTACTTCCTTTCATTCAGAATCATATGGTCATTGGATTCTCAGGTCTTTATCTTTCTACTTCATCACATACTTGCATTATCATGTCATAAGATCTCTAACACAATACCATGGAAGCCTCCATGCATCTCGTATAAATCCAAATAGTTAAAAAACAACAACAAAGTAAGAAACATACTTAGCAAAAGTGATGACAAATTGGCACATTATCTTCTCATTTTTTTGTACAGTTGAGAACATTCCAAATGTTTTCAAATTTCAAATTCTTTGATACATCAAATGACTCCTCCAAATTATTACTTTTTAAAAAATAGAACTTGTTCACAGTTTATAATACTAAGAAATCATCAATCTTTTTGCCATTTCTATGATCTGAAAGCAAATAACAAGCACTCAAGAAAGAATAAAAAATAACAAAGTCAATTAATATGGCAGCCTAAAATAATCCTCAAACAATACAAGGAAACAAGAATTAAAACCTAGTTTGAAGTCTTTCCCAAAATTTTGAATCAAGAGTAAACCACTAATGATAAGAAACAATAATAGGAAACATGGTTTACAACCCGATCCCCATAAATTGTTGACACAAAGCAACCTAAAGAAAAAAGAAACTAAAAGATGACATTTTTAAATAATCAGAGCTCTATAATTGTTTAATTATGATTGAGTACGTGTACATGCTAAGCCTTATCTATAGGACACACAGTACTGGCATGCCTAATGTGTTGATGATTACCACCACCATGAGGATGCTCAACAGGATTCATTGCCAGACCATGAACCTTGGGCCAACAGTTTCTTTTGACCCTATATTTGTGATATGCATTGCCAGCTTTGAGCATTGGATTTTCTATCCTTCCACCACCAGTAACCTAACCAATCATGGCTCTGCAACTACTTGGCACAATCTTCTTAGCTCCATATGGAAGCTTTACCCTATAAATTGAAACCAATTTCCAAGACTCGTCAAACAAGGCTATTAAAAATATGCAAAATCAAAAATTACACAAATCTGAACATTAAGAGAGAACTTAGATAATTGTTCCAAAATTATTTCCACTACCTTTGGAATAACTAGACTTATCAGCTCACTGTAACCTTGGAAAAAAATTAAGCATAGAAATATGCCATAAGTCTCCACAAGGTGTACACCTAGAACTCAAAATAGTTTGAAAATAATTTAGAAAAAGCCACCATCCATAGGACATCACAACATATGCATCACATGTTTGTTGCTAGCCAAAAAATAAGATAAACAAAAATGATAATGAGTCAAGGGGAACATCAAGAAGCAGTACATTCAAATTAAATTTCAACTAGCTGCTAAATGAGCACAACCCACTTTGACTTGTCATAAGTTCAAAATATTAGAACAGGTACATTTTTATGTCTGTAAAGGTGACAACAATCCAATAATGGATCAAATGTTTCAGATTTAAATGCAATAGAAATGCATTGCAAATGATAACAATCAAATTTGAAATTACTCAGATCATAAAAGAATAGTGGAGAAAAGGCAGAAAAAGTGTTCTTTGATTTGATAAGGCCAATGAGAAATATTGTCTCAAAAATTCAACTATATCACCATGTCTTTGGCAACTTCTCTACCAATACCTTGGCCAACATTATTACACAAATGAAGAGCATTATGGGCAAAAATAAAAACTGATTTGAGGCTTCACTAAGATAGCTTGACAAAGAGAAATGATATATCTTACTAAAACATGCATATGACCTCAGAGATGGGATAATACCAAAAGCTAAAATAGATCATACATCTAGACACAATCCATAAAATGCTATTAATGGTGATATCATCTAGGAGACCAATAGGCATTGAAAAATGAGATTAGCAATGATTGTCTGCTATTTTGACTTATTTTAACAAATGAGTTTCCAATGTGAAGTGTCAACCAAGAATTTTATTACCATTCTATTGACTATCAATTTTGAACCAAATGAGACCTTCCAATGCTTTGGCTTTGGGGACTCGTGATTTTATTGATTGCCTGTGATGGAGTTGCCTATCGTGTTTGCTTTTATGACTCTGATGAACACACATAATCAACAATAGAAACAAGATAGGATGGCAACTATTGGAGCCAATGGGCCATAGATGTAAAATTAAAGTGAATGTATTAGCATGGTTAATGATCTTTTATTTTGTTACTTCTAATTATATTTGTTTAGATGTCAAGGGGGTGTAAGTCATGGCATAGCTTTATATCTCTTTATTTCCTTAAGGTAGATCCTCACATGATTCTTATATTGGTAGTAGGGGTATCTCAACACCACAAAGTATTTAGAATCCCACTCCTTCATGAAATGTAATGACTACAAACTACTATCCCTTGACTTATCTCTACCATAAAGACAACTCTATGGAACATGTAGAGGGTGTAAGTCATGGCTTGGCTGTGTCTAAGAAAGTTCATAGTTTGTTCTATCTCCATTTCAGAAATATTGTCTCAAAAATTCTATATCACCATGACTTGTTCCCTACCGCAGTAGCACAAACTATTTCTTTGACCATTGCGGGACCACGGTATACTAAACATCACTTGAAGTGTTTCACCGCACTACCGCACTCCTTCATTGAAACTATCGCGGGGCCACTGTATTCAACACTTACATAACTTAAACTCCTTATACTACCATACCGCAAGCCTCACTTGAGGCCGCCGTGGGTGTGCAGTGTACTATTTTTGATGCAAGAGAATCCCTGGTTCAAGAGCAATCTTGCATCAACCAAAAACATTTACATTTCAATTTATTTGCAGTTCAGTTTGTTTCCTTTCATTTTTTTAGTTCAGTTCAGGCAGTTCAATCAGTCGTAGTTTTTGTATTTTGGTTTGCATTCTACCGCAGTTGCATTTCAAACCTTGTGGAGATGGACTTAGTATCTAGAGACATTCATGCACAACATATTTGAATCTCAGAGCATTTGGATAAAGTACCATAAAGTTATCGCTATCAGAAGATCATCTGTTTTCTCAGAGCAGAGCATCTTGACAGTCTCAGACAATCAACTAGAGGAGAAGACCTATGGAGCATTTCACAACCTTCAAATCTTAATGACACATCATTCCATATTGTTTGGTTTGTGGCCGATCTTCCCTGAGATCCGCACATCATCCCATTCATTTGTGGAGGAGTTCTACTCATTTAGGGATGACCTATCCATGTACACACGCTACAACTCTTCATTGGAGTTTGTGATCTTCCTTGGCCAACGCGGAGGAATCTTTTGTACCAGATACGATATATAATGATATAATAGATGCCTAGGAAAGTAGTGATTCACATAGTGATAGTTTGATAGTTTTGATTCTTTACAGAGGAGCTTCAAATCTATATCTTGTGCATATTCTGATATTCTGTAGTCAGGTCTTTGAGCCCTAATTGTAAGCCCGCATGTTATCGACCAATTTGTATTTGAATTCTATGATATACTGAATGACTAAATCTACATTTGTTTCATATCTTTGAGTTGTTTCCATTGTGTTTACTCTTGCTGCACAGCCTGGACAGTTCATTCTATGAACCCTTCTACCATGATTGCACTGAGTGGTATCAGAGCGAAAGTTCAAATCTTTGGAAGAGAATTGAGTGAAGTGGGTGAAGGAATTTCATAAGATCTTGCTATGGATAGAGCACCAAATATGAGGTAGGTTACTTGTGTCGCAACCGATCACCGATTGTGAGGTAGTTGTCACCTTGTAGCCCGATCGCCAAACTTGAGGTAGTTTGTACTTGATCCGGGGAAGAATTCCACCGAGGAGAATCCCTGTTGTTGGAACAATGGCTGGAAGGATGGATGAGATGATGGAAATGATGAAAACAATGAGAATTCGATTGGATTCTATCAAGGAAGATAGGTGAAGAGGATTGACACCTAGAACTAATATTGAAAGTGATGATGAAGAAGAATTTCAATCTGTTGAACAAATTGGCGAAACCCTAGGAGGTGATGAAGAAGAAGAATCAGATCAAGTAAAAATGTTGCGAGCTATTTCAAAGATCAGGAAGAGACCTAGAGTTGATGTACCGAACTACACTGGCAATTTGAACCCTGAAGAGTTAATCAACTGGATAAATGACATGGAAGAATACTTTGAGTATGAAGAAGTTGAAGATCTGGAGAAGGTGAAATTTACAAAGACCAAGTTAAAAGGACATGCTGCTATATGGTGGAAGGAAGTTTAGTTGGATAGAAACAGAAGAGGAAAAGAAAAGATTACAAAATGGGATAGGATGGTGACAAAATTAAAGAATTAGTTTATACTTGCTGACTATGAGTTGGAATTATTGAAGAGATTGCAGAACCTAAGACAAAAGGAGAAATTTGTGAAAGAGTATACTGAAGAATTTCATAAGATGATCATAAGGACAAGACATAGTGAAGCAAGCTAGGAGAAAGTGGCTAGATACATCAATGGACTGAGATTGAACATTTAAGAAGAACTAAGTTTAGTGAGGATGACATCTTTGGAGGAAGCATATCAGTTTGCCCTGAAAGTTGAAGACAAATTGAATAAGAGACATGATCAGAGACAGAGAGGCAGAGAAGGCAAATTTTAGAGAGGTAGAACATTTTCTAGAGTAGAGAGATCATATCCAGAGAAGAACAAGCTAGACAACCCATTTAAGAAGGAGGATAGAGATAACAATGCATATTGGATCAATGACAAAAATTTTTGTCACAAAGGTAATTATAATTCATATCGAAATGAAGGACATAGAAGAGAGGGTAGAGGATTTGATAAGAGAAAATTCAGAGGCACTTGTTTCAAGTGTGGAGGTGAAGGACATAGAGCATTTAAATGTAATCAAGAGAGTATGATGCAGTGGTGATGGTCAAACACTCCTACCAACTCAATCCACCACTCACCTTTCACCAAAACCAAGGGTTGCTAGCACTTTCTTCACAACTAGGCTTCTAGCCTCGTAGCCCTCTAAAATGACCTATTAGAGCATATTTTTCACATGTGACATGATCTCAAGGAAAAAAAGATAGTTTGGAGTACCCTTCTAGCTGATTTTTAACATATTTCAAAATGGACATGGGTTGTTTAAGAACAAATGCCTCAAAACTGTGACAGACCCCCTGCAACTAGGCCCAATTAGGCCTCTTTTACAAAGCAACCCTGTGAGGTTTGCACTCCACAATATCCCAATCAATTTTAGACCTCTGTTCACATCACAAATGGATGAATTCCACTAGTTTCATCAATTGAAAAAACTCCTAGGTGTCTATTCTATCCACCCTACTCTTCTAGGCCTAATACATGGGCATATTAGGTAAAATCTAGACAAAACTCTGCTCCAACTCCACTTTGAAACCCTACAACTACCAAAATCTGAAAGCCTACCCTAATATCTTCCATTCCACTAATTTTGAGGAGATTAGACCAGTGGAATGGCCTCCAAACCCATAAAACCTGACTTTCAAACCCTAGATCAGGGTTTTGAGGTTGTTTCAGAAAAAAATGTGATATCTCTCTTCAACCTCAATGGATTCTCCTCAAACCAGATGCAAATCAAAGCTAACACCTTACTCTACCACATTTAGTGAGTTACAGATCATGAAAATACTGTACATAATAGTGGTACAGCTTGGAACAACGAATTAACAACAAAATAACAGAAAATAGAGCTTTATTGAATGTTTTGTCTTCCAAAACCTCCTTCAACCCATGCCCTCAGGGCATGTGAGGATTTTTGAACAAGTTTCAAACAATTTTCAATGGTTTTACAACTACCATTCAACCATATGGCCATTTATCCCTTCTCGTAATACATTATTTGTTGAGTTTACAAAACAACTCTTACAAACCCTTACATTATATGACCTTATTTAACAAGACATGACTCAAAAACATGAAAATTGGTCCTCATTAACCTTATTACATCTTCTAGGTGACAAAACACCTCAAATTTGCATTGGGACACCATTAGACAAACACAAGACCAAGATTGGCCATGGTGCTCCTGCACAATACACCCAACCTTGAAAATTTTCCAAGTCTCTTGGAAATTGTATTGCAACTTTTCTTCCTCTAAAAACTCTATCCCTCTGACCTCTCTTATCAAGTACCCCTTTTCCTTGATTCAAATATTGCTTATGTGCATTGTGCTTGCCATCTCTGAACTTGTTATCACTTCCATAGTGTTCCTTCTTTCCTAACTGATCAATTACTTTCTCTCTGACCTTTCCACCTCTTGAAACTGATTGAAAACTTCCCTTTGCTTCTGCCACTAATCCTTGCCTAACTTTATCTCTTAATGTCCACTCTTTTCCTCCCATTGCATTCTCAAACTCACTTATCTTCCCTTGCTTTACACCATGTTCCACTCTATCTTTGCCCCTTGTCTTTGTCATCAAATCTTTTGCCTTCAAGGTCTCTGTTTTGACAACATATGACTGCCCACTGACCTCTTTTGTTCTCACAGGACATATCACTGTCCCAACTAGGATTGCATCATCCTCCTTCCATCCAACTTGTGGCTGCATGCACACTGTATCTTTGGTCTTCTCTTGGCCTGTTCTTAGCATCAACACATTACCTTTGCCCTTCAACTCTGAAGCACCCCTCACATTCTTTGTTTTGATGGAAGTGGCTGCACACTCCTTGGGCTCTTCTTCCTTTGTCTTCACAAACTCTTTCTTGCCAAATATTACCACCCTTGCTATCCTGGACTGATCCTCAACACCTCATTGCAATGGAGTTAGTGTAAAAATATTCCCTTCATGTTCAATCAAGTAACTATTACTTCTACCATCATACATGGCATGCTTGCCATATTGCCATGGTCTCCAAAACAAAATATGACAACAATCCATTGGCACAACATCACAAACAACTTTATCCTTGTAACCACCAATATGGAATTCAACCAAAGCTTGTTCACTAACCAAGATAGATTGGCTATCATTCAACCATGAAATCTTATATGGATGTTCATGAGGCAACTTTTGTAACTTTAGGTTATCTATCAATTCACTAGATGTCATATTTTTAGTACTACCTAAGTCTATGACTACCTTGCATACCTTGCCCTTGCATTTGCATGTGGTTTTGAATAGAGCTCTCCTTTGCAATGGTTCCTTCTCTTTAGATACCTTCAAGAATTGTCTTCTCAACATCAATGATTCTCCAACTTTTGGAGCAGCAACATAACTTGAAGAATTTGCACTCACATTCATCTTCTTGCACAATTTGAATCTTCCTTTCACTTCTTCTTTCAACACCACTTGATGTAGATCCCTATTTTTTAGGACACTTGTATGCTGGATGACCAAACTCATTACAATTGTAGCACCTTCCTGAAAATGTATTTGAACTTGTACCTCCACCCAATCTACCTCTTGAATCTCTAAAACCACCTCTAGAATCAGCCACTTGTTCCTTGCTCTTGCTTGCTTCTTCTTGTTCTTCATAAGACTGTTTTGATGTAGAATATGACCCTCTTCCTCTAATGGATTTATCTTGTCTTCTTTTTAACTTTTCTTCCACTCTAATGGCTAACTAAAAACATTCTTCCACTGTCCGTGGATTTGCCACAACTAATTCATCTTGAATGTTAAATCTAAGGCCACCTAGATACCTAGCAACCTTCTCAACTTCATCCTCCTGTCTACCTAATCTTATGCTCAACTTATAGAATTCATTAGTATATGTCTTAACATTTAATTATTTTTGTTTCAGATCTCAAATTTTCTTATACAATTGAACTTCAAAATCCTTAGGAAGAAACTTACCTTTGAGTTTTGTAACCATTCTGTCCCAAGAAACTATCTTTGCTTTACCCTTCTTTCTCCTCTTAGCTTGTTCATAGTCCCACCATAATAATGCATGTCCCTTGAGTTTTGTATTTGCTATCTTTACCTTCTGCTCATCAGGCACATCTTCACACTCAAAGTGATTATCCATAGCTGCAACCCAATCTAGAAGCTCCTCATCATTCAAATTCCCTCCATATGTGGCCAAATCAACCTTTACCTTATGTTTATCATCCTTGACTTCTTTTAATAGCCTTGTGAACTTCTGCTCCTCAGGGTCCAACTATTCTTCCTCATTCTCTGCTTCTTGAAACTCTTCCCCTTCATCTTCATCACTCTCCTCATCCAATGCAACACCTCTTCTCTGATTTGACTACAGGGCAACAAGTCTTGCTAAAACAACATTATGAGACTCCAAAAACTTAGCATGTCTCTCCTTTAGCTCATGCAACTCTCTAGCAATGCCACTATTCTTAGGAGGCATCTTGACTCTTCAAATTTCAACCTTTCCTTTATGCAAACTTCAGCCAATCTTCCTCAAGAGATTCAATCCATAAGATTTGATACCAATTTGATATAGTGGTGATGGTCAAACACTCCTACCAACTCAATCCACCACTCACCTTTCACCAAAACCAAGGGTTGCTAGAACTTTCTTCACAATTAGGCTTCTAGCCTTGTAGCCCTCTAAAATGACCTGTTAGAGCATATTTTTCACATGTGACATGATCTAAAGGAAAAAAAGACAGTTTGGAGTACCCTTTTGGATGATTGTTAACATATTTCAAAATGGACATGGGCTGTTTAAGAACAAATGCCTCAAAACTGTGACAGACCCCCTGCAACTAGGCCCAATTAAGCCTCTTTTACAAAGCAACCCTGTGAGGTTTGCACTCCAAAATATACCAATCAATTTTAGACCTCTGTTCACATCACAAATGGACCAATTCCACTAGTTTCATCAATTGAAACAACTCCCAGGTGTCTATTCTATCCACCCTACTCTTCTAGGCCTAATACATGGGCATATTAGGCAAAATCTAGACAAAACTCTGCTCCAACTCCACTTTGAAACCCTACAACTACCAAAATCTGAAAGCCTACCCTAATTTCTTCCATTCCATTAATTTTGAGGAGATTAGACTGGTGGAATGGCCTCCAAACCCATAAAACCTAACTTTCAAACCCTAGATCAGGGTTTTGAGGCTGTTTCAGAAAAATGTGATATCTCTCTTCAACCTCAATGGATTCTCTTCAAACCAGATGCAAATCAAATCTAATATCTTCCTCTACCATGTTTAGTGAGTTATAGATCATGACAGTACTATACAGAATAATGGTATGACCTGGAACAATGAAAATAACAGAAAATAGAGCTTTATTGAATGTTTTATCTTCCAAAACCTCCTTCAACCCCTGTCCTTGGAGCATGTGAGGATATTTGAACAAGTTTCAAATAGTTTTCAATGGTTTTACAACTACCATTCAACCATATGGCCATTTATCCCTTCTCCTAATACATTATTTGTTGAGTTTGCAAAATTACTCTTACAAACCCTTACATTATATGACCTTATTTAACAAGACATGACTCAAAAACATGAAAATTGGTCCTCATTAACCTTATTACATCTTCTAGGTGACAAAACACCTCAAATTTGCTTTGGGACACCATTAGACAAACACAAGACCAAGATTGGCCATGGTGCTCCTGCACCAGAGTACAAGCAAGAAGATAGAGAACAATGGAAGAGTAGACTATGTGGAAGAAGAACCTATGGGATCATCGAGTTTAGTTGGCAAAGGAGAATCACTTGTGATGAGGAGAGCACTATTTCAAGTAGGAACAAATGAGGATCCACCGTAGAGGAAGAGTTTTTTCAGAATAAGATGCAAATTAGGAGGTAAATGTTGTAAAGTTGTCATTGATAGTGGTAGTTTAGATAACCTAGTTTCAGAGGAGATGGTGACTAAGTTGAAGTGGAAATATTGAAACACACTAAGCCCTATTAGATAGCATGGATTTAGGATGATCATAAGGTACTGGTGAGTGAAGAATCTTTGGTGAAATTTCATATTGGATCTTATCATGATGAAGTCTTGTGTGATATTATGCCTATGGATGTATGCCATTTTTTGTTGGGTAGACCTTGGCAGTATGATAGAAAAGCTATACATGATGGGAGAAAGAATACATACACTATAAAAGCAAATGGAAAGAGAATTACTTTGATCCCTTTGGAATATGATCCTAAGAGTGAAGTATGTGGAAATGCTAGAATCTGTTTGGTAGATGGAAGGAAGTTCTTGGATGGTTTGAGACATGAGAACATGTGTTACACTTTGATTCCTAAGAAGCCTAAAACATTAAAGGAGACTAAAGAATCACAACCAGAGGAGATAATAGAGTTGCTGATAGAGTATGAAGACATCATATTAGATAATGTACCTAAAGGATTACCACTAATCAGGAGTATCAGTCATCATATGGATCTTATTCCTGGAGCTAGTTTGCCTTACAAAGCAGCACATAGAATGACACCAACAAAAAATGAAGAATTGAACAAATAGATCTAGGAGTTGTTGAGGAAGGGTTTGATCAGAGAAAGTTTGAGCCCTTGTGTAGTACCTATAGTGTTAGCACCTAATAAGGATGGAGAATGGAGAATGTGTACAGACTCTAGAACAATCAACAAGATCACAGTTAAGCATAGATTTCTTTTACCTAGGATGAATGATATCATGAATTGTTTGAGTGGAGCAAGATATTTCACAAAGATAGATTTGAAGAGTGGATATCATCAGATCAGAATCAGAGAAGGAGATGAATGGAAGACTATTTTTAAGACAAATTAACTATTGTATGAGTGGTTAGTGATGTCTTTTGGATTGATAAATGCACCTAGTACTTTCATGAGATTGATGAATGAAGTCTTGAAGAAATTCTTGGGTAAGTTTGTTATTGTATATCTGGATGACACTCTGATTTTTAGTAAGACAAAGGAGGAACATTTGCAGCACCTGAGACAAGTTTTGTAGAGACTAAGAGAAGAGAAATTGTTGATAAACATCAAGAAGTGTAGTTTCATGAAGGAAGAATTGGTATACTTGGGATTTGTGATTTCTGCGGAAGGATTGAAGATGGATCCTAAGAAGGTAAGAGCAATTGTTGAATGGCCTACACCGGAGAGTATTGGAGAAGTTAGATCATTCCATGGATTAGCTAGTTTCTACCGGAAGTTCATAAAAAATTTCAGTTCAGTTTGTAACCCTATGATAGTGACAATGAGAGGTGACATAAAAGATTTCAAGCGGACATCAGAAGCAGATAGAAGTTTTGAATTGTTGAAGCAAAAAGTAATAGAACAACCTGTTTTGGCATTACCAGATTTCAATAAGGTATTTCAAGTGGATTGTGATGCAAGTGGAAATGCATTTAGAGTAGTATTAAGTCAAGAAGGTAGACCTGTATCATATTTCAGTAAGAAGTTGAATGATGCAAGGAGAAGATATTTAGTATATGATCAAGAGTTCTATGCCATAATTCAAGCCTTGAAGAATTGGAGACATTACTTGTTGCCTAAGGAGTTTGTGTTGTATACCGATCATCAAGCTTTACAATATTTGAACAGTCAAGGTAAGTTGAATCAGAGACACATAAGATGGGTAGAGTTCATGCAGAGTTATACATTTGTATTGAAGCATAAGAGTGGAAAATCAAACAAAGTTGTAGATGCATTGAGTAGGAGAAGGAACTTGTTGACAAAGATGAGAATTGAAGTGACAGGATTTGATGAATTGAAGAACCTGTATGAGGGAGACACTGATTTTGCTGAACCTTGGAAAGCATGTAAGGAACCTGTTGTGATAGATAGGAGTAAGTGGTTGGACTACTTTATTCAGGAAGATATGTTGTTCAAGGGAAATCAACTATGCATACCTAGAAGTTCAATGAAAGATAATTTGATCAAGGAGAAACATAGTGGTGGGTTGGCAGGACATTTTGGCATTGATAAGATAGTGGCTTTGGTGAGTGAAAATTACTTTTAGCCTTAGATACATAAGGATGTTAGGAAATTTGTGTAGAGTTGTAGAGTTTGTCAAGTTGTAAAAGGGAGTAGTCAGAATATTGGATTGTATAACCTTTGACAGTACTGGAGAGACCTTGGGAAGACATCAACATGGATTTTGTAATGGGATTGCCTAAGACACATAGAGGACATGATTCAATATTTTTAGTTGTGGACAAATTTTCAAAGATGGTGCATTTCATACCTTGTAAGAAAACAAATGATGCAGTGCATGTAGCTAACCTATTTTTCAAGGAGATTGTGAGATTGCATGGATTACCTAAGAGCATAATTTCAGACAGAGACACCAGATTTCTTGGATATTTTTGGAAGACACTTTGGAAAAAGATGAAGAGAGATTTGAAGTTCAGTTCAACATTTCATCCACAGACTGATGGACAAATAGAGGCAGTGAATAGGAGTTTGGGAAACTTGTTGAGATGTTTGGTTGGAGAGAAAGCAGGAAGTTGGGATTTGATTCTTTCACAAGCAGAGTTTGCATACAACAATTCAGTAAATAGGAGTACTGGAAGAACACCTTTTGAGATTGTTATCAGAGTAAACCCTAGAGGAATTGCAGAGTTGAGAGATATCAGTACGACATATAAGAGAAGTGTAGAAGCAAAAGAATTTGTAGAACATATGGAGATAGTGCATAATCAGGTAAAGAAGCATTTGAAGGATATGAACAACAAATATAAAAAACAAGTAGATGAGAAGAGAAGATATAAGGAATTTGTAGTTGGAGATGAAGTGATGGTGTACTTGAGAAAAGAAAGATTTCCAGTTGGGACATATAACAAGTTGAAGATGAAGAAGTTTGGACCTTGTAGGATACTTAGAAAATTTGATTCAAGAAATGCATATGAAGTGGAACTACCGAAGACATTGGGTATATCACCTATTTTCAACAATGCAGACCTATATCAGTATCATGAAGTAGAGTTCAGTGACAATATGGCAGCAAACTTAAGAAACAGTTACCACAACAAGCACCGGAGCAGATTGAAGACATTTTGGACAACAGAGTTGGATGCAACACCAAAGGAAGACAATAAAAAGAATACATTGTGAAATGGAAAGGCAGACTGAAAGAAGATTCATCATGGATTTATCAGGTTGAGGTGGACCGTCTTGGTTTTCCTCTAGCCTAGAAGCAAAGTGAGGGACTCACTTTTTCAATAACCCTAGATGTCTGATGCAAGAGTATCCTTGGTTCAAGAGCAATCTTGCATCAACCAAAAACATTTACATTTCAATTTTTTTGCAGTTTGGTTTGTTTCCTTTCATTTTTTCAGTTTAGTTCAGGTAGTTTAGTCAGTAGTAGTTTCTGTATTTTGGGACTTGCATTCTACCACAGTTGCATTTCAGACCTTGTGGAGCTGGACTTAGTATCTAGAGACATTCATGCACAACATACCCGAATCTCAGAGCATTTGGATCAAGTACCAGAAAGTTATCACTATCAGAAGATCATCTGTTTTCTCAGAGCAGAGCATCCTGACAGTCTCAAACAAACAGCTAGAGGAGAAGACCTACGGAGCATTTCACAACCTTTGAAGCTTAATGGCACATCATTCCATGTTGTTTGGTTCATGGCCAACCTTCCCCGAGATCCGTACATCATTCCATTCATATACGGAGGAGTTGTACTCATTTAGGGCCGACCTGTCCATGTACACACGTTACAACTCTTCATTAGAGTTTGTGATCTTCCTTGGCCGACGCGGAGGAATATTTTGTACTAGATATGATATACAATGATGTAATAGATGCCTAGGAAAGTAGTGTTTCACATAGCGATAGTTTGATAGTTTGGATTCTTTGTGAAGGAGCTTCAAATCTATATCTTGTGCATATTTTAATATTCTGTAGTCAGGCCTTTGAGCCCTAATTGTAAGCCTGCATGTTGCTGGCCAATTTGTATTTGAATTCTATGATATACTGAATGACTGAATATGCATTTGTTTCATATCTTTGAGTTATTTTGATTGTGTTTACTCTTGATGCACAGCCTGCACAGTTCATTCTATGAACCCTCCTACCATGACATCACAGTTTTCCTCTGCTCTTTCTTATCGCCATACCGCAAGCCTCACTTGAGGCCACCACAGAGGCACGGTGTACTATTTTCCTTTGCTCCTTCTTACCACATTACCACTAGTTATTCTCTTGACTGCCATGGGACCGCGGTAAAGTATCATATGCCACTTAAATTTATACCACCAGCCCGCCACTTCATTTTGAGACCGTTGTGGGGTTGCAGTAATCGATCTCTGCATACTGCAATGCCGCAAGTGCAATCTCTTCATGCTGCGGGATAGCGATAACGGCTCCCTTGTTATCCTTGGTTCTTGCACATCCGCCAAGACCTTTTGAGTGACCTGCGGGACTATGATGAGAGACAAAAACACATCAATGGTCAAAATACAAATATCTTTCACATGGACTTGGTATGGGGTGCTTATGAATGACTCCTAGAATAATTTTAAAAGAAATATGGATCCCTAAGATGGATTTATGAAAGGAAATTTGCATGGATTTATGGATTTATTAAATGTATGAAGGTATCTTTATTGTAGGTTATTTTCCCTATATTATTTATTCTTGGTTTGAACTCCTTGATTTTGTGGTTTTTTGTTAGGACCCAGAGCTTTCATATGCAGGACCACCTACAAGGTGCCAAAGCAATCATCTAGATCATGACTTAGGAGCTGGTTAGTATTCATTGAGTGGTATAATGGTGGTTGAACTATCTTGGTCTATACAACTAAGAGATGTACTTGTGTGCTTTGTAGTTTGTTTGTTTAATTTTTTGATGCTTAGAAAAACATCATAAATAGATAGGATGATATTTTTTGTAATTTATTTCTTCAATCACTTGTCATAGGTCTAGTTGGAGGTAGCAGAGCTGGTGGAATGGAGGGTGTACCTTATCCGCCTATTTATTCAAGAAGAAATGTTGCAAGTTCCACTTCGGATCACCAAAGCCTTCACAAAAACATATGCACAAAATTCAATAATGAAGAATTTATGCACAAATTCTCTTTTGAATGATGCACAAAGCCTCCACCGCAACACTGCACTATTGCTGGGCCTTGCGGTGATGCAAGTGATTCTTACATCACTACAAGGCCCAACTGCACTATTGCTGGGCCTTTCGGTGATGCAGGTGATTCCTGCATCACTGCAAGGCCCAACAACAAACTATGCGGTGTTGCGGTGGAGACTTTGTGCATCATTCAAAAGAGAATTTGTGCATAAATTCTTCATTATTGAATTTTGTGCAGAAATTTTTATGAAGGCTTTGGTGATCCAAAGTGGAACTTGCAACTACAATATTTGATAAAAATCTACTTCCAAATATGCTTTTGATGGATGTTCATATCCTCATCCAAAGCTCCAATTCACACATAGGCAGGAAGCACACTTTCAAAGGTTGAGGAGTTGGGCTTTACACCCACTAGTTGCATTTTCTTAAAATTTTCTAAGGACTTTTCAGAAAAAACCCATTTTAAACATATCCTTTAATCACGACATTCCATGATATCACATTTCTTTGAGGCATTTTTTGAAACAGTTCGCTTGCCTTGTCTATGCTTCCACATTTTCATGTATGTCTAGCAGGGCACTTGTAACTACAACATATGACAAAAAAATCCCTGCTGTTATGCTTTGATGGATGTCCCTTCATAATTAATGGATATCTGATGTAGTGCACATTATTATAGTACAGACCTATTTTTCATATCGTTTCATTTAGCATCACCAATATTCTCCACAAGAACATTGTCCCTATTTAAAATGATAGAAATGGTTCATGTCTCTTAGAACAATTGCTCTTGCAACAATCTTGGAGATGAATTTAGATGCAGTGTGAAAATCAAAACATACTCAAAGGTTCTTAACAACTCTAATGGTTGTACCAGGGGCCAAGTTTAACAAACCAAATGCAATTGCTAACTTTTCGCTATGGTGGTAGATAAATGATTCTTTTTTCTTCTATTCCACAACATTAAGTAAAAGTCTTGAATCTGGAAATACCCTACTGCCTTCATTTGTCAAGCCAATTTCTCCAATTTTGCATAGCTCTCCCATGTTTGTGGATGTGATCTATCTCCTACACAAAAAAGCATGTACCATTTTATGCCCTTCAATCCAACTACATGCAGGTATCTTTTTAATTCCTCTATCTTTCATCAATCTCCTTACTATTTGAACCTCACCACATCTGCCCATTTCTGCATAGATGTTATAGAGAAGAATATAAGTTGCAGCATTTTTAGGATCCAACTAAAAAAGCAGTGTTGCTAGAATACTCAGCCTACATTCAAATTCTGAATTCTAGGAAATTATATACAGTAAATAGATTGATGGCTGTTTGGATAGTGAAATTATTAGCTTTCTTAGAAATTAATTGAAATATCTTGTCCTTAAATATCTAGAAGGATTATTTTAATTAAAGAGGATTTTGTGGTTATTTTTGTAATAATGATTAACAATGATTTTACAGTGTAGCTAGCTTGCTATTTTCATTCAAGATACAAGTCATCAAAGTCAAGCACATACCAAGAAGATGGTACTCTAATTCAAACCCTCAACCTCACTTAGTTTAGTATGCTTACATGGGGATACTAGGGAAGTTGCTAAACAATTAATATATATCATTTGTTGTTTGTGAAGGAGATCCTGTGAGATCCAATATGGCAGTGGATCAATATCCAGTTTCTTAAGTAAATATGATGTCACAGTTGGGAAATTTGTTGTGAAACATCAGGTTAGTAATTTTTGGATGTTAAGGCTTCCCAGTTGGATATCAAAGATCTTTTCTCATCAACTTAATTTGGAATTTATGTATAATAATGGATTCTTTCATGGTGCAAGTCTTTACTGAGACAGAACATGAACTAGGGTTGACAATTTTTTTTGAATCAGTAAGGATGCTTAGAGCATCATAATATATTAGTATTAATAAAAACATTTTTACATATTACAAAAAAGGCCCTTCCTGGCCAAAAAGATAACATAACAGAGCATTTTAACTAAGAGCCCTGAATAGAGCTACAGATCTAAAAGGCCTTTTTTGGACAAAAAGGAAACCAAAGTTACAGCGAAGCTAAAAACTTAAAACAAAAAGAGTGGTTCACATGCTGTCCATATTTAAATCTGCAACCCTAAAGCCATGAACCCCCAGTTGGATTCTCTGCAGAAAGGAATGTGTCATCATTGGTGAAGGGAACTACCAGTGGTTGGAAATGACAAGAAGATCCATGAATTGAATACTTCCTCTATCCTTTCCCTCTTGGACCTTCCAAATGCAGAATTGTGAACCCGCAGTGAATTATCAAAGAGCTCTCTGTTACCTGATTGCAAACTTGAAATCATCACTTGATAAACATAGTTAAAATTGGGTTTATTAATGATATCTTCATGGAGGAAGAGTCCCCCTACCAAGGCTAAGCCATCATGGAGATTATAAGTAGCAAAATCTTCAAATAGCTTGACATCTGGGACTAGATAGTCATGAACAAACATTGATGCTATCCTTTTAACCTTATCAACTTGATGAAATAAGTCCATCGCATTTGAGAGAAAATGAGATACTAGATGCAAAACATAACATTCCCTGGATTGCACCAAAAAATCTCTATCACATACATCTATCAAAGCATCCTCCACCGGCTCTTCATCGAGCAGTTTGGAGGCCCTAGCCATGAAATATTAGTTGATGCGTCCGTGCATTGGTTGTTCCCATGGTTGAATAAGCAAATGAAGTCGACAATTGTGGAGATAAATAAACATTGCAGATAAATAGCAAGAGCAAAATGAAGAGGCAAGAATGAAATAATGACACAGATACCATTGTCTCTTGCATAAAAAGAGGATCGCATGAGCCAACATAATGAAATGAAGTCATTCAAGCCGGAGGGGAAATAAAAGAAAGCCAGATGAGATCCAAATGTGGATTATATTGCTTAGCTCACAACACTCGTCTTACAAAGCATTCAATGAATATAATCAAAGAGACATGTGCGAAGCGAACAATTAATGCCAGATGGAAATTTACATAGATTGCAAGCTTCAAAATGACTAAATATACTACTAATTGACTTCAATTAATAATTAAATTGAGTAAATATACTACCAATTGACAGAAATCAGTGAACAATTGTAGAAACCCAAAATTGTCCCCAAATTTGTCCATGTCTTGCAGCACCTAGTCAAATACATTTTTTAGACATCTTGTACCATTTTGTCCTAATCCCACTCTTAATCCCACTTAATCTATTAGCTAGTTAATTAAATAAATTTTATTTATTTAATTAAAATTTTATCTTAATCCTATCCTAATCCCACTATCCAATTAATTAAATAAATTTTATTCATTTAATTAATTTTTCAGCTAATATCCCAACTAATTCAAATAAAATATTTGAATTAGGTCCTCGCCTTTCATCACATTCCAACACTTGTCCACCTCTCAATTGAATCATGTGTGGTAGTACAATTTTCATTTAATATCCTTTTTATGTACACAATCACACATAAACTTATTAAATAAGAGTTTTTGTGTACATGGTCACACATGAGCTTTATTCTCCTTCTTACACTTGTCACATGACTACAACTCCCTTAAAGAGTGGGAATAACTAATCAATCCTAGCCGTCCACATCGTTCAATTAGTCTTTCAAACTCAACCATCCATTTGAACTAATCCTTGCCTATAAATAAAGCCATCTAAAAGCCATTTGAGAATACACATTTCATGCATCCTTATGCTATCAAAATCATTCTTCAATCTTCTCATCTATTATCATCTATCTTCAATCTATCATCTTCATCCTATGCTAATGTTATGCTGCTGAATTGAGTAACCAACATATCAAATCAATCAAACAATTCATCTTGCATGCATCCATCATTGCATCTATCTGAGGTATTGAAGGTTTTGATTGAGGTAATGTATTGTATTGTTTTATCATTTTCAATTTATCCAAATTTTTCGATCATATTTTGGTGAACCCGACGTGAACATGCCCAATTGGATCTAATCATTAGTTTTTGTAGGTTTATGCACTTTGATTTGTAGGTTGAAGATATTTTATATTGCTGATTTTGTTTGTTTAGGACCAGATTTGTTGCAGAGGGTTTTTTGTTTTACACATGCCATGGAAAAAGGAGATCTTGGATTCATTGGAAAGAGGACTTCGTGACCTTTCCGAAAAGTGGTTACATTAAAGATTTAGCTCAATATTGAAGGAGTTATGCCGATTTGAAGTTAACCCTTCGATTTTGATTTTTCAAAACTTTTTGACGCGCGACTTTAAAAAAAAAATCACATCTTCCAATCTAGCTAACCAAATCACATTCTGTTTTTTGCAGGTGGTTAGAAATATATAAATCCATTTTTATATATCATTATTTTTCAGATCTATGGTACAAATAGATTTTTTGTCAATTTTTTTTTCAAACCCTAGTTTATGACATAACTTTTGCATATGGAGTCCAATTTGAGCAAATTTTTTATTGATATTGATTAGAAAATCATAAGGGATCTCATAGTCATATCTATTTTACTATTGGATGACATTATTTGCTAATTTTTTGCAGGGTTTATTTTTCAATCTTAACACTCTTTTATTGAAAACTTCAATTGAGCATAACTTGAGCAAATTTAATTGGATTTCGATGATTTTTTTTTGAAACTGCATGAAATTTCCTGAATTTTCTGTTTATGCAATCCATTCATCTAGATCAAGTAATTTTCATCAATTTTTTTAGATTTTATCTTTTTTTCACATAACGGTCTTCTATGCAAGTTTACTTGTTTTATTTATTTATTTTGTGACTTGTAGGTGAATCAAAGGAGCTGGAGCAGCGTTTGGATCAGTCACAACAACTTAGAAAATAAAAATAATCAGGTGCACACATTCTATCTTTCATCTCTTAATCATTGTTTGTCTCACATTTCGATTTGGGCTTAAAACAAAAATTGCTTGCAATCACATCATTGAAATTGGGCTTAAAACGAACAAGTGTCTTCTATCACATTTGGATTTGGATATAAAAAGAACAAGTGCTTGAATTGTCTTCCTCACATTTAATTTTTCTAAGGGTCAATTAACAAGTGCGAGTGTGAATAAAGTGATAGCTCACTTGGTTTGCTTTTGTTTACCCTATCTAGGAGGCCTTCTTAGAGACACACCACTCCAAAGGATGACATCAACTGAGGCTAAATCAAAAGACACCCTCCTTTGGGAGTTGGAATCTTGTCACTCTTAGCTATGTCCCAAAGAACTTTATACCTTTGGGAAGTGAAGGTGAAGGGTGGGTTACCCCTTTCTCCCAGCTGTGGCATGGTTTCGCTTTCATTGCACCCTTAATCAACCTTGTGCAATCTAGCTTAAGACATAATTGGCCATACCCACTTGACTAGTCTTAGGGCTTGTTGATGTGTCTTCAAGTGTGTGCTTAATCATCACATTCTTCATATTTCAAATTTAAAATTGCTTATGTGTCTTGCATGAGTGATTCAGGTGTGTATATGTACAATTATTTGTTTGAACATTGCCAAATCAAGCTATAAACACCAAACACATAAACAAGTCATCCTACACATCATATCCAACTCAATTTCATCCACATCATCTAATCTTGTCATTCCACATCATATCCTAATCATATCCAAATCAATTTCATCCTAAACATATCCTAGTCACATCCATACACATTCCTAATCATTACACATCATCCAATCATAGCCCAACCAATTTCATCCTAATCACTTCATCCTAACCATTACCCAATCACTTCATCCTAATCATCAAATCATCATCCAAAACAATCCACATAATCATCCAAATCATAATCAAGCACTTTCCAAAAGGGTCTTAATCCTAAACACATTTGAAACACCATGCCAACATTAGAAGACCTAGCACAAGACCTCATTCACCTACTTCACCAAGCTCGAGCAAGACAATCATCTCTAAGCCAACAAACCATTCAAGACGTCAATGTCATGATCTAAAAATTTCAAATAATCCAATCACCTCAAATGCGACAACTCATAGCACAAGCACAACACCTCATGGCCACTTGTCAAGACCAACAAGCACATCATCCTCTATCTACTCAACATCAACCAATGCCACCCCAACCTTACATGTCATCACCATCCATTTCATATCAATCTCATCCATCCACATGTCACATCAATCCTTCATCAACCTATCACACCTCTTCCAATGTCAACCCTTATCCATATCAATTCATATCACAACAACCATTATCCTATGTAAACCTTCCATCATCATCACATCAACACATTCAACTACAATAACATCAACCAATCCAACAATTCCAACCATCACATCAACACATTCAACCACAACAACAACCAATCCAACAATTTCAACCATCACATCAACACATTCATCAACAACAACAACAACAAGTCATACCACAACAAGTCCAAACACCATCCCAACCTCAACAAATTCCACATCAATCCTATGTGTCATTCATCCAACCTAATCCATCCACTTATCATGTCCATGCCACATCAACCTATCCATACACTCCACATCAAGACCAAGAAGCATCGTTAGATCTAAGTCCACATTTGCAACAAGAAGCACATCCAAGTCCAAGTGGCCCTTTGTACATAAACCAAGTGAGTCTAAGTCACCCTATGCATGACTTAATTACCTTTGACAAGGGAGATACCAATCTAGCCAATGCATCATATGAGTCATCTGCACCATCCAATCACATACCAACATATGAGCCAACTAATCCTATCCCAACACCATCATGTGATCCAAATCCTAGTCCATTGGTCCATCAACCTTCATCACCTTCATCCCCATGTTCCACTAACCCTTCATTAAAAGATTCCATGGAGATACTTATTGGTCCAAGCAAATTTAATTGAGCTATTACCGCTAAGATCATATTCTCCACCTCTCTTTAAACCCCATTGGTATAACGATGATGAATATTGTACATACCATAGATGTAAGGGTCATGCCATATCCACTTGTACACAGTTTAAAAGATTGGTCAAGAACCTAGAAGATTGTGGTAAGATTGTATTAGATAAAACCAATCTATCTAATTCCATTATTCTTCCATCTAGCCCAAATCCCAATCCATCCAATCCTATTATCCATCCAATTAGCCCTCAACCTAATCATGATCATAAGCCTACAACACTATCCACCTGTAGATTAGATAATGCAAACAATGTAAAATGCTAACTAAATACAATAAATACAAAGTTATACCTCACATGCACAACCCAATCCCATCAAGGGAGGAAGGAGTCTTTGCACCCAAAACAAGCTCCTAAGACCAAGATGATCCCTAGACAATGGATTCCAATGTGAAATGCTATTCAAATTGTGCAACTCACTATCCTAGCTCAAGAGTGATTTTGGCATTATGACTTTGCATAAGCTTGGATGATGACAATGGCTTGTGAGAGGTTCTATTTGAATAACATTTCACATTGGAATCCATTGTCTAGGGATCATCTTGGTCTTATGAGCTTGTTTTGGGTGCAAAGGCTCCTTCCTCCCTTGATGGGATTGGGTTGTGCATGTGAGGTATAACTTTGTATTTATTGTATTTAGTTAGCATTTTACCTTGTTTGCATTATCTAATCTACATTGGCACGCTCGGTGGGATAGCAGGTTCTTGTGCAGCAGGTTCCTATTGAGTAGGTTCAGGTGGGGTTAGGGCGATAGGCTAGAGGACCTCGGCGGCGCGGGGGACACCTGCCTCCACCACAGATAGTGCAACAACAGGTTGGTAGGCATGATGCAGAGGCAGGGACGTCAGGGACATCTGTGGGGGCTTTCACAGAGGCCAGTAGGTGAATGGAGTACTATAGGGGGCTGTATTATGCAGCCGTGCCAGCAGAGTAGCGAGCACTGAGCTACAACCAGGTAAGTGGATCGAGGGCATCAAGATCTCATAGATCGAGGTCTATTCAGTCCATTCAGTAGATGATGCCGCCTCCCTCACACGTGCCCCAACAGGTTCCTCAGGTGCAGTCACAGCCACCGCCGCAGCCACAGCCGCCGACAGGATCACAGACTCAACCAGGATCAGAGTCTCCCACTCCATCAGAGAGGGGATCCTCTATGTGAGGTATATCATGATAGCCTTTGGAGGCATTTTGTATCAAGACACTTTATTTTTTGATGTATATATGAGTGATGTACACTTTGTGCGGTATTTTTATGTGATATGATGCATTCTGGTGGTCTATGATGCTATGGATTATGATGTTCTATGATGATTATATCTATGTGATGGATGCAGTTATGTTTATGTGATGATGTTTTTGATTTCATGGATGCATGTAGGATGGAAATGCATGTTTATGTATGAAAATATGCATATGCAGGTTAGGTGTTTATTAAATGCATTGATATGACGATGTAATGTGACTAAATGGTTTGTGAGATGATATGTATAATGTGCAACTAAATGATTCTAGAATGAACCTAATTATTATGCAAACTTAAATGGATTAAAATGGACCTAAGTGACATGTGATTTGAGATGGTTTAAATGAATCTTTTTGATATGCAATCTAAATGACATGTGATTTTAGATGGTTTCTTAATGCACCTAAATGATATGTGAAATGGATTAAAATGAATCTACTATGATATGCAATGATGGATGATATGCACCTAATTGGATTAAAATGAATCTAAAATGACATGCAAATTGGATGGATTAAAATGTACCTAAATGAATCTAAAATGACATGCAAATTGGATTAATTAAAATGCACCTAAATGAATCTAAAATGACTACAAATTGGATTAATTAAAATGCACCTAAACGAATCTAAAATGACATGCAAATTGGATTAATTAAAATGCACCTAAATGGATATGCAATTAAATGATCATGACATGTAGCTAAATGATATGCTTAGATGCAGTTTAGGTGATAGGTGGTATGCAAACTAGGTGATGGGTGAGGTGATCCAGTCCTGATACACATGATGTTCTTTGTGTTGACCCTGAGTGGTGAGGCTGTGGGAAAGGGGTTTAGGTGGGGAGAGGATAGGGGTGCATGGATGGGTATGGGTAGGATTGGGAGTGTCTAGAGACTAGGGGGGTGGGGAGGTGAGAGGGTTGTTAGGTTGTAAGACACCACGTCATTTGAGGGGAGATGTATTTTGGTTCAAGATGTGTTGAGTGGAAATACGGTGGGGGAATGGGATTAGTGAGGGGATTAGAGTGGGGGGAAAATGATTATCAAATCTAGGCCAGGATGTGAGTGTTGACTGAGTGGTTAGGATGGTGATTTTGAGCTAGTAAGAGTAGTTGCACAAGATTAATTGAGAGCATTTCTTAGTTTAATGTAGCAATGTAGGATACAATTCACAAATGTATGAAATGACCTAGGTGATGATGTATACCCTGTGATTGCATGGACTAGACCCACAAACAATAGGTTGATTTCATGCATGCCCAAGGTAGTATAATCTTGTCTAGTCGAGGAAGGGGACTCATAGCGATGAGTGCGAATAATGCATAAAAGGTTTTGATGCTTGTATATGCAAATAGGACACATCATGCTAGAACCGAACCGGACTTCAAGATATGAATACTATTCTTGGAGTAATAAAACCAACCCACAAGCACAGCATGCAGAAACAATGACGATGTCTACTCCAGGTACTATCCGCTACATACCATGATATAATGAGATCAAGGTAGCTTTGGAGATGACTTAGAGCAAGACAAAAAGATAAAAATCAATAAGCAAAAAGACCAACGAAAAGATACAAATAGCCTTTGTGTGCTCTTGCCAAGAGACGTGATGGTAGAATGATAGATTGTTGTCCATTGTAGGAAAGATATATCCTAGGACACAGATCTGTTGGTGTTGATTAGAGAATTTTTGGAAGATGGGCAAAAGAACAGTCTGGCCATGTGTAGGATTATGGTTGGTATGTTGATTGATGATTTTGGTGTTGGGGAACCTGTTTGGAGAGTATACATAGCTTGTGTATCATTTATGAGCCCTAGAAAGCTCAGTAAAAGGGGGGACCATCCAACGGGGTGGATGGGTGCATCTTAGGTACCTGAGTACTGGAAACATCCTTCGTATTCCAGACTACCTACATACCCTGTGTCCACGGGATCAAGGTACTTTTAAGATGTGGGTGAAATGAATATGTAGTTCAGGCAAGACTTGATGATGTGGGAATGGTTTAGGATGGGTTTGATGTGATGAAGATTGATGAATGTTTGATGATCGTGATGAGATGTGTTATTTTTGGGGTTTTCTGCATTTTCTATTGTTTTTGTATTTTATGATTTTATATGTACAAAGGGAGCTTACAAAGATCCTCGTTCCAGGGGTTGGCCTTGGGATGGGATAGGATGGGCTGGGTGATAGGACTTGATGTTTCAGAATTCCAAGCCATGGGATCCATGAGATATGGAGTGATGCGACAGAAGAGGATTTATTAGATGGTATAACCGGCCACTACGCATGGCGCCTGAAATAGGTTTTCACCATGTTACTTATCCAAGGGCTCACCGAAGTGATTTTCACCATTGGAAGTTTTTATTGCACTGATTTTTTCTTGATTTTCTGATTTTTTTGGTGTTTTTGATTTTTTGATTTTTTTTGATTTTTTTGACTTGGGGTATCAGATGGGTTATGCATAGAATTTTTTGAGATGCAAGATATTCATTGGCTCATCTAGAGGCTACCCCTCAGGTGTTGCTAGCTGATAGGCTCCTGATCCATAATCAGCGGTGACAACATAAGGTCCTAGCCAATTGGGTTCAAACTTTCCTTGCTTCAAACGCTCTTGCAGGTTCTTCTGATTTTCCATTAGGACAAGGTCACCTACCTCCAATTTTCTGTGTCTGATCTTTTTGTTGTAGCTTCTTTTGAGGCAGTTTTGGTATGCCTATAAGTGATTCAATGCATTTAGGCGTTTCTCATCCAGTAGTTCTAGTTGATGCAACCTTGCAACGCGGTAGTCCTCATCAGAGATAATGTTGTGCAAGGACACTCAGAGAGATGGGAGCTCGACCTCTATAGGTAAAATGGCTTCAGATCCAAATACTAGTGAGAATGGGGTGGCTCTTGTAGGAGTGCGAATGCTTGTGCGGTAGGCCCATAGGGTGGGGTTGAGTTGGAGGTGCTAGTCACGGCCAGCTTCATTGACTGTCTTCTTGAGAATGTAGAGGATGGTTTTGTTAGAAGCCTCTGCTTGACCATTTCCTTGAGGGTAATATGGTGTAGAGAAGCGGTGTTTGATGTCAAATTTTTCACACAGGGTGCGAACTTCTTGGTTTTTGAAGGGCTTTCCATTGTCAGTGATGATGGAATGGGGAATACCATATCGGCAGATGATAGAGTGGAGGATGAATTTTGAGATTTGGATACCTGTGGTGAAGGTGAGTGGTATTGCTTCCACCCACTTTGTGAAGTATTCGGTAGCAGTGATAATGAACTTATGGCCATTAGAGGATGGAGGATGTATTTTTCCTATGAGGTCGAGTCCCCACTGTGAGAAAGGCCATGGCATTGTGATTGGTTGCAGCTCCTGTGCTGGTGCATGGATGAGGTTGCTGTGCTATTGGCATGGGAGGCATTTCTTGATAAACTTGTGGGAATCTTGTTCCATTGTGGGCCAATAATATCCGGTCCTGAGGATCTTTTTAGAAAGGGTGGATCCACTTGAATGCGCCCCACTGATGCCTACATGTACCTCTTCCAAGGCTACTTCGGCTTCCCTAGAGTTTAAACATCATAGAAGCGTACCATCAAGACTCCTTTTGTATAATGTATCGCCTACAAGGATGAAACGAGAGGCTCGACAGATGAATGATTTTTTGTGTGAGGTGGACAGATTAGGGGGGAGGATGTTGTCGTGGAGGTACATATATGTTTCTTGGTACCACGGGGACAAGGGACCAACGATTTCGCACACTAGTTCAAATTGAGGAACATCGTATGCTGGGATGGGGAGTTCTTCAATTAGGAACTCTCATTTCTTGCTGTCTTTCTTCATGTCTACCAGAGATCCGATAGTTGCCATGGTATTTGCTGCTTTGTTATTGAGTCTTGGGATTTGCTCGAAATGGATGTATTCGAAGTAGTCTTTGAAATCATCAACCATCTTTTTGTAGGGAAGGAGCTTGTCGTCCTTGGTTTTGTATTCATTATTGACCTGCCTGATGACCAGTTGAGAGTCGCCGTACACCAGTAGCTTTTCAAATTTCCATTGGATGGCAATGCAGAGACCTGTGATGAGGGCCTCATACTCTGCTACATTGTTGGTGCATGGAAATGTGATTTTGAAGGATTTAGGGATTGTGTCGCCTTGGGGGGTAACAAACAAGATGCTTGCCCCCGAGCCTCTGTGAGTGTAGGACCCATCAAAATATATCTTCCATGTGTCTGTGGCTGGCGTGATTGTTAGGATAGCTTCGTCAGGAAATTCTGCTATTGTAGGATGCTCTGCTGGTATAGGTGCTTCAGCCAGCTGATCTGCTATTACTTGCCCTTTGATGGCCTTTCTCTCAGTGTATTCTATATCAAACTCTGTGAGAATCATGACCCATTTAGCCATTCTGCCAGTAAGACTAGCTCTGTTGAAGAGGTACTTCAGTGGGTCGATCTTAGCAATGAGCTTGGTCTTGTGATTGAGCATATAGTGTCTTAACTTTTGGGATGTAAAGATAAGGGCTAGACATGCTCGTTTAATTTGTGTGTAATTGAGCTCATACGAGATCAAAGTGCGGCTGATATAGTAAATGGCTCTTTCTTTCCCCTACTCATCGAGTTGTGCTAGCAAGGCTTCGATGGTTGTCTCTGTTGTGGAGATGTAAAGCAGGAGGGGTTCACCTTGCCTTGGTAGAGTTAGCACAGGAGGATTAGCCAAGTATTCTTTTAGTCGGTCGAAGGCGTCCTGACACTGGGTGTTCCAAGTGAAAGTTATGTCTTTTCGGAGTAGATGCCGGAATGGTTGGCACTTATCAGCAAGTAGAGGCACTTATTAGTAATTTGTGGCATGGAAGGGTTTATGGTAGTTGTGGTAGTAGAGGTGATGACGAGTTGGGAGATGGTAGGGTTAGCGATACATGTGGGAATTGTAGATGTGGTAGCAGTTGAAGTTGTGGAGGTGGTAGATACGGTAGGTGTTAATGTTTGAGATATGGTGGGTTGGGTATGTGATGTAGATGCTTGGGTATTTGATGGGGTAGGGACAATTGTAGCGGTGGATGGTTATGATGATGTTGTGATGGGGGGGAGTTGAGCACCAATTTTAAGAAGATGATCAAGATATCTACTTGGGTCCGACCTTAGGATTTTATCAAGGAGGTCCATGTTATCAGCGTCTTGCATGAAGCTTAAGACATCTAGATCATCTTGGGAAGTAATGGGGACCTTTTGTGTTGGTGGTGGTGGGGGGGTGATGGTTATGTTTGTCGTAAGTAACTGAAGGGATTTTCATTAGGACCATATGGGGGAAGGTAAGAGTATGTAGGTGGGTTACGTGTTTGATAGATGGGTATGTTGCTATTATCGGTATTAGGCATGCCAAATTGCCAATGTTATGCCATTTCTTGGCTCTTTTTGTTTGTAGCGTGAAGGAGCATATGCTCTTCCCTCGCACCATTTTGGTGACCTTGGGAATCAAAAGCTCATCACAAAACTTGCAAAAATCACACCCCATTTTAATCTAAAGATCTAAAATTGAACCATGTTTAGTGTGATGCAATCATAGAAGATACGTATGCTCTCCCCTTGCATTTTTGTATGAACTTGGGGATCAAAAGTGTTTTCATGATTGTATTGCTTTTGTAAACCTTAGAGGGCCTGCCACCCTGCTTCGAAAGGTGGGAACAACCCAAGCAACATCAAGCTAAAGCCAAGCTCTTCCAAGCTGCTATATAAAATAAGGCGTTTGGGATGAAAGTCTCAAGTGACAGGTGTTGTTGTTTTATACCGACAACCAACCTCCCTCAAAACCCTCCAAGGCGTAACCCTTGGAGGCTGGGAGACTCCATAATGGAGAGTAGTGCTGCCGCACATATAACCACCTGAACGGATGCCCTTACTATGAACCATTGTTTAGCAAGCCAAAATCCTTCTATTTGTTGGTGCAGAAGGGAAACCTTTGAAGCAGCCTCGATTCATGTAGTTCTTAGCCAAGGTAGCAGGGACAATCTAAAGGTTTGGTGAGGAACAAGCCTTATAAGAAACCTGGATCTTGGTATGCATGAGAAGTGTGTGCAATTGTAAGGAGGAGCCGGTGCTGCCAAGATCCTGGAGCTACCTGCTTTAAATAGGCGCAGCTAGGGGATTCAACAAATACTGTCACATTCTCGCCTTAGGTTGTGAAAAGTGCTTGTTCAAAACAAAATCATACATCTTTTTTTTTAAAACAAAAGAAAAATCTTGATTGTTGTGTGATTATTGTGCTTGAATTATTTGCAACACATTGCCAAGAGACAAACCACATCATTTGATCACATTCCAAACAAAGAGAAATAAAAAATTGTCATCAAAAGGCTATCTTTTAGGACCTTGATAGACACTGCCTGGTTTTAGCGCCATCTCTGTCTGATTGTGGCACCATTTCACCTGTGGATTGGCGCTATACTCAGATTGACTTGCCTAAAATAGAGACCTAGTTAGTTGTGATCCACACCATCTGCTTTGCCATAATCCATATTCACATCCCCAAAATCCGACAACAGTCCATCCATTTTTCTCCAAATTTTCTAAAATCATACCTTCACTTTGACCGTAGAGGATTAAATCACCATCATTGTTGGACCATTTGCTATATCAAACCCATTCAAATTCATATCCACTTGTCTTCATTGATTTTTTGCATACCTTTTAGACCAAACCAAAATCTTTGTCATAAGCAAATCATTCCAAAAATCCCCAAATTCTCCCAAATCAAAACATCATCAAAATTTGTCATCCTTTTGAGCTAAAAATTCAATCTAGATTTTATCCTACACACATCATATCTTGCTTGGAAAGTCAATAGTCTACCTTCCAAGTAAAATCATTATCCCTCTTTGTGTAAGGTCATTAGTCTATCCCAAACAAAGAACAACACCCCTTTTGTGCAACCACAAATCTAGGTCCTACCTAAGCTCAATTTGTTGACTACCACAATCATCCATATCACACATCAAACAAAATCTCCTCAAAACAAACGTCATCTTTGGTCCAACATTTGTGCAAAATCAATATCGACCATCCACATCATATTTCGGTTGAAACCTCTAGAAATACATATCAATCTTCCACCACATCGCCTCTTCTACTCCACCTCATTACCACATCCATCTTTGGGTCCAACATAATCAATCAGATTCTCTAAGGTCTACATCCCCATCTCATCCTACATCTACAAATCAACTCCATATACGTGCATGCCCATCATGAGATCACAAAGTAAAAAGAACCAAGAAATGGCAGAACATTGGCAATTTGGCATGCCTAATACCGATAATAGCAACATACCCATCTATCAAACACGCAACCCACCTACATACTCTTACCTTTCCCCATATGGTCCTAATGAAAATCCCTTCAGTTACTTACGACAAACACAACCATCACCCCTCCACCACCACCAACACAAAATGTCCCCATTACTTCCCAAGATGATCTAGATGTCTTAAGCTTCACGCAAGATGCTGATAACATGGACCTCCTTGATTAAATCCTAAGGTCAGACTAAAGTAGATATCTTGATCATCTTCTCAAAATTGGTGCTCAACTCCCCCCATCATGACATCATCACAACCATCCACTGCTACAATTGTCCCTACCCCATCAAATACCCAAGCATCTACATCACATACCCAACCCACCATATCTCAAACATCAACACCTACCGTATCTACCACCTCCACAACTTCAACCACTACCACATCTACAATTCCCACATGTACCGATATCCCTACCATCTCCCAACCCGTCGTCACCTCTACTACCACAACTACCATAAACCCTTCCATGCCACAAATTACCATGGGCATACAAGGCAAGACCATGCAAGCAAGTACATCCATGAGCGTGTCCCCACCCAACCCTCAAAGCATTGCATACCTATGACAATTATTCTCACAAACACCTCGCAACACATCTAACCAATCCAATGTCCATATACCCAACGTCAGCCCATCTAATGTCACATACCCACATAATCCCAATCCCCAAATACCACCACATGTTCTCCAATAACTCTACGCGCATCAACAACATCAACCAGCAATCAACCAAAACACCAACACGCAATACCAACACCTCAATCAAACAAATCCCCAATATCAAATCCCACCCCATCTCCAACATCTCACCAACCAACAGGTGTACATACAACAACCATAGCAACCACAGGATATCACAACTGTTGTACAAGGCTTAATCCAACAGGTAGCGGACCTACAAACTGGGGGCAAATGCAAACACTATTCCTTTGAGGATATTTGCCCCTACCCATTTGATCACACATTGTACATGCCCCCTTTCCCCAAGAACTTCGAGACACCTAAATTTGACAAATACAATGGAAAGGGAGACCCTAGGGACCACCTTAGGGAGTTCTACATAGCTTGCCTAGAAGTTTCTAATAACGACACCTATCTAATGAGACTATTCCCACAAAGCCTCGGCGGTCAAGCCGCTGAATGGTTCGCACATCTCCCCCCAGGCATTAGGACTTTCCCTGAGCTTGCGGAGAAGTTTGTGAACCACTTCTACAATTTTGAGCATGAAATGTCCATGACCAACCTTTGCAACACCAAACAAAAGAATGGCGAAGCCTTCGCTTCCTTCTTGCAAAGGTGGAGAGGCTTAGCAAGCAAACTCCCATGGCCCATTCCTGAAAAACAACTCGTCACCATGTTCGTGGCCAACCTCAATCAGGAACTAGGGTTTCATCTACAAATACTTTGTGCCTCTACCTTTGAAGAGGTCATCGACAAAGGTGCCACCATCGAATGAGCCCTTATTGCCAAGGGCTCCATCAAACTGTACGACCCCAAATCCAACAACAACAACAACAACAATTACAAATCCAATAACAACACCCCCAATACCAATAACAACGCCAACACACAATCAAATGACAAATCACGTTATTGGGGGAAGAACAAGAACAATCTGAATGACGGTGTCATGGATGTGAAAGTTGTCCAACATATACAACACCAAACGCCTACGCATACGTATGCAACAAATGTCAATAACCAAGAGGCCCAACTAAACCACGCAAACCACGCAGACAATTCACACCCTTAGGGGAACTTGTCGAAGACAATAGATGTCTCAAGCAAAATTTGATCACGCTTCCACCTGTTAGACCCAGTCAAGAGAATGAACTAAAAGCCGCGTGGTACAATGAGAACGACTACTATGAATACCACCGCGTGGCGGGTCATAAAACAACTGACTACATGCAACTCAAACATTGCATCCAAGACCTTATGGAACAAAATCTAGTCAGTCTCGATTACAGCGCCCAACCATCACCAAACGCCAACCTAGGAGCTTACAAGGATCCCCTACCTAATCATAACAAAGCCTCCTCATCCAATCAAACCTACAATATCACCCTACCACCCGCATCTTACGACTCTATCGTAGGACGTATAGAAGCATCATCCCATCATGTCAACACAGTCACCATCCGTGCACAAGCACCTGATTGTGCTGTTACAACTCGCCATGGCCGTGCATCCATTCACACAGCCCCTCCCACTGAACAAACACCTGCATCCACATCTGATCCCCTACCTCCTCGCCCTACTGCACGTGCACCACCTACCCACCAATACAACCTCCTAGAACACCTAGGCAAGACACCCGCCCAAATCTCCATCCTTGAGTTGCTTTGCACATCTCCCCTTCATAAGGACGTCCTCAATAAAGTGCTCTTGCAAACACAAGTCCCTGCCAACTTGAATGTAACTCAATTCCAGGCCATGGTGGGACACATCGCCTCACCCCATCATCTCACCTTCTCAGAAAAGGACCTACCTGCCTCCAATCACATACATAACGATGCCCTGCACATTGAAGTCTGCATCCACAAGCACACCATTAAAAGAGTCTCAATAGATGGTGGTTCCGGCCTCAACATATGCACTCTAAAACTGCTAAAACATTTGGGGTACTCCGATGTGGTTGTCGACACCAGTGAGTGCATTACGATCAAAGGCTACGATGATACTGAATGGCTCTCTGAAGGTACTATCAAGCTTCCCATACAAGTGGGACCAAAAATCCTCGAAACAAAATGTCAGGTTCTAGATCTTGACCTCCCCTATAACATCCTTCTCGGCAGACCATGGATTCATGCAATGTAAGCCGTCCCATCCACCTTCCATCAATGCATCAAATTCCCCCACAATGGCACAGAAGTCACAGTCTATGCCAACTCTCGCCCCTTCCAATACTGCAATTTTTTGGAAGGCCACAACCAAACATTCTGCCCATATAATAAAGCCACCGCTGAAGCCAAACCAACAACATCAAACTCATATATCGACCCCGCAAACATCGCTTCCACTTCATCCCAAGCAACTCCACCACCCGAGGTCCAGATCAAGCTATCCGACATGGGATGTGGGGAATATGACCTACACGACACTTTTTGTGTGGGCACATTACCCAATCCTAAGACATTCGGCATCCCAACAATAGAGACAGCTAATACAGTCATTATCATGTGCAAACCCTCGCCCACCTTCGAGAAGAAGCATCTCCTAGATCAAGATGTACTTGAAGATATCTCATCTTGGCTTTACAAAGATGAAGAGCCTGAGCAAGAAGCCCCCACAATCCCCATAGAAATCTACGGCAAAGGTTCTGAAATTGTTAAGAGCATGGGCTATAAAGGACAAGGCAGTATAGGCCTTCATGAATAGGGAATCGTAGAACCACTGCAAGCAACAAAGAATCCCTATACTCAAGGGTTAGGGTATGGTCAACCACAACGCATCCTCACTACCGGCGAGTGTATCATATTCGAGGTCGCTACGGCCCCCTTAGACGTCAACAATGTTAACGAAATGGGCCTTCAAGACTCCTTTAGCCATTTTGCTGACTTCTTCGACTCATCCATTTGTACCATTTACTCTGTCACCACTCTCCCTTCATCCTCCAATGACTTACCTCTGGTTTACCTTGACCTCATTGATTGGGACCAATGGGGACCTCCTATCTTCGACATTGTACCTAACGATGAGGCCATCGCCGAAATGATGGGGGTAAGAGATCACTTCCCTTTGGGAGATCATTGAGCAGGATACATAATGGAACTCCATCCAGATGCCTATTTCAAGGAGACAACCCCTACTTCCAGTCACAAAAATACAAAAAGAAAAAAATGGATCTGATGGTGAAAACCGTTCCACGGCAGTATCAGATCCCAAAATAGTAAAAATAAAAGACGTATCTCCTGGTGAAAACCTCCATGAGGCGCTAGGAGATGGAAGCATGGGCCTCCCTGAGATAGATAAAGTCTATCCAGACAGATCACCCATCTTGGTCGAACTAGCTCAGGAAATGAACCTTGGAACAGAGGAAGAGCCAAAAATCACATACAGAGTAGAATCTCTCAGCATACAGGAATAGGAGAACTTCTTGTCCTTCTTCACATGCAGGAATCACAATTTTGCGTGGACCTATGCGGACATGCCAGGACTTGATCCCGCTTTGGTGGTCCATCACCTTGCAGTACGCCTGGATGCAAAACCAGTCAAACAGAAGCTCTGAAAAATGAATCCGCAGGTGGCTTTCCTCGTCAAAGCAGAGCTCAAGAAATTACTGGATGTTGGGTTCATTCACCCAATCGATTATCCTGAATGGGTTTCAAATCTTGTACCAGTTGCTAAACTAGATGGCCGAATCTGCTGTTGTACCGATTTTAGGGATCTCAACAAGGCCTGCCTGAAAGATGACTTCCCACTACCAAACATCGACATGATAGTGGATCTCACAACAAGATATGAAATGTTATCCCTCATGGATGGTTTCTCAGGATACAATCAGATCAAAATTGCCGAAGAGGATCAACACAAAACAACCTTTATATGCCCATGGGGAACATATTGTTGGGTGGTAATGCCATTCAGCCTGAAGAATGCAGGAGCCACCTATCAAAGAGCCATGACCATCATCTTCCATGACCTCTTCCACCACATCATTGAAGGCTATGTGGATGATTTGCTAGGAAAATCAAAGACCAGAGAAGGACACTTAGATGTGCTGGCCAAAATCTTCGATAGGTTGGAGCAATACAATGTCTGTTTGAATCCAAAGAAATGCGTCTTCGGTGTCACCTCAGGTAAACTTCTGGGATACATAGTCTCGAGAAGAGGAATCGAAGTTGATCCTGCAAAGGTCAAGGCCATCACCGAGATGCCGCCTCTAAAAACACTGAAACAGCTGCGAAGCTTGCAGGGAAAACTCCAGTCTGTCTGACGATTCATTGACCAACCTGCTGCTGCGCTACTTGTGGTGGAGGTCCTCTAGCCTGTTGCCCTAACCCCACCTGAACCTGCTCAACAGGAACCTGCTGCATAGGTGCCTGCTGCCCCACCTGAACCTGCTCAACAGCAACCTGCTGTCCCACTGGGCGTGCCAATGTAGATTAGATAATGCAAACAAGGTAAAATGCTAACTAAATACAATAAATACAAAGTTATACCTCACATGCACAACCCAATCCCATAAAGGGAGGAAGGAGCCTTTGCACCCAAAACAAGCTCCTAAGACCAAGATGATCCCTAGACAATGGATTCCAATGTGAAATGCTATTCAAATTGTGCAACTCACTATCCTAGCTCAAGAGTGATTTTGGCATTATGACTTTGCATAAACTTGGATGATGATAATGGCTTGTGAGAGGTTCTATTTATAGATTTTTGGAGAGGATTTTGATCCAAGGGTGGAGATTGATTTGAGAGATCAATGGTGGAGGATTAAAGTGAAGTGGAGGGCCTAGATTTAATCTTGAATGAATGGAGGGTTAGGAATAAAAGTGATTCTTTTATTCATTTTGGGAAAAGGGATATTAAATAAGGTTGGGTGAGATGGATTATTTTGGAATAAAAGATTCATATGGGAGAATGTAAATGAATTAAAAATTCATTTGCGAAAGAGAGGAAATAAATGAGTATGGGGTTGTAAGGAGAAATAAATGTGATGTGAGATGTTTTAAAATAAAAAATTGACTTATGTGGATTTAATTCAATTTTTTATTTGGAGGATGTGGGAAAGAGTGTTAAAAAAAGTTTGACCACCCAAATAAAGGGGTTAGGATTAATTAAACATAGGTTTTATTTAATTAATCCTAAGGCTAGGATGAGGTAGGCTAGGGTAGGCAATTAAATAATAGCTATTTAATTGTTTAGGGTAGGGATAGGTCAATTATAGGCTGAATTAATTAGTTGATCATAGTTTTAACTAATTAATTGGTTTTAGTCCAAACCTTAGCCAATTGATTTAATAAATATGCAATATTTATTAAATCAATTTCCCCTTTTCCACTAAAACCAATTAATTAGTTAAAACTATGATCAACTAATTAATTCAGTTTATAATTGACCTATCCCTATCCTAAACAATTAAATAGCTATTATTTAATTGCCTACTCTAGCCTACCTCATCCTAGCCCTAGGATTAATTAAATAAAACCTATGTTTAATTAATCCTAACCCCTTCATTTGGGTGGTCAAACCTTGTTTAACACCCTTTCCCACATCCTCCAAATTAAAAATTGAATTAAATCCACATAAGTCAATTTTTTATTTTAAAACATCCCATATCACATTTATTTCTCCTTACAACCCCATACTCATTTATTTCCTCTCTTCCCCAAATAAATTTTTAATTCATTTACATTCCCCCATATGAATCTTTTATTCCAAAATAATCCATCTCACCCAACCTTATTTAATAGCCCTTTTCCCAAAATGAATAAAATAATCACTTTTATTCCTAGCCCTCCATTCATTCAAGATTAAATCTAGGCCCTCCACTTCACTTTTATCCTCCACTATTGATCTCTTAAATCAATCTCCACCCTTGGATCAAAATCCTCTCCAAAAATCTATAAATAGAACCTCTCACAAGCCATTATCATCATCCAAGTTTATGCAAAGTCATAATGCCAAAATCACTCTTGAGCTAGGATAGTGAGTTGTACAATTTGAATAGCATTTCACATTGGAATCCATTGTCTAGGGATCATCTTGGTCTTAGGAGCTTGTTTTGGGTGCAAAGGCTCCTTCCTCCCTTGATGGGATTGGGTTGTGCATGTGAGGTATAACTTTGTATTTATTGTATTTAGTTAGCATTTTACCTTGTTTGCATTATCTAATCTACACCACCATTATTATCCATCCATTATATTGTCCATCCACCCATATACTTGCAAAGGATGTGATCCAATGGCTACTAGCAAGGAATAAACTATCCCCATGTCAAACACCCATTCATGAGCCCATCCAAGAGCCCTCCATTAACATGCCTAGCCCTTCAAGTCTATCATATGACCCACAAGCCATCAAGCTTATTCACGAACTTCCTATCATAAACCCAAGTCAAGAGCCATCATGCCCTCATGAGTCATCCATCTCCATTTCCATCCAAAATCAAGAGATATGTCAAGAGCACAATCCTAAGCATGTGGAAACACCAACCCCTTGTCTAAGTCAAGATCAAATTATTTTAATGCAACCCATCCATAACATTTATCTCTTCCATGATCAAGATGATATCCATAATGAAGAACCTATTCATGAGAACCTTGATCCTATCCACCCCCCCATAATGATTCATGAGCAAGACACCCAAGACCTACATGCTCTAACTAATGAAAGTCTTGTTGACTTACTTGAGCATTCACCCCGTTTCTTGGCCTTCCTTCAAAGCAAAGAGCTTATCACCCCATCCATCCATCTTCCATCTAGCAATAATGAGAAAACTTCCACTTATCATGATGAGACACATGGCCCTCAAGAGAACATAGAAGATCAAACAAATAACTTGGATCTTAGTGAACATAATGAACATAATCAAGATCCTAATTGTCCTTCCACATCCACTATCGACCCCATTTCAAATTTACCATCATATCCTATTGGCCTATCCACCTTCATCCATGAGTGTTCCTCCTTAGGACAACAACAACCTTTATCCACTTCACCTTCTCCATCTAATAGAAAACTCAAGTCTAGTTCCCAAACCACACCTAGTCCCATAGTCTATTGCATCCTCCAAAACATGAACTATCAAGGTAAAGGCTTAGGCCTTTATGAACAAGGTATTTTGGATCCTATCCATGTCAATTTTCTCCCATGCTCATATGGGATGTTGGTAATTCCTCCATCCCTCCTAAGTCCACCACTTTCCATCACAAATCCTATCATATACCCAAAACATATGCGACCATTCCTCCTTCACCATCCTACAATTGTCAAAAGCATGTGACCATACATCTTCCACCATCCAATTTACCTCCATTACTTACAACTCCAAATATCCCTCCATCCAATTTACCACCATTGCTACCAACACATAATCACCCTATCATCCAACCCTCTTATCCGTTTATCCATAAAACCCCTAAAAATCCCAATCATGACCAGCAAATGCACACATTGTCTAAACATAAAGCTTCCACTCATTTCACCAACCCCACTTCCATCATGTCCATGGGATTCAAAAGTACAAATTTGGATGCCCCTACCTATAAATCCAAAAATCCTACCAAAAATCCTAAGGATCTTCATGCCTTAGGACATCAATACAAAGAATCAAAGCAAAAGCCATCCAAAAAGCTATCCAAACCCATAGCTCCACAAGAAAAGTCCAAAAGCAAAATGGTTGGGTCCCTAAGCAAAAATCAAGAAAGTCAAATAAGACATCCACATCACAAAAATCCCAACCATCCATTCCCATCTAAAAATTCCATTCCATTCAAAAATCTTAAGTTCCTAAATCGCACAAGCAAAGCAAAAATCATAAAATTATTAAGTCTATGTGGGTACCTAAATCACTCAATCACCCATCTCCTAAGCAAACATCACCATTGCTTCCTACACCACCTTCCAATCAAAAGCTTCAATGTTTAACATGGTGTGTGCAACCATTGGTCATGATTCCATTCCATTCCACAACATTTCCACATACCTCCATCTCTCCATCCTTCATCCATTATCCTACATATCCCCCCAATCACCTTCCTATGGTCCATGCTTTTGCATAAGTATTCCATCCACCTTCCATGCATAAGCCTTCCATAATCCATATCATAATCCACTATCTACCTAACATAATCCATTCATAACCCACATCATAATCCACTATCTTACCTACATAATCCACATCATAATCCACTAGCCTACCCTACATGATCTCATAATCCACTATCTCCCATCCTTGCATAAACCTTTCATAATCTACTATCTACCTTATCCATCTCCCCTCCACACAAACCCTTACCAACATCTCTGAGCATAAAGACCTGGTCTATGTGATGACATCCCCTCTCTAGTGGGACTATCACCTTTCATGGAACTAGAAACTTTAGTCCCTCCTATCCATTACCATGGTGAAAACCTGCTCGCAGGCGCCATGTGTAATTGTCATCCCATCGAAAAAAAGGAAAAGAAATAAAAAAAGTAAAGAGAAATCCCTTCGTCCAATGGTGAAAACCACCCTTGGTGGCACCTTGGATAAGTACCATGATGCAAACCTGGCAAAACAGGCGTCATGTGTAGGTTGATCTTCTATGTCACTTACACTTGGGGGCACATTTTCTCATCCATCTTATCATTTCCATCCTATTATTTTCCATCTTATCATTTCCTATCTTGCCATATCCTATCCTACCATCCTTATCCATTACACCCACATACCCATCCTATTAAATCCATCCATCCTCCCTTCGTCCTTTTGATCTTGATGAAGACATAGGGGCAAAATGTTGAAATATGCTTTGGATATCTCTTGATATACCTCACCCTTTCCAAACAATCCTATCATTATCCATTTATCATAAGCCTTGTCATGTAAAATCCATCATGTCATCCTTTCATCATAAATTTTTGTCATGTAAAATCCTAAGTCTACTACCTAGAATGGGGCATGTTATTCCTATACGACATAGTCATTAGAGATCACATCCTAGCTCCATTATGAGGCACACATCCATCCACTATAGCCTATCCTTGTATCCATCTATATATCATGAGTTTTCCATTCCCTATAGCCTATCCTTTTATCCATCCATCTATCATGAGCCTTCCATTACATTTACTATCGCCCATTCTTTCATCCATCCAATCCTACATTCATCCTTGCACCTAGACTTGGTTTTCTTCCTTGTCATTGGTATCTAGCACAAAGGCTACCCAAATTTTAAATCCATTGACATTCAAAATATTCCTAAAAACTCCAAAAAAATCAAAAACATTTTCAAAAATCCAAAAAAATAAAATATTCTCAAAAATCCAAAAAAATAAAAACATCTCAAAAATACAAAAACATCAAATATTCAACAAAAATCAAATCAATAAAATCCCATCACAGCATCACATCAAAATAAATCCAATCATTAATTCATCAATCCAATCACATCAATCAAATCAATCACATCACTTCAAATTCTTCAAAACATTCCAATCAAATCCAATTCATTCTTCAATCATCAATCACTCCAATCATCAAATCAAATCAAATCACATCATCAACTCAAATCATTCATCAAATCTATCAAAACAAATCCAATCAAATCATCAAACCAAGACAATCTCTCAATCAATCAAAATCACATTCAATCCAATCCATATCATCCCATCAATAACATCACATATCATCAACAATCCAATCAATCCCAATCAATCACAAACTCGATCAATCCATCCACCTTCATCATCACCATCAATAAAACAAAATCAGAACTACATCTCATCTTTATCGTTAAGTGCCTTGATCCCGTGGAAATAGGGTATGTAGGCAATTTGGGATACGAAGGAAGTACTCAGTTTTAGGCACAGGCGATAGACCTCTTCCATCTTTCATCCTTCTTCTAATCTTCACCAATCTTTATCTTTATCCATCTCTCATTTCTTCTATCATCTATCTCTCATATCATCAATAAACACCTAAAATCCAATCAATCCATCAAATTCAAATTCATCAATCATCAACTCCCATCAATCAAATCACATTCTTCAAATCCAATCTTCAATTCATAAAATTAAACCAATTCCTCAAATCAATTAAAACAATAAATCTAAATGCAAGTCCATCCTTAATCCATACCAATCAAGTTAATCAATCCTGTCAAATTATCCCATTTTAATCAATGATCTTGATCCTCATCTTGTCGTAAACCAAATCAATCAATCATCATCATCATCAATTGGATATATCGTTCCCTTATCTTTGTGTTGATCTAGGGATATATCGTTCCCCGCAATGACAACACTAGCTATCATCATCAATCAATCAATCATTGGTTTATAGCTTGACAGGGGTAGTACCTTGTTTGTTTTGTATCATTTGTGCATGCTTGCTTGTGTGTGTTATCATTTTATCTTGCATTTGTATCAAATCGGTATCATTCCAGCTAATATTCATATCTTGTGTATGTTGGAATAGATTTTTGCACTATCCTTTGCATCTAAGGTCACATCATGCCTTTTGTGCATTAGGACTTTAATGCTCTAAGTTTTCTTCCTCATACATTAGTGATTCAGAGGGAAACTCTCCCTTTCAAATCTGCAACGAATACCAACACAAAAGCCTATGCAAAAAGGCTACAAATGAAGTGAAACAACAGAAAATGGAAGAGAAATCTACAACACTTGTTTTATTTCAATAAGAAATTTCATTACATCTACATGAAGCATATGAGCTTCCTGGAATCATACATGCAACACCTACAACAAATAGATTTTTAGCATCCTGGACTCATTTCCCAACATCTGGGTCTCTCTCCCAATTTTCTTCTCCCAGCTCCAATAAAAATCCGTCACTTATTCCTTTCACTGCATTCTCATTTTTTAGAATTGTCTAAAATGGTTTTTGGGTTTCATGAAACTCCTTCCTAGCTTTCCAGAACAGGTTTAATTTCTTAATTTTGATAAGATATAAGAAAGTTATGGTCATTTTACCAAGACCAGGTCTCATAATTACGACCCCCCTCTTAGAGTTACAAATTTTAGAATTTACTAAAATAAAATTTTTGGAGTTAGGTCCACCAACCTGGGCCATAAAGATCACTTACAAGATTCCTTACACTATGACAGTTGCAATAATAAGTTCCATTAATTCCATGATTCTTGGCAGACCCACTTATGACACAATCAACCCCACTTATGACAAAAATCAGCCCCCACCAAAATAGAATTTAATGACTTTGCCTAGGAAAGATATTCTCCACTATTTGAGGCTTTTATAAATTACGGGGGCATTTTTCCACAAAAATTACATTTACCAATATGCCCAAGGAAAATTATATTTGTTGCAAATTAAAATATTATTTCTCAAGCCTATAAACCTTATTGAAAACAAACAAACAAAAATTAAAATATTTTGGTGATGCTGATTGCCAATTTGCCATGGATGCTCCTGCATCAAACTCTTGACCAAAAGAAAATCTAAGCCCTCTTGGATTGATGGTACTAATGGGTCTTCATCCTTTGAATGCTCCTCCTTGATGTCCTCTATGATTTGCCTCTTGTCCTCTTTGAAACAACTCTAATTGGTCTTCATTTTCACTTTAGGTTTTCCCAACTTCTTGTTAAGGTTCTTAGGTCTGTCAAATGGAAACAACTTAAAATAAAATGTGATTTTCTCAAAGCTCCAACATTATTGAAAAAACCAAACAAATCTAATCTCAAAGCTCCAAAATTAAAATATGTTGATGATGTAAGATTGCCATTGACCGTGAATGCTCCTGCACCATACTCCTAGAGAAAACAAAATTTAAGTCCACTTATATAAGGAATATCATCATGAAAAATATGTTTGATAGTCTTTGATTGATGTCTTGCATTTCTTGCACTCCAACTTTCTTGAAACAAAGTAATGTCCACTTCATTTTCACTCTTGGCTTTCCTACCTTCTTGCTCATGTGCTTAGGCTTGTCAAATGGAAATAACTTCTTCTCATCCGCTACTTTGGTTACCTGCACCTGAATAATGACAACTTCATTCATCAAAACAACTTGGTTAGTTCCATTACCAATAATGCATTCTTTACTTTGCTTCTCACACTCCTTTGGCGATCCCTGTATTATAACAACCAACTGCAAGAAATTGGTCTATAACGCAATAATAGCAACCCTATCAGCAACTTCATTATCAACTTTTTCAATAACATTAACAGTAATATGCCCTTCTACTTGTTCAACTTGCTCTTGAGACTCAAACAACTGAAAATGAAATGAAGGCTCATCCACAACCATGTCTACTTTGTCTTCTTCAATGCTTGATGTCAAAACAATATTCACTATTTCATTGCTTACCTCTTCCTCTATCTGAGATTACTTTTATTCTTCCTCTATTGCTGCTGCCTTTGTTTGTCTTTTTTTTCTTTGGAGAATTTTTTTGATGGGCCATGTAACCTTCTTCTTCACTGATAAATGCCAACTTTGCAACTGCTAAACTATTCTTTCCATATTTTTTTCCATCTCTTCCACAACTTGCCTTAGTTCTCTTATCTCTTTCTCAACCTCTATTTGCCTCATCTTTTCCTCTTTCCTCTTCCTCTCTTTTTCTTCTTGCTTATTCTTTTGTGAACCCCCAGCCTGAAAGTACCTTCTAAACAAATCCATCTCCTCTTCAAGTAAGTTTCTCCTTACTTCTCTTTATCTTTGCCTCACCTAGGTCTCTTTTTTTTTCTCTACCTAGTCTTTTGGCAACTAGGTTCTCTTTTCAACCTGCACAAACAAAAACCCACAAAAACTAAACTCTCTTTGGCCCAGACCTTTTGATCTCTGATACCAATCGATGTAAAGGGAAACTCTCTCATTTAAATCTACAACAAATACCAACACAAAAGCCTATGCAAGAAGGCTACAAATGAAGTGAAATAACAGAAAATGGAAGATAAATCTGCAACACTTATTTTATTTCAATAAGAAATTTTATTACATCAACATGAAGCTTATGATCTTCCTAGAATCATACATGCAACACCTGCAACAAATAGATTTTCAGCATCCTGGACTCATTTCCCAACATCTGGGTCTCTCTCCCAATTTTCTTCTCCCAGCTCCAATAAAAACCCGTCACTTATTCCTTTCACTGCATTCTAATTTTTTAGAACTTTCTAAAATGGTTTCTGGGTTTTGTGAAACTCCTTTCCATCTTTCCAAAAAATGTTTAATTTATTAATTTCAATAATATATGAGAAAGTTATGGTCATTTTACCAAGACTAGGTCTCATAATTACTACCCCCCTCTTGGAGTTACAAATTTTGGAATTTACTAAAATAAAAATTCTAGGAGTTAGGTCCACCAACCTGGGCCATAAAGACCACTTACAAGATTCCTTACACTATGATGGTTATAATAATACGTTCCATTAATTTCATGATTCTTGGCAGCCCCACTTATGACACAATCAACCCCACTTATGACAAAAATCAGCCCCCACCAAAATAGAATTTAATGCCTTTGCTTAGGAAAGATATTCTCCACTATTTGAGGCATTTATAAATTATCGGGGCATTTTTCCAAAAAAATTACATTTACCAATATGCCCAAGGAAAATTATATTTGTTGCAAATTAAAATATTATTTCCCAAGCCCATAAACCTTATTGAAAACAAACAAACAAAAATTAAAATATTTTACTGATGCTAATTGCCAATTTTCCATGGATGCTCCTGCATCAGTTAGACAAGGTTGTATTATGCTGGGGCACAAGACACATCATCACCTTGGTCCTTATACCTTGGTGCATAATGTCTAGTGCTATATCAAAGACCATGGTTGCACACCTTCATTGCAGCATAACACATCCTTCATTTCTTCTATCCATTCCCTATCTTTCATTCTTGACCAATCCATTTCATTTCAAGAGCCTACCAGTGTTTGTCCCACCTGCCTATCCTCTCGAGGGGGCATCATAATCCTACCTTTTTATTCTCATCATATCTTTCCATCCTCATCCTATTTTTTATCATCATCATCCTACCTTTTCATCCTCATCCTATTTTTTATCATCATCATCCTACCTTTTCATCATCCTCCTATCTTTCCATCATCATTCTATCTTTTCATCATCCCATCCATTTTCCTCTATCCATACCTTAACTTCTTTGAAATGATGCTACTCGACATAAAGCTCATCTCAAACATCATCTCAAAGAGGGGCAAAATGTAGACACCCAAAATTGTCCCTAAATTTGTCCATGTCTTGCAACACCTAGTCAAATACATTTTTTAGACATCTTGTACCATTTTGTCCCAATCCCACTCTTAATCCCACTTAATCCATTAGCCAATTAATTAAATAAATTTTATTTATTTAATTAAAATTTCATCTTAATCCCATCCTATCCTAATCCCACTATTCAATTAATTAAATAAATCTTATTTATTTAATTAATTTTCCAACTAATATCCCAACTAATTCAAATAAAATATTTGAATTAGGTCCTCACCTTTCATCACATTCCAACACTTGTCCACCTCTCACTTGAATCATGTGTGGTAGTACAATTTTTATTTAATATCATTTTTATGTACACAATCACACATAAACTTATTAAATAAGAGTTTTTGTGTACACAGTCACAAATGAGCTTTATTCTCCTTCTTACACTTGTCACATGACTACAACTCCCTTAAAGAGTGAGAATAACTAATCAATCCTAGCCGTCCACATCATTCAATTAGCCTTTCAATCTCAACCATCCATTTGAACTAATCCTTGCCTATAAATCAAGCCATCTACAAGCCATTTGAGAATACACATTTCATGCATCTTTATGCTATCAAAATCATTCTTCAATCTTCTCATCTATTATCATCTATATTCAATCTATCATCTTCATCTTATGCTAATTTTATATTGCTGAATTGAGTAACCAACATATCAAATCAATCAAACATATCATCTTGCATGCATCCATCATTGCATCTATCTGAGGTATTGAAGGTTTGGATTGAGGTAATGCATTGTATTATTTTATCATTTTTAATTTATCCAAATTTTTTGATCACAACAATGAATAAATATGACTAAATATATGACCAATGTTAAATCAGTGAATAAAAATGACTAAATATATGACCAAATTGATCAAAATGATGATTAAAATTAATGCCTAAATACACTACCAATGGACAGAAATCAGTGAATAAAAATGACTAAATAAGTGACCAGTTAACAACAATAAATGACTAAATTAATGACTAAATATATCAGTGAATAAAAAATGACTAAATAAGTGACCAGATTACATCAATCAATGACTAAATCAATGACTAAATATACTACCAAATCGATCAATCAAAACATTCAATAAATGACTAAAAATGGTTTAGTCATCAATTTGGTCGTGTTATAAATGACTGACAATAAACTACTAATGGTCACGTGACCATGTTTGGTCATTTATAAGTAGTTTTTAGTAGTTTTTTTAGTAATATATTTCTCTCTTATACTAGTGTATGTATTTGATTGTCATTTGATATATTTGTGTGCGATCATTTTCCGTAATTTGTCTGTTTGCTTACGATTTCATGAAATTAGGGTTTTGAGCATATTTAGGCTTAATTGAACAACAAAATCACACAATTCCAATCTTCCCCTATGTTCCAAGTGACAGGAGATCCGTAGTAGAGTTCTCTACTCGGTTGAATGTCCTTGAATGTTTAGTGGTGAAAGGAGGATCAACACAAACCATTAAAATCAATCCTCTTCATTTTTAACCCTAAACACATATTATATGAAAGCAAATTAGGCATAACATGAAAAAGGGTAGATAATGTCATGTGTCCAACTTTTACAGGTAACGTTATAGTACCCACAGATTTTCTACCAACATTATCAAAGCTGCGAATGCTAATTATGTCCAGTTTGATTAAAGATGTGTCAATCTTAATTTTGTGTAGTAGGTCATTGCCACAAACATTAAGAGCCAATCCATTGTCAATCATAACTCGCTTTATCAACTTTGTATTTATCATGGAAAGTATTATAAGTGGATCATATTTGTCTTGACTTGTCGGTATTTCATGTGGTTGAAACAAAATATCCATTTTTGTCGCATGCATACAATCTAACAGAGTTGCTACATCATTCGACTTAACAACAGGTGGTACAATCACCTTTTGTAAAGCTTCTTGGAGCATTCCATGGTATGTAGGTGATGTTTGTATTAAATTCCAAAGAGAGATCTTAGCTGGAGTAGCATGAAGCTGCTTGACAAGATCATATTCTTGACCATTTTATGAGTAAGATGGGGTGGCGAAGGGAGCATAGGTTGAGAACATGGAAGAGAGACAGGTACATGAGGTGCTTTCTTACTTTGCTTGTTATTATGGGTGTTGTATGTGTGAGCAATCACATTTTGAACACCTTGATTTATTTGAGTGATTTGTCTTGCATAGTTTAGAATATAATCCGGGGGTCGAGGTGGTTTTCGATCACCTTGAACCGTAATCATCGGTTTTAAGCAAGAAGGTGTATTAGGTGCCCACCGCACAACCATCTTAGGGATATTGCTACATTTATCAAGTAACCCCTTAGTGGGTGGAATAAGTCTATTAGTGAAGATTGAATTAACATTGTTTCCCTCTTGATTATACCCAACATCTATCCCTAAAGGATTTAATGTGAGAGACCTTTTCTCATCCACTAATGCCACATCTTGGCTAGGGAGAGCAATGGAATGAAAGAAAGGTAGGGTGTTGTTAAGAAGTTTAGGTGTTGTATCTCTAGTGAGTCTAAGGGAGTTGAATCTACAACCACTGTAGGGCTATCCAGACTCTTCTCATCTAAGGTTCTTGAACATTAAACTATAGGAAAAGTAGGATAAATTATGGAATTATCATCATCATCATCCTCATATAGTTTAGCTATTAGTTCCAAAGCATTAAGAGAACTTTCACACTCATCATTCTCAATTTCATTGTCAAATCTTCTACTACTGAAGGGTATGTATTCATGAAAGATGTGAAGTTGTCAATATCAGATACATAGTCAGGGATTTCAAATAAAGAGCATTTAAATATATCCTTGTGATACATAGCTTGTATATAAGTGAGAACATGAGGATTCATATTAAGAAATTTGTAGAAATTCTCAAAGTTTTTGATATATGCATGTAAAAATACCAAAGAGCAATGAGATGAAGATTCCATAATTAAATGTCTTGTAACATCAATGTCCAATAAGATTTAATAAGACAAGACATGCAAAGTTATAAGATACTCAACACACCCTAGATGTGTGACTATTTCACTCCTAAGCACTTGTTTGATAGAAAGCGATAAAAGGACACACCAAATTTACAACAAACACAATGGATAGGAGGAAAAGAGTACAACACAACAAGGTCCAATTGATGATTTTATGTACTTATATTGAATTCAATGAAACAACACAAATTCTGTTTGTTTACGCACCTAAAATGTTCACTTTTTTCACCTTTTCTTAATGCAAATGCGTAAAAGAAGTAGTGTTGTGGAGAAATTAATGAGGGGCAGAAAATTAAATGCTTATTATCAGTCTACTAATGCAGCAATATCTTTCACAACACACCTATAGTGCAGATCTAGAGAGATGACAAGTCAAAATCTAGGGAAGAATGCAAGTTTTTCAAACCCTAGATGTGAAATTAAGGCATGAATATGTGCAAAATGATATGCAAATGAATTATAATTAGATTTATGATGAAAAATAATTCAAATCAGAGCTTTTTAAACCCTACAATGCTCAATGCAAGTGTAATTTTTAATGATGATGAATGAAAAATGCTAGTTTTTGTTGAAATTATCTATGTGTAAATGCAAATTTTTGAAGTATGAGTGCAAAAACACACAAAAATGCAACACTACAAACAAAATCAGATTTGAATGAGTGCCTAAGATGAGTAGTAAAATCTAAAACAAGATTTTAACTACAAACTGTAGTTTTTGAAATCACTAGGTTATAAGAAAAATTCAAAATTTAAAGCAAACTCTAGCAATTTAATATGAAAAATGCAATGCAAAGGATTATAATATAATGAATTTCTGTAATTTATATCAGATATAATTTAAAAATCAGAAATTAAATGAAATTAAATTTAAATTAATTCAAATTCTTTGAAAATGCAATCTAAAAATGCCAATTTTTTCAAAATTTTTATTTTTATTTGTAAATTTTCAAATGCAATATGAAAATGATGAATAAAATAAATTTTAGATCTAATGCAAAAATCAGAAATTAAATGAAAATTAATTCATATTATGTCAAAATGCAATCTAAAATGCCAATTTTTTTCAAAGTTTTCAATTTTTTTTGGTCAATTTTCAAATGCAATATGAAAATGATGAATGGAATTAATACAAATCTGAAGTACAACACTTAGCAAGGTGCAAAATTCAAATAAAACATGGGTTCACCAAAATGTTTAGTGTAAAAAGAGGGGTTTTCAATTTCTATGAATATGTAGACTAAATCCTCCTTTCACACCTTACATTCAAGGACATAAACTGAGTCAAGCCATAATATTTACAAGAGGGCTCTGCTACAGATTTAGTGTCACTTGTAACGAAGAGGAAACTTAGAATTTGCTAATTAATTGATTAATTAAAGCCTGATTATGCTTAAAACCCTAATTTCGTAAAATTGTTAATAAACAGATGAAACACGAGAAATGCTCATAGATAGAGATATAATATCCAGAGAAAATACATACCAAACTTTGAGATTCTAGATGTAGGAAAGTCAGGGACTAATGAGTGGGCGCCCAAGTCCAAGGTTCCATTTTCTGTCAGGATCTCTGAAAGTTGTTTGTAACCTGTTTATGCTATTCCAGAGATTTCTATATTTTAGGATCTGGAGGACACTGGTGCGGACGCCCAAGTCCTGGTCCTACTTTTCTTCTTAGATCTGTAATTCTGACACTCTATTATGCCTCCCTGCAACTCCACTTCTTCTGCTTTAGTACCTATAACCTGCAATCACAGAAATGGGGGTTGGGGGTTGTGGTGTCTAGGAGCTTGCCTCAGTCAAGCCCCAGAAGAACATTCAAGTCTTCCAAACACCATTGTTAGATAGAGAGTGCATATCCCTATGGGATAGAGGCAAAAACCAATTGATAAATAATTGAAAACACAAATAGATATCACCTCAGAGGTGTAGCTCGCATGTAGATGAAAATCCTTCAATCACATGAGAAGATGAAGCTAAATATGCAATCAGAAACATAATAACAATGCTCTGCTATGCAACAATGAATATCTTGAATGCTCTCAAATCATAAGTTTGTCAAAAGTTCACAATCATCTTCTAGTTTACAAATGAATCCCTAAACATGCTTATATATGCAACTAAACACATTCCCGCTTTAATTTCATAATTCAAACTTGAGATGTCAGCAATAGACAATTATAATGGTCACATAACTGACATTTAAAATTTGGGACCCCACTAAATAGGGCAGGACTAGGGCGCAGGTGCCCAAGTCCTCAGCCCCATTTTCAAGGCAAGGTCAAGTTCATCACTATCCCCTAGGCCCCATTAACATGGGTTTTCAAGGATTTTCCATTTGGAGTTAAAATAAACATGCACGATTAATCCTATGGACCTAAGAGCTAAACTTAGGAGGGAAAAAGTCCTAGGGAGACATTTTCTGATGTAACATGTCCTAGTACCTTTTGCAACTAATCTTCTGGACCCTGCCTTCCTAATCTCACAACCTTAGGCATGAAATGTAAGATTGTATGCTTTACTGTACATCTAACTGACACTAAGAAGATTGTGCTTCAGCCCTTTAACACAGAGGACATCCTTAGTCTTGTTCTTTCCATCAATGATTATAGCACCCTTTCAACAAATTTGTGATGACTCATCACCACCAAACTTGATAGCTCAACCATTCCACTTCTTAAGGTTGATGAACTTCCCCTAGTCACCAGTCATGTGGTTAGAGTAACCACTATCAATAACCCAAGCATTTGCTTCTTCTCTTGCATGAAAAGCAGTCCACACAACCATAGACTTTTCATTATTTTTGTCAGCCTGCAAGGTATCAGACTTCTTAGATTTTCTAATATCACTCTTTTTGTCACCAACTTTCAATGCCATGAAAAGTGTTTCATCATTTGAATCATCATGATGCTCATCTTCTAAAGAACAATTGTTCTCCATGGAATAAAGACTTCTTTTAAACTTCTCTCTTTTGTTGCTACCCTCTGATTCTTTAAAAGGACATTTAGAGGCAAAATGACTAATTCTCCTATAGTTGAAGCACTTAAAAGGTAACTTACCTCTATTTTTGCTGGTGCCCTTCTTCAATCTTCTCACAAAGTTCACCTCTATCTCATCAAGGTCACCATCTTGATCATTTGTTTCATCTTCTGCCTTCTTACAGACTTTGAATGTTGCTTCCTTCTTTAGAGCATCTTTGTCAAACTCTCTCATTTCAAAGGCTATGAGAGCACCAAATAATTGATCTATTGAATAGGTATCCAAGTCCTTAGACTCCTCAATTGAAAATATCTTATGACTGTAGGATTTAGGAGAGATCTCAAAACCTTCTTCACAATCTCATCTTCTTTCACTACTCCACCAAGACCTTTGATGCCATTAACTACTTCATCTACCCAGAGCATATAACTAGAAATGTCTTCATCTTTTGCCATCCTTAGGGTCTCAAATTTCCTCTTGAATATTTGCATCTTGGCTTGCTTCACTTTATTATCTCCTTCATAAATGCTGCTAAGTTTTTCCCAGTCATCCTTAGCAGAACTATAATTCATTATCTTCAGAAGTTCTAAATCAACTAACCCACTCATGATAGCATTCTTTCCCTTGGCATTGTTATCATACAACTTAATCGCAATTGGATTTGTAGGAGTATCAGCAGGAGTAGTGTAACCATCCTTGACAGATTGCCAAACACAAAACCATAGAGAGGATAGATAGCCTTCCATCCTTAGCTTCCAAAATGTGTAATTTGTTCCATCAAACTTAGGTGCCTTGTAAGATCCATCATGAGCCATCCCAGACCTTCCTCAAGTGGTTAAACTCCTTCTGAGGAACTTGGCTTTGATACCAATTGTTGAACATACACCTGAATATTGAGAGGGGGGTGAATCAATATTTAAACAAATCTCAAACCCTCCAGAGCAAACTGAAGCTTAATCTTTACAGCATTAATAGAAACATAAAAGATCAACACAATGAACAACACCACATAACACCAGATATACATGGAAAACCCCAAAGGGGAAAAACCACAGTGAGAAAAGCTGTTAGGAGCTACTGTCCTAATCCAGCCTCACAAAAGAATCACAGTTACAACTTTGTTTGGCTACAACCCAAGGAAGCTACAACTTCGTTTCCTCATAGGATATGACAAAGCCAATTTGAAATAAGATCGTTGTATGATTTCATGATACAAAGATAAGTTTGATAATACAATTTGCAACTTTGGTTTCCATGAATGAAACCATAATGTAACATGCTGAAACAATCTTTGAAGGAATCCCTATCACTATGATGCATGAATAACCATGGCTGTGCCTAAGCCTGATAGAAGATATTTTGGCCAAGAATGCCACCACTGGTACTATGAAACCCTCAAAATATCAGGGCTTGCAAGACAAATGAGAACAATCATCAAGTTGACTCCAAAGGACATAATGGAATGACCCTTCAAGAAAACATAATGGCATGACCCTTCAAGTGATTGAACAAACATCAAATTGACTCCAAAGAACATATTATCATGAAATAATCATGAAGAACTACCTTACTTTCCTTCCAAAACCAAATTCATAAGGATTATGCCTACCTCCATCATACTCAAATCTTTCATGCAAATGCAATTGAACTATTTAGCTAAAATGAGTACACCAACATGATGAAATGAGACAATACCATCAAAATACCTCCCCACAGTACAATATTTGGCGTACCTTACCCCTCCTCTCTATCATGCCCACATTTCCCATGCGGTCACGACACGCAACACACATGTCATGTCCACATTTGTCATGTGGTCATGACACGAAATATTAAAAATTTTCCACGCATCCCAAGAAACCCCCTTGCATATGTCAGCGTGCTCGGTGGCAATACACATAAGGCGTAAACATGTCAGTTGAATGTAGGGTCATGTGATCACATGCGCATTCCCCTACACAATGAAAGCCAACTAAGGGGGTCAATGCGACGTGGAAACGTCGCTAATAGGGTTAGGATTGAAGATCCACAACCCTAGGTTTACCTAAGTGGATGGAATGATTTCGACATCAGTCCAAATCCAAATCCTAATACTAAAGCATAAGAATAAAATAATGGTTTAATTTATTAACATCTAGTTTGCGAAAATGATAATTTATCACTAAGCAAGGTTAAAATATGCTAAATTATCCTAACCCTAAATCCTGGAAAAATTCGGCAGCATAACGCCTCATGGGCGTGAATAGGGTTTATTCTATTAATTAAAAAGAAAACAAAGGTTCCCTGCACACTAAAAGGATAGAACGACTTATTTATTTTGCTAATTAAATCGCACTAGATTAATTAAATCTAAACATTACTCTAATTAGTAACATATTCTAATCTCTTGATCCATACCCCATTCGATTAATTTAAATAAAACAAAAAATGAGAATAACATACAATTTTAAAAATAATCTTAAACTTGAAAAGGATTAATTAATTTCCTCACCAAAAAACTAATTAAATGGTCAAATTCCCTAACCCAAATGATAGACTCAAATGGCCCCTCTCAAAAAGATTTTAAAACTTAATCCATAACCCCTACAATCTGAAATAATACCTAACAATACTTAAATTCACTAAGAGATTTAAAACACACCTGTTATAAAATAAATTTTCCAAACTCCCACACAATAAAAGAATTACAAAAAGAGATTTAAATTAAAAGAGGGAAAAAAGACCATATTTAAAATTCATGTGTGCCCTAAAAGCTCACTCCAAATAAAATACTAATATCCTTATGGAGAAAAGAATCAAACCCTAGCCTCTTTTTTTTCATTCTCTCATTTCTTCTCTCCTTCATTCTTCTCATTTTCTCTTCTATGTTTTGGATCTGTGTTTGTAGGTTTTGATGGAGTGGGGCAGCCATGGCCGCCACCGAAGGATGCATATACATTAGGTATCTCTTTTTTTTTGATATATATATATGTATATATATATATATTTTATGTTTAAGAATTACAGAGATTTTTTTTTGATGTTACAGAAGTAGTGAATATATGTTTGAAGTATATATATATAAACCTAGAAGAAAAAATAATATACAATGCAGATTTCTCTATGGCCGAACGGTACGAGAGGGTTTCGTCACATAGAAGGCCGCAACAGATGGGCAATGCCGCCACCGACGGTGAGAAAGGGCAGAAGTTGAAAGGGGGCGTGGTGGCATAAAGAGGAAGGAGTGGTGTGTGGGGATGTGGGGGGAGTTGTTTTCCCCCCCACAGCCCCATGCACCACAAAACACAATGAGGATTATGGGGATGGCGGTGGGGGTTTTCGAACCCCCCTCACCGTCGCCCCCTCTACAAACTTCATTCACTTCAAAAAAAAAAAAACTAGGGCTTCGGCCTTCTATCCGCTGCAATGTTTCGTTTAAAAAAAAATCTTTTTTTTCAATGGGTATTCATTAATATCTACTGTGCATTCACAATTTGTAAATTGCAAAACTAAGGTATATATATATATATATATATATATATATAGCAGAGTCCCAAAAAGATACATAGAGCTCTCAGGAGCTTTTTTTTAAACATTTAAATATATATACATTCAATTATTAATATACTCAGTTGTCGTGGTTTAAATCAACTTGTCCAGCAAACTAGAATAAGGAGGAATTTATATAAAACTATGCAAATATAAATTTATATATATAAATATATCTATATATATATTTCAATTATATATATATATATATATATATATATATATGTATGAATATGATATTTGCCCATAGAAAAGGAAGGACATTCATTGCTGTTTTAGTTTTTAAAACAAAAAAAATTAGAAACTGTCTAAGTTTTAAAATCTATTTGCCTTCATTTTGAGGAGGATACCTAATTTGAATTTCCATCATCTCTATACAAAAAAAAATATGTTGTTGGGAGAGATTTGCATAATGAACATGTTTTAAATAAAAATATAAATACAAGTTTATATAGCCAAATTTCAGAAGGGGTCCCCGTTTGCGAAATGGGGCATGCGTGAGAGGCACATCATCATGCAACTATATGATTTTTTTTGATTTCAATACCTATTTCAGTATAATTCTTGTAGTTGACATGTATTAGTTAATACAAAATTTTGGATATTTGTTAGTGCCAAAAGCTATGGCAATTGCTTCTTCAATTTCTTGACATTTAATAACTAATGGAATTTTTTTCTTGCCAAATTCTAACTTGAACTTGATGCAGTGTGTTGTGCCTCTTACACATGCCCCATTTCGCAAACGGGGACCCCTTCTGAAATTTGGCTATATAAACTTGTATTTATATTTTTATTTAAAACATGTTCATTATGCAAATCTCTCCCAACAACATATTTTTTTTTGTATAGAGATGATGGAAATTCAAATTAGGTATGCTCCTCAAAATGAAGGCAAATAGATTTTAAAACTTAGACAGTTTCTAATTTTTTTTGTTTTAAAAACTAAAACAGCAATGAATATCCTTCCTTTTCTATGGGCAAATATCATTTTCATTTTAACTTTCAAAATAACAAATCAAAAACTATCTAATTTTTATTTTCTTGAAATAAAACATATAAATATACCAACAATTTGAACATACTTTTCTTTCTTGCAATACACATTTGTTTCCCATTCACATGGCATATAAAGTCAGCAACTATAACTTTTATTTCCAAAAGTACATAAGATTAAATAGAACTCAAGTTTAAAACATATATTCTACATCTCAAGAGAGCACAATCTCTCTCTATTTAATAACACAATTACAACTAGGCCCACCATGGCCATACTCTCAAAAGAGCCCAAAAATAACAACACAAGAAGGGAAATATTATTTTCTTCAACATCTCATAGCTCCAAATCCTGCAATAACACAAGGAAGGGAAAGAAGCCACTAACAAACTGCTCTCCTCCCTACCATAGACTCACTCATGAGTCACCCCCGAGCTAGGAGGTCATCCTCACACAAGGGAAGCACACACCACATCACAACAAGCACACTAACACCAAAATAATGAACTCCCATGGCTTACACAACAAAACTCACCCAAGATGAGTTTAATGGGACAAGGGAGTGGACATCACTCAACTCAAGAGTGCCACTCCAAAAACTTCCGAACTAAAATTCTTCAAGGCCTCAAGCCAACTCTTAAAACAACAATTTTCACATAACGTTCTCTTGGCTCTCAAGCCATTTCAAAAATATTCATTTGCACATATTACCCTCAAGGCTAAAATACCACAAAACCAAGGATGTGACCCCAAGGAGGTTCACTCCTCCCCCACGCCACACATGTTGAGCATTCTCTCCAAATGGAGAGGCTCTCACAACTCCCATAACCATTTTTCCCCACAACAATAAAGTAAAAACATAAAATAGAAACTCACACATAGCATCACACAAGTAAAGAAAAAATACATAAGCGAAGGCATTTGCCTTGAGTCCTACCTTATAAAGCCCAAATGGAAGATCTAGTTGAGAAGAGCTCCTCTAACTCCCTCTCCAAGTTGAGCCTCCAAATCTTCCTCTAACTTTCTCCCCAAAGCAACTAAAATTCAAAAAATTGAAAAAGATTCAACAACCCCCTCCCTCTCTTCAAGAGGGATTAAAATAGGCTCTTCTCATGAGCCTTTAGGAATGGGGAGGTGACACATGTCACCTCCTCACTCCTTGACACAACCACTTGCAAGACTCTTGGAATGGGGTGGTGACACATGTCATCCACCCATTCCACCAAGTCTTGCTCCCATCCACTTGTGCTCTCTCACACATGTGGGAGAGAAAAGTGGAGCCAAAGAAGGAGTGGGTACTATAAGTTCCCCAATCATCTCCTCCTAAGAAAGGCCACACAACCCCAAGGTACCCTCACCAATTGTGAGAGAGGCTTGGAGTTGAGTCCTCCACAATTAAGGGGTCTTGAAGACTCCCCCAACCTAGGAAAGAGGAAAGGAAGAGGTTGAGTGTTTGACCTACTCTTCCTCTCCTTCCCAAACTTCTATTTTCGTCACTTTACTTCAGGGTGAAGTTAAAGTGACCAAATGGGAGTTTACCTAAGGTTATACAAGCTCAAACGGTCCCTAGACCCTAGGGGTACAACCCAGGGTCAATTTTAACCTATTTTGAGCACCATAGGTTGAGTAAAAACACATAAAAAGGGGTCTCAAAATTATAAACTCAAAATAAAATTCAAATAAGCATTACACTTAATAACACCAATCAAAAATCAAATATAAGAAGGGGTAGACCTAACCCAGCTAACATCACATAACAACATTACAAAAATTCATCATGCATCACATAGTTGATTTTGGTTCCTCTTGGAACTAGATCAGCTTGACACGGGAAATAACAAAGTGTGTGGGATGATCTCTAATTATCTGTGGCTTAGTTAGAAACACCTGCACACTCAAATTAAATATTAGTCCAACATGTATAACATAGCTGAAAGAAAGTGAAACATACACTCACATCATCTCATAATCATATAATCATCAAAGAATCACATCATAATTAAATTTCTAATTTTGCATTTCAATAATCCACCACAAGATAAGATCACAGAATAAATCTATAACTATAATCACATGAATAGTATCCCAATAACATCATAATGTAAATCATATGTCTAAACATCGTCAGTGAATCAAATCAAGGTCTAGTCACATCATAATCATGCTAAACATAATAAATCAACATAAAGCATAAAGTCTAATAGTCCTACAAATCAAGATTAACAGTCCCATAAGTCTAAAATGTGTCTCCAACAGTAAAATAAAGTACTCAATATAAGGGAGTGAAATGGTAGGCCTCACACTCTCAAACCACTTGAATTAGTTTGATCAAACCAACTCACCAATCATGACCCTAGGGAATATCCAAATGCATCAAAAACCATGCCATTCAGTCATGAGATCTATAATGAAATGAAGCTAATCAACCAGGACCAAGGAGCACATATAAGAAGGTAAGAAAAATGTCAAAAATATAGAAGGTGAAATGAGGATAGCAAAGAAAAATAACATAACTTTCTGTCATTCCATTGATTCAATCTAATGAACCATCTACATATGCTCTACCCTTTATGGTGTCAAGTATTGCTTCATGGTCAGACTCGCGAACTTTCCACAAGTTTCTATTCAATGATTGATGCAATACAAAGTGGCAGACTTTAAATCAACTCAAAATGATCAGATATCAACAAGGAGTCAGACCTCAAACCCCTACCCAAACCATTCAGCATCAACTCACCCTCAATGCCTAGTAGCCTTCCAAACTTGAAAAAATGTGCATAACTTTGTGTAAACTCAACCAACCCACAAACCAAGAAGTATTTAGACACCCATTATGGAGTAGGACAACATATCAGAATATTTCATGCCCTTGTTTCAGACAAAGTGTGAGTTCTATGACTGGCCCTCTCTAGAAATAGGCCTAATTGGGTCCAATTAACAAAGCAAGTACCCTAGGATCATTCAATAGCCACTCCAAACCCCAAAACAATAGATCTATATGTCACAAAACTTCAAATTCCACCATTGGTTAGTATACCCATGCTTATCTAGGGTGCAAACTAGAGAACTCTTGATTTCTTCACAAATAAGGGGGTTTTAATGAAAATTTCACATCCGCTCCAACCTAGAACAAACTAACACTTGATTCACCTTTAAATAGGCCTACCTGTGCTATAGTAACACTTACTTGGCTAGGTTGGATTCAAATTCACAAAGAACCAATCCTTAGCCAACCTTTTCACTTGGAAAATGCATGAAAATGCCCTTAGGGCATCACACAAAACCCTCTTAGACTCCTTCCCTGCACAAAACCTTCCACACACATGTTAGAGACATCAAACCAGCCTATCCACCAATCCACAGGTTTATACAGTAGGTGGATAGGTCAATTAGCCATTTTTTTCTCTCAAAACCCTTGCACAAATTGCTTATACAGGCTACCTTTACAAATTTGCTGATAGAATGAACAATACTCAATGAAAAAGCCTCAAATCAGATGCAAATGAAAGGTAACTTGACCCACTATAACATTTTATGCATTGGAGTTCTTGACAACACAGTACGTGGCCGTATACAACAGAGGAACAACAAAAAGAACAACAAAACTACAGAAACTCAGTTATTTCCTATTGTTTTTCTTATCAAAACTTCATCCTCTCCTTTTCCATGAGATTTTTGAGGCATATAAACATGATTTACATTCATCTTTATTGTTCCACTACTCCACCATCGTGGAAAAAAAATCAAAAGGAAGGCTTAAAATAGCCTTGTCACTAAACTGCCCAAAATAGCAGTCATAACTCTAGGAAGGAAAATTAGATTATTCAAATCTCCCACTACATGAAAATGCCCCTAGTGGGATTTATTACAACATTTAATAAGGTAACTCCACCTATGATCTCTATTCAACCCAAAAGTACAAAATTTGCCTTAAGGTCTAGGTACCTAAATTCAAAATTAGCCTTGAAGTCTAGGTACCCCTGCACCAATGATCTACCCCCATATTTTATCAAATGAATGTTTGATGCCACAAAAAGGTTAGAGTAATGAAGAATATTCCTATGTGTGTCAAAGTCCTCGAACAACCACACATCAGACTTCTTCATTGGATACCTTCATAGCCATGTTCTAGTAAAAAAACCGATCTTGTAAGATACTCAATGTTTTCTCCATCTATGACAGGGGCTGTCAATTTCTTTTTTGCCTCAACACAATGGCATAAATAATAAATCGCTCCCTCATCATTATCTTTATCCACAATAACTACATATACATGCCCTACAATAAATTGCACAAAAAAAATTGAAATCCAATAAATGATAAAAGAATACTACATCATAATCTAAAATAAATAATAATTCTCATTAAGTAACATATTACCTGGTTCAACTAGATTTGAAATATGGTCAAAGTCAATCAATGATTCCATCTACAAGAGGTGTAGTGCTCTTGGAAGTTGATACATCAGAAGTGGGCTTAAAGATCTAGCATACCATTTGTCGACCCATTCTTTTAATTCACAATCATTCCAAGAAAAATCCATACACGATGAACAAAAACACACCATTTGTCTCAAATAATTAGTCCATGAAGCTGCATTTGAGCTTGTAAAAGAGTGGAACTCACTCGATCTTGTCACTGTACAACAATCTTTTATTTTGTAATGTTAGCTTCTTCTATCAACCAAAAGAATCTATGAACTGTAGACTTACCTTCATTACCTGGACCCATTGTAGAGTTGCGCCATTCAATGATGGATGCTGCATCTGTCAACTTTTCACTATCCTTGTATTTCAACTCTTCTCGTGCTAAGGCTCTTTTAATACATGCTCCAACACCATCATGCTCCCCTTTTCCATGCCCAACCTCAAAGAAATTCCATATATGTTGAACACCTGTGAATATATGCATCCTACTCAACCAATAGAACATTCATGAATTCTTAAATTATGATGCACAATTATCCGACCATATGATATGCTAATCAAACATGATGTTCCTATTACTCAAATGACCATAGAACATCTAAAAGCAACCTTGCACACACTTTGTAGAATGTGTGCGATCATCACTAATATAAAAATGATACTCTCTCAATATATTTCTATCTTCCTCCGTACTATCAGGTGCATGAATGAATGCTATATGCACAAATATAGCAGCCTGAGTGGAGTTGTAGTACTGTGATTGAACCTCATTCTGTGGTTGTAGTGTATAATTATCTACAAAGTCAACAATTGAAACAATCGTACGAAGAGGAAATGTGTCCTTGCATAACTTGAATTGCAAGTCCAACCATTAAGCTCTATGTGTATGCCTTGCATACTCATAAACTATCTTTTTAGAAAAATAGGCATAAATGCAGATATTGGTATTTCTTCACTAACCAATTCACATCTTTTTGCTTCTTTACCATCTTTTCGACTACATGCCAATGTATTATATTTTTCAAAAAGGTACTAATTTATTTCCAATTGCATGTGCACTCTCCATGTGTACACAAGTTCTCAAATGTTGCAAACCACGCAACTATCACATTTTCCATCCAAACCTGATGTCTTATAAAACATTTGTCCATCTACCATTTCACAAAGAATGCTTGAAATGAAATCTCTTGCTGATTTAGGTGGATCCTCTATCATACACTCCTACAAAGCATTGTTAGTATGCAAAGATACACATATTTTTTGATAAACATCATAATGCATAGAAAATTCCAAGTGAAATCTACAACAACAAGTTGTGCGTGTGTGATTTATCTTGACATAAAAAGGTTTTTCCATTTCAAAATACTTTTGACTAATTTGAATTTGAGGATAAGTAGCTACAAATTTGGAGAAAAATTATGTTTGAGTTATATCTAAAAATGTTTTGGATGTGGCTCATGGTTTTGACAACCAATTCTCCTTCTTACAACATCCCTTTGATTGGGAGATACTCTTGTGTTATTGGACCAAAAAGCCTTAATTAAGGATTTTAAGGCTTCAACTATGGCTTTATCTTTCTGTGGGGGTCTACTAGAAAAATCCAATAGTTCATTGTTATTCGGGTCCTCAATTCTTTCACACCTCCCAACGACTTCCATCGAAGTTTTTCTATTTGTCTTAAGTTCTTGACTTGTTTTTCTTATCAAATGAGATTTCTTTGTTTTATTGATCACAATAGTTGATGTAATGACACATTGTGTAGCATTACTATCTTTGGTTCATGAGGTGGAACTAATGTTTTGATATGCATTGATTATATTTCTTACAATAGATTTTTAACTATTAGCACTTGATGTTCTTAGGCCAAGAATCTTCATGATTGGCCTAAACTTTAGATTTTTCATTATCTCAACAAATAATTGACATCTTTTAGTTTCACTTATGTTTTGATAAAACATGTTCCATATGTTATTCACATTTTGTTATCCTCAAAATTAGCTGTTCTCGATTTTGTAGGATGACCCCTACGAAATTTGTCCGTTTCGTAGCCTACAAATCTAAGTATGCAAACCGAGGTGAATTCATTTTTCCTCGTGCGTGGTCCCCTAGCTCCGAAGAATCTATTTGAGTACTTCCTCATTTCGGTTTCTCAAAGTTTTTGTAACAAATTCATAATCACAAACGAATCAAGGAATTGACTTTGATGTTTTTGGGAGTTAGAGTATTTTGAGTCACATGCACAGGCGGCAAAATTTGCCATCGATGCATGTCAATACCCTTGTCATATGCAAGGGTAGTGATTTTTTCCGCCCATTCATATTGTTTCCCTCGAATGTGCGGGGACGGTGATTTTAGCTGCCTGAGCAGCTTTCAGTTCACATGAACTGCAATAAATGCACTTCGAGTTTAGTCATGTAAAAGCTTTTTAATTGATTTTAAATGTTTTATTTTTCATTTCTATTTTTCTTTCCTTCCTCCATGATTTCTTAGGTCACCTAGCAAAACCCTCAAACCCCCTGGCACGCGCGACGGATCGGATTTTTCTTGGTGTCATTGTTTTTCTCTTATCCTAGTAAGTTTTTCTTTTTTTTTTTTCCTTTGTGGTTTTGAGTTAGGGCTTATAGTTACATCTTCATATGAATCTATCATTTTTCTCTCTTAAAATCATTAGATTTAAATTCTATCAATGTTTTTGTATAAACCCTAGCTGATTCTTAATTTAAGTCTTTTATTTCTTTTAGTTTTAGTGATTTTTCACCATGTTTAGGATCGTTTGTTTGTGCCCTTTTTGTCTAGGGTTTTTGTTGTAAAATGTTTAGTGTTTTCTTCACGTATGATCGACGGTTATCCTTGATAGTTCATTCTCTTTTAAAATTGGAGCTTTAGATGTATAGACGACGATTTTCATCAATTCTGTCCTTTGCTTAAAGAGTTTACCCTTATTACATTGGCGGTGATTTTCACCGGCCTAACAACTAATGTAATTTGACTTGTCTCATGCATGAGTGGCGAAAATCGCTGCCCATGCTAGGAACTTAGTGTCTTCCCCTTAAGCAATGTAGGGGCAGTGATTATTGCCACCCATGTTAAAAATTCAATCTTTCCTCAAAGTGTAGGGGTGACGATTTTCGCTGCCCATACACGAAAGTTACTTTTTCTACCCGTATGTAGGGGCGGCAATTTTTGCCGCCCTTACATTAAAAATATATAAATGAATTTCCTAAGTATAAATTACATTGTCAGTAATTTTTACCGCCTGTACACTTTGTAAAGATTTATCCTCCATATGCAGAAGTAGACATTTTTACTACTCCTGCACAAAAAGCAATTCCTCCTGCATGCAGAGGTGGCGATTTTTGCCGCCCGTGCACTATCTTCCCAAAATTCTCTAACTCTAGAGAATTTTTCCCTTTTGTTAACTTTCATCCACTTTCACTTAGTTGTTTGCTTTCATTTCTCTCTAGCCCTGCCAAGCTCGTGCTATTAGTCATGATCTTCAACATTGTAGTTTCCCCATTTGCCAAATTTTCCCTAACACTACAAAATCATTCCTTTTATGTTGCAATTGCTTCCACAAGATTGCCAAGATCTATCTTTCAACCAAGGGAGTCTGTGTTTCAGATGACTGATTCTTCACCGAAGAAAGGTAAAGCCATGAAGTATAAATACTAGGGAGTGTTTCCCGTGACCTCAGTCACATCCAATGTGGATAAAATCTGGGATACAGAAATTGGTCATGTGGATATGGATGAGTTCGTAGAGAGGACAAATAAACAATCTCCAAGTGATTACATGAAGAGGATTATGGAGAGTAATATTCATTTGGTTGCTTCCTTTCCTGTAGTAGCACATAATCTTGAGTTTGTTCTTCAGGTTGCTCATTTCTATAACAGGAATAATAGAACAGTTGCAGATGCTCAAGGTAATGTGATTATGAGGTTAGATGTAGAATTTATGGACAAAGTCTTCATGTGTCCTGGGACAGAGGATTGTGCAAGAGATTGAACAAAAACTTCATAAAAGTAAGATATATATATATATATGTGTGTGTGTGTGTGTGTGTGTGTGTAGATATATTTATTATACAATAATAGAAAATATACATTTCCTGTGAGGTTAGAAAGGACTGTATATATATAAATCTGTATATATATATACTTAATAGATAATATACATTAAATATATGCAACAAGCAAAATATAATGTAAAAATGTTCAGAGGATGAACTGTATTCAGTTATAGACTGCAGTTTTTTTTTGAAAACAAAGTCTTTTGAGGTGGGGCTATGGTGGGCGTTTGGCGCCCACCACAGTTCCCACCCCGCCGCCGTTGCCAAAGGAAGGTGTGGGGAGGAGGTTGAAACCCCCACCCACACCCAAAGGTGTGGGTGGGGGTTTCGACCCCCTCCCCACCTCTAACTCTTATCACAAATTACTGCCGCCGCTGTCCCATTGTCGTTGCGTTCCATCACTTTTAGCCCTACGCCCTGTACTTCCCGCCTCTCCACTGTTTAACTTTTCACACAGCACCGATGCCTCCGTAAACCCACCGTTCGGCCCTCTATCGCTCCTCCATGGTGTCTGACCTTGCAGCCAATGAAGTATATATATACATTTTTGTCGGTCAACAATACACATTTAACTTCAAATCCAGTTTTATAAATAAACTTGCAAATCAAAAAAAAAAAAGGGGGAAACCCTACAAGGTTATTTAAAAATGTATACCTCTGGGTGTAAACCCTCATGGCGGCCATTGTTGAAGGAGCTCCCAACCTGCAAAGAAGATCACACAGAGACAATGGAGGCCATTCAAAACAAGGAAAGAATAAGATAAACTAAGTTAGGGCAACAAAAAGAAAACAATAAAATAGATTAGTGTTTCTCTATTTTGTAAACCAATTTTTAATTGTGAGGAGAATGTGAGGAAGTTGTTTTATTTCTTATTTTTAAATTCTCTATTTTTTGCCCTTGTTCTTTTAATCCTTGTGTTTCATTTAATTTATTCATAATTTAAATGGGGTTTGCATTTTTATTTTATTGCCTTGTGAGTTATATTTTATTTTAAAAGGGAGGGATTAATTTTGTTTAAATTGGGAAGAGTATTCCCTTTGTATTAAATTCATTTTAGTTGGGATATTTATTTTATTTTTTTCCCTAGCGTGATTTTATCATTTTATTTGTCTATCAATTTTACTATTATTTTACGGGAAAGAGTATTTCAATCTCTTCCCTTCTCTACTATTCCGAGTTAGTTAATAAATATAATGCCAAAATTATATTTATTAACGGACTCAAATTTGGATTCCAATTTGACGTCATGTAATTATTTTATTATCTTATTTCAAATTATTACTTTTTTAACCTTTCTATGCAAGGTTGATTTATTTGACCTTGGCAAGGTATTTATTTGGTTATTTTAAATTGTTTTAAATTTGTTCTTAAGTTTATATTTTATTCTTAAATTTTGTTTAATTTTCTTATTGGAGTTTTATTTTAAAATTTTTAAGTCGATTATTGAAAATGCGTTATGCTGTCAAAATTTTCCTAGATTTCTAGGGTTTAATTTTACGATATTTTATTAATTTTTATTTCACCATTCCACCTTATCATGTGTCCATCATGTGATTATTTTCTTGATCTTTATTTCGATTTCATTTTGACCTGAGTTAGGGTTAGGTTTTGAATCTGACGAAATCATCTTCACACCTAGGAAACTTAGGGTTCGGATTAAAATCGTTCTGTTAGTAATAATTTATGTATGGGGTTTTGAGTCAGGTCTCCTCCCAAAAATCCAAAAATCCTGACACATTTTGGCCTTTGCAGTTGTTAAAAAAGCCAGAATTTAGTTAAGGTGCAAGTCAAAAAATGTTGTGGCAGGTTAGAAATCTCCATCGGCCCCTGAAAATTGATAAAAAATGGGTCACATGCATAAAAAATGCTTATCGAGTCACTGTTACAGTGTCTGAATGTTTCTGTGAGTGGCTGGGAGGGTCTAATCGTGCCAATGCCGCGGAATGCTCCATGTGGAGGCACCCGAAAGAGTCTAAATGTTTCACAGTCTCCGCCAAGGCTTCGAAGACCCTTTAAGTGTTTCTTTTATGTTTCAAGTAGCTCGGAGCCCCGTGGACTGTGCCAAGTGTCGATCTCTGCCAAATTTCTGATTGACCCTTAATGTTTCTCAAGGCAACGCGGAAGATGCCACGTGCCCTTGGTTGTGACTGCGGAAGCCAACACGTGTCGGCCTCCGCATTGTTTCTTTTTGCTTCAGGGAGGAGCGGGAGGTTGTGGCCCCGTTTCTTTATGTATCTCAAGTTTCAGTGCCGTGGGTTGCGACATGTGTCACGAGCGGGGCCACTTCAAACTTTCGACGCAGTTTTGTAAAGTTTCGTGGGTCTCGGCATGTGGTTGCTTCCGCTGAAGTTTCTTTAAAGTTTCTTTGAGTTTCATGAGGCCACGGAAGGTGCCACGTGGCTGCTTCCGCGGGGGTTTCAGGGAAGTTTCTTTGTGTGTTTCAAAGAGAGCGCGGAGTCCACCATCTATCTGCCTCCACGTGAGTCTCCTGGGGTCTCTAATGTTTCTTGAGTGTTGCGGACGCTGCCAAGTGTCGGCATCCACGAGAGTCCCAAAGTGTTTCAAATGTTTCTTAAGTGTTCATCGGCGAGACTATTGAGGTCGGTGAAAGAGGTTTTGGGCGAGCCGATGGAGGCAGTCTGGCCGAAGGAGGTGGTATTGGCAGAAGTCATGGTGATGGGCTTTGGCCGAAGGCTTACGGGTTGAGTGGGGCAGAAGTGCTCGACACTTAGTTTACATGTGACCCTACTTTTAAATTGATAAAGTGGTCTCTGTGGGATGCATGTGGGACTATTCTTCCTACATATTTTGAATTTTCAATGAAATATGTTTTGGCGGGAAGGTGTTAAGGGCGCAGTTCCTGCATTGTCCATTGGCTGCGGGTAGGTGAGGCGGTAATGGCGGTTGTTGCAGGAATGTGGACGGATCTACGGTGTGATTTGAGATATCAATCCCAGGCGGTGGCACATGGCTTGAGGCCCGTTCCTATCTTCTCCTCCACCGACTGCATTGATGTTTGAGAGCCATTTCTCAATGCATTGCATCTAGTGATTTTTGGCCTCCCATGTAATTAATTTGTGGGGTACATTTTCTTGCTATTTAAGCAAACTATGTGACCCATTTCAAGGTTGTTGAAGACCTGGGCATTCTTTTGTGTAAATAATGAAGAACAGGGCATGATCTTGGTTGTTTTTATCCCATTTTGGAGTTTATGAGTTGCAACATGAGTGTATTTTGCACATATTTCAGTTTCAGTTTTGATTTTATATGAGAAATGCTTCATTGCATGTGTTTATCTACTTGTCTCCATTTGCTGCATGTTATTCTCCTTCTTCTGAATCTAGTTGCTAAGGGTTTCTCAGGTTCTAGGATATGGTTTTTTGTATCACATGTTTGATCTCTAACTTCCATTCAAGGAGTGGATTAAATTGTTTTAGGTCAATGCATGGGGAAGGTTGTATGTCAGCAGGGATATCTGTAAGTAGAGGCAGTTAGATACCCATTCTTGGGTGATGTTTGTAAGGCAAGCATCAAGTCCAACCCCCTGAAACTTGAGTGAAAGTTGCAAACCATCTGCTGTATATGTCTAGTTGACTCCTTGCCCAATGGATAGGCACCAGTGTGCTCCTGGGTCAGTAGTTATGAGCCAAAACCCCTTGTCTTGCATCCAGGACATTATGTCCACCCACCTCATCACTTCCATCTGTTAGTTATAGGAGTAGGATTAGAACCCCTGCATACTCTCATACCCACCAGACAAATATGTCAAAGAATGTTGCCAACCTTGTGATCTGTCATGAAGATCTTGGTCCATACACGAGAGTATTCTGCCTGTTATTGTCAAGTTATATCTTTCTATCTTTGAGCTAGTCAAGGTTACATCTTTAGCTATAGGGATACCCCCCTTGGTGCGGCAGAACTAGAAGTGAAGTGGAGGCAGCTCACGCAACCTCCCGTAATCTGTTGGCCGAATCCGCCCGTGCATTGGAGTTGGCAAACCCTCTGCAGATTTGGTAACCAACAGATTTTGGTGACTCTGCTGGGGATGGATTGATGAAAATATCTAGTCATCCTTGGTAATATACTTGTGGCCCATCCGAGTCGCAATAGATTTTAGCAACTCTACTGGGGAGACAATGTCATATCCATGAAGGTTTGAGTCTAAAGATTGAAAAATCAGACCTGGAGGTGCCTTGTTGCAGCAAAAGAAAAAGTTTTATTTGTGGCTCTGTTGGTGGATGACCTAGAAAGAAAGAAATCAATTTTTAGCTTTAGCCTGTTTGAAGCTCATTCCTCTGCCAAGGAGGTGGCGACTCTGTTGAATGAACCTATCAGCATCTGCAACATATCCAGGTATTTGTACAAGTTTTTGAAAAGTTCCCTATTTGGTGAAATAGCACTGGTTAAAAGGGAAACATTGGTGAAAGCAAAGCTTGCATGCTTTTGTTAGAACTTACTCTGTATTTCAAAAGGGCATGCAATGTTGTTCAAAAGACTCATATAGAGGACTTTAGGCAGGTTGAAACAGTAGTTTGTATTTTAAGGGCCTAAAGTCATATTGTGATTGAAAACCTGAGTAGAGAGGAGGGTTGCAAAAGCATAAAAAGATGTATCGTCATCCCATGCACCCTTGTGAGGTGTCAAATGCAATAATGTATAGTAGTCAGTCCCAACCATGTAATAAAAGAAGTTTCAACATAGATAGATATAAGCCCATAGATTTTAGTGGCATTTGTGGCTACCCAAATGCTTTTCCACCTAAAATTAGAAAGTATTTGCCCAAATTTAATGGTGCAAAGGATGAATCAGCTGAGAGACACTTGCAACAATTCATAAATGTTATTGATGATTTTGAGATTGACCATGAAGATGTAGTTATAAGATTATTTGTTCAATCTCTAGATGAAGATGCAAGGGACTGGTTCTCCTATCTTCCAGCTTTCTCTGTCAGCTCTTGGCATGATTTAAAATCTGCATTTCTAGTGCAATATGGTGAAAGAATTTTTGAATATACAGTCATTAGTGACTTTATGTACATCCATATTGAAGAGGATGAGTTGATCCCAGCCTTTAACCTCATATTTATGAAGGCATTGAATAGAATACCAGAATGTATAAGACCTAATGATGCACTGTGCTTAGTTGTCTATTTGGGAGCATTTGATAAAAAAATGAGTTATAGATTGAGAGATAAGGAGCCCACCACATTGCATCAGGCTCGACAGTTTGCAATTGATATTGAAAACAATTGGAGATATGAAATACAAAAGGGTTATTTTTCTGAAAATTTTTGTTGTCCTGCAGTCCCCATTGTTGATGAAAGATTTAATTCAGGAGTTGGCAATGAATGTCAAAGTGCTCACACCCCTGTTGTCCCAGTTTTTGCTTCATCCCAAATTGATGATGTTTCTATTGTAGAGGAGGATGTCCTATTTTGCTCAGAAAATGAAGTTGAAAATAATAATTTTTCAAGTAATATTTACATACCAGTCCTAAATAAAGAGCCTTCATGTTTAAATGATCCAGTTGTGCAAAGTTGTGATCATATGGATCAAGAATCAATATCAGTTTCATCAGGAAGCATTTGAGGGCTGGAAAATGATGCAGATTGTTCAACTTCAGAGTGCATTGAAGTAGCAAAAATTTTGTATGTGGGGCAATCAGATGTTAACGATGATATCCATGACCAGTTCATGGATCAGGTTTGTTCTTCTTATCACTCTAGGTCTGACAATGATGAAAAAGAAATAGATTGTCATGAAGAAGAAGCAGAGACCTTTACCATGAACATGAATCCCCTTTATGATGAGCCTTTGGATGCATTTATTGTTGTGAGTCATGACCTTCATTGGTGCAGGATTAACCCTCTATTTGATGATGATGTTGATTTACAAACTGTGAATAATGAATGTTCATCATCACCTGATTCAGACATGTGCAACATTGGGTGTGTGGATCAGGATTTGTTTTCAATATCAGTAGATATTAGGGATCTCATATTTTCTGAGTATTTTGAGTTTTTGGATCAGTTGGATGAGTGCCTGATGGTGTGCAGCAGTCAGATAAATGATGAAGAGTGCCAAGAGCAATATGATGTACTGTCTGAGGAATATAACATACATATGTTACTTAATGCTAAAGAATATTATGATGTGTATGGTTATATGTCTAATTTTGAAATCCAGAGTGATAGAGGCAATACTACAAGTGGCAAGTTGTCAAAAGTGGTGGAATATCTAATTGAGCAGATGACATTATGGGCAGATTATGCCAATATTTTCAACTATGGTTGGGGTTTTTTAGTGTGGAATCAGGCATTCGATAGAATAAAGTTATGGTTCTTCCTTTTGGCTGCCCGGGGCCGCCAAAATAATATTTGAAAATAATGTGCTTTTGATGCAGGCTGGTGCAGTGTTCGACTCTGTGCCCAATGGATAGTGGACTGGTCTGCATCCCAGAGATCTGAGGTTCTCACTGCAGTCTTGCACCTGTACGTCCCCAATCGGAGCCACTGTTAGTAATAATTTATGTATGGGGTTTTGAGTCAGGTCTCCTCCCAAAAATCCAAAAATCCTGACACATTTTGGCCTTTGCAGTTGTTAAAAATGCCAGAATTTAGTTAAGGTGCAAGTCAAAAAATGTTGTGGCAGGTTAGAAATCTCCATTAGCCCCTAAAAATTGATAAAAAATGGGTCACATGCATAAAAAATGCTTATCGGGTCACTGTTACAGTGTCTGAATGTTTCTGTGAGTGGCTGGGAGGGTCTAATCGTGCCAATGCCGCGGAATGCTCCACGTGGAGGCACCCGAAAGAGTCTAAATGTTTCACAGTCTCTGCCAAGGCTTCGAAGACCCTTTAAGTGTTTCTTTTATGTTTCAAGTAGCTCGGAGCCCCGTGGACTGTGCCAAGTGTCGATCTCTGCCAAATTTTTGATTGACCCTTAATGTTTCTCAAGGCAACGCAGAAGATGCCACGTGCCCTTGGTTGTGACTGCGGAAGCCGACATGTGTCGGCCTCCACATTGTTTCTTTTTGCTTCAGGGAGGAGCGGGAGGTTGTGGCCCCGTTTCTTTATGTATCTCAAGTTTTAGTGCCACGGGTTGCGACATGTGTCACGAGCGGGGCCACTTCAAACTTTCGACGTAGTTTTGTAAAGTTTCGCGGGTCTCGGCACGTGGCTGCTTCCGCTGAAGTTTCTTTAAAGTTTCTTTGAGTTTCATGAGGCTGCGGAAGGCACCATGTGGCTGCTTCCACGGGGTTTCAGGGAAGTTTCTTTATGTGTTTCAAAGAGAGCGCAGAGCCCGCCATCTGTCTGCCTCTGCATGAGTCTCCTGGGGTCTCTAATGTTTCTTGAGTGTTGCAGATGCTGCCAAGTGTCGACATCCGTGAGAGTCCCAAAGTGTTTCAAATGGTTCTTAAGTGTTCATCCGCGAGACTATTAAGGTCGGTGAGAGAGGTTTTGGGTGAGCTGATGGAGGCAGTCTGGCCGAAGGAGGTGGTATTGGCAGGAGTCATGGTGATGGGCTTTGGGCGAAGGGTTACAGGTCAAGCGGGGCAGAAGCGCTCGACACTTAGTTTACATGCGACCCTACTTTTAAATTGATAAAGTGGTCTCTGTGGGATGTATGTGGGACTATTCTTCCTGCATATTGTGAATTTTCAATGAAATATGTTTTGGCGGGAAGGTGTTAAGGGCGCAGTTCCTGCGTTGTCCGTTGGCTGCGGATAGGTGAGGCAGTAATGGCGGTTGTTGCAGGAATGTGGATGGATCTACGGTGTGATTTGAGATATCAATCCTAGGCAGTGGCACATGGCTTGAGGCCCCTTCCTGTCTTCTCCTCCACTGACTGCATTTATGTTTGAGAGCCATTTCTCACTGCATCTGGCGATTTTTGGCCTCCCATGTAATTAATTTGTGGGGTACATTTTCTTGCTATTTAATTAGACCGTGTGACCCATTTCAAGGTTGTTGAAGACCTGGGCTTTCTTTTGTGTAAATAATGAAGAACAGGGCATGATCTTGGTTGTTTTTATCCCATTTTGGAGTTTATGAGTTGCAGCATGAGTGTATTTTGCACATATTTCAGTTTCGGTGTTGATTTTATATGAGAAATGCTTCATTGCATGTGTTTATTTGCTTGTCTCCATTTGCTGCATGTTATTCTCCTTCTTTTGAATCTGGTTGCTAAGGGTTTCTCAGGTTCTAGGATATGGTTTTCTGTATCATATGTTTGATCTCTAACTTCCATTCAAGGAGTGGATTAAATTGTTTTAGGTCAATGCATGGGGAAGGTTGCATGTCAACAGGGATATCTGTAAGTAGAGGCAGTTAGATACCCATTCTTGGGTGATGTTTATAAGGCAAGCATCAAGTCCAACCCCCTAAAACTTGAGTGAAAGTTGCAAACCATCTGTTGTATACGTCTAGTTGACTCCTTGCCCAATGGATAGGCACCAGTGTGCTCCTGGGTCAGTAGTTATGAGCCAAAACCCCTTGTTTTGCATCCAGGACATTATGTCCACCCACCTCATCACTTCCATCTGTTAGTTATAGGAGTAGGATTAGAACCCCTGCATACTCTCATACCCACCAGACAAATATGTCCAAGAATGTTGCCAACCTTGTGATCTGTCATGAAGATCTTGGTCCATACACGAGAGTATTCTGCCTGTTATTGTCAAGTTATATCTTTCTATCTTTGAGCTAGTCAAGGTTACATCTTTAGCTATAGGGATACCCCCCTTGGTGCAGCAAAACCAGAAGTGAAGTGGAGGTAGCTCACGCAACCTCCCGTAATCTGTTGGCTGAATTTGCCTGTGCATTGGAGCTGGCAAACCCTCTGCATATTTGGTAACCAACACATTCTAACCCTAAAAGTGGCACACTTCGTGTCGCATACCCCCTAGATGACTATCATCATGTAGGGGACTGCATGGGACTACGCACCTCCCCGAATTATGTTGACATGTTTATGCCTTATGCGTATTGGCACCGAGGACGCAGACGCGTGCGAGGGGGTTCCTAGGGATAGGTAGAAAAGTTTTTCATAATTCATGTCATGACCACATGGCAAATGTGGACATGACATGTGTGTTGTGTGTCGTGACCACATGGGAAATGTGCGCATGACAGTGGAATGCATATTTTCTTTGAGATGTTGGGAAGATTAGCAGCAATATGGCCTTGTAATAGATGCTATGCACTCTTTCACATACATTGCATAAGGAAGTGGGCATGAGCTCAAAATTTTACAGATGTGTCTAATGGGAAAGTCTACAGTTTAATTTGGAGATGCTCGGGTTGTCAATCAGTGTGGTATTCAAGAGCAGAGGAACTTCAATATTATTGTTTCTGTGGAAAAGTGCAAGACCCATCCAAGGATTTCTATCTTACTCCACACTCATGTGGAGAGCCATGGGGAAAGTCACTTGATAAAGGCAATAAAATGTCTGATTGCCCTCATAGCTGTACACTCCAGTGTCATCCAAGTCCTTGCCCTCCTTGCACAATAATGGTTGCACCTCAGCCATGTCCATAATCAAGACTCTTGCTATTTCTAAGCACACTTCTGGACCTGATTACCTTGAGATGCAATCAGTGTTCACAATGTATTAGGATTTCCTCAAGAAGGATGGTGGTGAAAGTTAATCCAGATGTTCGTGCCTTAGCCAAATTTTCATATATTTTTACATGTATTTTGTATTTAGTTTTGGACATGTCCACATGTACTTTTCAAAAATGTAATTACATGTGTGAACAAAGGAAGTCCTAAATCAATAAGGACCCTTTTGTTGAATAAGTCAAAGCAGTTAGGCTTTTTCTTAGATTAGCTCTTGGCTCTCACCTATAAATATGAGAGAGCTCTTTTGTAATTATCTATCTTTTATCTATTGCAACCAAACTCTGCCGAATTGTAAAGCAAGTTGAGACTTTGTGTTCATTTGTGAAAATCAATTTTCAAATATTTATCAATACAAGAGAGCAAGTTAAATTCCAATCTTTGTCTTGGAGTGATATGTTTTATGATAGAATTGTTCTTACATCTTTGCTATCATATTATCTTTGATAAGTAATTGAAGTGTGAGAGTTTCTTTCAAGTGATTAAGGAGTATTCTAAATCTGATTTTAATAGCCTTTGAGCTATACAATCATTTGTGAAGAATTGTGTTGTGTTTGTGAATGAGGAATAGCTTGAAGACTTTGTGCTGCAAGTTGTTATCTTTAATCTATTTATCTCATCTTGGCATATAAGTGAAGACTTTGGGCTGCACTTTACTCCAAATCATTTTATTTTCAGTTGGTGAAAGAAACAATGAAAGACTTTGTGTTTCTGTGGGTTTTGTGGTAATTCTTAGTTCTCTGCATATTATTAGTTTTGTTGAAATCATTATCATAAAGTGTAAACATATATTCTGAAAAAAGAGAATATGATGGAATGGAATCATCCCAAATATAGTTTTTAGTGTAAATAAGTTTTATCAGTTATTAGTTTGTAATAGCTTGCAATTAGAGGGAGCCTCCCCTTGTTGAGAGGAGAGATTTATCTCATCACACTGAGTTTGATATAACCATTTTGTCTTTAGTGAGTTGACGACGAAATATTCACCCAACACATTTCTTCTACAAATATGTTTAGGAATCTTATCAACCATTGGTTTTAGAATATTCTCATAAATTTCAATAAAAAACTTAGGCTTTTTACGTAAAATTCTAGAAGGTGTTCTCAATTGAAAACTTGATTCACAAGATAAATTTTGATCACTAAACACTTGATCGATTGGTGTATCATCTACTACAATATTTGCAAATGCATCATAATTTTCAATTGGAGATTGAATATTTTCTACATTATTGAATTGAGATGGCAAATATGACATACTTTCAAGTTCTCCCACATTCGATTTCTTACTTGCACGAAGTTTTTCATTCATTGCCTTTGTTTCTCCAATCCCTTCTCTCTTCAATTCTTCATCGTCCAATTCAATCAGCAAAGATGGGTCACCTTCATTTGTGAAGTTCAATTTCTTATTGTCTCAAATCTATCTCATTCATTCTCTTTTCTTTGCATTCTCAGCTTCATGCTCCTCTGGTGTTAGAGTTTTTGCTCGTTTCCTTGGCATTGTATTGAATTCTATATCACTCTAAAACAATGGTCAAAAGAACACAAAAAATATTTGATAATTTATCAAGTTATAATACAAAACATGCATAATTACATTATTTTTTGTCAATGTAAAACAAAAAAACTAGTTAACTTATTCAATCTACTGTTGCAATCCCTCAAAACATGAAACAATGCCTTCCAATATCAAATTTCAATTTAAAACATGTAATTGGAATCTTGTGCATCAAAACAAGAACAAAAATGACATCAATTTTGTCAACCAATGATGCGAGAACCTCAAAATCATGAAAAGTCTCTTTTAATGTCAGAAAAAGCATAGAATAGGGAATAAAACAGAGCATGTGCACTGAAAATCATGTGACATGCTTTTGTGTAGGCTATTAGACATCATTTTAACTAGTTCAAAATGCGCTCACGTTATAACGCGAGAACGTTCTAAACTAGATAAAATGCTATTTATCATCCTCTCTTCTACTATTTCACAAACTCTCTCTCTCTCTCTAGCTATCTCTTTCTAGCTCTCTCTATCTCTTTCTATCTGTCCCTAAACCCTAACCCCTAAACCTTTATCTCCCTATCTCTATTGTCCCTCTATCTCTCAATTCCATAAATATGTCTACCCTAAACTTAGGGTAGGTCTAAGTTCCCTAAACCCCAACCCATAACCCCTATCTCTCCCCTATCTCCCTATCTCTATCGTTCCTCTATCTCTCAATCTCTCTCCCTATGTTTCTGGACATCTCCCTCACTCTATATCTCCCTATCTCTCCCCTCTGTCTCCTCTATCTCTCCATATCATTCCTCTCTCTCTCTCTCCACAAACCCTTGTTGGAAGCTTGCTGGTGTTGTCATTGATGTCAACCTCTAGCAGATGGTTCACTTGGTTTCGAAGTGCTTTTGAGAAAATTTGAATAAAAAAGTGTGCAGTGTGACAGAGGTATGTTCATTATTATGCTCCGTATTTCTTTATGGTTGAAGATATGCTTGTGTGGTTTGGAAGTGATGATCAAAGATGTTTAGAACTATTATATCCAGAGTTTCAAGTTCTAGATCGTGCGGCAGTGGAAGATGTGTTTGACATAGTGTTTGACTGTGAAGGAAGTTGTTTGGGAGAAATGAGACTGTCCGCATTTCTCCACTCTAAGGTTTCTTGTCCTACAAATCTGGGAAAGTGCTTATATTGTTTATATCTACTGTCTCTTGAAGTTTCTAGTGTTGGGGGGGCTCCACAAGTTCAATTCTTGTGTTGGTGTTTAGTAGCAATGTATCCAGATGTGTAGAATGAATACATTCTTTGTTTCAGGTGGTTGTGACAGTATTGTAGAAGATTTTGATGATGTTGAATATTCTAGAAAGGTGTGTGGATGATTTAGAGTGTCTCTCTGTGGTCTACATGATGTTTTTGGACTTGGAGTACGTGGATGTGGTCGTTAGCTTAGGTTTGGTTGCCTGGCTTGCTAGCACTATTTGTGGAGGTACTTCATAGATTGTGGATGTGATGAGAAGAATAGTGATATAGATTTGGGTCGTAGTTAACCCTTGGTATGGTCCACTTTCACTTTTTTCCACTACGGAAGTGTTTGGTGCCAACCTATTTTGGTGTTGCATGTTTAAGGTGCACACATTTCATTAGGACCAACCTAATTGAGATTGTTTTAGGTCGTGGATGGTATAAATGCAAGATGGAGTTGAGTGGAGAAAGGTAGAGATGATGATGTGAATGTGAATTAAGGGTGGTGAATTTAGTGTGAGCTTAAATGCTTATGACTACTGAATGCAGTGAGCAGCAGGTGTCTACATTTTTAGTTTGTTTGAAGTTGTTGAAGGTAGCGAGCCAAAGGTTGCAGATGGAAAGAAGTGGCAGTGGTGGATTTCTCTTGATTCTTTTAGATAGTGAATCTCTCTATAACAGTCTTCTTCTATTCTTCTCTCTTCTGGACAGTGTGCCTTTCTTTTGGCAGCAAGCCTTTCTTTTGGGTAGTGAGCTCTTGGCAGTGTGCCTATTTGTTTTTAGTGTTTCTATTCATATATATGTGAGCTAATCCTCACTGTGGTTTTTCCCTTATTGGGTTTTCCACGTAAATCTAGTGTTCTTATGTTTTTGAATGTGTTTGCATTGATGTTCCATATGTTTACATTCTGCTAATGCATAATAAGATGTTGATGTTTGGAATTGCTTTGAGGGTTTAATGTTTAGATACACAATTGATTCACCCCTCTCTCAGTTGTCTTATGAATTCTAACAATCAGTATAAGAGAAAGTATAGATCAATGATTGGTGGACTGTTATACCTGACTACTACTAGATTGGATATCATGCATGTAGTTTCCCTTGTCGCTAGATTTAAATCAGATCATAAAGAGTCACATGTTTCAGTAGTAAAAAGGATATTTAGATACTTGAAAGGCACTCCCAATTTTGGGTTATGGTATCCCAAGGATACTGATTTCTCTTTGAGTGCATATACAGATGTAGATTGGGCAGGATGTACAGATGATAGAAGAAGTACAAGTGGTAGTGCTTTCTTTCTTGGAAGCAAACTATTTCATGGTTGAGTAAGAAGCAAGATTTAATGTCATTATCTATTGTAGAGGTAGAGTACATTGCAACAACATCTTGCTACAAACAAGTGTTGTGGATGAAGCAGACATTGAAGGATATCAAAGTATCATATGATGAACCTATTACCATCTTATGTGATAATACAAGTGCTATCAACATTTCAAAGAATCCAGTAATGCATTCAAGAACAAAACATATTTCAATCCGATATCACTTTCTAAGAGAGAAGGTTGTAGAGAATGAGGTGAAATTGGAGTATGTGCCTACCAAGGAGCAGGTTGTAGATATCTTTACAAAGGCTCCTCCTAAAGATACTTTTGAGTATCTCCACCAGAAGTTAGGGGTTATTGCCCCTCCTTCCTTTGATTAGATGCGTAAGTATGTGCATCTGTGCGGGAAACATTTCAAGACACATTTTTAGTCCTGGACTAATGTTGAAGGTTACCTCGTAGGGGGAGTAGGTAGAGGTACTATTGATTGATGCAGTCAGTTGGAGCATATCTTATATCCCTAAGGGGGAGAGTGCAGAAAAGTGAAAGTAGTGAAGTGAGAGAAAAATGCTTGTTGGTGTTGTCGGTGTTGCCCTTTGCCATTGATGTTAAAGGGGGAGAGAGTTGAAGTGATTGAAAAACCATTGTGTAGGAAAGATTGTGCAGAAAAGTGTGTGAAGAGTAAGAGTTGCTCCAGTCAGGGGGAGCACTACTGGTTACAGAGCTGCTAATTGATTATTTTTGTTGTTGATGGTTTTTCAAAGAGTTGGTGTTGCCATCAATGACAAAGGGGGAGATTGTTGGAAGCTTTCTGGTGTTTTCATTGATGTCAACCTCCAACAGATGGTTCACTTGGTTTCCAAGTGGTTTTGAGAAAATTTGAATAAAAGGTGTGTAGTGTGACAGAGGTATGTTCAGTATTATACTCCACATTTCTTTATGGTTGAAGATATGCTTGTGTGGTTTGGAAGTGACGATCAGAGATGTTTAGAGTTGTTATATCTAGAGTTTCAAGTTCTAGATAGTGTGACAGTGGAAGATGTGTTTGACAGAGTGTTTGACTATGAAGGAATTTGTCTAGGAGAAATGAGATTGCTCTGTATTTATCTGCTCTAAGGCTTCTTGTCCTGTAGATCTAGGAAAGTGCTTATATTATCTATATTTTCCATCCCTTGAAGTTTCTTGTGTTGGGGGGTTCCGCAAGTTTAGTTCTTGTGTTGGTGTTCATTAGCAGTGTATCCTGATGTGCAGAATGAAGACATTCTTTGTTTCAGGTGGTTGCAGCAGTATTGTAGAAGATTTTGATGATGTTGAATATTCTAGAAAGGTGTGTGGATGCTGTGGAGTGTCTCTCTATGGTCCGTATGATGTTTTTGGACTTGGAGAAGTGTGGATGTGGTTGTTAGCTCAGGTTTGGCCAACCTGGCTTGCTAGCACTATTTGCAGAGGTACTTCGTGGATTGTGGATGTGAGGAGAAGCATAGTGATATAGATTTGGGTCATAGTTAACCCTTGGTATGGTCCACTTTCACTTTTTTCCACCGCGGAAGTGTTTGTGGTGCAGTCACGGTAGGAGGGTTCACAAAATGAACTATCTGGACTGTTCAACAAGAGTAAACACAACGGAAATGACTCAAAGAAATGAAGCAAATGTAGATTCAGTCATTCAGTATATTATAGAATTCAAATAGAGATCGGTTAGCAACATGCGGGCTTACAATTAGGGCTCACAAGACTGATTACATACATGCGCCAGATAAAGATTTGAAGCCCCTTCGCACAAAATCTAAACTATGAACTTATGCGGATGATCACAACATGATCACTTGATTTACTAGGATCTATTACATCAATATATATCATCTCCGGATCAATAGATTCTTCCATGTCAGCCAAGGAAGGTCACAAACTCCAATGAAGAGCTGTAACGTGTGTACATGGATAGGTCAGACCTAAATGCATATGACTCCTCTGGAAAATGAGCAGAATGATGTGTGGATCTTCATGGAAGGTCAGCCATGAACCAAAGATCATTGAATGATGTGTCATTAGGCTTCACAGATCAGAAAATGCTTCTATAGGTTTCTTCTTTAGCTGGTTGTCTGTGATTATCATGATGCTATGTTCTGAGAAACAGTCAATCTTCTGATAGCGATATCTTTCTGGTAATGATGTGCAGATCTCTAAATTCTAGATATGATGTAAATGAGTGAATGTAGATGCTAAGTCCAGCTTTGCAAGGTCTGAAATGCTACTAGACCAAAATACAAAAATTACTTTTGACTGAACTAGAAAATGAAAAGAAACAAACTAAAATGCAAATGTTTTTGGTTGATGCAAGATTGCTCTTGAACCAGGGATGCTCCTGCATCAGACATCTGGGGTTATTGAAAAAGTGAGTCCTTCACTTTGCTGAGGCTAGAGGGAAACTAAGGCGGTCCACCTTAGCCTGAGAAATCGATGATGAATCTTCTTCTGGTTTGCCTTTCCAGTTCACAAGGTATTCTTTGTATTGCCTTCCTCTAGTGTTGTGTCCAACTCTATTGTCCAAAATGCCTTTGATCTACTTTGGTGATTGTTGTGGTAAATGCTTCTTCAAGTCTTCTTCCATGCTATCACTGAACTCTATTTCATGATACTGATATAGGTTTGCAATGTTGAAAATAGGTGATATACCCAAGGTCTTCGGTAACTCTACTTCATTAGCATTTCCTGAATCAAAATTTCTGAGTATCCCACATGGTCCAAACTTCTTCATCTTCAACTTGTTATATGTCCCAACTAGACATCTTTCTTTTCGCAAGTACACCATCACTTCATCTCTGACTTCAAATTCCTTATGTCTTCTCTTCTCATCTGCCTTTTCCTTATACTTACTATTCATGTCCTCCAAATGCTTCTTCACCTGATTATGCACTGTCTTCATATGATCTGCAAATTCCTCTGCTTCTACACTTCTCTTTTCTTCTATACTGACATCTCTCAATTCTACAACTCCTTTAGGGTTTACTCCGGTAATAATCTCAAAAGGTGTTCTTCTGGTACTCTAGTTCACTGAATTATTATATGCAAACTCTTCTTGTGAAAGAATCAAATCCAAACTTTTCAGCTTTCTCTCCAACCAAACATCACAACAAGTTTCCTAAACTCCTATTCACTACCTCTATCTGTCAATTAGTTTGTGGATGAAAAGTTGAACTAAACTTCAAATCTGTCTTCATCTTCTTCCAAAGTGTATTCCAAAAGTATCCAACAAACTTTGTGTCTGTCTGAAACTATACTCTTAGGTAATCCATGCAATCTCACAATCTCTTTGAAAAATAGGTCAGCTACATGCACTGCATCAGTTGTCTTCTTACAAGGTATGAAATGAGTCATCTTTGAAAATCTGTCAACCACTACAAATATTGAATCATGTCCTCTCTGTGTCTTAGGCAATCCCATTACAAAATCCATGCTTATGTCTTCCTAAGGTCTCACCAGTATTGTCAAAGGTTTATACAATCCAGTATTCTAACTACTCCCTTTTGCAACTTGACAAACTCTACAACTCTACACAAATCTCCAAACATCCTTATGTATCTGAGGCCAAAAGTAGTTTTCGTTCACCAAAGTCACTGTCTTATCAATGCCAAAATGTCCTGCCAATCCGCCACTGTGTTTCTCCTTGATTAAATTATCTCTCATTGAACTCTTAGGTATGCACAACTGATGTCCTTTGAACAACATATCTTCTTGAATGAAATAGTCCAACCACTTACTCCTATCTTTCACAATAGGTTCCTTACATGCTTTCCAAGGTTCTGCAAAATCAGTGTCTCCCTCATACATGTTCTTCAATTCATCAAAACCCAATACTTCAATTCTCATCTCTGTCAGCAAGTTTCTTCTCCTACTTAATGCATCAACAACTTTGTTTGATTTTCCACTCCTATGCTTCAACACAAATGTATAACTTTACATGAACTCTACCCACCTCATATGTCTCTGATTCAACTTACCTTGACTGTTCAAATATTGCAAAGATTGATGATCTGTATACAACGCAAACTCCTTAGGTAATAAGTAATGTCTCCACTTCTTCAAGGCTTGAATTATGGCATAGAACTCCTGATCATAAACTGAATATCTTCTCCTTGCATCATTCAACTTCTCACTAAAATATGCTACTGGTCTACCTTCTTGACTTAACACTTCTCCAATTGCATTTCCACTTGCATCACAATCAACTTGAAATACCTTATTGAAATTCGGTAATGCCAAAATAGGTTGCTTTGTCACCTTCTACTTCAACAACTCAAAACTTTTATCTGCTCTTGATATCCACTTAAAATCTTTTCTGTCACCTCTCATTGTCTCTGTCATAGGGTTACAAACTGAACTAAAACTTCTGATGAACTTCCAGTAGAAACTAGCCAAACTATGAAATGATCTAACTTCTCCAATGCTCTCCGGTGTAGGCCATTCAATAATTGCTCTCACTTTCTCAGGGTCCATCTTCAATCCTTCCGCAGAAATCACAAATCCCAAATATACTAGTTCTTCCTTCATGAAACTACACTTCTTGATGTTTATCAACAATTTCTCTTCTCTCAACCTCTGCAAAACTTGTCTAATATGCCACAAATGTTCCTTTTTTGTTATACTAAAAATCAGAATATCATCCAAGTATACAATAACAAACTTACCCAAGAATTTCTTCAAGAGTTCAGTCATCAATCTCATGAAAGTACTTGGTGCATTCGTCAATCCAAAAGACATCACTAACCACTCATACAATCCTTCATTTGTTTTGAAAGTAGTCTTCCACTCATCACCTTCTCTGATTCTGATTTGATGGTATCCAATCTTCAAATCTATCTTTGTGAAATATCTTTCTCCACTCAAACAATCCATGACATCATCCATCCTAGGTTAAGGAAATCTATACTTAACTGTGATCTTGTTTATTGATCTAGAGTCAATACACATTCTCCATTCTCCATCCTTCTTAGGTGCAAGCATTGCAGGTACTGCACAAGGACTCAAACTTTCTTTGATCAAACCTTTCCTCAACAACTCTTGTATTTGTCTATTTAGTTCTTCATTCTCTGCCGGTGTCATTCTATGTGCTGCTTTGTTAGGCAAACTTGCTCCCGGTATAAGATCCATGTGGTGACTGATACTCCTTATAGGTGACAATCCTTCAGGTGCATTATCTGATATGATGTCTTCATACTCTATTAGCAATTCTCTTATCTCCTCCAGTTGTGTCTCTTCATTCTACTTCTTCAATGTTTCAAGCTTCTTAGGAATCAAGGCATAACACATATTCTCATGTCTCAAACCATCCAGAAATTTTCTTCCATCTACCAAATAGATTCTAGCATTCCCACATACTTCACTCTTAGGATCATCCTCCAAAGGAATCAAAGTAATTCTCTTTCCATTTGCTGTTATATTATATGTATTCTTTCTTCTATCATGTATAGCTTTTCTAGCATATTGCCAAGGTCTACCCAACAAGATATGACAAACAGCCATAGGCATAATATCACACAATAATTTATCATGATAAGATCCAATATGAAATTTCACCAAACATTGTTCACTCACCAATACCTTATGATCATCCTGAATCCATGCTATCTGATATGGCTTAGGGTGTTTCAATCTTTCCAACTTCAGCTTAGTTACCATCTCTTCTAAAACTAGGTTATCTAAAGTACCACTATTAATCACAACTTACAACACTTATCTCCTAATTTGCATCTTGTCCTGAACAAACTCTTCCTCTGCGGTGGTTCCTCATTTGTCTCTACTTGAAATAGTGCTCTCCTCATCACAAGTGATTCTCCATTCTCCAGTTTACCAACTGAACATGGATCATCTAGTTCAAAAGGTTCTTCATCCACATAGGCTGCTCTCCCACTGCTTTCTGTCCTCTTGCTTGTACTACCCTGATTACATTCAAATGCTTTATGTCCTTCACCTCCACACTTGCACCAAGTACCTATGAATGTTCTCTTATCAGATCCTCTTCCTTCTCTTCTGTATCCTTCATTCTGGTATGCACTAGGATTTCCTCTCCGGTAAAAAAAATTGTCATCTCTCCGGTAAGCATTGTTATCTCTGTCATCCTTCTCAAATGGGATGTCAAACTTGTTCTACTCCAGATGTGATCTGTCTCCTTTGGAATAAGTCCTACCTCTTTCAAATTTACCTCCTCTACCTCTCTGTCTCTGATCATGCCTCTTATTCAACTTCTCTTCAACTTTCAGTGCAAATTGGTATGCTTCCTCCAAAGATGTCATCCTTACCAGGCTTAGTTCTTCTTGAATGTTCAATCTCAGTCCATTGATGTATCTAGCCACTTTCTCCTTGCTTGCTTCACTATGTCCTATTCTTATGATCATCTTATGGAATTCTTCAGTGTACTCCTTCACAGATTTCTCCTTTTTGTCTCAGGTTCTGCAATCTCTTCAACAGTTCCAACTCATAGTCAGCAGGTATAAATTGATTTTTCAACTTTATCACCATCCTATCCCACTTTGTAATCTTTTCTTTTCCTCTTCTGTTTCTTTTCAACTAAACTTCTTTCCACCATATAGCAACATGTCCTTTCAACTTTGTCTTTGCAAATTTCACCTTCTCTAGATCTTCAATTTCCTCATATTCAAAGTATTCTTCCATGTCATTTATCTAGTCAATCAATTCTTCAGGGTTCAATTTACCATTATAGTTTGGCACATCAACTCTAGGTCTCTTTCCAATCTTTGAAATAGTTTGCAACATCTTCACTTGATCTAATTCTTCTTCTTCATCACCTCCTAGGGTTTCACCAATTTGTTCAACAGGTTGAGATTCTTCTTCATCCTCACTTTCAACATTAGGTCTCGGTGTCAATCCTCTTCGCCTATCTTCTTCAACAACATCCAAATGAATTCGCATTGTTTTCATCATCTCCATCATTTCATCCTTTCTACCAGCCATTGTTCCAATAGCAGCAACTCTCCGCGGCAGGATTCTTCCTAGGATCAAGTGTAAACTGCCTCAGGTTTGGTGATCGGGCTACAAGGTGACAACTGCCTCATAATTGACGATCGGTTGCAACACAAGTAACCTGCCTCAATTCGGTGATCTGTCCACAACAAGATCTTATGGAATTCCTTCACCAATTTCACTCAATCTGCTCCTAAAGATTCAAACTTTCACTCTGATACCACTTGGTGCAATCATGGTAGGAGGGTTCACATAATGAACTATCTGGACCGTACAGCAAGAGTAAACACAATGGAAATGACTCAAAGAAATGAAGCAAATGCAAATTCAGTCATTCAGTATATTATAGAGTTCAAATAGAGATCGGCTGGCAACATGCGGGCTTACAATTAGGGCTCACAGGACTAATTACATACATGCGCAAGATAAAGGTTTGAAGCCCCTTTGCACAAAATCTAAACTATGAACTTATGCGGATGATCACAACATGATCACTTGATTTCCTACGTTCTATTACATCAATGTATATCATCTTCGGATCAATAGATTCTTCCGCGTCAGCCAAGGAAGGTCACACACTAAAATGAAGAGCTGTAACATGTGTACAGGGATAGGTCAGACCTAAATGCATAGAACTTCTCCAGAAAATGAGTGGAATGATGTGCGAATCTTTGGGGAAGGTCAGCCACGAACCAAAGATCATTGAATGATGTGTCGTTAGGCTTCACAGCTCAGAAAATGCTTCCACATGTTTCTCCTTCAGCTGGTTGTCTGTGATTATCAGGATGCTTTGTTCTGAGAAACAATCAATCTTTTGATTCCGATATCTTTTTGATAATGATGTGCAGATCTATGAATTTTGGATATGATGTAAATAAGTGAATGTAGATGCTAAGTCTAGCTCTGCAAGGTTTGAAATGCCATTGGACCAAAATACAAAAAATGCTTCTGACTGAACTGTCTGAACTGAATTAGAAAATGAAAAGAAACAAACTGAACTGCAAACAAACTGAAATGCAAATGTTTTTGGTTGATGCAAGATTGCTCTTGAACCAGGGATGCCCCTGCATCAGTTTGGTGCCGACCTATTTTGGTGTTGCATGTTTAAGGTGTACACGTTTCATCAGGACTAACCTAATTGAGATTGTTTTAGGTTGTGGATGGTATAAATGCAAGATGAAATTGAGTGGAGTAAGGTAGAGAAGATGATGCAAATGTGAATCAAGGGTGATGAATTGAGTGAGAGTTTAACTACTTATGACTACCAAATGCAATGAGCAAAAGGTGTCTACATTTTGAGTTTGCTTGAAGTTGTTGAAGACAGTGAGCCAAAGGTTGTGGATGGAAAAAAGTGGTAGTGGTGGATTTCTCCTATTTCTTTGAGATAGTGAATCTCTTTGTAATAGTATTCTTCTATTCTTCTCTCTTCTGAACACTGAGTCCTTTTGGTAGTGAGCCTATTTGTTTTTGATGTTTCTATTCATTTATATGTGAGCTAATCCTCACTGTGGTTTTTCCCTTCTTGGTTTTTGCACGTAAATCTGGTGTTCTTATGTGTTTGAATGTGTTTGCATTGATGCTCCATATGTTTACATTCTACTAATGCATAATAAGAGGTTGATGTTTGGAATTGCTTTGATGGTTTAATGTTTTAATACATAATTGATTGACCCCCCTCTTAGTTTTCCTATGCATTCTAGCAACCCTAACCCCTAAACCTTAAAACTAAGCAACCCTAAAACCTCTACCTCTCAATCTCTCTCCCTATGTCTCTAGACATCTCCCTCACTGTCTATCTCCCTATCTCTCCCCTCTATCTCCTCTATCTCTCCCTTTCAATCCTCTCTATCTCTCTCTAAACCCTAAACCCCTAGTTTCCCTAACCCCTAACCCCTAAACCCTAAACATGAGTAACCCTAAACCCCTAAACCCTAAATAATTCCTCTAAACCCTAAACCCTAACTCTTAACCTGTAAACCCTAAACCCAAGAAACCCTAAACACCTGAACCCTAAACCCTAACCCCTAAACCCAAGCAACCCTAAACCTCTATCTCCCTATCTCTCCCTTATCTCCTTATCTCTACTATCCCTCTACCTCTCAATCTCTCTCCCTATGTCTCTAGACATCTCCCTCACTCTCTATCTCCCTATCTCTCACCTCTATCTCCTCTATCCCTTCCTATCAGTCCTCTCTCTCTAAACCCCTAAGCCCTAAACCCCTAAACCGTAACTCCTAATCCCTAAACCCTAAACCCTAAACCCTAAACTTGAGAAACCCTAAACCCCTAAACCCCTAACCCCTAACTCCTAACCCCTAAACCCTAAACCCCTAAACCCTAACCCGTAAACCCTAAATAATGCCCCTAAACCCTAACCCCTAACCCCTAAACCCTAACCCAAAACCCAAGCATCCCTAAACCTTAATCTCCCTATCTCTCCCTTATCTTCCTATCTCTATCATCCCTCTACCTCTCAATCTGTGTCCCTCTGTCTCTAGATATGTCCCTCACCCTCTATATCCCTATCTCACCCCTTTGTCTCCTCTATCTCTCCCTATCGGTCCTCTCTCTCTCTCTAACCCCTAACCCCTAACCCCTAACCCCTAAACTTGAGCAACCCTAAACCTCTATCTCCCTATCTCTATTATCCCTCTACCTCTCAATCTCTCTGCATATGTCTCTGGACATCTTCCTCAGTCTCTATCTTCCTATCTCTCCCCTCTGTCTCCTCTATCTCTACCTATCTATCTCCTCTCTTTCTTTACCTATCTATCTATCCCTATCTCCCTATCTCTCGCCTCTCTCTCCCCTATCATTCCTCTATCTCCCTATCTCTTCCCTCTATCTCCCCCATCTCTCCCTCCCTCTCCCTCTCCCTGTCCCTTATCGACAAAGGAAATGGAAACAAGAAAACTAGGACTCTCTTTCTATTTCTCTCTCTCTCACCTCCATCTCACCCTCTCTCCCTCTTCCTCCCTCTCCCTCTCCTTTATCGACAAAGGAAATAGAAACAAGAAAACTAGGACATGCAAAGAGGGATGAGGATATAAATTGGGAGGATAATATGGAAACAAAATAAAACGAAAGTTAATTGGATGGGAAGAATGATGAGAGGAGAGGTGGAAAATAGTAAAATAGGGAAAAATTAGTGGGATCTAAAGGAAAAGGAAAACTAGGAAAGCTAGGGTTAAGAGGTGAAAAAGAGGGGAGGAGGTGGAAAAAGAAGTCAAATGGACATAAAGAGATGAAGATGAATGATACGAGAGAGAGAGAGAGAGAGAGAGAGAGAGAGAGAGAGAGAGAGAGAGAGAGAGAGAGAGAGAGAGAGAGAGAGAGAGAGAGAGAGAGAGAGAGAGAGAGAGAGAGAGAGAGTTTTAACTACGTTATAACACACTCACATTTTTGCCTACATTGGGAAATTCCAACCCTAAGGGTTGAAGTTGCCATGGGCATCCAAACCAAAGGGTTGGAGGTACCTTTTGGACGCCAAGGATGTGTTTTTCACAAAAGTTATAAATTTCAACCAAAAATCGTGCGTGCTTCACCTATGGTTTACACATTTTTTAATGTTAATAAAAAAATTCTAGGATGACTTCAAGTTTTTTATTAGCTTTCTAACCATGTATTTTTTTTAAAAATCTGATAACAGTAAGGTTTCCATCTTCAAGTTCTTTTGTTAACGTGTTTTGTTTTTTTTTCAGAAAACCTATCTAGTATTTCTGGTGTTATTTTTTATGCATTTATCAAAATTTGAAGCAAATTACATTTTTGTATTCTAGACTCAATTCTATACACATTGATTTTTTTTTTTTTTTTTTGATTAGTTTTCAAAAAAATTGGGGGGAGCATGCTCAAATTTTCATTTTTTAGGATGTGTCCACTTTGAAAATTCATATATTCATAAAAAAATTAATAGAAAAAACAGGCATAAACTACATGGTGTTAACTAATTTTCCACTATTGCGATTTGTTTAATACTTAAGAAAGTTGACATTTTAGGGGGAGCACACCAAACACTATGTTATATTTTTCTGACAAAAATAGGAGAACTTTGTGTGATCCCCTTATTTGAACCTCTTAATCTCCACCATTTTTAGAAAAAAATTGTAGTTTTGAAACTAGACTTGGAGCACTACAAAACTTGTTCTTATCACATCTTCTAATTTTGAGCGTGGCTATCTTCAATTTCTCATGCAAGATCAGTTTTTTTCTAATTTCAGAAAAAATTGGCTACTTTTGACCCCCTTTTGGTCCCCTATTTCCATGCACTTGTCAATGTTCATGATATCAACAATCCAATGGATTATGAACACTTTCATTTCATAGTTCAGCTTGGTGAACATTTGATGATGCAAGGTAATATACTTGTTGATATGAAGCATTGCAAGGGTTGGCATGATATGATTGATAAATGTGCTGTTTTCATGCCATATGGAGATGTATTTCAATTGATACATGTTTGTAAAATTTAGATGAATACAAAAAACATTGACAATGATAAATATAGAGATTTGGTAAAAATTGTAAATGGCAATGTCAGTGAGTAGGCAAGTTGTGGCACGACTTTCAGATTACGTCTAGGACAGTCATCAGAGAACATAGTATTTGATAGAGGAAAATATTGGTTCTCCATTTTTGGTGGCCTAGGCCCACCGAATAATGTTTGACAATTGTGGAAATTAGAGCATTGCAGTTGAGCCGTTATAGAGCGGTCAAATTGAAGGCACTTGGTCTACACCTCAAAGATTTTTATGGAATCTCATTATGCCCACAAAGTGCATATGTCCCCAAACAAAAGCCATGGTTGGCACTTATTTTTTGTGCCCTATTTCCTCAGTAGAATGACCTTTAGAGTGGTTGAGAGACCTAATTTTTAGGCCTTGAAGCAGCAGGCTAGCCCAAAACTACTGGCATTAAAATCTCTCAATCCGGAGCTCATCTTCGAAACCAATTTGGCATAGGATATTGAATATGCATAAACTAACTTCAATCTTGATTTCGTGTTGATTGGACAAGTTTTGATCCCGATTTTAATATTCCAACGTTTCCAAGAGGGTGTGTGGAACATGGGCCAAAAGATGTTATTAATCAATTATGGAGAATTGATGAGTTTCAAAATTGCATCGGGATGCTCCAGTTCCAGTTTCGAGTCTTCGGGTGAGTTTTGTGGACGTGGCAAAAAACTTTTAAATATCGTACCAACTAGCCCTGGTTACAAAGGATCTCCCAAAATTTAATTTTCTATGTAATTTTTGACGATAGGGAAAGGATCGAAATCAAATATTAAATGCCCCATGCAATTTTTTGTGGCCTTTAGATCCAAATTCATCTCGTGGCGCAATTCCTATCATTTTGGCAGTGGTGTTTAAATGTCGACATTAAAGGTGAGAATTTAAAAATTAAAACAATTTTAATTATAATTGGGGCATTTAAATTAAAATTATTGCATAACAATATTTTAATATCAAAAAGTTTTGTGGAGGAGGTTTGAGATTAAATGTTCCCGAGCATTGTGAAAGCCACATGATGGACTGTGGGGTAATATTTTTTGAGGGGTAAAAGATTAAAAATTAAGCAAGGCTTCCTTTATTCCTACCCAGCGCATCAGCGCATGCCCTAAAAGTCATCCATAAGGCAAATTCGCGATGGACCAATAGTCCAAAGTTAAAAGTAAAAAACACTAAATTCCAACCTTCCCAACGCACAACGAAGCCTTTCATTTGTTTTTGTCATCCAAAGATATGCTCAAAGGATAGATAGACAAAGTTTTGGGGATGTTTTTTTGATATTTTAACTATCAAATATTAATGTTCTGGCATCCGGAAATTCCCTGCAACATTTTTAAATGCCCATGGAGGATTAAAATTGTCCCAACATAGTTTTCATCTCGTGAATGGATCTAGAAGCTTGGGAATTGATAAAAATGTTCCAACACAATTAAAAATGCCATACCATAGTTAAAAATGACCCCGGAAGTTATCAGATGCATGGGAAAGGAAAATAATGCCTTGGAAACTCTAAAAATGTTCCCAAGCATTTCTGACGCCCATGTATCATTTTAAGGGTGTTTTGAATATTTTTGATTGCTGGCAATAGTTAAAATCGCCCCAACATTAGCAAAAATGCCCCAGACATTCCAAAATGCCTCCAACAGGTTTTCAAAAGCTTTGCAACACTGAAAATGCCCTTCATATTTTATTGAGAGTTTTGGAGAGTAAAATGCTCGAGTAAAAGCATGATTTCACTGCCAGTAAAAGGGGAAATCACTTAGGATTGAAATTTTCACTTGTAAGGTGAAATGTAGCCAGTAAGATTAATTTTACATACAGGTAAAATTTGTGCACGAGAATTACTTACAGATATTGTTGAAAACTAATTTCAGTTGGCTAAAGATGGGCAAGTCATTTTCCAGTTTGCAAAAGAGGGAAATTAAAAGATCCTATGACATATTCTTTATGCCAAAATTAGTTGTAGAAGTAAGGGGCCCGATCATACCAGGTGTTAGCTAGGTGGTCAATCTAGGTTTCTTCTTTCTCATTTATTGTAATTTTTGTATCATTTGTAAGGGTTTTAGAGGATGGGAAAAGATCAGTGAAGGGGAGATCAGGTTAAGCTTGTTATAGGGTGGAGTCCATGTTTGTAAGTCATTCATGACAGTACTGCTGTATCCTATTTTCTGCATATATGAATGCATACTACTGTGTAATTGTCTCCATCTTTGAAATGTAATGCTTTTTGAATGAAATAATCAAGGATTATGGAATTTTCATTCACATTTGTTATACTGAGTTTTTCTCAGGGTTTACTTTCTATTCAAAGAATAGTGTAAATGCTTATCTGGGAATAATGGGATTATTATAATTTTAAATTGATTACTAAGTATGGTTGCACTGTAGGCTTGGGAGGTCTTATTATCATCAGGTGATAATACTTCAACTAACCATCAGGATATGTTTAAATGTTGTGATGTGAAATGCATGCCATTATGACTCTGTAGCCCATGATAAGCACTGATCAATCTTTTATAGTCTCCATTTCCAGAATCACAATCTTAAAATGACAAATCTTGAGCCACTTGTAATTTATTTATAATTATTTCCAAGCTTCATACCATAGCCTTGAGGGATTACAAGGAATGCGTTATCTATGTATTCAACTATATAAATCTTTGTCAATATATATGAAGCCTTTCATTTGCTAGGCACTGTGTTTCAATTTTGCTTTTAATTTGCATCCAATGTTATAAAGGGGAACCCACCTAGGTCTTGCAGAGCTCTTGAAGTGCAGAGGAGAAAAGTGTGAAATCTATCTCCCATTCGTTGGCCCAATCTTTTATTATCTTTGAGCATAGGATCTGGATTGTCTTTAGATTTTACTAAAGTGTAGATTGGAGAACCAACACATTCAACCAACAATCTTTAGATGAGAATCATCTCTAAGGTACACCTTACCACCATCAAATTTTTATATTATGTTAACCAACCTTGATGTGAGGTCATGTGACAAGATGCACTAGAGTCAATCATCTATGTACCTTCCAATGCATGTGTAGTCAAGGCCTTGTCAAAAACATCAACATCATCCTAGGAGGATTTCTTGGACTCATCACTAGAATAATTATTTTTCTTTTTCTTCTTCTCCTCAGAATCTTTTTTGAAATGGATAGGCTTGTCATAGAACTTCCAACATTTATCCTTGAACTTACCATTAGACTTAGATCTCTCATAGGATTTAGGTCTTGTCTTATCTTGCTTCTTGTCCCTTTTTCCTTTTTCTTTTGATCTTCTAAAAACAACGAGGGTCTCCTTGGCCAATCCAGAAGTCTTTCTTCACATCTATTTGGAAATCTTCGATGCAACCAACTCATCCATCTTCAACTTGGTGGTAGTGCCCCTAATGACCATTATAAGGCGGTCCCATGAATCTGACAAAGAGAACAACAAAGTCATAGAATGATCCTCCTCCATTTTTACTCCTATAGAGTTTATATAGGAAATTATCATATTGAAGGCATTCACATGATCAACTACGAATCTACTATACTCCATTCTAAGGGTTTACAACTTCTTATTGGAAAGGGTTCGTTAACTAAAGATTTAGCTTGATACAAGTCTCCCAATTTCTTCCAAAGACACATTATAGTGGTCTCTGCATGAACGTTCAATAACATTGAATCTACCAAATAGACTCTAACAAGACCCTTATCCTTTTATCCATCAAGTCCTAGTCTTATTGTTTCATTGTAGTAGGATTCATATCAAATATTGTAGCCCATAGATCTTGATCTATGATCATATCTTTCATTTTGAGTTTCCACAACTCAATATTAGTGGTAGTTAAATTTTTTGTTTCTATTTTGGATGTGCTTTCCATTTAGTCCTACAATAAGATCAAAAACCTCTTTGTGTAATCTCCCACTCAAATAATGATTAGTACAAAAGCCCTCTACCTAACACCTCAAATTTGAGGTGATCAAGATTTGATACGAAATGAAAGGAAACAAGGTATGTGGAAATGCTTCCTACACTAATCTTTAGAGGAGAGTGTTATGCAAATTTTAGATCTTTACAATTATAGAAAGAAGAAACACATATAAAAGATATAAACAATTATATATCATAACACAAGGTGTACATGGGGAAGACCCTTTTGGGAGAAAAAAACCACACTCAAAGAAAACCCAATGTATTATTCAGTAATATTAACATGGTTACAATATACTTGTAAAGAAGTCCTTTAGAGGAGTATCGCCAACATACAAATTTGGAGTAATTCTAACAGCAAAACAACACCTACAAAATAACCCATACACAACTTTACTCTAATCACCAATAAATATGAAAATTTCAAACTAGAATCCATGAATGGTTTTGGAAAACCATTAGAAATACCACAGGAGGTATGGTATCCAAACTAAGACCCCAAATTCTAAATCCCTCCTTCGTAAAAGATCCTCCAGGCTATTTTTAACATATTCCTTACACTCTTAAATTTGTCATAATCCATCATATTTGACCACTCAAACTTGGGTGCCCTAATTTGTCCTTATTCAACCCATTCAAAGATGCTCCATGACAAGTGTCAAAGCCTGCCATATTGTTGGTCAAGATTTCAATATAACTTCCCTCTTACATGCTATTATGCATCATAAGAATTTATCATATGTAACTCCCACCATAATGACCTTACACACACCACAAGATATCGACACATGGCCAAAGGATGCCACCTCAATATGGGACACCTAGTTGGACCTCATGTGAGAAAAAATCCACTAAATATGAATTCCATGTCACCTCCAAGTGGGATGCCAACTCCCCCATGTGAGGATAAAATACACAAAAGATGAAATAGTAAATGCATACAAAATCATTAAAAATGAACATTAGGAATGCAAGGTTGAGAAACCTTTTCCCAACACCTACCAAGACTCTCTATAGGTGAATATCAGGTCCCAAGTACCAACATGCTTTAACAAACCTTAATATCACCTTGAGTTTTTACTTAAAGAAATATCTTGATAAAAATAATTTGTGTGGTGGCACTATAAGGACATAGTTAGGCTTATTGGCATCTAAGTACAAACACTCCATTGCTTTAACATCTAGGCACTACATGTATATTTATTAGTTATCCATGAAATGTTTTCCCAATAAGGACATAGCTAGGTTCATCACCATCTAAGTGCATATACTCCACTTCTTTAGCATTTAGGCACTATATAATTATTAGTTCCCTAGCACATGTTTTCCCAATATGATTAGTCTCCTTGTGACTATAATGCTTGATCACCATTATGTCAATTGACACATCCTCATGATGTCCTATATTAGTCCCTTCTCCAATGTGTCACTTCCTTTACATACGATGTGTCTACCATGATTGTTTAATTTGGCTATTACAATTATACCTTCACACATATGATTCCATTAGTGCTATCCAATCTACATACTAAAACTACTACTCCCTTCACCGCACACCCATATGTGCAGTAGGTGACTACTCCATGCACAAGGTCTTATCAAGATATACATTTAGAGGCATCTTGACCTAGAATTTGCATGAATGAAGGGTCACAAAATTATGAAACAATTAATTTGTTGTGTTGTAGGTAGAAATTACATTGTAGAATATATTTTTATTAACACTCTTAATTAAAGTGTTTACTCCATGCATCCAAACCATATCCAACTATTGTATCTACTCAATATTTCTTGGTGTCCATTCTACCACCCTTTCATATTATGTCTTACACTATTTGACCCATGTAGATAACTAGTCAAATAGGTTCTCTATAAATTCAACCTAGAAATCCTCAAACATTAGATCAAAAGTCTCTATCTTGCGCCAACACTTGATTCGTGTGCCTATAAGTGCCTATTTTTGCACAAACTATTCCACCTTGTAAAATACACATGGATGTCTACATACATAAGACATCAAGGCATACCTATACAACATGCAATTTTTGAGAGGGTCTTAGCAATGAAACCAAAATGTTAGCCAATTTACCCATGCATGTAATAGACACATGGATAAACACTTATTTAACCAATGTGCATCATTATATCAATCATATGGTTGCTCACTTGAAGTATGCAAAAGTCCCAGTACCCTAGATTAGACTTGCACATTGCTAATGAAAGCATACTAAAGCATTCAAAAGTATATATGTGAAAAGATATAAGACATGACATATCAATTTCAACAATTTTTTTCTATATATTAATTTAATGATTAAAAAATGTTACAATTAAGGGGTTTATATAGGTGCTTATCCTCAATATCAACTCAACGTATTATTGGATTATTTTAAAACATCTATAAATCCATCCTAACTTTAGTCTATCTTTAACTAATACAACTACAACTTAAAATTCTTCCAAAAGTGTGGAGACTAAGAATTCCAATTGCTTATCATAAAAGATAGCTAATGTTTCTTATCTTACTATCCTAATTACACATATACTTAAAATACATTCTTTAAAAAATCCCACTTATGCTTTTGTCTAATTATAACACAACTAATACAACACAATTATACTGGTACAATTCAAATTATTATAATTATTACACCAACACTTTGTTAAGTCCTATAGCTCAATTTAGTTTGAAGAACATTAAAGTCATTATTCATCAATAATATCCTCTAAGGTCATAGACAATACTAAGAGATTCTAATATCAAAACAATAATTAGGTTGAGCTATGCGTCTATCAATATGGAGTCATGTTTTGGCTAGAGGATAGAGAGCATTTCAGATGTTTGCATTTTTATTTCTCCCATTTTTTTTTTGACTTGTCCAATATTTTCTTTTAAAGCAATTAAGTAAATTACCTTGCATTCTATTTCCCAATAAATCTAAGGAAACTACTTCTATATGTGTAGAACTTCTACCATGAGACACATGTAAGCTAATTACAAAATGTTTACTGTGAATATATAACAAGCCATCAAGGAGATAGAACAATGACAACATAAATCTTACATAAGTACCACCTTTACACCTCTATCAGAATCCAAGAACAGTTAGTTCTAGATTACAATGGAGCTTTCCTTCCATCAAATAGTTTTCCACATTTGTCATCTTTATTCTCTGTCTCCATAGGTTGGGTGAAGAGGAAAGAGTTGCAGAGTTTGTATTGCAACGGCTTCATGGCTTTCATTGGTGACTATTATTTCATCTGGGCCTCCTCCCATATTGTCATTATTATTAATCCAAACTGATCGGTCTACTTTTATTTGTTCAAATTTTAATCTTTTCCTTGGGAGTTCACTCTCTTCTGCTTCTTCAACTGCCCACCTCTTATCCAACCCTGCTGATTCCTATACAAATAGAAGGGCAAAGATGTGATTTGTTTCTTCCTTCAAGAAAACATGTTGAAAATGGTTATTCTTAAATATCATCCACTTCAACAGTCAAAGGTCAATTTTGACCAATAAAAAGAGGACAAATATTTACCACTTTTTATTGTGAATGAAGTGTAAAATTACTATTGACTGTTTGATCATTGAAATGAATGATATTTAAGTAGAATAGTTGAAAACACATGTTTTTTTATAGATTTCTGATACACTGTATAATTTACAATCATCTTATCATCCTTCTATACTACTACCCTATTGTAAGAACAGTTTTACAATAAATAGTCTATTCTTAGAAGCATATTCACCTTTTCTCTAGTGATAGCTTTTGATGGCGAGGAAGATATCTTTATAGTTAAAGGTGCAGCCTCATGGTCTGTATCTTTTCTTCTCTTCTGCCTGTCACTCCACTTATGATTTTGAAACCAGTAAAATACGTTCTTGCCTTGTATTTCGCCAAATGCTCGGAGATGTGTGGTAATCTGGTCTATCTGATCAGAACTGGGACTCTGAATTCCACTGTTGTAGACTTCTTCTAGTAGTGCAAGTTGTTCTACTGTAGGCTTCCATCTTCTATTGCTTGCTGTCAAAGTAAAAAAGTTGCTTCTAACACGTTAAAAACCATAGAATACTAGCATAAACAAGTCAAAAAAGAAAATCTGATTGCAAAATCAAGAACTCATTGAGAGCAACTTATTTTATGTTTTTCTTGGAACTAACTATTCCATCCATTTATTCATGGACATAATTTGATACTGCTATCCCAAATTGCACTGCATACCAGGGTAAAGCTTGAGAGTTAAAAATATGGCCTTTAAACTTCTAAGCAATGACACCCATGCCAACTACATGATAACCTGGCAGATGGGTTTGAGTATAAACACTTTAAATCATTAAAAGAAATGAAAATACAGCATAATTCTTAGGTCTAATTACACAGACCAATTTGATGAAATGAATATTGACAACAATCTCAACACACAAAATGAAACCAGCCAATGAAACAACAATTGAGCAATGATTTGAGAACCCACCCATGTTGTGAGATCTGCTTGTGATATCTTCATCAGAAGACTTATCAGAATTGGCCTGATTTGGAGGAGTTAGTATAGGTGTGGACAAGAAAGTGTAGGGAAGGAGCTTGCAAAGGCTATTGAGCGAGGGGAATCTTCTGAATTCCTCAGCATTGTCCATACCTAAATGCTTAGAATTGCATTCCCAGAAGAATTCTTTAACAAGTCTTTGTTCCCAATCGAAAGAAATCTGTAGTCTACATCTCACATCATTCAATTAAAATGATGACCTGTTAAATTCAGAGTATTAACTGTTTATCTGTATGCCAAACAGACCACAACAAAATACATCGTGATTGGCGTGACATTCGGAGCTGTGAGCGGTCTATTCTGGCCAAATTACTTGTAAACATCGTTCAATTACAAGATCATTGTCTACAATTATGATTATAGAGATGGATGAATGATAGGCTAAATTCTTTTTATGCCAATTTGTCTCCTTATAAATAAATAAAGAATAAAGTGGTATCAGAAACTGCATCGTTTTTTCAGTTATGATGGTTCAGGGCGGCTATTCTTAAATATCATTCATTTTAATATCAAATGTTAATTTTGGCCAATAAAAATCACTCTACTTAAATATCATCCACTTCAATGGTCAAACAGCCAATAAAAATTTTACACCTCATTCACAATAAAAAGTGGTAAATATTTGTCCTATTTTTATTGGCCAAAATTAACCTTTGACTGTTGAAGTGGATGATATTTAAGAAGAGCCAATAAAAATATGACAAATGTTTACCCATTTTTATTTTTATTGTGAATGAGGTGTAAAATTACTATTAATTGTTTGACTATTGAAATGAATGATATTTAAATAAAGTGATCCCGAACAAAGCTAGAAAACATTAGAAGAACAACTATTCATGAATCTGATTTTGTTTTTTCTCTTGGTAACAACAGATCTGGTTTGGTGGGGAGCTTCTCCAAGAAGATTGCAATCCAATGTTAAAGATCTCATGTTACTTTCGGAGATAACTTTTCCTTCACGAAAATTTTCTGTTCGGTTCTCATATTTGAGATCCATATATATATTTATTTGTTATTGGTTTGTGATGTCTTAGCCTTTTGTTATTTTTATAATGTTTTAAAGAATAATAATGTAAAATAAAGACTAATGAGATAAACTCAAGAGCTCAAGTATATTCCATGACAGACGTATAAGATAAAATAACACAAAGCTTTCGAATACAACTTTTAATAAAATTTAAAAATAGTATATTATTAAAAAAATGATCGAGTTGCTATCAATATAGTCACTTTTTAATTTTATTAGATTTTTAAATTGTGTATTATGCAATTTAATATAATTTGTGAGTAAATTTTTTCATAGAAGTTATAAATCATTAGTATTTTTAGAATATTTTATGTAGGGTTACTTAGTTTTTTTAAAAATAAGGAAACTTTTGGATATTTTTGATATATTCTTTTTTCTATTAAGCTTTGTGTTTTTTTAATTTTCTATTTAGTACTTTTTGATTTATTATTTAATTTTGTACTATTTTTTAAACTTTTTCATTTGGATTAAACTCTAGTTTTTCTAATATTTTGATCTTATTTAACTTTAGATGATTAATCTCTTTTTCATTTTCTTTTAGATATTTTGTCTTCTTGGTGAAGGTCTCTTTGTGCATTATGGTATAAATTTTTAGGACCATCTTAGAAGCCATACACAACTATAACCCATTTCATTTATGATTCTTTTCATTCATTTTTTTTTGGACTTTTCTTGATTATTTGTACCTCTTGTTTACTTGATTCCCCAATAAATATTTCAAGTACTCATTTGAATGCAAGATGAAAAATAATGGCTACAAATTGTTGAAAAGCAGAGTGAAACTATTGCAACAATAACATAAATTTTGTACAGATTATAGTGAACATGCATTAAGCCAAATATGTGAATCTAAATGGAAAGCACATAAAATATACCACAACACCAGATTGACATGGAGAAACTCTTTTGAGAAAAAAATCCACTAGCAAAGAGAGCACCAAGTATGTATTAATCATCACAAACAAGAATACGATATTCAACACACTTCTCTCCTCAGTCTAGCACCTATGTACTTGTAACTTCTCATCTCATACAAACCACTACCCCAAGGCTCCAATTTATGGAAAATAAAGTATAAGAAACCATAAATAGTTTCCAATTTACAATACACTCAAACCATGAGCCAATTAGTCTATGCAAAAAATACCTCATGACATGTGTTTGGGAGTTACAAGCATCTTTTGAGAAGGGTTAAGACTTTTTTCATGAACTTGGGCATCAACTTCATTAGAAGACATAAGCAATCCACTAGAAGACAAAATAATAACTCCCCAAGTCCAAAAAGGCTACCAACTTCTTATACAGATACTTTCTTACACCTCTTACAATGCCATAGATACTTCTTACACCTCTTACAACACCATAAATAGTTATAGTTTCCCTTCCACTTCATGCCAAGTATCTAATGATATTGTTATAGGCCAAATTAAGCTCCTCCACTCAATGCCACCTTACAAAGAATATTACAAGTGCTTAGAAAATAATATTTAGTTACAAAAAATGTCTCTCCTCACATGGGGCATCCAAGTTCCCCTTCCATGATTCTTGGAGATACATGAAATAATAATTGACTATTAAAATTTTAAAATGAAGGTTCATAGTTTTAGGATTGTATGGTTAATATCACTAATCCTAACATTCTCCCACTTGATATTCACATTACAAAAGCATAATAGGAAATACAATAAAACAAATCAAGTGCTAAGAGAGGAAAAGCCCATAGCCTTACTACACCATGAGAACTTCTTTGTGCTCACTAGTTTAGTAAGTGAACTTGAAACATTTTCACGAGTGTCTACCTTAGATGTAACAAGACCTTACTATTCTCTACCATCTCCTAAACAAAGTGATACTGTACATCATCAACATGTTTAGTATCAACATGGTACATGGGATTCTTGGTCAAACATATAGCACTTTGATTATCACATCTAATTTTAACCACCCTACAATCAAAATCAATACTTGAACACAATCTATGTAACCATAACACCTTCTTAGAGGCATGTGTAGTAGCCATATACTCTATCTCAACGGTAGACAAAGAAACTATGGACTATTTCTTACTCATCCAACTCATTGCACCACCAAACAAAGTAAACACAGGCACAAGTGGACCTTCAAATATCCAAGTCACTTGCCCAATCTCTGTACAGAGCTCTATATGTCCAATGTCTTAACCAGATTATTAGTACCATGATAAAACACATAGTAATCACAAGTCCCTTGTAAATATGTAGACCCCCATGTAACATTGTTGCAAGTATGGGCCTAACCAGTGTTGTCATTGATGTCAACATACTCCTGTTGCATTGATGATAAGGATTGGATGAGTTGTATGCTAAGGATATTGAGAAAATTAGTCCTATCAAGAATAGAGAAGAACAGTGAAGACAGTGAGGCAAAGATCCCAGCTAAGATGAAGATCAGAGGATGCGCTTCAAAGGGTTTGTAGATATGTATCTTAAGATGATCTAGTAAATATTTTAGAGGTTCGCATGAAGATCTGAAGAAGTTATGGCCACTTAAGTAAAATTGGTTCTGGCAAGTGTTCAGAGGTGACAAAGTGACACAGATAGGTCCGGTGAGATCTGGAAATGAAATATATTGTTCTGTGGATTTGGTGGAGTGTTTAAGAAGTCAATGTGAATTGACAACTCAATTGGTTTGTGGTTTGGAGGTCCGTAAGCATCTATTCCAATATGATAGTGATGACAGATTGTGTTCTTAAGGTTCTAGATGAAGGAGAAGATGATTTCAGTAAGTAGAAGTAGTGTGGATGTTCTTGGTGATTCAAGAAAGCTTGTGGAGGCCTTTGGATTGTGTCCAGTTTGTGTTGGTGGTCCACATTGAAGATTGAGCTCGTAATTGAAGAATTACTTCCGGTTGATGATGTTCTTCCTAACTCTGGCTGACTGGATGAGTTACACATCTTGCGGATGATCTTGAAGATGTTCTGTGAAGAATGGCGCGTTCCTAAAGGAAGATTGAAGTCTTAGAGTGGTTGACAGTGTGTTGATTCGCGTGAAGTCTTTTTGTAATAAGTCATGTTGTATTTATGTATTTTCTCTATAATGTATGCTGACTTGGATGATTATCCCTAAGTCGATGTCTTGTATAAATAAAGAGTTGTGGGTAAGTGCAAAAAGATGGGGGGCCAAAAAGTGGCTAAAAATTTTTGAAAAAAAATTTAGGCATAACGCGAGCGCGTTATAACGCGCTCGCGTTATGGCTTGGCAATGACAAGCCTAAGGCTCGTCATTGCCGAGCCATAACGCGAGCGCGTTATAACGCGAGCGCGTTATAACGCGCTCGCGTTATAAAGCGCTTCATATAAAAAAAAAAAACGCTGTCATTTCATTTTAGTTCATTCCATTGTGAGTTTTTCCTCCGCCCGCAGCTTAAAACCCTTCAAAAACGCGCTCGCGTTCTACAAAACACCGTTCAACACAAAAGATTTGTCGATTCATCACCGAAATGCCGCCGCGACGTCGAGCACGCCAAAGGGGTGAGTTATCTTTGTTTTTTTGTTTGAATTTCTTCCTAAATAGGTAGGTTTTGTGTTGATTTTTGATGCATATTTTATTAATTGTAGGAAATGTTAATGCACCTCCTCCTCCTCCTCAAAATCCTCAAAATCCACAAAATCTTGAGGAAGAAATACCTGCAGAACAACAACCTCCTCCATTCATTCCTCGACATGCCCCTGGAACACAAGATAATATAATGGGGGAAATTGAAAACAACAAAAAACAAATTGAAGATATAATTGCAAGGTTGAAAGATCCTTCCACTTCAACCTTGCATAGGTCCACGCTTGCCGAATCTCTTGAGTCTATGTTATCAAATGTAAATTCAATTAGCAAGCAAATAACTAGTTGGACCGATAAAAAGAGAGAGTTTAGAGATTACTATGCAGATAAATTGTCATATCAAGATGTCAAAAAATTACAAATTACAAAAGTAGACTTGTGTTCAATTTTCACAAACCCACAAACAAATCAACCTCCACCCATTACATGCAAGAGGTTCCCTATCCATTGGTGCAACAACCAAGCGATAAGGGACAATTTCGGGCAGAGGTGGTGGATGGTTTTTGACCATCCTCCATGCAATAACAATGAGGTCCCGCAATACTTTTTGAGGAAACTCTACTCCGAGTTTGTCCTCAATAAAGTGCCAAACTATTTTGATATGCGGGACTTCCAGGGTAGAGGTGGGGGCTCAGCACAGGATAGACCAGGGGCACGTCTTGACCCACAGCGGGTAGTGAGACGAGTAATCAGCAGACCAGCCCACGAGCATGTTTCTATTCCTTCCATTGTGAAGGAGAGTGTTGAGGTCGATACACTGAGGTCGATTAGTGCCTTGACCCAGAGCATCATAGAGCATGCCGATCCTGCAACACAGAGTGGGTTGGGAGATAGTGCGAGGAGTAGGGTCCCACCGCATACTTGCCAGGCTTGCGGGTCAGCCTGTGGTTATGACCCCATGGACAGTCAGGACGCAGGTGCACAGGCTACATCTGCAGCTGAGCAGATGGCGATGACAGATACCCTCCTGAGTGAGACTTTCGGCCTTGATACTCAGGTAAATATTAGCAAGTTTATTGAATTTAATTTATTAAATTTTATTTTTGAAATACAAGATTAACTAATTTAAATTGATGATTTTAATGAAATTTCAGGGTCATAGCGTCGATGCAGTTTTCAGTGGTTCTCCACCTACATTTTTCACTAGATCATCTACTGTCGAGGTATGTAACTAATAAACAATTATAAATATTACATGTGAATAGCATCGTTATATGAATGGTATTCTAATTTCTGATTTTGGATGTTGAATAGGTTAACACTGTAGATTTCATGGCAACACCTGCCAGCGGTGGTGGACTTCAAAGCTTTACGGAGGTAATAAAATAAATAGTTTAATGAATGAATTGTACTTACTAAATTTTTGTATGTGATTTGTGTGTTTTATTGTGTGTACTTCCATGTTTAGATGAGCGTGTGTGTATGTTAGGAGCCATGATTTGCATCACTATTATAGTTTTCGTAATTGAATAATGTTGTTTTATTTCCAGATGATGCAGGCTGCGGATACACCTCCCCATGTTCATAGGGCAATGGAGCAGGGTGTGGCCTCTGCAATTCATAGCTCTATGGCATTGACAGGGGTATGAGGCAGATTAGTAAATTTCAATTTACATTCATTGTTATAGTTGTCTATTTTTGAAAAATCAAAAGATTATTGATTTGAAGTTTAATTTCTATCTGGACGGTTTCTATAGGACATGACATCACCAGGGCCTTTTCCTTCTACTGAGGCAAGCGAGCAGACAGATTATATGTTAGCGGTAAGTGATTATTTTGTTAAATGTTTCATTTTTTTATAACATGTAATTTCTATATATTAATATCTATACTTTTTTTTGTAACAGGTAAAGGTGCAGGAAGAACTAAATAGGAGAAGTAGCCCTCGGGTTCGTAGTAGACCACCCACATGCATGTCTCCATCCCCTAGAAGATCAAAGGCTGCTCGTGATTTATTCTCTTCACCAGCTAGAGGGGAATGACTTTTTATTGTGTTCCTCTGTTGTATGCCTATATGGCATTTGTGGACATATATTTTGTATTGTACATAGTTGACATTGTATGCCTATATGGCATTCTTGTAAGCCTATATGGCTATTTTGTATATATGTTATACTTATATCGACAGATATTGATGTATGCGTATATGGATATTTGGTTAATACAAATCTTTTTTATTGATGGCGTCCATACTTGCATTATAAATCCACTTTTGAATGGATATTTGTAGATGGCTACTTCAAATATTTAAAGTCTGATTGTATTACATAGGATGTTTGCATTTTCTTTGATAGGCTTGATAGGCCATGGATTACATGATGGTGTTTGATGGAAAAGTATGGTACTAGAAGACTCTAGTTCATTCTTAATAGGCTTGTGATTGATAATATCTTTGCATGATTGCACTTGATCTTGGATCATGGGCATGTTGTTAGGATTTTGATTGCATTGTGATGTTTGATGGATAGGCATGGTGTAAGTGTAAGATACCCAACTAGTTCTACGAAAAATTTTCCTTACTTAAACACTTTTACTTGCTAACAATTCATCAACTACTTCAATAACATAAAGATATACATCAAGATAACTATTTGAATGAAACAACATTAGAGTTGGGTACTTGTCTTGTTACTTGATTCAATCAACTTGCAATGTCTTATTACATGGAAAATGCTTTCAATAGCATGAAGTACAACTCATTCAATGGAAATACAAGGACAGGCCTTGAAGCCTTGATGTTACAATGTCTTCCTTATTTGAGCAACATTTGAAGATTTAGAATGTTCAACTCATCACCTCACAAGGTAGGTGCATATTTGAAGGATTTACAGGTTTTTCTGACTTGGGCGCCAAGTTGAGGTGACCTCCTCCTGAAGTTGCGCCTTGTCAACATTAGGTGCCAATTAGAGTTTATGGATGCTCTGGATTGTTTCCAAGAGTAGGCGCCAAAACATCATCATTATGAAAGTGTTTTAAATGCTAGGCGCCCAAATCAGCCCTCTGGAGTCTAGGCGCTCCTTTCATGCATTCTGTGTTCTAGGCGCCAATTGAAAGGAGTGGAGAACAGGGCAAGCGCCTTCCAAACTAGGTGTTTCCTTGAGGTGACAAGGACTTAGAAAGTGCGCCTAAGGTGAGTGCCTTGAGTGAAAAGGTCTAACAAACATCTTTGAACCCCCTTTCAAGGTTAGGCGCATTCTGGAGGTGGAAACAAGTAGAAGGTGCGCCTTAGCTTCCTTTGTCAATTCTTGCAAGTCTTTGTTGATTAGGAAGGTGGAATGCTTCATTGTAGAATGAGCGCCTATCTTCTAATGTCCAAACTACTTCTTCTGGCTCACTCTGTGGCTAGGCGCCAGAGCTAAACTGTTCACACAAGGGAGTGCGCCTAGACTCACTTGATGTTTTCTTACTACTTCAACCCCTGGAAGATGTTCCAAGGTGTTCCCTTTTACAAGCACCTGACCTCCCAAGTTCCTTCATGTGCTATTCCTTGAAGGCGCCAAAACTGAGCTCCAGTGCCATGGGATTGTGCCTAACATCTTTGAAGAGTTTCTAAGCCTTTTGCAAGTTGATATCCCAAACTCATCTTCTAGGCGCAACAGGAGCTTTCCAAAGGAGTTTCCAAGTTTTAGACGCCAAGCGAGGTCATGGGTGAATGGAACTGCGCCTTAGGAGATGACTGGATCCTAAGCGTCAGTCTGGAGTTACAGTGGAATTGATATGCGCCTCAACTAGCTTAGGCGCCCATTTGAAGTGATTCCTTTAACACTTCTCTGTCAATCTCAACTGCAAGGATGATCTCCTAATCCAATTTTGATCCTCTGGAGATGCAAATAGCTTTACATTTCACTAGGTTCCATCAATGATGATCATCAACCAAAGCACATTTCAAAGGTGAAATAGGCAAGTGAGGCGCCAAACTAGTCCTTAAGACTTATCTCCTTCTATCAAGTCAATTTCAACTATGTGAGAGAGTTCTATTCTAGGCGCAAAATGGAAATGTTTCATCAATTGGTGCATCTTACAAAGCTCCCAATTCTAGGCGCCAGAGCCAAAGAGTTTTTCCTAGCACATGCACCTGGGCTAGGAATTCACGTAAGAGAGATCACTTAGCTTTAAAACTTTCAATCTATAGCCATCTGGGCTAGGCGCTCCAATGGAGGATCCTTGAACTCATGCATTGGCGCCTTCTAGTTCTAGGCACCCATTTTGGATGATTCATCCTGATACTAGCGCCCAAAATGACTAGACTCTCTTCATTATCCAATTCACTTAGAAGACTCAAGTTGGAGACTTAGTTGTCTATCCATGTTCTCCGGAAGATTCATTGTACCTCTATGCACTATCTCCTTCAAGGCGCACATTTAGCTCCAAAACGCAAATTTCCATCATCAACCCATCAAGGTACATCATCTTCCCTTTGTATCCCCTTCAAGGCGCAGACATTCACTTCTTCACACTCAAACTCACTCTCTGGCGCCAGAATAGGTGTATAACTTCAAATAAGGCGCTAATCTTAGGTTTCTAAGTACTTAGTTTGATCTTAAGGCTATCCTTCCTCTAAGCACTCTCTTCAACTCCCTCACTGAAGGCCCTCTATAAGTTTGGGCGCATTTCATCCCAAGGCGCTTCAACATCATCCAAGGCGCAAATTCACTCTCCAAGACAAGGTGCAAAAAACCCTATCCTAAGGCGCTCAAATCTTGCTTCTAGACCTAGGCGCACAAATATGAGATTAAGGATCATTCTGGCCACCATCACTTCCCTAAAGGCGCAAAATTGGTGTAGATACATTCCATTTATTAAGGATCATTCTGGCGCCCAAATCTTGTCAAAGCAAAGGATCAATAGGTTCTCTCTAAGGCGCACTCCAGGGTTTGATCTTGCAAGACTTCTCACGTCAAAATTTTGACCAAGACACTCAAGGCACTAGTCTTTATCATCTAACCCTACAGTGCACTTACTCATTATGATATACTCCTCAACTTTGTATTCAACCTTGCCCAAGGCACATATTCACTATAAGGCATTCTCACGTTGTCAAGGCTCAGAGGGCTTCAACTTGCTAAAGGGTAGAGGTCTAGGCGCATATCTGACTTGAAGCATTACTTGGACCCATGGAAGCATTACACCACTCGACAATCGATTTTGCATCTGTCAACTTTGCATTGTCTTTATACTTTAACTCTTCTCGTGCTATGGCTCTTTTGATACATGCTCCTGCACCATCATGCTCCCCCTTTCCATGCCCGGCCTCACAAAAGTTCCACATATGTTGAATACCTGTAAAATTATGCCTCCTACTCAGCCAATAGAAATTCTGCGAGTTCTTGAATTGTGATGCACAATTATCCGACCATATGATATGCTGACTGAACGATATGCCCCTTCTAGCCAAATCATTATAGAACACCTGAAAGCAACCTTGCACGAACTCCGTAGAATGCGTGCGATCATCACTAATATAGAAATGATACTCCCTTATGATCTTTCTGTCATCCTCTGTACTATCATTCGCATGAATGAATGCGATGTGCACAAATATAGAAACCTGTGTGGAGTTGTAATATTGTGATTGCACCTCACGCTGTGGCTGTAGACTGTAGTTCTCTGCAAAGTCGACGACTGAAACAATGCTACCAACTGGAAATGTGTCCTTGCATAACTTGAATTGCAAGTCCAACCATCGAGCTCTATGGGCATGTCTTGCATACTCATACACTATGCTGTCACGAAATATAGGCATAAACTGATACACTGGAATCTTTTCAATAACTAATTCACACCTCTTTGCTTCTTTACCATCTTTTGTATTGTATGCCACTGTTTTATACTTGCCAAATTCTACTAGTTCATTTCCAACCGCATGTGTTATTTCCATATGTTCACATATTGGCAAATGTTGCAAGCCACCGCAACGATGACATGTGCCATCCAAGCATAATTTCTTGTAGAATATTTGACCTTCCTCTCTTTCACATAAAATTCTTGATATGAAATCTCTTGAAGATGTTGGTGGGGCACATATGGCACAACCCTGCAAATCATTGTTAGTATGCATATCTAAACATATAGACCTATAAGCATCAAAATGGTTAGAAAATTCAATATGTAATCTACAACAACAAGTAGTGCGTGTGTGATTTATCTTAACATAGAAAGGTTTTAGCATTTCAAAATATCTTTGACAAATTTTAATTTGAGGATACTTCTCTAGAAATTTACCATAAAACTGTGTTTGAGTCTCATCCAAAAAATGCTTTGGATGTGGCTCGCGGTTCTGACTACCAATTCTCCTTCTTACCACATCCCTTTGATTCGGAGATACCCTTGTGTAATTCTTCCAAAAGTCTTCAATTAGTGACCTCAATGCTTCAACAATTGGTTTATCTTTTCGTGGTAGTCTCCCCGAGAACGCCCATAATTCATTGGCATTAGTGTCCTCAATTCTTTGGCGTCTTCCAACGGCTCTTGATAAAGTTTTCCTATTAATTCTCAATTTTTGACTTGTCTTTCTAATAAGACGAGCTTTCCTCGTTTGACTACTTACTATAGTCGATGTAATCACACGCCGTGTTGCATTACTATCTTTTGTGCGTGAGGTGTTACCCACACTCTCATACGCACTCATTAGATTCTTGACAATAGATTTTTCACTTGAAGCCTCTGATGTTCTCAACCCAAGAATCTTCATGATAGACCTATACTTTATACTTCGCATCATTTCAACGAATAGTTGACATCTTGCAGTCTCATTTAACTTTTCAAAGAACAATCTCCAAATCTTATTAGCATATCTTCTACAAGTGCGTTTTGGAATCTTACCTTCCATTGGCTGCAAAATATTCTCATCAATATCAATCAAATACTTTGGCTTTCTATGCAAAATTCTAGGTGGTGTCAAGTTAGGTAAATTCATCTCAACATTAGGAATTTCATCAATATTTAAATGAGATGGGTTAGATGGCATACCTTCGATCGAAGATGGAATAGATGACATACCTTGAGGTTGAGGTGGGAACGATGGCGTACCTCCTTCATCACATGTGAGTGATGATGTACTCTCAACTTGAGATGTGGTAGATGGTGTCCCTACATGTTGTCTTGCGATAAAGGATGTGTCTCCAACTATGGTATTTAAATCTCTCGTACCACGAAGTTTTTGCATTCGTTCTCTTTGTGCCGCCAATACCATATCTCTTTGTGATGGTTGTGGTTCCTCTTCAATTGGTATGTCTTCATTTATCGTGTCCAATTTCCTCTTCTCACGAAGTTCCCTCATAGCCATTGCTTTCTTTGCATTCTTAGCTTCTATCTCTTCCTGTGTTGGTTTAATTCTTGATCGTTTCCTCGGCATGACGGAGAATTTGTCTGTAGCATGATAAAGAGACCAATATTAGTTCTTAAGAAATGAATACATGATAATAGTGGGATTGTATTTTTTTTATGTTGTAAGGATTTATTCTTGTATAGTTTGACATCATGGTATGAACTAAGGTTTGTTTATTACACATAATTATTAAAGAGCCCAAGTGTAGAAAATATACATGGCATCATGTGAGATTGTAGGTTGCTTTCTTGATTGGAAATGTGTCTATTTTAAACATGTATGATAATGCATGATAAAGTAATTCAATCCGAAATAAGGAAAATGTAAAGAACATGCATGTAAAGACTTGACATACCTAAAAAATGAAGATTTGAATGGAGAGAGTACCCAATTATGTAGTGTTTTTATCTTCTTGCATCAAACTCCTCAACAATTTGAGTTTTTCACCACTTGCTTCCTTTTCAATGTTAAATTCTTAAAATTGAATCAAAATTAACATTGCAATACTACAAAAATTGAAACTTGTATAGATATATATCAAATTTGGTTTGAAAACTATGTTATTTCCTCCTTCTCAAGTTGGCAAAGCAGAAAAGGTGGTGGAAAGATCATGCAAAGGTGGTACAATGTGTCAAATGTGCATGTGAACTTCCCAATAGCATGAAAGCACTTCTTTTTTGTCGGAGCACGCGCAGAATCAGTAAGAAAACAGAGCATGTGGGCCTGGATCACGGGGGTAACCACTTTTTTACCGTTTTAGTAGAATTACAAAACGCGAGCGCGTTATAACGCGCTCGCGTTATAACGCGCTCGCGCTATAACGCGCTCGCGTTTTGTCCTCCTATAGATCTCTAAACCCTAAACCCTCAACTCTGATCCCTTGACCCTCAACCCTCAATGTCAAATCCTAATCCCTCAACCCTATCCCTAAACCCTCAACCCTCAATGTCAAATCCTAATCCCTCAACCTCAACCTTGTCCCTAAACCCTAATCCCTTCAACCTCAACCCTATCCCTAAACCCTTGACCCTCGAACCTCGGCCCTCAACGTCAAACCGTAATCCCTTGATGCAGAGCGAAACAAGTTGAACATTAACACAGGTGAAAAAATCCTTGAAAGTCCACAAAATAATCTTTACAGTGTATATCGGCAAGACAATTTAAATGTCACACCGAAATGTACCTCAACCCTCAACCCTCAACATCAAACCCTCGAACCTTAACCCTTAACATCAAACCCTAATCCCTCAACCCTTAACTCTAATCCCTCGACCTTCAACCCTGATCCTAAACCCTAAACCCTCAACGCCAAATTCTAATCCCTCAACCCTTCACTCTAATCCCTCAACCCTAAACCCTATCCCTAAACCCTCAACACTATACCTTAAACCCTAATCCCTCAACCCTAACCCTAAACCTTGTCCCTAAACCCTAATCCCTTCAACCTCAACCCTATCCCTAAACCCTTGACCCTCGAACCTCAGCCCTCGACGTCAAACCCTAATCCCTCAACCCTTAACTCTGATCCCTCATCTCTCAACCCTAACCCTAAACCCTCAACCCTCAACATCAAACCCTAATCCCTCAACCATCAACCCTAATCTATCATCCGTCATCCCTCCACACTCTACTTTAACCCTAATTCCTCGACCCTCAACCCTATCCCTAAACCCTTGACCCTCGAACCTCAACCCTCAACCCTCAATGTCAAACCCTAATCCCTCAACCCTAAACCCTATCCCTAAACCCTCAACACCAAATTCTAATCCCTCAACCCTTCACTCTAATCCCTCAACCCTAAACCCTATCCCTAAACCCTCAACACTATACCTTAAACCCTAATCCCTCAACCCTAACCCTAAACCTTGTCCCTAAACCCTAATCCCTTCAACCTCAACCCTATCCCTAAACCCTTGACCCTCGAACCTCAGCCCTCAACGTCAAACCCTAATCCCTCAACCCTTAACTCTGATCCCTCATCTCTCAACCCTAACCCTAAACCCTCAACCCTCAACATCAAACCCTAATCCCTCAACCCTCAACCCTAATCTATCATCCGTCATCCCTCCACACTCTACTTTAACCCTAATTCCTCGACCCTCAACCCTATCCCTAAACCCTTGACCCTCGAACCTCAACCCTCAACCCTCAACGTCAAACCCTAATCCCTCAACCCTAAACCCTATCCCTAAACCCTCAACACTATACCTTAAACCCTAAACCCTCAACGCCAAATTCTAATCCCTCAACCCTTCACTCTAATCCCTCAACCCTAAACCCTATCCCTAAACCCTCAACACTATACCTTAAACCCTAATCCCTCAACCCTAACCCTAAACCTTGTCCCTATACCCTAATCCCTTCAACCTCAACCCTATCCCTAAACCCTTGACCCTCGAACCTCAGCCCTCGACGTCAAACCCTAATCCCTCAACCCTTAACTCTGATCCCTCATCTCTCAACCCTAACCCTAAACCCTCAACCCTCAACATCAAACCCTAATCCCTCAACCCTCAACCCTAATCTATCATCCGTCATCCCTCCACACTCTACTTTAACCCTAATTCCTCGACCCTCAACCCTATCCCTAAACCCTTGACCCTCGAACCTCAACCCTCAACCCTCAACGTCAAACCCTAATCCCTCAACCCTAAACCCTATCCCTAAACCCTCAACACTATACCTTAAACCCTAAACCCTCAACGCCAAATTCTAATCCCTCAACCCTTCACTCTAATCCCTCAACCCTAAACCCTATCCCTAAACCCTCAACACTATACCTTAAACCCTAATCCCTCAACCCTAACCCTAAACCTTGTCCCTATACCCTAATCCCTTCAACCTCAACCCTATCCCTAAACCCTTGACCCTCGAACCTCAGCCCTCGACGTCAAACCCTAATCCCTCAACCCTTAACTCTGATCCCTCATCTCTCAACCCTAACCCTAAACCCTCAACCCTCGACGTCAAACCCTAATCCCTCAACCCTCAACCCTAATCTATCATCCGTCATCCCTCCACACTCTACTTTAACCCTAATTCCTCGACCCTCAACCCTATCCCTAAACCCTTGACCCTCGAACCTCAACCCTCAACCCTCAACGTCAAACCCTAATCCCTCAACCCTAAACCCTATCCCTAAACCCTCAACACTATACCTTAAACCCTAAACCCTCAACGCCAAATTCTAATCCCTCAACCCTTCACTCTAATCCCTCAACCCTAAACCCTATCCCTAAACCCTCAACACTATACCTTAAACCCTAATCCCTCAACCCTAACCCTAAACCTTGTCCCTAAACCCTAATCCCTTCAACCTCAACCCTATCCCTAAACCCTTGACCCTCGAACCTCAGCCCTTGACGTCAAACCCTAATCCCTCAACCCTTAACTCTGATCCCTCATCTCTCAACCCTAACCCTAAACCCTCAACCCTCAACATCAAACCCTAATCCCTCAACCCTCAACCCTAATCTATCATCCGTCATCCCTCCACACTCTACTTTAACCCTAATTCCTCGACCCTCAACCCTATCCCTAAACCCTTGACCCTCGAACCTCAACCCTCAACCCTCAACGTCAAACCCTAATCCCTCAACCCTAAACCCTATCCCTAAACCCTCAACACTATACCTTAAACCCTAAACCCTCAACGCCAAATTCTAATCCCTCAACCCTTCACTCTAATCCCTCAACCCTAAACCCTATCCCTAAACCCTCAACACTATACCTTAAACCCTAATCCCTCAACCCTAACCCTAAACCTTGTCCCTAAACCCTAATCCCTTCAACCTCAACCCTATCCCTAAACCCTTGACCCTCGAACCTCAGCCCTTGACGTCAAACCCTAATCCCTCAACCCTTAACTCTGATCCCTCATCTCTCAACCCTAACCCTAAACCCTCAACCCTCAACATCAAACCCTAATCCCTCAACCCTCAACCCTAATCTATCATCCGTCATCCCTCCACACTCTACTTTAACCCTAATTCCTCGACCCTCAACCCTATCCCTAAACCCTTGACCCTCGAACCTCAACCCTCAACCCTCAACGTCAAACCCTAATCCCTCAACCCTAAACCCTATCCCTAAACCCTCAACACTATACCTTAAACCCTAAACCCTCAACGCCAAATTCTAATCCCTCAACCCTTCACTCTAATCCCTCAACCCTAAACCCTATCCCTAAACCCTCAACACTATACCTTAAACCCTAATCCCTCAACCCTAACCCTAAACCTTGTCCCTAAACCCTAATCCCTTCAACCTCAACCCTATCCCTAAACCCTTGACCCTCGAACCTCAGCCCTCGACGTCAAACCCTAATCCCTCAACCCTTAACTCTGATCCCTCATCTCTCAACCCTAACCCTAAACCCTCAACCCTCAACATCAAACCCTAATCCCTCAACCCTCAACCCTAATCTATCATCCGTCATCCCTCCACACTCTACTTTAACCCTAATTCCTCGACCCTCAACCCTATCCCTAAACCGTTGACCCTCAAACCTCAACCCTCAATCCTCAACATCAAACCCTAATCCCTCAACCCTTAACTCTAATCCCTCGACCTTCAACCCTGATCCTAAACCCTAAACCCTCAACGCCAAATTCTAATCCCTCAACCCTTCACTCTAATCCCTCAACCCTAAACCCTATCCCTAAACCCTCAACACTATACCTTAAACCCTAATCCCTCAACCCTAACCCTAAACCTTGTCCCTAAACCCTAATCCCTTCAACCTCAACCCTATCCCTAAACCCTTGACCCTCGAACCTCAGCCCTCGACGTCAAACCCTAATCCCTCAACCCTTAACTCTGATCCCTCATCTCTCAACCCTAACCCTAAACCCTCAGCCCTCGACGTCAAACCCTAATCCCTCAACCCTCAACCCTAATCTATCATCCGTCATCCCTCCACACTCTACTTTAACCCTAATTCCTTGACCCTCAACCCTATCCCTAAACCCTTGACCCTCGAACCTCAACCCTCAACCCTCAACGTCAAATCCTAATCCCTCAACCCTAAACCCTATCCCTAAACCCTCAACACTATACCTTAAACCCTAATCCCTCATCCCTCAACCCTAAACCTTATCCCTAAACCCTAATCCCTCAACCCTCAACCCTAATCTGTCATCCCCCAACTCTAATCCTTCATCCCTAAACCCTAAATGCTATCCCTATTCCTACACCCTCAACAGAATCAATACTATACCTTAAACCCTAATCCCTTATCCATAAACCCTCCAACCCTATCCCTAATCCTTATACCATCCACACTCTACTTTAACCCTAATTCCTCGACCCTCAACCCTATCCCTAAACCCTTGACCCTCGAACCTCAACCCTCAACCCTCAACGTCAAACCCTAATCCCTCAACCCTTAACTCTGATCCCTCGACCCTCAACACTATACCTTAAACCCTAATCCATATCCCTCAACCCTTAACCCTTAAAACTTAAACCCTATCCCTACACCCTCAACACTTGACACTATATCTTAAGCCTTAAACCCTCATCCCTAAAGCCTCAACCCTCAATCCTTAAACCTTAAACCCTAAACCCTATCCCTAATCCCTCTACCCTCAACACTCTAACCCTAACCTCGACATTAAATGCTAATCCGTCAACCCTAAACCCTAATCCTAAACCCTCAACCCTAAACCTTATCCCTAAACCCTAATCCCTCAACCCTCAACCCTAATCCATCATCCCTCAACTATAATCCCTCATCCCTAATCCCTAAATGCTATCCCTATTCCTAAACTCTCAACAGACTTGATACTATACCTTAAACCCTAATCCCTTATCCCTAAACCCTCCAACCCTATCCCTAATCCTTACACCCTCCACACTCTACTTTAACCCTAATCCCTCGACCCTAAACCCTATCCCTAAACCCTTGACCCTTGAACCTCAACCCTCAACCCTTAATGTCAAACCCTAATCCCTCAACCCTTAACTTTGATCCCTCGACCCTCAACCGTAATCTGTCATCCCTCATCCCTAAACCTTAAACGCTATCCTTATTCCTAGACCCTCAACGGGCTCGATACTATACCTTAAACGCTAATCCCTTATCCGTAAACCTTTCAACTCTATCCTTTATGCCTTAACCCTATGATGAATAGCCTTGAGTGTAAAAAAATTTGAGTGGGACATAACGCGAGCGCGTTATAACGCGCTCGCGTTATGTTGAACATGGGAAAAGACAGGCTTCCGGGAAAAATGTAAGGCAATAAATAACGCGAGCGCGTTATAACGCGAGCGCGTTATAACGCGCTCGCGTTATTTCTTGCTTTGGGAATCCCAAGCCTTGGGCTTGGGATTTGCTTTGGATTTCCAACCCAAAGGCTTGGAGTGCCTTATGAACAGTCACAGACGTGTTTTTCTGTATTCTTCAAAATTTCACATAATTTCGTTCGTGCTAACCCTCAGATTTGCACGTGTTTCAAGGTTGAACAAATCGAACACATGGGTAATGTTAGGCTTTCTCTTAGCTATTTGACGATGTGATTTTTTTCACATTTTAACAATGTTAAGCCTTTCATCTTTAATTTCTTTTGTTTGTGTGTCCGTTTTTATGCAAAAACCACTGTTTGGTCTTTTTTTCATTGTAAAATAACTATTCATTCAAATTTCAAAAAAATTACATATTTAGAAACTAGACTCCATTCTACAAATATTAAAAAAATAAAAAAATGATTTTCAATTAGTTTTCAAAATTTATAGGGGTAGCACGGCCAAAATTCTATTTTTTAGGATGTGTCCACTTTAAAAATTAGTAAAAAATCAAATATTCATCAAAAAATTATCAGAAAAATTGGGCATAAACTACATGCTATTAGCTAATTTCTCACCGAAGCGATTTTAAAAATACCAAAAAAAAGTTGACCTTTTGAGGGAGCCACAAAACATGCTATGTTATGTTTTTTTGACAGAAACAACACCAATTTCTGTGGCTCCCTCTTTTGAACCCCTTAATCTATGCCATTTTCAAAACAAAATAGTAGTTTAGAAAGTAGACTCGGAGCACTACGAACATTGTTTTGGTTGCATCTCTAAATTTTGAGTGTAACTATGCTCAATTTCTCATCCAAGGCCAGTATTTCCTGATTTCAGAAAAAAAGTGGCCACTTAAGACCCCTTTTTGGCCCCCCATCTTCTTGCACTTACCCTTGTAAGGTCATTTCAAAGGCATCATGTGGAGATGAGTATGTGTAGAGAGAAGTAGAGCGAAAAACAGAGCAGAGGTATTGAGCTTAAATGGAACTAACTCAAGCATGGTGAAGATGCTATTCTTTAGTTTAAGTATGTAATACTTATCATTTTGTAGATAGTGTGTCCCCTGTAGGCAGTGGGCCTCTTGTGAGCAATGTGCTCGGGCAGTGAGCCCTAATTGGCATGTGCCATTTTGTTCTTTCTATTCTTCTAACAGAGAATACAATCTTAGGTTAGTCACCCCATGGTTTTTCCCTTAACTAGGTTTTTCATGTCAAAAATCTTGGTGTCTTATGTGTTAATGTGTTTCTGTTCTTGATTTGTTGCATTATGGTTCCATGATTGATTTATTATTATGCTGCTGAATTAAGAAAAGGATTGAAGTAATTAATTGGAAGAAAGTTTCGGACAACTGATTCACCCCCACTCTCAGTTGCTTGTCCTAAATCTAACAATTGGTATCAGAGCTAAATTCCTCTAAAAGAGCTTAACCGCTTAAGGAGATCCAGGATGTCATCTTATAAGAAGGATAGTCCAAGGTTTGATGGAACCAATTTCACTCTTTGGAAAAGTCACATGGAATGTTACTTCCAATGTATGGGAATGCAGTATTGGTTCATGGCGTCAAAGAAGTATGAACCCCCATAGAATGGTCCACATACCGTAGATGAAATCAGAGACGCTGAAAATAATTTGTGGACTAAAGAAGCTCTTCTAAGTGCCTTATCTGATTCAGAGTTGACAAATGTTATTGACCTAAAAATTGCTCATGAGATTTGAGAAAAACTGGAACTTTTGCATGAAGGAGATAAGTATGTTAAATGTGCCAAGCTTCAGAGTCTGAAAGGAAAATTCAAAAACCTAAGGATGAGACAAGATGAAAATATCACTACATTTATGCCAAGAGTAAATGAGCTTGTTTGTGGCATTAGATGTGCTAGTGGAGTCTTAGATGAAGATGAAATTGTTGGCAAAGTTCTCAGATCCCTTCCCGATTCTTACAAATATAACGTTTGCTACCATTGAAGAATTCAGATCCTATTCAGGTATCATAAGAGATCAATTGGTTGGTAAATTAGCTACATTTGAATTAATTGAGTTTGGAGATGCCTTACCAAGACTGAATCTGCATTCAAAGCTAGTGCCTCTGTAAAAGGAAAATAAAGGTTTGATCCAGGAGAGAACTCTTCAAGGAAAATATCATGGTATGAAAAAGCAAGAAAAGACCTGGAAGAAGATGAAGCATAAGCTACTCAACTTGAAGCCCTTATTGCAAAAACACTGCCAAGAGGATCTGGTAAGTATGAAGTGAAATTGCCTTTAAATGTTTTAACTGCAATAAGATTGGTCATTTTGCCTCAAAGTGTCCAGAAAGATTTTCAAGGCCAAACAGTAATAGATCAAGGTTCCAAAAGAAATGTTACTATGTGCATGAAGATGATGATGATGGAGTAATAGATGATGAATTAGAGACAGGAAACAAAATTGGTAATGTACTGTATGTTGAAGACCTGAAACACAATATTCTCAGTGTTGGACAGTTGGTGGACAAAGGCTATGATCTTCGATTCAAAAATGGAAAATGCAAGATCTTTGAAAGTTTTGGAACATAGATTGCATCCGGTACTCAAACTAAAGGTAATATCTTCTACTTGGTTGGTACTGGTAAAAGTTGCTTATTTCAAATTGATCAGAGTTGGTTGTGGCATAGGAGAATGTGTCATGTGAATTTTGATATTATCATCAAGATAAGCAACACTCAGGCTGTAAGAGATCTTCCAAGACTTGTGAAACTTACTAATAGCTTGTGTAAAGAATGTCAGTTGGGTAAGCAGAGCAGACTCACATTCAAAAGTAAGGAACAATCTTCTACTAGATTATTGGACTTAGTTCATACTGATTTATGTGGTTCGACAAGAATCAGAAGTGTGCAAGGTGATAGATACTTCATGCTATTGATTGATGACTACTCCCAGATGATGTGGGTGACTTTTCTGAAAGAGAATTCAGAAGCTCTTGAGAAATTCAAAATATTCAAGGCTATGGTAGAGAATGAAACTAGATAAAATTAAAATGTTTGAGGTCTGATAGAGGTGGAGAATTCACATCCGGTGAGTTCATAGAATTCTGTGAGAAACATGGAATAAAAAGATAGTTGTCTGCTCCTAGGACTCCACAACAGAATGGAGTAGTGGAGAGAAAGAAATGGACCATCTAGGAGGCATCTAGAACCCTGATGATGGAAGCAAATGTTCCTTAGATCTATTGGAGAGAAGCTATAAGCACTGCAGTCTATACTCTCAATCGAATACAAATCAGAAGTAATACCGGTAAGACTTCTTATGAACTTTGGCTTGGCATCACTCCCACTGTGAGGTATTTCAGAGTCTTTGGTAGGAAGTGTTACATTAAAATATATGAAGATCTAGGAAAATTTGATGCTAGAAGTGATGAAGGAATATTCTTGGGTTATTCTACTCAAAGCAAAGCATACCGGTGTTATAGCAAGAGATTAAGGAAGATTGTGGAAAGTACAAATGTGAAGGTTGATGAAGGTATTGAAATACCCTCAAGGTTTTATGAATATGATGAAGATGATCAAAATGATGTTTTTGTTCAAGAAGTCCAAGTTCCCTCTAAAATTCAAATTCAAACTGATCTGGTAAATTAGGAAGAAGAGATAAGTTTGAATGAACCTATTCCAGAATTAGAAGTGCAAGAAACTCCCAAAGTTCCCAGGTATGTAAGACTGAATCACTCTGAAGATCAGATCATAGGTGATAAAAGAAAAGGTGTACAAACAAGAAGAAGGATTGCTCAAGATTTAGAAGAGTATTGTCTAATTTCAAAGATTGAACCTAAGATAGTAAATGAAGCATGCAATGATGAAAACTGGGCTAAAGCAATGGACGAAGAGCTGATGCAAATTGAGAAAAATCACACTTGGGATCTTGTTCCTAGACCTAAAAATAAGAATGTGATTGGAACCAAATGGGTCTTTTGGAATAAACTGAATGAAGATGGTGAAGTAGTCAAAAATAAAGCCAGATTAGTCTGCAAGGGTTACTCCCAAGTAGAAGGAATTAATTTTGAAGAAATTTTTACTCCAGTGGCAAGAATTGAAGTAGTCAGATTATTTCTTACTTTTGCTACCTTCAAAGATTTTAAAGTATATCAGATGGATATCAAATCTGCCTTCCTGAATGGTGACTTGGAAGAAGATGTTGCAAGTATGGGCCTAACTGGTGTTGTCATTGATGTTAACATACTCCTGTTGCATTAATGATAAGGATTGGATGAGTTGTGTGCTGAGGATATTGAGAAAATTAGTCTCAATCAGAAACAGAGAAGGACAGGGAAGACAGTAAGGTAAAAGTCCAAGATAGGATGAGGATTAGAGGATGCGATTTAAAGGGTTTGCAGATATGTGTCTTAAGGTGGTCTAGTAGAGATTTCAGAGGTCCACATGAAGATCTGAAGGAGTTGTGACTATTCAAGTAAAACCAGTTCTGGCAGGTGTTCAGGGATGACAAAGTATGACAGATAGGTTCGGTGAGATCTGGAATTACATTATAATGTTCTACAGATTTGAGGGAGTGCTGAGGAAGTCTTTGTGGAGTTCAACTATATTGGTTCATGGTTTGAAGGTCTGTAAGCATCTATTCTTTTGTGACAGTGATGATAGACTATGTTCTTGAGGTTCCAGATGAAGGAGAGAAAGATTTGAGTAAGCAGATGAAGTATGGATGTTCCTGGTGATTCAGGAGAGCTTGTGGTGGTCTTTGGATTGTGTCCAGTTCATGTTGGTGGTCCGCATTGAAGTTGGAGTTCTCTTTTGAAGAACAACTTCTGGATGATGGTGTTCTTCCTAAAACTGGCCGACTAGATGAGTTATACATCTTGCGGATGTTATTGTGGATGTTTGCTGACTTAGATGATAATTCCTAAGTTGATGTCTTGTACATATAAAGTATTACGAAGTCATTTGTAAAGTGTCCTTGTGGAGATGAGTGTGTGGTAGCAAGGAGGAGAGCGAAAGGTAGAATAGAAGTATTGGGCTTAATGGCACTGATTCAAGCATGGTGAAGATGCTATTTTCTAGTTCAAGTAAGTGATACTTATTTCTTTGTACACAGTGTGTCTCTTGTAGGGAGTGAGCCTCTTGTGAGCAGTGTGCTTGGGCAGTGAGCCCTAATTGGCAAGTGCCATTTTGTTCTTTCGATTCTTCTAACAGAGAATATTTTCTTGGGTTAATCACCCCATGTTTTTTTCCTTAATCAGGCTTTCCACATCAAAATCTTGGTGTCTATGTTGATTAGTCTCTGCTCTTGATTTGTTGCATTATGTTTCCATGACTGATTTATAATTAAGCTGTTGAATTGAAAAATGGAATTAAGTGTTTAAATAGATAAGAAAGTTTTGCACAAATGATTCAGCCCCCCTCTCGGTTGTGTGCCCTAAGTCTAACAATTGGTATCAGAGCTAAGTTCCTCTAAAAGGAGCTTAACTGCTTGAGGAGATCCAGGATGTCGTCTTACAAGAAGGATAGTCTAAAGTTTGATGGAACCAACTTCGCTCTTTGGAAAGGCCGCATGAAATGTCACTTGCAGTGTATGGGAATGGCATACTAGTCTATGGTTACAAAATAGTATGTACCTCCACAGGGTGGTCTGACAACCCTAAATGAGATCACAGATGCTGAAAACAATCTGCGGACCAAAGAGGCTCTTCTAAGTGCATTATCTAACTCAGAGCTCTCAAATGTTATTGACCTACCAACTGCTTTTAAGATTTGGAATAAACTGGAACTTTTGCATGAAGGAGACCAGTATGTTAAATGTGCAAGGTTACAGAGTCTAAAGGGGAAATTTAAAAAATTGAAGATGAGAGATGATGAAAATATTACTAGTTTTATGCCAAGAGTGAATGAGCTGGTTTGTGGAATTAGAAATACTGGTGGAGTCTTAGATGAAAATGAGATTGTTAGAAAAATTCTGAGATCTCTACCTGAATCTTACAAAATCAAGGTTGCTGCTATTGAAGAATTCAGAGCCCATACAACTGTCACAAGAGATCAATTAGCTGGGAAACTGGCTGCATTTGAAATGACAGAGTTTGGAGATGACCCCCCCAAGACTGAATCTGCATTCAAAGTCAGTGCCTCTATAAAAGGTAAACAAAGGTTTGATCTGGGAGAGAACTCTTCAAAGAAACTTTCATGGTATGAAAAAGTAAGAAAAGACCTGGAAGAAGAAGAAGCTGAATCTGCTCACGTTGAAGCTCTTATTGCAAAAAGACTGCCAAGAGGATCTGGTAAGTATGAAGGGAAACTACCTTTTAAGTGTTTTAACTGCAATAAGATTGGTCATTTTGCCTCAAAGTGTCCGGAAAGATTTTCAAGGCCAAATCCTAACAGATCAAGGTTCCAAAAGAATTATTACTATGTTCATGAAAAAGATGACAATGAAGGAGTAACAGATGATGAATCAGAGACAGGAAACAAATCTGGAAGTGAATGGGTGTTTATTGCTATCAAGGAAGAAGAACCAATATCCTCTGAATCTGTCAATCATAAAGTTGTAGAAAGAGCTCTGGCTACCCAAGTTGAAGAAAAGGATGATTGGGTCATTGACAATGGATGCTCTCACCATATGACAGGTGACAAAAATAAGTTTATAGATTTGGAAAGGTATGAAGGAGGAATGGTAAAGTTTGGTGACAATTCTGCTGGTAGTATCAGAGGTAGAGGAACTATTTCTTTTGATAGAAATTACAAAACTGGAAATGTACTGTATGTTGAAGGATTGAAGCACAATCTTCTCAGTGTTGGTCAGTTGGTGGACAAAGGCTATGATCTCAGATTCAAGAATGGAAAGTGCAAGATCTTTGAGAGTTTCGGAACATATATTGCATCCGGTACCCAAACAAAAGGTAATATCTTCCATCTAGTTGGTACTGGTAAAAGTTGTCTATTTGTGCAAGTTGATCAGAGTTGGTTATGGTGTAGGAGAATGTGTCATGTGAATTTTGATAATATCATCAAGATAAGTAATACTCAGGTTGTAAGAGATCTTCCAAAATTAGTGAAACCCACAAATAGCTTATGCAAAGAATGTCAGTTGGGTAAACAAAGCAGAGTCTCACTTAAAAGCAAAGAATAATCTTCTACCGGTTTATTGGACCTAGTTCATACTGATCTTTGTGGTCCAACAAGAATCAAAAGTGTGCAAGGTGATAGATACTTCATGTTGCTAATTGATGACTATTCTCGGATGGTGTGGGTAACCTTTCTGAAAGAGAAATCAGAAGCTCTTGAGAAATTCAAAATATTTAAGGCTATGGTAGAAAATAAAATCAGATTGAAATTGAAATGTCTGAGGTTTGACCGAAGTGGAGAATTCACATCCAGAGAGTTCATAGAGTTCTGTGAGAAACATAGAATAAAGAGGCAGTTGTCTGCCCCCAGGAATCCACAACAGAATGGAGTAGTTGAGAGAAAGAACCTGACCATCTAGGACCATGATGATGGAATCAAATATTCCCCAGATCTATTGGAGAGAAACTGTCAGTACTACAGTTTATACCCTCAATTGAGTTCAAATTAGAAGCAATACTGGTAAGACTCCTTATGAACTTTGGTTTGGCATCACTCCTACTGTGAGGTATTTCAGAGTTTTTGGTAGCAAATGTTACATTAAAAGAGATGAGGATCTAGGAAAGTTTGATGCTAGAAGTGATGAAGGAATATTCTTGGGCTACTCTACTCAAAGCAAAGCATACCGATGTTATAACAAGGGACTAAGAAAGATTATAGAAAGTACAAATGTGAAGGTTGATGAAGGAATTGAAAAACCCTCAAGGTTTTATGAATATGATGAAGATTATCAGGATGGTGTTATGTTTCAAAAAGCCCAAGCCCCTTCTGAAATTGAGATTCAAACTGATTTGGTAAATTAGGAAGAAGAGTTAAACTTCAATGAATCTAGTCAAGAATCAGAAGTGCAAGAAACTCCCAAAGTTCCCAGGTATGTAAGATTGAACCACTTTGAAGATCAGATCATAGGTGATAAAAGCAAAGGAGTACAAACAAGAAAAAGAATTGCTCAAGATTTAGAAGAGTGTTGTTTGATTTCAAAGATTGAACCTAAGACAGTGAATGAAGCTTGCAATGATGAAAATTGGTCAAAAGCCATGGAGGAAGAACTAATGCAAATTAAGAAAAATCACACTTGGGATCTTGTTCCTAGACCTAGAAACAAGAATGTGATTGGAACCAAATGGGTCTTCCAGAACAAACTGAATGAAGTTGGTGAAGTAATCAGAAACAAAGCCAGATTGGTCTACAAAGGCTATTCTCAAATAGAAGGAGTAGATTTTGAAGAAACTTTTACTCTGATGGCAAGAATTGAAGCAGTCAGATTATTTCTTGCATTTTTTGCCTTCAAAGATTTGAAAGTGTATTAGATGGATGTCAAGTTTGCCTTCCTGAATGGTGACTTGGAAGAATAAGTGTACATTGAACAACTAGATGGTTTTCAATTGTTTGATCATGGTGATATGGTCTGTAAACTGAAGAAAGCTTTGTATGGATTGAAGCAAGCCCCAAGAGCCTAGTATGAAAGATTGGATAAGTATCTTTTGAAGATTGGTTACAACAAAGGTATTGCTGACAGTAACTTGTATTTAAAAATTGATCATGAAAACATCTTGATTGTTGAAGTGTTTGTTGATCATATCATTTTTGGAGGAAGAGATAGTATGTGTAAAACTTTTGCAAATCAAATGAAAAGTGAGTTTGAGATGTCCATAGTTGGTGAAATAAATTTCTTCTTGGGTCTACAAATCACTCAAACAAAGAAAGGAATCTTCATTTCTCAGACCAAATATGTGAAAGAATTATTGAAGAAATTTGGGATGGAAGACTCAAAGCTAATGAACACTCCCATGGCAACTGGATGTAAGTTGAGTAAAGATGATGACTCTCCCAAGGTTGATCAAACAAAGTACAGGTCAATGATTGGAGGATTGTTGTATCTCACTCAAACTAGACCAGACATTATGCAGGCTGTTGGTCTTGTTGCTAGATTCCAAGCTGATCCTAGAGAATCTCATGCCATGGCAATCAAGAGGATTTTTAGATATCTAAAAGGAACAGTTGAGTATGGTTTGTGGTATCCTAGAGATTATGATTTCTCTCTTCATGCCTATACAGATGCAAATTGGGTAGGAGATGTGGATGACCGGAAGAGTACCAGTGGTGGAGCATTCTTTTTGGGGAAGAGATTGGTTTCTTGGCTAAGCAAGAAATAAGAGGCAATATCTCTGTCTACAACTGAAGCAGAATATATTGTAGCAGTAGGTAGTTGCACTCAAGTTTTGTGGATGAAGCAAATGCTAAGAGATATCCAAGTAGAGTATGAGAAACCTATCACAATCTTCTGTGATAATTCAAGTGCAATAAACATATCTAAGAATCTGGTGTTGCATTCAAAGACTAAGCATATATCCATCAAATTTCACTTTTTAAGAGAGCAAGTGAACAAGAATGAAGTTAGATTAGAGTTTGTGCCTTCCAAGGATCAGATTGCAGACATATTTACTAAACCTCTACCTAAGGATTCTTTTGAGTATCTTAGGAAGAAGCTAGGGGTCATTACCCCTCTGGTGATGAACTAAGGTGCATCAGTCCGGTGGTTATCACAGTCATATCTTGTGATCCAGATTGATGATGGGGAGCTGCTACTCAGGGGGAGCAGCAGGGATGTTTTTGAAGTGTTAGAATTGCAAGTATGTGCCCTTTGCCATTGATGTCAAAGGGGGATAAAAGACATGTGAAAAACAAATGGTTGTTGATCAAAGGGGGAGCAGTTAAGGGAGAGAAGAAATGTGAATGGCTGTTGCTGATAGGGGGAGCTGTGACAGTGAGGAGAAGTTCTTGCCCTGATGGTTAAAATAGTTTTTCACATCATATGTTGCCATCAATGACAAAGGGGGAGATTGTTGCAAGTATGGGCCTAACCGGTGTTGTCATTGATGTCAACATACTCTTGTTGCATTAATGATAAGGATTGGATGAGCTGTGTGCTGAGGATATTGAGAAAATTAGTCTCAATCAGAAATAGAGAAGGACAGGGAAGACAGTAAGGTAAAAGTCCAAGATAGGATGAGGATCAGAGGATGCGGTTTAAAGGGTTTGTAGATATGTGTCTTAAGGTGGTCCAGTAGAGATTTTAGAGGTCCACATGAAGATCTGAAGGAGTTGTGACTGTTCAAGTAAAACTAGTTCTGGCAGGTGTTCAGGGATGACAGAGTATGACAGATAGGTCCAGTGAGATCTGGAATTACATTATAATGTTCTACGGATTTGAGGGAGTGTTGAGGAATTCTTTGTGGAGTGTCAACTATATTGGTTCGTGGTTTGAAGGTCCGCAAGCATCTATTCTTTTGTGACAATGATGACAGACTATGTTCTTAAGGTTCCGGATGAAGGAGAGAAAGATTTGAGTAAGCATATGAAGTATGGATGTTCTTGGTGATTCAGGAGAGCTTGTGGTGGTCTTTGGATCATGTCCAGTTCATGTTGGTGGTCCACATTGAAGTTGGAGTTCGCTTTTGAAGAACAACTTCCAGATGATGGTGTTCTTCCTAAAACAGGCTAACCGAATGAGTTATACATCTTACGGATGTTATTGTGGATGTTTTTCGACTTAGATGATCATTCCTAAGTTGATGTCTTGTACAAATAAAGTATTATGAATTTATTTGTAAAGTGTCCTTGTGGAGATGAGTGTGTGGTAGAAAGGAGGAGAGTGAAAGGTAGAGCAGAAGTATTGGGCTTAATGGAACTGATTCAAGCATGATGAAGATGCTATTTTCCAGTTTAAGTAGGTGATACTTATTTCTTTGTAGACAATGTGTCTCTTGTAGGTAGTGAGCCTCTTGTGAGCAGTGTGCTCGGGCAGTGAGACCTAATTGGCAAGTGCCATTTTGTTCCTTCTATTCTTCTAATAGAGAATACTATATTGGGTTAATCACCCCGTGGTTTTTCCCTTAACTAGGATTTCCACGTCAAAATCTTGGTGTCTCATGTGATGATTAGTCTTTGCTCTTGATTTGTTGCATTATGTTTCCATGACTGATTTATAATTAAGATGTTGAATTGAAAAATAGAATTAAGTGTTTAAATAGATAAGAAAGTTTTGCACAACTGATTCACCCCCCCTCTCAGTTGTGTGCCCTAAGTCTAACAGAAGAAGTATATATTGAGCAACCGGTTGGATTTCAATTGTTTGATCATGGTGATATGGTTTGCAAGTTGAAGAAAGCACTGTATGGACTGAAGCAAGCCCCAAGAGCTTGGTATGAAAGATTGGATAAGCATCTTTTGAAGATTGGTTTCAACAAAGGTACTGCTGATAGTAATTTGTACTTCAAAATTGATCATGAAAATATTTTGATTGCTGAAGTGTTTGTTGATGATATCATTTTTGGAGGAAGAGATAGTATGTGCAAGACTTTTGCAAATCAAATGAAAAGTGAATTTGAGATGTCCATGTTTGGGGAAATGAATTTCTTCTTGGGTCTTCAAATCACTCAAACAAAGAAAGGAATCTTCATTTCTTAGACCAAATATGTGAAAGAATTGTTGAAGAAATTTGGGATGGTAGACTCAAAGCCAATGAGTACTCCCATGGCAACTGGATGTAAGTTGAGCAAAGATGATGACTCTCCTAAGGCTGATAAAAAAAAGTACAGGTCAATGATTGGAGGATTGTTGTATCTCACTCAAACTAGACCTGACATTATGAATGCTGTTAGTCTTGTTGCTAGATTCCAAGTTGATCCTAGAGAATCTCATGTCATGGCAATAAAAAGGATTTTTAGATATCTAAAAGGGATAGTTGAGTATGGTTTGTGGTATCCTAGAGACCGTAATTTCTCTCTTCATGCATATACAGATGCAGATTGGGCATGAGATGTGGATGACCGCAAGAGTACCAATGGTGGAGCATTCTTTTTGGGGAAGAGATTGGTTTCTTGGCTGAGCAAGAAACAAGAGGCAATAATATCTCTGTCCATAGCAGAAGCAAAATATATTGCTGCAGCAGGTAGTTGCACTCAAGTATTGTGGATGAAGCAAATGTTAAGAGACATCAGAATGGACTATAAGGAACCTATCACAATCTTCTGTGATAATTCAAGTGCAATAAATATTTTAAAGAATCTGGTGTTGCATTCAAAGACTAAACATATATCCATCAAGTTTCACTTTTTGAGAGAGAAAGTGAACAAGAATGAAGTCAGATTGGAGTTTGTGCCTTCCAAAGATCAAATTGCAGATATTTTTACTAAACCTCTACCTAAGGACTCTTTTGAGTATCTCAGGGAGAAGTTGGGGTTATTACCCCTCCAGTTCTGAATTAAGGTGCATTGATGTGCATCAGTCCGGTGGATCTCACAGTCATATCTTGTGATCCGGATTGATGTTTGGGAAGCTACTACTCAGGGGGAGTAGCCGATATGATTCTGAACTAATGCAAGTATGTGCCCTTTGCCATTGATGTCAAAGGGGGAGAGAAGACATGTGAAAAACAAGTGGTTGCTAATCAAAGGGGGAGCAGTAAAGGAAGAGAAGACTTGTGAATGGTATGGGGAGTTGTGTTAGTGAAGAGAAGTTCTTGTCTTGATGGTTAAAACAATTTTTCACATCATATGTTGCTATCAATGACAAAGGGGGAGATTGTTGTAAATATGGGCCTAACCGGTGTTGTCGTTGATGTCAACATACTCCTATTGCATTGATGATAAGGATTGGATGAGCTATATGCTGAGGATATTGAGAAAATTAGTCCTATCAAGAACAGAGAAGAATAGTGAAGACAGTGAGGCAAAGATCCCAGCTAAGATGAAGATTAGAGGATACGCTTCAAAGGGTTTGTAGATATGTGTCTTAAGATGATCCAGTAAATATTTCAGAGGCTTGCATGAAGATCTAAAGAAGTTATGGCCACTTAAGTAAAATTGGTTCTGGCAAGTGTTCAGAGGTGACAGAGTGACACAGATAGGTCTAGTGAGATCTAGAAATGAAATATCTTGTTTTACAGGTTTGGTGGAGTGTTTAGGAAGTCAATGTGAATTGACAACTCAATTGGTTCATGGTCTAGAGGTCCGCAAGCATTATTCCAATATGACAATGATGACAGACTATGTTCTTGAGGTTTCAGATGAAGGAGAGGATGATTTTAGTAAGCAGAAGTAGTGTGGATGTTCTTGGTGATTCAGGAAAGCTTGTGGAGGTCTTTGGATTGTGTCCAGTTCGTGTTGGTGGTCCGCATTGAAGATTAAGCTCATAATTGAAGAATTACTTCTGGTTGATGATGTTCTTCCTAAGTATGGCTGACCAGATGAGTTACACATCCTACAGATGATCTTGAAGATATTCTGTGAAGAATGGCGTGTTCCTAAAGGAAGATTTAAGTCTCAAATCTGTGTGGTCGACAGTTTGTTGATCTGTGTGAAGTCTTTTTGTAATAAGTCATGTTGTATTTATGTATTTGCTCTGTAATGTATGCCGACTTGGATGATTATCCCTAAGTCGATGTCTTGTATAAATAAAGAGTTGTAAGGTCATTTCAAAGGCATCGTGTGGAGATGAGTGTGTGTAGCGAGAAGTAGAGGGAAAAGCAAAGCAGAGGTATTGAGCTTAAATGGAACTGACTCAAGCATGGTGAAGATGCTATTCTTTAGTTCAAGTATGTAATACTTATCATTCTATAGATAGTGTGTCTCCTGTAGACAGTGGGCCTCTTGTGAGCAGTGTGCTCGAGTAATGAGCCCTAATTGGCATGTGCCATTTTGTTCTTTCTATTCTTCTAACAAAGAATACAATCTTGGGTTAGTCACCCTGTGGTTTTTCCCTTAATTGGGTTTTCCACGTCAAAAATCTTGGTGTTTTATATGTTAATGTATTTCTGTTCTTGATTTGTTGCATTATGGTTCCATGATTGATTTATTATTATGCTGCTGAATTAAGAAAAAGATTTAAGTAATTAATTGGAAGAAAGTTTTAGACAACTAAGTCACCCCCCCTCTCAGTTGGTTATCCTAAATCTAACAAACATAAGTTGAATGCTCTTTACTAGGGTTAGACATAAGCCCGCTTAAGACTCCTAGTGCTTGGGCAATATCTAGTCTAGTGCAAACCATTGCATACCTCAAGATAGTAACAACAATAGCAAAAGGAATGTTGAACATATCCTCTATATCATCATGTGGTTCAAGACATTTATCTAATTAAATTTTAATGCCAATAGAAAGAGAAACGCTCATAGGTTTGTAATCATTCACATTAAACTTCTACAAAATGGTATCAACATACTTAGTCTAACTTAACTAATTTTTTTTTGTACTTGATACTTTAAATCTCCATACCAAGAATGTATTTTGTAGCCCCTAAATCCTTCCAATGTCCTAGAAAGCTAAGTTTTGATCTCCCTAATCATCATCTTATTGTTACCAATAAACAACATATCATCCACATATAAGATAAGAATTAGAATTTGATCATATTAAGAAATTTAACATATACATAGTGATTTTTTTTCTTCTAACAAAATCTAGTCATCTTTTTTGCTTCTAACAAAATCTAGTTTAAATACAAAGGCATCAAACTTTTGGCATTGCATATAAGGTGACTACTTTAGACCATACAATGACCATTTCAACCTACAAACCAAATGTTGCTTCCCCTTAATAGTAAAACCATCAAGATATCACATATAAATCTCCTCTTCAAAATTCCCATGCAAGAAAACAATCTTAACATATATTTGTTCTATTTTAAAATCACATGTTGAAGAAATAAATAACAAGAATCTAATAGAAGATAAATTAGCAATAGGAGAAAAAAATCACCAAAATCAACTCCCTCTCTCTTGAAGTAGCCCTTGGCCACCAATATAGCCTTGTACCTCTCCAACCAACTATTTGCTCCAATTTTCTTCTTGTAGATCCACTTATAACCAGTGGGTTTCCTACACTTGGGCAAATTGACAAGATCCTATGTGTCACATCTATAGAAGGCCATCATCTCCTTCTACATGGCCTACATCTAAGACTCTCTATCCTCTATAGAGATAGCTCCTCCCTAAAAGATCTAGGTTCATCATCGATACATAATATTAAAGCAAATACACAACAAAAATCTAGTGGGCTAGACCTATCTATTGGGTTCCATTATCTTATGGATCTTCTCAAGGTAGGAGTAAGGGGATCTACTTATTCTTCTACATGCTCAAGCTTCTCATTCTTCTCATCCTACTCATAAATCCTCTTTTAATCCTCTTCTTCTTCTTCTCCTTCCTCTAATCCATCATTTTGTTCCTCCACATGTGCATCTTCCCACTTCTCGACCTTAGTCTCACAATGTACTATTTTACTTTTTTATTTCTTCTCTAGTTGTATGTAATTTGAAAATACTCTAAGCTCCCTGAAAATCACATCTCTATAAAAGATCATTTTATGGGTTAGTGGATTCTAAAGCTTAAAACCTTTTACATTCTCACTATATCCCATGAAGATGTATATTTGTGCTTTTGGATCCAATTTAGATCACTTTTACTAGACACATGAACATAAGCCTTGCAACCAAATACCCTTAAATGTAAAACATAGGGTTTTCTACCTATCCACATCTCATAAGGTGTTTTATCAATAAGAGTAAAATAAAGAGATCTATTAATCAAGTAAAAAGCAATACTTATGCCCTCTGCTTAAAAGCATTGATCTAGCTATGTATCACTTAGCATACTTTTAGCTCTTTCTAATAAGGTTTGATTCATCCTCTCTTCCATCCCATTCTATTGATGTGTGTATGGTGTATTCTTCTACTGAACAATAACTACATGCTTACATAACTTGTCAAATTCCCTAGGATAGTATTCACCCCAATTGCTAGATCTTAGTTCACCCTTATCTTCTAATCTATTTTCTTTTCAACAAAGGCTTTAAACTCCTTAAACTTAGTGAAAACTTCAAATTTAGAATGAATAAAATAAATCCAAGTGTATCTTGAGGCATCATCAAATAAAGTAATGAAATAACGATATTTTCTGATATTTTTAACATCGACTGGACAAAATACATTTGAATGAACAATCTCTAACAATCTCTAACAATCTTAGCTTTGTAATTGTTTGAAGGAAAATATTCTCTATTATATTGACCAAACACACAATATTCACAGAAATCAAAATGCTCATCAGAATAATAAAAATTGTCAACCAAATTTTTACTAATCAGGGTTCTAAGCCCTTTTCACCTATGTGGCCCAAACACTGGTGCCTAGCATACATGTATTTCTAGTGTCAGTTACATTAGAAGAATTATAAAAAGTGGAAGCATTTACCCTAAACGAAGTCCTTACATGAGATCCTTTAGCAACCACCATATCCCCTCTTACCAGTCTACAACTTGTGAGGCTTGCCTATCTCAACTCCTATTTTTTCTTACATCGTATTTACATTTTGATGACATGTGGACATTGGGACTACTGATCCCATCATGCAGACTTTCTTGACTCTATCCCTATGTTTTTATTTGTTAGATTTAGTATGTTGTGATGTGGCTATATCTTACTTAGAGTTCACTGATGATTATATGTTATGTGACATTCATTTTGATGCTATTTGGGATATTAGTTATGAAGTTAATGAATGGAATTATTATGTGATTTTGATCTTGAATTGATGTTTAGAAATGCAGTAAACTATGAATCTTGTTAATGATGCTATGTGACACTATTGAGGATTTAGATGATTATGCGACATTGTGTGTGTGTGTGTGCATTTTCTTTCACTTCGGCTATGATGAACATGTGCTATTAATCCGTTTGCGTAAGTGTGCAAGTGATTTTCCATGCCCATGGAAAATCAAAGGTCATCCCATACCCTATGTGAAATCCATGTTTAAACCGATCTAGTCCTAGGAGGGACCAAGGTCACATGTGTTGGTGCATGATGATTTTCGTAATGTCTACATTTATGTTTAATTCTGATTAGGTTCATCATTTCTCTTTATTTTATTATGTGTTGTAAATGTGTATTGTTTAAATTGCACCATTTGGTGTCATTTATTTTATTTGGGTCTTTTCTAGTGATTTTATGCACCCTATGATGTTTATTTTGGCCAAATAATGACCCTAGGTCATACCCCTATGGTCTAGGGCCAATTTGGACATGTTAAACCATAGTATAACCTTCATTGAGTCACTTTAACTTTACCCCGAAGTTAAGTGACGAATTTTTGAATTTAGTTTGGGGCAGACAAGTCAAAGGTCCACCTTGGTCATTCCCACTACCCTTGGTTTGGTCTACCTTACCTTGAAGGCTTGGGAAGCTCCCAAGGCCTTCAAGTGTGAGAGGCCCATTCCCCATGCTATCACACATGTGTGAGAGCATCTTGGAGGGAATGGGATTGCCTTGATGGACAAGATGAGGACATGTGTCTCATCCTTATCCTCATGGAGCCTCCAAGTTGGACTCACCTCTCCACTTTGCTCTCACACATGTGAGAGAGTGTCAGGTTTTGAGGGATAGGAGTGTGACACATGTCACCTCCTCATCCCTTGGAGATGGTGAGTGTGATTGTGATAAGGAAGGAGAAGGTGACATGTGTCACCTTCTCATTCCTCAAGGCTCTTGTGTGTAGCCTATTAAACTCTCTCTTTGAGAGAGGGAGAGGGTTCTTTTGGTTTGTTTTTCCTTGATTATAGATTTTGGGGAGAGTTAGCTAGATTTGGAGAAGTTTTGGAGGAAAGAATATTAGAGGATGACTTGGGGAAGCTCTCCATCAACTCTTACCATTTTGGGCTTTAAAGGTAAGCTTCAAGGCTTTATGCCTTCCTCTTTGTTTTACATTTCAACATGTGGATTTTGCTTGTGTGTTTTTGAGTATTGGTTTTGTTGTGTGAGTTTCTTTTGTGGGCGTTTTGATGAGTCTCTCCATTTAGGAGAGCTCATCTTGTTGGGGTGGGAGAGGAGTGAACCTCCTCAAGGTCACCCTCATTATTCTTGAGGTATTGATGGCCATGGAGTATTTTGAGAAGTATTGAGAAATTTGTGAAGGCATGAGCACCTTGAAAATGTGATTTTGAGAAATGTTAAGGCTTGAGGCCTTGTGTTTGAGATATATGAGTTATTGAGATTTTGGGTACATCTCTAGAGTTGAGAGCAGTCCACTCTGTTACCCCAAAATCCATGAAAATAGATTAGTTGTGTGCAATCCTTGGGAGGGTGTTTATTTGTTTGTATGTGTGTTTTTGTGTAAATCATGTTGTGGTGTGAAACTGGGATGTGGGAGACCTCCTAGCTTGCGGGTGGCTCTTCTTGAGTCAATGGCAGGGAGGTGAGCATTCCCATGAGCATGTGAAAGTTTTCCTTGGTTTATTGTAGGTTTGGTGGCTTGAGATTTTGGAGTTTTGGTAGGAGTTTATTTTTTTGTGATTTTGTTTGTATGGCTATTGGAAAGCCATGGCCCAAGAGGCCTCGTTGTAATTTTATGAGAGAGTAAACTCTCTTTTGTCATGTTGTAAACAACAAAGTATATTTGTATCCAAGTCTTTTATATGTGAGATTACTACTTTTGTATTGCAATGTTGTTCAAGGAAAAGAAAGAAAATGTTATTTCATTATATTTTGGGTGTTGCAATGGTTTCCAAAAAGAAAGAGAACGTGACTGCAATATTGTTGTAGTTGTTTTAAAAAAAATACATTATGTATCCCTGTCATTTTAAATGTGAAGTTGCTATTTTATTTTCACAATGGTTTAAAAAAAAAGAATATTACTGCTTTACCTTTGTAGCTGTTCAGAAAAATACATGATTGCTACCTCTCTCATGCTATGGCTTCCAAAAGAAAATATATTGCATTTTTCTTGTTATAGATTCAAAAACATATAAATGCAAAATGAGAACATAGTTACTGTAGAGGAAAGAAAATTAATTAAAAAGGCTTGTTGTGTGAATTATTTAGTTACTGTTTGTATACAGAAAAATAAAATAAAATTATTACTTGGGTTTATGAAGGGAAATTATATTCTACCATTCAGCTTACTATTAAAAAAAAAAAAGGAAAATAGTTGTAGGACATATTTATATATATATTTGCCTGCCTTAAGTATCTCTTTTTAAAGTTACTTGTTTTCTTTTATACCAGAAAATTATTTTTTTACAAATTGGTTGAGTGTATATATATATATCATTTTAAATCATAAATATTTATGTTCCTTTTATATATTAGAAGCATTTAAAAAAAACATATATTTTGCTAGGGTTTCGAAACCCTAAACGACAGAGAAAAAATGTTTCAAAAAAATAATAGAGCGAAATATGGTTGGGGTGGCCACCACCGTAGTCTCTTTAATGGTGGAATGTGGGGGACGGATCCCCCATCCACCATCCACAGTTTTGTGGAGGGTGGGCAGGGAGGCCTCCCCACCCCCACAATATACTTCTTGCTTCAGTGCCCTACACCATGCTCAGTGAACGTCTTTGAATTTCTTTTAATCCATGAACATTGCTATGTCTGCTGCTCGATTCATTTCCATGCATCAATTTTTAACATTTAATATATATATATATATATCCTCTTCTGTGTATTTTCTCATTTTAAAAAAAATTTATATACCTCTGTAAATTTTTAATAGCCTACTCACTTATATATATATAGTGAAACCAAAATGAAGCTTAAAAACACAAATCTAATGCATGAAAACAAAGATTATACCTCAACATTGGATCCACAATCCAAGATAAGGTGGAGAATGAGGCACCCAACTCACTCTAGCTATACCCAAGATGATGGAATGGATGAGGAATGCTCTCAAGTGTGCACAATGCAACTCACAACTCTTCTTAGCTTAATGGATATTTTAACATGACAACTTTGCATAGAAATTAGATGATAAAATGGCTTGAGGATTGTTGTATTTATAGGTATTTTGGGAGAGGATTTGATCCAAGGGTGGAGATTGATTTGGAAGATCAATGGTGGAGGATGAAAGTGATGTGGAGAGCCTAGATTCAATCTTAGAAAATGAAGGGCTAGGAATAAAGATGAATTTTAAATTCATTTTGGGAAAGGGGTTGAATTAATGAGGTTGGGTGAGATGGATTAGATGTGAATTAAAATTCACATGAGGAAGAGTAAAATGAATTAAAAATTCATTTGGAGAAGAGTGGATATTAATGAGTTATGGCATGTGTAAGGGGTGTAATATGTATTAAATGTGATGTTGGACACATGTATAAACAAATGATTTATGTGGGATATATTTCAATTTTTATTTGGAGGATGTGGGAAAGAGTGTTAAGCTAGGTTTGACCATTTTAATTAGGGTGATTAGCCGAATTAACATGGCTGGAAAAAAATAGGGAATAAGTTAATGGGAGGTTAAGATTAATTAAATAAGGTTTTATTTAATTAATCCTAGGTCTAGGGTCATGTAGGTTAGGCTAGGTAATTAAATAATAGATATTTAATTAGTTAGGGTAAGGATAGGTTGATTAATAGGTTGAATTAATTAGATAAACATGATTTACCTAATTAATTGGGTTTAAGAAAAAGGGGGAATTAATCAAAAAAATATTTGCACATTTATTTAATTAATTAGGTAAGGTTGAACTATTGAATTAATAAAATTAATTCAATTTGGCATGATGAATAAAGGAAAATTAGATGTTGGATAGGATAATTAATTAAATAAAAATTTAATTAATTGTTTGAAAGGGGAATTGGCATGTTTAGTGATATCGGGAGTCGGTTTGATGGTGAAGACATTTTTAGGTGTCTACATTTTCCCCTCTTTAACATAGCATGAAGACCTAGCAGGGAAGTGGCTTGAGGTCAAAGAAAAATATGCCCCAGTTGCCGGGAAGGAGTGAAATGAGTGAGGGATGCCCCCTCAAGAGGTTAGGTGAATTTTTTTGGTCAAGCGAGGTGTCGAAAGGATGAGACAGAGGTGAAAATCGGATAGAGGATGGAAAAATAGGATGACTGGAAGAAAAACAAGTGAAAAAGGTTGTGATCTGCACCCTGGGGAAGAAAAACTATGTGGAAGGATGACATGGCTTGCTATAAATAGAAAAGTGGGCCCTAAGAGTGCCACATTTGCACACATAGAGCCACTTGGATGAAGGAGAGAAGAAAAGGATGGTGTACCATAACCCGTTGTTCTCGCGCTTCAAGCACATTTCTAAGCAATTTCGACCATATGGGAGAACACCACAGGCTAGACCTCAGGTAGGTCCTATCCCTAGCTTTGTCATTTTTGTATTTAGCACATTTTATTATGTCAGGAAGTTGGGGTGTCAGGTTCTAGCACCATCGAGGGATCGATTGGAGCCAAAAAGTCTACAGATTGGCACCATCTGGCTAAGGGGAAAAGTGGCGAATCGGTGCCAAAATAGGTTGTTTTGGCACCATCCTCTGTATTGGCAAAATAATGCATTAGGTTAAGGTTTGGCAAAGTGGCACCAAACAGGGCAAAGGGTGGCACGATCTTATGGATCAGCACGAAAAGGGAAAATGGCGCAATCGAGTGTATTGGTGCCATGCCAATTTGTGACACAATCCATAGAATTGGCACCATTGGGTATAGTAGCGCCATCTTGACGAGTGGTGTGAATAGGAATTGTGGTGCTATTCTATGAAATAGCGCATTCAGCTAGAATGGTGCAAAAGATCTATGCAGTGGTGCTATCTTCTATTGTAGTGCCATAAAGGGATCGAGTAGCGCCATCTGTAAAGTTGGTGCAAAAGATGGGTATTGTGGCGCCAAAACGAATTTGGCTTGTAGTGGTAGAAAATTTGATGCGAAGGGTTGGATTTTGGAAGAAGAGCTATGTTTTGACTGGCGTTTGTGGATGTAGGTGGACATATCTTTCATTGTGACCTCGCAGGAGCAGCATATGCCTTCGGTGATGTAGTTGTTTGATGGCTTTGATGGACTGACATGAGGTTGGCTGGTGAGGTTAGGACTATTGACCGTATCAGAGATGCCGATGTTACGAGCTCATAGAGCACTAATGACAGCTCTTCTAGAGCATTATCATCTTGAGATGTGCTCATTTCTCCTATCGACAAGAGAGATTACTATCACACTTGAGGATGTTTATTGCATCCTGAAGCTACCTATTCATGGCGACTGAGTGGTGTATGACACGAGGAGAGGACAAAGTTCCTTAGGTAGAGCATTTGCCCCAGGCTGGCTAGAGCTATGAACATATAGAAGAGAGATGAGTTATGAGGTGACTTTGGCTGTAGGTGTAGATTAGTTCACTTTATTCTTGTGTTCATTGATAGGAGGTGTGGTGATGTCATATCAATGGGGCAGAGGTTTTCCTATTGGATGGGGATAGATGATAGAGAGGATGGTGAGAGATGAGACTGTGTATGCCTGGGGGCCTTGTATTCTTGCACAGTTGTATCATGAGATGCATATAGTAGTTTACCATTATGATTTAGAATTATTAGCCGAGGTTACATTACTACATGTATGGATATGGGAGCATATTGCTATCACGAGGCTGAGATGTGGATACTATCACCATCCATTCGAGGCATTTGTATTTTTGTATTGAGATGCTGAGTACTCCTACATAGGGCAGGTACGATATTGGCGGCGAGTGTTAGATGATGTGATTCAGATCACTTGGTGACCATATATCAGGGCAGAGCCATGGCCGAATGATGATACCCACCTGCTATATACATTCCAGCTAAGATATTTGATGGGTCGAGGTGATCACACCATCGACATGTATTTGTCGTTGTGGGTCATGCAGCAGTTTGGTTTACAATAGGATGTTCCTCAGTAGATGGCTATATTCGCTCATACACCTCAAGATCATGTGAGATGGCCCCCAACCATACAACCACATGTAGCTATTGGAGACTTCATGGCTTTATAGCCATTGGTGTGGGATTGGCAGAGTACAGTGATTGATGCAGGGACCAAGTACAGTGATTGATGCAGGGACCACACTAGCATATGACACATGGTGGCAAATGTGGTGACCTACTCAATTCATAGATCCAACCGACGAGCCAGATATGATGGAGGAGGCAGGAGCAGATGAGGAGGAGATAGTGGTGGAGGAGATGGAGGTAGGGGATGATGATCCAATTGGGGTTTTGGTAGCGGCAATGTACGAGTAGGTGGAGGCTGTGAGAGGCTGCGAGAGAGGTAGAGGGAGGTAGGTAGTGATACCTCCTTTACAGGTGCCACCGCAGGGTGAGTAGCAGGCCCTACCACATGTACAGGCTCCTGTACAGCAGGGTGAGGGAGTACCACAGGTTTTACAGCAGCAAGAGGTACCTGCACAACAGGTACAGGTAGGAGAGGTGCCACGGTAGAGGGCACCTTGGCAGGGTACTGGGAGGTAGAGGACACGTGTAGTTCTAGCAGCATAACAGGCACCTGGGCTAGAGGTGAGGCATAGATCCACACAACAGCCTATTGGAGAGGTTGCCACTGGGTTTACAGGGGCTAGGCAGGTAGAGGCAAGCAACTCATATGCAGGGGTTGGTCCAGCTTTGAGAGAGCATTCCTCTTGTCAATGCTCCCAAGGTGAGGATGAGGATGAGATACAGATGTTGAGGGGACAGGTCGCTATTTTACAGGAGACCTTAGAGATGCGAGATGTTGAGTTAGTGCAGTTACGGGGAGTGGCTGCATTGTTAGATGGAGTAGATGGGTAGGTGGGTGCACTAAATGCATTGTTATCATAGGCACAAGCCCATATAGCAAGCCTGACTAGTGAGAGGTACTTAGAGAGAGTGTAGCGATAGGCTATAGAGACGAGGGCCCAACAAGTAGAGGGGCAGGTGGCGAGCTTGTAGGGGGTTGTGGCAGGTGGCGAGCTTGTAGGGGGTTGTGGCAGGTACAAGTATGGGTACTGTGTTGACATTTATGTAGTCACAGATTGCACAGTTGTAGACATAGCTTGGATAGGTCTAGGGATAGGTTGCAGAGTAGAGAGGCCAGGCTGAGTATTATCACGTAGCCTATTGTTTGTCTATTCTGGAGGGTCAGTGGATCCCTAGTTATAGTTAGCAGAGCGGCTCATGGATGTCTGGGTCTCGTAGATCCAGATCTATTCAGTTAGTTTAGTAGTCGATGGGCCCCCCAGCACAGGTGCCACAACATCCACCATAGGTACCACAGCAACCCCCACAACTACCACCACAATAGCAATAGTGACGACCTGGATCTCCTACCGATTCAGGCAGGGGATCATCAGCCTAGGGCTCATATATATTGTTGTCTATTTTTGAGCCCTTTGAGCCCTTTTGTACCATGACTTGTATTATTTTGAGTGATGTACATTATATTTTTAGCAATGTATTATGACACTTGATGATCTGTGATGATGATGATTATGCATTTATGATGTGTTATGGGTTATATTGATGTATGCACCTATGTTTTATGATGATGTTTATGTTTATGGATGCACTATGTGATGTGATACAGTTATGATTCTATGCATATTATGATGATGTGATAATTTTATGTTGATGTTATGGATGTACTAATGATGTATGTGATGGATATATGTGTGATGATGATATAATGTTATGATTTGCTTATGTTTTATTTTTGATGATGATGTGATGGATGTTTTGCTTATGATCATGATGGATTATGCATATTATATGAAGATGTTTTGTTTTACCTATGTTATGTATCATGTTTTGATTATGGAATATGATGTGAATGTGGAATGCAAATAAATGTTTAGATTAATAAACATTTATTATGGATGCAACATGTAATGGAATGGAAATATATGCTTATCTTAATAAACATATATTATGTATGTAAATGGAAAAATGAAAATGAAATGGTTTAGGTGATTATGATAATGCAACTAATGACCTAAAGTAATGATTTACGAAGTGATCAAGTCATGATACACGTGATGTTTTTGTACAACCCTGGGTGATGGGGCTTGGTGGTATGGGATAGGTGGGGAGGGGGAATGGTTTATGGGTTGTGTAAGGTCAGACTGGGTATGGTTAGATTGGGGAAGGGAATGGTATGGGGGAAAAGGGAGTGGCTAGGTCATGATAAACCACGTTATTGAGGGGGGATTTGTTTCAGTTTGGGATGTGTTAGGTTGGTTGGAATGAGTTGAGAGTAGGTGAGAGGGGGGTTAGTTAGAAGATTTGGGGGGGGAATAGATAGGGGGATTGAAAATCTAGGCCTAGATAGTATGGTTGGATGAGTGTTTCTGGAAGATGAATTGAGCTAACTATAGTAGTTGCATAAGATTAATTGAGAGCATTTCTTGATTTATTATGGCAATGTAGGATACACTTCACAAAGGTATGAGATGACCTAGGTGATGATATATATCCCACAATTGCATGGACTAGACTCACAAACAATAGGCTGATTTCATGCATGCCCACTATTCTTGGAGTAATGAAATCAACCCACAAGCACATCATACAAAAATAATGACCATGTCTATTCCAGGTGTTGTCTGCCACTTACCATGATATGGTGAGATCAAGATAATTTTGGAAATGACCTAGAATAAGACAAGAGGATAAAAATCAAGAATAAAAAAACCAACAAAAAGAAACAAACAACCCTTATGTGATTTTGCCAAGATAAGTGTTGATAAGATGACAAATTCTTGTTCATTGTAGGAACGATATATCCTAGGACGCGAATCGGTTGGATTTTGTTGGATAATTTTTGAAAAGTGGGCAAAAGGATAGTCATACCATGTGTTGGATTATAGTTGGTATGTTGATTGATTATTTTTGCATGAGGCGTCATGTTTCGGGTGTATGCTTAGCCTATTTATCATTTGTTGGATCTAGAAAGCTCAGTGAATAGGGACCATCTAAGTGGGTTGGATGGGGGCGTCTTATGTACCTGAGTACTAGATACTTCCTTCGTATTCCAGACTGCCTACATACCCTATGTCCACAGGATCAAGGTACTTTCAAGATGCAGGTGAGATGAATATGTAGTTCTGGCAAGACTTGATGATGTCATGGAAATGTTTTTGTATTTTTGGATTTTGTATTATTTTTGAGATTTTCTAATTTTTATAATGTTTTTGGATTGTTTGATTTTCTAATGTTTTTGGATTTTTTGTTTTTCTAATGTTTATGGATTTTTTGATTTTAGCTGTACAAGAGGAGGCTTACAAGGATGTTTGTTCCATGGATTAGCCTTGGGTGGGATGATGCGGGGTGGGTGATTGATGTGTTAGAATTGCAAGCCATGGAAAGATTTTCAGATGGAGTGTCATGATGGAGAATAGAGCTTACCAGATGGTAGAATTGGCCACTACACATGGTACCTAAAACAGGTTTTCACCATGGTACCAATCCAAGGTGTCACTGAAGTGATTTTCACCATTGGACGGCTTTATTGCACTCAGGTTTTTCTTTATTTTTTGATTTTTTTGCTTTTCTTTTCTATTTTTTGATGTTTTTATATTTTTTGCTTGGGATACTCGATGGGTTATGCATAGAACTTTTTCAAATGTAGAATATTCATGGGCTCATCCAGAGGTTTCCCTTCAAGTGTTGCAAGCTGATATGCTCCTGATCTGTAGCTGGCGGTGATAACATAGGGCCCCAACCAATTAGGTTCAAATTTTCCTTTGTTAGGGTGCTCCTGCAGATTTTTTTGGTTTTCAATGAGGATAAGGTCGCTCACTTCAAATTTGTGATTCTTGATTTTCTTGTTGTAGCTTCTTCTCAGGTGATTTTGGTAGGCTTGTAGATGGTTAAGTGCATCTAGGCATTTGTCATCCAATAGTTCTAGCTCGTGCAACCTTGCAACTTGGCACTCCTCATCAATGATTATGTTCTGTAGGGATACTCGTAGGGATGGGAGCTCAACCTCAATAGGTAAGATGACTTTAGATACAAATACTAGGGAGTATGACATGGCTCCTGTGGGTGTGCAGATACTAGTATGGTAGACCCATAGGGCAGGATTGAGTTGAAGGTGCCAGTCACGGCCTACTTCATTGACTATTTTCTTCAGAATACGCAGGATGGTTTTGTTTGATGCTTCAGCCTGACCATTACCTTGGGGTAGTATGGAGTGGAGAAATGATGTTGGATTTGGAATTTCTCACACAGGGTATGAACTTCCTAGTTTTTGAATGGTTTCCCATTATCTGTAATAATGGAATGGGGTATGCCATAATGACATATGATGTAATGAAGGATGAATTTAGATATTTGGATTCCAGTGGTGAAAGTGAGTGGGATTGCTTCCACCCACTTGGTGAAGTATTCGGTAGTAGTGATGATGAATTTATGACCATTAGACGGTGGATGGATCTTTCCTACGAGGTTAAGTCCCCATTGTGAGAATGGCCATGGAGTTGTGACCGGCTGCAATTCTTGTGATGGTGCATGGATGAGATCCCCATGCTGTTGACATGGTAGACACTTTTTCATGAACTGGTAGGCATTGTTGGTGCCTGAATTGACTGTCAGTTAATTTAGGAATTTTCATGTAGGCACCTTCCCAAAAAATCCAAAAAGTTCTAAGTTTTGGCACCCCTTCAGTGTTTTGCAGCATCCGCATCATCTTTCTTGAGGAAGGGGTCATCATGTTTTGTCCATCGGTGAAAGTTTTTTTTTTTTTTGAGTGCTCTGATTGTGTCTTTGAACTTTCGGTTTGAACTTGAACCCTTTTCTTCAAGGTTCAAGGTTCAATGGTTCGTGGTTCAACGGTTCAGGGGCTTTGGTTCCTTATTTTCCGTAAGTGAATCCTTTGCTCATCTATGTGATCCAATCGGTATGGTTGAACCACCGCGTTGAACCACCCGCTTGAACCCTTTTCTTCAAGGTTCAATGGTTCAAGGTTCAATGGTTCAAAGCTTTATGATTTTGGTCTTATCAGAGTGATCGGCATCATCGGCGAAGGATTTCTGAGTTGGGCCGACAGTGGATGTTTGGCCGATGAGATGTCATCGACGTATGTCTTGCCGAAGAGGGTGGGGCTGACGAAGTGCCATCGGTAAGACTATTGTGGTCGGCGAAGGAGTGTTTAGTTGCTCCAATAGTGTTGATCTCACCGATGGGAGCGAGGAGTTTGGCCGTCGGGGAGTCGTCGGTGTGTGTCTGGCCAATGGGATTTTGGAGGGTGTCTATCGGCGTGAGTTGTATTGTCGGCCTAGTCGATGGAAGGTAGCCCGATGGTCTATCTCTGGCCGATGATGGGGAATGTATAGTTTGCATCGGCCAGACCTTTGAGATCGGTGAGAGTTTGCTTGGCTTGGCCGATGGTTTTTGTCTTGGCGACAGGCGTGTATGGAATGGTCATCGGTGAGACTTTGTTCATTGGCGGGGAAGCTTTTAGGTCGGCCAGAGGATTTTTGGATGCTCCGATGGAGGGAGTCACACCAACGGAGGTGGGGAGTGTAGTTTGTGGTCATCAGCGAGACTGTTGAGATCAGCAGGAGATTTATGGGCTTGGCTGATGGCATAGGTTTGGCCAATGGGCTTTTGGAGAAGGAGCATGCGTCGAGCGTGGCAAAAGCGCTCGACGCCTATTATGCATATGGCCATGTTTTTAAAATACTAAAGGGGTCTCTGCACCGAGCATGTGGGATTAATCTCCCTGCATAATTTGAACCTTTAGTGAAAAACGCATTTTGGCGGGAAATTCTTTTTTGAACACAGCGACAGTTTTCTTGGTGGCTGCGGGTGGTTGAGCCATCAATGGCGACTGTGCTGAGGTGTGGGCGAGTTGTTGAATAGTCATGTACCTAATTTTTGGCATGAAGACTCCCAGATGGCGACGCAGGGCTCGAGGTCTCTCTTGTCTGTTGCAGCAATAAATTTTGAGCGCCATTCCTTTGTGGGATCTGTATCTGATGTTTTTTGATGTCCACCATGTAATTAATGCTGAGTACGCTTCTTTGGCTGTTTTAAGCAGGAAGTGTTACTCATTTTTGTGGTTGTTGAAAGTTGAACATTTGGCTCTATAATACAATACAGTTGGTTTTGGTTGCTCTGTGCAGCAAAACTTGTGAGTTTATGTATCTCCTGTAGTATGTTTTTTGCATGAATCCATTGATTTCATGGTTAATCTTATATGAATAATGCTATCTTTGCATGTGTTATGCTAATTCTGTCTCCAGTGTTGCATGTATCTTTCTTCTAAGTCTAGGTATTCAAGGAATGTCTAAGATTCTAGAACATAGAATTCCTGTGTTGAATGTTTAATCTCTTAACTTTTGCTCAAGGGGTAGATTAAATTGTTCTCAGATTGAATATTGGGAAGGATATACTACAATAGGGATGCCATAAGTATAGATAGCCTAACACTTTGTATTGGGAGATATCTGTAAGGCAGGTATCATATGTGTCCCCTTGAAATCTAGTTTTAGTTATTCATGCTGATCATTCACAGGTGTATGTCTACTGACTCCAAGCCTTGGATAGGCACCAATCTTGCTTTGTGTTAGTGTTATATACCATGTCCAGCTTTGCATCCAAATATAAAATCAAAATCAAACTCCAAAACAACCATTAGGACAGTAGAATTAGTTTTAGGATCCAAGTCCTTTGTTTACAACTGCAAATAGGCCCAAAGCTAGCCCCTTTGCTCTTATCTTACAGTTTTGGTCTACTTACAGGAGGACTTATCTGCTTTTTGTCAGCATCCCAGCCTTTGTATGCATATCCTCATGGATGTTGAGTAGGGAATACCCCCCTAGGTTTTGCAGAGCTTGAAGAAGAAGAGGAGATAAAATATAGAGTCTATCTCCTACACTGTTGGCCCCTGGCCCAGAGATCCTGTTGAACATTGATGGCTACCTTGTAGGGAAATCTGGGAGTAAGCATCCAGTCTGGAAAAAAACCAATAGAAATTGGCAACTCTGTTGGGGAGAGAGAGAGTCAAGTAACCTGAGGGCTGGAAAATCTAGTTTCCAGTGAAGTTGTTGCAGCAAAAAGGAACCATATGGTGCTCTGCTGGGGTGATGAATCCAGAAAACAAAAGTGCCTTGCTGACATTCTGTCCTCTCTTTGAGAGGTGGTGACTCTGTTGAAAGAACCTATCAGTGCTACAACATATATCCAGGTATTCATCTTTGATTCAAAATGTTGAGTTTAGAACAGCAAGCCTGGTCGTGCTCTCAGAGAAGACCATTCTTTATTGAAAGATATAAAGCCCTAAATTTCACAGGGATATATGGTTACCCAAATATTATTCCCAATAAAATTAGAAGATGTTTGCCAAAATATAGTGGATCAGATTCTGAATCGGCAAACAAACATCCGCAAAGATTTTGTAATTTAATAGAAGATTATGAGGTAGAGGATGAAGATGTAGTAATGAGACTCTTTGTTTAGTCATTGGAAGATGATGCTAGGATTTAGTTTTCAGACCTGCCTGTTTGTTTAGTTTCTTCATGGATAGATTTAGAAGTTGCATTTGTAGGGCAGTTTGGTGAAAGGTTTGATGTGGCCTCATTGATCATACATTTTATGAATATCCAAAGGGAAGATGAGGAACTGGTTCCAGCCTTTAATCTTAGGTTTATTAAATTGCTCAGGCAGATCCCTGAATATATGAGACCTAATAATGCATTGTGCTTGATAATTTATTTGGCTGCATTTGATGAAGAAATGAGTTATCTGTTGAGAGATAAAGAACCAGTCACACTTCACCAGGCTTTTCAATTTGCTATGGACATAGAAAACAATGAGAAATATGGAATGCCAGTAGGTTTCATGGCTGCAAGTTGTCAAAGCAGTTATCAAAGTGAATATATTTTAGCTCTTCTAGTATGTGCATTAAAAGATGATTGTGTAGAGGGAAATATATTTCAGAATAATGTGTGCAACCATGATGTCATGCATGAAGAAAATGTTGCTGAAAATGTAGGCACATCCTATAATGATGTGGACAAAGATTATTGTTTGCCTCTAGAAGAAAAGCTTGCAGGTGCAAGATGCTCTCCAGATGATGAAATGAAAGATATACATGAGGTTGCATCCTGTAGCAATAGGCATATCCTAGTTATTCCTGACTATTTGTATAAGGTGGATATGCAAGGCTTCACTCTGAATATAGAAAACATTGATTCAAGGGATGGTAGTGAATATGCTAGTGATTGTCAGTATTTAGATGTATGTGTGAGCTTTTCAGATGATGAAATATATTTGGATGCTGAATATGAATGTTTCCTTAAGGATTCTGACCATTTTCACAATGCCGAGGTTAAAAAATTTGCTTTTGGGTATCAGTGCATTGGTGAAGAGGAAAGACAGGGTCACTATTCAAAAGTGGACAGACAAGTTGCTGATGTATATGCTCATACAGTCGGGGATAGTGTTGATTGTAGGGGTAACTATGAAGCTTTTGATGAAGGGCTGCACTCTGAGCTTTTTATGCCTTCTCTTGAGACATTTCAGGTGGACGTTAGTGACAAAACTGCCGTGCATGATGATGATGGATATCTGTATGTTCATCAAGATAAATTTGATTATGAGATGTTGCTTGTGCCTGAATATTGCGTGTTTGATACAGAGGAGCTCTTATTTTTTGAGGAAGGGAAAAATTCTGATATGGATTCATTTGTTTCATGTGAGTCTATTATTTTTCCAAGCAACATCAGTGACTCATAGGATGATGACATTCTGCAACTGATAATAATATATGCTGATGAAGCTAGTTGTAGATTTGTTGAAGAAAAAGAAATGAGCAGTAGCACAAATAATTGCCAAGGGGCTTGCTGCAGATAGTTAAATGCTTTTAGGCTTCATTTGAATAAATCAAAAGAAAATCAGGTGTTTGACAAAGGAAAAGTCTGGTTTTTCCTTTTTGGTGGCCCTGGGCCACCATGTTTATTTTGAAATAATGTGTTTGGTGATGCAGATTGGTGCAAGTTTGACTCTGTGCCCAATGGATAGGGGACTGGTCTGCATCCCAGAGATCTGGTTCTCGCTACAGTTTTGCACCTGCATGTCCCCAGATAGAGCCACTGTTGGTGCCTGAATTGACTGTCAGTTAATTTAGGAATTTTCATGCAGGCACCTTCCCAAAAAATCCAAAAAGTTCTAAGTTTTGGCACCCCTTCAGTGTTTTGCAGCATTCGCATCATCTTTCTTGAGGAAGGGGTCATCATGTTTTGTCCATCGGCGAAAGTTTTTTTTTTTTTGAGTGCTCCGATTGTGTCTTTGAACTTTCAGTTTGAACTTGAACCCTGTTCTTCAAGGTTCAAGGTTCAACGGTTCAGGGGCTTTGGTTCCTTATTTTCCATAAGTGAATCCTTTGCTCATCTATGTGATCTAATTGGTATGGTTGAACCACCTGCTTGAACCCTTTTCTTCAAGGTTCAACGGTTCAAGGTTCAATGGTTCAAAGCTTTATGATTTTGGTCTTATCGGAGTGATCGACATCATCGGCGAAGGATTTCTGAGTTGGGCCGACAGTGGATGTTTGGCCGATGAGATGTCATCGGCGTATGTCTTGCCGAAGAGGGTGGGGTTGACGAAGTGCCATCGGTAAGACTATTGTGTTTGGTGAAGGAGTGTTCAGTTGCTCTGATAGTGTTGATCTCACCGATGGGAGTGAGGAGTTTGGCCGTTGGGGAGTCGTCGGTGTGTGTCTGGCCGATGGGATTTTGGAGGGTGTCTATCGGCGCGAGTTATATTGTCGGCCTAGTCGATGGAAGGTAGCCTGATGGTCTATCTCTGGCCGATGATGGGGAATGTATAGTTTGCATCGGCTAGACCTTTGAGATCAGTGAGATTTTTCTTAGCTTGGCCGATGGTTTTTGTCTTGGCGACAGGCGTGTATGGAATGGTCATCGGTGAGACTTTGTTCATCGGCGGGGAAGCTATTGGGTCGGCCAGAGGATTTTTGGACGCTCTGATGGAGGGAGTCATGCGGACGGAGGTGGGGAGTGTAGTTTGTGGTCATCGGCGAGATTGTTGAGATCGGCAAGAGATTTATGGGCTTGGCCGATGGCTTAGGTTTGGCTGATGGGCTTTTGGAGAAGGAGTGTGCGTTGAGCATGGCAAAAGCGCTCGACGCCTATTATGCATATGGCCATGTTTTTAAAATACTGAAGGGGTCTTCGCACCGAGCATGTGGGATTAATCTCCCTGCATAATTTGAACCTTCAGTGAAAAACGCGTTTTGGTGAGAAATTCTTTTTTGAACGCAGCGACAGTTTTCTTGGTGGCCGCGAGTGGTTGAGCCATCAATGGCGACTGTGCTGAGGTGTGGGTGAGTTTTTGAATAGTCATGTACCTAATTTTTGGCATGAAGACTCCCAGATGGTGGTGCAGGGCTCAAGGTCTCTCTTGTCTGTTGCAGCAATAAATTTTGAGCGCCATTCCTTTGTGGGATTTGTATCTGACATTTTTTGATGTCCACCATGTAATTAATGCTGAGTACGCTTCTTTGGCTATTTTAAGCAGGAAGTGTTACTCATTTTTGTGGTTGTTGAAAGTTGAACATTTGGCTCTGTAATACAATACAGTTGGTTTTGGTTGCTTTGTGCAGCAAAACTTGTGAGTTTATGTATCTCCTATAGTATGTTTTTGCATGAATCCACTGATTTCATGGTTAATCTTATATGAATAATGCTATGTTTGCATGTGTTGTGCTAATTCTGTCTCCAGTGTTGCATGTATCTTTCTTCTGAGTCTAGGTATTCAAGGAATGTCTAAGATTCTAGAACATAGAATTCCTATGTTGAATGTTTTTATCTCTTAACTTCTACTCAAGGGGTAGATTAAATTGTTCTCAGATTGAATATTGGGAAGGATATACTGCAATAGGGATGCCATAAGTATAGATAGCCTAACACTTTGTATTGGGAGATATTTGTAAGGCAGGTATCATATGTGTCCCCCTGAAATCCAGTTTTAGTTGTTCATGCTGATCATTCACAGGTGTATGTCTACTGACTCCAGGCCCTGGATAGGCACCAATCTTTCTTTGTGTTAGTTTTATATACCATGTCTAGCTTTGCATCCAAATATAAAATCAAAATCAAACTCCAAAACAACCATTAGGACAGTAGAATTAGTTTTAGGATCCAAGTCCTTTGTCTACAACTGCAAATAGGCCCAAAGCTAGCCCCTTTGCTCTTATCTTATAGTTTTGGTCTACTTACAGGAGGACTTATCTACTTTCTATCAGCATCCCAGCCTTTGTATGCATATCCTCATGGATGTTGAGTAGGGAATACCCCCCTAGGTTTTGCAGAGCCTGAAGAAGAAGAGGAGATAAAATATAGAGTCTATCTCCTACACTGTTGGCCCCTGGCCCAAAGATCCTATTGATCATTGATGGTTACCTTATAGGGAAATCTGGGAGTAAGCATCCAGTCTGGGAAAAAACCAACAGGCATCTCGCTCCATGGTTGGCCAATAGTACCCTGTTCTCAATTTTTTTTGCTAAGGTAGGTCCACTCGAGTTTGCCCCACAAATGCCTTCATGTACCTCTTGTAAAGCCACTTCAGCTTCCCTAGAGTCTAAACATCGTAGAAGTGTACCATCAAGACTCCTTTTGTATAGGGTGTCACCTATGAGAGTGAATTGGGAGGCTCAGCGGATGAAGCTTTTTTGTTGTGAGGCTAAGGTTGGTAGGGATAATGTTATCATGGAGGTACATGTATGTTTCTTGATACCACAGGGAGAGAGGACCAATAATTTTGCACACCAGTTCTGATTGGGGAATGTCATAGGCTGGTAGAGGGAGCTCTTCAATCAGGAATTCACACTTCTTGTTGTCTTTCTTCATATCTACCAAGGATCTTATTGTGGCCATTACATCTACTGCTTTGTTGTTTAGCCTTGGAATTTGTTCAAAATGGATGTCATAAAAATAACCTTTGAAGTCATCCACCATCCTTTTGTAAGGTAGGAGCTTATCATCCTTAGTTTTATACTCATTGTTCACTTGCCTGATGACTAGTTGAGAATCCCCATAGACCATTAGCTTATGAATTCCCCACTTAATTGCCATGCGAAGTCCCGTGATAAGAGCCTCATACTCTGCTATGTTGTTGGTGTATGGAAATGTGATTTTGTATGACTCGGGGATGGTGTCGCCTTTAGGGGTAACCAAAAAAATAACTGCCCTTGAGCCTCGGTGTGTATACGACCCATCAAAGTACATTTTCCATGGCTCTGCTACTAGTGCTACGATCAATATGGACTCATCAAGAAATTCTGCAAGTGTAGGATACTCCATGGGGATAGGTGCCTCAGCTAACTGATCAACAATGACTTATCCCTTGATAGCTTTTCTTTCTGTGTACTTGATGTCAAATTCACTCAGGATCATTACCCATTTAGCCATTCTACCTATGAGAGCTACGCTGTTTAGCAGATACTTCAGCAGATCAATATTGGCAATGAGCTTAGTTTTATGATTAAGCATGTAGTGTCTTAACTTCTATGAAGTAAAGACCACAGCTAAGCATGCTCACTCAATGGGAGTATAGTTTAGCTTATAGGTCACCAATGTGCGGTTGATATAGTATATTGCTCTTTCTTTTCCTTGCTCATCATGTTGCGCCAAAAAGGCCCCTATAGTGGTTTTAGTTGCTGAGATGTATAAAAGGAGGGGCTCTACTTGCTTTGGTGGAGTGAGAATAGGGGGATTGGCCAAGTACTTCAATTGATCAAAGGCACCTTGGCACTAATTGTCCCAGACAAAGTCTGTGTTCTTTCTGAGAAGATGCTAGAACGGCTAACATTTATCGGTGAGTTGGGCGATAAACTAGAAGATAGACTGGGGCTTCCCCTATAGAATTCATAATTGCTTAGTATTTTTGGAGGGGCATTTCTATGACAGCTCTAACTTTGGTAGGATCCACTTTGATTCCTCTTCTTGAGACTGTGTACCGCAAAAGTTTTCTAGAAGTGACCCTAAAGACACATTTCTTCAAGTTTAGCCTCATGTTGTATTGCTCTAGTCTGTCAAAGATTTTAGCTATCACATCTAAGTGCTCCTCTTTGGTCTTCGATTTTCCCAACAAGTCATCCACGTAGTCCTCCATGATGTGGTAGAAGGGGTCATGGAAGATAACCATCATGGCACGTTGATATGTTGCTCTCGTATTTTTTAGGCCAAAAGGCATCACCACCCAACAATATATCCAACACGGGCATATGAAGGAAGTATTATGTTGATCTTCTTCTGCAATCTTGATCTAATTATATCCTGAAAAGCCATCCATTAGGGATAACATCTCGTGCCCTACAGTGAGGTCCACTATAATGTCAATGTTTGGCAAATGAAAGTAATCTTTAGGGCATGCTTTGTTGAGGCCCCTAAAATCCGTGCAGCATCAGATGCCCCCAGTGACTTTCTCTATAGGTGCTATGTTGGAGACCCACTCAGGGTAGTCTATTGGTCTTATGAATCCCACATCTAGGAGTTTCTTCAGCTCTGCCTTAACAAGGAGCGCAATATGAGGATTCATTTTTCTTAGCTTTTGTTTTATAGGTTTTGCATCAGGATGCACCGCGAGATGATGAACAACCAAGGCAGGATCCAGCCCCGGCATATCTACATAGGTGCATGCAAAGTCACAACATCTTTGTTTGAAGAAAGCTAATAAGTTCTCCTGTTCTGGTATGGTAAGAGACTCTGCTTTGAAGGTGATCTTTGGCATTTCTTCTATCCCAAGGTTTATTTCTTGTGATGGCTCCACAAGGATTGGTGATCTATCAGGATATACCTTCTCTATTTTAGGAAGGCCCATGCTTCCATCTTCTAGTGCCTCATAGAGGTTTTCACCAGAAGATATGTCCTTTATTTTTACTTTTTCTTCATCTAAAAGTGCCACGGAGTGGTTTTCACTAGGGGGTGTTGTTTTTAGTTTTATATTTTTGCGACTAGAAGAATGGGTGGTCTCGCCGAAATAGGTAAATGTGTCAAGTTCCATAATGTATCCAACTCTATGATCTCCCAGGGGGAAGTGATCTCTGACCCCCATCATTTCTGCTATGGCTTTGTTGTTCTGTGCTATATCCAGGATAGGAGGTCCTTATTGGTCCCAATCTATAAGGTCTAGGTATACAAGGGGTAAGTCATTAGATGAGGATGCTAGGGTGGTTATAGTGTAGATGGTGCAGATGGAGGACTCAAAGAGTTTAGTGAAGTCACTAAAGGAGTCTTGATGGTCTGCTTCATTAATGTTATCGATTGCAGGGGAAACCTTAGCAACCTTACCTAAGATACACTCACCACTAGTGACGATGTACTATTGTTTTCCATACCCTAACCCTTGAGTATAGGGATTGCTTGTTGCTTGAATTGGTTCTATAATCCCTTATTCATGAAGGCCAATACCACCTTGTCCTCTATAACCCATGTACTTGACAATTTCTAGCCCTTTTCCATATATTTCGGCTGGTATGGTAGTGGCTTCCTATTCTGCTTCTTCTTCTCTATACAACTAGGAGGATACATCTTCAAGCATGTCCTGATCAAGGAGATGCTTTCTTTCAAAGATGGGCGATGGTTTGCATTTGATGACGAGTGTAGAAACATCTTCTTCTTTCGAGGCACCAAATGTTTTAGGATTGGGTAAAGTCCCTACACAAAAGGTACCATGCAGGTTATATTCCCCACATCCCATGTCACTTATCTTGATTTTGATCTTGAGTGGCAGAGTTTTTTGGGATGAAGTGATAGCGATGTTGGCAGGGTCAACATAAGAGGTGGATGATGTAGGGTTAGTTTGGGAGGTAGTTTTCTAGATAGCCTTGTTGTATAGATAGAAAGTATGGTCATGTCCTTCCAAGAAGCTGCAGTATTGGAAGGGGCGGGGATCGACATAGATAGTTACTTCCATGCCGTTATGAGGGAATTTTAGGTATTGATGAAAGGCAGATAGAATGGCTTGCATGGTGTGTATCCATGGTCGGCCAAGCAGAATGTTGTATGGGAGGTCAAGATCAAGAACTTGACATTTTGTTTCCAAGATCTTCTGTCATTTGAATATGGAGTTTGATGGTACCTTCAGATAGTCTCTCAGTGTCATCATACTCTTTTATGGTTATATATTCACTAGAGTCTACAACCACATCCGAGTATCCAAAATGTTTTAATAATTTAAGAGTGTAAAGGTTTAGGCCGGAGCCACCATCTATTAAGACTCTCTTTATGGTATGTTTGTGGATACAAACTTTGATGTGTAAGGCATCATTGTGTGATCCATCATATGCGGGAAGGTCTTTCTCAGAGAATGTTAAATGGTGAGGTGAAGTGATATGACCCACCATGGCTTGGAATTATTCCACATTTAGGTTAGTGGGGACCTAGGTTTCTGTTAGGGCTTTGTCAAGGATCTCCTTGTGAAGGGGAGATGTATGGAGTAGTTCAAGAATGGAGATTTGGCAGAGGGTTTTACCTAGATGATCTAGGAGATTATACTTTTGAGTGGCTAGTGGATGGCTAGATGGGTGGTTTGGTTGGTGGTCTAGTGCATATGTGGATGTTTGATCAGTGCTGGGAGCCACATGGATGGACACACGACCATCACGAGTAGAGACTGCACAATCAGGTGCTTGAGCCCGAATAGTGACTGTGTTGACATAGTTGGATGATGCTTCTATTCAACGCACAATGGAATCATAAGAAGTGGGGGGTGGGGTGATGTTGTAAGCTTGGTTAGAGGATGAGGCTTTTCCTGGCTTTTCCTTTGTTATGGTCGGGCAAAGGATCCTTGTAAGCTCCAAGGTTGGCATTGGGTGATTGTTGTGGGGTTTCCTCAAGATTGACTCTGCCCTTGTCTATGAGATCTTGTACGTAGTGTTTTAGCATCATGCAATCAGCTATCTTATGGCCCACAATATAGTGGTAGTCACAAAAATCATTTTCATTAGACCACGCAAGTTTGATTTGGTTTTCTCTATAGGGGTTAATGGGTGGGAGAGTTATTAAACCATCTTTTAGAATTTTGTCCAAGATATCTTGTATTGGTTCTCCTAAGGATGTGAATTTCCTTTGAGGGGTATTATTTTGTTTTGGGGGTCCTTTGGGAATATTTACATTGTGGGTGGTGTGTGTGCTTGGAGGCACTTGGTTTTGTACATTTTGGATGGCCTTCATGTCGGTGATGCCATCATTGAGAGTGTTCTTGTTTTTGCCCCAAAAAGTGAGGTTTCTCATGTGATTATGCATTGTTATTACTTGTGTTTGGAGCATTGATGTTGACTTTATTATTGTTGTTGTTGTTATTATTGTTGTAGGGCTTGTTGTCATATAGCTTAATCAAACCCTTGGCAATAAGGGCTCTCTTGATGGTGGTGCTCTTGTCAATGACTTCTTCGAAAGTGGACGTGCATAGGATTTGTAAATGGAAACCTAGCTCTTGATTAAGATTAGCCACAAATATGGCGACTAATTATTTCTCGGGGATTGGCCAAGGGAGTTTTCTTGCTAAGCCTCTCCACCTTTGCAAGGATGAAGTGAAGGATTCTTCGCTCTTCTGTTTGGTGTCGCAAAGGTCTATCATGGATATTTCATGTTCAAATTTGTAGGAGAAATGGTTAACAAGCTTTTTCGCGAGCTCAGGGAAAGTCGTAATGCCCGGAGGAAGGTGTGTAAACCATTTGGTGGCTTGACCACTGAGGCTTTTACAAAAGAGTCTCATTAGGTATGTGTCATTGTGTGAGACTTGAAGTTAAGAGATGTAAAACTCCCTAAGGTGGTCCCTAGGGTCTCCCTTTCCTCTGTATTTGTCGAATTTGGGTGTCTTAAAGTTCTTAGAAAAGGGAGGCATGTATAGCGTTTGATCAAATAGGTTGGACAAATATCCTCAAAAGAATATTGTTTACGCTTGCCAGGTTGCCATGTTGCATATCGTCCACCTTTTGGATTAAGGTCTGTACAACACTTGTTAGGTCTGGTGTTGGTGGAGGTTGTGGGATGTATGTTTGTTGGTTGATGAGTTGTTAGAGGTTAGGTGGGATTTGGTATTGATTTGTTTGGTTTTGGTGGATGAGGTTTTGATTTTGGGGTATGGTGTTTTGATTTTCTGGGATGGTGTTTTGGTTTTGGTTAAGTTGTGTGAGATATTGTTGGTAGGCAAAGATTTGTTGGAGAACGTGAGGTGGTAGTTGGAGATTGGGATTATATTGCGTAGATGACACTACGGGATTTTGTACATACATGAAATTGGATGGGTTGGTGTTGGATGGATTGGTCGTATTGTTAGGTGGTCGTGGAAGGAATTGGATCATGTAGGCTATGGTTTTTGGATTGAGGGGAGGCACACTAGCGGAGGCACTCATGTGCATGGAGTTGCTAGGAATGCCTAGGATGATTTGAGGAATGGATGCAGTTATGTTTGATGTAGTGGTGGATGTGACAACAGGGTTGGAGATGGTAGGATTGGAGACATTAGATGTGGTTGATATGTTGGTGGGAGTTGTGGATGTGGTAATATTAGCATTCATGGGAGTGGTAGATATGGTGGGGTTTGAGGTTTGGGACGTGGTAGGGTTGGTGTTTGATGTAGACGGTTGGGAAGATGTCATGGGGTTGGTGTTGGAGGTGGATGGTTGAGATGGAGTAGTGGTGTTGGGTAGTTACACACCAAGTTTTAGAAGAAAATCAAGATATCTAGTTGGATCCAATCTTAGAACTTTATCAAGAATGTCCATGTTGTCGAGATCTTGTGTGAAGTTTAAGACGTATTGATCTACTTGGTTGGTGGTGGTGTTTTGGGTAGGTGGTTGTGGTTGTGGTTGTAAGAAGGCAAAGGGATTTTCATTGGGACCGTATGAGGGTATTTGCAAGAATGTGGGTAGGTTAGACACTTGTTGGCTGATTGGTATATTGTTTTGATCGGTGGAAGGCATTCTTATGCCCATGTTGTTTCCAAAGTTGGCCATCTCTTGATTTTTCTTGTGTTGGGACCTTGTTATGGGCATGTAAGGATATGGGTTGTGATTGTTGGGGTGGATGAAGGTGGAGACCTTAGAGAATTTGGTTTGGTTTATTTGGACCCAAAGAGGATATGGTGGTGGAATGAAACAAAGATTTAGGTGCAAGAGAGTACACTCCCTATAATCTAAATATAAAGATGAAAAGAATTATAGTGTGATTATAGGTTTTGACCTTTAGGAGATAAATCTCAAAAAGATGGCAACCTAAGGATGATAGATGTCAAGGATATTGATTTTCACAAAAAAATGGACCCGAAGGATGGAGGATAGATTTGTTTGAGGATGATTTGATGGGAGAGATTTGATAATGATTTGGGGGATGCTTCAACTAAGGAAAACCTTAGGTGACCTAGATGTTTGATATGGTAGATTTGGATGATTTTCTTGGAAAGGGATTTTGAAGTCAACAAATGAGCTCAAGTAAGGTCTAGATTTTAGGTGTTGCACAATGGATGTCTTTCTTTTCACTTAAAGTAGACTTATGACCTTAAGCAAAAAGGTATGATTATTCTACTTGAAGGTAGACTAATGACCAATCAAGAAAAATAGGGTGTGAAAGATGAAATCTAGATTCAACTTTAGCTCAAAGATTAACTTTGGATATGATTTTGGATGTTGGTTGATGTTTTGATTGATGTTTGGACTATGAGACTTTGAATGTGTTTGATGTGGAAGAAGACAAATGGATTTGGGGATGAAATTGTAGAAGTATGTATTTGGTACAAAAGAAGGTAAAATCAATGGGGATGAAAATCTATGAAAAATGAATGGATTATGGTTGGATTTAATAGTATGGTGAAGGATCCAATAGTGGGAATGGTTTATTCTCTAAGGTCAAAATGGAGATATGGATGAGAAATTTTGGATCAAAAATAGATGTGGGTTTTGACAGATTTTGGAAAGGTGAATATGGATTAAAGATGGGTAGGTCCTAAAGATCCCAAAACAATTTTCTAAGGCCGTGGATAATGTGATCTATAAATAGTGCCAAAACCCAGGTAGATGGTGTCACAACAGAGAGAAATAGTGCCAGGAATATGTGAAATGCCGCCAAAACATATCAATATTGGTCAATGTCTTTGCAAAAAGGTGGATTTTGATGGCAAACTTAGATTTTATGAATATGAAGGTTGATCAAACATTGAAATGATGTCTCAATGATGTTGTTTCTTGGCAAGTTTTTTGAAAACACTTCAAGCACAATATAACACAATAGCCAAAGAATTGTTTGTGAAACAAAAATGTGAAGATTTTACCAAGCACTTGCACAACCTAAGGCAAGGATAGGACAATACTTGTTGGATTCCCACTTGGATTTCTCCAGCCGCACTTATTCAAAGAGGATAGCTTTAGAAACTTGGTGACACAGGCTCCCCCTTATAGTGCACTCACTTCTCAGGCACACCAAGTTCCAAGTCCTCAAGATGCACAGATCTTAAGGTACTTTGCTATCTCTACTAAGAAATGTGAGTGACGTGGGATGACTTCAAAGGTTCCTCCTTTTGCACCAACAAGTAGAGGGTTTTTGGTCTCTAAAACAATGGTTTGTATTGGGGGTACATCTGGGGGATCGGGACATTACAAGCATCTGATAAACCAACTAAGGTTTTGACTAGCTCTACTAAGAGTTTCATATACACAAAGGTACTACTTCCTTTCGAGCTAGCACTGTATGGTAAGTGCTAATACCAATTTGGACTTGGCTTTTGCCTTATCCTATTTTATATAGCAGACTGGATGAAAGTACCGCTTGGGGTCGCCAATGAGTTCTCCGAACGGATGTGTCTCAAGGGCAGGTCCACTTTCTAAAAAGAAAAAAAGAGGATAGAACCATTTCTCTTCACTCAAGATCCTTTTGAAGGCGAGGGGAGAGAATACTTTGATTCTAACTCTTGGGTGACAAAATGTGCAAGCACACCAAGCACGACAAATAATCATTAATGTTCTTTTAAAAACCAAATCAAAATGTGCCTAAAGTTGTTTGCAAACACTTGTTAATTTTATTGCACTAAAGTCAAATGTTGTCTATGCTAGGCACACAAAGGGTTCTTTTTAGGTACACCAAAATGAAATGTTTGTTTGAAGATTATTTGTCAAGCAAATGTTAATTTTAGTGCACCAAATTCTAAGTATTTTCTAAACTAACATGCAAGGGTTCTTTTTATGAGCACTAAAATGAAATGTTGTCTAAACTAATAAAACCCTGTAAAAGTGTTAGTAGTTTCAAGATGATGGTCTTGGACAGTTGTACATAACCTGTAGAATAGAGACACACCCTTGCATAGATCCCAAGGTTAGCACAAAAATAGTGCCGAAACAGATACAAATGGCACCACAAAAACCTAAAATAGCACCACAAAAACTAAAAATGGCGCTACTAATAGTTGACTAGACAGAAACCTATTATCCTATGAATAGTGTTATGATTATTACAAATGGCGCCAATAATACAGATGGCGCTACAATAGTTACAAATGGTTCCAAAATATAAAATAGCACTGATATTGACACAAATAGTGCTCAAATTCCTGAAGGCACCAAAAGCTAGATAGATAGCACCGCTATGCCTGAAAGGTTGGTTTTCTTGATTGGTTGCAGATGAAGGTGTTGCTTTGGGTTCTGATAGCGCCAATATGAGACAGTCTTGGTCAATAGGTCCAAAAGGCACAAGCTTTTAACAAAAAACATTTGTTTAGATGAGGTTAGCTTATTTTCCTAGCCTTATATTATTAGAATACAAAAGATGTTTCTTTGCATAAAACATTGAACAACCCACTAAACAAAACATTAACTTTGATGCCAAATGGATTAGTTCAAAATTTTGACATAGCCTCCCCTTGTTTTTATGCCAAAACTTGCAAAACCAAGAGCAAAAGATCGCAAAAATCTTAGAAAACTCAAAAAAGACAAGCATGAAATGCCTAGAGTGTGAGATTGTGTGTCGTGACAAAATAGCACCAATATATTAGAGAATAGCACTAGTGCATGTAGAAATAGCATTAAAACATAGGAAAATGGCACTCGTGTGCAAAATAATAGCGCCAAAACCTGCAAAAATGACCTCAAACACTAGCAAAACTTACACAAATTGTTAGTTAGGACCTTGTGGGTCCCACCGGGCATGCCAATGTGATTAGTGAAACCAAAATGAAGCTTAAAAACACAAATCTAATGTATGAAAACAAAGATTATACCTCAACATTGGATCCACAATCTAGGATAAGGTGGAGGATGAGGCACCCAACTCACTCTAGCTATAACCAAGATGATGGAATGGATGTGAAATGCTCTCAAGTGTGCACAATGCAACTCACAACTCTTCTTAGCTCAATGGATATTTTAGCATGATAACTTTGCATAGAAATTGGATGATAAAATAGCTTAAGGAGTGTTGTATTTATAGACATTTTAGGAGAGGATTTGATCAAAGGGTGGAGATTGATTTAGAAGATTAATAGTGGAGGATGAAAGTGATGTGGAGGGCCTAGATTCAATCTTAGAAAATGGAGGGCTAGGAATAAAGATGAATTTTAAATTCTTCTTGGGAAAGGGGTGAAATTAATGAGGTTGGGTGAGATGGATTAGATGTGAATTAAAAATTCACATGAGGAAGAGTAAAGTTTTAATTTATTTGGGGAAGAGTGGATATTAATTAGTTATGACATGTGTAAGGGGTGTAAGAGGTATTAAATATGATGTTCGACACATAAAAATTTGATTTATGTGGGATATATTTCAATTTTTCATTTGGAGGATATGGGAAAAGGGTGTTAAGCTAGGTTTGACTATTTTAATTAGGGTGATTAACCTAATTAATATGGCTGAAAAAACTTAGGGAATGGGTTAATGGGAGGTTAAGATTAATTAAATAAGGTTTTATTTAATTAATCCTAGGTCTAGGGTCATGTAGGTTAGGATAGGTAATTAAATAATAGATATTTAATTAGCTGGGGTAGGCATAGGTTGATTAATAGGCTGAATTAATTAGATAAACATGATTTACCTAATTAATTGGGTTTAGGAAAAAAGGGGGAATTAATCAAATAAATATTTGGATATTTATTTAATTAATTGGGTAAGGTTGAACTATTGAATTAATAAAATTAATTCAATTTGGCATGATGAATTGAGGAAAATTAGATGTTGGATAGGATAATTAATTAAATAAAAATTTAATTAATTGTTTTAAAGGAGAATTGGCATGTTTAGTGATGTCGGGAGTCGGTTTGATGGTGAACACACACAGACACATATATGGTGGTGGATAATAAATAATAAAATAATGAAACCCTGTGATACCTACCAAAATGCCATGGCCCCCATGGCTGCCATGAACAGAGAACCTGCAAACAAAAAAAAGAGAGAAGAGAATAGGGTTAGAAAAGAAATTTGGAGAAAACAAAAAGACAAATAAAGTTAGGATTTGAGGAAATGAATAAAATAAAAGAAAAGCAAATTAGGGTTGGGAATAAAGAGAGGGAGATTTGGGAGAAATTGTGTGCATGTAATTCTTTATTTCTTTTTTTATTCATCTCACTTTTGCCTTTTAATGTTGGGAAAAAGAAAAAAAACAATATAGTGGGCTTTATGATTTTGAGTTTTAAATTTAAAGTTATCTCTTAAAATCTATTTTTTCTTTATTCCATTGCCTTTTTGATTTATTATGTTGTAGGACTAATTTATGATTTTTAGTTTTAAATTTAAAGTTATCTCTTAGAATCTATTTTTACTTTATTCCATTGCCTTTTTATTTATTATGTTGTGGAATTAAATTTAACGTGGGTCTTTTAAATTAATTTAGGTGGGATTTTTGAAAGAGGGTTAGGTGTGGAGAATAATGCTAGAAAATTTAATTAATATAATCTTTTATAGTATTTTGGCTAATCTATAGCGTAAAAGAGATTTTTAATTTAATTAATTATTGAATTGTATTGACTTGGCTAAATAAGGAATGTTGGAATAAATTAGTCTTAAGAGTATATTTTTATATATTATTATTTTTTTTCCTTTAAAATGGTTTTAGAAAGGGGTGATTATTTTTAATTATTTTCTCAATCATATCAAGGTGGCGTTATGCTGCTGGTTTTTTCCTCGGATGGGAAGGGTTAATTAAGTGGATTATTTATATGTTAATTTATCACTTTAATTATTGTTAAACTATTGATTTATGACTTAGATGAATTTATATAATCTCTTTATAATTTAGTCTCTAGGTTGGATTTCGATACTTGTCGAAATCACACTGTCTCATCTAGGTTAAGACTAGGGTTAGTTCCTGTTTGGTAATTCTACCCTCTTAGTGTCACTTTTCACATCGCACAACCCCCTTAGCAGGCTTTCATCTCGCAGGGGTTACGAAGGTGTTCGCATTACCCTAAGTTTGATTGACATGTTTGCACCTTTGTGCATATACCACCGGGCACGTTGATGCATGCGAGGGGGTTTTTAGGGATGTGTAAAAAAGTTTTTGATATTTTGTGTCATGGCCACATGACAAATGTGGACATGACACATGTGTTGTGTGTTGTGACCACATGGGAAATGTGGGCACATGTGACATAACTAGACTTATAAAATGTCACATGCATCCTTGAATCATTCATATTTGAAATAGAAATTAGATATCTATTAAGACCAAGGATATGTAAAACACTAGTGCGGTTATTACCATTCCATCACCAAAACTTAACTATACCTTCCCATGACCAACAATCTAATGTGAATTGTTGTTATCCAAATACACTTCTCCATCATATGCATGGTAGAAAGAGATCTTTATGAGGAGTCATATGATACGAACAAGATGAGTAAATCATCCTTGATTAATTAGAAATAACATTAGTAGAAATAAAGAGTACTTCAGTTTCACCATCATTGAAAGAATTTTTAGTGGATGATTCTGTAGATTGGGAAAATCAAATCAAAGGTAAAATAGAAACTAAATGCATATCAAACAAAGAGTTATACCTAGACATGAAAACCCAATCTCATCAAAAGGGAGAGGAACTTTGCACCCAAGAGCTCCTAGATAAGATATACCCTATTAGATGAATAAAATGTGAAGTGCTATATCTCAATTTGCAACTCACAATGCTAGTTCAATGGACATTTTGCCATGATAACACTACTTGATTTGGGATCCCTTAATGGCTTGGGAGAGGTTCTATTTATAGATTTTTGGAAGGGATTTTGATCCAAGGATGGAGTTTGGTTTGGAAGATCAATGGTGGAGGATAAAAGTGATGTGGAGGGCCTAGATTTGATCTTAGAGGAATGGAGGGCTAGAAATAAATGTGAATCTTTTAATCATTTTGGGAAAAGGGTGAATTAAATGAGTATGGGTGAGATGAAATATTTATGAATTAAAGATTCATATGGAGAATGTAAAATGAATTAAAAATTTATTTGGGGATAAGTGGAGATAAATGAGGTATTGGGGTGGTAAGGGGTTGTAAGAGGAATTAATTGTGATGTGGGATATATTTAAATAAAAAATTGACTTATGTAGATATATTCCAATTTTTTATTTGGAGGATGTGGGGAAGGGTGTTAAGTTGGATTTGACCATTTTAATGATAGGTTTAAGATTAATTAAACAAGGTTGTATTTAATTAATCCTAAGGCTAGGATGAGGTAGGCTAGGGTAGGCAATTAAATAATAGCTATTTAATTGCCTAGGGTAGGGATAGGTCAATTAATAGGCTAAATTAATTAGTTAAACATGATTTATATAATTAATTGGGTTTAGTGAGGAGAGGGAAATTGACCAAATAAATATTTCATATTTATCAAATCAATTGGCTAAGGTTTGGACTATTGAATTAATGAAATTAATTCAATTGTTGGGGATAGAATAATGGAAAATTAGGTGATGAATGGATAATTAATTAAATGAAGATTTAATTAATTGAATAGAAGAGAAATTGATATGTTTAGGGATGTCGGGAGTCGGTTTGATAGTAAAAGATATTTTTAGGTGTCTACATTTGCCCCTCTTTGACATGGTGTCCAGACCTAGCAGGGAAGTGGTGTCAGGTCAAAGAAGAATATGCCCTAGCTACCGAGAAGGAATACGATGGGTGAGGGATGCCCCCTTGAGAGGTTGGTAGAAAAAATAAAATTTTTAGGGTGACATCTCGAAAAGACGCGATGGGAGTGAAAGTTGGATAAAGGATGGAAAAAGAAGATGACAAGAAGAAAAATAGAGGAAAAAGGTTGTGATCTACACCCTGGAGGGGAAAAAGAGTGGGCGGAAGGATGACATGACTTACTATATTAGGAGTAGTGGGCCCTAAGGATGCCACACTTGCACACATTGAACTCTTTGAGGAGTGAAGGAGAGATGGCAGAGCGCAACCCCTGATTTCCACGGCTTCGACACATTTCTGAGTGGTTCCAATCATTTGGCCGGGCATCAGAGGCTGGACCCTAGGTAGGGCCTTACCCTGGCTTTGTGATTTTTTAATTTTGTCGCATTTTTTGGTTCAGGAAATGGGTTTGGGGATTGGTGGTGCTATCGCAAGGTCGTGTAGCGCTAAAAGTACGCGGATTAGCACCATCCTATGGATTGGCACTATTCACTCAGGTAGAATAGGGGTATCTTGACACCAAATACTCAGCATTTTGGTGCCATCATTTGCATTGGTGCAATGTGCACAGGGGGTTAGGTTTTGGCATTAAATGCCAAATAGGTGCTAGGATAGCACCATCTTCTCGAATAGTGCTATTTTAGGTAGTGGCATCATATTTTATTTTGGTGCCATGCATAGAATCAATACCATATTTGATATGTGTGCTATCAGAAGAAATGGCACTATTCCTTAGAGTAGCACAAAATGGTAGGGTGGCACCATTTTTGGAAATGGTGCAAAAGGGGTTCCGCAGTGGTGCCATTTGTAGAAAAGGCACAAAGGAGGTTGCACAATGGCACCATTTGTTGAAATGGCACAAAGGAGGTTGTGCTGTGCTACTATACTCTGAATTAACACCCTGGGGAAGAAGTAGTAGCGCTATTTCAAAAAATGGTGTGTTTTGGCACCAAATGATTTTGGCATTCAACATTAGAAGAAAGGGTGTGATTTGGAAAAAAGATAGGTAGATTGCTGAACAAAAAGCTGTGGATACAAGATTCGGGTTCATTTCTAGTGTCCTCATGGGAGCAACACGTGCCATTTGTGATGGTGCTATTTGATCAGTTTGACAATGCCACCTGGGCCCGACTGGCTAGGTTAGGGCTCCTGACAGCTACATCAATGCTGGTGTTGCAAGCTCATAGAGCTTTGATGATAGCAGTAGTGGAGCGATACCGTTTGGAGACTTCTACATTTTTGCTTCTGATCAGGGAGATCACTATCATGCTTGATGATGTTTATCGCATCCTCAAGCTACCTATTCATGGTCGTCATGTGAGATATGACACGAGGCAGGGAAGGAGGGCCCTGATCAGATTGTTTGGCCAGGATCACATTATTTTATCAGCAGATGGGAGGGAGATGAGTTATGAGGGGACACTGGCAGAGGGTACAGATCCTTTTGGCTTATTCCTATGTGCATTGATTGGTGGGGTAGTGATGCCCAATAGGAGGGGTAGGGGTTTTCCAGTTGGCTGGGGGGAGATGATCGAGGGGATGGTCAGGCATGAGACCTTATATGCCTGGGGGCCAACAATGCTAGAGTAGCTGTATCACGAGATGCATACATTTTTCTATCACTATGATGCGGCCTTATCAGCCGGGGTTACTCTGTTACACCTGTGGATTTGGGAGCACATTACAGTTACTCAACCAAGATGTGGGTACTATCGCCAGCCATTTGAGGCCTTTGTGTTCTTATATTAGGATGCTGAGTACACCTACACTGGTCAGGTTCGGTATTGGCAGCGGATGCTAGATGATGTCATTTGGGTGACCTAGCAACTGTACATCAGGGTAGAGCCATGGCCAAATGATGATGTGCACATGCCTTATACTTTTTAGTAGCGATATTTGATGGGTTGAGGAGACCACATGATAGACATGTATCTATTGTCGCGAGTGATGCAATAGTTTGGGTTGTGGTAGGATACACTGCAGCAAATGGCTATCTTTGCATGGACCTACCGAGATGCTCATTTTTTGCCTGCAGCCATATAGCCCTAGGTTGCTTTAGATGATTTCGCAGCTTTGCAGCCGTTGCAATGGGATTGGAAGAGCACTGTTAGGGATGCATGCACTACTCTTGCATATGATACATGGTGGCAAATGTGGCGACTGACGTGGTTCACTGATTCGACAGAGGAGGTGGTCCCTGCGGAGGAGGCAATGGGTTCAGGGGATGAGGATTCTGGGGATGATGGGGATGATGATTATGAGGGAGATGATTTCTTGGAGGAGGGTGAGGAGATCATTGCAGATTACCTTGTGGAGGTTGGAGGGGATGGAGAGGAGGAGGAGGTTGGGAGGGATGGTGAGCCGATGGATGTGTTGGCAGTGGCAGTAGTTGGATAGGTTCCCCAGTAGCAGGTGAGACAATAGGCACCTGTTCAGTAGGTGCCTATTGAGCAGGTTCAAATTATGGTGGTACAGTGGCATAGAGGGCCTCGACAGCATGGGGGACAACCGAGGGTGGATAGGGGGGATCTACCCCCACCATAGGTAGCGTGGCAGCAGGCTATCGCAGTAGGGCCATAGGGTAGTAGGCAGAGGCAGGCCCTTTAGGGGTAGGTGGAGAGGCTAAGGTTCAAGGGCTCACACCTTGTCAGTGGCCTCAGGGTGAGGAGGAGGAGATTGAGACCCTATAGGCATAGGTAGCTAGCCTGTAGGAGGCTTTAGAGAGCTGTGAGGCAGAGTTGGTGCAGCTGCAGGGGACAATAGCATTGTTGGATGGCTCAGAGTGACATAGTGATTTTGACTAGAGCACGAGATGCAGCACTTGCGAGGGCATAGTAGGCAGAGACTACGGTGGGTAGCTTGCAGGCTGTAGGTGTTGGTATGGCCCCAGTTTTGACCTTGATGTAGATGCTGGTGTCTTAGGCACAGGCACAGTTATATCAGGTATACAAATAGTTGTCTTAGGTACAGGGCTAGTTGTCTCAGGCACAGGGGGAGTTAGTAGAGGCCAGAGGGCGGATGGAGTATTATCGGGACCTCCTCTACGCAGCAGTGCCGGTAGAGTAGCGTGCACCAAGTTATAGTCAAGTCAGTGGATTGAGGGCATCTAGGTCACACAGATCTAGATTGGTTCAGAACGTCCAGCAGGCGATGGGTCCACCATCACATGTGCCCCGGTAGGTTCCACAGGTACAGGCACAACCACAGGTAGGACCACAACTAGCACCAGGGTCAGGATCCCCTGCTCCATCAGAGAGAGGTTCCTCCATGTGATAGTTGTATCATTTTATCCCTTAGAGGCATTGTATCAGGACATTATATTTTTTGATGTGTATATATGAGCGATGTAAATTTTTGCGATGATGATATATGATATGATGCTTGTTGATGGCCTATATGTTTGTTTATGATGATTTTATAGGATTATGATGATGCTTATGTTGATGGATGTAATACGCTTTATGGATTATATGCTATGGATGTGTTGTGTTTATGTGATGCAATGTATTATGTTGATGTTATGGATGTGCCTATTGATGTATAATGATGGATGTAATGATGGTTTACTTATTGTGATATATGCATGTTTGTGATGTATGGTCTATGATATATAATGCAAATAAATGTTTAGATTAATAAACATTTATTATGGATGCAATGCAATGGAAATGTATGTTTATCTAAATAAACACATGTTATGTATGGAAAATATGGATATGCAGCTAGATGATTTGTAAAATGCAGTTAAATGATTATGATTGTGATTATGTAATGTAACTAAATGATTTATGAGATGATATATGGAATGCAATGTGATGATATATAATATGCCACTAAATGATTCTAAAATAGACCTAAATGGTTATGCAAATTAAATGATTTTGATATATAAACTAAGTGACTCTAAAATGCAAAATGACTGTGATATGCAAATTAAATGATTGTGACATGCAAATTAAATGATTGTGATATGCCACTAAAAGATTCTAAAATAAACCTAATGAGATGATATGCAAATTAACAGAGTCTAAAAATGAACCTAATGAGATGATATGCAATTTAATAGATTCTAAAATGAACCTAATGAGATGATATGCAAATTAACAGAGTCTAAAAATGAACCTAATGAGATGATATGCAATTTAACAGATTCTAAAATGAACCTAAATGATTTTTGAGATGCAAATTAGGTGGTAGGTGAAATGAATAAGTCTTGATACACATGATGTTCTTTGTTGGACCCTAGGTAGTGGGGCTGTGTGGTAGGGGAATAGGTGGGGAGCGGATAAGGGTAGATGAATGGGGTACTGATAGGATTGGGAGCTGTTAGATCGTGGGGGGGGGGTTGGGGATGAGGGAATTGATAGGTCATAAGACACTATGTCATTGAGGGGGGGGGGTGGGGATATGATTTGGTTCGGGATGTGTTGAGTGAGGATACATTGGAGGAATGGGATTAGTGAGGGGATTTCATAGGGTGGGGGGGTATGGTAGGTAATTTATAAAATCTAGGCCCAGATGGTATAGTTGATTAGGATGATGATTTGAGCTAGTAACCGTAATTACATAATATTAATTGAGAGCATTTCTTAGTTTATTATAGCAATGTAGGATACAGTTCACAAAGATATGAAATGACCTAGGTGATGATATATATCCCACAATTGCATGGACTCGACCCACAAACAATAGGTTGATTTCATGCGTGCCCAACGTTGTATAACCTTGCCTGTCCTAGGAAGGGGACTCATAGTGATGAGTGCCCATAGTACATATAAGGTATTGATGCCTATATATGCAAATGAGGCACATCATACTAGAACTGACCCAGGCTTCAAGATATAAATACTATTCTTGGAGTAATGAAACCAACCCACAAGCACAACATACATAAATAATTATTGCATCTACTCTAGGTGTTGTCTACTACTTACCATGATATAATGAGATCAATAGCTTTGGAGATGACCTGGAGTGAGACAAAAAGATAAAAATCAATAATAAAAAAGACGAACAAGAAGATACAAATAGCCTTTGTGTGCTCTTTCCAAGATACGTGATGATAGAATGATAGATTTTTGTCCATTTTGGGAAAGATATATCCTAGGATGCAAATTAGTTGGATTTGATTGGAGAACTTTCGAAAGGTGGGCAAAAGGACAGTCTGGCCATGTGTAGGATTGTAGTTGGTGTGTTGATTGATGATTTTTTGGATTAGGGACCATGGTTCAAGTGTATACTTAGTGTGTGTATCATATAATGGGTCTAACAAACTTAGTGAATGGGGACCATCCAAATGGGTTGGATGGGTGCATCTTATGTAGCTGAGTACTGGAAACTTCCTTCATGTTCCAGACTGCCTACATACCCTGTATCCATGGGATCAAGGTACTTTCAAGATGCAGGTGAAATGAATATGTAGTTCTGGTATGACTTGATGATGTGGGAATGGTTCAAGATGGGTGTGATGTGATGAGTTGATAGATGTTGATGGTTGCGAGTTACATCAAGAGTGATGTATGGGGGGTGATATTGTATTGTTTTTGGATTTTGATGATTTTGTATTATTTTTAGATTTTTTGATGATTTTGTATTGTTTTTGAATTTTTTGATGATTTTTAGCTATACAAAAGAGAGCTTACAAGGATCCTCGTTTGATGAGTTGGGCTTGGGTGGGATAGTGCAGGGTGGGCGATAGGACTTGATGTTTCAGAATTCCAAGTCATGGGATGTGTGCGATATGGAGTGTTGTGACAGAAAGAGGACTTATTAGATGGTAGAATCGACCACTACTCATGGCACCTGAAACAAGTTTTCACCATGGTACCTATCCAAGGCGTCACCAAAGTGATTTTCACCATGTGGAAGTTTTTATTGCACTCAGATTTTTCCTGATTTTTTTGATTTTTTACTTTGGGATACTCGATGGGTTATGTGTAGAATTTCTTTAGATGTAGAATGTTCATGGCCTCATCTAGAGGCTGCCTCTCAGGTATTGCAAGCTAGTATGCTCCGGATGCATAGCTGGCTATGATGACATAAGGGTCTAGCCAATTGGGCTCAAACTTTCCTTTCTTTGGGCACTCCTGCAGGTTTTTCTGATTCTCCATAAGAACAAGGTCACCTACTTCAAATTTTTGGTTTTTGATTCCCTTGTTATAGCTTCTCCTGAGGCAATTTTGACAGGCCTGCAGGTGGTTCAACTCATTTAAATGTTTCTCATCCAGTAATTCTAGCTGATACAACCTTGCGACTCAGTATTCCTCATCAGTGATTATGTTTTGTAGGGATACTCTTAAGGATGGGAGCTTGACCTCAATAGGTAAAATGGCTTCAAATCCAAAGACTAGGGAAAATGGAGTGGCTCTTGTGGGGGTACGGATGCTTGTGTGATAGGCCCATAGGGTAGGGTTGAGTTGGAGGTGCTAGTCATGGCTAGCTTCATTGACTCTCTTCTTTAGAATGCGGAGGATGGTTTTATTTGAAGCCTCTGCTTGACCATTTCCTTGAGAGTAATATGGGGTGGAGAAGTGGTGTTTGATTTCAAATTTTTTACACAAAGTGCAGACTTCATGGTTCTTGAATGGTTTTCCATTGTCAGTGACAATGGAATGAGGGATACCATAGTGATAGATGATGTAATGGAGAATAAACTTGGATATCTGGGTGCCAGTGGTGAAGGTAAGTGGTATTGCTTCCACCCACTTAGTGTAGTATTTGGTAGCTGTGATGATGAACTTATGGCCATTGGATGATGGTGGATGGATTTTCCCTATGAGGTCGAGTCCCCATTGTGAAAAAGGCCATGGCATTGTGATTGGTTGCAATTCCTGTGCTGGTGCATGAATGAGATCTCCATGCTGTTGACATGGTAGGCATTTTTTGATAAACCGATAGGAGTCTCATTCCATAGTGGGCCAATAGTATCTGGTCCTTAGGATCTTTTTAGCAAGAGCGTGTCCACTTGAATGTGCCCCACAGATACCTGCGTGTACCTCTTGCAAGGCCACTTCAGCTTCCCTAGAGTCTAAACATTGTAAAAGCGTGCCCTCAAGACTCCTCTTGTATAGGGTATCTCCTACAAGGGTGAAGCGGGAGGCTCGGTGGATAAAAGATTTTCGTTGTGAGGTGGATAGGTTAGGAGGGATGATGTTATCATGGAGGTATAGGTAGGTTTCTTGATACCACGGGGATAGGGGACCAATGACTTCACACACTAGTTCTGATTGAGGAACGTCATATGCTGGGATAGGGAGTTCTTCTATCAGGAATTCACATCTCTTGTTGTCCTTCTTAATGTCAACCAAGGACTCGATGGTAGCCATGGCATTTGTAGCTTTGGTTTTTAGCCTTGGGATCTACTCAAAGTGGATGTCGTCAAAATAGTCTTTAAAGTCGTCGACCATCTTTTTATAAGGTAGTAGCTTATCATCCTTGGTCTTGTACTCATTGTTTACTTGTTGGATGACCAGTTGAGAATCTCCATACACTGTCAGCTTCTCAATTTTCCATTTGATTGCCATTCGGAGACCTGTGATAAGGGCCTCATACTCTGCCACATTGTTGGTATATGGAAATGTGATTTTGAATGAATTGGGGATTGTGTCACCTTGAGGGGTAACAAATAGGACGCCTACCCCCGAGCCTCTGTGTGTGTATGATCCATCAAAGTACATTTTCCATGTTGCTGTTGCCGGTGTGATGTTCAAGATGGCTTTGTTAGGGAACTCTGCCAGTGTCAGATGTTCTGCAGGAATGGGTGCTTCAGCCAGCTGATCAGCGATGACTTGTCCTTTGATGGCTTTTCTCTCAGTGTATTCAATGTCAAATTTGGTGAGAATCATGACCCATTTTTCCATTCTCCTAGTAAGAGCAGCTCTGTTTAGTAGATATTTTAGTGGATCGATCTTGGCGATGAGCTTGGTTTTATGATTGAGCATGTAGTGTCTTAATTTTTGTGAAGTAAAGACCAGGGCTAGACATGCTCATTCAATTGGTTTATAGTTGAGCTCATAGGATATTAGAGTGCAGATGATGTAATAGATGGTTCTTTCTTTTCCTTGCTCATCGTGTTGTGCTAATAGGCTTCCAATGGTTGTCTTTGTTGCTGAGATCTATAACAAGAGGGGTTCTCCTTGCCTTGGTGGAGTTGGAATAGGTGGATTAGCCAGGTATTCTTTTAGCTAATTGAAGGTAGACTGACACTGGGTGTTCTAGAGAAAAGCTATATCTTTTCTGAGTAGATGCTAGAATGGTTGGCATTTATCGGCCGGTTGAGCAATGAACCGGTGAATAGATTGGAGTTTTCCCTACAGACTTCTCAGCTATTTGAGTGTTTTTGGAGGAGGCATTTCAGTGATAGCTTTGACTTTTGTGGGATCTACTTCAATTCCTCTTCTGGAGACTATGTATCCCAAAAGCTTTCCTGAGGTGATCCCGAAGACACATTTCTTTGGATTGAGGCAGACATTGTATTGCTCTAATCGGTCAAAGATCTTTGCCAATACATCCAGGTGTTCTTCTCGTGTCTTCAATTTTCCTAGCAAGTCATCCACATAGTCTTCCATGATGTGGTGGAAAATATCATGGAAGATGACAGTCATGGCTCTTTGATATGTGGCTCTAGCATTCTTTAGACTGAATGGCATTACCACGAAGCAGTACGTCCCCCATGGACATATGAAGGCTATCTTATGTTGGTCCTCTTCTGCGATCTATATTTGATTGTACCCTAAAAAGCCATCCATTAGGGATAGCATCTCGTGTCCTGTCATGAGATCCACTATCATGTCTATGTTAGGCAATGGGAAGTCATCCTTTAGGTAGGCTTTGTTGAGGTCTCGGAAGTCAGTACATCAATGGATTTAGCCATCAGGTTTGGCTACTGGTACTAAGTTGGAAACCCATTTAGGGTAATCAATGGGGTGAATGAACCCAACATCCAGTAGTTTCTTTAGCTCTGCTTTGACTAGGGGGCCACCTAGGGGTTCATTTTTCTGAGTTTCTACTTCACTGGTTTGGCACCAGGACGTATTGCGAGATGATGGACAACCAAAGCGGGATCAAGCCTTGGCATGTTTGCGTAGGTCCATGCAAAATTGTGATTTCTGTGTTTGAAGAATGCTAAGAAGTTTTCTTGCTCTATTGTGCTGAGAGATTCTGCCCTGAAAGTGATTTTCGGCTCTTCTTCTATCCCAAGATTCATCTCTTGGGTTGACTCTACCAGGATGGGTGACCTGTTTGGATAAACCTTGTCTATCTTGGGAAGGCCCATGCTTCCATCTCCTAGCGCCTCATGGAGGTTTTCACTAGGAGGTACATCTTTTGTTCTTACTTTTTTGGGATATGATACTGCCGTGGAACAATTTTCACCATCAGATCCATGTTTGATTTTTATATTTTTATGACTAGAAGTAGGGGTTGTCTCTCTGAAATAGGCATGCGTATCAAGTTCCATGATGTATCTTGCTTTGTGATCTCCCAAGGGGAAGTGATCTCTAACCCCCATCATTTCAGCAATGGCCTCATCATTTGGTGCTACGTCAAAGATAGGAGGTCCCCGTTGGTCCCAGTCTATGAGCTTTGGGTATACAAGTGGTAAGTCATTGGATGATGAGGCTAGGGTGGTGACTGTGTAGATGGTACAAATGGATGAGTCAAAGAAATTGGAAAAATCACTAGAGTCTTGATGGCCCGTTTCGTTGACATTGTCGATTTCAAGGGAGACCGTAGCGACCTCGGCTAAGATACATTCAGTGGTAGTGAGGATACGTTGTTGTTGACCATATCCTAACCCTTGAGTATAGGGATTTCTTATTGCTTGTACCTGTTCTACGATCCCTTGTTCATGAAGGTCGATACTGCCTTGTCCTTTATAACCCATATTTTTGACAATTTCAGACCCTTTACCATAGATTTTTGTTGGGATGGTGGGAGATTTTTGCTCAAATTCTTCATCCTTATATAGCAAGGATGAGATATCTTGAAGCACATCTTGATCCAAGAGATGTTTCTTTTCAAAGATGGGTGATGGTTTACACTTGATGACTACTGTGTTGGCTGCTTCTGTCTCTGGGATACCAAATGTTTTAGGATTGGGTAATGTGCCCACACAAAAGGTACCGTGCAGGTCGTATTCCCCACATCCCATGTTACTAAGCTTGATCTTGACCTCGAGCAGTGGAGGTGTTCGGGATGAAGTGGTGACAATGTTGGTGGGGTTGATATATGAGGTAGAAGCTGTAGGATTGGCTTTGGTGGTGGCTTTGTTGTATGGGCAAAAGGTGTGGTCATGGCCTTCCAAGAAGCTGCAGTATTGGAAGGGGTGGGGGTCGGCGTAGATGGTTACCTCCATGCCGTTGTGAGGGAACTTGAGGCATTAATAGAATGTAGATGGGACCGCTTGCATGGCATGGATCCATGGTCGGCCGAGAAGAATGTTGTAGGGGAGGTCAAGATCAAGGACTTGACATTTTGTTTCTAGTATTTTCTGTCCCACTTGAATAGGGAGCTTCATGGTGCCTTCAGATAGCCGTTCGGTGTCATCATACCCTTTGATTTTGATGCACTCACTGGTGTCTACAACCACATCTGAGTATCCCAAGTGTTTTAATAGTTTAAGAGTGCATATGTTTAGGCCATAACCACCATCTATTAAGACTCTTTTGATTATGTGCTTGTGGATGCAGACTTCGATGTGTAAGGCGTCATTGTGTGATTGTTCAGAAGTAGGAAGATCCTTTTCTAAAAATGTGAGATGGTGAGGTGAGGCGATATGTCCTACCATGGCTTGGAATTGGGTCACATTCAAGTTGGCGGGAACTTGAGTTTCCAAGAGTGCTCTGTCAAGGACGTCTTTATGGAGAGGTGACATGTGAAGTAGCTCAAGTATGGATATTTGTGTAGGGGTCTTTCCTAGATGTTCTAGGAGGTTGTATTGATTGGTAGGCGATGAATGTGTAGTTGGATGAGGGGGTAGGGAATCTGATGTGGATGCAGGTGTTTACTTAGTGGTAGGGGATGTGTGGATGGATACATGGCCATGACAGGTTGTGACAGCACAATCGGTGCTTGTGCCTGAATGGTGATTGTGTTGACATGGTGAGATGATGGCTCTATCTGCCCTATGATAGAGTCATAGGATGCGGGTGGTGGGGTGACGTTGTAAGCTTGATTGGATGAGGAGACTTTATTATGGTTAGGCAGTGGATCCTTGTAAGCTCTGAGATTAGCATTTGGTGATGGTTGGGTGCCTTGATCAAGGCTGACTTGATTTTGATCTATGAGATCTTGGACGCAATGCTTTAGTTTCATGCAGTCATCGGTTTTGTGGCCCACAACACAGTGGTAGTCACAATAATCATTTTCATTGTACCGCATGGCTTTGAGCTCATTCTCTTGATGGGGTCTAACAGGTGGGAGTGTTATCAAGCCTTTCTTGAGACATCTATCGAGGATGTCCTTGATGGGTTCCCCTAAGGGTGTAAATTGCCTTCGAGGTTTGTTTTGTTTATTTTGCCCCCTTGGGTTATTTACATTGGCTGTATATGTATGTGCAGGTGTTTGATTTTGTACATGTTGGACAGCTTTCACATCTGTGACACCGTCGTTCAAAGTATTCTTATTCTTCCCCCAATAGCATGGCTTGTCATTTGATTGCGTGTTGGTGTTGTTGTTTGTATTGGGGGTGTTGATATGGAGTTTGTTGTTGTTGGATTTGTAGTCATACAATTTGATGGAGCCCTTGGCAATGAGGGACCGTTCAATGGTAGTACCTTTGTTGATGACTTCTTCAAAGGTAGACACGCAAAGGATTTGTAAATGGAACCCTATTTCCTAATTGAGGTTGGTCACAAACATGGTGATGAGTTGTTTTTTAGGAATTGGCCAAGGGAGTTTGCTTGCTAAGCTTCTCCACCTCTGCAAGAAGGAAGTGAAGGATTCTCTGCTTTTTTTTTTGTGTTGCAAAGGTTTGTCATAGATATTTCGTGCTCAAAGTTACAGGAGAAATGGTTTACAAATTTTTCCGTAAGCTCAGGGAAAGACCTAATGCCTGGGGGAAGATGTGTAAACCATTCAGCAGCTTAACTACCAAGGCTTCTTGGGAATAGTCTCATTAGATAGGTATCGTTATTTGAGACTTCTAAGCAAGCGATGCAGAACTCCCTAAGATAATCCCTAGGGTCTCCCTTTCCCTTGTCTTTGTCAAATTTGGGTGTTTCAAAATTCTTGGGGAAAGGGGGCATGTACAATGTCTGATCAAATGGATAGGGACAAATATCCTCAAAAGAGTACTGTTTGCATTTGCCCCAAGTCTGTATGTCGTCTACCTTTTGGATCAAGGCCTGTACAATAGTTGTGAGATATTGTGTTGGTTGTGGTTGGGGTGTGTAGGTTTGTTGATGGATGAGGTGTTGGAGATTGGGTGGGGTTTGATGTTGAAGGTTTTGGGAGGTCATGTTTTGATATTGTGGGGTAGTGTTTTGATTGAGTTGTATATGTTGTTGATGAGCATAGAGTTGTTGGAGAATATGTGGAGGTATTTGAGGGTTGGGGTTATGTTGTGTTGACGAGGCTATGGGGTTTTGTAGGTATGTGAGATTGGATGGATTAACATTAGATGGGTTGACGTTGGATGGGTTGGTCATGTTGTAAGGTGGTTGTGAATAGAATTGTCTTATGTAAGCTATGGTTTGAGGGTTTAGTGGAGGCACACTCGTGGAGGCACTTGTATGTGTGAGGTTCCCTTGGATGCCTAAGGTGATTTGTGGAATGGAAGAGGTTATGTTAGTTGTGATAGTGGATGTGGTGAGGGGTTGGGAAGTGGTAAGATTGGAGACACTTGTGGGAACTGTAGATGTGGTAGCATTAGAGCTTGTGGTGGCAGTGGATATGGTGGGAGTTGATGTTTGTGGGACGATAGGTTGGGTGCTTGATGTAGATGGTTGGGAGGATGTGGTAGGAGTGATGTTAGAGGTGGATGGCTGGGATGAGATCAAGGGTGGTTGAGCACCAATTTTGAGGAGATAATCAAGATATCTGTTTGGATCCAATCTTAGGATTTTATCAAGTAGGTCCATGCTATCGACATCTTGTGTAAATCTCAAGACATCTTGATCATCTTGGGACATGGTGGGTGGTGGTGGTGGTGGTGGTGGTTGCAAGAAATGGAAGGGGTTTTCATTGGGATTGTATGTTGGGATTTGAAAGACCATAGGTAGATTGTGTGTTTGGTTGATGGGTATGTTGTTGTTGTTGGTGTTAGGCATTCCTATGCCCTGATATTGTCTGGATTATGCCATTTCTTGATTCTTTTTGTGTTGTGATCTAGTTATGGGCATGCACTTGTATGGATTTGATTTTGAGGTGGGGTAAAATAGGGATGGAGACCTTAGAGAATTTGGATTAAATTGTTGGACCCAAAGATGAAAGTGGTAGTGAGATGAGAAGGATGAGTTGTAGTGTGATGAAGGATCAATAAGTCTTCAAAAAGATGTTAATCTAAGGATGATACGAGTGGACGGTATTGACTTTTTGCACGAATTTGGACCAAAAGGTAGATGATGGATGATGTTTGCTTGAGGATGATTTGTTGGAAGAGATTTTTGATGTTTGATTTTGATGTTTGATATGAGAGATTAGGATGATGTTTTTCAAAAGGATTTGATGGTCAACAACTTTGAGCTTAGGTAAGATCTAGATTTGTGTTGCACAAATGGATGTTTCTCTTTGTTTGGGGTAGACTAATGACCTTACACAAAGAAGGATGATTATTTTACTTGAAAGGTTGACTAATGACTCTCCAAGCAAAATATGATGTGAATGATGAAATCTAGATCTAGATTTGGCTCAAAGAGATGATGATTTTTTGATTGATGGTTTTTTGATGGGTGTTTTGAAAGATTTTGGATATGTGTTTGGATTTTGGAATGATTTCTTGTGACAAGGTTTTTTTTTTGTTTTGGTCCAAAAAGGTATGCAAAGATCAATGAGGATGGGTGGATATGAAATTGAGCAAAGGGTCCAACAATGATAGTCATTGATTCTCTAAGGTCAAAATGAAGGTATGATTTGGAAAATTTGAAGAGAAAAATGAATGGGGTATTGACGGTTTTTTGGAAGGTGAATATGGATTATGGCATAGTAGGTCCTAAAGATCACAACTAGATTGGTCTTAGCCTCAGGCAAGTCAATTTACAAATAGCACCAATCCATAGGTGAAATGGTGTCAAAAGCAGACAGAGATGGTGCTGAAACAGGCAGTGTTGGTCAAGCCCTTGAAAAAGATAGATTTTGATGGCAAATTTGGATATGTTTTGATTGCAGTTTGATCAAATGATTCTCATTGTCCCTTGGCAAGTTGTTTGAAAACAATTTAAGCACAATAACATACAATAACTAAGATTTTTGTTTGTGAAAAGATGTGTGATTTTGTTAAACAAGCACTTTGCACAACCTAAGGTGAAGATATGACAATATTTGTTGAATCCCTTAGCTGCGCCTATTTAAAGCAGGTAGCTCCAGGATCTTGGTAGCACTGACTTTTCCTTACAATTGCACACACTTCTCATGCATACCAAGATCCAGGTTTCCATGAAGGCTTGTCCCTCACCAAACCTTAGGATTGTCCCTGCTACCTTAGCGAAGAACCGCATGAATCGAGGCCGCTTCAAAGGTTTCCCTTCTGTGTTAACAAATAGAAGGTTTTTGGCTTGCTAAAACAAGGGTTCTTAGTAAGTGCTTTCATTCAGGTGGTTATACATGCGGCAACACTACTCTCCATTATGGAGTCTCCTAGCCTCCAAGGGTTACACCTTGGAGGGTTTTGGGGGAGGTTGGATGTCAGTATAACACAACAACACCTATTGTTTATGACTTTCGTCAGAAACACCTTATTTTATATAGCAGCTTGAAAGATCTTGGCTTTAGCTTGTTGCCACTTGGGTCGTTCCCACCTTTCAAAGTGGGGTGGTAGGCCCTCTAAAGCTTAACAAAAGCAACACAAACATGAAAATACTTTTGATGCCCAAGATCATACAAAGATTCGAGGGGAGAGCATACGTATCCTTTGTGCTTGCATCACACTAAACATGTTTTATTTTAGTTCTTTGGATTATGTTGGGGGTGATTTATGTAAGCGTTGTGAGAAGCTTTTGATTCCCAAGGTCACCAATGGTGCGAGGGAAGAGCATACACTTTTCACATAACAAACAAGATGACGAAAACACTTAACACGAGTTAGATTAGTTTTCTTGTTTATATGAGTGAAGAATGCAGATTGTTGTCCTTTTTAATCTAATGAGTTTATTGATGCACTTTGTGTTTGTTTTTAAATCCCAAAATTCAAATATTTTGATAGAGTTGTTGGCACACACTTGTGAATTTTAGAACACCAAATTCAAATGTTTATTCTAAACTAAGGCGCACACACACAAAGATTTGTTTGTTGGTTGTTGATGAATTTTTATTTCACCAAATTGAAATGTTGTTTAAGCTAACATGCAAGGGTTCTTTTTAATTTCTAATTGAAGTGTTTGCTAAACTAAAGATAGAAAACCTTGCAAAAATGTGTTAGTGTTAGGAAGATGATGGTGATGACCTGCAAACAACTTGTCAGTCCCTACATAGAACACAAAGTCAGTCTCTAAAAATAGCGCTAAAACATATACCTAATGGCGCCATTGCGGACTGCAATGGCGCTACTGACAGAAACAACCCTAAAAACCTGACACCCTATCAAATGGCACTAATTTACAATACATATAGCATTGATAAAACAAATAGCACTAGTAAATCATACAGACTGCGACAGAATAAGATATAGTGCTAATACATTATACAGAAGGTGCTGAAACATGAAATAGTGCTAATACAACATACAGAAAGCGATAAAATATAAAATGGCGCTAATATGACTCTAACAATGTGCCACTACGCGTGTAGTTGAAGGGTCTAGTCACAGTTGCAAATAGCGCCAATCTGGGCTCTGATAGCGCCGATACGAGCCTGAACTGGTCTGTCCTACAAAACAGAGGTGTTCCTAACATAAAAGAGGGTTAAACTGCACATGCCAAGGGCTTGTTAGTCTTGTTAGTATAACAAATGAAAAGCCAAGGAAAAATGAAAGCTAAAGTGCATGTTTAGTCTTTAAACAAATTTTGGCATAACCTCCCCTTGTTCATTCAAGATGTCTACAAAAATAGAGAATGAAAAACCTCTAAAATAGTAGGAAAGCAAAGAAACTCAGATGGATTTGTGAGTGAAGGTTAATAGAGAAAGTGTTTTGCAAAATAGCGCTAAAACAATTAATAGCGCCAAAATGTACCAAGGATGGTGCCACTGCGTAGGGTAGATAGCGCTGGTCTTGCAAAATCATGTCTTAAACACAAAAAATCACAAGAAAAGATTAGATATGGACCTTGTGGGTCCCACCGGGCGTGCCAATGTAGATTGAAAAAATCAAATCAAAGGTAAAATAGAAACTAAATGCATATCAAACAAAGAGTTATACCTAGACATGAAAACCCAATCTCATCAAAAGGGAGAGGAACTTTGCACCCAAGAGCTCCTAGATAAGATATACCCTATTAGATGAATAAAATGTGAAGTGCTATATCTTAATTTGCAACTCACAATGCTAGCTCAATGGACATTTTGGCATGATAACACTACTTGAAGATGGGATCCCTTAATGGCTTGGGAGAGGTTCTATTTATAGATTTTTAGAAGGGATTTTGATCCAAGGGTGGAGATTGGTTTGGAAGCTGAATGGTGGAGGATAAAAGTGATGTGGAGGGCCTCGATTTGATCTTAGAGGAATGGAGGGTTAGGAATAAATGTGAATCTTTTATTCATTTTGGGAAAAGGGTGAATTAAATGAGTATGGGTGAGATGGAATATTTATGAATTAAAGATTCATATGGGGAATGTAAAATGAATTAAAAATTTATTTGGGGATAAGTGGAGATAAAAGAGGTATTGGGGTGGTAAGGGGTTGTAAGAGGAATTAATTGTGATGTGGGATATATTTAAATAAAAAAATGACTTATGTGGATATATTCTAATTTTTTATTTGGAGGATGTGGGGAAGGGTGTTAAGCTGGATTTGACCATCTTAATGATAGGTTCAGGATTAATTAAACAAGGTTGTATTTAATTAATCCTAAGGCTAGGATGAGGTAGGCTAGGGTAGGCAATTAAATAATAGCCATTTAATTGCCTAGGGTAGGGATAGGTCAATTAATAGGCTAAATTAATTAGTTAAACATGATTTAGCTAATTAATTGGGTTTAGTGAGGAGGGGGAAATTGACCAAATAAATCTTTCATATTTATTAAATCAATTGGCTAAGGTTTGGACTAATGAATTAATGAAATTAATTCAATTGTTGGGGATAGAATGATGGAAAATTAGGTGATGAAGGGATAATTAATTAAATGAAGATTTCATTAATTGAATAGAAGGGAAATTGATATGTTTAGGGATGTCGAGAGTTGGTTTGATAGTAAAAGACATTTTTAGGTGTCTACAGATTCATAGTTCTTATTTCTACACTCCATGACATGCCTCTATTTACAACAACTCTAATATTTCTATAATGCCCCCAAGCTTATGCCCAAGACATTAATGACTAAAAGCAAGATGAACAAAAATTATTCCATACAAGTGACACAGAACAAGCCACGTTGCACTACGTTGTGTACAAAATGTCACAAAATTGTGTAATGACATATTAGCATGCACACCCATGAATAATTCCTAGTGACACAAGTAGGAGACTTACATACCATGGCCAAAACATTGGTAATAACTCAAATAATGAGATCTAATAGAGAGTTTGGGTTCCCATTCTAATTATGAACCCCTACAACTTGCCCTACCAAGCCACTCCCTTGATATCTCAAGGTTTGAGACAAACATGATAATCCTACACTAGCCCAAACTCTAGGGTCCAATCTGTAAGAATTTTAAACTTCAGAGTCTAACTACATTAGCTCATACTTTAGGGTTTAGAGAGTAGGTTGCATTTTTAACACCTTAGACTTCAAAGTCTGAGTTGGAAGGTGGAACTACCACACACTTACCTTACACAAAGCCTTGGTAAACTACACCATAGGCTTTGGATCTCGATTGACAACTACAATTATGCAAATTCTCATGTCAACCCTAAGCTTCAAGGTTATTCTCTTCAGGCCTCAGAGTCCAATTTGTATTGTGCATTTTAGACTTGAACGTTTGATTTGTATGGCCAAGTCTAACTTTGACATGGTCTCACCTTGGACTTTAGAAGCTAACTAGCAACATGTTGTAATGCTCCAAAAGACAATCAAGGAAAGCCTAGTTAAAACCCTACTAATTTTTTTTATTGTCACAATATTGAAATGCAACACACACACATACCATTGCCATATACATCACAACTAGAAGTCAAATTTTGCAATGTAATACATGCATATATGTGTCACCACCACATACACTATAATGTGAAGTCAATTTATGTGGAAGGCGTATGTAGACCTTGAGTGAAGGCTTAATAGGGAAAATATTTATTTGAGCAATTTATTTGACAAGACATCTAGGAGGAAATGTGGCAACAAAATTGGTTGGGGTTGTAGCCTTAGGACAAGGACTCAAGGTACCTATAGGGGAAATACCCCAAAGGTTCCACTTGAAAAAATAGAAAAATCATCTAACCATATTTAGAATATTAATATTTAATATGGTACTAGTCTTGAAACACTTTTGATAGTGATTTAACACACATAGATTAAATCTTCTAAATATGTATTATATTAATAGTGTGGGTTGATTAAATATGATATCCCACATCATTATTATACGTAACATTAATAAGTTTATGGTTATGAACTAATAATATTAAATAACACATATAAAATAATAAACTATTTACTTTCACACAATAAACAATGATATATTTAAATATAAATTTAAATGGACCATCATTTTCTCTAATAATTAAAGGATAATGTTACACACAGAGGTAAGCTAAAAAATTGATTATAAAGTCATGAATTAAACTTATTTTATTATTTTACTTTAGAAGTGTTTCAAATTAGATAATTAGGTTTCCAAAATGGGTGAGCATCAAATCTTATCCATTGGATAAGATCTATTCTCACCTTTGGATCTAAGACAATCTTATAAGTTTCCCTAATCCAAAGAATAATTGTAAGAAAGATTAGTTTAAATATTATTTATCTCATTTTTAGGTTGAAGGGAAGGAGAGGAGGTATGAGGATTTGAAGATGAAACTTCCCAATAAGACATGAGTTTTGGTTATGTAATTTTTTTCTTTTTCTTTTCTTTATTCCCATTCTACATCATTTATTAATTTGTTTGCATAAAATTAGTAATGTCCATTTGTAAATCCCTTCTTATTTACTGTGTGTGTGTATACACACACAAACACACACACACACACAGATATATATATATAGGTTTGATTGTATATATATATATTCACTCCTATATATATATAATCATTTTCCATAATATGAATATATGCTTACATGTATATATTATATATATATTTTAAAAATACATATATTTTAGTATTCTATATATATATAAATTTAAATCATCTTTAGAAAAGATACCCATATATATAGGGTTGATCTTTTCTTAAAAAAATATTACAAAGAACTATATTATTTGTGTTTTTTTAATTGTTGGGTTTTATGGACCATTTGGGAGTTGATGGCCTCCCATGGAGTCTGCGACACCCTTGTGGGATGTGGCATACTCTTCGTCAACTTAGTTATACAACATAATAAATACACTACCTTCAACTTCAAAGAATAATACTCTCTAAGATAAGAAGGCTCCAAGCAACTTGAGTAGACATTATCCTAAGGTAAAATCTCCAAGAATTAATGCCAAAGAAGCTCCAATAGGTAACATCCCAATAGGAGAATAAAATCCCTCCACCCAACCAATATGGTGTTATTAGACCATATAAGGCCCTAGCCATCCTTCGAGCTAGGAGAACCATCAAGAATCCATCACAAACAAGAATATGTAAGCCCAAGTAGGGAGTAAAACAAGGACAAGATAATATACACACTAACATATCTCAAGGGAATTGTTCTCAATCCCACCCCATAATCAAATTGAGATACTCTCTCCCTTCAACTCATATACACCCATGAAAAGAAAATCAACACCACTAATTTTATAAACACAAACTATTATCACAATTTTTTCTCATATACAACACTCACACAAAATAAGAACATCTACAATAAAACAACTACATGGAAGAAATAAGACAAGTAGAAGAGAAATTATCTCTCCACATAGAGCTTGTTGGAATGAAGACTTTCTATCCTTCTCTAAGCTCTTTTATTTCCAAACTATAGTGATTCCTTCTATTAAATAACTCTTCCAAAAATTCAAATTCTCTCAAGCTCTCTCCAATATAATTAGAACACATGGCACCTCTCAAAATGCTACACTTACCTCCCCCACATTATACCCAAGTTTCCATTACTCCACGGGTAAGTGCATGGAAATGGAGGACAAAAAGGGGGTCAAAAGTGGCCACTTTTTTCTTAAAATTAGCTAAACCTAAACTTGGATAAGTAATTTGAGATGCATGCACTCAAAATTTAAAGATATGACAATAGCAATAATTTTAGTACTCTAAATCTAGTTTCTAAGCTACTAAATTTTTAAAAAATGGTTAAAATTAAGAAGGTGAAATGTTGTGCACACACAAAAGTGTTCCTATTTTTCTCACGAAAATACAATATAGTGTGTAGTGTGTTCCCCCTATTTTTTTGGCTACATTTAGTATTTTTTAAAACTGGTTGGTAGAAATATAGCTAAGAGTGAGTACTACAAGCTATGTATTTTTAATTTTTTAATTAAATATTGCTTTTTGTGATTTCTCAAAGTGATCCTAAAAAATTACATCACTGATCATGCATGTCACATAACTTGCACAAAAATAATAAAAAATGTAATTTTTTTAAGTGCATAAAGAATGAAGCACATAACGGTTGTATATAATTTTTTTAAATTTTTGATAAGTGGATCAAGTGTTATAAAGAAAAATTAATATAAGAAAAAATTTGCTAAGAATAGAAGAATGAGATAAAAGCAAGTGGTGAAAACTTGGCAAACATGTGTTACTTGTGATAAACCGCCTTCTCCATCTTTGGGAAACCAATCACCTCAAGTCCATTCTTCCTTGTGTCTCATTCGACCCATATCTATCCCATAATAAAATCCTAACAGTAACCTATCATGGCTTGATATTCTATCTCTTTGTTGGCCTTGTCAACCAAGGTTTTATCCCATATCGTACCCATCATGTCAGCCTTGCATAATGTCTCTCGTTGTTATCCATGGTCCAAGTCAGTGAACTACGTTGCCTCTGTGCCATCACGTAGGCAAGGCCATTATTCTAATGTGCCCCCAAAGCTTCCTTGTCCATCCCATATCTTGTCGTCTATCTTCTAGTCCATCCATGGTCCAAATCCATGAACTACGTTGCCTCTGCGTTGTCACGTAGGCAAGGCCATTAGTCTAATGCACCCTCAAGGCTCCACAGTCCCATCCATCCCATGTCTAGTCCTTCTATCTATCTGAGTCTACCTCCACTTTCTACCGCCTAGGTCTTAGGTCTGTTAGGGTTTACCCCAAACTACATTGCCTCTACATCGTCACGTATGTAAGGCCATTTAGCAATGAGCCCCCGAGGCACTAGGTCAGTCCCTTAGGGTCCATCTCACTAATAAGGATTGGGAAATTCTCTCACCAAGTAGGCAAGCGCAAGCAGAACCCACTCTTCAAGCAGAAATCCTGACGCATGGCATTAACCTATCCAGAGCAAAGCAAGCAAGTACCTAAAAAAAAAACTTTAAATGATTTTACCTAAATTATGGCAAGAAAAAAAAACACATCTTAATGCAAAAATATTTTGTGGATTGGAATCATTGTTAAGTTACAGCGTCTTGATTTCTGCTATCATGTCTTTCTATGCTACTTGAGGATGCCAAAAGCTAGAGATGCTGTGATGGGGGCATGATTATTTTCTTTGTTTGTTGTTTGTGGATTAAACTTTAGTAATGTGATGCCTTGTCTAAAGACATGATCAACAAAAGATCATCGAGGACATCAAAGGTCTAACATGAACGGGGGCCATCCTTGTTTGTTGATACACAAGAAATACTCAGGTCATCTTGGTTCAATTATACCTCGATGCTTGTATTAACTTGCTAAATCAAAATCCATGTAAGCAATGCTCAGGTCATCTCAGTTCAATTATACCTAGATGCTTGTATTAACTTACAACATTTTTAAAAAAGTACCAAAAAAAATTGCCCAAGGATGAAATAAGCACTTCAAAATACTTGCACAGTCAAGATGTCAAAAGCAAAACATCCATTATACATCCATACATCTGTATCCCATGCAATAAAAGATCTAAACAATGCAAAGTAACAATACAAAATGAAGCTTGTGAGTCTTTCTACCAAGTCATTCTTTCAAATTAACTTTCTATCTATCATTACATCTTTCATCCTTGTCCAGGCAATCTAAGTAATGATCCACATGCAGGTCCGTCCTTAATCCATACCAATCAAGTCAAGTCAATCTTGTCAAATGATCCAATCACAATCAGTGGTCTTGATCCTTATCTAGTTGTAAACCAACCCAATTAGTTAATCAATCAAATTGTCTTATACAGGATGTTGCATTGTCGAAATCAGACCAACACACACATCTTACATGACATGCTTCATTTCCTGAAACCAGACACTATCCTTCGTGTTTGCTCTAGGGATCTATCGTTCCCCGCCATGACAACAATGTCGTATATCATTATTAGTATATTGTTGGTTTACTGCTCGATAGGGGAAATACCTTGTTTGTTCTTGTATCATTTGTGCATACTTGCTTACTTGCTTGTGTGTGTTATCATTCTATCTTGCATTGCGTATCATTCAGCTCTTTCTCCAACCAATTTCTTCAAACCTAACCAAGTTTTCCCTTCATCTTCGTGAGATTGTTTGTCTCACGTCCTTCTGCCTTCTTCCCATCCAATCTCCTGAGGGGGCATCCTATTGTCATAACCTGTACCAGGGGCAAACTGGGGCAAACTAGGGCATGTATCATTGTCAGACTATTTATTCTTTGAAGCAACACCGTAAACTGCATTGCATCAAAGAGGGGCAAAATGTATATGCCTAAAATTGACACGACTCAGTCTAAATAAACATTCTTAATTTTTATTCCCTTCTAATTCTTCTATCAATAAATAAACAAACAAATTTATTTATTCGATTCATATTCCTCTAAGTTAATTAAATATCAAAATATTTAATTACCTCTTCCAAAGTCAAAATTAAATAAAATCCTTTATTTAATTAAATTCTTCCAAACAATTAAATAATTCTTAAATTATTTAATTAAATCAAATTCATTCTTCCAAATTTGAATAAATCAAATCAAATTTATTTAAATCCTCTCAATCCCTAAAAATAAAATATAATCAAATATTTTATTTATTCTTCCAAATCATGCATAAACATTAAATAAATTTATTTATTTAATTTGCTATCTTATCTTCTAAATTAAATAATTCCAATTATTTAATTGTCTCTTCCAATAATATCTTCTCTAATTTTAAATAAATCAATTATTTATTTAAGTTGCCTTTTCTTCTAAATTGAGTTATCTCTAAATATAATTCAAGCTTTTTGCACATGCAATTAAATATTCCCAATATTTAATAAAGCAAAATATCTTCTCATTCTCATGCAAATCTATTCTTCTTGTTTTAAATCACTTATTTGATTATTATATTCTTTAAAATGCTTTAACTCATTCTTCTATTCTTAGCAAATCCTCTCATGCAAAAGAAAGCAAGACACATGTCTTCTTCTTATTCGTTGCACGTTCCTCAACTATTCTCAACCGTTGATGTTCTCAAGTCTTCTATACCATTGATCTTATTTCTCCCAAGTCTATAAAAGAAACCTTATTCCTCCATTCTGTTCATCCAAGCTTTAAGTATTGTTACTCTGCAGGAATTACAGCGCGCCTTTGGCACCAATTCCTTGATTGCTTGTGATCACACTTTTTACTACGCAATATGCACTACTACCATCGTTGTGAAGCTCCTCTTCATTGCGATATTACCATAGCCATTCTCAATTGACATTCTTGACAAAGCAAAGAAGTGCACTCACTGAGGGCCCTTTTCATACACACAAGGATGATTTTTTGATTGGCAACAATGGAAGTTTTGATCTAAGGAAGGTTTGCTTTGTTGATTCATTGCTTATTTGATTTAATCTTCTTAGTTCACTATTCTATTGAGTTTTGGGTATTTGATATTGATTATCATTGCATATTCATTGTTGATCCAAATTTTTTTTTTAAAGAAAAAGTGGCAAAGCCACTAAAATTATATTAATTAAAAAAGAAATACAAAATGCCAGATTTAAAGAGGCATACCGGTAGGAAAGAATCAGCAAAGAAAACCTCCAGTTGTAGCCTTTTAATTACAATGTGGATTTAAAACGATGAGTCAATCCAGTGAGAATTGAAAATGTTAATACAAAAAGTCTAGCTTCTATGTCCCAAAGGAGCTGTTAGTACAGTAAAAATTTGAAATTTTTTCTGTCTTCTCACTCCATCATATTTGAACAAATCCTGAAAAACATCCCAAAAAAACCATAATAAAAATTTAATGTATCTCACAAGGTGTCTATAGATGAGCAGTGCTAAATTTCTTCAAGGTCAATCTATCGGCAAGATGTTGTGTTGCTTACATCGATACATAAGGAATCATTTGAAAATAACCATCGGCGTGAGAATAGAGATCAGAAAGAGATTTATACAAGTCATCAATAGAATAAGTAATACCGATGACCTTACATCAGCAAGAGAACCAAGTGGTCATACTGATTGGTATGACTGATAACCATCGGAGGATCCTTCAAAAGCTGCCCCGACAGTATATATCATACCGATGAAGTATTTCGGCAAGAGTTTCACCGAACATCCGGCGGGGGCAATGAAACAAATAGCCATCAGCAAGAAATAAGTTATCAGGATGAGAAACAAATAAGTCTCTGATACTCAATGTCTTAGCAAAAAGAGGGTTTTCGGTGAGACTCACAGTGATACAAAATCTATCGGGATGACTCAACATATCGGGACAAAGGAATTAGTTCTTACCGATTCACAAGTCACGGTGATCAAAAGGTGTCGGTGACACTTTAATATACTCTGTCTGACAAAGAATATGAAAGGGCCATCAGGGAGATGATTTGGATCGGGTTATCTTTGAAAAGCTATCCCGATAGTATATTTCATTCCGATGGGAATAAATTCATACCTGTTGATACTCTAGTGGCAAGACATTAATGCAGTCATTCTGATCCAAAGTAAAGATGACTATCGGTGAGACGACAAAGCTCGGGGAAACATACTTATGTTATCCCGATAGTATTAATCACCCTGATAAACAAATTATATCGATAAGACTCATTATGTCGGAGGGAAATCTAAATCACACGGCGATGAAACAGGTCCTACCGATGGTCACGCCAGTTGATTGTTCGTGCCATAAAAGCATTAAGGTCGCCTAGACATTTTAAAAATGATGCCGATAAGAGGAGTTATGGCGATGTGACATTTCACAGCGATGAACATTGAATTGATCAGATAATTAAATACAAACGGCTACAAAATCTTTTATGATCATTATAATTGCAAAGCCGTCTGAGAAGAAAATACAGAGGAACTCTTAAGGCAAAAGCAGAGGATTTTGATTCCAGCCACCGAACGACAGGTACATACATACAAAACCACTATATAGCCTGTGTTTAAATTTTCTGCCAAAGTTTTAAATATGGAAACTCCGGGAAAGGGAAAAGGAAGAAAATCACAAGGGGAAACCAGTAAAGCTAAAAAATAGAAAACTGAACAAACCCCTGAGGAAAAGGTAAAAGACAGAAAACTCAATCAGGACTTAATTGACCAGTTGCCTGGGTCAACTCCCAAGGCCAGAAGGTCTGCTCAACTCAGGGCAGAGGTAGAGAGATTAGAAGATAAACATAAACGCCTGGGAGATATCTGGACCCCAATCCAGGGATATGAGCTTTTCAAATTCCATTATAATAGAAGGTTTAGGAATGCTCCTGTGTCAAACCCATGGCACTTGAATTTGGGAAAACTGGTTGTGCCTAATGTATTCCTGAATGTGGAACTCCTCCAACTGCTTGCTAGACATTACAATTAAAGCCTGAAAGCCATCTGCAACCCACAGGGAGAACCAATTGTACATTTGTCAAAAAATGCTATTTGTGAGGTGTTTGATTTAGATGATTTATGCACTGTCCCTATTATTTATGAAGATCTGGATAAAGAGTATTGGAGAATGGATACAACCTACAATGGATGGAGGTTGCCCATTCATAGGCCCAGGGTTGAAGGAGAAGTGATGCCCTTAACTAAAAATGATGGTCCTCCCTTTCATGTAGCCATATTTGAACCATATATACAGCATACCTATTTTTCTGTAGGTCAAGTCCTTGGTTCAGAGGTCCCCGAGTTCATGACTATTCCTCTAATGGTCATAGCCTCTGACATTCAGTGTCATAATGCAAGGCAATTCGATTATGCTTCTTATATTGCTAATAGAATGGATTTTGGTCTATCTACAATAAAAAACAGTGCTCCAGCATGCTCTTTTGAGCATTACTCAATGCTTATGCACATGTTGTTGTATTTCGGCCAGGAAGTAGGGTTATGGCCAAATGAGCTTAAAGTTGTTGCTGCAGATAAGAAAGGAGAAAAGATACCCATACAAATGTGGACCAGAATATGGGATAGTAGATATGCCCACTCTAGTTATGCTCAATTTGAAGAATACTGTGTAAAAGTACTGTATAGGTATTTTAACCACCCCTGTGAATATTCAATTTCAGTTGAAATAAAAAGGTTCCTCAGGCCAAAGGATTTTGGTGGCCCCCCTACTGTCACTCATAATTGGGGAGACTGGTATTGCTTTGAGGATGCTACTATGATCAGAGTTTATGGTTTTGAGGGCACTCCATTCATATTGCCCAAGACTGTCCCTGACAGACTTGCATATTTAGAGATAATCAGACAAATGCATTGTTCAAATGTGATGCATCTGAGTTCACATGATAAACAATCATTTATGCCCAGCACTTTATGTTTTGGAGATTTTATTGTGGTTTCAAAAGAAGGTTACAACCTCATTTTGGATAAATTAATGCAATATAACATGAGGAGTGCTGAGGCGAGGAAAGGATTTGACCCTGAAGGTTTTATTGACTCTGCACGAAGAAAACAAAATCTCAGTGGATACATGCACATACATTATCCACATGATGATGTTATTAGAAATCTAGAAGAAGCTGAAGTTGAATTGGTGGTAGAAAAGTATAACAGGGATTTAAGTGAAAAGAAAAAGCAGGTAGCAGAGATTGAGGTTGTATCCTCTGAAGATGAAGAACTGACAGGGCAAGAACAGCCACAAGACAAAACACTAGAGATGTCCAAAAGGAAAATGCTACAATATCAGCCTCCTGTTGTGCTACATGATGAGGAGGGGTCTGCTGATGAGGATCCATGCCAAACAGCCTATGATTCTTTTATCTCAAATGATAAATTTATTCAGTCAAAAGAATTTAAATCATTTTTGTATAAATACAAAGGGAAAGAGATCAGAGAGTCAGTAGATGATGTCTTTGCTGATAATGAAAAACAATTGTTAGATATGTTGAAAGAAACAGTAGATAAAGAGATGCAAGACATGACACCTAGCAAGGGTAGACAGTTACTTAAAGATGCAGGGGTTATGATTTTTCCTGGTCTGGATTTAAATTCTACTTTGGTTTTTTACAGTTTTCTGAATAGTGCAAATGATAAGTATAAACTTACTCCAGAAGGAGTTAATGAAGTATATATGGGAACAAGATATAATAATGATGAAAATTCCTTGATGATATGGGCGTTATACCCTCCCCATAAGAAGACGGCCATCATAGATACTGAAACAACTTTTGGCCATGTTATGACTTTGAAAGCAGGGGAAATTGACCCTATAATTACTGCAGACATTGGTATCAATGTTGCAAAATTGAATAAGGCACAAGCTCAAATGTTGATCAAAGAGAGAGATGCATACAAATTGAATTGTGAAAGATTGACAAAAGAAAATGATTACTTGAAGGATGCTATTAAGAGTACTTTTGGCCAATCCACAAAAAGAATAACTCAAGGTGAGAGCTCACAAGGCATTCAGGTATTATCCCCTAACTAGGCAACACAAATTTAGATAGATGCATTTGTTACAATACTGTAGAGCAGGTATGCAAATATGGTGCGGTTGTTAAACCAGTTTTGGGATAACTACTCAGAAAATCACAAAGCGGTTAAAGAACATGAAAGACTTGAAAAGAGAATATAGGAAAAATTGATTGAGCTACAAGGCAGAAGTGCTACTGATAGTACAGATATCTCTGATGCAGGAGCATTGCTCAAACAACACCGAAATTACTATGACAAACTTAAAGCTGATGCTAAAGAAGGTACTGATGCTTCAAATGCAGGAGTGCCCAGATTATTTAAAGACAACGGAGAGGTAAAGAGCAAAGAAGAATGGATTGTTGATTGTCAAGATATATTATACCAGGCCACAGGAGCTCTGAAAGACAAAGCCTCTGCATCTAGTGAAGCTTGCAGACACCTGGAAAGAATGGTCACACTTGATGTGATTACCAGAGATGCTATTGATCTTACTGATTCTCACCATGATCAGGAGTATTTAGATCACTTGGCTAAAGTTTATTTATGGCTGAATAAAGCCTAATCATGATTATGTAATAGTTGTTAATGTTTGTTAAGTTCCCAAAAGAATTATTGAAGTGTCATGTCTCTTCATAGAAACATCTATATAAGTTCAAACAATTGGTGCTGAAAGATCATTAGTAGTAGAATATATCCATATACATAAGATACAATGTTTCAAAATGACTATGTTGCATATTTTATTTGAAGAAGAAGTTTGAAGTTCTCTGATTCAGTGGTTTTGCTTTGGTATCAGTTGTTTGTTAAAATTATTCAATTGTGTGGCTGTCTCCATTTCTGCATTTCCTTGTTATTCAGAATAATGTATCAAGCATATATTTAATCTATCAATACACATTTGCTGTATCTGTGTGATTAAATAGGTTGGTGTCCATTTAAGGAATTAAACCTTTCTGATTTAGTCACAGTAGCCTGGAAGTATTAAGTTTGGATTACTAAGTAGGGCCATATAATTAGGATTGCCATTCTATCTCCAAGACAATATCATCTGTCAATCTTGCTCATTCATTTCATTTGGTTCCTTCAAGTAAGGATTAAAATACCTTTTGGTGAATTATAAGATATCTGATTATATTGGTTGGATTATCAAGAAGAGTTTGTCAGTCATTTCCTTGCACGTTTATACAAGTTATAAACTAAAACTGTGCCAAACAATTAGAATTATTACCATTAGGAAACCACTAGTCCTGGTCCTTCAATTGACTCTGTTACCCAACAAGGCACTAGTCTCATTTAACTCATTATTTAAATCCTTTTACCTTGATATTGCTTATACAATTTCTACCAATCACTTATTAGACATTAGACATAGAATCAGTTAGCAAGCTTTTCATCTATCTTACATCCTATGCCATTGTAGATAGATTTAATTAGTCCACACATTCACATTCAGACTGTTTTAATTTTCCAAGGTTTACCCGCCTAGGTGTAACAGGACCTAAAGTGTAGGAAATCATCAAACCTTGAAGGTTGATTTTGTCAAGTTAGTCCAAAAACGTTGCAAATCTAAACATAGAGCTTGGCATCCTCTTAGGATTAGCAACCTGCATTTTTGAGACCTAACAGGAACTATTACAAAATTTTCACTTGCTACAGAAACAAAAATTATAGGTAGCCTTGCAGAACCATCAGATTACCACTTGCCCACCTTCAGCAATTATACCCTATTGTCCATGATCCTCTTCGTCAATTGGCAGAGGGGGTGGTGGAGGAGGAGGAAGGTTATAATGCAGAAGAAAAGTTAAAGCATTAAAAACCTTTGTAGCATCCTCTTGTATCTACTTGCACAACTCATTTCTATGACAGTGAACAGAGTTATGAAAGGAAAGAACACAATTATTTTGAAGTCCATGCAGCATAGCATTATAGAGACAATGGAGAGCTGGACGACAGAATAACTCCCTGCGAACAAACAACCCTCCAACAAGAGCATTACCCTCATACAAATCATAATCTTCTACACTTGCATCAAAATATATGTACTAAAAAATAATCATCATGAATAAACATGGCTCCCAAATTCCTTACCAGGTCAGAATTTTGCAACAAGTCCATAGCATTAGAAAGAAAATGCAAAGCAGCTTGGGAAGGATAAAGAGAACTGGGGAAATGCAAAACATCCCATCCACATACCTGTATAATAGCTTGTTCTACTTCTGCCTCATAAATCTTAAAAACTTCATGCATCAAGTTAGGAATTGTTGATCCAATTTTACCCAAACACATATGTATTTGAGAAATATAAAAATATTAGTAAAAGAGAATAAAAATAAATATGTTAATTTATTCCAAGTAGAAAAAAATTATATGGTTAGAAAGATAAGAAAAAAAGCAACATTTTGGTGGTAATTTTGTCAAATATTATTATAAAATGAATAAATCTAATGACATTGAAGCTTAAAAATGCTATTGAAGATAAACAACACATTTGAAGGGGCCAAATTAAAAGTCCAACCCTTTAGGAAATTAGCCAAACTTGTGCCAAGGCTAAAAGGGTGAGAGAGAAACTTAAACAAGTAACACAAATGCATTACATAATGCACTTGCATTACAAAATATGCTCGTATTTTAGTAACAAGAATACATTTTATAATATGAGAACATTATGTAACATGCTCATGTTTTGGTAACATGAGTGTTTTTAATAATATGAGCATGTTACATAATACACTTGCATTTCTAGAGTCATAAAAGTTTTGACAAATAGGAAAAAAAACATGAAACCCATGATTTGGTCCAATTGCTTTGTTTGCACATGCTTTGTGCATATTTTTTGTGACATTCTAAGACATTCTTTTTTATATCATTACAAAGGATTTATTTGTATTGGAAATCAATAATTCTTTGATCATTACATACTTTTTGTTTGCTTAAGAGTTTTAGTTGTCAATTTTTTTTTTGTTACCAAGGAGGTGGCCCCATGACCCAGCCTAGAGATTCCTAATGTGCCTTACCTTGGTCTTACATATTGCCAAGTTTTGGGGTAGTAGAGGGGCGAGCGGAGGTGAGACTAGTCCCCCTAGAGAGAAGCACAGAGACCACAACCACACTTCTCTGGGTTAATCCAGATAGCATGAGTCAACCTTGGGACCTATATGGGATGAACTTTGAAAGCCCTTAACCAACCATGCTACCCATTCGGGCTTTTAGTTGTCAATTTTATTCACTATTAACATAAATTTGATAGTTTATTAATTGTTGTGACTAATAATCATTTACTTGTATTTTAAGAGTCCATTTGTGATCATTATGTTCTTTTTATGTGATCATTACATTTTTTATGTAATCATTACATTTTTTATGTAATTGATAATCTTAATTAAGATATATTGATAATTTTGTGCATTCAGAAAGAATTAACAATTACCATGGGAACAAGCAGGGAACACCCAAGGAAATTGAAGTGAAGAAATAAAAACAAAAGGAGCACATGAAAAGGCTTTGTCAAATGAGAAAAGCTAGAGATGAAGGTACATCATCAATACCAATTGATATGAATGTAGAAACAAGTCCTAAATCACCTATTGAAATAAGAAATAATGAAATTATGATTGATGATGGAACACCAATTCTTTATGATATTTTAATACCTAATTTTGAAATTACACAAAATGATCAATGCATAAGAATAAATAAAATATACTTTATTATGAAAGTGAAGAACATATACCAATTGAAGAAAATATTGAAAATAAACAAAATTTACCTGAAATAACAAACCAACAACACATTCCAAGAAAAACAACACCTAAATTTTTTTGTAAAACCCAAAGTATCTAATTGAAATTGATAAAAATATCTTAAAACCAATGCCCAATAAAATTGGAGATCAAACACTTGTAGAAGAATTGCTAATAAAACATGGATAACATTTTTTGAAAACTTAAATAAAACAAGAAGGTGTTAATTATTTGTTGAAATGATAAAAAATATTAAATTTGGAGACACTATGAAGATCTCAAGTCTAAGATCATCTAATACTAATGGTGAAATACTATTGTAAGAAATATAATTAATGCATAACAATCAATAGGTTCAACCTCATGCACTAGAGATAGCATTATTATCCAATGTGTTCTTACATCAATTATAGTAAGCAATGAAATAAAAAAATTCATTTAATTAGCAAAACAAGTAGATCACTAAAGATAAATAGAAAAAATACTATTGAAATCCATTGGGAGATGTGAAAGAGTTGTGGATCTCAATAAAATTGAACTATGAGCATTCTCAAGTAAACTCCCATGCAAAGACAAGGTTGTAGTTGATGCCTTAAGATAATTAATTATTTTGTTTTTTATAAAAATAAGATAAGAGTTTCACCTAATTAAAGATATGTTGTATGAAGGAGAATTGGATTTCAAAATCGTGAACCACATTCTAAACATTTTTTGGATATGACTTAAACACATTTTTATCACAAGTTTATTGATAGTTATCCTCAAATAAAAATTATTCAAGGGTATTTTGAGATGGCCAAATCCTTTTATGTTAAAATAAATCACTCATGTACTACTTGTTGTAAGGCGCATATTGAATTTTCCATGCATTATGATATTTTTTTGTGATATATGTGTTACTTTTCATACTAATAATGTTTTACAAGAGTGTATGATAGAAGTCCCACCTAAATCATCAAGAAAATTTATCTCAAATGTGTTATGTTAAAGAGTGGATGGATAGTTTTTTTATTAGAAATAATGTTTAAAAGATCATGTATTATTGTGGTGGTTTGTAACATTTACAAAAATCTATATACATAGAGAGCACACATGTAATTGGAAGAAAACTAGTTAGTTTTGGAAAATACTAGTCAGTAACATATGGATTAACATATGGGAAATATTTAAAGAGATGTGAATTAGTGAGTAAAGATATAACTGTAGCCAAATTTATAAGAATATTTTAGGAGAAAATAGTGTATGAGTTTGCAATTCATACACATAAATCTCGATAGTTGGATAATCAATGCAAGTTATGTAAGGACACATTTCCTCTTGGTATCATTGTGTTTGTTGTAGATTTTGTTGAGAATTATACATTGCAACCATAGAATTAAGTACAATCTTGGTACTACAACTCTATTCAGGTAATTATTTTTATACATATATAGCATTCATTCATGCACTTGATAGCATAGATGAAGATAGAAAGATATTGAGGGAGTATCACTTCTACATATGTGATGATCATACTCATTCCATTGAGTTTGTGCAAATTTTTTTTCATATGTTCTATGATAATTAAAGTGACAAAATATCAGATTTAGTCAACACATCATATGGTCAGATAATTTCACATCATAATTTAATAATTCATAGATGTTCTATTGGCTAAGTAGGATGCATATGATGAGTGGTGTTCAACATATTTGGAAATTCACTGAGGCCAAACATGGGAACGGGGAGCATGATTGTGTTGAATCATGTGTAAAAAGATCCCCAGCATGACAAGAGCTAAAGTACTGGAAGGTGCTACTAAATTGATAGATGCAACAACAATCATGGAATGATGTGTTACATCCCCAAATTATGATTTATCTCAATCTTACTTGTGCATGGTAATTAGGATGATTAACCATAGTTTAATGATTAGATGTTTGTGGAAAATATCAAATTAATCATTGTTTATGAGGAAACTGACTAATGTTAATAGATATGAAATTTCAAGTTGAAATGATTATTTAATTATTATGATTTACAAATCATATGATGATACACTAATCACGATTTTATGGTGGTGAGTTTGATCAGGAAAGTAATCATCCTTCGAAGGCAAAAGGAGGGTATCATCTGGGAGGAAGAGATAGATGTCGAGAAAAGGGGTTAAACTGCCATCTTTGTCCTTACGAATCCAAACTATTAGAGTAAGTTACATCTCTCCTTGTTAGTCTTTTACTTTTTCATATTGATTTGTCAATTGGACTCTTCTCGATGCCTTCAATGTCGATTTGTTGAAATGATGATGTTCACAAGAATGTATATTTGAGTCATTTGCCGATTTTGGCAATTTGTCTAGGACTCCTTTAGTTCCATGTCTATTTTCTGGATTATGATTTGTGACTATTATATATTGGTATGTATGTGTTGCGGTGAACGATGCTCTAAGGGGGAGTAGTGCTCAACCTCGAAGTCGCATCGTAAAATTTTTTCATTGTCTAATGGTGTTGATATTACTAACACCTTGGTTAATTTGATAACCCTTAAATCTTATATAAGGGAGTATATATGTATATTTATATAAGTTACAATTGTCTTAACCTCTTAAGAGGCTGAACATGTTTAGTAACCACATTATATTTTTATTAAACATTGTTCATGTATTGTGTGGCACTCGGCCAACCACCATCCACGAGGAGTGGGAAGAGGAGTGGTGGATGAGTGTTCCCTAAACTCTAGCCTTATTCGTAGCTACCCTATCAATGATGGGAGAGGTGGTGAGCTTTAATCTTGGATTAGAACCGTTCTTGAAATGCATGCAGGTATCGGTTGATACCAATGTTTGGAAAGAGTCTTTGGGATTTTTTTGGCATGTTATGTTATGTGACTCTCATTCTGGAAGGAGACAAAGAATAGGAGAGGAGAAAATATTTAGGGAACGCTGGAGACTTGACATCTACAACAGTAGCATAGAAAGAGTCAAGCCTTAACACTTGTGTATGCATTGAGCCCTACTACATTAGTTAATCTTTGACTGAGACTGCCTACAGGTATGAACTGTAGCTCATCAAATTAAATTCAATAATCAATTTTGGATATAAGTATTCAAATGTTTCTTCTTGATACAAATGGGTGTTGATGGTGTCAACCCATGATTATCATGTGCTATTATCTAAAGGCTTTCGAGGTTGTTTAAACTATGAATTTAAACACTGCATTTCATCATGGTTTTTAACTATTGTTATATTTCCTAAGGTCTTATATGTCTTATTGTGTTATTAGTATAAAATCATTACTATGGCGATGCTCGACCAACTTGGAGGTCAAAACATATGTATTATGAGCCTATGAATCTTACTGTGAGCTGTATGGCAAAGATATGAACCATCTTAATGCTTTTATATAATCATGACATCGTTATGATGACTGCGTAAAACAAGAAGGTATTATCTTTTTATACTTGTGTAGAACCTGAAAGGGTTATCATCTTATGATAAACAACTATCGATCCTTGAATCCTTTGTTATGATGTTTCTTTATGACTGTATGACAACCGTGAAGGCATGAAAATATGATATTAATTAAAGAGCCTGATAGGGCAATAGTGTTTAAAGTGTATGTGAAGGCTGAGGGTATCATCTTGTGCTTTCGATACCCAGTGCCATGCATATGATAACAAAATAAGGCCGAACCATATTATAATGTAGACTACTCCCGTCTTGGTGGAAAATCTTAGATTGAGCCATTGCTCTTAGTCTTATAACTTATCAACTCGAAGCAAAAGATGTAAACCTTCGACTATATGTATTGGTATCCTTTGTGCATGTAATGTATATTGATACTATAATGATTTATCATGGTAAAGGGAAGGTTCTTGTGGACATGTTGCTATCTTCTTGGCACCTATGAGTGCAAGCCATATTTCCCTATGGGAGAGTTAAGCTTTTGAAATATTCTTTTTACAAGAATAAAACCATCATCATCATAAACCTTGTTGTGTAAAAGTAAGAGAATGCCTTCATTGCGAATGACAAATATTATTCTTTAAGTATATGGAATCAAGAGGGTCTCTTGAGATACAACCTTTTTAAAGGGGATCGAATCTATGAGTCATTACAAGTACTCCCATTGACACTATGATCTGAATATAAACCTTAACATTAGGTAAATAAAGTAAAAACCAATCGGGTAAGGTTAAGTTTTGAGAACATGAATGAAACTTTTTCATCATTCAAGTGTGGGACAAAGTGACGTGGAGTCACTAGTTCCCAGTTGCTTAAGCAATGAGAACCTTGGGAATGGGTTTTCAAGATAGGAGTCAAATGTCTAAGGAATGGACTACAACATTTTGAACTTATCTGTCCAAGACCGAGAAGGGTCAAATTATGTGTTACTATAGGACATGACAACTTATAAGTTGAGTCGAGGTGGTGGACATATGACAACATTCATTGCGTAATGTATATGCATGTAAATCTTTGGCCAAAGTAATGCATCCTTCTCTACATGCATTGTCGGTCCATAGTGCTCCAGATGGCATAATGTCTCTAGTAGTGTCATACATAGTTAGAGTGGATCTATAGTCATATGACCATGCTCAAGGCATTATGAAGGACACAATGTTGCAAGTATGTGCTTACCAGTGTTGTCATTGATGTCAACATATCTGTGTTGTCATTGGTGTCAATTGTGCTCTTGTTTTGATGCTTGTTTGTGTTGAGATAATTGGTTTGTACTGGTTTAGAAAAGTGTTGAAGATAATGAGAAAGTGTTCCTAGTATTTAGTTTCCAAGTGTTCTTGAGAAAATTTTCTCTACTAGTGGAAACAGTGTATTGTAGAGTATCTTAGTTTGTAGAAGAATAGTAAAGTATTTTGCTCCGCATATCTTGTAGATTAAATATCTTTGTATGCGGTTTGGAAGTTAAGTTGAGGGATGTTTGTAGTTGCTATGTTCCAAGTTTGAGCCTCTGGCATGAAGATTTGAGCAAGTTATGTTCACCAGAGTAAAAACTACTTTTCTGTGTATTTAGTGGTGATAGGGAGAATGTATTCTGCTCTGGATTTATCTACAACTAAGTCTTATAGTCTGTAGTTTTGGAATTAAGATTTTGATGAGGATATGTGCCTTCAGTTCTAATGGTTCATGATTTGGTGGTCCACAAGCGATCTTTCTCTTATGATAGTGGCTGATAGTGATGTTCAAGTGCTCTGGTTTGAAGAATCTTATGGTAAAAGTGTTATCAGGTTGTGCTAATGTTCTTGGTGATTGTAACATGCTTGTGGATGTCTCTAGATCATGTTCCTACCTTTTGATTGGTCCACAAAGTATAATCTGGATCATGCATGAAGCGTCTTCTTCAAAGTTTTAGTGTTAACACCAGTCTTAGCCAACTTGGTTGTTTTCACTACTTGCAGTTATGCTTTGGAGGTTGTGATAGCGTGTTGTAGTGTGGAAGATTATGTTTGAGTCCCAACTAAGGTATGGTTTGGTTTGCATTCATTCTTTCTCTTTCATTAATCTATTTAGGTCTAGACCTATTCTTATGTATATGTGTTTTCCAACATTGGAGAATGTTCTAATGGTTGATGATTGTAATGCCGACTTTGATGACCATTCCAAGGTTGATGAATTGTATAAATGCTTGTAATAGAGTCATGCAAATGTATCAAAGTGCAAAGATGCGAAGATAGTGTGAAGTAAAAAGCAGAGTAGAGTAGAGGATGTTTGATGCACTTCAATGTAACTAAACTTTGGCATAGTTTAGATGCTACTATCTCAGTTCACCAAATTGGCAGTAAGCCACCCACTGACAGTGAGCCACCCAATGACAGTGAGCCACCCCATTGGCAGTGAGCCTTTTAATTTGCAGTGAGCATTTGGGTAGTGAGCCTCTGATTTTTGGTATTGATATTACATATAATATTGTGAGCTAACACTCATTGTGGTTTTTACCTTATTGGGTTTTCCATGTAATAAATATTGATGCAGGAGCATCCCTGGTTCAAGAGAAATCTTGCATCAACCAAAAACATTTGCATACCATTTTGTTTGCAGTTCAGTTTGTTTCTTTTCAGTTCAATCCAGGCAGTTATTGTATCATGGTCTAGTAGCATTTTTAGATCTTGTGGAGCTGGACTTAACATCTACATTCATTCATCTTCATCATATCCAGAATTCAAAGATCCGCACTTAGATATTGGAAAGATATCACTATCAAAAGTTGACTATTTCTTAGAGCAGAGCATCCAAATAATCACTGACAATCAACTAAAGGAGAAACTTGCAGAAGCATTTCCCTATCTTTGGAGCCTAATGATACATCATTCAATGATCTTTGGTTCATGGCCGACCTTCCCAGGAGATCCACACTTCATTCCATTTATTTTTCAGAAGTGTCCTATGCATTTAAGTCTGACCTATCTGTGTACACACATTACATCTCTTCTTTGGAATTTGTGATCTTCCTTGGATGACGTGGAGGAATCTATTGGTCTGGAGATGATATATATTGATGTAATAGATCCTTAGGAAAGCAGTTAACATAGTTCTCATAATTTAGAAGATAGATAGTTTGCTCCTTCGCGAGAGGGCTTTAAAGCTTTATCTTGCACATGTATGTAATCAGGCCTATGAGCCCTAATTGTAAGTCCGCATGTTGCCGATCGATCTCTATTTGAATTCTATGATATATTGAATGACTAAATCTAAATTTTCTTTATCTCTTTGAGTTGTTTCCATTGTGTTTACTCTTGCTGTATGGTTCAGACAGTTCATTCTATGAACCCTCCTACTATGACTGTACCAAATCTGGTGTCTCATGTGTTAATGTGTTAAGTTTTTGATTTCATGTTTTCATGGTTAAACATAATAATAGTGATTATGTGGTTGATGTTTTAATGGTTTTGAAATATTGGTTACAACCGATTCACCCCCCCTCTCAGTTGTCTTGCCCTTTTCAATAATTTGTATTAGAACAAGGGTTCCTCTATAAAGAGTCTAACAACTTGAGGTAGATCTGGGATGACACACAAAAAGGAATCACCACACTTTGATGGAACAAATTATGCTCTTTGGAAGGTACAGATGAAAAGTCATCTCATTTCTCTTGGTTATGGTGTTTGAAAAATGACAGATACCAAATACACTATTCTTGAACATGGTTCGAAAGATGAAGATGAAATCAAACAATATGAATTAAATGGAAAATCTACAGATGCTCTGTTAAATGCCTTATCTAACACTGATTTAGTGAAGGTTATGGATTTGGAGACTTCTCATGACATCTGGGAAAAGTTGAAAAGTTTATATGAAGGAGATGATTCTGTGAAGAGTGCCAAATTACAAAATCTGAAGGTGAGGTATGAAGCCCTGAAGATGAGTGAAGATGAGAACATAATAGTCTACATGTAGAAAGTTGATGAAATTGTCAATGGAATCAAGGGCCTTAGAGGAACTGTTAAAGAAGATGAGGTTGTCATGAAGATTATGAGATCATTACCTAAATCCTATGGTCACAAGGTGCGTACAATTGAAGAACTTATGGCTGTACAAAAGGTTACAAAGGATCAGTTGCTTGGTAAGCTTACAACTTTTGAAATGAGAGAGTTTAGTGATGCCCTACCAAAGACTGAGACTACTTTCAAAGCTAACACTTCAAAAAAGACTTCAAGAGCTCAAAAATATGCTGTGAAATTTGATGATGATCTTGATGAGATTGAAGTGAACTTTATGGACAAAATGCAAAGAGGTACTAGTAAGTTCAAAGGCAAATTACCATTCAAATGCTTTTCTTGTGGTAAGATTGGTCATTATGCCTCTAGGTGTTGGGAGAGAATTGAAAGAGGTACGGAGAAATTTGAAAGTAGACCTAGAGTTGTGAAGAAATGCTATATTGTCAGAGATGTTGATGATGATGGTGTGACAAATGATGAGTTTGATGATGCTAATACTAGTGCAAATGAATGCTTGTTTATTGCTATTAAAGAAGAACCCATGTCTACTAATCCTGCTAGCTGTGTGAAGGAAGAAAAACTAGTGGAAGAGAGTGCTTTGTCTATTTAGGTTGAGAAGGATAAGAATGAATGGATTATTGACAGTGGATGCTCACATCACATGACTGGTGATAAAAGTAAGTTTGTAAGCTTGGGAAAGTATGATGGAGGACTAGTTAGGTTTGGAGATAATGCAACTGGTAAGATCTGTTGAAGAGGATCTATTTCTTTTGATGGCAAGCACAATACAGATGATGTTTTATATGTCAAAGGCCTAAAGCATAATCTTTTTAGTGTTGGTTAGATGTGTGATAAAGGGCATGATCTGAGTTTCAAGGACAATGCATGCAAGATCATGGAAAGCTCCGTAACAGTGATTGCAACTGGTAAGAAGACTAGAGGTAATATCTATCATTTAAGAGGAACTAATGATTGTTGTTTTTTGGCTTAGACAAATGAGAGTTGGTTGTGGCATAAGAGGATGTGTCATATTAATTTTGACAACTTGATAAAGATAAGTTCAGTGCAAGTTGTGAAAGATTTGCCTAGGCTTGTAAAGCCTGCTAACACTATTTGCAAGGAATGTCAAATGGGTAAACAGACAAGAGCAAATTTCAAGAGTAAGGAACAATTTTCTGCTAGATTGCTTGAGCTGGTGCATATAGATTTGTGTGGTCCCACAAGAATAAGAAGTCTGTAAGGAGACAGGTATTTTATGTTGCTTATTGATGATTATTCAAGAATGACTTGGGTTACTTTCTTAAAGGATAAATCAGAATCTCTAGACAAGTTCAAGTTTTTCAAAGTGATGGTTGAAAATGAGTTAGATTTAAGGATCAAGTGCTTAATGTATGATGGAGGAGGAGAGTTTACATCAAATGAATTCAATACATTCTATGAAGAACATGGGATAAAAAGATAGTTGTCTGCTCCTAGAACTCCACAATAGAATTGAGTTGTTGAAAGGAAGAATAGGATAGTTCAAGAGGCTACTAGAACAATGATGAAGGAAGCAAACCTACCAGAAGTGTATTGGAGAGAAGCTATACATACTACTGTCTACATTCAAAACAATGTTCAAGTCAAAGGTAATGGTAATAAAACTCCTTATGAATTGTGGTATGGAAGAATTCCTACAATGAAATACTTAAAAGTTTTTGGAAGCAATTGTTATATTAGAAGAGATGAGGAGTTAGGCAAGTGTGATGCTAGGTGTGATGAAGGAATTTTCCATGGATACCCCACTAAGAGTAAGGCCTACCGATGCTACAATAAGAGATTGAATAAGATCATTGAGAGTACAAATGTAAGAGTTGATGAAAGGAAGAATAGGATAGTTCAAGAGGCTGCTAGAACAATGATGAAGGAAGCAAACCTACCAGAAGTGTATTGGAGAGAAGCTATACATACTATTGTCTACATTCAAAACAATGTTCAAGTCAAAGGTAATGGTAATAAAACTCCTTATGAATTGTGGTATGGAAGAATTCCTACAGTGAAATACTTAAAAGTTTTTGGAAGCAATTGTTATATTAGAAGAGATGAGGAGTTAGGCAAGTGTGATGCTAGGTGTGATGAAGGAATTTTCCATGGATACCCCACTAAGAGTAAGGCCTATCGATGCTACAATAAGAATTGAATAAGATCATTGAGAGTACAAATGTAAGAGTTGATGAAGACAGGGGAAGAATATCAGATTTAGGAGGCTATGAATCAGATGAACTTGATACTACAAAGAATGAAGATAAAGTTGAACAAATGGACAGTCAAGATGAAGAAGAAAAAGCTCCGGAAAAGACCCCCAAGTATGCAAGGATTAATCATTTTGAGGATCAGATTATTGGTGACAAAAACAAAGGGGTATTGACAAGGAAAAGAGTTGTAGAGGAACATGTGAAGTATTTTTTACTTTCACAAATTGAACCTAAGAATGTAAATGAGGCTTGCAAAGATGAAAGTTGGGTAAAAGCCATGGAAGAAGAGATGATGCAGATAGAGAAGAATCAAACTTGGGAATTGGTCCCTAGACCTACTGATAAGAATGTAATTGGAACTGAATGGGTGTTTAGAAACAAGATGAATGAAAATGGAGAAGTGGTAAGAAACAAAGTAAGACTGGTATACAAAGGATATTCTTAGGTTGAAGGTATAGATTTTGAAGAGACTTTTGCCCCTGTGGCAAGGATTGAAGCAATCATAATGTTTTTGGCATTTGCAACACATAAAGACTTCAAAGTGTACTAGATGGATGTGAAGTCTGCATTCTTGAATAGAGAGCTAGAAGAAGAGGTTTACATTGAACAACTGGAAGGATTTCAGTCATCAGACCAAGGTGATATGGTATGTAGATTGAAGAAAACCTTGTATAGACTCAAGTAAGCCCCTAGAGCCTGGTATGCAAGATTGGACAGTACTTGTTGCAATTAGGATTCAACAAAGGTACTACTGACATCAATCTCTATTTCAAAATCAATAATGATCAAATTCTAATTGTTGTAGTTTTTGTTGATGTTATTATCTTTGGAGGCAATGAAGTTATGTGTAAGAGATTTGCAGAGGAAATACAAAAAGAATTTGAGATGTCTATGTTTGGTGAAATGAATTTCTTTTTAGGACTGCGGATTGCTCAATCAGAAAAAAAAATTTCATTTCTCAGTCCAAGTATGTGAAATAATTGTTGAAGAAGTTTGGAATGGAGGATTCTAAGATAGTATGTACTCCTATGGTAACTGGCTGCAAGCTGAGCAAGAATGATGAATCACCTAAGACCGATTAGAAAAAGTATAGATCCATGATTGGAGGACTACTTTATCTAACCCATACCAAACCTGACATAATGCATGCAGTGTGTCTTGTGGCAAGATTTCAAGAAGATCCCAAAGAGTCACATGTGATGGTATTCAAAATAATCATGAGGTATTTGAAAGGCACTTCAGACTATGGACTGTGGTATCCCAAAGACTCTGATTTCACTCTCAGTGCTTATACAGATACAGATTGGGCTAGAGATGCTAATGACAAAAAAAGTACAAGCAGAGGTGCTTTTCTCTTGGGCAATAGATTAGTTTCATGGCTAATCAAAAGAAAGAATTAGTTTCTTTGTTTACTATAGAAGCATAATATATTGCTGCAGCATGTTGTTGTACTCAAGTGCTTTGGATGAAGCAAACATTGAATGATATAAGAGTTGTGTATGAAGAACCAATTTCAATATTTTGTGACAATACAAGTGCTCTAAACATTTTAAAGAATCCAATGATGCACTCAAGGACTAAGCATATATCTATAAGGGATCACTTTCTGAGAGAAAAAGTAACAGAGAATGAAGTGAAGATGGAGTATGTGTCTACAAAGGATCAGATTACAAATATTTTCACAAAGCCTTTGTCTAAGGATACTTTTGAGTATCTTAAAGAAAGGTTAGGGGTTATTACCCCTCTTGCTCCAAACTATAATGCATGAGAAGTGCATCAGTCCAGTGGTGTCTAATTCTTTGATTTGGATCGATGTTTTAAAGACTACCTCTCAGGAGGAGAAGGTAGATGTTGCCGATATAAGTTCCTGATAGAGAGAAGTATGTATTGCAGAGCTACTAATAGAGAAATTCTAGTTAGATCAAAGCAGTTGCTTGCAAGTATGTGTAGAGAGAGAAGAAGTGATGTCCTTTGCCATTGATGTCAAAGGGGGAGAGAAAATCATGTGAAAAACTTAGGGGGATGAAGAATTCAGAAGTGTAAAAATAAAGGGGGAGAAAGTAATCAGTGCAGAGTCTTGTCTTGATGGTGCTTATAGTTTTTCACATCAATGTTGCCATCAATGACAAAGTGGAAGATTGTTGCAAGTATGTGGTTACCGGTGTTGTCATTGATGTCAACATATCTGTGTTGTCATTGGTGTCAACCGTGCTCTTGTTTTGATGCTTTCTTGTTTTGAGATAATTGGTTTGTATTGGTTTAGAAAAGTGTTCCTGTTATTGAGTTTCCAAGTGCTTTTGAGAAAATTTGCTCTACTAGTGGAAACAGTGTATTGCAGAGTATCTTGGTTTGTAGAAGAACAGTAAAGTATTTTTCTCTGCATATCTTGTAGATTGAATATATTTGTTTGTGGTTTGGAAGTTAAGTTGAGGGATGTTTGTAGTTTCTATGTTCCAATTTTGAGCCTTCAGTATGAAGATTTGAGCAAGTTATGTTCACTAGAGTAAAAACTACTTTTCTATGTATTTAGTGGTGATAGGGAGAATGTATTTTGCTCTGCATTTCTCCACAATTAAGTCTTATAGTTTGTGGTTTTGGAATTAAGTTTTTGATGAGGATACGTGCCTTCAGTTATAATGGTTCATGATTTGGTGGTTTGCAAGAAATCTTTCTTTTATGACAATGGATGATAGTGATGTTCAAGTGCTCTAGTTTGAAGAATCTTATGGTAAAAGTGTTTTGAGGTTGTGCAGATGTTGTTGGTGATTGTAACATGCTTGTGGATGTATCTAGATTTTTTTTTTCCTTTTGATTGGTCTGCAAAGTGTAATCTGGATCGTGCATGAAGCGTGTTCTTCAAAGTTATAGTGTTAACACCAGTCTTAGCTGACTTGGTTGTTTTCACTACTTGTGGTTATGCTTTGGAGGTTGCGAAGGCGTGTTGTAGTGTGGAAGATTGTGCTTGAGTCCCAAATAAGGTGTGGTTTGGTTTGCATTCATTCTTTCTCTTTCATTAATCTATTTAGGTCTAGACCTATTCTTATGTATATGTGTTTTCCGACCTTGGAGAATATTCCAATGGTTGATGATTGTAATGTTGACCTTGGTGATCATTCTGAGGTTGATGAATTGTATAAATACTTGTAATAGAGTCATGAAAATGTATCAAAGTGCAAAGATATGAAGATAGTGTGAAGTAAAAAGAAGAGTAGAGCAAAGGATGTTTGATGTGCTTCAATGAAACTGAACATTGGCATAGTTTAGATGCTACTATCTCAGTTCACCAAATTGGTAGTGAGCCACCCACCAGTAGTGAGCCACCCAATGGCAGTGAGCCACCCCATTGGAAGTGAGCCTCTTAATTTGTAGTGAGCATCTGGGTAGTGAGCCCCAAGGTAGTGAGCCTTTGATTTTTGGTAGATATTACATATAATATTGTGAGCTAACACTCACAGTGGTTTTTCCCTTATTGGGTTTTCCACGTAAAAAATCTAGTGTCTCATGTGTTAAGTTTTTGATTTCATGCTTTCATGGTTAAACATAATAATAGTGATTAAGTGGTTGATGTTTTAATGGTTTTGAAATATTGGTTACAACTGATTCACCCCCCTCTCAGTTGTCTTGGCCTTTTCATTACATAATCCTAGATACTCAGATGACTAGCCTAACAGTTCCTTATATCTATACCTTTTGTGAAGAGTATGATTGCTTCCAGGTAGGAAGTTGTGCAGGGGACCGCCCATCTGTGGTTGGAGGAAAAGCACTCAGATGGTGCTCTCCTTCCCAAGTAGAAGACAAACTAAGGCTTATGAAGACAAATGTCATATGTTCTAGATGAAGTGTTTTTCTATATATGACTTGATAGTCAGTTATTATGTACAATTTTATACTTGATGCCTTGAGCATATCTTGGTACATGTATAGTGAAGGTTATTCACTAATGAGATATCATTGGATATTGTAATTTAAGTTTTGTTATATTCTAGTATAGAATAACATGCTTAATTATTGTTATGATAATGATTCACTTTTGTTTAACTATGCTTTGGATAATTATGGTTTATCTTAACTCTTAGTTTTGATGAAAATTCATGTTTAATTATGATCATTATGGATTTTGATGTTACATATGGTATCAGAGCTACTAGGTTAAATACATGGACCTATGAGATCACTACTTGATGATTATTTTATCCAACATTGATAGATGCTAATGTTTGGATGTTCTATGCCAGAATGATAAGAATTAGAATGACACCCAGAATGAAGGTAATGGAAAATGGACGTTACCTACATTACCTTAAGGCCTTGAGGGAGCGAACCTCAAGAATGACATGCCTTCAACAAACTGGTTGCTTGGTAGGTGCATGGTTGGTTGATAATGAAACCTTTACTGATGTTGTTAAATACATCAAGCAGGAGATGAGGAAAGGTGTTAAGATTACTGCTCCTGTCTTTGAAAATGAATCAGTGAAACCCTCTGCACCTAAGGAACCAAACTTGGAAAAAGATCATAAGGATCTTAATGTTACTAGGGAGGTTGAGAATGAGTTTGAGTATGTCCACCTCCTAAAATTGATTTGGTAAATCTCAAGAATGAGAAATGAATTTGGGAAGTTATTCCAATCTAATAATGACTTACAGTGGAAAGATGTAAACAAATTTTTTTAATTTTGGATGGATTATATGTAATCCATGGAAAACTATAATGCATTGAAAAATTATGGCAAATCTTTCCTTTCTTGTTAAAGATTACAGGAATAAGAATGGATTTATGTTATAAATGGATTCAATGATATGGAAAACTAATCCATGATTAATCTGCAAACTTCGGGAAGAAGTAGATTGTAGCAAGGTTTAGTTAAGAACTAGGATGGGAGATAGCTAGGATGAAGGGAAACCTTCAAGGCACTTTGAATCTAAACTAGATCAGATCATTGCTTTGCTTCAAGAAACAAGAGCGAGAGTACGAACTCTCGAGCAGGAGGTCAGGGATCGACAAGGACCCAGGTGGGATGCCTATGATGGGGGTGATGACGAGGTATGTCATAATGACACCACTCAAAGCGAACACAAAGAGAATAACTCTGAGGCTAGAGAAGAAGTGGATAGAAGGAACCATATGGCTTTCAAATTGTCTTGAGACATGAAAAAGGTCATGCCTCCCAAATTCGATGGATCCGTAAGCGAAGATGCCATGGAGGCATGGCTTACAAAAATGGAAAAATATTTTGAAATAAGAAACTATAATGAGATCACCAAAGTAGTATGGGGAGCATACCAGTTGGTGAGTGAAGCATCCACATGGTGGATGAATAAGAAAATGGAGTTAGGATCAAGATCTACAAGTCTAACTTGGGACAGGTTATGATATAGGTGCGGTTTAGCCAATTATCACCTGTACCGAGGAGGTGACAGATACTGGGTGCTATCCATTGCATCTTAGGGTTAGTCAGCTATCATCAGTATCACGGAGATGACAGATGCTTGGAGATACCCTTTGGTATGATAGAGCTTAGCCTACTTTCACTAGTACTATATAGGTGATAGATGCAGGGGCTATCGCATACCAGGTTGGATTGACTTTCGCTAGTGGCATGGAGGCAATAAATGTCAGGATCCACCGACTCGATGGTTTAGAGGGCTATGGAATCTTCTTAATAGCCACATGTGATGTATGTTGTTATACCTACTCCTTAACCAATGATGACAACAAGTAGTATGGGATGCTTGCCTGCCATCACAGTTGGTTTTGAATGTGTACATTGTTATCCTAGTCCTTAGCTAGTGTTGACAACAAGTAGTATGGGATGCTTGTTTGTCATCATAGTTGGCTGCAAATTAGGAAAAAATGATGGAACCCATGGTGCACTGTTAGGTATACCAACATTCCTTTTCTGAGTTGGGAAGAGGGAGTCCATAGATTAGGAGAGATCAGATAAGGACAAGTACCCTTTTCTTAGAGATTTTAAGGACATATTTCTGGACGAGATACTAGGTTTACCTCCTAAAAGAGCCATTAACTTCTCTATTGATATAATTCCAAGGCCGGAACCTATTTCTAAAGCACCCTACAGAATGACCACCATAGAGTTAATGGAGCTTAAGGCTCAATTGCAGGAATTATTGGATAAAGGGCTGATTAGACCTAGTGTGTCACCCTGGGGAGCACTAGTTATATTTGAGAAAAAGAAAGATGGCACTTTGTGGTTATGCATAGATTACTGCATGTTGAATAAAGAAACAATTAAGAATTAATACCCATTGCCTCACAAATTGATGATCTTTTCGATCAAATGAAAGGTGCAACTGTGTTTTCCAAGATCAATCTTCAGTCTGGGTTTCACTAATTGAGGTTAAAGGATGAGGACATCCATAAAATAACCTTCAAAACAAGGTATGGGCATTATGAGTTCACTATCCTACCTTTCAGATTAACGAACGCACTGACAACATTTATGAATCTAATGAACAGTGTGTTCAGGGATTATTTGGACAACTTTGTCCTAGTATTTTTTGATGACATTCTAATTTATTCTAAGAATGAGGAAGAGCATCTTCAACATCTAAGGATTGTTCTTTAGCGGTTGAGAGAGCATAAATTGTATGGCAAGCTCTCTAAGTGTACTTTCTTTCAAAAGGAAGTGCAGTATTTGGGCCACATAATTTTAGCTAAGGGAATAGCTATGGACCTAGCTAAAATTAAGGCTATTTTGGAATGGCTGATAGCCATAAATGTTCATGAGGTATGAAGCTTCATGGGCCTTACAGGTTATTATAGGAAGTTTGTGAAAAACATTTGAAAAATTGCATACCCCATAACTTCCTTGTAGAGAAAAGGCAAGAGATTTGAGTGGTTAGAAAAGTTCTAGGAGGCCTTTGACCTACTGAAGGAAAAATTAACTTCAACACCAATTTTGAAAGTACCTAACCTAGAGGGTCAATTTGTAGTCATTACCGATGCCTCAAGGGAAGGCTTAGGTGGTGTGCTAGTCTAGGATGGACAATTTATTGCATATGAATCCTGAAAACTAAAAAGTTATGAAAAAAACTATGCCCCACATGATTTGGAAGTGGTAGTAGTCATTCATACACTACAAATGTGGAGACACTACTTGCTTGGAAAACCCTTTGAGTTGAAAATAGACCATTAAGGGCTCAAATATTTGTTCACTCAACCACATCTGAATGCTCGTTAAAGAAGATGGTTGGAATTCATCTCAGATTATGATTTTGAGATTAAATATATTCAAGGAAAAGAAAACCAGGTCGTAGATGCTTTGAGTAGGAGAAGACACATCTCCTCAATGATCTCCATACATTCTAATTTTAGGAATCATGTACTATAGAAATCTATGAGAGATGAGTTTTACGAGTAGGTAAAATAGGCTCTTGTGGAAAATCCCTAGAATTTGAGGTATGAAGGATTTAACCTTAAACCAGATGGGTTGCTAAGGTTTAAAGGAAGGATGTATGTACCTAACTCTGTAGAGTTAAGGAGTATGGTGTGGAAGGAGGTTCATTTTGCACCGTATTTTGGACATCCTGGAGTACAAAGTTACTTGTTGATGTGAAACCCCTATATTTCTGGAAAGGAATGAAGAGGGCTACTATAAATTTTGTAGCTATGTGCATGGAATTCTAGAGGGTGAAGGCAGAACACCATCACCTGACATGATTCTTATACCCTCATGAGATTCTTGAGTGGAAATGGCAAATTATAAGCATGGACTCTGTGCAAGGGCTTCCTGTGTCAAGGAATAGATACAATGCTATTTTGGTTGTGGTGGATAGAATCATGAAAGCCACTCATTTTATACTTGGGAACTTGACAGATGGGGTACCCATTGTTGGTTTTTTCCCAGACTAGATGCTTACTCCCAGATTTCCCTACAAGGTAGCCATCAATGATCAAAAGGATCTCTAGGCCAGGGGCCAACAGTATAGGAGATAGACTCTATTTTTATCTCCTCTTCTTCTTCAAGCTCTGCAAAACCTAGGGGGGTATTCCCTATTCAACACCCATGAGAATATGCTTGTGGGTTGGCTTGGGATGTTGATACAAAGTAGATAAATCCTCCTGTATGAAGACCAAAACTATGAGATAAGAGCAAAGGGGCTAGCTTTGGGCCTATTTTCAGTTGTAGACAGAGGACTTGGGATCCTAAAACTAATTCTACTGTCCTAATGGTTGTTTTGGAGTTTGATTTTGATGTTATGTGTTTGGATGCAAAACTAGGACCTAGTGTATAACCTCAACACAGAGCTAGATTGGTGCCTATCCAGGGCTTGGAGTCGGTAGACATACACCTGTGAATGATCAGCATGAACACAATAAAACTAGATTTCAAGGGGGTGTTGTAGTATCTGCCTTACAGATACCTCCCAGGATAGAGTGTTAAGTTATCTCTACTTATGGTATCCCTATTGTAGTATATCTTTCCCAACACTTAATCTGAAAACACTTTAATCTACCCCTTGGGCAGAAGTTGAAAGATCAAGCATTCAATATAGGAATTCTATATTCTAGAATACCAGACACCCCTTAGATATCTAGATTCAAAAGAAGGACACATGCAATACTGGAGACAGAATTAACAAAACACATGCAAATACAACATTACTCATATAAAATCAATCATGAAATTAGTAGATTCATGCATGAGACATTCAACAAGAGATACATAAACTCACAAGACCTCTTGTACAGAGAAACCAAAACTAGTTGTATCTTATTACAGGGCCAAAATGTCCAGTTTTCAACAACCTTAAATGAGTGACACAGTCTGCCTTTTATAGTAAAACTGTGTACTCAGCATTAATTACATGGTTGACTCAAAAATTTGCCAGATACAATGCATCAGAAAAATGGCACTCAAAATAGACAATGCTGCAGCAAGAAACAGAGGACAGAGCAGGTGAGATCAGGATCTGGGCCGCCACCTGAAGATCTTCTCTTAAATCTGGTAGCTGGTGCATCAACTCGACCCATGCCTCTCTGCACGATATGCCATTACTATCTCACCCACCCACAGCCTTTGGAATGTAGCCACAACAAGTTTCTCCCGCCAAAAATAGTTGCAAACACTCAGGAGAAAACCCTAGCTGCAGGTTCAAAATATGGCCGTTGATCTAAAACCCATCGTAGAGATCTACGGCCCCAAAAAATGTCAAAAAGTCACCAGCCAATGATACTGTGCCACGTAGGCACCTCAAGTTTCTAACGCTGACCCTTCGCTCCCTCCGTTTTGCCTTTCAAAAAGGGGACAGGTGGCGGTATCCGCAGGCTCCCTTGAAACATAATAGAAACACATAAAGGGTCTTCGAAGCCCTTGGCAGAGACCATGAAACATTTAGAGTCTTTCGAGTGCCTCCACATGGTGCCATCCATGGCACTGGCACAATTAGACCCTCCCAGCCACTGATAGAAACATTTTAGAAATTGAAACTATGGCTCAAAATGCATCCAGAAATGCATCTAACTCAAATTTTAAAGGGCCGATAGGATCTCTGGACCCGCCACTACCATTTTAACCTGCACACAATTGATTTCTTGCATTTTTGATAATTGCAGGGGCCAAAAGTGTTGGAATTTTTGGATTTTTTGGGAGGAGACCTAACTCAAAACCCCAAACATAAATTATTACTAACACCCATCATAGCCCATAAATTTGGTCAAGAGATTTTCAAATTGCATGGCATTCCTGAGAAGATTATCTCAGACATGAATGACATCAAGGTTTTGGCAAACCTTATTTTCTTCGCTTGGAACCTAGTTAAATATAATCTCTGCTTATCATCCTAAAATAGATGGCCAAATGCTAGAGGATTCATTGAGAATGTATTGCATGGACCAGCAATACAAATGGGAAGATTATCTTCCTCTTATGGAATTCACCTATAATAATTCGTATCATTCTTCTATTAAGATGGCTCCATTTGAATCATTATATGGAAGAAAGTGCCAAACCCCTATAATTTGGGACAAGCTAGAAGATAGGGTTAGCCTTGGTCTAGAAATGCTGTCAGAAATGGAAGAGCAAGTCCATCTGATTAAGAAAAGACTAGTGGATGCCAATGATAGGCAAAAGAGTTATGCAGATGCTAAACGCATTGAAAGGTACTTCTCAGTGGGAGAGAAAGTCCTATTAAGGGAAAAACCTCAGAAGAGTTCCATTAAATTTGGAAATACATCCAAACTGGCACCTAGATACATGGGTACCTTCAAAGTTCTCAAAGAAGTCAACCCAGCTACATACATAATTGCTCTACCACCAGCTCTTGCTATGATGCATAATGTGTTTCATGTTTCCTATTTGAAAAAGTTTAATGTTGTAGATAATCAAATTCCTATTCTTGATTGGAATGCTATATGGGTGACGGACCCAGGGGTGGTGGTGATTGAGCCCATCAAGGTACTTAAAACACATAAGCTACACTTACATAACAAAGAGATAACATAGTGCAAGGTCTAGTGGGAACAATATGCAAAGGAAAATCTCATCTAGGAAAACTATGATGACATTTATGCGAGATTTCCTCATCTTTTCTAAAAAACTTTTTTATTATGCTCACAAAACATTTTTCTTATTATGTTGATTGACTATGAGGACATTAAATCAACAGGGACGATGATTCTTATGGGGGGAGATATGTTACATCCCCAACTTATGATTTAGCTTAATCTTACTTTTTCATGGTAATCAGGATGATTAACCGTAGTTTAATGATTATATGTTTGTGGAACATAAAAAATTAATCATTGTTTATGAGGAAACAGACTAATGTTAATAGATATGAATTTCAAGTTGAAATGATTATTTAATTATTATGATTTACAAATCGTATGATGATACACTAATCACGATTTATGGTGGTGAGTTTGATCAGGAAAGTAATCATCCTTCAAAGATGGAAGGAGGGTATCATTTGGGAGGAAGAGATAGATGTTAGGAAAAGGGGTTAAACTACCATCTGAGTATCAAAATTTATCCTTATGAATCCGTGCTATTAGGGTGAGTTATGTCTCTCCTTGTTAGTCTGTTACTTTCTCATACCGATTTCTCAACTGGACTCTTCTCGATGCCTTCAATGTCAATTTGTTGAAATCACGATGTTTGTAAGAACATAGTCGTTTGTCGATTTCGGCAAGTTGTCGAGGAATCCTTTGGTTCCATGTCTATTTTCTGTATTATGATTTGTGACTATTATATCTTGATATTTATGTCTTGCAGTGAACGATGCTCTAAGGGGGAGTAGTGTTCAACCCCGAAGTCACATCGTAAGAATGTGTCATTGTTTAACGGTGTTGATATTACTAACACCTTGGTTAATTTGATAATATTTATATAAGTTATAGTTGTCTTAACCAATTAAGAGGCTGAACATGTTTATTAAACATTGTTCATGTATTGTGTGGCACTCGGCCAGCCACCACCAGCGAGGAGTGAGAAGAGGAGTGGTGGCTGAGTGTTCCCTAAACTCTAGCCTTATCCATAGCCACCCTATCAATGATGGGAGAGGTGGCAAACTTTAAGCTTGGCTTATAACCATTCTTGAAATGCATGTAGGTATTGGTTGATACCGGTTTTTGGAAAGAGTCTTTGGCTTTTGTTTTTTTTGGCATGTTATGTTATGTAACTCTTGTTTTGGAAGGAGACAGAAAATAGGAGAGGAGAAAATCTTTAGGGAACGCTGGAGACTTTGCAGCTATAGTAGTAGCATAGAAAGAGTCGAGCCTTAACACTTGTGTATGCATTGAGCCCTACTACATTAGTTAATCTTTGACTAAGACTGCCTACAGGTATGAACTGTAGCTCATCGAATTAAATTTGATAATCAATTTTGGATATAAGTATTCAAATGTTTCTTCTTGATAGAAATGGGTGTTGACCCATGATTATCATGTGCTATTATCTAAAGCCCTTTGAGGCCATTTAAACTACGAGGTTAAACACTGTGTTTCATCATAGGTTTTAACTATTGTTATAATTTCTAAGGCCGCATATGTCTTATACAATGTTATTAGTATACAATTATTTCTATGGCAATGCTCAGCTAACTTGGAGGTTGAAACATATGCATTATAAGCCTATGATTCTTACTGTGAGTCATATGGCAAATATTTGAACCATCTTAATTCTTTTATATCATGTCATTGTTATGATGACTGCGTAAAACAAGAAAGTATTATCTTTTTATACTTGTGTAGAACTTGAAAGGGTTATAATCTTATGATAAATGACTATCGAGCCTTAAATCCTTTGTTGTGATGTTTCTTTATGACTGTATGACAGCGACAAAGACATGAAAATATGATATTAATTAAAGAGCTTGATAGGGTGACAGTGTTTAAAGTGTATGTGAAGGCTAAGGATATCGGCTTATGCTTTCAATACCCAATGCCATGCATATGATAACAAAGTAAGGCCAAACTATATTATAATGTAGACTACTCCAGTCTTGGTGGAAAATCTTAGATTGAGCCTTTTCTCTTAGTATTATAACTTATCAACTCAATGTAAAAGATGTAAACCTTCGACTGTATGTATTGGTATCCTTTGTGCATGTAATGTATATTGATACTATAATGATTTCTCATGGTAAAGAGAAGGTTCTTGTAGACATGTTGCTGTCTTCTTAACACCTATGAGTGTGAGCCATATTTCCCTATGGGAATGTTAAACTTTTAAAATGTTCTTTTTACAAGAATAAAACCATTGTCATCATAAACCTTGTTGTGCAAAAGTAAGTGAATGCCTTCATTGTGAATGGCAATTCTTCTTCTTTAAGTATATGGAATCAAGAAGGTCTCTTGAGATAGAGCCTTTTTAAAGGGGATCGACTCTATGAGTCATTACAAGTACTCCCATTTACACTATGATTTGAATATAAACCTTGAAATTAGGTAAATAAAGTAAACATCAACAGGGTAAGGTTAAGTGTTGAGAACATGAATGAACCTTTTTCATCATTCAAGTGCGGGACAAAGTGACATTGAGTTACTAGTTCTTGGTTTCTTAAGAAATGAGAACCTTGGGAATGGGTTTTCAAGACAGGAGTTGAATGTCCAAGGAATGGACTACGACATTTTGAACTTATCTGTCCAAGACTGAGGGTTGAGTTATGTTTACTATAGGACATGACAACTTATAAGTCAAGTTGAGGTGGTGGACATAGGACAATGTTCATTGCATAATGTATATGTATGTAAATCTTTGGCCAAAGTAATACATCTGTCTCTGCATGCATTGTCGGTCCACAGTCCTCCAGATGGCATAATGTCTCCAGTAGTGTCATATATAGTTAGAGTGGATCTATAGTTGTATGACCGTGAGGCATTATGAAAGACACAACACCACATACTCAGATGGCTAACCTAATGGTTCCTTATATCTATACCTTCCATGAAGGTTAGGGCCGCTTCCAGGTAGGAAGTTGTGGGGGGGACTGCCATTCTATGGTTAGAGGAAAAGCACTTAGATGATGCTCTCCTTACCAAGTAGAAGACAAGCCAAGGCTTATGAAGATAGATGTCACATGTTCCAGATGCAGGGTTTTTCTCTATATGACTTGATAGTCAGTTATTATGTATAATTTTATATTTGATGCCTTGAGCATAGCTTTGTACATGTATAGTGAAGGTTATTCACTAATGAGATATCATTGGATATTGTAATTTAAGTTTTGTTATATTCTGGTAAAGAATAACATGCTTAATTGTTGTTATGATAATGATTAAGTCTTGTTTAACTATGCTTTGGATAATTATGGTTTATCCTAACTCTTAGTTAAGATGAAAATTCATGTTTAATTATGATCATTATGGATTGTGATGTTACATGATGTAACTCCATAATGGGTCTATGTAGTAGGTAATGAAGGTAAGTATATAGTTTGTAGTTTTTTGGTTTGTAGAATAATGTAATATTGTAAACTATGAAGATTGTGGACAATAATAGGATCAAGTGTGTTTCACTTGTTTAGAAGTTCAAATACAATTTTATTGACTATTTATACAAGAGAGATGACATGTTTTTGTTCTTCATATATAGAGTTTATTTGTAAAGAGTGTGAGTCAAAAGAATGGGTAGAAAAATGGTCTCTTAGACCTTTAGTTTCAATTGACACATCAAATTCCACAAGCACTATGGTTAAACTAGATAGAAGTATCAATTGAATTAGACCATGTATCAGATTTAGTGCAACTAGGTATTATAGATTTATTATTTAGTTAAAATCAATATTTTAGCTCATTATATTATATTTTAGATCATTTAGTGGATCTAATTTATTCATACAATTCAATGTAGGTCATGTTTATATAGTTATTTTTGATGAGAATAATGAGGAATAGATTATTACTTGTGTCATTGTGTAGAGGAAAAAAAAAATTGACTACCACAAACATTGATGGAGAAGATATTGAGTATCCTACAAGGTCTATTTTTGTTAAATTGGAACATGGATTAGAAGGTAATTAATGAAAACATTTGATGTGTAGTTGTTTGAGGACTTTGAAGCATAGAGGAAGATTCTACATTACTCTAACCTTGTTGTTACATTAGATGTTCAATTCATCAAATATTAGGGTTGACCACACAATAAGAAATTGTGGAAAGCTCATGCATCTAACCATGAAGCAATAATTGACACTATAAAGAGTAGATTTGACCCGAATGGTTCATTAGATTGAATTGGTCTAATAACATATATGTTTCATAAATTGCAAGTATATTGTTGAGTTCTTATATTTATGTTTTCATAACATTTTTTCTTTCTTTGATTTGAGGTTCACCTTTCAATTTGAATTATTTAGTATTCAATGTTTTCCATTTAAGGTTCATCTAAGGTTTATATTTCAAGGTTTATGGTTCTACATGTTTTGTCCAAGGATTAACATTCATCATTTCATAGTTAGGGTGTGGCATTCATTCATCTATCTGCCTTTGTATATATTTCTCCCTCTCTCTCCTTTATCTCTCCTTCTCTCTCCTTTATCTCTTCCTCTCTCTCTATATCAATTCTTTTAGGGTATAGGTTTTAGGGTTTGAATTTGAGGTTCAACTTTAAATTTAAAATTTTCAATAGTCATTGTTTACCATTCAAGGTTCATCTAAGGTTTGTGTTTCAAGGTTCATGATTCTAGGTGCTTCATTCAAGGTTTAGCATTTATCATTTCATAGTTAGGGTGTGGAATTAATTCATCATTTTACAGTGATTTAGGTGTTGATTCAAGTTATTATTATTATGTACATAGAGTCTTACATTGTTATCAAATTTCATACAAGAACTCTTTGTTCTTTAATCTACAGTATCTTATTCTTAGTCAATGGTAGAGGCCTCATTTGTGGTATATGTTTTATTATTAGTTCAAATGTTTCTATTTATTAGTCTAAATTATTTATTTACCATTGAAATAATTGATGAAATATATGGGTTGACTTGTTGTTGTAGCCAAATTTGCATCCATCAAGTAGTGGGCATTGTGGCACTAAGATACCACTTGTGATTGGAGGTAGACCTTAATGTTTTATGGATGAGTGTCTTATAAGTCTTCATAATAGTTTCTTGTGTAAGTAGTAACATTTTATATCCATGATTGTTGAGATTCTACTTTCAATTTGAATTGTCTAATATTCAATGTTTACCATTTAAGGTTCATATAAGGTTTATGTTTCAAGGTTTATGGTTCTAGGTAATTCATCCAAGGCTTAGCATTCATCATTTTTTAGTTAGGGTGTGGCATTAATTTATGATTTTTTATTGATTTAGGTGTTAATTGAAGTTATTATGATTATGTACATACAATCTTACATTCTTGCTAATTTTCATACATGAACTATTTGTTCGTCAATCTATAGTACCTTTTTCTTAGTTGGTGGTAGAGGCCTCATTGGTGGTATATGTTTGTTTATTAGTTCAAAATTTTCTGTTTAGTAGTCTAAATTATTTATTTTCCATTGAAATAATTAGTGAAATTTAGGGTTTGACATGTTACAACTAAAGTTGCATCCATCAAGTAGTAGGTGTCATTACACCAAGAGACCACTTGTGATTGGAGGTACTCCTTAATGATTTACAGATGAGTGTCTTATAAGTATTTATAATATTTTCTTGTGCAAGTAGTTTTGGCAGTAGCTAGTACAGTGACCAGAAGTCATTGTACTTTGCCGCAAGAAGGATGTGAAGCATAAGGCCAGCTAGGCCTAATAGGAATAGTCATCTTTTTTAAGGGACATGATGTAGTCATGACAAAAGAATCCAATGAAGGATTGTCCCATCATGCAGCCCAATCAACTTTACTTATGTGCATTGTGATAACAACAATATTCATGCCTTCAAATTCTTATAATCATGTACTAAAAAATTCAAATATTGTAACAAATTGTATGTGCCAATATATCCTTGTTAATTTCAGCCTTAAGATTGTTGTTTGTCAAGATTTTTCCACTCCTCTTAGATGCAAATTAACTTTGACAAATTCCAGCCCTTAAGGATTGTTATTTGTCCCTTTGATTCCTTTACTTGCAGCAAAATAAATGTAGATTAACCTCTTAAACTTGCATCCCTTAAGTTAATATATTTTGTGAATGTTGTAGCAACAATTTTAGCCATGAAGTAACATTATATCTTGAGAATTTCATAAAACATGAACAATAGAAAATACTTATAACCCAAATATTTTTATGCATCTAATCAAGGTGGTAACACACATACATAACCCCCACAAATCTAATTATGAAGTCTCTCTTACAAACTTTCCAATTATCCATCTCCACAAACTTACAAATTCAGAAATTTTTCACCTAACAAGTCACCATAGACGTCCACTTTCTTTGCCTCATCAAAATTGATGTATTTCCCTTGGAGAATTATGTTCAACATCATCTATGAACATTCTCTTGATGAACTGCAAAAAAATTAGAAATGAACTTGGGCTCTTCTCTTGTTTTCAATGCTTCTTTGGAGCCAAACTTCCATCTATTTATAATATCTGCTTTGCCAAGTTTCATCTTCCTCATTTAGGCTCCAATGACTCTTGGTATTCCTCTTCTTTCTTGGTGGCATCCAACTTGAAAAAATGTGACTCTTGGGATTCCTTAGTTTCTTTGCTTCATGAATTGGATGCTTGAAAACTCTTCATTGTCCAATTTTTTTCTTCTACCATATAGGTAACTAGGATTTTTTCCATATGCAACTTGCCTTGTCTTTTCCTTGGAGTGTTGGAGAATTAAAATATTTATTTTATTTCCCCAAAGTTTGTGTATGATGTTGATTAGAAATCTGCAAGACAAACAAAAGGGTAAAAGAAATAAATTATTTTTTGGTTGATGCAAGATTTCTTGTGAGCCCAAATGCTCTTGCATCAGACACGTCGGGTAAGAATTTTGTGAGCATGGATCACAAAATGGAGTTGAATGGTTGAACCACCCTTCCAAATAATAAACTATTTGCAGCATACTCTAATAATGTCATAGGTACCATGAAAATTCCTTTCTTCTCCTTTTTCAACATCTTTCTAAAACCCTTCCTATCTTCCTCTGCCAAATTTTTTTATCAATCTTTCCTTCACTTGTGGAATTTTGTCCATCATAAGCTGATATCCTCCACCAAATACATTCTCCTCTCTTCTCTTTTCTTGTGTGATTCAACCCACCACAATTCGCCCACCTCCACCAAAATTCTTTCCATTCTCTTGTCACCATCTCTCCTGCACTCAACTCATTACAAAAAATATTATTAAAATGAAACAAATTGATGAAGGGGGTAAATCACAAAACACGCACAACAGAAATTGAAAACAAAAAATAGAACTTTCTTTTATTGATCTGGCCAACTCTTTATATTACAGAAGCTCAATTACAATCAGGGGACGAATCCTCTATTGGCTACAACACATTACAACTTTCTCAACCTCAAGACTCTAGAATCTTCAGCCTTTTGTAACCCCAAATCAGCTAGGGTTTCTATTTTCCTACCTATTCTTGACTCTACACTTGCCCCCCTTAACTCTACTACTGCCCAGGGTTCCCAAAATAGTCATAAATAGCACTTTTTGGCAGTTTCTAGCTATATTTCAAAATTTACAACTCCCTCCAAAAGTAGGTCAACTTTCGGGAAGCATAACTTTTGATCCGGGTGTCCGATTGACGAACTGTTTTAAGTGCTGGAAAGCTTACGATGTGAACTATCACGCCAAAAATTTGTAAACAAATTTCCATCAACTTTTTGGGATGTTATGGGATGTTTTAGTGCCTCATATCTCATTCCAGAAATTTTCAAAGGCTTTTCAGAAAACAAAAACTTTAATATCTTTAAGCTCACAAATGATCTTTGCTTGATTCCTTTGCCAAAGGTCTTATATTTATGTTATGTAACTTTCTATAAGTTTTCACTTCAATCCGTGCCCAAATGTAAACTTTCCTAAAATGGCAGGTATACTTTCCAAAATAGGTAGGTTGTTATTTTTAACAGTTTTAGAAAAATTGAAAGTTCTACATCATTATTCTAGATATTATGGAACCAAAAACACTAATTATGGAAATAAATGAAAATAACTACAATGATTTTGAATTAAGTTCTTTTTAGGTGATGCAAGATTGCCCTTACACCACTGGATGCTCCTGCATCACAAATCCACAATAAACTCTTTTACCTCATCACTTACTTATTCCTCACACTCTTTTGAATTTACCAATATGCCCTTCAAAGGACACACAACTGCTGCAACTTTATTCTCATCTTCACCCTTAGCTACAACTTCTTGCTCCACTTCCTCCATGCCTTCAAAAAGACATGTTACTGCTACATTCTCATTCTTTTCTTCTTCCTCATCCTCTTGCATAAGGATTTCTTCTTCACCCACACATAAACCAAGTCAGAAAATTTTTGTGACTCATTACATCCCATCTTCTTTCCTTTTCTCTTTCCTTTCATTATACTTGCCTCCAAGACATCCAACCTTCCAGAAATCTATGCACACTTTTCCTGAATCCTGGCTCAATTTTCTTCATCTAACCTTCTTTCTGTCCTTTTAATAAATAAAAATTTTAAAGCCTTACCCAAGGCTAAACTCATACTCCTCCTCTTTCTTGAAGATATTTTTACACACACATACACAATAGCCACAAAACTCACACAATCTTGTCTCAGGATATGAATAAATCACACACTTCTATATTTACCAAATCCCACAACTATTCTCTACCCAACAAAGACTCTAGGAGATGCACCTCTCAAAACACACTCTACCCACTTTCACATAGTGGAGGATGTCTGTACACCTTCTACCCACTTTCACATAGTGGAGGATGTTTGTACACTTTCAACCCACTTTCACATAGTGGAGGATGTTTGTACACCTTCTACCCAACTTTATCTCTATTGGAGGATAGAAATACAAATTGAACTACAATCTCAAATACTAGCTCTCTATAGTGACAAGAATTTCCCTCATACCTACAACACAATATTAGAGCTATACCATCTCATGAAACTCACTTCAACACACCTCCCGAAAAAACTACATGCTTTGATACCATTTGATGCAGTCATGGCAAGCGAATTCAATAAAGGATTGTCCCATCATGTATCCCAATCAACTTCACTTATTTGCATTGTTATAACAACAATATTCATGCCTTTAAATTTTTATAATCATATGCTCAAAACTTTAGATATTGTAACAAATTGTATGTGCCAACATATCCTTGTTAATTTCAACCTTTTGTTTGTCAAGATTTTTCCACTCCTCTTATATGCAAATTAACTTTGATAAATTCCAGCCCTTAAGGATTGTTATTTGTCCCTTTGATTCCTTTAGTTGTAGAAAAATAAATGTATATTAACCTCTTAAAATTGTAGCCCTTAAGTGAATATATTTTGTGAATGTTGTAGCAATAATTTCAGCCATGAAGTAACATTGTATCTTGAGAATTTCATAAAACATGAACAACAGAAAATACTTACAACCCAAATATTTTTATGTAGCTAATCAATGTGGTAACACACACATAACCCCCACAAATCCAACTATGAAGTATCTCTTACAAACTTTTCAACTATCCACCTCCACAAACTTACAAATTCAGAAAATTTTCACCTAACAAGTCACCATGGACGTCCACTTTCTTTGCCTCATCAAAATTGATATATTTTCCTTGGATAATTATGTTCAACATCACCTATGGATGTCCTCTTGATGACCTGCAAAAAAATCAGAAATTAACTTGGGCTCTTCTCTTGTTTTCAATGCTTCTTTGGAGCCAAACTTTCATCTATTTATAATATCTCCTTTGCCAAGTTTCATCTTCCTCATTTAGGTTCCAATTACTCTTGGTATTCCTCTTCTTTCTTGGTGGCATCCAACTTGGAAAAATGTGACTCTTGGGATTCCTTTGTTTCTTTCCTTCATGACTTGGATGCCTGAAATCTCTTCATTGTCTAATTTTTTTCTTCTAGCATGTAGGTAACTAGGATTTTGTCCATATGCAACTTGCCTTGTCTTTTCCTTGGAGTGTTGGAAAAATTAAAATATTTATTTTATTTCCCTAAAGTTTGTGTATGATGTTGATTAGAAATCTACAAGACAAACAAAAGGGTACAAGAAATAAAATATTTTTTGGTTGATGCAAGATTGCTTGTGAGCCTAGATGCTCTTACATTAGGACATGACCCAAATAGTGTCATATGTATATAGTAACATAGGAGTAGAAGTAAGAAGATATATATAGGAATATAGAAGGAAATATAGGATAGAAAGAAGAGAAGAGAAGAGATTTCATATTTGACATTGTAATACATGAAGTTTATATATATAAAGGATGACATATGATTGGGATGCTTAGAATTAATGTTTAATTTCTCCGTGTTGAGTTATCTATTATATTAAGCTGCTGCATAATGTTATTTCCTACTGCAAATACTCTAATCCTTCCTTTACTGTCATAATTGGGGTATAAACACAACATGCATGACTCATAGGCTTAGAACTTTGATCTATGATCCCTCATTCCTTGCCAATGGTTGGTTCCATTACTAGGACTTTAATAAAGAAGTAAAAAAAGATCATAACACCCAAATAAAGAATTGTGGAATGAGGAAAATTATTAAGAAGGTTATTATAAAAAAGTCAAATTTTTTTTATGACATAAAATATTCTTCTAGGTCCTAACCTCATGAGAGGGGCTCAGGCACCATGGGGATGAAAAATGAAAGAGGGAATCTTGAAAATATCTCTAAAAAGATGCAACCATTCAATGTAGGCTAGACATAACATCATGTGATGCATAAAATGACTAATGAAATTCCACATCTTAAACACCCATGGAAAAAGGAGACAATAAGAAGAAGTTAAGGAGATTAAATAAAATATCCAATTGGTAATGGAGATGAACATGGAAGAAAGAAAACAAATTTAACAAACCAAAGAAAGACAACAAAGGTACCACAAGAGAATGGAAAACATATATGGCATGGAATTAGAGCATGCCATAAGGGATACAACTGAAAAGGACATGGAACAAGAAGTAGGGTGCAGCAGAGGGGCTACAGATGGATAGGAAAACACAAGTCTATATAATTTTGTAGAAATAAGTGAGTGCACCACAAGGGCTATGAGGAAATATTAGAATTATGTAACACTCCAAAATAATTAAACTCTCATCTTGATAAAGCAATAGAGATCCTTAATAATTTAGAAGTATTACAACATATGAAATGTCTCAAAAAATATGGGAAGAAGGTTTTAGTAGTAGAATGGATCTACCACTTCCGGCATTAAATCAAGCACCACAAATTGAACCTAAATTATCAAATATTAGATTTACATGAAATATTTGAGAAATTCTTAAGTCCCCTGGGTGAGTGCAGGATCATGATGGGCCAAACAATACCTCTAAGTGGCAATGAAAATACTAAAAAATAAACTTAGAGAAGTTCATGTGAAAATTTGAATGGATTATCTACACAATTTAAGAAATATGCAAGAACAAAATTTGTAGAGAATTGAATCTAGTTTATGGGCTACTATTTGTTTTTGAAAAATACTAAATTTATTGGTGAAAAATGAATATTTCAATGAACAACTATTAAATTTTTTAGAAAGAAATAAAAAGTGGGTGTCATTCCAGCCAACCTAAGTATGAGATATTTTTTTTAAATCCTAAAAAATAAGTAAAGGACTCATGCTTGGATGTGACATATTTTTTTGAATTTTTTTTCCAAGAAAATAATTAGTTATGAATTTTTTACTGTGACTTTTTTTAAAAACTAAAAAGTAATTTTCCAGCCAACCTAAGTCAATCAAAATAAATTGAAATTGATTTTTTTTTTAAACCTATAGCCAAAAGAGCATAGAGTATTACACATCTTTTGGATTTGAAAAAGGTGAAACAATTTGAAACTTATGGATGTTTTTCAATTAGTGTGCCCATTAGGATTTTAGACACACTCTATATAGAAAATTATTAATAATTGTTTAATAATATGATAATCAAGCATATCTTATGTTTTTAGAAAGCTAACAATTTCTTCAATAAACCCTTTTTGTTTGATCAAATTTGAATAAAAAAATTTGTCAGCACGAAGGGTGAAGTTAGAAGAAGAGGGTGAAATGTGTAAACATGTTACAGTTGAGAGAAGTCAACTATGATAGTCTAAAGCCTAAATCAAAGGAATTCCTAAGGCTGGAGAACTTTGTGTTCAGGTAATGGATATCTATTTTGTTGAGCCAGGAACGGGTATCCGTTCCTAGGAAATAGATGGCCGCTCCTAGAAAATAGATATCTATTCATGAAAGCCAAATTTTATATCTTCTTCTTCCTCTCTCTCCCTCTCTATCTCTATATCTTCCCTACCCATCTCTTTATATCTTCTTCTTCTTCTTCATCTTCTCTCTCTCTCTCTATATATATATACTATGAGCTCTCTTTCTCTATTCTTCTTTCTCTGTCAATCTCCCTCTCTCTATCTCTCCATTTTTTAATCTCTCTATGCATCTTTCTCTTTACTCCCACCACAATATGCATGTTGACTCCTCAATATATGTTAACCATGGCACAAGAACTTGGTATCTTCACTTGAGATGACACCCTATGACAACTCTTGTAACTTGTCTACTTTTTTGAAAAGCATATATCTACAATCTTAGAGTCGCCACTCAACTCTTATCACTTTCTCACAAATGTGTTTATAACTATTGCATTCCTAAAGCTTTGGCGATCCATAGATATATTATATGGAAAGTTGTTCCTTCAACTTAGTTGCTTCTTCTATGGGAACAATCTAGAGATCACAATCCTCCAATGTATCTCCTTCTTCAGGTATCACTTCTAACTCCTAATCCTTAATGAAGATCATGCCCTCTTCTTTCAACCACACACAAGTCCTTTGGTTTTGTTCAACACCTTAAGTTTCTTATTGATCCTTGAGCCTTAAAATCTAAACCCTATTAGGTCATTATTCTAAAGGGTATCATTGATCTACTCAAAACATTATTTTCAAATTTTCCACATCAACATCAAACTAGTATCTTTCCTTAATCAATCACACTTCATTCATGACATCTCACTCTCCAACTATTTAGAGTGTATTATCTAGCCACAACTCCATTATTCCATGGAACAATCAGTTGTTTCTTATAGGGAAACTATTCCTCCTCTTTACCTAATGTTGGTTGTGTCACAAAAATCCTATAAGTACAAAATATGCCATTATTCCCTTCAATCTACGTCTTCTTCTTATGGCCATTTTTTGTTACCTCTCTTGCCTTCCTACCCTTACTATTTCATCCTTTGATGGGTCTATGTCCATTGTGTGTTGACCAAAACCTCATAGATTTTCTTTTTTATTGGTTCATTACATCTTTTATCCATGTATTTCCCATGCTATAGTATTTTATCCTTTCAAGTGTCATCATAGACTATGTCAATATCCTCTAATCTAGAATTTCTAGTCCATCTACACCTTGGTGAAATTCCTCTTCTTTCCTACACTTGGCCTCTTCCAACCAAGCAACTCTACTAGTCTCACATACCCATACCAAGTATCTTGATGCAATCCTTGATATGTATATTGTATGTATGATATTCCCTATGATCGCTATCAGTTGTTTTTAATTCCCAACCTGATCTCAAAAGGGCAATCTAAAGAAGAGCCAATTCTAATGATTGATTTGCCTTGAGGGATTGGTCAACAAAGAGGAAAAGATAGGTTTCACTTTTCCTCTGCACTTTAGGCTCTGCAAACCCTAGAAGGGTAGTCCTTTACATTATTTATTCAATATATTTTGCTTTTTTATCTCAAATACTATCCCTAGTAGATATGTTCTCTCTAAAATGCCTAAAGAATTATTGATATACTAGAGTAATGGGCTAGATTCTCAGGATTTAACACAATTCTCTTGTAAGAGAACATAAGAATAATATCATATTCATAACTTAAGATAGAAATGGAAATTCATTTTGATTTTCAATATAGATGACTAAGGAGTTGTACCAGACAAAGGTTCTAAGAGATCGGTGCCTAAATCCTGCGCTACAAAGTCAAAGATAGATATAAATGAAACCTAATATGGCAATATCTTTCCTAGCTCATGTAAACATTATAATAATGCATTACACTATCACACTTTAATTAGTTCAAAACTAGCTCTACTTAGGAATCCCTACAAACATTCATAACATTCAATATTCTTTTAAAGTATTAAATTCACTCCTTGAGTAAAAGACATAAGAACATTTATACACATGAAAGATTGTGAAGATGAATAAAATGAACCTTGATCAGTTTCTATTCATAAATGAAATGAAGAATACAATGTAGGAGATAATACAATCTTGAACTTTGACAATAAATTTAAGCTATGAATTGGTATTGTCATACAAAATTTGCAAGTACATCAAATTCTATTCGATCAAATAACACCTAAACTAAGAAAAACTAACTCTATTACTATGTGTACTATGATACAAAAATTCTCCAAGATCTTATGTCAAAGGCCCTAAATTCCCTTTTATAAAAACAAGGGAGTAAAACAAACTTCAGGTCTTACAACAAGTGTCACATTTTCATTTGACAATCCCATAACAAGAAAAGACAACACAAGAGAACCATACCCAACCAACTAAGCATGCCTCTTCAACAAATCATTTCCTCCAACAGGAAATAATAACTATCTTTGTCTTATATGCTTTCTCATTCTCGACATGGAGGCAAGTAATGATGCTAACTGATGGTAGTTTGTTATATGCCTCTTTAGCTCAACCACCCTTCAGATCTAGATACTTGTTCATAAAACAAGAATCCTCTGCTTCACCTCTCCAACCATTCATGAAGACATAAGAATACCTGCCAGGAGTAAAAGAACAAGGAACCCCCAAAGGCAAGCATCCCCACCATTGTGCCATGCTCCAAGCACAGGGATGTGACTCCTCATCTTTTGAGAGGATGTTTCTATTGATCCATTTTACTCTGCGTGAGTCAAATAGTTCACCTTGAAAATCCCCTTGAAGTCCCTTGGAATATAGCCTTGCAGGCCCTAAATCCTTCAAATCCCAGTGCTCTACCTTGCAAAAATCCCTAAAAATCCATCTAGAGAACCCTTGCAAAAAACACAGAAAAACCCATAAATCTTTAGCCTTCAAAGTGTGCCTTTGTAGAGTTTTCCATCTTCATACTTGGTTATTTTGGTATGGATATTTGATGTTCAGATATTTGGACCTCAGTTAATATCTAGATATTATTTTAATATCTGGACCTTAGATAAGTTCCAGATTCTTGTCAATATCTAGATCTTAGTTAATATCTGGATATTATCTTAATATCCAGACCTTAACTAAGATCCTGATATTTCCTGAATGTTTAGATTTTAGTCGATGTCCAAATCTTTCTCAACATCTAGATATCTCCTAATGTCTGGATCTTTGTTGAATGTCTGGATCCTTGGCGAATGTCCTAATGATGTCATTTGGTCCCCTCCCCAAAGAAGTGTATATGATGATGACATTATCAAGACATTCCGCCATTGGCGTATTATCCTTCAAAGCTTACGTCCTAATGACGTCATCCAGATCCCCTCTCTAACGAAGTTCTCTATGCTAATGACATCATTAGGACATTTTGGCATGGATATTTGACAAGTCCTAATATCTTGACCCTCCCAATATGTAGTGATGACATCAAGATATGGACATTAACTCCGCGAGCATGGACATAAAGAAGCATCCAAATATTAAGCTAAAATCAGGATATTAAGTTAACATCCAGACATCAGGTATTCATGCAAATGACGGCCCGAATAAGCACTGAGGCAAATTTGATGGGTGCATCCAGATATCAAGATTTTGAGGCTTAAGTGTTCAGTCAGGCTATATCATCCAGACATTCACAAATGTACAGACCTTGAGGATATTATAGATGTCCATATGCCCATTGACCGCAACTTTGACTACAAATATCTTCTTCATTTTGAGGAATTTCCACATAATCCAAAAGGCAAAATTGCTTAGATTTTCATCCTCTTTCATTTGGCAGGCTTTTCAAGGAAAATCCAGACTTTGAAATTTTGATCCAAAATACATGATCTGGATATGGATATGCATATCTGGAATTAGGATAAGCTATCAATTGGGTAGGTGTACTCAGTATTCAATTCTACAGTCAGAGCCAAAGGAGGTTGGATGGAATAGTGTAGCTCTTCAATGTTGAAGTACAATTGTAGCTACATTTTAGATTTTTAGGTGCATGGCAAGACTCTTTTGCATTCCCTCTTGAATGCATCTGTCAGTCTTGCGTGCAAATATCCATTTACAGAGGTCACAGTCTGCCAGAGGTATGGGTTCTGTTCTAGTTGTAAAAGGTTTCTGATAGGTGAATTGAATGGAATATGGGCTGTCCTAGGTCCCCATGACCAGTTTCAACATTGATTGTAGAGAGGAGGATCATTATAAATTCTATGGTCTTATAATCTTAGGGGGAGATTTTTTTTGGGCTATTATGCTGCCAATTTTTTTGTAGTCAGACCTTGTAATGCAATTGCAAGAATCACTAGAATTTGATACATTGTGCCTACATTGATGTCTTCTAGTTTGATTCAACAATGAATGTAATTGGTTACTTTGTGTCTACTCTTACTACAATTTGTTCTTCTCTATAATGGTCATTTGACCCTCATGATCAACACACTTCTAATATTTTGCCTCTCTTATGTTCTGTCTCTGTGTTTTATCTAAAATTATAATCTATCTTGTGAGTGAAATGACTCCTTCATAGGTTAGAGTTTTCTATCTCAGAACCTCTATCATGATTGCAAGTCTGTGTAAGTCCTTTAGAGATGGGATCATTGTTGTGTTGATTCAGATCAGCTACTACATATTAAATCCGGTTCATCACCTTTTCCCTTTCTATTTCCTTCTATCCCTTTTACCTTGCATGCATTAGAACTAGGTTTAGTTAATTTCTCTAAGCTTTAGGCTTAGAATGAGGAACCAACCTTCTCTAGAGGTTTGATCTCATATTGCAAGGTCCCACACCTTGAGATCATTCCCATTATGTGATTAGTACACTTGGACTCTCTCCAAGCTGGGTCTAATTCTATGTGATAACAGTTTCTGGCATGCCTGGTGGGACTCTCTGCTCTGAGGGAGAGCTGGACTAATAATTTAGTACCATTCATGGTTCATTTATTGCTGTGAAAGCATTCAATAGACACCTGGCGACTCTGCTGATCTAGTTCCTACACAATCATTCAACATTTCATACCTAGAGTGTAGATGAGGTCTTCTTCTAGAGGTAATTTCCAATTCACAGAACTCTCTTTTGCTGATAGAAGAAGAAGAAATAGACTATCTAGGTCCCCTGTGAGGGCAAGTAGAAGTAATAACTCATCCCACTCAAGAGTTTTTTCGACTCCCCCCTCAAGTCAATTTTCAAGTTAGGTCCCAATATTTAGGAAGAACCCTAGGCATACCTATAATCAACTTGAACATCCCTAATATGGCTAGAAATCTTCCATTTGTTCCATTCCATGGGAACAGTCCTCTAGACCTAGCATAATATGATGACATCCCTACTTCAACCTTAAATGCTATTCCATTTTTCACCAGTGAGAACTCTACTACCCCTACTAAATACATTCCAGACTTTGCCAGTGTCTGTTCAATCCCCTATGTCACTACTGACAACGTGGCTATAAGACTCATGGCCTCTTCTTTCAAGGGAAAAGCCTTGTAGTAGTATAGAGGCCTCCAAGCAAATTCCATCCACACTTGGGATGAATTGGGCACTAAATTGTGCCAACAGTTTGAAGATAGGAGTGACCACTTGACACTAATGGAGCAACTAGCTATGATCAAGAGATCCCCCCATGAATATATGGTGGACTTCAACTACCAATTTTAGAAAACATGGGATAGAATTCCCTTGTTAGTGAAACCCTCTCCAAACACAACATTCATCTATTACTTAAGGTCTTTGAATCTAGATATTGCTGTCATGATTTAGCCCATGGGTGGGACAATATTACCTGATGCCTATGACACAACAATAAGAGTAGAAAAATACATAATTTAGATAAGAAAGATTGATCCAAGGCTTCCAATGCCTCTATTTCTAGAGGCCCCTATTATACAACCTTTCGTGGCACCAATTCCTATTGTCTCTTTTGTTTCTCCTCTAATCACACCTTCAATTGAACCACTAGAAGATAAAGATGCCAAGATAAGGATGTTGGCTAATTAATTGGCACTGGAAAGGAGATAGAATGCACAATCAAATAGGCCTTATCAACCCTCCAACCAGACATATCAACCCTTCAATTAGGGCTATCAACAAAACATGTCGCCATACCAAGATAACATGCAAATGCAAGGATAGTCTAGTTATACCAGACTTTCAAACACTGTTAACCCTAATGCAACAAGCACCCCTAGACCCCTTGTGCCAATTCAAAACAACCTAGCCCAAGATAGTGACTGGTGTTATCCTTGTAATCAACCACAACCAAAACTTGTCCCAGAGTGGACAGTTTAGTCATTCTTTGATAGTGTAAGATCAACCCACAATTTCAGAGCATCAAGTTAGCAACAATTAGGGAATGGTTGGAGGTCAAAAACAAATGCAACATAATGCTACCTTGATGAAATGGACCCCTAATGACTATTGGGGTGTCAATCAAGGCGCTATCCCCATAGCATTCAATACGAGAGCAAAGAGAAGATCTACTGAAGATACTTCAGTGCCAGCAGTTTCCCATACTCCCATACCTAATGTGTGTCCAAACATTATAGAAAAGGAGAAAGTTCCTAAAGTTCCTTCAAAGAAAACCGATCATACTATTTTAAAGATAGATTCAATGCCAACAGAGTGTATCCCCAATCCAATCAGCAGCCAAAAGGTGACTAACCTTCCACTAAAGCATCTCAAAAGGGAAGTGAAATACTATTTAGCATAGTGAATCAGATGAAGAAGACAAATCTGAGTGTCACTATGTGGGATGCATGTTGATCCTAGCTCAAAGGAATCTTCTCCAAGAGGCCCTAATAGAGTTTAATTAGCCTAATGTGGAGTTGATAAAAGAAAGGATAACTGCTTCAACAAACCTATGCCAGCCAAAGGAGGAAGCAACTACAAGAAAAACTAGTAACCCCCCTCCATTTTATGTCTCTCTAATCATAGGTGATAAATTGTTGCACAATTATATGATAGACTCTGGGGCAGGCACCTCTTTCATGCCTAAAAATATTGCTGATAGGTTGGGTATTAAGTATGAGCCTGTGAATAAGGGTGTAGTGCAATTAGATGGTACTGCTGTGAAGATAGTAGGAGTTATCAAAGGTTTGGAACTCACTTTGCATGCATGCCTTGGCTTCTCTTATTTACAAGATATCTCAGTCTTTGACCTCCCTGCATACTTTGGCATATGCTTGTCTAGGGATTTCACTATTAAAATAGGTGGGTGTTTATCTTCTGATTGGTCCCACATGTTGTTTAGGACTAGATATGGCACCAAAGTGACTATTAGGGCTGAGCCTATTGCAAATGACCATATAGAACCCTACTCTCCTGATCCAGCCAACATGAATTGCACAATCCATGAATTAGAGGAAGAGGATAATAGCATTAGGCATGAGGTTGCAACACCTATGGAGGAGATCCCTAATATACTACTTGACGAGTGGGCTAATTGTTTTCAATTTGATACTCTTGATCGCATAGAGGAAACAGGGTTGGGTACTTATTGTATCCATGAGGAGGTTGCCACTATCCCCAATCTTGAAAAAGAAAAGCTAGACCCAAGTGGGATGTGGCAGATGTACTTTGATGGCTCCAGAAGAAAAAATGGAGTAGGAGCTGGGGTTGTATTGATTTCATGCCAAAATAAAACTTATTTATCTTCATTTAGATTGGAGTTTAGCTATACTAACAGTTGAAAGTATGTGCCTAATCGGTGTTGTCATTGATGTCAACATATCAGTGTTGTCATTGGTGTCAACTATGCTCTTGTTTTGATGCTTGTTAGATGCTTTCTACTTGCCTATATAATGTTGGAGATAATGAGTAAGCGATCTTGAGATTGAGTTTCCAAGTGCTTTTGAGAAAATTTGCTTCTTCGGTAGAAACAGTGTATAGAAGAGTATCTTTGATTACAATAGAACAATTCAGTAGATTGCTCCATATTTCTTGTAGAATAAATATCCTTGTATGTGGATTGGAAGTTATTTAGATGCATGTCTAAAGATGCTATGTTTCAATTTTGAGCCTCCAGTATGAAGATTTGAGTGAGTTATATTCACCAAAGTGAAAACTATTTTTTTTGTATACTTGGTGGTGACAGGGAGAATGTCTTATGCTCCACATTCCTGCACATTTAAGTATTTTAGTCTATAGTTTTGAAATCAAGTTTGTAGTGATGTTTTATGCCTTCAAATCCAATGGTTCATGATCTAGTAGTCCGCAAGTGATCGTTTCTTTATGACAATGGATGACAGTTATGTTCAAGTGCTTTGGATTGAAGAATCTTCTTGACAAAGTTATTAGAGGTTGTGTGGATGTTCTTGGTGATTACAATGTGCTTGTGGATGTCTCTTGATCATGTTTCTACCTTTGGATTGGTCCACAAAGAGAAATTTGGAATGTGGATGAAGACCATTCTTAGAAGACTTAGTGTTAACACTAGTCTTGGCCGACTTGGTTATTTTCACTACTTGCGGAGATACATCAAAGATTGTGGAAGTGTGTCGTGGTGTGGAAGATTTCATTTGAGTCCCAGCTAAGGCATAACATGATCCGCATACATCTTTACCTTATCAATTTTGTTTAGGTACAGACCTATTTCTATGTATGTTTGTAATTCTGACCTTGGAGATTGTTTCAATGGTTGATGAATGTAATTCCAACCTTGATGTACATTCCAAGGTTGATGAATTGTATAAAAACATTTTATGTAGTTGCGAAAAAGAAGTCTGTGTGTGAAAATGCGAAGATAAGTGCAAAAGTGTAAGAAGAGCAGAGTAGAGGAGTTATATTGTGCTTCAATGGAACTAAACCCAGGCATGAAGTAGATGCTAACAAATCAGTTCACCAACTCTTGGCAGTGAGTTGATCTTGGTAGTGAGCGTCAACATTTGCAGTGAGCATATTGGCTTGTGAGGCCTAAGGTAGTGAGCCTCTATATTTTGGTATTGATATAACATATATATTTATGTGGGCTAACACCCACCGTGGTTTTTCCCTTATAGGGTTTTCCACGTAAAAATCTAGTGTCTAATGTGTTGAATGTGTTATTGTGTTGAGCTTCTTGTTTCATGCTTTCATGGTTAAATCTTAATAACAATGATTGAATATTTGATTTGATGATAAGTGGTTAAAGTTTTTGTGACAACTGATTCACCCCCCTCTTAGGTTTCTGGTGTATTTCAATAATTGGTATCAGAGTAGGTTCCTCGGAAGAAAGCCTAACCACTTGAGGAAGATCCAAGATGTCTTATAGGAAGGAAGCTCCACAGTTTGATAGAACGAATTATGCTCTCTAGAAGGTACAAATGAAAAGTCATCTCCTTTGTCTTGGTTGTAAAGTGCGAAAAGTGACAGAGACAAAGTATACCTTGCCTCAAAATGGTTTGCAAACTGAAGATGAAATCAAAGAATATGAGTTAAATATAAAAGCTAGAGATGTTTTGTTAAGTGCCTTATCTAACACTGAGTTGATAAAAGTCATGGATCTAGAATTTGCTCATGAAGTCTGGGAAAAGTTGGAAAAACTATATGAAGGAGATGATTCTATAAAGAATGCCAAACTACAGGGCCTAAAAGAAAAATATGAGGGTTTAAAAATGAATGAAGATGAAAACATAACTGCCTTCATGCAAAAGGTTGATGAAATTGTCAATGGAATAAAAGGTATGGGAGGAACTATTGATGAGAAGGAAGTTGTGATGAAAATTCTTAGGTCACTACCTAAGGCCTACAGTCACAAAGTAGCTACAATTAAAGAAATAATAATAGTGCAAGATGTCACTAAGGATCAGTTGCTTGGAAAGATTACATCCTTTGAGATGAGAGAGTTTGGTGATGTCCTACCAAAGGTTGAAACTACTTTCAAAGCTAGTACTTTAGAGAAGATATCCAGAGCAGAAAAGTACAAGGTGGAACTTGATGATGAGCTTGATGAAATTAAAGCCAACTCTGTTGACAGATTCCAAAGAGGTTCTGGTAAGTTCAAAGGCAAATTACCTTTCAAATATTTTACATGTGGTAAGGTTGGTCACTATGCTTCTAGATGTCCTGAGAGAATTGAAAGAAATACAAAAAGATTTTAGAGCAGACCTAAGGTTCCAAAGAAATGTTACTATGTTAGAGATCTTGATGATGAAGGTGTGACAGATGATGAATCTGATGATGCTAGTACTAGTGCAAATGAATGCTTGTTTATTGCAATTAAAGAAGAACTTGTGTCTACTAATCCTGCTAGCTATGTGAAGGAAGAAAAACCAGTGGAAGAAAGTGCCTTGGCTATTCAGGTTGAGAAAGATAAGGATGAATGGATTATTGACAATGGATGTTCACATCACATGACCAGTGACAAAAGTAAGTTTGTAAGTTTGGAAAAGTATGATGGAGGATTGGTTAGGTTTGGAGATAATACAACTAGTAAGATTTGTGGAAAATGATCTATTTCTTTTGATGGAAAGCACAACATTGAAAATGTCCTATATGTGAAGGGTTTAAAGCATAATCTTCTAAGTGTTGGTCAGATGTGTGACATGATCTGAGATTCAAAGATAATGGATGCAAGATCATGGAAATCTCTAGAATTGTGATTGCTATTGGTAAGAAGACTAGAGGTAAAATTTACCAATTAAGAGGAACTAATGATTATTGTTTAGTGGCTCAAACAAATGAGAGTTGGTTGTGGCATAGAAGGATGTGTCATATCAATTTTGACAATTTGGTGAAGATAAGTTTCGCACATACTGTAAGAGATCTACCTAAACTTGTGAAGCCTGCTAACACCATTTGCAAGGAGTGCCAATTTGGAAAAAAAACTAGAACAAGTTTCAAAAGTAAAGAACAATTTTTTGCTGGAATGTTGGAACTAGTACTTATAGATATGTGTGGTCCCACAAGAACAAGTTTCAAAATTAAAGAACAATTTTCTGCTCAAATGTTGGAACTAGTACTTACAGATATGTGTGGTCCCACAGGAACAAGAAGTCTCCACGGTGACAGGTATTTTATGTTTCTTATTGATGACTACTCTAGAATGACTTGGGTCATTATCTGAAAGAAAAAATTGAAGCCCTAGACAAGTTCAAAGTCTTCAAGGCATTAGTTGAGAAGGAGTTAGAAGTGAGGATCAAATGCTTGAGGTCTGATAGAGGAGGTGAGTTCACATCAAATGAATTCAATCTTTTTTGTGAAGAACAAGGGATAAAGAGATAGTTGTCTAAACCTAGGACTCCTCAGTAGAATGGAGTTGTTGAAAGAAAGAATAGGACAGTTCAAGAAGTTGCCAAGACTATGTTAAAGGAAGCTAGCCTACTGGAAGTATACTAGAGAGAAGCCATACATACTACTGTGTATATCCTAAATAGAGTTCAAGTCAAAGGTAACACCTCTAAAACTCCTTTTGAATTATGGTATGGAAGAGTTCCTACAGTGAAGTATTTCAAAGTTTTTGGTAGAAAATATTATATCAGAAGAAATGAAGAACTAGGTAAGTTTGATGCTAGATGTAATGAAAGAATCTTTTTTGGTTACTCTACCAAGAGTAAGGCCTACCAGTGCTACAATAAGAGACTGAAAAAGATTTTTGAGTGTACTAATGTGAAGGTGGATGAAGGCAGGGAAAGAATATCAGATCTGAGTTGCTATGAACTAGATGAACCTATGACTATAGTGAATGATGAAAAAGTTGAGCAAGAAGGTAGTTAGGATGAAGAAGAGGCTCCAGAAAGTGTTGTTAAGACTCCTAGGTATGTAAGGATAAATCATTTTGAAAATCAGATAATAGGTGACAAAAACAAAGGGGTTTTGACAAGGAAAAGAGCTACAGAAGAACAAGTGAATTACTATTTTCTTTTAAAGGTTGAACCAAAAATTGTGAATGAAGCTTGCAATGATGAAAATTGGGTAAAAGCCATGGAAGAAGAACTGATGCAGATAGAGAAGAATCAAACTTGGGAATTGGTTCCTAGACCTGTTGATAAGAATGTGATTGGCACCAAATGGGTTTTCAGAAACAAGATGAATGAGAATGGAGAAGTAGTAAGGAACAAAGCAAGATTGGTATGCAAAGGATACTCTCAAGTTGAAGGGATAGATTTTGAGGAGACCTATGCTCTTGTAGCAAGAATTGAAGCAATTAGAATGTTTTTAGCTTTTGCAACATTCAAAAATTTCAAGGTGTATTAGATGGATGTTAAGTCAACATTCTTGAATGGTGAGTTGGAAGAAGAGGTCTACATTGAGCAACCAAAAGGGTTTCAATTATCACAAGGTGATATGGTGTGAAAATTGAAGAAGGCCTTGTATGGAATGAAGCAAGCCCCCAGAGCTTGGTATGCAAGACTAGATAAGTATTTGTTGCAATTATGGTTCAGTAAGGACACTGTAGATAGTAATCTCTATTTCAAAATCAATGATAATCAAATCCTGATTATTGTAGTCTTTGTTGATGACATTGTATTTGGAGGTAATGAAGGTATGTGCATGAAATTTGTTGGGGAAATGCAAAAAGAGTTTGAGACATGTCTATGTTTGGTGAAATGAATTTCTTTCTAGGTCTACAAATTACTCAATCAGATAAAGGAATCTTCATTTCTCATTCTAAGTATGTGAAAGAGTTGTTGAAGAAATTTGGGATAGAGGACTGTAAACCGGTATGTACTCCCATGGTGACTAGCTACAAGTTGAGTAAAACTAATGAATCACCTAAGGTTGATCAGAAAAGGTATAGATCTATGATTGGAGGATTGCTTTATCTAACACAAACCAAACCTGACATATTGCATGCAGTTTGTCTTGTGGTAAGATTTCAAGCAGATCCAAGAGATCCACATGTGATGGCAGTTAAGAGAATCTTGAGGTATTTAAAAGGCACACTAGATCATGGATTATGGTATCCAATAGATAATTATTTCACTCTTAGTGCTTATACGGATGTAGATTGGGCAGAAGATGTTGATGACAGGAAAAGTACAAGTGGAGGTGCTTTCTTTTTGGACAATAGATTGGTTTCATGGTTGAGCAAGAAGCAAGATTCAATTTCCTTATCGACTGTAGAAGCAGAGTATATTGTAGCAACATGTTGTTGCACACAAGTGTTATGGATGAAGCAGACATTGAAGGACATAAGAGTTGTGTATGCATATCCAATTGCAATCTTTTGTGACAATACAAGTTCTATAAACATTTCAAAGAATCTAGTGATGCACTCAAGAATAAAGCATATATCAATAAGTTAGCACTTTTTGAGAGAGAAGGTGATAGAGAATAAAGTTAAGATGGAATATGTGTTTGCAAAGGGTCAGATTACAGATATTTTCACTAAACCTATACCTAAGGATGCTTTTGAGTATCTCAGATAAAAGTTAGGGGTACCCCTCCTATTCTAAACTAATATGCATAGGAATGCATCAATCTAGTGGTGCTTAGATCTTCATTCATTGATCTAGATTGATGTTTTGAGGGCTACCTCTCAGGGGGAGTAGGTAGATGTTACTGGTATGTGTTCCTGATATAGAAAGTATTGATAGCAATGAAAGTTTAGATGAATCAGAGCAATAGAGTGAAAGTATATGCCCTTTATCATTGGTGTCAAAGGGGGAGAGAAATCATGTGATAAAATTAGAGAAGAAAGAGTGCAGATGTGTAAAGAGAAAGGGGGAGAATCTTGTCTTGATGGTCTTTATAGTTTTTCACATCATATGTTGCCATCAATGACAAAGGGGGAGATTGTTGCAAGTATGTGCCTAACCGGTGTTGTCATTAATGTCAACATATTAGTGTTGTCATTGGTGTCAACTGTGCTCTTGTTTTGATGCTTGTTAGATGCTTTGTAATTTCCTACGTAATGTTGGAGATAATGAGTAAGTGATCCTGAGATTGATTTTCCAAGTGCTTTTGAGAAAATTTGCTTCTCTGATAGAAACAGTGTATATAAGTGTATCTTTGATTATAGTAGAATAGTTTAGTAGATTGCTCCGCATTTCTTATAGAATGAATATCCTTGTCTACAGATTGGAAGTTATTTAGATGCATGTCTAAAGATGCTATGTTTCAAGTTTGAGCCTTCGGTATGAAGATTTGAGTGAGTTATGTTCACCAAAGTGAAAACTGCTTTTTATGTATATTTGGTGGTGACAGGGAGAATGTATTATGCTCTGCATTCCTCTACATTTAAGTATTTTAGTCTACTATTCTGGAATCAAGTTTGTAGTGATGTTATATTCTTCAAATCCAATGGTTCGTGATATGGTGGTCCACAAGTGATCTTTTCTTTATGACAGTGGATGACAGTTATGTTCAAGTGCTCTAGATTGAAGAATCTTCTTGGCAAAGTGATTAGAGGTTGTGTGGATGTTCTTGGTGATTACAATGTGCTTGTGGATGTCTTCTAATTGTGTTCCTACCTTTGGATTGGTCCACAAAGAGAAATTTGGATCGTGGATGAAGATTGTTCTTAGAAGACTTAGTGTTAACACCAGTCTTGGCTGACTTGGTTGTTTTCACTACTTGCAGAGATACATCAAAGATTGTGGAAGCATGTCATGGTGTGGAAGATTGCATTTGAGTCCCAGCTAAGGCATAACATGATCTGCATACATCTTTACCTTATCAATTTTGTTTAGGTACAGACCTATTTCTATGTATGTTTGTAATTCTGACCTTGGAGATTGTTTCAATGGTTGATGAATGTAATGCCGACCTTGATGTACATTCCAAGGTTGATGAACTATATAAAAACATGTAATGTAGTTGCGAAAAAGAAGTCCATGTGTGAAAATGTGAAGATAAGTGTGAAGGTGTAAGAAGAGTAGAACAGAGGATTTATACTATACTTCAATGAAACTGAACCCAGGCATGAAGGAGATGGTAACAAATCTGTTCACCAACTCTTGGTAGTGAGCCACCCCTTGGCAGTGAGCTGATCTTGGTAGTGAGCATCAACATTTGTAGTGAGGATATTGGGAAGTAAGCCCTAAGGTAGTGAGCCTCTATTTTTCAGTATTGATATAATATATATATTTTTGTGGGCTAACACCCACCATGGTTTTTCCCTTATAGGGTTTTCCACATAAAAATCTGGTGTCTAATGTGTTGAATGTGTTATTGTGTGGAGCTTCTTGTTTTGTGCTTTCATGGTTAAATCTTAATAACAGTGATTAAATATTTGATGTGATGATAAGTGGTTAAAGTTTTTGTGACAAATGATTCATCCCCCTCTCAGTTGTTTGGTCTATTTCAACACTAACAATGTAGCTGAGTATAAAGCCTTGATTCAAGGCATGTAGCTGGCACAAAAAAGAGGAATAAAAATTCTACAAGTATTTGGTGACAATGAATTGGTTGTCCACCAATTTAGAAAACTAAGTGCTTCAAAGAATGACTTGTTGAAGTCATATAAGCACGGGGTCTGGGACCTAATTGAAGACTTTGATGCCTTCAACATTCAGGCAGTTCCCATGTAGAAAAACGAAGATGATGATAGGTTAGCTACAATTGGTGCCTAGTTTGACATTCCTCATAATGTCAAACAAGTTTCAGATCATCATGTAAAGGTTATTGTTAGGCCTACTGTGCTTGACAATGTGATAAGCTGGCAAGTATTTGAAAGTGACCGATAAATCATGAACTTTTTGCAAGATGAGGTAGAGTTTGCTGCTAAAAATTAGTCAGTATTGTAAGAGCAATATGGTGACCAGGTGATCCAGTTGAAGACCAACAAGTTGCCCAGAGGGCTAATCACCTTGGAAAGCATATTTACTATTGATGATCAACCAAAGATGGAGAAAATGAACATGATAGTAAGAAAAGAGGATTATGAAGAGGTAGAAATTGCACAAGGCAGATGGTGCAGGAGCACCTACCTGACAGCTGGCCTCCATGAGGCAGTTAGTTTGTTATAGGTCTGGTTAATGTTTCCAAGAAGGTCTTATAAGACCAATGCATGTAATAAGGTCATGTTGACCATACTTTACTATTTTTAGCTAGGTTGTTAGGACAGCTGTTATGCTGTATGTCCGGTTGGATCCTCCCAGCCACTTGGAAGCTCCCAGCTGCTAGGAATTGAGTGGTAGTACTCGCAGGAAATCCTATTTATGCATGAGGATTGGTTGGTTTTAGATCATCGATCAGACTTTGCAGGGAGTGAGAGAGAGAGAGACAGAATATTGTATTTGCATCTTTTGAAATCAATAAAGAGATCCTGTTTGTGTCCATTCTCTGTTTTGAATTCCATTGTTTAATCGTGTGGCTGTTCTGGTGGTTTCATGGATTCACTGATTCATTCCACCGGTTGATTCGTCGAATCGGTGGAATGGCTATGTATAGTAGTTTAGGATTTAGTTTGCATTTTCTGTTTGTTCATGTGCATGTTTGCAGGATCGCAATCAAGAGGTGTTGAGAACCCTAGCATGGGTATGTGCTAGGTCGTGCTGATAGTTTGAGTCTGGAAGATCGCCCTGAAAGTAGATCGGGTCACCTTAGGAGGTTCGGCGGATTGAAAATTCGCTAAGGTTGGAAAATCCATCGCAACGGCATCATCAGGATATTTCTGTGTATATCCTGCGGTTACTTCGGGCATCATCCGAGTAGATGGAGGTGAACATGATGCAGTAGTTGCATAAGGTGAATGTGCATTGGGGTGATCATCATCAGGTGTTGTTGAGGAGGAGCGTATCGGCATAAGGTAGAAGATCGGGTTGATAAAACCATCGCGGGCCGATAATGTTAAGTTTGGCCGACAGCAAGATATTGAAGGAACTGCATGTGACATCATCGTCATCAGGATAATTGTGATCAGGATATCGGGGCAGCAAGATATTGAAGGAACTGCATGTGACGTCATCGTCATCAGGATAATCGTCATCAGGATATCGGGGTGACGTAAGCATCGAAGGAAAGGTGCGTGAAGTGTCGTCATCAGGATATATGGAGGGAGCCGGATATTTTATATCCTACTGATGAACATGATGTTGAACATCATGATGCTGCAGATAGAGGTTGGCGGTAAGATGAACAGTGAACATCAGGAGGATGTTTGCACTTGCCGAATATGATGATGCTGCCGATAGCCGAATATGATGATGCTGCTGACAGGCGAAAGGTCGAAGGTTTGTCTGCAGGAGGATATCGGTCGGCAGAGAAAATATGATGATGCTGACAATGTTAACAGAAAATATGATGATGATGATGGGTTGTAGACATACATGCTGTATCCAATGAGGGTCAAGAAGACACTGGTAAAGGACAGGGACAGTCTGATTTCAGAGGTGGATGGAAAGGTAATAGAGGCAGATTTGGAAGTGGTAGAGGTTCTACTACATTTTCAGGAAAGTGTTACACCTGTGGTGAGTTTGGTCATTCATTTTTCAAATGTCCAGAAAGCAAAGGTTCATCATCCAGAAATGATAGAACGAATGACAAGAGAGTACAACTTGTGCAAGAAGAGAAAGTAGAGCAAAGTGTGCAAAGTTTAAACACTTATCAAGATAGAGTTCCTGACAATTATGGATATCCTGAGGAGGGAGAAGCATTGATGCTAAGGAGAACTAGTTTGCAGACATCAAAGGATATGATGCAAAGAAGAGCTCTTTTCAAGACCACATGCAAGAGCAAAGGTAAAGTATGTAAGGTTGTCATTGATACTGGTTCAACAGACAACATGGTCTCTCAGGAAATGGTGGATAAACTAAATTTGGAAAGGATTCCACATCAACACCCTTACAAGGCATCTTGGGTGAGTGATAGTCAATCACTTTTTGTCTATGAACATGCATATGTGGATTTTCAGATTGGAGCATATCATGATAGAGTTTTGTGTGACATTTTGCCCATGGAATGTTGTCACCTACTGTTGGGTAGGCCATGGCAATTTGATAGGAGGGTACTGTATGATGGGTATGCTAATACCTACACCATCAAGAAAGATGGGAAAACTATTATGTTGATGCCATTACAGGAAGCAGCTGTAGTACAGAAGGCAGCAAAAATCATTTTAGTGGGAAAGAAGGAATTTGTGCAGAAGCCTATAGGAGCAGGCATACAGGCAGTTGAGGACATTGCAGGGAAAGGAGTTGTTAAGGACAATAGTTTGAAGACAGTTTCAATTTTGACTGATAGAGGTCAGCAGCAGGTTCAGAAACAGGTTTACAAACAACCACCAGTTGAGAGGGGTGACAAGGATGTTGTCATAGTTGGGACTATTGTTTGTCCTATAAAAGTTGAAAGGAAGATAGGATTGAACATTTCAGAAGTTCAAGAGGTAGGTATTCAGACAGAGGTTCTGGTAAGACAACCTGACAAACCCAAGGTATGTGAGAGAAGGGCCTACATTGACAGGCATGAGGATTTACTTGCAAGAAAGCAAGTTACAGTTCAGAAGTCTTGGAGCAGCCGAGAGCCAGCAGAGGATAAAGCTGGAACAGGTCAAGACATTGCAAAGGCAAAGTGTAAAGGTGGAGGACTTCCACAACCTAACTCATGGGACATGAGTTCTTTTCTGTTGGGGAGTATGGTGCAGGAGCACCTACCTGACAGCTGGCCTCCATGAGGCAGTTAGTTTGTTATAGGTTTGGTTAATGTTTCCAAGAAGGTCTTATAAGACCAATGCATGTAATAAGGTCATGTTGACCATACTTTACTATTTTTAGCTAGGTTGTTAGGACAGCTGTTATGCTGTATGTCTAGTTGGATCCTCCCAGCCGCTTGGAAGCTCCCAGCCGCTGGGAATCGAGTGGTAGTACTCGCAGGAAATCCTATTTATGCATGAGGATCGGTTGGTTTTAGATCATCGATCAGACTTTGCAGGGAGTGAGAGAGAGAGAGACAGAATATTGTATTTGCATCTTTTGAAATCAATAAAGAGATCCTGTTTGTGTCCATTCTCTGTTTTGAATTCCATTGTTTAATCGTGTGGCTGTTCTGGTGGTTTCATGGATTCGCTGATCCATTCCACCGGTTGATTCGTCGAATTGGTGGAATGGCTATGTACAGTAGTTTAGGATTTAGTTTGCATTTTCTGTTTGTTCATGTGCATGTTTGCAGGATCGCAATCAAGAGGTGTTGAGAACCCTAGCATGGGTATGTGCTAGGTCGTGCTGATAGTTCGAGTCTGGAAGATCGCCCTGAAAGTAGATCGGGTCACCTCAGGAGGTTCGGCGGATTGAAAATTCGCTAAGGTTGGAAAATCCATCGCAACGGCATCATCAGGATATTTCTGTGTATATCCTGCGGTTACTTCGGGCATCATTCGAGTAGATGGAGGTGAACATGATGCAGTAGTTGCATAAGGTGAATGTGCATTGGGGTGATCATCATTAGGTGTTGCCGAGGAGGAGCGTATCAGCATAAGGTAGAAGATCGGGTTGATAAAACCATCGCGGGCCGATAATGTTAAGTTTGGCCGACAGCAGGATATTGAAGGAACTGCATGTGACGTCATCGTCATCAGGATAATCGTCATCAGGATATCGGGGCAGCAGGATATTGAAGGAACTGCATGTGACGTCATTGTCATCAGGATAATCGTCATCAGGATATCGGGGCAGCAGGATATTGAAGGAACTGCATGTGATGTCATCGTCATTAGGATAATCGTCATCAGGATATCGGGGTGACGTAAGCATCGAAGGAAAGGTGCGTGAAGTGTCGTCATCAGGATATATGGAGGGAGCCGGATATTTTATATCCTGCTGATGAACATGATGTTGAACATCATGATGCTGCAGATAGAGGTTGGCGGTAAGATGAATAGTGAACATCAGGAGGATGTTTGCGCTTGCCGAATATGATGATGCTGCTGACAGGCGAAAGGTAGAAGGTTTGTCTGCAGGAGGATATCGGTCGGCAGAGAAAATATGATGATGCTGACAATGTTAACAGAAAATATGATGATGATGATGGGTTGTAGACATACATGCTATATGTCAAGGTTTTAGTGTGGATGCCTCTGCATCAGCAGATTCCTAAAACATGGCAAGGTATGTAGTCAAGTTGAGAGGTAAAGATTCATTGAGCTTTGTAATGAATTTAATGATTTCATAGCTTGGGACTATAGAGATTTAAAATGCTTAGATCCTAATTTAATCCAGCATACTATTAACTTAGACCCTAATGCAAATCCTGTCTGCTAAAAACAAAGGCCAGTTAACCCAAAAATAGATCCCTTAATGAGGAAATAGCTATCTAGGATTATAGAAGCTAAAATTATTTACCCCATCAAACATTCTTCTTGGGTGGCTAACTTAGTTCCAGTTAGGAAGAAGAATGAGGAAATCAGATTGTGTGTGGATTTTAGAAACTTGAATAAGGCTTCTCTCAAAGATCACTATCCACTCCCTTCCATGGAGTAGATTTTACAAATGGTAGTAGGTGCTGAAAGTTTTTCACTCCTAGATGGCTACTCAGGCTACAATCAGATTCTTGTGAAAGAATCAGATCAGTACAAAACAACCTTTACCACCAAGTGGGGTACTTTGGCTTATCAAAAGATGCCTTTTGGATTAACAAATGCTCGAGCAACTTTTTAGAGAGCAATGGATCTAGCCTTCAAAGGCATAATCAATGATATTATTCTAGTGTATCTTGATGATTTAATCATATATTCTAAGCATACAGCTAACCATTTGGGTCATTTGAGAAAAGTTTTTGAAAGATGCAGGGAATATGGGATATCATTGAATTCAATAAATGTGTATTTTCTATTCTAGAGGGCAAATTGCTAGGGCATGTGGTTTCCAAAGAAGGATTGACCATTGATCCAAAAAAGACAAGTGCCATTTTGATTCTTCCTCTTCCCAGTCATAAGAAAGGTTTGCAAATCTTTTTGGGAAAAATCAACTTTGTGAGGAGATTCATACCTAATTTTACCTCTATAGCAAAACCCCTCATAGCTATGCTAAAAAAGAATGTTGCCTTCATATGGTCTATAGAAGGAAGGAAAAGTTTTGAAGTTGTCAAGCAAGCCATTGCATAAGCCCCTATATTGATAAACCCTAGTTATAAAAAAAAATATTCTTTATGCCTTTTGAGGCAAGGAGGTTATATTAGCTATCTTGACACAACAAAATGAGGAGAAGCTATAACAACCAATCATCTTCTTCAGCTAGCCTCTCAAAGAATATGAACTAAGGTGTGATTTTATAGAAAAAATAGGTATTTGCTGTTGTGAAGGCCCTAAAAAAGTTTAGACATATGCTTTCTAGAAGAAAAATTTAGTTGATGGTGAACCACCCTGGTGTGGAAGAATTCCTCTTGAGCAGAGATATCAATGAAAAGAGAGTCAGGTGGATTACAAAGGTAATGGAGTATGATATCAACATCAACATTACCAGGCTAATTTGTGGCAAAGGTCTATGTGAGCAAATGGAAGCAGACGTCAAGGGCGAAGTAGATGTTGTATACGTCCAGGGATAGGTACAACCAGTTGAGCCTCATACTCCAAATGATTGGTATCATGACATGGTCACATTTCTACAGTCAGGTAGATGTTCAAATGGATTAGATTAGACCAAAAGAAGGTATTTCAGACTCCAATCCATCCCTTATGTCATTTTTGATGGTGTCTTATTTAGAAGAGACATCAATGGAGTTTTTCTTAGGTGTATTACTCAGAATCAGACCTCTAAGGTCTTAGAAGAATTTCATAGTGGTCTTGCTGGTGGCCATTATTCTCCAAGGACAATTGCAATTAAAATCATGAGGGCTAGTTACTAATGGCCTAGTCTCTTCAGTGATACACATAGATGGATAAGAAAATGCAAAGAATGTGCATTATTTGCTGAAAAATAGCGGCTAGTAGCTCTTCCCCTTCATCCAATCCAAACAGATCAGCCTTTTGCTCAATGGGGTTTAGACTTCATTAGAGTAATCAATCCACCTTCTAGCACTAGCCATAAGTGGATTTTGATAGCCACTAATTACTTCACCAGGTGGACAGAGTTAGTTGCATTAAGGGATGCCACTGAAGCATCCATTGTGGACTTCCTTGAGGGTATAGCTACAAGGTTTGGTGTGCCATCCACCATCATTTCTAATAATGCCAAGGCCTTTTTAGGCACCAAAGTTAGTGAATGGGCACTGAATTATGGTGTTTACTTGAAGACCTCATCCAATTACTATCTTCAGGGAAATGCTTTGGCTAAGTCCACCAATAAAAATATGATCAAGATTATCAAGAAGACTATGGAAGATAATCAGAGAACTTGGCACTCTAAGTTAACGATTGCTCTTTGGGCTGATAGAATCACTCCCAAAAGATCCATAATTAACTCTCTTTTCACGCTGGTGTATGGGAGAGAGGCAAGGGTTCCTTTATCATTGGAATTGACTTCTCTTGAGTTAGTGTAGCAGCTAGAAACAATGGAAAATAGTGTCATGATGGCCAGACTTGTAGAGTTGTTGGAACTTGAGGAGAAGAGGGATGCTGCTATGAGGACCCTTGAAGCTCACCAAGATTATGTCAAGAGAACCTTTGATAGAAAATCTACTCCTAGAACATTTAGTGAAGGAGATATAGTGTTGAAATGGGATGCATATAGGGCCAAAGCTAGAAGACATTCAAAGTTTGATGCCATGTGGAGTGGCCCCTACCTTATTACCAGCTGCAAGCATGCTAATGTATTTCAATTCTCTAGGCTTAATGGAGAGGTTCTGCCAATCCCAATTAGCATGGTTGTGAGACCTTATAAATAGGTTAGACATTTTCTTTGAATAAGTGCCTTTGCACTTTGCTGTATTCTCATTAGGAGGATACATGCTTGGTTTCTTTTGTTTTGTCCTGGTGGCATGCTTAGTTATCAGCTCCCCTATTCTTGTTGCAGTCCTCTTTTGACCCATGCCCAATGGATGTTCAAGGCCACTAGTGTTTTGTTTAGTAGGTAAACATCCAAATGAGTCGCCAAAATGTTGACCCATTTTACTCTGCCTGAGTCAAATAGTTCACCTTGAAAATCCCCTTGAAGTCCCTTGAAATATAGCCCTCCAAGCCCTAAATCTATTAAATCCCAGTGCCCTACCTTGTAAAAATCCCTAAAAATCCATCTAGAGAACCCTTGAAAAAAATCTAGAAAAACTTAGAAATCTTTAGCCTTCAAAGTATGCCTTTGCAGAGTTTTCCATCTTCATACTTGCTTGTTTTGGTATGGATATCTGATGTCCACATATCCAGACCTTAGTTAATATTTGGATATTATTTTAATATCTAGACCTTAGATAAGTTCTAGATCCTTGTCGATATCTAAATCTTAGTTAATATCTAGATATTATCTTAATATCCGGGCCTTAACTAAGATTCCAATACTTCCTGAATGTTCTGACTTTAGTCGATATTTGGATCTTTCTCAACATCTAGATATCTCCTAATGTCTGGATCTTTTCTAAATGTCTGAATCCTTGGCAAATGTCCCAATGACGTCATTTTGTCCCCTCCCAAAGAAGTGCATATGATGATGACATTATCCAGACATTCCGCCACTGGCATATTATCCTTCAGAGCTCATGTCCTGATGACATCATCTAGATCCCCTCTCTAATGAAGTTCTCTATGCCGATGACATCATCAAGACATTCTGGCATGGATATTTGACAAGTCCTAATATTGCAACCCTCACAATATGCAGTGACGACATTAGGATATAGACATTAACTCTGTAGGCATGGACATAAAGAAGCATACGAATATTAAGCTAATATACAAATATCAAGTTAACATATAGACATTAGGTATTCATGCGGATGACGACCCGAATAACCACTGAGACAAATTTAATAGGTGCATCCAGATATCAAGATTTTGAGGCTTAAGTTTTCAGTCAGGCTATATCATCTGGATATTCGTGAATGTGCAGACCTTGAGGATATTCATGGATATCTATATGCCTGTTGACTACAACTTTGACTGCGAATATCTTCTTTATTTTGAGGAATTTCCACATGATCCAAAAGGCAAAATTGAATAGATTTTCATCCTCTTCCATTTGGCAAGCTTTTCAAGGAAAATCCACACTTTGAAATTTTGATCCAAAATCATGATCTAGATATGGATATGCATATCTAGATATTAGGATAAGATGTTGATTGGGTAGGTGTACTTGACATTCAATTCTACATTCAGAGATGAAGGAGGTTGGATGGAATAGTGTAGCTCTTCAATGCTGAAGTACAATTGTAGCTACATTTTAGATTTTTAGGTACATGACATGACTCTTTTACATTCCCTCTTGAATGCATCTGTCAGTCTTGCATGCAAACATCGATTTGTAGAGGTCACAATCTACTAGAGGTATGGGTTCTATTCTAGTTGCAGAAGGTTTCTGATCGGTGAATTGAATGGAGTATGGGATGTCTTGGGTCCCCATGACCAGTTTTAGAATTGATTGCAGAGAGGAGGATTGTTATAAATTCTATGGTCTTATAATCTTAGGGGGATCTTTTTTCTGGGCTATTATGCTGTCAATTTTTTTTGTAGTCAGACCTTATAATGCAATTGCAGGAATCACTAGAATCTAATACATTGTACCTGTAGCTAGGCTTTTGATGTCTTCTAGTTTGATTCAACAATGAATGTAATTGGTTACTTTGTGTCTACTCTTACTACAATTTGTTCTGCTCTGTAATGGTCATTTAACCTTCATGATCAATACACTTCTAATATTTTGCCTCTATTGTGTTCTGTCTCTGTGTTTTATCTAAAATTATAATCTATCTTGTGAGTAAAATGGCTCCTTCATAGTTTAGAGTTTTCTATCCTAGAACCTCTATCAGGATTGCAAGTCTGTGTGAGTTCTTTAGAATTGAGATCATTGTTATGTTGATTCAGATCATCTACTACATATTAAATATGGTTTACCACCTTTTTCCTTTCTATTTTCTTGTATTCTTTTTCCCTTGCATGGATTAGCACTAGGTTTAGTCAATTTCTCTAAGCTTTAGGCTTAGAATGAGGAACCATCCTTCTCTGGAGGTCTAACATCATATTGCAAGGTTCCACACCTTGAGATCATTCCCATTGTTTCATTAGAATGCTTGGATTCTCTCCAAGTTGGGTGCAATTCTATGTGATAACAGTTTCCAACCACCTCAACCCTCAAGAAGCTTGAGGAAGCCACACATAGCTAACTCTGGTAGTGCCAAAATCCTAGCCAAAGAGGAAGCAACATCAGTCATTAGTCTAAGTTAAAATAGAAACTAACTATTCTTGTCAACTTAGTTCCTTCTTTCTATCACTAGTTGTTTCATCCCGGTGGACAACACTCCTTCAATTGCAGCTATTTCTCTATTGAGTGCCACCATCCTAAGGTAGGGGAAGAGGGATAAATAAGGCCCCTCTTCCCCTAAGCCCAATTTGAGACTCACAATAACATGGAGTTATTGGAATTGCTAGACAGGAAACCAAATCCCTCACCAGAATGAGATCAAAGGATAGCATGGAAACAAAGGCAATTTAGTGTCTACTACCTCATCCCTTGAATCTTACCAAATCCTCCCATCCCTTAGAAAAAACATCTCTAGTTCCTTAATTTTGTAGGAAAATAATACTAGCCAAGAGAAGAGAGATGATCTTCCTAAAGAACAAGGCGAAAAATATAGCACACTAAAAATAGGAGTACCCATTGTGTCTGCACAGAAGGAATGATGCATGTAATAACATCAGGGACATCTATTTATAGAAAAATTATAGAGGCTCCCATATCTAAGTATTCACGCTCTACCAATTTCTTGATCATTTCAGTTCAACCAGTACCATGACATGTTGGTCTTAAATGGAAATTTTTCAATATTCTATCAATGCTGGCAGAAGGGGAAAAGGAGGTGGCATTCCATGATCACATTAATTTTGTAGAACCTAGAGCACATGCATATGCCAATTTCCACAATGATGATGCCAAGTTAGGTTTCTTTGTCACAACATTTTATCCACTTTAAATAGCACATCCTACTCAAATTATGTCATGACGTCGTCAAGTGGAAAATCCCGTCAAGCCTGAATACAAATCCCCAAGAGCTAATCTCGTATCTTGCTAGTCTTTATTCAATCTTGTCATCTAGTACTATGGTAGCGAGGAAGGTTCAATACACACTTGAAAAAACCATCACTACACTAGTTCATCATTTACTATGCACCAGCACTCCATTGCCTCCTTTAAAAAATGCACCGTTGATTATAGAACAGAATATTTGTTGAAAAGGGAAAGACAACTGAGAGGAGGGGTGAAATAGTTGTAACCAATATTTCAAAACCTTTAAAGAATCATCCACTTAAACATTGTTATTGTATTTTAACCATGAAAGCATGAAATCAGAAACTTAACACATTCACACATTCAACACATGAGACACCAGATTTTTACGTGGAAAACCCAATAAGGGAAAAACCGCAGTGAGTGTTAGCTCACAATATAATATGTAATAACAATACCAAAAATTAGAGGCTCACTGCCTAGATTGTTAACTGCAAGAGAAGAGGCTCACTGCCAATGGGTTGGCTCACTACCGGTGGGTGGCTCACTGCCAGAATTGGTGAACTAAGATAATAACATCTACACTATGCCATGATTCAATTCCATTAAACCGCAGTAATTCTCCTATGGTCTTTCTCTTCATATTTATCTTTGCATCTTTGCACTTGGACACATTTTCATGACTTTATTACAAGTATTTATACAATTCATCAACCTTGCAATGATCATCAAGGTTGGCATTACAATCATCAACCATTGGAACAATCTCTAAGGTAGGCAAACACATATACATAAGAATAGGTCTGGACCTAAACAGATTAATGAAAGAGAAAGAATGAATGTGGACCAAACCATGCTTTAGATGGGACTCAAATGCAATCTTCCATTCAACAATATGCTATCACAACCTCCAAAGCATAACTACAAGTAGTGAGAACAACCAAGTTGGCTAAGACTGATGTTAACACTAAGACTTTTAAGAGAACACTTCATGCACGATCCAGATTATAATTTGTGGACCAATCAGAAGGCAGGAACAAGATCTAGAGACATCCACAAGCACATTACAATCACCAAGAACATCCACATAACTTTTAAACACTTTATCCATAAGATTCTTCAAACCAAATCACTTAAACATTATTGTTGGCCATTGTCATAAAATAAAGATCACTTGTGGACCACCAAATCATGAACCATTTGAACTGAAGGCACATATCCTCATTACAAACTTAATTCTAGAGCCGTAGACTATAAAACTTAAATACGGAGAAATGTGGAGCATAATACATTCTCCTGTCACCACTAAATGCACAAAAAAATAGTTTTTACTTTGGTGAACATAACTTGCTCAAATCTTCACACTAGAGGCTCAAACTTGAACCATAGCAACTACAGACATCCATTAACATAAATTCCAAACCATAGACAAAGATATTCAATCTTCAAGATATGTAGAGAAAAATACTACACTATTTTTCTGCAAGCCAAGATACTCTGCAACACATTGTTTCCACTAGGAGAGCAAATTTTCTCAAAAGCACTTGGAAGCTTAGTATTCGGATCACTTTCTCATTATCTTCAACACTTATGTAAGCCAATACAAATAAACTAACTCAATACAAGTAAGAATCAAAACAAGAGCACAGTTGACACCAATGACAACACAGATATGTTGACATCAATGACAACACTGGTAAGCACATACTTGCAACAATCTCCCCCTTTGTCATTGATGGAAACATTGATGTGAAAAACTATAAGCACCATCAGGACAAGACTTTGCACTGATTAATTTTCCCCCCTTTCTTTTTACACTTCTAAATTCTTTCTCCCCCTGAGTTTTTCACATGATTTTCTCTCCCCTTTTGACATCAATGGAAAAGGACATCACTTCTCTCTCTGCACATACTTTCACTGTTCTCACCTACTTTGAATACTCCCTCTAAGAGATAGTTATCATTAGTCTGGGTAAAACAATGTCTTCTTTGGTTAGTTTGCCACTTTCATTCCACTTATTTCTGAAAACCTACTTTGTTCCAAACACATTCCTATCAGTAGACCTAGGGACATGTTCCCAAGTCTGATTCTTCTTAGTTTGTTCTTCTGCAACCCTTCTTCTTGTCAGTCACCAATGATTTGATCTTCAGTGTGATTCTTTTGTACAAACCCTAGGGGTCTTAGGAATCTTTTCTAGAACTTCTTCATCTTGCACTTTCTTTTCTTTATCTTTTTCTTCTTCACTGTATGAAGACTTAACTGGTTCATATCCATTCGCCTCTGAGTTCATTAAATATTTTCAATCATGAAAACTATTCTGTATTGGGAACAATTTTGTTCTATCACCCCAAATTTGTGTTACTCATTACTCACAAACCATTTATCCAAATCAGACAAACTTCTAGATGTAGATGTAACCAATGATCAATAACCATATGCCATAACTACAGAGCAATATCTTCAACAATGGACACAGTAACTAGAACTTGGCCAATGTTTATAACATATTTTCTTTCCTAAATAGACTTCTTACTTTTGCACAACTCTTTGTTTATCCTTCACAATCACGGTCTTTGTCTTGACTTAGACCTTCGTTGCTAATCCTTGACCTTGTCTCTTCATGCATCAACATCAACATCAATCCTTTTATAGGGGAGAAAAGATTTTCAATAAGGCCCCCCTTAAGCTAGAGCTTTAATCTGAGTTTCCAGAGGGAACATCTACACCAGATACTTGTATAGGCTCATCCTTAACCTCTGTTGATCCTTCTTCACCCAAATCTCATTCATCTCTCTTTTGGTTTCTATTGGATTAACTTTTTGTAGTGTTTTACTCTTCTCTTCCAGATTATCCCTCTTCATGTTTCTACTTCTGTAATACTTAGATGTATGTCTAGATTTATTACAAGTATAGCACACAACATTTCTCTGGTTAGTAATGCTTTCATTCATTTTAGATTTGCATTGGTTAGCTTTGTGTCCGAATCCATTACATGTATAATAGTACCCATTGAAAGATTTAATCATTCTATTCTTGCACTCATCAAATCTATGACCAAAATATTACAAGTATGGGCCTAATCGGTGTTGTCATTGATGTCAACATAATCCTGTTGCATTGATGACAAGGATTGGATGAGTTGTATGCTGAGGAAATTAAGAAAATTAGTCCTGTTAGGACATAAAATTTTGCAAAAAAAAAAAAATTTTTTTTGGTCCCCGTAATGTAAAATCATCTTTAGCACTCAGAAATACATCTGCAAAATATATATTGATGGAATGAATATAATTATTGAATATAAAGCTCCAGGATAGTACCAAATGCAAATACTCCAACTGTGGTAAGGGAAAATTACTACTCAACTGTGCCACTAGATTTGAAGCAAGTATCATGGACGGTGCACAAGGAACATTCTACACAGTCAATAATCCCCGAGACAACCCAGATCACCCCATCCCAAACACATTATGATATGATGTCAATTTAGCAAGCCTCAAATACAAAAGGTGTATGGATCACGTTCTCCCAAGACCTGGTCATCTGCCTTGAAGAAATACTGTGGATCAAGAACTACACCACAATTGATGGCTGGGGCATCAACGTTACAGTCACTTGCAAGCCAATCAAGTTCATGGTTTGAGCCTAAGAGAAATTAGAGGAGATTTTAGAAAAACATCATCATGCTCCATTTGTTCGTGCACATGTTATGCCATAGCAAATCCATCGTCTTTATTAGAAAAGATAAAGATTACTAAGAAAATAAGGAAATGCCAAAATATTCTTTTGATCAATTGAGGTAGTATGTCATTACTGGTTTTGATGATCGCCTTGTCAAAATTTGGTCCATGGAAACATCCTTCTGCTTAACTAGTTGTCGGGAACATAAGGGAAATATTACTAATTTGGCAATGAGTTCAATAAATGTCTTGGTGGCATCAGCTTCAAATGATTGCATTATTCAAGTTTGACGTTTTCTAGATGGCCTACCAATATATGTTCTATGAGGTCATATGGGAGATATTACTGCAATTATTTTTAGTTCTCGATGGGTTATGACCATCGTCTCTTCTCGACATCTGATAATGGAACATGTCGGATCTAATATCAATCCATGAATTTATGTTGAAAGACCTGTGGAAAGTACATTAGGTACAAGATCTAATGGTTTAAAAGGCAATGATCCCTCTCAGTATGTGAGCCAACTTGCTTGAAAACTACTCCATATATCTCCAATTATTAAAGACCCGTATGAAAAATGCGCACTCTTCCATCACCCATGGGCAATTCACATGTGCTATTTTGTATATATGACAGCTGCGGAATCCTGGTGTAGTATCACAAACTGTAGTTGGGTTGATTGTTCGCTTGGCAAAACATGGTCTCATTTGCTGTGATTTCAATGAGTTCAATATGATGATAAATGATGATGAAAAGACAACTATGATCGGCTTTCCACAAATGGTTTCTGTTTCTCATCAAAATGCGCAGATATGTTTTGATCGTGGCCTTTTAGAAAGATTTGATATCCATTCTGAGGATGACAGAAGACCTTGTTTTGAAATCTATTGCTAAAAATGCTGGATCCATGGATAAAACACTTGAAACAAATGGATTTACAAGACGGGCCCAGGATGAATTAAAAACTTTTGTATTTGACAAGGCATATAATGATGACAAGGCAAGTCCTGATAATAAGGGTGATTCGGGAGAAGAATATTGTTGCTAGAAATCTGAGCTCACTATGGACATTATCGGTGATGTTGATAATCTTTCAGTAGATATTAATGGAGATAATTCATTGGTATCAAGTAGTGGAGCAATTATAGGTGATAAATCAAATGACAGAATGGATTATGTTTCTGTCACTAATGGTGAATATGATACGGACCATCATATTGTTGCACAGGATTCAAGTATTTCAGCAGTCCCTGTAGGCTCAAGAAGAAGCTCATGCAAGCAATGATATCAGTAAAGCTGTTGATGATAAATTCTCAAACAAATACATATGGAGGGAGTAAAACCAAAATCCAAAACCTTCGCCAAGATTCTCATAGTTGTAGCTGAAACCAAGTGAAAAATATAAAACCATAAATACCATCGGAGGGACTAACACTATTGGAGCAAGATTTTTAAGCCCCTTCGATTTCATAAAGTCACTCCGATGAGGGAAACTTAATGACATGGTAACTTCTCAGACCGAGGATAAGAAGAAAGTATGGGTAGTCAAAATTATTTACTATTAGCCATGTCAATAGATTCAACGTGCTCTTGAAGCTCCTCCAAAACTCCTGTGAAAGCTAACTATTCAGTGTAAATTACCCGCGGGTGCATAGCACATCAAAGATTAAACAGGATACAACTTGAGAAAAAATTTAATTGTGACATCTTGTGCCCCCAAAATATTCCTGAGGCATTTGCATGATGATCGTGAGTAAGATCTGGAAAGGTGTAAATCTCATTTGACTTCTAAAAAACGTGAAATGTTGAGTCCAAGTTCATTTAAGGTTCACTCGAGGACTACTGTTCTGCACTCTATGGTTCCTATTGTGGAGCAGAAAAAAGGTGTTCGAACGCCCACCTAATGGTGTTAAAAAGATTGTTATCTCCACAAACATTGTTAAAACTGCAATAACTATTGACGATGTAATTGACAATGGTCAAATGAAAAAGAAAAGCTATGATCCTTATACTAATGGATCCACTCTGCAAATGGATTGGGTATCTAAGGCGAGTGCAAGACAACAAGAATGACGAGCTGGGCGGTGACAAATAGTGGTTTGTTATTATCTCTTCTCTAAAATCCGTGCTGCAGCATTGCCTAACTATTAGGCTCCCGAGATTAAGAGGACTCCTCTTGAGGAGCTCTATTTGTAGTGCTTTAAGAAGGCTCACCAAAAAGAGGATTTATCCCCTAGGACAATCATTCCTGCAGCCTTGAATGCCCAACACACTGGTATTATACGTGCAGTTTGTATCCAATGGTTGGAACGTTGTTACCACCATTTCCAACAGGTCAGAAAGATGTAGTACAGACTACCAGAGGTGAAAAGAAATGGTGGTTGCATTGCATGATCCTGATAATGAAATGGATGATGATTGTCTTAGACATTCGTGGAGATCCTTCACCCATAACAAACAGAATATCAAGCTAGCAAATGATTCAAAAAAGCAAATATAATCTCATGAAGCACAGTGCCCGCTAGATATGTAGTTGGATTTGAAGAAAAGGCTGCAGAAAACTTTTAGGTTAATCAGCAGATATATAGCTGTATTCCGTAAACTTCGCCAGCATCCTCTAAATCATGAGTTGCGAAACATAAAAAGGATTGTAAGAGACAGGAACAAAACCACATGACATAGTGCTGCAAAAATGTGATGTCGGTGAGACTAGACGTTTCGGAAAGAAATTTTTTATTCACTCCGAATTTCTGTATCAGGCCGATGGAGGTTTTTATCGGTAGGAAATGGCATATCGGTGTGAAATATTTTGAAGCTTCCGATGTAGTTATGTCACACCGACAAGATATATTGGAGCCCCATGAGAAATAAGAAAAAGTTATCAAAGGAGAAATGAAATTATAAATAAAAAATGAAAATGAGGTATCTGGTAAACTTCACAGGTAGATAATAAAATGAGAAATATTTTCTTATTAAAAATATAGCAAAGTGAAGATTTACTTTGCGAGAATAACATGGTAAATAAAAATGCCCATGAAAATGGATTTCATCGAGGGTAATATAATTTCAATCAGTTAATGAAACTACTTTTGCCAAGCAGGTGAAATAATTCAAAGAAGTGAAGAATATTTTGTGTATATAAAGCTCGAGGGATGTTTTTCACCAAGGAAGCGAGAATGAGTAATAATTTTTACCCAAATAAATATTTTGGCAAAACAAAGGTGAAAACACAAAAAGTAAATGTAATGTAAAACATTTTTACCAGAAGAGTTAAAAGTGGGTGATTAAATGTGGACGAGTAAAATTGAACTTGAAGTCTCCAAGAAGATTAGCATTAAAATTAATTTTCAAGGAGATTATGAAAATGAAGTTAATTAAAATATTAACTTGCCAATGGCAACTAATTAAATATTTTATTTTGCCGAAGACAATTGAATGAAGAGCTGTACCAAAGGATGCACCGGAATGTAAAGGGTCGTAACCCTAAAGTTTGCAAAATATATAAGGGAGATACAAAACAGAAATAAAGGGACATCAGTAGATAGAAAGGGAGCAGTAGGTTTAGGGTAGTAGTAGGAAATTATTTAATTCCACTCCACCCATTCACCTCATCAGAACTGTTATATACACAATTTTTTTTATTTAATGGAACAGAATGCTTCAATTCAGTTATCTATTTTCAGTGTTCAGTTGTAATGTTAATATTAAATCCTAAATGTTGTAATGTTGTCTCCACAATGGTTTTTCCGTATTATTTAAATTATCGTATCAAGAATATTGTTGATTTATCTGGTCACATTTGCTGATTCAGTGTGTTCAAATTGGTTGGTTTCTATAAAGAAGTTGATCAGAATTGTCATAAGGTCTCTGCCAAGAGGTAAATCCTTTCTACAAAACAAGTCTGGTCTAAATTTTCTTCTCACTAGAATTAAACATCCTCTCAGTTGTTCACAGTACTACGGGGAATATCATTGGGATAGTATAAGAAGAGCATTATAACTGACATTCTTGCACGTTTGCATAAGGTGTAAACATCCCATGTGCCTTACAAGTTCGAGTTAAACTGTGAAGTAGATCAACTTACCTCATACATCTGTTTCCATTAAATCTTCATCCATTTACCGACTCCATTAGCCCAACAGAAATAGGCACTGGTCATACCAATTCCATTTTAGGATTCCATAAAATCTCATTCAAACAATTACATCTCAGATCTTAGTATTAGGAGTAGGAGTAGTTTAGAAGCTTGCATCTATTACATTTTATGCCATTGTGATAGATTTACTAATTCAATCAAGTCATATAGTGTTAAGTCTGCTTTAGTTACAAAGGTACACTCGCCTAGGTTTGCAGGACCTGAAGTGTAGGGAGCTAATAGCTCTGTCAATTGGTCCAAAAATGTTGCAAATCCAAACATAGAGTCTGGCATCCTCTTAGGGTTAGCAACCTGCATTTTTGGGAACCAACAAGTCCTATCAGGAATATAGAAGAACAATGAAGACATTAAAGTGAAGATCCCAGATAAGATGAAGATAAGATGATGCGCATCAAAGGTTTTATAGATATGTGTCTAAAAGTTATCTAGTAAAGATTTGAGAGGTACGTATGAAGATTTGAAGAAGTTATGGCCATATGAGTAAAACTAGTTCTGGAAGATGTTCAGAGGTGATAGAGTGACACAAATAGGTTCGGTGAGATTTGGAAATGCAATATCTTGTTCTATGGATTTGGTGGAGTGTTTAGGAAGTTAATTTGAATTGACAACTCAATTGGTTCATGGTCTAGAGGTCCATAAGCATCTATTCCAATATTACAGTGATGATAGACTATGTTCTTGAGGTTTTGGATGAAGGAGAGAATGATTTTAGTAAGCAGAAGTAAGTGTGGATGTTCTTGGTGATTCAAGAAAGCTTGTGGGGGTCTTTGGATTGTGTCTAGTTTGTGTTGGTGGTCCGCATTGGAGAATGAGCTCATAATTGAAGAATTACTTCCAGATGATGATGTTCTTCCTAAGTTCGTCCGACCAGATGAATTACACATCTTGCAGATGATCTTGAAGATGTTTTGCAAAGCATGGTGTGTTCCTCAAAGAAGATTGAAGTCCTAGATCTGTGTAGCCGATAGTGTGGTGATTCACATGAAGTCTTTTGTAATAAGTCAAGTTGTATTTTTGTATTTTCTCTATAAAGTATGCCAACTTGGATGATTATCCCAAAGTTAATGTCTTGTATAAATAAGAAGTTGTGAAGTCATCTCAAAGGTATCTTAGAAGAGATGAGAGTGTGGTAGAGAGGAGAAGAGTGAAAAGTAGAGCATAAGTGTTGGGCTTAAATGGAACTTACTCAAGCATGGTGAAGATGCTATTCTTCAGTTCAAGTATGTAATATCTATCATTCTATAGACAGTGTGTCTCTTGTAGGTAGTGGGCCTCTTGTGAGCAGTGTGCTCGGGTAGTGAGCCCTAATTGGCACGTGCCATTTTTTTTCTTATTCTTTTAACAGAGAATACAGTCTTGGGTTAGTCACCCCATGGTTTTTCCCTTAACTAGGTTTTCCACATTAAAATCTTGGTGTCATATGTGTTAATGTGTTTCTGCTCTTGAATTGTTGCATTGTGTTTCCATGATTGATTTATTATTATGCTGCTGAATTACAAGAAGGATTTAAGTGGTTAATAAAAGAAAGTTTTGGGAGAACTGATTCACCCCCCCTCTCAGTTGTCTATCTTAAAACTAACAATTGGTATCAGAGCTAAGTTCCTCCAAAAGAGCTTAACCGCTTGAGGAGGTCCAGGATGTCTTCCTACAAGAAGGATAGTCTGAGGTTTGATGGAACCAATTACACTCTTTGGAAAAGCTGCATGGAATGTCACTTGCAATGTATGGGAATGCAATATTGGATCATGGCTTCAAAGAAGTATGTTCCTCCATAGAATGGTCTGAGAACTGTAGATGAAATCAAAGATACTGAAAATAATCTTTGGGCTAAAGAAGTTGTACTAAGTGCCTTATCTGATTTAGAGCTAACAAATGTTATAGATTTAAAAACTGCATATGAAATTTGGGAAAAATTGGGCCTTCTGCATGAAGGAGACAAGTATGTTAAATGTGCCAAGCTACAGAGTCTGAAAGGAAAATTTGAAAACCTAATGATGAGTGAAGATAAAAATATCACTACATTTATGCCAAAAGTAAATGAGCTTCTTTGTGGCATTAGGTGTAGTGGTGGAATCTTGGATGAAGATGAGATTGTTGCCAAAGTTCTCAGATCCCTACCTCCTTCTTACAAGTACAAGGTTGCTACTATTGAAGAATTCAGATCTTTTTCAAATATCACAAGAGATCAATTGGTTGGAAAATTAGCTACATTTGAATTGGCCGAGTTTGGAGATGCACCCCCCAAGATTAAATCTGCATTCAAAGCTAGTGCCTCTGTAAAAGGAAAACAAAAGTTTGATCTGGGAGAGAACTCCTCAAAGAAACTATCATGGTATGAAAAAGAAGGAAAAGATTTGGAAGAAGATGAAGCAGAAGCTGCTCAACTTGAACCCCTTATTGCAAAAAGACTGCCAAGAGGATCCGGCAAGTATGAAGGAAAATTGCCCTTCAAATGTTTCAACTGCAATAAGATTGGTCATTTCGCCTCAAGGTGTTCAGAAATATTTTGAAGGGAAATCCTAACAGATCAAGATTCCAAAAGAAATGTTACTATGTTCATGAAGAAGATGATGATGATGAAGGAGTAACAGATGATGAATCAGAGACAAGAAACAAATCTAGAAGTGACTAGGTGCTTATTTCCATCAAGGAAGAAGATCCAATGCCCTTTGAATTTGTCAATCACAAAATGGTAGAAAGAGCTCTGGCTACTCAAGTTGAAGAAAAGGATGATTGGGTCATTGATAGTGGATGCTCCCACCATATGATAGGTGACAAAAATAAGTTCATAGATTTGGAAAGATATGAAGGAGGAGTTGTAAAATTTGGTGATAATTCTGCTGGAAGAATCAAAGGTAGAGGAACTATTTGTTTTGATGGAAAGAACAAATCTAGTAATGCACTATATGTTGAAGGTCTAAAGCACAATCTTCTCAGTGTTGGACAGTTGGTGGATAAAGGCTATGATCTCAAATTCAAAAATGGAAAATGTGAGATCTTAGAAAGTTTTGAAACAAAGATTGCATCTGGTACTCAATCAAAAGGTAATATCTTCCACTTGGTTTGTACTGGAAAAAATTGTTTATTTGTTCAAATTGATCAGAGTTGGTTGTGGTATAGGAGAATGTGTCATGTGAATTTTGATAATATCATCAAGATAAGCAACACTCAGGCTGTAAGAGATCTTCCAAGATTGGTGAAACCTACTAATAGTTTGTGTAAAGAATGTCAGTTGGGTAAGCAGAGCAGAGTCACATTTAAAAGTAAGGAACAATCTTCCACTAGATTGTTAGACTTAGTTCATACTGATCTATGTGGATTGACAAGAATCAAGAGTTTGCAAGGTGATAGATACTTCATGTTATTAATTGATGATCACTCCCAGATGATGTGGGTGACTTTTTGGAAAGAGAAATTTTAGGCTCTTGAGAAATTCAAAATATTCAAAGCTATGGTAGAGAATGAAACCGGATTAAACATAAAATGTCTTAGGTCTGATAGAAGTGGAGAATTCACATCTGGAGAGTTCATAGAATTCTATGAGAAACATGGGATAAAAAAACAATTGTCTGCTCCAAGGACTCCACAGCAGAATGGAGTAGTGGAAAGAAAGAACCAGACCATCCAAGAAGCATCTAAAACCATGATGATGGAAGCAAATGTTCCTCAGATCTACTGGAGAGAAGCTACAAGCACTGCTGTCTATAGTCTTAATCAAGTACAAATTAGAAGCAATACTGGTAAGACCCCTTATGAACTCTAGTTTGGCATCACTCCCATTGTGAAGTATTTTAGAGTCTTTGTTAGCAAATGTTACATTAAAAGAGATGAAGACCTTGGCAAATTTGATGCTAGAAGTGATGAAGGAATATTCTTGGGTTATTCTACTCAGAGAAAATCATACCAGAGTTATAACAAGAGATTGAGAAAGATTATAGAAAGTACAAATCTGAAGGTTGATGATGGTATTGAAAAACCCTCAAGGTTTTATGTATATGAAGATGATCAGAATGATGTTTTGATCCAAGAAGTCCAAGCCTCTTCTGAAATTCAGATCCAGACTGATCTGGAGAATCAGGAAGAAGAGATAAGTTTGAATGAACCTGTTCAAGAAACAAAAGTGCAAGAAATTTCCAAAACTCCTAAGTATGTAAGACTGAATCACTTTGAAGATCAGATCATAGGTGATAAAAGCAAAGGTGTTCAAACAAGAAGAAAGATTGCTCAAGACTCAGAAAAGTATTGTCTAATTTCAAAGATTGAACCAAAGACAATGATTGAAGCATGCAGTGATGAAAGATAGACTAATTTAGTGGAGGAAGAGCTGATGCAAATTGAGAAAAATCACACTTGGGATCTTATTCCTAGACCCAGAAACAAGAATGTGATTGGAACCAAATGGGTCTTCTAGAATAAACTGAATGAAGATGGTGAAGTAGTAAGAAATAAAGCCAGATTGGTCTGCAAGGGTTATTCTCAAGTAGAAGGAGTTGATTTTGAAGAAACTTTTGCTCTGGTGGCAAGAATTGAAGCAGTCAGATTATTTCTTGCCTTTGCTACCTTCAAGGACTTCAAAATATATCAGATGGATGTCAAGTCTGGCTTCTTGAATGGTGACTTGGAATAAGAAGTATATATTGAGCAACTGGATGGATTTTAATTGTCTGATCATGGTGATATGGTCTGCAAGTTGAAGAAAACACTATATGGACTCAAACAAGCCCCAAGAGCTTGGTATGAAAAATTGGATAAACATCTTTTGAAGATTGGTTTCAACAAAGGTACTGCTAATAGTAACTTGTACTTCAAAATTGATCATGAAAATATCTTAATTGTTGAAATATTTGTTGATGATATCATTTTTGGAGGAAGAGATAGTATGTACAAAACTTTTGCAAATAAAATGAAAAGTGAATTTGAGATGTCCATGTTTGGGGAAATGAATTTCTTCTTGGGTTTGCAAATCATTCAAACAAAGAAAGGAATCTTTATTTCTTAGACCAAATATGTGAAAGAATTGTTGAAGAAATTTGGTATGGAAGACTCAAAACCAATGAGTACTCCCATGGCAACCGGATGTAAATTAAGCAAAGATGATGACTCTCCTTAGGCTGATCAGAGAAAGTAAAGGTCAATGATTGGAGGACTACTATACCTTACTCAAACTAGACTTGGCATTATTAATGCTATTGGTCTTGTTGCTATATTCCAAGTTGATCCTAGAGAATCTCATGTCATGGCAATCAATAGGATTCTTAGATATCTAAAAGGAATAGTTGAGTATGGTTTATGGTATCCTAGAGATCATGATTTCTCTCTTCATGCATATACAGATGCATATTGGGCAAGAGATGTGGATAATCAGAAGAGTACCAGTGGTGGAGCATTCTTTTTAGGGAAAAGATTAGTTTTTTGGCTGAGCAAGAAACAAGAGGCAATATCTCTGTCCACTATAGAAGAAGAATATATTGCAGTAGTAGGTAGTTGCACTCAAGTATTGTGTATGAAGAAAATTCTAAGAGACATCAGAGTGGGGTATGAGGAACCTATCACAATCTTCTGTGATAACTCAAGTGTAATAAATATATCAAAAAATCTAGTGTTGCATTCAAACACAAAACATATATCCATCAAGTTTCACTTTTTGATAGAGCAGGTAAACAAGAATGAAGTCAGATTGGAGTTTGTGCCCTCCAAGGATCAGATTGTAGATATTTTTACTAAACCTCTACCTAAGGACTCTTTTGAGTATCTCAGGGAGAAGTTAGGGGTTATTACCCCTCCAGTTCTGAATTAAGGTGCACTAATGTGCATAAGTTTGGTGAATCTCATAGCCATATCTTGTGGTCTGGATTGATGATGGGAAGCTGCTACTCAGGGGGAGCAGTTGGTATGATTCTAAGTGATGCAAGTATGTGCCCTTTGCCATTGATGTCAAAGGGGGAGAGAAGACATGTGAAAAACAAAAAGTGGTTGCTAATCAAAGGGGGAACAGTAAAGGAAGAGAAGACATGTGAATGGTTTTTGTTGATAGGGGGAGTTATGTCAGTCAGTGAGAAGTTCTTGTCTTGATGGTTAAAACAGTTTTTTACATCATATGTTGCCATCAATGACAAAGGGGGAGATTGTTGCAAGTATGGGCCTAACCGGTGTTGTCATTGATGTCAACATACTCCTGTTGCATTGATGGCAAGGATTGGATGAGTTGTATGCTGAGGATATTGAGAAAATTAGTCCTATCAGGAACAAAGAAGAATAGTGAAGACAATGAAGTGAAGATCCTAGATAAGATGAAGATCAGAGGATGCTCATCAAAGGGTTTGTAGATATGTGTCTAAAAATGATCCAGTAAAGATTTGAGAGGTTCGCATGAAGATTTGAAGAAGTTATGGCCATATGAGTAAAACTAGTTCTGGCAGATGTTCAAAGGTGACAGACTGACACAAATAGGTTTGGTGAGATCTGGAAATGTAATATCTTATTCTATGGATTTGGTGGAGTGTTTAGGAAGTCAATGTGAATTTACAACTCAATTGGTTTGTGTTCTAGAGGTCTGTAAGCATCTATTCCAATATGACAGTGATGACAGACCATGTTCTTGAGGTTCCAAATGAAGGAGAGAATGATTTCAGTAAGCAGAAGTAGTGTGGATGTTCTTGGTGATTCAGGCAAGCTTGTGGGGGTCTCTAGATTGTGTCTAATTTGTGTTGGTTGTCTGCATTGAAGATTGAGTTTGTAATTGAAGAATTACTTCCAGATGATGATGTTCTTCCTAAGTTTGGCCGACTGGATGAATTACACATCTTGTGGATGATCTTGAAGATGTTTTACGAAGCATGGCATGTTCCTCAAAGAAGATTGAAGTCCTAGATCTATGTAGCCAATAGTGTGGTGATTTGCATGAAGTCTTTTGTAATAAGTCAAGTTGTATTTGTGTATTTGCTTTGTAAAGTATGCTGACTTGGATGATTATCCCAAAGTTAATGTCTTGTATAAATAAGAAGTTGTGAAGTCATTTCAAAGGTATCTTGGTGGAGATGAGAGTGTGGTAGAGAGGAGAAGAGCGAAAAGAAGAGAAAAAGTGTTGGGGCTTAAATGGAACTGACTCAAGCATGGTGAAGATGCTATTCTTTAGTTCAAGTATGTAATATCTATCATTCTATAGATAGTGTGTCTCCTATAGGTAGTGGGCCTCTTGTGAGTAGTGTGCTCGAGCAGTGAGCCCTAATTGGCATGTGCCATTTTGTTTTTCATATTCTTTTAACATAGAATACAATCTTGGTTTAGTCACCCTGTAGTTTTTCCCTTAACCAGGTTTTCCACATTAAAATATTGGTGTCATATGTGTTAATGTGTTTCTGCTCTTGAATTGTTGAATTGTGTTTCCATGATTGATTTATTATTATGTTGCTGAATTATGAGAAGGATTTAAGTGGTTAATAAAAGAAAGTTTTGGGACAACTGATTCACCCCCCCTCTTAGTTGTCTATCTTAAAACTAACACAAACATCTTGCATGTAAAGCTCTTTTTATTGAAAGATTGAGTGTTCCTTTCATTGTTAAAACCATTCCTTATCTGACTTCTACATTCATTTGCTTTATGACCAATTCTTTTGCAATTGGAATGTTGACTGTAGAATGATGGAATATTTTGATTCATTCTGCTCCTACACTAAGTAGCCCTATGTCCAAACTTATTGCATTTAAGACAATAGCCATTGAAAGATGGGTACCTTTGAGAATTTGGTTGCTTGACTGGAGGCCTTCTTGATCTATTCTTTTGATCCTGAATCTATTTGCCTTTGTCCTCCTTGAACTCAACATTCTTCTCTTGACCTGTTCTAAAACTTTCTACAACTCCATCCTGCTAGGGAGTTCTAGGAGAAGACAACTGTATTTTTTATCCCATGTTCTTCACAGAAGATATTGAGTTCATTTGATGTAAACTCTCCTCCTCTATTAGACCTTAAGCACTTTATCCTTAAATCTAGCTCATTCTCAACCATCACCTTGAAAAACTTGAACTTGTCTAGGGCTTCTAATTTATCCTTTAAGAAAGTAACCCAAGTCATTTTGGAATAATCATTAATAAGCAACATAAAATACCTGTCTCCTTGTAGACTTCTTATTCTTGTAGGACCACACAAATTTGTATGCACCAGCTCAAATAGTTTAGTAGAAAATTGTTCCTTACTCTTGAAATTTGTTCTTGTCTATTTGCCCATTTGACATTCCTTGCAAATAGTGTTAGCAAGCTTCACAAGCCTGGGAAGATCTCTCACAAATTGTACTAAACTTATCTTCACAAGGCTATCAAAATTGATATGACACATCCTCTTATGCCACAACCAACTCTCATCTATTTGATCCAACAAACAATAATCGTTAGTTCCTCTCAAATGATAAACATTACCTCTAGTCTTCTTACTAGTAGCAATCACTGTTCTAGAGCTTTCCATGATCTTGCAACCATTATCCTTGAATCTCAGATCATAACCTTTATCACACATCTGACCAACACTCAAAAGATTATTCTTCAAACCCTTCACATATAGAACATCATTTGTGTTATGCTTACTATCAATGGAAATAGATCCTTTTCCACAAATCTTACCAGATGCATCATCTCCAAACCTAACCAGTCCTCCATCATACTTTTCTAAATTTATAAACTTACTTTTATCACCAGTTATGTGTTGTGAGCATCCACTATCAATTATCCATTCATCCTTATCCTTCTCAACCTGAACAGACAAAGCACTCTCTTCTACTAGATTTTATTCCTTCACACAACTAGCATGATTAGTAGACACAGGTTCTTCTTTAATAGCAATAAACAAGCATTCATTTGCACTAGTATTAGCATCATCAGACTCATCATCCGTTACACCATCATCATCAAGATCTCTAACAATATAACATTTCTTCATGACTCTATGTCTACTTTCAAATTTCTTCTTACCTCTCTCAATTCTCTCCGGACACTTGGATGCATAGTGAGCAATCTTACCACAAGAAAAACATTTGAATAGTAATTTGCCTTTGTAGTTACTTGTACCTCTTTGTATTCTATCCAAAAAGTTGGCTTCAATCTCATCAAGATCATCATCAGATTCCACAACATATTTTTGAGCTCTTGAAGTCTTTTCTGAAGTGCTGGCTTTGAAAACAATTTTAGTCTTCGACAGGGCATCACCAAACTCTCTCATTTCAAAAGCAGTAAGCTTACAAAGCAACTAATCCTTTGTAACCTTTTACATAGCCATAAGTTCTTCAATTGTAGACACCTTGTGACCATAGGATTTAGGTAATGTTCTAAGAATCTTCATGACAACCTCATTCTCATTAGTAGTTCCTCCAAGACCTTTGATTCCATTGACAATTTCATCAACTTTCTGCATGTAGATTGTTATGTTCTCATCTTCACTCATCTACAGAGCTTCATACCTCACCTTCAGATTTTGTAGTTTTGCACTCTTTAAAGAATAATCTCCTTCATACAAAGTTTTCAACTTATCTCGTATCTCATGAGCAGTTTCTATATCCATTACTTTCACTAACTCAGTGTTGGATAAATCATTTAATAGAGCATCTCTAGCCTTTCCATTAAACTCATACTGTTTGCCTACATGTTCATCTGATGGTCCATTTGGAGGAATATTATACTTTTTATCTACCATCTTCCAAACACTATAATAGAGAGAAATAAGATGACTTTTCATCCGTACCTTCCAAAGAGCATAATCCGTTCCATTGAACTGTGCTGATTCCTTCTTGTGCACCATCTTGGATCTACCTCAAGCTATTAGGCTCTTTTCTGAGGAACCCTCACTCTGATACCAATTATTGAAAAGGGCAAGACAATTGAGAGGGGGGTGAATCAATTATAACCAATATTTCAAAACCATTAAAGCATCATCCACTTAAATACTGTTATTGTATTTTAACTATGAAAGCATGAAATTAGAAACTTAACACATTTACACATTCAACACATGAGACACCAGATTTTTATGTGGAAAACACAATAAGGGAAAAACCACAATGAGTGTTAGCTCACAATATAATATGTAATAACAATACCAAAAATTAGAGGCTCAATACCTTAGGGCTCATTGTCTAGATTGCTCACTGCAACAGAAGAGGCTCACTGCCAGAATTGGTGAACTGAGATAATAAAATCTACACTATTCTAGAATTTAGTTCCATTGAAGCACAATAATTCTCCTCTACTTTGGTCTGCTCTTCACTTAATACTTATCTTCTCATCTTCGCACTTGGACACATTTTGACGACTTTATTACAAGTATTTATACAATTCATCAACCTTGGAATGATCATCAAGGTCAGCATTACAATCATCAACCATTGAAACAATCTCCAAAGTCGGCAAACACATATACATAAGAATAGGTCTGGACCTAAATAGATTAATGAAAGAGAAAGAATGAATGTAGACCAAACCATGCCTTAGTTGGGTCTCAAATGCAATCTTCCACACAAAACACACTATGACAACCTCCAAAGCATAACTGCAAGTAGTGAGAACAACCAAGTTAGCTAAGACTGGTGTTAACATTAAGAATTTTAAGAGCACAATTCATGCACAATCTAGATTACACTTTGTAGACTAATTAGAAGGTAGGAACAAGATCTTGAGACATCCACAAGCATGTTACAATCACCAAGAACATCCACACAACCTCTAAACACTTTATCAATAAGATTCTTCAAACCGAAGCACTTGAACATTACTGTCAGCCACTGTCATAAAAGAAAGATCACTTGTAAACCACCAAATTATGAACCATTTGAACTGAAGGCACATATCCTCATTACAAACCACTAAATGCATAGAAAAATAATTTTTACTCTGGTGAACATAACTTGCTCAAATCTTCACACCAGTGGCTCAAACTTGAAACATAGCAACTATAGACATCCATTAACATAACTTCCAAACTATAGACAAAGATATTTAATCCACAAGATATGCAGAGCAAAATACTACACTATTCTTCTACAAGCCAAGATACTCTGCAACACACTGTTTCCACTAGGAGAGAAAATTTTCTCAAAAGCAGTTGGAAACTCAGTATCTAGAACACTTTCTCATTATCTTCAACACTTATGTAAGCCAATACAAAGCAACTAACTCAATACAACAAAGAATCAAAACAAGAGCACATTTGACACCAATGACAACATAGATATGTTGACATCAACGACAACACCAGTAAGCATATACTTGCAACAACATCTAAATCAATGACATATATAGGTCCAATGAGGTAAAAATCTCTATCATCCATAGAAAATGGTCACAGATCAATAAGAACAATCCTCCTAGACTTCCACCTCACCCATGCCATTGAAAAGAAAAGTCAACAAAATCCATGTGGTGGTTTTATGCGCTTCTATAGTCATGAGATCAAGCTGTAGATGAAGGTCCACAAAATGATAGAAACCCTTCAGATCGTGTCGTGTGGCACAAAGCTAAACTCCACTTTGAAGTTCCCCCTCATACTGTAAAACATGCCATATGTCATTGGTAATAATTGCATATCCCCTCAACAACCAAATATAGACACGTGACAGCTTCCCGTTGTTCTGCGGTCTTAAAACGAGCCTCACTGGAATGCTCTCTAGAATGGTAGAAAAGCCACAAAAAAACACCACTTGGCACCTGCTGAATCATTTGGATGATTAGTTGTCAAATCCTTGATGCGGGAGCATCCCTAATTCAAGAGTAATCTTGCATCAACCAAAAACATTTGCATTTCATTTTGTGTGCAATTCAGTTTGTTTCATTTCATTTTCCAGTTTAGTTCAGGTAGTTCAGTCAGAAGTAGATTCTGTATTTTGGTTTAGTTGCATTTTCAGATCTTATGTAGCTAGATTTAACATCTACATTCATTCATCTACATCATATCTAGAATTCAGAGATCTACATGCTAATACCGAAAAGATATCGCTATCAGAAGTTGACTATTTCTCAGAGCAGAGCACCCTGATATTCACTAGCAACTAGCTAAAGGAGAAACTTGTGTAAGCATTTTTTGATCTTTGGAGCCTAACGACACATCATTCAATGATCTTTGGTTCATGTCCAACCTTCCTCAAAGATCCGTACATCATTCCATTCATTTACCGGAAGTGTTCTATGCATTTAGGTCCAACCTATCTATGTACACACATTACATCTCTTCTTTGGAATTTGTGATCTTCCTTGGCCGACGCGGAGGAATATATTAATTTGGACTTGATATATATTGATGTAATAGATCCTTAGGATTTAGAAGATTTATAGTTTGAATTCTTTGCGAGGGAGCTTCAAAGCTTTACCTTACGCATGTATGTAATCAGGCATGCGAGCCCTAATTGTAAGCCCGCATGTTGCTGGATGATCTCTAATTGAATTCTATGATATATTGAATGAGTGAGTCTATATTTGATTTATTCCTTGAGTTGTTTACATTGTGTTTACTTTTGTTGCATGGTTTGAATAGTTCATTCTGTGAACCCTCCTACCATGACTGCACCAAGTGATATCAGAGTGAAAGTTTGAATCTTTGGGAGTGAATTGAGTGAGATTGGCAAAGGAATTCCATAAGATCTTGCTATGGATAGAGAGCCAAATTGAGGTAGGTTACTTGTGTTGCATCTGATCATTGATTGTGAGGCAGTTGTCACCTTATAGCCTGATCGCCAAACCTGAGGTAGTTTACACTTGATCCTAGGAAGAATGCCACCGAGGAGAGTTGCTGCTGTTGGAACAATGGCTGGTAGAATAGACGAGTTGATGGAGATAATGAAAACCATGTGAATTCATTTGGATGCTATTGAAGAAGGTAGGTGAAGAGGATTGACACTGAGACCTAATGTTGAAAGCAACGAGGAAGAAGAATTTCAATTTGTTGAACAAACTGGCAAAACCCTAGGAGGTGATGAAGAAGAAGAATCAGATCAAGTAAAGATGTTGTGAGCTATTTCAAAGATTGGAAAGAGACCTAGATTTGATGTGCCAAACTATACTGGTAATTTGAACCCTAAAGAATTGATTGATTGGATAAATGACATGGAAGAATACTTTGAATATGAAGAATTTGAAGATCCGGAGAAGGTGAAATTTGCAAAGACCAAGTTGAAAGGACATGCTGCTATATGGTGGAAAGAAGTTTAGTTGGAAAGAAATAGAAGAGGAAAAGGAAATATTACAAAATGGGATAGGATGGTGACAAAGTTGAAGAATCAGTTTATACCTACTGACTATTTGTTGGAACTGTTGAAAAATTGTAGAACCTGAGACAAAAGGAGAAATTTGTGAAGGAATACACTAAAGAATTTCATAAAATGATCATAAGGATAGGACATAGTGAAGCAAGCAAGGAGAAAGTGGCTAGATACATCAATGGATTGAGATTGAACACTCAAGAGGAACTAAGTTTGGTGAAGATGGCATCTTTGGAAGAAGCATCTAGTTTGCCTTGAATGTTGAAGAGAAGCTAAATAAAAGACATGATCAGAGACAGAGAGGTAGGACTTATCCTAGAGGAGACAGATCACATCCAGAGTAGAACAAGTTTGACAACCCATTCAAGAAGGAGGACAGAGATAACAGTGCTTACTGGAGAGATGAAATAAATTTTTACCGGAGAGGAAACCCTAGTGCATACCAGAATGAAGGATAGAAAAGAGAAGTAACAGGATTAGATAAGAGAACATTTAGAGGTACTTCTTTCAAGTGTGGAGGTGAAGGACATAGAGCATTTGAATGTAATGAAGGTAGTACAAGTAAGAGGACAAAAAATAGTGGAAGAGAAGCCTATGTTGAAGAAGAATCTATTGAACTAGATGACCCCTGTTCTATTGGCAAACCTGAGAAAGGAGAATCATTGGTGATGAGGAGAGCACTATTTGAAATAGAGACAAATAAGGAACCATTGCAGAGGAAGAGCTTGCTTAGAACTAGATGCAAATCAGGAGGTAAGTGTTGTAAAGTTGTAATTGATAGTGGTAGTTTAGATAACCTAGTTTCAGAGGAGATGGTGACTAAGCTGAAGTTGGAAAGATTGAAACACCCTAAGCCATATCAGATAGCATGGATTTAGGATGATTATAAGGTATTGGTGAGTGAACAATGTTTGGTGAAATTTCATATTGGATCTTATCATGATGAAGTCTTGTGTGATATTATGCCTATGGATGTTTGTCATATCTTATTGGTTAGACCTTGGCAGTATGATAGAAAAGCTATACATGATGGGAGAAAGATTACATATACTATAACATAAAATGAAAGATAATTACTTTGATTCCTTTGGAGGATGATCCTAAGAGTGAAGTATGTGGAAATGCTAGAATCTGTTTGGTAGATGGAAGAAGATTTCTAGATGGTTTGAGACATGAGAATATGTGTTATGCCTTAATTCCTAAGAAACCTGAAGCATTGAAGAAATACACTAAAGAAGAAAAACCAGAGGAGATAAGAGAGTTGCTCACAGAATATGAAGACATCATATTAGATAATGTGTCTGATGGATTACCACCTATAAGGAGTATCAATCATCACATAGATCTTATACCAAGAGCAAGTTTTCCTAATAAAGTAGCACACTGGATGACACCGACAAAGAATGAAGAATTGAATAGACAAATACAAGAGTTGTTGAGGAAAGGATTGATCAGAAAAAGCTTGAGTCCTTGTGCAGTACCTGCAATGCTTGCACTGAAGAAGGATGGAGAATGGAGAATGTGTATTGATTCCAGAGCAACAAACAAGATCATAGTTAAGTATAGATTTCCTTTACCTAGGATGGATGGTATCATGGATTGTTTAAGTGGAGCAAGATATTTCACAAAGATAGACTTGAAGAGTGGATACCATCATATTAGAATCAGAGGAGGTGATGAATGGAAGACTGCTTGTAAGACAAATGAAGGATTGTATGAGTGGTTAGTAATGCCTTTTGGATTAACAAATGCACCAATTACTTTCATGAGGTTGATGAATGAAGTCTTAAAGAAATTCTTGGGTAAGTTTGTGATTGTATACTTGGATGATATTCTGATTTTCAGTAAAACAAAAGAGGAACATTTGTGGCATATTAGACAAGTTTTGCAGAGATTGAGAGAAGAGAAATTGCTAATAAACATTAAGAAGTGTAGTTTCATGAAGGAAGAGTTAGTATATTTGGGATTTGTGATTTCTACAAAAGGATTGAAGATGGGCCCTAAGAAAGTGAGAGCAATTGTTGACTAGACTACACTAGAGAGCATTGGAGAAGTTAGATCATTTCATTGATTGGCTAGTTTCTACTGGAAGTTCATCAAAAATTTCAGTTCAGTTTGTAACCCTATGATAGAGATAATGAGAAGTAACAGAAAAGATTTTGAGTGGACATCTGGAGTAGATAAAAGTTTTGAGTTAGTGAAGCAGAAAGTGACAAAGCAACCTATTTTGGCATTACCAAATTTCAATAAGGTATTTCAAGTTGATTGTGATGTAAGTGGAAGTGTAATTGGAGCAATGTTAAGTCAAGAAGGTAGACCCATAACATATTTCAATGAGAAGTTGAATGATGAAAAGGAGAAGATATTTAGTTTATGATCAGGAGTTCTATGCCATAATTCAAGCCTTGAAGAAGTGGAGACATTATTTGTTGCCTAAGGAGTTTGTATTGTATATAGATCATCAAGCTTTACAATATTTGAATAGTCAAGGTAAGTTGAATTAAAGACATATGAGATGGGTAGAGTTCATGCAGAGTTATACATTTGTGTTGAAGCATAGGAGTGGTAAATCAAACAAAGTTACTGATGCATTGAGTAGAAGAAGAAACTTGTTGACGGAGATGAGAGTTGAAGTGTTGGGTTTTGATGAATTGAAGAACATGTATGAGGGACACTGATTTTGTAGAACCTTGGAAAGCATGTATGGAACCTGTTGTGATAAATAGGAGTAAGTGGTTGGACTATTTCATTCAAGAAGACATGTTCAAAGGAAGTTAGTTGTGCATACCTAGAAGTTCAATGAGAGATAATTTGATCAAGGAGAAGAATAATAGTGGATTGGCAGGACATTTTGGCATTGATAAGACAATAGATTTGGTGAATTAAAACTACTTTTAGCCTTAGATACATAAGGAAGTTTAGAGATTTGTGCAGAGTTGTAGAGTTTGTCAAGTCACAAAAGGGAGTAGTCAGAATACTGGATTGTATAAACCTTTGATAGTATCAGAGAGACCTTTAGAAGACATAACCATGGATTTTGTGATGGAATTTCCTAAGACATAGAGAGGACATGATTCAATATTTGTAGTAGTGGATAGATTTTTAAAGATGGCTCATTTCATACCTTGCATGAAGACAATTGATGTAGTGCATGTAGCTAACCTATTTTTAAAGGAAATTTTGAGATTGCATAGATTACCTAGGAGTATAGTTTTAGATAGAGACACAAAGTTTTTTGGATACTTTTGGAGGATAGTTTGGAAGAAGATGAAGATAGACTTGAAGTTCAGTTCAACATTTTACCCACAGACTGATGGACATACAGAGGTAGTAAATAGGAGTTTGGGAAACTTGTTGAGATGTTTGGTTGGAGGGAAGACAAGAAGCTGGGATTTGATTCTTTCATAAGCAAAGGTCACATACAATAATTTAGTGAATAGGAGTACTGGAAGAACATGTTTTGAGATTGTTACTAGAGTGAACACTAGAGGAGTAGCAGAACTAAGAGATGTTAGTATAGAGGAAAAGAGAAGTGCAGAAGTAGAGGAATTTTCTGATCATATGAAGACAGTGCATAATCAGGTGAAGATGCATTTGGAAGATATGAAGAGTAAGTACAAAGAGAAGACTAATGAGAAGAGAAGACATAAGGAATTTGGAGTTGGAGATGAAGTAATGGTGTACTTGAGAAAAAAATATTTCCAGTTGGGACATATAACAAGTTGAAGATGAAGAAGTTTGGACCTTGTAAGATACTCAGGAAATTTGATTCAGGAAATACATATGAAGTGGAATTACCAGAGACATTGGGTATTTCACCTATTTTCAATATTGCAGATCTATATCAGTATCATGAAGCAGAGTTCAGTGATAGCATGGATGAAGACTTGAAGAAGTAGATACCACAATAAGCACCGGAGCAGATTGAAGACATTTTGGACAGCAGAGTTGGATGCATCACTAGAGGACGACAATACAAAGAATATCTTGTGAAGTGGAAAGGCAGACTAGAAGAAGATTCATCATGGATTTCTTAGGCTGCAGTGGACTGTCTTGGTTCTCCCCTAGCCCCAACAAAGTGAGGGACTCACTTTTTTAATAACCTTGGATTTCTAATGCAAGAGCATCCTTGGTTCAAGAGCAATCTTGAATCAACCAAAAACATTTGCATTTCATTTTGTGTGCAATTCAGTTTGTTTCATTTCATTTTCCAGTTCAGTTCAGGCAGTTCAGTAAGAAGAAGATTTTGTATTTTGGTCCAGTAGTATTTTTAGATCTTGTGTAGTTGGATTTAGCATCTACATTCATTTATCTACATCATATCTAGAATTTAGAGATCCGCATGTTAATACCAAAAAGATATCATTATTAGAAGTTGACTATTTCTCAAAGCAGAGCACCCTGATATTCACAAGCAACCAGTTGAAGGAGAAACTTGTGAAAGCATTTTCTGATCTTTGGAGCCTAATGACACATCATTCAATGATCTTTAGTTCATGGCCAACCTTCCTAAGAGATCCATACATCATTCCATTCATTTACCAGAAGTGTTCTATGCATTTAGGTTTGACCTATCTATGTACACACGTTATATCTCTTCTTTGGAATTTGTGATCTTCCTTGGCTGACGCGGAGGAATCTATTGATCCAGACTTGATATATATTGATGTAATAGATCCTTAGGAAAGTAGTTCTCATGATTTAGAAGATTGATAGTTTGAATTCTTTAAGAGGGAGCTTCAAGGTTTTATCTTGCACATGTATGTAATCAGGCCTGCGAGCCCTAATTGTAAGCCCGCATGTTGTTGACTGATCTCTAATTGAATTCTATGATATATTGAATGACTGAGTCTGTATTTGCTTTATTCCTTGAGTTGTTTCCATTGTGTTTACTCTTACTGCATGGTCCAGATAGTTCATTCTATGAACCCTCCTACTGTAACTACACGAATCCCACCACCTATAACCTTTTTGCACTTCCACGATCCACTTTTCCTTACTAAAAGAAATCCTCACAGAATGGCAGAATTCCCTAAAACCTCACCATGTGGACTTCCCAATTCCATCCCACTAATTTTAATATATTCTAATTCTTGTGGGGTTAGGTGCAGACACTTAAAAAAGCAATACAAGGCATGTGCTTTAAAACAACCTTATGCAACTAGGTAAAGAGGGGGGCTAAAATTTCTCTAAGGGGGGCTCGGGCCAAGACCTAGGCATAAAACATATTAAGACTAGTGTATAGGATCAGAAGGTAATATGGGAGTAATAGGCTAGTAACTAAGTGATGCCCTAGACATAAAATGATGACTTAAGGACCAGCTGTAGGCAACAAGTAGTCAACTGTGAATTAGAAGAAAAGTTATTTCAACGCTTGTATAAACCTCTAGGGTTTAGGGTTTTAGACCTAGGAACAAGGTTTTAAAGAAATATCCAAAGTTAAACCCTAGTACATGACCACCAAATTGAAGCTTGAAGTAGGGCCAACATTGGAAACCAAGGAAAATTATCAGAGTCCCATCAATCCCTATAAAAACTTCATAGGTTAAACTAGTGCATTTTCCACTTGAAATCTCTAGATGTGTCATCAACATCCTTGGCAATGTATCTAATAGTCATATGGAATGGTGTTCTTCTTCTAGATCCATCCTCTATAATTTTAGTTCACACCAAGATACTACCACAATATGCATGTTTACTCATCAATACATGTTAACCATGGCACAAGAACTTAGTATCTTCACTCTAGATGACACCCTATGACAACTCATGTAACTTGTCTACTATTTTTAAAAGCATATATTTACAATCCTAGAGTCACCACTCAATGCTTATCACATTATCACAAATGTGTTTTCAACTATGAAGTTAGAACTATTACCTTCCTAAGGCTATGGAAATCCATAGACACATTCCATGGAATGTTTTTCCTTCAACTTAGTTTCTCCTTCTATGGGAACAATCTAGAGATCACAATCCTCCAATGTATCTCCTTCTTAAGGTATCACTTCTAACTCCTAATCCTCAATGAAGATCACATCCTCTTCTTTCAATAACACATAAGTCTTTGGTTTTGTTCACCACCTTATTTCTTATTGATCCTTGAGCCTTATAATCTAAACCCTATTAGGTCATTATTTTAAAGAGCATCATAGATCTACTCAAAAAATCATTTTCAAATTTTCCACATCAATATTAAACCAATATCTTTCCTTAATCAATCACACTCCATTCACAACATCTCACTCTCCAACTATTTAGAGTTGATTATATAGCCACTATAACTCCATTGTTCCATGGAACAATCAGATGTTTCTTATAGGGAGCCTATTCCTCCTCTTTACCTAATGTTGGTTGTGTCACCAAAAATCACCTTACTCTTTGGCACCTCTTTCTACTAAATACCCTTATCATAAATGGATTTGTAATCTATGTCAACTCCTATTGTCTTTACTAAGTGATTAATTCAAAGGGCCATGCCTCTTAATGACTTCATCAACTCTTCCCTTCTCTTCCCTTTTTCCTCTAGTTTCTCCCAAAGTCTCTCTAAACTCTAATCTAGGAACAATAACTCTACCTTTGTGTCATGTCCCTTTCCCCTATGGTTGACTCTGTTAGAAATAAAACAAAAATCAATGCGGAATAATTTCTCAGAGTCGTAGCAACCAAAATTATGAAGAGAGATAAATAAAGAACAAAAATAAAAATTGTACAATATCAAGATATGATTTAACGTGGTTCACCCAATGTGGGCTACATCCACCAAGAAACACTTACTCAGATTAGCCATCTCACAATTATATTGCACAAATATTGTTTGGAGATGTGCTCAATAAACTCTCCTAAATTCACATAGTCTATTCACCTTCTCAATTCTTCCTTGTATTTTACCCACTATATGTCCGTCTATTTATAATTACATCAATAGGTAGCTAACATAGCGGTTTTACAAAAAAATGGGTACCAAACCATGGACCAAGTCAACCCATAGCAGTTCCCATTAATCATGGGTGATGACTCCACCCATATACAAGTATAAATAAAACACATATCTATACTCATGGAAAAAGGGGGATTTGCACATAACTATACCCCCGAAGCTTGGCGAGAATATGTTAAGAGTGTATAGTATTTGAAATACATTGTAATATGGAAATAGGCTCCATAACATAACAGACTCCTTCAAGGCATATGATGAATTAGTTTACGATGTGATTAATATTAAAAGAAACTAATATCAATAGTGGTCGACTCCTCTCCCTTCTGTAGCGTGGTAGAGTTAATAAAGAAAAACTTAGAAGATTTACTTTTGTATGGCCGACCAATTCTAGTATTAGCACCAAAACTAATTAGTATTAAGAACAACTCATAATTCGAAGCGGGCATCCTTTGGAAGCCAACTTGCCTCAACAATGAAGGGATTTGTAATATGAAAAATGCCTTATTATTAAGCATGGCAAACCCTATTGCAAGTATGGGACTAGATGGTGTTGTCATTGATGTCAACATACTCTTGTTGCGTTAATGATAAGGATTCGATGAGCTGTGTACTGAGGATATTGAGAAAATTAGTCTTAATCAGGAACAGAGAAGACTGGTGAAGACAATAAGATAAAAGTCCAAGATAGGATGAGGATCAGAGGATGCGGTTTAAAGGGTTTGTAGATATGTGTCCTAAGGTGATCTAGTAGAGATTTTAGAGGTTCACATGAAGATCTGAAGAAGTTGTGGTGGCTCAAGTAAAACTAGTTCTGGCAGGTGTTCAGTGGTGACAGAGTGATACAAATAGGTTTGGTGAGATCTGTTGGCAAGAGACACTATATGGATGCATGGTTGTTGTCATTGATGGCAACAAAGGTCATCCCACATATCTGCAAGTCATGGTGTGTCTCTACCGGAAGTCAGAATGAAGATTATTGTGGTCCGGTGAACAAGAACAGAGCATGTGGAAAGGTCTGACAGACAGGTCCGGATCTCTCAGAGGAAGTATCTTGGTGCAGTGCAGATCTGGGGAAGTCAAGAGGACCACCTTGAGTGGTATATTCCAAGGATTTAGCCTCCGGTGATGAACAAGGAAAAAGATATGAATAGTTGAGTACCGGATTCCTGAGTGATAGTGTGAACAGAGGAAGAACTTACTGACAGAACATCAGACTATTTTTCGGATGTGTTACTGATGATGGTAAAGGTTGTGAAGGCATGAATCATGTTTGGCTGACATGATTAATGATATCTACAAGTATATGCTTGATCCGCATTACTTGGTGTGCAAGGATTCAGCCGACAGAACAGAGTTTGTGAGAAGATAGACTGTTCTGGGTGCTGACTAGAAAGATAATGAAATCACTTGTGTAGATATATATATAGGATGGATTTAGTTATGACAAGTGTAGTGATGTGATGTGATATGCGAATAAGAGTAGAGCAGAATAGAAGCAGTAGGAAAGATCCGGTATGTGAAAGAAAAGTAGAATAAAGAGAAGAGGAAAGATGAAGTGCAGCAGATTAGTGTACTGAGCCTAACTGGAACTGAACTCCAGCATATGTGGATGCTTCCAATCAGTTCAAGTATTGTATAACATTCTTTTGTAGATAGTGTGTCTCTTTGTAGGTAGTGTGCCTCCTTTGTGAGCAGTGTGCTCGGGCAGTGAGCCCTAATTGGCAAGTGCCATTTTGTAATTCCTTATTCTTCTAATAGAGAATAATCTTTGGGTTAATCACCCCGTGGTTTTCTCCCTTAACAGGGTTTCCATGTCAAAAATACTGTGTCATGTGTTTTTCATTTCATAGTAATATTTGTTTATTTGATTTAATGCTGCATTGATTAATAAGAAAGTTCAGAAGGAAGAAATAATTAGGATAACTGATTCACCCCCCCTCTCAGTTATCAACAATTGGTATCAGAGCTAAGTTCCTCCTAATAGAGCCTAACAGCTTGAGGAAGATCTGGGAGCTCAAATGGATGCATATGGTTTAAAGGAGCAACTCAAGACTGCCCTTAAGGATCTTGAACAGTCAAACTCTAAAGTCAATGAATTAAAGGAAAGACTCAGACAGGCTGATGAATTCATGAGAGAACTAAAAGACAAATTAAGTCTCTCTATGAAAAAGAGAAAGGAGCTGCTCCGGCAATTGGCAAGACAAAGTGAAGAAAGTAATACAAATGAAGAGCTAACTGAGAAAACCAAGTTATGTGAAAAGTTATCAAAAGAAGTCATTATGGTAAGACATGAAATGGAATCAGGAGTTATAAAGTTTACTCAAGAGATTGAAGAGAAAAGAAAAACTGAAGACAATCTAAGACAATCTCTCAAAGAGAAATCAGAAGATTGCCACCAGATGGATAGGATTATCAGACATCTTGAATCTGATCTTGAAGATGCTAAAGATAATGAAGAAAAACTTGAGGATCAAATTGTCTCTCTCAAGAGGGATCTTCAAACAACAAATGAATATAAAGAGAAATTCAAGATAAGTTCTGCTCAACTTGAAGTTCTTCTTGGAAGTCAAAAGAGGGCAGATGACAAGTGTGGTTTGGGATATGAGAAAGGAGAAATCTCCAGATCCGGTCAGAAGAATTTTGGATTAGAAAATCCAAGGAACAGGCCTAGAAGACCTTCGGTAAGATAGCCCAATGCTCAAAGATATCCATCCTTCAATGGATACTGCCACAGCTGCAATCACTTTGGTCACAAAGCTAATCAGTGTAGAAAGAGAATGAATTAGACTAATTCATCCTTCTCCGGACAATGCTTTAACTACAAAAGGTATGGACATAAGTCTCATGAATGCAGAAATATGCAAATAAACAAATCATTCAATGGTAGATGCTTTACATGCAATAGAGTAGGTCATATGGCTAATCAATGCAGATCAAGAGGTTATCAGTCAAATATGCAAAGAAATGTTGTTTGCCAAATCTGTAATAGGTCCGGTCATAATGCAAAAGTTTGTAGAAGCAAGAATCAGGATAAAAGAGGTCCGGTATATAATCAGAATCAAGACAAGGGTAAACAAAAGATGAATGCGGATGAAGTTAGGAATGAGATGAACAAGATTTGGGTGAAGAAAAGTTCAGAGAAGGTAGAGGTTGGATCAGCACCAGACTTTGGTGCTGATATTCCTTTTAGAAATTAAGAAATAAGCTCTGGTTCAGGGGGAGACACAAAGAAAACCCTGTTCCCCCAGCCAATCAAGTGGTGCTAGATTAGGCACAAGATGCGGAGTAAAGGGTTTGTAGATATGAGTCTTGAGATGATCCAGCTAAGATTTCAGAGGTCCGCATGAAGATGTGAAGAAGTTGTGATTAATCATGTAGAACCTGTTCTGGGAGATGCTCTGGAATGACAAAGGATTACAAAAAGGTCCGGAGAGATCCGGAAGTGCATTGTCTTATTCTGCAGATTGGACAGAGTATTTGGGATGTCCTTTTGATGTGTCATCTTGATTTGTTCATGGTTGGAAGATCTGCATGATGTTCATAGATCAGGACTGATCTGGTTCTTCAAGTCATTCGAATAAGGCAAATCAGAATAATGTAGGTCAAGCATTTATTGCAATCAGATATTAGGGTTTACGGAGCAATATGAGGGATTTCTCATAAATCACTTGTTCATTTTGCACTCAAGAAGAAGCGAAAAGTGGAGCTCTGCAACAAAATTCATCAAGTTTATCAAAGATCACTCACAGAAGTTATTACATCCAGAAATCAATCAAACCAACTCTGTGTAACCAAAGGCTCATAAGGTATTTTCTGTTCTCAAATATCTCACTGCAAATCTTTTGAAAGATGGCTACTCTGAATATAGTTAAGATCTCTGATAGACCTCGCCCCACATTCAAGAAACATCCATACAAATCTTTGGAGGTAGATCCCCTAGGAGCCTTCTCTAGTGTTCCGCATGGTGTATTGCATACAGAGGACATTAGGGTTTACATATATGCGAATATTGGAGACTTTGGAGAATCAAAACTGATGGATATCTATCACAAATAGTTGATAGATGATTCCTTTGAGATTAAACCTCAGTATAAAGCCATCCAGGATAAGCACTTTGCACAGTGCATTCATTTCCCCTGTTTTGAAGAAGATGAATGGGTCTGGTATGTACTAAGTAGAGTGCATGACAATTTCCTATGGTTGAACAAGCCTTTTAAGATCACCAAAGATGCAATTAGGGCTGTAATCAGTCTGCACTCATCTGGTGGAATACCTATCCTCAAGTCTATCAAAAATTAGATAGTTAGTGATGCAACCGGATCAAAATTTGATAAGAGAGCTATGACAATTGAAGACATCACTGAACCGGATGTCAAATTTGTATCTATGATAATTGGTTACAAGATTTATCACTTCAGTAGGGAAAATTAGTACTGGAAACTGTAATTTACACAGCGTATCAAATGCTAAAAGAGAATGCAGACTATGATTTGTGTGAGCTTCTTCTAAACCAACTTTTGGAAAATCTACAGAAGATTAAAAAGGACAAGAAGAACTCCTTCAAGTATGGTAGTTTGATCCTTTATCTATTCTTTTATTACATGAATGAGCTTCCTGGATCTAGTGGATGGATATGGTAGAATGACAGACCAGTTGCCATCCAAATCAGAGATTATTTGCATGGACTTGGAGATGCTAAAGCAAGAAATACAGCCCTGTGGGGATATTTCAAGAACTTTCAGAGCATGATGCAAGTAAGAGAAAGAATTCCCCAGTCTCTTATTGAGAAGTACAAAGACACAGTATGCTTTATGGTAGAAACAGATCAGTGCCTAATGGAGGCAGTAGAACCAAGAACTATGTGGATCATGCCCATGGGGTATGAAGTGGATGAACAGATTGTAGAGTTGCATGTTCAACACATGCTAAGTCAGCCCAAAGATCCAAAGGCAGAAAGGTTTGGAACCTTTGAGGAACTGAGTGTGAAGATCCATGTGGAACTCAGAGAACCTGAGATAAAGAGGAAGGTGAGAAAAGAAGTAGAACATATTGTTCAAGGCCTAGGCATCCCAAAGGAGGCACTTGATGCCAACCGGGAAAAGAGGCGAAAGGCCAGGAAGAGAAGAAAGAGGCAGAAAAGAAAAGCAAGAAAAGTACTCCGGTGGAAACCTCAACCCAAACTAGATCATCAAAAGGATCTACACCTGTCACAACCAAAAGCTCAAAAACATCAAAACCGGAAGGTCAGACATCCAGTAAAGGAGAGAAAAGGTCTAAAATAAAAGCCACAAGAGCTTATACAAGTCAGAAAGATGAAGAGGAAACCGAATCAGATAAGGGGGTAAAGGAAATAAAGAAGCAGAAAAAGAAAGGATCCGGTAAACCCTCCACAGGCCAAGACAAGGAAGAAATGGCAGGGGAATTTGTTGAAAAGCCCACCCTGTCTCTGGAGAGTGTAATCAAATCAGTCACTATGGATGGAAACCTCCAACCAATGGCCAAATTCTATGATGACTACAATGAGGCTGACCAAAAGATCTTACAGGAAGCCACAATCAGGTATCTGAACATATACAATAAGGCTTTCATTGAGATTATATCTCTAATTCCTAAAAGCCTAGAAAAGGAGTTAGAAATAAGAAAGAACAATGCCCTGGCAAAAGATCTTGAGATCTAGGAGCAGATAGCTATTCAGCTATATCCTCAAATTGATCCCAAGACAATGAACATAATATTCAAAGACTGCAAAGATGAGTTCAGGAGTAAAGCAAGGATGAATCAACTCATGCTTGGTGAGACTGACAAGGTGGCCATGGATACAGAAGAGATCCTCTGGAAGGCCTTCAAAAGGTTTAATCTTCCTGTTGTAGAGGACTTGGGTACTGATCCCTCATCCACAAGTGTTGCAGAAGAAACTTCTGAGAAAGCAACAGAAGAGATGGGCCCTGAACAAACCAACATTTCTCCTCCGGTTTCCCCTACAGTCTCTGGATCTAAAGAAGAAGAGAAATTATAGGAGACAGAAGCAGCGGTAAAAGAAAAAGAAGCTGACAGTACCAAGGTTGTAGAGAAAGAGAAGACTCCAACAGAGAAAACCACAACTGATAGTGGTAAGAATGTAGAAGGAGAGAAAACTCCAAAGGACAGCTCCAAGACTGCAGAAGAGAAGAAACATCTGTCTCCAGCAAGAGACACTGCACAAACTATCCAAAAATTTCTGAGCAAAGAAACAATAGAGATTGATGAACCGGAGCTTCTACAAGGTCCATTCAATTTTGATTCCCTTTCTCCGGTACAGACAATGAAGATAGCTTCATTTGCAAATGCTAAGGCAAATGAAAAACTCCTAAAGTCTCATATGGAAGACTGTGAGTTGATAGAAGCTGCTTCTGGAGTGCTTAAAAAGATTATGCCATCGGTCCAGAAAGATCCCACAACCTCCTCTTTCGGTAATCTCAAAACCTTAGTCAGCAGTGTTGGTACACATTTTGATTCTCTAGAAAAATCAGCTGAAAAAAAGGTCCGGAAGGAGTTTTTGGATAAGAGACTCTCAGAGGTACTAGGATTAATCTCTAATGATAGGAGAAATATGAGTATTGGAATAAAGAGCTTAGAAAATGCTCTTAAGGATGGCGATGACATTTACAAATTTTGTATCTCCTGGTCAAAAGCAACAGTAGAAATTGAGAAGAAAATAAAAGAGGAACAGGACAAACTACTGAGTTTGTCTCAAAGTTTTGATCCTCTCTCTTCCTCCATAGTAAATCAAGAATTTCAAACTATTGCAATCACAAATGCAATAAAGAACTTTGAAAAGGAAAGGAAGAATATAATTAACCAGATGGGAGAACTTAGAAGGATGATTATCCCTAAGTTAGAGACCATGCATGAGGCCATAAGTGATGCTAAGACTACTGCCCAAACCAATGATCCGACAGATCTTAAGAGGGCAGAAGCTTTTGCATTTTTGTTGAGTAGTCACATTTCAATTTTGGATAGAATGAAGCAAAGTTGGGCTACAGAACTCATCCAATTGAAGACATCCTTTGCAGACATTCTTCAGTTTTTGTGAATATGTACTATACAGCCAAGTATAGTAGAATTCTTGAAAATTTTGGTGTGCGGACCCTACCCTTTGCCATTGATGTCAAAGGCGGAGTGAGGAGCAGTGAAAAATGAGGAATCCAACTAAGGGGGAGCTTCAGAAAATGTATATAAAGACAGAGCATCAGCCAAGGGGGAGCATAGTGTAAACACTTAGTCATTTTTCACTAAGTGTTGCCATCAATGCCAAAGGGGGAGATTGTTGGCAAGAGACACTATGTGGATTCATGGTTGTTGTCATTGATGGCAACAAAGGTCATCCCACATATCCGCAAGTCATGGTGTGTCTCTACCAGAAGTCAGAATGAAGATTATTGTGGTCTGGTGAACAAGAACAGAGCATGTGGCAAGGTCCGACAGACAGGTCCGGATCTCTCAGAGGAAGTATCTTGGTGCAGTGCAGATCTAGGGAAGTCAAGAGGACCACCTTGAGTGGTATATTCCAAGGATTTAGCCTCCGGTGATGGACAAGGAAAAAGATATGAATAGTTGAGTACCCGATTCCTGAGTGACAGTGTGATCAGAGGAAGAACTGACTGACAGAACATCAGACTATTTTTTGAATGTGTTACTGATGATGGTAAAGGTTGTGAAGGCATGAATCATGTTTGGCTAACATGATTAATGATATCTACAAGTATATGCTTGATCCACATTACTTGGTGTGCAAGGATTCAGCCGACAAAACAGAGTTTGTGAGAAGATAGACTGTTCCGGGTGTCGACTAGAAAGATAATGAAATCACTTGTGCGGATATATATAGGATGGATTTAGTTATGACAAGTGTAGTGATGTGATGTGATATGCGAATAAGAGTAGAGCAGAATAGAAGCAATAGGAAAGATCTGGTATGTGAAAGAAAAGTAGAATAAAGAGAAGAGGAAAGATGAAGTGTAGCAGATCAGTGTACTGAGCCTAACTGGAACTGAACTCCAGCATATGTGGATGCTTCCAATCAGTTCAAGTATTGTATAACATTCTTTTGTAGACAGTGTGTCTCTTTATAGGTAGTGTGCCTCCTTTGTGAGCAGTGTGCTCGGGCAGTGAGCCCTAATTGGCAAGTGCCATTTTGTAATTCCTTATTCTTCTAACAGAGAATAATCTTTGGGTTAATCACCCCATGGTTTTCTCCCTTAACAGGGTTTCCACGTCAAAAATACTGTCATGTGTTTTTCATTTCATAGTAATATTTGTTTGTTTGATTTAATGCTACATTAATTAATAAGAAAGTTCAGAAGGAAGAAATAATTAGGATAACTGATTCACCCCCCCTCTCAGTTATCAACAAGATCTGGAAATGCATTATCCTATTTTGCAAATTTGAGGGAGTGTTAAGAAAGTCTTTGTGAAGTGTCAACTTGATTGGTTTGTGGTTTGAAGGTCCACAAGCATCTATTCCTTTGTAACAGTGATGACAAACTATGTTCTTGAGTTTCTGGATGTAGGAGAGAAGGATTTCAATAAGTAGATGAAGTGTGGATGTTCTTGGTGATTTAGGCAAGCTTGTGGAGGTCTTTTGATCATGTCTAGTTCATGTTGGTGGTCCACATTGGAGTTGGAGCTTGCAATTAAAGAATAACTTTTATTTTTTGGTGTTCTTCCTGAGATTGGCCGACCAGATGAGTTACACATCTTGTGGATGTTCTTGTGGCCGACGTAGATGATTATTCCTAAGTTGATGTCTTGTATAAATAAGGGATTGTGGAGTCATTTCAAAGGTGGTGTTGTGAAGATGAGAGTGTGGTAGCGAGGAGGAGAGTGAAAGGCAGAGTAGAAGTTTTGGGCTTAAATGGAACTGATTCAAGCATGGTGAAGATGCTATATTCCAGTTCATGTATGTGATACTTACTATTTTGTAGATAGTGTGTCTCTTGTAGGCAGTGAGCCTCTTGTGAGCAATGTGCTCAGGCAGTGAGCCCTAATTAGCATGTGCCATTTTTTCTTTCTATGCTTCTAACAGAGAATACAATCTTGGGTTAATCACCCTATGGTTTTTCCCTTAACCTGATTTTCCACGTCAAAATCTTGGTGTCCTATGTGTTAACGTGTTTTTACTCTTGATTTCATATATTATGTTTCCATGATTGATTTATCATTATTTTACTAAATTGCGAAGTGGACTTACGTGTTTAATTGGAAAAAAGTTTTGTACAACTGATTCACCCCCCCTCTCAGTTGTTTGCCCTAAATCTAACAATTGGTATTAGAGCCAAGTTCCTCTAAAAGGAGCTTAATCGGTTGAGGAGATCCAGGATGTCATCCTACAAGAAGGATAGTCTGAAGTTTGATGGAACCAATTGTAATCTTTGGAAAAGTCACATGAAATGTCACTTGCAATGTATGGGAATGCAGTACTGGAACATGGCTTTAACAAAGTATACTCCTCCTCAGGGTGGTCCGAAATCCCCAAATGAAATCATAGATGTTGAAAACAATCTACGGACTATAGAAGCTCTTCTAAGGACACTATCTAATTCAAAGCTTTCAAATAATGTTGACCTACCAACTGCTTTTGAGATTTGGTAAAAATTGGAACTTCTGCATGAAGGAGACAAGTATGTTAAATGTACAAGGTTACAGAGTCTGAAAGGGAAATTTGAAAATCTAAAGATGAGAGATGAGGGAAATATTACTACTTTATGCCAAGAGTAAATGAGATTGTTTGTGGAATTAGAAATGTTGGTGGAGACTTGGATGAAGATGAGATTGTTGGCAAAATTCTCAGATCCCTTCCTACTTCTTATAAAATCAAGGCTGCTGCCATTGAAGAATTTAGAGCCCATACAACTGTCACAAGAGATCAATTGGCTAGTAAATTGGTTGCATTTGAAATGACTAAGTTTGGAGATGCCCCGCCAAAGACTGAATTAGCATTCAAAGCTAGTGCCTCTGTAAAAGGTAAACAAATGTTTGATCCCGGAGAGAACTCTTCAAGGAAACTATCATGGTATGAAAAAGCAAGAAAAGACCTAGAAGAAGAAGAAGCTAAAACTTCTCAACTTGAAGCCCTTATTGCAAAAAGACTGCCAAGAGGATCTGGTAAGTATGAAGGAAAATTGCCTTTTAAGTGTTTTAACTGCAATAAGATTGGTCATTTTGCCTCAAAGTGTCTGGAAAGATTTTCAAGGCCAAATCCTAGTAGATCAAGGTTCCAAAAGAATTGTCACTATGTTCATGAGGAAGATGATAATGAAGGTGTAATAGATGATAAATCAGAGACAGGAAACAAATCCGAAAGTGATTGGGTGTTTATTGCCATCAAGGAAGAAGAACCAATGTTCTCTGAATCTATCAATCATAAAGTTGTAGAAATAGCTCTGGCTGCCCAAGTTGAAGAAAAGGATGATTGGGTTGAAGAAAAGGATGATTGGGTCATTGACAGTGGATGCTCTCACCATATGACAGGTGACAAAAATAAGTTCATAGATTTGGAAAGGTATGAAGGAGGAGTGGTAAAGTTTGGTGATAATTCTCCTAGCAGAATCAAAGGTAGAGGAACTATTTCTTTTGATGGAAGGAACAAAACTGGTAATGTACTGTATGTTGAAGGATTAAAGCACAATCTTCTTAGTGTTGGTCAGTTGGTGGACAAAGGCTATGCTCTCTGATTCAAGAATGGGAAATGCAAGATCTTTGAAAGTTTCGGAACAGAGATTGCATCCGGTACTCAAACTAAAGGTAATATCTTCCACCTGGTTGGTATTGGTAAAAGTTGCTTATTTGTTCAAGTTGATTAGAGTTGGTTATGGCATAGGAGAATGTGTCATGTGAATTTTGGTAATATCATCAAGATAAGCAATACTCAGGTTGTAAGAGATCTTCCAAAACTGGTGATACCTACAAATAGTTTATGCAAAGAATGTCAGTTGGGAAAACAAAGCAGAGTCTCATTTAAAAGCAAGGAATAATCTTCTACCAGATTATTGGACTTAGTTCATATTGATCTTTGCGGTCCATCAAGAATTAGGAGTGTGCAAGGTGATAGATACTTTATGTTACTAATGGATGACTATTCCCAGATGATGTGGGTAACCTTTCTGAAAGAGAAATCAAAAGCTCTTGAGAAATTCAAAATATTCAAGGCTATGGTAGAGAATGAAACTAGATTAAAATTGAAATGTTTGAGGTCTGATAGAGGTAGAGAATTCACATCCAGTGAGTTCATAGATTTCTATGAGAAACATTGAATTAAGAGATAATTGTCTGCTCCTAGGACTCCACAGTAGAATGAAGTAGTTGAGAGAAAGAACCAAACCATGCAAGAAGCATCTAGGACAATGATGATGGAAGCAAATGTTCCTCAGATCTATTGGAGAGAAGCTGTTAGCACTGCAGTCTATACTCTCAATTGAGTACAAATCAGAAGCAATACCGGTAAGACTCCTTATGAACTTTGGTTTGGCATCACTCCCACTGTGAGGTATTTCAGAGTTTTTGGTAGCAAATATTACATTAAAAGAGATGAAGATCTAGGAAAGTTTGATGCTAGAAGTGATGAAGGAATATTCTTGGGTTACACTACTCAAAGCAAAGCATACTAGTGTTACAACAAGAGACTGAGAAAGATGATAGAAAGTACAAATGTGAAGGTTGATGAACGAATTGAAAAACCCTCAAGGTTTTATGAATATGATGAAGATGATCAGAATGGTGTTCTAATTCAAGGGGCCCAAGCCTCTTCCGAAAGTTAGATTCAAACTGATCTGGTAAATTAGGAAGAAGAGATGAGTTTTAATGAGCTTGATCAAGAATTAGAAGTGTAAGAAATTCCCAAAGTTCCAAGGTATCTAAGACTGAACCACTCTAAAGATCAGATCATAGGTGACAAACGAAAAGGTGTACAAACTAGAAAGAGAATTGTTCAAGATTCAGATAAGTATTGTTTGATTTCAAAGATTGAACCTAAGATAGTGAATGAAGCTTGCAATGATGAAAACTAGACTAAAGCAATGGAGGAAGAGCTGATGCAAATTGAGAAAAATCACACTTGGGATCTTGTTCCCAGACCTAGAAACAAGAATGTGATTGGAACCAAATGGGTCTTCTAGAATAAACTAAATGAAGTTGGTGAAGTAATAAAAAATAAAGCCGGATTGGTCTACAAAGGCTATTCTCAAATAGAAGGAGTTGATTTTGAAGAAACTTTTGCTCCGGTGGCAAGAATTGAAGCAGTCGGATTATTTCTTGCATTTGCTGCCTTCAAAGATTTCAAAGTGTATTAGATGGATGTCAAGTCTGCCTTCCTGAATGGTGACTTGGAAGAAGAAGTGTACATTGAGCAACCGGATGGATTTCAATTGTTTGATCATGGTGATATGGTCTGCAAGTTGAAGAAGGCATTGTATGGATTGAAGCAAGCGCCAAGAGCCTAGTATGAAAGATTGGATAAACATCTTTTGAAGATTGGTTTCAACAAAGGTACTACTGACAGTAATTTGTATTTCAAAATTGATCATGAAAATATCTTGATTGTTGAAGTGTTTGTTGATGAGATCATTTTTGGAGGAAGAGATAGTATGTGTAAAACCTTTGCAAATCAAATGAAAAGTGAATTTGAGATGTCCATGCTTGGGGAAATAAATTTCTTCTTGGGTCTACAAATGACTCAAATAAAGAAAGGAATCTTCATTTCTCATACCAAATATGTAAAATAATTGTTGAAGAAATTTGGGATGGAAGACTCAAAACCAATGAGTACTCCCATGGCAACCGGATGTAATTTGAGCAAGTATGATGACTCTCCCAAGGCTAATCAAAAAAAGTATAGGTCAATGATTGGAGGACTGTTGTATCTTACTCAAACTAGACCAGACATTATGTAGGTTGTTGGTCTTGTTGCTAGATTCCAAGCTGATCCTAGAGAATCTCATGTCATGGCAATCGAGAGGATTTTTAGATATCTAAAAGGGATAGTTGAGTATTTTCTGTGGTATCCTAGATATCATGATTTCTCTCTTCATGCATATATAGATGCTAATTGGGCAGGAGATGTGGATGACCGGAAGAGTACCAGTGGTGGAGCATTCTTTTTGGGGAAGAGATTGGTTTCTTGGCTGAGCAAGAAACAAGAGGCAATATCTCTGTCCACTTCAGAAGCAGAATATATTGCAGCAGCAGGTAGTTGCACTCAAGTTTTGTGGATGAAGCATATGCTAAGAGACATTAGAGTGGAGTATGAGGAGCTTATCACAATCTTCTGTGATAATTCAAGTGCAATAAATATATCTAAGAATCTAGTGTTGCATTCAAAGACTAAACATATATCCATCAAGTTTCATTTTCTAAGAGAACAAATGAACAAGAATGAAGTCAGATTAGAGTTTGTGCCCTCCAAGGATCAGATTGCAGACATCTTTACTAAACCTCTACCTAAGGACTCTTTTGAGTATCTCAGGGAGAAGTTATTGGTTATTGCCCCTCCAGTGATGAACTAAGGTGCACTGATGTGCATCAGTTCGATGGATATCACAATCATATCTTATGGTCCAAATTGATGATGGGGAGCTGCTACTCAGGGGGAGCAGCTGGTATGATTCTAAAGTGGTGGAATTGTAAGTATGTGCCCTTTACCATTGATGTCAAAGGGGGAGAGAAGACATGTGAAAAACAAGTGGTTGCTGAGCAAAGGGGGAGTAGTAAAGGAAGAGAAGACATATGAATGGTTGTTGTTGATAGGGCGAGTTATGTCAGTGAGAAAAAGTTCTTGTCTTGATGGTCAAAACAATTTTTCACATCATATGTTGCCATCAATGACAAAGGGAGAGATTGTTGCAAGTATGGGACTAACTGGTGTTGTCATTGATGTCAACATACTTCTGTTGCATTAATGATAAGGATTGGATGAGCTGTGTGCTGAGGATATTGAGAAAATTAGTCTTAATCAGGAATAGAGAAGACTAGTGAAGACAGTAAGATAAAAGTCCAAGATAGAATAAGGATCAGAGGATGTGGTTTAAAGGATTTGTAGATATGTGTCTTAAGGTGATCTAGTAGAGATTTCAGAGATCCGCATGAAGATCTGAAGAAGTTGTGGTCACTTAAGTAAAATCGGTTCTGGTAGGTGTTCAGTGGTGACAGATTGATACACATAGGTCTGGTGAGATCCGAAAATGCATTATCTTGTTCTGTGGATTTGAGGGAGTGTTAAGGAAGTCTTTGTGAAGTGTCAACTCAATTGGTTCATGTTTTGAGGTCCGCAAACATCTATTCCTTTGTAACAGTGATGATAGACTGTGTTCTTGAGTTTCCAGATGTAGGAGAGAAGGATTTTAGTAAGCAGATGAAGTGTGGATGTTCTTGGTGATTTAGGCAAGCTTGTGGAGGTCTTTTGATTGTGTCTGGTTCATGTTGGTGGTCCGCATTGGAGTTGGAGCTCGCAATTAAAGAATAACTTCTAGATGATGGTGTTCTTCCTGAGACTGGCTGACCGGATGAGGTACACATCTTGTGGATGTTCTTGTAGATGTTTTCTAACTTCTAGATGATTATTCCTAACTTGATGTCTTGTATAAATAAGGGATTGCGAAGTCATTTCAAAGGTGGTCCTGTGAAGATGAGAGTGTGGTAGCGAGGAGGAGAATGAAAGGCAGAGCCAAAGTTTTAGGCTTAAATGGAATTGATTCAAGCATGGTGAAGATGCTATACTCCAGTTCATGTATGTGTAACTTACTATTTTGTAGACAATGTGTCTCTTGTAGGCAGTAAGCCTCTTGTGAGCAATATGCTTGGGTAGTGAGCCCTAATTGGCATGTGCCATTTTTTTTCTTTCTATTCTTCTAACAGAGAATACAATCTTGGGTTAATTAGCCCATGGTTTTTCCCTTAACCGGGTTTTCCAAGTCAAAATCTTGGTGTCCTATGTGTTAACGTGTTTCTGCTCTTGATTTCATGTATTATGTTTCCATGATTGATTTATCATTATGCTACTGAATTGCTAAGTGGACTTAAGTGTTTAATTCAAAAAAAGTTTTGTACAACTGATTCACCCCCCTCTCAGTTGTCTACCCTAAATCTAACAAACCCTTCTAGAAGAAGCGCTCCACTAAATAACAAAAGCCTATGATGAAAGGGTGTGAATTGGAGAGGTGTCAATGAAGAGCTACATGTCATGTCCAAGCATGAAGTCGCCCTCCTTTATGAAGGTATAAAAGAAGAGTAAGTTGTGAATAGGAAAGGGGGAATAGAGGAGAAACTCATAAAAGAAGATATCTGTAGAATATATATACATATATCTGCAGTAGTATATTATTAGATATATACATATCATAACAACATAAGATACTTAGAAATATATATAGAATATAATATAAAATAAAAGATGCATATCTGATGTATAAATTGTAGAGAATAACTAATAGGATATACAATAGTTCTCATATAGAAAGAATCAATCCAACAATCGATCAATCATCAAGCAAAACATCGAATCATTGGATCATTCGATCTGGAAAAATATATACCTATTAAATCAGTCATATAGACTAATAAAGATAGCAAGGGGTTACACTGCAAACTCTGAACTGAACTAGAAGTTCAATAAGAATCATTATTGGATATACATGCAGAAATAGAATAAGGAACATGTCAAATTATTATTGACTGTCAATTATATTTACTTATTGCATATCACTGTCATATCTAGAAATGCATAAAATTATTGAAATAAACTGTCAACATGGAGAAGGGGGAAAATGTACACTATGGAGAATAGCTAAAGGCACCCTTATATTGACAGATACAAAGAACAACAAGTAGGGAATCCTACTATCATGTAAAAGGGAGAAACAGATAAGGGCACCCTAGGGCAGAATTCTTCTACCTAATCTCCATGTTGAGGGTTTATTGGCACATTAAGATTCACCAGTCTAAGAAGAAAGGTGAGGGGACTGCTTAGAGGAAGAACTGCTATCATAAGGCACCCTACCATGCCTCCTTGTACCTCCTCTTCTATGGATGAGTGTTGTAAACAAACTGAGTTAGCTAGATGATAATTGAATATATGATTTCTCAATAGTAATATTAATTATGAGTTTGAATGCAATATAATCTTGATTAACCCTCATGATTAAATATCTATATATATGTGTAGAAAATTGTATATGTTTTCTTATGTTATGATTGTAGGATTCAAATTCAGAATCACCTTATTCAAGAGATATTTACATTCGTAAGATATAACCCTAACCCTAAGTTGTTGCAATTGTAATTTTATATGCAATTGTTGCATATCTGATGTTGTATGCAATTATGTGTATACTTTGTGTATTACATGTATGCTTCATGCTTCTCGTACTACATGTACTTATGCGTATACTTTGTGTATTATGTGTATGTTTCATGCTTCTTGTACTACATGTACTTATGCATATACTTTGTGTATTACGTGTATGCTTCATGCTTCTTGTACTACATGTACTTATGCGTATACTTTGTGTATTACATGCTACATGTATTTATGTGTATACTTTGATGATTTATACTTCTTATACTATGTATGTACTTATGCATATACTTTGTGTATGCTTCATGCTCTATGTATTACGTGTATTTATATGTATACTTCATGTATTACGTTAATGCTTCATGCTCCATATATTATGTGTATTTATGCATATACTTTATGTCTTTTGTATACTTCACGTATTACATGAATTTATGTGTATACCTCATGCTTCACATGTACTTATGTGTATACTTTGTATATTACGTGTATCTATGTGTATGCTTCATACTTCGTGTATCACGTGTACTTATATGCTTCATGCCTCACATATATTTATGTGTATACTTCATATATTAGATATGCTTCATGCTTTGTGTCTTACATGTATACTTCGTGTATCACATATGCTTCATGTATTACGTATATCTATAACAAGTTTACTCTGTGTGTTTAAGATCACTTTATCCTTAAAATTATATCAAAGCTTTATTTGAATGCATTTGGAGTTGAGAAGCACTAACAAATTAACTGAGCTAATAATAAAAAGTTGTAAAAGTGTGACTCCCTCAAACTTGAGATAAAAACAAGGAGAGAAAATTTCAATTGAGAATGGAACCCTACGAGATTTTACAAGTAAATTAAATTAGGATCTCAAGACTAATGATGATACGAGGAAGGATGAAACCCCAAACACAAAAAGTGTGATCCTTCAAATCTAGGACTTCTTTAACAATAAAATATAAAATGGGAATCAATTCCTTGTGAATAAACCATCAATAGGAAATAAATCTAACAATCAACTCAAAGATAAAGTATTAACCTCGAAAAAGATAGCCAAAAAGAGTAGTGACTCCTTCAAGAAATAGATATAAAGGATAAATCAATTCATTGACATAAGCAATCATCACTCATCTATTCAAGAAATCAACATATCAAAATTTTTCCCAAGGAAGGAACAATCAATCATAACCACTCAACATAGTCAAATATAAACGATATAATTTGACTTCCAATTCTCAAATGTAAATCTAGTTGTCGCAGAAACTTAGGCATAACAAAAGATGCAAACGTGGATTAAGGTTATCTTTCAAAATTTAAGCTTTAGGTACACTAAAGTATCATATTAATCTAGGATGGACAATTTATTAAAAACCAAAACAACATTTTTGAGAGAATGTAATAAAGATGACTCCATTCTTTAGGAACATACAAATTTAGACTCTTGAAAGATCTTACAAGAAATATTGGAAATTTATTGTAAGAATATATTCATCAAGCTTCATGGAAGAGGAACATCATTGAAAATAAATTATTCTATTCCTTTGGAACAAGAGCCAATGTACAAACATGTGATCTCTCACACACTTATTGAAATAATGGCAATACAATCCAGTCCATACCACATATGGTCTATCTTATAACTTATAAAATTGATTTAGTGAACTTTGTTGGGGGACTGAATTGACTTCTATGTGTAATATCTAGAGTAGATAATTTTGTCCAAGGGTCTAAGTTCCTTGATTAAAGTAACTTAGGTAAAGTTGATACACATCAAGTTACAACAGAGTTATTACATAAGCCTATGGTAAGTTATATTATGTGAAAGGAAAGAAGAGTGTGGAATATGCCTTCCTAATACTAATCTTCAAGGAGAGAGATACAAAAATTTACAAAACTTTGCAATTATAGTTCATTTAAGATGCACAAACAAGAATAACAGAATAAACAATAAAGACTGAACACCAGATTTTACATCCCACACACTAAAGAAGAGACCTCTTGTATTATAGTAAAATGCAAATTACATACAAGTGACAGAGCTATGCTCTTTCAGGTGTCATTTCATAGAATGAATCCGGCAACATTATAGTACAATTCACTCTCAAATCCCTATTCAACTCAATGCATTACTGCATTATATTACAGTCTTCACAAGTGTTGTCGCTTCAACTTCCATATCAGACAAATAGTTATCAACCAACTCAGCTGACCATATCTCTTTGAATCCTCACTACCTAACCAATACGTTTACTGCTCTACCACAAACTATATGAGCTTTCTTTTTTGGGACTTTGGGATACATTACATTGCCGTATGCAATCATTACTAGCCTTCACATGGGGGTGCTGCCACAATAATGGGTTACACTTTCTGGGACATCTTGATTTTTGCTGAAATGACATATTTTTAGAAAATATAATGATTTAAGCCTTGAAAGGTTCCATTTAAAGGATTTTAGTTGAATAGGGTTTGATCAAAACCCTTTAGATTCAAACCCCCTTGGATAGAACCCTATTATTTTTAAACCATACCTATAATGGAGTCTCCTCTACAGCTATCAAAACGCTGATAAAAACCACTTTTGATATACCTTTTGGGGGATCAAATGAATTCATTTAAAATTTATACTTTGTAAGTATGTATTCCTTATTATAAGCTTCCCAAAAAGTATAATTTTAAATATATTTAATTTTATTATTATATTTATTTTTTATTTCTTGTGAATGTAGGTTTTTCACCAAACATCAAGTTCTCTGTTCTACACACATGAAAATTAGTAAATTAGTGAAAAAAATTCTAAAAAATATCTATGCCCTAGGTATTGATGTCCTTGTTTCAACAAAAAAAGAAAAATTAAATTTCGTTACATACAAAAAAAAGTTATGTTTTACGGAATAAGCCCATGTCTAAATTATAATTGGTTTGACTTCAAAACTTAATTAAAAAAAATCAACAAAACATTATGAAACCAAATGCATGCTCTATATATCAGTGTTACCAATCTAAGTTTAAAAGAATCAAAATTTTATCCTTTGTAGAAAAAAAGTAATGTGCTACAGAATACACATCACTTTAAAAAAATGTTGTTTACTATTAAAAACTAGTTATAAAAGGAGACACAAAAAATTTTAGAATTTAACTCCAATTTTTTTTAAAAAAATATATTTAGAATCTACAAACAAAATCTCACAAATCACTAGTTTGCATCATCTTCAAATTCCTAATTGTTTAGGTGTTAGAAAGTGAAGATTTAGTTCAAAATGTTGATTTCAATGTCAAGTTTGCCAAAAAAGCGTAACCCATTATTGTGGGATGACCTGGGGTGGTGGGATCTATACCACATCACCGCAAGCTATTTCATGGGCTATTGCAGGGTAGCAGTAAGACCCACACACCCGCAAGCCTCTCCACTAGCTATCATGGGGTGGCAGGGTAACTTCCGCGCTACCGCCAACACATTCCATAGATCACTTTGGGGTTGTGGTAGGGTCCTGTACTATCACAAGTCACTTTACTAACCTCTGTGGGGTAGCGGTAATACTGTACTACTGCAAGCCCATTACCAGACTCCCACGGGGTGGCGGTAAACACCACTAGCCTGCAATCTTCTTAAGGGCATCCAATGGTACTGTGGTAAAGCCATGAATGTAAACCCTTGGTAGTCTGAGTTTGATAGTAACTGAGCTAGGGTTTTAACAGTGAGTTTGAGACACACATTCTCAACAATCTCCCACTTGACGAAGAACTCACTAAACCCCTTCCAACTTTTAAAGTCATTGAACATTCTAGGCCCCAAGGCCCATTGAACTGGTACACCACTTGAACTTATCTGTGCTCACAGGCTTCATCAATGCATCAACAACATTCTTTAGAGTATCCACTTTTTCCAGATTAACCTTTCCATCCTCTACCATATCATGAACAAAATGGTACTGCACATCAATATGTTTCGTCCTAGCATGGAAAGTTGGATTTTTTGCCAAACAAATGCCACTCTGACTGTCACAGCAAATAACAATCTACCCTGCATCAAAACCAATATTAGAACACAGTTTTTGAAGCCAAATGGCTTCTTTACAAGCATGAGTTTCTTCCATATACTCAGCCTCCATAGTAGATAAAGCAACTATAGACCGTCACTTGCTCATCCAACTAATAGCACCACTAAATAATGTGAATACATATCCACTAGTGGATCTTCCTGCCCAATCAGAATCCACATATCCACGAATGCTAACTGAACTTTGAGATTTAGTAGAGTAACCATGATAACATAATGCATACTTAGAGTACCCTTTAAATACTTAAAAACTCTCTTCACAACATCCCAATGTGGCATTCTAGGATTAGCCATAAACTGACTAAGCACTCCCACTGCTTGGGCAATGTCTTGCCTAGTATAGACCATTGCATACTTTAAACTACCAACTGCACTTGCATAAGGTACCCTGGTCATGTCTTCCATCTCAGTAGGAGATTTTGGACAATCCTCAATAGAAAGTTTCATTCCGTGCAACACTGGAACAACTAACTGCTTGCAATCTATCATATTAAACCTCTCTAGGACAAAATCTATATACTTGCTCTGGCTAAGCCAAAGTTTTCTATTTCCCCTATCCCTTCCGATTTCCATCCCCAGAATATACCTTGCTGCACCTAAATCTTTCATTTCAAGATGTGCTGACAATTGAGATTTTAATTTTGAAATCTTACCCTTACTATTCCCAATGAACAACATATCATCCACATACAAGGCAATAATAAAAGGATTACCATTTTCAGATTTAAAATAAACACAATGATCTGACTTTTATCTCACAAATCCCAAAGACAACACATAGGTGTCAAACTTCTAGTATCACATTCTAGGTCACTACTTCAAACTATACAGAGATTTCTTTAATTTGCAAACCAAGTTTTCCTTACCTTTTTCAATGAAGTGCTCTAGCTAGGACATATAAATCTCTTCCTCCAAATCACCATGAAGAAATGTTGTTTTCACATCTATCTGCTCAATTTCTAAGTCATACATTGCTACAAGTGATAGCAAGAATCGAATGGATGTCATCTTTGCTACAGAAGAAAATATTTCTCCATAATTAATCCCCTCCACCTAGGAATATACATTCATGACCAACCTTGCTTTATGCTTCTCAACAATACCATCAAGACCTATCTTTTTCTTAAACACCCATGTACATCTAACAGGCTTTCGACCTTTAGGCAAAGGTACCAGATCCCACATTTCATTCTTCTTCAATGACGCCATTTCCTCATTCATGGCTTCCAACCATGCATTTGAATCAGACATACCCATAGTCTCTCTAATAGTCCTAGGCTCATCAGTGTTAGCAATCAAAGCATAGGCACAAATGAAATCCAACATAGATATCCAAACCTTTTAGGTTGCCAGTTCTCATGTGTAGACCTCCTCACTGGCTAAGGCTAAGGTTTTTCATCCTGTTCAAAATTTTTAGAGCTACTTGAGCTCTCCTCATTATTAGGTTCACTAGGAGTACATAGTTCCTCCTTAACTAGTGTAACAAGAAATTCAACTGCCTCCTTCTTTTCTACTTCTTTCACCTCTAATTGTAGATCAACTATAGAAGGTTTTAGCTCACGGAAGATTACACTTCTGCTTTACAACACCTCTATAATTGGGTTTCAAAGCTTGTACCCTTTAACACCAATTCTATAACCGATGAAGATACATTTTACAACCTTGTTTTCCAATTTAGATCTTTTTTTACTAGGCACATATGCATATGCATCACAACCAAAGACTCTAATGTATCTTAAGGAGGGCTTCTTACTAGACCATGCTTCCATAGGTGTCTTGTCCATGAGTGCTAAAGTGGGAGATCGATTAATCAAGTAACATGCTATAGCTACAGCCTCAGCCCAAAACTTCTATTCCAGACCAACACTACTCAGCATACTTCTCACTCTTTCTATTAGCATTCTATTCATCCTTTCTACAACTCCATTTTGCTGTGGAGTGTAAAGAGTCAACTTATGTCTTTTAATTTCGTGATCCTTGCAAAACTTATCAAAATCTGGAGGATAGAACTCACCACCATTATCCGTCCTCAAACACTTAATTTTTCTACCAGTCTAATTTTCAACCAAGGTTTTGAATTCCTTAAATCAACTGAAAACTTTAGTTTTACTTTTGAGAAAATAAACAAATGTCCTTCTCGAATAATCATCTATGAATGAAACAAAATACATAGATTTTGATAATGAAGGAACATTAACTGGACCAAATACATCAGAATGAATATAATCCAGAATTCTAGAAGATTTATGAGGACTAGAATAAAATGAAACACGGTGTTGCTTTTCATATATGAAATGTTCACAATAATCAAACTTAAGATTACAATCATCAAGCCCTTCAACCAGACTTTTATTTTTCAAGGCTTTTAAGCCTTTTTCACCAATGTGGCTAAGCCTTTGGTGCCACAACATTGTCTTCTCTGCTCGAAGCTTCATATCCAAAGAATTAGCACCCATAGGAACATCATCGTCCTTCTCAACATGATTAGATTTACTTGACTTTGTAGAACCACTATTATATTAAACTATATGTGCATCCAACTTATACAGAGTGCCAATTCATGCACGCTTAGCTAGCACCATAGAGCCTTTATTCATTCTACAAACACCATTCAAGAAAGATACTTATACACTAGCATCATTAAGCTTACCTACAATAATTAAATTTTGAGCCAGACCTGGTATATGCATCACTTCATCGATTCCCTTCACTCTTCCATTAGGAAACCAAATTTTGACTCTTCCACAACCAACAATTTCTAGGTGAGAATCATCACCCAAATACACTCTTCCACCTTTGTATTCTTCATACTTTGAGAACTAATCCCTATGTGAGGTCATGTGAAAGGATGCACCTGAGTCAATTAACCAAACATCATCTGATGCCTGAGTCGCCAAGGCTTCTATGAAGGCATCTACATCACTCTGAAAAGAATCATTATCAGAAGAATTATCCTTATTTTTCTCCTCTTTACAGTCTTTCCGGATGTGACCAGTCTACCCACAGTTCCAACATTTCACCTTGAACTTTTTACCAAGAGACTTTGATTTCCTTTCTAACTTGGATTTAGACTTATTGTCTTTCTTCTTACCTTTCTCCTTTATTCTACCTCGAACAGCAAGGGCCTCCTTGGCCATCTTAGAATATTTCCTCTTCATTTCTTCTGACAGCAGCAAAGAAACCACCTCTTCCATCTTGAAAGTGGTTGTAGTACTCCTAATAGCCATTACTAGGTGATCCCATGTGTCAGGCAACAAACACAACAAGAGCATGTAATGATCCTCATCTTCTGTCTTCACACCAACAGACATCAACTGATCAATGATCATATTAAATGTATTCAAATGATCTACAATGGACGCTCCTTCCTCCATCTTCAAAGAATATAGCTTCTTCCTTAGAAATAACTTATTTACCAGATATTTCCCTTAATAAATGTCACCAAGCTTCTTCCATAGAAGATTTACTATCTTTTCTTTATGGACATTCAAGAGAATTGAATCGGCCAAGCATAGCCTGATTAGACCCTTGGCTTTCCAATTCATTGCATCCCAGTCTTCTTATGAGGTTACTGTTGGTTTGTTTGAGGACACTATAGTCCATAACTCACAATCAACGAGAAAATCTTCCATCTTGAGTTTCCAGAAGTCAAAGTTGCCACTGATGAACTTCTTAATCTCTATTCTTCTGGATGTGCTCGCCATCTTAAATCTGTAATAAGATTTCAAACTAGATTTCTGTGCAAAACTCCCACTGAACAAGATCAGCACAAAAAACCCATCTTACCCACAAGGACAACAAAGTTGGCCAAGCTTTGATACCAACTAAAAGGAAAGTAGAGTGCAGAATATACCTTCCTAATACTAATCTTCAAGGAGAGAGATAAAAAATTTACAAAACTTTGCAATTACAGTTCATTTAAGATGCACAAACAAGAATATCAGAATAAACACTAAAGACTAAACACTAGATTTTACATGGGAAAACCCTTACGGTAAAAACCCACACACTAAAGTATAAATCTCTTGTATTACAGTAAAATGTAAATTACATACAAGTGATAGAGCTATGCTCTTTCAAGTGTCATTTTACAGAATGAATCTAGCAACATTACAATACAATTCACTCTCAAATCCCCATTCAACTTAATGCATTACTACATTATATTACAGTCTTCACAAGCGTTGTCGCTTAAACTTTAATATCAGACAAATGGTTAACAACCAACTCAACTGACCATGTCTCTTCGAATCCTCATTGCCTCACCAATATGTTTACTGCTCTGCTGCAAGTTGTATGACCTTTCCTTCGTGGGACTATAGGATACACTGCATTGCCATAGGCAATCATTTCTAGCATTCACAGGGTGGTGGGATCTATACCACACCACCACAAGCCATTTCATGGGCTATCACGGGGTAGCGGTAAGACCTGCACACCCACAAGCCTCTCTACTGGCCATCACGAGGTGGCGGGGTAATTCTTGCACTATCACCAGCACATTCCATAGATCATTGTAGGGTTGCAGTAGGGTCCTGCACTACCGCAGGTCACTTTACTAACATCTGCAGGGTAGCGGTAACACTGCACTACCATAGGCCCATTACCAGACTCCCACAGGGTGGTGGTAAACATTGCCAGCATGTGCTCTTCTTAAGAGCACCCAACGGTACTGCGGTAAAGCCATGAATGCAAAACCTTGGCAGTCTGAGTTTGATGGTAACTGAGCTAGGGTTTTAACAGTGAGTTTGAGGCACAAATTCTCAACATTATGGGCCCATAACCCACAAATCCCAAGATCATTCTCATATATCAAACCTTGCGATAAATTGATATTGTTTAAGCAAGTACTTTCCTAAAATATGAAAATAAATTAAGTACTGAACATGGAGATACATGAAAGAGGAGTGATGACCTCCAATTGAATTAGAAGATGGAACAAGAATTGGATATTAGGGTGAAATTATAAATTTAAGTTCTCCTATTGCTTGCTAGGATTACTAAACTATTGTACATCTTTCATTTCATTGACTTGGTCAATCCCATAAATTTGTACTTAAATATTAATTACCTACAGGTATAACATGTGTTGACTGGGTTAAGTAATTCAAAAACCCTATAATCTCCTCATTAGAAATAAACTTACCGCAAACTTTGTTTGAGTGTTTGCGCAAAATGAAACATACTTTATCTAAGGGAAGCTATCACTCAAACATCTACATCCTTTACACAAGTGCAAAAGTGAGCGTGCACAAGGAGTAAGGTCTTGATGCTCACAACACTCCCATTCTCCATCATGATGAAGGAAACAAGATTTTCTATCATTCTGAATTTCCAACAAGGATAATGAAGAATTTGTATCATTACCTAGGATACTTGTGGTAAAGAAATGAAAGAAAACTTGTCTTAAATGACAGGATGTATCAATTCCCAACTTTTGGTTTTGTTGTTAAGAGTTATGGGGAAATAGTAGTACATTAGACAATAAATTGGCCTCATTCTTTAGAAGATAGAATTTATCTTGTTAGTAGTATACTAACAACCACTCCCCAAGGACATCATTGCAGTATTAAAGTAGAAGTGCTAGCTACAGATATGGATCTTTAGGGTGGTTGCTTGAGGACAAGCAATCTTGGGTGGGTTAGACTGTCATGTCCCTTTCCCCTATGGATGACTCCTTCAAGGCATACAATGAATTAGTTTATGATGTGATTAATATAAAAATAAATTAATATCAATAGTGGATGATTCCTTTCCCTTCTACAGCATGGTAGAGTTAATAAAGAAAAACTCAGAAGATTTACTTTTGTATGGCCGACCAATTCTAGTATTAGCGCCAAAACTAATTAGTATTAAGTTTGACTCATAATTAGAAGCTGACATCTTTTGGAAGCTAACCTCCCTCAACAATGAAGGGCTTTGTAATACAAAAAACACCTTATTATTAAGCTAGAAGAAGCACTCCACTAAATAACAAAAGCCTATGATGAAAGGGTGTGAATTTGAAAGATGTCACTAAAGAGCTGCATTTCATGTCCAAGCATGAAGTCACCCTCCTTTATGAAGGTATAAAAGTAGAGTAAGTTGTGAATGGGAAAGGGGGAATAGAGGAGAAACTCATAAAAGAAGATATCTGTAGAATATATATATATATATATATATATATATATATATATATATATATATATATATATATATATATATATATATCTATAGTAGAATATTAGTAGATATATACATATCATAACAACATAAGATACTCTGAAATATTTATAGAATAGAATATAAAATAAAAGATGGATATATGATGTATAAACTATAGAGAATAACTAATAGGATATAAAACAATTCTCATATAGAAAGAATGAATCCAACAATTGATCAATCATCAAGCAAAACATTGAATCATTGGATCATTCAATTTTCAAAAATATATACCTATTAATTCAATCATATAGACTAATTTAAAGACAACAAGGGGTTACATTGCAAACTCTGAACTAAAATAGAAGTTCAATAAGAATCATTATTGGATATACATGTAGATTTATAGAATAAGGAACAATAGGTCAGATCATTATTGACTATCAATTATATTTACTTATTGCATATCAACGTCATATCTAGAAATACATAAAATTATTGAAATAAACTGTCAACATGGAGAAGGGGGAAAACATGCACTATGGAGAACAACTAAAGGCACCCTTACATTAACAGGTACAGAGAACATCGAGTAGGGCACCATACTATCATGTAAAAGGGAGAAATATATAAGGGTAACCTAGGGTAGAATTCTTCTCCCTAATCTCCATGTTGAGGGTTTATTGGCACATTAAGATTCACTAGTCTGAGAAGAGAGGTGAGGGGACTACTTGGAGGGAGAACTGCTATCATAAGGTACCCTACAATACCTCCCTATACCTCCTCTTCTATGGCTAAGTGTTGTAAACAAACTGAGTTAGCTACATGATAATTGAATATATGATTTCTCAAGAGTAATATTAATTATGAGTTTGAATGCAATATAATCTTGATTAACCCTCATGATTAAATTTCTATATATATGTGTAGAAAATTGTATATGTTTTCTTATGTTATGATTGTAGGATTCAAATTCAGAATCACCTTATTCAAGAGATATTTACATTCGTAAGATATAGCCCTAACCCTAAGTTGTTACAATTGTAAATTTATAGCAATTTAGGAAGAGGATATTACACTCTGGCAATCAAACCTTTGGTCCTCATCTTGTCGAAAAGGCCCAACAAGTTACTTCTCAATTTATATCTCTTTCACTTCTTATAATTTGCCTCAATTTAATAACATAGGTAAAACAAATATCCATTTCCCAAAGAATTGGGCTTTAGGTAATAGATATCCATTTTGAGAATGGATATCCGTTACCTAAAAGTCAAAAAAAGGCAAAAACAATATTGTTGGGCCCAACAATGGTGCCCACATACCCTTTGCTATCGAGAAACCTGTGATCTCTACATGTTACAGTCAAAAAACACTTTTCTACACTTTTGGACACAAAATTTTCTTGTTTCAATCATTAGGGTGATATTTTTGTTCCCCTAATGGGGAGCAACATTCGTCGTAAAGAAAAAAGGAGGAAAGTTACATTGGAGGAAATTGAAGAAATTAGGGAAAAAGATAGAGCAAGGAAGAGGATTGGAAGACTAGGTTTGGTGCATGATCATCAAGGTGAATCTTCTTCTTTGCCATCTAATGACATGTAAATTGAAGGTGTTAATGTTTTTGCAAGTATGTGCTAATCGGTGTTGTCATTGATGTTAACATGTTTTTATTGTCATTGGTGTCAACCATGTCTTCTGATATTGCTGAGTGTTGCTTTATTGAGATATCATGTTAAAGTGATTTGAATGCCTTGTAGAAGTGTTGATGATATTGGTATAGTGCTCTTGTTGCTGAGTTTCCAAGTGCTTTTGAGAAAATTTGCTCTCCAAAGGAAACAGTGTGTTGTAGAGTATTCTGGCTTGCAGGATACTCTTTGAGTTTTTGCTCCGTATTTCTTCTGTATTGAAGACTAGAGTGTGAGTTTTGGATATGTTTTAAAGAAGTGTTTGAAGATACTAAATCTAGAATTTGGTGGTCTAAATCACAGTACAGTAGAAGTTATGTTTACTAGTTTGAAGGACGTAATTGATAGAGTTCCTGGGTTGTGCAGAGGTGTCTGGGAGAAAGTATTTTTGCTCCACATTTCTCTATAGAGTAGTTTCAAGTGTTGTGGTTTTGGACATATGTTTATAAGGTCCTTAGCTATCTTCATTCCAAAGGATTTGTGATTTGATGCTCTGGAGAGTAAGTTTTTGTGTAGCAGAGTTCGACAATGTTTGTTGTGAGCAGTATATGATTTGTCTTCAAGTGATATTTGTTGTCTTCAAGTGAGATTTGGTGTATATAGATTTTGAATCCAAAGTAATTTTATGTTGTTTGTGGATGTCTCCAGAATGTATTGAAGGCTTGTTCTTGATCTGTAATCTATGATTGAGTTCTTGGAGCGTGTGCCTAAGTATTCTTGGTGTTTGCACAAGTTTGGCCAACTTGGGTGCTAAATTTCTTTGCAGATGTGTTTCATAGATTGTAGAAGTGGGTTGAAGTGTGTAAAGATGTATTTGGCTCCGAGCTGAGTCATGAAGTGTTCTACCTTCATTCATTTGATTTGCAAGATTGTTTAGGTCTAGACCTAATTTGAATTATGTATGTTTGTCGACCTTGAAGGTTGTTTCAAATGTTATAGAGTGTGTTGTCAATCTTGATGTATGTTCCAAGGTTGATGATTGATATAAATAAGTGTAAAGAATTCATGTAAATGTGAGAGGATGTGTGTGTTGTGAGGCTGCGAAAGGAGATTTATTGTGCTTCAATAGAACTGAACTCAGGCATGTGGTAGATGCTATTATATCAATTCATGGCAGTGAACCATTTTGGTAGTGAGCCCTATTTACAATTTGTAGTGAGCATTCCTTTGGACAGTGAGTCCTTGGGTAGTGAGCCCTTTGGTAGTGAGTCTCTTTGTAATTCAGTATTGATACTACTATATATTGTGATCTAATCCTCACCATGGTTTTTCCCTTTAAGGGTTTTCCAAGTAAAAATCTGGTGTTCTCTTTTGCATGGTGTTGATGTGATTAAGCTTCTGTTATCTATTTTCATGTTTAATCTTCATAATAGAATTAGGGCTTAAGTGAAATGAAGTGAATGTCATTATCCTTGTGAAGGTTTAAAGTTTTTGATACAATTTATTCACCCCCCTCTTAGTTGTCTTGTGCATTCAACAAATGTTGAATATAATGAAATGTTAGATAAGAATGAAATTGACCATGATATTGTAACTAAAAATGTTGCAAAATGTTATGAAACAACTATTGATAAGAGCAATATGGACAAATAAGATGAAAAACATAGACATTTTCTTGAAGATTATGGATACGAACCTCATGTTGGTTAATTTTCACTCCATAATCCAATTGTTGATAGCATTGATGAGGTTGATAACATGGATGAAACAATGAAAATCACTATATCTCCAAATTACATAAGAAGAGAGAAAATTTGTCAAGAAGAGAATGAGCGTGATGAAATTGTAAAACATCCAAGAACCCCAAAATGGTTACTTGAAATTAATGAGAACATAATGGAAAAACTTGAAGGCAAGAGGTTGTCACGAATGGTTCGGTTGTGGGCTTCAAAACTTTTCAATGAATACTTTAGGAATAAACATTAATCGAACAATGCTAGCTTTTTGTGCAATTACTAAAGATGTACAAAATGAGACCTTTACTAAAGAAATTAAAGATTCTGGTAAACAAAGTGTCCAATCGAAATAAAATTATTGTTAGTAGCCTTTTCAATGCACTCAATTCTATTAGGAAGACTAGTAAGGAGAAAGATAAAAGAGGTTCTCATAGAGTAATAACAACCTCAATAGTGAAAAAGCAATTAAGAAAGGCTCAATTAATGAGGCAAACTTGTGTTGACTTAAGCTTGAATTGTAAAACATTGTTAAAAGCACTAGTATTAAGATCAAGACTAGATAGTCCTCTTGGAAATGATACTTGGGCTTTCAGTGCTAGGCTTCCATGAGTTGTTAAGAAGTTAATCAATAGCACAAAGGATGAAGTTGAATGATTTTGACACACTAACTCTAGGGTATCATCCCATGTAAAATATGTTTTAAAGTTAAGAATTGGTGATAAAGACCGCACACCACATCCTAAACATTACTTAGAATGTAGCCAAACAACATTGTACAAATAATTTTGAGAAACACACCAAGGTATGACAATCTCACAAAGAGCATTTGAATCTTGTAAGCCATTTTATTGTGTGCCTCTTAAAATTCGTGATACATTTTGTTGCAAATACCATGTAGAGTTTTCTATGTATCATAAATTATTATGTAATATTCATTTTACTTTGCACACTAATGAAATGTTACAGGAGTGTGGTGCAATTCAAATATCAAAGTAATCTAGGGACATTTGATATAATTCCTAAGGTGACATATAAGATAGAATTCTAAACTTAGTGTTTCTAAATTTTTCATCAAACTTCTTATAATAAATATTAAGTTAGTTGTAGTTCATGGTGTTTACTTTGCTTAACAAATTTTTAACTTATAAATGTAGGTGTTTTGGACAATAAAGCTATTGTACTCAAGGGATTGAGATCAATGGTTAAAGCATTTAGCTTTCATTGTAGAGACATTTTGAGGACATTTTGTATATTTTTTACATTTCAAAATTTTAATTCCCTTTGTCATATCCTATGAGGAGATTATGACCATAATATCATCATGTTACTATGAGTTTTAATGAAAAGGGTTCCATCTTACAAATCCTCATAGTATTTTTTCACATTTGGTGCTAAGAATTGATAACCATTTCATGTGATTTTAGTAGCACACTCTTTAAGGTGTGTTTTTTCATTTAGTAGCACACTTTTGAAGGTATCACAAGTCTCCCCCTATGAAGACTAGGATCTTTACTTATGAAAAAGACATCTTCTTGCTGCTGCTACAGTTGGAGGATTGTCACAATTTTGTATGCTTTTGACAGGGATAATGAGGGTTTTGGATGTTCAACAAGGTTACCATCCACTCATGACACCCTCATGGCATCCTCACAATGCTTTCCTTGATGATCCAATGAATAAAAGGTGAGTTTCAACCAGGCTCATAACACATAAAGTTTGGTCTCAGTGATTTAGCAACATTATCATGGTCTTGAGGAGGTTTGTTGCCTTCTATTATGAGTTGTAGAGGCCTTGAATCATTCATCATTAGTTTTAGGTTTGAATTGTCACCCTTGGATTAAGAATTCTACATTGATAACCATTTCATGTGATTTTAGTAGCACATTCTTTAAGGTGTATTTTTTCATTATGTTTTGTCTACTTAAACACTAGATTAAATACTAGATTGCATTATCACTATGAGGAAACATCTACTTTGCATTAAACACTAGATTATTGTGTTATGAGTATGATGAGATTACAATGGTAATACATCTAGCGTTGCTGATTTAAATGTGGGTTAAAGTTTATTTTTCTTAAAAAAGTTTAATATATGAATGTAGGTGTTTTGGAGAATAGAGCTATTGTATTCTACCTACACCATTGTTGTGTTATGAGTAAACCCAACATCCAACATCTAACTGTATGCACAAATAAGACATTCTTACATACCTCTTGTATCATACACCAACCCATCGTAACATGTTGGTGTTGTTAGTTAGGTCCCACAAGGTGAAGAACACAAAATATGGCTCTTGGCACCTTTAAACTAAATGCCATTGAGGGATTTTGCAAAAATGTATCCGCCGTTGGCATGATCAAATGATATTAAGTTAGTTAAAACCAAGAGATTACTATGGAGGGACCTAGTATCCAGTTGTAGGTCTGAACAAATCATTCGTAGGTGCCACGAAGTCCAAGAACTACTCCATCAAAGTTTGGTAATTTTTTTCTCTTAGGTCTCTTAAGAGACTTTTTCGGTACAATGTAGCCTGACTTGATTAGGACACCTAGGGAATGAAATAGGGCCTCCACCATCATAAGCCAAGCCACCTCAACCTATCAACACTATCAGCTAGGTCCCATAGGGTGAAGAATGCAAATATGGCTCTTGGCACATTTACACTAAATGCTTACTGAGGCATTTTGCAAGAATGCATCCATTGTAGGCATAGTCAAATGATGTTTAATTGGTCAAAACTGAGAGAGGTTATTGTAGAGGGACTTGACATCTTGCTGTAGGTCCAAATAGATCATTCATAGGTGCCACAAAGTCTAAGAACTACTATGTCAAAGTTTGGTATTTTTTTTCTCTTGGGTCTCTTAAGATACTTTGTTGGTACAGTGTAGCCCTATTGATTGGGACACCTGGGGAATGAAACAAGGCTTTCACTAGAATAAACCAACCCACCCTGACCTATTAGTACTATCAGTTAGGTCCCATGAAGAATGCAAAATATGGCTTTTGACACCTTTACACTAAATGCCACGGAGGCATTTTGCAAGAATGCATCTGTCATTGGCATGGTCAAACAATGTTGACTTGCTCAAAACTGAGAGAGGTTACTGTGGAGGGACCTAACATCTAGTTGTATGTCCAAACTAATCATTCATAGGTGCCACAAAGTCTGAGAACTACTCCATCAAAGTTTGGTAATTTTTTGTTCTTAGGTCTCTTAAGAGACTTTACCGATACAATATAGCCCGATTCGATTGGGACACTTGGGGAATGAAATAGGGCCTCCACTAGCATAAACCAACCCATCCTAACTTTTAAAAGCTATCAGTTAGGTCCCACAAGGTGAAGAATGCAAAGTATGGCTCTTGGCACCTTTACACTAAATGCCACTAAGGCATTTTGCAAGAATGCATTCGCCATTGGCACGGTCCAATGATGTTGAGTCAGTCAAAACTAAGAGAGGTTGCTATGAAGGGACCTCCCATTTAGATTTAGGTCCAAATGGATCATTCATAGGTACCATGAAGTTTGAGAACTACTCTGTCAAAGTTTGGCAATTTTTTACTCTTAGGTCTTTTAAGAGACTTTGTTGGTACAATGTAGTGTGACTCGATTAGGACACCTAGGGAATGAAACATGACCTCCACTAGCATAGACCAACCCACCCTAAGATGTTGGCACTATTAGTTAGGTCCCACAGGGTGAAGAATGCAAAATATGGATCTTGGCACTTTTACACTAAATGCCACTAAAGCATTTTGCAATAATGCATTGGTTGTTGGCACAGTCAAACAATGTTGAGTTGGTCAAAACTGAGAGAGGTTATTATGGAGAGACTTGACATCTAGCTTTAGGTCCAAATGAATCATTCATAGGTGCCATTAATTCTGAGAACTACTCCATCAAAGTTTGGTAGTTTTATACTCTTAGGGCTCTTAAGAGATTTTGTAGGTACAATGTAGCTCGACTCGATTGGGACACCTAGTTAACGAAACAAGGTCTCCACTAGCATAAACCAACCCACCCTAACTTGTAGGTGCTAGTAGTTAGGTCCCTATTTTGGTCCTCACAACGCACCCCATTTTGTGACCAAAATAGGGACCTCCCTTCTTTTGTCTTGCTAAGTGAAGAGTGTTGCTTTATCACGACTTTGGAAAAGAGGCTGGAATTTCTGGTTTGGACTTCTTGTGATTTACACTTAGCCTTTTTTTTAGGTTTTTTACTATCAGACTTTAGCCTTTTGGTGCTCTCGAAGGAGGAGGTCTGAAGCTCCAATGGTTTTAATTGATGATTTAGATTTGTCCCCCATTTGCCAGAATTCCACTTCAGAATGTCAGATTTTGTCATGATTGCATGATAGTGAAACCATCTCTAATGCTCTAGTTGATGGATTGTTACTAGGCTTGTACAAATGTTATTACGTCAGGGTTGGTCATCTTTGAATGACCATGAAACATTCCCCAATGACCTGATCTAGAGGACATTAGTGTGGAGTTGGTAGATTACCTACGTAACATCGGAGATTGGCCTTCAGCTTGCCTATTGGCTAGTTCTATGACATGGGAATTGATTTCCCTCTAACTACCCTTTGGCAGTGAATTAATGGTGGCCTCTCATACATGAAATGGGTCTCTTTTTTCACTCAAGATTTTTACAACCTATTTTCTCTCTCAGCTCTACGAATTCAGTTTTCACATTAGGATCTTTTCAACCTTCTGTTGCATTTTCATGATTTGAATTAAAGTGTGTTAATGTTAGAGTGCAAATTTCATGTTTTTCGGCCCCTTTGTTGACTTTGCGCACATTTTTCAAGTTGGTATTACGTTTATTCCTTACCCTATTTGCCTTGCATGCTTTAATTTTGGATTTAGGGTTATGGCCATGATTTTACTGGTTGAGTTGTGCTTAAATTTGGTTGTTTTGGGTCGGTTTAGTTATTACTAAGCATTTTATGGAAGGGTTTTAATGTTTTACATTTTGGGACCATTAAATCCATTTTGTTATTGTGTGTGTTTCTCGAGGATATTTGTATTTTGTGCTTTTGGATGGTCATAATGACATAGATAGGGCTTCTGATCTTTTTCTTTTCCCTCTTTTGGCTATTTTGGGTACCTTTTGCTTTCATTGTGCGTCAGAGTGACTGAGATCAAGCTTCTAATCTTTTTCCTTCCTCTTTAGCAGCCTAAGGTTCTTCCTTTCGATCCCGTATTCACTTTTGTTTACTTAATGACTTCTCGAGGTTTGGGCATTGGGGGTTCATCATTTCCCTTTCCAGTTTACTTTGATAGATGTCACTCCTGCCTCCCACTCTTCATTCCTTAGGCATCAGAGCTCAGGCTCTGCAGCTTCATTGTTACGACTTCTTGTTTGGTTAGAGATAGATTCCAAATTTCATGTCCCAATTGTTTAATGAAGCATCGGGGTTTGAGCATCGAGCCTCCTTGTTTCTCCCTTACATGTTTCTTGACCATGGAAGGAGCAAGTCCCACCTCCCAACTCCCAGCTATATAGACTTTGTCAGAGTTTGGAGTTTAGTCTCATGCTTTGACGATAATCCTTTGAGACTGCTTTATTAGAGTTTCACCATCGAGCCTTACTCTTCTGCTCTTCCCATTCTTTTAGCATATGAAAGGAGTAGGGCTCGATCCCCGATCTTTGACTTTTTCCAGATTAATGTATTTTCCACTATTTTATGGCATTTTCAATAATGTTTATAATGATTCAATAATGGCTAACTATGGAATAAGCTTAAAACACTAGTGATTGGTGGTGTGTATGAATGTAGGGAAAATGGTTGAGGCACAACCACCACCATCTCCGGTAGTAGAAAAGAAGCTAGAATTTAGGGGATATCTGCCTACCTCCAAGTTGTCTAACCCTTATCTAAAGATTGGAGACACTAATATTGGACACACAAACCCCTGAGGCTACTAGAAGTAGCTAAGGAATGAAGACAACAAGTCTTTTCAAACAGAGTGCATGGAAAATTCTGGATTACTTCAGGTGACCACATTTCCAGTTTCTGTACAAGCACCTAAACTAGTATTGGCATGTGCTCTAGAGTATAAGGCTAGCAGAAAAATGTTGATTGGATCAATAGGAAACATAGTATTGGATATTTCTTCTGACATGGTAGATAGAGTATTTGGTCTACCCACATATGCAGACTATGAAAACATCTTAGAGAACTCAACATTGACCTTCTACAACAATAAGATTACCACAACCACAGGTTCCATGAATCAACATAATTTGATTACACAAAGGAAACATCCATTAAAGATGGCTCCAGTGCAACCATACATTGAATTCAAATAAGATGGGAAGAGATTTATTGCCCTCTTGAGCCGAGTATTTGGGTTGCCTGTTGTTGACATGTAGTATCCATGGATGTACTACTTGTACATTAAAATCATAGATGGTAAGAGGATTGAATGGGGATCATTCATAAGTGACAAGATGAATGAGCAACTTTGTAAGGTCACTAAAACAAAGGACTTCTACATGACCTCTTACCCGGTCTATCTGTTGGCCTATCAAGCTAGTTTCCCAGTATTACTACAGGTGGGCTCCCTCCAACAGGTTGAAGACCTGGTTTACAACAATTTTCCCTAGCTGGAGTTTATGCCTTTGTTTATACAGTGATGCCTTTATTTATGCAATGATTAGAGGATTACAGAATGGCTATGCAAAGCGGCTAACTCTTGAGGCAACAGAAGAGCTGGTGAACTAGGGAAGATGGTATATTTAGTTTCAGACTCTCACATACATCTAAGTCAAGGGGTTTGATAAGGCCCCCTACAAGCTAAGAAGGTATCCTAGTGACAAGGTCATCCTATTGGAGGTATGCAGGTAGGTCTCCAAAGTATACAAGTCGATTGCTGGAAAGCACATGTCTAGCTTCAAATTTCCAATAAAGATAGGGGAGTACAACTGCCAAAACATGATAAATGCAAAGAATGTAGAGGCAGAGTTGGCCTTCTTATCTTTGAGTTCCTTTGATAACATCAGGAGTAGAGTTGACCCAATTGGATGGGTTAGCCCCTTAATAGGAAGTTGGTATGTGCATGAATATGCTATTGAGGATGACAGGGAGAAGTGTGTTGATGACCATGAGGTTTGAAAGAGGGACTACTGCAGACTTAGCCTCCATCTGCTAAAATGGCTAGACTGCTCTAGACTACCTAAAGTTCCCAAGGGGATGAAGGAAAGTGGTGTAGTATTAGACCCCTCATATGAGAACCAAAAAGTGTATAACCTGTCCTTAGCCCCAATCATATGGGATCAAACTAAAGACATGTGAGTGGATAATAGAGCTAAAGAGATGCTAAAGAGAACTAAGGCTAGGATGAAAAGCCATATCCTATGCTTAATCCCAGGCCAACCAAGGAGGCAGAAAACCCAAGGGAGCTAGGCAAAAAGGAAAAAAGAAAGAAAACCAAATACCTGCTGCTCCAACTATTGAACAAACTGACCTTGTTGCAGTTCAAGGGAAACAAAAGGCAGTGAAAGTTAATGTTGAGTCAGAAGAAGAAGAATAAGATATGGTGCCCATGGCTAGGAGAGATACTATAAGGGCCTCAAGTTGTACTTCTGAGGGTGTCACCATAGCATCAACCCTGCCTCCTCTAGTGTCCATCTCTACTACTATGACTACTGAGCTTAGGATTGAGGCTTCTTCAACTACACTAACTTCATCTCCTCCTCATCAAGCTCCACTACCAACTCCTCCCATTTCATCACAACCTTCCATTGCCCAGTCTCTGACCCTTTCTCAATCTCCTCCATCCCTCTCCACCGCTCCTAGCATTCATATTCTAGTGGATTCCAGCCAAATAGTTGAGGAACAACAAGAGAGGGAAGGCACTGCTACTCTGGGGCAAGAGAAGGAAGGAGCTACCCCTATGGCTACTACACAAAGCCAAGAAGACATCCCAGAGGGAGTAAAAGACATCCCAGAAGGAGTAAAATCGCCATCATCTAAAGGGCCAATTACAAAGGAGGGCCAACAAATAGGAGTGCCTATAGAAGAACCTAAAGACAAAGTAGAGGAAGTGCTTGAAGAGATTTTGGGCATCCAAGGGCCCACTTTGGAGGAGTTGGTTGGAAACATATCAATTGAGCAACATGAAGAAGAAGGTGGGGAATCTGATGATTTAAAGAAAACACAAGTCCTGGACTCCTGACCCCCTCTTCAACAAGATCACCATCTCCACCTTTGGCTCCTTCTCCACCACATGATGCTACTACTGAGTCAAGCCTTCCTATCTGGGTAAACAAAATAGTGGAGAAGAGGAAGAGAACATATGTTGAGGAGGAAGATTTGGCCACTATAGCCCAAGTGTTAGGGGCACCTCCAAAGAGCAAGAGAGCTAATACCCTCTCACACATAGCAACCAATGAGCAAGGAATTAGGATTGCCCACATAGCAACTCAATTGGTTTACAAAGAAGAGGCTACAATGACCTTAGAAGATTACAACATACAACAAGTCATATTGGGCTTGAGAACCTAAGAAGGAGATAAGAATGCCCTAATAGATGTTGTAAAAATAGTTTTGGATAGAATGAGAAAGGATGAGGTGACTAAGGAGAAACTAAAGAAGCATGGTACATAGCTATCAGCCTACGTCACTCATTTAGTGGGGCCAATTGATTCGTCAGCTCCTACTCCTGCCCTAATGGAAGCAACGAATAATGAAAGTAGAGCTCCTGATCCCTTGGGTATTTTACCTGCAGCTACTGCCTGGAAAGATTCACTGGAGACCTTTTGGGAAGACCATTATCAGGGAGGCTTTGAAAATGTATCATAGTATAGAGCATGAACTAGATGCTTCTAATGGGCTAATGCACAGTATTGATGATGAGGCTCTAGTTTGGAAAGAATATCTCCTAATTGTAGAAAAGATTGAGGCTACACCTCCAAATACAATTTTGTATTTAGTGATATTAGATGAAGGTGATCTAGGAATAATACTTGAGTGGATCAAAGCTAGAAAGCATTGAGTAAATTGTTACAAAAATGCAAAGGTAAGTTGCAGAATAGGATTAACGCAGCCAATCACCAACATGGTAGAGGCCTTAGTAAATTCCATTCCTTGCCAACTCAAGGACAGTTCTTCAGTGATTCTTCCTATAACAAGGATAATAAAGGAGTTCTTAGGGATCTTTCAGAAGCAACTTAGAGAGCCAGACATTGACAATATGATGAGGCTAAAGATGCTCTTCACTGAGTTTCAAGAATAATTGGTTGGATTGGTAGGGATCTTGGATGAGATCAAAAGGTCATCATACTCCTAGTAGATGAAAATCAACTATCACAATGGACCCAGTATGATTGACATTCAAGAGGCTACCACCAATTTCAAAGGTCATTTCAGAGAAGAGACATAATATCCTTGTTCTTCATAGCGACCTATTCTTTGATTATTTCTTTCATTCTTTGATGAGGCCAACTCCACTAATACTTGGTAGCATTATTTTGGCTGACAAGGGCTAAATTGTGCATTGTAATTTGTGTTTAAGAGCACTTTCAGGCCGACTAGGGCTAAACCATACAAATGTAAACAAGAGAACTCTCATATATAAAGCGGAATTTTGAACACTTGTAATGAGAGGAAACATAGAGAACTTGTGCAAGCACAAGTTATGCTTGTATTTTTTACTTGTAAGTGGCATATCGTATCTGCATATAGGGTGTGTGAATACTGCTCTTTTGTAATCTACCAAAATTTTTCTTATTAATAAGAAGATAGATCTTTTGGAATTATTCATGTGATTCTACCCTATGGTGGTAATGTACTTGCATTTATTTTCCTTGCATATAATTTTGCATTAGTGGATGCTGTGCTTAAATTGATAAATATTAAATGTGATAAGTGATTAAGGGTTTTGGATTCTGCGCAAATGAAATGAGCTCTCCAAGTAATTCCTTGTTCTCTTGCTATTCCCCTTAGAATCTTGCACTTGCATTGGTTATGATTGTGTGGAATACTGGTCACCCAGTGCTTGTTTAGTCAATCCTAGTAATGTTCATTGTATGAAGTGAAAAGCTAGGTGCAGAAGCTGTCCAAGCTCTTTTATTTTCTTCCTTAAACCCTAAATCCTCTTTTTTCCTTTTTTTTTAACATAACTTAGGATTAGATTAGCTTCTCACACTCCATTGAAAATCTACCTATTAGAGGACTCATTAGCTTTCCAGATTGTTATTACTAGCACAGGCCCCTTGAACAAACATTCACATTGTCCACTCTATGATTCTAACACTATTGTGACCCAAAAAAATAGGGATCTTAGGGTAAAACCTTTATATTTATTTACCTTTTAGGAGAAGTAGAGTGAACCTTTCATTCTACTTGAGTTAATGTGTCAAAACAACCATCAATAGAACTAGTGCTAGTAGGAGGGCCTGAACAATTTGGATCTATCTAGGGTTTCTTCAACCATTACAAGACGAAGACTAACTAGATCCTAGTCAGTTAGTGAAGCCAAATTCCAAGACCTCCAACATCACCATAAGATCAGGAGTGACCATGGTAAGCAGCGAAGGTTAAACTCTTGGTCTCTTAGCCCAGCTAGATCTGAAACCCTAGAGATTTTCCTAGAAGAACCACTCCAGGCACCAATGGCCGCATACTTCAGGGTGGACCACTTGACCTTGTCCTTGGTGGCTCCTCTCCATCCTATACCAAACAATCCTGAGAAATTCTTCCCTAAGTTAATTTATGGAGAAAGTAAAAGTGTCGAAGAACACATTCAGTCTTTCAAAGAAGCCATTGCCAGAGCTAATATTCCCCATCTTGATGTGGTCCTGTGTCTCTTCCCTTATTCATTGGGAGAGGTCCCCTTTTCATGGTTCCTACACTTACTTGTAGGATCTATCGATACTTGGGAAAAGCTAGAAGAAGCTTTAATAGATCAGTTTAGGGTATACATTGACCAAAGTATTATATATCAATAGTTCACCTCTTGCAAGATTCAACCCAATGAACCCCTAACTATGTTCAACACTAGGTTCCATAAACTCTACAAGAGGCTAGCTTAACCTTATGTGGTTGAAAAGGCAGCTGCAATTCAGTCTTATCTTAGAGCTATTGACCCCTTCATAGCTGTTTTACTAAATGGAACTCAACAAAAACTAGATACCCTAGAAAACATTTGTGCTGAAGCCCTTAAACTTCACAAAGAAATGTACCCTATTGCTACAGGGGCTTTTAGGACTATGCCTTCCATAGGTTTTTGAAAAATGCCTAATTAGATGCCTGCTATCAACCATACACTTACTAATAACACTACTCTGATGAATCCAGTTCCAATGAGTAATTCACTGTTTGGACCACAGATTAGCTATGTCTAGCCTTTAAATCAGATTGGTCCAAACCCTATGTTACCTTCCCTAGGATAGGCTTATAATAATCAAGCTACAACATCCCACCCTATTCCCTCAATCTTTGATCAGCCTACAGTGAATCATGCTAACATAGTTAACTCCCAATACACCCATCAGGCTAGTTCATCTACAGTAGCCCCACAGCCTTGTGCAAATCAAACTTCACAATTGACATCAAAACTAGAGGCTGTAAAAAAAGCACTAGCCCAAGGTACCAATGAGCTCACCAGATTTAAGATTAGTAATCATGGGGATTCACATCAAAATTAGAATAATCAGAATCAAGGAAACAACAGGGGTTTCAATTCTCAAAGGCATAATAGGACATGGAACACAAGGCCAAACAATGGAGGAGTACCTTCTCCCTTAGATTAGACAAATCCAGTAAACTTCACTGAGATAAAACCTCTGCCACATTGGTGTAGGTTTCATGACACCTCAGATCACTCTGAGCTCAATTGTGCTAAAATGTCCAAGATAACACAAATATTTCAAGTTGATAGACATGTACAACAGGAAGAAAATAATAACCCTCCTGGAGATATAGGGACTACCTTACAATTTGACACATGTTTTCCCTTATGAAGAGGATAATGAGCCAAAAACTGAGGTCCAAGCCTATCAACAGTTCAAAAGTAACTACTACTTGAGGAACAAAGGTCAAGAGCCCCTCACTACTTCCATCTTGCCAAACTACAGTAGTGCCCCACTTGATCCTAATGTAGATAACAATCCACCTCCTCTAGTGGGACCCAAGGATGGAACTTTTAAAGCCAACCAATATAGGGGACATAATATCATGGATGACTTAAAAAAACTAAAGCCAACATATCAATCCTGGATGTAATATAGGAATTTCCAAACTGGTGAGAAGCTTTTCTCAAACTCTTACAAGGAAAGGATCAAGCCAAGCATAAAGAGGTGAAGGCTGCAACTGATGATATCTTGGCAGCGTTATACAAAAAAAAAATAGGTACACCTCCATTCTTGTTGAGCCTCAGAATAGTTGGAAAGAACCTACACAATTTCTTAGTTGACTCTGGAGCATTAGGTAATGTCATTCCTTATTCAATTTGTCAAAAGCTCAATCTCACACCTACTAAAACTAATCGAAAGGTGGTTCAGTTAGATAAAATTGAGGTAAAGGTTGTGGGTGAAATCAAAGATGTTCACATACAACTAGTATTTGAGCATTGCATCTAAAGCTATATTGACATCCAAGTGGTTGATATTATTGAAGCCTATGGCATGTTGTTAAGTAGAGATTCAACTAGGAGCTTGAATAGTTATTTTGCTACCAATTTCTCACACATGTGGATTCCTTGGAAAGTAAATTCTAACCAGATTTAGGTTCTTAGTGAACCTAGACTGAAACAACTAATCACTGAATATAATGCTCCTAATGAAGTGTGCTTTGTAGATGTTGATCTTGGTATTTATAGAGAGATTATGAAGGATCTAACTGTTAAAGACCTAGATAAATGCTTCTTACAAGAATTCATGCAAAAGTTATCACATGACAAGGAATTCCTAGGATCACAAAATCAAACAGTAGAACTTTTACTTCCAGGTTGGTGCAGGGTTCATTAAGAGCCCCATTCTGAGCTCTCCTATTTTGAATGTCTTTCTATAGTAAACCTCATTGAATCTCAAGTAGAGATAAATGCAATGACTGAGGATGAAAAGATCAAACCAAAAGAAACCATTGAAAAAGTTGAAGAAACCACCATAGAAGCTCCCAAAGAAGCCATCATGGTCTTACATACTGAGGCTATTGAAGAAATTGAACAAATGAAAAAGGCCTCCCCTCACACAAAGCTTGTCTAGAAGGCTTTTCTGTGTAGGGATAATGAGTTGTGGGCCCTCAGATATGATGGTTCCAAGTGTAAACAAGGATTTGGTGCTGGAGTGGAACTAGTAAACCCTAAGGGGAGATAATTCTTTGCATCATATAGATTAAAGTTTCCTTGCACCAATAATATAGCTGAATATGAGGCTCTGATAAGGGGATTGCTACTAGCTTGCCAGAAGGGTGCCAAACTATTGAGGGTGTAGGGAGATTCCTAGTTGATAACCAGACAAGTAAGAGGAAAGTATGCCTACCATGAAAAAAGAATGAATGCATATAGGAACAAAGTCTGGGACCTCATCGAAGATTTTGATGCCTTTGACATAAAGTCCATACCTAGGAATAAGAACCAGACGGCTAATTCACTGGCAATTACAGCCAGTACACTAGAACCAATAGTTGACTTGAAGCTAAAGAAATTCTTAGTGGAATTGGTGCCCAGTCCGACAATCCCAGACAATGTTAGGCACTTTCAGGTATTTGATGATGATAAACATATTCTAGATTTTATCACTAATACCGGTGTTTTTGAAGCACAAGTAATCGATGAATGTGACAGAGACCCCTTTGAAGCTGATGAAAAGGATATTATCAACATGAAAACAAACAACATCCCCAAAGGATTAATCACACTAGAGAGATTGTTTGACATAGACCAGAGGCACAAGGAAAGGGCTCAGAAGAATTTAGATGGTGGTAAATATGATACTGTTAACTTGAGAGATGAGCAACAGGCCAAAAATGTTTTTATTGGGAAAGCTTGCCAGCCTGAGGAAAGAGAAGGAATCATCTAGGCACTAAAAGACTTCAAGGATGTTATAACATGGACTTACAAAGATCTGAAGACTTTCAACACATCTATCTTCAAGCATACAATCCCTCTAAATCCTAATTATAAGCCATTTAGACAAAAGCTCAGGCATGTTAATGCTCTGCTAGAACCACTGATATTCAAAGAGGTATAGAAACTAATTTCTACTAGAATAATATTCCCTGTGAGACATTCTACCTAGGTGGCCAACCTGGTTCCTATCAAAAACAAGAATGGTGAAATAAGGCTTTGTGTGGACTTCATAAATTTGAACTAAGCCTTTGAGAAGGACAATTATCCACTACCTTCCCTTGATGAAGTATTAGAAATTGGTAATGGCTTCCAAATGATGTCATTTCTAGATGGGTTCTCTGGATACAATCAAGTCATGATAGAAGATGAAGATAGATTGAAAACCACTTTTACTTGCAAATGAGGTAACTATGCTTATAGAAGAATGCCCTTTGGTTTGATTAATGTAGGTGCTACTTTTCAAAGGGCCATGGACATTGCTTTCAAAGGTTTGATTGGCAAGTGCATTATAATATATATGGATGACTTGACTCTTTTCTCCAAGAATAGAGGTGATCATGTCAGTGACCTGAGAAAGGTCCTCTAGAGGTGTAGGCAATATGGGGTTTCCCCAAACCCTAAAAAATGTATATTTGGAGTAACAGAAGGGAAGCTCTTGGGACACATCATTTATGAGGAAGGGATTTCTATTGATCCAGAAAGAGTAGAAGCGATCTAGAAGATTCCCTTGCTAGGTAGAAAAAAGGAACTCAAATCTTTCTTTGGTAAGATTAATTTTGTCAGAAAGTTCATCACTAGATTTGCTGAGATAGTCAAGCCTTTAAATGATATGTTGAAGAAATATGCTAAGATGAAATGGCCTAGTGAAACTAAGCAAGCTTTCACAAAGATAAAAAGTGCCATTGCCCAGGCTCCTGTACTCGCTAGCACAGATTATACCCTCCCCTTTTATATTTATTCATTTGCATCTAAGAACTCTTGTGTAGTTGTTCTAACCCAGAAGAAAGGGGAGGGCGATGAAAGACCTATTGCATTTATGAGAGTGCCTTTCAAAGATGCTGAGACTAGATATTCTTATATGCAGAAATAGGCTTCTACATTGGTTAGGGCTATGAAGAAATTTAGACACCATACTCTGGAGCAAGGTCATGGTAGTTTTCCTTGACCTAGTAGTTAAATCCTTATTGATGTAAAGTGAGCTAGGGGAAAGGAGAGGCAAATGGGCTATAATTTTGTAGGAATTTGATCTTGAGATACACCCTATGAAGTTAGTTAGGGGACCGGGGCTATCCAAAGCTTTAACTGAGATAGATCCATCTATTGAATACCATCACTATTCTATGGAGGGAATCACTACAAACCCCTGGTATTAGGACATAGTGTTGTACCTATTGAGTGGCAAGCATCTAGCACACATGAACTCCACTCAGTAATGATTAAAAGTTAGAACTACATGATCAAATCTAGAGTCCTATATAGATGGAACTTTGAAGGAATATACTTGAGATGTCTGAATAGACAGGAAGCATAACAAGTATTGATTGAGTTTCATGACAAATTTGGTACTGACCATGGGTCAGGAGTTGTAACAGCACATGAGATCCTCAGGTCAAGATATTATTGGCCTCATGTTTTCAAGGATGCTCATCAGCATGTGAGGAATTGTCATACCTACCAAACTTCAGCCTCCAGGGAAAGAAATTCTGCTATGCCATTGCAACCAATATATGAGGTAAGACCATTTGCCCAGTGGGGCGTAGATTTCATTGGTATGATTAAACCAAGTACTTTTGTAGGGCATAGGTTCATCTTAACAACTATAGATTATTGCACCTGATGGAGTGAGGCACTGGCTTGCAAAGATTGTACCACCGATACAGTCATCAAGTTTCTAGAGGAACACATTATCACCAGGTTTCGTATGCTTTTTGCTCTAGTATGTGACAATGGCCCTACTTTCTCTTCTACTAAGTTGGTGCAATGGACGTTTGAAAATGAGTTAATCCTTAAATTTTCTACCAATTATTATCCTCATGGAAATGGTGTTTCTGAATCAACAAAAAAGAATATGATTGGTGTTATCAAAAAATTGTTGGAAAAGAACCCTAGGGATTGGCATAATCAGCTTAAGTTTGCATTATGGGCTGATAGAACCTAAAAAATTGTCATAAGGCACCTCTCCCTACCAATTAGTCTATGGGAAAAACCTTGTCTTCATTAGGGATTATTTGGGGACTAAAGAAAAAATAGAAGCTAGATTACTAAACCTTCTGAACCTAGAAGAAAATAGGGATACTACTCTAGAGGACTTTGTGAGACACCAAGGCGTAGTTAAGAGATGGTTTGATAAAAGGGCTACCATCAAATCCTTTAGAATCAGTGACCTAGTTCTCATGTGGGATAAAGCTAAAGAGAGGAAGGGAGACCATTCCAAATTTGACAAATTATGGTTAGGACCTTACCAGATTACTGAGATCCTTGGAGAAAACACCTTTTGTGTCAGTTCTCTATTTGGGGAACTCATCCCATTACCAGTTAATGGGTGATACCTCAAGAACTACTTCCCAAATTAAGAGATTTTGGATGGGAACCAACTGGCCTCCCTATACATAGCTAGAGTAGGAATCTTGTTTTGTGTGTCCTGGTCAGTGTGTCTTGTTTTGAAGTTTATTTTGGGTTATCTTTCTTTCTTTTGTTGTTTTTTGTTTTTCCTTTTATTTCTTAGCCTTTGGCATTTCTTTATTACTTTGTCTTGTTTATCTTTTCATTTGAAACCCTATTTTTTTTAAGTAGTTGGTTTTGATTTTGTCTTCAAAGCTGGTGTCCCCTTTTGCCTAATCTCAAAGGACTTTTGTTTTGGTTGGCAAATGGGTAGAGGGAAGTGTTTTCCTTGGAAATTAATGTTTTGGATCATTCCTTGATTACATGATTGGTCTTTCTCCAAAGTGTCTGGTTTTATCTTGCATATCAGTTATGGGTTTGCCGGTCTCGCCAGGAGCTTGTTTAGATCCTGTACATGGGATGTGCTTTCCTAGAATTGTATATCTTCTCTCACACTAATGCTTCTCTATGTATATTGAAATGAGTTGATTGTGACTAAGGGTTGGGTGAAGGAACTTAATTCTATAATTATCATCTTTGGTCTAAAAGGATGTATGCCCTTATGAAGATAATCATGGTTCCTAACCGGGTAGCTAACCTCCAGTGCTTGTAGAATGAAAGCATCATGAGCAAGAAGATGACAGAGATAGAATGATTGGAAGAGCATAATAGGAGAAGGATTTGTAAAAAAGAGAGAAAAAAAGAGAGTAAAAAAATATATAAAATATGTAAAAAAAATAAGAGAGAAGTAAAAGATCGAGAACCTGATAATTCATAAAAGACGGTGTGATGATACCTCCATCAATTACTAGAAGACGTTATCATCCTCTAAAGAAGTGCATCGTGAGCTTCATATTTTATACAATAGCTGTGCTGATGCAAGCAATGACAGTGATGTCAGTTAATGAAGAACCAGAGTACCTTTACAAGTTGCTGAAATTAACCATCTTACATTGCCCAACTCTTAGTTTGTGATTGACAAACTCTTGTATACTTAGGGGGAATCGATCACATGCACACACATGGATTTTGGATGCATTTGATCTTGTGTTTGATTCATCCTTGCTCTTAGTTGGGTCTGGTATTCACACTTTTGCTATGGTTGATAAGGCTGGGGGCTTGGGTCCTTGACTGATCGTGTAACTTGGAATGTGTTGATGGTGATTTTAGCACACAACAAAGTAGGTATGATTGCTGGTATCACACCTCTCTTGAAAAAGGTATTCTATCCAAGATAGGACTACCCCAAGGATAATACAGCTAGGTCTTAGCTTGCTTGGAATAACTTCAGTGGAATGTCTAGCTGTGCCACCAAGGGGTCTTACACAAAATGCAGGGTTTATGGAAGATGACAGCAATGCAAGAGCATAAACCCTAGGTGGTTCAGACTGTGAAGTGTAAAATTTTCCAGCAGATGAGCAATGAAATGCTACTTAAACCCTAAATCTACCAAACTTAATATAAATAAAATGCAAAGGAAAAAGGAGAGAGAGAAGGGATAAGAGATCCTATAGACAATTACAGAAATGATCAATAACTAGATAGACAGATTCCCAACAATAAACAAATCTCTGCTTAACTAGTCAACCCACAATGCCATACAGAATGTGTAATCTTCTAAGGAGATGTAATGATTTTTAAATTGTAGAGGGTTCATCAAACACCCAATCTTTGGCGTAGCTCAATGAAATCATACAATCAAACTTATCTCATAAACTATGCACAGACTAACCATGCACAATGACATACAATCAACAAGCCATTAATGGTATGGATAAGAAATCCATCAAATATCTGAATAACTAATCACAAGTGCAACTAAATATCAACTAATTTTAGATTGACATGAACCATGAAGACCAAAATAAGACAACACATAATCACAAATTCCCAACAACCTGCAAAACTTGCTTTGTATTGACTGTATTTTGGCAAAGTCTCAATTCAGTATCTAATCTTACTTGTTACAATGAGAGAATGATGACCCTTTTATAGACAAGGCACCATACCGAGTTTTTCAATGGACGATGGAGATTAACTTGACACCAACGGTCCAGATTACATGGCATTTAATGAGATACATTGGTTAGTTACATTTTCACATTTGCATTTGTCCTTTAGGAAAAAAAATACAACTTGCAAATACATTGAATCTGGACAAAATGGATACTCATTTGGTTGTACATGATGAAAAGTCAATTTTCAATGCCTAATAAAGCCAAAATAGAGTCACATGACACTTGAAAACTTGAGCTGATGTGGATTCACGAGATTCCAAGTGCTGACTGGATCAAAAGGAGTATTTTGGTGAAGGTATATGCAACTAGATGCTTACTGGACTGATTCTTGATGATTGGACTGATGAGACAGTTGTATGTATGTCTTGGTGATCCAATCCAGGGTCATTTGAGTGGTATTTTTGGGAAAATATCAAAAATATAATTTTTGGTATTTTCTACATCGTAGTAAATTGCTTTTTCAGAGGCCTTTGGAGCGGAATGGGGGTTCGAAACTTCTAGCTTGCTTGGAATTAAGCCTTAGCAGTTGAGCATCTCAAACTAGATAATTAGTTTATCTTTCCAACAAGTCCAAAAAGTTTAAATTTTGATAAAATAGCTAGGAGTTATGACCCCTGGACTGGATCACTAGGACATTGGACTGGATCTGTAGGAACAACAGTGATGTAGGCATGATCTTTAGTGTCTTCAAGCTCTGGGGACTTATTTCCATCATCCCAAGCATCATAGTAACATCCTCTTGTAGGTGCAGTAGCAATTTGGTTGATAAAATGAAGTTTTTGTATTTCTGAGTCAGCACTGCATATCTGTGTGTACATCCTTCCATGATGGCTCCAACAAGCTCCTATGCTCTCCAAGACCTACAATTCACAATGAAAAGCATCAATTTCATCTTAACAAGTCATTTTTCATCAATTTGGATGAAAACATGTCCATTTGCAATCATGAATCAGTCAAAAATAGCTCATTGTCAATGTCACCTTCTTATAAACAACCTCTTAAATCTGGTGATTTTTGCATGATTTTATGCATTTTTCACCATTTTCAAGCACCCATTTGGCCAATATGATGATTAGGAAAGTTTTTGAGGTCATTTGATTCCATTTGGGGACTTTTATTTCATATTTTTCTAGCCTTTTCTGTAAAAAGTGAGATTTTTGGGGGTCATGGACTTTTCATGTGCAGTGGCATTAATTGTCGTAAAACATGCCAAAAATCTATACAAAATTGGTAAAATGTTCATCATGATATGACAAATAGATATACAATTCAGTTCCATCAAGAAAATCTAATTTGCTCCTTGAAAAACTCAATTTTTGGCCCAAAATACCAAAAAGCGTGGATTTTGGGTCCATTCGACCTTAGCGCGAATTTTGGGGTTGTCCGACCTTGCGCAAATTTTGGGGTTGTCTCACCTTGCACGGATTTTGGGTTTGTCTGACCTTGCATGGATTTTGGGTCCGACCAACTAAAATGATGCTTCATGAGGTCAGTCGGTTCTATTTTTAGCGCAGGTCTGTTGGGTCTATTTTTAGCACAAAGTTTGTTTGGCGGGGTTTTTCAAAGTGACCGACCTACGCGAGTTTTAGCACCGACCAACCAAAGGTAGTAGAAGCGAGTTTTAGTGCAAGTTGGTAGGAGGTCATTTTAGCGCAAGTCTGTGAAGTGGGTTTTTAGCGCAAAGGTTAGTAGAGGTTATTTTTAGCGCTAAGGTCGGTAGAGGCTGTTTTTAGCGCTTTTTGCAATTGGGGTCATTTTTGGCACCAGATTTGGAAATGTCTAGGGTGAAAGTATATTTAAAAATATATTTAAGTATATAATTTAAATATTTTTAAATATACTTTCAGCATGTTTGAGATAGGTTCCAGATCCATAGGATTTCATACATAGATTCTAGAATTTTGTGGTTCCACCAGATTTTAGACTTAGCCATTTTTCAGGATTTTCAGGGTTTCAGACTTAGCCAAATTAGGGCTTTAGGACCATGCGACGGGATGAAAGTATGTAAACCCCTTAGTGAAATCTTGTAGAATTTGACATGATTTTGTAACTCTAAGACTTGGAAACTAGGAATTTCAACATGAAACATCCTGTAGAAGCAATTTCAAGGGTAACATCCAGTGACATAGGATTTTTGAGCAAAATATAGTAACACCCAATTCCAATGCAGAAGGAAACAAATGGCTATTTTTTAAGCACAAGACCACTCAAGACACTTCCAAATCAATCATGAAAGACATCAAATCACTCCAAACATGCAAAGTATTCAAATCTGGAACAAATCATGCACTCTAAGCACAAATTCACTTTCTCATCATCATAAGCAAGAGAGGTCGAGACTCCAAGCTAAAGAAAAAGAGGGGGTCTCTTTTTGGCAAAATGGGGCATGTGTGCAAGGCACAACAAATGGTGACTCTGCTGGGGAAATGCTCCATAGCATTTTTAAGATAAACGTTAGTTTGAACCCAAAATCTCTGTGTTTCCCACACATTAGAGGAGAAAGCATGATACCTTATCAAAGAATCAGAGACCACTAACCAGTGCATTCTTCCATACCCTGAAAACTTGAGTGTGTGTAATTGCATTCATTCCCACCCCTTGGCAACTAAGTTCACCCAAGATCCTTTGTGACAAGTTAGGAAGATGAGATCATTCTACCACCAAGAAATGCTCAAATTTTGGAATGTGATGAGCTTTTAGAAGAACAAATGATAGATAATGTTTTCTGGCATGATGGCATTTGATGGTAATTATTTCTAGATAGTACCTTTTGTAAGAATATTTAATTGGTAGTCTCTGTTATTTGCACTGTAACGGGTCTAGTGTCGAAAAACACCTTTTATTTTCACCCAATATAGGCTAGGAACACTTAGTGTCACCTGCCTTCTTTCTTGATTGATAGTGCATGTGGTAGAAGAAGAAGTCAAAACTTTTACTTGACACAAGATCACTCAGACTCACCTAGCTACTTTAGGATCATTTAAAGTGAGAGATATATGGTTAGAAAATAGTTTAGGTGCACCGACTAACATCTCCTTTCCAATGAAGAGACATCATACTCCTTGGTATAACAGTGGAACCCACGGGAAGACCTAAGCGAAAACCTTGGCTTCTCAAAGAAATATTCCAAATTACTTACCCAACAAACAAGCACTTGCAGGACTGCACAACTACCACCACATTTGATAAATAGAGAACCCAAGCAAAGTAAGCACAGAAGTGAAAAGCAAAGCAAACAGTAGGTATTTACACTACCCCATGACTTATTTCTTAGGACATGTAGGAGTAACAGGGTGCAGGTCAATGTCCTAAGTCTGGCAAATTCATCTTTGTACTCTAAAAAGTAGGGTATGGGAAAGCCAGGCTCATGTTCAAGGTGCCAGTCACATAAGATCAACAATTGGGGCAATTCATTAGGGCCATGATCAATCCAAATGCAAGTTATCTTACGTAAATCACCATAATCAAATTGATAATTAGAACTGAGTGGAGAAAGGGAAGATACAACCTGATTTACATTACTGATGATAGGAGATGTGAGTTCAACACCTTCTTGCATTGCACCCAATACCTTTTCATCTTCAGGGGAACTCAGCTCATGGTGGATCATGTCTTGTGTATCAGGTACCTCCACATCACTGAATACTGCAGAAACTTCCCAAACAAATAGGAAGTCTAGACAACCTTCCTCAGGATGTGGATCATCTGGATGAATTCGACACGAATTGGCCAAAGCAAAGTCTGTCATGTGCAGTGAGTTTCCATGCAGCAATGTATCCTTGCTCATTGTTGACACCAACTCAATGATATGATCGAGTGACTAACATGAAAATGCTTCCAATCCATCACTCTACATGACAGTTTGATTTTTATTCTCAGATTGTAGATTTTGACTTTCAGTTGTCATCAGTAGGTCAACATCAACCATGTGGAGATTTTCTTTCATGCAAGTATGAACTGGATCAGCTTGATGAATATATGATAAACTTGAATCCATTTCATCAAAATCAGTCATATGCTCCAAAGCAACCCCCTCTGCAATGATCAGCAATCCATGTATTTCAGTTGTTGGCTGATATGAAATTGAAAATTCATTGTTTGCAGCAGCAACAGGGTCTCCTTCTTCCTCTATAGGTAGATTCTTGATGTCAATGTTGCTTTGAAGTGGTGTACTATCCTGATTTTGTTCATCTAACTCAGTTAGAGACCCTTCTACAACAATTATATCAACCTGATATGGCTGATCCTGATGATTTACTGGGCTGATATAGTCAAGAACTTGATCACTTTTCTTAAATAATTTGATTGTAGCTCAGATATGTCAACTGAAATGATTTTCTACATTACTGTCCATGATTGTCCTTCATCTGGAGGATTGATTTTCACATGTTCTTGCACACATCCGATCTAGTCTAACTGTTGTTCCATCTCAGAATTATCAGCAGTCTGGAATGAACTGTTGTTTTGCATCTCTGTTGTAGCAAATTCAAGTTCATAATTTGTTATCGGGGAAGTATTTGATTGCTGATCTACATCTTTAATATGACTGCATATCAAATCTGATTTATCATCTGCCTCATCCACTTCCTTAGCAGCAGAAAATTGACCCTGTACATTGTTCTGTTTGTCATCTTGTGACTAAAAATCAGATTTTTACCATGCTGGGACAACATATTCTGTGATTGAATAGTTTGGATCCAGTGGTTGAAAACCAAGCTTTATCCAGGCAGGGGCCTCATCTTCATTGGTTGGGTGACCTGCAGACCACATGCATTGCCCATTCTCATCATCTCGACATGTATTTTGATTAACAACTTGAGGGACTTTAATATCTCCAGCGTGCAGATTGCCTTGTTGACCGCAATCATTTATGAATGGAAGATTTGCAGCTCCTTGCAAGGTCTTGCTCTGCATATGTCTGTCATATCCACATCCTACTTCAGGCTTATAAACTTCAAAAATAGGAAGCAATCCCTTTAAATGCAGATCCAATCTTTGTAGAAAAGTTAAATAATCAATTTTGTCATGTAGTTCTCCAGGATGTATAGTGCAGACCTAAGGTGAACTAAAATTGAATAGTGTTAGTGGAGGATACTTCACTTTGATCTGCCTATCTAACACTTCTTTGAAAAGTGGGATATCTACTTGGAAGTTCTCTTCATGATATGATAGCTGAGATGGTCCTTTGAAGAATGAAGGGATTTCATGACTGAAACCCTTATGTGTACCCATTGGATCAAAATTTTCTATAGATTCATTTCATTTTAGCATGTACAGTGAACTAGTAAATTGGAAACCTACATAACATCTTTGTCCAACCCTCCTTCTAGCGCTAATTCTATTGATGGTGATTTTAGCACACAGCAATGTAGGTATGCTTGCTGGTATCACACCTCTCTTGAAAAAGGTATCCTATCCAAGATAGGACTACCCCAAGGATAATACAGCTAGGTCTTAGCTTGCTTGGAATAACTTCAGTGGAATGTCTAGCTATGCCAACAAGGGGTCTTACACGAAATGTAGGGTTTATGGAAGATGGTAGCAATTCAAGTGCAAAAACCCTAGGTGGTTCAGACTGCGAAGTCTAAAATTTTCTAGTAGATGAGCAATGAAATGCTGCTTAAACCCTAAATCTATGAAACTTAATATAAATAAAATGCAAAAGAAAAAGGAGAGAGAGAAGGGATAAGAGATCCTATAGACAATTGTAGAAATGATCAATAACTAGATAGACAGATTCCCAACAATAAACAAATCTCTGCTTAACCAGGCAACCCACAATGCCACAGAGAATGTGCAATCTTCTAAGGAGATGTAATGATTTTCAAATTGTAGAGGGTTCATCAAACACCCAATCCTTGGCGCAGCTCAATGAAATCATACAATTAAACTTATCTCATAAACTATGCCCAGAGTAACCATGCATAATGACATACAATTAGCAAGCCATTAATGGTATGGACAAGAAATCCATCAAATATATGAATAATTAATCACAAGTGTAACTGAATATCAACTAATTTCAGATTGACATGAACCATGAAGACCAAAATAAGACAACACATAATCACAAATTCCTAGCAACCTGCAAAACTTGCTTTGTATTGACTGTAGTTTGGCAAAGTCTCAACAATTCAGTATCTAATCTTACTTGTTACAATAAGAGAATGATGGCCCTTTTATAGACAAGGCACCATATTGAGTTTTTCAATGGATGATGGTGATTAACTCGACACCAACGGTCCAGATTACATGGCATTTAATGAGATACATCAGTTAGTTACATTTTCAGATTTGCATTTGTCCTTTAGGAGAAAAATAAAATACAGCTTGCAAATACATTGAATCTGGACAAAATGGATACCCATTTGTTTGTACATGATGAAAAATCAATTTTCAATGCCTAATAAAGCCAAAATAGAGTCACATGACACTTGAAAACTTGAGTTGATGTGGATTCACGAGATTTGAAGTGCTGACTGGATCAAAAGGAGTATTTTGGTGAAGGTATATGCAACTAGATGCTTACTAGACTGATTCTTGATGACTGGACTGATGGGACAGTTGTATGCATGTCTTGGTGATCCAATCTAGGGTCATTTGAGAGGTATTTTTGGGAAAATATCAAAAATATAATTTTTGGTATTTTCTACATCGTAGTAAATTGCATTTTCAGAGGCCTTCAGAGCGGAATGTGGGCTCAAAACTTCTTAGTTGCTTGGCATTAAGCCTTAGCAGTCAGGCAGCTCAAACTAGATAATTAGTTTATCTTTCCAATGAGTCCAAGAAGTTTAAATTCTGATAAAGTAGCTAGGAGTTATGACCCCCGGATTGGATCACTAGGACATTGGACTGGATCTGCAGGAACAACAATCATGTAGGCATGATCTTCAGTGTCTTCAAGCTCTGGGGACTTATTTCCATCATCTCAGGCATCACACTAACATCCTCTTGTAGATGTAGTAGCAATTTGGTTGATAAAATGAAGTTTCTGCATTTCTGAGTCAGCATTGCATATCTGTGTGTACATCCTTCCATGATGGCTCCAACAAGCTCCTATGCTCTCCAAGATCCACAATTCACAATGAAAAGCATCAATTTCATCTTAACAAGTCATTTTTCATCAATTTGGATCAAAACATGTCCATTTGCAATCATGATTCAATCAAAAACAACTCATTATCAATGTCACCTTCTTATAAACAACCTCTTAAATCTAGTGATTTTTGCATGATTTTATGCATTTTTCACCATTTTTAAGCACCCATTTGGCCAATATGATGATTAGGGAAGTTTTTGTGGTCATTTGAATCCATTTGGGAACTTTTATTCCATGTTTTTTCTATCCTTTTCTATAAAACATGGGATTTTTGGGGGTCGCAGACTTTTCATGTGATGTGGCATTAATTATCGTAAAACATGCCAAAAGTCCATACAAACTTGGTAAAATGTTCATCATGATATGACAAATAGATATGCAATTCAAATCCATCAAGAAAATCTAATTTGCTACTTGAAAAACTCAATTTTTGGTCCAAAATACCAAAAAGTGCAGATTTTGGGGTTGTCTGACCTTAGCGCAGATTTTGGGGTTGTTCGACCTTGCGTAGATTTTGGGTTTGTCTGACCTTGCGTGGATTTTGGGTCTGACGACTAAAATGATGCTTCATGAGGTCAATCAGTTCCATTTTTAGTGCGGGTCCGTTGGGTCTATTTTTAGCGCAAAGTTTGTTTGGCGGGGTTTTTCAAAGTGACCGACTTGCGCGAGTTTTAGCACCGACTGACCAAAGGCAGTAGAAGCAAACTTTAGCGTAAGTTGATAGGTCATTTTAACGCAAGTCTGCGAAGTGGGTTTTTAGTACAAAGGTCGATAGAGGCTATTTTTAGGGCTTTTTGTAGCTGGGGTCATTTTTGGCACCAGATTTGGAAATGTGCAGGGTGAAAGTATATTTAAAAATATATTTAAGTATAAGTTTAGTTATGGAATTTCTTATACTTTAAATATTTTTAAATATACTTTGAGGATGTTTGAGATAGGTTCTAGATCCATAGGATTTCATATGCAGATTCTAGAATTTTGTGGTTCCACCAGATTTTAGACTTAGCCATTTTTTAGGATTTTTAGGGTTTCAAACTTAGCCAAATCAGGGCTTCAGGACCATGCGATGGGATGAAAGTATGTAAACCTCTTAGTGAAATCTTGTGGAATTTGACATGATTTGGCAACTCTAAGACTTGGAAACTAGGAATTTCAACATGAAACATCCTATAGAAGCAATTTCAAGGGTAACATCCAGTGACATAAGATTTTTAAGCAAAATGCAGTAACACCCAATTCCAATGCAGAAGGCAACAAATGGCTATTTTTTAAGCACAAGACCACTCAAGACACTTCCAAATCAATCATGAAAGACATCAAATCACTCCAAACATGCAAAGTACTCAAATCTAGAACAAATCATGCACTCTCAGTACAAATTCACTTTCTCATCATCATAAGCAAGAGAGGTCAAGACTCCAAGCCAAAACAAAAGAGGGGATCTCCATTTGGCAAAATGGGGCATGTGTGCAAGGCACAACAAATGATGAATCTGCTGGGGAAATGCTCCAGAGCATTTTTAAGATAAACGTTAGTTCGAACCCAAAATATCTGTGTTTCCCACAGATTAGATGAGAAAGCATGATACCTTATCAAAGAATCAAAGACCACTAACCAATACATCCTTCCATACCCTAAAAACCTGAGTGTGTGCAATTGCATTCATTCCCACCCCTTGGCAACTAAGTTCACTGAAGATTCTTTGTGACAAGTTAGGAAGATGAGATCATTCTACCACCAAGAAATGCTCAAATTTTGGAGTGTGATGAGCGTTTAGAAGAACAAATGACAGATAATGTTTTCTGGTACGATGGCATTTGATGGTAATTATTTCTGGATAGTACCTTTTGTGACAATTTTCAATTGGTAGTCTTTGTTATTTGCACTATAACGGCTCTGGTGTCGAAAAACACCTTTTATTTTCACCCAATATAGGCTAGTAACACTTAGTGTCACCTGCCTTCTTTCTTGATTGATGGTGCATGTGGTAGAAGAAGAAGTCAACCCTTTTACTTGACATAAGATCACTTAGACTCGCTAGCTACTTTAGGATAATTAAAGTGTGAGAGATATATGGTTAGAAAATACTTTAGGTGCACCACCTAACAACTCCTTTCCAATGAACAAACATCATACTCCTTGGTATAACAGTGGAACCCATGGGAAGACCTAAGTGGAAACCTTGGCTTCTCAAAGAAATATTCCAAATTACTTACCCAACAAAGAAGCACTTGCAGGTCTGCTCAACTACCACCACATTCGATAAATAGAGAACCCAAGCAAAGCAAGTGCAGAAGCAAAAAGCAAAGCAAACTACTCTAACCAAAGAAAAACATGCAGAAGGCAATAACTAACAAATAACAACTAAGGAAAAGCAGAAAGTGGAAACTAAACTAGAACAATAAGAAACTACCAAACCCTAATTAAAAACAAGCAAGACTATATACAAAGACCTTGGACAGCAGGTATTTATACTACCCCATGACTTATTTCTTAGGACATGCAGGAGTAACAGGGTGCAGGTCAATGTCCTAAGTCTGGCAAATTCATCTTTGTACTCTAAAAAGTAGGGTATGGGAAAGCTAGGCTCATGTTCAAGGTGCAAGTCACATAAGATCAACAATTGGGGCAATTCATTAGGGCCATGATTAATCCAAATGCAATTTTTCTTACCTAAATCACCATAATCAAATTGATAATTGGAACTAAGTGGAGAAAGGTAAGATACAACCTGATTTACTGTATTGATAATCAGAGATGTGAGTTCAACACCTTCTTGCATTGCACCCAATACCTTTTCATCTTCAGGGGAACTCAGCTCATGGTGGATCATGTCTTGTGCATCATGTACCTCTAGATCACTGAATACCATAGTAACTTCCCAAACAAACAGGAAGTCTAGACAACCTTCCTCAGGATGTGGATCATGTAGATGAATTCTGCACGAATTGGCCAAAGCAAAGTCTGTCATGTGTGGTGAGTTTCCATGTAGTAGCATATCCTTGCTCATTGTTGACACCAACTCAATGATATGATCAAGTGACTGACATGAAAATGCTTCCAATCCATCAGTCTACATGATAGTTTGATTTCTATTCTTAGATTATAGATTTTGACTTTCAGTTGTCATCAGTAGGTCAGCATCAACCATGTGGAGATTTTCTTTCATGCAAGTATGAACTGGATCAGCTTGATGAATATATGATAAACTTGAATCCATTTCATCAAAATCAGTCATATGCTCCAAAGAAACCCCCTCTGTAATTGTCAGCAATCCTTGTATTTCAGTTGTTGGCTGATATGAAATTGAAAATTCATTGTTTGCAGCAGCAACAGGGTCTCCTTCTTCCTCTATAGGTAGATTCTTGATGTCAATGTTGCTTTGAAGTGGTGTACTATCCTGATTTTGGTCATCTAACTCAGCGAGAGGCCCTTCTACAACAATTATATCAACCTGATATGGCTGATCCTGATGATTTACTGGGCTGATACAATCAAGAACTTGATCACTTTTCTCTGAATAATTTGATTATAGCTCAGATATGTCAACTGAAATGATATTCTGCATTATTGTCCATGACTGTCCTTCATCTAAGGACTGATTTTCACATGTTCTTGCACACATCCGATCTGATCTAACTATTGTTCCAACTCAAAATTACCAGCAGTTTGAAATGAATTGTTGTTTTTCATCTCTGCTATAGCAAATTCAAGTTCATAATTTGTTATCAGGGAAGTATTTGATTGCTGATCTACATCTTTAATATGACTGCATATCAAATCTGATTTATCATCTACCTCATCCACTTCCTTAGCAGCAGAAAATTGACCCTGTACATTGTTCTATTCATCGTCTTGTGACTGAAAATTAGATTTTTGCCATGCTAGGACAACATATTCTGTGATTGAATAGTATAGATCCAGTGGTTGAAAACCAAGCTTTATCTAGGTAGGGACCTCATCTTCATTGGTTGGGTGACCTACAGACCACATGCATTGCCCATTCTCATCATCTTGACATGTATTTTGATTAACAACTTGGGGGACTTCAATTTCTCCAGCGTGTAGATTGCCTTGTTGACCGCGATCATTTATGAATGGAAGATTTGCAGTTCCTTGCAAGGTCTTTCTCTGCATATGTCTGTCATATCCACATCCTGTTTCAGGCTTATAAACTTCAAAAATAGGAAGCAATCCCTTTAAATGCAGATCCAATTTTTGGAGAAAAGTCAAATAGTCAATTTTGTCATGTAGTTCTCCAGGATGTACAGTGCAAACTTGAGGTGAGCTAAAATCAAGCAGTGTTAGTGGAGGATACTTCACTTTGATCTGCCTATCTAACACTTCTTTGAAAAGTGGGATATCTACTTGGAAGTTCTCTTCATGATATGACAGCTGAGATGGTCCTCTGAAGAAAGAAGGGATTTCATGACTGAAACCCTTATGTGTACCCATTGGATCAAAATTTTCTGTACATTCATTTCATTTCAGCATGTGCAGTGAACTAGTAAACTAAAAACCTACATAACATCTTTGTCCAGTCCTCCTTCTAGCACCAATTCTGTTGATGGTGATTTTAGCACACAACAACATAGGTATGATTGCTGGTATCACACCTCTCTTGAAAAAGGTATCCTATCCAAGATAGGATTGCCCCAATGATAATATAGCTAGGTCTTAGCTTGCTTGGAATAACTTCAGTGGGATGTCTAGTTGTGCCAACAAGGGGTCTTACACGAAATGCAAGGTTTATGAGAGATGGCAACAATGCAAGTGTAGAAACCCTAGGTGGTTCAGACTGCGAAGTCTAAAATTTTCCAGCAGATGAGCAATGAAATGTTGCTTAAACCCTAAATTTATGAAACTTAATATAAATAAAATGCAAAAGAAAAAGGAGAGAGAGAAGGGATAAGAGATCCTATAGACAATTGTAGAAATGATCAGAAACCAGATAGACAGATTCACAACAATAAACAAATCTCTGCTTAACCAAGCAGCCCACAATGCCACAAGGAATGTGCAATCTTCTAAGGAGATGTAATGATTTTCAAATTGTAGAGGGTTCATCAAACACCCAATCCTTGGCGCAGCTCAATGGAATCATATAATCGAACTTATCTCATAAACTATGCCTAGAATAACCATGCACAATGACATACAATTAGCAAGCCATTAATCGTATGGACAAGAAATCCATCAAATATCTGAATAATTAATGACAAGTGCAACTGAATATCAACTAATTTCAGATTGACATGAACCATGAAGACCAAAATAAGACAACACATAATCACAAATTCCTAGCAACCTGCAAAACTTGCTTTGTATTGACTATATTTTGGCAAAGTCTCAACAATTCAGTATCTAATCTTACTTGTTACAATAAGAGAATGATGGCCCTTTTATAGACAAGGCACCATATTGAGTTTTTCAATGGACGATGGTGATTAACTCGACACCAACGGTCCAGATTACATGGCATTTAATGAGATACATCAGTTAGTTACATTTTCAGATTTGCATTTGTCCTTTAGGAGAAAAACAAAATACAGCTTGCAAATACATTGAATCTGGACAAAATGGATACCCATTTGTTTGTACATGATGAAAAATCAATTTTCAATGCCCATAAAGCCAAAATAGAGTCACATGACACTTGAAAACTTGAGTTGATGTGGATTCACGAGATTCAAAGTGTTGACTAGATCAAAAGGAGTATTTTGGTGAAGGTATATGCAACTAGATGCTTACTAGACTGATTCTTGATGACTGGACTGATGGGACAATTGTATGCATGTCTTGGTGATCCAATCCAGGGCCATCTGAGTGGTATTTTTGGGAAAATATCGAAAATATAATTTTTGGTATTTTCTACATCATAGTAAATTGCATTTTTAGAGGCCTTCAGAGCAGAATGGGGGCTCAAAACTTCTCAGTTGCTTTGCATTAAGCCTTAGTAGTCAGGCAGCTCAAACTAGATAATTAGTTTATCTTTCCAACGAGTTTGAGAAGTTTAAATTCTGATAAAATAGCTAGGAGTTATGACCCCCGGACTAGATCACTAGGACATTGGACTGGATCTATAGGAACAACAGTGATGTAGGCATGATCTTCAGTGTCTTCAAGCTCTGGGGACTTATTTCTATTATCTCGGGCATCACACTAACATCCTCTTGTAGATGTAGCAGCAATTTGGTTGATAAAATAAAGTTTCTACATTTCTGAGTCAGCATTGCATATTTGTGTGTACATCCTTCCAAGACCTACAATTCATAATGCAAAGCATCAATTTCATCTTAACAAGTCATTTTTCATCAATTCAGATCAAAACATGTCCATTTGCAATCATGAATCAGTCAAAAACAACTCATTGTCAATGTCACCTTCTTATAAACAACCTCTTAAATCTAGTGATTTTTGCATGATTTTCTGCATTTTTCACCATTTTCAAGCACCCATTTGGCCAATATGATGATTAGGGAAGTTTTTGTGGTCATTTGAATCCATTTGGGAACTTTTATTTCATGATTTTTCTAGCCTTTTCTGCAAAAAGTGGGATTTTTGGGGGTCACAGACTTTTCATGTGTTGTATTAATTGTCATAAAATGTGCCAAAAGTCCATACAAACTTGGTAAAATGTTCATCATGATATGACAAATAGGTATGCAATTCAAATCCATCAAGAAAATCTAATTTGCTCCTTGAAAAACTCAAATTTTGGCCCAAAATACCAAAAAAAGCAGATTTTGGGGTTGTTCGACCTTAGCGCAGATTTTGGGGTTATCCGACCTTGTACGGATTTTGGGCCGACCTTGTGCGGATTTTGGGTCTGACCGACTAAAATGATGCTTCATGAGGTCAGTCAGTTCCATTTTTAGTGCAGGTCTGTTGGGTCTATTTTTAGCGCAAAGTTTGTTTGGCGGGGTTTTTCAAAGTGATCGACCTGCGTGAGTTTTAGCACCGACCGACCAAAGGCAGTAGAAAAGAGTTTTAGCACAAGTTGATAGGAGGTCATTTTAGTACAAGTCTGTGAAGTGGGTTTTTAGCGCAAAGGTTGGTAAATGTTTTTAGCACTAAGGTCGATAGAGGCTATTTTTAGCACTTTTTGGCAGTTAGGGTCATTTTTGGCGTCAGATTTGGAAATGTCCAGGGTGAAAGTATATTTAAAAATATATTTAAGTATAAGTTTAGATATGACTTTAAATATTTTTAAATATACTTTCAGGATGTTTGAGATAGGTTCCAGATCCATAGGATTTCATATGCAGATTCTAGAATTTTGTGGTTCCACCAGATTTCAAACTTAGCCATTTTTCAAGATTTTTAGGGTTTCAGACTTAGCCAAATTAGGGCTTCAGGACCATGCAACGGGATTAAAGTATGTAAACCCCTTAGTGAAATCTTGTGGAATTTGACATGATTTTGCAACTCTAAGACCTGGAAACTAGGAATTTCAACATGAAACATCCTACAGAAGCAATTTCAAGGGTAACATCCAGTGACATAGGATTTTTGAGCAAAATGCAGTAACACCCAATTCCAATGCAGAAGGCAACAAATGGCTATTTTTTAAGCACAAGACCACTCAAGACACTTCCAAATCAATCATGAAAGACATCAAATCACTCCAAACATGCAAAATACTCAAATCTGGAACAAATCATGCACTCTAAGCACAAATTCACTTTCTCATCATCATAAGCAAGAGAGGTCGAGAGTCCAAGCCAAAGCAAAAGAGGGGTCTCCATTTGGTAAAATGGGGCATGTGCACAAGGTACAATAAAATGCTTAGGAGCATTCTTTGTTTTGGTTGGCATCTATTGTGGTCCTCACAATGCACCCCATTTTGTGACCAAAATAGGGACCCCCTTTCTTTTGTCTTGCTAAGTGAAGTGTACTACTTTATCATGACTTTGGAAAAGAGGCTGGAATTTCTTGTTTGGACTCCCTGTGATTTACACTTAGCCTTTTTTTTAGTTTTTTGCTATCAGACTTTCAAACTTTGGCCTTCCGGTGCTCTCGAAGGAGGATGTTCGAAGCTTCGATGGTTTTAATTGATGATTTGGCTTTGTCCTCCATTTTCTAGAATTCCCCTTCAAAATGCCAAAGTTTGTCATGATTGCATGATAGTGAAACCATCTCCAATGCTCTGGTCGATGGATTGTTGCTCGGCTCATATGGACATCATTAGATTAGGGTTGGTAATCTTTGAATGACTGTGAAATATTCCCCGATGGCCTGATCTAAAGGACAATAGTGTGGAGTTGGTGGATCACCTTTGCAACATCAGAGATTGGCCTTCGGCTTGCCCATTGGCTGGTTCTGTGGCATGGGAATTTCTTTACCTCCACCTACACTTTGGTGGCACATTAATGGTGGCCTCTTGCACATGCAATGACCCTCTTTTATTGCTATTTTGAGCTCATTTGTTTTCACTCAAGATTTTTACAACCTATTTTCTCTGTAAGCTCTATGAATCCAATTTTCACATTGTGATCTTTTCAACCTTCTGCTGCATTTTCACAATTTAGATTAAAGTGCATTATTGTTGGAGTGTAGATTTCATGTTTTTCGGCCCCTTCGTTGACTTTATGAGCATTTTTCAGGTTGGTATTATGTTTATTCCTTACCCTGTTTGCCTTGCGTGTTTTACTTTTGGATTTGGGGTTATGGATGTGATTTTACTAGTTGATTTATGCTTAAATCTAGATGTTTTGGGTTGTTTTAGTTATTGTTGAGAATTTTATGGAAGGGTTTTACTTTTTTGCATTTTGGGACTGTTAAATCCATTTTGTTACTATATGTGTTTCTTGAGGTTGTTTGTACTTTGTGCTTTTGGATGGTCCGAATGGTAGAGATCGGGCTTCTGATCTTTCACTCTTCCCTCTTTTGGGTATTTTGGGTACCTTTTTATTTCATTGTGCGTCAAAGTGATGGAGATCAGGCTTCTAATGTTTCACCTTCCTCTTTACCAACCTATGGTTCTTCCTTTTGATCCTGCATTTGCCTTTGTTTACTTAATGACTTGTTAGGGTTCAGCATTAGGGGTTCATCATTTCCCTTTCCAATTTACTTTGATAGATGTCACCCCTACCTCCCACTCTTCATTCCTTAATAAGGCATCAGAGCTCAAGTGCTAGAGCTTCATTGTTCCAGCTTCTTGTTTGGTTAGAGATAACTTCCAAATTCCATGTCCCTATTATTTAATGAAGCATCAGGGTTCAGGCATTGGGCCTCCTTGTTTCTCCCTTACATGTTGCTTGACTATGGAAGGAGTAAGTCCTACCTCTTGAATGTTGGCTACTTAGACTTTGTCAAGATTTGGAGTTCAATCTCATGCTTTGACGATAATCCTTTGAGACTGCTTTGTTAGAGTTTCACCGTTGGGCCTTCTTGTTATGCTCTTTCCATTCTTTTAGCATATAAAAGTAGTAGGGCCTGATCCCCAATCTCTAACTTCTGCCAGAATAATGTATTTTCCACTATTTTATGGCATTTTCAATAATGTTTATAAGGATTCAATAATGGCTAACTATGGAATAAGCTTGCAACACTAGTGATTGGTGGTGTGTATGAATGCAGGGAAAATGGTTGAGGCACCACTACCACCACCTCTGGTAGTAGAAAAGAAGCTAGAATTTAGGGGATATCTACCTGCCTCCAAGTTGTCTAACGCTTACCCAAAGATTGAAGACATTGACATTGGACGCCCAGACCCTTGGGGCTATTGGGAGCAACTAATGAATGAAGACAACAAGTCTTTTCAAACATAGTACATGGAAAATTCTAGATTACTTCAGGCAACCGCATTTCCAGTTTCTGTGAAAGCACCTGAACTAGTATTTGCATGTGCCTTGGAGTATAAGATTGGCAGGCAAAAGGTGATTGGACCAGTAGGAAACACAGTATTGGATGTTTCTTTTGACATGGTAGACAGAGTATTTGGTCTACCCACATATGCAGACTATGATAGAATCTTAGAGAACTCAGCATTGACCTTCTACAACAATAAGATTACCACAACCATAGGTTACATGAATCAACATCTTCTGATTACACAAAGGAAACATCCATTAAAGATGTCTCTAGTGCAACCATACAATGAATTCAAACAAGATGGGAGGAGATTTATTACACTCTTGAGTAGAGTATTTGGGCTACCTGCTGTTGACATGTGGTATCCATGGATGTGTCACTTTTGCATTAAAATCATAGATGATAAGAGGATTGATTAGGGATCATTCATAAGTGACAAGATGGATGATAAGTGACAAGATGGATGAGCAACTTTGTGATGTCACTGAAACAAAGGAGTTCTACATGACCTCTTACCTGGTCTATTTGTTGGCCTATCAGGCTAGTTTCCTAAGATTATTGTAGGTGGGCTCCCTCCAATAGGGATATGTCCTAGTTTACAACTATTTTCCCAGTTGGAGTTGATGACCAACTTGAAAAGCTACTGTGTTGTTAATGATGCCTTTGTTTATGCAGTGATTAGAGGATTAGAGAATGACTATGCAAAGAGGCTATCTCTTGAGTCAACAGAAGAGCTGGTAAACTAGGGAAGCTAGTATATTCAGTTTCAAACTTTCACATACATTTGAGTCATGGGGTTTGCTAAGGACCCCTACAAGCTGCCAAGGTATCCTAGTGACAAGGTCATCCTATTGGAGGTATGCAAGCATGTCTTTGAATTATACAAGTTGATTGCTGGCAAGCACAAGTCCAGCTTCAAGTTTCCAATCATGATAGGGGAGTACAGCTGCCAAAACATGATAAATGCAAAGAATGTAGAGGCAATGCTGACCTTCTTATCTTTGAGTTCCTTTAATAACATCAAGAGAAGATTTGACCCAAGTGGATGGGTCAACCCCTTAATAGGAAGTTGGTATGTGCATGAATATGCTATTAAGGATCACTAGGAGAATTGTACTGATGACCATGAGGTTAGAAAGAGGGACTACTACAGACTTATCCTCCATCTGTTAAAAATGATAGACTTCCCTAGACTGCCCAAAGTTCCTAAGGAGATGAAGGAAAGTGTTGCAGTATTAGACTCCTCATATGAGAACCAAAAAGTGTATGACCTCCCCTTAGCCCCAATCAAATGGGATCAAACTGAAGACACATCAATGGACAATAGGGCTAAGGAGAACTAAGGCTTGGATGAAAAAACCATATCCTATGCTCAATGCTAGGCTAGCCAAGGAGGTAGAAAGCTCTAAGGGAGCCAGGAATAAAGGAAAAAAAGAAAGAAAAGAAAATACTTGCTGCTCCAGCTATTGAACAAACTGACCCTATTACAGTTCAAGGGAAACAAATGTAGTGGTAGTTAATGTTGATTTAGAAGAAGAAGATATGGTGCCCCTAGCTAGGAGAGATACTTCAAGGGCCTCAAGCCATACTTTTGAGGGTGTCACCATAGCATCAACCCTACCTCCTCTTGTGTTCATCTATACCACTGTTGCTACTAAGGTTAGGATTGAGGCTCCTTCAACTACACCACCTTCATCTCCTCGTTAGCAAGCTCCACTACCAACTCCTCCCATTTCAACACAGCCTTCCATTCCCTAGTCTTTGACCCATTCTCAATCTCCTCCTTCCCTCTCCACCCCTCCTAGCATTCATATTCCAATGGATCCTAGCCAAATAGTTGAGGAACAATAGGAGAGGGAAGGCACTACTACTTTGGGGCAACAAAAGGAAGGAGCTACCCCTCTAGTTGCAACACAAAGCCTAGAAGACATCCCAAAGGGAGTAAAAGACATCCTAGAAGGAGTAAAATCCTCATCATCTGAAGGGCCAATTACCAAGGAGGGGCACCAAATAGGAGTGCCTACAGAAGAACCTAAAGACAAAGCAGAGGAAGTGTTTGAAGAGTTTTTGGGTAGCCAAGGGCCCACTTTGGAGGAGTTGGTTGGAAACATATCCATTGAGTAGCATGAAGAAGAAGGTGGGGAGTCTAATGATTTAGAGAAAACACAAGTCCTGACCCCCTCTTCAACAAGATCACCATCTCCACCTCTGGCTCCTTCTCCACCACATGATGCTACTGCTAAGTTAGGCCTCCCTGTCTAGCTAAACAAAATAGTGGAGAAGAGGAAGGTAACATATGTTGAGGAGGAATATTTGGCCACTATAGTCCAAGTATTATGGGCACCTCCAAAGAGCAAGAGAGCCAGTACCCTCTCACACATAGCAACCAATGAGCCAGGAATCATGATTGCCCACATAGCAACCCCATTGGTTGACAAAGAAGAGGCTATAATGACATCGAAAGATTACAACATACAACAAGTCATACTGGGCTCAAGAACTTGAGAAGGAGATAAGAATGACCTAACTAATGCTATACAAGAATTTTTGGATAGAATGCGAAAGGATGAGGTGACTAAGGAGGAATTAAAGAAGGAGGTTGAACAACTATCAGTCTATGTTAGTCATTTAGTGGGGCCAATTGATTCCTTCGTGTATAATGAAAAATTTGGATAAAATGAAAATGATAAAATAATGAAATGCATTACCTCCATCCAAATCTTCAATACCTCAAATACATAGATGCAAATGATAGATAGATTGATTGAATTTGATTTGTTGGTTGCTTAATTCGGCAACATAACATTTGCATAGGATGATAGATGGAAGATGATAGATGAATGATGCAAAGGTTCTAATGTTATTTTGATAGCATAAGGATACTCCAACTCAAATGCATGCTAATGGCTTGGGAGAGGGTTGATTTATAGGAAAATCTTGGTTCAAATGGATGGTTGAGATTGAAAGGCTAAATGATTGATGTGGATGGCTAGGATTGATTAGTTATTCCCACTCTTCAAGGGAGTTGTAGTCATGTGACAAGTGTACACAGGAAGATAGGGCTCATGTGTGATCGTGTACACAAAAAGTACTACATGTGTGATTGTGTATATAAAAAGTACTACATGTGAAAGATATTAAATGAAAATGTAGTACCACACATGATTCAATTAAGAGGTGGATAAGTGTCGAAATGTGATGAAAGGTGAAGACTTAATTCAAACATTTTATTTGAATTAGTTGGGATATGTGAGGGAAATTAATTAAATAAATAAAATTTATTTAATTAATTGGGAAGATGATTAGGATAGGATTGGGATATGATGTGAAAATTAATTAATTAAATAAAATTTATTTAATTAATTAGCTAAGTGGGATAAGGATGGGATTTTAATTAAATAAATAAAATTTATTTAATTAATTAGCTAATGGATTAGTGGAATTAGGAGTGGGATTAGGACAAAATGCTACATGATGCCTAAGTGATGTTTTTAACTAGGTGTTGCAAGACATGTACAAATTTGGGGACAATTTTGGGTGTCTACATTTTGTCCCTCTTTGAGATGATGTTCAAGATGATAAGATTTGTGTCGAGTAACATCATTTCAAAGAAGCTAAGGTATGGATAGAGGAAAAAGAATGATGAAATGGGATGATGATGCCCCCTTGAGAGGATAGGTGGGTTGGACAAACATGGGTAGGCTCTTGAAATGAAAGGGATTGGTCAAGGAAGATAGCTAAAGGAATGGATAGAAGAAATGAATGAAGTGTTATGCTGCAATGAAAGTGAGCAACCATGATGTTTGATATAGAACTAGACATTATGCACCAAGGTATAAGGACCAGGGTGATGATGTGTCTTGTGCACCAATGTAATACAACCTTGTCTAATGTATGAGGAAGTAAACTTAAAGCATTGAAGTCCTAATGCACAAAAGGTATGATATGACCTTAGATGCAAAGAATAGTGCAAAAATCTATTCCAACATACACAAAATATGAATATTAGCTAGAATGATATGGATGTGATACAAATGCAAGATAAAATGATAATACACACAAGCAAGCAAGAATGCATGCACAAATGATTCAAAAATAAACAAGGTATTGCCCCTGTCAAGCTGTAAACCAATGATTAATTGATTAATTGTTTTGTTGGATGATGAATTATGATGATAGTGTTGTCATTGCGGGGAACACTATATCCCTAGATCAACACAAGGATGTGGGAGCGATATATCCCATTGATGAGGATAATGATTGATTGACTTGGTTTATGTCAAGATTAGGATCAAGACCATTGATGTGATTGGATAATTTCACACAATTGATTAGCTTGATTGATATGGATTAATGATTGACTTGTGTTATCACAAAATTGGAATAATTATCAATAGTATCAAAGTAATCCAATAAACTCAATGGAAAAGGAAATAATCAAGATCAAACAAACAAAGTCAAAACTTTGCAAACCTCAATACTTCACAGCTTCCATTGGTGACTTGTCTCAAATGATCTTGTGTATGAATATGGCCCTCAGAAGGTGCACTTCCTTGCTATTTTCCAAGATTTCAAGTGGGAATGGCTATGATATTTCTTGCAATGAAGAGGAGCTTCACAACAATGGTAATGGTAATGGTAACAAGTTGATCGCAAGCAATGGAGGAATTTGGTGCCAAAGGTGCGCTGTAATTCCTATAGAGTAAGGGTACTAAAAACTTGGATGATAAAAATGGAGGAATTGGGTTCAATTTATAGACTCACGAGAGAGAAGATCAACGGTATAGAAAGAATGAGAAGATCAATGGTATAGAAGATTTGAGAGGATGTGTGCAAATAGAAAGAAGACAAATGCCACACAAAAAGATGTTTTGTTTGAGTTAACTACTTTCTTTTATAAAGATAAGATTTGATTTCATAAATTAGAAAGTTTTTTTCTAATTTAAGAGTTGTTGATAAAAACAAGATTGATTAACTTGATTAACTCAACTTGTGATTTGCTTTTTGCATGATTTGAGAGAAATTAAATAATAAATTATTTAATTTTGTGTGCATGAAGAAGAAGATTTATTTTTGGAAGATTTAATTGAAAAATGGAAGAGAAATCTGCAACACTTATTTTATATCAATAAGAAATTTCATTACATCAACATGAAGGTTATGAGCTTCCTAGAATTATAAATGCAACACCTGCAACAAAAAAAAAATCAGCATCTTGGACTCATTTCCCAACATCTGGGTCTCTCCTCAAATTTTTTCTCCCAGCTCCAATAAAAACTCGTCAATTATTCCTTTCACTATGCCCTCATTTCTTAGAATTTCTTAAAATGGTTTCTGGGTTTCATGCCTCTCCTTCCCATATTTCTAGAACATTTAAATTAATTTCTAGATTTTGATAAGATATGAGAAAGTTATTCTTGTTTTACTGAGACTGGGTCTCATAATTACGACCCCCCATTTTTGGAGTTACAAATTTTGGAATTACTAAAATAAAACTTGGGAGTTAAGTCAACCAACCTGGGCCATAAAGACCACTTTCAAGATTCCTTACTCTATGATGGTTACAATAATAAGTGCCATTAATTCCATTATTCTTGACAGCCCCACTTATGATAGAATCAACCCCACTTAAATAGAATTTAATGCCTTTGCCTAGAAAAGATATTCTCCACTATTTGAGGCATTTATAAATTACCGGGGTATTTTTCCAAAAAAATTACATTTACTAATATCCCAAGGAAAATTATATTTGTTGCAAATTAAAATATTATTTTCCAAGCCCATAAACCTTATTGAAAAGAAACCAAATTAAAATAAAATTATTTTTGGTGATGCTGATTGCCAATTTGTTATGGATGCTCCTGCATCATACTCCCAGAGAAAAAAAAATTCAAGCCCCATTGAATTATTGTTTTCTTCCTTGTCTTCCAGTTATTCTGCACCTCATCCTTCATCTTTAAAAACATCTTCGGTCCCTTCTTCCTATTCTTCTTCTTGTGCCTTCTTCTATCCAATATTCTCTCAACATCTAGGCTCCAAACTCCATCTCTTGTGCATATACCTTAGTAGCTTTATCTTTGTCTTCATCCTCATCATTGGAACACCATATGACATCATATTCACCATTAGTGTAACCTACATCATACTCTTGCAAACCTTCATATACATCATTTGAAACATCCTTATTAGCAATTTCATTATCAACAATAACTTGATCATGAATATCAACACCAATGTTATCAACAACCTTATCATCAGCAACTTGAGTATCAATATAAAATTTATCAGCAACCTCAACAACCATATCATTAATCTCAACATCAATAGCCTTATCAACAACTTGATCAACACCATATTTCTCACCTTGCACATCTTGAACATTGGATTCAAACTTTACCTCTACTTGTATGGCTGTTTTCCTTGATTGTCTTCTTCTTTGCATAATCTTCTTGATGGGCCATGTAACTTTTTTCTTAATTTTTAAGTGCCAACTTTGCAACTACTGCAACTCCATTTAGAACTCCCTATTTGTTCTTTCCATATCTTCTTCCATCTATTTCAAAGCTTTTTCCAATTCTCTTATTTCTTTCTCAACCTCTATTTGCCTCATCTTTTCCTCTTTCTTCTTCCTCTCTTTTTCTTCTTGCTTCTTCTTTTGTGAAGCTCCAGCCCGCGAGTACCTTCTAAAAAAATCCATCTCCTCTTCAAGCAAGTTTCTCCTTGCTTCTCTTTATCTTTGCCTCACCTAGGTCTCTTCTCTTTTTCTCTACCTAGTCTTTTGGCAACCAGGTTCTCTGTTCAACCTGCACAAACAAAAACCCACAAACACCAAACTCTCTCTCCCAGACCTTCTGAGCTCTGATACTAATTGATGTAGAGGAAAAAATCTCCCTTTCAAATCTACAACAAATACCAACACAAAAGCCTATGAAAGAAGGCTACAAATAAAGTGAAACAACAGAAAAATGGAAGAGAAATCTGCAACAGTTATTTTATTTCAATAAGAAATTTCATTACATCAACATGAAGCTTATGAGCTTCCTAGAATTATACATGCAACACCTACAACAAATAAATTTTCAGCATCCTAGACTCATTTCCCAACATCTGGGTCTCTCCTCAAATTTTTTTCTCCCAGCTCCAATAAAAACCTGTCACTTATTCCTTTCACTGTGCTCTTATTTCTCAAAATTTCTTAAAATGGTTTCTGGGTTTCGTGCCTCTCCTTCCCATCTTTCCTGAACATTTTTAATTTCTAGATTTTGATAAGATATGAGAAAGTTATTTTTGTTTTACTAAGACTGGGTCTCATAATTACGACCCCCCATTTTTGGAGTTACAAATTTTGGAATTACTAAAATAAAACTTGGGAGTTAAGTCAACCAACCTTGGCCATAAAGACCAATTTCAAGATTCCTTACTCTATGATGGTTAGAATAATAAGTGCCATTAATTCCATGATTCTTGGCAGCCCCACTTATGACAGAAGCAACCCCACTTAAATAGAATTTAATGCCTTTGAATTGAAAAAATATTCTCCACTATTTGAGGCATTTATAAATTACCGGGGTATTTTTTCCACAAAAATTACATTTGCTAATATCCCAAGGAAAATTATATTTGTTGCAAATTAAAATATTATTTCCCAAGCCCATAAACCTTATTGAAAACAAACCAAATTAAAATAACAATATTTTTGGTGATGTTGATAGCCAATTTGTTATGGATGCTCCTGCATCAGTGTGGGAAAGATACATCCCATTGATAATTATGACTGATTGAGTTGGTTTACGACTAGATTAGGATCAAGACCACTGATTGCAATTGGATAATTTGACAAGATTGATTAACTTGATTGGTATGGATTAAGGGTGGACTCACATTTGGATCATTGCTCAGATTTGATTGGATAAGGATGAAAGACACAATGATAGATAGAAAGTAGGCTGATAGAAGAAATGCGAATGAAGGAATCACAATCTTTTGTTTGTAAACATTGATACTCTGCATAGAATCTTTATTGCATGGATGGTATGGGAAATGTAAATGGATGTATTTATGGATGTATTATGGATACAGATATATGTCATCTTGATATTGCAAGTATTTTGAAGTGCTTGTTTCATTATTGGGCATTTAAAATGTTGTATGAAAATACAAGCATTTAGGTATAATTAAACCGAGATGACCTGAGTATTGCTTACATGGATTTTGATATAGCAAGTTAATACAAGCATCTAGGTATAATTGAATCTAGATGACTTGAATATTTCTTGCATTTCAATAGACAAGGATTACCCCTTTTCATATTTAGAACTTTGAAGTCCTTGATGATCTTTTGTTGATCATGTCATTAGACAAGGCTTCACATTACTAAAGATGGATCCTCAAGCAACAAACAAATAAAATAATCATGCCCCCATCATAGCATCTCTAGTTTTTGACATCCTTGAGTAGCATAGAAAGACATGATAACAAAAATTAAGACTCTGTAAGTTAACCTGCTCACAATCACAAAAAATTCTTGCATTAGATGTGTTTTTCTTGCCATAAGTTAGATAAAATCATTTTGAGTATTTAGGCACTTGTTTTCTTTTCTTTGGATAGGTTGATGTCTTACATCAAAATTTCTATTTTTAAAAGTGGGCTTTGCTGCGCTTGCATGCTTGATGAAATGGACCGTAAGGGACTAGCTTAGTGCCTCAGGGGCGCATTGACAAATGGCCTTGCGTACGTGACGACACAAAGGCAACGTAGTTCAGGGTGAACCCTGATGGACCTAAGACTTAGGTGATAGGAAACAGTGTGGACTTAGATAGATAGAAGGATAGATGACACATGATGGAATGGATGAGAAGTGGAGCCTCAGGGGTGCATTGATAATGGCCTTGCCTACATGATGATGTAGAGGCAACGTAGTTCAGGGTGAACCCTGATACTGATGATGGATGCTAAGATACCTTGACACTATGGATATGGTACTTTGACAACCTTAGGTATTAAGGTGACAATGGTTATAGAGTATCAAGCCATGATAGGTCATCATTTTGTTATGCAAGGTGTTTATTGTGAAACTAACAAAACTAGATAATGGTGGGAAGAATGGACACAAGGTGACTAGTTTCCCAAAGATGGAGGAAGTAGTTCTATTGACCTCATTTTCAACTTGCCAAGTTTTAAACTTTTGCGTCAAAATTTTCTATGTTGAGTCACCCCTAGTCACAAATTCTCTTAAAGTGTCAAGTTGATTTCTAGTTTGAAGTAGGAATTATTCATCTATTTCAGTCAAAGTCATGGAAGCAATTCTGCTATGGGGAAAATCACAAAAACAATTAAATCTAAAGATTTCAAGTAGCTGAGAGGAAATCCTCATATAGGGATGTTATGTCCATTTTCCCAAATGTGGTAAAGTTTCAGAGTCGTATGCTTCACAGTTTGTGAGATATTAAAAGTTAAATTTTTTTGCGTGTGGATTGGGAAACAATTAAAGAGGTAATTCTATTGAATTTTAAGAGGAATCCTTTTCTCTACGGCCTTGTATCACCTTTATGGACAACTAGCCAAAATTTCATAAAGATCCAACGCTCCAGTTAAAAGTTATGGAATTTTCATCAGTTTTCGCACTTGCACAGTTGATCAAGTTAACATTCATGGGGTGGAATTTATTAATAATAATACAATGCTTCATTTGATTACATGAAGTAAGATATATTTTTCCCATGTGTAGATATTAATTTCTAAATTACCTGGGGCAAGCCATGAAAAGGAGAAATTAATTCAAGTCAAGCTTAAGTTGGAGTCTACTTTTGAATTTGGCTAAGTGAGGGTTCACTTTCACTTTTTGCTAAGTGAACACCTACTTTTAATTTTGACTAAGTTGATGTGCACTTTTACTTTTGGCTAAGTGAGCACCTACTTTCACTTTTGGCAAAGTAGGGGTCTACTTTCAATTTTCGCTAACTTGATGCAACTTGAGGTTTGGAAAAGTCATAACTTTTGAATTGGTAGTTATTTCACAGTTTGCCAAAAGCACAAGTCACGAGTTGTGAAAAACACTCAAAGTGCCCATGACAAAACCAACAAGTAGTTATTATTTAACTACTTTTTAACTAAAACCTACGTGGAAACAATATCAGAAACTTCAAGCAAATGCAAATGGTAGGTGTAAAACTAGACACCACTACCACTTTCAGCCAACATTCTCTTAGGCCAAATGGAATGGAGTTTTTGAGCAAAGTATAGGCATCCATCAAATCCTGATAAAATATAAATTTTTGTTAGATATTATAGTTTGGAATGCTTTGGTGGACGTGCATGCGAAATGTGGAAGCATGGGAACTGTTTTGCTTTAATAAAATGGGACTGTATAGAATGCAATAATTGCAAGATACATACAAAAAAAAAGTGTTGAAAAGGCTTTAGAAACTTTAAAGCAAATGTAATAGTAGATATTTGGAGATGCTCTAATAGACTTGTATGGAAATACTAAAGCACATGCAATGTACATGAAATACTCTGCAACATAATGCCTCAAAGAGATGTAATCTCATGGAATGAAATAAATGCAGGGTATGAAAATAATAGAATTTGTTCATAGGTGTAAAATCAGACTCCACAACCTTTGCCAGCAACACCTATAGCGTGCACTAAAATGAGAGATTTCAAACAGAGTTTGGATGTCCTTTAAAGTATAATGTGAAAGATTGTTGTTAGAATTTATTGTTAGAAGTGCTTTGGAAAACATGTATGAGATATCTTAAAACAAGGAAAGGAATTCTTGTTAGGTATTGTAATTGTAGGTACCCTGCTCGACACATATGTAAAATGTGGAGCCACAGACAAAACCCTAAAATGTTTTACAGAATGCCTCAAAGAGATGCAATCTCATTGAATGCAATGATGGAAGGACATGCGCAAAATGGGTTTGTTGAAAAGGTCTTAGAAATTTTCAAGAAAAAGCATTCAATTGTTACAAAGCTAAACTTGATGACCTTTGCTGGGATCTTCTTGTTCTATATCCAAATTATGGATTGTGAAGAAAATATGAACACTTATCAAAGCATAATGAAAAGTGAATTTTGTTGATCTTGTAATAGTTGCAAATGCTTTGATAGACATATGTAACATTTGGAAGCATAGATGTAGCAGCTAAACTATTTGGCACATTGCCTCAAAGAGATGTCATCGCATACAAAATGAATTTGTTGAAGACTTTAAAATATTTCAAAGCAAATGCAATTGGTTGGTGTAAAGCTATTATTCCATAACCTACATCAGTATCCTCTTGTCCTGTGCATATGAGAGATTTTGAAACAAAGATTTTGTACCCATCGAAGCATAATGAAAATGGATTTTATAGTAGCAGATATATTAGCAAGTAAGTATGTGAACTATGGAATCAAAGACAAAGCACATGAGCTGTTTGAAATGTTGCCTTAATGGAATGCAATCTCAAGGAATATGCTATGCACAAGGTCATTTTGTTGAAGAAGCCACAAAAAATTTCAACTTAAATGCAAATTCTTGGCAGAAACATCACCAAATTCTTCTAGCGCCATTATCCTCCTAGCGCATACCTTGCGTAGAATTTGGAAATAGAAATAGTGTATAAATCAATTTGTTAAAAAGGTTTTTAAAAGATATCAAGCAAATGAAATTGGCAGGTGTAAATTCAAAATGCTCAACCCTTGCCAGTGTCCTTGCAAAGGACACGTAGAAAGCACGCAAACCGTTTGAACAAATGCCTCAAAGGGATGTTTTCTAATGGAGTGTAATGAGTGCGGGATTCACAAAATGGATTCACTAAAAAGGATTTAGAAACTTCAATAGCAAATGCAACTTGCTATTGTAGAAGAAATCTTCCAGACACCAGCATTTGGACAACAATTTGATGTTATAAGGCTTAAACAAGGCACACCAAACATTTGGCAAGATTCATCATGTCATGGAATGCAATGGTTGTTGGGGTATGAACTTCCATCAAAGTATAATGAAAGCATGTATTGTCTGGTATTATAGTTGAAAATGCTCTAGTATATACATATGCAAAATGTGAAACTATAGGTAGGGCATAACAAAGGCTGTAGAAATGTTTAAACAAGTGCAATTGGTGGGAGTAAAGCCAAATTCCACAAACCTTTGCATAGCAAAATGCGTCAAAGAGATGTAATGTCATAGAATGCAATTATGGTAGGACATGCAACAAATGGGTTCATTGGAAAGGTTTAAAATCCTTGATCAAATATGATTTGGAGATGTAATGCTTACCAACCACCTCAAGAAAATGCAGTCTCATGGAATGCAATGATTGGGGCATACACACAAAGTGAATTTGTTGAAAGTTTGTAGAGACTTTTAAGAAAGTGCAATTTACACGTACAAAAATAGACTTCTTAACCTTTTCCAATTTGTCATGGTCTTTTGTGGAGTAGAATATGGACATCCATCAAAGCTTAATGAAACAAGGAATTCTAGGAGATCTTCAAAAGCGTTTTGTCTTCTTTAAAAGTTTCTAACAATGAAGTTGACAACAAAGCAAATACATGGGCTACTCAAACATAAATTTATATCAGTACATTGTGGCTCATTACAGACATGTCGTACGGCCCTTCATAGAGGACTCTTCACCATGTGTAAGTTGAATTATTTTCCTTTTATTTTGAGGAGTCATTTTCACGAAGGATGGTGAATTAATTTGGCAAGTGCTTTGTTCTCTCCCCAAGAATGAAAAAGGATTACACTTTATTTCTAGGAATACACAAAGTAATTGGATAAGAAAAACAACTCAAAGCATGAGGTGTTCAAACATTTGCCTAAACATTACAAGGAATACAATCTCCTCTAATCAAAATTTTGATACTATTGCTAGTCATTGTGTTCTTTTTATTATCAATGATGAGATCGAACTCCCTTATGAAGATATCCTCGATTATAGAGATTTGGTATTTTTGTACAATCTGATGATGCTAGGAAGGAAGGATTTTTGATAAATCTTCTCAAATAGTTTTAAAATGGAAGAATGGAATTTCATGTGGTTGAGATTGAAGGAAGTCAACCATCAGTTTGAGAATCAATACAAGACATGTGAGTTGTCTGACAAAATGCTTCAATGAAATGTGATCTCAAGAAATATAAAGGTTACAACTTGTGTCCAAAGATATTCATTAAAGATACCACAATAACATAGTATCCACTTTGATGTATGTTAAGGGAGAAAGGAATGGTAAAAACACTAGCCCAGACATACATTATAGAAGAAAATGTCCCAAAGAACAAACCAGATAATGTGGGGAATGTGTATGAGGCAGACATTGGGGTTCTCTCCTAGTACATATTTTTGTCACCTTAGGAGGAGCAAATAGAATGTTTGGTGGAAGCAGACTCAACCTTTTCAAATATTTCATATTTAAGGGTTATCCAAATTTTCAAGCAGACAATTATCAAATCAATCTTACACAAGCCAAGGATTATCACTGACATCAGATGGATGTGTGCATGGCAATGACAATCTATGATTGTAATAAGAGGTAGGAAAGTGTAGAGCATCATTCAATCTATGCCTACTGTGCTGGATTTGACAGTGGAAAAACATGTTATTTTCATAATTCATGTGTTGCATGCAAGGACTCAGGTGTCTAAGATTCAGGTATTCAAAGGATTTGTCAACATCCAGTGAGATTTGATTGTCAAATGGAACAGATGAGATGGAGAGTAACTTAGCTGAAACCACAACTTGAAAGTTGCAAGTCCTAGTTACCTTTTTGTCAAAGTGACTTAAGTCACTCTTTGTAATGTAAAGTTAGAAAATGAACTTTATTTCCAGAAAAGTGATGCAAAATATAACCAAAAATAATGTTCATTATATTATTGTATTACAAAAAAGTAATTACTAGGTAGTTAGAAGGTAGTTACTGGGAGCAAGCATATAAATACAAGGCTATTTCATATGTAAAGGGGGACTACATTTTTGGAGAGAAACTTTTGAAGGGGAGAACTTTTCAAAGACTTTTGAGCTCATACTTGTACAAAGGAGTGTTTAAACTTGTATAATTTCAAAAAGATAATAAAGAGTACATTTGGCTTGTATGTTCCAATGTTCTTCTGAATTATTATTACTAATTCTTCGTATGTTGAGTTGGTGATCTCTTTTGTTTGTATGTAAATCATTAGTTATCTTTTGAAGCATCTATAAACCATGCAATTGATGTAAAGAAACACATTCACTTCTCGATATCCTTATTTGAATGTGTCGCTAAACTATCTCTTCGTATGTCAAGATTCATGTGTTATCCTTCTTTCATCGATGTTGTGTTTTAAAACCTATATTGTTGTGAAATTCATCATAGAAATTTAGGAACATAGTTTCTATCTTTGTGGTGAAACCCCTCGTACTTTTTAATAAGATTGTGAAATCTTAGTTGGTATTCGTATGTCTGCCACTAGGGTTTCTATAATTCATTTTTCTTTTAGTTTTCCTTTACCTTTGGTATTTCTGGTTAAAGTACCACAAAAACCCCTATTTTGATCATACGAAGGAGCTGCCCCTCTCAAACGCAGAGGAAGATCATTGCTTTATCACGATCTCTCCAACTGTTGGTCAATCCGTCGTTGCTCTTCGGGAAAACAAAGTTACTTTTCAAGGTGTTATTCGCAATGACCAATCTGTTTACCAACAGGTTTGCATCGCAGAGAGCGTTTGTTTGCCAAGGTTTCACTACTTTGCTTTTATTGCACGGGAGCCAAAATACACATGATGCCTGTTTGCTAGGTTTTCATCATGGTATCTATCCAAGGTGTCTGTTTACTAGGTTTTCACCAGAGGATGATTTTTTTGTTATTTTTCCATTTTTTTGATGTTTTTGCTTTTTTCAAATTTTTTTTAAGCCCCCTTACATTGGGGTTCTCTAGGTATAGAACCAACGAAGATGCATAATGTTGATTGGGTCATCGAATAGCTCACCTTTTGATGTTGCTAACTGATATGCTCCTAATCCATAAGCAACAATGATTACATAAGGACCAAGCCAGTTGGGTTTGAATTTTCCTTTCTTTTTCCCAATCCTGTTGATTGCGGGGATTTTCCTTAAGCACTAGATCACCAACATTGAATACCCTTGGATGGACTCGGTGGTTGTAGCTTCATGACATCCTTTGCTGGTATGCTTTGAGATGGTTGAAGGTGTTCTACCATTTCTCCTCCAATAGTTCTAACTCTTTCAATTTGGACACTCTGTAGTCTTCATTAGTAATAAGACCTTTTAACGACACCCTTAGAGATGGTAACTCAACCTCGATGGGCAAAATGGCTTCTGATCCATAGACAAGGGCATAAGGGGTAGCACCTATGGGAGTGTGTATACTAGTTTGATAGGCCCACAGAGTAGGATTTAGTTGTATGTGCCAATCACGGCCAGCATCATTGACAATTTTCTTAAGGATTTTCAAGATTGTTTTGTTAGATGCCTCTGCCTAACCATTGTCTTGGGAGTAATAGGGGGTTGAGAAGTGGTGTTGGATTTTGAATTTGTCACAAAGCTCTTGGACATCTTGGTTCTTGAAAGGTCTTCCGTTATCCCTGATAATGGATGAGGGAATTTCGTAGCGATAAATGATGTAATTGAGGATGAATGAGGCAATCTGTTTTCCTGTGACATTGGTGAGTGGAACAACTTCAATCCACTTGGTGAAATACTTGGTGGCAGTTATGATGAAATTGTGGCCATTAGATGAGGGAGGGTGGATTTTTCCCACAAGGTCAAGTCCCCACTAACAAAAGGGCCATGGTGTTGTTAAAGGTCACACTTCTTGAGATGGTGCATGCACAAGGTTTCCATGTATCTGACATTGCTTGCACTTCTTGAAAAAGTGATAGGAGTCCATCTCCATGTTCGGCCAATAGTATCCCAAATGCATGAGTTTCATGGCTAAAGTAGGACCACTAGAGTGTGATCTACATATTCCTTCGTGAACTTCTCACAGGGCACTTTGAGATTCTTCACTTTCAAGACATCGGAGTAAAGTACCATCCAAACCTCGGTGGTATAGGGTATTAGTGATAATAGTGTAAGGGGTTGTTTGTCAAATGAAGGTTCGACATTGGTTGCAGGATAAGTCAGGTGGTAAAGTGTTGTCCTTCAAGTAAGTGTAAATCTTACCATACAAGGGTGAATCAGATCTAACGAGAAGGCAAATGGATTGGGTTTTGAGGATATCATAAGCTGGCTGCATGACTGTCTCCACCAAGAACTCAAAACGTGACTCATTCTTTGGTATGTTGAGGAGTGAAGCAATGGTTGCCATGGCATATGCTACTTTGTTTTCAATCCTTGGTATCTACTCAAAAGAGATGGTCATAAAGTACTCTTTGAAATCATCCACCATACGCTTGTAGGGAATGAGCTTGTCATATTTTGTTTGATAGTCATCATTGACCTGATTGATGATGAATTGTGAATCACCGTAGACATGAACTTCTTTTATTTTCCATTCTACTACTAGTTTAAGATCAATGACCAAGGCCTCATATTCTACTATGTTGTTTGTTCATGGAAAAAGTAGATGATAAGACTTAGATGTTGTGGTGCCCTAAGGAGTGACCAACAAGATGCCTGCCCCTGATCCATGATTTGTATAGGAGCCATCAAAATAGAGTGTCCATGACTGTGTTGTGATAGTGAAGATTGATTCATTTGGAAACTTGAACTTCATTGGAGTGGTATCTTGTAATGGCACCTCAGCCAACTAATTGGCAATGACTTGACCTTTGATAGCTTTCCATTCTACGTACTCAATGTCATATTCGCTTAGGAGCATTATCCACTTAGCTATGCGACCTGTGAGAGCTGTTTTGCTTAATAAGTATTTTAGGGGATCTATCTTTGCAATAAGCTTGATGGAGTGGGCAAGCATGTAATGTCATAGTTTTTGGGATGTAAAAACCACAGCAATACAAGATCTTTCGATTTGAGAGTATTGCAATTCATACCCCACCAAAGTGTGACTGATGTAGTATATGGCTCTTTCCTTGCCTTCATTGTCCTGTTGTGCTAGAAGGGTGCCCAAAGCTGTCTGTGTAGTAGATATGTAAAGTAATAGTGGTTTCCTTGTATAGGAGGCATCAAGATAGGTGTATTCATAAGATACTCCTTAAGTTTGCAAAATGCTTCTTCACACTTCTCATCCCATCTAAATGGAATATTTTTATGTAAGAGATGACTGAAAGGTTGGCACTTGTTTGCTAGTTGGGAGATGAATCGACGGATTGCTTGTAATTTGCCTTGCAATGACCTCAGTTGGGTGATGTTCTTCAATGGAGGCATTTCCATGATAGCCTTGACTTTTATAGGATCTACCTCAATCCTGTTTGCTAATACTATAAAGCCTAAGAGTTTGCCAGAGGTGACCCCAAACACATACTTTTTCGGATTCAATCTAACTTTGAACTGTTCTAGCCGCTGAAAGACTTTCTCTAATACATCCAGATGAGACTCCCTTGTTAGTGATTTGGCAAGGATGTCATCCACATACTCTTCCATTGTTAAATGCACCATATCATGGAATATAGTAGTCATAACGCGTTGATATGTCACTCCTGCATTCTTTAATCCAAATGGCATGACACACCAATAGAGAGTACTCCATGGACAAGTGAATGTTGTCTTATGTTGATCCTTTGGTGCTATCCTGATTTGATTATATCTAGAGAAACCATCCATAAGAGAAAGCATAGTATGACCAACTGTTAAGTCCACAATGATGTCTATGTTTGGCAATGGAAAATCATCCTTGTGGCAGGCCTTGTTAAGATCTCAGAAATCATTACAAAGTCAGACTCTTCCATCTAGTTTGGCGACAGGTGCAATGTTTGAAATCCACTCAGGATAGTCTATTGGTCTGATAAACCTAACATCTAGAAGCTTCTTGAGTTCTTTGACTAGTAGTGCAACATGAGGATACATTTTTCTGAGTTTTTGCTTTACAGGTTTTACTCTAGGATCGAGTGGCAAATGATGTAAGACCAAGTCTAGCTCTAGAACAGGCATATCTACATATGACTAGGCAAAGTTGATATATTTCCTCATGAAGAAGGATACAAATTTTGTCTTTTCTAGTAGAGATAAAGATTTAGCAAAGTGTATGATCTTAGGATTACCCTCTATGTCGATGTCCACTAGTTTTGTCAGTTCTACCATAATTTGTGACTTCTCCTGATACATGTCATTAGGGAGAGTGTCAAGCCTTCCATCATCTAGTGCCTCAGAGAGGCTTTCACCATTCGATGTGTCCTTTATTTTTACTTTTTTGGGATCTAATACTGCCGCAGAGCAGTTTTCACCATCAGATCCATTTTTGATTTTTATGTTTTTGCAACTGGAAGGCTTGGCACCCTCTCTGAAGTAAGCTACAAAATTGAGTTCTATGGCACAACCAACTTTATGATCTTCCGTAGGAGAGTGGTCTCTTAGTTCCATGAAGTCAATATAGGCATTATCATTTTGGAATATGTCAAGTTGAGGGGTTCCTTGTAGATCCCAATCGATAAGCTCAGGTTGTACTAAGAGGAGGGGGTCAATATATTGATCTGATTCAGTGGGTGTTATGGTAAGGATGGATATGCCATTAGGATGGGGAGTTATAGGAACACCGTCTGGTATGGTACTTTCCTCAAGATTGTTTATCTTGTGTGAATTCTAACCTTCCTCGTAAGTTGTGCTCTCATGAATAGGTGAATCACACTTTATTGGTTTATGCTTATGCATTAGTCCCTCATAGTAGGGGCTATAGGTTTGAACAGTATCAATTCCTTTATCTTTGTAGGAATGTTTTGAGAGTTCATCCCATTCATACTCATTGGAGTCTGTGTCATTGTCCTCTTGGAGATTATGGATCATTTCCACAAAACAAGTGGTAGCCTTAGCTTTTCCTTTTCCTTTAGCTTTGTCTTAGTATCCTATCCCTGTTGTGTTTCAAGCTAATGAGGATGAAGAAGGTTGAATGGGTTCGATGATTCCTTCCTTTCTTAAGATGATAGGGCCTTGTCCTTCATAACCCATTCTGTGTAAAATAGATTGTCCATGCCCATATATTTTTTTTGGGAGCTTAGGTTTTTGGTTTTGCTGTGTGTCATTTTCATCAATGGAGAGCCATTGTAACACATCTCTTTCATCACTTTCATCTGACAAGGTACCCCATTTGACAAAGGGAGTAGGAGGAGAGTCAAGCGTTGTAGATGGCTTTGGGCAGGGTGAAGGTTGTCCAAAGGATTTTAGAGATAGAGGCATATTAGATAGACAAAGGTTGTGCTCGATGGAGTATTCTCCTACCCTAGTTTCTTTGATCTTGACCTTTTGCTCATTGACCTTGGATGTGGAAGCTTGGGAGCTATGGTCCCATTGGGAGATGGGGGAAGTGGAAGATCTGTTGTTAGGGATGATGGTTTGAGGTATTGATTGGATGGTGTTGCAATGTTGGAACGGATTGGGGTCACCTTAGATGGTAACCTCTTGGCCATTGTAAGGGAATTTAATGCATTGGTGGTAGGTGGAAGGCACAAATTTCATGGCATGGATCCAAGGTCTTCCTAGGAGAATGTTATAGGTGAGGTCCCTATCAAGGACTTGACACACAATTTCTTTTGTAACTGGTCCAACTCTTAGCGGTAACACCACAATTCCCTTGGAAGTCCATTCTTCCTCATCATAGGATTTAATTGTCATCTTTTTCCTTGGATCCACTATATTTTCTAAGAACCCCAATGTAAGGACTAGTTTCAATGTACAAATATTCAAACTTGCCCCTCCATCAATGAGAACCCTTTTGATGCAGTGTTTGCAGATGAAAGCTTCGATATGCAATGAGGCATTATCAGGTTGTGACATGGATAGATCATCCTAATAAGAGGATGTTGGATGAGGTAAGGTGACCTACCATGGCTTGAAACTTCTCTTGGGCCAAGTTCGTGGGGATGGTGGTTTCCACTAAGGCTTTTTCAAAAATTTCTTTGTGTGTTAGTGATAGACACAACAACTCTAGTATGCAAATGTTGGCTGGAGTCTTCCATAGTTGGTCTATGACATTGTACTAGTGGGGGGTAGATGATGAGGCTGACAACCTTGGAGGAAGTGTGTGTAAGGTAGTTTTTCCACTGTGGGTAATGATGGTGCAATCAGATTTGGCATTGGGATTTGATTGTTCATTGAACGTGTGCACATTGATCTACAGAATATGCTCTGTTATGCTATTAACGATGTACTCGAATGGTATGTTTATGTAATTTGCATTGTTGTTTTTGTTATTTCGATTCTGTCGATTATTGTTGTTGTGGTTGTTGTTATGCTATCTGTTGTGGTTAGGGAATGGATCCTTGTATACCACATATGATTCATTATTTGGATGATCTCTTGTGCCGACACGGTTTTGGTGTAACAAGTCTTGAATGACATTTTTCAGATGAATGCAATCATTAGTTTTGTGTCCTCTTCCCCTATGGTACTCACAATAGTGGGTCTTATTCTACCAAGGAAGTTTTACTTGGGGTTCATAGTCACTTGTGGAGGGAAGAGTGATCTCATTGTTTGCTAACAACTTTCTCAAGGCAGACTCAAGTGATTCTCCCAACGGTGTAAACTTTCGTCTAGAATGGAAATGTCATGGTGATTGTCTCTACTTCTTTGATGGAGGTTTGTTGGATGTTGCGTTCTTTGAAGCACCTATGAGGTTGAGGATTGATTGTTTTGGGGCCACTACTTTGGTGTCAACCACTCCATCGTTGACTATGTTTTTGTTCTTGGTCAAAAATTTTGACTTGTCCATGGTGTAGTTAGAGTTAGGATTGTCTTTGAACAACTTTATTTGCCCCTTTGCAATCATAGATTTTTCAATAAATAATCCCATCTCAATCACTTTCGTGAATGTAGTGGGACCTTAGATTTGTATTTGGTAGCTAAGATCAGGGTTGAGGTTGTGCACAAATATTACTATCATTTGTTTCTCTGGTACATGATGAGGGCATTTGCTTGCTAGTTGTCTCCACCTTTGTAGCAAAGCGGTGAAAGATTCACCACTTTTCTCTTTCTGTTGTATAGGTCTAGCATAGATACCTCTTGTTTAATGTTGTATGAGAAATGTGTGATGAACTTGTTTACTAACTCATCAAAAGTTTCGATACACAGGGGTAGTCGAGAGAACCATTCCATGGGCTATCCTCCTAGTGATCAAGGAAAAGGTCTCATGAGGAAAGTTTCATTGTGGGCTACCTCTAGACATGCAACACTAAATTCTCATATATGGTCCCTGGGGTCCCCCTTTCCTCTATATTTGTCAAACTTAAGAACTTCAAACTGAAAGGGGAAGGGTACCTTGTTCAAGCTTTTATTAAAGGGATATGGTGAGATATCCTCCAATGAATAAGTTTTGGTGGACGTCCCTATTTGGAGGTCCTCAAATTTCTATTGCAAGGTCTGAATTTGCTTTGTTAGCATGTCTATAGGTATGTTTGGATCTATTGTTTTATTTTCTTTGTCTTTGTCAAGGGTGCTTTCCTCGTTTGTGCTCTTTTTGTGAGTTCTTTCCTCTCTTGGTTCTTTTAAGGCATCGATGTCAAAGTCAGTGGAGAGTTTAAGCCCTTGGTTTGCTAGGTAGAGGAAGAAATTTGAAGGGTTCTGGTTGATGACTTTATCCATCATGCATTAGAATTTCCTATCTTGGATGGCTTGTTGTATCTCATCTTGTGAGATTTCCTCATCACTATCATGAGGGGACACAATCTTGTCTGATGTTCCAGCCATTTCAAGTTGCCTTTATTTTTGGGATCTAGTTAGGACCATGTAGTGTGGTTTGGGATGGGGTGATATGAGATTGGATGCTTTGACAAGGTGAGTTTGAAGGTTGCGGTGAAGGGGATACTTGTGGTGAAAAGATTTTGACAAGGGTTTTCTATGATCTATGATTTCAAACAAATCGGTTGACACAAAATGATAGCCACAAGTAAGGATGTTAGGAATCCATTTACTTGAAAGGGACTACTTTTGCACCAACACAACTAGTGAAAAGTTTTGATAGACAAGGATGATGTATCCTGATAGTGGAGACTTTACCAGTGATTGTACGGTAAATTTGATCTCTGAAACTGGAACAAGGTTGAAATGGGTACTCAGAAAGGTTGAAAATTTTCTCTTAAAAGACCAAGAAATGCTCATTGTTGTGGATGCACAACAACAAATGCATCGAAACAGAAGGTAAATGCGTAGCAAGTTAGAATATATGTGTAGCTCTAGTAAATTACAAAAGTGCAAGAACAAACAGTAAATGCACAAAAAGTCAAAATATATGTGCAATAGGTCAAAATAAATGCACAACTCTATAGTGCAAATGCACAACTCTGAGTTTTTGATTGATTTTGTAATGTTTTTGGCACATTTTTTGATGTTTTTGGTTTCTTGGCTGCAAGTTGGTCTTTTTGATCTGATTTCTCCATTATGGAAAGTAAGAGACAACAAACACAAAGATTTTTCATGATTTTTTTGATCTTTTTTTGTAATTTTTTGGAGTCTTTTTGACTAAAAAAGCAAGTACAAATCCTAGGTTGGCTGGGACAATATAAACTAAATTCTCACTATTTCCAGTTGAGGCATCTTCGGGAGGTGATAGTCACCCTTCCCTGCACTAGTTTATAGGGGATTTTGGCTTCTAAAAATAAAGGATGATTAGTAAGTGCAACCGTTCGAGTGGTTATACATGCAACAGCACTACTCTTCGTTATGGAGTCTCCCAGCCTGCAAGGGTTATGCCTTGGAGGGTTTGGGGGGAGGTTAGCTGTCGATATAACTTAACAATACTCATTTCTTGAAGCTTTCACTCCAAACACAATTTATTTATAGTGGCTAGGCAGAGCTTGGCTTTAGCTTGTTACCACTTAAAGTCGTTCCCACTTGGACGGAAGGATATCCAAGGGTAGGCCTCTCTATAGATTATACATGTAAAATGATAGGTTTGGCATTTTGGTCACCCAAAAGAGGGGAGAGCATAGGCCTACTATCATTCTAAAAACATGAAAGATAATGGTTCTTTTTCCCCTAGTTAAAATGAAAAAGACTAAATGAGTTAAGTTACTTGGGCACACACGCGATTTGTTAACTTTGAAAGCAAGATAGTAATGATTCAATTTTATCCTCTGAGCATTGGGACTATATTCAATTTGTTGATGCAACAAGATCAAATTACAATCCTCCTAGTTAGAGCTAAATGAGATTTGCATGAGCATCCATTTACTTTTCTTTAGATTAAGAGGTGAGTTAACAAATGCAGCTATATGACTAAACCAAACCCTAACTTGCAAGTAGATCAAAGAATATTCCTGCAAAAAGTGTTAGCATTTGTAAAGCCATAAGAAACAACCCTAAAAATCATTGTTAGAATCAGATGCGCAGCTACAGAGATCATATGCACAGGTACAGAGTACAAATGCACAGAATTACAAATGTGTTGAGACAGATGTCAAAAGTGCAGAATCAGAGAGTATATGCATAGAAGTATTAGATGCACTGATTTAGAGGTCAAATGTATTGAAACAGAGCATGGATGTGCCGATCTGTCAAATGCATTGAAACATAGCTCAGATGCATGTTAGAAATGATTAGATGTGCAGAATCTCCCTGTGTTTGGAACTTAAGCATAAAAACTCAGTTTTTGGGTTAAATTGGGGCAAGGTCTCACGGTGGGCACCATAAATGTTATCAGAAAATTGGAATGATTATCAATAGTATCAAAGTAATCCAATAAACTCAATGGAAAAGGAAATAATCAATATCAAACAAACAAAGACAAAACCTTGCAAACCTCAATACTTCGTAGCTTCCATTGGTCACCTATCTCAAATGATCTTGTGTATGAATATGGCCCTCAGAAGGTGCATTTCCTTGTTTTTTTTCAAGATGTCAAGTGGGAATGGCTATGATAATTCTTGCAATGAAGAGGAGCTTCACAACAATGGTAATGGTGATGGTAACAAGTTGATTTCAAGCAATGGAGGAATTTGGTGCCAAAGACGCGCTATAATTCTTGCATAGTAAGGGTACTAAAAGCTTGGATGATAGAAATGGAGGAATTGGGTTCAATTTATAGACTCACAAAAGAGAAGATCAACAGTATAGAAAGAATGAGAAGATCAACGGTATAGAAGACTTGAGAGGATGTGTGTGAATAGAAAGAAGACAAATGTCATACAAAAACCTGTTTTGTTTGAGTTAACTACTTTCTTTTATAAAGATAAGATTTGATTTCATAAATTAGAAAGCATTTTTCTAATTTAAAAGTTGTTGATAAAAACAAGATTGATCAACTTGATTAACTCAACTTTTGATTTTCTTTTTGCATGATTTGAGAGAAATTAAATAATAAATTATTTAATTTTGTGTGCACGAAGAAGAAGATTTATTTTTAGAAGATTTGGAAGATTTTTGAGGAATTTGAAGCTAAGAAAGCAAATTAAATAAATAAATTTATTTAATTGTTTGTCCATGCTTTGGAAGAATAAATAAAATATTTTATTATATTTTATTTTTAGGGATTGAGATAATTTAAATAAATTTGATTGATTTATTTAAATTTGGAGGAATAAGTGATTTAATTAAATAATCAAAATTATTTAATTGTAGAAAGAATGAAGTTGACTTCGATGAAATTAATTAAATAAAGGTAATTTATTCAATTAATGGGAGGAATATGAACCAAATAAATAAATTGATTTATTTATTTATTGGTAGAGGAATTAAGTGGAATAAATATTAAGAATATTTATTTAGACAAAGTCGTGTCATTTTTAGGTGTATACAACTTGCATTTGGATTATTTCTTTGATTCTTTGGATTGATTTGATTGGATGAAAGGATTGATTTCAAGAATTTATTTGATTGAATTGGATTGATATGAATATGATTGATGAATTTGATTGGAAAGATTGATTTGAGTTTGATGTTATTCATGGGATGATATGGATTGGATTAATGTGATTTTAATTGATTGATAGATTGGCTTGATTTGATGATTTGATTGGATATTTGATTTGCTTTTATGGATTGGAGATTTGATGATGATTGATCATTGATGGATTTGATTTGATTTGATGATTTGATTGGATTTGATTTGATGATTTTGATTGATGATAGATGATAGTTGGTTTGATTAGATTTGGTTTTTGATGAAGTGATGGATTTGATTTGAGGGTTGGTTTTACTGCTTGGATTTTTGATGGATATTTCATTTTTTTGTGTTTTTGGAATATATAATTTTTTTGAATTTTTTTTTGGATTTTTGAGATATTTGATTTTTTTTTTTGGATTTTTTTGAAATGTTTTGGAAAATGCCAATGGATTTACAATTTAGGTAGCCTTTGTGCTTGATACCAATGACAAGGGAAAAAATCAAGTCTAGGTGATTGGATGGATAAAAGGATGGGTGATAGTGGATAAGATGAAAGGCTCATGATAAATGGGTGGATAAAGGGATAGGTCATAAAAGAGAAAGCACATGATAAATGGATAGATATGATGGGATAGGCCATAGTGGATGGATATATGTCTCATAATGGAGCTAGGATGTGATTTTCAAGGACTATGTCGCATAGGAATAACATGCCCCATTCTAGGTAGTAGACTTAGGATTTTGCATGACAAAACTTATGACGAAAGGATGACATGATGGATTTTACATGACAAGCCTTATGATAGATGGATAATGATAGGATTGTTTGGAAATGGTGAGGTATATCAAGAGATAACCAAAGCATATTTCAACATTTTGCCCCCATGTCTCTATCAAGATCAAAAGGAGGAAAGGAGGATGGATGGAGGATTATGATAGGTATGCGGGATAATGGAGAAGGATGGTAGGATATGATAGTATGGTAGGATGGAATAGATAGTTTGGATGAGACAATGTGCCCCCAAGTGTAAGTGACATAGAAGATCAACCTACACATGATGTCTGTTTGCCAGGTTTTCATCATGGTATTTATCCAAGGCGCCTGTTTACTAGGTTTTCACCATTGGAGGAAAGGATTTCTCTTTACTTTTTTGATTTTTTTCTTTTTGTTTTTCTTTTTGATTTTTAGATAGGATAACAATTACACATGGTGTCTGTTTGCCAGGTTTTCACCATGGTAATGGATAGGAGGGCCTCAAGTGTCTAGTGCTATGAAAGGTGGTAGTCCTGCTAGAGAATGATGTCATCACATGGACCTTGTCATTATGCTCATAGATGTTGGTAGGGGAATGCATGGACAGGAGATGGAGTAGGTAGATAGTGGATTAGGATGTGGATTATGAAAGGTTCATGCAAGGATGGATAGATGGGGGATAGTGGATTATGATGTGGAATATGTATGGACTTAGGATGAAAGGCTTATGCAAAAGCATGGACCATAGGAAGGTGATGGGGAAGATATGTAGGATAGTGGATGAAGGATGGGGAGATGGAGGTATGTGGGAATGTTGCAGAATGGAAGGGAACCATGACCAACTATTGCACACACTGTGATAAACATTGAAGCTTTTGATGGGAAGGTGGTGTAGGAAGCAATGGAGGTGTTTGCATAGGGGATGGGTGATTGAGTGCTTTAGGTACCCACATAGACTTAGTATTTTTATGATTTTTGCTTGACTTGTGGGATTTTTGTGATTTTTGAATGGAATGCGAATTCTGGATGGAAGGGGATGGTTGGGATTTTTGTGATGTGGATGCCTCATTTGACTTGATTGCTTTTTTCTTAGGTACCCAAACTCTTTTTCTTTTGGACTTTGCTTTTGGAGGTATGTGCTTGGAAAGCTTTTTGAATGGACTTGGATTTGATTCTTTGCATGATGTCTTAAGGCATGAGGATCCTTAGGATTTTTGGCTTTATAGATGGAGGCATCCAAACTTTTATTTTGGAATCCCATGGGTTTGGTGGAATGAGTGGAAGCTTTATGTTTAGACAATATGTGCATTTGTTGGTCATGATTAGGAATGTAAGGGTACTTATGGATAAGTGGATAATTAGGAGTTGGTAGAAGTGGAGGCAAAGTGGATGGAGGGATGTTAGGAGTTGGAAGGAGTGGAGGTAAAGTGGATGGAGGGATATTTGGAGTTGGGAGAAGTGGAGGTAAAGTTGATGGTGGAAGGTGTATGGTCACATGCTTTTGACATTTGTAGGATAGTGGAGGTGGAATGGCCACATATGTTTTGGATATATGATATGGATTTTGATGGAAAGTGGTGGCCTTAGGATGGATAGAGGAATTACCAACATCTTTAGGTTGTTGACCTTGGGGTTTATATCCAAGGACAAATGAGTGTGGAGGGACTTTGACATGGATTGGCTCAAAAATACCTTGTTCATGAAGGCCTAGGCCTTTACCTTGGTAGTTCATGTTTCAAAGTATGTGATGGACTATAGGACTAGGTGTAGTTTGAACACTAGACTTGAGTTCATTATTGGATGGAGAAGATGAAGTAGATAAAGGTCATTGTTGTCCTAAAGAAATACACTCATGTATAAGGGTGGTAAGACCAATAGGACATGATGGTGGACTTGAAGTGGAATCGATGGTGGATGTGGAAGGGGGATCATTAGGATCTTGATTCATATTGTGTTCACTAAGATCCAAGTTATTTGTTTGATCTTTTATGTTTACTTGGGGGACAAGTGTCTCATCATGATAAGTGGATGTTTGCTCTTTATGGATAGGGCTAGATGGAGGATAGATAGGAGCAATTTGGATATCTTGCTCATGGATAGATATAGGATTATGGATAGGGTCAAGGTACTCATGGATAGCTTCTTTATAGGTATCATCTTGATCATAAAGAAGGTAAATGTTATGGATAGGTTGAATTTGGATAGCTTGCTCGTGAATAGTTGTTGGGAGATGGATAGGATCAAGTGGCTCATGGATAGATTCATCATTATGGCTATCATCTTGATCATTGAAAAGATAAATGTTATGGATAGGGTGAATAAAAGTGCTTTGATCTTGACTTGGACTAGGGATTAATGTTTCCACATGCTTAAGATTAAACTCTTGACATACCTCTTGGGTTGCTTGAATGGAAGTGGATAACTCTTGGATAGGCTTGACATGTTCTTGAGGGTTATTAACATGAAGGTACAATAGCTCTTGACTTGGGTTCATGATAGGATTAATGGATTGTGGGTCATATGATGGGCTTAGAGGGATAGGCATGTTAATGGAGGGATGTTGAATAGATATTTGACATGGGGATAAATCATTCCTAGCTAGCAGCCAATGGATCACATCCTTTGCAAGTGCATGTGTGGAAGGACAATAAGGGTAGATGGAGTTGTAGGTTGAGGATTATGATAGGTTGATGGTTAATTGGATTAAATGGATTAGGATTTGGAGTTGGATTAATCTTACCACAATTTATGAGGTTTTTGATCAATCTCTTAAGTTTGGCACAATTGGTTGTCGTATGGCCCTTAACCCTATGGTATGCACAATATTCGTAATCTTTATACCAAGGGGGTTTGAAGTAGATTGCTTCAAAGGATTTTATTGGTGGAAGCTCAATCAAATTTGCTTGGACCAATTGTTGTATGGTTAAGTCTAAGGGATCTTGTGGTGGAGGATTAATGGAGCATGAGGATGAAGGTAATCAAGGTTGATGGACCAATGGACTAGGGGTAGGATCACATGGTGGTGTGGGGATATAACTAGTTGGCTCATGTGTTGGCATGTGATTGGATGGTGGAGGCCACTCTAGATTGGTATCTTCCTTGTCAAAGGTAATTAAGTCTTGCATAGGATAACTTGGGCTTGCTTGGTTTATGTACAAAGGGCCACTTGGACTTGGATATGCTTCTTGTTGCAAAGGTCGACTTAGGTCTATCATGGGTGCTTCTTGTGAGGACACTTGGTTGCCTTGTGGATGGATTTGGTGATATGTTGAAATATTAGAATGAAAAATTGGATAATGTTGGGGTGGAGGTTGATAGGTTGGTGTGGCATAGGTTGATGTGGATGGATTAGGTTGGATGGATGACACATATGATTGATATGGAATTTGTTGAGGTTGAGATGGTGTTTGGATTTGTTGTTGTGATATGACTTGTTGTTGGAATTGTTGAATGGGTTGTTGTGATGGTTGTATTTTTTGAATTGGTTGATGTTGTTGTAGTTAAATGTGTTGATGTGATAGTTGAAATTGTTGAATTGGTTGATGGTGTTGTGGTGGAGGGATTGCATAGGGTAATGGTTGGTGTGAAGTTGAGGGTGATGACATGTAATGTTGAGGTGGCATTGGTTCTTGATAGTGAATGGATAGAGGATGATGTGCTTGTTGGGTTTGTGATTGACAAGTGGCCATGAGGTGTTGTGTGTGTGCTATGAGTTGTCACAGTTGAAGTGATTGGCTTGCTTGAGATTATAGTTGTTGAATCATGTCATTGGCCTCTTGAATGATTTGTTTGGTCTAGAGGTGATTGGCTTGCTTGAGCTTTTTGAAGTCAGAAAATGAGTTTTAGTTCTAGTTCTTCTAATTTTGGCATGGTGTCACACAAGTGTTTAAGTCTCAAGTCCTTTTTGGCAAGTGCTTGATTATGATTCAATGATGATGTGGATTGTTTGGATGATGATTTGATGATTAGGATGAGTGTGAATAGGATGCAATTGATTTGGATGTTTTTAGGATGAAATTGATTTGGGTATGATGTGTAGTATGACTTGTTTATGTGTTTGGTGTTTAAAGCTTGATTTCGCAATGTTCAAACAAATGACTATGTATATACACACATGAATCACTCATGCGAGACACATAAGCAAGTTTAAATTTGAAATGAAATGTGATGATTAAGCAAGCACAAGTGGAAGACACATCAACAAGCCCTATGACTAGTCAAGTGGGGTATGGCCCATTAGGTCTTAGGCTAGATTACACAAGGTTGACTAAGGAATTGAAATTGAAATCCTGCCACACAACTGGGAGAAAAGGGTAACCCACCCTTCACCTTCACTTCCCAAAGGTATAAAATTCTTTGGGTCTTAGCCAAGAGTGACAAGATTTACAACTCCCAATGAGGGTGTCTTTCGATTCAGCCTCGGTTGAGGTCATCCCTTGGAGTGGTGTGTCTCCAAGCAGTTCTCCTAAATAGAGTAAACAAAAGCAAACCAAGTGAATTGTCACTTGATTCACACTTGCACTTGTTAATTTTCCCTTAGAAAATGAAATGTGTAGAAGAAAATTCAAGCACTTGTTCTTTTTATTCCCAAAGCCAAATGTGATAGAAGACACTTGTTCATTTTATCCCAATTTTTGATGTGATTGCAAGCAAGTTGTTCATTTTAAGCTCAAAGTCCAAATGTGTGATCAACCGATGATTAAGAGATGAAAGATTAGAATGTGTGTACCTAATCATTTTACTTTCCCACTTGTTGTTTTAATTGATCCAAATGCTGCTCTAGCTCCTTTGATTCACCTACAAGTCACCAAATCGCAAAAGAAACAAGTAAACTTGCAAAGAAGATGATTATATGAAAAAGATGAAATCTGATAAAATATGATGAAAATGATATAATACAAAAATATGGATTGTATAAATAGAAAGTTCAGGATATTCTAAGCAATTTGAAAAAAAAATTTGTTGGAATCCGATTGATTGCACTTAAGATATGCTCAATTGAAGTTTAAAAAAAAGTTTGACTTTGACTGATAAAAAAGATGGTAAAATGATACAGTCACCTAATAGAACTTGCTTTGTTATGAAGTTCATCCTCTCATCTTTTCATTGAGTCCTTGTTTGCATGATTTAGTCTCCATATGTGAAAGTTATGATAGAAAAACCAAAATCCACAATGACAGCCACCAAAAGTGAGTTACATAGCCAAAAGTGATGCAATTTTGATCATATGGAAGCTAAATTTTGCCAAAAGCGAGTAGTTTTCACTCAAAAGTGAGGCAAATTTACCAAAAGCGAGTAGTTTTCTATTAAAAGCGAGGCAAACTTACCAGATGCTTAAAAATTCATGTTTCTACACAATTAGGGTTAGGATCATAAAAAAATGACTATCAGAGATTGCAAACCCTAGAAAATCAAATCCAGTGGATGAAATATGATTAAATGGACTCCTTACAACCACAGATTGATAAATTGAAAACACTGGAATGATAAATTGATAAGATCTTGCAAAACCAAGGGTGTTATCTCAATAAAATAAAAAACCCTAATCAAATTGATTGGCAAATGATATGATGATCAGAGACATGCAAAACATAGATTAGAACCCCTGATTGATCAATAAAAATCTAGCACAACAATCTGCAAAATCAAATATTAACAAAAAACCCTAGATTGTCGAAAGTGACTGAAACAACCGGAAGCGACTAGTTTCCAATCAAAAGCAATTCACTGTCAACCGGAAGTGATCACTATTCACTCAAAAGTGATGCAGAAATACTAGAAGTGACTAGTTTGTGCTCAAAAGGGATGCAAAAATGCCGGAAGCGATTGGTTTCTACTCAAAAGTGAGGTAGAAATGCTAAAAGCGATTGGTTTTTTTCTCAAAAGCAAGGTAGAAATGCAAAAAAGTGATTTTCTGTAGCTCAAATGCGAGTTTCTTCACCAAACGCTCTTTTCTTCACAAAATATAGGAAAATTTGTACTCAAAATTTATGGAAATGGCCTCCTAGACGCAATGGTGAGGTTAGATTTGAGCTAGAAGATCATCTACATACATTTTCATCCAAATCTTGACCAACTAGGGTTAGAAAAAGGCAAATTTTTACAACAAGAAGCTACAAAAACTAATGATTAGATCCAATAGGGCATGTTCATGTCGGGTTCACCAAAAATGTATAATGAAAAATTTGGATAAAATGAAAATGATAAAATAATGAAATACATTACCTCCATCCAAAACTTCAATACCTCAAATAGATAGATGTGAATGATAGATTGATTGATTGAATTTGATTTGTTGGTTGCTCAATTTGTGATTTGTTGGCTGTTCAATTTGGTAGCATAACATTTGCATAGGATGATAGATGGAAGATGATAGATGAATGATGCAAATGTTATAATGTTATTTCGATAGCATAAGGATACTCCAACTCAAATGCATGCTAATGGCTTGGGAGAGGGTTGATTTATAGGAAAGGCTTGGTTCAAATTGATGGTTGAGATTGAAAGGCTAAATGATTGATGTGGATGGCTAGGATTGATTAGTTATTCCCACTCTTCAAGAGAGTTGTAGTCATGTGACAAGTGTACAAAGGAAGATAGGGCTCATGTGTGATTGTGTACACAAAAAGTATTACATGTGTGATTGTGTATATAAAAAGTACTACATGTGAAAGATATTAAATGAAAAATGTAGTACCACACATGATTCAATTAAGAGGTAGATTGGTGTCGAAATGTGATGAAAGGTGAAGATTTAATTCAAACATTTTATTTGAATGAGTTGGGATATGTGAGGGAAATTAATTAAATAAATAAAATTTATTTAATTAATTGGCTAAGTGGGATAAGGATGGGATTAAGATGGGATTTTAATTAAATAAATAAAATGTATTTAATTAATTAGCTAATGAATTAGTGGAATTAGGAGTGGGATTAGGACAAAATGCTACATGATGTTTTTAACTAGGTGTTGCAAGACATGTACAAATTTGGGGACAATTTTTGGTGTCTACACTTAGTTCCTATTCCTGCCCTTATGGTAGCAGTTAACAAAGAAAGTACAACTCCTAATCCCTTGGGTATTTTGCCTGCAGCTACTGCTTGAAAAGACTCACTCGAGACCCTTGGGAAGACCACCATCAAGGAGGCTTTAAAAATGTATCATTGTATAGAGCATGAACTAGGGGCTTTTGATGGGCTAATGCATAGTATTGATGATAAGGCCCTAGTTTGGGAAGAATATGTCTCAGTTTTGGAAAATATGGAGGTTACACCTCCAAATACAATTTTGTAGTTAGGGATATTAGATAAAGAAGATATGGGAATAATACTAGAGTGGATCAAAGCTGGGAAGATCTGAGTTAAATTGTTACAGAAATGCAAAGGTAAGCTACAGAAGAGGATTGACACAACCAAGCAGGGCACCAACATGATAGAGGCCTTAGTAAATTCTATTCATTTCCAACTCATGGATGGTTCTTCAGTGATTCTACCTGCAACAAGAATAATAAAGGAATTCCTAGGGATCTTTCAGAAGTAATTCACAGAGCCAGGCATTGACAATCTGATGAGGTTGAAGACTCTCTTCACCAAGTTTCAAGAATAATTGGTTGGATTGGTAGGGATCCTGGATAAGCTCAAAAGGACATCATAGTCCCAATAGATCAAAATCAAATATCACAATGGACCCAGTATGAGTGACATTCAAGAGGTTACCACCAATTTCAAAGGTCATTTCAGAGAAGAGACATAATATCCTTGTTCTTCATAGTGACCTATTCTTTGATTCTTTCTTTCTTTCATTCTTTGATGAGGCCGACTCCACTAATGCTTGGTAGCATTATTCTAGATAACAAAGGCTAAATTGTGCATTGTAATTTGTGTTTACGAGCACTTTCAGGCTGACTAGGGCCAAAACATGCAATTGTAAACAAGAGAAATCTCATACACAAAGGGGAATTTTGAACACTTGTAAAGGGGGGAAACATAGAGAACTTGTACGAGTGCAAGTTATGCTTGTATTCTCGGCTTGTAAGTGACATATCTTATTTGCATACAAGGTGTGTGAATACTGCTCTTTTGTAATCTACCAGCATTTTGCCTATTAATAAAAAGACAGATCTTTTGGAATTATTCATGTGTTTCTTCCCTATGGTGGTAATGTACTTGCATTTCTTTTCCTTGCATATGATTTTGTATTAGTGGATGTTGTGCTTAAATTTATAAATCTTAAGTGTGTTAAGCGAATAAGGGTTTTGGATTCTGCACAGATGAAATGATGTCTCCAAGTTCCTTGTTCTCTTGATATTTTCCTTAGAATCTTACACTTGCATTGGTTATGATTGTGTGGAATACTAGTTACCTAGTACTTGTTTAGTCAATCCTACTAATGTTCATTGTATGAAGTGAAAATCTAGGTGTAGAGGCTGTCTAGCCTCTTTTATTTTCTTCCTTAAACCCTAAATCCTCTTTTTTCCTTTTTTTACATAACTTAGGATTAGATTAGCTTCTCACATTCCATTAAAAATCTACCTATTAGAGTCCACTCATTAGTTTTCCATATTGTTATTACCAATACAGGCCCCTTGAACAAACATTCACATTGTCCACTCTGCTATTCTAACACTACTGTGACCCAGTGAAATAGGGACCTTGGGGTAAAACCTTTATATTTGTTTACCTTTTAGGAGAAGTAGAGTGAACCTTTCATTCTACTTTAGTTGATGCATCAAAACAACCATCAATAGTCCCATAGGGTGAAGAACACAAAATATGGCTCTTGGCACCTTTACACTAAATGCCACTAAGGTATTTTGCAAGAATGCATCCACCATTGGCACGGTCAAACAATGTTGAGTTTATCAAAATTGAGAGAGGTTATTTTGGAGGGACCTGACATCCAGCTTTAGGTCCAAATATATCATTCATAGGTACCATGAATTCTAAGAACTACTCCATCAAAGTGTGGTAGTTTTTTACTCTTAGGTCTCTTAAGAGACTTTGTAGGTACAATGTAGCCCAACTTGATTGGGACACCTAGTTAATGAAAAAAGGCCTCCACTATCATAAACAAATACACCCTGACAAGTTGGCATTATCAGTTAAGTTCCATAGGGCAAAGAACACAAAATATGGCTCTTGGCACCTTTACACTAAATTCCACTAAGACATTTTGCAAGAATGCATTAGTCATTGGCACAGTCAAACGATGTTGAGTTGGCTAAAACTGAGGGATATTATTATGGAGGGACCTGACATTCAACTTTAGGTCTAAACAAATCATTCATAGGTACCATGAATTATGAGAACTAATCCATCAAAGTTTGGTAGTTTCTTACTCTTAGGTCTCTTAAGAGACTTTGTTGGTACAATGTAGCCCAACTTGATTGGGACACCTAGTTAACAAAACATGGCCTCCACTAGCATAAACCCACCCACCTTGACATGTTAGCACTATTAGTTAGGTCCAAATGTAGACCATGCCAAATGTATCTCTCTCCATATGTCTCTCTTCCTCTCTACGTCATTCTACTCTTTCCATAACCCATATAGAAGGTGAAATGAGGATATACTAGACCTATAGATGATAGAAAAATTCAATATCAACATTACTCCCAAATTTACTTAAACCACACACAAAGGCTTTAAAACTAGACCTTAAAAGCAACCTATTGAGAAAACACTTTGTTCTCAGCATAGCTACCGAAACCTACATTTCACTCACAATTTTCATCATCATCATCATCATCCAACATGGCATAAGCCACACTTTCAACCAACCCTATCTTGTAGTCATCTTCATTGTCTACAAGGGAAAAAATTTCACTCCCCCACAAACTTTGGAACACACTGAGGGTGCAACTCATTCTGAATTCAAAATTTTCTACCACTTGGCATTGCAGGTTATCTGACGTGGACCCTACACTATTTAAAAATATGTCTCTCTCCCTATGTTTGTCTCTCTTCCTCTCTACCTCATTCTGCTCTTTCCATAACCCATATAGAAGGTGAAATGAAGGTATACTAGACCAATAAACAATGAAATGATAATAGGAAAATAATTTTTAAACATATAGAAGGTGAAATGAGGGTAAGCAAATAATGTCAAACATAGAAGGTGAAATGATGATATAATGTCAAACATATTGTTGGGTGAATATTTTGTCATTAACTTGCTAACGACAAAATGGGTATATCAGCCACAGCTATGATGAGACAAAGTCTCTCCTCTCAGCAAGGGGAGGTTCCCTCTAATTACTTAACTTTTGCAAATCAAACAACTTATCAAATTTATGTACACTAAAAACTATGTTTGTGGTGGTTCCATCTCATCTCATTCTCTTTTTTTAGAATAGATGTTTATATTTCAAACTCTTGATATAAGACTTATAAACTATCACAAAATCACAGAAGCACAAAATTTTCTGTTACCTCACTTACTACTTGTAACCGAAACTATTTGAAGTAGAATGCAGCCTAAAGTCTTCACTCTTCTTCAAGATGGTAAAAGTAAATCAAATATAACAACTTGCAGCACAAAGTCTCCAAACTATTGTATTCTCACAAACATGAACATATAACCCACAACTGATTTGATAACACAAAGTTTATCAGAATCAAATTAAGAGCGCTCTTCAATCACTTGTAACAAACTCCACACTTCAATTATTATCAAATAAGATTATGATAGCAAGACGTAAGAACAAAACTATCAAAACACAAATAATCCCAAGACAAAGATTGGAATTGAACTTGCTTTCTTGTATTGATAAATATTTGATTATTGATTTTCACAAAAAACACAAAGTCTTGATTTGCTTCTCAATTCACCAGAGTTTTCTTGCAATAGACAAAAGATAAAGATTTACAAAAGAGGTCCCCTTTATTTATAGGGAAAGACCTTGAGAAAATCTAGGAAATCTACAACTACTTTGACTTATTCAACAAGAGAGTCCTATTTGTCTTATGACTTCTCTTGTTTCACATATAATTACATTTTGGAAAATTACATGTGTAGATGTCCAAAACAAAATTCCATTTACATAATATCTAAGAAAAATAAGCTAAGGCACTAGTTTCCTCCATCTTTTTTCCTCAAGAAATTCTGATACATGGTTTGAACAACTGACATCTCGCATGCATCTGGTTTCGCTATGTTTTCAGAGATGGTACGAGCTCAGAGAATGGAATCTTTCACCACCTTTACTGCCTTTTCATGCTTATCTAAATTATCCTTTAGATTCTCCAGAGTCGAATGTTGATCATACAGGTTGTCCATTGAGAGCATTGAGGGAGCTTCCTTTTCAAATTTCTTTTGTACCATTTCTTCAAAAGAACTTATCATTTCCTGTGCTGTGAGGAAACTGTGATCTTCCCTTGTTAAGGTGCAAGGAAGTTCTTCCAGCCGATGTAGGAGTGTGACATCACTATCTTCGTTGGCTTCTCGAGCTTGGTATAGATCTTCAAGTAGACTCTTTATTATGAAAATACGATGAGCTAGAGTCTCCTTGGTCTTGAGATATGATTCCCTGTTGGTGATGACCCCAATGGTGATCAGATTCTTTATCTTGATCTTCTTCATATCTATCCACTCTTCTAGGCTCTCTTCTTGATCTTGTAGCTCTTGTAAAAGTAGATCTACCAGATTGTCCAGCTCCGCTTTAGCTTTATCCATTTTCTCCTTTCTTTCCACAACAATTTTTAACAGAACTCATCCTTGAGCCAACAACCGCTCCACTACATCCCCCACTATCTTGCCTCTAGCTTGGGCTCTTTCAACCTTCTGTATCAGGGGATCTTCCACTGTCACTGCCATTGGTTCTACTATTTTCGATGACTTCACTATTTTTTGAAGGACAGCAGCTAGTTGTTCTGCTTTTGCTTTGTATTGCTCCTTTTCCCTCTTGGCTTCATCATACTTTTCAAGTAGGGTACTGGCAGTGGTCTGGAAATCTGCTTTGACACCCTCATGAGTCACTTCACCAAGCTTAACCCTTGAGATGACATAACTGCTCATGCCAAAAGTATCAACCGTTGCATCTTCAGGAGGTTTGGCGATTTCAACATATCTGATTCCCTTTTCAGTGAGCAGCCTAGAAACAGTCTTAGGCTTTTTCTTTTGGTTCTTAGCTTTCACGGGCAACAGCTTTTCAATGTCAATCTCATAAGGTGAGATGGCTTGCTTCTTCCTCTTTGGAGTATAGGTAGATAGACATGGAGGAAGTATAGATGCATCAACAACTGGAGGGGGATTCACTACTTGCTTGGTTGGCTCCACGATTGTACCTGTGATTGGAAGGAAGGTCTTTCACAGGAGTCTGCGAGGAACCATCAAGTTGCTCTACCTCTATATCTTCATCTTCACCTTGTTTAGCTTCATCAGATACCTTTGTCTTAGACCTTTGAACATTTTGTTCTTCAGTCTCAACATCTTCAATTTCCATCTGATCATCTTTGATGTCTTCAACATCTGACTTAGTGGCATCAGCAGCCTCTGCGGTTTCCTTCTTCTTTCCTCCCTTGGATACAAATTTGATCTTTGGTTTATGTACCTTGGAGGAGGAAGGAGTGTCACTCTTGTTCTTAGTTCGGTTTTCCACCTTTTTACCTGTTTGCTCCTGTGTTCCCTCTTCAGACCCTGTAAGGAACTCTTTCAACTTAATTCCCTTACTTTCCAACCATAGATTGGTGTTTGCCAGTATTGGTTGGAATTTTTTTCCTGATAGATGTCTCCTCCTTGACTGACCATTTCACCTCTAGGAGAGGTGAAGCCTCAACATTCTCTACCTCATATTTATGATCTAGGACATCCCCATCATCCTCCATTCCATCTGGAATATCAGCTAGTCCTAGTTCTTCAATTTGGCTTAGATGAAGCCTACAGAAATCTAATTTTCTAATCTCATTTTGGGTCCTGAGATCTGCCCATATGTCTTCGACCATTGGCTCATGAAAATTTGACTTCCTCTTGATTTTATCTTGAACCCTTCTGAAGTCAAAATGATTTCTTTTCTTGTAGGTCTTCATGGTGACCAATTGCAACTCGGAGTCAATTATCTTTGCTTTTTTCGCAGACTAAACTGAATACCTCCCAATTTCAATGGGAAACTTTATCCCTAACTTCTTAAGCTCCATCTGTTTGTTGTGTACCACAATCAGTTGTTTGCAAAGCTCCATAAGAACAATGCGATCACTGGGATACTGTGGCAGCATGTAAGGGTAACCAGGATAGTATCCTACCTGAAGATAAGTGAAGGTGGGAAATTGCAAGAACAAGCAACCAAAAGAATTTACAACCTACCATGCTTCATCAGAAACTCTTTTTTAAACCAATTCACCATCCCATAAGCACATGAAAACTGAGAAGAACGCATCATTGACTCTTCTGAAATGATGAATTGACCCCTTCAGAGTGATTTGGGGGTAGTATTCATATACTGGGACCAATCTCCTGTCCCCCACTTGGGTCAAACCTGGAAAGTTCCTCATGCTTGCAGCAACGTAGACAAGGTAAGAGGTCATGTAAAATTTGAAGGTAGTGTTGACCCTTACCAGTTGCTCATGCAAAGCATTGTTGATCTGTTCACCCCAGAATATCTTCTGGTTACCCTGTAGAATCACCTTGATGTAAGTGTATATCCAGTCCTGGAATTTGGAAGCAGAAGGGAGTCCTCTGATGCGACTTAAGAGTGTAATCAAGTCACACACTTCCTCCACAAAATCACTCCTGTGAAGATCTTTTGGTCATCTGGTCAAAGTTGCCCTAGGAATCTTTAACCATTTGTTGTTTATGTGCCTCCTAGTAGATTCCAAATCATTGTCATAGTCTTGTTGACCCTGGGCAAAATCAATTTGGCCGACATTTTCAATTGGCGGGCACATGAAGATTTTGTCCATGAATTCTGCATCCGATCTCATGATAACATTTCCCTGTGAGTCCGCCATGGCTCTAGTGTCTCTATTGTAGTGGTTGGCCACTTGTAGAACAAATTCAGGATTATGTGCACTGACTGGAAATGATGCAACCAAATGAATACTACTGTCAATGATTTTTTGCATATGTTTGGAGGGATTTGCTTGTTTAGTTCTATCTATGAACTTGGCCATGTCTACGTGCCCAATTTCTGTGTCTCTGATTTCATCAATGTTCGACTGCACTGTCGTTACTGAAAAAACAACCTGGTACTTGTAGTTCATGGCTCTGGACTTTGACGGAGATGATTCTGACATGAGCCCTGGAGAAAACTGTGATTTTGAACACCACCATGAACGCTGATTTGAGAACTGCAAAAGGCCATGATCTCACAATTAGGGGAAAAATTGGATAAACTGGGTCAACTGCATTTTGACGATCATGGACAGGAAAGCGTGCGTTTAAAGGGCTTGAGTATGCAAATCAAGGAAAAGGCGAAAGCGGGCTTTTGGTTTTGAAAAATGAATTTTCCAGTGTTAGGGAAAAATCAGGAAAATGTGCTTGGGCGGGTGAAAACACCGCTCTTGCAAGTTAGGGGAGACTTCATGTGTAAAGGTAGTGAAAAACACCACTTCTGCATGTATTTTGGAAGTTTTGATTTGACATGCTCAAGCGGTCAAAATTACCACTTTTACATGTTACTAGATGAAAATCTCAACTGCTCGGGTGGGTGATTCGACCGCTTCAGTAGGGAAATGACCAAACAAGTTTTTGATGTAGGGGCGGATGAAAACACCGCTCATGCATTTGGGAGATTTATCGGTTAATATGCAAGAGTAGATGAAATGACCGCTATTGCAGGTTGAAGGGAAAATGTTAACAGATGTTCGGGTGGATGAAAACACCGCTCATGCAGGTAAGCATTAAACTTCAAGGGTTTTGGTGTAGGGGCGGGGATTTCAACTGATTTACCTATGGAAGGTTTACCATGCTGCGTGGGTGGTGGAAATTTTCGTCGATGCATATGATGCTAGGTTTAGTTTGAAATATTTGATCGGGTGAATCGACACCACGATGGGTAAGAGATTGCCGTGTATGGGAGGAGTAATTCACCGCCCATCCACATTGGTAGTTCAGGAAGTATCAAGGATTGAGCGGTAAATCTGCCGCTATAGGCGTTGAAACTTTTAGGGTATGAACTTGGGATTGACAAAGCGATGAACACTGACATTTTCAATTTAGAACAAAAACAACAAACAAAAATGCTCGAAACCAAAGGATACAAACCCTAGTTTATCACAAGAAATAATCGACAAGAGGAAACATGAAACCCTAACCTAGCATGAGGATAGTTAAAAATGCAAAATGAAAGAAAGAAATTTGAAATGAACAAAACAAGCGAACCTACCAGAGAAAAGAGATGCCAAAGGTTTGATCTAGACTGCAGAAATTTCCTCTCGGACTCTCCTCTGTGGCGTTGGTTCGAGCATAAACGACAAACTAACAAAAGGCAAAACGAGTACTTAAAACTTATAAATGAATGTTAAATAAATCGGCACGAGTGGCCATTAATGGCACTCCAGTCGAAAGATTTGGAGATCTTGCTTAGGAAGAAATTTCGGCCGCTCCTGCAAGTTCAACCGAATAAGGTATGTAAAGGCGGGTGATTTCACCGCTATTGCATAAAACACAAAGTTCAACATATGTAATAGCAGCTAAAAATGCCACTCTCACATGTGAACAAGCTTCTAAACATGTAATAGCGGTTATAAATACTGCTCTTACATGTGAACAAAAAAAAAATGGCTAACACCTGAAAAATGATTAAAACTAACATTTTAACCAATTTACAACTTGAACGTTCTTCACAAATATCAAAAAACTGATTCAAACGAATGTCATAAACCAGTTGAAAATGTCAAATGACTTCGCACGAGACTAAGGGAATCTTGTCTCGATTTGCAATCTTAGAGTGTAGATTCACAAAACGGACAAGTTTCATGGGGTTGTCTACAAAAATGAGCGTAGCTGATTTTGAGAACAACACATATCATTTGGACCTCTCGGCCTCTCCGTAACTAAACATACAATGTCAAATATATATCTAAGAAGAGATGAAGATAAGGAAATGATGTCAAACATATATAAGGTGAAATGAGGATACATTATACATATAAAAGGTGAAATGAGGATACATTATACATAAAGAAGGTAAAATGAGGATAAGAAAATCACATCAAACATGTAGACACGAGGAAAATAAGGATATGCAAAGTATGTAGACCATATAGAAGGTGAAATGAGGATTTGTGAATCATGCCAAATGTGTCTCTCTCCCTATGTCTATATCTCTTCCACTCTACCTTATATAGAAGTGGAGAGATAGTAGATTGGGGCAATCTTTGTATTTGTTGGAAGACATTTTGGTGTTGTAAACACATAGGTGATTGAATATTGCTATGTAATGTTGAGGCTATGAAAGGCCAATAAATGTGTAAATGCTGATGTTGTTGAAGTTAATAAATTAGTTTCAAATTTCTATGTTGAATTTATGCTTTTATTATGTTATATTAGTTGCTTTACTGGGTAGTTTGATAAAACCCCCTGGTCTTGACTGCACTGAGTGGTATCAGAGTAAGGTTTTCTTGCTAGGAGAAGATACGTTGCGGAGAACCTGAAGTATTGTCTCAGAGGGCTCGAGAGGGTATTTGCAAGTGTGAAGAGGAGTCCCGTAATTACTGAGGGTTGAAGGAGATCTTGGAGTTGTGAGTAGAAGAGGATTTTGTTTCCATAGTGTGTGTGGAGAGTAAGTGATAGCAATTGTAATTTGAGAAGATGCCCTCAAGAAGAAGAGTTCCTAGAATGGAGGAAATGTTAGAATAGTTTCATGTTGAAATGAAGAACAAGTTGAGAAATTTAGTTATTGGATTAAGAAGAAACCTAGATTGTGTAGAAGATCATGCTAATGATGAGGAGGAAATTGTAGAGGATGAACCAGAAGGAGAAAATGAATAGCCAATAGATCCTGGAGAAGAATGGTTCTTGATAGCACTTGCTAGAGTTGGAGGAGGTAACAAAATAGAAATTTTTAACTTTTTTGGAACATTGAATCCTGATGAATTGATATATTGGATAGGAGAATTAGAAAAATATTTTGAATATGAAAATGTTTGTGACCCTCAAAAGGTGAGATTGGCACAAACAAAACTCAAAGGTCATGCTGCTTTATGGTGGAGGGATTTTCAAAGAGAGAGAGTGGCTAATGGAGATGTGAGAATAACCTAGTCAAATCAAATGGTTACTCGATTGAAAGCCAAATTTATTCTTGGGGATTATGAGTTGGAGATGTTTAGAAAACTTCAGAATTTGAAGCAAAAAGATATGAGAGTAACAAACTATATTGAAGAGTTTTAAAAAATGGTAATTAGATATGGACATCATCAAATGGATAAAGAGAAAGTAGCCAGATATATCAATGGGTTGATGTTTAATATAAAAGATGAGATGAGTATGTTGAAGATTTCTACACTAGAGGAGGCATATCAATATGATTTGAAAGTAGAGGAAAAGCTAGAAAGGAGACAATAGATTAATGTAAGAGGAAAAGGGAAATTCTTAGTCAGGAGAGGACAAGGAAGCATTGGTAAAGGCAAACAAGTTTAGGAAGAAGAAATAAATTCAAAATGGAATATGGAGTCAAGTCAAGGAGTGAGAGGAAGAGAATATTCTACATGAGGATGTGGTAGTGGCAGCAAAGGGTTCCTTGGTAAATGTTTTTAGTGTGGTGAGGTAGAACATAGAGCTTATGAATGTCCATAATTACATGAGAAGAAGAATAAGAAAATTGTGGCCAGAAATAACATGGTACAAGAAGATGAAGAGTGTAGCATCACCAAAAGTAGAAGAACCTGAAGAAGGAGAGTCTCTTATGTTAAAGAGAGTATTGATAACACTAGAAGTGAAGAAGGATAAAGCATCTCAGAGGAGAAGTCTTTTCAGAACTGTATACAAGTCTGGAGGTAAGTGTTGCAAAGTAATTGAAGATAGTGGTAGTACTGATAACCTAGTTTTAGAAGAAATGGTAGAAAAGCTAGGTTTGAAAAAGATGAAACATCCTAGTCCTTATAAAGTTACCTAGTTGCAAAAGGAACATAAATTAGTGGTGAAGGAACATTGTATGGTTATTTTTTAGATTGGGTCATATAAGGAGGAAGTCTTGTGTGATGTTATGTCAATGAGTGCTTGTCATGTATTGTTGGGTAGACCTTGTCAGTTTGATAGGGAAGCCATCTATGATGGTAAAAGGAATTTGTATACTATCATGAAGGATGGGCAGAAGTATGTGTTGAGTTCAATAAAAGAGAAGACATCACAGGTGAAAGAGAGTAGTTTGATAGTTTGTTGCAACTCTGACAAATAGTTTCTTAAGGTCATGAGAGAGATGGGGGATGACTCAATGAAGGATCCCATGAAGGGGACTGCAGTCAAAAATAAAGGTAGTGGTGCTAGTTTTGTGTAACAATAGCATAAAGCCATGGTAAATAGTGTAAAGATTGTGAATATTAAATAAAGGAGTGATGGTCTGGAGAGGAAACAACACAAGTCATAGTTTGAATGCTTGGAAATGTTTCAAGAGAGGTGTAGCCTAGGAAGTACAAGTGGAAGTGAAGCATTTCTATAAGTGATGAAGAGGAGAGGTCAGGAAGACAAAGAGGAGGTTTGGATAAAGAACAAGCATGGGAGCACCATTCAAAGCATTTTTAAATGTTCATGAGTTTTACAACTCATGGAACATTTCACTTACCCAGCATGTCTAATATAGGAGCATCTGGGTTCACTGGCAATCCTATGTCACCAAAAATATATTTTATTTTCTAAGTTGGTTTTTGGCTTTATTTTCTTTATAGTTTTGGTTTTATGTTTATGGAGCAAATGCAGATTTATTTTGGCCAAGTAAGAGTATCATCTTCTAGAAGAGCCTAATGGGTATCTCTAGTTCCAATTTGGTGAAATTTTGAGGAAAAATGACTAAGTTATGACCAGTTAAAAAAATCTCCAGTTCGCGAACTAAATAGTTTGTTGATTGTGCAGTTAGCCGACATCCTAGTTCAAGTTTCTTCATTATCAGTGAAGTTACAAGATTTCAAACTTAGTCGGCAAAGCCTCGGGTTTGCAATTCACTGCCGAACTACTTCTCTGACAAAAGTTTTCAAAGTTAAAGTCAAGTTCTTTTGGTTCATGGATGGAAGATATTGGAAATAGAAGGAATGTTTCAATCCTTCAACCAAGTTTGCAGTGTAACAAAATTGTCAATAAAAGGAATTGATTGCATTAAACTTGGTATCGGTAAACCTTTTAATTTGCGAACTACTTTGCGGTTTCAACAATTTACCAATATGCTAATAGTGGTTTGGAAAATGCATGTTTCACTAATAAGAGGAAAATGTTCAATCTTCTTAAGTTTGGAATTGGGGGAATTCACCAATAGAAGACCAAGGCCAAGGTTAGAAAACTAAACTTTCATTGATAAGCATTTGTGATTGAATTAACTGAGGTTTAGAAAGGGCAACATTTGCCGATAGCATTTTAAAGTTTTGAAAAGTTTATTTTCACTAATAGGGGTGACAAGAGAAAAGGCATATGGTTTGTAAAATAAACCTTTTGTCGATAGAGATTTTCTTAGTTTAGAAAGGCAGGTTTTCAAAAGACAATGTTTGCCAATAAAAGCAACATAAGCCTAAGTTTGTAATAAGCATTTATTTTGTTAGGCCTACTTATCTCACCTCATATTTTGTTTACATCATATTTATATTTTGATGGACATATGGACATTGGGATTGTTGCTCCCGTTATTCAGACTTTCAAGATTATTTCATATGCTATGATTGGATTAGATAGATTATGTTATGATGATGATTATAATTCACATGTTAGATTTTGTTTGAATTTATAATGTTATGCATTATTTATTTTGATGAAATTAAAGTGTAAGTGGATGAGTAATGAATGAGATAATATGCATCTTGATCCTTACTTGATGTTTAGAAAATGAAAGTGAATCATGAAGTATATATATATGTTAGCATGTGTATTATCAAGGATATCTATGATTATGCGATGTTATGTGTGTATGCTTTCCTTTCACTTCGGCTATGATGAACATGTGCTACTGATCCATTTGCAGAAGTGTATAGGTTAATTTTCCATGCCCATGGAAAATTTGGAGGTCATCCCATACTGTATGTGAAATCCATGTTTAAGCTGATCTAGTCCCAAGAGGGATGAAGGTCACATGTGTTGGTGCATGATGATTTTGTGATGTCTGCATTTATGTTTAATTTTGATTAGGTTTCACCCTTTCTATTTATTTTATTAATGTGTTGTAAATGTGTATTGTTTAAATTGCACCATTTGGTGTCATTTATTTTATTGGGCCTTTTCTTGTGATTTTATGTACCCTATGATGCTTATTTTGGCCCAATAATGACCCTAGGTCATACCCCTAGGGTCTAGGGCCAACTTGGACATGCTAAACCTTAGTTTTACCTTCATTGAGTCACTTTAAGTTTACCTTGAAATTAAGTGACGAATTTTTGAATTTGGTTATGGGGTAGACAAGTCAAGGGTCCACCTTGGCCATTTCCACTACCCTTGGTTATGGTTTACCTTATCTTGAAGGCTTGGGAAGCTCCCAAGGCCTTCAAGTGTGAGAGGCCCCATCCTTATGCTCTCAAACATGTGTGAGAGCATCTTAGAGGGAATGGAATTGTCTTGATGGACAAGATGAGGACATGTGTCTCATTATTGCCCTCATGGAGCCTCCAAGTGGGACTCACCTCTCCACTATGTGAGAGCACTTGTGAGAGAGTGTGAGGTTTTGAGGGATAGGAGTGTGACATGTGTCACCTCCTCATCCCTTGGAGATGGTGAGTGGGATTGTGAGGAGGAAGGAGAAGGTGACATGTGTCACCTTCTCATTCCTCAAGGCTCTTGTGTATAGCCTATTAAACTCCCTCTTTGAGAGAGGGGGAGGATTTTTTTTTTGGGCTTGTTTTTCTTTGATTATTGCTTGGGGAGAGATAGCTAGAATTAGGAGAAGTTTGAAGGAAAGAAGCTTGGAGGGAGATTTGGGGATCTCTCCACCAACTCTTACCATTTTGGGCTTTAAAGGTAAGCTTCAAGGCTATATGCCTTCCCTTTTGTTTTTACATTTCAATGTGTTGGAAATCTTGCTTGTGTGATTTTGAGTCTTGGTGTTTTGTTGTGTGAGTTTGTTTTATTGTGTGTTTAAATGAATATCTCCATTTAGGAGAGCTCATCTTGTTTGGGGTGGGAGAGGAGTGAACCTCCTCGAGGTCACCTTCACTATTTTATTGAGGTATTGATGGCCATAAAGTATTTTGGGAAGCATTGGGATTTTTGTGAAGGCATGAGTGCCTTGGAAATGTGATATTTGAGAAATGTTAAGGCTAGAGGCCTTGTGTTATAATAAATATGAGTTATTTGAGATTTATGGGTGCACCTCTAGAGTTGAGAGCAGTCCACTCTCCTACCCCCAAAATCTATGAAAATGGATTAGTTGTGTGCAAGCCTTGGGAGGGTGTAAAATTGTTTGTGTGAATGTTTTTTGTGTGAATCTTGTTGTGGTGTGAAACTGTGTTTGTGGGTGATCTCCAAGCTCGGGGGTGACTCTTCTTGAGTCTATGGCAAGGAGGTGAGCATCCCATGGGCATGTGAAGGCTTCTTTTGGTTTTTTGTAGGTTGGTGACTTTGAGATTTTGGAGCCTTGGAGGGAGTTATTATTTTTGTAATTTTTGTTTAGTATGGCTATTTGGAAGCCATGGCTCTTGAGGCCTTGTTATAACTATTGTAAGGGAGTGAGCTCTCTTTGGGTACATGTTGTAAATAGAAAAATATGTTTATGTATTCAAGTTGTTTCCAATGTGGGGTTGTTGTTTTATCTGTTGTAGTGGTTTTCAAAAGAAAAGAATGTTGCATTACTTTTGTAGTAATTAAAAAAAGAAGTTGTATGGTTCTTGTAATAGTTTGAGAAAAAAGAAATATACTATATTAATTTTTGTTATAGTCTCAAAAATAAATATATGCAATATGTGAACATAGATATTGTAGAGAAGATAAAATGATCATGTTTTGCTTCTGTTTGCTTGTGAAAAGATAATTATTTATCAACCTCACTGTGGAAGTTATATAGTTTATTGTTTTACAGAAATGAAAGCTACCCCTTAGTTTAAAAGGAAAAATAAGCTTATTACAGCTTGCTGTTGAAAGTCTTAGTTTACTACTTTAATTTTTCAAAAAAAAAAAAAGAAAGAAAATTACTATACGATTTTTGTAAAAATATGTGTATATATATGTGTATGTATATATATATGCCCAATATCTATTTTTAAAAATTACTATTTTTTTATACCAGAGGATTAACTTTAGCAGAATGAATGAGTATATATATACAGGTACACATTCTCAGGTACCCATCATTTTACATTATATATCTAAGAATGTGTACCTGTATATATATATATATATATATATATATATATATATATATATATATATATGTCAGAAAATCTCCCCTTAGGGGCTTTTCCCTCATAAGGTTTAGCTCCTAGGTCTTTTGCATGCATTTAAGGCATCTTACTTCATAATTTGGCATCCCGATGGAATGAGACCTAGGTAACATGACAAATGGGACCTAGGAGGACCCCTTGAGCTGTACCCTACCGAAAATAGGGGGGAGGATTTGGGTACGCGTGCCCTAGTCCTACCCTATTTTGGGGCAGTCCCAAATTTTGGGTGTCAATTTATGATAGTTATTTGGGTCCTTTGCCAACATGGTAAGTTTGAATTACAAAAATCCTAGTGGGAGTGCTTGTAGTTGCATATAAAAGCATGTTTAGGAATTCATTTGTAAACTAGATGGCAATTGTGATGTTCATGCATTCTTAAGGTGATTCAAGGCTTTCATTGTGTTGCAAGGGCAGACTTGTGTTGTTTATGTGTTTATATTTGTAGATTTGAGCATTCATCTCCTCATGGAATGAAAAGCATCTTCCTCCCATGAGATCTTCACTACAAGGTGATATCATTATGCTTTCTATCATTGTTTCATTTAGATTTGGCTTCTGCCTCAAAAGGACATGCTCTCTCTATCTGACAAAGGTTTTTGGAAGACTTAAGTGTCCTTCTGAGGCTTGACTGAGGCAAGCTCCTAAACACCACAACCCCCCCAAAGTCTATGATTACAGGTTACAGGTGTCATATCTGAAGGAGTGGAGTTGCAGGAAGGATTAACAGATAGCAAGGATTCTGGATCTAAAGAAAATTAGGACACATGAGCCTTTTTGGTTGCTCGCACCAGTGTCCTCTGTAGTTGAATTTCTAGAAATAGAAGTTACAGTGTAGATCAGTGTCGGAAGGAGGTCAGGATCTCACAAAGAAACTGGCACTTTGGAGTTGGGTGCCCATACCTTAGTCCCCAACATTTCTATTTCTAAACGTCAAAAATAGGTACTTTATCATTTGATATTTTACTTATGTCTGCAAGAGCTTTTCCCATTATTCGTTAGTTTATTGTCGTATTTGCATAATTAGGGTTTTAATGGTCAATTGAGCATAAGAAAAGAGAAATTGATAATTAAATTCCCTAATACAATCTTCTCTACATCTCATAGCAATCTAGGGTATGATAGTGAATTGCCACTCGACCCTAGATCCTTGAATGTAAAGTGGAAAGGCGGATTCAAAACATCAAAACACTAAAACATTAACAAATCTAATTTTCCACTAAACATTTTGGTGAACCCATGTTTTTGGACTTAAATTGCAACTTGTTGAGTGTGTGTCTTCATATTTGGATTGATTTTATTCATTCATATAGTCTTTCACTTTATTGCATTGAGAAAAATTCAAAAAAAAATTGCACTGTTTGACTTACTAAATTGCATCAGTTCTTTCTAAAGTTTCTTGATTCATGATTTTTGCATTAGATCTGATATAAACTACAGAAAAAAATAAAAATTTAATAATTTAGATTGCATTTTCATCATTAATTTGCTAGGCTTTTGTAGAAATTTTGACAATTTTCATTAAACCTAGTAATTCCAAAATTTAGGGATAGTAGGCAAAATCCTCTTTCAAATTTTTTTATTGATTTTAGAGGCTCATTAAAATTCAAATTTGGCTCTAGTCTTGCATTTTAGTGTAAATTTTCATTTAGATTTAAAATAGTTGTATTTTTGCATAGAAAATTTCAACAAAAAACTAGTAATTTTCATGCATTTTCATTAGATTTGCATTGGCATTTTGCATGTTCAAGATTGGAAATCATTTTCAGATTTGAGATTAATTAATTTTTATCATAAATCAGACTTAAAAACATTCACATAGAATTTTATCCCAAGATCTCAAACCTAGGGCTTCAAAACAATGATTTTCACTAAATTTGGCCTTATTGACTCTATAAACTTGCACCATACACGTTTGTGAAGGGTATTTTTGCATTAATTATCTGCTATCAAGGTAATCATTTTATGCCCATCATAAAAATCTTCACAACACCCTTTTAATGGGTTCTTGTACTGAAAATTCAATGAAAAACTACACATTTTGACTATTTTTGCCCTAGGGTTTGACCTAGTTTGCACTCCAAGCATGTTGTGATCAATTTTATGGATTGAGGTGACTGATATCATTGATTTTATTTTTTGTACCTCCTGATATTCATTAAAACACCTCCTTTGCTAGTTCTTGGAATTGAAAAACCATGAAAAATTGCATATTCTGCTATATTTTCACTAGGGTTTTACCTTAAGTGGCACTAAACGCATGTTGTGTTGGGTATTTTTGCAACAAGTGGCTGTTATTACTGATATTTTTTTCTTTCCATCATCATTTTCCTCACAACACCCTTTGTTATGCTCTTTTGCATTGATTTTTGGTGAAAAAGTACCTATTTTGACATATTTTCACTACGTTTTGACTTGGCATTATCTTGGATTTGCATCAAGAGTGCGTTGAGAGTGATCATATTACTATTTTGAACTGATATTAGACATATAATTTTCTTCCCTTGATCAAAATCCTTACAACATTCTTTGTTTCATTCATTGGCATTGAAAAAAGTACAAAAATCAAGCATTTTAGGCTATTTTTGCCCTTGTCTTTTGCACCTATTTTGAAAATCCTTCAAAAATCTGATTTTGCATTGGTGAGAGCATATAAACATGGCCTCTAACCAAAACAACAATAATAGGTTCCCTCCTATACCTTACATGAAAAGAAAAGCACCTGAATCTGAAATTGTCTTTACACCTTCTTAATAAAACAATTGGAGACTCCGATGTACCTCTTTACATCACTGTGAAAATAATGGGAAACCCTGTGGATGGAACTCTTATTGATCCTAATTGCATGACTAATGTTGCCACTGAAGTGTTCCTCTTTTCACATCAAATAATGCAAGGTTCTTATGACCCCTCGAACTTGATGATTAAGACACATAAGGGAACATTTATCAAGCCTTTGGGTAAGATATCATTGTTAGTAACACTATCTGGAAAACATGTCAAACAATGGTTTGATGTTGTCCCTATTTCCAATCTCTTTTGTATTAAATTGGGACATCCATGGCTAAAAGAAATGAAAGCTATCCCTTCAACAATACACCATTGTCTAAAATTCCCTTTTGATGGATGCATGATTACCGTCCCTCGCAACAAATATAAACCTTTGGTTGAGAAAAAAGAAATACATATTGAATTATTTTGGGATAAAATTGAAATACCTAGCCCTTCTATACAAGAAATGACAAGAGATAAACAACCCGCATGTGAAGATAACTTTAGACTAAAAAGACAAGGTCCCTATGCTAAAGTTACTCCCCCAAAATCCTTACAGGGATCGGGAGGTCGTTGTCAACAACAAAGTGTTTCACCGCAACAAATGAGGTTTGATCCTAGCGCTTCATCTTCTAAATTGCATAAGCCTATGAAAGAGGATATCCCTATCTTACAAGAGATAAGTGGTAAAAGAAAATGAAATCAAAAAGCAAGAGAAAGAAGAAAAAGAAGACAAGCTTATGCTATAAACCTTGCCTCTCAACAAGAAAACATTGATCCCAACATTCAACCAAACACTAACAATCCTAATGATGAACAACATGATGAACAAGAAATGAGTTTGGGTATGGTACCTTATGTCCCACTTTCCTCCAACATTAGGGAGTGGGAAGATGACGACGATGATTTGCTTATAGATAACTTCTAGCCCAGAAGGGGCCGTATAGGTAAGTATCTCTAACCCTTTATCTCTCTCATGATGTGCTTCCCCTGTGATGTGTTATGTGTTGCTTAGGCCTCTTGGGATGACCCTTAATTCTCTTGTAAGGTCCAGGATACCAGGAAACCACCTCTATTGTGACCTTCTTCTATTTGTATCATCATTCTTCTAAATTGCTATCTCTAATTTCATTGTTGAGTCTTGTGTCTTATGGACATAGCGTTGTGGTTGGTGACACTGGGGGCACCCTCCTATGTGACTGTCCCTAAGACACTTGTTTCTCCTCTCTAATTTATTATTTCCCTTCCTCTAGTGTTTCCACCTAGCGGGTGGATGACGACAAACATTTATACTAATGTGGACCTAGTGTCCCTTCTGAGAGAAATCAAAAATTGGACTTAGTTCCTAATATGACGATGGGGTTGTGTATTTTATTAGATGCTTGGCTAGTGGAAGCACTTGCACTTTTCGCGTAGTGAATTTGGTGATGTTTTTTTATCTCATTTACAAACCCTAACAATACTGTTGCTTTATGCACCTTTGTTTGTCTTTGAATCTAGCCTTGGTGGTACTCGATTTGGAGAGCTTCGTGATATAGCCCCATGGTTATCCTCGAACTCCAAATTTGTAGTATAATGTTGGCTCTTTGTGTGGTTAATCATATGCATTGATGTTGATGTTTATCTTGATTTTGTATACACTAACATGTTTTTTGTAGGGATGTGTTTGTGGGAACATTTGACGATCGTAAAGTACATGTCATCTCTGGGGGGCATGGGCTTTATGAAAGTCTATGTTCCCTTGTGTGTTTTCTTCCTACCTTAATGTGCTTGATATCGATGCATGATATCAACCACATTAAGGTGGGGGCACATATAATGTAAGTTGTCTGTTATAGATGTTAGCAATATGCTTGTCCTCAGGTGTAGACTAGTGCGATGAGTACTTCCTGCATCATGAGTTTATTTGTAATCAACCAATCTATCTTGAAATCTATTACGTATACCTCTTTTTCACTATAAGGTGTCTCTGTGATGCGGGTGGGGTTGTATGCTTTTGAGCTCATACCTACTTTTCATTGTAAGGCATCTCCGTGACGCGGGTGGGGTGGTATGCCATGCTTCCTTTTCACTATAAGGCATCTCTGTGACGTGGGTGGGGTGGTATGCCATGCTTCCTTTTCACTATAAGGCGTCTCCATGACATGGCTAGGATTGCATTTTCAAAAGTCCTCTGTGGAGGCGAGGAGTGGTTCTGTGACTAACTCAACCCTTAAGCATCTTTTTGGCGATTGTTGTGGCGAAGCCCAATCGTCAGTGTGTGCCTATAATGTGTCTGAGATGGTGTTGGACCTAGAAATACATACACTCCATCGCTTTTCTACCATGTTTTCTCTGTGTCTTCAAGTGTGAGTCTTTTGGCATGTCTGTTGCCCCATATGTAGTATGTATTTTGGGAGGTTTTGTGTGTCTTGTGTGTGTGTTGCCCCATATATACAAAGACCTGCATGATGAGTGCATCCTATATTTTGGGAGGTTTGTTTAATTTCTAGTACTTGCATTTATATTTCATATATATGAGAAAAAGAAAAGAAAAATAAAAGATATCATGCTTGTCTTCCATGCATTAATGTGTCTTCTATGTATTGACTGTCTTCTCCATGTTTTGCGTGCCTGTTACTACTTTCTATGTGATTGGCGTGTCTTCTCCATTCTTGATGTGTTTGATGTGTTTGTGACCTTACTTTAATGCATGTATTGACCTCGCATTTATACATACATTAAAGTGGGGGCTAAATGTAACGCTAGAAAATGTCCCCTTGGGGGATTTTCCCTCATAAGGTTTAGCTCCTGAGTCTTTTGCATGCATTTAGGACATCTTACTTCATAATTTGGCATCCCGATGGAATGAACCCTAGGTCACATGACAAATGGGACCTAGGAGGACCCCTTGAGCTGTACCCTACTCAAAATAGGGGGGAGGACTTGGGCACCCGTTCCCTAGTCCTGCCCTATTTTGGGGTAGTCCCAATTTCTAGGTGTTGGTTTATGACCATTATGTGGGTCCTTTACTGACATGGTAAGTTTGAATTACAAAAATCTTGGTAGGAGTGTTTGTAGTTGCATATAAAAGCATCTTTAGGCATTCATTTGTACACTAGATTTTAATTAAATGGCAATTGTGATGTTCATGCATTCTCAAGGTGATTCAAGGCTTTCATTGTGTTTTAAGGGCAGACTTGTGTTTTTTATGTGTTTGTATTTTCATTTTTTAGTGCATTCATCTCCTCATGGAATGAAGAGCATCTTCCTCCCATGAGATCTTCACTACAAGGTGATATCATTGTGCTTTCTATCATTGTTTCATTTGGATTTGGCCTCTGCCTCACAAGGGCACGCTCTCTCTATCTAACAAAGGTGTTTGGAAGACTTAAGTGTCCTTCCGTGACTTGACTGAGGCAAGCTCCTAAACACCACAACCCCCCCAAAGTCTATGATTGCAGGTTACAGGTGTTGTATTTGAAGGAGTGGAGTTATAGGAAGGATTAGCAGACATCAAGGATTCAAGATCTGAAGAAAAGGACACAGAAGCCTTTCTGGGACTTGGGCGCCCACACCAGTCTCCTCCACAGTTGAATTTCTAGAAACAAAAGTTATAGGGAAGATTAATGTCAAAAGGAGGTCAGAATCCCACAAGGAAACTGGCACCTTGGACTTGGGCACCCGCACCTTAGTCCCTGACATTTCCATTTCTGAATCTTAAAAATAGGTACTCTATCATTTGATATTTTAATTCCGTTTGTAAGAGCTTTTCCCGTTATTCATTACTTTATTGCCATATTGACATAATTAGGGTTTTTATGGTCAATTAAGCATAAGAGAAGAGAAATTGATAATTAAATTCCCTAACCCAAGCTTCCCTACATCTCACAGCGATCTAGGGTATGATAGTGAATTGCCACTCAACCCTAGATCCTTGAATGTAAAGTGGAAAGGCAGATTCAAAACATCAAAACACTAAAACATTAACAAATCTAATTTTCCACTATATATATATATATATAATACTTTATATTATTCTTGGCATTTGAAAAGGATAGAAACATATTATTGAAAAAAGAGATATTGTATATATTTTTGGCTAGGGTTTGAACACACGTTGAAGGGCATAAGGAAGTTTGTTTATACAAAATACAATAGAGTAGGAAGAGGGGCGATGACCATGGCTGTCACCACAGTAACACAACCATGGTGGAGGGGGAGTGGACCCCCTGTCCACCCTCCATAGATATGTGGACCACCTCCCTTCTTGCTGAACAACGCTCAGTGCCCTTACCCACTGAAAACCCTGCGTCTTCCATTGGTTCGGGCACCCTTCTTCAAAACTTCACCACCGATTTAATTCTTTGCCCTGTAACATTTCAATGTAATATATATATATATATATATATATATATATATATATATATATATATATATATATATATATATATATATATATATATGCCTCTCCTTTGGGCTATATATAGGAAAAAAAATACTTCTATATTTTTTTGTAAGCTTTGAACTTGTAACAACCTATATATATGATGGTAGGTTAAAACAAACCCCTGTGTATATTCTGCTAAACAAAAAAAAGGTTGAGAATCTCCATGGCAGGTTGGAACAACCTACAAACAAAATAAACAAAGAGCAAAAGAAAATAGGGTTAGGTTGTGGAAGAAAATTCTAGAAAACAAATTTTGAAATGAGAATAGGGTTGGGGATAAAAGGGAAATAAGGAAATAGGTTTAGGGTTAGGGAAACTAGTAAAGAATTCTTGAGGGAAAAATAATAATGGAGTATTTGTGGGAGCACATACCTTTTGGCTTTATTTGTTTTTTTAATTTTGTTTTAAGTGGGTAGTGCATACCTTGGTAAATTTTATCCTACCCTTGCCTTATTTACTTCCTTTTTGGATGTAATTAAGTTAGTGGGTTTAAATTTACCTTAGGCTTTTAGATTAATTTTTAAGGGAAATTTTAATGGGCTTGGGGTGTGGGAGTTATGTTAGAAAATTTATTAAACTTTAACCCTTTTTAATTTATTTTGGCTAGTGCATAGTTAAAAGGCACTTTTTAATTAATTATTGACTTTAGAGATTGTGAATAAATTATTTTAATTTTATCGCCTTGGGCAATTAAGGAATGATGGTGTAATTTAGGTTTATGAGCATATTTAGATTTAAATTAATAGAGGTGTTATTTTTAAATTATTTTTCCCACTCATAACGAGGTGTCATTATGCTGTCAGAGTTTCCCTGGGTTCAGGAAGGGATATTTAAGTGGTTAATTTATGCGTATAATTTAACACTTAGATTTTTTGGAGCATTTTGATTATGATTTAGATGAATTTAATTAAATTGCATTATGCTATAGTTCTTAGGGTTAGATTTTGATACTTGTCAAAATCACATCACCTCATCTAGAATAAAGCTAGGGTTAGTCCCTATTGGGAATCCTACCTTCATAGTGACGCTTCTCGTGTCACACAACCCCCTTAGTAGGCTTCATCTCACAGGGGTTGTGAAGGGTGTTTGCATTACCCCAACTTTCAATTGATGTTTTATGCCTTTGTACGTATGCCACAAGCACGCTTGATGGATGCGAGGGGGTTTTTAGGGGCGAGTAGAAAAGTTTTTTGATATTTCATGTCATGACCACATGACAAATGTGGACATGACATGTGTGTTGTGTGTTGTGACCACATGGGAAATGTAGGCATGACATATTTTCACAACCAAGAGGGTTGTTCCGAATCTAACACATGTCATGTTCTATGGCAATTCCATTCTTTAACTAATCAACTGATTGGTGACTATTCAACTACTTGGTGATGGTTCAACCACTCGGCAACTGCTATGCAATTGTTGACTTTTTAGTTTCTAATATAAATGGGAACCATTGCATATTTTGGGGAATTGTGGAAGGAATGTTGTGTGATTCCACTCAAGGCAAAGAGTGTTGATAGTTGTAGAATAGAAGTGGGGAGACAATAGATTGGGGCAATCTCTATATCTATTGTAAGACATTTTGGTGTTGTAAGAACATAGGTGATTGACTATTCCTATGTAATGCTAAGGCTATGAAAGGTTAATAAATGTGTAAATACTGATGTTCTTAAAGTTAATAAATTAGTTTCAGATTTCTATGTTGAATTTATGCTTCTATTGCATTATATTAGCTGCTTGACTTGGTAGTTTGATAAAACCCTCTTGTCTTAACTGCATCATGTGTCTATCTCTCTTCCGCTCTACCTCATTCTACTCTTTCCATAACCCAAATAGAAGGTGAAATGAGGGTATACTAGACCTATAGACGATGAAATGATGATAGGAAAATCATGTTAAATACATAGAAGGTGAAATGAGGGTAAGCAAATAATGTCAAACATATAGAAGGTGAAATGAGGATAAGCGAATCATGTCAAACATGTGGACCTGTGAAATGAGGATATGCAAAGCATGGAGACCAAATAGAAGGTGAAATGAGGATATGTGAATCATGCCAAACATGTCTCTCTCCCTATGTCTTTCTGTCTTCCTCTCTACCTCATTCTGCTCTTTCGATAACCTATATAGAAGGTGAAATGAGGGTATGCTAGACTTACAGACCATTAAATGAGGATATGATATTGAAACATGGAGTATATTATATTGAAACATACTTACATTTAAGATGTACACCTATTTACATTTCCATATGCAACAATAGTTGAATTTGGGTTGTGGATGACATTTCTTTGCATAAACTAGATAAGAAAATGGGTAAACACACAAACATGTCTTTTCTCATTAATACAAAAATAACTATCTTTGATTTAATGAAAAACATAATAAGTTTTGTCATTTTTAACATGTATCTTGCATGCATATTACCATACGATAAACATATAATATGAATTATTCCAATGCATGCATATTGCCACCCCAGTAGTTTTACACATAAGAATAGTATTTGTCTCAATATTTGGAATGTTTTCATTATAAGTGGGTCCTCAAATAGTTTATTATCTAGTAGGATGTTCCCCTAAAACCTCAAATACATAAGAGGCCCCAAAACTCACCACTTAGGCCTTGGGAGATAGATAGACCACCATTTTCCACTCAGGAATTTACTAATGACGATGAGGTAGATGAGCCAATTAAAGTTGTAGTTGAGAATGATGTAGGGTCACAAATGCATAGAGATTATTGGTAGAAGATGTGTCCCCACTATTATATCCATTAGATGTAGGTAGAGGAGTGTGTTCAAGAGGATCAAAAGGAGAAGGAGGATTAGGAGTAATTGAAAAGATATGATGGGAAAATAGATGGTGACAAGGCCATGGAGTTGGATATAGGAGAGACAACATTGAATGTATTCTTAATGCAACAAAGAGGAGGGAACTAGGGTGATGATATAGGCATGCAATATATAACATTTAAATTTCATTCCGTCAAATTATAAATGATATGATATCTCATGATAAATGACCTAACACATATAACATGTGTAATATGTAGGTATCTTAGATGAGTGGTTGTATTGACCATAGACCATTTGACAAGTGGTGTTCCTATGATACTGACAAAGTGGAGAGTGAGATAATAAACATGTTCCAGTTAATTTTCTCTACTATTCAATCTTATGAGAAAGGCTCATGGTAGCTTGGGAGGAGAGGAATGCAACTTGATAAAGAGAGATGTGTCATTACTTTAGCAAGACAAGATTTGTTTGGAGCTAGAACATGTACAAGTGAGGGTAGTCATGCCACCACATATAGGTGTCATTATTGAAACAATGATATTCTAGTAGTTGATAGTAACACAAGAAAATTATAGAGTGTAAGAATTAGATTATAGTGACACAAGTAGATTATAAAACAACATGGGTAGAGATTTCTAACCTCTAAAAGGAGGTGGGTAGGTTATGAGGCATGATAGACTTTCATGAGCAAGTCTAAAGCTAGGAGTAGAATTTGGAGTAGGGAGAAATCACCTACAAGGTCTAGGTTGATGACCAATGTTAGGAGTGAGATGGGGGAGTGACTCTCAATGTTGCCTCCCCCCAATTGATATGTACTTGATCATGTTATGGTTTTTGTTATGTTGATGACATTTGGTATTGGACACTTTGATATGTATGGTTGGTCTTCATATTTGTTGGTTTATGGAATGAGCATCTATATGATCTATATTTTTTTATGGAATTTTAGTTTCCTTGTATGTTTATGTGTTTTCTATATGTTGATGTGAGTATTTAAATGATATAGCATCAATTTATCAATACACACAATTATCTTGGTGATCAATGAACATTGTATGTCATAATGGAATCCTCACAAGATGAATCAATCAATGCAATAAATGGATCGCATAATCATTAGTTGAATCAATTGTAAAATCTATATAAATAAATTAATAATTGATGTGTTAGTAAAGCTCAAATCTATATGAGTAATGGATAATACATGTTTCTTTCTTTCTCATTTTCATTCTTTTAACCATTATTTTATATGGTCAAAAATGTAACAAACACCATGATTCTTTTTATTTATTATTTGTCTAAATGACTATAATCAAATATTTAAGTTCTCTAAATTATCAATTAAAGTATAGTTCAATTGAATTACCTCCTCCCTTTGTTGGCGTTCTGAGTCTTTCAACAAATGATGGTCCCTTGGGTCGATCAAGAGTTTAACTAAAGAATATTGGAAAAGGTGCCACATCATTCACATTTTGCATAGATTGTAAAAGTAAAGTAACATCAAGATATAAATTAATATATAACTACTCATAAAAAAATGAAATGCATACAATTAAAAAAGTTAGATGTGTAGAAAAATTTATACCAACAAGTCTAGGCTAAATTGGATGGTAGAAAGAGTTCCATGATGAACTTCTGTCAGCTCCTCCTCTGTCATCAACTATTATCCCCCTTAGATACATTAGTACTAACATTTTTTTTATTAATATCAAATGGAATACACCATGGAATCTAACTTTAAATTTTACCTCTAAGATTGGCCTTGCTTGTCTCCTTGTCTACCCCCTAATGCCTCTGCTTGTGCTCTTGTCTTCGATGCCTTAGCTTGAGTTCTATACCCCACTGCCTCAGCTCATCAAGATGATGTATGAAGGAAATCATACTTTGAAGTGTTAAGGGGTGGCTTACTACTCTCCTTGAGAGGACCTAAGCACAGCTGATTACAAAAAATGTAATGATGAGGCACACAAACATGTGAGGATGAGGAGGGTCCAGTAATAGCAAGTGATCCAATATGACCACCAGTATCATGTGGCTATGCAAGTTGAGAGGTCTGTGTTGAAAGGAAGCTAGGTATGTGGAAAACGCTTCCTACATTGATCTACCAAGGAAATATTTATGCAAATTTTAACTTTTATAGTTACAGATTAAGATGCATATTAACAGAAAGATAATAACAACTTTCAAATGCAAAAATCACAACACAAGATATATGTGGGGAAAATCCTTTCAGGTAAAGAACCCCACACTCCAAAACCTGTACAATGTATTATCAAATCAAAAGATGATTACAACACACTTGCAATGCAAGTTCTTTCAAGAGTACACACTATTGATTCTCATTCACATCCCATGACATTTCACACTCTCTAGCTGCTTGTTTATCAAGCCTCTTTGTCAGTTATCCAATGTTGGTTTATCCATGTCAGCTAGTAACAAAATGGTGCAGTGCACCTAGAATAAGTTTTAAGGCAATATTTGAAAAATTTTAGTGTTAAAGATTAAATGGAGTTTTAGAAATATTTTTTTTAAATGTAATAAAGCCATTAAGGCATGATATAGAGTGGAGGACAAGTTTAGGCAAGTATCTTTAGTGGTCTGTAGTTTACTAAAGAGTATGACAGTCTAATAATAGAAAAATAGTCTTTTATGAGAAATCAGTCAGTTCTAGGCTATTTTTTAGCCTCTTCCCATGTTGGAAATCCATGTAATAGAGAATTAAGGTGATAAAAATAAGTGGAAGGCATTGTAAAGTGTGTGTGGTTGGAGGTATGGTGATTTGGAAGAATTTTGAAAGGAGAAAATGAAATAAAAGTTACAGTTTGCTGTCCCTAACACTGTTTTTCTAATTTTTGTTGTTCCCTTCAATTTTTCTCATCCGTACATCACTATTATGAAACTTTTATGCATAGGAATGTTGAAGGAAATGGTATTATATATTTTTTGAATCTAGTTGGAGGGAATTTGGTGGGGTTTAAAGAACTTTTCCAAACATTTGTTTGAAACTGCTCTGTTTTCCATCTTTTTCACTATTTTTTTGTTTTTCCTTTGCGTTGTATTCAGCCATATAGTATAGTCATGGGTAGAACTAATAAAAATATTGTGTTTGATGCTCTTACCTTTCATTTGAGCCTAGTTGGAGGAAATTGCATGGAGGTTTAAACATTTTATCATTGTTTTTTGTAAAGGAGGTCCCAAAACCTAGTTTTAAGGGTTTAAGAGAGGTTTTTGTTTTCCTATCAAATCTTGTTGTGTTAGAACACCAAAATTGGTGGAGTTAGTGTAAAATGGTGTGTTATCTAATAGGTTTTGCATGTAGGATTAGGGGACAAGAAAAAGGTGAAGATTTGAGCCATGAAGACCTCTTTTTGTCATGTTAAGGTAAACTGTGTTAGAGGAGTGAAGATTTGAGCATAAAATGAGTTAAATTGAACTTAGACCCAAAAAACCTTTGAAATATGTCTATTTGTATCCTAATGCATCCTTTGGAATAGGAGTGAGGAGTTTGGAGTTGAGTTAGTGAGTACTTCCTTTGCAAAACCGCCCTAATTAGGCCTCTTGTGAAATCGGTACAGTCAAGTTTAAGGTGTTGTACTCCAAAACAACCCATGGTGCATGTTGGGTATTTTAAAGTACAAGATAATGGGTATCCAAAAAGTCAATAACAGTCCTGTTTGGAGGCCTACATCAAAAGTTATTGCACGACAATCCCTTTAGGAGGGCTACAAGGAAGTTGGTTAGAGTGTGAAGGACAGTGTACTAGAAGGAACCTCTAGAGATTTTTGATGGTTTTGTGACCTTGGGGCAGTCAAACCTAGAAGGTTTAGGGTCCCTAGAAAGTTTGGAAAGGTCCCCATCTATATAAACCTAAAAATGGTGTTGTTATGTAGTGTTGAAGCCATGGGAAATAAGAGAACAGTCATGTCAAGTAAGAAGATCAATGGAGTAGTTAAGCCCATAGAGGCCTAGTGTCCTATTTGCCCTATCATCCCCTTGCATCCTCTTCCTCCTGATAAGTTGTTTATGACCCCTTTGTGGTCTTTGTTTAGTGAGCTCTGCATCACAAAATAACTGCCGACACCTTTATTAAATATAGGGCATTTTTTGCTTCAAGGGTGCTGCCTTTGAGCCCCTGGCTAGTGGCACTACCCCTAGCAACCCCTACTGGGTGGATTGCCCCCAGACCCCTACCATGGGCTCTACTCTTGGGTCCCCTTTGGGGGTATAAGCCCCCCAGGCCCCGCAAGAGGGGGGCTCTACCCGTTGCACCCCCTTGTTAATTACTTTGGGGGGAAACCACGACTGACAAAGTCACCAAAATTTACAAGGTGCTAACTATGGGATCCTACAACATAGTGTTGAATAAATAAACACAACATTACAAAATTGCAAAGGTTGAGACACCTTAATTCCCAATATGTATAATCAAGTGCTTAGTCAAAGAGTGTATGGAAATGAGGTTCTACTATGTTGCATTTGTAACAATGTTTGGGTGTTGAATTGGAGGTGGAGAAGGGATAGCAAGAGGGGGAATAAAAGGACCTTGCATTTGTATCATTGCCCCAGGTCTATCTTGAGGCATTCCTTTACCTACTCCCCAGAACTCTCTAAAATCAAAATAGTTCACATGCTAACCCATTAAAAACTTTGCATATATTTTATGAAGGAAATATAAAGGTACATCAAAATTGTTGTTGGGCAATTTATCAAAAACCATCCACCAACAATCTCAAAATTTTTGAGTAATACCTTGATGTGTACACTATTTGATTGAATACTTAGGCTTACAAACATCAACATGCAATCTGGTTTAAGGGTTGACAAAATATTGGTCTAACATAGCTTTGGTAATGTCTAAATCTTTGACTTGGTCGTATGGTAAACCATTAGAATATTCTACCTTCTTGGCTTCTTTCCATTTCCTAAATGATTCATGTTGGCTTGTGAGGGTTCAAACATGAGTAATAATTTCTTCTAAGATTGACGACATTGAAGACAATCGATGGTGGTAGCGATAAATTTCTATAATCTTACTTATTTCATTAATATTTATTTCAATTTTCTCTTGGATTGTTGGAGGGTTTGGTGGGGGAGGGTTTGGATTTTGATGTTCTTCATCCATGTTACCTAGTTAAAATTTAAAACATACAAATTTAGGATTTAAAACAAAAAAATTTCATTTGATTTACAAAAAAAATCAAAAAAGGAAAAAATTAGACCCTTACCTCTTCGAGTTTACTCCTCCAAATCAGATATCCATTCTTCTACAATCATATATCCATTTCTCCCTCTCTATGTTTTGCAAGCTGTGGGTTTTGCAAAATGCAGACCCCTTTTTTTCTTTTTATGCTTTACAAAATGGATATCCATTTTATGTTTCACAAAAATGATAACTATTTTGGTTTGGTATTCCAAACCAAAACAAATATTATGTCCAACCCATAAAAAATTTGAAACATCCATTCCACAATTTTGGCTATGTAAAATGCTTTTTTTCTCCTATTGCCACTTTTTGGATGATCTTGCAACATCAACTAGGTTTTCACAAACTGCAAGTTCTTTTCAACAAAATATAGCAATGTAAAAGATTCCAATGCACAATTCAATAATATGAAATGACTAACTACTATAATACCAATTAGATTTGATGCAAAAAATAGAAATTTAAATTATGTTATGATGATCTAATTTTAGTAAATGCAAACAAAGTGACAAATATGCTTTTTTTCCAAGTCTAGAATGAAGTTTTTCTTTTCCAAATTTTAAAATGCAAAGATGCGAGAATGTTCCAAATGGAAATAATGACAAGGAATAGAAAATGCAAATGTTTTAAACAATCTACCAATGCAAGAAGATTTGAAAAACTTTCAAATCTATAAACACTAGGTTTAAAACTAACTAGATTTTCTAACAATGCAAGGTTTTCACAAACCCTAGTTTTGAAACGATGCAAAATTTAACTATGTATGTATGCAAAATGATTAATGAAACCAATCCCAATCAGATCTATCGTAGAAAGCAACTCATATCTAAAATAAGAATAATACAAAAGTGTAAGAAATGATGGGTTCATCAAAATGTTTGGTGGAAAAGAGCGATCTAGCCTAAGGAGTTAAACTAGGTCAAACCCTCTTCTACAAATATTAGGACACAAATCAAGTTTGGATTCTACCCAAGAAGGAGAGCCAAACCATAGGGGTTCTTCCCTTTTTTTGTATATAGATGGGTCAACCATGTTCAACAAAGGTTAAGCAAGCAAGATAGGACAAATGGTCAAACCCTAGAAGACAAAGATCAGCTTACAACTAACAAATGGAAACAAATCTCAGAAAACCAAATGCATAGAAGAGATTAGATAATAATTCAGAACCTAGATCTTGGAGTACAAATGTCAAGGACCAGGGCTCTTGGGTGCCCTAGATATTTTTTAGGGTTTTACAGAATCTTGAGTATCACCAAACCTGTACCTGTCTGCTTTGTCTTCTTCCTAGAAATCACCTTTGGAAACTTGTTTCTCTGACCTGAACACAAGGAAAGGGGAAAAGGTTGTGTTGTGCATAAGGGCTTGCCTTAGTCAAACCTTGTGTTTTTGTTTCCACCTCCAATACAATGATGATTAGATCCAAGAGTGCGTGCCCTAGGAGGGTAGAGGCTAGATCTGTAATAATATGATAGAGATATGAATGAAATTGATGATGATTACCACAAGAGGTATAACCATAATTGATGAAGATGACTCAAGATTTTCCACCAACAAAGGAGGGTGATGAAGAAGGATTGAAACTCCCTTCAAGACCTACAAATGAACTTCGATAGCATCCACAAGTAGATAACACTTCCAAGCATGAAGAACACTCTAGATTAGAACACAATATGAGAGAAAACTTGCAATTATCGTTCTAGGTGTCATCTATGTGTAAAATGAAATACAAAAATCCTTTAAATATGCAATCCCACTCACTTATGACAAGTAAAACACAATGAGGCCAACAAATACAAACTAAGGAAGTATCTTAAGTCAACACTACAATAGAGGGGCTAAAGATCTAAATTGGGACCAGGGCGCTTGCGTGCCCTGGGCCTTTAGCCCACAAATGTTGGGGAGTATCAAATGTCGTGGACTTAGTCTAGTCCTAAGTTGATTTCATTGGGTCTATTCATCAGGATTAAGATTTTATAGCTTCAAGATCAAAAAAGTGTTAAAATAGGTCCTAATTAATAAAGGAAACAATTTGGGTCTAACTAGGTGCTAAGCATAGTGTAAAATGCTAGTGTACAAATTTTACGATGTAACAATTAGTAGGAATAAGTCAAAAGTCTTCTTATTGAATGTGGGAGTAGGCCACAAAAAGGATATTGTTGCTATCATGAACTCAAAATTGGGGGGCTATCAAACAACTACTTGGTGAATCTACTTTTTGCTAGATGTAGTAAGGTAGCTCTATGGATTTTGACAGTGGATTCCTATAGGGATAGGATGTAATCATGGAAGGGCTAGTGGCTTTCTCTAGCTAACAGAATAATGAAGCTTAAGGTGGTTATCTCTATAATTCATATTTATTTAATGTCTAGTATTAAGAGATGCCAAAAAGTTTACATAATTTGTTGGAGGGAATGAAATCCTTCATTTTGTAGGACAAGGAAGATAGTAACCATATCCCATTAATAGCTTGGGATAAGGTGTGTACACCAAAAAGTGATGGAGGTGTAGGCCTTAGGCATAGTGAGCTTCAAAACAAGGCACTAGATGCCAAGCTCAGTTGAAGATTATACTCTAACGTAGATTCAAAGTGGGTGAAGATTATTTGAGACAAATTATACCTTTATGGCTTAGAAGAAATTACAATACATGCCATAAAAAATCAACCTAGAAGTTTGTACATATGGAATTAATAGTTTCTTGCAAAAATTTGATAACATATCATATAACTTGGGAAATCATAGATGGTGACTCAACTTGTTGGTACCTGAAAATTTTATTCCCATTATGCCCATTTTACCTCAATAAATCCAAAATTCATGTGCAATTTCCTTAGCAGATGTCACCATTTAATAGAGAATCGAATTCTGGGAAACTTTGCCTTTTGAACCATCTCAAAATTCCTTGAAATGAAAAAGTTATGCTAGTTCAAAGTTTGGTTTTTATGTTTTTGCCTTGGTAAAAAATCCTCATATTTTGCTCATTATTAGAAAATTGGCAAAGTTTATAACTTTTGAACTTGTTCTTAAGTTCCCTTTCCTGCTGATTCATGGATATGTGTGTTCACCAACTGAAGGGTGAAGGGAGAATGAGTTCGGCAAAGTGCTTTGGTTCAAAAACCTTATGGTTCATTGATAAGGAGTTCTCTTGATGGGAAATTCACTAACAAAGGCAAGAGGAGTGAAAGGAGGCCAGAGTCAAAGTTAAAGGTTCATCATAGCTTCTTTTTGTCAATAACGAAGAAACATAAGGTAAAGTGTGTGGTTTGTCATGGCAAGTTTTTGCTGACAAAGAAGAGAAAGGTAAGGATGGTTTGATGGAGGGTGGATTTGGCAATAAGGCATAGAAGATGACCAAGTTCTAATTTGTTAGATTTTGCCAATAGAGGCAAAGTGGCCCTGGTTCTTCAAATTGAAGATTTGCCAATAAAGGCAAGGCAAATATGGTCAAATTTCAAAGAAAATAAAAATGGCTGATAGGAGTGATAAGGAGAGAAATGGAATAGTTCAACAAAGCCAAAAGTTGTCAATAGAAGGAAACACAAGTGCAGTTCCAAAAATAAAGGATTTGCCGATAGAACATAAAGAAGACTAGAAAGGTGGACAATAAAAAATGTAGAAAATGAAGAAGGTTGGCCGATGAATAATTGGGAAAGTGCAAGGGTACAATCAGTAATCAGATGCTTCAAAACAAAAAAGAAGGACAACACATTAGAAATGCTATCAATACCAGAAATAGATAATTCCCTAAATGTATGCCTTGATTGTAGGGGTATAAATGTTGATTTGTATCCAGAATTTAATGAGCTTATAGAATAGTGATGTGTAGGTGAGTGGCGCAGTGAAATTCTTCAATGTACAGAGGACATATTAGATATGTCAGAGATTGCAGGTGTCAGGAAATGAATTGGAACCTTCCTTAATTATTTCACCAAGTACACAAAGCATGTGAAAAGTCTTCTTTCTAACATTTTTAGAGGCAACAGAGCAGGGTTTGCAATCCCAACATGAAAGTTTTCTAATAGATCCAGGCCTAAATTTAATTCAGCATGGTGCGTACTCATTTGACTGAGTGTTGCATTGGGAATGAGTGCAATTAATTGCTATATGTAGGGTTGTAATTTGTGTTAAGGGTTGGTCATTTTGGCATTTTCTTAATAGGATTGTGAGCTCTAGGAGGTAGATTAATAAAGGATATTGTGTAGGCTATGTTTATACAGGAATCAATCATGAATTGTATGTAATACAATTCAATCTTTGTATCAGATTATTATTTTTCTCCACTACTGTAGGTGTTTTTATTAGTAAACTGTAATCGTACTTCCAATTTGCTTTTACCACATTTTGTGGTGTGATTGTAAGCTCTAATTTGATGAATATGACAGTTCTTAATTCATTCCCAAGCTTTGTGAATGATCATTTTAGTATTGCATATGGAAAAATGCGGTACGGTGTGTGATTCTTAAGTATTTTCAGTAATTTGGTAGTGATTTATTTGCATTTGATACGTCAAGCAGGCAGTTATACACTTTTATATGATTGTTTTCCTCTATTTTACATTTGACTCTACATCCCAACCGATAGACACCAGTCTGAGTAGCCTTAGATCACCCATCTTCAAAACAAAAACTATACAGCTTATTTTTAGAAGCAAAAGTAGTATTCATGCATCCTCATTGTATAGGATTGCATTTATTAGCTATATAAGGGTCATACAACAACCAACTTTTCTTAGTTTAGTGATAGATTTGGGGCTAAGAGAGCAATCTGGGTTTGGTTGTTCTTAGTTTTAGTTTTTCATCTAGTTTGATGTTAATACCTACTCAGGTATAAAACCCCCTTGGAATATCCCTCTAGAGTTTAAGATGAGCTCGAAGAGCAGAGGAGTTTACCCACTCATGTAGTTGGCCAAATTCCCCTTTACTTGTTGACAAACCTCTTCCTTTCACCTTGACGACAATCCCTCGCTTGGGAGTTTTAGGAATGTTTTAGAGTTTTTGGTTATGTTTGTTTTGGGAACCAACATAACTAACTTTTGGGAAATTTATAGGAATGGGTATAAGATTCTTTAGGGTAGAGACGATCTAGTAGGGGCAAAAGAGATACTCACTTTGACTTGGGGAATATAGGTGTGAGATTACCAGGAATAATTTTTTTGATAAAGGATGGTTATATTGGAGATGGAAGGATTCAATAGGTTTGATGCAGGAGCATCCCTAGTTCAAGAGCAATCTTGCATCAACCAAAAACATTTGCATTTTAGTTTGTTTCTTTTCATTTTCCAGTTCAGTTCAGGTAGTTCAGTCAGTAGCAGTTTCTATGTTTTGGTCCGCATTCTACCACAATTACATTTTAGACTTTGTGGAGCTAGACTTAGCATCTAGACATGTTCATCTACATCATATCCAATTTTTCAGAGCATTTGGATCAGTTATCAGAAAGATATTGCTATCAGAATATTGACTATTTTTCTTAGAGCAGAGCTTTCTGGTAGTTTAGATAATTGGCTAAAGGAGATGACTTGCGGAGCCTAATGACACATCATTCAATGATCTATGGTTCATGGCCAACCTTCCTTGAGATCTAAACATCATTCCATTCATTTGTGGAGGAGTTCTACTTGATTAGGTCTGACCTATCCGTGTACACACGTTAGATGATATATATTGATGTAATAGATGCCTAGGAAAGTAGTTAGCATAATTTTAGAAGTTGATAGTTTGAATTTATGCAAAGGAGATTCAAAGCCATATCATGTGCATATTCTGATATTCTGTAATCAGGCCTAGGAGACCTGCTTATAAGCCCACATGTTGCCAGCCGATCTATATTCGAATTCTATGATATACTAAATAATTGAATATGCATTTGCCTTAGATCTTTGAGTTGTTTCCATTGTGTTACAATAGCTACATGGTTTTGATTGTTCTCTTTGAGGACCCTCCTAACTGTTACTACACCAAGTGGTATCAGAGTGAAAGTTTGAATCTTTGGGAGTGAATTGAGTGAGTTGGCTAAGGAATTCCATAAGATCTTGTTGTGGATAGATCACCGATCTGAGGTAGGTTACTTGTGTTGCAACCGATCACCGATTGTGAGGAAGTTGTCACCTTGTAGCCTGATCACCGAATTTGAGGTAGTTTGCACTTGATCCTAGGAAGAATACCATCGAAGAGAATCCTTGTTGTTGGAACAATGGCTGGAAGGATGGATGAAATGATGGAAATGATGAAGACAATGCAAATTAGATTAGATGTTGTTGAAGAAGATAGAGGAAAAGGACTAAGCCCTAGAATTTTTATTGAGAGTGATGATGAAGAATTTCAATCCGCTAATCAAAATGGTGAAACCCTAGGAGGTGAAGAAGAATAATCATATCAAGTCAAGATGTTGCAAGCTATTTCAAATATTTGAAAGAGGCCTAGAGTTAATGTACCGAATTATACTAGCAATCTGAATCTGGAGGAGTTGATTGACTCGATAAATAACATGGAAGAATACTTTGAGTATGAGGAAGTTGAAGATCTAGAGAAAGTGAAATTTGCAAAGACAAAGCTGAAGGGACATGCTGTTATATGGTGGAAAGAAGTTCAGTTGGATAGAAACAAAAGAGGAAAGGAAAATATTACAAAGTGGGATAGAATGGTGACAAAATTGAAGAATTAGTTTATACCTGTTGACTATGAGTTGGAGCTATTGAAAAGATTGCAAAACCTAAGACAAAAGGAGAAATCTGTGAAAGAATATACTAAAAACTTTCATAAGATGATCATAAGGATAGGACATAGTGAAGCAAGCAAGGAGAAAGTGGCTAGATACATCAATCGACTGAGATTGAACATTCAAGAAGAACTGAGTTTGGTGAGGATGACATCTTTGGAGGAAGCATATCAGTTTTCCCTGAAAGTTGAAGTGAAGATGAACAAGAGACATGCTCAGAGATAGAGAGGTAGAGGGCATAAATTTTAGAGAGGTAGAACATTTTATGGAGGAGAGAGATCATACGTAGAGCATAATAGACAAGGGAACACATTCAAGAAGGAGGACAAAGATAACAATGCATACCAGAGAGATGACATAAATTTCTACCACACAAGAAACCCTAGTCCATATCAGAGTGAATGATATAGCAGAGAAGGAAGAGGACTTGATAGGAGAACATTTAGAGGAACTTGTTTCAAGTGTGGAGGTGAAGGACATAGAGTATTTGAATGTAATCAGGGTAGTACAATTAAGAGAACAAAGAATAGTGGAAGAGCAACCTATGTGGAAGAAGAACCTGTCAGATCACCTAGTTTTGTTGGTAAACCAAAGAAAGGAGAATCACTTGTGATGAGGAGAGCACTAATTCAAGCATAGACAGATGAAGAACCACCATAGAGGAAAAGTTTGTTTAGAACTAGATGCAAATCAGGAGGTAAATGTTGTAAAGTTGTAATTGATAGTGGTAGTTCTGATAACCTAGTTTCAGAGGAGATGGTGACTAAGCTAAAGTTGGAAAGATTGAAACACCCTAAGCCCTATCAGATAGCATGGATTTAGGATGATCATAAGGTACTGGTGAGTGAGCAATGTCTGGTGAAATTTCATATTAGATCTTATCATGATGAAGTCTTGTGTGATATGCCTATGGATGTATGTCATATCTTTTTGGGTAGACCTTAGTAGTATGATAGAAAAGCTATACATGATGGAAGAAAGAATACATACAATATAACATCAAATGGAAAGATAATTACTTTGATTCCTTTGGAATATGATCCTAAGAATGAAATATGTGGAAATGCTAGAATCTGTTTGGTAGATGGAAGGAAATTTCTAGATGGTTTGAGACATGAGAACATGTGTTATGCTTTGATCCCTAAGAAGCCTGAAACATTGAAGAAGGAGACTGAAGAATCACAACTAGAGGAGATAACTGAGTTGCTGACAGAGTATGAAGACATCATATTAGATAATGTACCTAAATGATTGCCACCAATAAGCAGTATCAATCATCACATGGTTCTTATATCAGGAGCTAGTTTGACTAACAAAGAAGCACATAGAATGACACCGACAGAGAATGAAGAATTGAATAGACAGATACAAGAGTTGTTGAGGAAAGGTTTGATCAGAGAAAGTTTGAGTCCTTGTGTAGTACATGCAGTGTTAGCACCAAAGAAAAATGGAGAATGGAGAATGCATACAGACTCTAGAGCAATCAACAAGATCATAGTTACGTATAGATTTCCTTTACTTAGGATGGATGATATCATGGATTGTTTGAGTGGAGAAAAATATTTCCCAAAGATAGATTTGAAGAGTGGATACCATTAGATTAGAATCAGAGAAGGAGATGAATGGAAGACTACTTTTAAAACAAATGAAGGATTGTATGAGTGGTTAGTGATGCCTTTTGGATTGACAAATGCACCAAGTACTTTCATGAGATTAATGAATGGAGTTTTGAAGAAATCCTTGGGTAAGTTTGTTATTGTATACTTGGATGACATTCTGATTTTTAGTAAGACAAAAGAAGAACATTTGCAACAATTGAGATAGGTATTGCAGAGACTGAGAGTGGAGAAATTGTTGATAAACATCAAGAAGTGTAGTTTCATGAAGGAAGAGTTAGTATACTTGGGATTTGTGATTTCTATAGAAGGATTGAAGATGGACCCTAAGAAAGTAAGAGCAATTGTTGAATGGCCTACATTGGAGAGCATTGGAGAGGGTAGATCATTTCATGGATTAGCTAGTTTCTACTAGAAGTTCATCAGAACTTTCAGTTCAGTATGTAACCCTATGACAGAGACAATGAGAGGTGAAAAAAAAGATTTCAAGTGGACATCAAGAGAAGATAAAAGTTTTGAGTTGTTGAAGCATAAAGTGATAGAGCAACTTGTCTTGACATTACCAAATTTCAATAAGGTATTTCAAGTACATTATGATGCAAGTAGGAATGCAATTGGAGTAGTGTTAAGTCAAGAAGGTAGACTTATAGCATATTTTAGTGAGAAGTTGAATGATGTAAGGAGAAGATATTCTGTTTATGATCAAGAGTTCTATGTGATAATTCAAGCCTTGAAGAAGTGGAGACATTACTTGTTGCCTAAGGAGTTTGTGTTGTATACAGATCATTAAGCTTTGCAATATCAAACAGTCAAGGAAAGTTGAATCAGAGACATATGAGATGGGTAGAGTTCATGTAGAGTTATACTTTTGTGTTGAAGCATAGAAGTGGTAAATCAAACAAAGTTGCAGATGCATTGAGTAGGAGAAGGAACTTGTTGACAGAGATGAGGATTAAAGTGTTAGGTTTTGATGAATTGAAACATATGTATGAGGGAGACATTGATTTTGTAGAACCTTGGATAGCATGTAAGGAACTTGGTGTGACAGATAGGAGTAAGTGGTTGGACTATTTCATTCAAGAAGATATGTTGTTCAGAGAAAATCAGTTATGCATACCTAGAAGGTCAATGAGAGACAATTTGATCAAAGAGATGCACAGTGGTGGATTGGTAGGACATTTTGGCATTGATAAAATAGTGGCATTGGTGAGTGAAAACTACTTTTGGCCTCAGATGAATAAGGATGTTAGGAAATTTGTGCAAAGTTGCAAAAGGGAGTAGTTAGAATATTGGATTGTATAAACCTTTGACAGTACTGGAGAGACCTTGGGAAGACATAAGTATGAATTTTGTAATGGGATTGCCTAAGACACAAAGAGGACATGATTCAATATTTGTAGTAGTAGATGGATTTTCAAAGATGGCACATTTCATACCTTGTAAGAAGACAACTGATGTAGTGCATGTAGGTGACCTATTTTTCAAGGAGATTATGAGATTGCATGGATTACCTAAGAGCATAATTTCAAACAGAGATACAAGATTTCTTGGATACTTTTGGAATACACTTTCGAAGAAGATGAAGATAGATTTGAAGTTCAATTTACCAAGTCATCCATAGATTGATGGATAAATAGAGGTAGTGAATAGGAGTTTGAGAAACTCGTTGAGATGTTTGGTTGGAGAGAAGGTAGGAAGTTGGGATTTGATTCTTTCACAAGCAGAGTTTGCATACAATAATTCAATAAATAGGAGAACTGAAAGAACACCTTTTGAGATTGTTATTGGAGTAAACCCTAGAGGAGTGATAGAGTTGAGAGATATTAGCATGGAAGAGAGGAGAAGTGTAGAAGTAGAAGAATTTGTAGGATACATGGAGACAGTGCATAATCAGGTGAGGAAGCATTTGGAAGAGATGAAAAATAAGTACAAACAGTAGGTAGATGAGAATAAGAGACATAAAGAATTTGAAATAGGAGATGAAGTGATGGTATACTTGAGAAAAGAAAGATTTCCAATTGGGACATATAACAAGTTGAAGATGAAGAAGTTTGGACCTTGTAGGATACTTAGAAAGTTTGATTCAGCTAATGCATAAGAAGTGGAGTTATTAGAGACATTGGGTATATCACCTATTTTCAATATTGCAGACCTATACTAGTATCATGAAGCAAAGTTTAGTGACATTAATGAAGAAGACTTGAGAAAAAGTTACCACAAAAAGCACTGGAGCAAATTGAAGATATTTTGGATAGCAGAGTTGGACACATCACTAGAGGAAGACAATACAAAGAGTATCTTGTGAAGTGGAAAGGAAGACTAGTAGAAGATTCATCTTGGATTTCTCAGGCTAAGGTGGACTGTCTGGATTTTCCTCTAGCCCCAGCAAAGTGAGGGACTCACTTTTCAATAACCCCAGATGCTTGCTGCAGGAGCATCCCTAGTTCAAGAGCAATCTTGTATCAACCAAAAACATTTGCATTTTAGTTTGTTTCTTTTCATTTTCCAATTGAGTTTAGGCAGTCTAGTCAATAGCAGTTTCTGTGTTTTAGTCCACATTCTACCATAGTTACATTTTAGAATTTGAGGAGATGGACTCAATATTTAGACATGTTCATCTACATCATATTCAATTTTTAGAGCATTTGGATTAGTTATCAGAAAGATATTGCTATTAGAAGATTGACTATTTTTCTCAAAGCAGAGCTTTCTAGCAGTTCAGATAATTAGCTAAAGGAGAAGACTTGCAGAGCATTTCTTGACTTGCAGAGCCTAATTACACATCATTCAATGATCTATGGTTCATGGCCGACCTTCTCCAAGATCCACACATCATTCCATTCATTTGTGGAGGAGTTCTACTTGATTAGGTCCGGCCTATCCGTGTACACATGTTACATCTCTTCATTGGAGTTTGTTACCTTCTTGGGCTGACATGGAGGAATCTAATGTTCTAGAGATATATATATTGATGTAATAGATGCTTAGGAAAGTAGTTAGCATAATTTTAGAAGTTGATAGTTGGAATTTATGCAAAGGAGCTTTAAAGCCATATCTTGTGCATATTCTGATATTCTGTAATTAGGCTTGGGAGCCCTAATTACAAGCCTACATGTTGCCAGTTGATCTATATTTAAATTCTATGATATGCTAAATGATTGAATCTGCATTTTCCTTAGATCTTTGAGTTGTTTCCATTGTGTTACTCTAGTTGCATAGTCTGGATTGTTCTCTTTGAGGACCCTCCTAACCATGACTACACCAAGGTTGGGCATAAAGGATAATCAATCTTCTAAGCTTAAGAACATCATGGTGGCTAGGAAAATATTCATAAGAGATGAACCTAATTCTATTTAGTGGATTTGTGTCGAATTTGGTATCTATTCATTGAAGCTTAGATATCAAGTGGTAGATATATTAACACCCAAATTGGATGTTTTCTAGCCTTTGTTTGAGTAAGGAATACCTCCTTTAAGTAGGCACTTTTGCATGGGCTATGACTCACAAGAGAATATTGACTGCTAATAGACCATAAAGCATTGGTTTTACTAGCCCATCAAAGTATGTATTGTGTGGTTTTAATAAAGAATCGGTAGGCCATCTCTTGGTAAGTTATCCCTTTTCCCAACAACTATGAAAATGGTTGTGCACCAAGCTAGGGTAGAAAGGGGCTTTGTCATATGATATAGCACAACTCTTATCAAATCTTGGCCAATTTTAGAGAAAAGGATGTCTTCTTTGGCCTCTAGATCATTAGTCCATCGATCCTCATTTGGGAGATTTGGAAGGAACAAAATAGGAGATTTTCTTAGGATATATAGTAGAGCATGGATTTATTCATGTGTAAACTAGAAGTGGCTATTGAGGAGGTAGTCATGAGTAGGGTTTGATTCAAACCAATGAGCTAAAATTTTCTCCAATTGGGATAAGGAAATGATGAATAATTGGAAGGGTCTAAGTCTCACCTTTGCCTCTAGATTGTGCAGTTTACAAGAAAATATGAAGCTATAGAAGGATTGCTAGTGGTATTTGCCTCCTTAGGGTTGGATGAAGTTGAACTTCAATGGAGTCTCAAAAGGAAATCCAAGAAATTTTGTGGCAAGCTACAAGAAGAGGAATGAAATTGACATCTAATTGTAGTAGAATTCAAAAAGATCTAACTAGGAATGAATAATGAAGTCAAGGCACAAACACTTTTTCTTGGCCTCCAAGTATATTAAACTAATGTTTTATTGCATGTGTAGGTTGAAGGAGACTTGATGGTCATTGTCAATGCTCTAAGAAAGAGGGCAATACTTAACTAGAAACTCAATAGTATCATGGAGGAAGCATGGTCATTAATAGATACTTTGATTGAATTAATCATAAAAAATGTTTATTGCAAAGGAAAAAAAGAAGTAGGTACCCTAGAAAATGTAGCAATCACAAACACAAATAAACTCAAAATCAACACTTGCAAGGATGACTTGCCAAAGATAATATTCCTTTAGGTTAACAACTAGAATTGCTTGGAAAGTTGAGCATGGGGTCCAGGGTTTGATAGAAAGGCTAGGTTGAAATGATATTTTAAGCACCATTGTGTTTGGGAATGGATAACAAATATGTCATACAAGGATGATTGGTGTCTAGACTAGACCAATCAAGATCTAGAGAAGCCTCCTCAACACTTAGGTTAAATTATCTACTAAAGAATTATTCTTGTTTTAGGAGTCCTCCCATTATAGTAGAACCACTAATTTTGGAAAAGTAAGATTCCACTATATGAGTTGAATTTTTGGGTTCTCCTTCCCCCTTGGGGCTAGGAAGTGCCATCATAGGAGGATATGGATTTGGCCAAACTTAGGGAAGCCTTTATCATCAGGTATCCACTCAAAGAGAGGGAAATCCAAAATGTATTGCAGCTAGAACATCTTGAAGATTTCCCCCAACTTTTAAGGAACATTTTATTGGTCTTAGTCTTCCTCTCCAATCTCATGCATCTATTAGGGGACAAAGGCCTGACCATTGCTCTAATAGAGGTCTACATTTTATTGGTCTTAGTCTTCACTGCTATGAGCATCACCAAGGTACAAAGAGTGTTAAGTGTCTATAACATTTATTCTCATGAGAGATTGGTTCTTGTGAACCACTAATTAAAATTAGGTCAATGAGTTTGACTAAAAATATGCACTTGAATCTTGATAAAATATTAGATAATTTGACATAGTGTGAAGAACATTTCCTACTAGAAAAGAATTTTTTTTTCTTGATATAAGATTGTTTATAGGCTAGGGATGGTCATACATGAGACATCCTAGGTAGGAAATTAGTGATCTTTGTGCTCTTAAATAAGGGTTGATTAGTAAACCCATTGTTTGAATTAATGCTTGAACCTTAGTCCCCCTTAGCACTAGTGTATGCAAAATGAGTTATACTCTTTCCTCCACATCTTTCATCTCTAGGGCATTCAGATGGGTCTCATCATTTCCTCCTCCACCAATTTTTGGCTAATTTTCACTTCTCCATATCGCTTTTAAAATACAATGCTTCAAATCTAATCCATCTCTAATTTCCAACTCCAAGTCTTGTCATACTACAAACTCCAAATTCTACCTTTTCATAACCACATTCTTGTTTTCTCCATGTAGACACATCTTGATGCATATTTTGACATGCCACTAGTGAGAGTGATCAAAATCACACTTTTCTTGAAAGGGAATTATTCAATCCTCTTAAGGCTAAGGCTACCCTTGATGAGTAGTTACATTGTGAAAAGATTGAGTATATGTTTAGTTTTAAACAAGGGGATTTGAAATAGTGATCAGTAACAAGTATTCCAAGCCTTACCATGGTTTGACTTCTTCTTAAAAGATTGTATATTTTCAAAACAATGAGAAGATCAAAATTACAATATGTTGTAGGAGCACCTTAAGGATCATGTAATATTATATCACTAAAATGTATGGTGTGTGTATGTTATATTTTGGAAATTTTATGGTTTGTTGGTTTATTTTTCATGTGTTTCATATGTAGATTCATGCATGTGCTCTTTTAATCTATTGAAAGATTTTGAAGGATTTCTACCCATGCACAAGATTATTTTTGCACAATCACATTAGTGCTTGTACATAATGTTTTATCTTTCCATAGACCTTTTCATTTGTGTGCATGCTTAGTTGAATGCATGGTTGAATCCAAATCCATGCATAAGCTTAATGCTTCATGTAATGGATGCGTATGTGCACATATATAATGATATGACATGGAACTTAGTAGGTCACTAACAAGGGGAAAACATATATCATGAACTAAATAGTGATGACTAGGTGAATTTAATAGTGCATTGAAACTTGATTCATCTTTGGTATTGAAACAAGTTTTAACATGGGAAGATATGGGTAAGTGCACAAAGATGGGGGACCAAATGGGGGTCTTAAGATACCACTTTTTTTCTAAAATCAGGAAAGACTAATGTTGGATGAGAAATTGAAGATACTTACACTCAAAATTTTAAGATGCAACAAAAACAAGAGTCATAGTGCTTTGAATCTAGTTTCTAAACTACTATTTTTTTAAAAAAATGGTTGAGATTAAGGGGTTCAAAAAGGGGAGCCACACGAATTGGTCTTATTTTTTTCAAAAAAACATAACATAACATTTGGTGTGGTCCCCCTAAAATGTTAACTTTTTTTTAGTATTTCAAAAATCACTTTGGTGAGAAATTAGCTAACACCATGTAGTTTATCCCCAATTTTTCTAATAATTTTTCCATGAGCAATTAATTTCTTACTAATTTCAAAGTGGATACATCCTAAAAAATAGAAAATTGAGCATGTTCCCCCCCTAAAATTTTTGCAAACTAATAAAAAATCCAATTTATTTTTGAATACGTGTAGAATGGAGTCTAGTTTCTAAAAATGTAATTTTTATAAAATTTTGATGAATGGTTAAAAAAAAGTCAAAAATACCACACACTAGTTTTTGACAGAAAACAAATACACTAACAAAAGAAATTAAAGACGAAAACCTTAACATACTCAAAACATGAAAAAAATTATATGGTTAGAAAGCTAAGAGAGAGCTTAAGATTATTGTGGTATGATTTTGACTTGTCATTGAAACAAGCGCAAACTTGATGGGGAGCATGCTCTAGATTATGTAAATTTTTTACAATCTATAAAATTACATCTTTGGACTTCAAAAATCAGTCCAAGCCTTTGGGTTGGAAGCCCAAGGCAAATCCAAGCCAAAGGCTTGGAAATTACCAAAGAAAATAATAATGCAAGCACATTATTGCTAAATAAGATCATCTCACCTTCTCTCCTTCCCTCCTTACCCCTCTCTCTATTGCTTTCTCTCTCCCTCCCTCCTTACCCCTCTCTATTAGTCTCTCTCTCCCTCCAGTGCAAAACAAATTACAATCTTGTCAATTCCATCCCACAACATACATCCCAGCTGCTTATAATAAGCTTTTTGGAAGCTTCTAGAATTAGGGTTTTACAAAGTCATTTTTCCTTTGTCAGTTAACAAAAATTAACTACCAACCCCAAACCTTGGAAAGGATACATTACAAGTGTACAGTATTTGCATGATTAGTTGCCACATACCAACAATCTCCCACTTGGAGACTGATCAGGCTCCACACCAAACAATCTTCCACCTGGAGACTAATCTTGGATGACACCACTACACTTACAACTCCCACTAGATTACAGGCCTAGCGAGTTTCTTATGTCTACCATTATTAGTTGTGAAGGCCAACGGAAACTAATGAGGAAATCAGTTTCTCTCGTGTAATTGCCTTTTGTGAACATATCTATAGGATTCTCAATTGTGAATTTTCTCTAGCTTCAACTGTCCATCCTCCAAAACTGATCGGATGAAGTGGTATCTGAGCTGTATGTACTTAGTTTTTGAATGCAGAGCTGAATTCTTAGTAAGATGAATGGCACTCTGGCTATCAGTGTACAAAGGGCTAACTTCTTATCATTTTCCCAATTCCTCCATAAAGCATTGTAACTAAATCATCTCTTTGCTAGCTTCCGTAGCAACAACATACTTAGCTTAAGTAGTTGAAAGTGCAACAACCTTTTGTAGCCTTGAAATCCAACTGATTGCAATACCTCCTACAGTAAAAACATACCTTGTAGTACTCCTCCTACTATCAATATCACCCACTCAATCAGAGTCTACATATCCTTTTAGAGCAGAATTTGTTCCTCCAAAACATAGTTTCTTTGAAGTAGTACCTTTTAAATATCAAAGAATCCATTTTACCACATTCCAATGTTCCATTCCTAGATTACTCATATACCTGCTCACAACTCCCACTGCATATGCAATATCTGGCCTTGTGCATACCATTGCATACATCAAGCTGCCAATTGCTGATGCATATGGTATCTTAGACATTTTGTCTTCCTCCTCTTGTGTCTTTGGACACATCTCCTTGTCAATTTAAAATGACTAGGAAAAGGTGTACTAACTGCTTTGGCATTCTACATGTTAAACTTTTCAACACCTTCTCTACATACTCATTTTGAGACAAAAATATTTTTCTATTTGTCCTGTCTCGTGTGATCCTCATACCAAGGATTTGTTTTGCTGCACCCAAATCCTTCATAGCAAATGAATTTGCTAATTTTTGCTTAAGTTCATTAATATGCTACATGTTAGATTCGGCAATAAGCATGTCATCAACATAAAGCAATAGGATAATATAGCTGCCATTACCTAATTTCTTAAAATAAACACAATAATTAGAATGACATCTTTTGTAACCTTGTTCATCCATAAAACTATCAAATTTCAAATAGCATTGCCGAGGTGCTTTCTTCAGGCCATACAAACTCTTCTTTAACCTGCACACAAATTCCTCCTTACCCTTGAGCTCATATCCGTGTGGTTGCTGCATGTATATTTCCTCTTCCAAATTCCCATGGAAAAAGGCTATTTTCACATCTAGCTATTCAAGATGCAAGTCTTTTGTAGCCACAAGACTTCAAATAGTTCTAATAGAAGTCATCTTTCAGAAAAATATATTTCATCAAAATCTATACCTTTTTTTCTATGCAAAACCTTTTACCATGAGTCTGGCCTTATATCTTTTCTTGCCTCCATTTTCTTCCTTCAACCTATAAACCCATTTATTTGGCAATGCTCTTTTACTTGCAGGGAATTGGACTAAGTCCCAAGTCTGATTCTGCAATAAGGAATCCATTTCCTCTTTCATGCCTATCTCCCACTACTTTTTTGTATCTACCTACATTGCTTCTTTATAACCTTCAGGTTCACCAGAATCAATTAATAATATAGAATATAATGATGGAGAAAATCTTTCTGGAGGTCTAGTTATCATTGTAGAATGTCTAAAAATTGCAAGAGTCTATGGGATAACATGTTGTTGCTGAGCATTAGGTACCACTAACATTTTATTTTTTGGAATCTCATCTAGCACCACATATTCCTTTTTGGCCTATTCATGCTTCTTTTCCTATTGCTGATTCTTATACATGACCTTCTCATTGAATATAACATTTCTACTCCTAATGATTTTATGATTTTCATAATCCCATAATCGATAACCAAATTCATCTACTCCATATCCAATGAAGGCACATTTTTTAGACTTAGCCTCAAGCTTGGTTCTATTTTCAATATCAACATGGACAAAAGCTTCACAAACAAAGGTTTTTAGAAATGAATAGTTTACTTTTTTACTCATCCATGCCTCCTCTAGAATGCCACCATCCAAAGGATTTGAGGGTCCCCTGTTGATTAAATAAACAATGGTATGTACAACATTTGCCCAAAAGTGTAAGAGTAGTCCAACATACAATCCCATGCTCCTTGCATGCTCCATAATGGTCCTATTCATCCTCTCAGACACACCATTTTCTTGTGGGGATCTAGGAACCATTTTCTTCCTATGAATTCTATTATATGAACATTAATTTTTGAATTCTTTGTTGCAATACTTACCTCTGAGTCATCCCACAATAATGGGTTACACTTTTTGGCCAAACTTGACATTGAAATCAACATTTTGAACTAAATCTTCACTTTCTAACACCTATAGCCACTAAACCGTTAGGAATTTGAAGATGATGTGAACTAGTGATTTGTGAGATTTTATTTGTAGATTCTAGATATATATATTTTAAAAACAATTGGAGTTAAATTGTAAAATTTTTGCATCTCCTTTGATAAGTAGTTTTTAATAGTGAACAACATTTTTTTAAAGTGATGTGTATTTTGTAGCACATAAATTTTTTTCTACAAAGGATAAAATTCTAATTATTTTGAATTTAGATTGGTAACACTGATATATAGGGCATGTAATTGGTTTAATAATGTTTTGTTGAATATTTTTTTTCTCAATTAAGTTTTCAAGTCAAACCAATTATAATTTAGATATAGGCATATTCCGTAAAACATAGCTTTTTCTGTATGTATTGAAATTCAATTTTTCTTTTTTTGTTGAAACAAGGACATCAATGCCTAGGGTATAGATATTTTTTTAAATTTTTTTTCACTAATTTACTAATTTTCCATATGTGTAGAATAGAGAACTTGATGTTTAGTGAAAAACCCACATTCACAAGAAATAAAAAATAAATATAATAATCAAATTAAATATATTTAAAAATATACTTTTTGGGAAGCTTATAATAAGGACTACATACTTACAAAACATAAATTTTAATTGAATTCATTTGATCCCCCAAAAGGTAAATCAAAAGTGGTTTTTTACCAGCATTTTGATAGGTGTAGAGGAGACTCCATTATAGGTATGGTTTAAAACTAGCGGGGTTCTATCCAAGGGGGTTTGATCAAACCCTCTTTAATTAAAATCTTTTAAATGGAACCTTTCAAGGCTTAAATCATTATATTTTCTAAAAATATGTGATTTCAACAAAAATTAGGATGTCCCAGAAAGTGTAACCCATTATTGTGGTAGCACCCCTCCATTATCATATCTGAGACACTTCAACTTTTTTCTTGTCTCATTCTCAAAAAAAGCTTTCCACCTTTTAAAAGTTTCAAATACTTTTGATTTTTGTTTTAGAAAATACACCCGTGTTTCCCTAGTTGCATTATCAATAAAAGTAACATAATAGCAAGAGCCACCAAGAGAAGATACCTGAGTTGGTCCCCATATATCTGAATGCACAAGCTCTAATTTCTCACTCTTCTTCTCTTTCCCAACTTTGAGAAATTAGACTCTTTTCTATTTTCCATAAACATAATTTTCACATAACTCCAAGTCAATCTGCTTTAGACTTGGTAGCAACTTTCTAGAGTGAAGGATCTTTATCCCTTTCTCACTCATGTGCCCAAGTCTATGGTGCCACAATTATGTTTTTGTCCCTATAGTAAGTGCTATAACTATCTCAGTAGCAACTATTTCTGTAGTAGCTAAGGTAGAATAAGTATTACCAGTACACAAATATAATGTGCCTACCTTTTCACCTTTAGCTACTACTAATGCACCTTTAGTGACCTTCCAAACTTTGTCTGAAAAGGTAACTATGTAGCCTTCACTACCCAATTGTCCTGCAAAAATTAAATTCCTTCTCAAATTTGGAACATGCCTTACCTCCTATAGCAACCATTCATTTCCATTCTGCAACTTGATTTTTATATTTCCTTCTCCAACAATCTGACAGGGTTCATCATCACCCAAATATACCTATCCAAAATCACCTTGAACATAATCTACAAAATATTTCCTATGGGGTGTGGCATGAAATGAAGCCCCTAAATCTATTACTGAGGAATCATTAGCATTATATAAACATAGAATTAAAGCATCTATTAATTTATTACTTGCAACATTAGCTTCCTTACTATCATCATGTTGTCTGTCTCCTTGTTTGGCCTTTCGAGACCAACAATCCTTCTTTAAGTGTCCTAGATTTCCATAGTGCCAACAATCCTTTCTTCCTCTAGATTTAGATTTGCCTTTCTTTGACTTACCTTGTGACTTCCCACAATTTGTTGGGCTTTTTCCTCTCTCCTGTGTTCTTTCCCTATTCCCTACGGTCAAAGCATTACCCAATGTTGAACTCTCACCTGTGCTTTTCCATTGCATTTCCTTGCTAAGGATAACACCAACAACATCATCAAATTTCAAAGTATTTGAACCAAGATAGAGTTACTTACAACCATTACCAAGCTATTCTAGCTTTCTAGCAAAGAACATAAAACCAAGAGAGCCCTCACCTCTTCATCAAATTTTACTTTTATAGAAATTAACTGACTGGTAATCGTATTAAACTCATTTAAATGATCTATCATAGATCCACCTTCAAACATTTTCAGATTAAACAAACACTTCATGAGAAAAACCTTATTAGAGGCTAAGGGTTTTTCATACAATTTAGCCAAAGCTTTCATCAGTTCATCTGTTATCTTCACTTATGTTATATTGAATGCCACAGATGGTGCTAGGCACTACGAAATGGTTCCAAGTGCCTTTCTGTCTAGAAGTTCCCAATCCTCATCAATCATTGCTACTGGTTTATTGGCTTTTCCTTCCAATAACCTCTATAAATCCTTGTGATAGAGATAAACCTCCATCTGCATCTTCCATAACTGATAGTTCTACCCATTGAATTTATCTACCTTTAATTTATCCTCGTCTGCCATTGCTCCCACTTAACCATGAGACTTCCACTCAACCATGAGACCTTCCTGTAGACGATAATAGAACACAACCTGCTCTGATACTAATTGTTAGGGTTCAAGTAGATTGAAGCAATAAACATTAACAGTTATATGCAGATTAAATAACCCAAATATAACAATGAAGAATAACACAAAAGAGATCAACACATAATTTTAACGTGGTTCATCCAAAATGGGCTACATCCATAGAAACTTAGCCATCCAATGATTTTATTATCTAATGCAAAATAGATTACAATATCATGGATTCCATCCCGTAACATACATCCCAGTCACTTACAACAAGTTTTTTGCAAGCTTCTAGAATTAGGGTGTTACAAAGTCATTTTTCCTTTATCGGTTAACAAAAATTAACTACTGACTTCAAACGTGCAAAAAAGGGGAAAAAAAAATTATGAGTGTACAATATTTGCATGATTAGTCACCACATACCAACACTATTTTCCCCCTCTCCTCTCATCATTCTTCCCATCCAATTAACTTTCATTTTATCTTGTTTCCATTTCATCCTCCCAATTTATATCCTTATCCCTCTTTGCATGTCCTAGTTTTCTTGTTTCCATTTGCTTTGTCGATAAGAGAGAGGGAGAGGGAGGAAGAGGGAGAGAGGGGAGATAGAGGGGACATAGAGGGGATAGATAGGGAGATAGGTAGAGAGAGAGAGTCCTAGTTTTCTTGTTTCCATTTCCTTCATCGATAAGGGAGAGGGAGAGATAGAGGGGAGAGATGAAAGATAGAGGAATGATAGGGGAGAGAGGTAAGAGATAGGGAGATAGGGAGAGATAGATAGGTAGAGAGAAAGAAGAGAGGAGATAGATAGGAAGAGATAGAGGAAATAGAGGGGAGAGATAGAGAGTAAGCAAGATGTCCAGAGAGATAGGGAGAGAGATTGATAAGTAGAGGGATGATAGAGATAGGGAGATAAGGGAGAGATAGGGAGATAGAGGTTTAGGGTTGCTCTGGTTTATGTTTTAGGGGTTATGGGTTGGGGTTTAGGGGCATTATTTAGGGTTGAGAGAGAGAGAGAGAGTAGTTTTGACATGCAACCCGAAACCCCTAAACCCTAAACCTGAGCAAACCTAAACTTGTAAACCCTAAATAATGCCCCTAAACCCTAAAAATGAGCAACCACAAACCTCTAAACCCTAAATAATGCCCCTAAACCCTAAACCCAAAACCCAAGAAAATCTATACCTCTATCTCCTTATCTCTATCATCTGTCTACCTCTTAATCTCTCTCCCTATGTCTTTGGCCATGTCCCTCACTATATATCTCCCTAACTCTCCCCTTGGTCTCCTCTATATCTCCTTATCAGTCCTCTCTCTCTCTAAACCCTAAACCCTAAACCTCTAAACCTTAACCCCTAAACCCTAAATCCTAAATAATGCCCCTAAATCTTAACCCCTAACCCCTAAACCCTAAACCTAAGGAACCCTAAATCCCTAAACCATAAACCCAAGAAACCCTAAACCTCTATCTCCCTATCTCTCCCCTATCTCCCTATCTCTATCAGCCCTCTACCTCTCAATCTCTCTCCCTATGTCTCTGGCCATGTCCCTCACTCTCTATCTCCCTATCTCTCCCCTCAGTCTCCTCTATATCTCCATACCAGTCCTCTCTCTCTAAACCCTAAAACCTAAACCTCTAAATTGTAACCCCTAACCCCTAAACCATAAACCTTAAACCCTAAATAATGGCCCTAAATCCTAGCCCTTAACGCCTAAACCTAAGCAACCCTAAACCCTAAACCTCTATCTCCCTATCTCTCCCCTATCTCCCTATCTCTATTGTCCCTCTACCTCTCAATCTCTCTCCCTATGTCTTTGGACATGTCCCTCACTCTTTATCTCCCTATCTCTCCCCTATATCTCCTCTATCTCTCTCGATCTCTATCGGTCCCCTCTCTCTATCTCTCTCTAAACCCTAAACCCCTAAATCCTAACCCATAACCCCTAACCCCTAACCCCTAAACCCTAAACCCAAGCAAACCTAGACCCCTAAACCCTAAATAATTCCCCTAAACCCTAAACCTGAGCAACCTTAAGCTCATAAACCTTAAATAATGCTCCTAAATCTTGACCCCTAACCCTAAACCTAAGAAACTCTAAACCTCTATTTTCCTATCTCTCCCTATCTCCCTATCTCTATCATCCCCCTCTCTCTCCTCTCTTTACTCCTACCCTCTCTCTCACCTCTCTACCTTCCTCCCTGCTTTCCATGCACTTAAAACACTTATAACTTTCCATGCATGACAACAGTTAAAACTTTCAATGCATGACAATAGTTAAAACTTTCAATGCATGACAAAACACGCTCGCATTATAATGTGAGCACATTTTGGTGAACCAAAAAAATGGACAAAAAGCATATGGGATCTGTGATTCAGACCCACATGCTCTATTATTCCCTACTTTTCATACATTATTGGATAAGAAAATGCTTTTTCATGGTGTTGACATTTTGACAATCATTGTTTACTTAATTTAGCACCTTTTTTGGTTTTTCAATGTAGATGAAGTAAATTGGATGTTTTTAGATGGAATTTGATTATATAAACTAATAGTTTTATGTTTCATATTGTTCGAATGCTAATTTTCATGTATTTAGATTGAATTTATTGATTTATATTTGTCATTTTAATAAATTTGACTAATCCTATTAGAGTTATATAGAATTCAACATTGAATATGAAGGAAATTGCCAAAAAGCTCAAAATTTTGAGGATTGGGAAACTTGAATCTGAAAATCTAAGGTATGTTCTTTATGTATTCATTTATTTCACTTTATGATTATCTGAAAGCATGAAATATCATATTAAAGGATAGTCATGAGGGAAGTGAGAGTATTATCATTTTGACAAGTTAAATTATCATGACAAAGTGAAAATTTATATTTATTTGAGATAACAATCTATGACAACAAGCCATATCACCATGGGAAGGAAAACATCAAGATAGTATTGGTATATATTTATGAAGGGAGTCTTATCAACATTCAAGGATAATCCTAAACTAGAGCAAGTTTATGTAAACACTTTCACTGTGGAGTATGTTGAATGCACAAGACAATTGAGAGGGGGGTGAATCAGTTGTAGCTTAAAATTTCAAAACCCTCACACACATTTAGATCTGCAGAGATTCAATTAACCCTTAGACTATTATGATGATTAAGCATGAAAAGAAAATAACAGAAACTAAATCAAACTAGCATCAAACACAAGAGAACTCCAGATTTATGTGGAAAACCCAAGAAGGCAAAAACCATGGTGAGGATTAGCTCACAATATAAAGTAGTATCAACACCAAATTACAAAAGGCTCACTACCAAAGGGCTTACTACCCAGAAGAAAGGCTCACTACCCAGAAAGGAATAGATAGAAGAAGTGGCTCACTACCAAGATTTGAACTGTTATAATTGCATCTTACATATGCATGGAGTACAGTTCCAATGAAGCTCAAAATACAAAACCAATATTCACCACAATACCATCGTAGCATCACTAAAGAATAGTAGATGCCTTCTTCTCATTGCATCTAGTAATCTAACACATGAAGGTTTGTACTGCATAAAACATTCAACCACTATATTACTCACATCACATCCATCACATGTACACCAAATCACGATCCCTTTACACTCATTTATACTATCATCAACCTTGAGAACATTCTCCAAGGTCAGCAAATCACCTTAACCCACAAAGTTCAAATTAGGTCAAGACCTAAACATTCTCGTGGTGGAAAGGAATGAAGGTGGACCATAATAAATCTTAGCTTGGACCTAAATTCATCCAAGCATGCCACCTCATGCTTTCACAATCACCGAAGCACCTCCGTAATTAGTGTAAATACCCAAGGTCAACCAAACCCATGTTAACACAATGAACTTTTAAGTACATGCTTCCTCAAACCCCAAAATGACTTGCGAATTGCATACAAGACTTTAATACAATCTAGAGTATTCCAAGAACATCCTGAACCATCCTAAAATCCAACAAATTCCTCCACAACAACTTTCACTTGCCGTACAACCTTATCATGTTTAACTAGTATGCTTAATTATCTCTGTCATACACTGTATCTCTAGAAATCAACTTCTGTAGCACCAAACCATGAACACATTCAACAGAAGAAAGATATAAACCTTATAAGGATAAATCTAGAACCACAAGACCTAAAACGTCTTTGTGGAGAAATGCAGAGCAAAGATATTTCTCCCAGACACCTTCACAACACTCAGAAACACAGTCTTCATACTGGTGAACACAACTTTCTCTACACAATGAACCAAAGCCCCAAATTTGGAATATAACAACTCTTAACACCTCTAAACAACATATCCAAACTGCAAAGACATATCTTCAATGTAGAGGAAATGTAGAGCAAAACTAAAACACTACTCTATAAACCAAAATGCTACTTCAACACACTATTTCCTTTATTATTTAAATTTTCTCAAAATCACTTGGAAACCAACCAACAAAACCATATTCTCAACATCTTCAACACCTCTTCAAAGTAGCCAAATCATCTTCAACAAAGCAACTCAACCAAATAGCTCATACACTCACAACAACCTCATCTCTTCTCAACTAGTAGACATAGTTGACACCAATGACAACACAAGCTTGTTGACATCAATAACAACACCGACTGCACATACTTGCAATAGAGTAGATGTGCAATTATGTTGCTATTATCTGGATTCAAACACTAACCTAAACAATTAGAAGGATACTAAGGGAAATCATGTTAGTCAAAGAATTATCATCATGCTAAAATCAAGCTAAGGATTGTCACTTGAGCATACTCACTTGGAAGAACTATCATATCAGCCTAAAGGCTATTATACCACAATAGCTATCATGCAACCCGAGGAATAGTTATGACCTCTCACCCATGGGTAGGATAGCAACTGATACACAAGGTGATAATCAAGAGTAAATGATAAGTCAATTAATCTGAAATCCATGTAAAAGGTATCCATGATACTATATAAACATAGAGGTGGTCTTAAAAGGATATTCACATGGTAGGGAAGTTTGTCATGGACACTAGATAGCCAAATAGGTCAACTAAAAGATAACCATACATGTCATTGGCATAGTTATTAGGACAATTATAATCACAACGAGGTTGTCTTGAATAGATAGTGACTTGTCAAGGAGTTATTAGATAGTTAAGGAAGATAGAGTATTGATATTGGTGGGTACATAGCCTTTTCATGAAATGAAAGAGTCATGCATCATGAAGTAGCAGTCAAGATCAAAAGAAGGACACCAAATTTGGTGAAGTTGTAAAAAGAAACTAAATTTCATACTTGATTATAATTTCACAACCAATTTGACTAGGAATGGGAGAAGGATTAGAGAAGGGATTTGTCTTAAATAGGATTGAATATGTTGCATCTTTAATATAACTTCTTATGTTTTCAGATCTTTCATTGATCTTGATTAAACTCATTGTGTTTCATTTTTCATTTATCTCAATTTTTTGCTAACTAGTAGGAGGTTGCTCTGCATACACTATTTTAACAAGAATATGATAGAGGAAGAAAGTACTAAAAGAGAACCTAAGACAAGATCAATCAAAATGTTGGCTAAGAGAATGAGATGAACAATGGACAAATTATTGATTCGATGACCTGATTTGTTGTTGTTCTAAAAAAACCAAGCACCATACAATTTTTCTATAAATATGAGAATAAAATGAGGTAAAAAAGGTAGCAAATTATTCTATTGCTATAAGGAAGTTTCCTTTCTATTGAAGATTTATGATAGAAGGAATACTACATGATTTGAAGATCCTTATAGAACAATTTATGCTTGTTAACTAAAGTTGTTACCTTAGAAATTGCATTCCCATTTCACCTAGGTGAAGGAGACAAGTGTGTTTGAGAAGATATGTTAAGAAAATGTGAAATTAACCTAGAGATTGTGCCTACCACCATTTGGAAATGTTGACCATATCCTAGGAGACCCTTATTCAAAAAATGGAGAACTCTTGTAGCCAAAATGAAATGAGTTTGACTTTTTGATCATAAGACTAAATCTAAGCCTTAGGATCAAATTAATCTTGGCCATTGATGTAATTCTTAAAACTTAGTATGGAAAAGTTGATTTCTATATATAGAGAGAGCTAAAAGACATTGTAAGTGTTGGAAAAGTCCCTTTTTATTTCTATGATACATTCCTAAATATCATCTGGACAATGAATGTTAGTTACTCCATTGAGTTCAAGAATGTTATAATGTCATCTTGACCTGTAATTCAAATGTTATTCTAGCTTGATCTAGATTTGTAAAAGTTTGCTAGTATATGACATGTGTGTGATCTATATGTTTCGGGTTGGACCACCCTAGGAAACTATAAATTTTCAGATTTATAATAATTTATTCACTTTAATTATATGATTATTTTCAGATTTGTGTATGAGATTACTTTAATCTATTGTACCAAGATGAACTAATTTATCTATGTCTTATTCATGATGCATATAGAAATCATCATGATGTCAAGGAAATGAGTAAAGACTCTAACATTAGAAGAGCGTGAAGATAAGAATGCAAAGAAAAGAGAAGGAATGAGGCAACTTCACAAAAGTAGGAAATTGTCAACCATAGAAGAAGACATTCCACTGTTGCCAATTCAATAGGAACATGAATCATCTAATCAAGATAAGAGAGAGCTGAAATTGGTAGCACAAAGGTAATGAATGCAAAACCTTCGTTCAACAAGGAAATTGAATCTCAAAGTTGGAGGTAGTCCATCTTTCATAGGTTAAGTTGAAGGTACACCATCATTCTCTTCTCAAGTTGGAGGCACTCCATCTTTCATAGGTTAAGTTGAAGGTACATCATCATTCTCTTCTCAAGTTGGAGGCATGCCATCATTTACATGTCAAGTTGAAGGTACACCATATTCTCCATCTCAAATTGTAGGTACACCATCTATCCTATCTCAAGTAAATATGAAGAAATTCCTAATACTGAGTCAACTTTAGCATTGAAAATGCCTCCTCAAATTTTGCATAGAAAGCCTAAGTTTCTAATTGATATCGATAAGAATGTTTTGAATCCCATGCAGGATAAGATTCCCAAGTGTACTTGCCAAAGATATGCCAATAAGATATGGAAATTATTTTTTGAGAACTTAAATGAAATAAGATGTCAACTATGTTGCAAGTATGGGTTTAATTGGTGTTGTCATTGATGTCAACATACTCATGTTGCATTAATGAGAAGGATTGGATGAGCTATATACTGAGGATATTGAGAAAATTAGTCTCAATCAGGAACAGTGAAGAATAGTGATGACAACAAGGTAAAAGTCGAAGTTAGGTTGAGGATCAGAGGATGCGGTTTAAAGGGTTTGTAGATATAAGTCTTGAGATGCTCTAGTCAAGTTTTTAGAAGTTTGTATAAAGATCTGAAGAAGTTATGGTTGCTCAAGTAGAACCGGCTCCGGCAGGTGTCTAGAGGTGACAGAGTGACATAGATAGGTCTGGTGAGGTCCGGTAATGCATTATCCCATTCTGCGGATTGGAGGAAGTGTTGGGGACGTCCTTGTGAAGTGTCAAGTAGATTGGTTTGTGGCTTGAAAGTCTGAAAGAACCTATTCCTTTGTGACAGTGATGACAGACTATGTTCTTGAGGTTCCAGATGAAGGAGAGAAGGATTCCAGTAAGCAGATGAAGTGCGGATGTTGTTGGTGATTCAGGAAAGATTGTGTTGATCTGTGGATCAGTTCCAGTTCATGTTGGTGGTCCACATTGAAGTTAAAGTTTGTATTTGAAGAATAACCACCGGATGTTGGTGTTCTTCCTAAGACTGGCCGATCGGATGTATTACACGTCTTGCAGATGTGCTTGTAGGTGTTTGCCAACTTAGATGATTGTTCCTAAGTCAATGTCATGTATAAATAAGGGATTGTGAAGTCATTTCAAGGTGTGTCTTGGGTGATGAGTGTGTGGTAGCGAAGAAGAGTGCGAAAGGCAGAGCAGAAGTATTGGGCTTAAATGGAACTGATTCAAGCATGATGAAGATGCTATTCTCCAGTTCATGAAGGTGATACTTATTCCTTTGTAGACAGTGTGTCTTTTGTAGGTAGTGAGCCTCTTGTGAACAGTGTGCTCGGGTAGTGAGCCCTAATTGGCATTTGCCATTTTATTCTTTCTATTCTTCTAACAAAGAATACAATCTTGGGTTAATCACCCCATGGTTTTTCCCTTAACCGGGTTTTCTATGTCAAAATCTTGGTGTCTTATGTGTCGATATGTTTCTGCTTTTGATTTGAATGCATTATGGTTCATGATTAATATTCTACTAATCACTAAAGAAGATTTAAGTGTTTAATTAGAGTAAGTTTCCCACAACTGATTCACCCCCCTCTCAGTTGTGTGCCCTAAGTCTAACAATTGGTATCAAAGCTAAGTTCCTCTAAAAGGAGCTTAACTGCTTGAGGAGATCCAGGATATCGTCTTATAAGAAGGATAGTCTGAAGTTTGATGGAGCCAACTTTGCTCTTTGGAAAGGTCACATGAAATGTCACTTGCAGTGTATGGGATTTGCATACTGGTCCATGGTTACAAAAGCTTATGTACCTCCACAGGGTGGTCCGACAACCCTAAATGAAATCATAGATGCTGAAAACAATCTACAGACCAAAGAGGCTCTTTTAAGTGCATTATCTGACTCAAAACTCTCAAATGTTATTGACCTAACAACTGTCTCTGAGATTTGGAATAAACTGGAACTTTTGCATGAAGGAGACCAATATGTTAAATGTGCAAGGTTACAGAGTCTAAAAGTGAAATTTGAAAAACTGAAGATAAGAGATGATGAAAATATTACCACTTTTATGCCAAGACTGAATGAACTGGTTTGTGGAATTAGAAATGTTGGTGGTGTCTTGGATGAAAATGAGATTGTTGGTAAAATTCTCAGATCCCTCCCTGCTTCTTACAAAATCAAGGCTGCTACCATTGAAGAATTCAGAGCTCATACAACTGTCACAAGAGATCAATTGGCTGGGAAATTGGCTGTATTTGAAATGATAGAGTTTAGAGATGACCCCCCCAAGACTGAATCTGCATTCAAAGCCAGTGCCTCTATTAAAGGTAAACAAAGGCTTGATCTGGGAGAGAATTCTTCAAAGAAATTGTCTTGGTATGAAAAAGCAAGAAAAGATTTGGAAGAAGTAGAAACTGCTCAACTTGAAGCCCTTATTGCAAAGAGACTGCCAAGAGGATCTGGTAAGTATGAGGGATAATTACCTTTTAAGTGTTTTAACTGCAATAAGATTGCTCCTTTTGCCTCAAGGTGTCCGGAAAGATTTTCAAGACAAAATCTTAACAAGCCAAGGTTCCAAAAGAACTGTTACTATGTACATGAAGATGATGATAATGAAGGAGTATAGATGATGAATCAGAGATAAGAAACAAATTCAGAAATGAATGGGTGTTCATTGCCATCAAGGAAGAAGATCCAATGTCCTCTGTATCTGTCAATCTTAAGACTGTGGAAAGAGCTCTGGCTGCCCAAATTGAAGAGAAGGATGATTGGGTCATTGCTCTCACCATATAATAGGTGACAAAAATAAGTTTGTAGATTTGAAAAGGTATGAAGGAGGAGTGGTAAAGTTTGGCGACAATTCTGCTGGTAGAATTAGAGGAAGAGGAACTATTTCTTTTGATCGAAGAAACAAAACTAGTAATGTACTATATGTTGAAGGTTTGAAGTACAATCTTCTCAGTGTTAGACAATTGCTAGACAAAGGCTATGATCTCTGATTCAAGGATGGAAAATGCAAAATCTTTGAAAGTTCCAGAACAGAGATTGCATCTGGTACTCAAACTAAAGGTAATATCTTCCATGTGGTTGGTACTGGTAAAAGTTGCTTATTTGTTCAAGTTGATCAGAGTTGGTTATGGCATAGAAGGATGTGTCATGTGAATTTTGATAATATCATCAAGATAAGCAATACTCAGGCTGTAAGAGATCTTCCAAAATTGGTGAAACCTACTAACAGCTTGTGCAAGGAATGTCAGTTAGGTAAGCTGAGTAGAGTCTCATTCAAAAGCAAGGAACTGTCCTCTGTCAGATTATTGGACTTAGTTCACATTGATCTTTGTGGTCCGGCAAGAACCAGGACTCGTATTCAAGGAGATAGATACTTCATGTTACTAATTGATGACTATTCCCAGATGATGTGGGTAACCTTTCTAAAGGAGAAATCAGAAGTTCTTGAGAAATTCAAAATATCCAAGGCTATGGTAGAGAATGAAATATGATTAAAGTTGAAATGTCTGAGGTCTGATAGAGTTGGAGAATTCACATCTGGTGAGTTCATAGAGTTCTGTGAGAAACATGGAATTAAGAGACAATTGTCTGCTCATAGGACTCCACAGCAGAATGGAGTAGTGGAGAGAAAGAACTGGACCATCCAAGAAGCATCTAGAACCATGATGATGGAAGCAAATGTTCCTCAAATCTATTGGAGAGAAGCTGTCAGCATTGCAGTCTATACTCTCAATTGAGTTCAAATCAGAAGCAATACCGGTAAGACCCCTTATGAACTCTGGTTTGGCATTACTCCTACTGAAAGATATTTCAGAGTCTTTGGTAGTAAATGTTACATCAAAAGAGATGAAGATCTAGGCAAGTTTGATGCTAGAAGTGATGAAAAAATATTCTTGGGTTACTCTACTCAAAGTAAAGCATACCGGTGTTATAACAAGAGACTGAGAAAGCTAATAGAAAGTACAAATGTGAAGGTTGATGAGGGAATAGAGAAACCCTCAAGATTTTATGAATATGATGAAGATGATCAAAATAGTGTTCTGGTTCAAAGAGTTCATTCCTCTTCTGAAGGACATATTTAGATTGATTCGTTAAATCAGGAAGAAGAGATTGGTCTGAATGAGCCTAATCAAGAAGCAGAAGTGCAAGAAACTCCCAAAGTTCCAAGGTATGTAAGACTGAACCACTCTAAATATTAGATCATGACAAAAGCAAAGGTGTGCAAACTAGAAGGAAAATTGCTCAAAATTCAGATGAATATTATCTGATTTCAAAGATTGAACCTAAGACAATAAATGAAGCCTGCAATGATGAAAACTAGACCAAAGTAATAGAAGAAGAGTTGATACAAATTGAGAAAAATCACACTTGGGATCTTGTTCCCAGACCTAGAAACAAGAATGTGATTGGAACCAAATGGGTCTTCTGGAACAAACTAAATGAAGTTGGTGAAGTAATCAGAAATAAAGCTAGATTGGTCTGCAAGGGCTATTCTTAAATAGAAGGAATTGATTTTGAAGAAACTTTTGCTCCGGTGGCAAGAATTGAAGCAGTCAGATTATTTCTTGCATTTGCTGCCTTCAAGGATTACAAGGTGTATCAGATGGATGTCAAGTCTGCTTTCTTGAATGGTGACTTAGAAGAAGAAGTGTACATTAAACAACCAGATGGATTTCAATTATCTGAGCATGGTGATATGGTCTGCAAGTTGAAGAAGGCACTATATGGACTAAAGCAAGCCCCAAGAGCTTGGTATGAAAGACTAGACAAACATCTTTTGAAGATTGGTTTCAACAAAGGTATTGCTGACAGTAACTTATATTTCAAAATTGATCATGAAAACATCTTGATTGTTGAAGTATTTGTTGATGATATCATCTTTGGAGGAAGAGACAGTATGTGTAAAAGCTTTGCAAATCAAATGGAAAGTGAGTTTGAGATGTCAATGCTTGGTGAAATGAATTTCTTCTTGGGTCTGCAAATTACTCAAACAAAGAAAGGAATCTTTATTTCTCAAACCAAATATGTGAAAGAATTGTTGAGGAAATTTGGAATGGAAGATTCAAAGCCAATGAATACTCCCATGGCAACCGGATGTAAGTTGAGCAAAGATGATGTCTCTCCCAAGGTAGACTAGACAAAGTACAGATCAATGATTGGAGGATTGTTGTATCTCACTCAAACTAGACCAGATATTATGCAAGCTGTTGGTCTTGTTGCGAGATTCTAGGTTGATCCTAGAGAATCTCATGTCATGGAAATCAAAATAATTTTTAGGTATCTAAAAGGAACAGTTGAGTATGGTCTATGGTATCCTAGAGATCATGAATTCTCTCTTCATGCATATACAGATGTTGATTGGGCAGGAGATGTGGATGACCGGAAGAGTACCAGTGGTGGAGCCTTCTTTTTGGGAAAGAGATTGGTTTCTTGGCTAAGCAAGAAACAAGAGGCAATATCCTTGTCTACAATTGAAGAAGAATACATTGCAGCAGCAGGTAGTTGCACTCAAGTTTTGTGGATGAAGCAAATGCTAAGAGATATTAAAGTAGAGTATGAGGAGCATATCACTATTTTCTGTGATAATTCAAGTGCAATAAATATTTCTAAGAATCTGGTGTTGCATTCTAAGACTAAGCATATATCTATCAAGTTTCACTTTCTGAGAGAGCAAGTGAACAAGGATAAAGTCAGACTGGAGTTTGTGCCCTCCAAGGATCAGATTGCAGATATTTTCACTAAACCTCTTCCCAAGGACTCTTTTGAGTATCTCAGGGAGAAGTTGGGGTTATTTCCCCTCCGGTGATGAACTAGGATGCACTGATGTGCATCAGTCTGTAGGATATCACAGTCATATCTTGTGATCCGAATTGATGATGGGGAGCTGCTACTCAAGGGGAGCAGCAGGTATATTATGAAGTTGCAAGTATGAGCCCTTTGCCATTGATGTCAAAGGGGGAGAGAAGACATGTGAAAAACAAATGGTTGATGATCAAAGGGGGAGAAGTAAAGGAAGAAAAGACATGTGAATAGTTGTTGTTGATAGGGGGAGTTGTGACAGTAAGGAGAAGTTCTTGTCTTGATGGTTTTTCACATCATATGTTGCCATCAATGACAAAGGGGGAGATTGTTGCAAGTATGGGTTTAACCGGTGTTGTCATTGATGTCAACATACTCATGTTGCATTAATGAGAAGGATTGGATGAGCTGTGTATTGAGGATATTGAGAAAATTAGTCTCAATCAGGAACAGTGAAGAACAGTGATGACAACAAGGTAAAAGTCTAAGTTAGGTTGAGGATCAGAGGATGTGGTTTAAAGGGTTTGTAGATATAAGTCTTGAGATGCTCCAGTCAAGTTTTCAAAGGTCCGCATGAAGATCTGAAGAATTTATGGTCAGTCAAGTAGAACCGGCTCTGGCAGGTGTCTAGAGGTGATAGAGTGACACAGATAGGTCCGATGAGGTCCGGTAATGCATTATCCCATTCTATGGATTGGAGGAAGTTTTGGGACGTCCTTGTGAGGTGTCAAGTAGATTGGTTTGTGGCTTGAAGGTCTAGAAGAACCTATTCCTTTGTGACAGTGATGACAGACTGTGTTCTTAAGGTTTCAGATGGAGAGAAGGATTCTAGTAAGCAGATGAAGTGCGGATGTTGTTGGTGATTCAGGAAAGCTTGTGTTGATCTGTGGATTGGTTCCAGTTCATGTTGGTGGTCCGCATTGAAATTAAAGTTTGTATTTGAAGAATAACCACCAGATGTTGTTGTTCTTCCTAAGACTGGCTGACCGGATGTATTACACGTCTTGCAGATGTGCTTGTAGGTGTTTTCTGACTTAGATGATTGTTCCTAAGTCAATGTCATGTATAAATAAGGGATTGTGAAGTCATTTCAAGGTGTGTCTTGGGTGATAAGTGTGTGGTAGTGAAGAAGAGTGTGAAAGGCAAAGCAGAAGTATTGGGCTTAAATGGAACTGATTCAAGCATGGTGAAGATGCTATTCTCTAGTTCATGAAGGTGATACTTATTCCTTTGTAGACAGTGTGTCTCTTGTAGGCAGTGAGCCTCTTATGAGCAGTGTGCTCAGGCAGTGAGCCCTAATTGGCATGTGCCATTTTGTTCTTTCTATTCTTCTAACAGAGAATACAATCTTGGGTTAATTACCCTGTGGTTTTTCCCTTAACTGGGTTTTCTACATCAAAATCTTGGTGTCTTATGTGTCGATATGTTTCTGCTTTTGATTTGAATGCATTATGGTTCATGATTAATATTTTGCTAATCACTAAAGAAGATTTAAGTGTTTAATTGGAGTAAGTTTCCCACAACTGATTCACCCCCCCTCTCATTTGTGTGCCCTAAGTCTAACAAACTATTTGTTGAATTGATGAGAAATCTAAAATTTAGGTCCATTATGAAGATTCTTGGGCTAAGAACATCAGATGGTTCAAGTGAAAAATCAATTGTAAAGAATCTAATGAGTGCATATGAGAGTGTGGGTTCCAGCTCACGCACCAAGGATAGTAATTTAACAAAATGTGTCATTACATCAACAATAGTAAGCCATCAAATAAAGAAATCTCACCTCATTAGAAAGACAAGTGAAGCATTGAAAATAAGTAGAAAAACTCTAACGAGAGCCATTGAAAGGCATGAAAGAGTTGAGGACCCAAATACCAATCAATTGTGGAAATTCTCTAGGAGACTCCCACATAAAGATAAAGTTGTTGAAGCCTTGAGATTCCTCATTGAAGAATTTTGGAAAAATAAGACAAGGGTATCTTCTAATGCAAGAGATGTTATAAGAAGGAGAATTGGTTGTTGAAATCATGAGCCACATCCAAAGCATTTTTTGGATGTGATGCAAACATAGTTTTTCAAGAAATTTCAAGAGATGTATCCTCAAATCAAAATTAGTCAAAGGTATTTTGAAATGGTAAAGCCTTTTTATGTAAAAATAAATCACACACACACAACTTGTTGTTGTAGAGTACATATTGTTTTTTCTAATCGTTATGTTGTTTATAGATATATATGTGTAGATTTACATACTAACAATGTTTTGTAGGAGTGTAATATAAAGTTTCCACATAGATCTTCAAGAGATTTCATATTAAGCATCTTATGTCAAAGAGTGGATGGTAAATTATTCCACAAGAACTTATGCTTGGATGGCACGTGTGATCATTGTGGTGGGTTGCAATATTTGCCAATTTGTGAACATATGGAGAACACACATGCAATTAGAAATGAACTAGTAAGTTTTGGAAAATATATAAAACAATGGAATATAGTCTAAAAGATGGTAAAGAAGCAAAAATGTGTGAATTGGTCATTGAAAAGATTGCAGTGTATCAATTTATCTCTATTTTCTAAGAGAATATAGTTTACAAGTATGCAAGGCATACCCATAGAGCTTGATGGTTGGACTTGCAGTTCAAGTTATGCAAAAACACATTTCCACTTGATACCATAGTTTTAGTTGTTGACTTTACATAAAACTACACACTAAAAACACATAATGAGGTGTAGTAGTAGTATGACAACTCTACACATGTTGCTATATTTGTGCACATAGCATCCATTCATGTAGATGACAGTATAGAGGATGACAGGAAGATCTTGAGGGAGTATCATTTTTATATCATTTATGATTGCAAACATTCTATAGAGTTCACGCAAGGCTACTTTTAGATGTTCTACAATGATTTGGCTAGTAGGAGCATATTATTTGGTTAGCATATCGTATGGTCAGATAATTGTGCATCACAATTCAAGAACTTGTGGATGTTCTATTGGTTGAGTAGGATGCATAGGATGCATGGTGTTCAACATATGTGGAATTTCTTTGAGGTTGGGCATGGAAAGGGGAGCATGATGGTGCAGGAGCATGTATCAAAAGAGCATTAGCATGAGAAGAGTTGAAGTACAAAGAGAATGCAAAGTTGACAGATATGAGATCTATTGTCAAATGGTGTAATGCTACAATGGGTCCAGGTAATGAAGGTAAGTCTACAGTTCATAGATATTTTTGGTTGGTTGATGATACTAACATTGAAAAATATGAGGATTGTTGTACATTAACAATATTGAGTGAGCTATGCTCTTTTAGAAGCTCGAAAGCAGCTTCATGGAGTTCATACATGGTGGATGGTATGATTTTGTTCTTCATGTACAAATCAAGCTTGGTATGATTGTGAGTCAAAGGAGTGGGTTAATGAATGGTGTACAAGAAGCCTAAGCTCGATTAACATGTATCGACTCTTGACAACACTACAACTCATAGATATTGAATCAATAGTTGCCTTTGACCAAGTTTCAAATCTACTTCAACCAGGTATTATCAACATTCAAATTTAATAAAATTCAACAGTCCATCTTATTTTGTAGTTTTCTTGTATTGTTGACTATATTCATTGAACTGAACACACATATCAATGTAGGGCATGTTTATATACAGTTATTGTAGCTGAAGAAAATGAAGAAGGAACAAATTATTATTTGTGTCATTGTGTTGAGGCAAAAAAGAAATTAGAAGCCCTTGTTATAGATGGAGAAAATATTGAGTACCCTATAGGATCATTGGTTGTTACTAGAACATGGCTTAGAAGGTACCCAATGAAGAAGTATGATGTGTGGTTGTTCAAGGACTTTGACACACATAGGAAGATTCTTCATTATTCTAACCTTGTTGTGGCATCAAATGTTCATTTGATCAAATATGGAGGTAGACCATTGAACATGACCTTGTGGAAGATTCATGAGTCAGACCATGAGGCAATACTTGACATAATAAAGAGTAGAGTAGACCTGGATGGTTCATTAGATTGAATCAGTGGAAGACATAAGGGTATGTTATTTTTCTTTGCTATCCTCATTTAACCTTCTATATTTTTGACATCTATCTTACCTTCTTATATGTGTTCCTTGGTCCTAGTTGATTAGCTTTGTTTCAATAGAGAGTTCATTGGTGTACTCATTTTAGCTAAATAGTGCAATTGCATTTGCAAGTAGGGTTTGAGTATGATGGAGGTAGGCATAATCCTTATGAAGTTACTTTTGGAAGGAAATTAAGGTAGGTTTTCATGATTATTTCATGATGATATGTCCTTTAACGATATTTCATACTAAGTTTTAATCATGTTACTATGAGTTTTAATGATAAACCATCATTTGTTTCTTCATATTTGGTGCTAACAATTGATAGCAGTGGTAAGGGAAGCCTTAATTGATTCCCTACAACACATTGGTCAAGTGAGAACACCTTTATAATACTAAATTTTCATCTACTAGAAAGGTATTAGGACTAAATTTTTACATTTAGCATCTCCTAGGGCTAAATAGATGGTGCCAATGCATCCGGATGGATGAGTAAATACTAGGGGAGATGTCTTTTTTGGTGGTGAAGCCTCCTGGTCATTCTCGGCCTCCTGGTCATTCTTGACTACATTGGACAGATATAGTCTCTTAAGAGCCCTAAGACAAAAAAGGTGTCAAACTTTGGACCTACTATTCCATCAAACCATGACACCTAGGAACATCTTCTTTCCATGTGTAGGTGGATATCAGGTCCACCTACAAATACCTACCTCAGTTTTTTAAAATCAATTTCATTTGCCTATGGTGGCAAGGAAAACATTGTTCCAAAATGCTTTAGTTTCATGCAATGGAAAGGTGCTAGGAGTGAAATTTGACATTCCATAGTGTTACCATTTTTTGACCACAGCTCAAAAATTGGCTAAGCAAATTTAACATTTATCATTTTCTAATGAGGTTGATTTACTTCTGTTATGTGATAGTTGTAGAGTTATTATGACAAATGTAGAAAGTTTCAAATCATTCATTGCATTACAAAATAGTAAAATGAGATAAGTATTCATTCATTACAATGGATATTCATTTACAAGTTTGAATACATAAAGGAATAAACATTGTATTGAAGGAAACTAAGACATATCAGGTGTCCCACACAAGCGATGGGTTATAGCTAAACACTATGTAGATATAAAGAAAGTATTGTGCATCTAATGTCAAGAGAGGAGGGTTCATAGCCTTTGCCTTGGATGTTTTTGATCCTCAAAGTTGTCTCCTGCCCCTACTCCCGACCTCGTCATGAACCTGCAAAAATGTGGGAAAGCCCCATTAGAGCTCCAACTATGAAATTCCCTATCCTAGCAAAAGAGGAATAACACCTTGTTTATAAAGCATTGATCAAATAAATATCATCCACATGTAGAAGGAATTGAAAATGAAACAATTAATGAATTTCACTTTTGCACTAACTTGTTTGTTTCATGTGTAGGTATAGGAGAAGTTTTGTTGCTAATTTGAAGACAAGATAGCATGTGGTGTAAAGTAAGCTCCCACAAGGGTTGAGCCGAGCATGCTTTTTCCCCTTTAATATTAGAAAGGGATGAAATAGATTCATTGTGTAATCAAGTTTAAATGCTTCATCAACTTAGAATGTGGACATACAGCTGGATGCTCATCTATGATTGACAGTCCGAGGCAAGATGGAGTGACAACCATACATTAGCAAGCAGGCTACCTAATTATTTGAGTGAGTGAATTTCATATATAATGCAGGTGTTTTCTCATTTTCATGCATTCAGGAAGTTCAGAGACAGAAATTGGATCTTGTGATAGCCTTTTAGATGAGGAAATATATCCAATTATGGATCATCAGTTAGTGTTTCATAAAATGAAAGAATTTCAGAATACATGATAGCATCTTTGTGTTGATAAAGAGGTACATTATTCAGTACCAACATGTCAGATTTTATCCAATACACCATTCCAGGTATTTTCCTATTGAAAGAACAACATAAGAGTATGGTGTTAAGATAAGAATCTTTCAAATGTATATCAAAAGTGTATCAACAATTTTGCATCAGATAAAGGACAGTCATCAATATGAAGGAAGCCACTTAAATGCCATGGTGAAGCTACAGGAGGTAGCTTTGTTCAACTTTTGCCATGTGTCATCAACATGAAAGACATGTAAGTAAAGTGTCATCTGTATCAAAGTAGATGTATTTACATAAGTTTCAATGCTTATTTTTATCTACAGTAAATATAGTGCTTCAAGTCATCACGCATCAATGAAAGAGGTCTACATCATGATACTACAAAATGAAGGCACAGAAATAAGAATCCAAGATATACAAAAAAATGAGTCTAACTTCATCAGAAGAGTTTATACACAGGTTTCTAATACAACCAACAGAGAGAAAATGATAAGATTCAGTCATTATGGATGCAATAAGAGTCACATAAATAAGTTATGATCTATTTTAGTGTTTTCACATATAGGTGCAAGATTAAAGCCTTTTTGTTTGCATAGTAAAGTTTCTTATAACGTCATAACAAAAGAAAATGCTCAGAAATACCATGGAGGTCGTGTCTATAACACATAAAGTCTTTTGTTTTCATAATTCATTTAGGATTTTGAAGGGAAAATTGCAAGCATGGTCACGACCCATAATAATAAAGTCCCATACAAATCATTACCATTTCATTATGCAAGTTTATGTATCAAGAGTTTTGGGGCTTCGACAAAACATTTGTTTAAAGGTAGAGTAATAGTTCTTTTCAAAACCCTCAAAATTATAAGAAGATTATAGTGGGTTTCTTGCAAAAGGTGAAAATTTTCCCTTTGTCACCCTACGCTACAGAATGCCTGCATATATTTTACAAAAAATGACAGAAAACAAAAGGAGCATTTTTGATTTAGAGCTTCGTATTTCCAAGGCCAAGGCTTTAAGCTTCAACAAAGATAAAGAAGAATAAACTATGTGTAGCATGGGTGGAGGCCCCCCAAAAAAGATTTTTTCTTCATGAGCTTTGAAAAGAATATCTAGGGTTTCATATAATCATGAACTGAAGAAGACAAAGAAAAGAGTGTATCTTACCTTATATCTAAGAAAGGAAGACATGGTTGTGAGTTCAACCTTGTAGATGCTTAGTGATATGAAAGGTTTTGTTCCTTCAAACCCCAGGATTCTCAATATTCCATACAAATTGTAAACATAAGGAGAATACACAGTAAAATTTGCATCAGAAATCATAGGCTAGCCACGACCAAAGCCTAAGAAACCAACACAGAAAATACAAATGAAGAGTTTAGTGTTGACAAGATAAGTTCACCTTTCAATGTTTTGCAGGGATTCAAAGTTTTTTTTTGCCATAGGAGAGCTCAAAGAAGCAAAGAAATGATGAGGGTTTCCTTAGTAGCTCACAGAGCCCTTTCTATCAAAATTGAAGAGTGACAATAAGCCTGAAAAGATAGGGCAAATATATTTTATTATTAGGGTTTCTTCGATGCCCTAGAAACAAGGGTAATTTTATCACATTGTTTCATTTTTGTTTTACTAATACCCACGAGGGTATTGTGGTATCATGTTGCCTAGGCTATGTGCCTTAGGGTCCCATAACCCTTTCTATTATTTTGATTATTAGCCGAGGTCAAAACAAATGAGAGAGACCCTTCATGCTTTACAGATAGGCGGTGAGAAAATAAAGCCTAAAGGGATTTTATTTTGTTCTTTTATTTTGCCAAGATACTCATTAGAGCCTTGTATATTTTTATGATTTTTTATAGAAAAATCAATATATTGTAATCTTGTAAATCAAGTTAAACCTTGTATAGTTTAGAGTCAAATTGAGTCAAATAGGAGATACAACTATAGTATATATTGTAAAACACTTTTAAAGCAATGCTTTATAAATTTCTTTAAAAGTTGTTCTTTTTATGCAGTTTAGAATAAGAAAAGCTTTATTTTTTTTCTCTAGATTCGATCTTGGGTGAAATTGGCAGATAAAGACAAAATTAGAGCTTCTATGGACCAGATAAAGCCAGATTTTTTGGAGTTATTGGCGGGGCCACTTCAGGACACCTATTGAGTACTGTTTTCTTTTAATTTGAGAGAATTCTAGAGGGTTTTTCTCATCTTTTTTAGTGGATTCCGAAAATGGAGTGGATTTCTATTATTAGGAGTTTTTTTCAGCTTTTTGCAGGAGATCTTTTGGAGACATTTATAGGAGAAAAACTTAGTTTTTTCTTAGTCAGTTAGCATTAGTTTCTTCTCTCTTATTTATACGTAGAGTTGTATACAGGCAGTTGGCTCACACCTTTTTTTTATTTTCATGCATTGTACTCCTTCCAGTTCTAATAGTAAATCATCCTATTTCACATATTTTGTAGTCTTGATATGATGTTATATTTTTATCTGTCCTTTACTATGTCTCAATGCTGTTAAAAACTTAGTTCTTCTTGGTTGCAATTTGTGTTTGACCCAAACCTTGTTGCAAATTGCTTAAGGAATAAACTATCAGTGAAATTGTGAGGATTCAGGTTAGAGGATTTGTTTGTGAGTGATAGATTTTCATCTAGTTTAGATTCTAGAATTAGTTTGCATTTTAATTACATCATTCTACCCTTTTCCCCCTCAAGTCAGTAGTTTAGGAATTATAAGAGAACTAGCTCACTCTGGGGATTTGTTCTCATGAAAGGAGACCCACATCCGAGAATGATTCCATGTTTCAACAAGTAGTTCAGTTTTCGTAAAGCTTAACAAGGGTGCATAATTGAATTGACAACACATAGATTGTGGGGCTGATCCAACTATGTAAACGTGTCAAGGTGGGTGGTGAAATGCTGGGGGAGGTCTCATTTCATGTGTCAAGTGTCATAGTCATTCAGGGTTGTAGGCTACTGACAAAGTTACTTAAGATCCCTAAGAGCAAAAAAATGCCAAACTTTGATGGAGCATTTATCAAAATTCATGGTAGCAGGGAATGTTCTTTTTAGACCTACAGGTGCACATGGGGTCTTTTCATAATAACCTCTCTTATTTTTGGTCAAATCCAATCCATTTGACCGTGCCAAAATTAAATGCATTCTTGCAAAATGCTTCAATTTCATGTAGTGGAAATGTGCTAGGAGTGAAATTTTGTATTCCACAGCTCATGAGACCAAACCAATTGTGCTAATGCATTGGTGTGGGTAGGTAAATTCTAGTGGAGGTCTCATTTCATGTGCCTAATGTCTCAGTCATTCCCAACTGCAGGCTATTGACAAAGTCACTTAAGATCCCTAAGAGCAAAAAATTGCCAAACTTTGACAGAGCAGTTCCCAGAATTTGTGGTAGATGGGAATGTTCTTTTTGGACCTATAGGTGCATATGGGGTTTGTCAACAATAACCTCTCTTAGTTTTGGTCAACTCCAATCCATTTGACCATGCTAAAATTAAATGCATTCTTACAAAATGCTCCATTGGCATGCAACACAACCTTGCTAAGAGCCATATTTTTTGTTCTACTCATCGTGGGTCTAAACTGCCTACCCAAACATGCAAAGGTGGGTGGGTAAATGTTAGGGGAGGTTTTGTTTCATGCGCCAAGTGTCGCAGTTGTTTTGGGCAAAAGGTTATCAGCAAAGTCACTTAAGATCCCTAAGAGCAAAAAACTATCAAACTTTGATAGAGCAGCTCTTAGAATTTGTGGTAGCTGGGAATGTTTCATTTAGACCTATAGGTGCATGTGGGGTCTGTTCACAATAACCTCTCTTGGTTTTGGTCAACTCCAATCTATTTGACCATGCCGAAATTAAATGCATTCTTGCAAAATGCTTCAGTTTCATGCAGTAGAAAGTTGCTAGGACTAAAATTTTGCATTCCACGGCTTGTGGGGCCAAACTGACTATGTCAACACATCAGGGTGGGTGGGTAAATGCTAGGGGAGGTCTCATTTCATGTACCAAGTGTCTCAGTCATTCCTGGTTGCAGGTTACCGACAAAGTCACTTAAGATCCCTAAGAGCAAAAATGACCAAACTTTGACGTAGCAGTTCTCAGAATTCATGGTAGTTGGGAATGTTCTATTCAAACCTACAGGTGCATGTGGGGTCCATCCATAATAACCTCTTTCAGTTTTGGTCAACTCCAATCCGTTTGACCGTGCTGAAATTAAATGCATTCTTGCAAATGCTTTAGTTTTGTGCAGCACAACCTTTCCAGGAGCCATATTTTTTGTTCTCCTTATCGTGGGGCCGAACTAACTATGCCAATGCATCGGGGTGGTTAGGTAAATTCTAAGGGAGGTCTCATTTCATGTGCCAAGTGTCTCAGTCATTCTAGGCAGTAGGCTATCGACAAAGTCACTCAAGATCCCTAAGACCAAAGAACTGCCAAACTTTGACAGAGTAGTTGTCAGAATTCATGGTAGATGGGAATGTTCTATTCATACCTACATGTGTATGTGTGGTCTATCCATAATAACCTCTCTCAGTTTTGGTCAACTCCAATCCATTTGACCATGCTAAAATTAAATTTATTCTTGCAAAATGCATCAGTTTGACAAGGCAGGTGAATTGTTTGACATGATGCCTCAAAGATATGTTGTCTCATGAATGCAATGATTTCAAGATATGTACAAAATGGTTTTTTTGATATGGCATTATAAACCTTCAAGAAAATACAATTGGCGGGTGTAAAGCCAAATTCCACAACCTTAGCCAACATGATCTTCGAAACAGGGTATGGACATCCATCAAAGCATAAAGGATATGGGAATTTTGATAGATGTTGTAGTTTCAACTACCCTCGGAGACATGTATACAAAGTGTGGAAGCATAGACAAGGCACACGAACTATTTGACATGATGCCTCAAAGAAATGTTGTCTCATGGAATGCAATGATTGCAAGATGTATACCAAAAAAAATGGACAAATGAAGATAAAACAAATTAAATGCAATACCTTGATCCAAACCTTTTCGAATACCTCAGATTGATGATGCATGAATGATTGATTGCTTGAATAGTTGGATTGTTGGTTGCTCAAATCTACAGCACAATGTTGATAGGAGATAAATATTTGATGAAAGAAGAAGATAGATGAAAATGGATGAAAGATTGAATGATGCAAAGGATCCAATGTGATTTCGACAGAGTAAAGATATGAAACTCAATGCATACAAATGGCTTATGAGAGGCCATATTTATAGGCAAGGGCTGATTTTTTATCAACAATGGAGGATAAAAGGAAAGATCAATGACTGAGAATGATTGAGACGAGAGGATGAACGTGCACATGCCATGTGTCCCCTTAAAAAGGTTATTTTTGAAAAAGGCTTAGTGGGGTTTGAAGAGGATAAGATTCTTCTCTCAAAATAGCATGCTTTTTAACTATTTTGAGAGTTGGATGAGTTATGACTTGTTTTTTGAATTCTTTTTTACCTTTTCCCACACATTTGAGTTTTTCCTATTTTTAGGGGTAAAAAAGCACGCTCGCACATTTATAGGAGAAAATGGAGGAGTGGGATAAGAATGGAGGGAATAAATGAATTAAATAAATAAAATTTATTTAATTCATGTGCAAGCGGGAATAAATAAAATATTTTAATTTTATTTATTTATTGATGGAGAGAAAGTGGGAATGATTAAATAATTTTAATCATAGAGAAAAAATAGAGGAATAAAGATAATTAATTAAATAAAGATAATTTATTTAATTAATAGAGGAATAATGAAATGATTAAATAATTAAAAATTATTTAACCATAGATGAAAATAGAGGGATAATGAAGATTAATTAATTAAATAAAATTTATTTAATTAATTAAGAAGAAAATGATTTAATTAATTATGAGTATGTGAGACATAAATGATGTATGCGATGCGATATGAATTTAATGCATAGATAATGAAATGGGTCAATTTTGGGTGTTTACATTTTCCCCTCTTTGAGATGATGTTTGAGATGATGAGATTTGTGTCAAGTAACATCATTTCATAGAAGCTAAGGTATGGATGGAGGAAAAAAGATGATGAAAAGATAGGATGATGATGGAAAGATAGGATGAGGAATGTAAAGATAGGATGATGATGCCCCCTCAAGAGGATAGGTGGGTTGGATAAACATGGGTATGCTCTCAAAATGAGATGAAATGATAAAGGAGGGATAAGATGAATGATGCAAGATAGGAAGTGGAGGAAAGAGATGACAGATACATTATGCTACAATGAAAGTGAGCAATCAAATGTTTGATTTAGCACCAGACATTATGCTCTAAGGTATAAAGACCAAGGTGATGATGTGTCTCATGCCCCAGCATAATTCAACCCTATCTAGATATGAGATATGATATTAGCTAGGTTGAATTTGATGCAAATGCAAGATAAAAATGATAACACACACAAGCAAGCAAGCAAGCATGCACAAATGATACAAAAACAAACAAGGTATTGCACTTGTCAAGATGTAGATCGATGATTGATTGATTGATGATGATGATAGTGTTGTCATTGCAGGTAACGATATATCCCTAAATCAACATAAGGATGATTTATTAATTGATTGATTGATTTGGTTGATTGGGTTTACAACAAGGCTAGGATCAAGACCATTGATGCAATTGGATAATTTGACAAGATTGATTAGCTTGATTGGTATGGATTGATAATGACTTGCATTTGGATCATTGCTTGGATTGATTGGATAAGGATAAATGGAAGAAGTGATTGAAGAATTGATTTGGATGAAAATAATTGATATGAATGAATGAAGAATTGATTAGAAGAAGTGATTTGAAAGATTGATTGGAATAATTGTTTTGAAGGATTGATGAATTGATGAAGATTGATGATAGAAGAAGATAATGAAAGAAGAAAGAGGAATATCGTCTTGTGTCTGAATATGGGTACTTCCTTTGTAGCCTAGGTTGCCTACATACCATGTATGCATGAGATCAAGGCATTTAACGATAAAGATGAGATGTAGTTTTGATTATTTTATTGATGAGATGATGAAGATGGATTTATTGATTGGGTTATGGATTGAATGGATGATGTTATTGATGGGATTTGATTTGATTTGATTTTTTGACTGATTTGAGTTTGATGATTGATTTGATGATTTGATTTGATTGATTTTGATGGATTTGATTTGATGGATTGTTTTGATTTGATAAAGATGATTAATTGGATTAAGTTTGAAGAATGGATGAATTGATTGGTTGGATTTGAGGGATTGATTTGATTGATTTGAAGGATGATTGGATGAAGTGATTGATGAATTGGAAGAATTGATTTGGAATGATTATTTTGAAGAATTGATTTGATTTAAATTTGATTGGTTGATTTTATTACTTTGGATTTTTGGTGGATATTTTGATTTTTTTTAATATATTTTAGAAATCCTTTGATTTTTTTTTTGTATTTTTTTTAGAACTTTTTATGATGTTTTTGGAAATTTTTCAGGACATTGTATGATATTTTTGGAATTGTTTTATGACATTTTATGATGTTTTTGGAATTTTGATATGTTTTGATTTTTTTTGGATTTTTTTCAGGACATTTTATGATGTTTTTATATTTTTGATATGTTTCAATTTTTTTTGTGGATTTTTTTTCAGGACAATTTATGATGTTTTTGTATTTTTGATATGGTTCATTTTTTTTAAAAAATTTTTTGGTATGTTTTGGGATGTCAATGGATTTACAATTTGGGTAGCCTTTGTGCTAGATACCAATGACATGGGAGAGCCAAGTCTAGGTGCAAGGATAATGTAGGATTGGATTAGATAGATGAATACAAGGATGGGCAATAGGATAAGGGTTAAAAGACTCATGAATATAGGTGGATAGATAAAATGATAGGCTATAGTGGATGTATGCGTAAGAGAGAAAGGATGTGATCTCAAAAGGCTATGTTACATTGGAATAACATGCCCCATTCCAGATAATATGCTTAGGATTTTTCATGACAATGCTGAGGACAATATGATGATGATAGGATGGATTGGAAGGGATGAGGTACATCAAGAGATATCTAAAACATGTTTCAACATTGTTTTTTGTTTTGCCCCTATATCTTCATCAAGATCAAAAGAGGAAAGGATGATGAATGGACTCAATAGGGTAGGTGTATGCATGTAATGGATAAGGATGGTGGGATAGGATATAATAGGATGAACAGTGATAAGTTGGCAAATGATAGTGTGGATGAGACAAGGTGCCCCCAAGTGTAGGTGACATAGAAGATCAACTTACACATGACGTCTGTTTGCCAGGTTTTCATCATGGTACTTATCCAAGGTGCTTGTTTACTAGGTTTTCACTATTGGATGAAGGGATTTCTCTTTACTTTTTTCATTTTTTTTGCTTTTTTCTTTTCTTTTTTTAACCTTTTGAATGTGGACAAAAGGGACTCAAGTGTATAATTCCATGAAGGTGATAGTCCCACTAGAGATGGATGTCTTCACATGGACCATGTCAAGTGCGCTCATAGATGTTGGTAAGGGAGATTGCATGAAAGAGGTAGATGGAGGATTATGATGCAGATTATGGAGGGAAGTAGTGGATTATGATGTGGATTATGAAGGGAAATAGTGGATTATGATGTGGATTATATAGGATAGATGAAGGGCTTATGCAAAAGCATGGACCATAGGGATAGGATGATGGGGGAGATATGTAGGATAGTGGATGAAAGGTGAGGAGATCAAAGTATGTGGAAATTTTGCAAAATGGAATGGAATCATGACCAATGATTGTACACACCATGGTAAACATGGAAGCTTTTGAAGGGATGGTGGGGTAGGAAGCAATGGTGTTGTTCACTTAGGAGATGGTCAATTTAGACATTTAGGGACCCACATGGACTTAGTATTTTTATGATTTTTATTTTTCATGTGGGATGGAGGAATTTAAGACTTTTAGATGGAATGGGATTTTTGGATGAGAGTGGATGATTGGGATTCTTGAGAGGAGGGCGCTTCATTTGATTTTCTTGCTTTGTGCTTAGGAATCCATACCATTTTAGTTTTTGACTTTTCTTGTGAAGGTATGCATTTGGATATGTGCAACTTTTGTGCAACTTTTGAGGTAATTGCTTGTTGTTTGGGGATCCACAACATTTTCATTTTTTCTTTAAGGTGTGTGGGTGTATGTAACTTTTGAGATGGGTGTTTGTTTGATTCTTTGCTTTTGTATCTAAAGGCATTAGGAATTTTAGGATTTTTGCCTTTATAAGTGTAGGCATCCAAGTATTTATTTTTGAATCCCATAGGTATGGTGGAAGTGGGGTTGGTGGAAGGAGAGGAAGCTTTATGTTTAGACAATATGTGCATTTGTTGGCCATGATTGGGATTTTTAGAAGATTTATGGATAGGTGGATAATTAGGTGCTGGGAGTAGTGGAGGTAGAGTGGATGGAGGGATGTTAGGAGTTGGAAGTAACAGAGACAGAGTAGATCGTGGAGGATGTATGGTCACATCCTTTTGACAATTGTAGGATGATGGAGGTGGAATGGCCACATATGTTTTAGGAGTATGATGGGATTTGTGATAGGAAATGGTGGACTTAGGATGAATGGAGGTCGTATCAACATCATTAGATTGTTGTCCTTGGGGTGTGTATCTAAGGCCAAATGAGAGTGGAGGGACTTTGACGAGGATTGGATCCAAAACACCTTGTTCAAGAAGGCCTAAGCCTTTACCTTGATAGTTCATATTTTGAAGAATGCGATTGACAATGGGACTAGGTGTAGGTGGAACACTAGACAAAAGTTCCTTATTGGATGTAGAAGGTGAGATGGTAGACAAAGGTTGTTATTGTTCTAAGGAGGAACAATCATGGATGAAGGTGGTAAGGCCAATAGGATATGATGGTGTATTCATGATAGGGTTGATGGTGGATGTGAAAGGATCATTAGGATCTTGCTTATGTTCATTATGATCCAAGATACTTGTTTGATCTTCTATGCTTATGTGTTCTTGGGAGGCATGTGTCTCATCAAGGGAAATAGATTTTTTCTCATTATGGATAGGGCTAGGTGGAGGATGGATAGGAGTAATTTGGATATCTTGCTCATGGAGGGTTATAGGATTATGCATCAGATCAAGCTGCTCATGGATAGCTTCTTCATTGGTAATATCATCTTGATCATGGAAAAGATAAATATTATGGATGGGTTGCATGGAAAGGATTTGATCTTGATTTAGACAAGAGGTTGATGTTTCCACATGCTTAGGATCATACTCTTGATATAACTCTTAAGTTGCTTGAATGGAGGTATGAGGCACTTGGATGAGTTTAATGGGTTCTTGATATTTATCCATAAGAGAGTATGATGGGCTTTGACTTGGGCTAATGATATGAGTCTCTTCAATTGACTCAATGGCTTGTGGTTCACATGATGGGCTTGAAGGGCTAGTCATGGCATTTGAAGGCAGGTTGCTAGGTGCTAAGATAAGTGCTTGACATAAGGATAATTTGTTCCTAGCTAGTAGCCAATGGATCACATTCTTTATTAGGGTATGTGTGAATGGACAATATAGTGGATGTATAATGATAGTGGATGGTGTTATAGGCTTAGAAGTAGGATTTGGATTAGATGGATGGCCATATTAAGGTTTTGGAGGGATGGTAGGGTTGGGTGAATTAGGACTAGGACTAGATGGAAGAATAATGGGATTGGAGGGTTTTGAATTTTGGCTAGGATTAGGATTAGATGGAGGGATAGTAAGGTTGGATGGATTAAGATTTGGATCACATGGAAGAATAATGGGATTGGAGGGTTTTGGATTTGGGCTAGGATTAGGATCAGATGGAGGGATAGTAAGGTTGGATGGATTAGGATTTGGATCACATGGTGGTACCAAGATAGGACTAGTAGGCTCATGTGTTGGCATGTGATTGGGTGGTGATGGAGGATGCTCATAGGGTGCATAACCTAGATTGGTATCTCCCTCGTCAAAGGATATCAAATCTTGCTCCAAATATTGACTTAAGGACATTTGATTTATGTACAAGGGGCCACTTGGAGTATGATTAGGTGACACATAGCTATCTCCCTCATTAAAGGATATTAGATCTTACTCCAAAAGTGGACTTAAGGATGTTTGACTTATGTACAAGGGATCATTTTGGCTTGCATGTACCTCTTGTAAGGACACCTTTTAGCCTTGCGAATGGGTTGGGTGATGGTGTGCAGGCACATTAGAAGAAGGAATTGGATATGTTTGAGGTGAATATTGTTGGGTAGATATGGTATTGACATGACATGAAGATAGAAGTGATATGTGAGAATGTGGTTGAATGTGTTGGAAGTTGTGATGGTGTTGTGGTGGAGGGATTGTATAGGATAATGATTGTGGAGGTGCAGGTTGATATGGATTTGATATTAGAAGAAGTGGGATAGATTGGTGAAGAATTGAGTGGAATGTGGATGGATAGGGTTGATAGGATGGTATAGAGGACACATAGGATTGATGTGGTATTGGTTGATGATGTGCTTGTTGGATTTGACAAGTGGTCAAGAGGTGTTGGATTTGTGCTAAGAGGTGTTGCATATGTGGGGATTGGCTTGTTTGTAGTTTTTAGATTATCTCTTGGATGTCTTGGAGGGTTTGTTGATCTACAAATGATTGGCTTGCTTGAGTTTGTTGAAGTAGATGAATGAGTTTTTGTGCTATATCTTCTAATGTTGACATGGTGTCACTTTTAGCAAATGTTTGATTAGGATGTGATGATGGTTTAGAATGATTAGATGAAATTGAAGGTAATTTAGAATTTGGATTAAGGTGAAGATGAGTTGTCTTAGGTTTGACTTGGGAAAAATCAAACACAAAATTTCACATGTAAATGCATGAATTACACACAACAAACATAATGTTCAGTTGTCCTTTCAAGATTAAATGTTATGATTAATCACACACTTGAAGACACAACAACAATCCCTAATGATTAATCAGGTAGGATATGGCCGATAGGTCTTAAGCTAGGCTACACAAGGGTTAACTAGGGGTGTCCCCGATATACACAAGGTATGAGGGGCCCAAATCTGTGAACACCAGCCGATTGAAGGGATGTGGCATAAGCGTAAGAGAATACCACTTCACCTTGTGTCCAGAATCACCTAGGGCCACAAGGCTATCCCAACGACTATGTAGCTAGATTGAGGTATAGCTTTTGCTCTCCCCCCTTTGATATACCCTACTAGAATACATGGTTGAGGTCATCCCTAGGGGTGATGAAATTTCCTAGCAAGCCTCCTAGATAAGGTTTGACAAATTGCAGTTGTTCATTAACCTTTAGAAATGAAATGTGTGATAAGAATACAAATGAAAGCAGTGGTTCTTTTTAGATCCAAATCCAAGTGTATAGGAAGACAGTTGTTCATTTTAGCCCAATTTCAATGATGTGATACCAAACAATGTTTGTTTTAAACCAAAGTCCAAATGTGTTTGCAAACAATGATTAGGGATGAAAGATGGAATGAGTGCACCTGGTTATTTTCATCCTTTGATCTGCTTTGTGTGTTGATGTTTTTTCTATTCCAGCTCCTTAGATGCCCTTGAAAATCAACAAGACAAGAAGAAAATTGAACTTGCTAGCCAAAAGCGGGTTAGGTCAAAAAGATGTGATCTATTACAAATTTGTAATAAATGCCCTGATACAGAAAAATAAATTGCATAAACAGAAAGTTCACAAAATTATATACACTTTTAAAAAAAATTCATTGAAAAAGGATATATTTAGCTCAAGTTATGCTGAGTTGATGTTTTAAAGGTAGCTAAAGTTTGACAAAGAAAATGACTGAAAAAATGATAAAATTACCTAATGAAAGTGGTACTGTTGTAAATTTTGTTGAATTACCTTTCCAACGAGTGTTTGTTTACAAAATCTAATATCATATGCCCCTATTATAGCAAAAAGAGAAAAAATGCCTCCTTTGGCATGTTGGAAGAAATCAAGTTGACTAGGTTGACTTTTTGATTGCTTGACCAGTTTGCAAGTTTGATGATTTTGTAAGATTCTCTTTGGTCACAGGTGACGTGCACTTGATGATCACAGCTTTGAATAAAATCCCATCCCCCTTTTTTTAAAAAAAAATTCAAGATTCCAAGCCCAAACCAAAACTATGATGCTAACAATAATATAGAACCCTAAATAGTAAAATAAAGCCTAAGGACTTTTGACCCAAAACTAAATGATTTTTGACCAAATCTAGCACCCAAGCTTTGGTTACTGAAAGTCTATGAAACAGTGACCCAAGACTTATGAAACGACGATAGAGGGTTTTGAGACTGCAATAATAAGAGTTTTGAGACAACGAATTTAAGGTTTGGGATTTTGACCACCGACCATGAGATTGAGCACTGACTTTAGATTTAAAGTTTTGATTCTGACCGTTGACCTTAGAGTTTTAGAAGAGTGCATCAATGGGAGGTCAAGATTGATAGGCCACAATAGAGGTGACTAAGTGCTATGGTGGAGACGACAGCTCCTCAGACCACAACCAAGGGTTTTTGACAAGGCTAAAGTTAGATTTTATGAGTGGAGGCAATGTTTCAAAGTGGCAACATAAGGTGGTGGCGGGCTTGTTAACTAAGTGGGGTTTTCATTATAGATGGTGGGAGAGATGTTGACCTCCGTAGAGAGGTGACAATTGGGCAAGATGAGCAGCGACCTATGGCATGGAGGTAGCATAAGTAGTGGATCTAGTTTCAACTAGTGGTTTTAAAGAAAATAGGAGGCGATAAAATGGTCTGAGATTTAGGGTTTTATTAATATTAAACTTGCAAACAAAATACTAAACCATGGACTTTAAACAATGCAACACCCAATCAAAGAAAAAAACCAGTGAAATCAACCAAAGGCAACACCTACCATGGCAAACCAGATATACAGTCAACAGAGAGGAGGGGGATTTGAAAGGGGTTGATGGGAGATGTGAGATGTTCGACCTAGGGCCACAAACAAGACTTCAGATACATGTCGATGAAAACAATTAGAAAATAAAAATTGTGATAAAAACCTGCAAATCACAGATATGATTTCTTGAAGAATCTGATACCCACACAGACCGCCAAATGGCAGTTTTGTGTTGTACGGATCTATACAGTGTGCCAGGTTAAAAAAATTTCAAAAATTTTCAAGGAATTTTATAGTCATCAAATATAGGCAAATTTATAGTCATCGAACATGGAATCAGCCTCCCATACATGATGGTGCATCCAGTTTTTGTCCCAAAGATAACTTGTGATAGATACACTGCGAAACCTACAAACGAAGGTTAAAAAGCATGCAAATTTTTACTACAAAAACTTGCAAAAATATAAGATTTGATCAGGAGAAGTAGGTCCCAATGGGCGTGCCAGAATGTATACTGAAAAATTTGGACAATGGAAGATAAAACAAATTAAATGCAATACCTTGATCCAAACCTTTTCAAATACCTTAGATTGATGATGCATGCATGATTGATTGCTCGAATATTTGGATTGTTGGTTGCTTAGATCTGCGGCATAACATTGATAGGAGATAAAGATTTGATGAAAGAAGAAGATAGATGAAAATAGATGAAAGATTGAATGATGCAAAGGTTCCAATGTGATTTTGACAGCGTAAGGATATGAAACTCAATGCATATCAATAGCTTATGAGAGGCCATATTTATAGGCAAGGGCTGATTTTTTATCAACGGTGGAGGATAAAAGGAAAGATCAATGGCTAAGAATGATTGAGAGGAGAGGATGAACATGGATGCGCCATGTGTCCCCTAAAAAGGTTATTTTTGAAAAAGGCTTAGTGGGGTTTGAAGAGGATAAGATTCTTCTCTCAAAATAGCACGCATTTTAACTATTTTGGGAGTTGGATGAGTTATGGCTTGATTTTTGAATTCTTTTTGACTTTTTCCCACACATTTGAATTTTTCCTATTTTTAGGGGAAAAAAGCACACTCGCACATTTATAGGAGAAAATGGAGGAGTGGGATAAGAATGGAGGGAATAAATAAAATATTTTAATTTTATTCATTTATTGATGGAGAGAAAGTGGGAATGATTAAATAATTAAAATTATTTAATAATAGATGAAAAATAGAGGAATAAAGATAATTAATTAAATAAAGATCATTTATTTAATTAATAGAGGAATAATGAAATGATTAAATAATAAAAAATTATTTAACCATAGATGAAAAATAGAGGGATAATGAAGATTAATTAAATGAGTAAAATTTATTTAATTAGTTAAGAAGAAAATGATTTAATTAATTATGAGTATGTCAGACATAAATGATGTATGCAATGCAATATGAGTTTAATGCATATATAATGAAATGGGTCAATTTTGGGTGTCTACACAAGATATGCACAAAATAGATTTTTTTCAAAAAGGATTTATAAAATTTCAAGCAAATGCACAAACCAAACTTTTAAGCAAATGTAATTGGGGGATGTAAGTCCAAATTTCACAACCTTATCTACCATCCTCCTTGCCTATGCCAAAATTGGATCTTCGGAATAGGGTATAGACAACCATCAAAGCATAAAGGATATAGAAATTTTGTCACATGTTGTATTTGTAGTTATCCTTGTAGACATGTATGCAAAGTGTTGAAGCATAAACAAGCCATGTGAATAGTTTGGCTTGACACCTCAAAGAGATACCATCTCATGGAATGCAATGATTACATGATATGCAAAAAATGGATTTTTTGAAAAAGCTTTATAAACTTTCAAGAAAATACAATTGGCACATGTAAAACAAAATTCCATAACCTTTGCAATCATCCTCCCTTCCTGTGCCAAATTAGGAGCTTTGGAATAGGGTATGGACCATAGAATCATATATCTTTAAAATATTTTGATATATCTTTTCTCAACAGGGTTCTTGAGATTTTCTTGAAAATATCATGAGTTTCTCAAAATATCTTTGACCATGACTTTGATCAAAATTTTCACCAATATATTACAAAATTATCAGTGATATCTCACTGGTAATATCATGATAAATTAGTTTTTTCTCTATATAAGCATCAAACTTGCAATATTTGGATCATTCTTCTCTTGAGCTTTTATAAATGGGATATACACCTTGAATGGTGTAAGTAGTTTTAAAGATTTTGAGGTGTTATTACTATATATAAATTAGATTTGTTGCAAAGGGGCAACAATAATTATTGTTTTTGTTATTTCAAAAATGAATGTAGTTATGTACATTTATTAAGACACTTGGTATAACCGTGTTTGAAAACCTTGTGAATAGGGAATGTGACTATCACTATTGTTAGTGTGATTAGTGATAATCATTGTTGCCTTTGACAACAATAAACTCTTATGTCATTATTTATGATTTAAGCACATAGTCGTTATAGACAAAACTATCAAATGATTATGCTATTCTTTGGCTTGTCATTATTATTGCATCACAGATATTAGCTCTGTCATTTGTACTTATCAATGGATATTCTTGTCATTATTTCATTTGTAAAATAATTGTATTATTGAGGAAATTATTTGGTAGTTTTCATAATTACATAGCAATTGTTAATAATGTTGTACTAGTTGAGATGGTTTTCGTCATCATTGTCTTTGGACATAGACTATCCTTTTGTGATTAGTTATTTAGTAGTATCCTTATTAGTTCTATTGTCAATTAATATGGGAATTAATACTGCAATCAACATTATAGGAAATATTAATGATAAAAATTATTAATATGAAACATTGTTGAGATAGGACATTGATGTCCTGAAATGCTTGCTGCTGCTATAAAATTAAGAGGTATTTGAAGAGGTTAGGGAGACTATTGTTGTGAATTGTACTTACTATTTTCTTCTATGGTATGGACAACCATGAAAGAATAAAGGATAAAGGAATTTTAACAGATGTTGTAGTTGCAACTACCTTAGGAGACATGTATGCAAAGTGTGGAAGCATAGACAAGGCACATGAACTATTTAACATGATACCTCAAAGAAATGATGTCTCATGGAATGCAATTATTGCAAGATATGCACAAAATGGATATTTTCAAAAAGGCTTCAGAAACTTTCAACCAAATGCAATTGGCAGGTGTAAAGCCAAATTCCACAACCTTAGCTAGCATCCTCCTTGTCTATGCCCATATGGGATCTTTGGAACATGGTACGGACATCCATCAAAGCATAAAGGATATGGGAATTTCATTAGATGTTGTAGTTACAACTTCCCTATGAGACATGCATGTAAAGTGATGAAGCATAGACAAGGTAGGTGAATTGTTTGACATGATGCCTCACATAAATGTTGTCTCATGGAATGCAATGATTGCAAGATATGCACAAAATGGTTTTTTTATAAGGCTTTATAAAATTTCAAGAAAATGCAATTGGTGGGTGTAAAGCCAAATTCCATAACCTTAGCCAACATCCTCCTTGTCTATGCCCAAATGGGATCTTCAGAACAGGTATGGACATCCATCAAAGCATAAAGGATATGGGAATTTTGACATATGTTGAAGTTGTAACTTCCCTAGGAGACATGTATGCAAAGTGTGGAAGCATAGACAAGGCACATGAACTATTTGACATGATGCCTCAAAGAAATGTTGCCCCATAGAATGAAATGATTGCAAGATATGCACAAAATGGATTTTTTCAAAAAGGCTTTAGAAACTTTCAAGCAAATGCACAAAAGTAATTTTCAAGCAAATTCAGTTGGCACGTGCAAAACCAAATTCTACAACCTTATCCAACATCCTCCTTGCCAATGCCAAAATGGGATCTTCAGAAAAGGGTGTGGACATCTGTCAAAGCATAAAGGATATATGAATTTTGTCGCATGTTGTATTTGTAGTTACTCTTGTAGACATGTATGCAAAGTGTGGAAGCATAGACAAGGCATGCAAATTGTTTGAAATGATGCCTCAAAGAAATGCGCAGTCTCATGGAATGAAATGATTGCAAGATATGCACAAAATGGATTTTTTGAAACTTTCAAGTGAATACAATTGGCACATGTAAAACCAAATTCTTGTAACCATAATTTATTGTCATATTATATTTAATATAAATTGTCATATACATAATATCATGAACATAACATATAGTCTATATATAAAGCCATATAGGCATGTACAAACAAAGCCATACAGGAATATACAAAGATATAAATCAGTAACATACAAAAGTATGTATACAAAGCCATCTAGGTATCCAAAACAAAGTCCCAAAATCTAATTTCCTATGAACTACTATCAAATAATCAGTGGACCTTGCTTGGCTGTGAAGATGGAGAGTCAATTAGTGACTCATCCTCTCTCTCCCGTCAACTATACCTCCTTGACAAAGATTTTTGAATCTCCACCTATTAATACAATCAAACAATATCCACACTAATATAGAAAACATGGAATATATAACATGGCATATGTAATCAATCACTTACCGCTAGATGATGATCCCTCTTGATCATTTTTTATCTCTCTTCATCCGTAGCTAGACAGGTTGGAGTTGTGACATCATGTGAGAAGCATCAAGAAGCAAAATTGAGTAAGCATGAATATCATTTATGTACATTAAATGACATGAGATAAAACAAGAAAGAGAAAATGACATTTACATGTTACTGCCTCATACCTCGGTCAAAGGATTTGCAGACAAAATAGTTGCAACAATGCCCACCTCTGCTAACTAATGGCAATGAGGAGGAGTCTCCATATTCAACATTTGAAACTAGAGTTCAAGGTTATTTGACCAAAATAGATACATAACATTATTTAAACGCATAATGATTACAAATGGTAAAATTTACCTTAGTGAAAGTGGTTGTGTGTCCAAAGGACCAAGGAAATCATGGTGGTGGTGGTGAAGCTCCTTGTTCATTATAAAATTGTCACTAAATAAGATTACCATTGATATATGTACTATATTTATGATCATGTGATAAATTACATACCTGTTGACTCAACCTCCTCTCATAACCTTGCACTGGACAACTAACAAATGCAAGATGAAGACTTTGACCCTAGAATTTCATAAATGTAGACAATTACATACATTAATTTTGACTTATAATATAGATAGTCATATAATTAATTACAAATTTCAAATACAAATATATTAAATCAAGATGAACCTTGTAAACAATTACCTGGGAATCAATACCAAATGTATGCTGTAAGAGGTCATCTGCGAGAACAATATTATCCAATATGGATGTGTCCATCATTGGCTGCTGCCCTTACATTGTAGCATCCCAGCGAGAGTCCTGGGTCGCATAATCACACAAGTTCCCACATGAACTGCAAAGATGTGGGGACAAATGACACCTACTACTCTCACCCTCATCAGCCTGGGTAAGATCATTGCTATGTTGTGCTAGATACTGGGTAAGAGAACTCAATGAATGTAGTGTCTCCACTTCAACACTTTCCTTCAAAGTCGAAGGGAGTGAGATAGGTACTAGCCTTATGAGGGGTCTAGGTACACAGTTCTGGTCTCGATGTACCCCTATCTATCTTGGATAGAGCCACCACCTCTACCCTAGAACTCTTGAATGTCGAAGTAATTAGAAATCTCCTTGAGGATGAACTTACAATAGAGTTTGCTCAAGAAACATTGCGGCATCTCATTGTTATTACAAGGATGCTCATCAAAGACCATATACCATCTATCCCAAAAGTTTTGGAATATATCTTCATTCATACGCCAATGAATTGACAACCATTTGCAAGTCTCTTCTAGTGTTTGGCTAGTTTTAGGATTGATAAAATGTGAACATAATTGAGATTTTGTAATTTTTTATCCTTCACTTGTTTCTAAGACAATTTGTCAGCATAGGATTCTCGACTCCTCTCCCTATATTCATTCCATTCAGTGATTTGGTTTGCCACTAATTCAATGTGAGAAATAATGACCTCTAATGACTGGGTAAGGGCTCTCCTATGATTGGTGCTTACATTTGGACTATTTAACATTTCAATTAGGGTTTCAAGATATTTTTTGTTTTCTTCAATTTGCCCTAAATAGTTTTCTTGTGTGTCTCTTTCATGGTGAGGACGTGAAGGTGGGGGGTTTTGAGGGTTTTGGGGGTTGTTTAGTTCACTAGTTTTTAAACTACCAGATGCATATCTGACAATTTCTTCTTGGCCTTGCAGAGTTTTTTCTTTTAGGATTCTAGCCCATGTAGCTTCGCTAGCATCTGTTTCAATAATTTTATCACCATTACCTGGAAGACATAGGGTAGGCAGAAAAGCACATTTAGTCTTGATTCAAGCTATATAGGTATCATGTTTAGAGGACCAATTGCAAGGTGTGAGCATTCAAGAAATTGATGATCAGGCTATCCTTAATTTCTCTAGTACTCCATTAACAAGGACTCAGTCAATGAGACCTGAAAGGGCTTTTGACTATACTAAAATTATGAGTATTGGATCTTCCTCTAGATCTAGTTCTCTTGGAGGAAAATCTAAATCCATGAAAATTCAGCTAGCTAGTGGATGGGAAAATCTCTTTAAATTGCCCACAGTATTTACCAGCACCAATATACCTAATCTATGATCTCCTAAGCTAGGTCTTGATTCTGAAAGTTGCTCACATGTCAATTTCTCATAAATTGATAATGGCTTAATGAAGTGTGAAAATTCCAATTTTGTGTTTACTCCTAAACACATGAGAATGATGCCAGGAAAAATGGTATCTTTTCTAGTTCCTGATATTTCACAACAAGATGAGAAAATTGTACATACTCCCGCTTGACAATCAGTCATCCCGGGAATTATTCCTTGATTTCAGAATTTTATGCAATATGATATGACTGTCAAATTCCAAATTGAGTTTTGACCTCAACATGTCTCTCCTATTGGAGAAAATCAAATATCTAGTCAGAGTAAACTATTAAATTGGGCTAATTTTGCCTAAGAAAATAGTTATTGATATCTTAGAATCAATAGTTCCAGCGACAAGCTGAGAACCTAGCCAATGAAAAGCGTTATGCCAGTACTCAGGACAATATGCATTCTATTTTGGCTATGCTTCAAGCCTTGAAAAATAGGCCTACTGATGATTGGAAATCAACCATTCAGAAGTAGGTTGCTCAACTCCGTATTGATTACAACATTTTTAAACAACAAGCAGAAGCATGGTGGGTAACTCAACAATAAATTTATAATCCTCATAGTCAAGACTTGCAGATCAAATGCACAGATGTTGCATCAGTAGTCAAGACCATTCAACAAGTTAATGATATAACACAAAATATTAGTCAAACTACTCCACATTTAGAAAACACTATTCTTAAGGAATCTAATTCTATATGATTAGCCATAGTGGTCCCATCTCAGACCGTGCCCAAAAGGTTATCCTTCCCAACTAGTTCAACTAGTTATTTGCAAGCTCAGTATGAAGGGAAAGGTTTTAATCCTAAAATACAAACACCAACTATTGAGAAAATTTGGGATCTTGCTACTGGTACAATGAGAAATTCTACTCCTAAAGAAAAGAGCCAAGGGAAATTGAAAATGGCTCATGGCAATGGATCTTCTAATGATCCTTTTAGAAGCCTTTCAAATTTTCAAGCTGAAACATCACCCCTAGTTCTTTTGATACATTTGATGATATTGAGAATATGAGAAGCATTTACGCTATTAGATCTTGGGTGACAAATTATGTCTCCACAAGTATGGGAATAAATCAAGAAGATGTCATTAGGCAAGCTCTCAACTCAATAACTGGGGTGGCTAAGCGAGTCTAGGATTGCTTAGAAGAATAATACAAGAATGATTTGATATCCAAATGGATAGATCAAGTATGTGCTCAGTTGATTAGAATGTTTGTAGGCTAAACAGATTCCTTAGAAAGGATGGCCTACAATAAATTTGTTATAGGAAAATGTAAAAATCTATCCTTGTTCAAAGAATACTGTGATGAACAGTATAAAAACTTCTATCAATCAAGAAATGAGTAGAACCAAGAATACATGTATACTACTTTTCTTAAAAGATTTGGTGATATAGTAGGAGAATACTATCACAAAAGGGTTTTAGAAAATCTAGTGGCAGGACAACTGGAATTAAAAGAGGTAACATTTCCTCAATTAGTCTAGTTTTTAACTAAAATCAATGAAGAAAATTGTCATGAAGCTAGAAGTAAAAAGGAAATGAAAAGGGTACAACCTTTAATTTCTCCTACAGTTTGTAAACAAATTACTCCTGGCATTCAGTTCTTGGAGCATAAGGGTAATAAGTCTAAATATAAGGGTAAAAGTTGCTATGATTGCTCTAACTCCCAGAAGAAGTATAAAAAGAAAAGGCTCTCCAAGCAAAAGGGTTATTTCAGGAAAAAGGATAAATTCAAGAATAGAAAAAAATGGAAACCCATTTGCTATATTTGTAAGGGAGATCATTATGCCAACAAATGCCTAGACCGCCATAAGGCAAGAAACAAAGGAAAAGTTTGACTAGTTAAGGAGGCTAGACTTGATAATTTAGATGAATATGAATATGCGGATGACTATCCTTTTGATTCTGAAGACATCATTCTCTTTGATGCAACAAGTGTAGTAGATAACTCTAAGGATGACCAGCCCAAACCTGATACTCCAGCATCTGAACATGAAGAATTAGATAATTTAGAAGTTTCCTTCTTTTGTAGAATGATGAGAAAAGACAATTTCACTCTTGACCAAATTATTGATGAAATTTGTAAATTAGAAAAGCTACAACAAGAAATGAATTTTGGTCTAGAAACGTGGAGGAAAAATAAGCAAAAACTTGAAAGGCTAGAAGGGCAGAAACAAATCTTGCTTAAACAAACAACTTTCCTTGAACAAGAAATGAATTTTGGTCTAGAACATAATTCCTTGAAGAGATGTTATCTCATGGAAAGCTAAGATAACATAATATGCATGAAGTATATTTGTTGAAAAAGATTTAAAAAATTTCATGGTTCCTAGAATCACTTTGGGTGCTGAGATAGTTCTGTAAACCACCTTTTTAGTTGAAGAACATGTTCTAGGAACCTCATTAATTCTCAATGATTGAAAATTATTATCTAAGATGACAAAATATGCATGAGGTATATTTGTTGAAAAAGCTTTAAAAAATTTCATGGTTCCTAGAACCACTTTGGGTGATGAGATAGTTCTGCAAACCACCTTTTTAGTTGAAGAACATGTTCTAGGAACCTCATTAATTCTCAATGATTGAATTTTTTTAAAAACTTTAAATCAATGTTTTAGCATTTTGCAAGTTACTAAGCACCTCTTCGGTGCCAAGCAAGTACTTGAAGTAGTACGATCTGCCGAACATAATGTAAAATTAATTTATTAAAAATGCTTTAAAAACATTAAAGTTAGTGCTTCAATATTTTAAGTTATTCTTGAAACCTCCTTTTTGGCAAATTAAGTGGTTTTGAGAAGCACAAAAGTTCTCGATGACATGAAAATCATAAAAAAAAATTGAATTAAAAGTTTACCAACAAAGAGAGCTTGCATTATTTCAACATTTCATGGGTTCTTGAGAACCTCTTCGATGTTGAGGAGAGTACTTAGAACCTTTTTGGTTCTTGCCATCATAACATTCACTGAAGATAATGCAAATGGATTAATTGAAGATACTTTAAAAGATCTTGAATCACGTGTTTCAATATTTTGTCTTGTAAGGAGCCTCTTTAGCTCTAAAGTTGGTTCTTGGAACCTCTTTGGTTGCTGTCAAAAGAAATTTTTTCTAAAGGATTTAGAAAATTGTAAGTGAATAGAATTGGCAACCATAAGAAAAATGTGGAGGCATGCATAAATTAAGTGCTTTGGTGATCTGGCCAATTCCTAGAACACCTTAATTGGCTGATAAATTTGCTCTTGACACTCCTTTGAAGGACAATTCAATATGCCAAATGCATTTTATTTAAAATTGACCTGCTCCAAAACAAAGCTCTCTAACAATAAATTACATAAGACATAGATATCCTCACAAGGCTGTCAAATATTCTATGCATAAAATATTTTGTGAAGTCCTAAAAGTGGGTAGTTATGAATTAGTTATGAGTTAGTTAGAAAGGGAAAAATTATACATATGATCATTTCAAATGTAAAAAAGGATTTGGTCTTATTTTGGTTTTCTCTTCTATAGAGGTTTTTATCCTCTCAACACAAATATTGTATAGAAATTGTAAGGAGACTTTCTTCTTCATTTTTCAAAAAAAATTGAAGTGTTTTCCTAAACTTTGTGTGAGTTATTCTCCATTGATTTGCAAGTTCTTTGTATGTTTAACTTGTATGCATTTATTCATATTTTTCTTATACTTTTGATTGCACAGAAAATGGAACAGACTTTTTGCTCTGATTTGAAGGAAATAGATGAAAATTTGTAAACTTTGTGTCTTTATGTTTTTTATTTATTGTATAATTTTTTTTGATTCGTAATCGTGGAGGTCACAAAGGGGACCTCCTCCCCACCAACATATCCAACATAGAAACCACATAATCCACTTAGAAGTCACATAAGACACATATGTTACTTGGGATTTGAACTTGGATCTCCATCATGAGAACCTTATGGCCTTTTCCATTCAAGCACAACCCCGTTCACTTTTATTTATTGTATATTATTTGTATGTCTAATGTGTGATTAATTCTTCTCATTTTCTTAGTATGGTGAAGGGGTAAGCCATCAAACTCTTTCCCTCTCTTTCATTGATGTATCTATTAGTTACTGCACATTGTTTCTTCTTTTCCATTTTTTTTAATCTCAACTTTCATTCAAGGAATCCTACACAGTGTCTTGTATGAGCCTATCTAGGGTTTTCCCACTTTCTTTTTATTGTCCAATTTTGTGTTTCTTTTGTACTTTTTGGTTAAAAGTATACAAAAACTCCCAAAATCCCCATCATACAAGAGAGTTGACCCTCTTAAATGTAGAGAAGATTTGCCAATTCAATGGTGATTTCTACAATTGTTATGAATGTTTCTAATTACCCATTGGGTAAGTCATCCTGAATTTAGTGAAATATCATAGTAACAAGTCCATTTACCAATAATGTCCAACAACTTGAAATATTTATTTTAGCCAAAAACAACCTCTATAGCCCAAAAAATGAGTTTTTTTAATTTTATAACAAAAAAATTATTATTTTTTGTATTCTTAACATTAGGAGAAAGGTTGAGGCACCATTCCTAACATATAGAAATAAAATTTCAATAAGGAAGATTTTACAATATGTTATAACTACCTATTATATTGCCAACTTTGAATGACATGGTAAAAGGCCATTGGTGGAGTCTTAGAAAATAATTGAATCTTGAAATTTACATTCTCAAAATTAACTATTTAAATTATATCTTTCATTTTCCAAATGATTTGTTCACTCTAAGAACCATTTCAGTTTTTATTTAATCTATCTACATAATTTCACTTAGCAATATCTCAAAGCCACTAGATGTAGTGAACGTGCTACTATAATGTAAAGTGTCGCACAAGCCTCTTCTTTTACACATGAAACTCTAGATTCCAAATGATTTTGATGTAAACATTTATTATTAAATGATTTGGGGTACTAATCTTAGTTAGGTAAGTTATTTATTTCTCAAGTAGATACCTTTAAATATTTAATGCTTTCAATCCTTCTATATATTTTATTTTAATAAGATTTCTTTGCAAGAATTTTTTTATCTAGAATAATTTATTATCATCCCCATCTCCTTGTATCTTCTATAAATATAACTCTAATACATTTATTGTATACACTTAGTGAATGGGATAACTATCTTGTATTTAATTGTATAATTTCATCTCTATTCAACTATCTATCAATGTCTACTTGTAATGCATTTCTAACCAAAAGTGAAACACAATAGAACATCTTGTTGGTTACAAGATATAAAATCATGCACCTTTAGTCAACACATTTCCTCTATTTTGTCATTCTAATTTAAATGTTGGAAAATTATTTTAGAGAACATAGATGAATCTATCAATTTTTTGCAATATAATTGAGAGGAAGTAGGGTGTTTATAATTTCTAGGTCTTCTAGGAGAATTGTTGAAGTTAATTATGAAGATCGAATATGGCATGAAGTAATAGCATTGCACCATAGTTTAATAAAAAACATAGATACTCTAGGATCATTATACTCACTATAACAATATGTATACAAAATATTTGGTGTTTCTTATAATATGTCTTCTAACTATAATGTATAAATGTTTGTAGGTATATATGACTTGGTTATTTACCATAGAATCCTCCCCTACTTTATGAGATTAAACCTCTTATTGAAATGTTATTCTAAACATTATTTTGTTATATCTAGGACATTTACAAACTCAATTGGAGTGTGGAGTAGGAGTACTCGAAATCCTACATCATTTTGTAGGATCACATATAATAAACATTAGACTAAAATTTTTAAATCTAAACCATTTTCCTCATACATATCATTATTGGAATTTGACAATGCCGAAATTGCTTGCATTCAATGGACAATTCTAAGTATCTTACTTCCAAACATACTATAGAAAGATGGCTTCATCAGGAAAAAGGAATTCAGTATATGAGAGATATGTTTCAAGGTCCGTATCCCAATGAAGGCCTTCAATTTCTCTTGTCCTATTATATAGGGGTTTTGGAGAAATTAACTTTTGGATCATTCCATGATAATTTGATCAACAGATATGTTTTCCAACAGTATGACCCCTTAGGTGATCAATCCATGTTCCAGCATTGGACCTATGGTGCTCGAATCTGACATCTGTATAACCATCAACAACCCATCTGGATACATACGAAGACTTTCTGGCTTGAGCTTGGTGATCCTAATGTACAAACTATTAGTATCTATGGGCCCTGCAAAAGTAAGACCTTACACATTATCTAGAAAGAGCTAGATCCACCAGCGCATCCATGTTCCTTGTATCAACCTCATGATGATGCACACTGTCCTAGATGCACTCAAGGAGAAATGGATAGCGACGACTAGTGAGTGGGTCTGTCGCTCATTAGAGTTATCAGTCACTCTATTTGAAATGACTGACATGGACCACACCATGGGAAAAGGGGTAAGGTTACCACCTTAAAGTAACCACGGGTTAGTCTTCCTATGATAAAAAAAGAATCTTATTGTTTCACTTTCGGCTATAAAGTGATGCTCCACATGTAGCAGTCCCCACATGTTTATCTGTCGACTTTCATGTTCATGAGATATTGGGGTCCACCCAGAGATTCTTCTCGTAGTGGGTATTGAAAGGAAGCTAGGTGTGCAGAAAATGCTTCCTACACTAATCTAATGAGGAGAGGGCTATGCAAATCCAACTTTATCCTAACTATTACAACAACGTTAAACTATTAACATGAGATATTGTAGCAAAACACAAGAAGTAGAAAGAAGACAGAAGAGAGAGAGACAAGATATACGTGGGGAAAACCCTTATGGGTGAAAAACCCCATACTCCAAAACATAGCTCAAATGTATTACAGTAAACAATAACAGATTAAAATACAGTTTCAGAGCCAATGCTCTTTCAGGAGTCTTCGAATGTCAAATCTAGAGATATTCCAGTAGCATAACAGTACTCGTACCAAAGTTATCTATCTCCCATCCAAGCACCTGCTTATATAGAGTTTACAAGGCAAATATGGAACCTTCTAAAGATAGGCGTCCATCTTGGACTCATGCCCCAAAACTCACGCCTAAGGACACTTGTCCAACATGCCATCCTGAAGTGGGCGCCTGGTCCCAAGATAGGTTACGATAGATGCTCTTACGCACCTTATAGCTGTCATAGAATTCATCATACACTGACTAAAAATATCATATTCCTCTTACATGTCATAACCTCCCTTGACCGCCCAAAGATGCCTTTCTCTTGCAAAGATATTCACTGACACTTGTCATTAATTAAAAATAGTTTGAGGTTTCAGGGGTGTTGCCCATGAGCCCCCACGAGGGCGTTGCCCCTCGACCCCACCCTGTACCACGATAGGGAGCGTGCCAGGGGCACTGCCCCTAGACCCCACAAGGGGCTATGCCCCTTGACCCTATCTTGAGGGCACTACCCCCAAACCCCCATTAATTATTCAAGGGGGAAATCGTGGCTACCAAAGTCACCGAAATTTACCCTGCTGCATATACACAAGGTGCTGACTATGCCAACTCAACATGGGATAAATAAATACAACATTAGGAATTTGCAAAGGTTGAGACACCTTAATCCTGATTGGTGGATTCCAAATCTTTCTATGCTATTGAACATGGAAAGGCAGTACTCTCTTCCTATAAAAAGAGACCATTCATTCTATTTTAGCAAGTAAGAAAGAGTAGTGAGTCTCTCCTAGTCTAGGTTAAGTCTAGTCTAGTTTGGGTCTTAGAAGTTTTAGAGCTCTTGTCTACTAAGATATTGTAGTAGAGAAGTATGCTCTTCCCTTTTTGGGAATCAGAAACTCAGACCTTGCAAATATCATAGCAATATCAATATTATGAATTTTGTAATCTCTTGCTATTCTCTTCTATCAATAAAGAAATCATTAGTTTCAGCTTTTTAATGAAGCACATAATTTAAATATAGATCTATTATGAATGATGTTTCTAATATCTCTTGTAGCTTGTCAAAATATGGTATCAGAGCCTATGTTGTTGTTTATTTCTCAGAAAGATCCATCTATGTTGTTCTGCATATAGCATCTCCATATTGTCTCTCACATATTCTGGTTACACTGATGTAAGTCCTTTACTTGTAAGTCTTGCAATTGATTGATTGACACGGTAGTTCTTAACGCAGTAATAGTTGGGATTCAAGTGTGGATTTGAGTGCACAATCTATGCAGCGAAAGATGGAGGCTTTGAGCTCAACCACATCCAGATTTCCTAAAGATTTTGTTGGTAATTTTTCCTGAATTGGCAGAGGGTTTGCTAGTTCCAATGCACGGGCAGATTCAGCCAACAGATATGAGAGGTTGCGTGAGCTACCTCCCCTTCACTTCTGGTTCTGCCACACCAAGGGGGGTATCCCTATAGCTAAAGATTTAACATTTACTCTCTAAATGACATAAATATTTAACTTTGTAATAATAGGCAGAATACTCTCATGTGTGGACCAAGATTTGTGTGATAAATCACAAGGTTGGCAACGTTCTTGGACATAATTGTCTGGTCAGGTATGAGAGTATGTAGGGGTTCCTAATCCTACTCCTACAACTAACAAGTTGAAATAATGGAATGGTTTGAATTTGATGTTTTGGATGCAAGACAAGGGTTTTGGATCATAACTACTTCACAAGAACAGACCGGTGCCTATCTCAAGGCAAGGAGTCAACTAGATGTATACATAAGAATAGCTTGCAACTGTCATTCGAGTTTCAAGGGGTTAGGACTAGTAGTTGCCTTACAAACACCACCCAAGGATGAGTATTTAACTATATCTACTTACAAATATCCCAGTTGACATACAATCTTCCCCACACTTTAACCTAAAAGAATTTAATCCACTCCTTGAATGGAAGTTACAGATTAAACATGTGGTACAACAAGACTATACCCTAGAATCTGAGAAACCCTTAGCAACCAGATTCAAAAGAAGAAAATGCATACAACAAATGGAGACAGACAGATAAATACATGCAATAATGCATTTTTCATATAACATTAACACTGAAACTGAACATATGTGCAGGATACAACTCAGATGTAACATATAAACTCCACAGAGATAAAATAGACATGAAATACTCTGTATTTCATTATTCACACAAAAATGCCCAAGTCTTCAACCCTCACAATGAGTAACATAGTTTGGCCTTTATACCAAGACTGTGTACTCATCAAATTAATTACATGGTAAGTCAAAATTTTGCCAGATACAGTGCATCTGAAATGGCACTCATAAATAGTAAATACAATAGAGAGACAAAGAGGAATGAGCAGGTGAACTCAGGATTTGCACTGCCACCCAGGGATTTTCTTCATCAATTGGGTGGTTGACCTGTCAATCATCGACCCAAATCCTCCAAATGTTGCCATTATTGCTTAGCTTCACACACCCTCTGGAATACAGCAATGGCACGCCTCTGAAGTTTCCCACCCAAAAATAGCCACGCACACACAGGAAAAACCCCTTGCTACAGGTTCAAAACATGGCTGTCGATCACCTCCCGTTGCCAGGATCAACAGTACCCAAAAACATTAAAAAGTCACCGACCAGTCAGGTCGTGCCACGCAGGCACCTCATGTTTCTATCACTAGCCTTTCCATTCACTATTTTGCCATTTTCACCCATTGTATATGCATGTTTGAATGAATATACAATCGCTACTATTCACCCTGTCAAAAACCCTTGTATATGCAAGAGCAAATGCATATACAACTGTTCGTTATACAAGGCAAACCCCAAACCATTATAGAGTAAATTGAAGTTTAAATCAGGTCCGGCTTGTATCTCCATCCTTTGTATATCCGTGATATACAACACATACATACATACAGGCCGCGGACTTCAAATCACTATGCATCAAAACGTATTCCCTTTTGAAGTTCGGCTTGTATCTCTTTTATTCCACATTGGCTTGTATATCGGCATATACAAGCGCTTTATACAACCCATGGACCCGAAATATTTATTCACTACATTTTATTCCTCCATCGCGTCTGGGTTGTATGTCCCCTTGCTTGCATCCATCGCCTCATACATACAAGGCGGATTTCAAACTTTTATCCGCTGCCTCTGACTTCTCCTTCTATTCTAGAATGCATATTTCACTTGTATGTTTTGAATGTACATCAGCATACATACAACTGCCTTTTTATACAACTGGTGGGCCCGACCATTTTCGCTCTCCTCTGCACTGTTCACTTTGCATGTCGCGAGCCTTTGTATAATTTTCAATGTACATTCCCTTGCACATACAAACAAGGAATCTTCTCTAGAATATTCCTGCAATGTATCTAACCATTGTATGTGCGCCCGAATGTATATTGCATATACATTCCACCTTGTATATCCACAGGCCCCACCACATGCATCTCTACCTCGCCACTGTAGCAAATGTATATTTCACTTCCTTGTATATCTTGCTTTGTATATGACCTGACATACAAAGTGGGAATAATCCTGGGAATCTACAAAGGATTCCCCCTTTGTATATGCACCTTTTAGATCCCGATATACATTCAGAAATGCATCTAAACTCAATTTTCAAAGGGTGATAGAGTTTTCTAACCCGCCAATGCACATTTTACCTACATATACAAACACCTTTGTATATATAAAGACATGCATTTTAACTAATTTTTTGCATTTTTTAGCACTGCAGAGGCCAAAAGACATAGAATTTTTAGATTTTTTAGGAAGGGGCTTGCATATTTGAATGCTTGAATCTTTAGGAAGGTGCCTACAGATTTAAGCACTAACAGAGGCTCTGTCTGGGGACACATGCCTGTTGTAGGCATGGTGACAACCTCAGATCTCTAGGATGCAGACCAGTGCCTTATCCATTGGGCATAGAGTCGAAACTGTACTAACCTGCATCACAAAACACATTTATTAAAATCACTTGGTGGCCCAGGGCCACCAAAAAGGAAAAACTAGTATTTTCCTCTATCAAACACTTGATTTTCTTCTGATCTCACTGGGTCAAGCCTGAAAATGCTGCCATGATTTACCCACAAACAACCCTTGTCATTTGCATATTCAAACATCTCATTTAGCTTGTCTCTGTCAACCTTATGCAGACAACCTTCATCATCAAGCAACATGTGAATGTTATATTTATCAAACAATGCATATTCAAATGAAATATAACACATGTTATCATCTGTATCAGCATTATACATTACAAAATGATCTCCTAGCTGGACTGAAAATTGAAAGCACTCAAAGTCCATCATGTAGCTAGAATGTGAGGGATCATCTAATTATAGGATGGCATATCAAAGAAAAAGCTTTCAAATTCATAGTTGTGCACATCATGTACACAACCATCAACTACACCGAGCTAGAAAAGATCAGGCTCTGGCACCTCTCTGCAATAACCTTCATGATGTATGTTGGTCTCTCTTTCATCAGGATGAAAAACAAAATCCATATCAACATCAGTGCCTAGATTCCCACCATACTCAAACAGATCCTCATCACCATATGTGTCAAAAATGGGTGATCCAGGTGTTTTAGTTTCATTATAGTATGCTACTAGTTCATGGGCAGCAAAACATGCATTTTCATTTTCATTAGCAGTGAATTTTTTTTTGTGGAGGAGTATCAGCTTGTATGGCATAAGCAAAACCATAATCAAATGAAGAATAATCATGCTCAGCACTAGCACCTATTTCAATTTCTGACTGCTCTTCATCATCTCCATATGTCTGAAAAGAAGGCATTGATTCACACATGGAACTGCTGCTCTGTTTACTTATTTCTTCTCTATCCTGACCCTAATATTCACAATCATCTCCACAAATCCATTCAAATAGATGTTCATTTCTGTCCATAACCTCATCATTATTTTTAGAACCAGACACCTTAACGCTGCAATGCGAGTTAACATTGATCCTTTCATTAGCATCATTCATTAGTGAACAATCCAGTTGAGCATTGTTGTCAGCATTATGTTCAAATATAGCAGTCTCAACATCTATGCTTTCACTTTCACATTTATCCTCACATGATGCCATGATCATTTTCTCATTTGCAGCCATTAAACTATTATTCATACCAAAGCCTGTGGATAGGGAATTCTGCATATGCTCATTTCTAATTTTTTCTATATTTTCTAAAAACTTGTATGCCATCTGCATACTTGTTATCTTGAATTCCCCCAACAATGCACTAGAGCCGTCCTTGAAAGCTTCAAAATATATGCCAACACAAGCTGAAGTATCAAGTTTGAGGACTTTTGGAATTTGTGAAAGGGCTACTACAAATCTATGACTGAAATCAATACAGGGCTCTTTATCTTGTTTTTTGATTTCCATTAATCTTGCAACAAGATTAGCAGGTTCTCTTGCAAATTCTTCTCTAAAGCAGTCAACAAGTTCATCCCAATAAAGGATCTCTTTGGAAAGCTCAAATACCAATCTCTGGCTCTAGCACCAAAGGATCTAACAAAAAACCTCATCCACATATCCTCATCCCTAAATGAATGTCTCTCCATGAAGCAGTGAAAGTTTTGGATATGTGCACCCCCATCACACACATTGTTTCCATTAAATCTGGGCATCTGATTGTACATTTGGGCAGACATACTTTCAACTTGATAATCAACCCATGACAAATCTAATTGGTCATACAAAGGATCAAAAGAGCTTACAAGAGGGTTATCATTCTGACTGGCAAGCACAATAGGGTTATTACTATTTAACTGACCCTGTCAGGTTTCTAAGGATATCAACCTATTCTTTATCTCTTCAATTTTTTTACTCAATACATCATCCCCCTCTTGACTAAGTATGGGTGAATACATACTTGGATTCATATAAACTTCACTCTTAGACATCTTATGTCTGTCTAAGACCTAAGGCTTCCCCTTGGCATCTAACTTATGCAATAAAACAACAAATATAAATGGGAAGGAACTAGGTACCTTTTCTCATCCAGATGCTGAAGCTTTGAACATAATATTTTTAGATCTCAATAACATACATCAGCCTTTCATGTGTACTAAAACTTTTTTGCAAAGTCGCCACCTCTCCAAAGAGGATAAAAATTTCAAATAGCTGAAATCTCATCAAACATTTTTTTGAGTTCATACCGCTAGCAGAGCACCATCATTCACATGAAAGAACTGGATATGCAGCAATGATTTCACATTATTTGACTCTTTTCCCCAGCAGAGTCACCAATTCTGTTGGTAATTTTTCTCGAATCGGCAGAGGGTTTTCCAGTTCCAATGCATGGGTAGATTCAACCAATAGATACGGGAGGTTGCGTGAGCTACCTCCCTTCACTTCTAGTTCTGCCGCACCAAGGGGGGTATCCCTATAGCTAAAGATTTAACATTTACTCTCCAAATGATAGAAAGATTTAACTTTGTAATAATAGGCAAAATACTCTCATGTGTGGACCAAGATTTGTGTGATAAATCACAAGGTTGGCAACAATCTTGGACATATTTGTCTAGTCAGGTATGAGAGTATGCAGGGGTTCCTAATCCTACTCCTACAACTAACAGGTTGAAATAATGGAATGGTTTGAATTTGATGTTTTGGATGCAAGACAAGGGTTTTGGATCATAACTACTTCACAAGAACAGACCGGTGGCTATCTCAGGGCAAGGAGTCAACTAGATGTATACATAAGAATGGCTTGCAACTATCATTCGAGTTTCAAGGGGTCAGGACTAGTATTTGCCTTATAAACACCACCCATGGATGAGTATTTAACTATCTCTACTTACAAATATCCCAGTGGACATACAATGTTCCCCACACTTTAACCTAAAAGAATTTAATCCACTCCTTGAATGGAAGTTACAGATTAAACATGTGGTACAGCAAGACTATACCCTACAATCTGAGAAACCCTTATCAACTAAATTCAAAAGAAGAAAATGCATACAACAAATGGAGACAGACAGATAAATACATGCAATAATGCATTTTCCATATAACATTAACACTAAAATTGAACATATGTGTAGGATACAACTTAGATGCAACACATAAACTCCACAGAGATAAAACAGACATGAAATGCTCTGTATTTCATTATTCACACAAAAAATGCCCAAGTCTTCAACCCTCACAATGAGTAACATAGTTTGGCCTTTATACCAAGACTGTGTACTCATCAAATTAATTACATTGCAAGTCAAAATTTTGCCAAATACAATGCATCTGAAATGGCTCTTAGAAATAGTAAATGCAATAGAGAGACAAAGAGGAATGAGTAGGTGAACTCAGGATTTGCACCACCACCCAGGGATTTTCTTCATCAATCAGGTGGTTGACCTATCAATCATCGACCCAAATCTTGCAAATGTCACCATTATTGCTCAGCTACCCACAGCCTCTAGAATGTAGCAATGGCGTGCCTCTGAAGTTTCCCGCCCAAAATAGCCACACACGCATAGGAAAAACCCCTCGCTGCAGGTTCAAAACATGGTCGTCGATCACCTCCCATCGCCAAGATCAACGACACCCAAAAATGTTGAAAAGTCACCAACCAGTCAGGTTGTGCCACGCAGGCACCTCATGTTTCTATTGCTGGCCTTTCCATTCACTATTTTGCCATTTTCACCCATTGTAAATGCATGTTTGAATGCATATACAATCACTATTGTTCACCCTATCAAAAACCCTTGTATATGCAAGAGCAAATGCATATACAACTATTCGTTATACAAGGCAGACCCCAAACTATTATAGAGCAAATTGAAGTTCAAATCAGGTCCGGCTTGCATCTCCATCCTTTGTATATCTGCGATATACAACACATACATACATACAGGCTGTGGACTTCAAATCACTATGCATCAGAACGTATCCCCTTTTGAATTCCGGCTTGTATCTCTTTTATTGCACATCAGCTTGTATATCGGCATATACAAGCGCTTTATATAACCCACAGACCTGAAATATTTATTCACTGCATTTTATTCCTCCATCGTGTGTAGGTTGTATGTCCGCTTGCTTGCATCCATCACCTCATACATACAAGGCAGATTTCAAACTTTTATCCACCGCCTTTGACTTCTCCTTCTGTTCTGGAATGCATATTTCACTTGTATGTTTTGAATGTACATCGGCATACATACAACTGCCTTTGTATACAACTGGTGGGCCTGACCATTTTCTCTCTCCTCTACACTGTTCACTTTACATGTCGTGAGCCTTTGTATAATTTTCAATGTACATTCCCCTGCACATACAAACAAGGAATCTTCTTCAGAATATTCTTGCAATGTATCTAACCATTGTATGTGCGCCCGAATGTATATTGCATATACATTCCACCTTGTATATCCACGGGCCCCACCACATGCATCTTTGCCTCGCCACTGTAGCAAATGTATATTTCACTTCCTTGTATATCTTGCTTTGTATATGACCCGACATACAAAGCGGGAATATTCCTAGGAATCTGTAAAAGATTCGCCTTTTGTATATGCACCTTTTAGAGCCCAATATACATTCAAAAATGCATCTAAACTCAATTTTTCAAAGGCGATAGAGTTTTCTGACCCGCCAATGCACATTTTACCTGCATATACAAACTCCTTTGTATATACAAAGACATGCATTTTAATTGATTTTTTGTATTTTTTAGCATTGTAGAGGCCAAAAGACATAGAATTTTTGGATTTTTTAGGAAGGGGCTTGCATATTTGAATGCTTGAATCTTTAGGATGGTGTTTGCAAATTTAAGCACTAACAGATTTCACACAAGCATAGAATACAGAGGCAAGTTTTACCAACTACTTTGCTCACTTTGATCAAAATTTTACTCTGTTTGAAACATCTAGTACTTTATTAGAAGAGAATGATAGATTTCAGGATAAGGAGTTTCGAGTTCCTAAAATACTTGCTTATGAAATCTATAGAGATATTCCTAAGGGTTTGAAAGAAGTGTTTTCTTTTAAAAGTGTCAAAAAATGCAAAATTAGTTCTTTACAACATACTGTCACTAATGGTTTAGAAGGAACATTAAAGTTGTTCACTCAGACTGAGATAGGAAAATGACAACAAAAAGCTAGGTCAGATCCAAATAACTTTTAGTATTTACATCTGTCCTATGTCAAAATAGGGATCCAAGGTCGCTACTGAAAAGGACTACCTATTATTATCATGATCTTATTAAAAGATGTTCACTTTTTGAAAAATTCCCATGCTTTACTTGGCAGTGCATGTGACTCCATGGCAAGTGGTCCCATTTATATTGATTGTTCCCTAGACTTTTCTGTCAGTCTTCATGATTCAAACCCAGATGATGTTTCGACGTATGATTTCAAAACATTAAATCTGTATATCAAAGAAAAATCCATTAATCACACATTGACCTTCCTAATCCACTATCGGTTGTATAATAAAGCCCTTCCATTAATGCTTAATCCTAGAAAAGCCTTATCTCCTAAAGAAGGTTTTTCCACCATCTAGAAGTCCACTAGTACCACTACTCAACTCCGAGCTCCAACTATTGTCAAACATAAAGATATCCAAATGCCAACTAAATGGGCTCTTGAGTTATGGTCCAAAGATGCACAAGTTCCCAAACTCCACAACTCCAAGGTGTTAGTCTCCAAGAAATTGATGACAAAGCTATTTTGAACTTTGCCAGTCCAACTTTGACTCGGTCTCATTCTAATAAGCCTAAACAAGTTTTTAACTATAATAGACCTTTGTCTTCTTCCCAATCTATGCGACTGCAACCTTCCAAAGGATGGGAACATCTTTTCCAATTTCCTAGTTCCTCAAATTCTGGAGCATCCTCCAGTAATTCCAATGTATCTACTCAAGCACCTACACTGGGTCCAAGTGTGTCTCATAATCTCCCACAATGTCTTCACAATAACTTCTCCAAAGTTGAAAATGGCATCATGAAGTGTGAAGATTGTCGCTTTGTGTTTACTCCAAAGCATTTGTGTATGATGTCAAGAAAATCTGTATCTTTTCTTGTCCCTACTATTACACCTCCAAATGAGCAGATAGTTCAAACTCTTGCTGGTCAGTTAGTCATTCCTAGTCTTATTCTTCGTTTTCAAGACTTTATGCAATACGACATGACTGGAAATACTAGATTGAATATTTTGGATTGAAGTCTTGGTTTTGAATCCCAAAAACATTTTTGTACCCAACTTGTGAGGATGAACTAAGATGGATTGATATATTTTATATCTTTAAATTCTTGAAGTATCTTTAATAAATAGAAAATTTAAATAGTCAAATATACATTGAGAATAAATTTATGTATTGTCAATCAAAACAATAAAATAATTATTTTGTTATCTTATAAATATCTTATAAATTTTATCTAATATATGATTTTATCCACTCTTGTAGAACACTCTTCCTTAACCAAACACCACATCTGTCTAGAGGACACTCAAATTTTGGTCAGGGAAGACAACTTCTTCAAGAGGAAACTTAAAGAAGCCATTGAGATTAGAAACCACCCAACTAATCTCAACCATGATGATGGATGGGGTTTAAGTTTCGCTTGGAATCCCCTACTCACTCGCATCAGAAATTGTTCCAACCCCCCCTTGACATCCAACCTTGTTCTTTGGTCCCTCATTCTGTCATTCCTTCCCCCTTCCCATCTCCTTGGTCTTACCCCTCCCCTTGGTTTTTCCGTTTTTGTCTTCTTTTTTCCTCTCTTCCTCTCTTCTTTCTCCCCCTTCTCTCCCTTTTTGGTTTTTTCCCCCCTGTCCTTTTCTTGACTTGTCCCTCTATGTTCCTCTCTATCCTCCTCTGTCTCTTTCCTTTTTTCAGTCATCATTGTTCTTCCTCTCTTCAACCCCTTCCTTTTGCCTTCTTGTCTTTGTCCTTAGTGGTCTGAATTTTTAGCCTTGTCCCGCCCTCTCGGTCTTGCTTTGCCCTTCTTCGTTCTTGGTTTTTGGTCCTAGGAGTTGGTTGTGTTTGAATGCTCTTGCTTTCTCTCTTCAAGTGTTTTGGCTTTCATTTTTTGACCCCTCTCCTGGGTGTTAGTTCTTTCTCACCTTTGTTTCATTCCTTGTGTTCCCCTCATGGTGGCCTTCCTTTGGTTTGACCTCCTCCTCTTGTCCTCTTTGTTTTTTTTTTGGGTGTTCTTATTTTGTTTATGTTTGGTTTTTCTTCACTCTTTAACCTGATTTTCATCCTTTGGGTTTTTTCTGCATTAACCTTTATTTTATTTTACTTATGTTCCCTCTTTCTTTCTTCTTATGTTTGACTCGTTTCGTTTGTTTTACTTTAATTTACTTGTCTTGAGTTTAATGTGTGCCCCTGTTTGTTGTACCTGTCTTGTTCAGTCTTGTCTTATGGCTTTGTTTTCTTTTCGTAGTCCATGATAGGGTTTTTGTTCTCATTTTTGAATAGATCTTCTTTGTGCTTCTATTTATAATTCCTTTTTTGGTTTTTTATATTTACACTTTGTTCCTTTCCCTTTATTATTTATATCTTCTTGTTTTCTGATTGTTCTCTTATGCCTTCTCTATTATTTTTTGTCCATGATTCTTCTCCTCTTGACTGTCCTTCGGTCTCTGCACTAACCACACACCAACCCCTCCCCTCCCTCCTCTATTTAGTCTATTAGGTCTGCATTTTGCATTATTTTTCACTTCTCTGGCTCTATTTTCTCCTAATGATAGATCATGGAGTATGATTTGAAACATTGAGGAAAAAACACATACACAGTTAAATCTAGAAATACTGATCTATAATCATTATGGATTGTGGAAATCTGATGTCTATCATTGATGCCCTTCATGGGAGGGAATTGTCATACAAATCCAAACAGCTGGAGAAGTTGAGAATCAAGCTTTCAAAGAAATTTGCAGACTTGGCCTTTCTAAAAAGATGCAGGGATGCGCAGTTAACCTCGTCATTTATCAAAATTTGCCACCACTTATGGAGCCACCACACCAAACACATTTTTCACCAGGATGGACTTGCTCTCCTTAGATCAGTGATCAAATCCACCAGGTCTTCGATCAATCTCTTGTCCCCCAAGCTGTATGCACTTCACCTCGAACTAGTGTCCTCCTTGTGACCAGACCTATGGATACTTTTGGACATGGCGTCATAGGCTAGAGCCCTGGGTGACAAAACTGAATGTGAAAAAAGATAAAAGAAAAAGTTTCATGTTCTTGCAAGTAGAGCTTGTTCGGCCACTCCCCCTCCTTTCGTAGTTCTCTGTTTCCATCTATTAGTCCTCTCCTGATCGGTCTGCCTTCTCAAACCTTTAGCCCTACAAATGTACCTACATTCCTTTCTTCTTCTATTCCTGTGCCTTCACCAATGTGTCCCTCTCCCCATCCTTCACCATCGTATCCCTCTCCTTCACCTATGCTCCATCCTCCTCCTATTCCCTCGCCTTCACCAATGTATCCCTTTCCCAAACCATTTGAACTATAGTCCCCCAACCTCCAACTCGTCGTTGACTTGGGACTCCTCTATCACTCCTCATGGTTTCCCTCTACAGATTTACAGACTAGTCTGCTCCTTTCTTCCCGTCCTTCAGAAGGAGTCTTATCATCGGGGGATCTTGGTTGCGCTTTCCCTCGTTTCCGTGAAGGCTCTCCCTCCTTGAGCTCTCTCTCCCCCCTCCACCCATGAGTCCCTCTCGGTTGGCCCTTCAACCATCAGCATCCACTTCCCAGCCTTGCAGCAACATTGGTCACCATATGACAAATACTCAGTGCAGCAACGTCACCCATCTTCAGAAATGGAAAAGAAATAATAGGATAGACGATGGACCTAGCATTGTTTAGTGCAGTGGTGCGAGTTGGGAAGTCCAAACCAATTCTCCACTCAACACTGTCACTCCTCTTCGCAGTCAGAAAACTCAGTCGCCCTCTTCGGTTGATCAATACCCTTCTTTGGGTCCTTCTACCGCCAAAGATGATCGTCTTCGTTCTTCTCACCCTTCTAGCTTAGCTGACCCTACTCCAGATCAAGCACTGTACTCACAGTTTCAAGGGACTGATTCTCATCCACAGCTAGCTTCTGAACCCACCATGTCCAAATGCCTCCAGCTGTCTCGTTCCAATGGTCTCTTCCTCGGTGTCTCTGGTACGCCTTCTGCCCTATCCCTTTCTCAACGTTCTTCTTCTCATTCTTGTCATCACATTAATTTTGATGTGATTTCTCCTCCTCATAGCTGTCACCCTCAAGCCCTCCTCCCAACCCACCACTCCCTCTTATTGATTCTCCTCTGTTGTATCCTCCTTGTGCTCTATTGTCTTTAACCATCCCGTCCTCTTCATCTGGTCACTTCGATCATAGTGCTCAATCTTCACACCTTTCTCGGGCCGCTTCTCCCACCAAGTCTTTGTGTCTTCCTCGAAACATGAGCCCCCTTTCTCCTCAGACCTCCAAACCTTTTTCTCTCCTGCATCCTAATTCCTCTACCGCTCCTTACAATCTTTCATCCCATATAGTTTCTGATTGGGAGAATAAATTAGTTGTTAACCTCTCCACCATACCTCTTGACCCTCTCGCCTTCAATTTTCTAAAGCGGGGTCTGGGGTTTGCCATCACTCTGCACTTCATCCCCCATGTCGATTTCCTTATTAAGATTGAAAATGCTATCCATTCTCTCCCTAACGATGTCACCGAGGAAATTCAACAGGACTATGTTGTCGCCCTTAGGCATGCTAAACCTCCTAAAGGCAATATTCCCAAATCCGAACTCCATGCCTTTTAGAGTTTATTGAGCAACTCCAACCTCGTCATCGTCAAGGCAGACAAAGGCAATGCCTCGGTCATTATGAACAAACATGACTATGTCTCTAAGATGATGGATCTCCTTTCTGATGGTGGTAGCTACCAAGCCTTATCGCAGAACCCCATCTCCAAAATTCTAAAATCAGTCAAACTTGCCCTCTCTCGCTCCTCCTTTGATGATGCCACAAAAAAGCGTCTTTTACCCACCAAAGAGGTCACCCCCCGTATTTATGGCACCCCAAAAATCTACAAAAAAGACATCCCTCTTCGTCCAATTGTTGACATCATCGGTTCACCCACTTACAGACTTGCTGCCCACCTAGCCAAGCTTATCTCCCCTCTTGTGGGGAAGTCTAGCTCATCCATCAAGAATTCTACCCACTTTGTGGAATTCATCATTGACAAACAATTAGATGACAATGACCTCTTGGTCAGCTTCGATGTTGTCTCCCTTTTCACCAAAGTCCCCATCACTGACTCTAGCAAAATTATTAGGCATAAGAGCAATGATGAGATTTCCTCCTTGGTAGAACTTTGCCTTAGATCCACTTTCTTCACCTTCCAAGGAGTTGTCTATGAGCAATTAGATGGAGTTGCCATGGGTGTTCCCCCCTCTCCCCGATTGTGGCCAACCTTTACATGGAACACTTTGAAGATGTCGCCCTTAACTCCTTTCCCCTCCAACCTAAATGGTGGAAATGCTATGTAGATGATACCAACATCTATTGGCCTCATGGCCCTGAAAAGCTCAAAGAATTCCACTCCCACCTTAACCGCCTAGCTAATTGCATCTCCTTCACCAAAGAGCTTAAAACCAATAATGAGCTCCCTTTCCTTGACATCCTTCTCATCAAGAAACCAGACGGCTCCTTGGGTCGCCGGGTGTTTCGTAAATCCACCCACACTGATCTTTACCTCCATTCTTCTTCCCACCACCACCTAGCACAAAAAGCCGGTATCCTTAAAACTCTCACCACTAGGGCCTTTCGTATTTGTGATAAGGACCACTTAGACCTTGAGCTTGCCCACTTGACCAAAGTGTTTGAGTTAAACAGTTACAAGAGAAAACACATCTTGAGAGCGTTCAAGCAAGCTAGGTCCCGCATGACCCCCAAGCTGATAGATGTCAACTCCTCCAACCACCCCATTGCCACTTTGCCCTACATTGAAGGCCTTTCGAACAAAATCTCCAAGATTCTTCTCAGGAAAGGCCTCCAATGTACCGTCAAACCCCTCTCTACTATTAGAAATCAAATTCCCTCACCAAAAGACCCCAGAGACCCTTTACTTAACTTTGGAGTCTATAAGATTGCTTGTTCCTGCGGGATCCCCTATATTGGTGAGACCGGTCGTTCCTTTAGCACCAAGATCAAAGAGCATATTGTTGACCTCAGACTTGAACGTATCCACCAATCCGCTCTTGCAAAACACTCTTTCTTAACCAAACACCACATCTGTCTAGAGGACACTCAAATTTTGGTCAGGGAAGACAACTTCTTCAAGAGGAAACTTAAAGAAGCCATTGAGATTAGAAACCACCCAACTATTCTCAACCGCGACGATGGATGGGGTTTAAGTTTTGCTTGGAATCCCCTACTCACTCGCATCAGAAATTGTTCCAACCCCCCCTTGACATCCAACCTTGTTCTTTGGTCCCTCATTCTGTCATTCCTTCCCCCTTCCCATCTCCTTGGTCTTACCCCGCCCCCCTTGGTTTTTCTGTTTTTGTCTTCTTTTTTCCTCTCTTCCTCTCTTCTTTCTCCCCCTTCTCTCCCTTTCTGGTTTTTTCCCCCCTATCCTTTTCTTGACTTGTCCCTCTGTGTCCCTCTGTATCCTCCTCTCTCTCTTTCCTTTTTTTGGTCATCATTGTTCTTCCTCTCTTCAACCCCTTCCTTTTGCCTTCATCTTATCTTTGTCTTTAGTGGTCTAAATTTTTAGCCTTGTCCCGCCCTCTCAGTCTTGCTTTGCCCTTCTTCATTCTTGGTTTTTGGTCCTAGGAGTTGGTTGTGTTTGAATGCTCTTGCTTTCTCTCTTCAAGTGTTCTGGCTTTCGTTTCTTGACCCCTCTCCTAGGCGTTAGTTCTTTCTCACCTTTGTTTCATTCCTTGTGTTCCCCTCATGGCTGCCTTCCTTAGGTTTGACCTCCTCCTCTTGTCCTCTTTGTTTTTGTTTGGGTGTTCTTATTTTGTTTATGTTTGGTTTTTCTTCACTCTTTAACTTGATTTTCATCCTTCGGGTTTTTTCTGCATTAACCTTTATTTTATTTTACTTATGTTTCCTCTTTCTTTCTTCTTATGTTTGACTGGTTTCATTTGTTTTACTTTAATTTACTTGTCTCGAGTTTATTGTGTGCCCCTGTTTGTTGTACCTGTCTTGTTCAGTCTTGTCTTATGGCTTTGTTTTCTTTTCGTAGTCCTTGATAGGGTTTTTGTTCTCATTTTTGAATAGATCTTCTTTGTGCTTCTATTTATAATTCCTTTTTTGGTTTTTTATATTTACACTTTGTTCCTTTCCCTTTATTATTTCTATCTTCTTGTTTTCTGATTGTTCTCTTATGCCTTCTCTATTATTTTTTGTCCATGATTCTTCTCCTCTTGACTGTCCTTCAGTCTCCGTGCTAACCACCCACCAACCCCTCCCCTCCCTCCTCTATTTAGTCTGTCAGGTCTGCATTTTGCATTATTTTTCACTTCTCTGGCTCTATTTTCTCCTGATGATGGATCATGGAGTTTGATCCGAAACGTTGAGGAAAAAACACATGCACAGTTAAATCTAGAAATACTGATCTATAATGATTTTATCCATTGATAACACTTAGTAATATCATTATTCTAATTATGTGTTAAAATATACTTTGAACAGTGTAAGCATCCAAATCCTTTTTCAGTTAAAATAAACACTAAAACAATGAAATTTCAAAGTTTTACCAATTCTTAAATATTTAAGAAATGACTAGAACAACAAAAAGTGAACATATCCTTTTAAAATGACAAGAAAACTCTTGTCATCTCCCCTCAAAAGTTCTGCCAGTAAAGAACAATACTATATATTGTAGTCAATTAAGTGAACAATTCGAATTCAATACATTATCATTTCTATATCTAATATTACTTGGCTTGAGTGGAAACAATTGCAGAGTTTGTAATTCTTTATTTATATGCTCAGATTGTTGAAATTCTGCACATTGTGGAGGTCTAGCTGGTTCCACCCTGGTGTTGATTCGGGGCACTGCCCACCCTCTTCTCCTGAAATTCTTATTTGAGGGCCACGCTAATTGAACATCTTCATAATTGTAATCATCCCCATCATTGCACTTTGTTAGAATACCTATCCGCTCCTCTTCCGTACTACACTTGTCCTTTATTTTTGTTTCCTGTTGTTCTGTAACCATCACAGAAACTAGTTATTTTAAAAATACAGATGATAGAACAAATCTACCCACGTGATCATCGTTGGAGACCTTGGTCAAGGTAATACAATCTTTGAAAGTTTCATTAGCAATTAAGGATTTAATCTTTTGCCAAGACAGTCCAATTACACACCAAGCTGGAGCCACCAAAACGCAGTAACCAAAGAACAAGCCATTTTGTTTAAAAGAAATTTGTGTAACATTCTATTACAAATAGAAAGATATTATATTAATGCACCGAAATAAAAATAATAATAAGGCCAAACCGTTGACTTATAATATGATAGATAAGATTCCAAAATGGTTAAAATTGTACAAACAAAATGCAGTAGTGTTAAGAAGTATGGGTGAGATTATCAATGTGAAGCGTCTTAACAGTTTTGCAAGAAAAAACATGAATATGGAAGAGGATCATTTGTTTCATGTTTTAACACATTTGAGGTAAAGGATTCATTATAGCATTACTTTTTCAAGGTTGTGTACAACTGTCATTAAGAGTGGGCTGGAGAAATGGAGAGCACTAACATGATTATTTTAAGAAGAGGCTTCCCTTTTATAGAGCTATGGGTGTATTGAAGACCTGACTTATTAATATTCTTTTAATATATAATTGTGATTTTGAGAAGTGTATCCTTTGTCACTTTTGATGTTTGAGTATTGTAATGGCGAAAACTGCATTCTCAAAGTATTTTTCTATTTCTAGTTTCGTATTAGTTTGGGAAATGTTTTGATCCATTTACATAGTTATAAATGGGGTATTTTTCTGTATATTTGGGTCCACATATCTAACTTTGTTTGTACTTAGTTCTATGCTTATCACTTATCTCTATGTTTATGTACATGTAATCCTAGTCCAATAAGCTTATCTATCTCATTCTAATCATTAATCCAATCCTAATCCATAATCCATAATCCAATCCAATTGGCTGTAGATCCAACCTAGCTATTTGACCCATGTTGTGTCTATAAGAGTGAGGTTATCCTTGAAACCATGAGCTTGGTTCATTTGATTGCAATATCAGAATCATACATTTAGCTAACTGGCCTCATCGTACACTTTGGTCTTGGTTAACTTTGCACAAATCTATAGAATTTTGGTGTTTTGTTTATGTATGAAAAGACATCCATTGCATTCATTATAATCATGGCATCGTCACAAGAAAGGTGACATCTAATCTAAGAACAATTATTTGCATTTGCCATATCTATTCATACTCATTCTAGCACATGTGAGTCACCCAAAAACCATTTTAGAATTCATGTACATGCTTGAAGCTTGTTGCATGTCAAGACATTTTTAAATATCATCATCTTAAGAGGAAAACCTTAAGAGTGCAATAGAGAATATCATTGCATAGAAGTTGTTTATTTAAGAATTCATAGGACACAATCTTCAAGTGAATAGATATTAGGTTTGTGCCTATAGAGTAATTTCATTATTGCTAATGTAATCTAGAATAAAAAACTTGTCTAGATAGAGAAAAAAGAAAGAGTCATATTCTAATCCACATACATGATTGTCTAGGACATCCACAATTTTTTAGGCACATAAATCAAACTATCTTCAATAGATGGCATTCACCCTTTACTTACATAGCGAAGCATTATCTATTTTCATTTATTACTATTTGTAGCATGATTGTACTTTCTATCTAATATTGCTTGATCTAAACCACACCACTTTAGGAACTTAGAAAATTAATCTAGGTTTATTAGTACTTAATTACTTAGTTTAATTAATAGACCTAGATTATACATAGAAAGTGTATTTTCCCTTTTCATTTTGGTGAACCTAAAAAGCTTACCCAACCATACAACCCTAATTAGGGTTTTAAATCTACAATTTAATTCTAACTTTTAGATTTTCTATATCTAATTTGTCATAGGCTTTTAGAGCTTTGTTGATCTATCTTTATCTATGGTTTGGTGATTAAATTTATTGCATATCTTTGTTTGTACACTAGCCACCCTTGACTTGACCTAGGGTTTACATCTTTTAAGAATTTATTTCAAATCTAATATTGCTTCAATTTTTCCATATTTTTCATAGATGTTAATCTTCAAAGTTTTTCATTTTATTCTTAGGGTACATAGTTGCATTGTGAAATATAGTTTTCCCACCCTCTTCCTTGATGTGTTTCCAACTTTGTGCATGATTAAGAGGACCTTTATGATGACTTTATTGCTATCCCTATTGTTACACATGATTACTCATAGATTGATAATGATGATTTATTAGAAGATCATAATTATTATGCATCATTATTTTACATAATGATAAAACGGATCTTTTTAATGATGATTGTTATGGCTCTATAGATGCTTCATTATTTGTTAAAATATTATTTCTTTCTAATTAAAACTTATTGATGATGATACTACCTTGATTCATAAATTTAGATTGTATGTAAAGGTTGGAACTTTCTATTGGTTTGATAAATATTCTATTCCTCTTTTAATTCTCTAGCTAGCAATTTCTTTAAATACTTATCTAGCTGTAGATATGATAATAGGGTTTTGGATTTAATTCCTCATGGTATTTCTTTTAATCCAAACTCATCAATGAACATGGCTTATTTATGCCTCATGCTATTGGTGAATGTTGTGTAGGTCTTAAGTCATTTAGTATTCCATCCTTATAAATGGAACCTTCTATTTATGCAAGATGCCTAAAGCATATCTAGACTCTAAAGAGACATGCATGTGTGAAACTACTTTTGAAAATGATAGATCTAGAACATCACTATCACTTTGTCCTAAGAAATCATTTAAGGAAAATTTATTGTTCTAAATATAACTTAATAAAACTTGCAATGATATATAGGAACTAGACTAGGTAAGAATAAATATAGATATATATAGGTTGTTGAACCTCAATAGTATAAGAAACAATAGGGTATAGAATATCAACTTAATGACATTACACAATGAGTTAAATACTAAATAAAAAGGAAAAGGATCCCACAATGCACTTATTATAGATCCCAATGTGGTTTTGTCTTTGTTTTCTTAATTGTGATCTTGATTAGGGAATCCTTTATGGACCATTAATTGATTCATCTTATTAGGGTTCCATTGCATTATCACAATTAATTGATTAGTATAGATAACATCTGTGATATTATTATTCATGATAAATTTTACATTTGCACATGCATACATATAAAACAAAAAAATATAGAAGAACCAGTTGAATCTTATAGACAATGCTATACATTATCATGACTCATACAGCTTGTATCATGGCACCTCTTGACATATTCTATATATGGATTACCATATTCATTCATGATGCTTATCTACTTACTATGGCACATTTTTTACTAAACAATATAATTTTTATCAATTCTATGTCATTATGACATGTGCATACTGTTGTTATATGGAGACTAATCAGACTCGAAGGTTAAATTTTCCCACTTTTATCAATGTAGTTTCCCCCCAAATTATTTAATGGGGGGAGTGTAGGGGGGGCAAAGCCCCTCCTGCAGGGCTCGAGGGGCTTATCCCCTCGGGGGGGACCCAGGGGCGGAGCCCATGGTGGGGGTCTGGGGGTAATGCCCCCAGCAGGGGCTACTGGGGGCTCGGAGCAGTGCCCCTGAAGCCAAAATTGCCTATTATTTTATAAAGGCATTGGGAGTTATTTTCTCTATTAGTTAACATAAAAAACCCTATTTTTGTAACTGACATAAGGCTTGATAAAAGCAGCTAAGGGTTAGGGTTTCCATTGATATTGTATTGTAGCATTTGCAGCGGTATTGAGTTGCAGGGATTGTTGGTTGTAATCAGTTTGATTTACTGGATAATAATATTGGACTTTCTGTTGTTGGATGTAGCCCAAGTTTTGGTGAACCACGTTAAAATTGCCTCTCGCTGTTATTATTTCTGTGTATTTTTCATTCCTTTTGTTTAATCTTTATTTGCATTTAATTGATATCTTCTGCCGGCTAACCCTAACACATACAAATTCGTTATTTTATTACTTTAAGATCTTACATTACCGTACTTTTCTTTGAGAGATTTAGCATTTGATCCTTCATTTCTTATCATTATATTAGGGGTGCCATGCCTTCCCTATTGTCATTCATATCTTCATTGTACTATTTTTTTCATTTAGGAGCATCTCACTTTTCACATGTACTTTCATTATTATATCAATTGACATGAGCCTTATTATTGGTCATTACAGGAAGTTATCAAGCTATCATATTATATCATCATATTATATTATATTTGTGACCACACTAGGGACCATCATATGCCCTCAAATTTGATTATCATTGATCTATCCTACTTCCTAGAGCACTTGTCTATTGATTCTATATTGGTGTACCATATATTGAGCTTATATTGTCATATCATTCTAGTACTACATTAATCCTACATTTGGCCTCATGACCTCACAATAGCATATCTTTCCATGACTTCTTATTCATCTTACATTATCATTTTGACCTTACAATATTATACCTTTTAATGTGTTAAAGCATTCACATGGTGATCCTATATTGTTATATCTTATATCTACTATCTTACAAGATCTTATTGCTACATCTTACTATGTATAGAGAATTCACATGATGTCCCTATCTATCTATATCATATGTCAACTATCTTGCAATCTTATTGTTATATCTTGCTTCACAGAGTGCACATGTCTTGATCTTACATTTTCATATCTTGCTTTGATAATTTATCATTAATCCTTATGTATGCTTACACTAAGGGGAATCATTTTTTCCCTCCCTTCACCATTGAGATTATATTTTCATATCTCATGAGAGACCCCATTTACATTAAGCTTATATTGTTATATTACATGTCTGATCATTTACTATGCCTACACTACCATATCACTTTGATCATATCTTGTTCCTGTACATTGCACTGACATGATCACATCTCTTCTCACATCTTTATTATTTCAATCCTACATTGGTCAATCATGTTTTTTTTGCTTTGTCATATTGAACCCTATTGTCAAAATCAAATTTCTAGATCTTTGTCACTATCCTATGATCATACTTCCTATATTTAGGGTTTTGTGCCACTATTAATTTCCTACCACTATCAAGCTTCATGTCATTGATCCCACCCTTCATTTAATCAGGCTCATGGATACATATGAGGCCTCTTATTGTACATTCATGAATATTCTTGGCCATAGTAGACCACATCATCATTATCTTGATCCTACTTATCTTATCAATCCCACCCTATGTGTGCCCATTTTCATGGAACACTACATATGGCCATTTATTTTACTTTCATGGATTGCATCCTCATTATCATGTCCATATTGGGAGTAAGAATCCTATCTATGATGTACTTTTCTAGTTGTGATTGTTATATTTTAACATTTGGATGATTATATGTACTTACATGATTATCATTTGTTATTGATAATTTATCACATTATTATGATAATCTCATAATTATTCTTGCACTTCAATCTATTCTTATATGCTTATGTTCATCAATGATATATCTAACAAGATCTTCCTTCAATCAATTGTACCCTATAGGGGAAATCAATCAAAGAAGGGCATACATTATCACTAATGTTCTTATTTTATATTCAATTTATCTTCTGAGTGAGAAGCTACCCATGGGATCTTTTTATCCTTTTCTTGCAAGAATTCATGGTAAACATATGCAAGAAAAACATGAAATGGGAACCTTCATCCTATATGGACTATAGACTCATTTATGTATTGCATTTACATTATGCATGTTTGAGAATGCGTGTACTGAATGATGCATGATCCATACTTAGTCTCACCTACACCTCAAAGTGGGGACAAAATGTGATGCATTTCACATTTAGTTTTGTGCCTACTTTAGGGCAATGTCCTCAAATATTTATATAGCTACAAATGACACATTTTTATGCATTGTTGGGACTGCATGCCTATGCTTGCTTACAACTAGCCCTATGCTTATGTGCATGAATCCAAATACAATTGGCTTAGCTATCTAATTATGATCATTAATCCAGTTTGGATCAATAATCCAATTCTATTACACATATATTCAAGCTGGTTGTCTAACCCAAGTCATGTTCAAAAGTGTGAGATCATCCTCATAGTCATGATCTTCATCCACATAAATGCAAAATAAAAATCAATCATTTAATAGCCTAGCCCCATCTTACACTTTTGCCCTAGGCTAACTTTACACAAATTTCGTGTTATGTTTATGTATAGAAAGATATTGATTGCATTCATTCTAATCATGGCATCATCACAAGAAAGACAACATCTGATCTAATACCAATCATTTGCATTTGTCATATTTGATGACACATCCTAGTGCATGCGAATCACTTAGAACCCATTCTAGAATTCATGGACATGTTTGAAGCTTGATGTCTATCAAGGTATTTTTAAATAATGCCAACTTGATAGACAATCCCTAAGAGTGTGACAAAGAATATCACTACCTAAGCATCTAGTTATTTGAGAATTCATAGCACAAAATCCAAAAGTAAATAGAGGCTAGGTTTATGACTACAGAGTGAGGTCATGCTTACAAACCTAATCCAAAACAACAAACTTGACCTAGCACAAAGAAAAAAGTTATATTCTAGATATGATCCTCATACTGAGACACATGAAACTTATTGTGTTTAGCAAATGACACATTGTGTTTAGTTACATAACTAAACAATCTCTTCATGTGTTACTATTTATAACACAATTATACTTTTTATCTAATGTTACGTAATCTAATCCATGCCACCCTAACAACTCCCTTCAAATGGCCATTTAATGGCCATTTGACCGTATTTATTAATTAATTGAAATTCAGAATACAACACTATTCTGAATTTCAATTAATTAATAAATACGGTCAAATGGCCATTCTGAATGCCCCGTAGCCGCTGCCCAAAATTAATTAGCCGATAGGCTTATTAATGGGAGCTTTTTGCTCCCGAAAAGCGTTGGACACCGGAATTGTCGGACGCCGGAAAATGTCTGACGCCGAGAATTTTTCACCATTCAGTTTGCCATCGGGCAGCGAGGGAATAATCGGTTTTTAAAATTTCTTCAAACTGAAGTCAATAAAATTCTCATCTATTTAAATAGAGCGGTTTCTTGAATTTTCTCTTAAAGTTAAAATGCAGGTACCGTTACAGAAATTGGACGGAAGGAGAGAAGCAGGCGCAGTTTATGGTGTGGCATGACATTGGAGTACGCATGGGCATCAACAACATTCCACAGAGCTTGGAGGAGATGGATCGCTTTAGCAGGAAATATGAAGCTTCGCACATGGTGTATTCCAAGTCCAACAAAGTAATTGGGGACGCCACGATGGAGCTGTTGTTGTCGAAGGCGCCTGCTTTAACTGAAAGCGGATGTCGCTTCGATTCTGATTACATTTGTCTCACCCAACTTGCAATTCAAACTTTGCCATAGCTAAAAATAATTGGAAGGTTTAAGCAGTCGGGGAGGTTTTAAATACTAAATAAATAAATAATTTATCAGTTGTTTACTATTCGACGAAATAATATTAAATATGTTATAGCTGTGAAGACAATAATATTTAAGCAAGGAGAAAGTTCTCTCCTTTCTTGTGGACCACAGTTATTTCTCACTCCATTATTGCCTTGATGATTGTGAAACTTCTATTGTATTTTAGTGTTTTAATTTTTATTTTTAATGATAGAATTATAGTTGAATGTTTTTCTTTAAAATTGTTAATGGGTCCTTGATCTATTGGTGAAGTTAAATGGTTTTGAATGATCCCATTAGGGATCAAATCTTGTTGAGTGCAAGGCCTTAACATCATAAAAGATGATAAAAACTTAATATATTAAAGATAAAAAGATAAACACATTAATAAAGGTTGTAAAGAGCACAATGAAATAAGTAATAGAGAGGTTTTCAAAAATCTTAAAAATTGAAAATAAAGTTTTTATTTAGAATAAAACTAATGATAAGGGTTTCAGTTTTATTAAGTTTATAATATCATAAAGTTTATTTGGAAATCCATTTTAGATTGAGTATATGTTATAGAATACCATTATATCTTTGTAAAATAAAATGTTAAGAGGCATATTGAAAATAACACTACAATTAGAAGATTAGAAGTTGATGCTTTTTGCAAAGAGTACTATTATATCTTTGTAAAATAAAATGTTAGAGGCATATTGAAAAGATCACTACAATTAGAAGTCAATGCTTTATGTCTACAAAATAAATAGGACCAATGAACAAACAAAGGGGGATTGACTAAGGGATTATCCACTAGAGATAAATTGGCCACTAACCCACATTAGACAATGAACACAATGTAAGTAGGCATATGGTTTGCAAGTGTGGTTTGAGGCGAGCACCACTTAAACATGAAGCAAAGCAAAAGCAAGATAATGTTAAATTATGCACTAAGGGGAAAGACTATGGGCATGAGCTAAGAATGTAGGCTATTAGGGGTTGCTATAAATCATCATGAAAACACCAATGGAGCTTGAACTAGGTCACAATCGAGAACTCAAAGAACATAAGTAGAGGTACAAGGCACAAGATAATTGAAACACATGCTTGGAAATCAAAGACCCTAAGCCCAAAAATTTGAAACCCTAATGTAGAAAGTCTTAGATTAGTTATTAATGTAGGGTTTACTAGAGCAATGAGGCATATTAGAAACATGCCTGTCAAAATAAGTCAACACATGATAATACATCAAGCATATAATTTGTGATGATTGCAGACCCCTGATTTGCCATTGTATGTTGTAATCAAATTTGATAGCTACATTGGTCCAGCATGGGATAAAGAGCATCCACAAAACATTCCTGTCCCACCAGTTACATGTGGCAACTGTAGGCAACTTCTACTATCCATGGCTTGGGCCATAACAATCCATAAGTCTCAAGGCTTGACATTGGATAGAGCTGCAATCAACATACGAGAAGTAGTTGAGAGGTAAGCACTTCTATTCATAGCAATTTCTAGAGTTAGGTCCATAGAAAATCTCTGCATAGAACTTGCTTTCTCTTTTGCACACTACTCTAAAATGCAAAACAGTTGATATACAACAATCAGGAAGAAAGAAGAGGCTCGTTTACACATACTATCCTGTAACAACACCCATGTACATGTGTATGCTTCTAGTTTTACTAACATTTCATGTTTCATGAATTCATATGATCTTCTAGTTTTACTGACATTTCATGTTTCATCAATTTTGTAGCCTCTGCAACCTGATATCAAGTTTACATATTTTCTTCATAATGTAGATGATGGAAGACAAACATTCCTGATTCTAGAGGAGATCATACTTAAGATATTCAAACTGCAGATCCCCTACCTACTAGAAGAAAAAAATGTCATAGAGAATACAGGATATATAGTAAATTCACCATGCTAGGTATGTTGCTCCTAGATTTTGATATGGTAGCTTGCCCATTTCAAAATGCAACATTTGTATATATTAATATGTAACATACTTTCTAAGGATTAAAACAACCATAAAAACTACAAAAACATAATCATATATCCTCTATTCACACTCTCTTAGTTTCAAATTTGACTAATATATATTGTTAATTCTTTTTTATAGAGCATTTTTCTTCATGCGTAGTAGATTGCTCTTTGCGATTTATAGCATGTCACAGTATATAATGCTCTTAACATATGCTCAGGTAGCTTTTTAATAAATTCTCTTCAATTCCAAGCATCTTTTTCTCCTATATCTAATTTTGTATGTCTATTAATAGGTGGCAGAAGATAAAGTATTCATGAGAACAAATATTGTTATGATTGTTATCCATTCAGAGGGATAAAAGAAATAGTATGAAAGAGTCATATATTCTTTCTTGAACTAGCTTCTCTTAGCAGTGGCTGTATGTGCTTTGTAGATCCACATGCCTTGTGGTTGTTATCATTGTGTATTTATGTCTTCTTAATTACAAGTTTATTGACAGAATTTGTTGTATATACCTCTGTTGTGGTCCTCCTTGTTCATAATACTGTTTAAGTTAGGATAAATTTTAAGGCCTACATTTTATATACATTGGATGCCTAAGTGCAGCCTAAATCTTCTTTAATTAGAGCTAGACTTTTGCTTGATGTGTCTGGAACCTGCATTTCTTTTATGTTCTTCCCTAGGGCTCGAATGTGAATCAATCACCAGCATAGTATTCTTTTCCTAAGTTGCAGGTCACTCAGTGATTGAAGTCTTGGTAGGGGTAAACATGCTCCTCTAATATACATGTTAGTTGTCAGTTTGGTAAAAAAATAATTGATGGCCCCAGACTGTTTCAGTTGATTTTCTATGCTGGAGTTCATTAGGTTTTGGGCATGCAAATTTAAAAGTATGAAGCAACCAAGGGTCCATGTTATACCTTTGGACCATTTGAAACTTGATTCATTGCTTTGTTTGCTTTCTCATGCCTTGCTTTGCTTTGTTTTGAGTAATAGCCCATACCACCTGAATTCTGATTAATAATAGCAGCCAACATAAATAATGGTAACCTTCAGTACTGTATTCTCAGGCTGTTCATGTCTGTATACTGTAAGCAATTCTGATTAATAATAGCAGACAACATAAATAATGGTAACCTTCAATACTGTATTCTCAGGCTGTTCATGTCTCAGGCTGTTCATGTCTGTATGGTTGAGAAAGAAAAATGTGATTGGAAGGAGAATGAGAATGTTTCACTTCTTTGGTAAAGCCTTCTCATAACCATGCTTCCATTACAGCAAATAACCAAGTAGCCTACCATTAGCATTTGGATTTTAATGCAAACAAAATTATTAAATTTAGTATATCTGATTTTTTTGTACACATTTAGATTGTATACTTCCACATTGAATGCCTTGAAACGTTTCCTCCTCTCTCAACTGAAAAGGGCTAAGAAAATTAGTGAAAGAACAGCTTGGTTAAGTTTGGTTTGTAACAAGTGGGATTCTATTAGAAGAGCCAAAAAGGATCTATCAACTACAGATCACTTTGTCATCTTTTCAACTAAATGCATGCTTTCTTATATGTTCCTCAAAGGAGTAACTGCAAGCCTGCTACAATGCATGCTGCCCTTATTAGGGGATATAGAATTGCCCTTGTGAGGTTTTTTTGCAATGCACCAGGATGAGTGTTGGGCTGTGTAAGACCTTTGGCAAATGAGACGACCACCATAACTATGGGAACTCTTAAAGATCTGACAGGCTGAAAGAGGAACGGCCATACACAGTAATGTTTAAAGGAGCGAACAACAGAAAGAGGGCTGTCCAACAGTCATAAACAGAACTGTAACACCAAATGTAAAGTTTGAAAACAATCATAAACAACTGAACATCAGTGATACTGACATAAGTATAGTAGTGTGCCCTGTTCTTCAGTCACACTGAAAATAGACTAAATCTGTTGTAGATAACATTCTAAGGTATATATGGCCATATACTAATTTACCAGCTTATGTATAATAGTGTGTCATACTATATATATTAAGTTCATTGTATTGATATTCTCATATATATTATAAACTTTCCCAAAATCAGTGCAACTGCTAGTCTAAATTAATTAGTACATTCAAAGGAGCTGAATGTCACGTAGAAAGCAATAAATCAAGCTGTATTTGGAATCAGATATTATGCAAAGAACCACTATAGGTCAAGACTCAAGACTACCCTTGAAATCAGATATGTTTTTAATAAGTATAAAGGAGGACAACCACAAGCGTTTCAAATTGATTGGCTCTTAACATGTTTCTCTGTACTTTCAATTTCAGTTTTCTTTTTTACTGCTACATATATTAACTTGCAATTTAAAAATATAACTCTTAGTTTAAAGTAGACCTACATATAATTGAAACATAAGATATTTCATCTCACACAGAATTTTCTGATCATACGGTTGAAAGAGTAATTCAGACTTCTAACTGCAAAGAAGAAGATTATTGAAGTATGGATTTAAAAAAAAATTCAAATAGAAAGGTAGGCAGGCTGCCGATGCCAATGAAAATCTAATAAGTAGAAAAGAATAAGCAGGCTGTATAAAGTAATTGATAGTTGAAGAAACTACCCACCTGATATTTTTTAAATTTCAAAAACATTTAAACTATGCAATTGGTAAGCCTTTCTGATAATTCCGTGCTAAAATTATCAGTGCTAAATCATAACTTTTAATGTAAGTAGGGACTAATCTATAAAAAGAAGAACAAACGGCCAAAGAGCGTCTACAGATTATTGTCATTAAAGTTATGAATTATTGAGTGAAGAATTTTGAATTTACCAGATCTGATCTTTGCAGGCTTGGATCTAACTGAAACCAGAGTTTCTTCCAATCTTCGGCGTTTGTTCACCCGGTCATTTCCCTTGCGATTTTGGAACCAGTAAAACACATTTTTTGCCTGTATTTCTCCAAATCTTCTAAGAAAATCAGCAACATAATATATAATCTCCGTGGGTGGAGTGCAATGATCACTATTATACAATTCTTCCAGTATTTGCAGTTGCTCTGCTGTTGGCTTCCACCTTGGAAGAGGACATCTTTCTGATATTTCAGCCATTCTCGAGGCAAGATGAAAGAATTCACAGTATGTATATGTATATACGTATTAGCTACCCAAAAATATTCCTCGGATGAATATTATGACAAAACTATGCCGAGACAAAATCTGTCGTTATTGTTAACTGGGTGTCATTTCTAACATCTACGAAGGTTCAAAACTTACTGACTGATTGTGGGAGGAGAAAATAAAGAAGGGAAAGATTAATTCAAAGAATGGATGCAAAAGAAAAATGCAGCTATTTCCCCACATTGGAGAGTACTGAGAAAAATATAAAAGATTATTGAACACTTCTCTATTTTTCAGAAGAATTGTTGTCCGATGTAATTGTAACATTCGTAAGTGGTAACTGAGGTGTCAAAGAAAGAGAACATATTTTTGTCTAATGTAAATGAGCTCTTTCATATAAAATATATTATTGGCCAAATTTTATTAATAGATTCATTGTAAATGGTGAAATTTCTATATTTTTATTATTCAAATAATTTGTTTTACTTTATTTTATCTAGTGTTTTATTTATTTATTTTATGATTTTTAGAAATAGAATTTAACCCCTTTTAAATATTTTTTTTACCTATGAGATTATCAATTTTTTTCTTAGCTTCAAATTTGCAATTGTAAATTTGATTCGGTCATTTCTACACTCATCGATTTAACCTAGGTCATTTTTACACCTACGAATTTGACCCTCATGTTTAATGAATAACATTAACCCAGGCCAAAGCTAATGCTATTTTAAGTAGTTGGTAGACATCATTTCCTGGGCCAAGGCAAGTAAATTGTGTGTCTAAGTCAATTATAAAAGGACATCACCTATACATCATATAAATTACAAATCATTATCATCTAGCACCTCTTGAAATCACTCACTCCTAGTATGATGCCTCTCAGAATCATTTTTCCCCCTGTCATAACATTATGCTCCATCAACATGTTCTCATTGCATCATATCTTTGTCAACAAGTTCCAAAATGCCAATTTTACACCAACTAATTACATCACTCTTTTACATTTTGTTCATGTTTCAAGTTTCAAGTTCCATCTCCAAGTTACCCTCATCATTACAACACCATCTACATTCATTGCATGTTCTCTTCCAAATCTAATCAAAATAATTAAATCAATCAAGGGGCTTGTCATAAAGTAGAAGATGCTTCATTAAAAAGCTCCTAAAGGTGTTCATCAACAACTCAAGTCTTTTATTGCAAGTTTAGACCCCAAGGCAAACCTTAGTTTGTAGGTAGAGAAAGTCAATAAGTCAAGGGTTTATTTTTATATTGAATGCTCATTTTTGCAAGCTAGACATCAAATCTATAGACATGGAGATCACATCTATAGGTGTAGAATTGACCTAGGGTTGAACACATTGTTTTAGATTTCATAGAATCCACCCATCTTATTCTATTCATCTTAGATCTTATTCATCTTAGATCTAACATCATATTGGATCATTAAACATGCCCACGTCAAATTTGGTATTGTTGTTCCCTCATTGCAAAATGTGGTATGTTTTTATGCCAAAAGGGACCTATTTAAGACTATGTGCCAATATATTTAAATTTTATTACACCAATTATAAGGTCATATATATTTAATATTGGCCCTAAAGAGGTTCATTATTTAATCCCATCAAGTCTCAAAGCTTATAATTGGTTGCACCTATGTTTGAAGGAGTCATTTTACAAGCAGCCAGGGTATGCGCCCAATCCCAAGGAATGATAAGAGCTAGAATCATTTAATATAGGCCCCATGGTTCTTGTTTACATGTGCATAGGGCATTGAACTATTTTTTGGTTGGTGTTGCCTTAATGGATAAGTGAACCAAGTTGAGGGAGAAAGAATTGGCCAAAAATGAATTTTTATATGAAATGCATATGTGAGCTACAAAACATGTACAAGTCATAACATGTATGCATTATGGTCTATACACATTATATCATATATGCATTATAACTACTAAATTCAAATTTTAAAAATCCCACCCTTTAGGCTTGGATTTCCAAGCCTTAGCATTGGGCTTCAAATTTGGCTAATAGATATGTATTTTTCAACAAAAAATAACATAATTGAACTTCATCCTTGTCAAATTTACATGTCATATTTCTCAGGCTCTAGTAATATATATTTGTTAATATTTTAAATAAAGTAAGATATATATTTTTATTTTCCTTTAATAGTGTCTTCATATTTGTTAATATGCATTTCTTTTTCTTCATAATTTTTTTATCTGTTTATCCAAATTTGAAAAAAGTATGTATGATTGTTTGATGCTTCATTCTATCTTGTAGCACTCACTCTTAGCTATATTTCTACCAATTAGTTTTTACAAATACTTAATACATCAAAAAAATGGGGAGGGGGTTGTAAACCAAATGCTATGATATTTTAGTGATAAAAACATGAAATCTTTTGTGTGTGATTAGTATTTCACCCTCTTAATCTTAATCATTTTATAAAAGTCTTAATAGTTTGGAAACTAGATTTAGAGTACTACAATTATTTTTTATCACATCTTCAAATTTTCAATGTAAGTATCCTAAAATACTCATCAAAGTTCCCATTTAGCTAATTTTAGAAAAAAAAAGTGGCTACTTTTGACCTACATTTGTTCCGACCCACTTTTGTTGAACCCCATTTCCATGAACTTGCCTACTAAATCAAAGAATCTATATAAGAATATGAAAATTTATTGGAAGTAGTGAAGGGGGGTTGATAGAATAGATTGAAGATTAGATAATCAGATGAGTTGTTGATATTGACACACACCATCATGGGCATAACATGTAATATCTAATCCAAATGTAACTTCTATCATAGTGAATAAATACAAATAATCTATGTTGTGTACCATCTTGTTCTTTGTCCTTTCATAAGAATTTATCTTTAGTTGTGTACTCTTGAATTGAGTTGTTAGCATGTGTATGTTTGGACTACATGACTAGATATTTTTTATTTGACACCCTATCCATGGCTGTACCAATTTATATTAGAGCCTAGCTTCTACATCCTTAAAGGGTTAGTGCTAACCCCATAGTAGAAGTTTTGTATGGCGTCACATATTATAGATGATCCATAAGAGAAATGGATCATAGAAGAAGAAGTGGCTTGAATCAAAGAGGACAACATGATAGTGAACTAGCTGACATGATAATAGCTATAGAAGCAAGGCTTGAAATCCTTGAGACCACACAAAGGAAAGGAATGCTTGTGGATAAATATGTTAGTTATGTGGAAGGGCTAGGTTAGTAACTATAGAATGAAGATGATTCATGTTTTAATGATGAACAATGTGTATCTCAAATAAATTTACTATAAGATTGGTGAAAGTAGAAAGTAAGCCAAGATTTGATCTTTCTTATTACTTAGGAGGTTTGAATCCTAAAGAACTATTGGATTAGATCAATGATCTAGAGAAGTATTTTAAATTTGTCTATTGACAACCCTAAGAGAGTCAACTATGCAATCACTAAGCTAAAATGGAATGCTACCTTATGGTGGGATTATGTGTAGAAAGACAAGGTTAAGAAGAATAAGATGAAGATCTCTAAACTTGGGATCGAATGGTTATAATTTTGAAAGGTAAATTTTTTCCTTCCAATAATAATTTGGATTTGTTTAAGAATTTATAGAACTTATTGTAAATAAAACTACCTATGAAGGAGTATACTGAGGAGTTTTATCACCTCAACATTTGTGTAGGTCATGTCAATGATGATGCAAAGAAGGTGTCTCCATATATATCAATAGTTTGGATGGCACAATTTACGATTAGATATATTTAATGATTTATACCAACTTGTACCAAAGGTAGAAGAGAAGTTGTCCTACAAGCAACATAAATTGAAATAATAAACAAGGATATATGTAGAGGGAGGCTGAAAAAACTAGCAGTAGTGTAGAAGCTTCTATGAAGAAGGAAACTAAAGGTAGAGGAAGTTGTGAAAATAATTTTAGTCTAGTACCTATTATAGATATAGAGAAGTAGGTTACTGGATATTTGATTATCTATAAGTTGCAAGAGAACAAGGGTGTGCTAAGAAAAGAGTTCACATTGCATGAGGTTTTTCTTAAGGTTGCTAAGAAAGACAAAGAACCATGGTTGAGGAAGATTATCTTCTACACTAGAAGTGTAAATCTAGAGGAAAATTTTGTAAAGTGATCATAGATGATGGAAGGACTGTTGATATTTTAATATATTCAATCCCTGTTAATAATTGATTACAATAATTAATGAAACCGTGAATTGATTGTACAAAAATAAAATTACAGCCATTGATTACAATAACAAATTAAACCTTGAATTAACCAATATACAAAAGTTTATCCATTGATAACACTTTATTAGTATTATTATCCTAATTGTATTGTAAAGTACAAGCTTATTGAGCATTGTATGAATCCAAATACATTTTAGTAAAAATGAATAGTAAAACAACACAATTTCTAAAGTTCAATTAATTCTTAAATATTTAAGAAATGACTTCAACAAGAAAAAGTTAAACATAACCTTTAAGAAATGACATCAAACTCTTCTCATCTCCTTTTCAAAGTAATATCATTTAAGACTAATATTATACATTGTAGTCAATTAAATAAACATTTTGAATCCAATACATCATCACTTCTATATGTACTAGTCGCTCAGTTAAGTCGAAATAATTGTAGATTTTTTAATAGTTTATTTTGATCTTCTCAATGCTGAAATTCTACACATTGTGGAGGTCTAGTTGGTTAGAAGTAGAAGCATGTCCCACTTTTTGACCTAAGTGAGATGCTCAAAATCAGAAATTTCAACATTTTTTAAATTGTGTTAATTATAGGGAACAAATGGTCAAGAATTTAAGGATAATGTAGACTAATAGGTTGTGGTTTTTATGTATATTCAAGATATAATTTAAAAAAGTTTAAAATAATTATTTCTATCTTTTTTTACTTTTATAATTCAATCAATTTTTTAATTTTTTTTCTATTACTCTTATTGAGACATTATTCTGCAATGCATAACTTTCATTATAATTAAAAAGTTTCTACGATTTACTTGAATTAGACCATTAACTCCACTATCTAGTGCATGGATATTTTATGGTAATATTTTATTTATTATTAATTTTTTAATTAGTACTAACAAAAATTTTAGTCCTATATTATTCTATAACACATTTCTCTTAACATATATATCAAAATTAAAATTTTCTTTTTTTCATTAAACAAGGACATGTATGTGGAGTGTAGTGTATTTTTGGATATTTTTCTAACATTTTTTGTTATTTTCCTAGTTTCTTGAATAAAGCTCATTGTTTTTTCATAATGGAACTACATGCATTATAAATTTATTTATTTTTTATTCATAAGCCAAATTTTGTATTATATAGAAGAATGAAAATACAAAAACCGATGTCATGAGCTAGCCAAAGGAAGAATGGGGCTAATACCAAAATGCCTTTCTGTCATACTACCCCAAACCCCTATCAAAAGGCCATGCAGGGCCACTCACTTGAACTTTGAGATCACAAAAAAGAGCCACGTAGGGCATTACCATATCCACTATTGCAGACATAACTAAACTATGACTATAAACATTATAATGTATCAATATATCACATTTACATTTGTACAGCAGAGAAGAGGAGAAACTTGCAACGACATCACATGACCCTAGATTGGTATCTAGGGTTCGAAATTCATTCACCCAATTGAAATCCCCCCTGGCTAGCTCCATATTTAATTGCTTCTTCAGGAAATTTATGCTAGTCTTCATCTGAATTTTGAAGAAGGTGGAAATCTATTGGCCTTGGAATACCAATGCCTAAAGAGGCAGCTCTGAGGGTCTCCTAGAAACCACCAATAAACTTTTCCTTGAAGAGCTTCCTGAGTAACTGCTCTGCTACATCTTTGAAATAACCTGCATCTAATACCACTACAAGGAAGCGAGAAGCAATGGTGGAATCTGTCCTATAGAATTCACCTCCGGTCATGAATTTCCTGCCAAGAACCATCTTAATCATAGCTAGAGGTAAATCATCACAAATCTGCAACACATGCCTCAGCCTATGATCTGTGATAGCCCCTTTAAAAGATAGTTGCCTCACTATGCTTTCCAATTGGATTGGAGTATCCATGCCCAAACATACCATTCCTTCAATTGTTATCCGTGCCACAAATCTTGTTATGGTCGCCATTGTGGGAGAGAAAAACAAACAAGTAGGAGTTTGGAGAAATGAAGAGAAACATCGGCGTATAAAACTTACTCCTTCTTGGCCCTTTGATTATCGAAGACTCTGGAACCCAAATGAATTCGATATCGCCTACTCATTATTGTTTTGCTATCAAAAGATGACAAGCATGAATTACCTGACAAACTTGCAATGTTATGATGATTTATTAAATATCAAGTCCCATCACCTAGCGTGGGAGCCATCAGGGAATTGCCACCATGTCTAGCGACTATCAACATGTCATACCATTGCCACCGAGCCCCAGACCTTCCACATTGGGTTGTGTGGAAGGTCTTCCACCCTTCTGGCCACTAAAAAAAAAAAATATTAAAGAAAAAATAATAAATTTTATAATTTTTTGTAAGCTAATACTAAGGGATACATACTTAGAAAATGGTATTTTGAAATGACTTCATTTGATCCCTAAAAAGGTGAAGAAAAATTTCTTTTTTGTCACCAATTTGATAGGTTTGGAGGAGACTTTGTCAGGGGTTTGATTTAAGACTAGGGGGTTATATTCAAGGGGGTTTGATCTAAAGGGTTTCAATCTAATCCCATTTAATTAAAACCCCTTAAATGGAACACCTCTAGGCTTAAATCATTAATTTTTTAAAAAAATATGTGATTTATGGCAAAATCAAGATGTCCCACAAGTGGGACACACTATTATGGGATCAAATTTCTACCCTAGTTTTGATTGGAGACATTGCCTAATCTCTACCCCTAAAATTCATATTTGTAGGTTGTGATAATTGAAAATCATCATAATTATAATCATCCCCATCATTACACTTTGTTAGATTACATACATCCACTCCTCTCCCATATTATGCTTATCCTTTATTTATTTTTCCTGTTGGATTGTAATCATCGCAAAAAAAAGTTAAAACAATAGAATATTTGAAGGTCTCAATAACTATTAGGGATATTTTTTTTTTTTAGAGACCATCTAATTACACACCTAGTTGGATCCACCAAAACATAGTAGCCAAAGAACAAACCGTTTTGTTTAAAAAATAATTGGACATTCTTAAAAATCACCCATTTCAATGGTGAAAGATGAATTTTATCCAATTAGGACAACTATTTACCACTTTTTGATATGGATCATAAGATGTAAATGTTCTATTCACTATTTGATAGTTGAAGAGTGTGATATTTAAGCATAACATTCTACTACAAATTGAAATAAATTATATCAATGCACTGTAATTTTAAACTATGTACTTATGGTATGATAGATAAGCTTCCAAAATGGTTAAAAGTGTACAAACAAAAGTTGATGTCATGCACTAGTGTTAGTAGTAAGGGCACGAGATTATCAATGTGAAGTATCTAACAATTTTGCATAAAAAATGAAAATGGAAGATGCTAATTTGTTTTATGTTCTAAAAAAATTGTTCAATGATCATTTGATGATGATCCCTTGCGTTGTGACATTGAAAATCAATTTTCATCAAGGATCTATCATTTTCCCTACCTATCCATTACACTAGAATTTCTTATAATGACCTATCCTTAATATCTCATGATAGCTTAGATGTATGTAATTTGGATGTGTTACTAACATTGAGCATGATGATGATTACCTTTGTGATGAATCTATTGCTATTGCTATTGCTACACATGATTACGAGCATGGATTGAGAATGACTATTTATTAGAGGATCATATTGAGTATGCTTCTTTTAATGATGATTATGATGGTTCTACAAATGCTTCATTGTTTTTTCAAAACATTCTCTCTTACAAATTAAAAACTTATTGATGATGATACTATATTTATTAGTGTATTCATATTGTATCTAAAGGATAGAGATTTGTATGGTTTTAACAAATCTTATATTCATCTTTTAATTCTCTAGCTAGATATTTCATTCAATACTTTTCTAGCTCTAGGAATGATAATAGAGAATCAGATTTACTTCCTCATGATATATCTTTTTGATCCAAATCCATCAATGAACATGGATTATTTTATGCGCTATGCTATTGAAAAATATCATGTGGATCATAAGGCATTTAGTATTCCATCTTTATAGATGGATCCTTCTATCTATGGTAAAACACCTAAAGCATATCTAACTCTAAAGAGACATGCATGCGAGAAATTGATTCTAAAAGTTTAATAAATCTAGAAAATCACCATCCCTTTCTCCTAAGAAATAATTTAAATAGATTTAATGTCCTAAATATAACTTTTCAAGAACAAGCTAGGATATAGAGGAAGTAGACTGGGTGAACATGAAAAATGATATAGATAGATTGTGGAACCTTAGGAAGCTAAGAAACAATAGATATATGATAATAATGTGATGAAATTACATGATGGATGAAAGGCCCAAAATGAAAGCAAAAGGAACTTGACATTACAGGTCTACTATAGATCATAATGAGGCTTCATATTCATTTGTTTGTTGTGATGTTTAGTATTGAAACCTTTCTAGATAGATTGATTCATCTTGTTAGGGTTCCATTGCGTTATTGTGGTCCATTGATTAACATAGATTACCTATGTGATAAATTATTATTCATGATAATTTTTACATCCACACATGCATTTATATAAACCAAAACTACATAGAAGAACCGGTTTAATCTTATGGATAATTCTATATATTATTCACATTGGTACATGACTCATGTTCACTTGGGCTTGTTTTTCAAATGCAATCTATTATAGCTATTTTTATATGATGGAAACTCTTGACATATTATACATACTAGTGGCCATTTTCAATCATGATGCTTATTGTCTTACTATGTCATACTTTTGGACCACACGTGATTTAATTTCCACTAGTTATACATCATTTATGACATGTTCCATACAAATTTATCATTTATCACTTTAGGATCTTACATTATGATACTTTTCTTTTAGAGCTTTATAATTTGAGGGCCTCCTTCCTTGTCTTACTATTATATTGGGGCCACCATGCCTTGCCCATCCTCATTTGAATCTTCATTGTACTATTTTTCCTATCTAGGTACATCTTGATTTTCACATGGGTCATCTCACAATAGTGTCTCCCACTTGTGAGGGCCACTTGTGGGATGCTTCACAAAAATGAGTTTTAGAAGGAAAAATTACTTAACGAATTCAAATGAAGGTCCATAATTCAAAGGAAAAGTGTAAAAAAAATCCTACAAAATACATGTACCCTCCATATTTATGTCCTTATTTTAACAAAAGTAATAATTTGGATATATACAAAAAAACGTTGTGCATTATGGCATAATATTACTTTAAATAATAAAATATACAATAGAACATTACAAAAGAATATTCATGGCCTATATATTATTGTCAATTATCTCTATTTAAGAAATTAATAATTTATCATATTTGTAAAAAAAGGTAACGTGTAATGCCTCAAGAGTTTATGCCTTTTAACTATGTACTTATACTTTGTTTTCTGCTATTGTTATTACCAATGACATTTTATTTTGACAAAATGTAGTGAGGGCTGTACCAAACAGCTCTCACATGCAATTTCACACACACACACACAGGCAGAAATAAAACCACTTTCAAAATAGAAAACACTTGCGCAAACATTTGCAAATCTGGTTTGCAACTTGCAACCAAAGTTTCATGTATTCATCCAGTTTTATATAATGCAATTACTTCAGTCCAAAAAGGACAATGGGGCTACAACAAACCCTCTCAAAACTTAAAAAATTAGAAATAAAAATGATTTTCTACAGCAAATGAAAGTTTTGCCAAATCACTCCTTCCAGCTCTTGCAACAACACAAAATCACAACACCAAAACTATGCCACTATAACAGAGTCTCCTAAAATATCAATGGCTATACAATCAGCCCCAAACCTAAAACAACAACATCCAAAAACCCTCTTGGAGGTATGCCACACCTCCCCTTTGTCTCTCTTGCAACCTGGAAAAGCTCCCTTCAAAAATGAATTGATTTTCTTTTTGTATCTCCTTCCCCAATTGCATGAAATGTAATTTTCCTCTATTTTAATTTAATTTCAAATGCACTCATCATGCCAACTCAGAAATGCACATCCCCCTCTTGGGAGAAGCCAAAATTTATTTACTTTAATCAAATAAATTGACTAAAATAAGCCATTCAAACTTTGTGCCTTGCCATGCTTTGTGGTGGTGCTATTTTTAGCTTTCTTGCTTTTATGCATTAAAGAAATAAACAGATTTTCTTATATTGGGCTCCCACTCTCTCCATACCTATTTTTTAGGGATTTTGGAATCTCAAAAAAAATATTTTAAATGCAATAGAAAGTCTCCAAAAACCCACACTCCTTTTTGCTTTTTTTGGATTCTGTGCTTTCAAAGCACAATTCCCACTAGCTCCACTATCTCCACTTTTACCAAATTTAATTCCAAATTGCAAATTTTATTTTAAAAAATGACCTAACATCCAAAGGCACATCAAAATGAATTTCACAAGACAAAATATGAAATTCAAACCACACAAAAAATGCAACAGAGAATTAAACATATTTTTGGTTGACACAGGATTACCACTATGCCATGGATGCTCTTGCATCAGACACCCATGGCAGAAAGAAAATGTTTCATGAGTGTGATTCATAAAAATTTGTATATTCCATGCTCTTTTTGAATCCATCTTCCCACCTTGTCCACCTGAACATTCTTTTCTTACATATCCCTGCAATTTGATATCTCTTCCATCCTTCATTCTTGCTCTTTTTCTCCCTCTTTTCACATAATTCATCTCCCACCAAACCTACACTGTGAAACTCTGAAAAATCATAAAAATTATCTTCTTAATCATCATGAAAGTAATTAAATCCATGCATTACATCTTTCTTTGTTATTGCTGCAACCACTTGTTCATCATCACCCTTGGTTACAACACTATGCTCTTCCTCCTCCATGCCTTCTAAAAGACAATTTTTAGCTGCAATCACTTCATCCTTTGCATTCTTATCAATGTTAGTGACATAATCAAAAGATTTATCCTCTCCAACCTGAAATAAACTATCATTCATGCCAATCTATTTATCACATAAGTCAAGAAATGATGCAAAGGGAAGTTCACCAAACAACTCAACATCCTCCTTCTCGTAACCTTACTTACTTTCAACCATTGTGACTTCTTTGACTAATGCATTATTTTCTGCCACATCATATTCTAAAACACTTTTACCATGCTTAAATAAATCAGATTTAATGTCATTCTTGCAAAAATTAGATTTTACCTCTTCTTCTTTCTCCATTAAAACCTTCATTTTACCTCTCTTGTATACCATAAATACTGCTGCAACTTCCATTAGCAAATCAAAATCTTCATCTTCATCCTCTTTCACTAATTGTTTAACTCCATTAACCAAACAATTTCTATTTCTATGACATACCTTTCCATCATCCTCATTCAAAGGCTTCAACTTGTGTTTGATTCCATCCTTTGTCAAAGAGTATGTATTAGCATACCCATCATGCACTACACACCTATCAAAATGCCAAGGTCTTCCCAATAACACATGATAACCATCCATAGGCATTATCACACAATACTTCATCATGATAATCACCAATCTTAAACTTTACCAGACATTGTTCATTTACAAGAACTTTGCGGTCATCTTGTAACCAAGCAATCCGATATGGATGCGGGTGTCTTCTCCTTTCCAGCTGCAACTTATTCACCATTTCTTTAGAAACGAGATTGTTAGTACTACCACCATCAATAATAACATTACAAACTTTACCTTCACATTTGCATCTCATTCTGAACAATCTTCTCCTTTGATCAGGTTCTTTTCCCTCGTTCATCAAAACTCTTCTTGAAACAAGTACTTCTTCACTCTATGCCTCTTCTGAGTGCGAATACTTAGCATCTTCCTCATTCACATTCACTAGGTCCTTGCATTATTTTCAGTCCTCTTAGTTGTCTTCTCTTTCTTTGTACACTCATAATATCTATGTCCTTCTTCTCCACATTTGAAACAAGTTAATTTATAATTTTCTCTTCCAAATCCTCTATCCGATCTTCCTCTTCCTTTGAAGTTTTGATCATGGGTCTGATTTGAACTCTCACCTCTTTCTTCCTTGCTGCCCTTAGTATCCCCAATCTGATTTTTGTCCTCATACTGTTGTACATTATTTTTACCCTTTCCTCTTTGCTTATTTTCAAATCTCTTGTTCATTATTTCTTCAATCTTCAAGGTAATTTGATATGCATCTTCCATTGTCAAAACTCTCACCAAGGTCATCTCTTCTTGAATGATTGACCTCAAACCATTAATGTACCTTGCAACCTTCTCCTTAGTTGCTTTAGAATGTCCCATTCTAATGAGAATCTGATGAAACTCTTCAGTGTATTCTTTTATTGTCTTTGTTCCTTGCTTCAATGCTTGCATCTTCTTGAGCAAATCTAGCTCATAGTCTACTAGAATGAATTACCTTTTCATTTTCTCAATCATTTTGTCCCATTTTGTTATTTTCTCCTTCCCTTTTCTTCCTCTTTCCATTTGAATCTGTCTCCACCAAATGGAAGCATGACCCTTTAATCTAGTTTTTGAAAACCTTACTCTATCAAGGTCCACAATTTCCTTGAATTCAAAATACTCCTTCATATCATTAATCCAATCTATCGACTCCTCTAGATTCAAAATACCATTAAAGGTAGGAACATTAACCTTTGGCCTCTTTCCAATCTTTGAAAGGGCTCTCAACAATGGGTCATTTGCAACTACTACAGCTACATCTCTTTGCTCACTTGTCAGGCTGGCATTCTCTGAGGCTTCTTCTTCATCAATCTCTGGTTCTCTTCTTTGTGCAAACCCTCTTCTTATTTCTTCTTGGAGTGTTTCCATTTGTCTTCTCAAATCTCTAAAATTATCATCATGGACAAAATTGTCCATTCTTCCTCTTCCTCTACCTCTTCCACAATGGGTTCCTCTCCCATACATTTTTCCAATCACCCACAACTCACAGATTCCTGGTGTAAACTACCTCTCTTCGGCGCTCTGTTTACACGCACAGAGGACCTTCTTGCTCTGATACCACTAATGTAGTGAGGGATGTAACAAACAACTCTCACATGCAATTTCACATACACACACACATGTAGAAATAAAACCACTTTCAAAACAACAAACACTTGCACAAACATTTGCAAATCTGGTTTGCAACTTGCAACCAAAGTTTCATGTATTCATCTAGTTTTATATAATGAAATTACATCAGTCCAAAAAGGACAATGGGGCTGCAACAAACCCTCTCAAAACTTAAAAAATTAGAAATAAAAAAGATTGGCTACAACAAACCAAAGTTTTGCCAAATCACTCCTTCCAGCTCTTGCAATAACACAAAATCACAACACCAAAACTATGCCACTGTAACTGATTCTCCTGGAATATCAATGGATGTACAATCAGACCCAAACCTACAACAACACCATCCAAAAACCCTTTTAGAGGTGTGCCATGTCTCCCCTTTCTCTCTGCTGCAACTTGGAAAAACTCCCTTAAAAAATGAATTGATTTTCTTTTTGCATCTCCTTCCCCAATTGCATGACATGCAATTTTCCTTTATTTTAATTTCATTTCAAATTCATTCATCATGCCAAATCAGAAATGAATGTCCCCCTCCTGGGAAAAGCCAAATTTTATTTATTTTAATCAAATAAATTGACTAAAATAAGCCATTCAAACTTTGTGCCTTGCCATGCTTTATGGTGGTGCTATTTTTGGCTTTCTTGCTTTTATGCATTAAAGAAAAAATCAGATTTCCTTATCTTGGGATCCCACTCTCTCCATCCCTATCTTTTATGGATTTTGGAATCTCAAAAATAATATTTTAAATGCAATATAAAGTCTCCAAAAACCCACACTCCTTTTTGCTTTTTCTGGATTTTGTGCTTTCAAAGTGCGATTCCCACTAGCTCCACTATCTCCACTTTTACCAAATTTAATTCCAAATTCCAAATTTAATTTTAAAACATGACATAACATCCAGATGCACATCAAAATAAATTTCACAAGACAAAATATGAAATTCAAACCACCACCAAAAATGCAACAAAAAATTAAACATATTTTTGGTTGAAATGGGATTGCCACTATGCCATGGATGCTCCTGCATCATGACATTGAGGTGATCTAGATGGGTTTTTTGTCTTGGCATCTAGACTTTACTATGGGTGCATATGTTATAATTTTACTTGATGATCTTTTAGTGTGTTATTTCATTACTTTTTCTCATTTCATACATATGTTGCTATTATTATTGGCTAGGTATTGATCATTGTGGATGATTTTTATTTATGAGATTCTTAATTGATTTGTATATATCATGCCACATTGGGTGTTTATTCCATGCTTCATCTATTTATAGGGTGAAGGTATGCCTGATGTTTCACCTAAGTGTGGAGGTACCAGGTTTCCCCAACGATGGATATATTGGAAATGTCACATTATTGTTTAGTTTTTATCTCACTCAAATCAAGTATGAAATGAACCCTACATATCCCTACTTATTGCTAGATCTGAATTAGTGGGGATTTGGGATTCTTCTTGTCATGTGTGAACATGTAAACTAAATGATCATTTATGCGTGTTTGTGTTATTTTGATGTTTTTCATTTTAAGTATGTTGAAATCTGTTTTATTTAAATCAAGATTATTTAATATTCCATAAGGATTGGAAAAATTGATAATTGTTGGATAAATAGTTACCATATGATTTATTCTACATGGAAATAATATTAATACAATGAGCTTTGTTAAATATTTATTCTTTCTATTTTAAATCATGAGCATTGTTATTATAAATATATTGTTAGTGGAATAGAAAAGGGAGGTTGATAATATTTAAATTAGGAAAAAGGAAATCCTTTATTTAATTTTCCTTTTAAAAATAATTACAATTGAATTTTAAATTCAAAATAAAAGAAAAAGTGCTTTGGAGGAAAAAAACAGGAAAAATAGAGTTCATTTTTGCATCATTCACTTGTTGCTCTCTCAAAGACCCTCTTCACGCTTGTTGTAAATAATTTTTGTGTGAATTAAAAAGGAGTGATTCTTGCTTGCTTAAGTTGAGGATTGGATTGGTGATTGCAAGTGGTAGAGGTTTGAATTGGTGTGGCAAAAGATTGCATTCAAATAACTCCTTCAATTTATTATTTTCAAATCTTGGTTGAAAGCTAAAATTTCTCTCTTTTCTTTTTTTCTTAATTTTAATTCTATTCCTTTTCCATGCCACTACATGTGGTTTGATCATGGCTTCATTATGAAAGGAATTGAGCTATTTTAGATTTTAGTTTATTACATATATTTTTGTTGCAATTTAAATTTTGAAAAACTTGCAAAAAGAGCCAAAACCATGGAAAATTTTTATTTGAAACCTCTTTTCCAAATTTGAGTTTAGATTATGAGTGTCAAGTCCATATTTGTGATAATGGGTTGTAATTAGATTTTTCAAATTTTCTTTTTTTAGAAAATGAAAAAATCCAAGGTTGCAAAGCAACCATTAATGGCTAATTTGGGGTTTTATTGTTATTTATGCATTTTGTTGAAATTAAATTTTTGCATTTGAAACCCAAATTGAATAATTTTTTTCAGGATGAATAGTCTCCCTCAAGATTTTGAATGTTGCATCTTTTGACTTCACGTCATGATTTTTGTCCCATTATTTTCTGTGCCATGCCCAACTTGTTAAAATAGTGTAATGGATGTATATGAAGAGGTATAGGGTAAGAAAGGAGTGGCTCTCATTGCATGCCATGATATAAAGTTATCATTGGAATTTATAGTGAGTGGATAGTTTTAAACAAGTTTAGCCGTAATCACCTTGGGTAAATAAAATATATAATTAAGATATCTACACAAATGGGGATGCTATCCTAGATCTATCTTTGATTGTAAAGAACATGTCATAGCTATTAGAGTTGGTGAATGTTAGAGTAGACCTCATGGGAGGATAGTTACCTACTTGTAATTTATGAGGCTATTAAGCCATCATAATGACATTCCTTGTCTTGTTGCTATGACTCTCTTCCTTCTCTACCACCAAAATTGTCTTTGACATGTGTTGTGACTCCTGATAGTTGATTGTGCATTGTGATACCTACTTCATGCTTGTAAATGTGTTGTGTGGTGTACATGATTGATTGGTGTGTGTGAAACCTTCTCTTCCTTGTATGGAATGAGTATGTATTCTACTGATGCAACCATCTCCAAAGATAGTGGGGTGGACCTTAGGGTACCACATGTTTGGGTAGCATTGAACCACCAATGGGGACTTGTAGTTCCTTAGTATTAGTTTAGATTTGCATGCAAGGCATGGATCTCATTATTGTTGACATTTCATATTTGTATTGATTTGAGGGAAATATATAATTACGGATGTTGGTGTCCTATTCTTTTAATCATAATATTATTTGATCCTTCATGGTTGAGGAATTGTAATCCACCCACATAAGTGGTGATAGACCTTTCATTAGATTAAGCGCTATTTGATGTTGGTGTCAAAAGTCTGGTGGCTTTTGTATGCATTTCTACTAGTTTGGATGCATGTTGGATAGAACAAATTAGAGCACTTAATTCATCATTTGGATAAAATGAACATGCTTTTGTGATAAAAGATACACCATATAATTATGAGTTAAATGAATCATTCCATCATGTCGTGTTGGAATTTGTAGCTAGCTTGTCACTTGTCAAATTCATGTAGTTGTGTTAGGAGTTCTTGTGATTTAGATATGGTGTTGGGAGTGTGAAAGTTCTCCTACTTTTCTCCTTCTTATTAGTCTTGTTATGAGATTACTTGATGCCAAATTCGCTTGGTGGAATGATTGTCCATGAAATTGTGAATGCGTATGTTGATGTGAGATGAGAAGGCTCAAAATGGTAATCTCCACGCTCTTCAAGGCCAATTGGGGCTTCATTAGGTTGTCAAAATCACAAATAGAGTTCTTGTATGGACTTAGAGTGAAAATAGGATTTAAATTTTTCCAAATTCTGGATGCTGGATTGGACAATACCTTGGCAGGGACTACAATAAGAGAGACTATAGCACCCAGATGGGACTATAGTGCCTAGGAGGGACTATAGTGCCTAGGTAGGACACCTGAGGGTTGGTTCTAGTGTCCTAGTTTTCTAGTGCTAGTGTCTAATCCTAGTACTGGAGTCCTCCCTAGCATTGAAGTCCTCTTCCACACTATTGTTTGGAGTCCATTAGATAGCAAGCATTTCGTTGGATTTTTTAGGTAAACTTTGTATATGAAAGTTGTTTCCCTAGACGTCTTGAGTCTACCCAATTACTAATTTGTTTGGTACAAGATTTATTATGGAATTCATTCCCACTTTTGTGTTGGGAAGCATGTTGGAGCACTTAGCCTAGCTTATATTACATTGATATTGCCATGCATAGTGCATTGGTGGTGGTATCGTGTGAGTGTCGTATTATTTGAATGTCACACATCATGGTTATGTATGTGTAGTTGACTCATGTTGTCACTTTCAAAAAAAATTGGTCCATATTTATTTTTCTTGAGCTGATGCCTTGGGTGAAAGGTTGAGGTATTACCTAATGTGTTATGGCATAATATTATTGATTTAATATAGTATAAGATAAATTCATAAAATGAGTCATATTATGCCTCATTTCTAAAAAATGGAATATAGTATTGTGGGATCAACCACATGGAATTTCATTATTTTATATATAGACATGCATTATATTATTGATCATTAGACATGATTACCAAGATATCATATTAGATCATCACATTTTGACTAAGATATTACAATTCTATACATTCTTTGAGACCACACTTGGTGCCATTATATGCTACCCACTATGCTTATCATTGATCTATCCTACTTTCTAGAGCACTTGTCTATTGATTCTCTATTTTCTATCATATATTGAGCTTATATTTTCATATCATTACTACATTGATCTGGTATTTGGCCTCAAGATCTCATATTGCCATGTCTTATTATTGATCTTACATTGTTATCTTGATCTTAGAATATTATACATTTCTATGTCTTAGAGCTTTCACATGATGATCCTATATTTCTTTATCTTATCTCTACTATCTTAAAAGATATTATTCCTATATCTTGTTATGTACTAGAGCATTCATATAATGATCCTATATTGCTATATATCTTTTGTTAACTATTTTACAATCTTATTGTTATATCTTGCTTCATAGAGCTTGTGTGTGTCTTGATCTTACATTGTCCTATCTTTGAGAATTTATCATTGATCATTAAATATTATTACACTGGGGATATCACACTATTCCCCCATTCTCTACTTATATTATTTTGTCATATCTTATGAGATATTCCATTTACATTGAAATTATATTGTTATATCACATGTCTTATCATTTATTGTGCCTATAGTACTATATCAATTTGAACCTATCTTGATCCTACACATTGCACTTACATAATCACATCTTGGTCTTGTAAGTATGAAAAATATGCACAAGCCTACATGGCAGTTTGATGATGAGCTATAGTCCTAATCATGTACATGTAAGAATGAGATATTTAGACATTTCAGAGTCTTCTCTCTTGGTGACATGTTTTTAATTGTTTATCTATTTATATGTACCTCCCTAACCCACAAGCTAACCTTCTAAGGTCCTACATGTTTTCTTACTTACCACCTAGCCCATGTTCAACAAACCATCCTTGTCACGTGCTAGCCCTGACAACATGACCAATTCACCTCCCAAGAGAGGAAATTCATTTTCCCTAGGAGATTCTTCCTCATTCCTTGACCATTTAATTTATCTTTCAAAACCCTCCATACCCTCACTTTTATTTCCCAAACCTTTTTGTCTAGGTTGACCCTATTAACTTCATGGTCTCCCAAGGTGACCCTATAGATGAAGTGTGGTCTCTAGGGTTGAATTTCCCTACAAAAAGGGGAAACCCACTTTTTTTTATGTGTTCTTCCTTATTTTAGACCTTTAAAACCATTTTAAGCCTCCCAAGACAACTTTCTATCTTCAAACCACTATGCCTGAGTAACCCCTAATATCTTCAGGGTCTCCTTGGGTGACCCCATAACTTAACCTAGATCTCTAGGGGTGGCCTACCCTACTAAAAGGGGTGACCCACTTCTCAAAATAGGCGACCTTGATATCTTTTCCATGCATGATTTCCTCTAGATTTAGCCTAGTTTTGCTCCATTTTAGAGTTCTTCATAGTGAGATCCTTCATGCACAACTGGTTGTCTGGTCCACCTCACTATTTACAAATGTCACATCAATCTATCCTTATCTCTCATTCAGTAGTTTGTTATCTCCATTTATTCTTCTATGATTTACTCTCCAACCATTGTTCACTTCCAATCAGAAATAGATCACTCTTGAATCAATTATGTTAACTCCCAAATCATCACCACCTTTGGTGTGGATTTGTAGCCTATAAATACCCTCTCATCTATGCATTTGAGGAGGCAAATTCATTATTGCATTCTTTCTTTTTTCTTTGAAAATAGTTGTCTCCATAGCATTTTTATGCTCATTTGCAGGACCTCATGTGGGTTTTTCTTTCATCCATAGCTTCATAGCTCAAGACATTAACTTCTCAATAGAATCCATATGCCTGACTCATTTTTTTTTTCAATTTATGAGCTTCCAATCTCATAACCACTTGCTTTTTATCTTTGTTTTGTCTCTATTGCTAAGAGGAGGACCCCACTATTGCAAAGGAAGGAACAATTACTAAAAGGACTTCTGAGGACTCATGCCAGGAACTACTACCTGATTCATACATGTTCTTCAATTTTTAGTAGCAATTAGATTAAACTTTGTTCTTGGGAAAGTAAAACATTGCTTGCTTTTATCTTGATAAAAAATTTAATTTAGTTTCTTAGAGTAATTTTTGTATTTTAATTGCTTATATTAGTTTAAATTAATTCCAAAGATTAATTTAATTTCGTTGTATTTGGATTAGTTGCAAATTTTAATTTCATTAGATTACAAATTGAAAATCGACACACAAAAACACAAAAAACATAGTTTAGTTTGCATAAGAAAGTCATATAGTTTTTAATTCATTTTCCATTCCTAGATAATTAAATCATTTTGAAATTTAGAGTAAAAGACAATTTTTTTTGCATTCATCAAAAAGCCAAAAACATTAGAAAATAGAAAAAGAAAAACAAAAAGATCAAGTCACACCATTGATTCTCTCATGAGGTCAACATCTTTAACACATTCAATAGAATCAACATAAAAAACATTTCCCCCTCTTTCAAGCATTTAATGTGCCCAGGCATTAGGGAAAATTTGATAAAATCCATCATAGATGAGATTAGAGAGAAATTACCTTAGATAATTAAAATCCAACAAGATATAGAATAGATAATAGAAGCCAAAGACCATCAACAATGAATCATCAATCAGTAAGAACTCATACAAAAACTTGTCCAAAACAAGGAAAGGATGTTAGAATACCTCCGCATGTTAAATCAGCAAAGCACTCTTCATGTTGGACATAGGAAAAGTGACACTGTTAGGTCTCAAAAATGTAGGTTGCTAATCCTCAGAGGATGTCAGGCTCTATGCTTAGATTTGCAACATTTTTGAACTAACGCGACGGAATCAGCCTTTAGGGTTTGATGACTCCTTGTACTTTAGGTCTTGCTAAACCTAGGTGGGTGAACCTTGAAAATTAAAGCAGATTGAATGTAAATGTTTTGACTAAGTAAATGGATCTACCTACAGTGGCAAATGGTGTAGAATAGATAAAAGTTTGCTAACTAATTCTACATCTAATATCTGATGGATGATTGATATAAATTGTATAAGCAATATCAAGGTGAATTTTATGACTGTGCTCAACTAATAAAGGGATTTTAAATGATGAATTGAAATAAGACCGATGCCTTGTTGGGTAAACAAAGTCAAAAGGAAGACTAAGACTAGTGGCTTATAGTGGGCAGTAACTCTAACTATTTGGCACAATATTTAAGTTTATAACTTGTATAAACATGCAGGGAAATGACTAACAGACTCTTCTTAATAATCCAACTAATACAATCAGATTTCTTGTTATTCACCAGAAGGAATTTTAATCCTTTCTTGAACGAACCAATTGAATGAATTATGCAAGATCAACATATGGTATCAACTTGGAGATAGAATGGCAATCCTAATTATATGATTCTTCTTAGTAATCCAAACTAACACTTCTAGGTTACTGTGACTGATCAAAAGGATTTTAATTCCTCTAATGGAAACCAATTAATCCAATCACACAGATACAACAAATGTGTATTGACAAATTAACTATATACTTGATATATTAATTTGAATAACAAGGAAATACTAAAATGGAGACAACCATATAACTAAATAATTTTAACAAATAATTGATGCCAGAAAAAAACCACAGAATCAGAGAACTTCAATTTACTTCATCCATATAATGCTTGCAACATGGTCTTTTAAAATATTGTAACCTTCATGTATTATATCCGACTGCTAATGATAATTCAGCATCATATGCTTCATCTTATATAGAAATACTTATGAAGAGACATAACTCTTCAAAATGACTTTTGGCAATCAACATGATTAACATAACAAAAATAAAAATAACAATGCTTAAGCTCTATTCAACCACAGGTATAGCTGAGCAATGTGATCCAAGTACTCTCGGTTGCGGTGTGTATCAGTGAATTTAATAGCATTTCTTGTGATCACATCCATCGTTACCATCTTCTCCAGATGCTTACAGGCTTCTCCAAATGTAGAGTCTTTGTCCTTGAGAGCTCCTAAAGCTTCACGCAACATCACTTAACAGTCTTTACTCCTTTCCTCTTTGCTCTTAAATTCTTTATCATTCTTGAACAACATGGGCACTCCTATTTTTGAAGCTTCAATACATTCTTTAGCATCGTTCTTAAGCTGATCATAATATTTCTGATGCTGCTCAATCAAATCTTTTGCACTAGAAATGCTTGAGGTGTTAGAAACATCCTTGTCTTGTATCTCATAGAGTTTTTCCTATAGCCTTTTGTCAAGCCTCTCATGCTCTTGGGTCACTTTATAATTTTTAGAATAAATATCCCAAAATTGGTTCATCCAATGCATCATGTTGGCATGCCTGTTCTGGAGCACTATGGTAAGTGTGTCAGTCTAGATTTGAGCTATCTGATCAATGGATGGTGGTTGGGCACTTTGTGAGCTTTCTCCCTGAGTTAGTCTTTTCACTGACCCTCCGAAGGTACTCTTAACAGTATCTTTCAAATAATCATTTTCTTTTGTTAATCTCTCACAGCTCAGTTTATATGCATCTCATTCTTTGATTAACATCTGAGCCTGTGCTTTATTTAACTTTGCAATGTTAATGCCAATGTTTGTAGTAATCAAGGGGTCAGTCTCCCTTGCCTTGAAAGACATGACATGCCCAAAATTCTTCTCAGTGTCTATAATGGTTGTCTTCTTATGGGGAGGATATAAGGCCCATATCATCAGTGAATTTTCATCATTGTTATATTTGGTGCCCATATATACTTCTGTGACACCCTCTGGAGTAAGCTTAGATCTGTCATTTGTATTATGCAAAAAACTATCAAATACCAAAGCATAATTCAAATCAAGACTAGGGAATATCATAACACCTGCTTCTCTGAGCAGTTGTCTACCTTTACCAGGAGTCATAGTTCTCATTTCATTATCCACTGTTGTCTTTAACATGTCAACTAATTGTTTTTCATTGTTAGTTGTGACATTATCCACTAACTCCCTGATCTCTTTTCCTTTGTATTTGTACAAGAATGATTTAAATTCCTTAGAATTAATAAATTGGTCATCTGAAATGAAAGAATCATATGCTACTTGTCTGGGATCTTCATCAGCAAACCCCTCCTCATCATGTTCCATACCAGGAGACTGATAGCATTGCATTTTTGTTTTAGATATCATAGTTGCTTGTTGATGTGGTTCTTCTTCTTCTGCAGGTCCTTCGTCACCAGAGGACAACTTAATCTCTGCAAGTTGTTTCCTCTTCTCATATAGGTCCCTATTAAATTTCTCAACCACTAATTCAACTTCAGTTTCTTCCAAATTCCTGATGATATCATCATGTGGATATGAGACATGTGTATCCACTGAGGTTTTGTTTTCTTTGAGAAAGGTCAATGAAACCCTAAGGATCAAATCCTTTTCTTGCCTTAGCACATCTCATATTGTAATGCATTAGTTTATCTAAAATGAGACTATAACCCTCCTTGGATACCACAGTGAAATCTCCAAAGCACAGAGTACTAGGCATAAAAGATTGTTTATCATGGGAGCTCAAGTGCATCACATTAGAACAATTCATTTGCCTAACTATCTCCAAGTAGGTAATTCTATCAGGAATAGTCTTAGGAGTGTCCTCAAAACCATAAACTCTAACCATGGTAGCATCCTCAAAACAATACCAGTCTCCCCAGTTGTGGGTAATAGTAGGAGGACCACCAAAATCTTTAGGGCTAAGAAACCTTTTTATTTCATTTGATAATGAATACTCACAGGGATGACTAAAATATCTATATAACACTTTCACACAGTATTCTTCAAATTGAACATAGCTAGAATTGGCATACCCATTGTCCCATGTTCTGGTCCACATTTGCACAGGTGACTTTTGCCCCCTCTGATCCACTGGAACAACTTTGAATTCATTTGGCCATAATCCTACTTCCTGGCCATAATAAAGCACCATGTGCATCAGGAGTGAGTAGTGCTCAAATGAAACTGATGGGGCATTGTGGTACTAGACATCTGTGGCTATCACCATCAGAGGAATTATCATGAAATTAGAGACCTCTGATCCTAGGACTTGGCCCACAGAGTAGTAAGTGTATTGTATGTATGGTTCAAATAATGACACATGAAATGGAGGTCCATCATTCTCATTGAGAGGCACCATTTCTCCCTCTACCCTAGGCCTATGAATAGGCAATCTCCATCCATTATATGTAGTATCCATTCTCCACTACTCTTTATGCATCCTCAAAGACTATGAGAACAATACATAAATAATCCAAATCAAAAAATTCACAAATGGTATTCTTAGACAAATGTATAATAGGCTCCCCTTGTGGTTTGCATATGGCCTTGAGGCTTGGATTATACTACCTAGCCAGAAGTTGGAGGAGTTCTGCATTTAGAAACACATCAGGAATGACCAATTTGCCCAAATTTAAGTGCCATGGGTTAGACACTGGGAAGTTCCTGAATCTCCTATTGTAATGGAATTTAAAAAGCTCATAGCCTCTTATTGGTATCCAGACATTTCCTAGGTATTTACACTTATCTTCTAGTTTCTCCACTTCTACCCTAAGTTGTGCAGACCCTCGGGCTTTGGGAGTCAATCCAGGCAATTGGTCAATCAGGTCCTGGTTTAATTTTCTCTCTTTTGTTTTCTCCTCAAGAGTTTTGCCAATTTTTTGTTTTTTAGGTTTACTGGTCTCACCCTGTTGTTTTCTGCCCTTTCCTTTCGCCAGAGTCTCCATTACAATCTAGGACGGTAAATTCAAACTACAAGCTATTGCATAGAAGTTTGTATATATGTGCCTGTTATTTTGAGGTAGTGACCAAATTCCCTTGTTTTCTCCTCCAAGTCTCCACTTGCTTGCTCGCTTCAGATATTTCTTTCGAACTTAATTACAATACTTTCAAATAGCATTTTAGAGGGTTTCTTCCTCGTCTGCAATTAATTGTTCCAGCGTTTCAATTTTCTTAATTGTTGTGAAATGTCACATCGTCATAACTTCTGTCATCAGCATGATTTTTGTAATGTTAGGGTGACTTAATAACTTCTTATGGCACAAACATTTGCACATGGATCAATCGCTGTGACCCTTCATCTATCTCCTTGATGTGATTTTTCATCTGTGAGTTTGTATTGGCAAGATATTTTCAAGATCTACTCGATATAGAAGTGGGCATGGTTATCATCGACCTAACTTTCTTCATCGTTGTAGGAATAACATTCTTCTCCGATATCTCAAGTGTCTCTGATATGACTATTGGTGAGAGTCTTGTCGATGAACGTGGTCATCATTTTCATCGAAATAAGATGTGTCATCAGGATGACTTATTTCAAGTTACCCGATCATGGTTGTTTCCCTGATATCTTCCTTTACACTCTTCATCGGAGAGATCTTCACAACATGTCACCAACATCATTGTGAGTATTGTTTCGGCCAGACTTGCAAGCTTTGTTTCGAATTGTTCACTTTCGCTGATGGTTCTTATCTTCCATACATATCGGCGTGATTCATGCCAAAATAGTTTCGTTAGTCGTTGAGACATTAGAATGTCAGAAACTCTTTAATTTTTTTCTCTGATGTTCATCTCTTGCTGATGATCACTAGTTCCCTCCATTCCATGGGGTGCTCAGTGAGAGTCCTACCGAATTCCTCCATCGGTATGATTTATACTGTCGTGGGAATTTTTGGAGTATTCTTTGATAGTGCTATCTTATACCGATCGGTGTGACTAAGAGTTTTCTTTCCGACGAAGGGTCGTCGATGTTACCTTCCTCATCGGTGGTTCCTGAAATATTCTCCCCGATCATTACTTTCATGCCGATACTCATTTCAGCTCATTTCTTATATAGAGCATGGATTGGTATGATGAAAGTGAGGTCTCGCCAAAATTAAGGAATTTGGGCCCTTCATTATATTACATTTTGAGGGGTGAGATGCCCACTTGTGATGAAAGTCATGTGTTTCTTATGGGATATACCAGTTATTATTATAATTTTGAGCGTAATGCTTTCTGATTTGGTCAGACATGGGTGGGTAGGAATATAAGAAAATTTAAAATTTTCCTGTCCCAATAGTGGCTCTGTCTGGGATGTATACTCCTTGTGAGTATAACAAGAATTCAGATCTCTTGGGGAGTACACTATATTATTTATTGGGGATGACTGTTTCACATAATTGTATGAGAATGGGAGATGGAAGTGATAATGATGGGGAACGGAGATGATCCTATACTACTGTACATGGAAAAGATTATATATATATATATATATATATTATTTATTTATTTATTTTGAGAGATTCATAGGACTGCCCATGTACTAGTAGGTCCTCATCTCTTTTGATTTCCCTAGACTATTGTGCATGGAATAAAAGTATTTTGAGAATTATTTAAGGGTTGTCCATGCACTGGCAACACTTAATTCTGTTTGTGTATGATTTTGGTATTTTATGAAAAGAAAGGCTTCAGATATTGCCCATGCATAGGCAGTTCCTGCTCTTCTCCAGACATATTTTGCAAATAGTAAGAATCATCACCTCATTTGCCAGTTACAACAAAAGGACCTAACCACAAAGCTTCAAACTTTCCATGCTTTCCTTTCTCCTGGCACCTAGCATTCCACATCAATACTAAGTCATTCATCTCAAATTTCCTATCTTTGGCCTTTTTGTCAAACAGATATTTCACTTGTGATTGCAACTTGATATTCTACCTTTGAGCCAATCTCCTTGTCTCATCAAGTTCTACAAGATGTTCTAATCTTTCCTCCATTGGTTCAGGAATGTTTAAGTCTTCTTGAAGAGCAAATTTGTAAACTAGCATGAGATTTTCTAATGGTATTCTTGCTTGTGTTCCATACACTAGTTCAAATGGAGATCTCCCAATTCCTCTTTTCATAGTAATCCTATCAGCCCACACAACCATTCTTAACTTTGAATCCCGTGCTTTCTTGTTTCCCTCCAACATTCTCTTTATAATTTTAGAAGAATTTTGTTGCTGGATTCTGCCTGCTCATTTGCTTGTGGATGATAAGGGGCAGCATAGGACATGGTGATGCCATGTGTACTACAGAAATTTTTGAATTCATCAGATCTGAAACACATTCCATTGTCCGTGATTAACCTCATTGGAGTGCCAAATCTGAATATAATATTTTCCATCAGAAAGTTGATCACCACCCTGCTTGTTGCTTGTTTAGTTGGGATTGCTTCCACCCATTTTGTGAAGTAATCTGTTGCAACTAAAATCCACTTGTGTCCACCACTTGACTTCTCTACAATTTCTCCTATGAAGTCAATACCCCACTGATAGAATGGAGCCTCCACCTACATGTGTTTCAAGGGCAATGCTCCCTGATATTTTGACTTTCCTAAAAATTTCTAACATGCTTCACATTTCCTAGTGTAATGATATGAATCATTAAAAACTCTAGGGCAATAGTATCCACCCCTTAGGATCTTGTGGGCAGTAGTCTTTGCTGAGAAATGTCCTCTAGACATACCTTCATGCAATTCTTTCATGATATGTTTTGACTGATGTTCATCTATGCATAGTAGTAGAATACCATCCTTGTTCTTCTAATAAAGATCTCCATCAATAAATACATATTTTGAGGCTTGTAATTTTAGTGTCCTTCTCTTGTTATAATCATACCCTTCAGGACATTTCATGTGTTTTAGATAGTATATGATGTCAGTATACCATGGAGTATGCTCAATGCAAGAACTTGTGTTATCAACATCATTAGCACTGCATATCTGAGAAGCCTCGAGATTATTTTCAGCCATTAATCTAGCAAGACCTTGTCCTCTCACTAGTTTGGTGATTTGGATTTCAATATTGAACTCTTGAATTCTATTGATCCATCTGCATCTTCTACCTATGACCTCAGTTTGGACCAATGCATCTTTTACTATAGTATTAGACACATATGCTATTATTTCAGCTCCCACCAAGTATGGCCTAAAAGCTTTAACTACCTTCACCAATGCATATGCCTGTTTCTCAACAATGTCATATTTTAATTTTGCATTTTGAAGAGATTTGCTGAAAAATGAAATGGGTTGTTCATGTCCATTATTTTTCTGCAATAGTACTACTGCAACTGTATGATATGAGGCAAATGAGAACAGTTGGAATGGCTTACTGAAATCAGGGGAGATCAAAATAGGGGCTTCTTTGATTGCCCTCTTAATGGTGGCAAATGCCTCCACTGTTTCTGTTGTCCACTTCACTTCTGAATTCTTCTTCAACATTCTTGATATGGGACTAACAATTTCTGCAAAATTTGATATGAACCTCCTGACAAAGTTGATTTGGCCAAAAAATGACTGTATAGCTTTTACATTCTTAGGAATAGGAACTTGGTCAATTGCTTTTACTCTTTCAGGATCTATTCTTACTCCATCTTTTGAGACTATGTGACCAAGCAACTTGTCCTCTGTCACCGCGAAATGGCACTTCTTAGGGTTCAATGAAATTCCATATTCTAGGGCTTTGATAAAAATTCGTTCTAAATGTACACAATGATCCTCAACTCTTTTGGAATATGCTGTCATGTCATCCTGATATACTATCATGATTTTGTTAATCAATTCTGCAAAGGCCACATCCATTGCTCTTTGGAATGTTGCTCCAGCATTTGTGAGTCCAAATGGCATCCTTAAATATACATATGTTCCCCATGGAGTGGTGAACACAGTCTTATATTATTTTGATTCTTTGACTTTCACTTGATTATATCCTGAGAAGCCATCCATCATTGACAGTAGTTCACATCCGGTAACCTTTTGTAATATTGCTTCCATATTAGGGAGGGGATAGTTGTCCTTAAGAGAAGATTTGTTTGGATTCCTGAACTCCACACATAATCTAATATCACCATTTTTCTTCTTGACACGCACCAAATTAGAAACCCAAGAAGAATGCCTGATGGGTTTAATGATAGCTCCATCTCTTAGTTTTGTGAGTTCTTCAAGCATCTTAGGGGCTAATGTAGGATTGATAGGCCTCTATTTTTGTCTGAATGGTTTAGCATCCGGTTTTAATGGTATTTCATGCTAAAAAAGATCTTCCCTATATGCTTTCAAATCATCATATGACCATGCAAATACATGTCTATACTTCCTAAGTAAGTTGATGATCATGCTCCTGATTCTGGGATTAAGATTCTTTCCAATGTATACATTCTTTGGGGCTTCTTGTGTCTCCAAATTAATCTCTTCAAGGTCATTTTGTACTACTGGTGTGTCTTTCATTTTAAATCTATCATGTTCATTAAATGCCTTTTCCAATGCTATAAGTCCCTTAGGTATTTTGTTTGTTTTTAGCTAAACTATCTCTTGACCAAAAAGGGTTTCCTTCCCATCATGTTCTTCTACAAATGCATTAAAATCAATCTCTTGGTTTTCATAATGATTAGCACAATGCAGGAAGTTGATTATATCAACATCATTATCAAACACTTGCCAATTATGTACATTATCTGGGATAGTGGGTCTGGTTTTGAATTCAACTTCTATAATACCTCCTAGTGTGATATCATCCCTTTTTAATGCGATATTTGCTAGAAAATCTACCATAATGTTTTTTGATCTATCAATCCAGTTGATTGAAAAGGCGTCAAATAACTCAATATCATCCCAGATAGCATTTCTGTACTGTCTCAACCTCTTTTTTTTTGACAAGTATTTCTCTCTCACTTGGGAAGTAACCAATTCTGAATCACCATATACAGCTAACTTTTTTATCTTATGCTTGGTCGCTATATTCAAACCAATGAGCAAAGTCTCGTATTCTGCTACATTGTTTGTGCATTCAAATGTCAGCACAAAGGAGTATTTGAAATTTTTACCTGCTGGTGAGATAAATAATACTTCAGCCCCATTTCCCATTTTGCTACATGCACCATCAAAATACATCTTCCACACATCATTTTCTTCTTACTTAGATTCAACATGTATCGGATCAGTATTCTGCAATTCTGGCTAATTTTTCTCAACCTTGAAGGCTCCCAAATCTACATCACAAAAGAAATTTATTTGATGTTGATCCAAGCGTTCTATGATGTTCTCATATCTTGGCTCCCTACACATCTTGATCTCTTTGCTTCCCACTAGTATTGTGGCATATGATAAATCTAATTGGACATTCCCTCCTGCCATTGCAGCCCATTGTCTTGATAAAAGCATTCCATAATATGGTGGAATGTCAACCACGGTGATATCAATGTTATAGGTTGCTTCAGGGTATGAAGCAAGTTTTATTTCCACATCCCTCATAATGCCAATGATTGGGATGGATCTGTTATCCATTGCATAACACCTACCAAAAGTAGTGTCAACCCACATTCCTAGTTCATTCATGACTGCTATTGGCATGATATTCATGGCTGCACCTGAATCAATCATGCAGTTCCTTACTATCCTATTTTTGATTAATAAGGTAGTGTAGAAAGGGTTCACCTGTGAGGGATTCTTTGTTAAGGTATCTCCTAGGTATACCTCAGGAATTTGGAATGTTTCTTGGTGAACATTGTTTGTTCTATTCTCTAATCATTTATGTTTTTGATTTGGTATATCTAAAATCAGTTTAACTACTATATTCCTATATTTGTCTATCTTCATCATTTCCAAAAGTGGAACTGATATCTTTACCTGAGATATTGCATGAGCAATGTCAAATGAATGGGCCATAGTCTGATCATTCTTTTCTATCTTTATATGTTCTTTTTCTTGATTTTGTGATTTATCTTTTGTTTTATTTTTATTAGTTTTTTCTAGTTCTTTGAATGATGACTTTGCATTATTCTTTTTGTGATTTTGATCTTTTATAAAGGTACTCTCGGGTGTTCCTTGTTCAACATTCACTGTCCTATTCCTTAAGTTATAGGCATTTTTAGCTTGAGCTATTGCAGCTATTGTAAGAGCTTCTCTTTCATTTTCAGTGGGCTTTCTCCATTGATCATATGGTGAATTGTTACAATTGGTAGGTTCCTCATAACCATCCTTCTGATCTGAGAACACTTCTTGTTTTCCCATATTGATATGACGTTTTTGGTTTCTCACATCATATTCATATCCTTCTTCTTCTATAGAAGAATAGTCTTCATTTAGCAAATATGGTGTATCTTACATCATGTTTATTGTGTGATTGTGTTTGTTATAATTGTATAATTTTTCTTCTTGTTGTACTATTTTAGCCACCTCACAGTATTCAACCGAGTATGGTAAATTGCACACCAGACACCAAGGTTTATCTTCTACCATATGTGCCACATTTCTTTTTAGAGGGTCAAGGGTATCTTTGCCATAATGTTGCTTTCTGTTGTTTTTAATGGGTCTCTTATCTTTCCAATTTGTAGTACATGGCATATCATGCAACCTTGGCCTTTCATGTCTATGCTGACCTTCTTGTTTAGTCTATTGAATGCTTGGGTTTTGAGGATTTCTAGGGTTATCTCTTTTGCTAACCATACCTGCAGCTTTCTTGTTGTTCTTAATAGTTAATGCCACTTTTTGTGCTTCAACTAGGGTCATAGGGCACCAATTTCTAAGTTCATACCCTGTCTTGGGATCAAATGCTTTCAGATAAATGCTCAATGCTACTAGATTAGTCAGTTTGGATCCATGTGGTATTTTGTTGTGTAACTTGGAAAACTTCAGATTGAAATCATATACTAACTCATTTTGGTATTTTTGGATGCTTATCAACTCGTGCAATGCAAACTCAGGGGCATACTGATTTCTATACTGCTCCTTAAATTGATTATGGAAATCTGTTATTGAACTGATTGAAGCATCAGGTAAGTTGTTGAACCAGTCTCTTGAATCTTCAGTCAGAGACATCATTAATAACCTCATTCTAACATCTTCATAGTCCATACCAATATCTTGTACAAAAGCATTGAAGCTTCTAATGTGATCTTTGGCTGATATTGCATTGTTTCCAGTGAACTTTGGAACTATATTTCTCCAATTACTATCCATAGGATATGGATACAACTGATATCTAGTCAAATCAAATTGGCTACATATGTTTGTGAGGTTTTGAGGTGGAAAATTCATGGGTGGTGGGTTAGGATAGTAATTATATCCACCTGGAGGCTGATGATAAGCATATTGCTGCTGTGGGTTTATGTCAGGATTTATATAAGGATTTTGTGGTCTATAATATTGTTGGCCAGGGGGTGGGTATGGATTAGCTATATGTTGAGAGGTGTTGTGCATGGGAGGTGGTCTAGGATTTTTAGGAAGGGTATTTTGATGACTTTCGGATGCTTGTGAATTTGAAACACCACCTGTATTTTGGTATAAATTTTGCTATGGATTCCTCAAAGTGTTTCCCCTATGTGGAGGTACATATTTTGGGGGGGGGGGGCTATTTTAGTCCTATTCTTTATTTGTTGAATCTCTTGTTGTAACAACCTCTTAGTTTCCTCTATCTTGATCATCTCAAGTTCTTCCTGTAGCCTAAGCAGATACTACTGTGCTTGATTCATACCTCCTGAATTCTTTGGACTTTCATTTATTTCTTCATTTGAGAATCCATGTTTTACCCCCTCTCCTTGCTATAATGACATTTTAAAATCATATTCAGCTTGCCTTTGATCAATTTCCCTCATGGCTTGTGCTTCACACTCAAGTTGTTCTTGTGGATTAGGTCTGTATTTTGCTAATATGTCATCAGTTACCCTATTGAGATTTTCATTTGATTCATGCAGAGGTGTAAAACTATTGTGAGTTATGATAGTTTTCTAGGCATTATCCTCTTGAGCCTCCTGGTTACTATTCTGGAGAGAATAATTTGATGTTCCATTTCTCTTGGAGATGTTTCTAATTGGTGGAGATGATTGCAATTTCTTGCCTTCCATCTTGGATCTCCTACCATCCATTTGGTATTAACTTTCTATTATGATATGTTCTAGAGTCGCCACCCATTTTGTAAATAGGAAAAAGTTTATAATTTATCTTTCCAGATTCTTCTTGCCAGCAGAGTTACCAAATTGAATTTTTGAAACTTTTGACTCCATAAAAGAATGGTTTCTTACTAAGGTCCTTTATTTAGTTACCCAGTAGAGTCGCCAATTTGTTAGGTCTCAAAAATGTAGGTTGCTAATCCTAAGAGGATGTCAGGCTCTATGCTTAGATTTGTAAAGTTTTTAAACTAATGCGACAGAATCAGCCTTTAGGGTTTGATGACTCCCTGCACTTTAGGTCCTACTAAACCTAGGTGGGTGAACCTTGAAAATTAAAGTAGATTGAATGTAAATGTTTTGACTAAGTAAATGGATCTACCTACAGTGACAAATCATGTAGAATAGATAAAATCTTGCTAACTTTAATTCTATATCTAATATTTGATGGATGATTGGTATAAATTGTATAAGCAATATCAAGGTGAATTTTATGACTGTGCTCAACTAATAAAGGGATTTTAAATGATGAATTGAAAGACCAGTGCCTTGTTGGGTAAACAGAGTCAAAAGGAAGACTAAGACTAGTGGCTTATAGTGGGCAGTAACTCTAACTGTTTGGCACAATATTTTAGTTTATAACTTGTATAAACGTGTAGGGAAATGACTGACAGACTCTTCTTAATAATCCAACTAATACAATCAGATTTCTTGTTATTCACCAAAAGGAATTTTAATCCTTTCTTAAAGGAACCAATTGAATGAATTATGCAAGAACAATAGATAGTATCAACTTGGAGACAGAATGACAATCCTAATTATATGATTCTTCTTAGTAATCCAAACTAACACTTCTAGGTTACTGTGACTGATCAGAAGGATTTTAATTCCTCTAATGGAAACCAATTAATCCAATCACACAGATACAACAAATATGTATTGACAAATTAACTATATACTTGATATATTAATTTGAATAACAAGGAAATACTGAAATGGAGACAACCATATAACCGAATAATTTTAACAAACAATTGATGCCAGAATAAAACCACAGAATTAGAGAACTTCAATTTACTTCATCCATATAATGCTTGCAACATGGTCTTTTAAAATATTGTAAACTTCATGTATTATATCCTACTACTGATGATAATTCAACATCATATGTTTCAGCTTATATAGAAATACTTATGAAGAGTCATAACTCTTCAAAATGTCTTTTGGGAATCAACATGATTAACATAACAACAATAAAAATAACAATGCTTAAGCTCTATTCAACCAAAGGTATAGCTGAGCAATGTGATCCAAGTACTCCTAGATGCAGTGTGTATCAGTGAATTCAATAGCATTTCTTGTGATCACATCCATCATTACCATCTTCTCCAGATGCAGAGTCTATCCTTGAGAGCTCCTAAAGCTTCATGCAACATCACTTGACAGTCTTTACTCCGTTCCTCTTTGCTCTTCAATTCTTTATCATTCTTGAACAACGTGGGCAATCCTATTTTTGAAGCTTCAATACATTCTTTAGCATCATTCTTAAGATGATCATAATATTTCTGATGCTGCTCAATTAAATCTTTTGCACTAGAAATGCTTGTGGTGTTAGAAACATCCTTGCCTTGTAGCTCATGGAGTTTTTCCTGCAGCCTTTTGTCAAGCCTCTCATGCTCTTGGGTCACTTTATAATTTCTAGAATAAATATCCCAAAATTGGTTCATCCAATGCATCATGTTGGCATGCCTGTTTTGGAGCACCGTGACAAGTGTGTCAATTTGGATTTGAGCTATCTAATCAATGGATGGTGGTTGGACACTTTGTGAGATTTCTCCCTGAGTTAGTCTTTTCACTGACCCTCTGAAGGTACTCTTAACATTATCTTTCAAATAATCATTTTCTTTTGTTAATCTCTCATAGCTCAGTTCATATGCATCTCGTTCTTTGATTAACATCTGAGCCTGTTCTTTATTTAACTTTACAACATTAATGCCAATGTCTACAGCAATCAAGGGGTCAGTCTCCCCTGCCTTTACAGTCATGACGTGCCCAAAAGTCTTCTTAGTGTCTATAATGGTTGTCTTCTTATGGGGAGAATATAAGGCCCATATCATCAGTGAATTTTCCTCATTGTTATATTTGGTGCCCATATATACTTCTGTGACACCATCTGGAGTAAGATCTATCATCTGTATTATGCAGAAGACTATCAAATACCAAAGTAGAATTCAAATCAAGACCAGGGAATATCTTAAGACCTGCTTCTCTGAGTAGTTGTCTACCTTTACCAGGAGTCAGAGTTCTCATTTCATTATCCAATGTTATCTTTAACATGTCAACTAATTGTTTTTCATTGTCAATTGTGACATTATCCACTGACTCCCTGATCTCTTTTCCTTCACATTTGTACAAGAATGATTTAAATTCCTTAGAATTAATAAATTGGTCATCTAAAATGAAAGAATCATATGCTACTTGTCTGGGGTCTTCATCAGCAAACCCCTCCTCATCATGTTCCATACCAAGAGACTGATATCATTACATTTTTCTTTTAGATATCATAGTTGCTTGTTGATGTGGTTCTTCTTCTTCTGTAGGCCCTTCATCACCAGAGGACAATAACTCAATCTCTGCAAGCTATTTCCTCTTCTCATCTAGGTCCCTATTATATTTGTCAACCACTAATTCAACTTTAGTTTCTTCCAAATTCTTGATGATATCATCATGTGGATATGGGACATGTGTCTATCCACTGAGGTTTTTTTTCTCCGAGCAAGGTCAATGAAACCCTTAGGATCAAATCCTTTTCTTGCCTCAGCACATCTCATATTGTAATGCATTAGTTTATACAAAATGAGACTATAACCCTCCTTGGATACCACAGTGAAATCTCCAAAGCACAGAGTACTAGGCATAAAAGATTGTTTATCATGGGAGCTCAAGTACATCACACTAGAACAATTCATTTGCCTAACTACCTCCAAGTAGGCAATTCTGTTAGGAATAGTCTTAGGCAATATAGAAGGAGTGTCCTCAAAACCATAAACTCTAACCATGGTAGCATCCTCAAAACAATACTAGCCTCCCCAATTGTGGGTAACAGTAGGAGGACCACCAAAATCTTTAGGTCTAAGAAACCTTTTTATTTCATTTTATAATGAATATCATAGGGATCACTAAAATATCTATATAACACTTTCACACAGTATTCTTCATACTGAACATAGCTATAATGGGCATACCTGCTGTCCCATGTTCTCATCCACATTTGCACGGGTGACTTTTGCTGCCTCTGATCCACTGGAGCAACTTTGAATTCATTTGGCCATAATCCTACTTCCTGGCCATAATAAAGCACCATGTGCGTCAGGAGTGAGTAGTGTTCAAAGGAAACTGATGGGGCATTATTCTTTATTGCGGCCAGACCAGAATCAATTCTACTAAAAACATAGGTAGCATAATCAAACTGTCTAACATTGTGGCACTGGACATCTGTAGCTATCACCATCAGAGGAATTGTCATAAAATCAGGGACCTCTGATCCTAGGACTTGGCCCACAGAGTAGTAAGTGTATTGTATGTATGGTTCAAATAATGACACATGAAATGGAGGTCCATCATTCTCATTGAGAGGCACCATTTCTCCCTCTGCCCTAGGCCTGTGAATAGGCAATTTCCGTCTATTATATGTAGTATCCATTCTCCAATACTCTTTATCCAAATCCTCAAAGACTATGGGGATAGTACATAAATCATCCAAATCAAAAACTTCACAAATGGCATTCTTAGAGAAATGTATAATAGGCTCCCCTTGCGGGTTGCATATGGCCTTGAGGCTTGGATTATACTACCTAGCCAGAAGTTGGAGGAGTTCTGCATTTAGAAACACATCAGGAACGACCAATTTGCCCAAATTTAAGTGCCATGGATTAGACACTGGGAAGTTCCTAAATCTCCTATTGTAATGGAATTTAAAAATCTCATAGCCTCTTATTGGTGTCCAGATGTTTCCTAGGTATTTACACTTGTCTTCTAGTTTCTCCACTTCTGTCCTAAGTTGTGCAGACCTTTAGGCTTTGGGAGTTGATCCAGACAATTGGTCAATCAAGTCCTGGTTTAATATCCTCTCTTTTGTTTTCTCCTCAGGAGTTTTGTCAACTTTTTTTTTAGGTTTATTGGTCTCACCCTATTGTTTTCTACCCTTTCCTTTCGTCGTAGTCTCCATTACAATCTAGGATAGTAAATTCAAACTACAGGCTATTACACTGAAGTTTGTATATATGTACCTATTATTTTGAGGCGGTGACCGAATTCCCCTGTTTTCTCCTCTAAGTCTCCACTTACTTGCTTGCTTTAGATAATTCTTTCAAACTTAATTGTAATACTTTCAAATGGCATTTTAGAGGATTTCTTCCTTGTTTGCAATTAATTGTTCCAACGTTTCAATTTTCTTGATCATTGTGAAATGTCACATCGTCATAACTTCTCTCATTGGCATGATTTTTGTAATGTCAGGTTGACTTAATATCTTCTTATGGTACAAACATTTGCTCATGGATCAATTGTTGTGACCCTTCATCTGTCTCCTCGATGTGATTTTTCATATGTGAGTTTGTATTGGCAATATATTTTCAAGATCTACCTGATATAGAAGTGGGCATGGTTATCATCGGCCTGAGTTTCTTCATCATTGTAGGAATAATAGTCTTCTCCAATATCTCACGTGTCTCTGATATGACTATCGATGAGAGTCTTGTCGATGAACGTGGTCATCATTGTCATCAGAATAAGATGTGTCATCGGGACGATTTATTTCAAGTTACCTGATCATGGTTGTTTCCCTGATATCTTCCTTTACACTCTTCATCAGAGAGATCTTCACAAGATGTCACCGACATCGTTGTGAGTATTGTTTCAGCTAGACTTGCAAGCTTTGTTTCGACTCATTCACTTTCGCCAATGGTTCTTATCTCCCATACATATTGACGTGACTCATGCCGAAATAGTTTCGTTAGTCGTTGAGACATTAGAATGTCAGAAACTCTTTAATTTTTCACTCTGATGTTCATCTCCTACCGATGATCACTAGTTCCCTCCATTTCATGGGATTCTCGGTGAGAGTCCTACCAAATTCCTCCATCGGTATGATTTATACCGTCAGAGGAATTTTTGGAGTATTCTTCGATAGTGCTATCTTATACCGATTGACATGACTAAGAGTTTTCTTTCCGATGAAGGGTCATCGGTGTTACCTTCCTCATCGGTGGTTCCTAAAATATTCTCCCTGATCATTACTTTCATGCCGATACTCATTTCAGCCCGTTTCTTATATAGAGCATGGATCGATATGACGAAAGTGAGGTCTTGCCGAAATTAAGGAATTTGGGCCATTCATTATATTACATTTTGAGGGGTGAGATGCCCACTTGTGATTAAATTCATGTGTTTCTTATGGGATATACTAGTTATTATTATGATTTTGGTCATAATGCTTTTTGATATGGTCAGACATGGGTGGGTAGGAATATAAGAAAATTTTAAATTATCATGTCCCAACAGACCCTTTGATTCATATTTTATCACAACTACAACAATAGTTAAAGGATTCCATCAAAATTTATTTAATATACACAAACAAACTTCAAGTGAATAGCCCAACCACCATCTATGATGTTTTTCTCCCTCACGAATAGAACATCCCCCTAGTTATACTTCCACTTGAATAGCTCTTTCCATGAGAGTGGGAGTGACTAGGAGGTTACCCATAGAAAGGATACATTTCATGTGTCATGTTGTAGTCTGACTCACTTGGATTGTGTCTAAGTCAAATTCTAAACAACACACATTTTGGTGAACTCGATGTGAAGAATAAAACCTCTTGGTTGAGATTTTTGTGTTTTCATTGCTTCTATCTCATTACCATTGTCATTTTCATTTTTGATGTCAAATTCACAAAACACATATTTTGGTGAACCTGACATGAAGAGAAAATCATTTTAGGGTGAAATTTTCACATTTCCACATTTCAATCAACATTTTCACTTGCATTCACCATTCTCATTTTTATCTCTTTTCATTATCAACTTCCACTCTCTATTCCATTTATTCTATGATGTTGATGACACCCCTAAACATTATGGAATGAAACGAAAATCTTGCAAATATTCCCTCAAGAGAACTAGAAACACCTTCATTTGATAAGTATGTGCCACTTGAGCCTTTGGAACCCATAACAAACTATTTCGATTATGAAGATTCAAACTATGAGAATGATTGGTGAGAAACTCATTGTTCTCTAACATTCAATAATCACACATGGGAACAAAGTATAACAATACAACCCAATCACTCTAGCCAAGGTAGAGGATGTCAAGTGCTCATTTGATAAGAAATACACCAAGTGGAACAACCTTCAACAAGTTACACAAGAACAACCATTCAATCAAACAACAAGGTAAAATGTTTAGAAAGGCACCTATAAGAATCTAGAGAAACTCAAGAGTCTTTTCTTGTCGTATATCGAGTTGAACAACTAGAAAATGCCTTAAGAGAAAAAACAAGTGGAATAAATCATGAAAGTTCACAACAAGCTGAAGAAGCTCAAAGAATAGGGGTTGCAACCCCTGTAGATCCCATAGCTACTCTAGTCTAATGGATTAGGACTTTAGAGGTTGTAGGAGAATAACAACCTCCTCAAAATAAAAATGACCAAGGAACAAGAACATAAGTGAATCCACAAAATGCTAGGGTTGAAAAAAACTAGGGGGTAACCCAAAACCCCACTTGAATTTTTACACATGCAATGGTAGTAATGACATTGTGTAAAATAGTTTCCACAACTAAGGAGATTCTATCCAATTCATAAATATTAGGCTCCCCAAAGTTATCAACACTTTCGACCAACATATTCAACCATGCCTAGATATAAAGTGCCAAATCAACAAGCCCCATTTGTGGGACTCATGCTTTCAATGCAAGTGTCTCAAAGTACATTTTTAGAACTTACCTTGAATATCTAAAAGAGCCCCTTGATCATAACATACACAATGTGTTACTGCCATGTCCTCTCCTAGATCTACCAAAATTTAAACGGGAGGGAGACACAAACTTGCACATTAAATCTTATACCATGGCTATAAGATAACTCCTTCATTGGGAGAGAGTTGTAGCAAGAATCTCATCAAAAACTCTTGAAGGAATCACCTAAGATTGGTATTATTATTGGTGTCAATAGGGTATATTACTTAATGAGTTCCACATTAGGTCCTATTCACACTTGTTTAGTTAGGTTTACTTAGGGCATTTAATATTTATGTCTCATGTCATAGGATTAAGACACTTGTCATGATCACATGTTGTCCTAGGTCTCAACCTTTCCTATATAAGAAAGTGGTCTCATTGTACATAATCATCTTGTGTATCCCTTATTTTATATGCATCATTATCATTCTTTGACAATATAGTTTTTGTGTTTCTTCTCTCTTGTTGTAGAAGGTTGTTTTTGTTGTAGGCACGATCTTGGGTATGCTATTACTCTATTATGTGACTCTGATATGGTATCAAAGATTCAAATATATAATTCCCTTCCCTTGTTTAGTGATATTTCACCAATAATTTTTATACGATGCATCATAGTACAAAAATGGACCTTGCTGTTGAGTCTGAAAGGCTCGAGAGATGAATTTTGACATAAAATACTCCATATTTTCAAGTCAAAAAAGTTTTCATCATTTTTCATGGGTCTACATAATTTTTGTTGTAAAAAAATCCATACATTTCATATGAAATCTGTATGGTCATACAAATCCATATTGTACTAATTTGATAGACCATACATCATGGTAGTAACTATCATAGGTGTAGACCAGTTAATAGAATCTGGTATATTCCTTGACATATCCTAGAGGTATATTCCCTATGTCACTTCAACATCAACAATCATTAATAGGGTATAGACATTTGTCAGTGGGGATGTCATCATATTCAGCATAGGGTATTAGTAGGTAATTGTCAGTTGATGTCAACATTTGTTTCTATGAAGGGTTTTGGGTATTCATTGGCAGTTTATTATTGATGGTATGACAATATCTTTGACTAATATTCACACTCATACATCTAGCATGGATTTCATTTCTAAGGAGAAGTTCAGTCACTTGAACCTTGGTGTTCTTTCATCAACTTCTATTCTCAAGGCTTGTGCTAATATTCCATGTCCTCCACCTCCTTCTTCAAAATTCAGTGCAGATTCATCTTCTAGTACTTTAGTTCAATAGGATGTTTTTTGTCTTTTAGATTTAGCTTTGTGGGATGAGTACTTGATAAGTATTGCAGATTTATTTTATGAGTCCCCTCTTGTCAATTTGGAGGACACATTTGAGGATATGCATTTCCTCTTTGATGATAGTTATAGCATAGCTATTATCACAACATGTTTATCTTTGGAGATTATTGATCATGCATTTTTGTCTTGGATTGTCACACTCTTTGATTAGGCATGGATTTTCTAATTTTGTGGCATCTATTGATTGTGAGATGTGGACACTTGAGGAATTTTCCTTCATGATAATTCTTCCCTCATCTCTTGTTTTGAAGTTTGAGTTTCTTCTATATACACCAGTGGATTTGTTTCTTCCTAAGGGGAGAAATGTTGTTTATTGATTTTGGATTTTTTTTAGCATTCTTCTTTAAGCATTCACCATTGGCACAAGAGCTACTTCTTTATAGGATATATCTTGTCTCATTCTTTCCCTCTTATGGGAGAGATATTAATTATATATTTGTGATGGATGTAGTCCTTGGGGGGTCTTGATGTTGATTCCTTCTTCCATCACTTGTACATGATTATTTGCATGTTTTCTCTCTTTTAGAGGGGTTTTTTCCTATGGGATTTTCTCCTTTACTTTGTTTGTGAGAGATCTTTTGTACATGGGTACCAAACATGGCCTTGTAGTTGGGGCCCATCTTTGCATCTTTGAATTTTTTTACTTCTCTCTAAGTTTCACTTAAGAGCAGGTGTTGGTGTGAATAGGGTATATTACCTAACTAGTTACACATTAGGTCCTATTCACACTTTTCTAGTTAAGTGTAGTTAGGCAATTTAATATTTGTGTCTTATGTCATAGGATTAAGACACTTGTCATGATCACATGTTATCCTAGGTCTCAACCATTCCTATATAAGAAAGGGATCTCATTGTATATAATCATTTTGTGTATATTGTATATTGTATGCATTATTATCATTCTTTGGCAAATATAGCATTTGTGTTTCTTCTCACTTGTTGTGGAAGGTTATTTTGGTTGCAAGTGATCCTCAACATCATTTGAGTCTATTGTGTGACTCTTACAATTATCACCTACTTGAGGCTTCAATTCATTCCTTTTTTAATGAAGGGAAAACCACTCCTCAATCAAATGTGTCAATCAAGGGAGTTTTTCACTATTGTTACACTCAAGTTCTGTTATCTAATATTTTAGACAATATTGTATTTACAAAACCAGTTTTTATACTAACATAAATGAAATTAAATAAATTAAATACTTAAAGGAAAGAAGGAAAATCAATGAAATGCAGGAAAATGAGCTACTACAAATAAAATTCTAAAAAATGAGGTATAAAACTAAAAATAGGAGAAATAGATAAACTTGGAATCTAAAGATGGAGCTCACTGCCCTAGATGAAAATGCACTATGGGGACATTTGTGCTAAGTGCTAGAGTCCTCAAAGATAGAAAAACAAAATGACTTAGCCTAGTTTGATTTCTTATCACCTATACAACACGATAATGGACAAACAAACAACCCAACAGATCTCCAAGTAACAAGAGATGAACTAAACAAAGGAAATGCATATAATAACTTCAAAATAAATGAAATGAAAAAAAATTAAATGAAATGGATTTGAGTAGGAAGTTACAAAACCAGAAAATAAAGAATGAGACTCTCCACCCAAATCCACCACCTATAAGAGAACAATGGAATTTTTTTTAGTTATTTGGGGGTTTGCCTTCAAGTCAAACCCCTGCTTTGGTATTTCTACCTCCACAACAACCAATGATAAAAAGAGTAGAAAAATAGTGTGTACTCCTATCCTACATACATCAAGGAATTAAGAGCAGTGACAATAAAATACAACTAAGAGAGTTATCCCTAGTCTATAGGGAAACACCCTAGTGTGTGTATTGAGATAAAATAGGTGGTGGTCTACACCAAGATTTTCCAATAGAGAAATGTAGAATACAATTATAAAGAAGAGCTACAATATTATTCCAAGTAGAAACAAAAACAATATTACTAGCATGATAGAGAAGGTAGAATAACACATGTATTTGTCCAAGAATATTTTAGTAGCATGCATCTTCAACAACCTCAACAATGGAGATATCTACAACCAAGCAAAGCTAAGAGAGATAAATTGAGAGAACATGAGAGAGATTCAAAATTAGTTTTTGCATAAGGATTTGTGAGGAAGCTGAAGTGTCAGATTCAAACACTGAAGGCATTTTTTTGATGATCGAGCATTATAGCAGGTGATAATAAGCAACTGAGTAGGAAATCAATATTTTAATTTTTTGGAGCTCATGATATGCTAGCATGTCACATGGATGTCCATGCGTAGTGCTAGTTCCCAACATAAATTGCACAAAATTAAACATGTGTTCCCAACATAGTGAGAAGAATTAGAATTTGATGAAGAAATCTGGCAATCTAGTGAAGGAAAAGTCTAATGCTAGGCTAAAATGATCCTCAAAATATGCTAAGGGAATGGACACTAAAGAAATCCCAAAATATAGTGTGAAATTGGAAGGGTATGCAATTTATCTATGCTACATTTAGCCCGCCACTTTAGCAAGCCAATGAAACTAGGTGATAAGATATGCTAAAGTATAAATATGAAATACTAAAAGTAATTAACATCATAAAAGGATACCCAAAAAGGATACTATAGAGTATGCATATCTCTTCAAGTAGAGGAATGAAGCCCCCAAGCTAAGAACCTACAAAACAAGCACATTAGAAAATAAAAACCCTACAAGGAAATAATGTTAGAAGGCATTAACCTACAAAACCATTGTGTCAAAGCATTACAAACATATATATATAAACATGAACAACACATACATAGAGGGGGGAAGCACACAAAAAGAAAAGAAAAGCTTTGAGCCAACAAAGTGAAAGAGACCTCAATGTGAAAGGTTGTCTCAATACCATGTGTTGTCCCTAAAATAGAACAATAATAAAGAAAACAATAGATAGAGGAATTCCTAAGTGGAGAGAAGAATATAATGAGTTGATTGATTGCTTCAAGGAGAGAATGTATACAAATAGATGGAGAAGTAACCAATATGAATGAAGAAGAGTACATTACTCAGACGCTAGCTTGCTTTGTCACTACGGGTCATGCAAATAATAATACCCTCATGGATCATAGGCTAGCAAGTTGTGTTATGCTTGGTGACCATGGGTGTAAAGAGGTAAGTCATATGAAGCACACATGCCAGCAAGTTATATTATTCAAGGTGGCTTATAGACTACCAATACCTCAAGGAATGTATCAAAAAGCAACATTGTAGGGGGTTAATGCTGCACAGAGCATGATAGTAATGTAAAATTGGTAGATAAACACTTCAGGGAGCATGCGAACAATGTGGAAGTGGTAGATATATGCTCCCCATTAAAATAATTTCATATAAGAAAAGTATCAAATTGATTTTAAGGTAAGTGAAAGGGATAAAGAAAGAAGAGTGTCCATAGGAAGGAAATCCTTAGGGTGTCTGGTTTTCGAACAAATTGTCACTGCCCCCCAGAATAGGAGTGAGGACAATGAACATAAAAGAAAGTTGTGCTATTACCTGATCAGATAAAATGTGGTTGTACCTAAAATTGTACAACCAAAAATGGCAACAAGTAGAGAGAGAAAGATATGTGCCATGTATAATAGGTAGTAGCACAATAAAGTGGTAGTAGAATCAACTAAGGAAATTGGTGAAGTGATTAGATAACTTAGAAAAATCCACATCACAAGGAAAATGAAGGAAAGAGTTCTCCAAGGGTAGAGATGCAGCATGAGTGGATATAGAAATTATAGAAGGAACACCAACAATACTAAAACAATTTCTCATCACAAGAAGGGAGAAGTGTATCATCACTTCTGAGGTAAGGGTGCTCTAGAAATATTTGATCAATTTCAAGAGAACAAAGAATTAATTCAGAAAGAGAACAAAACTGCTCAAAGAGCATAGCCTGTTAGATATGTTGCAACAAGTTCTCATGAAAGAGAGGTAGAAGAAGGCCATTAGGGAGCCGACTACCCCATTGAATAAGGAAAATAAATGAGAAGTGAATCCTTAGACACTCCAACCAACAACTTTCTTACATTGTGCCAAGTGTGTAAGAGAAACTCTAGGATCCATGTTATATTAAATGTGAGAGACAAAAGCATGAGCAACATTAGAAAAGGAAAGAAAGTATTTAGTGTGGAAAAGAGAGAGGATGATAGTATGTGTAAAATAGGTCAAGCCCTCTTTTCGTGGCAATAATATTCAAAATATGAATCAAGATTAATCACTATGAGAGGATGAAGCTACAAGTATCATATTCCTTATTGTTGTACATGAAAAGATGCTCCAACTAAGTTTCCACAAACCTAAACTCGCTTTATTCAACCAAACTCTAGTTACAAGATAGGCCTGAATAAACTAGGGAGAAAAAACCTATAGGATGATTATAGAAACATAGACAAGAAATCATAGAGATTGTGCACCTAAAGTTTGAAGGCCTGATGGACATGGGCGGCCACTGAATTTGTCCCAAATTTTTGCTACCATAGAACTGACTGTATCAGGCACCTGTGTCTATGATAAGAGTTCCAGATCTTGGATCTAAGGGGCTGAAGGACAAGGATAGTTGTCAAAAGTATTCTAAATATATCCAATAAAAAAGTAACTTCCATGATGTCTGTACCTATAACACCTACTTCTCCTTTGATTTTTTCTGTCTGATCTTGAATCTGACTTGTACAAACAAAAGAAGGAGAAAAATGGTTGTGGCTATATAGGAGTTTGCCTTAGTCAAACCTTGTCTTTGGTATTTCTACCTCAACAATAGCCAATCTCAAAGTATATAGATGTGTGTGCTTGTAAACCAAATGTGTAAGCATAAATAAATGTAGGATCCTAAATGACTCAAGCATCAAATATTAGATCCACAAATATTTCACTCAAGGAAACAACAACTTCACCTCAAGGAGATGAGATCAATGAATACTTGTAGAACAAGAAGGCAAGGCAGTCATATCCGTGAAGGATTCCAAAACTCAAGTTGGAGGCTACAACCCTTCTCCTGATCTTAGAAAGGGCTTGAGAAAACCCTAGGAAGAGAAAGATAGATTCAAGATCTTGATTCCTAATCTCCACAACATATCTCCATGATAGAAAAGATAAAATTCTTCAATGAGCTTCAACACTTCGCAAACTTCAATAGCAATTGTAGCAGAATTTTGGTGTAGTAAGCTTGCATGTGAGTTGTGTGTCATAAAATGATTTTCAATTCTCTTTAAATATCCAACCTTAGAGGTGTAATAATTTGAAATAACATGCCAACATCATGTGAAAACAAAACTTTGAATTTAGAATCCTGAAGCACACTGGAAAAGATGACACCACAAGAAAATTTGGATTCTAAAGATTAAGGTGGGACATGGGCGGTTGGTACCTAAGTCCAACCCCCAAATTTTACTCCAACATCTACCTAAGGGTGCCCTAAATGTCTAGCATCCAACATTTATTTTTGGGTTTCATCGGAAATCACTCCAAAATACGACACTTCTTTGATGAAATATGTGGTAATAATGTTCTAAATAGGTCCAATGATATAAGGGGTTGAGGGACACTAAAATTTAGGATCTATACTTATTGAAATTGTGCTAATCCAAGCAGGAGCACAATTTACAACATAACATTTAGCCCCCACTTTAGTGGCCATATGACACTACGTGCATATGCAACTAAAGGTAAGTAAATATAGTAATCACAAAAAGGATACCCAAAAGGATACTGTAGAGGACGTTGAATGTTTCCAAGTGAGAGGAAGAAGCCTCAAGTCTATAATCTTGTAAGACTATAAGAGTAAGGAACCGTAACCTATAGAGAAAGATGTGTTAGAGAAACAATCGAATCATCCTGCAAATATCAAATGAATAAGTTAGTCATAAACACTAAAGGGATGAGTGATGAGACATGATTAGGGTTAAAATTGAGGGAGATATATGCCCACCCTTGTTTCTTCTTGCTTAGTCTGAAAAGGAGAAACAAGGTGGTAATCTTCACGCATGGATGTCAGGGAGAACTTAATGAGATAATGCATTGTTATGGCTATTCTTTCAAAAAAAACCAAGACACAAGGTATTGGGTTAGATGAAGAGCAAAATCAGGATACCAATGCAACCATCGGTGTAGAAATTACAGTTCGATAGCTTGAGATAGAGATGTTTGATCAACGAACATTGCACATTTTTGCTCCTATTCAGTGAAAGGAATTCATGCCTATTTACTACAAGTAAAGGGAGTTTTCACTTATTCACTATTTATTTGTCATTTTCACTTTCAGGGAAGAAGAGGAGAGGGAGAGAGAGATAGGATATTAACCTGATGCCCTTATCAGGCCCTAAGGCTAGATGTACTTTGGTCCCAAGTAGCAGAGAGGTGAGAGGAGCAGGAGGTAGGTCTCTGAACTTCACTTCTATCATCATTTCTTTCTATTTTGTTTTATTTTTCTTGATTTTTGTGCATTTAGATTTGATTTCAGACAAGGGAACTAGATGGGGTGTAGAAGTCCTTCTGGGGTGCCCTAGTCCAATATGGGTGCCCAAGTCCTCCTGGGGCACCCAGGTCCTATGCAGGCCATGGGTCTAGGGGACTAGGTAGGATGTAAAGTTTGATGTTAAGTGATTGGTTTTCCATAAGCATTTTCTGATTGAAATTGAATTTGTATGTTTGACAAGACATCCCTCGCATGCAAGAGCATACCAGTGGCCATCTCTTGACATTGTTGCAGAGCCACATAGATACACTACTTCATGCAGACAGGAGTCTCTTGTAGGACATGGGCATGTGGTGGGTATTCACTATGCCCACAATGAGATTTCATAGTAGTATGCTTATGGACCTAATGGAGTGATAGGATGCAAACACGTCTACATTCCATCTCCCTACAGGAGAGATGATAGTGACACTTGAGGATGTGTACTGCATCCTCTGACTTCTAGTACGAGGCCAGATAGTATGGGTCATAGAGTAGTGCTCTAAGGAGTATACTCGTTCAAATCACTTCTACTGTTTGGGTCATGCTGTCACGCCTACCAAACTGGGACACATCATACTATGGTGGATAGAGCAGGGTGGAGAAGACATAACTTTAGTTCATCATATCTTGATTGCTACTATCACATTAGCAATTACACCAGATGGATGAGGTGTTCATTTCCATGGTGGTCTCATCCATACCATCAGAGCGATGGAGGAGGAGTAGACAGTCTAGTCATGGGGGCACAGTATGCTTGCACACCTTTATCAAGAGTTGAGTCAGTTTGTTCACCATGAGGCACATGGGTTGATGATATGTACCTTGTTGTAGGTTTGGGTGCTTGAGCACATCACATGTACATGGACAGTGGGATTTCCCATAGAGCCGATGTGGACACATCCACGCACACATGCCTATCCATTGATTAGATGCTGGAGACATGGTGATCTATTGTATTAGACAATTGTATTTGATAGAATGCAACCCAATGACATTAGATGGAGACCATATCATGGTAGTTGATCCTGGATGAGACAACACAGGTAGCTAGCATGGATGTAGCAAGCTCTACTTCTATCCAGTTATTGTGACAATATCATCATTAGATTTTATTTTGATTGAGTGATGAAATAGTTTGGATGTGTACAGGGTGCTCCTCCATGCATCTAAGCTATGTACACTCAGTGCACAACGTGGTTAGGGCTAATGATGCCCTACAGATTACTATCATTGATGTCATTAAGAGCAAAGAATGATGGTGTTGCGGATGTAGATCTGGTGTTTGAGGTAGATGACGTCAATTGTACCCAAGTGTACATGACATGGTGGGAGATAGCGCAACCCAATCTAGTATTTCCCACCGATCACCCCATAGGTGATCCCCGAGCATGGAGAGATCGTGGAGCCAATGTAGGTGATGAGGATGAATTCAATCACTTTAGTAGTTATTATGATGATGAGGATGATGATGATTCATCGTTATGCTATGTCTTTAGAGCGAGGGCATAGTGAGGGTAGCGAGAGGTGGACAATGACGAGGAGACCGCAGAGAGACCCAGGTCGAGAGCTCATGGTCCAAGTCCCAGGGCCACTAGGTGATCAATTTGATCCAAACAAGGGGAGGACAGTACATCTGTACCCCTAGCTACAGGGGTGACTATAGATGTAGCTATAGGGATAGCAGTACAAGAACCTAGTTGGCAGGATGGAAACCTTGGTGAGAATGTTGATATATTGCTTTAATGATTACATATTTATGTTGATATTATATATGTATGATGATGGGATACTCAAATTATCTTTATCTTGCTTTTGGTAGTTGGTATAGAGGCATGGTGTGACCTTGTGAGTTGTGTTATAGTAGATATAGTTCCTCTTGATGTGGTTGAGCAATGAGTGCGGACAAGATATTCACCATAGCAATCTGTAGGGTACTGTGCAGAGTTGTTCATGCCCTTTACGAGATACAAGGTGGCTATGGAAGCCACTCTAGATGAGGTGAACCAGAGGGTAGAGTACTCAGAGGCAGACCTCTAGTTATATAGAGATTAGGCCCTAGCACCCCCTACAACTGAGTCAAGTCACATCCTTACACACTTTCTACAGATAGGTGGACTTAGCGAGGGCTTGGAGGGATAGATTTTAGCAGCTCTACATGGATTCTCAGGGGAAGATTAGAGAGCTTAGAGGGGATCTTATGGGTCTACGATCATGGAGTGCCTCTAAGAGTCATTCACAATCGATGACCTCACATAGGTAGCCTTATGTTGCTTATACACCGCCATGTCTTAAGGGGTCTGTTAGTTACGGTTCAACTATGTGATATGTATCTCATGTATTGTAATACAGCATCCCATTTTGATGTATGGGATAGTCAATTTTGATGTGTATTCAAACTGATGCCTATATATATGTAATGTTTTTATATTAATGCTATGGTGTAATTTGATGTACCACATGTGATTTATGTAAATGCCACAAGTGATAATGTTTGATGATCATGTCAAGATGTATTTAATACTATTGTGATTTAATCAATCTTTATAGATTAATTAAAATTCAACAATGATTAAAATTTTTGCACATGAATAAAGATATTGTTTCAAATTAATTCCATTATAATCTAACAAAACTTGGTTTAATTAGATGTAACAATGATTAATTATGTTTAGAAGATCTTATGCTAGCTTATTAAATGAATTAAGACAAAATGTACTATCTTGTCAAAATTGAAACAACTAATAACTAATTGCTTTGTAAAGTAATATCTAACATATGATTTGAGGCATGAAATTTTCATAAATGCGTAGCATTAATAGGCTCTTTAAGAGGTGTACCTTGTTCATCTACTAAATTTTATGCTCCTAATCTATAAGTGGCAGTGATAGTATATGGTTCTAGCCAATTAGGGCTAAACTTCCCTTTTTTGCCAGGAGTTGGATTCACATTACATTGATTTTCATAAAGTACCAAGTCTCCATCGTCGAATGAGTGATGTATAACACATCCATTGTATGATCATTGGATGCTTTTCTGATTAGCTTTAAGTGATGAGAGTGTTCATACGATGTTCATTGAACATCTCTATTTGTTGTAATCTCTTCTCTCTTTCCATGTTATCCTCAACAATGTCCTTTAGGGAAACTCTCAATGAAGCAATTTCTAACTCTAAGGGATTATCGCATCAGCACCATATACAATGTTGTATGGTGTAGTACCAATAGCCATACAAACACTTGTCCTATAGGCCCAAAGTGCATAGGAGAGTTGAGAATGCCAGTCTTTTTTATGTTTATTAATAGTTTTTCAAAGAATTTGTCCAATAATCATATTTGAAGGTTTTGCTTGGCCATTTGATTGTGGATAGTATGGCATAGAGAAGTGATGTTGAATGTGATATTTTTCAATGAATTTCTTCACATCCTTGTTCTTAAATGGTGTACCATTATTAGAAACCAAGGAGGAAGAGATACCAAATCGTCAAATTATACTATCTTGAATGAAGCGATAGATTACTTTAGCAGTCATGGATCATAGTGGCATAGCATTAGCACACTTCATAAAGTAATAGGTAGCAATAATGATGAAAATGTGTCCTTGAGAGGAGAGAGGTGAAATATTTCCAATTAGATCTAAGCCCCATATAGAAAATGTCCAAGGTGAAACTTGGGCTTGAAGTTCCTCGGCAGGGGCTTGAATTAAGTTACTATGTTGTTGATATTGTAGGCACTTCTGAATGGATGCAAAGGAATCTTGTTCCATGGTTTTCCAATAGAACCCCATATGTAATAACTTTTGTACCTAAGATTTTCCTCCAAAATGCCCTCCATAGGCACCGAAGTGAGCTTTTTCTAAAGCAATTGGAATTTATGATTTATTAAGATAATGAAGAAGAACGCCATTATAGCTTCTTCGATACAACACATTAGAAATGATAATGTAATGTCTTGTGAGTTTGCGTATGCAAACTCTTGTGTTTTTAGATGTTAAATTAGGAAAGGTACTATCACGTAGATATTGAAATATATGGGAGTACCATTCATCAACATTTGTGTTGCAACATAAGGTGATATCCAAGGGGGTGGTCTCAACTACAACTGATGTTTTGAGATTATGAATGATAAAATGATTTTTTTCAAGGGAATTGTCATGGGATATAAGGGAAGCAGTGCTTGCCATTGCATCCACATGTCGATTGTCTCTCCTTGGAATTGTGTCAATAGTAAAGGATGAAATTGTTTTTAATAACGACAAGGTAAGTTCATGATACTGAGATATCTTATCTTTCTTTGCTTGATAATGTCCAGTAACTTGTCTTACGATTAAATGTGAATCACCATAAATAGTGATGTTTTTGATATTTAGAGCCAAAGCGGCATGAAGTCCTATGATGAGAGATTCGTACTCAACAATGTTATTTTTGCATGCAAAGTTTAGACGATAGGAAAGAGGAATTGTCTTACGTGAAGGAGGTATAAAGATTATACTAGCGCTCGAGCTAGTTCTACATCTTAAACCATCAAAATACAATTCCCATTTATCATCTATATCTAGAGTGAGAATCTGATCATCAGGAAATTCTTCACAATTTTCAATAGAGAGAGGTGAAGGTGCTTTAGCTAAATAGTTGGTTAACACTTGTCCTTTTATCATTTTGAAAGAGATAAACTTGAGATCAAATTCTGTAAACAACATAACCCATTTAGCTAGGCAACCTAAGAGATCTGTCTTAGCAAAGAGATGCTTCAAGGGATCAAACATTACCATGACATGAACTTCAGAATTTAGGAGATAATTTCTTAACTTCCATGTTACAAAAACAAGAGCTAAGCATTGTTTCTCTATGACAGTGTATCGCACTTCATAATCAAGAAAAGTCTGACTTATATACTATATAGTGCATTCCTTGCCTTCACTGTCATGTTGTGCTAATAATTCCACTAGATCATTAGTAGAAGGTGATCTGTAAAGAATAAAGGGATTTTTTTTACAGTTGCTAGTTGTAAGACAATAGGATTAGATAAATATTCTTTCAACACTTCAAAGGATTTTTGACAGTCTAAATTCTATTCGAACTTTGATTCTTTCTTAAGTAATTGAGTGAAAGGGTGAGTCCTATCTGCAAGTTGTGATATAAATTGATGGATGGCCTGTATCTTCCCTTGTAAACTAAAAATTTGAGTCATACTTTGAGGAGATGTCATGTTAACAATCGCATCAATTTTCTTTGTGTCTACTTCAATACCATGATGCGAAACTATAAATCCCAATAGTTTTCCACTATATACACCAAAGATGCATTTACAGGGATTCAAGTGCATGTTATATTTTTGTATCCACTCAAAGATTTGATGGAGGATTGTGACATGATCTTGGTGATGAATAGACTTTGCAAGAATGTCATTGACATAATCCTCTAAGATGCTATGCATGTAATCATGAAAGATAAGAATCATAGCACGTTGGTAAGTTGCTCCAGCATTCTTTAATCCAAATGGCATGACTACCCAACAAAATGCTCCCCATGGGGTTATAAAAGATATCTTGTATTGACCTTGAGGGTTGATAAAGATTTGATTATAACGTGAAAAACTATCCATGAAGTAAAGTAATTCATGGTCAGCTACAGAATCAATAATCATATCAATATTTAGAAGAGGAAAATCATCTTTCAAAGAAGCAAAGTTTAAATCTCTAAAGTCAATGCACATTCGAATATGGTTGTCAAGTTTAGCAATAACCACAGTATTCAAAATCCAAGGTGAGAAATCAATAGGGCAGATAAAACTAGCTTGTAAAATCTTTTCTATCTCATCTTTGACTAACAATGCAACCTTAGGATTCATTTTACAAATCTTTTGTTTAACCGGCTTAGCATCAGGTTGTAATATAATATTATGTTACAATCTTAGGATCAATCCCATGCATGTCTCAATAATTCCAAACAAATAATTTAGAAAACTCATGTAAAAGTTTGGTCATATCTTCTTTTTCTTCATTACTTAAACAATCTCCTATAGGGATAAACTTTTCAGGGTTATCCTTCTCGATCAAGACATTGACAGTCTTTCCATTAAGTAAAGTACCATGGTCTGAGAGGCTAGGTGATTGGGATGATTCTATAGATTCTTCATTTGTTGTTAAAGTAACATTTACCAAGCAAGTGGATTTTCCAAAGTATGCATCAATATTTAAATAATTAGATAATCCATGCTGATGATGATAACAAGGCAAATTGTCATAAGCCCCTATAAATTCAATTACTAGTTCATCTGTAGAGAAATTATCAAATTTGATATCTCCTGGAGGAAAATTTGTGTTAATCATCTCAGGGTATATCAAATTGAGTGTTGATATGGTATTGACATTAAGATTAGGACATTTATAAGCTTTAATGGGCTTCAAGAAGAGGTATCCAATACCAGTTATGTAGTTAATTCTAGCAAATTGTAAAGGTACTATGATTCCTTGTTGATTTATACCACAACCATTACCTACATAGTCATAGTTCTTATAAAGAATTTTAAATCCTTGACCATAAAGAGATGTCATTTCCTTAGAAGATGGTGGAGCTTCATAGGTCTCATAATCTAAAGTATAAGTAAGAGTGATATCCTCCTTGTTAACTAAAGGATCTTGATATTCTTTAGGTTTTTCTATAGTTTGTTTAGATGATATCGATGCAACTTTAGAAGTTTCATCACTATTAAGATTATATTCTCCTATTAAAGTAGGAGTGAAATCTAATGAACCCCAATCATCACTAGGTAGTGCATTTGATGAAAATTGAGAGTCTTACACCACATTATCTATGGAAAGAGGTTTTGGTGAATCAACTTTTAAGTTGTTTAGAATCTTATGATCAATGGCTTGTTTTTGAGTTTCAATATGTTACAAACAACTTTCTAGTTCTGAATCAACTTCAATGTTTTGGAGTTTATTTGCATAAATAAACTTTATTGATTGATGAAGGGAAGATGGAACTACCCCCATAGTGTGATTCCATGGTCTTCCAAGAATCATGTTATATGACAGAGAACTAGGCATGACATGAAAAAGAGTCGACAATGTCATAGGTCCAACCTTTATAGGTAAAGTTTAAGTACCCAAGGATGGTCTACCAACATTATCAAATCCACAAATGTTTAACTTATTTTTCTTAATTAAATTTTTATCAACGTTGATTTTGTGTAACAAATAAACACCACAAACATTAAGAGCTAATCCATTATCAACCATACCTATCTTTACCAACTTTTTATTTATAGTGACAAAGATTATAAGAGGATCATATTGTTTCTAGACTTCCATAGAGGGTAACTCATGTTGTTGAAATAGATCAATGTCTATTTTAGTCACATGCATACAATCTAACAGGGTTGCTACATCATTAGGCTTAATAGCCAGTGGTACAATCACCTTTTGTAAAGCTTCCTAGAGCATTTTGTGGTATGTAGGCAATATTTGTATGAGTTCCCAAAGAGAAATCTTAGTAGGAGTAGTGCAAAGTTGCTCAACAAGATCATAATCTTGACCAACCTTAAGTGTTAAATGAGGTGGTTGAAGAAGCATAGGCTATGAAACTGGTAAAGACATTAGAATAGTTGATTGATGTTTACTTTGTTGTTTTGTATATTGTATGTATGAGCAACCACATTGTGGTTGGAATATTGTGATCCATTATGATATGGTTGATTTTGATTTATAATTTACTTAGCTTTATTATAGATGCAATCAGGAGGTTGAGAAGAACTCAGAAAACCTCATACAATGAGCACGAGTTTTGTCTATGTTTGAGGCACATCAGAACATAGGTTAAGCACTATATTCAGTTTCACAGGCTCTTCTTGAGATTTAGGCACATAAATTGCATTTACTAATCTTTGAAACAAGATGGTTTAGGAGTCATAGTGAAATATTCAATAGAGATAAAGTCATCCAAGGCTTCATCTAACATATTGAAGTTATCACAACTAAATGGCTCATTATATACTTTAAAGTCTTGTAAAAAGAAATTTGACATTTTTGAATAATCTAATTAACCCAAGACTTAAATGTAAAACAAGATAGCATGTACTTGCAAAAAATGAAACATGATATCACTATGCAAGTAACAAAATTTCTACTTGATACTCATTCAATGAAAAGATAGATATATCAATCAAAATGCATTGCAGGTACTTTTCATGAAAGAGGGTTTTCTATTGTAAATTTGATTTAGAACACAAAATACAAAGGATACAAATGCTTAAAAATACGGGTTCACCAAAATGTTTAGTGTGCAAAAGAGAGGGTGATAGTATGTGTAAACTATATCAAGACCTCTTTTCATGGAACTAACATTCAGAATATGAACCAAGATTAATCACTATGAGAGGATGAAGCTACATGTATCATATCCCTTATTTTGTACATGAGAAGATGCTCCAACTAAGTTTCCACAAACCCAAACTCGCTTTATTCAACCAAACCCTAGTTACAAGATAGGCTTGAATAAACTTATTTTGGGAGTAGAAACCTATAGGATGATTACAGAAACATAGACAAGAAATCATAGAGATTGTGCACCTAAAGTTTGAAGGCCTAATGGACATGGGTTGCCACCAAAATTTGTCACAAAGTTCTGCTACCACAGAACTAACTATATCAAGCACCTGAGTCTATGATAAGAGTTATGGATCTCATATCTAAGAGGTTGAAGGACAAGGGAGGTTTCCAAAAGAATCCTAAATATATTTGATGACAAATCTATAACTTCCATGATGTCTGTACCTGTAACACTTGCTTCTCCTCTGATTCTTTCAATCTGATCTTCCTGAATCTGACCTGCACAAACAATAGAAGGAGGAAAATGGTTGTGGCTATATAGGAGTTTGTCTTAGTCAATCCCCGTATTTGGTATTTCTACCTCAACAATAGACAATGTCAAGGTATGTAGATGTGTGTGCTTGTAAACAAAATGTGTAAGTATAAACAAATGCAAGATCCTAAATGAATCAAGAATCAAGGATTAGATCCACAAATGTTTCACTCAAGGAAACAACTTCACCTCAAGGAGATGACATCAATGAAGACTTGTAGAACAAGGAGGTGAGGCAACTGTATCCACCAAGGATTTCAAAACTCAAGTTGGAGGTTTCAACCCTTCTCCCAATCATACAAAGGGCTTGACAAAACCCTAGGAAGAGAAAGATAGACTCAAGATCTTGATTCCTAATCTCCACAACATATCTCCATCATAGCAAAGATAAAATTCTTCAATGAGCTTCAACACTTTATAGACATCAATAGTAGCTGTAGCAAAATTTTGGCGTAGTAATCTTGCATGTGAGTTGTGTTTCATAAAATGATTTTGAATTCTCTTTAAAAATCCAACCTTAGAGGTGTAATAATTTGAAATAACATGCCGACATCATGTGAAAATGAAAATTTGAATTCAAAATCTTGAAGCACACTGGAAAAGCTAAAACCACAAGAAAATTTGGATCCTAAAGATTAAGGTGGGACATGGGCAGTTGGTGCCCAAGTCTAGCCCCAAATTTACTCTGTCATCTACTTAAGGATGTCCTAAATGTCTGGCATGTAGCATTTCTTTTTGGGTGTTGTTATAAATCACTCCAAAATATGACACTCCTTCGATGAGATATGCATTAATCAAGTTCTAAATAGGTCCAATGATACAAGAGGTTGAGGGACACTAAAAGGTAGGAGCTAAACTTAGTGAAATTGTGTGAATCCAAGCAAGAGCACAATTTACGACACAACAGTAAGGAACCAGTAGGTAAGGTGAAGAACCAATCTAAGGTAATATCTCTCAATATACTAGGACATAATTTTTCCAAGACATAGTCATCACATGTATGAGTCAAGCATATGGTGCAGAAATGTTTCAGATGACATAATGGATCACCATGGCCATTGTAGTTGCCAAAAGAAAGAGTTCTCATACCAACTGGAGAGGGGTATGCAAGAATCTTAAAAGATAAATGAGAGTATAACCATGAAAATGTAGAAGCAACACAAGGAAGCTCACTAGAAATTGATGGCAATACCTCTGGAATGAAAAAAAATGTGGAAGTAGTAATAGGAAAAGAAGGTGGCTCTCTTATTAACACAAAGGTAATCTCAATGTCATAATAGAGGAAGTCCCAAAGTGATGATAGAGGTAAGCTCAATGTCATAACCAAGGACTCTCAATATTATAACATAGGTAGGCTCAATGTCATAATAGAGGTATCTCATTGTGATAACATAGGTAAGCTTAATGTCATAACTAAGGAATTTTAATATTATAATAGAGGTAATGTCAATGTCATAATATAAGAGTCACAATATGATGACAAAGCTAATCTCAATACCATGTGTAGATGTTAAAGAAGCATGAAAGGTTAGGTGAGCTAGACGGAGGTAAATCTTAGTGTCCCAACGAAGTGCACCTAGCCAAGAGAAGAAGAAATAAAATTCTATGAAAATAACAATGTGCCTCCAATGAATTTAGAATATAGATAAGGGACATCAATAAGAGACTAAAACATTTACTCATTAGAAGAGGTGTGTTTAGTTTTTGCATAAAGAGAAATATAAGAGTTGGTATGAACATAAATAGGCTTCATAGCTATAAGAGGCTGAGCTATGAGAGAATTGCATGTGTGAGAAGCATCATATCCAATATCATATTTATCATGATCAAGGAAAGTACCATGAATTCATGCGAGTTCAAGTACCAAATCAATGTCATCATTATGTAAAGAAGGAAAAGGTGCATCATAAGATGAGACATGAATGACACTTGTATCAATAAGGTCTTGCATTATGTCTTTTAATGCTTGTCATTGATTGGTAGAATGACTGGACTCTATGATACCCACAAGAAGGAAGTGTGGAATGACTATGCTTAGAAAATTTCTTGTGCGTAGTATGAGGAAGAGTGATCATTTGAGTCTTGAAGAGAGTGGATAGAATACTCTCAGGAGATTCAATGGAATAATGTTCAGTATGTATCAAAGGATGACTTTGATAGGATGTGACATTTTGGAAGTGATGAATGATATGAGCATGCTCACCATTATCTGCAAGAGGGACTTCATCCTCCAAGGAAAGAGGAGGAGATAAATGAGAAAAGAGTCCATCTTGGAAAGATAAAGGATCAATAAAATCATGATCCTTATCATCACTCAAAGAAGAGTCATCAAAGAAATTGAAAATGAAATTATCAATAGAACTTTTCGGATGATGCAGTGAAGAAGTATCATCAACCATAAGGATAGAATCCTTAGAGGTGATGAAGGAAGAGAGAGAAATCTCTACATCCTTTGGTAGGTCAAAAGAGTTTGACCATGTAATGTAAGCTAGGAGAGAAGATAATGATATCTCTATGTCCTTAGTGTTGTCCAAGGATCTTGAACATGCAGCCAAAGGAGGAAGAGAAGATAAAGAGGTGTCCACATCCTTAGTGATGTTCAAGAGGCTTGAACATGTGACCAAAGGAGGAATAGGAGATAAAGAGGTCTCCACATATTTAGTGATGTTCAAGGGGCTTGAACATGGAACCAAATGAGGAAGAGAAGATAAAGAGGTCTGCACATCCTTAGTGATGTCTAAGGATATTAAACATGCAACCAAAGGAGGGAGATGAAAAGGAAGAGACATGGAATCATCACAAACAATGGAATATGTAGAAGAAGTGGAAGAAGAACTATCACTATCATATTTCTCATGATAGGTCATGGAGATGAATGTATTGAAGTCTTGTAATATAGAAGGAGAGCCATCCATAAGATCCATGAATCTAGAAGGGTTAGATATACAATAAAGGAGATCTCATACATGGAACATGTAGCGATATCCATATCATATATAGCAACTACATGATCTAAGACATATGGATTCATATTAATGAAGTGAGGGAATATATCATAGTCCATGATGTACGCATGCAAAGATTCCCAAGAGAAAGAACTAGAAGAATCCATGATTAAGAAAATATATTAAGAAAGGAGTTCACAATCCAGTCAAAGGCTGCCATTTTTCTCCTTTAGGAAAGAAAATTTTTTAAATTCACTTTTAGAAGAAAAATGAATTAAAAAGGAAGAATTTTTGTGTTAAAGTGGTAGGTTCAGCAAAATGTAAGTGAGCCACAACCAAAGAAGAATGTGGGATACGTTGGGTTCACCAAGATGTAATGAAGGAAAAACCACTCTTTTATCAAATGTGTCAATCAAGGGAGTTTTTCACTATCTAATATTTCATACAATCATGCATTTATAGAACCACTTTTTATCCTAATAGAAATGAAATGAAATAAAAGAAATACTTAATGGAAAGAAGGAAAATCAATGAAATGCTAGAAAATGAGCTACTACAAACAAAATTCTAAAAAATGAGGTACAAAAATGGAATAGGAGAAAAAGAGAAACCTGGAACTTGAATATGGAGCTCACTGCCTTGGATGATAGTGCACCACAGGGACATCTACACTAAGCACTAGAGTCCTCAAATTTGGAAAAAATAAAAAGACAACCCAATTTGATTTCTTGTCACATGAAGAGCATGACAATGGACAAACAAACAATCTAGTAGCTCTCTAGGTAATAAGAAATGAACTAAACTAACAAAATGTATATAATAAATTCAAAATAAATGAAATTAACAACAATTAAATGAAAGGGATTTGAGTAAGAAGATGAAAAACCATAAAATAAAGAATGAGACTCTCCACCCAAATCCACCACCCGCAAGAGAACATCGAAAGTGTTTTGGGATGTTTGGGCATTTTTCTTTAGGTCAAACCCCTGCTTTGGTATTTCTACCTCCACAGTAGTCAATGATAAAAAGAGTAGAAAAATAGTGTGTGCTCCTATTCTATGTCTATCTAGGAATCGAGAGAAGTGACAATAAAATACAACTAAGAGCATTATCCCTAGTCTATGGGGAAATAACCTAGTGTGTGTATTGAGATAAAATGGGTGGTGGTCTATACCAAGATTTGCCAATAGAGAAATGTAGAATAAAATGATAAAGAAGAGCTACAATATTATTCCAAGAAAAAACAAAAATAGTATTACCAACATAATGCAGAAGGTAGAATAACACTTGTATTTCTCCAAGAAGATTTTAACAACATGCAACTTCAGCAAGCTCAATAATGGAGGTATCGACAACCAAGCATAGCCAAGAGAGATAGATTGAGAGAGCATGAGAGAGATTCAAAATTAGTTTTTGTATAAGGGTTTTTGAGGAAGCTGAAGGGTCATATTCGAATACTGAAGGCATTTTTCTGATGACTGAGCATTACAACAGGTGGTAGCAGGCATCTCAGTGGGAAATCAACATTTAAATTTTTTGGAACTCATAGGACACTAGTAAATCACATGGATGTCTATGCATAGTGCTAGTATCCAACATAAATTGTACAAAATTATACATGTGTTCCCAACACAATGAGAAGAATTAGAATTTGATGAAGAAATTTGGCAATCTAGTCAAGGAAAAGGCTAAGTCTCAACTAAAATGATCCCTAGACCATACTAAGTGAATGGACACTAAAGAATTCCCAAAATATAGCATGAAATTGCAAGGGTTTGCAATTTTATATGCTACACCTTTCATCAACTCATTGGTGAGTTCATAATATCATTTGACATGAATAAGTTGATCAGAACAAGAATATGAGAATTCCTAACTGTGAAAGAAGATGCAAAGAAATTGGTGGTACACTTTGTCACACGATGGAGTTGAGTGCTTTATTCATCAAAAAACATCTCAAACATGGATGAGGAGTTGTGTGACTTCTTGCATTCTCTTAATAGGGATACTAGATAGGAAGTACAAAAATTACCATATTGATCCTATGAGGAAGCATTAGAAAGTGTGTTAAGAATTAATCAAGATGCAAATGATAGTGGGAAAAAGACTTATGGTTCAAATGGAGGATTGATAAATCAAATGAATAAAAATGTTGAAAATAATATTTCCAAAAATTCAAATGATAGATAAATTTTGACAACAAACAAGAATATTAACACTATTAGGAATCAACCAAACAATGAAAATCCCTACAAAAAATCTCAAATAGGACACCAAGGATCAAGTGATTTTCCCTATGACCCCAACACATACTACGTATTTCATAGATCAAAAGGACATGATACAAAGGCTTTCTATAGTTTCAATAAAGTGTTTACAAAATTATCTAATGAACAATGGTAAAAATTTATGATCTTTCTTCAATTTCAAAAGAGAGATAACCAATTACAGAAAAATGAAATTACTTTTGATCAAAACACATTGATCCATGTGGAGTTAAACCAAAATCAGGAAGTATGTTTCATTCAAGAATTAGAATGACCAAATCACATTGTCGATGAGGAAACTTTTGTACAAATGGTGGGTTTACTTAGAAATTTTCCTACACATTAGAAAACCTTCCTTAACATCTTGAAAGTAGGACATCTTGTTGAAGGAGAACATGGTGTTTTTAATTTTGATCCTATGAAATTTCCATCAGATGATATTATAGCTCAAAAATGGAATTCACGCCTCTACTTGTAGATTTAGGTCCATGAAATCACCATCAAGCATGTTATCATAGATGGAGTTGTAGTTAATATTCTACCACTCTCCTAGCTCTAAAGAATTACAATCCTAAGGGTCTATGACAGTGAAAACATCCAAACCAAGGAAAAGATTAATCTTTCAGTCACCTTGGGTCCAAAAACTCTCCCAATTGAGTTCTATGTAATCAATAGAAAAACCACCTATAACATGATCTTGGAAAGACTTTGGGTTCATAAGATGAGGGTTGTTTCCTCTACTTTATTTCAAGAAATTCACTTTAATTATATGGGACAAGCCTACATTACCAAGGGAGATACACATCCTTTTATTATTTATGTAATGGAGAAAGAGAAGAAAGGAAAGAATATGAAAATGAATCTAGAAACAGAAAACATCTTTAAAAAGAAGAAACTTCTAAAGAAATCACAAATATCATTGAAACTTCATGCAATAGTTTGACTATGGAAAAAGAGTTTTCCTTTGACCCACTATAAATAAAGCCATATGCTCCTTTTAGCATAGAAACAATCCCATGTGACCAAAATCTAAATATCTACATAGTCAAGGATGCCAAAGACTTTCGTGTCAATATAGTTGAGATCATTGAAAAAGAAAAGGAGATTGAAGAAGGATTAGAGGAAAAAAGTTTGACTCGTTAACTAGGAGAAACATCAATATCACCAAACTATAGTAACCTTTGGATCCTCCATTTTGATGGACCAAGTTGTAAAATATGAGTAGGGGCTAGAGTATCCCTCACCTCACTAATAGGATAGGAGCTAGCAATAACATCATTGAATATGGCACTCTATCTTTGGACATTATGCTTACCATGAGGTTAGGAGCTAGCAATATATCAATCTTTACAGACTTGCACTTATTAATCAATCTAGTGTTAGAGAATTATGAAACAAAATTAGAATGTTTACATCATTACAAAGATGCTATCCAAAAGCTAGTTCACTTATTTGACATTTTTCAATAAAATCTATACCAAGGGAAGAAAACCAAATAAAAAATTCAATGACCACTTCAACTGTAATGTTCACACCTCATGCCCAATTACAAAACTTTGAGTTCATTATATCAGTGCATGGTGGCCCATTATTGGAAAGTGATGACTTACCAAGAATCTCAAGATATGGCAAAGATAGAATAGAAATGCCTACCAAATATTATGTTGAATATGATGAGGCTATCTTAGAGTACTTGCATGCTTATGATGGTCTCCCTAGGGTTTCTCACAAGAAGGGAGGCATGTTCCTCCCTCATCCTAAGGATTATTTTGGGAATAAATTATAAATCTTGAAATTTGATAAGAACCCAAATTGACCCCCAAATCCCCAAAAATTTCAATAAGGAAATCCCTCACTGACACATGACACCGTTGATCCCAACATAGGAACACCGGAAAAGTGAAAGATGGTAAAATTGGGAGAAACATTGGAAGACAAAGAATTGGAGGAATACATTGAGTTCCTTATTGAATTCTTTGATGTATTTTCTTGGATGTATGAAGACATGGCTGGATTTTGCCCAAAAAATATCATGCACAATCTAGTAACAAAACTCGAGGCAAAATTGATAAAGAAAAAGTTGAGGGGCATGAAGCCCCAAGTGGCCAAAATGGTGAAAGAGGAGTTGAAACAATTTATAAATGTTGGATTCATCAAGCTAATAGATTATTTGGATTGGGTTTCAAACATAGTCTCTATCCTTAAAAAAGAATAGAAAAACATAGATATGCCTTGATTTTAGGGACATCAACCAAGCTTGTCCCAAAGATGACTCCCCTCTTCCATATTGTTGGTGTTCCCAACTAATGGTCTGAGTTTCCCTAAAAATTTTCCATCTTTTATGCTTAGGATTCTCAAGTCAGTGGCCAACAAATAGGAGACAATTATTTGTTCTCCTCTTCACTTCAGGCTCTACTAGACCTATGGGTTATTCCCTTAATTCAATATCTATATGATAGATCCTTGTTTCACCAGATATTGATACATATAGCAGAAATGTTCTCCTTTATGAAAACCATAACTGTATTATCACTTCAAAGTTGGCTATCTCTGGCAATTACTTCGTTGAATGGCTCAAAGAAGATGAAGCTAAAACCTACTCCTAAAAAACTAACAAGTTGATTTGTTCTTGTTTTAATGTTTGTGATTGTCTAATTGTGGGTATTTTGTGAAAATAAGCCCAACTCTGATCAATGCCAATCCTAGGGTTTGGAGTCAATTCCTCACAAATGCAGATTACTTCTCACAAGCATCACAAACATGCAGATTTAGAGGATTTACTATGTTCCTATCTTACAGAAAACAATCCAAGAATAGGTATTTCCAACAATTCTTCTTACAAATATCCTGATTGCAAAACATACCTCCCCATAGCTGATTCAAAGCATTTTAATATATTCCTTGAATAAAAGCAACAAACCAGACATGCAATATAACAAATGCATATTCAAGAATTTAGAAACCCTTATCTTCCTTATTCAAAAGAGAAACGTAAACAACACAGGAGATAATTATTGAAAACACATGCTCATAGGCACTTCTCATATAAGTGCAATCTGAAAGTGATAAAATGCTTATAAAGAACATACATTCAACAATGCAAGAAACTAAACTTACAACTTAGAAATACAGACAACCTCCCAGAATTTCTCTATCTTTTATTATCAAAGTTTCCCAAATCTTTCAACAACAACTACAAAGTAGTACAACATGCTCTTTTATAGACACAAGGGCATTTGCCCAAAAACTTGTGAACATATGTCGGTTACAAAATCTTACGTTACAAGCCACTGCCCATAGGCATTGGGAAACTAATTCAACTTACATATGAAAGGGAAAAGAGAAAATAAAATTTATCTTGGAGATGACAAAAACTGTTGGAGATGATTTATTCCAATGATGAAGAAGTCTTATCACATGATTGGACCCTCATTCATCCTAGACACATTTATCCATATTTCTCCACCCAGGCTACACATGACTTCTTTGATGGCCATTAAAAAGGAATCAATTTTGTTATCTTCTCATTATGCACTGTATACCTTGTATCCAATTAAATCTTTGTTTCCTTGCAGAATATCTCAAAATTCAACTCCAGCACATGCAACTTATCAAGTGTAGAATTTAAAATTTTATGCTTGGATCACCATCTACAGAATTGGAAGATATAACTTGGACAACTATACTTTCAAAATCAACCTTCCATTTATCTAGACTTTTGATTTGTCCATCATCCTCCAATATGCTTGGCATAACCTTCTTATCAATATTCTCTATTGACTATCTTTTCTCATTCAAAACCTTGTCCAATTTTAGCTGAAAGGCTACCACCTCTTCTAAAAAGATTAACATATCTAGAGTGAGCTTTATTTCTGGTGGAGCATCAAAGGCAAACCTAGAACATCTTTGAACTTCTCTTATATCTCCAATTTTTGGTAGCCACAATCTACACATCTCCTTCAGGCTTTCTTTATCCTTTTCATGCTTATCTAGGGCTGTCCTTAAATTTGACTAAGACATCCAAGTGTCATCAACCCTGGCTGTGATTCTGGATAACCTGTGATTGATTAGATTGGTAGCCATTTCTTTGACTATGCTCTTTTTCTCATCTTTCAGCTTCTCTACCTCTTCTTTCAACTCCTTGATTTTAGAGAGAAGTGCCTCCCTATCTATTGGAAATGATTTTGCAATCTCTACCAGAGCAGGAACACTTTGAGCTGAAGTACCTAGAGCCAACAACATTTTCTCCTTACATTTATTCAATTTTGACATGGCATGCCCATACTTCAAAAGAAGCTCATCATAGTCTCTTTGCATATTATTTGTAACAACCTCAGTAAATTGGGTTGTACATGAACATTCAAACTTACAACTTGAGGGGCTAGAGTTTTTGACACCCTCTTTATTATTACATCTCTAGTTAACTCTCCTAAACCAACCCTTGGCTTATTATTATTTGGGGTCAATACCCATATTGCCAGGGTCTCAAATCTAGGATTAAATCCTTTACTAGAGAGTACCTTATCCATTTGATCATTAGACACATCTGTGTCATTCCTTGTGACAGTGTTAAAAGTAATTGCATCTGCTAAGGTCCAATGTGGAAGCAATAGCAGATCACTCTTCTCTACCAGAGCTCTTCCCTCATCAGGGGTCATCTTGTTGATATCTTGGCTTACTTCATTTAGCACCCTCTGAGTTATCTTCTCATATTTATCTGGATTAGCTCCCCTCTTGGCTTCCTCTACTTTCTTTTGGAATTCTTCATTCCTCACCTTCAATACATATCCCTAGAATTCAGGGGTGTTAACAAAGGCATCATCTTCCAAAAATTGTGAGTATGCAAGTACTCTAATATCCTTTGTATCTATCGGATGACCATAAATTGACCTTGCTAATCTGTTATCAAGAGAAGCATAAGGCCTTATTCTCATAGGTGAATTCACCTTTTGGGAGTTTTCTTGTTCTTGTTCATTTATCTCCTCCTCTAAGAATATCATTTCTATCTCTTCTTCATGCTCCAAGTCATTGATTTTCACTTTCTTGGCAAGAAGTGCATCAGGGGATTCACTTCTTCTTTTGTATGCCCTACCTGAACTACTTAGGTCATAAGCAGGTTTCTCCTCCCTTGTTGGAGCATTCTCAATCAAATCATCTAAATTGGAAAAAATCTTTTGGATCCTTATTATTGGATCATTATCTTCTACACATGCCCCAAGATATGCAGAGTTCAAATTCTTTTTCATTCTTTCTCCTTCCATCATTGTTTCCCACCTTTTCCTCAAAAAATGAACTTCTCCCATTGTAGCACAATTTCTTACTATTTCTTCATCAACCAAAACTTGGTGGGCAAATTGGGGTCTTCTGATGTTAAGCGTCACTTTATTAATGAATCCCTCTGGGTCAAACACCCTTGGCTGCTCAAACCCCATCCTGTAGACCATAAACACTAAATCAATTTGATCCAGAGCATCCTTAGTAGTGGCCCAAAAATCACAAAACTTGATAGAAGTGGGGAAGAAAGACCCCTTCTTCTGCAACCTTAGATGTTCCTTATCAGACTCATTCAATTGCCTTATGATCTCTAGAAATGCAATTCTCTTTGGTACATATTTTGGCAATATGTATGGGGCAATCCTGCTCCCATACACTCTAATACATGTGGTATGAGTATGCAAAAACCAATCACCCTAGTTTGCTGAATTTTCAATCAAGTGTTCTATCTAGTGGCCTTAGAAAATCAAGTACATCTGGGTGCATTCTTTCACCTTCAAGTTCTAGGAAACCCAGTAGCCTTCTAACAAAATGCTCCTCAAAAGTTACATAATCTGCATCTGTACTTGGAGCAGATTACCATTTGGATCAACTTCTCTAACATGCAAATCTTTATGCCACATTCCTAATCCATCATGTAAAAACATATGGCACATTATGGAATACCACTTGAAAACCACCTTTGCATCCATAGTATATAATTTGTTCTTAATCTCAATCAATTTATTATGTATTTTGTCTTCTATATATTTTGCATAATCAAAGGGCTCTGTAGTTGAAATATCCTATACATTAGCGACTAGCATCATCCGGGAGACTAGCATCTTATCCAATGCATCTCTTCCCAACACATGACACAGAGTGTGATATGTCTTCACAAAATAATGCATGAATTGTGACACATGAAAAGGTTCTTCCTCCTTGTCTAAGTTTTTCACAAATTTTCCATCAATGCCCTTTGGTCTATGCTTGGGCAACTTGAAAGCTTTGTATCCATGTTGAACAATCTTATATTCTTCCTTCAGAGTAGTAAGATCAATTCTTTTGTTGGTAGCAAGATTTAAGCCAAATACTTTTGTGATGCAAGCTTTTGTGGTTCTAATCATGACTATGTTATTACCTTCCAGGACTGCCCTAGACCCAGGATCATACCTCTATGCAACTACCCCCACAAAATCTAGATTTACGACCACATTAGGGCATATCAATTTTTTTGGTCAAGGTTTGAAGCATTACAAATAGGGCCTTATACTCCCTCCTGTCATGCCAATGTTATAACAAAATCCATCCAAGCATAGGTAGTTGAGCATCTTGGCACTAATAGCATAGGTCCAACAATTAGGCATTCGACCCACCAAGACCATGTACATTTATAGGCCTTCTTGACAACCTAGGCAACTGAACCATCAAATCTTCATCCAAACACATCTTTGAAGTTGAGGGCTAGCCCGTGTGACTCATTTTGAAAGCAATTTCCTATGAAACTAGGGTTTTTCTCTTCTAGTAATGCTCAAATTTCTTCAACAAGACAACAACTTCAATGGAAATATACATAGCTAGAAAAGATTAAACTTACTATTTTTACTTGTAGAAGCTTGGGATTTCAATATTTCTTCAACTAGGTGCTCGCTACATATAGGAATCATCTTCGTGCTTGTGAAAATAATGAGAAAAACCCTTACCTTCAACTTTTATTAGGCTTACAAATGAAGGATTGCAACATAATTGCGCATCACTTTGGCCATTACTACAAATTCATAACACAGGAGTGCATCCCAACATTCACACATAATATCTAAATTTCATCCATTGACGTGAATCTTATTCTGCAAGATTGACGGCCTAGCATGAACCGCCAGATTTGAAAATATGAACTTTGGTGTTGAAAAGCCAATGGCCAATCAAACTTTTCCATCTTGGATGCTCTTTTTACTGACTTTTCTTTCCCTTTTGTCCTATGCAGCCATGTGGCATTCTTCTGCTACCGCGCAGTAGTAAGTGGGCCACCTCCTTTTGGATTTGCAGGGGCATGCTAAGCCTTCCACATGGCTTTCCTTATACAAGCCTTTTCCTTCCTTTCGAGGATGAGCCACATGTCCTCATCTCATAGTCACATAGTGGATCTTCCCTTTCTGACAAGATTCTTCTACGCCATTGCACTACCGTTTGATCCTTGTCAACCCCACTTCTTTGCTTCATTCTTTGACACCAGGTGGAATCTGCTTCATTCTAGATATTATGGCCAAAGGCCACGATACACTTTACACCTATCTCCATGTCGCAGCCATGTGGTAGGAACATGATGTCATCTTCAATGGTCTGCAGGCTTGCGATATCCTACCATGTGGCACCTTTGGGCCCCTACAAAGACTTAGGACTTAAGACTTTATAAAACATGACTTCGACAAGTGATAGAAGGTAAACACTAGCTCTAGGGGTTGGTCACTTCATGACATAATAGACTCAGGGTTATAACTTAGATGACCAGTAACTTAGGCTAAGCAATCAATGACGAATTATAACATAAAGTAACAACATGACTACAAGACTTAGGGTTTTAAAGGGAAATAACAGAAACACTTGATAAAAGATGACTCAAAAACCCTAAAACCTAGACATGTACCACCATTAGCTCTAGTTGGGGATGTGGAATTCAATGGATTGCAACGAGGACCAAAAAACTTTGGGAGCAAACTAGAACCAAGATAGACACAGGACACAAAAGACAATTGTACAAGAATATACAACTATATACAACTTTTTTACAATGTGCACAAAAAATAACCTACTTATGAAAACTAGGGTTTCAGGAACTGTCCATGCATAGGCAATTCTTGAAATTCGCCATCAAGAGCTTGGATAAAATATGAGTCTTCTCCATGAGTATTGACTACCAAGTATGGGCTCATCCATAAAGGCTCAAATTTCCCATGCTTGCCTTTATCCTCACTCATGGTATTCCATACAAGAACCATGTCATTCGCTTGAAACTTCCTCTCTAAGTCCCTTTTATCAAACAAGTATTTCACTTTCTGTTGCCTCTTGATGTTGGTTCTTTGTGCTTCTCTTCTTGCCTTATCCAATGCAATCAATTGATTCACCCTTTCTACCATTGGATCTTCTATATCATCATCATTTCCTTGTATAAACTTGTAAATTGGCAAGATATTATTTATTGGCAACTTCGCCTCTAGGCCATACACTAATTCAAAAGGAGACTTTCTAGTGGCCTTCTTAACAGTCACCCTATCAACCCATAGTGATAACTTCAACTTAGAGGAGACGCCCTCTTGTTTTTATCAATTATTCTCCTGATTATCTTCATAAAAAATTTGTTTCTTGACTCTGTTTGACCATTACCTTGAGGATGATATGGTGATGAGTAGGACAATTTTATGCCATAGTCATTATAGAAATCAACAAATTCTCTTGATCTGAAACACATTGCATTATCTGTTACCAACTTCATTGGTACCCCAAATTTAATGATTATATGCTCCAAGACAAAATCCAATACAACTTTGCTTGTAGCTTTCTTAGTAGGAATGGCCTCAATCCATTTAGTGAAATAATCAATAGCCACTAGTATCCAACTGTGTCTGCCACCTGACTTCTCTATTATTTCTCCAATAAAATATATTCCCCACTATTGAAATAGAGCATCCATTGTCACTATTTTGAGTGGCAATGCACCAATATACTTTAGCTTCCCTAAGAATCTCTGACATGAATCACAAGTTCTAACCATTTATATACATCAGTGAATAGTGTTGGCCACCAGTACCCTAACCTAAGAATCTTATGTGTAGTAGTTTTATCCATGTAATGTCCTCCACATATACCTTTATGCATGTTAGTCAATATCCTTGTAGCGTGATCCCAATCTACACATCTAAGAAGCACACCATCAAGGTTTCTCCAATACAACTCTCCTTGAACAATGACATATTTAATAACTTGCAATTTCAAAGTCCTTTTCTGATTATCATTTAAGTGAGGAGGGCAATTCATGTTTTTCAAGTATTGGACAATATCTTTGTACCACTCAGATTGTTGTACACTACACACTTTGTCTTGCATCTAGTCTTCAGCTACATTTACTTGACACACCTCTAAGTTTGTTTCTGCCATCAACTTTGCCAGACCTTATCCCCTTACCAACTTAGTGATCTAGATGTCAATGTTAAACTCTTGTATCTTAGTGATCCATCTACACCGTCTCCCTATTACCTCTTTCTATGTAAATATATCCTTTACTGCAGAATGGGGAAAATAAGCTACAATTTGAGCTCCAACTAAATAAGGCCTAAAATTCTTGACTAGCCTGACCAAAGCATAAGCTTGCTGCTCCATTATATCATATTTTAACTCTACAACCTGCAAGGATTTACTAAAGAAAGCAATAGGCTATTCATAACCATCATCAATCTTTTGCAACATGCATGCAACAATTGTATGAAAAGAAGCAAAAGAAAATAACTGAAATGGCTTGGTGAAGTCATGAGACTTGAAAATAGGGGAAGGTTTGATATCTTCTTTTATGTTTTGAAAAGACTGAATTGCTTCATCTCCCCATGTTACAGCCTCACCTTTCTTCATCATCTTGGAAATTGCTATGGTGATTTCTACAAAGTTGGTAACAAATCTTTTGACAAAATCAATCTGTCTAAAAAATGACTAAATACCCTTCATAGTTTTGGGCATTTGGATTCTATCAATTACAGCAACCCTTTTTGGATCAATCCCTCCATCCTAGTAGAAATGAAAGCAACACTACTTCAATGTAAATCTGATTCAAGATAAATTTCAGTAATCTTTAAGTGTGCATTAACAATAAAGATTGTAACAAAACATAAAACTCCACTATAGAGAAAATGCCAAACATGAAGAACTCAACACAAGACACAATGACATAGTTTTTAACATGGAGAAAACCCTTGCAGGTAAAAAAATCCACATAGGAAAGAGGTCCAATGTTTGTATTAATCTGTAAAAGATTGTACAATACAACAACACCACCAATCTCTCTTTTAGGTTTCAATCTGACAACATTCTTGCAGCACCTGAGTACCTTGTAGTGGAAAATACTTGTAGAAATGTCTTCCACTCCATTCTAGGTGTTCATATTCTCTCTCCTAAGATTCTCCAACTTGTAAACATTAATTACCATCTTATAAACATCTTACACTTGTCCAAAAACAGCCATGCAAAGGTTAGGCACCCAAGACTAAATCTGGCATCTTACAGCATCTTATGACATGTCATAACCATCATAGATTCCACAAAAGAGTATCTTTCCAAGATAGGAACCTTGGTCCAAACATAGCAACATACAACCTATTAATATCCGTCATATGTGTCATAGTGTCATAGAATCTTATGACAACTTGCAGTTACATCATAGATTCTTTACATGGACCCACCAAACATTATGACATGCATCATACATGATAAAAATAGTAGATTCTCCCAAGGTGGCACCTACACTCATTTACTTTGAGTTTTTACATTTGCCAATAGTAAATGTCACTCTATAACTACCGCCAGTAACTTTGAAAATACTACTGCCAGTGAAACTATTACATCTCCTTAGGGGTAATTACAAATAACAAATAATAAATGAAATAAATACAATATTGGAATTTACAAGGTTAATGGCACCTTATTCCAACATTCTCCCACTTGACATTATGCATTGTAAATCAGCCCATAGGAAATCAAATGAAATAATCAAGCACTAAAAACAAGGTCCATGGCCTCTCTGCACCACACGAACTTCTCTGTGGTCATAGGCTTAGTCAATGAATTTGCAACATTCTCCCGATTGTCTATCTTCTTTAGCTCAATCTATCCATTCACATACGACACTCAAATAAAGTGATATTGAACATCAACATGCTTAGTCTGAGCATGATACATAGGATTCTTGGCTAAACAAATAGCACTCTAGCTATCACAACTAATCTGAATGATCCTGCAATCAAATCCAATACTTGTACATAGTCTCCTTAACCAAACTGCCTCCTTAGAGACATGAGTAGTAGTCATATACTCTACTTCTTTGGTGGACAAAGTAACTGTGGGCTGCAATTACTCATCCAACTCATTGCACCTCTAAACAAAGTAAACACATAGCCACTAATGGACCTTCAACTATCCAAGTCACCTACCCAATCTACATCAACAAACCCTATATGTCTAAAGATTTATCAGCACTATCAATACCAAAATAAACCAAAAAATGATCAGGAGTACCTGCAAGATATTTAAACACCCTCTTCGCATAATTCCAATGCTGTCTACGAGGGTTAGATTTAAATCTAATCAAAACTCCCACTACTTGGGCAATATCTGGTCTAGTGCAAACCATTGCATACATCAAACTCCCTATAGCACTACCATATGGCACATTAGACATATCCTCAAGATCATCCTTAGTCCTTGGACACATATCTAATGAAATATTAGTACCAATGGGTAAAGAAACTCTAACTGGGTTACAGTCTTACAAACTAAACCTTTGCAAAATAGTATTCATGTACTTACTTTGTGACAACCAAAGCTTTCTATTAACTTTGTCCCTCCTGATCTCCATTCCCAAAATATACCTTGCAGCACCAAGATCCTTCATCTCAAATGCACCTAAAAGTTGGGCTTTAAGCTCACTGATCATACCCTTAAATTGCTGAAAAACAACATGTCATCAACATACAAAGCGATAACTAGTATAGAATCATCAACACAATAAATGTAAACATAGTCATCCTCCTCGCTTCTAACAAAACCCAATTTTAAAACAAATGAATCAAACTTTTTATACCACATTCTAGGGGATTGTTTCAGACCACAAAGAGACCTCTTTAACCTGCAAACCCAATGTTCTTTTCCTTTTACCTCAAAACCTATAGATTGTTGCATATAAATTTCTTCTTCAAGATCTCCATGCAAGAACACAATCTTAACATCCATTTGATCAATCTCCTAATCATAAGCTACAACAATAGATAAGAGAAATCTAATAGAAGTCAATTTAGAAATAGGAGAGAATATCTCACCAAAATCAACTCCCTCTCTCTGGGATTATCCCTTGGCTACCAATCTATCCTTGTACTTTTCCAATGACCCTTCTACTCCAAACTTCTTCTTGAAGACCCACTTACAACCTATGGCCTTTCTTCCTTTGGGCAAATGAACAAGATCCCAGGTGTTACAAGAGTCTAAAGCCATCATCTCCTCATGCATGGCTAATTGCCAAGACTGACTATCATTTGTAGAAATAGCTTCCCTATAGGATCTAGGTTCATCATTAGTACTCAATAAAGCATATACACAACAAAAATCTGGTGGGCTATACCTATCAACTAGATTTGATTGTCTTGTGGATCTCCTCAAGGGTGGAGTAAGAGACTCTACTTATTATTCTACATGATCATCTGTACCAACTTCTTCTATCACAATAGATTCATCTTCATCATAACTAATCAAATTTTCTTCTTCTTCTTCATCCCCCAATCCATCATTCTATTCTACGTGAGGTGTATCTTTCTACTCTAAATCAAAGTGCACCTTCTTTACCTTTTTTTCTTTTTCTTTTGGTAGCTTAGGTTCAGATATAGCTCTAAGTTCCCTGAAAATAACATCTCTAGAAAAGACAATCTTGCGGGTTAGTGGATTCCAAAGATTATAACCTTTGACATTATCACCATATCCAATGAATGTACACTTTTTAGCCTTTGGATCCAACTTAGATCTCTTTTCCTTATGTACATGAACAAAAGCCTCACAACCAAAAACCCTTAAATGTGAAACATAAGGTTTCTTACCTATCCACACTTCATAAGGTGTCGAATCAAGAGCCTTACATGGAGATCTTTTTATCAAGTAGCAATCTATACACACAGCCTCTACCCAAAAGCATTTATCCAAATGTGCATCACTAAGCATACTTCTGCCTCTTTCCACAATTGTTTAGTTCATCCTTTCTACAACACCATTTTGTTGTGGTGTATATGGAGCTGTCTTTTGTCTGATTATACCTGCATGTTTGTAGAGCTCATCAGATTCCTTAGAGAAATATTCCCTTCCATTATTAGATCTTAATATTTTTATCTTTAAACCTGAATGGTTCTCTATTAAGACTTTGAATTCCTTAAACTTAGTGAAAACTTCAAATTTATTTTTCATAAAATAAATCAATGTATATTTGGATACATCATCAATGAAGGTGATAAAATAACGAGATTTTCCAATAGATTCATTATCCACAGGTCCAAACACATCCGTATGAATAATTTCTAATTTTTCTTTTGCTCTATTGCTTCCTAAAGGGAATAATTTTTTGTTTTGTTTACCAAACACACAATGCTCACAAAAATTAAAGTGCTCATCAGAATAAGAGAAATCGTTCAACAATTCTTTATTCTTAATAAATTTTCAGTACATTATTACTTGTGTGGCCCAATCTATGGTGCTACAACATACAAGTGTTTTCAGAAGCCTTAGAAACATAAGAGGCATTACAAATTGTAGTGGCTTCAAGCTTAAACAAGTTCTTGAATCTCTTCCCTTTTGCTACCACCAAGTTCCCTCTCACCAATATGCAACCATGCTTGTCAAATGTCACATGCATTCCCAAATCATTCAACTTCAAAACTAAAATTAGATTTCTAGCTAATCTAGGAACATGCAAAACACCAGGGAGGGTTTAAGTCCTCCCATCACTGAAACACAACAATACCTTTCCTTTCCCAACAATCAAATATGAAGAGTTGTCACCAAGGTAGATATTACCTCCATCATATTCTTCATATGTGGAGAACCATTCCTTATGCAGGCTCATATGAAATGAGCATCCTAAGTCAACCAACCAGTGATAATTAGAAACAACATTATATGCAGAAAGTAAAACATTTTGACCTGCATTTGAGGACTTATCCAAAGCACTCTCCCACTATTTCTTGGGGTTTCTACAGTCCTTCTTCACATGTCCTCTTTTACCACAGTTCCAACACTTAACTTTGTTCCTTTTACCAAGAGTCTTAGACTAGCCCTTGGACTTGTCAGCCCCTTTCTAATCTCCCTTTGGTCCTCTTTCCTTAGACCTTCCCCTAACACTGAGAGCATCCTATGAACTATCTAAACTCTTCTTCCTCAATTCTTATGACAGTAACACTGCAACAAGGTCATCCAACTTTAGATCTATGAGGTTAGTAGTGATAGCAAGGATAACATTCTCCCAAGACTTAGGTAAAAAAAAGAAGCAAAATACATTTATCTTCCTCATCAACCTCAACATCTACTGAAGCAAGTTGACTCATCAAGAAATTAATTGAATTTAAATGCTCTACAACTGACTCACCCTCTTTCATTTTTAAGGAAAACAAGTTTCTTTTTAAGTAAAGTTTATTTACCATACTCTTGGTTTAATAGATCTCACCCAACTGTTTCCACAACTTGTGTGCAGTCTCTTCCTTTGTGACATTCAACAGGACAGAATTTGACAGACACAAACGAATGGTTCCCCGTACCTTATTATCTAGTTTTGCCCACTCATCTAGAGAGACATCATTAGGTTTCTTCTCTTTTTGAACAACCAACCATTGGTTTCTTTCTTCCAACAAATCTTCCATTTTTAGCTTCCACAACTCATACCCCATTCCATTGAACTTCTCAATGTCCATTCAAGAGGTTGATGCAACGGTGGATGCAACCATAATAAAAACACAAGATCTACAAAATAAACACAAACAAATCTCCCACTATAGCTACAACTTCCACACTACCATCCAAGAGTCAAAGTTGGCTAGTCTTTGATACCAAATGTTAGAAATGAAAGCAACACTACTTCAATGGAAATTAGATTCAAGATAAATTTCAGCAATCTTTAAGTGTGCATTAACAATGGAGATTGTAACAAAAATAAAAACCCACTACAAAGAAAATGCCAAACATGAAGAACTCAACACAAGACACAATGACATAGTGTTTAATGTGGAGAAAACCCTTGCAGGCAAAAAACTCCACACAGGAAAGAGGCCCAATGTTTGTATTAATCTACAAAAGATTGTATAATACAACAACACTACAATCTCTCCTTCAGTGTTCAATCCAACAGCATTCCTGCAACACCTGAGTACCTAAAATCTATATTGCAGCAACAAAATACATGGCAAATACTTATAAAAATGTTTTACACTCCATTCTAGGTATTCATCTTCTCTCTCCTAAGATTCTCCAACCTGTAAACATTAATTACCATCTTACAAGCATCTTACACTTGTTCAAAAGAAACCATACAAAGGTTGGGCACCCAAGACTAAATCTGGCCTCTTACAGCATCTTATGACATGTCATAACTATCATAGATTCCACAAAAGAGTATGTTTCCAAGATAGGAACCTTGGGCTAAAAATAGCAACTTACAACTCATTAATATCCATCATATATGTCATAGTGTCATAGAATCTTATGACAACTTGCAGCTATCATAGATTCTTTACATGCACCCACCAAGCATTATGACATGTGTCATACATGGTAAAAATAGTAGATTCTCCCAAGGTGGCACCTACATTCATTTACTTTGAGTTTTTACATTTTCCAATAGTAAATGTCACTTCGTAACTATTCTCGGTAATTTCAAAATTACCACTGCTAGTGAAACTATTACATCTCCTTATGGGTAATTACAAATAATAAATAATAAATGGAATAAATACAATATTGAAATTTACAAGGTTAATGGCACCTTATTCCAACAAATCCTTGGATACTATATGTCCCAAAACTTCTCCCTCAGTCACTCCAAAGGCACACTTCTTAGGATTCAATGAAATGCCATACTCTAATACTCTGATAAAAATCTTCTCCAGGTGCATACAATGTTGATCCTCCTTTTTAGAATAAGCAGTCAAATCATGTTGATACACAACCAATATATAATCAATTAGTCCTGCAAATGCTACGTCCATGGATCTCTAGAATGTAGCTCCAACATTGGTTAGTCCAAATGGCATCCTCACATACACGTATGTCCCCCATGGAGTTGTGAAGGTAGTCTTGTACTATTCTGATTCTTTCACCTTCACCTGGTTGTAGCCAGAAAATCAATCCACCATGGATAAAAGTTCACATCCTGTCACTTTTTAGATAATTCAGCATCTTTCAATCTTTCTAATTCAGCATCAATGATTTCCTTCTTGTTTATACTCTGGTCACAAGATAGCACTTGGATGATATCATAATCAATATCAACAAAACAAACCTATTCATCTTGCTCAAAATAGTCATCTATATCAGCCCTTTCTTCTCTATTCAATTTAACATCCCTATTATTCATAGGAATCATAGCATATGACAAATCCAATTACATGCTTCCTCCAATCAGCATTGCCCACCTCCTTGACAGTAACATCCCATATTGTGGCTTGATGTCAACTGCAGTTACATTCATAGTGTAAGTTTTTTCAGGATAAGCAACAAGCATGAAGTTTACATTCTTCATGATTCCAATCACTGGCACTACCCTAGCATCCATAGCAAAGCACTTACCACATGCCTTATCTATTTTCAGTCTAGTTTGTTCCATGACAGCTAAAGGCATGATATTTGTGGATGCACCTAAATCAAGCATATAGTTCCTTATTACTTTCCCATTGATAATGAGAGACACATAAAATGGCTCTACTTGTGATGGGCATTTTGTCAAGGTTGTTCCTAGATATACTTTAGGAATTTCTTCTTCATCAACTTCCTTTACTTGACCTTTGTCATGATCCTTGGGAGCTTCATCTACATGGTCAGATATCCCTGAAACTAAAGATAGTACTTTATTCCTGTATTCTTCAATCTTCAACATCTCAAGCAATGGGACATAGACCTTCATTTGGGATCGTGCCTAAGTAATGCCAAATGGGACATAATTTTGTATAACAGTTGTACTCTAACCCACATTTCTATTTCTCTCATGAATATGTGTAGCTTTAGTACCTGTAGCATTTTGACTATCACTTACCCCACTAGAACCTCTACCTTTATCCTCATTCTGACTTACTTTATTGTCTGAACTTCTTGTGTTATGACCTAAATTTTCCTTAGAGTCCTTCTTACTATCACTATTTTGTTTCTTCTGTGACTCAGATCCTTTTGAGTTATTTTGAGACTGCTTCACAAATATGCTTCCTGGTTGACCAGAGTCACTAGTTTGAGCCCTACTTCTAAGATTATAATTGCTCTTGACCTGAGCCACTATAGTAGTTGTTAGGGATCTTATCTCTTCATTAGAAGGTTTCCTTAAATTTACATTTGGAATATGTAAATCCTGGGCATAAACATGTTGATCTTCATCCTCTTCATCTAAGAAAATCTACTGAAAAACTTGCTCCTTTTGACACTTCCTTTCAACCACATTTGTACCTGCATCAACCTCATTAGAAGAAGAATAGTCCCCACTAGTGAAAAACATATTAACACTATCATCTTTAGCATAGTGGGGTTCATTGCAAGCATCACTATGGAAAAATCGAGCAATCATACATTGTGATGATGAATGAGGCATTTGACATACCATACACCACGGAGTATCTTCAACCATATTGACATTCTTCTTTAATGGATTAGGAGTTTCCTTACCATATCGAGACTTATGATTCTTATTATTATTATTATTCAAGATGGGCTTACTATTGTGCCATTTTGTATTGTATGGCATATCATGCAACTGTGGTCTTTTTTCCTGCCTCTGATAACTTGGCTTTTTAGGGCCTAGTCCTTTCTCTATTCTTGCAAGTTTATAACTTAGTTCCTTAAAAGCATTTGTCAACTTGTCCAGTTTATCCTCAGATGTGGATGAATTAGTTTGAGTATTCCGAGCTCTATTATTTGGATTTTGTAAAATTCTTACATCATCCCTCCTATTCCCTTTTCCAGATGCTTTCCTATTATTCTCAATATTGGTTGCAATTCTAAAAGCATCTCTCAAAATAGCTAGACTTTTTTCTCTCACTTCATATTTTGTTTTAGCATCAAAGGCATTTGTATACTAAACCATGCATATAGGTTCATTTGGTCTCATATGAGGTGGAATCTTATTCAGTACCCTGGTAAACCTTGCATTAAAATTAGAAACAAGTTCATTTGACCCTTTAGTTATACTAGTGAATTCATTTATAATGAAATTGGGGTCAGTCTTATCTCCATATCATTCTCTAAAGATTTGCATGAAATCATCCCATGATGAACTACTCTGATCAAGCAAATTCATATACCATTCCCTAGCCTCTTCTACTAGAGATTGCATAAACAACTTCATGAAAACATCCTCATGTTCAACTTCAAAATTATCCATTAAATTTAGGAATGATTTCAAATGATCCTCACCAGACATTGCATTATTATCTAAGAACTTAGGCAATTCAGTCCTGATGTCATTGTCAATAGGGTTAGGATACCCAGGGATACCAGTAAAATCTAATTGTCTATATCTTTCCACCTACATGGGCTTCCTACCAAATGTATTCTAATTTTGATTTACATTTTGGTATTGGTTTGCATTAGCATTCTAATTCACATTACCATGGACATGTCCATTTGGATTTCTTACATTGTTCTGGGGTGCTCTATTATTATTAGCATTCTACCTTTGATTGTTTTGCAGATTCTGATTTGCATGTTGATTAGGCCCTTGATTATTGCCTGGTACATTCTAATTATTCTATTGGTTTGGGATATTATTGACTTGTTGATTACCCACTATGTTTGCATTATTGATAGTTGGAATTGCATTTTGGTGAGCAGTTCTTAGAGCTTCAATCTTAAGTCTCATCTCATCCCTAAGGTTCTTGATTTCTTCTAATAACTCCTCCTCTTTTGGCATTGAAGAGGATGGTCTAGGGTTATTTTTATCCCTTGGAGCTTCTACATCTTCAAATATATTAGGTGGATCCAAAAAAAGGACATTCATGAAAGATATTAGATCCTAAACTGAGCCTATCACCTTGTTGCTTCTCATAGATCTCCTAGATGCTAGTTTATGTAGCTTAAAAATGTTTTTGTTCAAAGGACCTAAATTCATTCTGCATATTGTCACTATTTTGAGGATTCAGAGACCCTTCTTGGCTGGACTGATTATTCCCCTTTTTCTTATACACCATTTTCGGTTGGTCTTGAAATGAAGGGTTGTGCAGGGATCTTCTTCCTTGCATACAAATGTTGATATCACCAGCTGGGAGATAAATTTCAGTCACCACCCACAAATGGGATTTCAAGTTGGATCTTGGGTTCTTTATAAGCAACTCCAATGGAGTCACCAATTTTTTGGTGTTCCCAACTGATGGTCTGAGTTTCCCTAAAAAGTTGCCATATTTTATGCTCGGGATTCTTAGGTCAATGGCCAATGAACATGAGACAATTATTTTTTCTCCTCTACACTTCGGCCTCTACTAGACCTAGGGGGTATTCTCTTAATTCAATATCTATATGACAGATCCTTATTTCACTTGATATTGATACCTACAGTAGATATGTTCTCCTTTATGCAAACCAAAACTATATAATCACTTCAAAGTTGGCTAGCTATAGTAATTACTTCATTGAATTGCTCAGAGAACATGAAACTAAACCCTACTCCTAAAAACTAACAAGTTGATTTCTTCTTCTTTTAATGTTTGTGATTGTCTAATTGTGGGTATTTTGTGGAAATAATCCCAACTCTAATTGGAGCCAATCATAGGGTTTAGAGTCAATTCCTTAAAAATGCGGATTACTTCTCACAAGCATCACAAACATGTAGATTCAGAGGATTTACTATGTTCCTATCTTATAGAAAATAATCCAAGAAAGGGTATTTCCAACAATTCTTCTTATAGATATCTTGATTGCAAAACACACCTCCACATATCTGATTCAAAGCATTTTAATCTATTCCTTGAATAGAAGCAACAAACCAGACATGTAATATAACAAATGTATATTCAAGAATTTAGAAACCCTTAGCTTCCTTATTCAAAAGAGAAATGTAAACAACACGGGAGACAATTGTTGAAAACACATGCTCATAGGAATTTCTCATATAAGTACAATCTAAAATTGATGAAATGCTTATAAAGAACATACATTCAACAATGCAAGAAACTAAACTTACAACTCAAAAATATGGACAACCTCCTAGAATTGGTCTCTATTTTATTATCAAAGTTTCCCAAATCTTTCAACAGCAACTGCAAAGTAGTACAACATGCTCTTTTATAGACACGAGTGTATTTTCCCAAAAACTTGTTACCATATGTCTATTATAGAATCTTACATTACAAGCCATAGCCCATAGGCATTGGGAAACTAATTCAAATTACATACGAAAGAGAAAAGACAAAATATAATTTATCTTGGAGATGACAAAAAACCATTGGAGATGATTTATCCAATGATGAAGAAGACTTATCACATGATTGGACCCTCATTCATCCTAGACACATTTATTCATATTTCTCCACCTAGGTTACACATGACTTCTCCGATGCCCATTGAAAAGGAATCAATTTTGCTATCTTCTCATTCTGTGTTGTATACCTTGCATCTAATAAAATCTTTGTTTCCTTGCAGAATATCTCAAAATTCAACTCTAGCACATGCAACTTATCAAGTGTAGAACTTAAATTTTTCATGCTCAAATCACCATCTACACAATTGAAAGATATAATTTGGCTAGCTATATTTTTAAAATCAGCCTTCAATTTATCTAGACTTTTGATTTGTTCATCATCCTCCAATATGCTTGGCATAACTTTCTTATCAATATTCTCTATTGGCTGTCTTTTCTCATTCAAAACCTTGTCTAATTTTAGCTAAAAGGCTACCACCTCTTCTAACAAGATTAACATATCGAGATTCATCTTTATTTCTGGTGGAGCATTAGAGGCAAACCTAGAACATCTGTGAACTTCTCTTATATTTTCAGTTTTTGGTAGCCACACTCTCCACATCTCCTTTGGGATTTATTTATCCTTTTCATACTTATCTAGGGCTATCCTCAAATTTGAATAAGACATCTAAGTGTCATCAACCTTGGATGTGATTCTTGATAACCTATGATTGATCAGATTAGTAGCCATTTCTTTGACTATGCTCTTTTTCTCATCTTTCAACTTCTCTACCTCTTCTTTCAACTCCTTGATTTTTAAGAGCAGTGCCTCCCTGTATATTGGAAATGATTTTTTAGTCTCTAATAGAAAAGGAATACTTTGAGCTAAAGTACATGGAGCCAACAACATTTGCTCCTTACATTTATTCAATTCTGACATGGCTTACCCATACTTCAAAAGAAGCTCATCATAGTCTCTTTGTAGTTTATTTGTAATAGCCTTAGCAAATTGGGCTATATGAACATTCAAACTTACAGCTTGAGGGGTGAGAGTGTCTGATGTTGCAAATATGTGCATATGATGTGTTGTCATTGATGTCAACATATCTCTTTGTCAGAAATAGTGAAGACAGTGTAGTTCAGCAAAGTAGATTGCTCCATATTTCTAGTGAGATGAAGATAAGAGTCTGTGTATTAAAGGGTTTGTAGAGGATTGTCTAAAGTTGCTCCAGTTAAGATTTGAGAGGTCCGTATGGAGGATTGGTGAAGTTATGGCCATTTGAGTAGAACTAGGTTTTGTTGTCGTTTAGAGGTAACAGAGTGATAGGATTTTGGTCCGGATTGCTCCGCATTGGAATATTATGGTTTGCAGTTCTAGAGGTATGTTTGGGTTGTTGGTGTGTATCCTCAACTCAAGTGGTTCATGGTTTAGAGGTCCGCAAGTAATCTTTCTAGTGTGATAGTCATGATAGTCAGTGTTCTCAAGTTCCCATATGAAGGTACAAGTGATTCTGATGATTTGAGGTGGTGCAGTTGTTCTTGTTGATTTCATTGTGGTTGTGGTGGTCTCTAGATTGTACACCTATTGTGTTGGTGGTCCGCATTGAGGATTTACCTCATAGTTAAAGATTTCTCCTTGGGTGTTGTTGTTCTTTCCAGTCTTGGTCAACCAGATGCTTAGTGCATGTGGTAGATGATCTAAGAGAAGTTCTATGGAGTGTGGAGTGTTGTTCAAGGAAGATTCAAGTGCCAGCTATGTTTGGCTGACAATTTAATTGTTTGCATGTAGCATTTTAAGTCTTGTGATTGTAATTCCTTGTAACACCTATCTTGGAGAATGTTCCAGATAGATGATTGTAAGGCTGACTTTGATGTTCATTCCAAAGTCAATGTCATGTATAAATAAGTGTAATAAAGTCATGCAAATGTGGCAAAGGGTGTGAAGATGTAGAGGTAGTGAGGAAGTGTTTGGGGGTAGAGCAGAGGTGTTGTGAGCTTCAATGGAACTAAACCTTGGCATGGAGAAGATGTTGTTTCTCAGTTCAACCTTTCAGTTTTAATCATGTGAATGTTTTTGTAGGCATTGAGCCTCCTTTGAGTAGTGAGCTCTAGGTAGTGTGCCCGAAGGTAGGTGCCTTCCCATTTTTCTATTCTTTTAACAGAGAATAAATCTTGTGGGTTAACCCCCACCGTGGTTTTTCGCTTAACCGGGTTTCCACATAAAAATCCTGGTGTTATATGTGTTGATTGTGTTTCTACTCATGTGTTGTTGATTCATGCTTTCATGGTTATATCTTTAATTTGTTTATAAGTGGTAAAGAAGATTAAATGCAACAAAAGATAAAGATTTGTGACAATTGATTCACCCCCCCTCTCAGTTGTCTACCCTAATTTCAACAATTGGTATCAGAGTTGGTTCCTCTAAAAGAAGCTTGACCGCTTGAGGAGATCCAAGATGTTGACATACAAGGACAGTTTGAGATTTGATGGAACAAATTACTCTCTTTGGAAGAATCCCATGGAGTGTATTATGCAATGCATGGGTGATCCTTATTGGTTGATAACTAAGAATGAGTATACTCCTCTGAAGAATGGTCCTACAACTGTAGATGAAATCAAAGATGCTAAAAACAACATTCAGGCTAAAGAAGCATTGTTGAGTGCCCTGATTGATACAGAAATGACAAATGTCTTGGAATTGCAAACTGCTCATGAAATCTGGAAGAAGTTGGAAACTGCTCATGAAATCTGGAAGAAGTTGCAAACTGCTCATGAAATGTGCTAAGTTACAGAGCTTGAAGGGTGGATAGGAAAGTTTGAGGATGAGTGAAGATGAAAACATCACTTCCTACATGCAGAAGGTGAATTAACTTGTGTGTAGTATTAGGTGTGCTGGTGGAAAATTGGAAGAATCAGAGATTGTTGGCAAGGTGCTCAAATCCTTACCTTCTTCATACAAGCATAGAGTTGCTGCTATTGAGGAGATCATGATTGTGACAAATGTTACAAGGGATTAGTTGGTTGGCAAGCTCTCAGCATTTAAAATGAGTGAGTTTGGTGATTCTCTTCCTAAATTAGAATTTGCTTTTAAGGCCAGTGTTTCCGGAAAGCAAAGATTTGATCCAGGTGAAAGCTCTTCAAGAAGATTAACTAGATATGGGAAGGCAAGGAATGAACTTGAAGAAGATGAATCTGAGCTTGAAGAACTTGAAGCCCTTATTTCCAAAAGATTACCAAGAGGATCCGGTAAGTATGAAGGGAAGTTGCCTTTTAAATGTTTTTCTTGTAATAATATTGGTCATTTTGCATCAAGATGTCCGGAGAGGCTTTTAAAGCCAAACCCTAACAGACCTAGGGTTCAGAAGAAATGCTACTATGTCCAAGAAGCTGCTGATGAAGGAGTCACAAATGATGAATCTAATATGGGAAGTACCTCTGGAAATGAATGGGTGTTCATTGCTATCAAAGAAGAAGATCCGGTGCCTACTGAATCTGCTAGCTCTATGATTGTGGAAAGTGCCTTGGCTGCTTAGGTTGAAGAATAGGATGAATGGATGATTGACAGTGGATGTTCTCATCATATGATTGGTGATAAAAGTAAGTTTGTAAGTTTGGAAAGATATGAAGGTGGCATTGTGAAGTTTGGAGACAATTCAGCTAATAGAATTTGTGGCAGAGGATCCATCTCTCTTGATGGTAAGAATAACACTAATGATGTTTTGTATGTAGAAGGGTTGAAGCATAATCTTCTCAGTGTTGGATAGTTGGTTGACAAAGGGTATGATCTTTGATTCAAGGATGGAAAATGCAAAATCTTGGGAAGCTCCAGAACTGTGATTGCATCTAGTACATAGACTAGAGGTAATATCTTTCATTTAGGTGGTACTAGTAAAAGTTGTTTGATTGCTTAGATTGATCATAGTTGGTTATGGCATAGGAGAATGTGTCATGTAAACTTTGATAACATTGTCAAGATAAGTACTACTCAGGCTATGAGAGATCTTCCAAAGCTTGTGAAACCTACTAATAACATGTGTAAGGAATGTTAGTTGGGAAAATAGAATAGAGCTACATTCAAAAGTAAAGAACAATTTTCAAGTGGATTGTTGGAACTTGTGCACACTGATTTGTGTGGTCATGCCAGAGTTAGGAGTTTGCAAGGAGACATATACTTTATGTTGCTAATTGATGAATACTCCTAAATGATGTGGGTCACTTTCTTGAGAGAGAAATCAAACACTCTTGGCAGATTCAAAGTGTTCAAGGCTAGGGTGGAGAATGAGATTGGTGTAAAGATAAAGTGTTTGAGATCTGACAGAGGTGGAGAGTTTACCTCCGGTGAGTTTAATGCATTTTGTAAAAAGCATGGAATAAGAAGACAGTTATCTGCTCCTAGGACTCCTCAACAGAATGGAGTTGTGGAAAGGAAGAACTGAAGTATTCAAGAGGCTGCTACAACCATGATGATGGAGGCAAATGTTCCACATGTCTATTGGAGAGAGGCTATGAGTACTATTGTCTACACTCTTAACCGGTTGCAGATTAAAGGTAATATTGGTAAAACACCTTATAAATTGTGGTTTGGTAATGCTCCTACTATGAAATACTTCAGAGTTTTCAGTAGTAAATGCTATATCAAGAGAGATGAAGATATAGGCAAGTTTGATGCAAGATGTGATGAAGGAATATTTATGGGTTATTCTAACCAAAGCAAGGCATACCGGTGCTTTAACAAGAGATTGAAAAGGATTGTTGAAAGTGCTAATGTCAAGGTTGATGAAAGCAAGGAGAGACCTTCCAAGTCTTTTGAATATGAATCAGATGATCAAAATGAAAGTCCAAATGAAGGAAAGCAAGTTCAAACTCAAACTCAGATTCAGATTGCTCCAGAGAATCCAGTGACGCAAGAAGCTAGTGAAAATGTTGAGGAACAAGTTCAAGAATTAGATGTTCAAGAAAATCCCAAAACTCCTAGGTATGTAAGGTTGAATCATTTTGAAGATTAGATCATAGGAGATAAAAATAAAGGTTTTCAAACTAGAAGAAAAAATGTTGAAGATCAAGTGGAGTATTGTTTGATTTCAAAGATTGAACCAAAATCAGTAAATGAAGCTTATAATGATGAAAGTTGGGTAAAAGCAATGTAAGAAGAATTAATGCAAATTGAAAAGAATCATACTTGGGATCTTGTTCCTAGACCTGAAAACAAAAATGTAATTGGAAGTAAATGGGTCTTCCGGAATAAATTGAATGAAGATGGTGAAGTTGTGAGAAATAAAGCAAGATTGGTGTGCAAAGGATATTCTCAGGTAGAGGGAATTGATTTTGAAGAAACTTTTACTCCGGTGGCAAGAATCGAAGTAGTTAGATTATTTCTTGCCTTTGCTACTTACAAACATTTCAAAGTTTACCAAATGGATGTCAAGTTAGCATTCCTGAATGGAGAGTTGGAAGAAGAAGTCTACATTGAGTAACCAGAAGGATTCCAGTTGTCTGATCAAGGAGATATGGTCCGCAGATTGAGGAAAGCATTGTATGGACTTAAACAAGCCCCAAGAGCCTGGTATGCAAGATTAGATAAGTATCTGCTAAAGTTAGGTTTTAGAAAAGGCACAACTGATAGTAATCTTTATTTCAAAATTGATCATGAACACATCTTGATTGTTGAGGTATTTGTTGATGATATCATCCTTGGTGGAAATGAGAGCATTTGTAAAAATTTTGTTGATCAGATGCAAATTTAATTTGAGATGTCCATGTTTGGTGAAATGAATTTCTTCTTGGGTCTGCAAATCATTTAGTCAAAAAAGGGCATCTTCATATCTCAATCTAAGTATGTGAAAGAATTGTTGAAAAAGTTTGGAATGGAGGATTCAAAACCAGTGAGTACTCCTAAGATAACCGGATGCAAGTTGAGTAAAGATGATGATTCACCTAAGGTAGATCAGAAAAGGTATAGATCAATGATTGGAGGACTACTTTATCTGACTCAAACTAGACCTGATATTATGAATGCAGTTGGCATTGTTGCTAGATTTCAAGATGATCCTAGAGAATCTCATGTTGTAGCAGTCAAAAGAATTTTCAAATATCTAAAGGGGACATCTGATTATGGTTTATGGTATTCTAAGGATGATGATTTCACTCTTCATGCATATATAGATGCTGATTGGGTAGGAGATGTGGATGATAGCAAGAGTACTAGTGGTGGTACATTTTTATTGGGAAATAGATTGGTTTCTTGGTTGAGCAAAAAGTAGGAGGCAATATCTCTGTCTACTACAGAGGCAGAGTATATAGTGGCAACAAGTAATTGTACTCAAGTTTTGTGGATGAAGCAAATGTTGAAGGATATTAGAGTTGTGTTGAAGAGCTTTTACAATCTTCTGTGATAATTCAAGTGCAATAAACATCTCAAAGAATCTAGTGTTGCATTCAAAGACAAAGCACATATCCATCAAGTTTCACTTCTTGAGAGAGAAGGTAAATGAGAATGAAGTCAGATTGGAGTTTGTTTCTTCAAAGGATCAGATTGTGGATACTTCACTAAGCCTCTACTTAAGGACACTTTTGAGTATCTCAGAGTGAAGTTAGGGGTTATTACCCCTCCTGTTCAAAACTAAGGTGCACTAGTGTGCATCAGTTCGGTGGAACTCACAGTCATATCTTGTGATCTGGATTGGTGTTAAGGGGATGCTACTCAGGGGGAGTAGTCAGTATGTTAATTCTGGAGTTCAGTTTGGTCTAAGAAACAAAAAGGGGGAGAGATAATTGCAAATATGTGCCCTTTTCCATTGATGTCAAAGGGAGAGAGAAGTCATGTGAAAAACTTGGAAGTAAGCAATTGTTGATGAAAGGGGGAGCAATGAAGAAAGTGGTTGCAGGTGTGATAAGAGAAAGGGGGAGAAGTCCTTGTATTGATGGTTGAATTAGTTTTTCACATCATATGTTTCCATCAATGACAAAGCGGGAGGTTGTTGCAAATATGTGCATATGATGTGTTGTCATTGATGTCAACATATCTTTTTATCAAAAAATAGTGAAGACAGTGCAATTTAGCAAAGTAGATTGCTCTGCATTTCTAGTGAGATGGAGATCAGAGTCTGCGGATTAAAGGGTTTGTAGAGGATTGTCTAAAGTTCCTACAATTAAGATTTGAGAGGTCCACATGGAGGATTGGTGAAGTTATGGTCATCTGAGTAGAACCAGGTTTTGTAGTCATTCAGAGGTAATAGAGTTACAAGAATTTGGTCTGGATTGCTCTGCATTGGAATATTATGGTCTGCAGTTCTAGAGGTACGTTTGGGATGTTGGTGTGTATCCTCAACTCAAGTGGTTCGTGGTTTAGAGGTCTGCAAGAAATCTTTCTAGTGTGACAGTCAGTGTTCTTAAGTTCCCATATGAAGGTGTAAGTGATTCTGGTGATTTGAGGTTATGCGGTTGTTCTTGTTGATTTCATTATGGTTGTGGTGGTCTCTGGATCATGTGCCTATTGTGTTGGTGGTCCATATTGAGGATTGAGCTCATAGTTGAAGATTTCTCCTTGGGTGTTGTTGTTCTTTCTAGTCTTGGCCAACCAGATACTTGGTACATGTTGCGGATGATCTAAGAGAAGTTCTATGGAGTGTGGCATGTTGTTCGAGGAAGATTCGAGTCCCAACTAAGTTTGGCCAAAAGTGTAATGGTTTGCATGTAGCATTTTAAGTCTTGTGATTGTAATTACTTGTAATGCCTATCTTGGAGAATGTTCCAGATAGATGATTGTAAGGCTAACTTTGATGTTCATTCCAAAGTCGATGTCATGTATAAATAAGTGTAATAAAGTCATGCAAATGTAACGAAGGGTGTGAAGATGCGGAGGTAGCGAGGAAGTGTTTTAGGGCAGAGTAGAGGTGTTGTGAGCTTCAATGGAACTAAACCTTGGCATGGAGAAGATGATGTTTGTCAGTTCAACCTTTTAGTGTTAATCATGTGAATGTTTCTGTAGACAGTGAGACTCCTTTGAGTAGTGACCTCTGGGTAGTGCATCCAAAGGCATGTGCCTTCCCATTTTTCTATTCTTTTAACAAAGAATAAATCTTATGGGTTAACCCCCACGGCAGTTTTTCCCTTAATCGGGTTTCCACATAAAAATCCCAGTGTTATATGTGTTGATTGTGTTTCTTCTCATGTATTGTTGATTCATGCTTTCATGGTTATATCTTTAATTTGTTTATAAGTGGCAAAGAAGATTAAATGTAGCAAAAGATAAAGATTTGTGACAACTGATTCCTCCCCCCTCTCAGTTGTCTGCCCTAATTTCAACATCTGACACCCTCTTTATTATTACATCTCCAATTAACTCTCCTAAACCAACCCTTGGCTTATTATTATTTGGGGCCAATGCCCATATTGCCAGGGTCTCAAATCTGGGATTAAATCATGCACCAAAGAGTGCCTTATGTGTGAACCCACATAACTAGGTTACAATATCATTGAGGAACAAAAATTGCCCTTACCTCAAAAAAAATAGACCAAGTTCGATCAAATGGGGTGTTCGATCAAACACTGCGTAAACCCAAGTCATTGGAGGGTTCGATTGAACCCCTAGGCAGCCTATTTTTTTAGTAATAAAATGGGGGGTTCGATCGAACCCCCCTTTAAGGGTTATTTTTTAAAAGTGTTTTTTAACTATCATTTTTTATAGTTTTACTATTGCTAAACCTAGAGAGCGACCCGAACCCCAGGAGGGACCCTAGGAGCTCCCTACAAACTAAATGTCTCCACCTTGAAGCCAGCTACCCTCTAGGTATGTAGATCATTTTCTCCCTTTCTCATTTATTATGCCTTGTCTATATTTCCACATTTTGCATACATGTCTACCAGAGCATTTCCAACTATATTATCTGCCAAAAACCTCCCTTTGATTATGCTATGATGGATGTCCATACCCATTCCAAAGCTCCTATTTTGTCACATGCCTATTTGGGAGGATGCTGGAGAAGGTTGTGGTGTCTAGCTTTACACCTTCCAATTTCATTTGCTTGAAAGTTTCTAAAGCCTTAAATTCAACAAATCCATTTTGTGCATACCCTGCAATCATTGCCATCTATGAGACCATATTTATTTAAGGCATTCTGTCAACAATTGACATGCCTTGTCTACGTTTCCACATTTTGTATACATGTCTACCAAAGCATTTCTAACTATAATATTTCCCAAAAACCCCCCTTAGATTATTCTATGATGGATGTCCATACCCATTCCAAAGCTCCTATTTTGTCATAGGCCTGCATGGGAAGATGCTGGTGAAGGTTGTGGTGTTTGGCTTTACACCTTCTAGTTGCATTTGCTTGAAAATTTCTAAACCCTTTTCAACAAATCCATTTTGTGCATACCCCACGATCATTGTCATCCATGAGATGACATCTCTTTGAGTCATTCTGTCAAACAATTCATGTGCCTTGTGCAGGCTTCAACATTTTCCATACATATCAACCAGAGCATTTCCAACTATAATATTTGACAAGAAAACCCCTTCTGTTATGCTTTGATGGATGTCCATACCCTGTTCCAAAGCTCCCATTTTGTCATAGGCAGGGAGGATGTTGGCAAAGGTTGTCGAATTTGGCTTTACACCTTCCAATTGCATTTTCTTGAAACCTAATGTTGTTTCTATTTCTCCTACATGGATAAAGCTTGTAATGTGCTTGAGCATAGTGATAATTTACCTTTGAGCACTTTTCCTTCATATGATTTGATTCATGATACATGGTTTGAGAAGGATACACATGATATACCCTTACCCTCTAGTCATAAAATTATGAATGATACTTTATGTGGTGAAGATACACCTTCCTTAATCCTTCATGATATTGTTATATGCCTTGTGATGATGATGATCCTTCATGTGATGATGGTATACCTAGTGAACATATCCTTTATGCATCTCATGATAGATTTCCTTGTTCACTTATGGATTTTCCTACTTGTGTCTCTCTTGTTTCATCTTACCTTGAGGATCCTAATGATAAATTGATACACATGTTCCACCTTCACATGAGGTTACTAGTACATCTTAGCTATCTTGTGGATCATGGCTTACTGTTGATATGTATTGTGATGAACATGACATGAATTTTTATCTTCCCACAATGAAGTTTATGAATCTTTGTATCACATATGTACTCTCTTGGCCCTTCCTTAGTGGATTCCATTGATTTTTCTATGCATCATGATGATATTCAACTTTTTGATGGAGACCCTTTTTTGGATTCTTTTATGTTTTTATTTATGTATTCTTAAGTGATCATGGAGTACATTCTTCTACATCTTCTATGCATAAATTGATGCACATGTTCCACGTAGTGATAAAATTATGAATGATAAGTTATGTGGTAGCAACCTAATGTAGAATAACAGTAAAATGTTGCCTAGAGTCTAGAAAGGTTATCTTCCATAGTAGTATCCTTTACACCATAGTAGAGACCAATATAGTGTGGTCACGACCCTTGTTTGCAGAGACTCTAGTTTCTAGATGTGTGGCCTTATATTTCTATTTTTTGGTGTTTGTCAATGTTTGTAAACCATTGTTTATGTCATAACATAGATATTTATGTATTTTGTGATGTTTCTTTTACCATATGCTATAAATCATATTGAGTTACCATGGAAATAAATGAATGTATTGTAACATTGCCAATTACAAGGCCATCCCTATTTCTTTCATAACATTGCAAATTCTTCATATTTTCCTACAATTTGTGCCATAGTCTCACTTCTCTACTTCCCATTATAATATTAGAATTTTGTACCCCATTTATAGGTATTGTAAATTCTTCTCCAACCTTTGAACCCAAATGGCTTACTTCTTGGTATAATTTTCCATGTATTCGTTGTAATTTCCTTGTATGCATCTAATCTCTACTACCCTATCAGTAGCTTTATTATGTACTTCTTGTCTCATCCTAGAATTTCTTGATTACATCTTGGCCTCATCATTCTACCATTCACTTTGCTTGAAATCTTTTTCCCTTCAAATGTAAGTTACAAATTGCTTGTTGAGTTTCACTATCTACTAGCCATGTCACTTCCATATTTGTAGTGCATGATCCTAGCAAAACTATTAATCCTCTTCAATGTTTAAGTTCTTTTAAATATCACATGCACTATTCCTTAGATATCCATTGTCCTTGGTGATACTATCTAGCCCTCCCAAATATGCTTGATCGTTACCCTCTTCATTGGTAGCTAAATCCTACCCATCCATACAAGTGGCATGTATACTATATGTGGTATGTTTTTTTTGCACCATAGGTGTGTGAGTGTACAACTCATTATTGTGATACACATGGACTAGCTACACAATTTCATGTTTCTTTAAGGTGATATAAGCCAAGGTGCTCTATATCTTGTAATAGTTTTAGGGATTTTGAATATTATTGTATACGCCCAAAAATGACACGACTCGATCTAAATAAATATTCTTAACATTTATTCCATTCTAATTCCTCTATCAATAAATTAGCAAATCAATTTATTTATTTGATTCATATTCCTTGAAGTTAATTAAATATCGAAAGACTTAATTATCTCTTCTAAAGTCAAAATTAAATAAAATCCTTTATTTAATTAAAGTCTTCCAGACAATTAAATAATTATTAATTATTTAATTAAATCAAATCATTCTTCCAAATTTGAATAAATCAAATCAAATTTATTTAAATCCTCTCAATCTCCAAAAATAAAATATAATCAAATATTTTATTTATTCTTCCAAAATCATTCTAAATTAAATAATACCAATTATTTAATTGTTTCTTCCAATAATATCTTGTCTAAATTTAAATAAATCAAATATTTATTTAAGTTGTCTTTTTCTTCTAAATTGAGTTATCTCTAAATATAATTCATTCCTTGTACACATGCAATTGAATAAATATCTAAATATTTAATTAAACTAAAATATCTTCTCATCCTCATGCAATTTCTATTCTCTTAACTGATTGATCTATTCTTTTAATTGATTTATCTCTTCAGTTAACTCATTCTTCTATTTTATTGAATCCTCTCATGCAATATAGAGAAAGACACTTGTCTTCTTCTTATTCACGCATATTCCTCAACCATTCTATACCATTGATCTTGTTGTTCTTTCTATACCATTGATCTTCATTCTCTCAAGTCTATAAATTAAACCCTATTCTTTCATTTCATTCATCCAAGCTTTAAGTATTGTTACTCTGTAGGAATTACAGTGTACCTTTGGCACCAATTCCTTCATTGCTTGTGATCACACTCGTTACCATACTACTACCATTGTTGTGAAGCTCATCTTCATTACAAAGCATTATTATAGCTGTTCTCCATTGACAATCTTGGAATCATAGAAAGGAAGTGCACTCTCTGAGGGCCTTATTCATACATGCAAGATCGATTGAGATAGGCAACCAATAGAAGCTATGAAGCTTTGAGGTTTGCAAAGGTTTTTGAAAGTTCTTTTATTTGGTTAATCTCTTTATTTCTGTATTTCGTTGAGTTTTGGGTATTTTGATATTGATATATTGATTATTCATTTGAATCCAATTTTTCCTTAACATTTTTGGTGCCCACCGTGGGGCATAGCCCCAAATTTAACCCAAAAAACTTGAGTTTTTGTGTTTTAGCCCACCATGGGGCATAGTCTAACACGCATCTGCTATCTGTTGCGGTGCATACGTTCCTTCAGCACATATAGTCTCTGATCTGATGCATATACTGTCTGTTCTGGTGCATACATCCTTTTAGTGCACACAGACTCTATTCTGACACATTTATCCTTTAATACGACGCATCTGTCAGTTCGGCGCATATACACTATTTTCTTGCGCTTTTGACCTCTGTCTTAGCACATATGTACTGTGGCACTTCTGAGATCTATTTTTGTGCATTCAGACTCTGAAGCTGTACATCTGATCTAGGCAGTGATTTTTAGGGTTTCCTTGAAGTTTTCGCTAACACTGATGTCTTTTTGTAGGAAAACTCTTGATCTATTTTGCAAGCTAGGTACTGGTTTAGAATCATATAGTTGCACTTGTTAACTCACACTTCGATTTCTAACAAGAAAGTAAATGGATGCTCATGCAAATCTCACATAGTTTTAACTAGGAAGGTGGTAATTGAATCATTGCTATCTTGCATATCATTAAATCATTGCTATTGCTATCTTTCGTAGTTAGACACATTGCTATCGGGATAAAATTGAACACATCATTGCTATCTAGGTAAAACTGAACCATTGCTATCTTGGTTATCACTTCAAAGTTAACAAATTTGTACTATCAGGATAAAATTGAACACATCATTGCTATCTAGGTAAAATTGAACCATTGGTATCTCGGTTATCACTTCAAAGTTAACAAATTCGTGCTATCGGGATAAAATTGAACACATCATTGCTATCTAGGTAAAACTAAACCATTGCTATCTTGGTTATCACTTCAAAGTTAACAAATTCATGCTATCTGGGTTAAAATTGAACACATCATTGCTATTTTGGTAAAACTGGACCATTGCTATCTTGTTATCACTTCAAAGTTAACAAATTTCTGTGCTTGCCCAAGTAGATAGCTCATCTAGTTTTTCTCATTTTAACTAGGGGAAAAGAACCACTGTATTCTGTGTTTTGGGAATGATACCAGGCCTATGCTCTCCCCTATCTTGGGTGACCAAAATGCCAGACATATCATTTTCGCGTGTGTTTTTCCTTTAGAGGGGCCTACTCTTGGATACCGTTCATCCAAGTAGGAATGACCCTAAGTGGTAACAGGCTAGACGCCAAGCCCTTCCAAGCCACTATAAATAAATTATGTTTGGAGCGAAAGCTTCAAATGAGTGCAATTATGTTATACCGACAGCCAACCTTCCCCAAAACCCTCCAAGGTGCAACCCTTGTAGGCTGGGAGACTCCATAATGGAGAGTAGTGTTGCCGCATGTATAACCATCCGAATGGTTGCCTTTATTACTCATCCTTTGTTTTAGTAGACCAAATACCCCTATAATCCAGTGCAGCGAAGGGTGATTATCACCTCCCAAAGATGCTTCACTAGAGATAGTGAGAATTTGGTTTTATACTATCCTTTGAAACCTAGGTTTGTACTTTCTTTCTTTTTAGTTCAAAAAGAGTCAAAAAATCACAAAAAAATAAAAAACTATAAAAACATTCGTTGTGTTTGTTGTGTCTTCTTGCCATAATTTTAGAAAATCAGATCAAAAAGACCTTCTTGTAATCAAAATACCAAAAACATCAAAAAAATTTCTAGAAAAATTGCAAAAATACTAAGAAAACCAGAGTGGCACATTCGTCCTCTCCTACTGCGCATTTGTGCCAACCTGTGACGCATCTGTACTGACTTGTAGGGCACTTATTACCTATTATGGTGCATTTGATATTTATCAGTGCGGCGCTTTTGTACCAACTTGTGGCACATTTACTAGTGACAGTGAGCACTTCCACAATCTTCGAGAGAAAAAAATTATCATTTCTGGTTACCCATTTCAGCCTAGTTCCAAATTATGAGATCAGATCTTACCTTGCAGTCATTTTTCCATCCATTTCACGTCAAAAGTCTCTCTTTCGTTAGTCATCCCATTTACCTTCTATCATGTCTTCCTAGTCCAAAGTCAAAAAGTATCCTATATCAGATTAGCGTAGGCCCCTTTTTTGTATCACTTTGGATTCAAGTAACCCTAGTAGGTCACAGAACTTCACTAGTGGTCTTGGTGCATGACTAATCCCTACACAGTAAGACAGGTATCAAGTACCCTTACTAGTGGCTATCATCTTGTATCGACCGTCGTACTTAGAATCATTGATTGAGAAAGTCCCTTGTCAAAATCTTGTCATAAGTATCCTATTCTCAACAGTCTCCAGAGGCACCTTGCCAAAATCTCTAGTTTCATCCCACATCACCTTGCATGGTTCTTACTAGATCTCAATACAAAAAGCAACTTGAAATGGCCAGATCGTCCAACCACATTATCACCCCTCATGATAGTGATGAGGAAATCTCTCGCGAAGAGTATGAAGGAACCCTCCAAGATCAAAAATTCCAACACTTGCTAGAGAAAGTGCTCCATGAGGACCCTCACAAATATTTTTATCATCTTACAAATTTTGGAATTAAACTCCCCGCCGATTTTGATCTAAGGAAAATCCAAGAAACTGTAGAGGATAATCATGAAAAAGGAAAGAAAGCCATAGACCCAAGCACTCCCATGGAAGAAATGAGGAAACAAATTGAAGGTCTAATGCAACAAATGACGGATTTCAAGATGGGTACAAACACTAAAACCTACTCCTTGGAAGATATTGCACCGTACCCCTTTGATAAAATTTTGAACATGACACCATTTCCCTTTCGATTCGAAGTTCCTAAATTTGACAAGTACAAAGGGAAAGGGGACCTTAGAGATCACATCAGGGAATTCAATGCAGCATGCATGGAAGTAGCTCACAATGATACTTACTTAATGAGACTATTCCCTAGATCTCTAGGTAGTCAAGCCATGGAGTGGTTCTCACAGCTTCCACCAAGCATCAAAACTTTTGATGAGTTAGTCAACAAATTCATCATGCACTTCTCTTACAATATTGAACATGAAGTCTCCATGCTTGACCTATGCAACACCAAGAAAAAGAGTGGTGAATCATTCACCTCCTTCCTACAAAGATGGAGACAACTAGCAAGCAAATGTTCATATGATGTACCAGAGGAGCAATTAATGGAGATGTTTGTCCATAACCTCAACTCCGATCTTAGCTATCAAATACAAATTCAATGCCCTACCTAATTTTCAAAGGTCATTGAAATACGATTGTTCATCGAGAAAGCTATGATCGCCAAGGGGAAAATCAAGTTATACAAGGACGCACCTACCTCCAATTACATGATTGAAAAATCAAAGTTTTGGACTAAAAACAAAAATATCATCAACGATGGAGTAGTTGATGCCAAGGTGGCGGCTCCCAAAACAAAAGCCAATATTCACTCTCAAAGGAGAGGCAAGCAATGTTACACCCAACAAAACATTCTCTCGGGAGCCAAGGCCATGGTTCAATCAAATCCAAGGTGAAAGTTCACACCATTGGGTGAGTCCCAAGAATCTGCATTAAGGAAGCTATTGGCCAATAATGAAATCTCTTTACTGCCAACAAGTGATTATGAGTCTCAAATTAAACCTCGCTATTGGAAAGACACCGACTATTGTGAGTATCATAGAGGAAGGTAACATACAACCAACAATTGTATCCATCTCAAACATGTTATTCAAGATGTGCTTAATCAAAATCAAGGAGGAACTCAACTACATACTTCTAATGAGACACATGTGGCTTACAAAGATCCACTTCTCAATCATGACAGGCCATACAACAACAATAACAACAATGGCAACAACAAAAAAAACCGTACCAGGCAAAATCAGAATAGTGGGAATAGTAATGACAACTACGCAAGTGTACCATTCGACTATACCATCAATTGCATATCAAAGCATGTCGCACAAATCAATGTGGTCATGCCCAACCAACAATCAGAGCCTAACCAAACTAATTGCAGTATCATTACCCACAGTGGTAAAGTCACGTTGAATACCATTCCTCCAAGGTCGTCACCATCTCAGTCCAACTTCCATTAGTATAGCATTATAGACCAACTACGGAAGACTCCTGCCCACATTTCTATCTTAGAGTTGTTGTGTCTATCTCCTTCCCAGAAGGAGATTCTTGATAAAGCCTTAGTGGAAATGACAATGCCCACTAACTTGGCCCAAGAGAAGTTTCAGGCCATGGTAGGTAATCTGACCTCCTCAAGTACCATATCATTTACTAAACAAGATGACCTCTCAGTGTCTCAACCCCATAACAACCCTCTACATATTGTCGCCTTCATCCACAAGCACCGCATCAAGAGGGTTCTCATTGATGGGGGAGCCAGTTTAAATATTTGCATGCTTAAGTTGGTCCTTACATTGGGGTTCTCTAAAAATACAGTTGATCCAAGGAAGAAGATTACTATCAAAGCCTATGATGAAGAGGAGAGAACTACCAAGGGAACAGTGGTAAAAGACGTTGTATGCCAAGTCCTAGATATGGAGATCACCTATAATATTCACCTAGGTAGACCATGGATTCATGCCATGAAAGTTTTTCCTTCTACCTATCACTGATGTATAAAATTCCCTCATAAAGGCAAGCAAGTCACCATCCAAGGTGATCCAGACCCCTTTTAGCATTGCAACTCTATCCCTTCAAAACCTGATTGCATCATACCAAACAATAGAGCATCTACATCCCCTACCCCATAGCATGATTCTACCTTTGAAGCTTCCTCATCAAAGCCCAAAGAGAACAAAATTACCATCAAAGAAACGAGAGTTGGGGAATACTCCATCAAGCACAGCCTCAATCTAGCCAAGATCCCTTTACCTCCTAGATCCTTTGGGTGACCCAAGCATTTTCCAAAGCCAGCTGCTCCTCCTACACCTCCCATAGCTCCCTTTGTAAAATGGGGGACCTTATTAGATGAAACAAAGGAAAGAGATATCCTACAATGGCTTTATACTGAAGAAGAAGAGAACATACAATAGGAACCACCTAAGCTCGCAATGGAAATATATGGGTGAGGTGAATCTATCCTACATAGAATGGGTTATGAAGGACAAGGCCCCATCGGCCTAAGAAAAGAAGGAATTATAGAACCCATTCAACCTTCTTCATCCTCATTAGCTAGAAATACAAAAGGCCTAGGATATAAAGATAAGGGAAAAGCTAAAGCAAATGCTTGTCTTGTGGAAAAGATCCATGCCCTTCAAGAGGACAGTAACATAGATTCCAATGAATATGAGTGGGATAAGCTGACAGAGCATTCCTACAATGACAAAGAGGTTGATACTATTAAAACTTATAGCCCCTACCGTGAGGGATAAATGCTACTGCATAGGCCATTAGAGTGTGATTTGCTTATCCTTGAGAATATAACTTTCGAGGAAGGTTCAAGTTCCATCGCGATAAACAATTTGGAGGAAAGTACCATCCTGAACACTCCCCTTGCCAATACTCCTAGCATATCCATTCAAACTATCAATGAATCAGATCTATCCTCTGACTCCCTCCCCCTTGTACATCCTGAGCTTATTGACTGGGATCTACGAGGAACCCTACAACTAGATATGTTCCAAAATGATGATGCCTATATTGACTACATGTAACTTAGGGATCACCTACCCAAAGGAGATCATAAAGCTAGTTTCACTATTGAACTTAATACTGTGGCTTATTTTAGAGAGGTTGCTAAGCCTTCCAGTCGTAAAAATATCAAAATAAAAATTGGATCTGATGGTGAAAATTGTTTCGCGGTAGTGTCAGATCCCAAAACAGTAAAAAGAAAGGATGCATCTGAAGGTGAAAACCCAACTATGGCACCTAACAATGGAAGGCTTGACAATCTCCTCGATGACATGCACTAGGAAAAGTCTCAGATTGTTGTGGAACCCACAGAGCCTGTTGACATTGGAACAGAGGAACAACCTAAGATCATTCACTTTGCTAAGTCTCTAACCCCACTAGAGAAGACTAAGTTTGTACCATTCTTCAAGAGAAAGCAAGTCAATTTTTCTTGGTCATAAGTAGATATGCCGGGGTTAGATCCAAATTTGATTCTACACCATCTTCCATTAGATCCAGGAGTGAAACCAGTGAAACATAAGCTTAGAAAGATGCATCCACACATAGCACTGCTTGTAAAAGAAGAACTCAAGAAATTACTAGATGTAGGGTTCATCAGAGCTATAGACTATCTGGAATTGGTCTCCAACATAGTACTAGTGTCCAAACTTGATGGCCGAGTCAGACTATGCAATGATTTTAGAGATCTAAACAAAGCTTGCCGCAAGGATGATTTTCTGTTGCCAAATATAGATATCATAGTCGACTTAACAGTAGGGCATACCATGTTATCTCTCATGGATGGCTTCTCAGGATACAATCAGATCAAGATAGCATCGGAAGACCAACATAAGATAGCTTTTACTTGTCCATGGTACACTTTTTGTTGGAATGTCATGCCATTTGGGCTAAGGAATGCAGGAGACACATATCAACATGCTATGACCACTATATTTCATGATACGATGCATGTCACAATGGAAGACTATGTTGATGATATCCTTGCAAAATCCCTCACAAGAGAATCACACCTGGATGTGTTAGAGAAAGTCTTTCAGAGATTAGAGCAATTCAAATTCAGGTTGAACCCAAAGAAATGTGTGTTTGGTGTCACCTCAGGCAAGCTCCTAGGCTTTATTGAATCGGCAAATGGAATAGAGGTGGACCCAAAGTCAAGGCTATTATGGACATGCCACCACCCAAGAATCTTACTCAACTAAGATCTCTACAAGGCAAGCTACAAGCAATCCATAGGTTTATATCACAACCGGCAGACAAGTGTCAACCCTTCAGTCATCTCCTACATAAGAACATTCCATTTAGATGGGATGAGAAATGTGAAGAGGCATTTGACAAATTGAAAGAATATCTTATGAATCCACCTATTCTCATGCCTCCTAACTAAGGAAAACCATTGTTACTATACATATCTACTACACCAATAGCTCTTGGGGTCCTTCTAGCACAACAAGATTATGAAAATAAAGAAAGAGCCGTCTACTACATCAGCCACACATTGGTGGGCTATGAGGTGCAATACTCTCAGATAGAAAGATCATGTCTTGCAGTAGTTTTTGCTTCCCAAAAACTCTAGCATTATATGCTAGCACATCCAGTCAAACTTATTGCAAAAATAGATCCACTAAAGTACCTACTAAGCAAAGTAGCTCTAACAGGTCGCCTAGCCAAATGGGTAATGCTCCTAAGTGAATATGACATTGAGTATGTAGACAGAAAGGCTATCAAAGGGCAAGTCATTGCTAATCAGTTAGCGGATGCACCACTACAGGACACCACACCAATGCAATTTAAGTTTCTAGATGAATCCTTATTCAATATATCAACACATTCCTAGAAAATTTACTTTGATGGGTCCTACACAAACCATGGATCAGGGGCAGGAATCTTTTTTGTAACTCCTCATGGTGACACCATACCGAAGTCCTATTGTCTATTATTCCCATGCACCAAAAACATAGTAGAATATGAAGCCTTAGTCATTGGTTTCAAAATGGCAATAGAGTGGAGAATCAAAGAGCTACATCTCTATGGTGATTCTCAACTAGTAATCAATCAGGTCAATGATGATTACCAAACCAAAGATGAGAAGCTTGTCCCATACAAGCAGATAGTCGAGGAATTTAAGGAGTACTTTGTGATCATCTCTTTTGAGTAGATACCTTGCATTGAGAACAAAGCAGTAGATGCCATGGCAACCATTGCCTCTCTTCTTGAAATCCTAGAGAATGAGTCATGGTATGAGTTCTTAGTGGAATCAATTCAGTAACCAGCTTATGATCTTCCTGAAACCCATTCCATATGCCTATTAGTTATATCTGATTCACCTTGGTACGGTAAGGTTTACACCTACCTCAAGGACAACACCCTCCCACCTGACTTATCTTCAAACCAATGATGAACCTTTATATGCCAAACCTCTCGTTATACCATTATTGTCGACACCTTATACCAATGTGGTCTAGATGGTACTTTACTCCGTTGTTTAGAACAAGAAGAATCCCAAACTGCCTTACAAGACGTACATGAAGGGATCTGTGGAACACAATCTAGCGGTCCTTCCTTAGCTAAGAAACTCATGCGTTTGGGTTATTATTGGCTGAATATGGAAACAGATTCATATCAGTTTGTGAAGAAGTACAAGCAGTGCCAAATACATGGGAACCTGATACATGCACCAACTCAAGAGTTGAGACCTTTAATGACACCTTGGCCCTTTTGCCAATGGGGACTTGACCTTGTGGGTAAGATCCATCCACCCTCATCCAATGGCCATAAATTCATAATAACCACCACTAAATACTTTACCAAGTGGATTGAAGCCATTCCGCTCACCACCATCACAGGTAAACAAATCTCCTCATTCATCCTCAATTACCTCATCTATAGATATGGAATTCCCTCATCCATTATCATGGATAACGAAAGACCCTTCAAAAACTAGCATGTCCAAGAACTCTGTGACCAACTCAAAATCCAACACCATTTCTCCACACCCTATTACCCCCAAGGCAATGGCCAAGCAGAAGCATCCAACAAGACCATCTTGAAACTCCTCAAGAAGACAGTCAATGATGCTAGCCATGATTAGCACATCCAACTCAATCCTGCTCTGTGGGCCTACAAAACTAGTATATGGAATCCCACAGATGCTACCCCTTATGCCCTTGTCTATGGCTCAGAAGCTATCCTCCCCATCGAGGTTGGGTTACCATCTCTCAGCATGTCATTAAAAGGTCTCATAACAGATGAAGAATATAGAGTTTCCAGATTGCAAGAACTAGAGTTGCTAGAGGAAAGGAGATAGAAAGCCTTTGATCATCTCAAAACATATCAACAAATGATGTCACGAAGCTATAACCACAGAGTTTGCCCAAGAGTCTTTAAAGTTGGAGATCTAGTACTTAAGGAGAACCCTCGCAATCAACAAGATTGGGAAAAGAAGGGCAAGTTTGAACCCAAATGGCTTGGGCCTTATGTGATCGTAGCTACTTATGGATCAGGGTCATATCAATTAGCAACATCAGAGGGTGAGCTATTCAATGACCCAATCAACAACATGCATCTTTTCTTGTTCTATACTTAGGAGAACCCCAATGTAAGGGGGCATAAAATATAAAAAAATAAAAAAAATAGAAAAAATCAGAAAAAATATAAAAATCAGAAAAATACAAAAAAAATGTCCTTTGGTGAAAACCTGGCAAACAGGTGCCTTGGATAGGTATCATGATGAAAACCTGGAAAACATGCGTCATACATACTTTCTAGCTTTTGTACAAATAAAAGCAAGTGGTGAAAACCTTGTAAACATGTGTTACTTGTGATAAACCACTTCCTCCATCTTTGGGAAACCAATCACCTTGTCCATTATTCCTTCACTCATGTCTCATTTGATCCATATCTGTTCCATAATAAAAACCTAATGATAACCTATCATGGCTTGATACTCTATCTCTTTGTTGCCTTGTCAACCAAGGTTTAATCTCATATCCTATCCACAGTGTTAGCCTAGCATAGCGTCTCTCATTAGTATCCCCATGGTCTAAGTCCATGAACTACGTTGCCTCTGCGTTGTCACGTAGGCAGGGCCATTTCTCAAATGTGCCCCCAAGGCTCCACTGTCCCATCCATCATGTGTCTAGTCCTTCTATCTATCTAAGTTTACACCACTTTCTACCACCTAGGTCTTAGGTTCGTTAGGGTTTACCCTGAACTACATTGCCTCTACGTCGTCACGTAGGCAAGGCCATCTAGAAATGAGCCCTCAAGGCACTAGGTCAGTCCCTTAGGGTCCGTCTCACCAATAAGGATTGTGGAATCTTCTCACCAGGCAAGCAAGCACAAACAAAACTCACTCTTTTGAAGCAGAAATCCTGATGCAAGGCATTAACCTATCCAAAGCAAAGCAAACAAACACCTAAGGCATTCTAAATGATTTTACCCAAATTATGGCAAGAAACAAACACATCTAAATGCAAAAATGTTTTGTGGACTGGAAACAGGTTAAAATACAGAGTCTTGATTTTTTTTCTATCATGCCTTTCTATGCTACTTGAGGATGCCAAAAGCTAGAGATGCTATGATGGGGGCATGATTATTTTTCTTTGTTTTTTGTTTGTGGATTAAACTTTAGTAATGTGAAGCCTTGTCTAACGACATGATCAATAAAAGATCATCGAGGACATCAAAGGTCTAACATGAACGAGGGCAATCCTTGACTATTGATATGCAAGAAATACTCAGGTCATCTTAGTTTAATCATACCTCGATGCTTGTATTAACTTGCTAAATCAAAATCCATGTAAGCAATTCTCAGGTCATCTTGGTTACATTATACCTAGATGCTTGTATTAACTTACAACATTTAGAAAAAGTACCAAAAAAAAATTGCCCAATGATGAAATAAGCACTTCAAAATACTTGCACCATCAAGATGTCAAAAGCAAAGCATCCATTATACATCCATACATCCGTATCCCATACAATAAAAGATCCAAACAATGCAGAGTATCAGTGCAAATCAAAGCTTGTGAGTCTTTCTATCAAATCATTCTTTCAATCAATCTTTTATCCATCATTATGTCATTTCTGTGTCGATAGAGTACATTTGGACATCACAAAAACATAGCATCTAGTTGCATATCATATCACATGAGATAGTCATTTACATGATTAAATCAGTTGCATACATAATAAAGTGCATCAGGTCACCCATATACATTTTTTTTGCAATCATCATTTAGTGTCAAATAGAAAAAATCAAAAACATAAATAAGTGCATCGCATAAACTGCATAATCATATAGATGCCATTTGCATTCGCACATCAGAGGCATATCAAGTAAAAACATCTAAGTCTGCATTAGGTCACATAGCATCATAAACATCAAAATCTACATTAGATAAAATCACATAGCATCAAGTAAACATCTAAGTCTGCATTAGATAAAAATGTGCATCACATCATACAATAGAAATGCATCATAACTCATAAATGTAGAGAGCATCAAATAAACTGCATCATCATATAAATATCATAAATATGTCCAAATGTACAATATCAAGTGGTCCATCTCTGAGTCAATGTCATATACAAAAACCACATCTCAAGGGTGGTGATACGTGTCTCAAAATACAAAAGTGGTACATAAGTATATCCAACTATCTGAACCATCAAAAGGTGTACATAAGATCCAAAATTTGTAAAAAGTGTCTGCTATCCTTGCTACTGTGAACCGTTGCTACTGGCAGTGTCTCCTGAATCCCCTCCTCCATTGGCCCCAGACTGCTGTAGGCCCATCATGGAAGCTCCTGACCTCAATCCACCTGCTCCCTGGGAGGCCATGGACTGGCTCCTGTAGCTCAGAGCCCTCTGACTAACTGGCATAGCACCATGGTACAAACCTTGATAATACTATGTTTGAGCCTATGCTCTAGCAAGCTCACCCTACACCTGTGCTAACTGCCCCTGCACCTGCACCAACTGTGTCTATGCCTGTGCTAGCTGTGTCTGTGCCTGTGCTAGTTGTGCTTGTGCCTGGTGCACCTATCCAATCAAAAAGATGCTGGTGACATCTATCCCAAGGGCTGCCACTGTTGTATCCTGCTCTACTTAGATAACTCGTATCCGCACCTCTACCATATCTTGCTCTCTAGTGAGCCCTGAGATAACCTCTGCATCTATCTCCCACTGGGCCTCATCCATCCTAAGCTATGCTTGTAGCTACCTAACCTATCATCTCAGCATCGCTATGGCCCTCTCTTGAGCATCTAACTGTGCTAGACCCTGAGATGCCGATGACTATCCCTACCCCTATGGCTGGGGTACCTGCTGCTATGCCACCTATTGAGGTGGCGGCATCTATGCCTACTATGGAGCCTACTGTGTGACCTGCGGTGGCACTACCTGCTGAGTGTGGGAAGGTCCCTCCCTAGCTCTCTTCCTCTATCTAGGTCTGTCTCCATCTGTACCACCTCCTCCTCCACCATCTCTGCCGCCTCCCCATCCTCCTCTCCTCCTCCTCCTACCAACCTGGCCCTCATCATCTGAATTTGCCTCGTCTATATGAGGTACTAGCTCTCCAGGCCTTGAGTACCTCAGAAATGGGTGAGCAGTGAACCACTCCTCAAAATCCTGAGTCATCCCAACATCTGCAATCTCTCTCCTCATATCCCAGGCAACATAAGGAGTCTACCAAAACTCTGCCACTGCCTCCTCATAGGATGCCACTGGTCCGTCATCTGAATCTCTCAGCATGAGTCCGTGTGAACAGAGCTTGCCCCTATGGCATGCCATGTCTCCTCCCAAACTATCTCCAAACTTGGCTGACAATTTGCCTCTCCAGAATGAACCGTGTCTGGCCTATCAGCCACCGCATCTGGTAGCAGTATGGTAGCTCATCCGCCTCATCCTCCTAAGGCTCACAATCGAGATATGGCTGCCAGATGACCACATCTACTCCATCCAAGGTGTGCCTCCAATACTCAAGCTTCCCCAACCTATGCTGGGAAATCACTCCTATGTAGCCATAGTTGTACGACTCTCATCTCTATCTGTCAAAAACACAAATCGGTCTAGTGATCGCTATGTGCTCCCATAGCCAAAACTGCAATAGTGACACACTTGCAGATAAGCTCGCACCCTTGTGGTATACCACCTGATGCATGTCATGGTATAGGTGTGCCAGCACACAAACACCCCAAGCATAACGGGTGCCCTCTATAACCATCCGCTCCATGATCTAACCACATCCAATGGGGAACCCATGTGATCTCCTATCGGGGCATACTACGCCTCCGATCAGTCCTGCTACTATCCCTGGGAAGTAGTCATAGTAGTCATGAATGTCCTACGAGAAGATGACCTGTCTAACCAGCTTGGGGTCATCAAATACTCACTTGCACTCTGCAAGTCCTGCATTCCTCTGTGGATCATACTCCACGAGCTCTCCCTGAATAGGCAAGTGGAGTATTCTATATACGTCCTCCAATGTAATCGTCATCTCTCCAGTAGGGAAGTGGAAGGTCTCGTCCTCACTGTGGAACCTCTCTACCACTACAGTCAGTAACCCTCGGTTCGCTTGAACCTTGGGCATAAAGCAAACATAGTCCAAATCCATCGCGCTGAGCGCCTCTCAATCCAACTCTGTCAGCATATGTCACTGCAACAATGGCATAGGGAACTGCTCCCTCGACTGAAGTGTATCTCGTATGTCCTCCTGCAAAGCACATAGAGCAAGGTGTCAACCTAAAGCTGCAAGTACCATGCTCAACATATCTATAGAAACATATCAACTAACTTAACATATCAAATTGATCAAAACAGCACACTACATCTCTTGACTAGATTCCTACAATCTCAGAGATAGCTTATCGATTGATGCGTCAAACAAGATACCAATTGAGTCAATTTTGTTAAGTAAACTACCTATCTATATCATATGCACCCTAACAGATGGTACATGTGCCATTTCTTATCAAATGCGCCATTTCTTGTCAAATGCACCACTTCTGATGCATGCACCACAAGATGTCATGCATGCGCCATCCCATACCGTAAATACACCGCCCAGTTGCATGCGCCATAGAATTATGCATGCGCCGTCTAAACTCATGCATGTGCAGCTTGGGTGTATGCGCCATTCTATATCTTAAATGCGCTGTCGTTTGGCAGATGCACAGTTTTGCATGTCATATGCACCAAACTACGATCTGGCACATTTGTCTATCCTATTTTCTCCTAGAATTTATTGTGCTAAAAATTGACTCTAGGGAAATTTTTTTGAGATATATACCGGGGGTCCTGCCTCTGCTGGCTAGTCGAATTGACGGACTCGCTCAAAGCAATGCTCCTCGCATGGAATATCCATCCTCGCGCTGACTGCTCTATGCTCTATACTCTCCTAAGCTCTTAGAAGCAAATCAAACAAAGCCAAGTGTGCAAATGAATTGTCTTGTGGACCCAGCTCCTATATATAGCATGCAAACCCTAATCTGGCTATGTGGTGACTACGACTACTTCCAGCACCTTTTCTCTTCCTGATTTCTTCTGATTTCTCATAAATGCATACTATTTTCTTCAATCCTAACCAGGTTTTCCTTTCATCTTCGTGAGATTGTCCGTCTCACACCTTTTGCCTTCTTCCCGTCCATTCTCCTAAGGGGGCATCCTATCATCATAACCTGTACTAGGGGCAAACTGGGGCATGTACCATTATCAAACTATTTATTCTTTGAAGTAACTTCATAAACTGCATTACATCAAAGAGGGGAAAAATGTATACACCTAAACATGACATGACTCGGTCTAAATAAATATTCTTAATATTTATTCCATTCTAATTCCTCTATCAATAAATAAACAAATCAATTTATTTATTTGATTCATATTCCTCTAAGTTAATTAAATATTGAAAGATTTAATTATCTCTTCTAAAGTCAAAATTAAATAAAATCCTTTATTTAATTAAAGTCTTCCAGAAAATTAAATAATTCTTAATTATTTAATTAAATCAAACCATTCTTCCAAATTTGAATAAATCAAATCAAATTTATTTAAATTCTCTCCATCTCCGAAAATAAAATATAATCAAATATTTTATTTATTCTTCCAAAATCATTCTAAATTAAATAATACCAATTATTTAATTATTTCTTCCAATAATATCTTCTCTAAATTAAATAAATCAAATATTTATTTAAGTTGTCTTTTTCTTCTAAATTGAGTTATCTCTAAATATAATTCATTCCTTGTGCACATGCAATTGAATATTCTAAATATTTAATTGAGCTAAAATATCTTCTCATCCTCATGCAATTTCTATTCTCTAGTTCTATTCTCTTAACTGATTGATCTATTCTTTTAATCGATTTATCTCTTCAGTTAACTCATTCTTCTATTTTATTGAATCCTCTCATGCAAGATAGAGAAAGACACTTGTCTTCTTCTTATTCGCGCACATTCCTCAATCGTTTTATACCATTGATCTTCTTGTTCTTTCTATATCGTTGATCTTCATTCTCTCAAGTCTATAAATTGAACCCTATTCTTTCATTTCATTCATCCAAGCTTTAAGTATCGTTACTCTGTAGGAATTATAGCATGCCTTTGGCACCAATTCCTTCATTGCTTATGATCACACTTGTTACCATACTACTACCATTGTTGTGAAGCTCATATTCATTACAAAGCATTATCATAGTTGTTCTCCATTGACAATCTTGGAATCATAGCAAGGAAGTGCACTCTCTGAGGGCCTTATTCATACATGCAAGATCGATTGAGATAGGCAACCAATGGAAGCTATGAAGCTTTAAGGTTTGCAAAGGTTTTTGAAAGTTCTTTTGTTTGGTTAATCTCTTTGTTTTTGTATTTCGTTGAGTTTTGGGTATTTTGATATTGATATATTGATTATTCATTTCAATCCAATTTTCCCTTAACAACTATAATCATAAATATTACTCTAAATTGTAACTATATGTTGTACTTCATTAAAGGTGATAGCACCACTCTATTAGGGTTTTAGGCAAATCAAAGCAATAAACACTAACAATTATATGCAAATTAAATAACCCAAATATAACAATGAGGAATAACACAAAAGAGATCAACATAGAAATTTAACGTGGTTCAGCCAATATAGGCTACATCCACAAAAACTCAGCCATCCAATGATTTTATTATCCAGTGCAAAATAGATTATAATCTCACAAATACATCACCGTACCATACATCCCAGCCACTTATAACAAGCTTTTTGGAAGCTTCTAGAATTAGGGTTTTGTAATGTCATTTTTCTTTTGTCAGTTAACAAAAATTAACAACCGACTCTGATCATACAAAAAAGAGGGAATTTTTTTTTTCGGGGGTTGCGCCTTTGAAAAGCAGGGGTTTTCGGGGGCTACCACCCTCGAACCCCTGCTCAAGGCTTGGCCTGACCCTAAACCCCAATGAGGATACATAACTAGTGTACAGTACTTGCATGATCAGTCGCCACATACCAACAATCTCCCACTTGGAGACTGATTAGGCTTCACACCAAACAATCTCCCACTTGGAGACTGATCTTGGACAGCACCATTGCGCTTGCAGCTCCAACTGGATTACAGGCCTGGCTGGTTTCTTATGTCCACCATTATCAGTCATGAAAACCAACAGAAACTGATGAGGAAATTAGTTTCTCCAGTGTAACTGCCTTTATGAACATATCTGCAGGATTCTGACTTGTGTGAAGTTTCTCTAGCTTCAACTACCCATCCTCCAAAACTGACCGGAAGAAGTGGTATCTGAGTTGTATGTGCTTAGTTTTTGAATGCAAAGCTGAATTCTTAGCAAGATGAATGACACTCTGGCTATCAGTGTACAAAGGGCTATCTTCTTGTTGTTGGCCGAATTCCTCCAGAAAATGTTGTAACCAAATCATCTCCTTGCTAGCTTTTGTAGCAGCAACATACTCAGCTTCAGTGGTTGAAAGTGCAAAAACCTTTTGCAGTCTTAAAATCCAACTGACTGCAGTACCTTCAATAGTAAAAACATACCCTGTAGTACTCCTCCTGCTATCAATATCACCCACCAGATCAGAGTCAACATTTCCTTTTAGAGAAGAATTGGTTCCTCCAAAACATAGTTTCTTTGAAGTAGTACCTCTCAAATATTAGAGAATCCATTTTACAGCATTCCAATGTTCCATTCCTGGATTGCTCATATACCTACCCACAACTCCCACTACATATGTGTTACCTTTTGAGTCACCCTTATTTATTTATTCATTGGTAATATTTCCTGAACAAGAGCCGGTTTACCGTGTTATATTTTTTGGTTATACCTTTGTTTCGTAAATCGACTCTTGGTCCTTCAATTTTTACCCGTTTGTCATCTTTGTAGACAAAGTTGCTTAAGGTTTGAACCCTCGAACCCAAACCATTCTCAAAGTTCAAAGTTCAATGGTTTAATATGTCTGAAGTGTCTCATAAAGCAAGCTGTCATTTTGTTTGTCTTAAACGTCTTTGAACTTTCAGGTTGAACTTGAACCTTCCGCTTGTACTCTATAGCGGGGTTCAAGGTTCAATGGTTCAATGGTCTTAAGATTCAACACTCACTGTCTTCTTATAAGTCAGGTCACACAGTTACCTTGTGTAATTATTATATCGTTGAACCTTTAGCTTGTACTCTGTAGCGGGGTTCAATGGTTCAAGGTTCAACAGTTCACTGTTTCATAGTTGAAAGCCTCTTACCAAAGCCGCATAACTTTTTGTTGGTCTACATAACCCTTGCATCTTTGAACCTTCGTATTGAACCATATCTTTACAAGTTCAACGGTTCATGAGTTAAGTTCTTGTTTCCATAAGTCAATCCTTTGCTTATCTATATGGTCCAATTGGCATGTTTGAACCACCGCATTGAACCACCTCATTGAACCACCGCGTTGAACCACGTCCTAAAGGTTCAATGGTTCAATAGTTCAAAGATTTGGTGATTTTGGTCCCGTTTGTTCCTGTGGCTTTCTAAGTCAAATTTAGCGGGAAAGTTGGAGGAAATTATGTCAGAAACTCATTATGAAACCGATAGCTCTAATTTAGTGGAGGCTACGGATAATCATTATACTTCATGATGGCACGTGAATAATACTTGCTATTAATGAAGAAATCAGAGTTCACGTCCTTTCAAATATTTTTGGCACATATTGTTCCAAGCGATAATTATTCAATCTGGTTAGTGCCATTATTAACCAAGAACAAGCCAAGTTTAGCAAGTAAACATACTGTGCAACACGGAGGAGGATAGCGCCGGAAGTGTAAGGCTCTTGTTATTCAAGTTTTCGCAGTGAATTCAGATATCTTGAAGGTGCTTCCAAGCCATCAACTAAGAGAAGCCCTGCCACTAAGAGATCCAGAAGAGTTCTCATAGATATTCTGCCATCTCGTGTTACCAGGTTGAGGACTAAAGGGAAAAGAAAGAAATAAGTTTCTGAAACAATAGTTGTTGATTTGAATTCAGAGGAAGATCCAGAAGAACCTATGGGTGACAAGGAGCTAAGTCCACACAGAACAGAGGAGGTTGACATTGGGTCACAGTTAGGGACTGTTCTAGAGACCCCTGAAATATTGATGATTTCAAATGTATCCTCTGATGGATTAAACCCAGAGAAGACAACCTCAGCCCCTGCACCAAAGTGGCTAGAGAGTTCTATCTCTGACAAGAAAAAGGTAATTCCTTTTGTCGTCCCTTTGGAGGACATGGTAAGCAAATGTTTGGGGAAAACCCCCAAGTCCAAGAAACTCAGGACGACAATCCAGAATAAACATTGACCCAAACACTAGTAATTGGAGTGCTGAAATTGCTAAACCAGTGACTGAGGAAGAAGTGCAGGATCTAATAGTGCATGATTTCATTGTGGAGAGAGTGGATCTCGATGTTGCTTCTAGAGCTGCAAATGTCCACCACCTTGAAGCTTCTACTAAGAGGATGGTCAGTCGAACATGGAAAGATGAAAATGACAAGAGGGAGTTGAAACAAACTCTGCGCTCAATGGCAGAGTACATTGAGGCTATTAACAACCCTGACCCGCAGCCAATCTCACAGCTCCCCCTGTCTTTTGACCTGAAATCACCTGTCAACCAAAAGATGTTAGATCAGGTTCATAGAAGCAAAATGGTGACAAAAACATTTGACAGTTGGTTGGATAACATCGAGTAGAAAGGAATCGAATACATCCGTGAACTCAAGGGCATATATGATCTGACTGCTGCCACCATTGAAGATCTTAAAGCACAGGTTGCTGTTTGGGCGAAAGATGAGGGCAAGTGGGTGAATGTAATAAACCAAATAGATGAAGTTCAGAAATATGGACTAGAGAAGTTTTTGACTGAAAAGAACCTGACTGGTTTGGACGAGGATTTGTTATATGTGAACAGGAAAAATATTGAATGGAGGAATTCCATATCCCAGCAAGGACGCTTTGAACTTACAAAGCTGATTAAGGAAATAACAGAATTCACTCAATCGTTGCAACGTGACTTGCAATGTATTGATGTTCAATACATAAAAGATGATGGAAAACCAGTGGAAGATGTCGACGCAGTGGTACAATCATTCAAAGATAAAATCGGCTTTGTCAGAGAAAATGACAATATTTTAATTGAGGATTTCTCTCGAATTTCTAAAGTCGAGTCATTACTTTATCTCTGTATAGATGGACTTCCAGAACACAAAGAAACTTTGGGAAAATGCGAAGGGAAAAAGAAGTTTGGAGGTCAAGAATGAAGCATATAGGTATTCCCAACTTCCCAAAGATTCAGGAGTTCGTTGTTGCTTTTCAGGAATGGAAGACCCAACGTGCTTCCTAGGCCACCGATAACAAATCCAGAGATACAAACCCGTTGTCCCAGTCATGACCTCATTGGCTCATTTTCTTTATTTCAGTTCCTCTATCATGTTATTTTCATCAATCTTGTTTTTTAAAATTAGTTGTTAAAAACTAAATCCCGTACGAGTCAGAGTTATGTTAACTCTGGGTTTGATTTACTCAAAGACATGATTAAGGCATTCATATATATAGGTTTTTAAAATCTTTGAAAGGATATAGAAATTTAGGAAAGGAAAGAAGAAGGAAATTTTAGCTAAACTGTTCATAGTTTTACATTATATGATGATTGTCTGAGTAATTTTCATCTATGAATGAGAAAAAGAAACAATTGCCGCTTATTTGGATCTGTGCGTCTGAGTGTGTGAAATTAGATTTTCTATGTGAAATCTCTTTTCATCTGGTAATTGCTCTTTATTTGGACAACCCGTCATATGTGTTCGATTATTTCTTGGTTTAGCAAGTTCGTATGAATGTGTTCATGTATTTGAGTGCATCAAAAGTAGAATCTGTGCATTCTATTATACTTACTGTATAAATTTATCGCATTCATAACATAGTTATGTATGAATGTCAGTTTGCCTTAAGCATTTTCTGGTTAAAAGTGCATTTGGATAGTTGAATAGATTAAATTCATTGAAAATCTTAAAGGGAGCTGTACCTAAATTCAGAGGGGAACTAATTTAAAAGGTTCACCCATTTGTTGCTTAACTCATTTGTTCTTCAAAAGAGGGGTATAGAGTCAGAATAAATTATTTTCAGAATAAGGACAAATCTGTTAAACAATAGTTTTTGGCGACTCTACTGGGGAATAAAATCATTAATTAAAGATTGGTCGCCTGAATATGAAGCAATAATGGTGCTTCCACACAAAAACATAATTCCTATTCTGCAACCTAATCTTGGATTTCAAGACGAGCAGGAAGACATTATTGGCCAGTTGAATACCCTTGCTTAGCGTACTCGTCGGAATAGTGAAGATTACAGAAGAGCAAGCAGAGTATTAGAACAAGAAGAGGAATTGGCTGATAACCCGAGACTACTGTTACTCAGGCAGAGAAGAAGGCAGGCATGAAATGCAGCAAGAAACCAAGTCCTTGAAGCACAAAGAAATCAAGAACAACAAAGAAATCAATAACTGCCTATCCAGTTTCAATATTTTAAGCTAGATTCTAGACCGTATACTAGGTCTTCGAGAAGAGAGGGAGTTGAGGACCCTACCTTTCAAGCACTGCAAAATCTTAATTTTCTTTATATCCCTACTCGTGCAAGAAGAGCTAGAAGTAGACCCCCTAGTCCCCCTAAATCTTCTACTTCCCCTGTCTGTCAAGCTTTAACTCTTTCAGGCACCGTTATCCCCTTAGCTATAAATTTTCTACCCATGGCTCAACCTTGGGGAGCAGCCATAGGGCCTCTGAACCTAGGGGCCAACCTAAATCCATTACCTAAAAATGCAAGAGAAAATTTGCCTAGATTTAATGGAGACGGCAAACAATCACCAGAAGAACATTTGTGTGCTTTTGTGGTAGCATGTAGTGTCTTAGGTGTACAACACCAAGATGTTGCCATAAGGCTCTTTGTGCAGACTTTGACTGACACTACGGCACAATGGTTCTACCACCTGACTAATTCCTCAATTTCAAATTGGAATGAAATGAAGACTGCTTTTGAAAATAGGTTCAAAAGTGTAGAGGATGAACATTACCTCCTTGCATAGCTGACTCAGCTTAAAAAATAGATTCATGAACCTATGAGGGAGTTCGTGGCTAAATTTAATAGAATTGTGAACAAAATCCCTGCTACTAAAAGACCGTCTGGCGAAAATAAAAAATGTTTATTTATTAATTCTATGCCTCCTGATATTAGCTTCCATCTCAAGAGAGGTGTAATTGCTGATTTACCAGCTGCACAAGCCTTAGCAGTCAGATTGGAGGATGATCTCATTATGGCCGGTAAATGGAAGAGAGAGGTCTAGGTGCTAAATGCCTAGCCCTCATCATCTACAGATCCTATAGTGCAAAGGTTGGTTAATGATATGATTGCCTTGAAGAGGCAACTACCTAAAACTAGTGCCCCCTTCCAACAACCGTATCAAGATATAAGCAGAAGGAATTTGAATCAACAAGCAAATACTGGTAGAGCTTTACCCCTGACATCAGCACAGCCAAGACTGGCTATTGAAGCTCCTCCTGGGAGGGGAAACATGTGTATTTTTCACTTGACTACCGACCATGATGGAAATTCTTGCCTAGAAATGCTCAGGTATACTCAGATGACTGCTACTCAAGATATGCTAGGGGAAGCCACAGAAGAAGAAAGGAACTTTGAGGAACCTGGCGGCTCTGAAATACACTTCCTAGAATATGAGTCTGATTCAGAAAGGGGGGGTGAAATATTGGTAACCCTTGAAGATCCTTCATGCACTGTGCTCACTAGGAGTTAGAGGAATATGAGACCCTCTAATACTCAAGAAGTACCTGGCAAAGGTAAGGAGCCTTTAACTAGAACTCATGATGCTAATTTGAAGGATCAAGAAAATAGATTGCTACATAGAAATGATCTAGATGCTTCTTTTGATATTGTAGATTTCTGTAAGTCTGCAAAAATTCAAATTTCTCCTATTGAGTATCTCAAGTTGAAACCTACTGAACTTGACAAATTAGTTAAACATGTTAAGGGTAGTCCTGCACAAACTAAATTTGAGAATCAATTAGAGGTTGATACTGAATCCCCCATCGTTAGACTATTTGCTTCCTCATCTGAGTCATCCTTGTCTGCTCCTAAAACAACTCCCAATTCATCAACCAATGCTCCTTATACTAATTTGAAACCCAATCCTTTCTATGTGTCTCTGTTTATCAATGGTCATAAACTTAGTAACTGCATTATAGATTCAGGAGCCTCTGATAACATTATGCCTTCCTCTGTGGCTAAAGCCCTAGGGTTATCACTTACAAAAACATTTGGTAGATGTTATTCTATGGACGGAAAACAAGTTTCCTTGCTTGGGCAGATTAAAGATGCACGAGTCGCTCTTGCAGCTTACCCTGACAAAAGGGTGAAATTGACTATTTTGGTAGCAGATATTCCTACCAGTTATGGAATGCTTTTGAGCAGGACATTTTGCAAGGATTTGGGTGGACAAATCAAACTGGATTGGTCAGAGGCCACAATCCTAGTGGGGAAGCAGAAAGTGAAGCTAGAACCTGAGCCCAAGTGCATGTTCACTATCTACCCCTCTAATGATCCCAAGGCACAAATTTTGTTTGAGGAATGTGAATTTGGCAACTATTTTCTCTCCTCTGAACAGAGCTGTGAGGTAGATCCCAAAGAAGAATTAATGCAAAGATCTATACATTCTGATGACCTATGGGTTATGGAATTTGATGGCAGTTGTGCTACTGTTGGTTCAAGGGCTGGGGTTGTGTTGATCTCCCCTAAAGGTGAAATTTTTTCTTATTCTTTTAAGCTAGAGTTCAAAAACACCAACAATACTATAGAATATGAAGCCTTACTGCTTGGACTATTTGAGGCCAAAGGAAGGGGTGTGAAGGTACTTAAGGTGAAGAGTGATGCTGAATTAATTGTGAAATAGGTAAGGGGGATCTTTTCTGTTAAGAATGAGAGACTAAGGCATTACAGAAATAGGGTATGGGATGAGATTGAATATTTTGATGCCTTCTCTATCGAAACAATTCCCAGAGATCAAAACTCCCAAGCAGATTCTTTAGCAGTATCAGCTTCTCTCCTTTTGCCACATCCGGATTTCAAAAAAGATTCTTATAGAATAGAAATGGTATATCATCCTAATGTCCCCGAGAATGCTGAAAACTGGCAAGTTTTTGAGAGTGATAATCAGATCAGAAAGTTTTTAGAAAATGCTGAAATGTTCCTGGGGACCTATTTTGAATGTTCTGAAACAGAGTGTAAAGAATTCAGTCCTGACCCTAGGATTAATCCAAGAGATGACATGATTCAGTTAAAGGGAAACAAAATCCCTGAAGGGCTGGTCTCTTTAGAACGTCTATTTTCTTGAAGAGATGAATATGTTAAAGGCAAACCTCCCTGTATTCCTGATAAAGCAGAGGATTATGAGAAGATAAATATTGGGGATGAAGCTAATCCTAAATGGGTATCCATTGGTAGGTGCTGCTCTTCAGAGGAGGAAAACAAATTGATCAAATTGCTAATCAAATATAAGGATGTTTTCGCTTGGTGCTATGATGATCTCAAAAATTTTAGACATGGGCAGTTTCAACATCATATTCCTTTGAAAGCAAATGCAGCTCCATTTAGACAAAAGCTGAGGAATTATAACCCGAAAGTTGCTGAAGCCATTTTTAAGGAGATTGATAAGATGTTGAAAGCTAGAATTATCTATCCGATCCATCACTCCACTTGGGTGGCAAATATTGTTCCAGTACGAAAGAAGAATGGAGAAATAATAATCTGTGTTGACTTTAGGAAATTAAACCAAGCCAACCTGAAAGATAACTACCCATTACCTGTGATGGATCACATCTTGCAGACAGTTGCTGGGTCTGAAATGATGTCTATGCTGTATGGTTTCTCAGGTTACAATCAGATAGGTGTGGCTGCAGAAGATCAACATAAGACTACTTTCACCACACCTCGAGGAACTTTTGCCTATAGTCGAATGCCCTTTGGCTTGATTAATGCGGAGCAACTTTTCAGCGGGCAATGGATTCATCTTTTAGAGACCTGAAGAACAGAATTATTGTTATTTACCTTGATGATTTGACTATTTTTTCCAAGAATAGAGAAGATCACTTGAGAGATCTGGAGTCTGTCTTGCAAAGGAGTCGAAGCCATGGCATCTCACTCAATCCCAAGAAGTCAGTTTTCTGTGTGACTGAGGGAAAATTGTTGGGACACCTAGTCTCAAAAGACGGAATCAGAATTGATCCAGAGAGGGTTAGGGCAATTCAATAGCTTAGTCTCCCTTCAAATAGGACTGGATTCAAGTCCTTCTTTGGTCAAATCAATTTTCTCAGAAGGTTCATTCCTGACTTTGCTGAGATTACGAAACACATTGTTGGAATGACGAGCAAGAAACAACCATTCAAGTGGAATGAAGTTGCTAAGAAGGCATTTGAGGATATCAAGGAAGCAATTGCAAACACTCCCACTTTGGTAAATCCTAATTTTCAAAAGGATTTTATTATTTACTGTTATGCTTCAGAACACACCATGTTAGGTATTTTGTTACAGAAAAATGAATTGGATGAAGAGGTTCCCATAGCTTTTATGAGCATTCCTCTTAAAAAGCATGAGCTGAAATATTCTTTGGTTGAAAAACAAGCTTTCGATATGGTTAAAGATGTTAAACAATTCAGATATTATATACTTCATTCCCATTCAGTTGTATTTGTTCCAAATTTAGCTGTGAAAAGTATTTTGACTCAGCAAGAAGTGGGGTTAAACAATAGAGCAATGTGGGTTGCTAAAATTCAGGAATATGATTTGGAAGTTAAGCCTACTAAGTTGATCAGGGGTCAAAGCTTATGTAAGTTGATTGTTGAGAACAAAGAACAAGAAGAAGGACTCCCCATAGTCTTATTGGTAAGCTTACAAGATCCATGGTTTCTAAATGTAGCACATTATCTTACATATGGGGATTGTCCTAATCACTTAACTCCTAAAGAGAAAAGAAACTTGAAGCTAAAAGCTGTGAAATATGTTATTTGGGGAGATGTCCTTTACAAGAAAGGATTAGACGAAACTTTCCTGAGGTGTGTAGATAAAGAGCAGCAAGATAAACTCTTGGAAGTTTTCCATAATGAAGCCTGTGGTGGACATTTTTCTTCTTCAGTTACAGCTTTCAAAATCCTCAGAAATTGTTACTACTAGCCAAGGATGTTTAAGGATGCATATAGATGGGTGGCCAATTGTGAAAAATGTAAAATGTTCTCAGGAAGGCCACAACTTGTAGCTCTACCTTTGAGGCCTGTTGTTGTTGAAGAACCCTTTAAACAATGGGGATTGGATTTTATTGGGCCTATCTCACCCCCCTCCAGTGCAGGGCATACCCACATCTTAACAGCAATAGATTATTTCACAAAATGGGTTGAGGTAGCCCCTATAAAAAGAACAACTTCGGAGGTGGTTTGTAATTTTCTCAAAGAAAATATTTTGGTACGATTTGGTGTACCCCAGAAGATTGTAGCAGACAATGCTACCAGTTTCTCTTCAGTTGAAATGACTTCTTTCTGTTATGAACATAGTATTTCTCTCTCCCATTCATCAGATTACTATCCCCAAGGGAATGGACAAGCTAAGTCTAGTAACAAGAACCTGATTGCTATCATGAAGAAATTGGTGAATGACAACCCCAGAGATTGGCATAAGAGGTTGTATGAAGCACTCTGGGCCAACAAAATAACTCCAAAAAGAGCAATTGGAATGGCACCTTTTGAATTAGTTTATGGGATAGGTGCCCAATTATCTTTACCTCTGGAGCTATCTACAGCTAAGCTGCAAAGTGTAATTGAGGATCAATATTTCCAAGATTCCCTGGAGAAGAGAATTATGTATTTAAATAAGATTGAAGAAGAGAGAAATGAGTTGGTTGACCGAATTACTGTGCATCAGGCCAGAGTTAAAGAAATTTTTGACAGGGAAACAAGACCCAAGAAGTTTATGGAAGGAGATGAAGTATTACTGTTGGACAGAAGAAGAGAACCAAAGGGTGCACATAGCAAATTTGACTCTCTCTGGAGTGGGCCTTTCAAGATTCACCAGGTATTGGGTCCAAATTCTTTTAAATTGGAATATCCTGATGGAACTGTTTTACCCCTATCCTATAATGGACAGGATCTCAAGCTATATCATCTGTAAATAGGGTCCCCTATTTTTTACATAGCTTTCCCATTTGTTTGGTTTTGTGTTTTCCTTTCCCATTTTTGTTTTGCCCCATTCTGTTTCCTTTCTTCTCTATTTTCCTTTTTCTGCGAAACTAGAGCTTCTGAGTTCTCTGCATTTTGCCATAAAATGTAGTCCCCAGTTAGAGCCAATGTTACCTTTTGAGTCACCCTTATTTATTTATTCATTGGTAATATTTCTTGAACAAGAGCCAGTTTACCGCGTTATATTTTTTGGTTATACCTTTGTTTCATAAATTGACTCTTGGTCCTTCAATTTTTACCCGTTTGTCATCTTTGTAGATAAAGTTGCTTAAGGTTTGAACCCTTGAACCTGAACCATTCTCAAAGTTCAAAGTTCAATGTTTCAATATGTCTGAAGTGTCTCATAAAGCAAGCTATCGTTTTGTTTGTCTTAAACATCTTTGAACTTTCGGGTTGAACTTAAACCTTCCGCTTGTACTCTGTAGCGGGGTTCAATGTTCAATGGTTCAACGGTCTTAAGGTTCAACACTCACTGTCTTCTTATAAGTCGGGTCACACAGTTACCTTGTGTAATTATTGTATCGTTAAACCTTCCGCTTGTACTCTGTAGTGGGGTTCAATGGTTCAAGGTTCAACAGTTCACTGTTTCATAGTTGAAAGCCTTTTACCAAAGCCGCGTAACTTTTTGTTGGTCTACATAACCCTTGCATCTTTGAACCTTCGTATTGAACCATATCTTTACAAGTTCAACGGTTCATGAGTTAAGTTCCTGTTTTCGTAAGTCAATCCTTTGCTTATCTATATGGTCCAATTGGCATGTTTGAACCACCGCATTGAACCACCTCATTGAACCACCGCATTGAACCACGTCCTAAAGGTTCAATGGTTCAATGGTTCAAAGATTTGGTGATTTTGGTCCCGTTTGTTCCCGCGGCTTTCTAAGTCAAATTTAGCGGGAAAGTTGGAGGAAATTATGTCAGAAACTCATTATGAAACTGAGAGCTCTAATTTAGCAGAGGCTATGGATAATCATTATACTTCATGATGGCGCGTGAATAATACTTGATATTAATGAGGAAATCAGAGTTCACGTCCTTTCAAATATTTTTGGCACGTATCGTTCCAAGTGATAATTATTCAATCTGGTTAGTGCCATTATTAACCAAGAACAAGCCAAGTTTAGCAAGTAAACATACTATGCAACGTGGAGGAGGATAGAGCCGGAAGTGTAAGGCTCTTGTTATTCAAGTTTTCATAGTGAATTCAAATATCTTGAAGGTGCTTCCAAGCCATCAACTAAGAGAAGCCCTGCCACTAAGAGATCCAAAAGAGTCCTCACAGATATTCTGCCATCTAATGTTACCAGGTTGAGGACTAAAGGGAAAAGAAAGAAATAGGTTTTTGAAACAATAGTTGTTGATTTGAATTCAGAGGAAGATCCAGAAGAACCTATGGGTGACAAGGAGCTAAGTCCACACAGAACAGAGGAGGTCAACATCGGGTCACAGTCAGGGACCATTCTAGAGACCCCTGAAATATTGATGATTTCAAATGTATCCTCTGATGGATTAAACCCAAAGAAGACAACCTCAGCCCCTGCACCAAAGTGGCTAGAGAGTTCTATCTCTGACAAGAAAAAGGTAATTCCTTTTGTTGTCCCTTTGGAGGACATGGTAAGCAAATGTTTGGGGAAAACCCCCAAGTCCAAGAAACTCAAGATGACATCCAGAATAAACATTGACCCAAACACTGGTAATTGGAGTGTTGAAATTGCTAAACCAGTGACTGAGGAAGAAGTGCAGGATCCAACAGTGCACGATTTCATTGTGGAGAGAGTGGATCTCGGTGTTGCTTCTAGAGCTACAGATGTCCACCACCTTGAAGCTTCTACTAAGAGGATGGTCAGTCGAACATGGAAAGATGAAAAGGACAAGAGGGAGTTGAAACAAACTCTGCGCTCAATGGCAGAGTACATTGAGGCTATTAACAACCCTGACCCGCAGCTGATCTCACAGCTCCCCCTGTCTTTTGACCCGAAATCACCTGTCAACCAAAAGCTATTAGATTAGGTTCATAGAAGCAAAATGGTGACAAAAACATTTGACAGTTGGTTGGATAACATCGAGCAGAAAGGAATCGAATACATCCGTGAACTCAAGGGCATATATGACCTGACTGCTGCCACCATTGAAGATCTTAAAGCACAGGTTGCTGTTTGGGTGAAAGATGAGGGCAAGTGGGTGAATGTAATAAACCAAATAGATGAAGTTTAGAAATATGGACTAGAGAAGTTTTTGACAGAAAAGAACCTGACTGGTTTGGACGAGGATTTGTTATATGTGAACAGGAAAAATATTGAATGGAGGAATTCCATATCCCGGCAAGGACGCTTTAAACTTACAAAGTTGATTAAGGAAATAACAGAATTCACTCAATCGCTGCAACGTGACTTGCAATGTATTGATGTTCAATACATAAAAGATGATGGAAAACTAGTGGAAGATGTCGACGCAGTGGTACAATCATTCAAAGATAAAATCGGCTTTGTCAGAGAAAATGACAATATTTTAATTGAGGATTTCTCTTGGATTTCTAAAGTCGAGTCATTACTTTATCTTTGTATAGACGGACTTCCAGAACACAAAGAAAATTTGGGAAAATGCGAAGGGAAAAAGAAGTTTGGAGGTTAAGAATGAAGCATATAGGTATTCCCAACTTCCTGAAGATTCAGGAGTTCGTTGCTACTTTTCAGGAATGGAAGACCCAACATGCTTCCCAGGCCACCAATAACAAATCCCAAGATACAAATGTGTCGTCCCAGTCATGACCTCATTGGCTCGTTTTCTTTATTTCAGTTCCTCTATCATGTTATTTTCATCAATCTTGTTTTTTAAAATCAGTTGTTAAAAACTAAATCCCGTACGGGTCAGAGTTATGTTAACTCTGGGTTTGATTTACTCAAAGACATGATTAAGGCATTCATATATATAGGTTTTTAAAATCTTTGAAAGGATATAGAAATTTAGGAAAGGAAAGAAGGAGGAAATTTTAGCTAAACTGTTCATAGTTTTACATTATATGATGATTATCTAAGTAATTTTCATCTGTGAATGAGAAAAAGAAACAATTGCTGCTTATTTGGATATGTGCATCTGAGTGTGTGAAATTAGATTTTCTGTGTGAAATCTCTTTTCATCTAGTAATTGCTCTCTATTTGGACAACCCGTCATATGTGTTCCATTATTTCTTGGTTTAGCAAGTTCGTATGAATGTGTTCATGTATTTGAGTGTATCAAAAGTAGAATCTGTGCATTCTATTGTTTACTTACTGTATAAATTTATCGTATTCATAACATAGTTATGTATGAATGTCAGTTTGCCTTAAGCATTTTTTGGTTAAAAGTGCATTTGGATAGTTGAATAGATTAAATTCATTGAAAATCTTAAAGGGAGCTGTACCTAAATTCAGAGGGGAACTAATTTAAAAGGTTCACCCATTTGTTGCTTAACTCATTTGTTCTTCAAAAGAGGGGTATAGAGTCAGAATAAATTATTTTTAGAATAAGGACAAATCTGTTAACCAACAATGTGCAATATCTAGCCTTGTGCATACCATTTCATACATCAAGTTCCTAATTGTTGATGCATATGGTATCTTAGACATTTTATCTTCCTCCTCTTGTGTCTTTGGACACATCTCCTTAGTCAACTTAAAATGACTAGGCAAAGGTGTACTAATTGCTTTTGCATTTTTCATGTTAAACCTTTTCAACACCTTCTCTACATACTCACTTTGAGATAAAAATAATTTTTTGTTTGTCCTGTCTCGTGTGATCCTCATACCAAGGATTTGTTCTGCTGCACCCAAATCCTTCATAGCAAATGAATTTGCTAATTTTTGCCTAAGTTCATTAATATGCTGCATGTTAGACCCAACAACAAGCATGTCATCAACATAAAGCAATAGGATAATATCGCTGCCATTACCCAATTTCCTAAAATAAACACAATAATCAAAATGACATCTTGTGTATCCTTGTTCAGCCATAAAACTATCAAATTTCAAATACCATTGCCGAGGTGCTTACTTCAGGCCATACAAACTCTTCTTTAACCTGCACACAAAATCCTCCTTACCCTTGACCTCATATCCCTGTGGTTGCTGCATGTATATTTCCTCTTCCAAATACCCATGGAGAAATGTTGTTTTCACATCTAGCTGTTTAACATGCAAGTCTTTCGCAGCCACAAGTCTTAGAATAGTTCTAATAGAAGTCATCTTTACAACAGGAGAAAATATTTCATCAAAATCTATACATTTTTTCTGTGTAAAACCTTTTACCACAAGTCTGGCCTTATATCTTTTCTTGCCTCCATCTTCTTCCTTCAAGCTGTAAACCCATTTATTTGGCATTGCTCTTTTACCTGCAGGCAATTTGACTAAGTGCCAAGTCTGATTCTGCAGTAAGGAATCCATTTCCTCTTTCATGCTTAGCTCCCACTACTTTTTGGTATCTACCTACATTGCTTTTTCATAACTTTCAGGTTCACCAGAATTAGTTAATAATATAGAATATAATGATGGAGAAAATCTTTTTGGAGGTCTACTTATCCTTGTAGAACATCTAACACTTGCAAGAGTCTGTGGGATAACTTGTTGTTGCTGAGCATCAGGTACCACTGGTATTTTATTTTTTGGAATCTCATCCAGCACCACATATTCCTTTTTGGCCTATTCATGCTTCTTTTCCTGCATCTGACCCTTATACATGACCTTCTCATTTAATATAACATCTCTGCTCCTAATGATTTTATGATTTTCATAATCCCATAACTGATAACCAAATTCATCTACTTCATATCCAATGAAGGCACATTTTTTAGACTTAGCCTCAAGCTTCGTTCTATTTTCAATATCAACATGGACAAAAGCTTCACAACCAAAGGTTTTCATAAATGAATAGTTTGCCTTTTTACCCATCCATGCCTCCTCTGGAATTCCATCATCCAAAGGATTTGAAGGTCCCCTATTTATTAAATAAATAGCGGTATGTACAACATCTACCCAAAAGTGTAAGGGTAAGTCCATCATGTAATCTCATGCTCCTTGCATGCTCCATAATGGTCCTATTCATCCTCTTAGACACATCATTTTCTTGTGGGGTTCCAGGAACTATTTTCTACCTACGAATTCCATTATATGAATAGTAATTCTTAAATTCTCTGCTACAATACTTGCCTCCATTATCAGATCTCAGACACTTCAACCTTTTTCCTATCTCATTCTCAACCAAAGCTTTCCACTTTTAAAAGTTTCAAATACTTATGATTTTTTTTTTAGGAAATACACCCATGTTTTCCTAGTTACATCATCAATAAAAGTAACATAATAGCAAGAGCCTCCAAGAGAAGATACCTGAGCTGGTCGCCATACATCTAAATGCACAAGCTCTAATTTCTCACTCTTCTTCTCTTTCCAAACTTTGAGAAATTAGACTCTTTTCTATTTTCCATAAACACAATTTTCACAAAACTCCAAGTCAATCTTCTTCAGACCTGGTAGAAAATTTCTAGAGTGAAGGATCTTCATCCCTTTCTCACTCATGTGCCCAATTCTATGGTGCCACAATTCTATTTTTGTCCCTGTAGCAAGTGTTATAATTGTCTTAGTAGCAACTGTTTCTATAGCAGCTAAGGTAGAATAAGTATTACCAATACACAAATACAATGTGCCTACCTTTTCACCTTTAGCTACTACTAATGCACCTTTAGTGACCTTCCAAACTTTGTCTGAAAAGGTAACTATGCAACCTTCACTACCTAGTTGTCCTACAGAGATTAAATTCATTCTCAAATTTGGAACATGCTTTACCTCATGTAGCAACCATTCATTTCCATTCTGCAACTTGATTTTTATTTTTCCTTTTCCAACAATCTGACAGGGTTCATCATCACCTAAATATACATGTCCAAAATCACCTTGAACATAATCTACAAAATATTTCTTATGGGGTGTGGCATTAAATGAAGCCCCTGAATCTATTACCCAAGAATCATTAGCATTATCTAAACGCAAAATTAAAGCATCCTATAATTTATTACTTGCAACATTAGCTTCCTTACTGTCATCATGTTGTCTGTCTCCTTGTTTGTCTTTTCGAGACCAGCAATCCTTCTTCAAGTGTCCTGGCTTTCCACAGTGCCAGCAATCCATTCTTCCTTTGGATTTAGATCTACCTTTCTTCGACTTCCCTTGTGACTTCCCATGATTTGTAGGGCTTTTTCCTCTTTCCTTTGTTCTTCCCCTATTCTCTACAGTCAAAGCATTACTAGATGTTGAAGTCTCACCTATGCTTTTCTGTCGCATTTCCTCGCTAAGGATAACACCAACAACATCATCAAATTTCAAAGTATTTAACTAGAGACAGAGTTACTTACAGCCATTACCAAGCTATTCCATCTTTCTGGTAAAGAACATAAAACCAAGAGAGCCCTCACCTCTTCATCAAATTTCACTTTTATAGAAGTTAACTGACTGGTAATTGTATTAAACTCATAAATGATCTAACACATATCCACCTTCAATCATTTTTATATTAAACAAATGTTTCATGAGAATTACCTTATTAGAGGCTGAGGGTTTTTCATACAATTTGGCCAAGGCTTTCATCAGTTCACTTGTTATCTTCACTTCTATTATATTGAATGCCACAGATGGTGCTAGGCACAACCGAATGGTTCCTAGTACCTTTCTATCCAGAAGTTCCCAATCCTCATTAGTCATTGCTGCCAGTTTCTTAGCTACTCCTTCCAACGGCCTCCATAAATCCTTCTGATAGAGATAATCCTCTATTTGCATCTTTCATAATCGATAGTTCTGCCCATTGAATTTATCTACCTTCAATTTACCCTCATCCGCCATTGCTCCCACTTAACCGTGAGACTCCTACTCAACCGTGAGACCTTCCTGCAGACAATAAACAAACACAACCCACTCTGATACCAATTATTAGGGTTTCAAAAAAATCAAAGCAATAAACACTAACAATTATATGCAAATTAAATAACCCAAATATAACAATGAGGAATAACACAAAAGAGATCAACACAAAAATTTAACGTGGTTCACCCAATACGGGCTACATCCATAGAAACTCAACCATCCAATGATTTTATTATCCAGTACAAAACATATTATAATCTCACGAATACATCACCATACCATACATCCTAGCCGCTTATAACAAGCTTTTTGGAAGCTTCTAGAATTAGGGTTTTGCAATGCCATTTTTCTTTTGTCAATTAACAAAAATTAACAACTAACTCCAATCGTACAAAAAAGAGGGAATTTTTTTTTTCAGGGGTTGTGCCCTCGAAAAGTAGGGGTTCTCAGGGGCTTCTGCCCCCAAACCCCCTCAGGGCCCAGCCCAACCCTGAACCTCGGTGAGGATACATAACTAGTGTATAGTACTTGCATGATCAGTTGCCACATACCAACACCACTCTGCACATTACAACAATTTTCTTTCTTTGATACTAAATTGATAGCACGGTCACATAAAACATGCACACATACCCATATTAATCATCAAATGAGAATCAAGTCTCTACTCAGCTAAAGGGGCTTTCACATAACTTCTGCCATTAAATGACAGGAACTAGGACAACAACTAAAAGATTAACATCATTCACATGCAATTCAGATTCATCACAATATTCCCAAAAGTGACAGGAGACTAAATCAACTCTAACATGCTACAGGAATGACATGAATTTAGACTTATTTATAACCAACTACAAGAGTTGTCCATACTCATAATACAGAGATTTAATGCATAATAAATTAATCTTTTATTTCATTTATCAACTTGGCCTCTATTACAAATTATCACATCTACACCTTCATCTCTTGACTACTCAACAATTCCATCGATCCATACTTGGATTGTCAACTCCTACCATCATCCTTCTTCATTTGCCATTCACTACTCGACCTCTTCCTATTACTGTCATCCTTCCTCAAACTCTCCTTGGCTGTCCTTGCCTTCTCTTACACTCGGCCTCATTTTATCTGCCTTTTCTTATTCTTCCAGCCCTAACAGATCAACCTCTTGAATTTGTTGTCACCCAGCTTATTTCTCTAACACCCCTCAAATTGACTTTTCTTCTTCTTTGTTTTTGGCCTCTAGTTTCTACAATGATCGGCCACTGTTCCTTCTTATCGGCCTGTCTATTCATTACACACGACCAGTTTCATTATCGGCCTGTTGGCCCTTCTTCTGCCACTCTCCTCTCCTAGTGCCTGTCAGCCTCATTCTTAGTACGTGCAGCCTCTCTCTCTCTCTCTCTCTTGTATATGCAGCCTACTCTTCTATATGTGCAGCCTTCTACATATATATGGCCTATCTTCTTTCTTGTATTCGACCTCCTCAATTATCGGCCACCTCTCCATTACATATGTGGTCTTCTTGAATATGGCCACTACCCTTCATTAATAACTGTTACCTCCTTATTATATGCAACCTACATAAATTGTTTTTTTTTGCTTCTCTTTTCTTCCCTCTCTCTCCACTATGCTCTTTATTTTCTACATTCCACAAACTATTCTTAGCCATGCCTTCAATCATCCTTTACCCTGCATGTGGCCTGCCTTTATTTTCCTTCTGTCATTTTTTGTCTATTTTTAGTTCTTCCTACCTTTCTCCACCTTCCACTATCTGTCACTAACTGTTATTCTTCAGTTAAATATATAATCTCTTGTATGACACCATCAACATGGATGGCACCTCCTCAAAATAACTAACGATCCTTCTTGCACTTGATTTTTGATATAATCACCATTATTCCTCTTTCTAGAAATTAATAACAATTATTATTGTACCTGTCACCTTGGCGACAAGAGCCTCCTTTCTCATGCTTCTTTCACTTAACCCATACATTTAAACCAAAAATCAAATGCCAATGATAATATTTAAATTTTAATAGGATGCCCCTGCATCAAAAGGAAAGGTATTTAGTGTATATCTTTTCATGTTTTTGAATGTCTCCATAAGTTTCTAGTTTACCTTTGTGAATGATGCCTATTCCTCTAATTACACTTGCTAGTTTGAGTATTGTGTTGATTAATTAATCAACTGTAGGTTGTGAAATTTTTATGAAGCTTTCATGAATGCTCTTTTCTTCATAATACAAGAATTTTTCTACTACCCTATGGATTGTTGAAGTATGCTCCTCCCTTAGTGCTGTAATTTCATTCTTTTTATGTTTCATGTGTCCATAAAGTCCAACTTATGCACATGGATAGAAAAGTATGTCCTTGGTGTTATCATCTTTATTTGTTACAACCTTTTGGATTTCATGTAAGTTTACTTTTTTGGTCTTGAATTGCACTATGTCACTAACATTGGATCAAGGCACCATCTATAAAACAATTGGGCTTTCATTACACCAATACATATATTAAATAATGCATAAATATTTTAGTATTTTATTGTTAGTTGTTCTTCCAAATTTACATATCTCACTACTTTGACAACATTATATCTTTAAGGACTTAAACTCAAGTAAAATATTTAAAGGGATATGTATTATTTTTTGGTTTGTATTCATGTATGAAGTTTAGTCTTCAGACTAAAATACATCATAAGGGATAACAACTATTATATCTCTAGTCTCATACATGCTTTTCCTTTCTACTTAATATAGGTTTCAAGTCTTTCCTATGGTAAACCAATGCACTAAAGTTTAGTTACAAATATTGAAGTTTTCTTGTGCATAGGTATGATTTACTATCAGGATAGGTTGTGTTTATTCATTTCTCTTTAATTTCCCTATAAGAAAACCTTAATAAATACCCCCTTAGCCAAGCATATAGTCATTGGTTGTATCCATGTTCTTAGTGTGTAACATTATTTTATATCTTTAATTGCTAAACCTATGTACTATAATGATTGAAATAAATCTCTTTATCTATCTCTCCCTTGGTAAGTGTGTTCAAAAAGAAAGAAAGTGTATGGAGTAGGAATGACTTAAATATTTTATAATTGTACACATGGTATTCATTGTTATGACACTCATACATGTGACATTACATGTCTTTGGAAAAGTTAAAATCTCTCTCTCTCTCTCTCTCTCTCTCTCTCTCTCTCTCTCTACTTTGAAAAGGAAAAGAATCATCCATGCATTTTAGAAATGAAATCTTCCTTCTTGAAACTATTTAACATGTTGGAATATGATAATGCTATTGGAAATGTACTTCACTTGTTTAATTATAGCTTCTATTACACATATATGTGTTATTGAAAGGTTAACATAGGTAAATATAACTTCTATTAAAACATATATGTGTTAATATATGTGCCAAATTTTTAGAGGACATGTGACTTGATGATATATCTGCTCGCATAAAAATGTACATATTTTCAAAAAAATTAGTAGATGACACAGTCTACACATACAAAATTAAATTGTTTAAAATAGACAATCATGTGTTGAATTATACTTACAAAATTATATTTATACCGAGCTATAGTTGCATTGGGATGGCCATCTTGAACCAATTCTCTACAAGATGACTGATATGTCTCACCAACATCAGTGATAACTAGTGTCTACTTTGGAAGTTGTGGAACAACATCAACATACACACCTACATCAGAGAAGAAATTGTATGCTGATAGGTGAGCGTAACACAACATCCCTATCTACTTTGATGTAGGCGTGTATGTTGATACATTTATTCCATAGTCCAAAGTAGACACTATCAATGTTGTTGGTGACACATATTAGTCATCAAGTGTAGAGAATTGGTTCAACATGGCCATCCTAATGCAACTATAGAGGTATAAATAAGGTTTTGTAAGTACATATTTTCAAAAAAAATTAGTATATGACACGGTCTACATGTAAAATTAAATTGTTTGAAATAGACAATTATGTGTTGAATTATACAAAACCTTATTTGTACTGACCTATAGTTACATTAGGATCACCATGTTGAACCAATTCTCTACAAGATGACTGATATGTCTCACCAACATCAGTGATAAGTAGTGTCTAAGTTTTTGAAGTTGTGGAACAACATCAAAATACACACCTACATCAGAGAGAGGGATGTTGTGTTGCGAGCTTAAATCACCAAGGATAAGTGGGCTCAATAAGTCAGAAGCAAGAAATTGTATGTTGATATGCGAGCTTAAATCACCCAGGATAAGAGACCTCAACAAGTCAGAAGCAAGAAATTGTATGTTGATATGCGAGCACAACACAACCTTCCTATCTACTCTGATGTAGGTGTGTATGTTGATACATTTGATCCACAACTTCCAAAGTAGACACTATCAATGATGTCGGTGATACATATCACTCATCAAGTGTAGATAATTGGTTCAACATGGCCATCCTAATGCAACTATAGAGGTATAAATAAGGTTTTGTAAGTATAATTCAACATACATCTATTTTAAGAACAATTTAATTTTATGTGTAGATTGTACATCATCTACTAATTTTTTTCAAATATTTTTTTTTATGCAAGCAGATATCATCAATATATAAATGATTGTAACATGAGGTATGCCAACATATTATTCTCAAATTATATGCTTCGAGTTTAAAATGCATATATATAAATTGCAGTTATGTTGTGTCACTCCTAAATCTAGAAAGATGGTCAATATTTTGTAGAGTATGAGTTTATAGGTGTAATGAATATATAAATTATTATTCTTCCTCACTATATGTTCACTAACATAAATAGATTTTGATTCCTTAAATTATTATTTTTGTCTCTTCAACCCATGCTAGCCATTTGTTTCATTTCTTTTTAAACTACATGCTTAAGAACTACACTAGAAGTATTTTTTGAGTTTTTTTCTCCTCCTCCATGCCTAGACTATTTTATAGACACTTTGAGACTTATTTTTTTTCTTCTTCTTTACCTTGCCTTTATATCCTATTAAGAATAGGGTCAAGTAGAACTCTCAATATACACAATCCTACATCCTTGATTCTTCTTTCTAGAGTAGTGCATCTGTTGTTACATCTATATTTTTAGATATCAATTGAGTGCTAAGAGCTATTACTAATTTTTGAATAGGATTTAAGCAAGCTCCCAAGAAGCATCATCACTATATATCTTCTTCTAAAATTTCTAACCCACATGCTATCAACTAATTTTTGAAATACTTAAATTGATTCATATGTTTTTCTTGGTACATTCTAACTAGATCACATTTTCCATTGAAAAACTTCTTTTGAAGAAACAATCTAGTATAGACATCTCTTGATTCACACATTTAAGTCAATTAATCCAAAGCATCATTTTCTATATTTGAGTCACTAACATGTGGAATCACATTATTAATTAAATTATATAATATCCAAAAGAAAACTTTACCATATATCCATATTACCTCCCACTTGCTGATAAATTTTGTGGAGGCTTGACTTTTTTTATCAACTAAAACAAGTCCTTATTTTAGCAAAAACACCTTCATTATAAGCTTTCATATATATTAAAACCTTAATCATTGAATTGATCTATAAGCTTTTATGATTCTCCAATGCCTTCTACTACCATCTCTTTTTCTTTATAAAGTTTCAAAATCTTACAAGAATTCTAGTTGATAAAAAATGAGATTTATGGCTTTGATAACATGTTAAAATATTAAGCATGTATTTCAAACAAGTATATAGTAAATAAATCGATTCATAAATAACATACTCAAACAAAGGCATATAATATACTTTCCTTGCTTTTCTTAAGGCATATAAAATTTATAAAATGTTATTGTATAAAATGTTCTTGTATTGTATATTGTGTGTATTTTGTACTACTTATTCTCTTTCCTGTTTTCTTATTTATATAATATATTTATACACGTGAGAACTATGAATTTCTACATGCACATGATGTATTTCTAGATGTCTAATTTTGCACATGTTTTATCCAGTTCTAGATATCTTTGACTACATCACACATGGCAAATTATGCACCAGTTCCACCTCAGGAACTATTTGCACAAACTAATAGTGAGATCGATAGATTGAGAGTTTCCATAAATGATGGTACGAACATGGGAATATATAAGGACACTTGTAAGTCCATAATGGAAAGCCTAGAAACAATTTGAGATAAAATTTGAGACACAAGTGCTTATTCCCCTGATGCTATAGCTGCTATTCTTTCCCACATCTAGGAAGAAGTTTGTGGTGATGTTCCCCTTTCTCATGTTCATAGTGTGGTGACCAAAGAAACCATTAAATCCCAGTGTTTTCCATTCTATTAGGATAAGGAAAAGGTGAAGGGATACTAGGTAACCAAATGTGTCGATGGTGATATGGCCAAATTGATCTACCCTTGATTTATTGCTATCTTTGGTCGTTATCCAAATAACAACCAAATTCCCTAATATTTTGCACAATAGTTTTATGCTGAGGTTCATTTGGGCCTCAAAGTCAACTACTGTGACCTTCTAGGATATTTTGGTCAGGGCCATGGTAGGCTTCCTGATAGGGATGCTTATCATCGACTTGATCGGGCGGCCCTAGCGTATAGGGCATTGGTTGGTGAGAGGAATCCTGCTATCTCCCTAGCTGTAGCCCCTTCAGTAGATCATGTTATCATTGCTTCCCAAAGGGAAGCAATTGATAGTGTTGGAAATATTGCATTTACAACCACTACGATAGCTACTAATCATGTGGGTCAGTTTTTGATGGCACAACATCCACAATCTAGAGCTTCATTTACAACATAGTGTACCAACACTCAGTGGGATCCTTATGCTATAGAACTACACATGCACATTTGGATGGTCTCATAGGGGAGATGAAATGTAGTAGTTTACATTATTTGGCGGAGGATCTCTTGGAGGAATATGCCTTCATTGCATCAAAGCTAGGGATCTCAAAAGATCAGGTTAGAGATCATCTAGCCACATCTATTCATTCACATTTAGGATCTTGTCATTCTGACCACCCTGCTAGGCCCAGTACCAGTGCACATCAAGATCCACCTATAGAACATTTAGTTGCTACACAGGCCAGTGATCCTTCAGATCATGCCCTTGAGAGGATGTAGTCTATAGGTTTTATGGAGATATTAATGGACTCAGATTCTATATCGACACCATCTCAGTTGGTTAGTCCCCTTTAGTCATCATTACTATGACATGAGAGGGCTCAAATAGATACATTAGATCATGACATAGCTCAGACAACTCATTTGGATGATTTAGTGGAGGCAGACATTGCTGAGGGCTCAGATTATATGCTACCAAGTGATATGTAAGTATGTATGTGTATCTATATGTATGTGTGCATGTGCATGTTCAATTCAAATTTTTTTAAAATTATTTAGATTATATATATATAGTAGATGGAGATACCTCATGTTACTCCTAGCCTAAGGTTAGATCGTATACGTCGGTGTGATTCTATTGATGATATTATTGTCAGTGGACATGTGAGTTTTAAATTTTTACATGTACATATATATATAATATTACATATACATTTTTAAATAGTTCTATATATCTAGATAAAATGTATTTAACACATTGTACTTGATTTTATCTACATGACTCAACACATCCATCATAATAGGATTCTCATTTAGAGGGTCGCTCGACTAGGAGTTGACATGACGATTAGGCTGCAGCCACCTAGAGAACTCCATTTGATATTTCATCTAGACATTTCCATTTATATATGTTTGATATGTTGACATTTATAAGACTTGATTACATACATGTGTTTGATGATTTATGTTTGCATTATATTGACATTTCCAAGACTTGGTTACATACACATGTTTGATGATTTATGTTTGATATATATTGACATTTCCAAGACTTGATTACATACATGTTTGATGATTTATGTTTGACATATTGACATTTCTAGTCTAAATTGATTACATACATGTTTGATGATTTATATTTGATATATTGACATGTGCACATTTACACTAGGGCTTGATTACATACATTTGATGATTTAAAAATGTTATGTTAAAAATGTATGTATTTACTTGATGTGAACTAATAGTTAGTTTTTTCTCCTTTCACTATTCTTCGACACTTTTACGTTTTCTTGAACTTATCTTCCTCTATTGAATGGAAACATCCATCTATGTATGTACCACTGTGATTAGATACACCCTTCTCACCTATTTTTAATGTACAAGCATCTACAATTTTGGAATCAAACTTGAGAAACTTTGTACATATGTACATATATATTTAAATTATGATGTGTTTGACATGGTATAATGTTCCTTCACCTTGTAGTGATGGTGGTACTTTTGTTGATGCATGTGGATGTCTTGCTATTTCTTCCCTCATTTCTTTTTGCAATCTAAACTTCTTCTTTATCCTTTTGCATGATGGTTAAAGTTGATTCCAATGTTATGTTAATATTTCAACCTAATGCACACACTAGATGATGGTAAGAATAAAAAAGTATTAAATTGTTAATAATTTCAATATAGATAATCAAAATTATTCATAACCTTATCTTTAATTCTAACTTGAATTCTATGAGGTGTACCACATCTTTCGTGGGGAAATATATAACAAGTGCAACTAGCAAATCTAATTGTGTAAGATGTATTATTATGAAGTTCTAATTAGAAGTGATCTTAGATGATTCTACCATGTCTATCTCCATTTTTTCGTAGCAATGAATAAAAAAATTATGTGAAATAAATATGAAAAGTATAAGTAACAATGATCAAGGAGTGGGATTTAAAAATAATCTCAAATTTATTTTAAATTTAAATGTTTGTAAGGTTGAACAAGCTAAAAGGAAAGACTTGATGTAGCATTGAACATATAGAAACCATGTAAAGAGCATACCAAGGGATTGTTGAGTGATGACACATAGAAAGTTTAATTATTTAAGGTACTAGACATAAGAAACTTTAGTGTTACTTGTAGCAAAGGTTAGCACACAAAAAATTGACGTGCTATGGACCAACTCATAATTTGGTGATTTGAGTTGGGTGGTGTCTTTCCTTCAATGTAGAAATGTAAAAATCTATTCTATGAGCTCAAACCAATTGGTATTGGAATAGTTTAGGTTGATCGACTACAAGGGCATGTAAAAGTGAATATATGATTTAATGGATTTCATACAACTTACAATATGTAGGTAAAGCATGTTTTAAAATTTTAAAAACTACTTACTATTAAATGTAGAAAATTGATACACTACCCTTTTGATTATTTACAATGTGCTTGGATGATCACTATTTAATGAGAAGAAAATAGTCTTACTAGCACTAAAGTATCAATTAAATAAAGGAGCCCATTTTCTAGTGGCAACTATTAGACCATAAAAATTTCTTCTAAAATTAATTTAGCACTTCTAGTCATGAAAATTCTCTTGTCTATATAATTTAAAAGAATTTTTATGAGTCTATAAGAAATGAAACTATTCTACACTATATGTGGAGGAGGTTCCTAAGTAAGACAATTGTTGAACATGGTATAGATGCACAAAAATCCCACATTTTACTAAAACTACCTCTTATTTAGTGTGCAAGGTCCATTCTTTGCATGTGTTAGATATTAGGTGTTCAGTTGTGATGCAGGAGCATTTGCAAGCATTCATAACAATTGAGATAGTTAACAGTAAAGTTGCAGAGGACAGAGAGAGCGACCTTGGAGAATTCTGCATTTTTTCGCATTTCCATATTAGATAATGTAGAGCTGGACTTAGTATCTAGACATAGTCATTGACAACATATCCAAAATCCAGATCATTTGGCCTTGATTTTGGAGAGATATCACTTTCAGAAGATTGATTAGTTTTGCAAAATAGAGTTGCTTGTGTTTAGTGGCGTCTAAATCGGCTTGTGGAGCAAATTCATGACTTGCAGAGCAAAAAGGAGTATTATTCAATGAATTTTAGGTCCTGGCCAACCTTCAGTGAGATCCACATGAAGTTCTATGCATTTGTGGAGCAGTCCCTTATGTTTAGGCCTAACCTATTTTGTGTACATGTTACCTGACTAGCCATTGCAATTAGGCTGACTCGATAATGATTTAAAGGCTTGCATAGGATATAAATGAAGGATACTAATTTGTTACAAGGTATGAGGGATGAGTGATCGATGGCACAAAGACATGAAGCAAGATCTTAAGTTGTTTTGATCCGATTGAATAGTAGAATAGAGAAGAAAGTAGAACAGGAAGCAGGATGAGTTGCAGAGTAGAGAATTGAGGTGTAGGAAGAAAGAAATCATGAAAGAATATTGTTGTATGAATATTTTGTAATTCCTGGACTATAGCCTAGCATTTGTAAAGCCCTTGAGGCATGTGTAATTCATTTTGAAGTATAATATATGAAGAATGAGATTTGAGGGCTAGGTTTTTCCCTGTTAGGGTTTTCCTAGGATATATCATGTGTTATGTGTTCATGAATATCTGTTATCCTTCTATTGATTAGCTATTAGCTTCTATTGCATATCCATTGTGATCATGGTGTTAGTTGATTAGGCTGCAAGGTTAGACAGTCCCTCACTGGAGCCTCCTACCTTGACTGCACCAAGTGGTATCAGAGCTGGTTTAGAATCTGCATGAAGGTTGTGAATCTGTTGGGAAGGAAGATCGTGTTGACAGAAGTACGAAACCCTAGGAGCAACAAGTGTCATCACTGAAGAAGATCAAGGCAAGAGAGATTTGATAAGATTTTTAAAATTAAGTTGTTTATTTGATTTGTTGCAATGGGGAAGATTGGAAAGAGGATGAAGAAAGAGAATGAAAACCTAATATGCGAAAAGGATATTTTAGAGGGAGAATTGTATGAAATCAAGAAGTGTAATTCAGAATTGTTAGAGAAGATGAAAGATCTAGGAGTGGACAAGTTTGATGCCCTTGAAGAAGAAATGAAAGATGTAAAGAGCAGGAATGAAGACCTAGAAGCAGAGTTGAAACTGTTTGAGGATGTTGAAAAGAAATTTGCAAAACTATAGAAGTATTTAAGTCTATTTTATAAGGTTGAACAGAGGAACAAAGATCTAGAAGACAGTTTGGAAGAATTGAAGAAAGAGAATAGTTTGCAGAAAAGTGAAATCTCAGAATTAAAAGAGTAGAAAGATCAGTTAGAGCAGTCACTTGTAGCATACAAAAAAGAGAATGAAAATCTAAAATCTAAGCCTAAACATTGTGATGTTTCTTGTGATACTAATGATTTGTGTGATGTTGCAGAAGTTTCTTTAGAAAGTGATGATGAAGATGACCATGTGATTGAACCTGGAGTTGTTGGTGATGGTATTGGTTTCAAGATTATGCAGAGAATGGGGTATGAAGGAAAAGGATTGGGAAAGCATTAGTAAGGAATTATAGAGCCTATTGAACCAATGATAAGATCAAGAAGTGAAGGCCTTGGGTATGATAGAGGTAAGGATGTTGTTGCAAATTCAAATAAATCAAATCATGGAAGAAGAGGTATGTATTGTTCATATTGTAATAGATATGGACATGAAAAGGAATTGTGTTGGGATCTACATCCTTGTAAGTTTTGTGGATTAAAGAATCATTTTGAAAGGATGTGTTGGGATAAAATGAGGAGGAGAAGATCTATGGCAGGTTGTATATAGAAGAATTATAGATGGATTGATGGACATGAATGGAAACATGTTACATGTATGTTCAGAGGGAGGTATAGACTAAAGTATTCATGTGTTGGATTAGGATGCAAAGAAAGAAGACCTTATACGGAGCAGAACAAGGACAATAATTCATTCTATAGAGGGAGAAATGATAGAAGTCACAAGCCTTATCACAATGAAGGATATAGAAGAGATGTAAGAGGATTTGATAGAAGACCATTTAGAAGAACTTGTTTTCAAGTTTGGAGGAGAAAAGAATCAAGCAGTGAGTCTCAACAAGATCCTATTATCAAAGAAGCTAATGAAGGAGAAGCAGTCAATAATACAAAGATAGTTTATACAGAGGGAGAAGAGCCTATTAATACAAAGATAATTTATGTAGAAGAAGAAGAGCCTGTTGATACAAAGATAGTTTATGCAGAGGAAGAGGAACTTTTTGAGACATCAGATTGGATAGAGAAACCAGAAGAAGGTGAAGCATTAATCTTGAGAAGAATTTTTTTATAGAATCATCGTTTGAAATAGTGCAAGAGAAAGTTTGTGTGGATAAGTGTGAGTCATATCAGAAAAGAGAAGTTCATGTTGCAGAAGAAAAGGGAATGACAAGATATTCTACCAAAGGGGAAATTTTGTATACCAGAGTAAAGTAAATGTGAATAAGGAAACAAAGAATAGTATAGGAGCAGTGTATGTAGAGAGGAAATTGTATCTGAGAACCAAAGATTAGAAAGTGTTGCAGAGAAAATTTAGGAATGCATTGACTGTATTAAAGGAAGTAACTGATTGTTCTGGAGGATGCGAGTATGTAATGATTAACTCTTTATTGATTGAAGCAGACATTGATCTTGAGGCAATTTGCAGAGAAGACTTGCTCAGACTGTCGGTCAATGAGGTAGTGCAAGGCTTGCAAGTAGACCACCAAATCTAGACCATTGCAAGATGAAGAACTTGAGGTAGCTTGCGGAGGAGACTTGCTCAGACCACTGATCAATGAGGAAGTGCAAGGATTGTAGGTAGATCGCCAAACCTAGACCGTGACAAGATGATGAACATGAGGCAGTTTTGCAGGGTGGACTTGGATAGACTACATACCTTGAGGCAGTTGCAAGTACCTGAAGATAGATCACCGAACCTATTTGATTTTGACATAATATAGACCAAAGTGAAGAGATTAACTTTTCAAATAACCCTGAGAATCTAATGCAGGAGCATCCAGAAGCATTCAGAACAATTGAGATAGTTAATAGTAAAGTTGCAGAAGACGGAGAGAGCGACCTTGGAGAATTCCACTTTTTTTGCATGTGCATATTAGAGGCTGCAGATTTGGATTTAGCATCTAGACATAGTCATTGACAACATATCCAAAATTTAGATTATTTGGCTTTGATTATGGAGAGATATCATTTTTGGAAGATTGATTATTTTTATAGAACAGAGCCGACTGTGTTCAGTGGCATCTAAATCAGCTTGCGGAGCAAAAAGGAGCATTGTTCAATGAAGTTCAGGTCCTGGCCAACCTTCAGTGAGATCCACATGAAGTTTTATGAATTTGTGGAGTAGTGCCTTATGTTTAGACTTGACCTATTTTGTGTACATGTTACCTAACTAGCTGTTGCAATTAGGCCGACTTGATAATGATTTGAAGGATTGTGGAGGATATAAATGAAGGATAATGATTTGTTACAAGGTATCAGGGATGAGTGATCAATGGCATGAAGACATGAAACAAGATCTTAAGTTGTTTTGATCTGATTGAATAGCAGAATAAAGAAGAAAGAAGAACAAGAAGCAAGATGAGTTGCAAAGCAGAGAATTGAGTTGTAGGAAGAAATAAATCATGAAAGAATATTGTTGTATGAATCTTTTGTAATTCCTGGGCTTTGGCGTAGCATTTGTAAAGCCCTTGAGGCATGTGTAATTCAATTTGAAGAATAATATATGAAGAATGAGCTTTGAAGGCTAGGTTTTTCCCTGTTAGAGTTTTCCCAGGATATATCATGTGTCATGTGTTCATGAATATTTGTTATCTTTCCATTGATTATCTATTAGCTTCTATTGCATATCCATTGTGATCATGGTGTTAGTTGATTAGGCTACAAGGTTGGACAGTCACTCACCAGACCCTCCTGCCTTGACTGCACCAAGTTGTATACATTTAAACCATGATGATGATCCATCTAAAACAAACTTCACCTATGCATATATGAAGCACCTGATACAATTAGATCATTTGTGTAGGTAGAAGTTGCAAGGTCTTAGTCATATTCTCCACAATGTAGATGTGAGTAATGGAAACTATGAAATATAGAGGCAATTGTTAGAGTTTGGACCAAATGTGTTTCAATTCCAAATGGTGACTCACTTGAATATGAGGGAATTTGATGAGTGAGTTATTCTTTAAACAATTTCACAACATGAGAGTTGATATTTGAGTTGAAAAAGAAATCTTTATTCAAAACTTGGAGAGAATTATAAATGCACATCATGCACATAATTATGTACATTTATCTTTAATTAAACTACATGTTTTTCCCTTAAGAAAAAATTAATGAGTTGATATCTACCTGAAAATAGGAAAAATTGAAAGTTCAAAGAAACATAATATGAAAACTAGACTTTACAAAAATAAGAACCGAGCTAGAACTTTACAACTTGAGAACTTGGAGAGTAAATTTCAAAGAAGTTCAATTTAGACACTAGTGCACTAGTTTTACAATCCAAAAAAATTGCAATTTTTTTAGTCATCAATAATCACTATTGTTATATAATCACAAATTTACAAATAGTTGCAATTAAAGTAATTCTTTTCCCAATAAATCAACACACACGATTTAATCAATTTGGCTAAGGAATGAAGCTCAAATAATATAAATCAATTCATAATTTGAGATAAAATATCACAATTTATTAAATGCAAGATAACAATTAAATATAAATATTCTTTCACACATGTTCTAGAAGCATGTACAAGTAAATCACAAAAACTCCTCATTAAGAAAATGTATAAACTAGAAATAAATACAAATGCAAAATAGGAGATATAATAAATACATTTAATGAGAGCATGTACACAAATTAAACTAGTTTATTTATAATACATGGGTCTATCTAATTGACATTCATTTGGATCAAGTGATAATTTCATAGGTAGATCAACAAAATAAATCTCAGTATAACTTGAATCAAGTGAGACGAGGAAGATACATAGAACATAGAAATGCCCAAACTAAAAAAGTGTTGAACACTAAATATAAAAGTACTTTGAATTAAATAGTACTTCTAAGTTTGGATCCTAAGAACATCTAGAAATTAACTTACACAAATGTGTAACTTCAAAATCTCACTAATTTTATAAATTGTAACTAAAACAATGGAGTTCAAACAAGTTAAGTTAGATATAAGTTCTCATTCAAACATATGTTTCAGCTCGCTCTTCAATAACATGTAATATTTTTTGATGATCCTCACTATCTAGTCTCCATTTTTTTGTCCATGTGCATGTGGAACTGGATGAAGATGTAGGGAAGTAGCAATTACTAGGTGACTATATGGATATACCTTGTTCTTAGGTTCATAGTCATTAAAATGAATCCCATGTGGAACAATTTTGACTTGTTTGAGATATGCCCCTTACACTACAACTGAACCTACACGATAAACAACATGAACCAACCTGGTAAGACATGTGCACGTAACATTTTCACTCAACCTAGGTATTATAATATAATGTAAAGTTTAATGTACATGTGTACATGTATATATAAATTTAAATGTGACCCACCTGTGGAAAACACCATTTCATCACTTATTTTATGTCATGTTAGCTTCTTCCTTTCTTCTGTGCATGGGATTAAATAATAACTAACACCTTCTATGTTTCCAGGCTCTGCTATGACTGCAAAAACATCTCCTAGTACACCAAATTTACATGTTTCAAAATTTGTAAAAAAATTAGAACTGTGTAGACTTTATAATCATTCAATTTAACTCATCAAAGTACTAAACTAAATAAATAATTGTACATGGTGTTGCAAATTTACATTAAATTTATCAAATTGTACACATACATACATACATACCTTTTCTAATCAATCATGAAATATGGTCATAATTAATTGAAATCAAAGGAATGTCTTTAAAGCCTTCATCCTCATCTTCATCATATGTGTCATAAACAAATAATGGCACCACATTCCATTGATGCAGGGGCATCCGTTTAAAATTCAAAATTTGTCTTTGACAATGGATATTTTGGTTTGAATGTGTGGGTCAAGTGACAAAAGTGGAGAAAGGAAGCTCCTGTCGCTAAGGCAACAAGAATAATAATAAATAAATATTATATGCTAGGAAGTGGGATAATGGAGATAATGGTGATTCTATCCTAAATCAGATGTGTCAAGGATTGTTGGCTAATTTGAGGAGGTGCCAGCCATGTTAGTGGGGTCATAAAAAAGAAATTCTATATTTAACAGGAAGGTGGAAAAAGGTAAAAGAGACTGAAAATAGACAAAGTGTCAAAAGGCAGATTAAAGGCATGACTAAATGGTGGGACGACTTGTGGAAAGGTAAGAAATTAATTTCAAATGTGCATGGTGTAGAACTATAAATGATGATTAAAGGCCGAAGGCTTAGTGGAGACCGGCCAATGTAAGGATAGGCCGATGGAAATTAGTGGAGAGAGAGGGAAGATTTATGCAGGGTGCAAATAATAAGGCGGTGATAGTTATTAATAAAGGTGGCGGCCATATTTTAGAAGAACACATATAGATTTTAGACAGGTCATGGAAGGAGGTCGCATGTATTAAAGGTCATATATAGTAAGAGAGGCCATTATGAAAGAGGTAGAGGCCGATATGATAGAGGCCACATATATTAATGAAGGGGGCCAAATACCAAAAGATAGACAGGCTATGTATATGGAGGAAGAGGCCGATAGGTGAAGGATTAGAGAGAGAATAGCAGAAGAAAGAGGCCGCATAATATAGAAGAGGCCGAGTAACAAATGTGGGCCAATTAGAATAGAGAGGCCGATAGGCTAGGTGGAGAGGCCGTGAAATATAAAGAGAGGCCATAGAGTATATAGTGGAGGTCGATAGGCCAATAAAGGAGGCCACATACATTCTGAAGAGGCGGCGTATATAGGGAGGTCGCAGTCGTTGAATGGACAAGAAGGCCGATACATGAAAGGATGAATAGTGAAGGACAGACTGAAAGTGGTGGCCGATATAATGAAGGAAGCAAACTAAGGAGACTGAGGAACAAAAAAGTGATGAACCGAGAGGGCCATAGATAGAAGACGAATCATTATCTGAGAGGCAAGATGAGGCTGAATATATTGGAGATAGGTGATCAATGGCAATTAAGAGTGTAGAAATAAGGACAGGAGGCTAGAAGTCAAATGTAGAAATTAAATATCTTTTGTAACCCAATCCCTCAAAGTATTGTATGCATATTAAATAAATAGAGAAGCTGATTTTGGCTGCATGAATGGAAGTCATAGTTATCTGTTCATATAAATTTGTATCATGATGGTATTTGTTCTTGTAGCATGATTAGAGTAGAATAATATTTCTTATTGTCAATGTTATTAAATAATTGTACATGGAACCCAAGCTCCTGTCGTACTACATATGAATGATTTTGTTAACCTTTAGGTTAGTGTCTTTGTTCCTATCATTTTCATGGTAGAAGTTTTATGAAATACCTATTAGCTGTGTAGAGACTTGAGTCTCACTAAAAGGTTGTAGGGGTAATGGTGCATATTTGTGGAACTGTGCTATCAGATTGGTATCAGATCTCAAAATGATCTGAGTGTGAATGATTAATGTGTTATTGACCTTGTGAAGGTTGTGCAGTGTGTTGTTGTGGTTGATTGCCAGGGTAGATTGTAAAGAAGAAAGCCCTAGGTGAGGTGTCTGAAAGATGAGAGAAGAAAGAAAGATGCAGAAGCAAATGAGTAAAGAGAGTCTCGTAAAAAGAGACAAAAGAAAAGAAGGTAGAAGGATGACAGATGAAAAATTCAAAAGAGAATTGGCAGCGTTGAGGAGAGATGTAATGTTGGTGAAACAATGGTATGAAGCACAAGACCGAGGATATTACTGGGTTTGGCCAATGGAGAAGAAAGTGAAATGACCAGTAAAGGAGATTATTGAGAAGAGAAAAAGGTAGAGTATAAAAGCCTTAACAAGCGAAGATAAGAAGATGAGAGGGTTCTCGAAAAGATGGGACAACAGAAAGTTGTCATTGGAACAACATGGACTGGAAGAGGTCAAAGAAGTTCTCATTGAAGAGAACATGATAAAAGAGGAAGAGGAAAAGGTGCAAAAGAAAGTACTTGGAGCAGAAAATGAGGAAGAAGGAAGAATGTCCATGAGAAGGGCATTGATAGAGACACAGTGGTCTCTTATTTTATTTGCTAATGTTATGTTTACAGATTTGTATGTAGGTATAAAGAAAGTGATGAAGAAGGTCAAAGATGAGACCTTGAAGATGATGAAAGTTGGGGCAAGAATGGCTCCTAAAGGAAGAGTGGAAGTTGTGAACGAGGAAAGATTGATGGCAGCAGAATGCCAAGGAGAGTTTACAACATAGGTGCATTGCAAAGAACCTAAAAATAAAGAGACGATTGATGCTAAAGATGTTCAGTTTGATGCTGAAGATGAAGAGGAAACCATAGAGTTTCATGATGCATGTGAAGATATTGCAGCAGCAACACAAGATGCTTATAAAGAAGAGAAGTTGAAAAGCCAGCAAGCTAAAGATGAATGCAATTTGGGAAAGTAGATCCTTGCACAAAAGAATAAAGGTAAAAATGTTATTTTTGATCATGAATGTAGAAATGAGAATATGGATAGGCAAGTTGATAAGGAAAATAAATTGAATATGATTAAGGATCATGGATATGTAGTGCCACATTGGCAAAGGAAAAATATTGATCTAAAACAATAGTGGAGTTGTAAAGAAGTGAATGCCTTTAATTATGCTTATGCTAACAAACAAGTGCAAAGAAAGAGGAATGTACAGATGAATAGGTGGCAATATGATGCAAGAATGAGTTGGCTTGCAAAGAGGCCTAGAGAAAATGATTGGAGGATGAAGACAGAGCAAGTGAAGAGAAGCCCGACTACAGCAAGGAAAGGACAACAGTCTAGTGGCAGAGTGTGGGTAGTGAAGCAAGCAGCAATAGACAAATGTGTTGCAGAAAAGACAATGAGTTGGAGGCATGAACAGGAGAGAAAACTCCCAGGAACTGGAAACCTGATGAATCCAGTAGAGGATGGCAAGAAGGTAAAGAAGCATATAGTGAAGTGGCAGCAAGAAAAGCCAAGTGTATGGAAGGTAAGAGAGAAGAAATCTGATTTCTATGTTGATAAAGCTTTGAATAAAATTCATAATGATGAGGAAAATATGAGAAGATTATTAGATGAAAAAGAGATAAGGAGGAATAAATATTTGAGAAGACAAGAATGTAGACAAAAGCAAAGTGAAAGATGTAGGTATGACAAAAGAGAGGAAAAGTGGAATAGAAGATTTGTTTGGAAAAAGAAGGCACCAGAGGTATGTGTTGTAAATGCAGATTTAAACATAAGAGCAGCTGTAGAGGAAGAGACCAGTCAATGTAAGGATAGGCCGATGGACATTAGTGGAGAGAGAGGGAAGATTTGTGTAGGCCACGGATAATAAGGTGGTGATAGTTATTAATAAAGGTGGCGACCATATTTTAGAAGAACGCATATAGATTTCAGACAGGTCATGGAAGGAGGCCGCATGTATTAAAGGAGGTCGTATATAGTAAGAGAGGTTGTTATGAAAGATGTAGAGGCCAATATGATAGAGGCCGCATATATTAATGAAGGGGGCCGAATACCAAAAGGCAGATAGGCTATGTATATAGAGGAAGAGGCCGATAGGCAAAGGATTGGAGACAAAACGTCAACAAAAAGTGGCCGCATAATATAACAGAGGCCGAGTAACAAATGGAGGTTGATTAGAACATAGAGGCCGATAGGCTAAGTGGAGAGGCCGTGATATATAAAGAGAGGCCGTAGAGTATATAGTGGAGGTCGATAGGCCAATAGAGGAGGCCGCATACATTATGAAGAGGCAGCATATTTAGGGAGGTCGTAGTCGCTAAATGGACAAGAAGGTTGATACATGAAAGGCTGAATAGTGAAGGATAGACTGAAAGTGGTGCCCAATACAATGAAGGAAGAAAAGTAAGGAGACTGAGGAATAAAAAAGTGATGAACTGAGAGGGTCGTAGATAGAAGGACGAATCATTATCTAAGAGGCAAGATGAGGCTGAATATATTGGAGATAGGTGGTTGATGGCAATTAAGAGTGTAGAAATAAGGATAGGAGGCTGGAAGTCAAATGTAGAAATTAAATATCTTTTGTAACCCAATCCCTCAAAGTATTGTATGCATGTTAAATAAATAGAGAAACTAATTTTGGCTGCATGAATGGAAGTCATAGTTATTTGTTCTTATAAATCTATAGCTTGATGGTATTTGTTCCTATAGCATGATTAGAGAAGAACAATATTTCTTATTGTCAATGTTATTAAATAATTGTATGGAATCCAAGCTCCTGTCGTACTGCATATGAATGATTTTGTGAACCTTTAGGTTGCTGTCTTTATTCCTATCATTTTCATGGCAAAAGTTTTATGAAATACCTATTAGCTGCGTAGATACTTGAGTCTCATTGGAAGGTTGTAGGGATAAAGGTGCATGTTTGTGGAACCGTGCTATCATCCATTCACTAACATATCCATGTTATTGGTTGTTGCATGCCTCAAAGTTTTCCAAAATGCAATCATCACTGAAACAAGAGTAATCCCTCATTTACAATTTCCATCTAGGGTTATCATCTATACTCATGACACAATGCAAAGATATTTCTTTGTCTACCCTCTTGCATCCATGCTTCAATCTTCTATCCACACCTAGATACATAAAAATTTAAAAAAAATTACATATATATAAATTTAATAGAAATTCATTTAAAATAATTGAATTTACTAAATTTAAAATTTAATATATATATATATATATATATATATATTAAATTTAAAGTTTGAAATTTTCATTTATGTAAAATTTATATATACATACCTGATATCTCCCAAAATACTCTATGTGGGATGTATCGATTCATTCTTGAAGATGTATCAACCTCATTTGATGCAAAGTGTTTCTTACACCATTCAAAAACATCATGTGCATTGTATATAAGATCTCCCGAATAACTCATTTGATTCTTTATTAAAGCATGGTTGATGCGAGCTCTGCGCCATCATGTTCACCCTTTCCATGCCCACTCTCAAAGAAACTCCAAACATGTTGTATTTTGTAATTTCGATGGTATCTACATAGTGCATAAAAAGGCCATGATGATTTGAATTGTGCTGCACATCCATCTAACCATGCAAAATGCTTTTTGATTTTTACACGCCTGCTTGTCAAATTCTCAAAAAAAATTGTAAAGAAATGTTGTACAAAAAGTGTGTCATGCTCTTTATCATCACTAATATAAAAGTGATATTCTTTCTTAATGATTCATTCATCATTTGTAGTGTCAACACCATCCAAATCCAATTGTGCATGTCAATAACACACATGTACCATAATAGTGATCTACTTTGAAAAGTAATAATCTAATCGAATCTCTTTTTGATGTACAAAAGAGTAATTTCTACAAAGTTGACTACTAATAGAACTGTTCCAAGTGGGAAAGTATCTCTTAATGTTTGAAACTGTTGTGCTTGCCACCTAGCAAAAAAGGCATGTTGTATGTATGGTTGTATCAATTTTTGAAAATTTTCCATAAATGTTCCAATAGGTATCTCCTATTCTACATAGTTTAACCTTGAGGATTCTTTCTCAAAATTTGTTTGAAACTTTACATACTTGAAACTCTTTCAATTTACTATCTTTGTTGGGTCAATATCTTCATTTCTCAAAGGTAATTTAGCCAAATTTCCACATGTTTCACAAAGTCCTTTTATGCAGTTTATTTGATCAATTGCATTATCACATAAGATGAATTCTATGACAAGACTTACATGTTTAGGAGGTGCATTTTGAAAACCATCACTTTCTTCTCTCATCTTTCAAAACACATGATAGTAGAGATCAAATTCAATATGATAACAACAACAAGAAGAAGTGTCAAAAGCCTTGTTTATCTTCACATAACATGGCTTTAACCTTTCAAACATTGTTTCCCCAATCTTTATATCAAGATTCGAATTACAAAAGTTCACATACATCTCATGTTATGTCTAGCCAATGTTTTGTATGATGTTCATAATCATTGAGCCCAATCCTATGTTTGATAACAACTCTACTATTTGATGATGCACGAGTATGATCATTCCAAAAAATTGAGACCAAGTTCCTAACAACATCTTCAATCCTGTTAGAATGGGGAGCTCTACACATAATTGCCCAATTGCCTTCTAGACTATCTGTTGATAACTAAGAGGGGGGGTGAATCAGTTATCCTAATTATTTCTTCTTTTGAACTTTCTTATTAATCAAAGTAGCATTGAATCAAACAAACCAACATTACCATGAAATGAGAAACACATGACACAGTATTTTCGACGTGGAAACCCGGTTAAGGGAGAAAACCATGGGGTGATTAACCCAAAGATTATTCTCTGTTAGAAGAATAAGGAATTACAAAATGGCACTTGCCAATTAGGGCTCACTGCCCGAGCACACTGCTCACAAAGAGGCACACTGCCTACAAGGAGACACACTATCTACAAAAGAATGTTATACAATACTTGAACTGATTGGAAGCATCTACATATGCTGGAGTTCAGTTCCGGTTAGGCTCAGTATACTAATCTGCTGCACTTCATCTTTCCTCTACTCTTTATTCTGCTTTTCTTTCACATACCGGATCTTTCTTACTGCTTCTACACTGCTCTACACTTATTTGCATACACCATCACACACTTCTACACATCTCACAACAAAATCCATCCTCTATATATATCCGCACTAGTGATTTCATTATCTTTCTAGTCGGCACCTAGAATAGTCTATCTTCTCGCAAACTTTGATCTGTCAGCTGAATCCTTGCATATCAAGTAATGCGGATCAAGCATATACTTGTAGATATCATTAATCATGTCAGCCAAACATGATTCATCCTTCACAACCTTTACCATCAACAGTAACACATCCAGAAAATAGTCTGATGCTCTATCAGTCAGTTCTTCCTCTGTTCTCACTGTCTCTCAGGAATCCGGTACTCAACTATTCATATCTTTTTCTTTGTCCATCACTGGAGGCTAAATCCTTGGAATATACTACTCAAGGTAGTCCTCTTGACTTCCCCAAATCCGTACTGCACCAAGACACTTCCTCTGAGAGGTCCGGACCAATCTGTTAGACCTTGCCACATGCTCTGTTCTTGTTCACCGGACCACAACAGTCTTCATTCTGACTTCCGGTAGAGACACACCATGACTTGCGGATATGTGGGATGACCTTTGTTGCCATCAATGACAACAACCATGAATCCATATAGTGTCTCTTGCCAACACTATCATCCAAAACCTTTCTTATTTTCACATATTTTGTTAGTGTCTTTCTACTGATACCAATTTCAGTCGAAAGTGAAGAGAGTTTTCTTTTTCTTGATATATCTATATTTACAATACTTGTCAACATCACTCTTCTTGTAGTGGCCTTATCCATTGATTGAGATTCTTTCCCAACAGAATCTAAACCTTTTTTACATTTTTAACAATAAATTTTCTTAGGTAGTATGAAGCTTTCCTCTTATTAAATGTCGAATCTACACCCAACCATTGTAATGGCTTTTTCAACTCATCACGAAGAAGTAAAAGTGATAACAATTGGGTTTTTTCAAGTGTACCAAGATGATTGAAATGAGCATTGATTATTTTCTTTACAGATTTATTCATTGACCTCTTACTAGTATTTATAGGCTATTTGACATATGATTTCAACTTCTCCACATCCATTTCAAGTAAATGATCTAAATTTATATAACCTAAAATTTTTGTCTTCACCTCTTTAGCTAGATTCATATGCTCATCCATATTAATAGAAGGAAGCAATCGCGACCCCTCTCCAAGATGCATTGTTTGAACTTGGGCCTCCTCCCTATCTTCAACTATGTGCTCTTCAGCGTCATTTTCCCCAATATCTCAATTTGGATTGACTCCTGCTTGAGATCTTTCTACTTGTTGAGCCTATTCTACACACAAAATACTTAAGTCAAGAGAGAACTAAAGAAAGAGCTTTAAAAAAACTTAAGTCAAGATAGATATAGAAGACCTATCTAGAGAAGTCCTAGTAAAGAGAGAAAGAAGGAGCTTTAAAAAGACTTAAGTCAAGAGATAGAGAAAGAGCTTTAAAAATCTACTTGTACTTGTCAAGAGAGAGAGAGAGAGAAAAGGATAGAGAGAGAGAGAAATAAAAATCTTTAAAAAGACTTACTCAAGGAGAGAGAGAGAGAGAGAGAGAGAGAGAGAGAGAGAGAGAGAGAGAGTTATCTAGATTTAAGATCTCTAGAGAGATACAAAGAAAAAACATTAAAAAGATCTACTCAAGAGAGAGAGAGGAACTTATGACTAAATAATACAAGTATAATTTACTTCTAGTATGTAAACCTATGAAGGATCCTAATACACATTCAATTGAAAAAAAAATAAATTCACTTAGTATATTTATGGTCAAAACTACACATAACATCCTACTACATTCTAAAAACTCATCAATTAAAGAGGAAACAAAATATGCATACATACCTTGTTTCTTTCTATGGTATCTTGTCAAATTTGTTTCACACATCTCTTGTTCTCTTTCCTTTGAATACTTTCATTGAGTCTTATTTTGTCTCCCATTTTCTTCTTCAAGTTTTCTTCTCTCAAATCCTCTACCAAAAGTTTTCTTCTCCAAAATCTAGCTTCTTGAGTAATAATGTGAATTAATCTTGCAATGATATATGAAATAATAAAAAAAAGAGTTCATATTTATATGGATATAACATTATTTAAAAAAATGATAACAATTTGGTCGGCTAGGGGTTTGAATGAACATCAATGGTTAAATTTTTTTTTAACCGACTGGGTTCAATTAAACCCCAGTTCAGTTGAACGGGTCATGGGGGGTTCATTCGAACCCCCATTCGATTGAACCCCCTTATTTTGCCCTTGCCCCTCTCCAGCTACAATTTTATGCAGATTTTTGGGTTTTGAAGCTCAAGTTGAGGATGAAAATGGAAACAACTTGACAAACCCATCTAGAGGATTATAGTCCTCAAAACAAGCTTTCTATCAAGTATAATTTTAATATATTGTGGTTTTATTATAATTGTTTTTTTAGTTTAATTAAACATAGGCTTTTCACCAAAAATCAAGCTCTTTGTTCTGCACATTTGGGAAAATAGTATATTACCAAAAAAAATGAAAATAATCTATCCTCTTTGTATTCATGTGCTTGATCCAATAAAAAAAAATTAAATTCTGATACATACAAAAAACGTTATGCTTTACACGGCACACCTATGTCTGAATTGTAATTGGTTTGACTTCAAAAGTTAATTAAAATAAAAATATTCAATAAAACATTATGAAACCAAATGCATCCTCTAGATATCGTAATTAAAAATCTAAATTTGAAAAAATTAGAATTTTATCCTTCATAGAAAAAAGTTATGTTTTACACAATACACATCACTCTTTAAAAATGTTGTTTACTGCTAAAAACTAGTTATTGAAGGAGATGGAAAAAGAAATGCAATTTAATTCCAAAAAATTAAAAATATATATATATACTTAGAATCTACAGACAAAATGTGACAAATCACTAGTTTACACCATCTTCAAATTCCTCACAGTTTACCAACTATAGGTGTCTGAAAGTGAAGATTTTTTTCAAAATGTTCATTTCAATGTCAACTTTGGCCAAAAAGTGTAAACCACTATTGTGGGATCACCCTTATCCATTTAATCATCAGACACATTTTTTTCATTCCTTATGATAGTGTCAAAATCAATTGCATCTACTAAGGTCTAATGTGGAAGCAATAGGAGACCACTCTTCTCCACCAGAGCTCTTCCCACATTAGGGGTCATCTTGTTGATATCTTGGCTTACTTCATTCAACACCCTGAGTTATCTCGTCATATTTTTCTAGATCAGGTCCCCTCTTGGCTTCCTCTACTTTCTTTTAGAATTCTTCATTCCTCACCTTCAATACATATCCCTTAAATTTAGGGGTGTTAACAAAGGTAAAATCTTCCAAAAATTGTGAGCATGCAAGTACTCTAATATCATCTGTATCTATCTAATGACTAGAAATTGACCTTGCAAATCTGTTATCAGGAGAAGCATAAGACCTTATTCTCACAGGTGGATTCACCTATTGGGAGATTTCTTGTTCTTATTCATTTATCTTCTCATCTAAGTCTATCAGTTCTATCTATTCTTCATGCTCCAAGTCAATGATTTTCACTTTCATGGTAGGAGGTGCATTAGGTGATTCACTTCTTATGTATGCCCTGCCTGAACTGCTTGGGTCATAGACAGGTCTGTCCTCCCCTACTAGAGCACTCTTAATCAAATCATCTGCATTGGAAAAAAATCTTTTGGATCCTTATTATTGGATCATTCTCTTCTACAAATGCCCCAAGCTATGCCAAGTTCAAATTCTTTCTCATTCTTTCTCCTTCCATCATTGTTTCCCACATTTTCGTCAAAAAATGATCTTCTCATGTTGTATCACAATTTCTTACTATATCTTCATCAAACAAAACTTGGTGGGCAAATTGGGTTCTTCTGATGCCAGTCTCACTTTATTAATGAATCCCTCTAGGTCAAACACCCTTTGCTGCTCAAATCCCATCCTGTAGACCATCACCATTGAACCAATATGATCTAGAGCATCCTTATTAGTGACCAAAAATCACAAAGCTTGATAGAAGTGGGTAAGAAAGACCCATTCTTCTACAACCTCAGATGTTCCTTATCAGACTAATTCAATTGCCTTATGATCTCTACAAATGCAATTCTATTTAGTAAATATTTTGGCAATATGTATGGGGCAACCCTGCTTCCATACACTCTAATACATGTGGTATGAGTATGCAAAAACTAGTCACCCCAGTTGTGCTAAATTCCCAACTTAGGGGTTATATCCAGTGGCCATAGAAAATCAAGTACATCCAGGTGCATTCTTTCACCTTCAGGTTCAAGGAAACCCAATAGCCTTCTAATAAAATGCTCCTCAAAAGTTACATAATCTGCATCTATACAATGAACATCTATCATACAAGTCCACATCTGTACAGGGAGAAAATTACCATTTGGATTAACTTCTCTAACATACAAATCTTTATGCCACATTTCTGATCTAGCATGTGAAAACATATGGCACATTATGGAATACCACTTGAAATCCACCATTGCACCCATAGGATACAATTTGTTCTTAATCTGAATCAATATATTATGCATTTTTTCTATTATATATGTTGCATAATCAAAGGGCTCCATAGTTGAAATATCCTATACATTAGTGGCTAGCATCATCAGGGAGATTGGCATCTTATCCAATGCATCTCTTCCTAACACATGACATAGAGTGTGATATGTCTTCACAAAATAATGCATGAATTGTGACACATGAAAATGTTCTTCTTCCTTGTCTGAGATTTTCACCAATTTTCCATCAATTCCCTTTAGTATGTGCTTGGGCAACTTGAAAGCTCTATATCCATGCCGAACAGTGTTATATTCTTCCTTTAGAGCAGTAAGATCAATTCTTTAGCTGGCAGCAGGATTTAAGCCAAATACTTTTGTGATGCAGGCTTTTGTGTTTCTGATCATGACTGTGTTATTGCCTACCAGGACTACCCTAGACCCAGGATCATACCTCTGTACAACTGCCCTCACAAAATCTGAATTTATGAATAGATTAGGGCACATCAATTTCACTAGATCAAGGTTCCAAGCATTACAAACATGGGCCTTATACTCCCTCCTGTCGTACCAATGTTTGAACAAAATCCATCTAGGCATAGGTAGTTGAGCATCTCAGCACTCATAACATAGGTCCAACAATCTATTTTTCGGCCCACCAGGACCATGCACATTTGCTGGCCTTCTTGAAGACCCAAGCAACTAAACCATCAAATCTTCATCCAAACTCCTCTTTGAAGTCGAGGGTTTGCCTGTGTGACTCATTTTGAAAGCAATTTCCTATAAAACTAGGATTTTTCTCTTCTAGTAATGCTCAAATTTTTTCAACAAGACAACAACTTCAATGGAAATATATGCAGCTAGAAAATATTAAACTTACTGGTTTTACTTACAGAAGCTCGAGATTTCAATATTTATTCAACCATGTGCTTGTTGCACATAGGAATCATCATCATGCTTGTGAAAATAATGAGAAAAACCCTTAACTTCTACTTTTATTGGGCTTACAAATGAAGGATTGCAACATAATTGCGTGTCACTTCGGCCATTACTGCAAATTCATGGCACAAGGGTGCATCCCAAAGTTCACATAGAATATTTGAATTTCATCCATTGATGTGAACCTTATTCTACAAGATCGACGACCTGGAATGAACCACAAAATTTGAAAATTTGAACATTTGCATTGAAAAGCCAATAGCCAATCAAACTTTTCCATCTCGAACACTCTTTTTATTGACTTTTCTTTCCCTTTTGTCCTACATGGCCATGTGGCATCATTCCGCAGCCACGTAGTAGCAAGTGGGCCAGCTCCTTTTAGCTTTGTGGGGGTGTGCTATGCCTTCCACGTGGCTTCCTTTTACAAGCCTCTTCCTTCCTTTTGAGGATGAGCCATGTGTCCTCATCTTGCAGCCACATAATGGATCTTCCCTTCTAACGAGATTCTTTTGCATCATTGCACTATTGTTTGATCCTTGTCGGCCTCACTTCTTTGCTTCATTCTTTGACAACTGCCAAAATCTGCTTCATTCTAGATATTATGGCCAAAGGCCATGATACACTTTACACCTATCTCCATGTCGCAGTTGCGTGGTAGGAACATGACGCCATCTTCAATGGTCTACGGGTTTGTGATATCCTTCCATGTGGCACCTTTGGGCTCCTACAAAGACTTAGGACTTAAGACTTTATAAAACATGACTTTGATGGGTGACAGAAGGTAAACACTAGGTCTAGGGGCTGGTCACTTCATGACATAATAGACTTAGGGTTATAACTTAGATGACTGGTAACTTAGGCTAAGCAGTCAATGATGGATTATAACATAAATTTACAACATGATTGCAAGACTTAGGGTTTTAAAGGGAAATAATGGAAACACTTGATAAAAGCTAACTCAAAAACCCTAAAACCTAGACAGGTACCACCACATATATAGATCAAATCATAGATTCAACTATTGTATATGCAGTCCTTTCCCTCATGGATGGGTTTTTAGGTTATAATCAAATTAAGATTAGAGAGGTTGACCAAAATAAAACAATATTCACAATGCCTTGGGAAACCTTTTCTTACATGGTAATGCCATTTGGTTTGAAAAACATAGGGGCCACCTACCAAAGATCCATGACTCACATCTTTCATGACCTAATTAATAAAAATTAAGACATACATAGATGATTTACTCACAAAACTTGAAAAAATGATTGACACACATAAAAGACCTTTATAAGATCTTCACTTGATTACAGAAATACAACTATACAAGGTTAAGCTAAATCTAGGGAAATATGTCTTTGGGGTGACTATAGGGTAACTTCATTTTTTCATTCTCTCTCAAAGGGGAATTGATGTAGACCTAGCTAAAGTGAAGGTAGTGTTGAATGGCACCCCAACTAGTGAATCCATAGTAAGAACTTGCTTGGGGCAATTGGGTGATATAAAATGTCTTCTACCTGATATGATCTTCAAAATTCACCTAATCAATCAACTATTAAGAAATTGAAACTGAAGATAACTTGGATTGTAGACTATTAAAATGCCTTTGAACAAATAAAGAAGTTCCTTCTTGCCCCACCGATGATCATGCTTCCAAAACATGATAGACCTTTTATTCTTTACTTTAGGGTGAATGAAGTATCAGTAGCCTGCATGTTGGCTCATGAGGATGATGATAGAAAATAAAGAGCAATATATTTCATTATCCAAACCTTGCTTGATTATGAAAAAGACTACACCCAAACTAAAAAAGAGTGTTTGGCCATAGTCTTTTGTATAAGATGATTGTGCCACTACATTTTGAGTCAAGAAACAAAGGTCATCATATGATCTGGACCACTGAGAACCTTCATAAACTAGTTGATGTTGTTAAGAAGGCTAAGATGATTTTTGACTTCTCTATGTCAATTTGAGCTAACATATGTCAATCAAATGTCTATCAAGGGATAAGTAATCATCGACTAGTTAGTTGATAACCCTATTCCCCAAAATGCCCTAGTAAATGAGGACTTCTTGAATGAAGAAATTTATGTGGTTGAACTTGAATTTAAATATGCCTCATCTTCTTGGTTTAGAGATATTATTAACTACTTAGAAAATAGAGCTTATATTGAGAATATGACCCCTTTTGAAAAAAGATGGCTACATGTCTTAGTTGCAATCTATATGTTTTGATTGATGATACTTTGTATCGAAAGGTTCTAGATGGTATCTTTCTTTGATGTGTTGATAAAGAAGAGGCACACAAAATTTTGGAAGAATTCCATAGTGGAATTTGTTGGGGACACTTTGGTGGTAATGCCATTGCAAGGAAAATACACTGACTAGGATATTTTTAGCTATGCTTAGAAGGAGATGTAATAAAATTCATGAAAAGATGCCCAAAATGTCAAATCTACATATGCATTTGTCACACCCCTTCAAGGGATATTTAATCTATTGTCACTCCTTGGCCATTCTCCACATGGGGATTAGACCTGGTTGGAAAAATATCTCCACCATCGATTGACAAACACATGTACATCAAAATGACAACTGAATATTTCACTATGTGGGTAGAGGTAATGCATTTAACTATTGTTTCAAGGAAAATCATTGCTAAATTCATTCTAAATCAAATGATATGTAGATCTAGAATCCCTCAAGTAATAACCACTGATAATGCCTCTTCATTTAAAAATCCACAAGTAGATGAATTATATAAAAAAAATTGTATCAATCACAACTCAACATCAGTATATTATCCTCATGGAAATGGATAGGCAAAAGTGATAAATAAAACATCAAAATAAATTTTGGTGAAAATTATGAAAGATTCCAAAAGGGATTGGCATTTACAATTATATCTTTCCCTTTGGGCCTATAAGACTAGCATACAAACATCCATAAGGACAACTCCATATGCCCTCAGATTTGGGTTAGAGGCAGTATTACCATTGGAAGTTGAATTATCAAGCTTGAGGGTGTCCTTGCAAGGGTTATTAGAGAATGAAGAGTATCATGTGGTCAGATTGGTAGAATTATAAATGATGGATAAAAGAAGACTAAGGCCAGTAGAGTGACATGATTCCTACCTCACATGGGTAAAGAAGCAATATAAAAAATGTTATTCCAAGACATTTTCAAGTTGGAGATCTAGTACTCAGAATCAACAATTTAATTGATAAAAGTGCTAGAGAGAGGGCCAACAATTTAGAATAAATTGGATAGGTCTATCTATGAATAAAGAAGATGTTAGAAACAATGCTTACCTTTTTTTAACAATGGAGGGTGAAGAATTCAATGAAGCGGTTAACACCTTTCACTTGAAGAAATATTACATCTAAAAAATCCCAAAAAAAGAAGAAAGTAATGCACTTTTTATTCTATTCACCATGCATTTGTTAGTGATATGATCTTTTTTGATTTTTGTCTTAGTAAGGATTCTAAGGTTTCCTAGGTATATGTGGACCCTCTAAGCCTTCAAGATTCCCTAAAATTATCTTCAACATCTGTCATTCCCCTTTACATTCCCAAAAACTTTAAAACAAGTTCAAGCTCTGAGCTTTATACTAATCCCAATCTTAATGAATCATAATTTCAAGTCTAAGAGAAGTAACTATTCAAACCTATAGTACTCAATAGAATCTTGTAAGTAGACCTTCTGAAATCCTCCTTAGTTAATGGGAAGTTTCACTAGATAGTGAAATCTCTTGGTGGCACCTAGCACGTTATCTTTCTTGACCAAAAATGCCAGGGGTATAAAAAATCTGCAAAAAAATAAAAAAATAATAAGAGTACAAAAAAGAAAGATCATAAAAAAGTCAAAAGAAGAAAGATACAAAGAAATGAGAGTACAAAAATATGAGAGAATCAGGAAAAGATACTACAAAATAGAAAAAATAAATAGAAAAGTAAAATAAATGAAAGACAGGATTGTTGATGTTTGTAGTCTTGAGTAGAGATATGTCTAAGCTTGAAGCTATGAGGGTTGAATCTATCAGAGAAAATAAAAAAGAGAGGTATTAAGCATACACATGCACTAGCTAGGTAAAGTAAAGAGTCTAGCTATCTTTAGGGTCACATTTTTCTTTGGAGCCTTTCCTTTACCCCAGGTCTATATTGTGGCCCATATCTGATCTAAGTCTAGAAGGTACTAATAATTTTTTTTACTTGTCTAAGTTAAAAATGGGTCAAAGTGTTTTTTATAGATAAGGATCAATATATAGTCTTTTGTAAAACTAAGTTTAGAAATCATTCCATTTTCTTCCCATTCTCACTTGAGTCATAAATATGGTTTTATCCCAAAGTTTAGTAGGTCTTCCTATACTAGTTCAATTTGCAATCCCCTAGGTCAAAATTGTTGTTATATGGAGCCTAATCAGACTTGAAGGTTAAATTTACCCCGCTTTTATCAGCACAGTTTCCCCCCAAATTATTTAACAGGGTCAAGGGGTAGCACCCCTTACAGAGGTTTGGGGGCAGTGCCCCTAAGATGGGGTCAAGGGGCAGCACCCCTTGCGGGGTCTAGGGGCATCACCCCTAGCGCACTCCCTGTCGCGATATAGGGCGGGGTCGAGGGGCAGTGCCCCCGAAACCTCAAACAATTTTTTATTATTTTATAAAAGCATTGGGAGTTATTTTTCTATTGTCTGACATAAAAATACCCTATTTTGTAACCAACATAAGGCTTGATAAAAGAGGCTAAGGGTTAGGGTTTTCCAACGATGTATTGTAGCATTTTGCAGTGGTATTGAGTTGCAAGGATTGCTGGTTGTAATCAATTTGATTTACTAGATAATAATATTGGACTCTCTTTTGGTGGATGTAACCCAAGTTTGGGTGAACCACGTTAAAACTTGTCTCACTGTTATTATTTCTATGTATTTTCATTCCTATGTTTAATCTTTATTTGCATTTAATTGATATCTTTTGCATGCAATCTCGCACAGAGATGATGATCAGAGAGAAGTTGCAGTACAAGATCTAGATGTTGGAGATGCTCAGCCCATGTTTTACTATAGATGAGGATAACATCAAAGAAGACCAGAATGAATTTTTGCAAGTAGGGCCGAAATATTTTATTCATCAATGCCTGGAATGTGGAAGGAGCATTAGTGAGGCCAAAGGGCATGACCAAAAACTCATAGTAGCCATCATGCATGTGGAAAGCCATTTTAGGGATATCATCCTCATGAACCCGAATTTGGTGATACCCAGAATGAAGATCCAACTTGGAGAAAAAATGAGCGCCATGAAGCTCATCAACAATAGGAATTAGAAACTTATCCTTGATTGTGATGTGATTAAGTGCTCGGAAGTCAATGCAGAGGTACCACGACCCATCTTTTTTCTAGACAAGAAGAACTAGTGAAGAAAAGGAACTAGTACTAGGGCAAATAATACCTTGCTTCAGTAAGTCTCAAACAAGCATCTAAATCTCTATCTTTTGGTGAAATGGGTAGCGGTAGGGCCTGATGTTGGGAGGAACGCTTCCAGGAAGGAGCTGAATACAATGGTCCTCTGGTCGTGAAGGTGGCAATCCCACTGGTTCAGCAAAGACACATGCATATCTATCCAAAATTCATTGTAGACTCGAAGGAGTAGTGGAGACCATGGATGGTTACATCTGAATGGAATGGAGCTAAGCGATGACTCCATGTGAATTCTTCTCAAGGAGCTTTTCCATGTGATGTGAACTGATGATGCTAAGAGACCCTAGTTGTAAGCCCTTCAGTGTGTGTTTTGCACATTGTCTGAAAACTACATCCAAAATTTAGCAAAATCCCATAAGATGGGTCTAAGAGTGCATAACCATTGAGCGTCCAAAACCACATCACATCCACCTAGGGCAAGGAAAACATGTTAGAGCATAGGTTATAATCTCCAATAGAGATACGCACATTGCGACACTTCCCTTTGCAAGGTAATGTGACCCCATTGGCAATCATGACTTCAAAGTTGGAGCAAGGATGGACAAAACAATCGACCTATTTGGCGATCTAAGGGTCAATGAAGTTATGAGTGCTACCAGAATCAATGAGTATTGTAAGAGGGAGCTTCTTGAAGTAACCCTTGACCTACATGGTTTGTGGGGTGGTGACTCCTATTAAAGCATGAAGAGAGATCTCTGGGTGGTCTTCCTGAGAAGGAGGGTCAACAGGTAGCTGCTGAATGTCGACCTGATCATCTACTGTATCCTGAGCATCTTCATAAACTTCAGTTGCAGGTGGAGAATCCACATCCAAGAGATAGAGATTTTGCTCAACACATCTATGTCCCCGAGTGAATTTCTCATCACAATTATAACAAAACCCTTTTTCTCTACGTGCCCTCATCTTTGCTTCAGACAAATGCTTGATAGGAGTTGTTCTAGGAGTTGGCATGATTGGAGGTCTTTGGGAAACCATATTTCTGAATGAAACAAAAGTGGATTTGGAGCGCTGTTGAGCTATGATCTTGTCCTCTGCCAACTTAGCCAACCCTAGGGCTTCCATCATTGTGCTGGGACGGAACATTTTAACCTTAGATTAGATTGCATCCTTCAGACCATTGACAAAACAACTCCTGAAGAATTCATCAGACAATCCCTCTGTGTGATTGGCCAGTTTCTCAAATTATGTCTGATATTCTCTCACAGTGCCAATTTGGCAAAGTTTAGTGAGTGCTCCTGTGAAGTCATCAAAAGCACTAGGGCCAAATCGTTGCAAAATGAGTTTGCAAAAATCTATCCAATTTGGCTCTTCATGAGCCTTGATGTACCAACGGAACCATTGAAGGGCTTCATGTTCCAAATGAAAGGATGCAAGTGGGACTTTGTTGACATCAAAAGTATTATGCAGACTGAAATATTGTTCTGCCTGATATATCCATCCAGTCGGATCATCACCATTGAAGTGAGAAAAATTAGGCTTCGGCCCACGAAAATTGTTGGAAGAAGAGAACCCAGTGTCTGTGGAAGAATCTGGCTATCGTCTATTGTTCATGGCTGAATGCTGAAGATTGAGGCTGAGAATTTTTTCATCCAAATCTTGGAGTTTGGTCTTGAGGGCTACAAGTTTATCCTCCATGTTTTTTTCTCTTGCATGGGTGACAACCATAACCAGGAGTTTTTTTTTGGGGGGGAATGGGTAGAAAAATTTAAAAAAAAACTTTTTTAGTAAAGCAAAATTTGGATTTGGGAAAAACTCTGATGGGTAATTAAGGTTTGACTAGGGTTTGGACACTTTATGAGGGACAGGGAAGTAGGAAATGGGGATTTCAGAAGCGGGGTGAAAGAATGGGAAAATTTGTCCAAGAGGGACAAAGGAGCAGAAATAAGAAATGAACACTGTGGAAAATTTTGAAGGCGATTGGGTGAGAATCAAAGAAGTTATGGCAAATCCTAAAAATAGACAAATGTGGGATTTTTGGCTTCGATAAGTTGAATTTGGGATAGGGTCCTCAAGGAAGGAAATATGCAGAATGGAATTTTAGGGGTTCCAGTGAATTTTTAGAGGAAACGAAGCTAAAGCAAGGAAGATATGGCAAAAAAATAGGTTTTTTTTTTTTTTTTTTTTTTTTTTTTTCTGGAAACGATCTACAATGGCTTTGGACAGATGCAATCTGTGATTTATTAGCTAGCAATATATATGGACCCTAGGTATGTTCAGCTTCCTAAAGGTTTAGGAGATTCACTCAGCTACCAATGTTGTCTAATAGCTTGCATATTGGGGCAGTACCCCTCACTCCATGACCCAGGTAAAACTGATAACCGCTTTGCCACAAATGACAGCTCTTGGTTTACCTCATGGATGGGAACTAGTCAATCAAGTTGGGGTTGTTGCCCTTTTCATTGGCAGGTCCTCTCAATGGGCCAGCTACTTCGGGGTTCCTATGGTACTCCTCACAATGAGTTTTAGGGCTATGCCTAGGCACTTCCCACAGTTAAGCGGATAAGGATTATCCCTTGATATGAACCTGCAATTGAAATGAACAATACAGATGCAAAGAAAAAATAACTACTGCAATAATCACAGCACCTGGAGGCCACTAGGAAATTTTTTTTGGCAAAAATTCCACCCACCGAGCCCAAGAAAGCGCTCTGATACTAGATGAGAGGAACCTCCTGCAACAATATAATGAAAAATACATGAAATAATAGAAATAGCAGAAACATAGAAGAAATTTATTGATCATAGGCCACTTCGAGGGGCTAACCTCCTTTGAGCAAGCTCAATACAATAAATTCATGGATGCCTTCATTGGCCTCAACACGTACTTATATACTAAGTCTAATCTAAACAACTATTACTCCCCATGAATGTGGGATAATACAATATACTCATGGGACGACTTACAAAGCATATGCATCCAACAACAATATACTAACAAAGTAGAGAGAAGGACTAAATACAGGTTCCTAACAAAGTCCTAAAGAGAAGTCACAATGTTTGATCCATCTTCATACATATATCCACAAAAATTGGAGTAATAATTCATGCCATAACTCATGGCATGTGTAGAAGTAGAAAGTAGAAATATGTGTTACATTCACATCTACATGTGTTTTATATCCATACATTTATATTGCATCTTGATCATTTCAAAAAGACAAAAAAATATCATATCAATGTTTTATCATCAATATGTGAATCACATAGCACAAATAATAAAAATTATAATATATCCATGTTCACAAGAGATAAACAAAGTAAGATGTCAACTACAATCATATGCAAAACTTAGCCAATCAAAGTCATCATATATAGTGCTTATTAATGTTTGAGTAGATGTCACTCCACCAACCATATTCAAAAGACTAAACATACTTCACTCAAGTGTGCAAATCTCCCCATGCAAGGGGTACATCAAAAATCAACAATAAGCTAGGTCTCTCTAAAACCTCAAGGATGACTTTGACCAATGGAACCTTTGTGGATCTTGCTCCGGAGTCTCCTATGACTATCCACTACATCTATAGCTCTGTGAGTTCTATGTGAATGAGACGGGACCAAACTAAGAACTTGTGAATGAGATAGACCTTGTTGTCTAAGTCTATGAATGCTACCTATGAACCCCTAAGTGAGCCATCTCTTGAAGAAAGGCATTCTCAGACTTTACTATAATGATCCTGGCTCTTTGAGAAGTAATCACCTAACCTACATGATAGTTGGGAGTGATGATGTCTGCATGATAGACTGGTAAAGAAGGCATGTGAGCATCAACTAGAAGAATCTCTGTAGACTTCCTTGTGAAAGGGACCAATACATCTAATGAAGCATTGATAAAAAGGTCCCTCCATTCGTCAACAATACTTGTAAGAGAATAATAGAAAAAATAGACCACTAGTTCAAAGAGTTAAATCCAAATCATTTTGAAGGAAGCAAGTGTAACAAAAAGGAGTAGGTTAGTGTGGTACTCATGAGGATCACCCATCTGCCATTAGGGACCACCAAGTCTCATATCCTCCTCTACCAACTTTGAGAAAAGATCCTATCCATATCTTGGTGGGAACTCTACTAGAACTACCTCATCATCCTCAAGAATATCCTCATCTCTTCTAGATTCCACCTCACCATGATCCTCCTCAAGGTCATAATCCTCATCTATTGAATCATTGATCTCCTCTTCAACTAAAACAAGTCTTTGAGATAGTTGCATCCTCACCCATCTGTGGCCAACCTCATGAATTGGTGTCGTGATCAAGACCCTAGGAGCTATTGGAATCCAAATAAGTGCCCTATGTTGAGCATCAACCATCTCTTACATAGATTTGTAACAAGTAGGTACTAGGGGTAAGAGCTTTGGGAAGTCCTCTCCTAACTACTAGAGAACTCATGTAATATGGTGAGCCTCAACCAATCCATTTCTATTAGCCAAATGGCTCACATATTGATAGTAATCTCAAACTATCCTATCACCTGGACATAACTCCTCCATATCAGTATAGGGGTTAGAAATGAAATCATCATCTATATGTGTATCCATAGCTCATGTAGAGGCATCAAAATTACCAATTTTTCCCAATCGCATAGATATCAATAACTTGGGATCCAAAGGGGGTATGTATCTCTAAAATAGTATAATATGCTCAAGAATCCAAGTCATGAAATGTGAAGGGTGGCTGAAAGAAAGTGCTCCTAATCATGAAATCTAGTATAAATCTTGGTAAACAAAGGCAAGAATATCAATACCCCAAGTGAAAATTGTTCCTCACTCAAGTGGATTAATGATTGGTGCTCAACACCACCTATGTTTAGAAGCCTTCATGTCCCTTGACAAGAGAAAGGCAATCAACCCAATGAAAAAATTTCATAGGGGAAGAATAGAGAGACTAGGAACTAAAGTTTAAGTTAAACCTTGGGATGATCCCTAGGATGATTAACTCCCATGATAATAGCCTAAGGTAGTTTCTATCTCTCAGATTAACTCTCAAGAATTGCACGTCGCTCACCTCTAACAAGAACTCCTAGGATATGATAGATGCCATATAGAGTGATCATCCACTCTCTAGAAACTTGAGTAAATGAGAATGTCTTATTATTAGCACGATCCGAATAAGTCAAGATGTCACAACATATATGGGATGAGGGGTGTACAATAAGAATCTAAGCTACTCTATCTAACCTTGTCCTCTACAAGATAGAGTGATCTCTAGTTGATAGTTCCTTAAAGGCCTCCATGTACTAGAGAACTACTCATGAGTGGCATTCCATTGAATGCCAAATGTAAAGAACAATACGTCAGATCATTAAAAACTTAGAAAATTAAAAAAATGTTTAAAATCTTAACAAATCAAATACTTCCTAGAAAATTACAATAAGTGGGGAAGTTAGTATCAAAAAATAGAGACAACTGAATATCAAAAACATTAGATTACCCTAGTTTCCACTTGGAAAACATCTGGCTAGGTCACCCCTTTTACTAGGATTGATCTCCAAGGGTGACCCAAGATGGAATGGTATATCTCCAAGGGTGACTTGTCCTATTAAAAAAGGTGACCCTACACCATGCCCTAAAATGCCCTAGAAGGTCTAGAAAATAGGTAAAATGACTGAAATCAAGCAAATAGAAACTCACAAAATGACAAATAACTAAAACCTAGACAAATGTAACAACAAAAGTTAAAAATGACAAACTCTTCCAAGAAAAATTGACAAAAGAAGATCTAGGGTTTCAAGATAGGGTTTTCTCATTTCTAATACCTAGTGATTAGCAAGAGGGAGGTTAGAAGCCATGTTTATTGATCTCCTTGTCGATCTCTCTTTGTCAACTATTGAATTGTACAATTCTATCACTATTTTCTCTCTTCCTCTAGATTTCCCTCTTTCTTCTCCTCATAGCTTAGTTTTTGACATTAATGTACTTATTTTGTTCAAATTAGATTTTATAGTGCTTACCATTTCCTCATTTTTTTAATTCATCCTTACAAGTCTTTATGATGAGGTGAGGTGACTTAGGTAGACTCAAAACTCACACATCAGTTGTTCATTTCCTTGTTCTCATTTTAGTTCTCATTACAAAATACATCATGAAGTCAAATTAATACTTTTTATTTTGGGTGCAAATGCAAGACAACAATAATAGGTAGATCCATGTTCAGGAATGATACCTATGCTTCATGTAGACTACCATCCTTGAGGGGAAAATATGTAAGTATGAAAAAGATGCACATGCATACATGGTTGTCCAATGGTGATATATAGTCCTAATTATGTACATGTAAGCATAAAATAAATAGACCTCTAAGTAAATTCTCTCTTGGTGACACATTTTCAATTATTTTTCTCTTTGTATGTACCTCCCTAACCTGCAATCTAACCTTCTAATGTCTTGCATGTTTTTTTATTTACCACCTAGCCCATGTTTGACAAACTATCCTTGTCACTTTCTAGCCCTATCGACATGACCAATCCACCTCCCAAGAGGGGAAATTTATTTTCCCTAGGAGTTTCCTAATCATTATTTCTTTTGTGACCATTCAATTGACCTTCCAAATCCCTTTATACCCTCATTTTGCTTGTCCAAACCTTTCTATCTGGATCACCCCTATTAACTTCATGGTCTCCTTGGGAAACCCTATAGCTAAAATGGGAAACCCAATTTCTAAATATGTTCTTGTTTCAAACCTCTAAAACAATTTTTATCCTTCCAAGACCACTTTTACACCTTCAAACCGCCTATTCAAACCACTATGCTTGGGTCACCCCTATTGTCTTCAAGGTGTCTCTAGGGGAGACTTTCCCTACTAGAAGTGGTGACACACTTTCTGAAAGGGACAACCCTATCGTCTATTCCATGCATGATTTATTTTAGTTTTAGCCTAGTGTGGCTCTATTTTTATTTCTTGATTGAAAGTTCCTTCATGTAGAATTGACTGTCCACTCCTAAATATTTATAGACTTCCAATCAATATATTCTTATCTCTCAATCAGTCTTTTGTTATCTAACTTTATTTTTTTTATCTACTCTCTAACCATTGTTTACTTTCAACCAGAGCTAGATCACTCCTCAATTAATTTTGTTAAATCTCTAATTACCACCACCTTTGGTGTGGATTTCTAGCCTATAAATACCTCTTTCCTCTATGCATTTGAGGAGGCAAAGTCACTATTACATTCTTGATTTTTTCTTTGCAAATAGTTATCTCCATAGAATTTTTATGCTCATTATAGGACCTTGTGTGCCTTTTTCTTTCATTCACAGCTTCATAGATCAATCCATTCACTTCTCAATAGTACCCATATGCTCTAATCATTTGCTTTTTTTTAATTTATAAGCTTCCAAGCTCATAGCCACTTGATTTTTATCTCTACTTTTTCCCTATTGCCAAGAGGAGGACCCCACTACTATAGAGGAAGGAATGACTTCCCAAATGAGTCATGAGGACTCATGCCAGGAACTACCACCCAAGTTCTTCAAGTTTTCAATAGTAATTAGAAAAAAAATTTCTCTTGGGAAAGTAATGCATTGCTTGCTTTTCTCTTGATAGGAAATTTAATTTGCTTTCTTAGAGTAATTTTTGCATTTAAATTTCTTAGATTAGTTTGAATTACTTGTTGAAAGTATGAGGATAACCAGTGTTGTCATTGATGTCAAGATACTCATATTGCATTAATGAGAAGGATTGGATGAGCTGTGTGCTGAGGATATTGAGGAAATTAGTCTCAATCAGGAACAGTTAAGAACAATGATGACAAGAAGATAAAATTCCTCAATAGATTAAGGATCAGAGAATACAGTTTAAAGGGTTTGTAGATGTAAGTCTTGAGATGTTCCAGTCAAGATTTTAGAGGTCCGCACGAAGATCTGAAGAAGTTATGGTCACTCAAGTAGAACTGGTTTCGGCAGGTGTTCAGAGGTGACAGAGGGTCACAGAAAGGTCCGGTGAGATCCAGTATTTCATTATCTCATTCTGTGGATTGGAGAGAGTGTTGAAGAAGTCCGTGTGAAGTAAAAAATAGATTTGTTCATGGTTTGGAGGTCCGGAAGCACCTTTTTCATTATGACAGTGATGACAGACTGTGTTCTTGAAGTTCTGGATGAAGAAGAGAAGAATTCCAGTAAGCTGATAAAGTGCAGTTTTTCCTGATGACTCAGGAAAGGTTTTGGTGATCTTTGGATCATGTACAATTCTTATTGGTGGTCCACATTGAAGTTTGAGTTTGCATTTGAAGAATAACCATGGATATTGGTGTTCTTCCTAAGACAAGCCGACCGGATGTATTACACGTCTTGCGAATGATCTTATAGGTGTTTGCTGACTTAGATGATTGTTCCTAAGTCAATGCCTTGTATAAATAAGGGATTGAGAATTCATTTTGAAGTGGGTCTTGGTGTGGATGAGTGTGGCATAGCGAAGAAGAAAAGTGAAAGGCAGAGCAGGAGTTTTCGGGCTTAAATGGAACTGATCCAGGCATGGTAAAGATGTCAATCTCCAATTCAAGTTTGTAATACTTGTTACTTTGTAGACAGTGTGTCTCTTGTAGGTAGTGTGCTTCTTGTGAGTAGTGTGCTTAGGCAGTGAGCCCTAATTGGCATGTGCCATCTATTTTTCTTATTCTTCTAACAGAGAATAATCCTTGGGTTAATCACCCCGTGGTTTTTTCCTTGACCGGGTTTTTCACATCAAAATCTTGGTGTCTCGTGTGTTGATGTGTATCTGCTCTGGTGTTTATGCTTTATGTTTTCATGAGTGATTAATTGATATGCTACTAAATAACAAAGAGGATTTAAGTGTTTGAATTAAAAGCAAGTTTTGTACATAAATTCAGCCCCCCTCTCAGTTGTGTGCCCTAAATCTAACAATTGGTATCAGAGCCAATTTCCTCTAAAAGGAGCTTAACCACTTGAGGAGATCCAGGATGTCGTCATACAAGAAGGATAGTCCGAAGTTTGATGGAACCAACTTCTCTCTTTGGAAATGTCACATGAAATGTCACTTGTAGTGTATGGGAAAGGCGTACTGGTCCATGGTCACAAAAGCTTATACACCTCCACAAGGTGGTCCGACAACTCTAAATGAAATCACAAATGCTGAAAACAATCTATAGACCAAAGAGGCTCTTCTAAGCGCATTAACTAACTTAGAGCTCTCAAATGTTATTGATCTACCAACTACCTATGAGATCTGGATTAAACTAGAACTTCTGCATGAAGGAGATGAGTATGTTAAGAGTGCAAGGTTGTACAGTCTCAAAGGGAAATTTGAAAGATTGAAGATGAGAGATGATGAAAATATTACTACCTTTATGCCAAGAGCAAATGAGCTGGTGTGTGGAATTAGGAATGCTGGTGGAGTTTTAGATGAAAATGAGATTGTTGGCAAAATTCTCAGATCCCTTCCTGCTGCCTACAAAATCAAGGTTGCTACCATTGATGAATTCAGAGCCCATACAACTATCACAAGAGACCAATTGGCTGGCAAACTGGCTGTATTAGAAATGACCAAGTTTGGAGATGATCCCCCCAAGACTGAATCTGCATTCAAAGCCAGTGCCTCTGTGAAAGGTAAACAAAGATTTGATCCAGGAGAAAACTCTTCAAGGAAGCTATCATGGTATGATCAAACAAGAAGAGACATGGAAGTGGAAGAAGCAGAAACAACTCAACTTGAAGCCCTCATTGCAAAGAGACTACCAAGAGGATCTGGTAAGTATGAAGAAAAATTACCCTTTAAGTGCTTCAACTACAATAAGATTGGTCATTTTGCCTCAAGATGTCCGGAAAGATCTACAAGGTCAAATTCTAACAGACAAAGGTTCCAAAAGAATTGTTATTATATTCATGAAGAAGATGATAATGAAGGAGTAACAGATGATGAATCAGAGATAGGAAACAAATCTAGAAATGAATGGGTGTTTATTGCCATTAAGGAAGAAGATCCAATATCCTCTGAATCTGTCAATCATAAGGTTGTAGAAAGAGCTTTGGCTGCCCAAATTAAAGAAAAGAATGATTGGGTAATTGATAGTGGTTTCTCTCACCACATGATAGGTGACAAGAATAAGTTCATAGATTTGGAAAGGTATGAAGGAGGATTGGTGAAGTTTGGTGATAATTCTGCTGGTAGAATCAGAGGAAGAGGAACTATTTCTTTTAATGGAAGAAACAAAACTGGTAATGTGCTATATGTTGAATGTTTGAAGCACAATCTTCTCAGTGTTGGATAATTGGTGGACAAATGCTATGATCTCTGATTCAAGGATGGAAAATGCAAAATCTTTGAAAGATCTGGAACAGAGATTGCATCCGATACTTAAACTAAAGGTAATATCTTCCACTTGGTTGGTGCTGATAAAAGTTGTTTGTTTGTTCAAGTTGATCAGAGTTGGTTATGGCATAGAAGGATGTGTCATGTAAATTTTGATAACATCATCAAGATAAGCAATATTTAGGCTGTAAGAGATCTTCCAAAATTGATAAAACCTACAAATAGTTTGTGCAAAGAATGTCAGCTGGGTAAACAGAGCAGAGTCTCATTCAAAAGCAAGGATCAGTCCTCTACTAGATTATTGGAATTAGTTCATACTGATCTATGTGGTCTGACAATAATCAAGAGTATGCAAGGTGATAGATACTTCATGTTACTGATTGATGACCATTCCCCGATGATGTGGGTTACCTTTCTGAAAGAGAAATCAGAAGCATTTGAGAAGTTCAAAACCTTCAAGGCTATGGTAGAGAATCAAACTGGATTAAAACTGAAATGTCTAAGGTCTGATAGAGGTGGTGAATTCACATCCAGTGAATTCATAGACTTTTGTGAGAAGCATGGTATAAAGAGACAGTTATCTACTCCTAGGACTCCATAGTAGAATGGAGTAGTAGAGAGGAAAAACTGGACCATTCAGGGGAAGCATCCAGGATAATGATGATGGAAGCAAATGTTCCCTAGATGTTTTGGAGAGAAGCTGTCAACACTACAGTCTATACTCTCAATTGAGTTCAAATCAGAAGCAATACCGGTAAGACTCCTTATGAACTTTGGTTTGGCATCGCTCCTACTGTGAGATATTTTAGAGTATTTGGTAGCAAATGTTACATTAAAAGAGATGAAGATCTAGGAAAGTTTGATGCTAGAAGTGATGAAGGAATATTCTTAGGTTACTCTACTCAAAGCAAAGCATACCGGTGTTATAACAAGAGACTAAGAAAGATGATAGAAAGTACAAATGTGAAGGTTGATGAGGGAATAGAGAAACCCTCAAGGTTTTATGAGTATGATGAAGATGATCAAAATGATGTTCTGGTTCAAGGAGCTCAATCCTCTCCTAAAAATTAGATTCAGACTGATCCGGTAAATCAGGAAGAAGAGATAGGTTTGAATGAGCATGATCGAGAAGTAGAAGTGCAAGAAACTCCCAAAGTTCCAAGGTATGTAAGACTGAACCACTCTGAAGATCAGATCATAGGTGACAAAAGCGAAGGTGTGCAAACTAGAAGGAATGTTGCTCAAAATTCAGATGAATGTTGTCTGATTTCAAAGATTGAACTAAGACAATAAATGAAGCCTACAATGATGAAAATTGGACCAAAGCAATGGAAGAAGAGTTAATGCAAATTGAGAAAAATCACACTTGGGATCTTGTTTCTAGACCTAGAAACAAGAATGTGATTGGAACCAAATGGGTCTTCCGGAACAAACTAAATGAAGTTGGTGAAGTAATCAGAAATAAGGCCAGATTAATCTGCAAAGGCTACTCTCAAATAGAAAGGATTGATTTTGAAGAAACCTTTGCTCCAGTGGCAAGAATTGAAGCAGTCAGACTATTTCTTGCATTTGATGCCTTCAAGGATTTCAAAGTGTATCAGATAGATGTCAAATCTGCTTTCCTGAATGGTGACTTAAAAGAAGAAGTGTACATTGAACAACCGGATGGATTTCAGTTATCTGAGCATGGTGATATGGTCTACAAATTAAAGAAGGCACTATATGGTCTAAAGCAAGCTCCAAGAGCATGGAATGAAAGGCTAGACAAACATCTTTTGAAGATTGGTTTCAACAAAGGTACTGCTGATAGTAACCTATATTTCAAAATTGATCATGAAAACATCTTGATTGTTGAAGTATTTGTTGATGATATCATCTTTGGAGGAAGAGACAGTATGTGTAAAACCTTTGCAAATCAAATGAAAAGTGAGTTTGAAATGTCAATGCTCGGTGAAATGAATTTCTTCTTAGGTCTACAAATTTCTCAATCAAAGAAAGGAATCTTTATTTCTCAAACCAAATATGTGAAAGAATTGTTGAGGAAATTTGGGATGGAAGATTCAAAGCCAATGAATACTCCCATGGCAACCAGATGTAAGTTGAGCAAAGATGATGACTCTCCTAAGACAGATCAGACCAAGTACAGATCAATGATTGGAGGATTATTGTATCTTACTCAGACTAGACCAGATATAATGCAGGCTGTTGGTCTTGTGGTGAGATCCCAGGCTGATCGCAGAGAATCTCATGTCATGGCAATCAAAAGAATTTTTAGGTACTTAAAAGGAACAGTTGAGTATGGTCTATGGTAGCCTAGAGATCATAATTTTTCTCTTCATGCATATACAGATGCAGATTGGGTAGGAGATGTGGATGATAGGAAGAGTACAAGTGGAGGAGCATTCTTTTTGGGAAAAAGGTTGGTTTCTTGGCTAAGCAAGAAACAAGAGGCAATATCCCTATCTATAATTGAAGCAGAATACATTGCAGCAGTAGGAAGTTGCACTCAACTTCTGTGGATGAAGCAAATGCTAAGAGATATTCAAGTAGAATATGAGGAGGCTATCACAATTTTCTGTGATAATTCAAGTACAATAAATATTTCTAAGAATCTGGTGTTGCATTCTAAGACCAAACATATATCTATCAAATTGCACTTTCTGAGAGAGCAAGTGAACAAGGGTGAAGTTAGATTGGAGTATGTGCCCTCCAAGGATTAGCTTGCAGATATTTTTACTAAACCTCTTCCCAAGGACTCTTTTGAGTATCTCAGGGAGAAGTTAGGGGTCATTGCCCATCCGGTGATGAACTAGGATGCACTGATGTGCATCAGTCTAGTGGATATCACAATCATATCTTGTGATTCGGATTGATGATGGGGAGCTGCTACTCAGGGGGAGCAGCTGGTATGATTCTGATGTGTTCAAGTTGCAAGTATGAGCCCTTTGCCATTGATGTCAAAGGGGGAGAGAAGACATGTGAAAAACAAGTGGTTGATGATAAAAGGGGAGTAGTAAGGAAAGAGAAGACATTTGAAGAATTGTTACTGATAGGGGGAGCTGTGACAGAAAGGAGAAGTTCTTGTCTTGATGGTTTTTCACATCATATGTTGCCATCAATGACAAAGGGGGAGATTGTTGCAAGTATGAGGATAACCAATGTTGTCATTGATGTCAACATACTCATATTGCATTAATGAGAAGGATTGGATGAGCTGTGTACTGAGGATATTGAGGAAATTAGTATCAATCAGGAACAGTTAAGAACAGTGATGACAAGAAGATAAAATTCCTCAATAGATTGAGGATCAGAGAATGTGGTTTAAAGGGTTTGTAGATATAAGTCTTGAGATGCTCCAGTCAAGATTTCAGAGGTCCATACAAAGATCTGAAGAAGTTATGGTCGCTCAAGTAGAACCAGTTCCGGCAGGTGTTCAGAGGTGATAGAGGGTCACAGAAAGGTCCGGTGAGATCCGGTATTTCATTATCTCATTCTGTGGATTGGAGAGAGTGTTGAAGAAGTCCATGTGAAGTAACAAATAGATTTGTTCATGGTTTGGAGGTCCAGAAGCACCTTTTTCATTATGACAGTGATGACAGATTATGTTCTTGAAGTTCCAAATGAAGAAGAGAAGAATTCCAGTAAGTTGATAAAGTGCGGTTTTTCCTGATGACTCAGGAAAGGTTTTGGTGATCTTTGGATCGTGTATAATTCTTATTGGCAGTCCGCATTAAATTTTGAGTTTGCATTTGAAGAATAACCACGGATATTGGTGTTCTTCCTAAGACAGGTTGACCGGATGTATTACACATCTTGCAAATGATCTTATAGGTGTTTGCCGACTTAGATGATTGTTCCTATGTCGATGCCTTGTATAAATAAGGGATTGAGAATTCATTTTGAAGTGGGTCTTGGTGTGGATGAGTGTGGCATAGCAAAGAAGAAAAGCGAAAGGCAGAGCAGGAGTTTTCAGGCTTAAATGGAACTAATCCAGGCATGGTAAAGATGTCAATCTCCAGTTCAAGTTTGTAATACTTGTTACTTTGTAGACGATGTGTCTCTTGTAGGCAGTGTGCCTCTTGTGAGCAGTGTGCTTGGGCAGTGAGCCCTAATTGGCATGTGCCATCTATTTTTCTTATTCTTCTAATAGAGAATAATCCTTGGGTTAATCACCCCGTGGTTTTTCCCTTGACCGGGTTTTCCACGTCAAAATATTGGTGTCTCATGTGTTGATGTGTATTTGCTCTGGTGTTTATACTTTATGCTTTCATGAGTGATTAATTGATATGCTACTAAATAACAAAGAGGATTTAAGTGTTTGAATTAAAAGCAAGTTTTGTACAACTAATTCACCCCCCCTCTCAGTTGTGTGCCCTAAATCTAACATTACTTTCTTAAATTAATTTCATTCGACCATACCTGGATTAGTTGCAACTTTCAATTTTGTTACATTACAAATAAAAAATCAATCCACAAAAACACCAAACACATAGTTTAGTTTGCATAAGAAAGTCATGTAGTTTCGCATTCATTTCCCCTTCCTAGATAATTAATTCATTTTAAAATTTAGAGAAAAATAACCAAAAATTGTTTTCCATTCATCAAAAGACCAAAAACATTAGAAAACACAAAAATGAAAAATAAAAATATCAAGTCAAACCCTTGATTCTATCACAAGGTCAACATCTTCAACACATTCAATAGAATCAACACAACAAAAATTTCCCCCTCTCGTCTAGCATTCGATGTGCCTAGGAATTAGGGAAAATTGGATAAAATCCATCCTAGATGAGATTAGGGAGAACTTAGCCAATTCAAATATAAAAAGATATGAGAGGCTAAAGAACACTAAAAATGAATCATCGATCAGTAAGAACTCATACAAGAACACATCCAAAATGAGTAAAGCAGGTTAGAGTTCCCCTGCATCTTAAAAGAGAAAAATAGTATTCAATCTAGACTTAGAACAAGTGACTCTTCAAGTCATATTATTATTACCACAATAGTAATTGAAGGCTTCCATCAAAACATTCATTGAACACACACAAATACACATCATGCGAATAACCTAACTACCATCTATGGTGTTTTTCTCCCTTGTGAATAGAACAACCCCCCAATTATAACTTCACTCGACTAGCTCTTTCCATGAGAGTAGGAGTGACTAGGAGGTTTCCCCATAGCAAGGATACGGTTCATGTGTCATATTGGAGTTTGACTCACTTACATTATGTCTGAATCAAATTCTAAACAACATAGGTCTCACATTGGGTGAATCATGATTTTCCCATTATCATATTGAGGTCTATTCTCATACTTCATTTTCTAGATCTCTATCACTATCCTATAATCATACTTCCTATATTTGGGGATTGGCCTCAGTAATGGGGTTCATATCATACATCCTTTGGTTCTATTGGGCTTCGTACCACCATCAAGCTTCATGAGATTAATCCTACCCTTTGTGTGCTCATGCTCATGGATGCCATAGTGGTTTTTTATTGTATATTCATAGGTATTATTTTCCATGGAGCGTCATATCACCATTATCTTGATCCTACATATCATATTGATCCTACTATATGTGTGTCTGTGTTCATGGATGCCACATAGGGCCATTTGTTATATTTTCATGGGTGTTTATGGCCATTGAGGGCCACATCCTCATTATCATGTCCATGTTGGGAGTAACAATCCTAACTTTGATTCTATTTCCATCCCATTTCTACACTTCTCATGATATACTCCTCTATCTATGATTGTTATATTTTAATGTTTGGTTGATTATATGTATTTACATGCTTAGCATTTGTTATTGGTTTATCACATGATTATAATAATGTCATAATGTGCTCTATTGTCAATCTATTCTTATATGCTTGTGTTTATCATTAATATATCTGACAAGATCATCCTTAAATAAATTTCACCCTATGGGGTAATCAATTAAAAATATGGGTGGTATACATTATCATTCAAGTTCTTAATTTATATTCAATTTATCTTGTGAGTTAGAATCGACCCATGGAATATTTTATCCTTGTCTTGCAAGAATTAATGGTTAACATATGTCAAAAGATAATTTAAAGGAGAACTTTCATGCTTTGAGTAAAGGTTCATTTGTCTTTTGCATTTATTTTATGCCTGCTTGATAATGAGCATAATTGAAGATGAATGATTCATACTTAGAGTCTCACTTGCACATCAAAGTGGGGGCAAAATGTAATGGTGAAAAAGATCCTTGATGTATTTTACCATTTAGTTTGGTGCCTATTGATTATCCTTATTCTTATGTCTATGCAATCCTAGTCCAATTATCTTGACTATTTGATTTTGATCATTAATCCAATCCTATTACAAATATATACACTTTGGTTGTCTAACCTAGGCCATATTTGTAGGTGTGAGGTCATCCTCATAGTCATGATCTTGATCCACTTATATAAAAATCAAAATTAAATATTTAATTTACTATCCCCATATTAGACTTTGGTCATAGAATGACTTTGCACAAATGTGTGCAATTTTTGTAACATGTTTATGTATAAAAAGACATCCATTATATTCATTCTAATCATGACATCATCACAAGAAAGAACAAGATCAATCATTTGCATTTGTTATATTTGATCACACTCATCCTAGTGCATGTGAATCACCTAGCAATAATTTTAGAATTCATGTGCATGTTTGAATCTTTTTGTTTATCAAGGTATTTTTAAATAACACCATCTTGATAGAAAGACCCTAAAAGTGTGATAGAGAATGTCACTAGACCTAGAAGTTTGTTTAGTTGAGATCTCATAGGATACAATCGAAAAGTCAATAGAAATTAGGTTCGTCACTACAAACCTAATCTAGAACAACAAACTCAACCAAGCACAAAGCATAAAGGAATATTTTGATTGTGATCCACATTCATGACTGTCTAGGGGATCCACATAATTTGAGGCACATGAATCTCACTATTTTAGAAAACAACAATCATCATTCAATTACACAACTAAAGAATCTTTCTTTACTTATTACTACATGTAACATAATTATACATTTAATATAATATTACTTTATGTAATTCACACCACTGGAACAACTCAACAAATTAATCTAAATTAATTAGTACTTAATTACTTAATTTATTTATTTAATCCAAATTATACATAAGGAATGCATTTTCCTTTTCAAATATATTAGAAGAGAACTTTCAAAGGAGTGTGAATTTCACGTAGAAAACAATAAATCTTGAGTTGTATTTGAAATTAGATATTATGCAAAGAACCATTATAGCCTATAGGTGAAGCCTCCCCTTCAAACCAGACTTTTTTGACTAGAGGACAACTAATCTTAGAGTTATGACAAGTTTTTAAAATTGATTGGTTCTTAATATGGTTTTCTGTACATTCAATTTTAATTTTGTTTTCTTACTGCTACATCTTGCAATTTTAAAATATAATTATTTTTTATTATGGTAATAGGGATTTTGAAAGGGTTTAGGCTTTTGTTTAAAAAAGATAAAGCATTAAGGTCCAATAAATTACAAAGAACAAGTACGAGACACCATCAACACAATAGCCAACAGCCGTACTACAACAAAAAGACTAACGAAAGGGCATTAAATCCCCTAAAAAAAAGTCAGCCCTAAGTCAAGGTGGTTTGAAGCCAAATTGTCCCAAAGAACTTTGAGTAAACTCACCCAACTTGTCCATTATGTTGAAATCCTTCAGCTTAAATCTCCTTTTTTTGGACGCCCCTTTCTCTTGCACCTCCATCCAAGGAGTCTCAGATCTTTAAAATCCTTCTCCCTAATTCTTTCTTTATGGATATCTTCATAAGAGTACTTGCAAGCATTATCATATGCTTGCTCCTTTCTCCTCCACACAGATTGATTTATGTTGATGCTCAGACAAATAGCTGCAACCTGACCCAGATCTACATAAAATTGAAACTTAAGGTATATAACATTTATATGATAAATTAAAAAGCAACCATCAATCAAAAATTACTTAATGGCCATAGATCACCCTCAAATTTAAAGCCTGATATAATTATATACAAGAGAGACTAGTAATTTGAAAAGAGTTAAAAAAAAAATCAAATACATGGAATTATATTGCCCTATGGCCAGATAAATTATTCCTTGAGCTAGATATTAGAACTTATTATCTTCCTCACAAAGAATTTTTATACCCACAACATGAAAAAAAGTGTCATATTAAGATTATTAATTTCAAGAATGACATTTCATCATAGAGAGAATTTTCTGATCATATTGCTGAAACATTAATTCAGACTTCTAATTGCAAAGATTACTATTGAAGTATGGGTAATTTGTTTATTTTCATATTAAAAGGTAAGCATGCTATATAAAGCAATTGATAGTTTTTGATAGATTTTGATAAAGTAATTGATAGTTGAAGAAATAAGTCCCCTGATGTTTTTTAAATTTCAAAAAGATTTAAATATATGTAATTGATAAGTTTTTTTGATAATTCTATGATAAAATCATCAATGTTGAATCATATCTTTTAGTGTAAGTAATGACTAATCTATAAAAATAAAAATAAATGAACAAAGAATGTCTATAATTTATTGTCAATATAGTTTTGAATTATTGAGTGATGATTTTTGCATTTACTAGTTCTGATATTTGTAGGCTTGGACCTTACTGAAACCATAGCTTCATCCAATCTTTGGCGTTTATTCAATCGGTCATTTACTCTACGATTTTGAAACTAGTAAAACACAATTTTTTCTTTTATTTCTCCTTATCTTCTAAGAAAATCGAACATAATGTATTTACTCTGTGGATAGAGTGCAATTATCAATATTATATTATGCTTCCAGTATTTGCAATCACTCTACAGTTGGAAGAGGACATCTTTCTGGAAAAATATTCCTTTGGCAAATATTAATAGAAAACTATGCCGAGACAAAATCTGTCGTTATTGTTAAATGGTTGCCATTTCTAACATCTACGAAGGCTCAAAACTTATTGACACATTGTGGGAGGGGAAAATAAAGAAGGGAAAGATTAATTCAAAGAATAGTTTCAAAAGAAAAATGGAGCTATTTCCCCACATTAGAGAGAACCGAGTAAAATATAAAAGATTATTGAACCCCTCTCTATTTTCCAGGAAGATTTTTTGTCTGATGTAATTGTGATATTCGTAAGTGGTAGTTGGTAACTAAGGTGTCGATAGAATATTTGGTGAACAATGTGATGGATTTTTAAATCCCAAACACAAATAAAATGCACAGAGTTGCTGCCCTATTTTAGAATCAACTTTGAATACCAAAATAAAATGCAGAATAACAAAAAATAGAATGATTGGAGACACACAACTATACTGTAAACTTTTGTTTCTTCTATTAAATCAGAAAAATAACATTTAAAAAATGATTTCTAAACTTGAAACAACAAACTAGTAATAAATACACTTGATTTGCAGCAATCTAGAGCTGCACACACTATCTACTTCTTCCTATTTGTCTAAGGCTATCTGCAACTCCCTGCACACACCCTAATATTCTTAGAACTATTGTTCATGCTCATAAACATTCTCTACTACTACTGCTGCAACATTCTCTTTCTTCCTTCTCTATCCATACATTCCCTCCTTTTGTCTTTTCTATATCCTTCAAAAAATTATGCCACTCAAAACAAATTCAAAACTACCTACTAGCAATAATGAAATTTGACCAGCATTGAAAACAAATAGATGGGCCAACAAAGATGCATTAAATGTTTTGAAAAGGCAACGGGAAGGAGATTTATGGAGATCTCTGATGGGGTAGGTGTTGTAAATGCATGCATGCTCTAGATTAAATTTCTAACACTCCCCCTTAATCTGGAGCCACATACCTCTTTCATTCTGTGTCTCTGGACCTAAATATAGTTGTCTAGAGATTTCTTTCCAGAATTGAAATATGAAGATGTGTACAATGCCTAAGCTGTCTCTTAGGCATTCAAAGTATTGTTGGGAGTGGTGTGACTCAGATACCACTCAAATGGAGGAAGAATAAAACAAACAGGAGAGAGCAAACACAAATAAAACTGCACAAACAGAAATTTCTATTTATCAATAAAAACTTTTTTACATAAAACAAATACAACTCAGAGCTACAACTCTGATTCCTCTATTCCTACAACTACTACTCTCTCTAGAGCTAGCTGGACATAACAACTGTCCCCTTCTATTTGGAGCTTCTCAATGCTCATTCACCTAACTAACTACTGTGTGTGTCTGGAGCTATTTGGAGCTCCAATCTCTGCACTCCATCACTATTGTATTCTTCCTATTGCTGCTGCAACAAACATTCTTCTTCTGCTGTGCCCTATAGTGTTGTTGTTTCTTGCAATATTCTCTTCACTTACTCTACTTACAGTTCTTCATTCCTTCCTTTTATCTTCACCCAAAATATTATGTAGCTCAAACACAAAATTCAAATCTACCTACCAATATTCAATAACAAACTAACCACCAATAACTTCTATCTGATGAGCCAGCTGAGTGCATTAACTATTTTGGTCAGGTGCAGTAGGAGGGAGATCTACGGTGATCTCTGGTAGGGTAGGAGGCATAAATGCCCATTCGAGATTAATAATTCCAACACTCCCCCTTAATTTGGAGCCACATCCCACTTTCATTTTGTGTCTCTAGAACTATCTATAGCTGTCAGGAGCTGTCTAGAGCTTTCTTTCCAGAGCTAAAATCTATAGTTATCAACAATGCCCAAGCTATCTCTTAGGTACTCAAAGCTCTCCTTTGACAATGCCTTAGTAAATATATCAACGAGCTGCTACTTGGACCTACAAAACTAAAGTTTAATCTCTCTATTCTCCACTAACTCCCTTATGAAATGATAGCGGATCTCAATATGTTTTCTTCGTCTGTGGAAGACTGGATTCTTCATCAAGGCTATGGAGGAAACATTGTTACAAAATATGGTTGTACCATCTTCTTGTTGTTAATTCAAGTCTGCAAGGATTCTCCTCAACCAAATAGCCTGACATACTACTGCATTTGTTGCTATGTATTCTACTTCAGCTGTGGAGAGAGAAACTATGGGTTGCTTCTTTGATGCCCATGAAATGGGTCCTGAACCCATGTGGAACGCATATCCTGATGTGATTTTCCTATCATCTACACTTCCTGCCCAATCAGCTCAAACTCACCAGATGTGGTGTACAATATGCCATAGCCTTGTGTGCCATTGACATATCTCAAAATCCTCTTTTCTACTTGCCAATGTGTGTCCTTAGGTTTCTCCATGAACCTAGATATCAAGCTTGCCGCATACATTAAATTAGGCCTTGTAGTAGTCAAATACATCAAACTTCCAACCATACTCTTGTAGAGGGTTGGGTTCACTTCATTGTTGTTGTGCTCCTTGCTCAGTTTTAGACTTGTAGTTGTTGGTGTTGAACTAGGCTTGTTGTTTTGCATCTTAAATCTTTTCAAAAATTATTTGGCATAGTTAGTTTGTAAAATAAATATGTCAAGCTCAATTTGTTGGATGTCAATGCCAATAAAATATCTCAGCAAACATAGGTCAGTCATTTCAAACTCTTTCTTCATCACCTCTTTGAAATTAGCAATGAAGAGATCACTATTACTAGTAAAAATCAGATCATCTACATACAAAACAACAATTAAATTCTCACCATTGGTTGCTTTGATGTAGAGTGTGTGCTCACTACCACTTTTTCTAAAGCCATTACTCAGCAAATAGGAATCTATCCTATTGTACCATGCCTGAGGTGCTTGCTTAAGCCCATAGAGAGCTTTTCAGAGCCTGCATACCTTGTCTTTATGCCTTGGGACTTCATAGCCAGGTGGATGCTCTGCATACACCTCCTCTTTCAACACTCCATTTAAGAAGGTTGACTTCACATCCATTTGATATACGTTCCACTTGTGTTGGGCTGCAATTGCTATGACTGCCCGCACGGATTCCAACCTTGCAACTAGTGCATATGTCTCATCATTGTCTCTTCCAGGTTGTTGTTTATATCCATTAACAACCAACCTTGCTTTATAGGTCTCTATCTTTCCCTCAGCAGTACTTTTGGTCTTATAGACCCACTTGACTCCAATAACCTATTTACCCTTGGGTAAGGTTGTTAACTCCCATGTCTCATTCGTTTCTATTGCATCCAACTCTTCATCCATGGCCTTAAACCATTTTTCTTCTTTGACAGCCTCTTCAAAAACTATTGGATCACCATGAGAGAACAAAGCAAAATCTAGACTTTCATCTAACTTATCATACCTTGTATCTTCATAAATCTCCCTCTTGCTCCTTGTCTTTCTCGTCATTAGAGAAGTGAGTGTAGGATCTGAACTACTTCTAGAGTTAATGTTGCTTGACTCCGGAGTGCTCCAGAGCTGACTGTGTTGCTGTAGTCTTGAAGTGGCCGAATCTAAACTATTTTGAGGATGGCTACAGAGAGCTCCAGAGTTAGATCCAGAGTGCTCCGGTGCTAAATCTGCTTCACTGCTTGAAGTTCCTGCTTCATTTCCACCTTCTTCATCATCTATGGGTATCGTTGTTGATATACCTATGGTAGTGTCAACTATGCCATCCCACAATTCATTCTCAATGAATTCAACATCCCTACTAATTATGACATTCTTTGTGACAGGGTTGAACAACATGTAGCCTTTGGATTATTCGTTATACCCAATGAAGATGCACTTTTCTCCTTTTTCGTCAAACTTTTGTCTCTTCTCTTTAGGCACAAATACATATGCCACACACCCAAAAATCCATAGGTGCTCCACACTCCATTTGTCATTTGTCCATGCCTCTTGTGGAATTATGTCCCATATAGCCTTTGTGGGACTTCTATTTCATAGATATACTGATGTTACGACTGCCTCACCCCAATAATCATTTGATAGTCCCTTTGCCTTCAGCATGCTTGCTTCCATCTCTGTGATGGTTATGTTCTTCCTCTTAGTAACTCCATTTTGCTATAGAGTATACCTGTATACACCTAAAAATGACACGACTCTGTCCAAATAAATATTTTTAATATTTATTTAAGTCTATTTCCTCTATCAATAAATAACTAATTAAATTTATTTATTCAATTCATATTTCTCTAAGTTAATTAAATATCAAAAATATTTAATTACTTCTTCTAAAGTCAAAATTAAATAAAATCCTTTATTTAATTTATTTCTTCCAAACAATTAAATAATTTCTAATTATTTAATTAAGTCATGAATTCTTCCAAATTTAAATAAATCATTTAAATTTATTTAAATCTTCTTAGTCTCTAAAATAAAATATAATAAATATTTTATTTTATTCTTCTATCTTGCACAAGATAAATTAAATAAATTTATTTATTTAATTTGCTTTCTTCTAAAAATATCTTCTTGCTTTCTTTCTAAAATTGTAACTCATGCATATCTAATTAATTTATTTAATTAGATATTTCATCTATTATTCCTCTCATCTTTTTAGGATTTATTTCCTTTAAAGCAAAAAATCAAATCAAATCTTCTTTCCTCTCCATAATCAATTAAATAAATTCTATTTATTTAATTAATTTCCTTATTCTTCTATTTTCCATCAAATGATTAAATAATTTTAAATTATTTAATTATTGCATCCTTTTTCTAAAAATAAATAAAATTAAATATTTTATTTATTTATTCATGATGCACATAAATTAAATAAATTTTATTTATTTAATTTGTATTTCATCCACTCTTATCTATATCATTTTCTTCTAAAAATAAATCTTCCTTGTCATGCAAAAGCAAAAGTTGAGTTAATTGATTTAAAACAATCTTGTTTTTATCAACAACTCTTAAATTAGAATAAATCATTCTAATTTCTAAAATCAAATCTTATCTTTGTCATGAAAGCAAATAACTCAAGAAAACAACTTTTTGTGTGACACTTGTCCTCTTTCTATTTGCGCACGTTCTCTCAACCATTGATCTTCTTATTCTTTCTCAACCATTGATCTTCTCCCTCTCAAGTCTATAAGTATAGCCCTATTCTTCCATTTCTGATAATGAAGCTTTTAAGTAAGATTACTCTGTCGAATCCATAGCGTGCCATTGGTACCCCCACTCTTGCATTTTCCATTATCCGCCTCACATTGTATTGAAGCTCATCTTCAATACAACAAGTATTTGAGCCATTTCTTCTTTGTCATCTTGAGGAATCAAAGCAAGGAAGCAAGCTTCCTGAGGGCTACATTTCATCACCAAAGATCAATCGAGAATAGGCGAGCAATAGAAGCAACTACGTAATGAAGCACTGTAAGTTGTTTACTTAGTTCTAGTCTATGTTATTTGCATATTCTATTGTGGTTTATTGGGTATTTTATATTCATTTAATATTGTCCCATTTTATCCATAACATTTCTGGTACCCACCATGGGGCCTTTGCCCCAAATCTAATAAAAAAACTAAGTTCTTGAGTGACAGGTTCAGTACAGATTTCATACAGTCTCCGCACATGTTCATTCAGCACATACGAGCAATCCTACGGCGCATCTGACCCCTGTTTCAGTGCATATGCTATTTCGGCGCATATACCATCAGAAGCTGCACTTTTACATTTGTTTTGGTGCATCCAATTCTTCGGTGCATCTGTTCCAAGAAGCTGCACATCTGACTCATTCTGCAGTGCTTATACTTCTTCTACGCATACATTCTTTCTTTCTATGCTAGCAACCTCTATTTCTGTGCATTCAGTCTCTTAAGCAGCGCATATGTCTTGAGGAGTAGTTTAGGGTTTTCTTGCTGGCTTTCTAACGCTAACATTTGTTTTGTAGGATTGATTCTCTAATTTTCATGCAGGGTTAAGAGTTGGATAGTTTCTTTTCCTTAAAACACACATCATAGATTAACTAGGAGGAAAACTAAAAAATAGTAAAAAAATGTATGCATGCAAATCTCGTGTAGTTCTTAACTAGGAGGGTAGTAATGAACATTATTGCTATCTTTGCATTATTTCTATCTCTGTTAGTTTAGAACATTGCTATCTTGCAAAAGGAAATGAACCATTGCTATCTTTAATCACTTCAAAGTTAACAACTATGTGAGTGCCCAAGTAGATAACACATATAGTTTTTTTCATTTTAAATAGGATTAGATAAACCACTATTTTATGTGTCTTCTAAATGACAATAGGCTTATGTTCTCCCCTTTACTGGGTGACCAGAATGCCAGACTTGTCATTCTTTATGTATAACCTTTAGAGGGGCCTGCCCTTGGATGCCCACTTGTCTAAGTGGTAACAGGCTAAAGCCAAGCCCTACCAATCCACTATAAATAAATTGTGCTTGAGGTGAAAGCTTCCTGAAATGAGTGTTGCTGTGTTACACCGACAACCAACCTCCCCCAAAACCCTTCAAGGCCTAACCCTTGAAGGCTGGGAGACTCCATAACGGAGAGTAGCGTTGTCGTACAATTAACCACTTGAATGGTTGCCCTGACTACTTAGCCATTGTCTAGTATACCAAAATCCTCTATTTGTTGGTGCAAAAGGTGGGACCTTTGAAGTGGCCCCGATTCATGTGATTTTTAGTAGAGGTAGCAGGGACAATCCTAAGGTTCAGTGGGGGTATGAGCCTAAGGAAACCCAGATTTGGCATGTGTGAGAAGCGAGTGTCATGGAGGGGAGTCAGTGCTACCAGATACTAGAGATACATGCTTTGAATATGCACAGCTAGGGGACTCAACAAATATTGTCTTTTCTAGCCTAGGTTGTAATTGTTCTTGTGTCAAAAAGTCCACAAAAATACAAAAAAAATAATAAAAGATAAAAATCATGAAAACTTCTATGCATTTGCTGTGTCTTTATCTACCATAATTGAAAATTAGAATTCAAAAGAGACCAAGTTTTCAACCAAAAAAGAAATTTTTTGAAAAACGTGCCGAAAAACTCTACAAAAACAAACTGAAAAACCAGAACTGCGCATGTGCTGCGACCTGCTGCGCTTTTGCCTTCTATTCCTATGCATTTACTGCTGTGCATCCATTCTAGAGAGTTGTTCTGTACTTTCTTGGAGAAAAATTTTCAACTTTTCTATCCACCATCTCAAACTTGTTTCAGTTTTCCCAAGATTTGATTAAAATTGTGTAAGTCCACTATTTCGCTCTTTTTCCGCACCATAGTTGCTTTTCCCACACTCATATTATCCAAAACTCTTCCAAAATCAAGCAAGATATCCAAAACCTAGGTTAGAACCAAGCTATTCTTGATCACATCAAACCTCAAACAAACCTAGTGAGTCTCCACTATCAAGGATCAATCATCCTTTTCTCTTGGAACTTCACTAGTGGCTTGTGCAAAAACTAGTCTACATCAAGTAACTGGATTTTAATCATCCATACTTTTGACTATCGTTTTGCTCACCCAACTTGTTTGACACCAATTCAATCTAAGGAGAACCTTGCTCAAACCTTGGCGCATTCTACCACCTCTTGTTCAAAACTTTCAAGCTCACTCCATCCCATCTCACATCACCTTGCATGGTCTTAACGAGGTCTCAAAAACAAAAGCAAATTGAAATGGCAGAGAAAACTATTCCATCCTCTCACAAAAGTGATGAGGAAATTTCTCTAGAAGAGATTCTCCACACTCAAAAAGATCAAAGATTCCAATGCTTAATGGATAAGGTGCTGGCCCAAGAGCCTACTAAATTCTTTCTCCACTTAGCACAACAAGGAGTCAAGCTCCCTAAAGATTTTGACGTAGAAGCTCTAAAAGAACCTGAGGAAGAAAGAAACCCTAAGGGAAGCACATGAGAGGAAATAACCACAGCCAAAAACAAAACAACCATTAATTCTACAAACACCCTAAGCTTAATGCACCAACAGATCCAAGCTTTACAACAACGATTCACAGACATGCAAACAGGAACATCAACTAAGCACTATTCCCTAGAGGATATTTCACCATATCCTTTTGATAGGACCTTGATCATGATACCTTTCCCCTCTAAATTTGAGGTACCAAAATTTGATAAATATCGTGGAAAGGGTGATCCAAGGGACCACATTAGGGAATTTAACGCTGCATGTCTTGAAGTCACACACAATGATACTTACCTTATGCGACTATTTCCAAGAAGCTTAGGAGGGCAAGCCATGGAGTGGTTTTCTAGACTACTGCCTGACATTAAAACCTTTAATGAACTTGTGGACAGATTTGTCACATACTTCTCCTATAATATTGAGCATGACACCTCGATTTTAGATCTTTGTAATACCAAGCAAAAAGGTGGAGAATCTTTTGCCGCCTTCCTAAAAAGATGGAGATAGTTGGCAAGTAAGTTCCCACATCAAATGCCTAAAAGTAGATGCTAGAGATGTTTGTCCATAACTGGCCTAAGCTATCATATACAAATCCAATGTCTTACTTCCTTTAGTAGGGTCATTAAGATGGGTCTAATCATCGAAAAGGCTTTAATCACCAAAGGTCAAATAAATCTATATAAGGACACTGCTAGCACCAATACCAACATGGATTAACCAAGATTCTGGACAAAGAACAAGAACCTTGTGAATGATGGGGTGGTAGATGCCAAGAACGCAACACCAAAGCAACCAATCTTCAACTTGTTGAACCCTCAAAACAACCCCCCTCAAAATAAACCACGAAATACTAAATCACGGTTTACAAGCTATCAGCCTCGGAGGAAATTCACACCCCTAAGGGAAACATTGGAAATCACTCTACTAAAATTGATCACAAGCAAACTCATAACACTTACAATAGCGTGAGAATATGAACCAAAAGTCAAACCTCATTGGTGGAATGACAATGATTTCTGTGAATACCACCGAAACATGGGGCACAAAACCAATGACTACATTGCGCTCAAACACACTATCCAAGATTTAATTGATCAAAACAAAGTTTCACTTGATGGACATACCTCTAATAATGATCATCAAACATTCAAAGATCTGCTTCCCAATTATGAGTAGGGAGGACCTTCTAATCAAAACAACGGTAGAACTAACAACGCCAATTACAAAAATGTGTCATTTGACTATGTTAATCATATCTTAGAAAGTGATCCACACATCAATGTGATCACCATCAATAAAGACTCAAATTGTAATGCTACCACTCTTAGTAATAGAGTCACTCTTAAAGGAGTCCCTGCCTCTCCGTCTAATTAGTATAATATCTTGGATCAGCTCCATAAGACACCTGCACATATCTCCATTCTAGAACTTCTGCGTCTGTCCTCATCCCATAGGGCCATACTTAACAAAGCTTTATTAGAAGCCACTGTTCCAATGAACCTTGCTGAAGAACAGTTTCAAACCATGGTAGGTCACATTACCTCACCTCACTCCCTATCATTCACTGAAAAGGATGATATGTCAATTACCCAACCTCATAACACATCACTTCATATCGAAGCCTTCATCCACAAACACAAGATAAAAAGAGTCCTAATTGATGGAGGAGTCAGTTTGAATATTTGCACCTTGAAGCTAATCCTTGCATTGGGGTTTGTGGAGAAAGCTATTGATCCAAAAAAGAAAATCATTATCAAAGCCTATGATGAGGAGGAGAGAACTTCCTAAGGAACTATTATTTTACCAATCAGAGTTGGACCTGTAGTAAAAGATGTGGCTTGCCAAGTCCTCGACATGGAGTTAGTGTATAACATTCTTCTTGGGAGACCTTGGATACATGCTCTGAAAGAAGTGCCATCAACATACCACCAATGTATCAAATTCCCCTATGAAGGCCAAGAGATCACCATCCAAGGTGAACCCAACCCGTTTCAATATTGCAACTCCATTCACTCTAAACCTGAAGTTGTGATTCCTCATAACCGTGTTTCTGCTTCATCTTCATTCAGGTTGGACCCAGTTTCACTCACTTCCACATTAAAAGCTTCCCAACCGGGCCTTAGACTCAAAGATAAGGACCTAGGTGAGTACATAATTGTCCAATCCCTCTATTTGGTGCAACTTCCTCTATCTCCCAAATCATATGGAAGGCCTTCCATGAGCAAATCCAATACAGTCGAAACTACTAAAGGTCTGTTTATCAAATGGGGAAGCCTCAAAAATGAGAGTGATGAAAAGGATATCCTTCAATGGTTATATAAGGATGAAGGCAGTTCATCAACACAACAAGACCATCACACCACTATACAAATTGAACAATATGGTCAAGGATTCCAAAAGCTACAAAGAATGGGTTATGATGGACATGGCCCCCTTGGTTCAAGACAGGAAGGTATAATTGAACCCATCCAACCCCATACCTTCACAACCCGAGACACTATAGGGCTAGGTTACACTAGCACAACAAGAACCAACAGAGAAAATAAGCATAAAGGCAAACAACTATAAACATCTACTACTAATCTAGTTGATCAAATTCAACAATTGTAAATGGGGAGTGAGACTCACTCCAATGAATATGAATGGGATAGCCTCTCTGAGCTATCTTGTGATGAGAAAGATATTGATGTTGTCCATGAGTATGACCCAACCCATGCAACTGAGGGTCAAGATCCAAGGGCTAGACCGATAGAGTTAGACCCACATAATACCGATAGTGAAAGTCATGAGGAAAGAATGATACCCCCTTGACGGATTAGCTAATGGAGAGTACCATCGTAGACATTGTCCATGCTTATAATGACAACCATAACACTTCCATCTTGACCATCAATGCCATCGAAACAGACCAACCCAATGACCCCTTACCATTATTGCACCCAAAACTCATAGATTGGACTTGTAAGACACTACCCCTAAGCTCGATACCTTTGAAAATGATGAAGCCATCATAGACTACCTTGAGCTTAGAGATCACATACCCGCAGGGGATCATAGAGATGGCTATGCCATAGAACTCAATGACAAGGCCTATTTTGGAGAGAGTACCAAGCCTTTCAGTCTCAAAAATGTTAAAATGAAAGAAAGATCTAATGGTGAAAACCACTCTGCGGCAGTGTTAGATCATGAAAAAAGTAAAAATATAGACATATCCAATAGTGAAAACCTCTCTAAGGAACTGAAGGATGGAAGGCTTGATCCTCTACCCAATCTTACACATCAGGAGAGATCTTCAGTCTTAATAGAACCAACAGAGCTGATCAATGTTAGCACAAGTGATAGTCCCAAAATGATCCACATGGCACAGTCTTTAATAGCACAAGAAAAGCCAGCATTCACCAAATTCTTGAAAAGAAAACAAATCAACATTGCTTGGACATATGTGGACATGCTAGGGTTAGATCCAAATCTCATAATGCATCACTTATCCTTAGCTCCAGGAGCTAAGCTAGTAAAGCAAAAACTTAGGAAGATGCACCCACATGTGGCCCTCATGGTGAAAGAAGAGCTGAAGAAACTATTGGATGTTGGATTCATCAGACCCATAGACTATCCTGAGTGGATTTCAAACATAGTGCCAGTTGCCAAACCAGATGGAAGAGTTTGAATATGTAATGACTTCAGGGACCTAAATAAAGCTTGTCCAAAAGATGATTTCCCCTGCCAAACATTGACATTATTGTAGATCTCACAGTAGGGCACACCATGCTGTCACTAAAGGATGGGTTCTCTGGATATAACCAGATCAAGATTGCACCTGAAGCCCAACACAAGACTACGTTCACATGTCCATGGGGCACCTATTGTTGGTGTGTCATGCCATTTGGTTTGAAAAATGCCGGTGCAACATATTAGAGAGCTATGACCACAATCTTCCATGACATGATGCACATTATAATGGAAGATTATGTTGATGACATCTTGGTAAAATCACTCACAAGAGAAGCACACCTGGCAGTACTGGACAAAATCTTCACAAGACTGGAATAGTTTAATGTGTGCCTCAATCTAAAAAAGTGTGTGTTTGGAGTTACATCAGGCAAGCTACTTGGGTACATAGTGTCTTCCAATGGAATCAAAGTCGACCTAGCTAAAGTAAAGGCCATCATGGAAATGTTGCCTCCTAAGAATATCACTCAACTAAGGTCTCTACAGGGAAAACTACAATCTATCAGAAGATTCATTTCTCAATTGGCAGAGAAGTGTCACCCATTTTCACACCTCCTACATAAGAATGTCCCTTTCAAATGGAATGATGCATGTGAACATGCATTTCAACAGTTAAAAGAATATCTCATGAAACCACCTGTATTAATGCCACCGATTCAGGGTAAACCTCTGCTACTGTATATCTTGGCCACACCAACAGCTCTAGGAGCTCTCTTTGCACAGCAAAATTATGAAGGGAAAGAACAAGCGATCTACTATATCAGTCAAACACTTGTTAGGTATGAACTACAATACACACCAATTGAAAGAACATGCCTCACTATGGTCTTCATCTCACAAAAGTGGAGACATTACATGCCACATTCGGTTAAACTAGTAGCAAAGATTGATCCACTCAAGTATTTACTCAACAAAGCCGCCCTTATAGGTAGATTGTCCAAATGGGTCATGCTTCTCAATGAATTCGACATCGAATATGTAGACAGGAGGGCAATAAAAGGCCAAGTACTTGCAGACCAACTGGCAAATGCACCTCTAATAGATGATAGCACTTTGAGCTTTGAATTTCCAGATGAATCTATCTTTCACATAACTACAACAACCTAGAAAATGTACTTTGATGGCTCATACACTCGGCATGGATTAGGAGTAGGTATCTTGTTGATCACCCCTAGTGGTGACACCATTCCTAAATCCTACAGATTATTCTTTCCCTGCACTAACAACGTGGCAGAATATGAAGCCCTAGTAATTGGCATCAAGCTAGTAGTTGAATGGAATATCAAAGAACTTCAGGTGTATGGTGACTCACAGCTGGTCATAAATCAAGTAAATGATGACTACTAGACAAAAGATGAGAAATTAATCCCTTACAAATGGATGGTAGATGATTTCAAGGAATACTTTATCGAGATAACTTCTGAGCAGATACCAAGGATCAAGAACAAAGCCATAGATGCCATAGCCACGATTGCATCTCTCCTCGATATTCCAAGTAATCAATCACATTATGAGTTCTTGGTAGAGCCAGTGTCCCGCCCTACATATTGTTGGTGCCTGAGTTGACTGTCAGTTCCCGAGCAATTTTCATGCAGGCACCTTCCCAAAAAAATCCAAAAAATTTTAAGTTTTGGCACCCCTTCAGCGTTTTCCAGCATCTGCATCATCTTTCCTGAGGAAGGGGTCATCATGTTTTGTCCATCGGTGAAAGTTTTTGTTTGAAGCGCTCCGATTGTGTCTTTGAACTATCGTTGAACCACCCACTTGAACCCTTTTCTCAAAGGTTCAATGGTTTGATGGTTCAAAGCTTTGTGATTTTGGTCTTGGCCGAGGTTTTTGGTGTATCAGGTCGACTTCGAGGTACTTGGCCAACAGTGATGGAGTATTGTTTTTGAGGTTTGAACCCCGCCGGCGAACCTCAACTTTGAACCTCGCCATTGAACCATCGGGTTGAATTGGTTCATTGGTTCAATAGGTTCACGGGGTTAGTCATACCGACGAGAGTTTTGGAGCGTCATCGCCAACACTTTGGCTATCGGCGAAGTATTTTCTTGGGTTGCCGATATGCAATGTTTGGCCGATGCGATGTCATTGGTGTGGGTCTCACTGATAGAGGAATGCGGAGGTAAGCATCGGCATGATGATAGGTATCGGCATAGGTTTGATATGTTGTTCTGACGGTGTAAGTCACACTGACGGAGGTGGGAGGCCGATGTGTTATCGACAGGAGTTGTTATGTTGGCGAAGGAGCTTTTGGCTAGGCCGATAGTGTTGGTTTGGCCGATGGCAAAGGTGTTGTTGACGAGACTATTGAGATCGGCAGGAGAATTGTGGGGTGTGCCGATGGTTCTTCTCTGGCCGATGTGGAAGTTGGAGGCTTTGGCAAAGGCTTGTTCATCGGTGTGACTAAGGGTGTCGGCGGGAGGAATTTCATGTTGGCCGATAGTGTTGGTCTTACCGATAGGGGAATGTAATGTAGCGATCGGCCAAACTATTGATGTCGGGGTGAGTTTTGTGGGGTTGGCCGATGGTGTAGGTCTGGGCGATGGGTTTTTGGCGAAGGCTTGTGCATCGAGCACGGCAAAAGGCGCTCGACATTTGATATGCATGCGGCCGCGTTTATGAATTGCTAAAGGAGTCTCCGTGGCATGCATGTGGGACTAATCTCCCTGCATATTTGAACCTTCAGTAAAATGCATTTTGGCGGGAAGCTCCATTTTGAATAGTGCGACGGTTTTTGAGTGAAACGCGGGTGGTTGAGCCATCAATGGCAATTGTGCTGAGGCATGGGCGAGTTTTTGAACAGTCATGTACCTAATTTTTGGCATGAAGACTTCCAGTTGGCAGCACAGGGCTCAAGGTTTCTCCTGCCTACTGCATTGATGGCTTATGAGCGCCATTTCTCATCGTCTGTATCTGGCAGATTTTTGTCAAAATACATGTAATTAATTGCTAGAGGTACACTTTCTGGCCGATATAGGCAGACTGTGTTACCATTTTTGTGGTTGCTGAAAGTTGAACATTTGGCTCTATAATACAATACAGTTGGTTTTGGTTGCTCTGTGCAGCAAAACTTGTGAGTTTATGTATCTCCTGTTGTATGTTTTTTGCATGAATCTGCTGATTTCATGGTTAATCTTATATGAATAATGCTATGTTTGCACATGTTGTGCTAATTCTGTCTCCAGTGTTGCATATATCTTTCTTCTGAGTCTAGATATTCAAGGAATGTCTAAGATTCTAGAACATAGAATTCCTGTGTTGAATATTTAATCTCTTAACTTCTACTCAAGGGGTAGATTAAATTGTTCTCAGATTGAATATTGGGAAGGATATACTACAGTAGGGATGCCATAAGTATAGATAGCTTAACACTCTGTATTGGGAGATATCTGTAAGGCAGATATCACGTGTCCCCCTGAAATCTAGTTTTAGTTGTTCATGTTGATCATTCACAGGTGTATGTCTACTGACTCCAAGCCCTGGATAGGCACCGATCTAGCTTTGTGTTTGTGTTATATACCATGTCTAGCTTTGCATCCAAATGTAAAATCAAAATCAAAACTTCGAAACAGCCATTAGGACAGTTTTAGGATCCTCCGTCCTGTGTCTACAACTACAAATAGGCCCAAAGCTAGCCCCTTTGCTCTTATCTTTCAGTTTTGGTCTACTTACAGGAGGACTTATCTACTTTCTGTCAGCATCCTAGCCTTTGTATGCATATCCTCATGGATGTTGAGTAGGGAATACCCCCTAGGTTTTGCAGAGCCTGAAGAAGAAGAGGAGATAAAATATAGAGTCTATCTCCTACACTGTTGGCCCCTAGCCCAGAGATACTGTTGATCATTGATGGCTACCTTGTAGGGAAATCTGGGAGTAAGCATCCAGTCTGGGAAAAAACCAACACATATGACACTCCTGAATCCCATATCATTTTCCACATTGTCGGAACTGATTCCCCCCTCTATGGAAAAATATTTACCTATCTTAAAGAGAATACCCTCCCACCTGATCTCTCTAGCAACCAAAAACAAACCTTCATCCATCAGGCATCCCGGTATGCCATTGTCGCCAATACCCTATATCACAAAGGTCTTGATGGTACTCTCCTTAGGTGTATCGATAGTGAGGAACATCAAACTACCCTAAATGAAGTGCACGATGGTATATGTGGAACCCACTCTAGTGGCCTTACCCTAGCCAAGAAACTCATACGCATGGGATACTACTGGCCAACCATGGAACAAGATTCCTACCATTTTGTAAAGAAGTGCAAGAAGTGCCAAATCCATGGGAACCTGATACATGCACCAGCACAGGAGCTACAGCCATTAACAACTCCTTAGCCCTTCTGTCAGTGGGGACTCAACTTAGTGGGCAAGATACACCCTCCTTCATCCTGTGGCCATAAATTCATAATCACCACCACCGAGTACTTTACGAAGTGGATTGAAGCTATGCCCTTAGCCAATATCATAGGCAAGCAGATTGCCTCCTTTATCTTGAACTATATCATTTGTCGCTATGGCGTCCCATCGTCGATTATCACGGATAATGGACGACCATTCAAAAATTAGGATGTTAGGGAACTATGTGACAAATTCCATATCTAGCACCACTTTTTTACCCCTATTACCCCCAAGGTAATGGCCAGGCGGAGGTATCAAACAAAACTATATTGAAAATTCTAAAAAAGATTGTTAATGATGTTGGTCGTGATTGGCATATCCAATTAAATCCAGCGCTGTGGGCCTATCGTACAAGTATCCACACACCCACAGGTGCAACACCATACTCCCTGGTCTACGGATCTAAAGCCATCTTGCTCATTGAAGTCAAGATCCCATCCTTGCGAGTTTCTTTAAAAGGTCTCATATCTGATGAAGAGTATAGAATATCCAAACTTCAAGAGTTAGAGATGCTCGAAGAGAGAAGGCAATAGACCTTTAACCACCTAAAAGCTTATCAACAACGGATGTCCAGAAGCTACAACCATAGGGTAAAGCCCCACATATTCCAAGTTGGTGATGTAGTCCTTAGAGAAAATCCCAAAAATCAGCAAGATCGAGAGAAGAAAGGCAAGTTTGAACCCAACTGGCTGGGTCCCTATGTCATCATCGCAGCCTATGGGTCAGGAGCATATTAATTGGCTACATTAGAAGGTGAACTATATGATGATCCTATCAACAACATGCATCTTCATAAGTTCTATACCTAAAAATCCCAGTGCAGGGGAGTCCTTAAAAATTCAAAAAAATAGTAAAAGTGATAAAAAAAGGAAAAATAACAAAAAAATCATCCTCTAGTGAAAACCTGGTAAACAGGTGTCTGGGATAGATACCATGATGAAAACCTAGCAAACAGGTGTCATGCGTATTTTTATCTCTTGTGCAAATAAAAGAAAGTGGTGAAAACCTGGTAAACAGGCGCTATCTGCGATAAACTGTTTCCTCCATCTGTTGTGGCCTTATCTCTCTTGTGTCCATTGTATCATTCATCTTGAACCAATCCATTGAACCGTTGTCAAACTATGTCACCTCTGAGTTATCACGTAGGTAAGGCCATTCTCAATGCAGCCTCGAGGCTCTGCTCCGCTCCACTTCTTTTCTGTCTGTTCCATTGAGTGTTGTCTGTCCTGCTGTCCATACCGTTTCTACATCTTTACCATCGCCTAGGTACTAGGTCCATCAAGTTCACCCAGAACTACATTACCTCTGTGTCGTCACGTAGGCAAGTCCATTTAGCAATGAGCCCTCGAGGCACTAGGTCAGTCCCTTAGGGCTCGTCTCTCTGTGTCTATTTGTCATCTCACCCATAATAAGTCGATCCTTTGTCTAAACTAGGGGCAACTCCTTGACCTGCTTACGGATTCAGATTTTTGAATGCAACATGTTCTAAGAGGATACCAATGAGGATTGTGATACCTTTCACTAGACAAGTGCGTGCAGCAAAAGCAAGCTTCTCAAAGGCAAAAACAAACCTTGACGCAGAACATCAACCTTCCCAAAGCAAAGCTAAACATATACCGAAACACTCAATTCTATATCAATTATGGCAAGAAGACCCATCTAATGCAAGAATGTTTTGTGAACAGTTTAACTTACAAGGTCTTAGGTTTTTGTCATTATGTCTTTCTATGCTACTCAAGGATGCCAAACGCTAGAGATGCTATGATGGGGGCATAATCTTTTTCTTTTTGGGCTGTTTGTGAATCAAACTTTAGTAATGTGACAACTTTTGTCTAATAACATGATAAGGAAAAAGATCATTGTTGACTTCTGAGGTCTAAACATGAAAAGGGGCAATCCTTGTCTATTGATACACAAGAAATACTCAGGTCATCTTGGTTCAATTATACCTAGATGCTTGTATTAACTTGCTAAATCAAAATCCATGTAAGCGATACTCAGGTCATCTTGGTTCAATTATACCTAGATGCTTGTATTTTCTTACAACATAATAAAAGTCCAATGATGAAACAAAGCACTTCAAAATACTTGCAATATCAAGATGGCAAACATCCATAACGTATCCAATTATGTCTCATATCCGTATCCATATCCAATTGCATTTCACATACTATCCATGCAATAAAGATTCTATGTAGAGTATTAGCATTTACAAAAGCTTGTGAGTCCTTCTATTGCTAGTCTTCTATCATTCAAAATCATCATATCTATCATCCTTGTCTAGTCAATCTGAGCAATGGTCCAAATGCAATTCTATCCTTAATCCATACCAATCCAGTCAAGTCAACCTTGTCAAATAATCCAATCACAATCAGTGGTCTTGATCCTTGTCTAGTTGTAAGCCAACTCAATTAGTTATAATCAATCAATTGTCTTATACAAGATGTTGCATTGTCAAAATCAGACCAACACACGCGTCTTACACGACATGTTTCATTTCCTGAAACCAGACACTATCCTATCATGTTGTTCTAGGGATCTATCGTTCCGCACCATGACAACACTATCGTATATCGTTATCGATTTGGTTTACCGCTTGCCAAGGCCAGTACCTTGTTTGTTCTTATATCATTTGTGCATACTTGCTTACTTGCTTCTGTGTGTTATCATTTTATCTTGCATCGCGTATCATTTGGCTCTTTCTTCAACCCGTTTTTCCTCATCCTAACCTATTTTTCACCTTCTTTATCGTGAGATTGTCCATCTCATGCCTTCTGCCTTCTTCCCGTCCAATCTCCTGAGGGGGCATCCTGTCGTTAAACTTGTACCAGGGGCAAACTGGGGCATGTATCATTTTTAGACAATCTTATTCTTTGAAATAATGTGATAAAACACATTGCATCAAAGAGGGGCAAAATGTATACACCTAGAAATGACATGACTCTATCCAAAGAAATATTTTTAATATTTATTTAAGTCTATTTCCTCTATCAATAAATAAATAATTAAATTTATTTATTCAATTCATATTTCTATAAGTTAATTAAATATCAAAAATATTTAATTACTTCTTCTAAAGTCAAAATTAAATAAAATCCTTTATTTAATTTATTTCTTCCAAACAATTAAATAATTTCTAATTATTTAATTAAGTCATGCATTCTTCCAAATTTAAATAAATCATTTAAATTTATTTAAATCCTCTTAGTCTCTAAAATAAAATATAATTAAATATTTTATTTTATTCTTCTATCTTACACAAGATAAATTAAATAAATTTATTTATTTAATTTGCTTTCTTCTAAAAATATCTTCTTGCTTTCTTTCTAAAATTGCAACTCATGCATATCTAATTAATTTATTTAATTAGATATTTCATCTATTATTCCTCTCATCTTTTTAGGATTTATTTCCTTTAAAGCAAAAAATCAAATCAAATCAAATCTTTTTCCCTCTCCATAATCAATTAAATAAATTCTATTTATTTAATTAATTTCCTTATTCTTCTATTTTCCATCAAATGATTAAATAATTTTAAATTATTTAATTATTGCATCCTTCTTCTAAAAATAAATAAAATTAAATATTTTATTTATTTATTCATGATGCACATAAATTAAATAAATTTTATTTATTTAATTTGTATTTCATCCACTCTTATCTATATCATTTTCTTCTAAAAATAAATCTTCCTTATCATGCAAAAGCAAAAGTTGAGTTAATTGATTTAAAACAATCTTGTTTTTATCAACAACTCTTAAATTAGAATAAATCATTCTAATTTCTAAAATCAAATCTTATCTTTCTCATGAAAGCAGTTAACTCAAGAAAACAACTTTTTGTGTGACATTTATCCTCTTTCTATTTGCGCACATTCTCTCAACCATTCTCAACCATTGATCTTCTTATTCTTTCTCAACCATTGATCTTCTCCCTCTCAAGTCTATAAATACAGCCCTATTCTTCCATTTCTGATAATGAAGCTTTTAAGTAAGATTACTCTGTCGAATCCATAGCACACCATTGGCACCCCCACTCTTGCATTTTCCATTGTCTGCCTCACATTGTATTGAAGCTCATCTTCAATACAAGTATCTGAGCCATTTCTCCTTTGTCATCTTGAGGAATCAAAGCAAGGAAGCAAGCTTCCTGAGGGCTACATTTCATCACCAAAGATCAATCGAGAATAGGCGAGCAATGGAAGTAGCTAGGTAATGAAGCACTGTAAGTTGTTTACTTAGTTTTAGTCTTTGTTATTTGCATATTCTATTGTGGTTTATTGGGTATTTTATACTCATTTAATATTGTCCCATTTTACCCATAACAATACCTTGTTGTGAACTATTTTTGAATGGCTTCGTACTTGCAGAAATTCAAAAATTCTTTAGCGACATATTCTCCCCCTTTATCTGTTCTAAGTACCTTGATATAATGGCAACTTTTCTTCTCAACCAAGGCCTTAAACTCTTTGAACTTCTTAAATGCTTCAGATTTATTCTTCAAGAAATAAACCCATGTCTTTCTCTTGTAATCATCAATGAAGATCATGAAATATACATTCCCACCTAGTGTGGGGGTCTTCATGGGGCCACATAAATCTGAATGCTCCAGCTCCAATGGTGCTCTTGCCCTAATTGAAAGGGCTTCCTGTGTTGCTTTCCTAAAATGCAGGCTTCACATTTCCTATTAGGCTCAACAATAGTTGGGAGCCCTCTAACCATGCCCTTTTTGGACAAAGACTTAAACCAAAAAAACTCAAGTGCCCATACCTTAAATGCCAAAGCTTGGATGGGTCTTCGATGACTGTCTTGAAGGCTGATTGCTGAACCACTACTGTAGATGCCATTTGGTTGACTCTAGAGCCATCCGTAGCCATCTAGAACTTGACAGGTGCAGCTCTAGAGAGCGTTGCGGATTGCAACATAAGGTGGAACTATTACATCCTTTTTTTTGGATTCAATATTACTATTTACTTTTCTTTAAATAGTATAGTTATGTGGATATGTTTTAACATCATAGGAACTGATGATATGAATAGAAAAGGTTAATTTTATGAAATTATGGAATCTACTTGATTATGATCAATTTGATGTTATGAATTAAAATGTCTTTTGATATGAAAATGAAATGACTTGATATAAATATGTTTTGATCAGAACATTGGTACTCTGACCACAAATTGTATGTTAGATTGTCAATGATAGGAATAGATGGAACATATTCGCCAGGAAGAAAGAAGAAGAGAAAGTATCTTTGAGAAAGAGAGAATAGACTCTGGAATAACGCATGGGTGCTTGCCACTGAAAACAAATATCAGGTAGACAAACCCAAATGCTTTGAGTTCAGGCTTAGTCAATTTTAGTCAAGATGTCGAGGTTTGCAAGAATAGGTCTTTCTCCTTTCGTAAGTCGTCATATTGAGTATGGGAAATTGACATCAGTGTTGTAATACTCTGAATCACGTCATCAAATATGAACGACTGATATATTGTTTATATGTATATACTTGTGGTCGAGTTGTAAGTCATGTCTTGTTATTGGTTCGGCGCAAAGGTAAAAAATTGTGCATAAGTTGATTCCAAACCTTGTTTTGCGTTTGCGCTCAATTCATCGTTATCGTCATCAAAGCTCTACAAGCATATGACGTAAACGTCTCCTTGCGAAATTTGACCGATGTTGAATTGTTCTTTACTGGGCTATTATCAAATATTAAAGGGTTTAGATAATGTTTTAAATCTAGAGACCATGGTGTGTAGTACCCTTGGTCGTATGGTATTGGAATATGTAATATTATTGTTAGTTATATTTAAAGTGTCATTTTGAGATAATTCCTTCATTCATTAGTGATGTCGGTAATCGAGCAGAAGCTCGAGAGGGACACACTTAAGTTCTTTATATGATGTCTTTTATTTTGAATAGTCTTTTTGCCTTCAAGCTTTAGACCTCATGATGGTCGTCGATCTAGCTTTTATGTCATAATCCTTGCATTTGATTTATACTCATAGTGGATATGACTAGTAAGACAGTTTGTTAAAACTGCCAACCGCCACCTCACCAAGTGTGGAGCTCCATCTTGGAGAATGATCGCAGAATAAGTGGAATGGCCAAACCATTTTCTGGTTGTGGTCGCATAAGGAGGAGAACATTTTTGCATGTTGAGTAGTGATCCTTTTTGTTAGGCATGGTCTTGTGAGTGGAGGGTACAGTTTTCCTTCGTAGTTAGATGGGGTTTAGAGGAGAGTGTGAGTGAGTTTTAGAGCAGGGGCAACGAAGAGTAGAAGTAGAGAGGAGATAGTACAAGATGCAAAGGTGAACGGCTTAGAGAATAACAAACGTTGTGGACCAGTCTGTAAGCAGACTCAAGCAATTATCTACAGGTTCTCTTCCTCTCATCCCTGCACAGTCGTAGTTTATCTGACATGTTTATACTAAGTAATGACTCTACTTACATTTCAAAGGAACTTAGAATTTGCTTAAAGATGCAAGGTATTATTTGTTATCAACCGTAGCCTGTGTGTTTTTGTCACCTTCAAAATGGAGCAATGTTTTGTCTCCTGCACTGCACCGCACCACAGTCATGAAACCCACAGTCTATTGCATTGTCTTGCGAAGGTCAAGATTAATGTGTAGTCATTGGTTCAACTTTAGGAGGTTTTTGGTTATGTGAAGAGTGCTATTCAGATTAAGTGTTTGGTCGTAAAATATCTCATAGCTATCACAGTCCGTGGAGGCAAAACCTTTGTCGACATAGAATGAGTACTCATATGGCCAACCGAATACCATGCTTGGTTCTGTCAATTTAAAAGTTAGCTAGTTTTGAAGTAAAATATTTCTTTTGTGATAACCGTCAATAGAGGAGAATCAAAGGTGTGAAGTGTATGCCAAAACATGCAAGACTTCAAGTTCTCCTTAATTTTTGAGTTTGAATATTGGTCGGTCGACCATGGTGAAATTACTAACCTAGCTACGAATAATAACAAGCTTTAGTCTTTTTTCTTTTGTAAGTAATTCTTTTTCTATTGAAGTATTTAAACTATTGTGTCCCTGAGAGAAGACTACACAGTCATACAAATTTATATTATGAAGTTTTAAAAACAATGTAATGAGTCTCTTGTCAAGTTTCAAGCTTAGACTTGCATGCAATCTTATTGCTAGTAGAAACAATATGATAGGATTTTCTAATGTTTAGATTGACAAAGATTAAGCTATGTCAAAGATTTCAACAAGTCAAAGTAGAATCTTATGAGCATTAAATTTTAACATAGGGTCTTCAAACATTTGTATACTTTAAATTGGCTTTTAGTGAAACCCTTCCGAAAATAATAAAGATGAGTTTAGTGACCACTCTTGAGTGGATAAATTAAGCAGTGGACTAACTTAAAGATCAATGAAATAACTTTTAGCAATATCTGAATAATCGATAAGCTAGGAAACCATTCTTTTATCATGTAGATGGAAATGTTTCCATGAGCTAAGTAGAGAGAGAGTAAACCTCATTGCCATGTGGTGCAGGAGCACCTAAGAGAATACCTTGGAGCAAGAAGACAAAAATGACCATGGAAGGAACCTATGGAACAAATCAAGTCAATTGGGACACCTTACAACCAATTATGGCATGTTGCAATATTCAAAATGATGTAACAGTTAAATGTCCTGAGGGTCCTGGTAAGGACCCTAGGACCAAAAATGATGTAAGTTGGGCCAATAGTGCCCCTAGAGTCAAATAGAGGTGTCTAAGATCAATAAGAAGGTTTAATGAACCTAAATGAAATCAGAAATTCAAATTTCTGAATTATGCATTTAGGAGGGAAAGTCAATTTGAGTAGTTTCTTTGTGGTTAAACCAACTCCAACTGATGGGGATTGGTTAAGGAAGTTAGTATAGAACTTATGTAAGCATTCCAAGGCATTTGATGTATGGACAAGTACTTTGGAGGCTATTTTTTGGTACGGCAGACTGGGAAATAACAGAAATTTCAGTTTTCTTGTATTTTTTTCTTCTCATTTCCATTGATTCTTTGGTTGCTGAGTGTTGGAAAATGTATTAGGACCTTAGTTAACATTAGTAGACTTCATTTCATGCTCTGAGAGGGGTTTTAGAGGTAGTTTATTGCTGTTTATTTTGACTGTCCTCAAGAACAGCAGACTGTTCTGTGTAGTTTGAGAGGTGACAATGCATCTTTGGACCTTCCCATGAATGTAAGACCCTGGTTCTCATGGGATAGGTCATTTTTAACATGTATATTATGATTCTTTAACCTTTGCAAGGCAGGAGGAGTTCAAACTGGAAGGTGATCACCATTTGAAGTCAAGGATTGCTTGTGGAAGAGCATTGAAATGGTGGCATGGTTATAGCAGCCAGAGATCTGTCTTAACAAGGTGATATTTTTATGATTGCTGTTGTTTAATATGGTCAAGAATATGATGTTAGACCTTTGAATGAGGTCTGGAAGTTATTGGAGGTGGAAGATCTAGCAAGCCTTAGGTTTTGAGGCCTAGAAATGAGGTTTTTGTATTTCAAACTATAAATGTGCAAACCATCTAATAAGACCTAGAAGATCCTTGGTTTTGAACCCTTTCCTAAGACTATTTTTAGGTTTGAAGTGTTTGGGACAAGTTTGTCATAGGGTTCCTTTGTAAAATGGTCAATTTAGGCCTTGTAGGAAGACAACAGGGTGTTAGGACAGTTATATTTCGTCCAAAAATACAATATCTGAGTTTGGGATATGTTATATAACTTGATAAAGGGTATCTAGATCAGTCATTAGATTTTGAAGTGCTTTGGGAAAGTTTGGGGAAAAGTACAAATTAATCGCTGAACAAGACTACGAGGATTAGGCCTGTTTAAGGGGAATTGTCAAGAATCTATCAAATTGGTTTGTGAAACCTTTAGAACCTTTTTGGTTGGGGTAGGTTGAGACCCTATAAGGTGCTAGAATTCATCTGAGAAGTTGGAATCCAAACTTGAGCCCTTTGGTGGAGTTTAAGACAAGAGGAAGGCTAGAGAAGTCTTATTGGTTGAAGCCCACAAACTATTGAAACCTTTTGATCTTGTTAGATTATCTTTGGAGACCTAACACCTCTGCATCACCATGCATTAATGCATGATGAATTTCAAACACCTTGAGGTTATCGAGGTCATTGTATTGAACTTATTTATAGGAATCTGTAGGATTGCAATTAATTCAAGTCGAGTTGGGGTGGGTGAACTTATTACTTGCGTTGGTACAATGCTAACTATATTCAAATCCTTTGGCCAAGGTAATGCATGATTATCAAGTGCATTTATAGTTCACTGTGACTGGATGGCGTAACTTGTGGAGTGGTCATGCTTGACTAGAGGGTATCTAGGGGATTGCATGATAACAAGTCACGTAGGTCACAATACCAGTACTCAGATGGCAAACACCATTGGTTATCCTAAGTCTATCCTCTTTGAGTAGGGTATGGCCACTTTCGGATAGGAAGGAGTGTGGGAGACCAATAGTCTGTGGTTGGAGGTTAAGCTCCTTGAAGATACTTTCTCTTCTTTATTCTTGAGGATTGCCGAGACTTGAATTTGGATGGTCGACAATCGAGATGTAGTGACTTTGGTAAGTTTCTATTTTGGATTTGTTCTAAGTAACTTTTAACAACATATTATTTAAATGCTATGGATGATTATATCCTTTTGTATAAGTTATAAATTCATGATTATTGTTAGTCGATGGATGTTCTCCTTGGTTATAATATTTGGAAACAAATTACTTTTCTATTTTTAAACTTTAAAAAAAAAAATGTTATTACCTTTGGTTAAAACTTAGTTTTTAGGGTGAAAACAAAACTGGGTGTTACAGGAACATTCTATTTTTCATCATCTGCACTGCTGCAATGACCTTTGTGCTACCATCTTGATCATAGATGATGCATTCCCCTTTCTCCATTGGGATTCTATAACCATTTTGTACCATCTGTCCAATGCTCAATAGATTATGTTTTATTCCTGGGGCATAATAGACATCCTAGATCTGTATTCTCTCACCTTGCTTGGATAGGATTGTGGTGATGCCTCTTCCTATGACAGGAACCTTTTGACTGTTCTGCATCATGATCTCAGACCTGACACTCTTGTCAATGGAGGAAAACAAATTTGCATTACCACTCATGTGGTTGCTACATCCGTTGTCCAAATACCATACTTCAGGGTTGCTCTGCTCAGCAAGGTCGCACACAATAAAGACCTTAGACTAATTTTCCTTTTCAGCCTTGTTCTCATTTGCCACATTTACATTTTGACTCCCTTGGTCACATTGTTTCTTCCAACATTCACTTGCATAGTAACCATACTTATGACAGTAGTAACATTGGACATTGCTCTTATCATACCTCTGATTTGAGTTGCTATTCTTTTTGTTTTGGAAATCTATTTGGGAGTTGCTAGCCTCCTCTTGACTATTAGAGCCTCCTCTTCTAGAGTTGCTTCTACCTCTGCCCCTTTGACCTCTTCCTCTGCCCCTGCCTCTCACATTTCCTTGTGCTTTGAATGCTTGCTCTAGGGAAGGAGCGGATCTATTTAGCCACTGCTCATGGGTATGAAGAGAATCCATCAACACATCAAGTGCCATTTTTGAGAGGTCTTTGGTCTCTTCTATGGTAATAACTATTGGGTCAAATCTAGGGGGAAAACTTCTAAGGATTTTCTCTATAATCCTTTGCTCATCCATGGTTTCTCCATTTATCCTCAATTGATTAACCAAGGTGGAAACCCTTGTGTGAAAATATGAAATGGACTCACTATCCTTCATCTGCAGGGTCTCAAAATCTCTCCTAAGCAGCTAGAGTTTCACTAATCTTACCTATTCAGTTCCCTTGTAACTGTTTCGTAATATTTGTCATGCTTCTATTGCATAGTTAGCTACTACTATTCTAGGGAAAATAGCCTCTATCAAGGTTGCCTCAATCAAACTGAGGGCTTTTGTATCATTTCTTCTTGTCTGCTTTAGCTGGTTCTTCTGGGCATTTGATAGGGCTACAAAGACATTTGGGTCAGTCACATCTATGAATCCACTGACCACAAGTTCCCACAAATTATTTGCAACCAAGATGGTCTTCATCTTCTTTTCCCAAACATCATAGTTTTTCCCATGAAACACAGGTGGATGCTGCCAACTCTTGTTATCTCCTCCATCCATTCTTCTAAATCAAAGGGAGACTGTTAATACCCAAAAAGCTAAAAATCTAGATCTGCCAAATCTATGGCTCTGATACCATATTGTTGGGAGTGGTGTGACTCAGATACCACTCAAATGGAAGAAAAATAAAACAAACAGGAGAGAGCAGACACAAACAAAACTACACAAATAGATAATTTCTATTTATCCATAAAAACTATTTTACATAAAACAAATACAACTTAGAGCTACAGCTCTAATTCCTCTATTCCTACAACTACTACTCTCTCTGGAGCTAGCTGGACATAACAACTGTCCCTTTTTCTATTTGGAGCTACTCAATGCTCATTCACCTAACTAATTGTTGTGCATGTCTAGAGCTGTCTGGAGCTCGAATCTCTCCACTCCCTCACTATTGTATTCTTCCTATTGTTGCTGCAACAAAAAAATTTCTTTTGTTGTGCACTATAGTGCTACTGCTACTTGTAATATTCTCTTCACTTACTCTACTTATAGTTCTTCATTCCTTCCTTTTGTCTTCACCCAAAAAATTTTGCCACTCAAACACAAAATTCAAATCTACCTACCAGCATTCAATAACAAACTGACCACCAATAACTTCTATCTAACAGGCCAGCTGAGTGGATTGACTATTTTGGTCAGGTGTAGTAGGACGGAGATCTACGGGGATCTTTGACAGGGTAGGAGGCATAAATGCTCGCTCTAGATTAATAATTCCAACACAAAGCTCTCCTTAGACAATGGTTTAGTAAAAATGTCTGCAATCTACTTCTTAGACCTACAAAATCTCATTTTGATTTCACCATTCTCAACTAATTCTATTATGAAGTGATACTTGATTTTAATATGCTTGCTTCTTCCATGAAAACTGGATTCTTTGTCAAAGCAATTGTTGAAACATTGTCACAAAATATAGTTGTTCCATCCTTTTGTTCTTCCTTCAAATCTACTAAGATCCTCCTTAGCCAAATAGCTTGGCATGCTTCTATATTTGCTGCTATATACTTGTTGTGTGGTTGCACAACACGCCCCATTTAACTTTAGCAAAATAGGGACCCAACTTTTTTGATTCTGTTTGTTCCTTTCTTTCTTTCTTTGGGCGGTTTGGCAAAGATCAGTTAAGTATATCACCCTTGCACATGCATGTGACCCACAAGAGATAGTCAAGTGTCAAAGTCAAAAGTTACCTTCATAAACCTCATAATTTGGAAGAGTGCATAATTCTAAGCAAGTTTGCCTTTTAGATCGCCCTAATATTCCTTAAGGATAAAAAGTTATGCCCGACCAAACATTGATCAAATCTAATATTCCCCATAGGGTCACATTCGTTAATATCAGTCATATTCGCTAGATGACCCTAACATATGAAGATCAACCGATATCCACATATACTTCAATATGCAAATGTCAAAGTTAAGGGCGAAAGTATATACCCATCAAATACACATGCATATTTCTGGATGGTCACATTTCTGAATGTCTGTCATATTTTGTAATATCACCCTTCGCCAATATGACTGTGACATCATCTTGTTTCGATTTATAAAAGAACTAGACATGATGATGACGTCAACAATATACCCGACACCTGCAGGGTCACACTTCTGAGCATCTGTCATATTTCTCAATATGACAATGACATCATCCTAACTAGATACAAAAATAATGTGACAAGATGATGATGTCATCATGACCCAGACCCAAGAGGGTCATATTTCGAAACATCCCTGATCTTAACTAATATGACGATGATGTCATTTTATTAAACAATTTGAAAGCCTTATAAAATGTAGATGTCATCCTCACATTCCCAAAGAGGGTGATATTTCATAGTGTTAAATATCTAGATATTTCCTTATATCCCTCATAGTGACCCTTGATGACTCAAGATGTAGAGATTTCTAGTGACCAATTAAATGATGCCACATGGCATATCCATCTAATCATATTGATACAACACATTATCATAATTATTTACAAGGCTATAGTGAACCGACTTCGGTCGTTGGTCAACAGTTGACAATCTTGATGGTGACATCACCCTCATATTCTGGATATCCATCATGTTTTCAAATATCCCCAATATATGCAAATATCACCCTCTGCATTAAATGCAAACCCAACGGTAGGTCGAGCCTTCAAATTTCAAATACAAGCCCTCCACTTGTCAACATCTACAAATGTCATGTGTTAATCAATGGACATGAATAAAAGACACTAAGCACACCCTAATTTGCTATGTTAATTAGTTAAAAGTGAAGATTTGGGTTCATTTCAAATTTACCATATATAAAATAGAAAATTATAGAGATCTAGAGATATCAAAGCATCACTACAACCTGCGAACGGAACTGATATGCATTCAAACAGAATGGAATGGTAATTGTAACATGATCACGTTCAACCGAATATCACCCACACAGTAAAAGGGAAGTGATTATTAGGTATGTAATGTTAAAACCCTCTTTTGTCGTTTATGGTGAATAATAAGGTAAAAATGGTTTTTTTAACAATGTTAATTGACATGATAATGCATAAAATAAAATAGAATGATAGAATTATCATCATGGAATACATGTGATCACTAAACCACTGCTGCACATGACACGTTAGGGTAAAATATTCATGTTTTATTGTAGGGTCTCATGGAAGTCAGAAAGAACCGGTCTAAGACAGAATTTTTGAAATCCATGTACTTGCAGCCAGAGCGAGTGGCATTTAGATATGAACAAATTAATGATACACATCAAGGGAGTACTGATCTTGATGCATGGATGGCAAGACTAGAGAAGGGAAGTAGAAACCCCCTGCTTATGAGCATATATAGTTTGGGAATATGGAATGCTGGTGGATTTCTATATGCAATGGAGGCCATTGAGCTAGTGGTAGAATGTGCCCAAAAATACAATCTAGAGACCAGGAAAGTAGAAAAGTATGGCAGAATTTATGCAGACTTTTTAGTTGCAAGCATCACCTCAGCCTTTAATTTGCCTAAGGGACCTAATGTGGTTTGATTAAACTTGGGAAAATTGGAAAAGGAATATAGAAATAAATAGAAAGAAGCTAGAAGGATCATGTATCAATGGAGATCCAAGAGTAGCACATACAAAGCCTCAGCAAAATTACCTGTGTATCTCTTTAAGTTTGATTTTGCTCCTGAATAGCAGTACATGATGACAATGCTCAGCGGGATGACAGAGAAACAAAATGCTAGAGCTTTTGAGAATTGGATGTATCGTATCATTAGGATGGTGGAATGTTCTGATAGCAAACCCCTATGGGTTAAAATCATAAGTGATAGCCTAGATGAGGGAATGAGGAGGCTAGGAGGGAAAGTGAACATGTTCCATATGACCTCTTACGTAGTATATGCCTGTGCATTTAGAGGCACATTCAATGGATTACAAATAATAGGTAGGTTGGAAGTAACCCTAGGGATGTAAACATTTGGGATCATTACCCACAGCTAAAAAGAAGAGAATATCTCTAACATTATAGGAGAGTGAATGATTCATTCTCTATGCACCTTGTCAGAACCATGGAAGAAGATAGAGCCAAGAGATTGAGTGTGGAAGCACAAGCTTCCATATACAAGCACGGGGCCTAGTTTATCCAATTCGCCACATTTTCATACATAAGGATGGAAGGCTTCACTAGGAAACCTCTCACATTGCCGAGATATCCAAATGATCAGGTCATCCTGATGGAATTTTCTAGGCAGATACTGCCCTCAGTGGAGGCATATATCTAAAAGGGAAAGATACCAAATGTCTTATTTCCAATCATGATTGGCTGGTATATGTGCCTTGATAGGAAAAGTGTCATGGATTTAATTAGAGGATTGAAATTGATGCACTTGCAGCCATTTTCACTGGGTAGGCCATATGATCCTTATGACAGGACGTTGGAACTACATAAGAAGCCTATGCATCAAAAGCACATTGAAGATTTGTGGCCTGATTGTGATGATGAAATAGAAGTTAGAAGGAGAGGTTACCAAAGGCTCACCTTAAATTAGATACACACATTGGATTGCATGCCAATGCATGCCCAATTACATGAAGATGATGATAAGATCTTGTCCCTGAAATATGAAGACAAGAAGGTATACAATGATACCATATTAGCTCCAGAGTGGGATAAACCAGAATAAACTTCCCTGGGCTAGATAACTCAAAAGGTCATGCAACTGAGCAAGGAATGGGTAGAGAATGAGGTTACCCAGCTGAAGAATAAAGGGGTAGCCCTCACTGTGGATAATAAGAGAAAGAGACAGGAGTTGTCTAATGAAGAGTCTGATGATTTCCTCTGGGAGAAGAGGCTATCAAATGGATAAAGACAACAAAGCAATAATAAGAAAGGAAACAAAGCATCTGGGGTGATGGTAATTTGACAACCCCAACTAAAGGAAAATGTAGCTTCTACATCAGCTGTAGCATCACCTCACATGCCTAGAAAACAAAAGAAAGTTCCTTCAAATCCTACTCCTATTATTATAGAGGAGGAATAAGAGCCCTCAGATGATGACCTCTTGATTAGGAGGAAAAAGAAGAAGGTCCCAATGCCACCACAAAGGAAACAAAAATAGGTTATGAGACGAACCATGGATATAAGTCCCATCCTATTGAGAGGAGCAGGTGGTGAAGGTATTTTGAAGAACTTGGAACATGAAGTTCCCATTCTTGATATAGTGCAATTTAAGGCTAAGAAGGTAGAGGAACAAAGAGAACAGATGCATAGTGCAAGAAAGGAGCCAGCTTTCCCACTAGATGATACAGTGGATTTATCTGATGATGGTGTAGTTAATTATGTCTCTACTCATTCTATGGAGATATTAGTAGAAAATACAAAGATGACCCCTCATGGTACTCCCCTGGTTCAAAAGGAAGTCCATCAGGAGAAGGTTGAAATGGAAGAAATAGAAGAGGATAACCCTGAGGTGGTAGCTTAGCAAATTGGACTAAAAATCTTGGTTGATCAAGTCACCAGCCCTACAATGATAGACCTAGCTTATCAGGGTAATGAGGACCAAGGGAAAGGCAAAGATGCACCCTCGGAACAAGAGAAAGTGGAAGTCAATGTACATAAGGGGGGTGATAAACAGTTGCCTGATAAGAGTGATAATCAAAATATTGAGCCAGCACGTGCAAGAGGGACAAGTGAAAAGGAAATGGATAAAACCCAAGACCTTGGAGGAGGAGACACATCAAAAGATTGAGAACAGAGTCTCTAACAGGGTGATGACCAATAAAAAGAAATAGAAAATATGACCAAGAATGATCAAGGTGATCATCCAGATAAGACATATCAAAATGTTCATAATCCTCATGAGGATCAAGTGCAATAGAATACACAAGAGCAAAATGTAAATGCAACAAAAGATGCTCCTGCACAACAACAGATCCCTCATGCGAAAATTCAAGAGAATGAATAGAGGAAAGAAACTTCTCCACCGAGGGTAGAGTAGAATGTAGAATCTCAGGATGCTCACATTGAGCAAACTGACCAAGAAGGACCCACAGGTGATATACCATATTGGTTGCAGCATGAAATAAACCCACCCCAGGACACTGATGTGCATGAGTTTGATGTTGTTGCATTATTTTCAATGGATATGATTAAGCCTAAGAGGAAGGCTAGACCTACATTTGCCATCAGGAGAGATCCTACCATAGGTAGGAGAACAACTCAGGGAGCTCTGCCAATTGCAGATAAAGCCAATGGAGAAATAAGCATTGATGAATTTTAGATAACTAATGTTGATCTAGGCTTTGCTATTGAGGAGTAGGAAGGCCAAGAGGCCAAAGATATTATTGATTCCTTGATGAAAAGTGTGAAAAGGGAGAAGGATAAGAATAAAATGCATAAGGAGCATATTTCCCAACTACATACATTTATAAGAGGGTTAATTGACCCTAACCACATGCCAGTTGACATAGTCACTCCATTGACCATCAGATCTCAAGATGAGGTAACATGGCTAGACATCATGAAGCATAAGGCTCATGTGGTAGACAATTGGTTTATTCTTTTCATGTCTGAAGCAAAGAAGGTGATAAAGACCTCCCTCTCCAATTAGAACTTGCTCAGCACATTGAGGATCAAAGTAGATAAAGTTCAAAAGAACGTTGCTCGAAGATCCATCAAAGTAGACAAACATCTAGATGCCTTGACAGAGATGAGGATCATAGACATGAAGGTGCTCATATATAATTAGGTATTTGATAACAATATTGCACAATTGTTAGGCATATGGTATGAAGATACCAAGTTTGAGAGTGACATCTTGAAGAGATGTAATGCCAAGATTAGGGATATTAGTGTTAAATTGCATCATCTTATGGCTGAGGAGGCAAATATCTTGGAAGATCTAGAAGGTAATGTAGAAGGAAAGAGAAAATTAGGATGTTGATTTTGCAATTCAAGCCTTCCAAAATAATTTTAAGCAGGCGACAGATCACCCTCTTCATCATTTGGCAGAAAATGTATTCAACAAGGCTATGAGGATAAAGGCTAAAGTAGAGGGATAAAATGAGATGCTAAATAGCAGAAAGAGCAAATGGACTGCTCTAGAGACACAATTCCATTCCCAAAAGCATGCTGCAATAAAAGCTAGAGTCTAAGATGGGGGAAAGATTGAAAGAATAATGCAGGCATATGAATCCATTAGGGAAAATATCATCATACATGTAGGGGATGATCTACATATAGAAGATGAAGATGATGAAGAAGATGAAGAAGATGAAGGAGAAGAAGAGTAAGTAAGGATGCATGATGACAGGATCATATGCATAATAAGACAAAGAAGTGATTGAGTCCCACCATATGGTTGCTAGTTGGCAACCTGTGCTACATTGATATCTGTTGACTATGTCAAAAGAGATATAGACCATTGATTTAGATAGACAAATCTTGATTGTTGGATCAATGTAGTTGCCTCCTCTCTTTGTCCTATAAAAGGAGATGAAGTGCACATTGTATCATTATTCAAAACTTAATTGAAGTTAGATTGCTAAAGTTTCTCAAGACTAACTTGAAAGCTAATTGTAGATGTACATGTCTTTTGCATACTTAATGAATGTGAAGATCTAGATTACACATAATCGTATACTTTGAGTAGTCGGTAGATGAATTCTTGGCTTGAGCTTTGATTTGCTGCAAACCTTGGAGTGTAATTCACGTTGCACATGTTGTCTTCATCTCTTTTCCATCAAAGTTTGCATCAACCATACTTAGTTGTAGAACACCCTGGTGAACCTATGGTTTGATTTTCTTCCTTTCATGATAGTATCTAGAGTGTATGTGGACCAATAGCTGAAGATTCATTCAATTTAAGTAAAGATTAGAAAGTATTTCAGATAATTTGTTTAATTTCATTCAAATCACCATCTCAATTGCAAATACATAGATAATCCTAAGCAAATACATAGAAATATGTAGATATTTTGAAAGGAATTGAATATTCTTAGCATATTTGAGTTAATATGCGTGTATAATTGAAAATCTCATGTAAATATCATCTTAAAGGCACCCTATTTAGACAAATTCATAGTGCAGAAGTGAAAATTGATTTATGACAATTAATGTTAAGAAGAATTTATCAAACTTAGAAAGTAGAAATAACCATGTTTGTGAAGTAATTTATAGAGAGCAAGTAGGAGATTGGATGTTCAAACATTAATTCTTAGTAGTAGAACAACGTAAGACCCCTTGGATGGAAAACAACATATCACATCAACCTTTGAGTGACATCAGATGATCATGACCTGATCAATAGAGACTTGGAGTCATCAATGTATCCTAAATTGATTATACTTTTCAAGATATAAAGGTTTGTTATGTGAACTTTTATTCATGTTATTGTGACTAACATCATGGTTAACATAAATTGGCACTAGAAGGAGGGCCATCCATTCTCTGTTGTTGCTTGAATCGGTCAGCTACATCCAATTCCTGTGTATTTACAAGGTGATCTTGTCAAAGTTCATTAAATTTGGCTATGCTTTGGACATTTGTGTAAAGAATCACTTGTTTTAGGTTTTTTAACAGAGTATTGATCATAAATATTTTAGTATAGTGCATAAGTTCTCTGATCTTTATAGTCATTTTCTTAAAGTCTTCAAATACTGAATTGTTGTTCAGGTTTTTTGCAAATATCTTGTAGAAACCTGCCTGTGTGGCTAAATATCTTGATATCCATGTCTAGAAAGTTCAATATTTTCTCATACTTGCATGTTTAATACAAAAATTACATAAATATCTATTCATTACTGAGTGTTGACCATAAATATTTACTTTGGAAGATCATTTCCTCTGATCTTTGCAAAAAAAATTAGTTAAAGTATCTAATATTTTGTCTCAAGCTTCTAGAATCCTAGCTCACCAGCCAAATACCAGGTCCAGATCTAGTGGACTCTTTGAGGAATTGCCCATTCATGGACTTAGGCCTCATACTATTGATATTCACCATACTCCTGAGTTGAATACATCAAGATCCTCATCAAGACATACTGTAACACCTCGAGGATCTCCATCTATACCTCAGACACCTCTAGGATCACCAATTATACCTCAAGTGTAGCAAGCACCAGTTACAATGTCATACTTTACTATTGATTCACCCTTGACTTTTACTGCATATCATCCCTTGTCTAAGAACCCTCATAAGATTTGCCCTAAGTATAATCCATATAAGGATGCAGATGATCATATCCAGACATTTAAGGAAGCATGCTTTAGAGAAAGGATTGAACATCAGGATGTAGTATGCAGGTTGTTCCCATACTCCTTGGGAGAGGAAGCATATAATTGGTACATCAGCCTTACTCAAGCCTTGATTAGTTAATGGGATCCATTGGAGAAAGCCTTTAGGGATAGGTTCAAGATACCTATAGATCCTGCCATGACTAACCACCTTTTTGATACAATCAAAAGAGCTGAAGGAGAACCTATTTCCAACTTCAATGCTAGATTCCATAAGATGTATTCTAAATTGGTAGCTCCATACAATGTAGGGGATGAGCCAGCTAGACTGATATATTACTCAGCCTTAGATCCCCTAATCTCCATGTTCATAAGGAGAGCACATCCTGGTGTCACAACTCTGACAAGAGCTTTTGAAGAAGCAATAAAATTTAATCAATAATTAATTCCTACTACAACACCTAACTTAGCATATCATCCATATCCACAATATCATGCTCAACCACAAACTAATGGAGTCATGATGCCTCCTGTTGCAATGTCCAGTCCATTACAAGTACCTCCTCTTAGTATCATGCCTCCTCCAAATGGGAATGATTAGATGATACAGTATCTAGGACATGTCCAAACACCTCAAGATGTAGGATAGAACAATAGCAGTGGTTCTTCTTTCTTTAAACCTCAACAAGAAAACATAGTAGCCAAAGTTCAACAAGAAAAAGAAGACATCAAAGAGATATCTACACAATTGAGAAAGTTGACAATTGATATTACACACCTGAGAAGTCAAAACTTTTATTCCCAGTCAAATTAGAATAGAGGATATAACAATGACAAATCTAGATATCCTGACAGGGGACACAACAATGATAGGAATTTTAACAACAATAATGTCAATAGCAATACTGCACCTAGGCAACCTAGGGTATGGAATACTAGGCCAAACAATGGTTCCTTTCAATCACCTTTAGACAATCATCCCCCTAATGAACTAAAGCAGACTACTAGAGTTAATCTAGTAGAGGTAGCACTTACAAACTGGTGTAGAATACACCATACCAATGCACATGCTGAACTGGATTGTCCTTAATTCAAAATAGTAGCTTCTATCTTTTAGGATGAAGTGTCTAACACCACAAGTGACCCTCCTTTCATTGAAGGGAAAGAGATTGTTCCTTGTGGATATGACTTTGCCCTTGTACTTGAGAGTTTTGTAAATTAGACTCATCACCAGATAAAATCAACTCATGAAAATTACACATTAGCATGTAAAGAATCCACCCTAGCATTTGAGATAGATTATGTGTTTCCTTTTGAGGATGAAAATGAACCATTGGTAGAACGTGAAGAAGTTCATGCTTATCAACAGCAATATCAGGGTAGGCATAATTATAACCTCAGGAGAAATTCCAATAGACCACCTGGTCCTTTGACCACATCTCTGCCTCCTAATAACTTCAACACTCCTCCAAATCCAAAAGTGAGCAATAATCCTAGTCCTCCCAACGTAAATACTCAGTATTTTGCACCTCAAAATATAGTATTGAAAGAAAGTAATCAATCTCCAGAATTAGATAAGTTAGTCACATATTTAGTAGAGGAGATGAAGAGTTAAGATCAGTTTATCATTGTCAGAATCACTAAAAACTCCAACCATCAAGAAAGCTTTCATGCTTAGATGAGACTACACCAAAGGATGATAATCATGTGCATAATCCAACTCAGATTTTGAACAAAGATCATGCAGGTAGAGAAAACAATGTAAAACATAAAGTCCTAGCCACTATCCAAGCTGCTAAAACCTCACATATGACTCTCTATAGAGATAAGACTGAGTCACCTCCATTCTTAGTCACATTGAGGATGTTTGGTAAGAACTTACACAACTGCCTAGTAGACTCAGGTGCATCTACCAATGTGATGCCTCTATCTATTTGCAATGCCTTAGGGTTACATCTAGCCATGTCTCTCAAGAAGGTGACACAGTTAGACAAAACTGAACTAAGTGTAGTGGGAGAATTAACACATATACACATACAGTTAGCATCAGATCCAAGGATTCAATATTACATTGATATCCAAGTGGTAGATATCCTTGATACTTATAGAATGTTGCTTAGTAGGGATTGGTCAAAAACACTTAATGGTTATATGTCTACTAATGTTAGTCACATGTGGTTACCCTGGAAGGGGATTCCTAATCAAATTAGGATAGAAGTCAAACCTAGGATGAAGCACATGATCACTGCATATAACAAGACAAATGAGATATTGTACATAGATGTTGAACCAAGGGTTTATACCATCAGCCTCAATTGGTCGGGATAGAGGAAGTCCTCATGTATCACACACACACTCATGAAAATATTCATCAGGATAACATAGTGATCATAGAGTCTGGTTATAGTTCAGGAGATGATGATAGAGTAGATCATTTCAAAGACTTTGAAATGTACTTATCTAGGGAGATGAAATGTTGCCAAACACTAAACATGTCTAATCAACACATTTTAATTAAGGGCTGGTGCAGGTTACATGATGAAGCACATTCAGAGAAAACTTGGCAGGCTTGCCTAGATATGATGGAGCTACATCAAGCTTATAGGGAGAGGGGATCATCTTCAGCTGAGGTAAGTAGTACATTTAGTTATGATGATTTTGAATCTTATCTATCATCTGCAGATACAGAAGAAAGCACACATTAGGGAGAATGTTACACTTACAATCCAGAAGAGATCCTAATGTATGGTGAGGATACTTGCAAAGATGAAAATAATATCACCCCTGGAACTGATTGCCTGGTTGAATCAAATTATGAGTTGTCAGATGAGGACAGGGGAAGTAACTTGACAAAGTTTGAAGAGGTTTTATCCAAGTAAGTTAAAAGGTTTACATCACAGGAGATCACCCCACACCATGCTTTAATTAAGGGATGGTGTAGATTACATGCATCACCACATTTAGAGACCACATGCTCATTGTGCTTACATATATTAGATAAGAAGGAACAACTTTATTCAAAGGATTAGTTATGTAGTAACAAGGATATACCATGAGATAAGAAGAAAAATATTGAAGTACAATCAGACATTGATAGTGATGATACCACAGATGTAAAAAAAAGGAGTGGTATCAAGTTCATATCAGCCACTAAAAATGATAAAGAATGAGTCACAAAAGTTAAATGGATATTAGGTTGTGCAGCTACTAGAGCTAAAAAGAAAAGAGAAGACCCTGATAAGCCATTAACAGAGGATAAACTATGGATCCTTAGGTTTGATGGATCTAAGTCCAAGAAGGGATTTGGAGTAGGTATAGATCTTATTGACCCAACAGGAAAGTCATATTTGGCAGCAAATAGATTACAATTCCCATGTACCAATAATGTGACAAAATATGAATCTTTAATTCATGGGTTGCTGTTTGCCCTCAAGAAAAGAGTTAAGATTCTGCATGTCTACGGAGATTTAGAATTAGTAGTAAGACAAGTGAGGACTATCTATGCTTGCAATTACAGGAAGTTGTCCAATTATAGACATAGAGTTTGGGACTTGATAGAAGAGTTCGATGCATTCAACATCACTCATGCCCCTAGAGAACAAAATCACTGAGCAGATGCTTTGGCACAAGCTGCCAACACTTTGGAGCTTTGTCCATTTAGGGACTAAAGAGATTTTTAGTTGAACTGATATCAGTGCCCTCCATACCAGATAATGTCACTAATCTTCAAGTGTTTGATGATGATCAACATATTTTGGATTTCATAGCAAATAGAGATGTATTTGATGCACAAATCCTAGATGAAAAAAATCTAGAGGATCATATCTAGGAAGAAGAGGAAATCATGGACTTACCAAGTAATAAGATTCCCTAAAGGTATGATAGAACTAGAAAAGGCATTTGATCTGCATAACATGCTAAAACAAAAAGATCTTACCAAGACTGATGGAGGAGAATACTTACTAGTTAATATAGGATAGAAGGAAGATGTAAGGAATGTCCTCATTGGTAAAGTTTGTACTGAAGAAGAAAAGGCAGGGTTAACTCAAGCTTTGAAGGATTACATTCATGGTATCACCTGGACCTATGATGAGTTAAAGACATATGATACATAACTCATCACTCACACCATTCCATTGAAACTAGATGCTAAACCTTTCAGACAAAAGCAAAGGCCTATTAATGCCTTGTTGGAACCTATCATCTTTGAAAAAATTAAGAAATTGTTGAATGCCATGATCATATTTCTTGTGAGACACTCAACATGGGTAGCCAATTCGGTCCCTATAGAAAGCAAAATGGTGATATCCGCCTATGTGTAGACTTCAAAAACTTGAACAGAGCTTCAAAGAAGGATAATTATCCTTTACCTTCACTAGATGAAGTCTTGCAGATAGTAAATGGAGCTCAGATGATGTCCTTCCTGGATGGTTTCTTAGGATATAACCAAGTGGTGGTGGACAAAGTTAATAGATTAAAAATAGTATTCACCACAAAGTGGGGAATATTTGCTTATAGACACATGCCTTTTGGCCTGATCAATGCTGGAGCCACCTTCCAGCATGCAATGGACATAGCATTTAGAGGCCTAGTTGGCAAATGCATAGTCATATACATGGATGACTTGACCATCTTTTCAAAGAAAAGGGGTGACCACATAGAAGACCATAGAAATGTGCTCAAGAAATGTGAGCATTATGGTATCTCACTCAATCCAAAGAAGTGCATATTTGTAGTGACCATAGGTAAATTGTTAGGTCACCTGATATCAGAAAATGGGATCACCATTGACCCTACTAGAGTAGAATCAATCATGAAGCTACAACTTCCTAGAAGTAAGAAAGAGCTTAAATCCTATTTTGTTAGGAAGTTCATCACCAAGTTTGCAGAAATTGTTAGGCCACTAAATGTAATGCTTAAGAAAGATGCCAAAATTGAATGGACACCTAAAGTGAAGGCTGCCTTTGAGGACATTAAAAAACCCATATCAAATGCACCTATCCTGATCAGCCCAGATTACACAAGAGAATATTACATTTACTCATTTGCTTCAGAACGCACATGTGCAGCAATCCTGACATAGAGGAATGAAGCTAGAGAAGAAAAACCCATAGCTTTCATGAGCTGCCCATTCAAAGATGCTAAACTTAGATATATGGATGTTGAAAGACAAGCTCTTGATTTAGTTAGAGTAGTAAAGAAATTTAAACATTACATCTTAAGAAGTAATATAATTGTTGTAGTACTAGATGCAACAGTGAAAATGCTCCTAATGCAGAGTGAGCCTGGAGAGAAAAGAGCCAAGTGGATAACAGTTCTCCAAGAATATGATATGGATATAACACCCATGAAATTGGTAAGAGGGCAAGCCTTGAGCCGAATGATTTCTGAGACTGATCCTAACATTGTGAGTCAACAATATGTAGTGAACACTAAAGAGAAAAAAGAATAGTATTCAGATATAAGACATATCCTGATCACTGGGAGATGCTCTGTGAAGATGCAAGCTTCTCAAAGGAGAGATTTAAAGATAAGATCACAGAAGTACATGATCAAAGGAGGAGTTCTTCTCAAGAGAAATTATGAGGGGATATACCTCAGATGTTTGGACAGACTAGAAGCTGACAAAGTTTTAGCTAAGTTACATGACAAGTTTGGAACAACACATGGTTCCAACTTAGCTACTACGCATTCTATCCTGAGAGTAGGATATTATTGGCCAACCATTTTCAAAGACACTGCTGAGCACATCAAATGTTGCCATACTTGTCAGGTCACTGCCAACAGAGAGAAATATGCTGCTCAACCCTTATAGCCAATGATGGAGATGCATCCATTTGCTCAATGGGGCATGAATTTCATAGGTCCAATCAACCCTCCATCATCTTTAGGCCATAGGTATGTTTTGAAAATCACTGATTATTGCACCAGGTGGACTGAAGCAGTCAGCAACAAGACATGTACTACATAAGATGTAATCAAATTCTTGTTGGGAATTAAGGTATCTCAACCTTGGTAATTCTCTACATTTGTAATGTTTGTATTTATTATTCAATTGCCTATGTTGTAAATAATTGGAAATTCTACTTTGTCATATTGTGGGATGCGGCACGGTGATGTGTCAATCCTGCATGGATTATGACAACTTGTTATTTTGTCCTCACATGAGGAGATAGGTGTCCCACTTAGTGGTAGGAATATTCTACCATGTGTCAGCATCTTCTATGTTGTGTAAGGAATGTTTGACCGAAACGGTTCTGACAGATTCCTATAACGAATCTATGACATGTAAGAGTCAAGAATAGAAGGTTGTAATACAGGTAATGACATGTGTCATGAAGCATATTTGAATGAGGCATATTTGGGCACCCCAAGGTGGAATATGATGTTTTGTAAGAGAATATGCTATTTATAGCATGTGTATGATAGATTCTCTTATAGCTGTAAGTTGTAACCGCTATGTCAGATTCTATGACGGTCGTCAGTGTCGTAAGAGCATCTGTCATAGCCCATTTTGGAAATAGGTGACCTCTTTGGGATGGGAGCTATGGACAAGTGTCAGACACATTCTACAATGTTGACCAGGTGTCCCTAGGCATGGGTTTTGGTCCAAGATGCCATATTGGACGCCCATTCCAAGATAGGTCCAATATTGCCTTGTATTTTCTATATATACAGGTGCTTGGAGTTGGAGTTTGTATCGCAGGTTTACAGGTACTGTTATGTTGCCGGATTGATTCCAAACATGAGTGTTGGAGACCATTGAAGCTTGCATTGCAAGTGTATTGTAAACATTCTTTCAGATTTGTTAATACATTGTGCAGGTTTCTGAGTGTCAGGTTTTTCACCCGATAAGGGTTTTCCCCACCGTAAATCTTTGTCTCTCTTCTTCTGTCTTCTTTCTGGTTCTTGTGTTTTGCTGCAATATCTCATGTTAATGGTTTAACATTGCTGTAATAGTTAGGATAAAGTTGAATTTTCATAGCCCTCTACTCAATAGATTAGTGTAGGAAGCATTTTCCGCACACCTAGCTTCCTTTCAGTTGGTATCAGAGTTTGATCACCTTTGGTCCTAGTTTTAGGGTAGGGGTTTTTTGAGCTAATCTTAGGTTGAGTGGGAGTCTATACAGAGCATTCTGTATCTTATTGCAACAAGGAGATGGCAAGCACATCAGGAAGGTTTGAAGTAGAGAAGTTCAATGGCCATAATTTCGAGCTGTGGAAGCTCAAAATGGAAGACATGTTAGTTGACCGAGACCTTTGGGAAAGTGTGAATGGAACTAAACTAGCTACAATGACTCAAGATGAGTGGGATCTCAAGGATTGGAAGGCTAAGGGTCTCATAAGACTTAGTCTTGCCGATTCTGTGTTGTTAAATGTCCATGAGGATACTACTGCAAAACTCCTTTGGAAGAAGTTGGGGGATGTGTATCAAGCCAAATCTCTAGTCAATAAACTTTTCTTGAGAAAGAAGTTGTATTCTCTTTGAATGGAGGACGGACGATTTGTGGCTGAGCATATGAATGCCTTTAATATGGTGGTTGCACAATTAACATCTATTGGTGTAAAGATGGAGGAGGATGATCAGTGTATGACCCTGCTTTGTTCTCTACCAAACTCATGGGATCATCTTGTCATGGCAATCAGAAGCACCACATCCACATTCAAAATGGAAGAAGTGGTTTCTTCCCTATTGTCTGAAGAGATGCAGAGAAAGTCTTCTGAGGGAGCCAAAGAAGCCCTTGCAGTTCGTGGAAGACCCAAGGAGAAAGGGAAGAAGAAGGACAAGAAAGCTGAGAAGGGTAGATCCAAATCCCATGGGAGATCCAAATCTCTTGGAAAGTCCAAGGCTCTTTGTTGGAATTGTGGCAAGACTGGGCATTTCTGAAAGGAATGCAAAGAGGAGAAGAAGAAAAAGAAGAAAGCTCCTGATTCATATTCTGACAAATCACAAGTTGATGGTGATGCTTTCATCGCAGCCCTGGCAACCCATGCATTTGATGATGTGTGGCTAATCGAATCTGGTGCATCATTCCACATGACCTCTCATCGAGACTGGTTCACTAAGTATGAGGAGTTCGATGGTGGAAAGGTTGTTGGCAAGAGACACTATATGGATTCATGGTTGTTGTCATTGATGGCAACAAAGGTCATCCCACATATCCGCAAGACATGATATGTCTCTACCGGAAGTCAGAATAAAGAATGTTGTGATCCGGTGAAGAAGAACAGAGCATGTGGCAAGGTCCGACAGATTGGTCCGGACCTCTCAGAGGAAGTGTCTTGGTGCAGTGCGGATTTGGGGAAGTCAAGAGGACTACCTTGAGTGGTATATACCAAGGATTTAGCCTCCGGTGATGGACAAGGAAAAAGATATGAATGGTTGAGTACCGGATTCCTGAGAGACAGTGAAAACAGAGGAAGAACTGACTGGCAGAGTATCAGACTGCTTTCCGGATGGGTTACTGCTGATGACAGAAGTTGTGAAGGCATGAATCATGTTTGGCCGACATGATTAATGATATCTACAAGTATATGCTTGATCCGCATTGCTTGGTGAGGAAGGATTCAGCCGACAGAATGAAAGTTTATAAGAAACTAGACTGTTCCGGATGCCGACTAGAAAGGTGATGAAATTACTTGTGCGGATATATATAGAGGATGGATTTAGTTGTGAAAGGGTTGTTGTTGTGGAGAGATATGCGAATAAGTCTAGATAAAGAGCAGAGGTAGCAAAAAGGATCCGGTATGTGAAAGATAGCAGAATAAAGAACAGAGGAAAGATGAAGTGCAGCAGATCAGTGTACTGAGCCTAACCGGAACTGAACTCCAGCATATGCAGATGCTTCCAATCAGTTCAAGACTGTGATTCTCATCACTTTGTAGACAGTGTGTCTTCTTGTAGGCAGTGGGCCTCTTGTGAGCAGTGTGCTCGGGCAGTGAGCCCTAATTGGCAAGTGCCATCTTTGTAATTTCCTATTCTTCTAACAGAGAATAATTTTGGGTTAATCACCCCGTGGTTTTCTCCCTTAACAGGGTTTCCACATCAAAAATACTGTGTCATGTGTTTCTTGTTTTATGGTTAATGTTTTATGTTTGATTTTATGCTGCATCAATTAAAGGGAAAGTTCAATAAAGGAAATAATTAGGATAACTGATTCACCCCCCCCCTCTCAGTTATCAACAATTGGTATCAGAGCCAAGTTCCTCCTAATAGAGCCTAACAGCTTGAGGAAGATCTGGGATTTCAAATGGATGCATATGGTTTAAGGGAGCAACTCAAGACTGCTCTTGAGGATCTTGAACAGTTGAATTCTGAAGTCAGTGAATTAAAGGAAAGACTCAAACAGGCTGATGAATTCATGAGAGAATTAAAAGACAAATTAAGTCTCTCTATGAAAAAGAGAAAGGAGCTGCTTCAACAGTTGGCAAGACAAAGTGAAGAAAGCAATACAAATGAAGAATTGACTGAGCAAACCAAGTTATGTGAAAAGTTATCAAAAGAAGTCATTATGTTAAGACATGAAATGGAATCAGGAACTATAAAGTTTACTCAAGAGATTGAAGAAAAAAGAAAGGCTGAAGACAATCTAAGACAATCTCTTAAAGAAAAATCAAAAGAATGCCACCAGATGGACAGGATTATCAGACATCTTGAATCTGATCTTGAAGATGCCAAAGATAATGAAGGAAAACTTGAGGATCAAATTGCCTCTCTCAAAAGAGACCTTCAAACAGCAAATGAATATAAAGAGAAATTCAAGATAAGTTCTGCTCAACTTGAAGTTCTCCTTGGAAGTCAAAAGAGGACAGATGACAAGTATGGTTTGGGATATGAGAAAGGAGAAAGCTCCGGATCCGGTCAGAAGAATCTTGGATCAGAAAATCCAAGAAGCAGGCCTAGAAGACCTCCGGTAAGACAGCCAAATGCTCAAAGATATCCATCCTTCAATGGATACTGCCACAGCTGCAACCACTTTGGTCACAAAGCTAATCAGTGCAGAATGAGAATGAATCAGATTAATTCATCCTTCTCCGGACAGTGCTTCAACTGCAAAAGGTATGGACACAAATCCCATGAATGCAGAAGAATGCAAGTAAACAAATCATTCAAAGGTAGATGCTTCACATGCAATAGAGTAGGTCATATGGCTAATCAATGCAGATCAAAAGGATATCAGTCAAATATGCAAAGAAATGTTATTTGCCAAATCTGCAATAGGTCCGGTCATAATGCTAAAGTTTGCAGAAACAAGAATCAGGACAAAAGAGGTCCGGTGTATAATCAGAATCAAGACAAGGGTAAACAAAAGATGAATGCGGATGAGGTTAGGAATCAGATGAGCAAGATCTGGGTGAAGAAAAGTTTAGAGAATGTAGAGGTTGGATCCGCACCAGACTCTGGTGCTGATATTTCTTCCAGAAATTAAAAAGTGAGCTCAGGCTCAGGGGGAGACTCAAAGAAAATCTTGTTCCCCCAGCCAAACAAGTGGTACCGGATGTGGCACAAGATGCGGATCAAAGGGTTTGTAGATATGAGTCTTGAGATACTTCAGTCAAGTTTTCAGAGGTCCGCATGAAGTTATGAAGAAGCTGTGATCGATCAAATAAGACCTGTTCAGGGAGATGCTCCGGTATGATAGAGGATTACAAAAAGGTCCGGAAAGATCCGGAAATGCACTATCTTGTTCTGCGGATTGGACAGAGTGTTTGGGATGCTCTTGTAATATGTTACCTCGATTTTATTCATGATTGAAAGATCCGGATGATATCCTCAGATCAGAACCAATCCGGGATACTCCAAACTATCCAGACAAGGCAAACCGGAATGATGTAGGTGAAGCATTTATTGCAGACAGATATTAGGGTTCGCGGAGCAATTTAAGGGATTTCTCAAAGGTCATTTGCTCATTCTGCACTCGAGAAGAAGCGAAAAGTGGAGCTCTGCAACAAGGTTCGTCAAGCACCAAGGATCTCCTACCGAAGCTATTGCATAAAGAAATCAATCCAACCACTCCGTGCAAACCGAAGGCGCATAAGGTATTCTCTGTTTTTCATTACCTCACTGCAAATCTTTGAAGAATGGCTACTCCAAACATAGTTAAGATCTCTGATAGACCTCGCCCCTCATTCAAGAAACATCCCTACAAATCATTGGAGGTAGACCCACTAGGAGCCTTCTCTAGTGTTCCCCACGGAGTTTTACACACCGAAGACATTAGGGTTTACATACATGCAAACATTGAGGAATTTGGGGAATTCAAATTAAGAGACCTCTATCACAAGCAGCTGATTGACAATGCTTTTGAGCTCAAACCAGAGTATAAGGATATTCAGAAGAAACAATTTGAGCAATTTATTCATTTCCCCTGTTTTGAAGAGGATGAATGGGTCCGGTATGTACTGAGCAGGATGCATGACAACTTTCTATGGCTAGATAGACCCTGCAAGATCACAAAAGAGGCAATTAGAGCAGTAACTGGCCTATACTCTTCCGGAGGAGTACCTATCCTCAAATCTGTCAAGAACAACATTGTAACTGAGACCACCGGATCAAAATTTGACAAAAGGGCAATGACCATTGAAGACATCTCCGATCCGGATATCAAATATGCATCAATGATAATAGGATACAAGATCTACCACTCCAGCAGGGAGAATTATGTATCCGGAACTGCAGTATACACTGCCTATGAGATGCTAAGAAAGAATGCAGAATATGATCTCTGCGAACTACTGCTAAGCCAATTAATGGAAAATATACAGAAAATCAAGAAGGATAAGAAGAATTCCTTTAAGTATGGTACTCTGATTGTATGTCTATTCTTCTACTTCATGAATGAGCTACCCGGAACAAGTGGATGGGTATGGCAGAATGACAAACCTGTTGCAGTCCAGATAAGAGACTATTTGCATGGACTTGGGGATGCAAAAGCGAGAAATACAGCTCTATGGGGATACTTCAAAAACTTTCAGAGCATGATGCAAGCAAGAGAGAGAATTCCCCAGTCTCTCATTGAGAAATACAAGGACTCAGTGTGCTTTATGGTTGACATTGATCAGTGCCTAATGGAGGCAGTGGAGCCAAGGACTGTCTGGATCATGCCCATGGGGTATGAAGTTGATGAACAGATAGTGGAGCTGCATGTTCAACACATGCTAAGTCAGCCCAAAGATCCTAAGGCAGAAAGGTTTGGAACCTTTGAGGAGCTGAGTGTAAAAATACATGTAGAACTCAGGGAACCTGAGATTAAAAGAAAGGTAAGAAAAGAAGTAGAGCACATTGCTCAAGGCCTAGGTATCTCAAAGGAGGCACTTGATGCCAGCCGGGAAAAGAGGAGGAAGGCCAAGGAAGAAGAGAAAAGCAAAGAAAGTGCTCCGGTTGAAACTGCCACCCGGACCAGATCATCAAAGAGACCTGCACCTTCCACAACCAAAAGTTCAAAACCGGAAGTTCAGGCATCCGGTAAGAGATCAAAGGCAAAAGCCACAAGGGCTTATGGAAGCCAAAAGGATGAAGAGGAAACAGAATCAGATGAGGGAGTAAGAGAAGTAAAGAAACAGAAAAAGAAAGGATCCGGTAAGCCCTCCACAGGCCAAGACAAGGAGGAAATGGCAGAGGTAACTGTTGAAAAGCCCACTCTGTCACTAGAGAGCATAATCAAGTCGGTCACGGTGGATGGAAACCTTCAACCAATGACTGAATCATATGATGACTTCAGTGAGGCCGACCAAAAGACTCTGCAGGAGGCCACAGTAAAATATCTTAACATATATAATAAGGCTTTCATTGAAATAATATCTCTTATTCCTAAAAGCCTAGAAAAGGAAATGGAAGTGAGAAAGAATAATGCTCATGCTAAAGATCTTGAGATCCGGGAGCAGATAGCTATTCAGCTATATCCTCAAATTGATCCCAAGACCATGAACATTATCTTCAAAGACTGCAAAGATGAGTTTAGAAGCAAAGCCAGGATGAATCAACTCATGCTTGGCGAGACTGACAAAGTGGCCCAAGAAACAGAAGAGATCCTCCGGAAGGCCTTCAAAAGGTTCAATCTTCCGGTTGTAGAGGATTTAGGTACAGAAACAGCTGAGGACTTGGGACCCTCTGCTCCAGAAGAAGTGGCTCATGAACAAACTAGCATCTCTCCTCCGGTTTCCCCTACAGTCTCCGGATCCAAAGAAGAAGAGCAACTACAGGAGAAGGAAGCAGTGGTGAAAGACAAAGAGGTTGACAGTTCTAAGACTGCAGAAGAAAAGAAACATCTGTCTCCGGCAAGAGACACTGCACAAACTGTTCAACAATTTTTGAGTAAAGAAACTCTAGAGATTGATGAACCGGAGCTTCTAAAAGGTCCATTTGATTTTGACTCTCTCTCTCCGGTACAAACAATGAAGATAGCTTCATTTGCAAATGCCAAGGCAAATGAAAAGCTCCTGAAGTCTCATATGGAAGACTGTGAGTTGATAGAGGCTGCTTCCGGAATACTTGTAAAGATCATGCCATCAATCCAGATAGATCCGACAGCCTCCACTTCCGGTAATCTAAAAACCTTAGTCAGCAGTGTTGATACACATTTTGATTCTTTAGAAAAATCAGCTCAAGAAAAGGTCCGGAAGGAATTTTTGGATAAGAGATTTTCAGAAATATTAGAATTAATCTCTAAGGATAGGAAGATTGTAAGCATTGGAATAAGGAGCTTAGAGAATGCTCTTAAGGATGGCGGTGACATCTACAAATTTTGTATATCCTGGTCAAAGGCAACAGCAGCATTTGACAAGAAAATAAAAGAGGAACAGGATAAGCTACAAAGCTTATCTCAAAGTTTTGATCCTCTCTCTTCCTCTATAATAAATCAAGAATGTCAGACCATTGCAGTCTTGAATGAAATAAAAAATCTTGAGAAGGAAAGGAAGAACATCACCAACCGGATGGGAGAACTTAGAAGGATTATAATCCCTAAGTTGGAAACCATGCATGAGGCCATCAGTGATGCTCAGACCACCGCCCAAACAAAAGATCCGACAGATCTCAAGCGGGCAGAAGCGTTTGCATTTTTGCTAAGTGGTCACATTTCAATTTTGGATAGAATGAAGCAAAGTTGGGCTACAGAAATGATCCAATTGCAGACATCCTTTGCAGACATTCTTCAATACATGTGAGTATGTAAATATGCGGCTATATAGAGAAATTTTTTGAAAATTTTGGTGTGCGGACCCTACCCTTTGCCATTGATGTCAAAGGGGGAGTGAGGAGCAGTGAAAAATGAGGAATCCAACTAAGGGGGAGTTCCAGAAATTGTATATAAAGACAGAGCATCAGCAAAGGGGGAGCACAGTGAAAACACTTAGTCATTTTTCACTAAGTGTTGCCATCAATGCCAAAGGGGGAGATTGTTGGCAAGAGACACTATATGGATTCATGGTTGTTGTCATTGATGGCAACAAAGGTCATCCCACATATCCACAAGACATGATATGTCTCTACCGGAAGTCAGAATAAAGAATGTTGTGATCCGGTGAAGAAGAACAGAGCATGTGGCAAGGTCCGACAGATTGGTCCGGACCTCTCAGAGGAAGTGTCTTGGTGCAGTGCGGATTTGGGGAAGTCAAGAGGACTACCTTGAGTGGTATATACCAAGGATTTAGCCTCCGGTGATGGACAAGGAAAAAGATATGAATGGTTGAGTACCGGATTCCTGAGAGACAGTGAAAACAGAGGAAGAACTGACTGGCAGAGTATCAGACTGCTTTCCGGATGGGTTACTGCTGATGACAGAAGTTGTGAAGGCATGAATCATGTTTGGCCGACATGATTAATGATATCTACAAGTATATGCTTGATCCGCATTGCTTGGTGAGGAAGGATTCAGCCGACAGAATGAAAGTTTATAAGAAACTAGACTGTTCCGGATGCCGACTAGAAAGGTGATGAAATTACTTGTGCGGATATATATAGAGGATGGATTTAGTTGTGAAAGGGTTGTTGTTGTGGAGAGATATGCGAATAAGTCTAGATAAAGAGCAGAGGTAGCAAAAAGGATCCGGTATGTGAAAGATAGCAGAATAAAGAACAGAGGAAAGATGAAGTGCAGCAGATCAGTGTACTGAGCCTAACCGGAACTGAACTCCAGCATATGCAGATGCTTCCAATCAGTTCAAGACTGTGATTCTCATCACTTTGTAGACAGTGTGTCTTCTTGTAGGCAGTGGGCCTCTTGTGAGCAGTGTGCTCGGGCAGTGAGCCCTAATTGGCAAGTGCCATCTTTGTAATTTCCTATTCTTCTAACAGAGAATAATTTTGGGTTAATCACCCCGTGGTTTTCTCCCTTAACAGGGTTTCCACGTCAAAAATACTGTGTCATGTGTTTCTTGTTTTATGGTTAATGTTTTATGTTTGATTTTATGCTGCATCAATTAAAGGGAAAGTTCAATAAAGGAAATAATTAGGATAACTGATTCACCCCCCCCCTCTCAGTTATCAACAAAGGTGTATCTGGGTGACAACTCTCATCTGAAGATCGTTGGTCATGGAAGAGTCTTGATCTGATTCCCTGATGGTCAAGTGAAGGGGATCTCTGGGGTTATGCACATCCCAGGCTTAGCATGAAACTTGCTTTCTGTAAGTATTTTGAATGATGCAGGTATGCAGGTTGTCTTTTTGAAAGAAGGATACAAGATGACTAGAGGATCTATGGTGCTTGCTAAGGGTACTCGAAGAGGTACTCTATTTCATCTGGAAGCATGCATTGCATAATGTAATAGTTCTTCTGACTCAAGGAAGAGGGCAGCAGTCACTTCATCCCCACCATCTGAACGAGTAGTGAAGAAATCTGTTGTTTCTAGTCTTGATGGTTGTAATCATGCATTGGAAGTTAAACTTCCTATAGAAAAGACAATGTTATGGCATAAGAGATTTGGCCACATTGGTGAGAAGGGTCTACGTACCCTAAAAAATAAGAACCTCATTAAGGGATTAGATGATTGTAATCTTGAGTTTGACTTTTGCGAACATTGCATTTATGGAAAACAAAACCGTGTTCAGTTTTACTCGAGTTCTCATAAGTCTTTTGGTGTGTTGGACCTCATTCATTTTGATGTATTTGGTCCTATTAATGTTCCTTCATTATCAAAATCTGTATACTTTGTATCTTTTATAGATGATTACAGTAGGACATGGATTTATTTTCTCAGAAGCAAATCTGAAGTCTATAGCAAGTTTAAGGAGTTTAAAGCATTTGCTGAAAATCAGTCTAGTAAAAAGATTAAATGTTTGAGAACTGATAACGATGGTGAGTTCTGTTCTACAGAATTTGATAAGTATTGCAAGGAACTTGGGATTGAAAGACATAAGACAACTCCATACACACCGCAGCAAAATGGAGTTGCAGAGAGGATGAACAAGACATTGATGGAGAAGGATAGGAGTATGCTTAGTGGAGATGGTCTAGAACAAAAGTTTTGGGCTAAAGTTGTTGCCACTGCTTGCTATCTGGTAAACAGATCTCCTACATCAGCTCTTGTTGGAAAGGCACCCATGGAGGTGTGGTCTGGTAGAAATCCTTCAGTAAGACATCTTCATGTTTTTGGTTGTGAGGCATATGCACATGTGCCTAGGGAGAAGTGGTCAAAGTTGGAGAACAAAGCTGTTAAGTGTATCTTCATTGGCTATGGTGTTGGTGTGAAAGAATACAAGCTTTGGGACCCCATGACCGAAAAAGTGCTGAATAGCAAAAGTGTCATCTTCAGAGAGCTTACACCTTCTTCCATTGTTTTGCAGCCAGAAGAAAAAGAAAAGAAAGAGGATGTTGTTTAGTTTCCTCTCACCCCTGAGAAGACTGAACAAAAAGACAATGTTGGACCTGATGATGAGGAGAGCTCTAGCAGCTTTGAAAGCTTAGAGGAAGAAGCTGAACCTCAACCTCAGCTCTTGAGGAGGTCTACATGGATAAGAAAGCAACCTAAAAGGTTTGGTTTTACATATCTTGATTCTAGTTGTGCTTATGCTTTAATCACTAATAGTGATGAACCTAGAACTATATTAGAGGCTTTGGATATGAAGGATGTAGGTTCCTGGAAGGAGGCCATGGAGGAAGAAATGGCTTCTTTGGAAAAGAATCAAACTTGGGACTTGGTGCCTTTGCCTCCTAGATAGAAACCCATTGGATGCAAATGGGTGTTCAAGAAGAAGATTGGTGCAGATGGTAGTATTGAGAAGTAAAGGCTAGATTGGTTGCAAAGGGGTATTCACAAGTGGAGGGTATAGATTATGGTGAGATCTTCTCTCCTGTTGCAAAGCTGACATCCATTTGATTCCTATTGTCACTCGCAGTAGCTTATGACTTGGAGGTAGAACAGATGGATGTGAAGATAGTTTTCCTTCATGGTGACTTGGAGGAAGAAATCTACATGTCACAGCCAGAGCATTACATGGTAAAAGGTAAAGAAAATTTGGTTTGCAAACTTAAGAAGTCTTTGTATGGTTTGAAGCAATCCCCTAGGAGATGGTACTTGAAGTTTGATGCTTTTGTCTTGTCAATTGGATTTGTGAGATCGAAATCGGATCACTGTGTGTGTTATAAATTTGATGGTGATCGTATTCTCATTGTTGCACTATATGTTGATGATATGTTGCTCATTGGGAAGGGTAAGAATATGATTTCTGATTTTAAATCTCAGTTGTTAGCTTAGTTTGAAATGAAAGATTTAGGGGTAGCTAGGTACATTCTAGGAATGGAAATCAGAAGAGATAGAACCAACAGAAAACTTTGGTTAAGCCAGAGTAAGTATGTGAAATCCGTGTTGGACAGATTCAACATGGAAGATTGTAGACCATTGTGTGTTCCTGTTTCTTTGGGGACAAAGTTGTCTATTGAGGATTGTCGAAAATCTCCTAGTAAGGTGGAGGACATGAGCAGAGTACCTTATGCTAGTGCTATCGGTAGTTTGATGTATGCTATGGTCTGTACAAGACCAGACATTGCCCAACCAATGGGAGTCCTTAGTTGATTTATGGCTAATCCTAGACGAGTTCATTGGGATGCAGTTAAGCGAGTGTTCAGATATTTGAGGGGTACTTTTGAGTGTTACATTTGCTATCATGGTAATGTTTCAGGACCTCTGCATTCTATTGATATTTATGGATTTGTGGATTCAGATTGGGCAGGTGACATTGACAGCAGGAGATCCACCAGTGCTTATGTTTTTACACTATTTGGTGGTGCTATTGGTTGGATGAGTAAGAGACAACCAGTTGTTGATTTGTCCATGATAGAAGCTAAGTATATGGCAGCAACTCATGCTTGTAAGGAAGCCATTTGGCTTAAGAGATTGTGTTCTGATATTGGTGTTGATGTAGGTCAGATCACGATCAGTTGTGACAGTCAGAGTGCAATTTGCCTTGCAAAGAATCCAACTTTCCATGCTAGAACCAAGCACATTGATGTTCAGTTTCACTTCGTGAGGGACATGGTTGTTGGATCTAGGGCATACAACTGAGAGGGGGGGTGAATCAGTTGTATAAAAACTTGCTCTGTTCTTCAAACACTTGATTCATCTTGTTAGTTAACAGAATATCAATTAATCATCGATGAAAGTAAAACGCACAAACACAAGAGCAGATAAACATCAACACATTGAACACCAAGATTTTGACGTGGAAAACCCAGTTAAGGGAAAAACCACGAGGTGATTAACCCAAGGATTATTCTCTGTTAAAAGAATAAGAAAAAGAATGGCACTTGCCAATTAGGGCTCACTGCCTGAGCACACTGCTCACAAAGAGGCCCACTGCCTACAAGGAGACACACTGTCTACAAAGTGATAAGAATCACAGTCTTGAACTAGAGAATGACATCTTTACCATGTCCGGATCAGTTCTCTTTAACCCCAAAAACCTCTGCTCTGCCTTTCGCACTTCTCTTCGCTACACCACTCTCATCCACACAATCCACACTTCAAAATGAACTCACAAACCTTTATTTATACAAGACATTGACTTAGGAACAATCATCTAAGTCGGTAATCAACCATAAGAATATTCGCAAGATGAAAAACACATCCGGTCAGCCACCACAAGAACATTCATAGGATGAACAACTCATCCGGTCGGCTAGTTGGAACAAGAACTTCATCCGGAAGAATATCTTCAATTCTGGGCTCTACTATCAATGCGGACCAACAACACAACCTCAACATGATCCAAGAACCTTCACAAGCCTGTCTAAATGACCAGGTACATCCGCACTTTCTCTATGTACTGGAATCTCTTCTCTTCCTGATCTGGAACTTCAAGAACACTATCTGTCGCCACTGTCACAATGCAAAAGGTACTTTTGGACCTCCAAATCATACACAACTTGAGATGACACATCACAAGGACATCCCAAACACTCCTTCCAATCCACAGATTGGGATTATACAGTTCCAGACCTCACCGGACCTTTCTGTGATCCTCTGTCACCTTTGAACACTTGCCAGAACCGGTTCTACACCAATAGCCACAACTCCTTCAGATCTTTATGCGGACCTCTGAAATCTTAACTGAAGCATCTCAAGACTCATATCTACAAACCCTTTAATCCGCATCCTCTGGTTCGCATCCTATACAATACATTTGCCTTCTTCTTATCACTGTTCTTCACTGTTCCTGACTGAGGCTAATTTTCTCAATATCCTCAGCACATTGCTTATCGAATCCTTCTTGTCAATGCAATATGAGTATGTTGACATCAATGAAAACACTGGTTCACCTCATACTTGCAACAATCTCCCCCTTTGTCATTGATGGCAACATATGATGTGAAAAACCATCAAGACAAGAACTTCTCCTTTCTGTCACCGCTCCCCCTATCAGCAACATGTCTTCTCCTTATTTACTGCTCCCCCTTTGATCATCAGCTACTTGTTTTTCACATGTCTTCTCTCCCCCTTTGACATCAATGGCAAAGGGCTCATACTTGCAATTCTTAACACATCAGAATCATACCAGCTGCTCCCCCTTAGTAGCAGCTCCCCATCATCAATCCGGATCACAAGATATGACTGTGATATCCACCGGACTAATGCACATCAGTGCATCCTAGTTCATCACTGGAGGGGCCATGACCCCTAACTTCTCCCGGAGATATTCAAAAGAGTCCTTGGGAAGAGGTTTAGTAAAGATATCTGCAATCTGATCCTTAGAGGGAACATACTCCAACCTGACTTCTTCCTTGTTCACTTGTTCTCTCAAAAAGTGAAACTTGATAGATATGTGCTTAGTCTTAGAGTGTAATACTGGATTCTTGGAAATATTAATTGCACTTGAATTATCACAGAAAATTGTAATAGGCTCCTCATATTCAACTTTAATGTCTCTTAGCATCTGCTTCATCCATAAGATTTGAGTGCAACTACCTGCTGCTGCAATGTATTCTGCTTCAGTTGTAGACAGAGATATTGCATCTTATTTCTTGCTTAGCCAAGAAACCAATCTCTTCCCCAAAAAGAATGCTCCACCTCTAGTGCTCTTCTGGTCATCCATATCTCCTGCCCAATCTGCATCTATGTAAGCATGAAGAGAGAAATCCAAATCTCTAGGGTACCATAGACCATACTCAACTGTTCCTTTCAAGTACCTAAAAATTCTTTTGATTGCCATAACATGAGATTCTCTAGGATCAGCCTGGAATCTTGCTACAAGACCAACAGCCTGCATTATATCTGGTCTATTCTAAGTGAGATACAACAATCCACCAATCATTGATCTATACTTTGTCTGATCTGCCTTTAGAGAGTCATCATCTTTGCTCAACTTACATCCGGTTGCCATGGGAGTGTTCATTGGCTTTGAATCTTCCATACCAAATTTCCTCAACAATTCTTTCACATATTTGGTCTGAGAAATGAAGATCCCTTTCTTTGTTTGAGTAATTTGCAGACCCAAGAAGAAATTCATTTCACCAAGCATAGACATTTCAAACTCACTTTTCATCTGATTTGCAAAAGTTTTGCACATACTATCTCTTCTTCTGAAAATGATATCATCCACAAACACTTCAACAATCAAAATGTTTTCATGATCAATTTTGAAATATAAGTTACTGTCAGCAGTACCTTTGCTGAATCCAATCTGCACAAGATGCTTATCGAACCTTTCATACCATGCTCTTGGGGCTTGTTTTAATCCATACAATGCTTTCTTCAACTTGCAGACCATATCATCATTGTCAGACAATTGAAATCCATCCGGTTGTTCAATGTAAACTTCTTCTTCCAGATCACCATTTAGGAAGGCAGACTTGACATCCATCTGATATACCTTGAAGTCTTTGAAGGCAGCAAATGCAAGGAGTAATCTGACTGCTTCAATTCTTTCCACCGGAGCAAAGGTTTCTTCAAAATCAATTCCTTCTATTTGAGAGTAGCCTTTGCAGACCAATCTAGCTTTGTTTCTGATTACTTCACTAGCTTCATTCAGTTTGTTCCGGAAAACCCATTTGGTTCCAATCACATTCCTGTCTCTAGGTCTAGGAACAAGATCCCAAGTATGATTTCTCTCAATTTGCATCAATTCATCTTCCATTGCTTTGGTCCAATTTTCATCATTGCAAGCTTCATTTATTGTTTTGGGTTCAATCTTTGAAATCAGACAACATTCATCCTGATTTTGAGCAACATTCCTTCTAGTTTGCACACCTTTGTTTCTGTCACCTATGATCTGATCTTCAGAGTGGTTCTATATTACATACCTTGGAATTTTGGGAGCATTCTGTACTCCTGCTTCTTGATCAGGCTCATTCAGACCTATCTCTTCTTCCTGATTTACCGGATTAGGCTGATTCTGACTTACCAGAGAGGATTGAGCTCCTTGAACTTAAACACCATCTTGGTCATCCTCATCAAACTCATAAAACTTGGAGGGCTTCTCAATTCCTTCATCGACTTTCACATTAGTGCTTTCTATCATCTTTCTCAATCTCTTATTGTAACACCAGTATGCTTTGCTTTGAGTGGAGTAACCAAAGAAAATTCCTTCATCACTTCTAGCATCAAACTTTCCTAGATCTTCATCTCTTTTAATATAACACTTGCTACCAAATACTCTGAAATATTTCACAGTAGGAGTGATGCCAAACCAGAGTTCATAAGGGGTCTTATTGGTATTGTTTCTGATTTGAACTCGATTTAGAGTGTAGACTGCAGTGCTGATAGCTTCTTTCCAGAACATCTGAGGAACATTTGCTTCCAACATCATTGTCCTGGCAACTTCCTGGATGGTCTGATTCCTTCTTTCAACTACTCCATTCTACTGTGGAGTCCTAGGAGCAGACAATTGTCTCCTTATACCCTGCTTCTCACAAAAGTCAATGAACTCACCAGATGTAAATTCACCACCTCTATCAGACCTTAAACACTTCAGTTTCAATCTGGTTTGATTCTCTACCATAGCTTTGAAGATTTTGAACTTCTCAAATGCTTCTGATTTTTCTTTTAGGAAGGTAACCCACATCATCCAGGAATGGTCTTCAATTAACAACATGAAATATCTATCACCTTGTAGACTCTTGATTCTTGTCGGACCACAGAGATCAGTATGTACTAATTCCAACAATTCGGTAGAGGACTGATCTTTGCTTTTGAAAGAGACTCTACTCTGTTTACCTAGCTGACATTCTTTGCACAAACTATTTGTAGGTTTCATCAATTTTGGAAGATCTCTTACAGCCTGAGTATTGCTTATCTTGATGATGTTATCAAAATTTACATGACACATTCTTCTTTGCCATAACCAACTCTGATCAATTTGAACAAACAGACAACTTTTATTTGAACCAACCAGATGAAAGATATTACCTTTTGTCTGAGTACCGGATGCAATTTCAGTTCCGAAGCTTGTAAAGATTCTGCATTTTCCATTCTTAAACTGGAGATCATAGCCTTTGTCTACTAACTGACCAACACTAAGAAGATTGTTCTTCAATCCTTCAACATATAGTACATTACCTGTTTTGCTCTTTCCATCAAAGGAAATAGTTCCCCTACCTCTGATTCTGCCAGCAGAATTGTCACCAAACTTTACCATTCCTCCTTCATACCTTTCCAAATCCAAGAACTTATCCTTGTCACCAGTCATATGGTGAGAACATCCACTGTCAATAACCCAATCATCCTTTTCTTCCACTTGAGCAGCCAAAGCTTTTTCAACAACTTTGTGATTGACAGATTCAGAAAGTATTGAATCTTCTTCCTTGATGGCAATAAACACCCATTCATTTCCGGATTTGCTTCCTAGTTCTGATTCATCATCTATTACTCCTTCATTATCATCTTCTTCATGAACATAATAGCAGTTCTTTTGAAGCCTTTTTCTGTTAGTATTAGTCCTTGTAGATCTTTCCAGACATCTTGAAGCAAAATGACCAATCTTATTGCAGTTAAAGCACTTAAAGGGCAGTTTTCCTTCATACTTACCGGATCCTCTTGGTAGTCTTTTTGCAATGAGGGCTTCAAGTTGAGCTGTTTCTGCTTCTTCTTCTTCCATGTCTCTTCTTGCTTGATCATACCATGACATCTTCCTTGAAGAGTTTTCTCCCGGATCAAATCTCTGTTTTCCTTTCACATAGGCACTGGCTTTGAAAGCAGATTCAATCTTGGGAGGATCATCTCCAAACTTGGTCATTTCAAATGCAGCTAGCTTGCCAGCCAATTGTTCTCTTGTGACAGTTGTGTGGGCTCTGAATTCATCAATTGCAGCAACCTTGATTTTGTAGGCAGCAGGAAGGGATCTGAGGATTTTGTAAACAATCTCATTTTCATCTAGAGTTCCACCAGCATTTCTAATTCCACACACCAGCTCATTCACTCTTGGCATAAAAGTAGTGATGTTTTCATCATCTCTCATCTTCAATCTTTCAAATTTCCCTTTCAGACTTTGCAACCTTGCACTCTTGACAAACTCATCTCCTTCATACAGAAGCTCCAGTTTAGTCAGGATCTCATATGCAGTTGGTAGGTCAATAACATTTGAGAGATCTGAGTCATTCAATGTGCTTAGAAGAGCTTCCTTGGTCCATAGATTATTTTCAGCATCTGTGATTTCATTCAGAGTTGTCGGACCGCCTTGTGGAGGTACATATGGTTTTGAGACCATGGCCAAGTATGCTTTTCCCATACATTCCAAGTGACATTTCATGCGACCCTTCTAGAGAGTGAAGTTGGTTCCATCAAACTTCGGACTATCCTTCTTGTATGATGACATCCTGGATCTCCTCAAGCGATTAAGCTCCTTTCAGAGGAACTTGGCTCTGATACCAATTGTTGGATCTAGGGCATACAACTAAGAGGGGGGGTGAATCAGTTGTATAAAAACTTGCTCTGTTCTTCAAACACTTGATTCGTCTTGTTAGTTAACAGAATATCAATTAATCATCCATGAAAGTAAAATGCACAAACACAAGAGCAGATAAACATCAACACATTGAACACCAAGATTTTGATGTGGAAAACCCGGTTAAGGGAAAAACCACGGGGTGATTAACCCAAGGATTATTCTCTGTTAAAAGAATAAGAAAAAGAATGGCACTTGCCAATTAGGGCTCACTGCCCGAGCACACTACTCACAAAGAGGCCCACTGCCTACAAGGAGACACACTGTCTACAAAGTGATAAGAATCACAATCTTGAACTAGAGAATGACATCTTTACCATGTCCGGATCAGTTCCATTTAAGCCCAAAAACCTCTGCTCTTCCTTTCGCACTTCTCTTCGCTACACCACTCTCATCCACACAATCCACACTTCAAAATGAACTCACAAACCTTTATTTATACAAGACATTGACTTAGGAACAATCATCTAAGTTAGAAATCAACCATAAGAATATTTGCAAGATGAATAACACATCCGGTCAGCCACCACAAGAACATTCGCAGGATGAACAACTCATCCGGTCGGCTAGTTGGAACAAGAACTTCATCTGGAAGAATATCTTCAATTCTGGGCTCTACTATCAATGCGGACCAACAACACAACCTCAACATGATCCAAGAACCTTCACAAGCCTACCTGAATGACCAGGTACATCCACACTTTCTCTACGTACTAGAATCTCTTCTCTTCCTGATCCGGAACTTAAAGAACACTATCTGTCGCCACTGTCACAATGCAAAAGGTACTTCCGGACCTCCAAATCATACACAACTCAAGATGACACATCACAAGGACATCCCAAACACTCCTTCCAATCCACAGATTGGGATTATACAGTTCCGGACCTCACCGGACCTTTCTGTGATCCTCTGTCACCTCTGAACACTTGTTGGAACCGGTTCTACACCGACAGCCACAACTCCTTCAGATCTTTATGCGGACCTCTAAAATCTTAACTGAAGCATCTCAAGACTCATATCTACAAACTCTTTAATCCGCATCCTTCGGTTCGCATCCTATACAATACATTTGCCTTCTTCTTATCACTGTTCTTCACTGTTCCTGACTGAGGCTAATTTTCTCAATATCCTCAGCACACTGCTCATCGAATCCTTCTTGTCAATGCAATATGAGTATGTTGACATCAATGACAACACTGGTTCACCTCATACTTGCAACAATGGTTGAGGATGGAAATGTAAATCTGGAGAAGGTAGATACTTTGAAGAATGTTGTAGATGCATTGACGAAACCAGTGGGCACAAAGAAGTTCAGATGGTGTTCGGAGTCTATGGGCCTCTCGACCTATAGCAGTTAAATCTTGTTTTTCTATTGGCTCTTACAAGGTGTTCGACAAGTGGAAGAATGTTGGGAATTAAGGTGTCTCAACCTTGGTAATTCTCTGCATTTGTAATGTTTGTATTTATTATTCAATTGCCTATGCTGTAAATAATTGGAAATTCCACTTTGTCATATTGTGGGATGTGGCACGGTGATGTGTCAATCCTACATGGATTATGACAACTTGTTATTTTGTCCTCACATGAGGAGATAGGTATCCCACTTAGTGGTAGGAATATTCTGCCATGTGTCGGCATCTTCTATGTTGTGTAAGGAATGTTTGACTGAACTGGTTATGACAAATTCCTATGACGAATCTATGACATGTAAGAGTTGAGAATAGAAGTTTTTAAGACAGGTAATGACATGTGTCATGAAGCATCTTTGAATGAGGCATATTTGGGTGCCCCAAGGTGGAATATGATGTGTTGTAAGAGAATATGCTATTTATAGCATGTGTATGATAGATTCTCTTACAGCTATAAGTTTTAACCACTATGACAGATTCTATGACGGTCGTAAGTGTCGTAAGAGCATCTGTCATAGCCCATTTTGGAAATAGGCAACCTCTTTGGGATGGAAGCTATGGACAAGTGTCAAACACATTCTACAATGTTGACCAAGTGTCCCTAGGCATGGGTTTTGGTCCAAGATGCCATATTGGATGCCCATTCCAAGATAGGTCCAATATTGCCTTGTATTTTCTATATATATAGGTGCTTGGAGATGGAGTTTGTATCATAGGTTTATAGGTACTGTTATGCTACCGGATTGACTCTAGACATGAGTGTCGAAGACCATTGAAGATTGCATTGCAAGTGTATTGTAAACATTCTTTCATATTTGTTAATACATTGTGCAGGTTTCTGAGTGTGGGGTTTTTCACTTGATAAAGGTTTTCCCCACCGTAAATCTTTGTTTCTCTTCTTCTGTCTTCTTTCTGGTTCTTGTGTTTTGCTGCAATATCTCATGTTAATGGTTTAACATTGCTGTAATAGTTAGGATAAAGTTGAATTTGCATAGCCCTCTCCTCAATAGATTAGTGTAGGAAGCGTTTTCCACACACCTAGCTTCCTTTCAATTCCTAGAGAACAACATAATAACTAGGTATGGAGTTCCATATGCCTTAGTATATGATAATGGACCAGCTTTTACATCATTAAGATTATCTAGTTGGGATTTTGATCATGGAATCATTTTGAAATTATCTTCAAATTTTTATCCCTAAGGAAATGGCTTAGCAGAGTCAACAAACAAAAACTAATTGAATATCATAAAGAAACTGATAGAAAAGAATCCTAGGGAATGGAATACCCTACTTAAGTATGTCTTGTGGGTAGACCAAACTAGAGTGAAGGTTGCATTAGGAAACTCTCCCTACCAACTAGTATATGGGGTGGATCCTATCCTCCCCGTGAATCTAAAAATTCCCACATTGCAGTTTGTACAAGAATATCTAGGTATAGATAGTAAACAAGAAGTTAGGTTGCTCCAACTTATGCACCTAGAAGAAAAAAGAGATAGAATAATTGATTAGTTTGCTAAACATAAGTCTACTGTCAAACGTTGGTTTGATAAGAGAGCCAGAATAAAAGCTTTCAAGATTTCAGATTTGGTCCTAGCATGGGACAAAGCACATGAAAAGAAGGGTGATCATGGAAATTTTGATAAACTTTGGATTGGTTCTTTTCATATTTCAAAGATCCTAGGAGATAGTACTTATAGACTCAAGACTCGAACAAGTGAAGATGTTCCATTGCCAGTTAATGGACATTTCCTCAAGCATTACTTTCAATCTTAGATAGGGTCATGTTAGGATGTTGTACCATAATGTAAATATTGTATAGTTGCATGTATAACTTTTCTTTGTGTGTTTTCTTGTTTACTTCTTGTTGTTGAGTCCTTGTTTTGGTTATGCAAGATGATACACCTTATCACCCTGAGAAATCAGCAAAATTGTTAGAATTCAAGTGATGAATACAAATTCTTACATAGGTTGTGACTCACGCTAAGAACTACCTCTGATCATGTCTTTGATGTCTAGTTCATCAGTGATATCCCTATTCTTGATCAAGGAGATTTTCACAATGACTCACCTAATAGCCTTGGGTTTGTTGAATACCTTAGTATAGGTGTTAAGTGAAAAATCCAAAGGGTCACCCTTGCTACCATTGCAATTCCCAACCTAAAGTAGTAAGTGATTACACCTTACATGATGATATCTTATGAACATACAAAATATATATATATTGAAAATCTAAGAGGATGAAATTTAGGCCATCTAAGTAAATCTACCAGGGCTATAGACACCTACTGGTAGTGGGGTCCTACTTAGGGGAATTGCAAAGATAACCTTGTCTGGGCTATGGATGCCTACTGGCAACAAGGAACTATCCCAGTTGGCTTTAAGGGATGAACCCAAACCATGTAGCTTAAAACTAGTTAACAATGTCTTCAACCTACTTTCAAGATGAGGATTATTAATCATATGCACACACTTGATCCCTTATCAGCATTAAGATGTTTATGAACCTGACATCATTCAGAAAGATCATGATGGTTATACTTAGGGAGAGTTAGAATACTATGTTTCAATGTGTCCTCATCACTTGAATTATTTGAATTTTGGTTATTTTCTTTGGTGGCAAGTTGTTGTGTGGTTGCACAACACACCCCATTTTGCCTTAGCAAAATAGGGACCCAACTTTTTTACTTCTGTTTGTTCCTTGCTTTCTTTTTTTGGATGATTTGACAAAAGTTAGTTAAGCATATCACCCCTGCACATGCATGTGACCCACAAGAGAAGGTCTAGTGTCAAAGTCAAAAGTTGCCTTCATAAACCTCATAATTTGGAAGAGTGCAGAATTCTAAGCAGGTTTGCCTTTTAGTTCACCCCGATATTCCTTAAGGATAAAAAGTTATGCCTAGTCAAACTTTGGTCAAATCTAATATTCCCCATAGGGTCACATTCGTTAATATCAGTCATATTCGCTAGATGACCCTGACATATGAAGATCACCTGATATTTGCATATACTTCAATATGCAAATGTTGAAGTTAAGGGCAAAAGTATATACTCGTCAAATGCGCATGCATATTTTTGGAGGGTCACATTTCTGAATGTCCATCATATTTTGTAATCACCCTTCACCAATATGACCGTGACATCATCTTGTTCTGATTTATAAAAGAACTAGACATGATGGTGACGTCAACAATATACTCGACACCCACAGGGTCACATTTCCAAGCATCCGTCATATTTCTCAATATGACGATGACATCATCCTAACCCAATACAAATATAATGCCATGAGATGATGATGTCATCATGACCTGGACCCAAAAGGGTCATATTTTGAAACATCCCTGATCTTAACTAATATGATGATGACATCATTTTATCGAACAATTTGAAAGCCTTATAAAATGCAGACATCATCCTCACATTCCCAAAGAGGGTGATATTTCATAGTGTTAAATATCTGGATATTTTCTTATATCCCTCATATTGACCCTTGATGACCTGGGATGCAGAGATTTCTAGTGACCAATTAAACGATGCCACGTGGCATATCCATCTGATCATATTGATACAACGTGTTATCACGATTATTTACAAGGGTATAGTGACCTGACTTTGGTCATTGGTCAACAGTTGACCATCCTAATGGTGACATCACCCTCATATTCCAGATATCCATCATGTTTTCAAATATCCCCAATCTCCGCAAATATCACTCTCTGCATTAAATGCAAACCCAACGGTAGGTTGAGCCTTCAAATTTCAAATACACGCCCTCCACTTGTCAACATCTACAAACGTCGTGTGTTGATCAATGGACATGAATAAAAGACACTAAGCACACCCTAATTTGCAATGTTAATTAGTTAAAAGTGAAGATTTGGGTTCATTTCACTTTTACCATATGTTAAATAGAAAATTATAGAGCTCCAGAGATATCAAGGCATCACTACAACCTACAAACGGAACTGATACACATTCAAATGGAATGGAACGTTAATTGCAATAGGGTCATGTTCACCCGGATATCACCCACACAGTAAAAGGGAAGCGATTATTAGATATGTAATGTTAAAACACTCTTTTGTTGTTTATGGTGAATGATAAGGTAAAAATAGTTTTTTGAACAGTGTTTTTGATAATATAAGGTGGCTAAACAAGGGGCCGAACCCTTACAAAAAATAGAGAGGCCCGAAGGTAGCAAGCATCAACAGTGCCTTAAACCAGAAACAACATATACAACCATTACAGAATACCAGCAAAACCAGCAAAACTAGCCGCTAAAACTAAAGTCATAAAAACAGAGTAACAGAATATCAGCAGTATAACAACAAAGACTAAGGAGACAATAGCTCTCCTTTCTAGACCATAGATTTAATAATATCATCCACTTTTTTAGCCAGATCGTCACTGTCAGTATTGACAGTAACCCCCAGATTCTTCAGCACAGAGAGGTTGAGGAGAATAGAGGTCCTAAGCACAATGGAGAAATTCTGTTCCAGCTTCGCAATGCGATTGTATAGTCCTGCAAGATCAGCCCCCAGACCATCATCAGTCTCCATAGCATCCTCAGCCTCTTCCACAAACATTGCATCTGCTTTGTCAGCATTTCCAGCAGAGTCAGCAACATCCTCCATGGTAGCCCCCATATCATGCATCTCCTACTTGTCTTCATCATCACCAGATATGTCCTGAATCTCCACATCCCTGTCGTCCTCTCCCCGGGTGGATTCATCTGAACCACTCTCAAAATAGTCAATGAGCTTTGCTGAAGGAGCCAGTTTACCAACAATACGCCCTGACCGCTGAACTCCAGAGGAAAGCCCCTCCCTACAAATCTTCACCAAAGAATCCCTTCTCTGTCCCACCGGAGTCCTACCAAGAGTTTTAGGGGTCCCAACCACTGCCTTCCCAGTGCTCATATCACCAGCAACCTTCTGCTTTTTACCCTTCTTAGAGGCAGTAGGGCCCAGAGTATCAACAAGATTTTCTGCAGGAGTGCAAAAGGAAACTTCATTAGTTTTGACAGGAACAGGGGAGGGTCCGGGTTCATCAACATTAGGAATATTCTTAGGGTTAGAGGAGGACTCCTCGTCCCCACTATTAGTGGGAATGGATTTGGAGGGTTCGAGGGCAAGATGATGATTATACAAATAGAGAATGAGGCCCTGGTGAAGAGGGATAGGCTTCATAGCAGTGTTTTTAGCCAGTTTTGCCTGAACCCTAAGGACGGAATGCTCCAGGGAAGAAAGCAAATAAAACAAAAAACTAATTTTAGCATTGCGACAGAAATGATTTAACAGGGGGAGATGGTAGTTATAAAACCTGGTGAAGCGCCCCTCGAGGGTGAAATACTTCATGAGGATAAAACACATAGCGTCGCATGGCTCTGGCAACTTGGCTCTATCAAAACCGCCCTGGTAAGGGACTAATTCTTTGCCAACCCTGAGGAAGAGCTGCTGACTGGAGAGGTCCACGATTTTAGTTTTCCATTGCAGCTTCAAGCCCTGAGTAGACATACCAGTGGCCATAGCGATCACACATTTAGAAACTTCAAATCTGATTCCACCCACCGAAACCCATCTGTTCTTCCAAGACCACACAAATTGTTCAGAAATAGCTTCATTGTACCCACTAAGCCTCTCCAAATAGGGGCTAATCCCACCCTCTTTGCAGTAATGCCAAGCTACCAAATTGTCCTTAAATTCACAGCATGAGACGGGTTCAGTTCTAATTCTGTCTCCTCCCATAGCAGAATTACATCGCATGCCACAGAAACCCTCAGTCTCCTCAGTCATCTTTACAGGAGAATTACTAACATTAGCAAGGCTAATAATGTAGGTAATAACATCGCACACAAACTCATAATAATGGGAAGCCTTACAAACACCAATCCCATGCTTAACCATAATTACCCGGCACAGGCCATGATGATCTGGCCATCCGCTCACCTTGTGAGAAAATGGAGCGGATTTGATAGTAGAGAAAGTACGAGAGGACTCGTACTTCAAAAGACACGTCAGCCCCCTCCCAAGGAACTGATAGTATGAGCTATCTTTCGAACACATCTGACTCATCAAGACCTGGCCACATCTTTAAGAATGAGATTCTTAAGGTTTAAAGGAAGATGATCAAATTGGCGCCAAACCCTCCAATTTGAATATTGTTGTCCAAGTTCAGCACAGGCGTCTACAACTCCATTACCCTCACGGTAAATATGTGAGATATGCACATTAGTAATCCTCTGCAAGAGAAATTGTATGTCCCTAATAATGTCTTTCAACTGAATGCCAACATTCAACACATTAGTAACAGCATCAATGACCATTTTAGAATCTCCCTGAATATCCAAATTCCTAATACCAAGTGATATGGCCAATTTAAGCCCCCAAAGAAGAGCCATAACCTCAGCATAGTTATTGCTGTGACAGCCCAGACCTCCAGCATAGACAGCAAACATCCACCCTTTATCATCATAGATGATCCCGCCCCCACTAGCTGTACCATCAAGCTTAGAAGCCCCATCAAAATTGAGCTTCATCCAGTTAGAAATCGGAGGCTTCCATCTAGTGTCAAGCCTCTGCAATAATTTTGTATTGTTATAAGCAGGGATATGATTGAGAATCTTCTAGTTTATTGCAATTTGTTCTTCCTCCTGGGTCAGAGGTTTCGCCACAGTACGGATATGGGCCATAGTGACACTCTCCAAGAGAGTCTTCATGAAAGTATGAGAGACCTGGCAGGCATCTCTAGCAGTATCCCTAAAAATCCGATGGTTGTGCTCTTTCCACAAAGTCCAGCTCAAGCATGACAGAGTTTGATTCTATAACTCAACAAGCCAGGGATGGGAGAAGGGAGGATACCAATTGTTAATAACTTCTTGGATATTAGAATTGCAAGCCCACTGAATACCAAAATTATTGAGGATGAGGCTCCAAATGTCCCTAGCAAAGTCACAGTGGAAGAATAAATGAGAAACCATTTCCTCCTTTTCACAGCATAGACAACATCTGTTGGCCAGAGTGAAACCTCTCTTCTGCAAATTATCTTGGGTCAGAATTTTGTTATGAACAGAGGCCCACCAGAACATGTTAATTTTTGGGATCAGTTTGTGGTTCCACACTTTTCTCCATATATCCTTTTTATGAATCTTAGGGACCAATAAGTGATAGGTAGACTTATCAGAGAATCGACCATTCTTATCCGGCCACCAAAATTGCTCATCTTCACGAGGGAAGAGAGGAATTCTAACTTCCTGAATCAACTTTTGAACCATCTAAGCTTTAGAGGCAAGATCAGGGCGATGGTGACAGCAATCCAACAAATTTCTCCAGCTCCTGTGACCATTATTGGTTGACATATAATCACTGACCTTATTGCTGAAAAACTGAGTAGCAATGCCAGCAATCTCACCCAGATCCCTCTGAGAGATGAGAGCCTTATCTTTTAGCCAAATATCAGTCCAAAACTTGATACCCATACCATTACCCAACTTCCATCTGATCCCTTGTGTGAGCAGATTTCTAGATTTCAACATTTTGTTCCAGATGACCGATCCCTTAGGAAGACCTTCTTGCTGGAGGAAGTTAGACCAGTCAGTGTCATGCAAATATTTGGCTTGCATGATTTCTCCCCAATCTTTATGATGATGAATCAGGTTCCAATTAATTTTAGAGAGCAGGGCTTTATTCATACTACGTATAGTTCAAATATTGAGACCTCCATGGGATTTAGGAAGACACACTTTATTCCAGCTGACCAGGGACATCCGTTGTTTATCTTCAGCCCCTGTCCATAAAAATTTTCTTTGAATCTGTTCCAACTTGGCAGCAAAAGAAGTAGGAATTTTAAAAAGAGAAAGGAAATAGGTGGGTATACCTTGCAAGGAGGCCCGAAGAAGCTACAATTTACCAGCACTACTGAGGACTTTTCCTTTCCAACCAATCAGTTTCCGTTGAGTTCTTTCTTAAAGGCTATTCCAAAAATTTAGAGAAACTTCTTTAACCATAAAGGGGAGACCCAAATAGATAGCAGGAAGAACATCTTTAGCACAATCCAGAATATGGATGATTTTTTGGTGGAGAGTAGTGGGAGTATTAAAAAAATATACATTACTCTTTTGGAAATTAATGTTTTGCCCAGAGGCGATGGCATAAAGGTTTAAAATATTCTTCCATCTCCGAGCTTCAATCACCGAAGAGATGCCAAAAAGAAGGGTATCATCAACAAATTGCTGCACAGACATAGGGGCAAGGGAGGAAGTAGGTTTAATGCCCACAAGATGCTTAGAGACAACATTAGCTTGAATGTATCTCCCAAGAGCCTCAGCCATTATGATAAACAAGTAAGGAGAAAGGGGATCCCCCTACTGGAGTCCGCGCGAGGAGGAGAAGAAACCCCTAGGAATCCCATTAACCAAGATAGAAAATTTGGTGGAAGAGACAGCCGTCTAGATGAGGAGATGAATTTTGTCATTAAACCTAAATTTTCTAAGAACTTGAAACAGAAAATCCCATGAGACCCTATCATAGGCTTTAGAGATATCCAACTTAAGGGCCATACCCAGAATTCTACTCTTCTCCATGGAATGAATAGTTTCATGGGTGGAGATCACAGCATCCAAAATTTGACGCCCTGGGATGAAACCTTTTTGAGAAGGAGAGATAATTTTATCAAGAAAAGGTTGAAGTCTCATGACAAGGGCTTTGGTGCAAAGCTTATAGACAGTATTACACAGGCTAATAGGTTTGAAATCAGAAAGATTGGTGGGTTTTAGTTTTTTAGGGACAGGGACAATAAAGGTGTTATTGAGTTGCTTTAAGATCTTACTAGTTTTGAAAAAATCACGAACCGCAGCCATGAGATCAGCCCCCACAATATCCCAATATTTCTGAAAAAAGATAGGAGGGAATCCATCCGGACCCGGAGCTTTAAAGGGACCCATAGAGAATAAAACAACACGAACCTCCTCCTCAAAAATAGGCCTCAGCATTTCTAGATTATCTTCCTCAGTTATGAGACAGGGGATCTTGTCAATAAACTGCTTAGTAGCCCTGTCGTTATCAACACCAGTGGCTTGTTCTATCAACAAGTTCTGAAAAAATAACACAGCTTGTTCCCCAATCTCATTGTCCTCAATGATAACATCACCATTGTCCAAGCACATTTTTGTGATGGAGTTAGCCTTCCTATGTTTCATGGTAGAAATATGGAAAAAAATAGTATTGCGATCTCCCTCCTTAAGCCACTGAACCCTGGATTTTTGCTTCCAAAAGACCTCTTCGCGGCCCATAAGATTCTTCCATTCTGAAATCAGATCTTGTTCTTTCTTAGAAGTATCTTCGGAAACATCCCCTTGAGCAATCCGCTGCTGAATATCCTCAAGTTGTCCAGCTAAAGTTTTCTTCTGCCAAAACACATGACCAAAATTGAATCTATTCCATCCACGAACCTCCTGTTTGATATGCAGAAGCTTCTTAACTAATCTAAACATAGGAGTACCCTGGATAGGAATTTGCCACCATTGGGTCACCAATTGTCTAAAATCCTTATACTTAACCCACATAGCTTCAAATCGGAAAGGGAAAGGACCCCGATGACATTGATCATGCTAATGAAGTAAAATAGGGCAGTGATCAGATATGGTTCTAGGAAAAGCCTGTAATTGCATATTATGATGATTGTCCCAGTTGCTCGATATAAGGACCCTGTCTAATTTAACCTGGATCAAATGGTCCCCACGTCTCCTGTTAGACCAGGTAAAAATCTGATTTTGAAGCTCCACATCAAGCAATCCCCAAGCATTAATAAACTCGGCGAAGTCAAACATGCTGTTAGAGTAATCAAGGTTCCCACCATATTTCTCAGAGGGATACAAAGGAGTGTTGAAGTCACCAGCCAACATCTATTTGGAGTGCAGAGACTTGGTCAGGGTACTACTCAAATCAGTCCATAAAGATTGTCTCTGAACTCTAGTATTAGGAGCATAAATATTGATTAAATACCAATTGAAAGAGGGTGAGGAGAAATTGGTAACTAGGAAATGCTTGCCAGAAGCCATAAGGGAACCCTAAATTTTTGTACTGTTCCACATTGTAACAATCCCACTAGAAGCCCCAATAGCAGGGCTAATACAAAACTCAACCTTAGGCCATATGTAATCAGCAATCTTCTTAAAGTTTTCCTCAGTCATCTTGACCTCCTGCAGGAGCAAAATGTCTAATTTATTTTCCAGAACACAATTTTTGACCTCAAACTGTTTTGAGGGGCTATTGAAACCCCTCAGATTCCAGGATAAGATCCTCATTTTGAAGGTTTGAGGGAGGGGACCTCCAGTGTTTTCTTCTTACCACTGGCAATTTCCCTGGCAATCTCTCTTTGCCAAGTTTCCCGTAGGGTTGGTCTCCCTTGTTTTGAGTCAGTGCCAACATCAGCAGTCTTTTTACTTTTACGAGTCTTCTTCTTAGGGGTAATCCAGCCTTCTGGATCATTCCCACTACCACTTGGGCTGATGTCAACTATCAATGAAGGATCAGCATTATGATCACCTACTTCTCGCACAAGGTTCCTCGTTGACTCAAGATCATTAGCACCTAAGGGAGTAGCTGATGAAGCCTGTGGATCAAGGGCTTTATCATCTTCAACATCCTCATCGATCAATCGATCCTGTATTTCTCCCTCCTCACACCCACTAGAATTCTATCGGACCATATGACTAACGGTGTCTAGAGCCCCATTCTAACAACCTATGTCTAGAATCGGTTCAGTATTCTCCTCTAGATAAACAGTATCCTGATGACTCGCAGCCGTCTGGCTTTTCTTATCCTTAGCCTATTCAGGATGGTCTTCTGGGAAAACATTTTCCACATTACCCCCCATTCCCTGATGGTCAGGGGTAACAGCTGATTGTGAGTGGTCCTTAACATCATTATGGGTGTCAGTCTGCCAACTCGTTTGCTTAGTTTTACATTGGGTCATTATGTGGCCCTTCTTCTTGCATATTTGACAGAAGGTGGTGGGGTTTTCATAAAGGATTGGCTCAGTCCAAACCCCATATTTAGAGTTTAACTCAATGGACACAAGAAGGGTTTGGTTTATTTCCACATTGACACAAAAATGAGCAAAAACACAACGGGATTGAGTACGGGTAGTATGGTCCACAGTAACAAACTGGCCAAAAGAGTTACCAATAGCAGAAAAAAATTTCATCCCAGAATTCTAAGGGAAACCCAGGTAAACGAACCCAAACAGGAGCAGATTTATTGAGATCCAAGCTAGGGTCAAACCCAGGTTTCCATTGGCACAAAGCAAGTGAGTGCGACCCATAAAGCTAGGGTCCCCCAGCAAGAGTAGCAATCATATCCTCCCTACTGGTAAATTTAAAAAAGAATACTCCTCTTGCCATAGCAATGACCAAAACACTACCCTTAAGTCTCCACCGAGAGGATACCCATTTACGGACCATCTCAATATTGGGACGGAAGGAAAAGAATTTACCTACCAGAGCAAGATCCATGGTTGCCACGATTTCTTCAATCAGACCATCCAGAATATCCAGAGCTGTGCCATCTGTAGAAGCTTTCTTGACAGGCATACCCGTCGTGCATTTAGAAAACCCCAGCGGTTCCCCTATTACTGCTTGTTTCCATCTGTTAGATGGAGTGTCTGCCCTCACAGCTCCAGAGGTACTGCCCAAGGTAGTCACCTCCATAGGCACTGAAAGCAGTCAAAACAAAAACATAGAAAACCCTAAACAGCCATGGAAAGCAGAAAAGTGGAAAAAAATATGAATTATTGAGGTGACAATTGTTTTCAATTTAGATTTTTTTTGAACAGTGTTAATTGACATAATAATACATAAAATAAAATAGAATGATAGAATTATTATCATCGAATACATGTGATCACTAAACCATTGTTGCACACGACACATTAGGGTAATATATGCATGTTTTATTGTAGGATCTCATGGCAGTCAGAAAGAACTGGTCCAAGACAGAATTTTTGAAATCTATGTACTTGCAGCCAAAGGGAGTGGCATTCAGATATGGATAAATTAATGATACACATCAAGGGAGTACTAATCTTGATGCATGGACGACAAAACTAGAGAAGGGAAGTGGAAACCCCCTGCTTATGAGCATATACAGTTTGGGAATGTGGAATGCTGGTGAATTTCTGTATACAATGGAGGCCACTGAGCTAGTTGTAGAATGTGCCCAAAACTACAATGTAGAGACCAAGAAAGTAGAAAAGCATGGCAGAATTTGTGTAGACTTTTCAGTTGCAGGCATCACCTTAGCCTTTAATTTACCTAAGGGACCTAATGTGGTTCAATTAAACTTGGGAAAATTGGAAAAGGAATATAGTAGCAAATAGAAAGAAGCTATAAGGATCATATATCAATGGAGATCCAAGAGTAGCACATACAAAGCCTCAGCCAAATTACCTGTGTATCTCTTTCAGTTTGATTTTGCTCCTGAATACTAGTATATGATGACAATGCTCAGTAGGATGACAAGGAAACAAAATGTTGGAGCTTTTGAAAATTGGATGTATGGTATCATTAGGATGGTGGAGTGTTCTAATAGCAAACCCCTATGGGCTAAAATCATAAGTGATAGCCTAGATGAGGTAATGAGGAGGCTAGGAGGGAAAGTGAACATGTTCCATATGACCTCTTACGTAGTACATGCCTGTGTATTTAGAGGCACATTCAATGGATTACAAATAGTAGGTAGGGTTGGAAGTAACCCTAGAGATGTAAACATCTGGGATCATTACCCACAGCTAAAAAGAAGAGAATTTCTCCAACATTATAGGAGAGTGAATGATTCATTCTATATGCACCTTGTCAGAACCATGGAAGAAGATAGAGCCAAGAGATTGAGTGTGGAGGCACAAGCTGCCATATATAAGCATAGGGCATGGTTTATCGAATTCCCCACATTTTCATACATAAGGATGGAAGGCTTCACTAGGCAACCTCTCATGTTGCTAAGATATCCAAATGATTAGGTCATCCTGATGGAATTTGTTAGATAGATACTACTCTTAGTGGAGGTTTATATCAAAAGGGGAAAGATACCAAATGTCCTATTTCTAATCATGGTTGGCTGGTATATGTACCCTGATAGGGAAAGTATCAGGGATGCAACTGGAGGATTGAACTTGATGCACTTGCAGCCATTTTCATTGGCTAGGCCATATGATCCTTATGATAGGATGCTAGCACTACATAAGAAGCCTATATATAAAAAGCATATTGAAGATTTCTGGGCTGATTGTGATGATGAAACAAAAGTTAGAAGGAGAGATTAACAAAGGCTCAACTTAAATCAGATATGCACCTTGGATTACATGCCAGTGCCTGCCCAGTTACATGAAGATGATGGTAAGATCATGTCCCTGAAATATGAAGACAAGAAGGTATACAATGATACCATATCAGCTCCAGAGTGGGATCAACTAGAAGAAACTTCCCTAGACTAGATAACTTAAAAGATCATGCAACTAACCAAGGAATGGGTAGAGAATGAGGTCACCCAGCTAAAGAATAAAGGGGTAGCCCTCATTATGGATAATAAGAGAAAGAGGCAGGAGTTGTCTAATGACGAGTATGATGATTTCCTCCAGGAGAAGAGGCAGTTAAATGGAGAAAGATAGCAAAGCACTAATAAGAAAGGAAACAAAGCATTTGGGGTGATGGTCATTTGACAGCCCGAACCAAAGGAAAATGTAGCTTCTACATTAGTTGCAGCATCACCTCACATGCTTGCAAAACAAAAGAAAGTTTCTGCAAAACCTCCCCTTGTTATTATAAAGGAGGATTAAGATCCCTTAGATGATGACCTCTTGATTAGGAAGAAAAAGAAGAAGGTCCCAATGCCACCAGAAAAGAAACAAAAATAGGTTATGAGAGGAACTGTGTATATAAGTCCCATCCTATTGAGAGGAGCAGGTGGTGAAGGTATTTTGAAGAACTTGCAAAATGAAGTTCCCATCCCTGATATAGTGCAATTTAAGACTGAGAAGGCAGAGGAACAAAGAGAACATATGCATAGTGCAAGAAAGGAGCCACCTTTCCCACTAGATGATACAGTGGACTTGTTTGATGATGATGTAGTTAATGATGTCTCTGCTCATTTTATGGAGACATTAGTAGAAAATACAAAGATGACCCTCATGGTACTCCCTTGGTTCAAAAGGAAGTCCATTAGGAGGAGGTTGAAATGGAAGAAATAGAAGAGGATAACCCTGAGGTGGTAGCTCAACAAATCAAAATAACAAACTTGGTTGATTAAGTCACTAGCCTTGCAGCAATAGACCTATCTTATCAAGGTGATGAGGACCAAGGGAAAGGAAAATATGCACCCCCAGAACAAGAGAAAGTTGAAGTCAATGTACATAAGGGGGGTGATAAAGAGATGCCTGATAAGAGTGATAATCTGAATAAATAGCCAGTACCTATAGGAGGGAGAAGTGAAAAGGAAATGGATAAAACCCAAGACCTTCGAGGAGGAGACACATCAAAAGATGGAGAACAGAGTCTCCAACAGGGTGATGATCAACAAAAAGAAACAAAAAATATGATTAAGAATGATCAGGGTGATCATATGAATAAGAAAGATCAGAATGTTCAGAATCCTCTTGAGGATCAAGCACAACAGAATACACAGGATAAAAATGTAAATGCATCACAAAAAGCTCCTATACAACAAGAGATCCCTCATGAGAAAATTCAAGAGAATGAACAGAGGAGAGAAACTTCTCCATCAAGGGTAGAGAAGAATGTAGAATCTCAGGATGCTCACATTGAGCAAACTAACCAATAAGGACCCATAAGTGATATACCATATTGGTTGCAGCATGAAATAAACCCACCCCAAGACACTGATGTGCCTAAGTTTGATGTTGGTGCATTATTTTCAACAGCTATGATTAAGCCTAAGAGGAAGGATAGACCTACATCCACCATTAGGAGAGATCCTACAGCAGGTAGGAGGATAGCTCAAGTAGCTCTTCCAATAGCAGATAAAGCCAAAGGAGAAATAAGCATTGATGAATTTCAGATAACTAATGTTGATCTAGGCTTTGCTACTAAGGAGCAGGAAGGCCAAGAGGCCAAAGATATTATTTATTCCTTAATGAAAAGTGTGAAAAGGGAGAAGGATAAGAATAAAATGCATAAGCAACATATTGCCCAACTACTTGCATTTATAAGAGGGTTAATTGACCCTAACCACATGCCAGTTGACACAGCCACCCCATTGACCATCATATCTCAAGATGAGGTAAAAAGGCTAGACATCATGAAGCATAAGGCTCATGTGGTAGACAATTGGTTTATTATTTTCATGTCTAATGCAAAGAAGGTGATAAAGAACTCCCTCTCCAATTGGAACTTGCTCAGCACATTGAGGAGCAAAGTAGATAAAGTTCAAAAGGAGATTGCTCGGAGATCCATCAAAGTAGACAAACATTTGGATGCCCTGACAGAGATGAGGATCATAGACATGAAGGTGCTCATATATAATCAGGTATTTGATAACAATATTGCTCAATTATTAGGCATATGGTATGAAGATACTAGATTTGAGAGTGACATCCTAAAGAGATGTAATGCCAAGCTTAGGGATATTAGTGTTAAATTGCATCATCTTCTGGATGGGGAGGCAAATCTCTTGGAAGCTCTAGAAGGTAATGTAGAAGGAAAGATAGAAAATCAAGATGTTGATTTTGCAATTCAAGCCTTCCAAAATAATTTTAAGTAGGCGACAGATGACCCTCTTCATCATTTGGTAAAAGATGTAGTCAACAAGGCTATGAGGATGAAGGTTAAAGTAGAGGGATATAATGAGATGCTAAACAACATAAAGAACAAATGGATTGCTCTACAAACATAATTCCATTCCCAAAAGCATGCTGCAGTAAAAGCTAGAGTCCAAGATGGGAAAAGATTGAAATAATAATGCAGGCATATGAACCCATCAAGGAAAGTATCATCATACATGTAGGGGATGATCTTCATACAGAAGATGAAGATGATGAAGAAGATTAAGAAGATGAAGAAGATGAAGGAGAAGAAGAGTAAGTAAGGATGCATGATGATAGGGTCATATGCATAATAAGACAAAGAAGTGATCGCGTCCCACCAGATGGTTGCCAGTTGGCAACCTATGCCACGTTTGATATCTATTGACTAAGTCAAAAGAGATATAGATCGTTGATTTAGATAGACAAATCTTGATCGTTGGATCAATGTAGCTGCCTCCTCTCTTTGTCCTTTAAAAGGAGATGGAGTGCACATTGTATCATTATTCAAAACTTAATTGAAGTTAGATTGCTGAAGTTTCTCAGGACTAATTTCAAAGCTGATTGTAGATGTACGTCTTTTGCGTACTTAATGAAAGTGAAGATCTAGATTACACATAATCGTATACTATGAGTAGTTGGTAGATGAATTCTTGGCTTTTGCTTTGATTTGTTGCATCCCTTGGAGTACAATTCATGCTACACATGTTGTCTTCATCTCTTTTCCATAGAAGTTTGCATCAACCATACTTAGCTGTGGAACACCCTGGTGAACCTATGGTTTGATTTTCTTCCTTTCATGACAGTATCTAGATTGTATGTGGACCAATAGCTAAAGATTCATTCAATTTAAGTAAAGATTAGAAAGAATTTTACATAATTTGTTTAATTTCATTCAAATCACCATCTCAATTGCAAATACATAGATAATCCTAAGCAAATACATAGAAATATGTAGATATTCTAAAAGGAATTGAATATTCTTAGCATATTTGAGTTAATTTGCATGTATAATTGAAAATCTCATGCAAATATCAGCTTAAAGGTACACTATTTAGACAAATTCATAGTGTAGAAGTGAAAATTGATTCATGATAGTTGACGTTTAAAAGAATTGACCAAACTTAGAAAATATCATCATCTATTCAATATAGTAGAAATAACAGTGTTTGTGAAAGTAATTTACAGAGAGCAGGTAGGAGATTGGATGTTCAGACAATAATTCTTAGTAGTAGAATAATGTAAGACCCCTTGGATGGAAACTAGCATATCACATCAACCTCTGAGTGACATCAGACGATCATGACCTGATCAATGGAGACTTGGAGTCATCAATTTATCCTAAATTGATTGTACTTTTCAAGATATAAAGGTTTGTTATGTGAACTTTTATTCATGTTGTTGTGACTAACATCATGACCAACAATACTTAGCCTCAGCTGTAGATAGGGAAACTATGCGTTGTTTCTTGGAAGCCCGTGAAATGACTCCCGATCCCAAGTGAAACAAATATCTAGATGTGCTCTTTCTATCATCTACACTCCCTATCCAATCACTATCCGTGTAACCAACCAACCCAAAAACATTTGTTGTACTATACAAAATGCCATATCCTTTGGTTCCATTCACATATCTTAGGATTCTTTTACCCACTTGTCAATGTGACTCTTTTGGAGTCTCCATAAATCTAGAAATTAGACTTACACTATGCAATATATCAGCCTAGCTGTTGTTAAATACATCAAGCTTCCAACCAATCTCTTATAAATGGTCAGATTCACATTGCTACTACAATCTTCCTTGCTTAACTTTAGACCTATGGCTGTTGGTGTGGGGGTAGGCTTGCTATCTTACATCCTAAACCTCTTCAAAATCTTTGTTCCATACTTTTCTTGAGAGATAAATATACCATCATGCATTTTTTTTACTTCTATGCCTAGAAAATACCTCAAGAGGCCTAAGTCTGTCATTTCAAATTCTCTTTTCATGGCCTCTTTAAGATCAACAATGAGGAAATCATCATCTCCAATAAAAACTAAATCATCAACATACAAGACAACAATTAAAATCTTACCATCAGTTGTCTTGATGTAAAGAGTGGGCTCACCATCACTTTTGCTAAAGCCATTATTCAACAAATATGAGTCAATCCTATTATACCATGCCCGTGTGATGTAAGAACTTCTGGAGGTCATAACTTTTGACCTGGAGGTCCATTGGAGCTGAAATTTGGTGGGTAGATGCATCTTGAAGAGTTTAATAAAAAACTCATCGAATTGGTAAATTTGGTAGGTCACAGTTTTGACACTTTTTCGGGACCTTATTCGATCATCGAGGGCCTCAAAATGAGGTTTTAATGTTTTTTTAAAGATTTTCCTAGTTTTTTCTAGATATTTTCCTAGATTTACTTGCAATTAGATTAGAAAGTTGATGATTAGTCATTTTTTGTAAGTTTCAAATATTTGGAAACTTCATGGTCATACAGATAAGGATGCAAAGTGATGATGTAACCAAACATCACAACATAAAATTCAACACTATTATTACAAAAGAATACCCACAAAACTCAAAACTATTTTAAAATGTCTTTTCACTCCATTCCTTCCTACTACAACTAAAGATAAATATCAAATTTATACAAAAACAAAAATTACCTTTTTTCACAGATTTTCAAAACTTTCTAAAATTGCCATTTTTGGTAACTTTGCATCCTTATCCGTATGACCATGAAAGTCTCCAAATATTTGAAACTTACTAAAAAATGACTAATCGTCAACTTTCTAATCTAATTGCAAGTAAATCTAGGAAAATATTTAGAAAAAACTAGGAAAATCTTGAAAAAACAATAAAACCTCATTTTGAGGCCCTAAGTGATCGAATAAGGTCCCGAAAAAGTGTCAAAATAGTGACCTACCAAATTTACCAATTCGGCGGGTTTTTATTAAACTTTTCAACATGCATCTACCCACCAAATTTCAGCTCCAACAGACCTCCGGGTCAAAAGTTATGACCTCCGGAAGTTCTTGCATTGTTCTCCTCTAGTTGAAAAAATGCAGTTCCTGCAAGTTGTTTTCCTAGAACTTGTGCCACTTGTCTAGATCTAGCTTCTTCACTTCCCATTCTAGAATCTATGTATTATTTTCTTGTGTTAGACCTTCCCACTACCAAAAACTTGTTGTATTGACCCGATCGAGTGTATATTGTCTTCTTGTCTAGAATTTGTGCAATCTTTTCCCTTTTCTTTCTCGGAACCTGTTGTTTCCAATCTACTTTAGCCTCACCTTCTTCATCAGGAATGTCACCATGAAAAGCATATAAATCAGAAACATTAAACACAGGAGAAATGTCTAACTACTCTAGTAAATCTACCTCATAAGCATTGTCATTAATTTTTTTGTAATTCTGTAAGGGCCAATTTTCTTGTATTTCAGCTTGTAAGATTCAGTGGGAAACCTCTCTCTTCTGAGATAAACCATTACTAAGTCACCTTCATTGAATACTAGATGTCTTCTACTAGCATCTACTATAGTTTTAGACATTTCTCATGTGTTTAATGTTTATGATTTATATGCTTTTCATGATGACATTCTTGATAAAGAAGGTGAGGTTGAAGTAGATTGGAAACAATAGGTTCCAAGAAAGAAAAGGGAAAAGATTGCACAAATTCTAGACAAGAAGATAGGAGACACTCAACAAGGTCAATACAACAAGTTTCTGGAATAGTGGGAAGGTCTAACACAAGCAAATAATACGTGGATTCAAGAATGGGAAGTGAAGAAGCTAGATCTAGACAAGTGGCACAAGTTCCAGGCAAACAACTTGTAGGAGCTGCATTTTTTTCAACTAGAGGAGAATCATGTAGAAACTTCCGGAGGTCATAACTTTTGACCTGGAGTGTAACATCCACGTTATAAAACATAGTAAAACTAGAAATTTACCATAGAGTAATTCAATAAGGTAAAAATGAGAGAGAAAAATTTCCTTTTATTTAACATATAAACAAGTAACAACAAATTGCAAGATTCCCTTACATAATACAATATATCATATTGTCTTTCTCAATTACAATATCTACAAAAGTAAATCAATTACATAAACAAAATTGGAATAATTACTGCTTCTAAATATCTGACTTCTTTATCACAAGCCTTGGCATGTTTTCTACTGGAGAGAGAGAGAGAGAGAGTATCTTCGCAGTGATTTACCTCTATCCATAGACTGGCTATCTCCCACACATCTTCTACATAGGAAGTAGCCCTTCCCTTCATGAGGAATATAGACCAAAGGTGACCAGTAGTAATTTGCCTTCCTGAGTACATAGTGTTGTATCTTATACAACTCTATCAACCATACAACCCTAGATACCCTCTAGCTAAGTATGATTTTCGATAGGTTATGCAATCTAGATATAGTGAACCGATAATGCATGTAAAAAACAAATGCATTACTTTGGCCAAATTTTTAATATCAATAATATTCGTAATGAACGTGGTCGAATTGATCACCCACCACTACTCGACTTGGATACTGTCGTATTCTTACAATTCATCCCCACTAACTAAGTTTACTTAAATGGTCTTACTAGCCTCCATGTCCATTGTCTACTTGACTTAGATGAGTTCATATGACATATCTAATCATTTTTCATATTCGACTCTAGGGTTTTTGTTACAACCTTGAATAGTCTGATATATCAAAATATCCATATCTCATATCTATGAGACTAAAGTTTATAAATGACCCTTGGTTTAATTAAATCAAGATTAAGCATAATATAGTTCTGTAATAGATAATACCTCCTACACAAAGGAATATGAATACTTTCTACTTTCCTTAATGTGATGTCATTAACGATCACAATATATATACTCATATATGATTCCATACAAGGTCATTTCTAGATAGACTTGGTTTATTCCATCATAATGGTTTTCAAAGAATATTATCAACAAGAATGATAGAATAGATAAGAAAGATTCTCCTATAGATCATATTACCTTCTACCATAATATTACTAATTTTCTATCACTCGACGATTTTTACAATAGTTTCCAAAGATTACTAAGAATCTAAGTCTCTTATGGATAGAAATCATTTTTCCATAAATAATATACTAATCCAAGAAATGTTTTAAAATGATAATAATATAGCCTAATGCTTAAACTGTATTATTCATAATTACTAAGTTTACCTATCAAGTTTCATTGCACTAATTTTGTCGAAAGTCAAATACATAATTAAATTATGACTATATCATCAACTTGCTTCATAATGAAAACTTATTCAATAGAGCGACTGGTTTTCAAGGCACATGATAACTATGATAACCTTCTTCAATAATGATCATTTATTCCCCAAACAATGGTTTGATATGTTTATCAGATTATAAACAATAGGTTTAATGTCGGCTCAAAATGCAATGATAAAGTATTTCAATCATTTCAACATGCATCGGGCATCTTGGTTTATCATAAAGATTCTATACAGCTTACTATCAATGCAACAACAATCTCCTATAATCAACTCCATTAGTTTTTAACAAAACACAATGAATTAGAAAGGATAACCTTACTAGTATAATCATTTATATACCCATGACACAATGGTGGATATCCATAAAAGAATAGTCAATTTTCACAATGCTATAAAAGCACATAAAACCAGAGGAATACATGATAGTGATGGTTTAGAGTATGCAAAAGTTGTAGATTAGATACTTCAATGGATGCCCAAAACGACCCATGATCTCTTCTTCCTCAAAGTTGGTTCTCTCTCTAGTCACTGCGACCCTTCTAAAAGCATATCACTCAAATGATGATCATAATCCAAATAACAATCACCCAATGATATCTTCCATCGGCTCAGTTGAGTCATCTATAAAGACTCAAGCATGACTCTTTATGAGTCACCTAATCATCACACATCCACTCTTTACAGTTTGAAATGGAATGAATTCCTGATCGATCCAAGTGGGCTGAGGTTACAACCGACCTCCACTGATGGTGCAAGACTTAACAAGTGTTTATGAGGAGACGTCCTATGCAGGGAAACTCATCGAATGTGGTGTTAATACCACAAACTCCTCTTTGGAAGAGGCTGACATGTTAATTAAATCACAGCTTGATCATTTAATAATCTCATAGAGTGATTCAATCCACCACTCATTATAATGAAGGCACTTCTATTAATAAGCCTACGACTGCTCATATGTGAGTAAGTATTAATAACAATCATGAGGTATTAACCTCAATTGATGCTTATAAATATATATATATATATATATATATATATATATATATATATATATATATATATATATATATATATATATATATATATATATATATATATATATATATATATATTTATATAAATAAATATAGTTTAACATGACATCTATCCTATTTGATAGTTTATGATTTGATCAATAAATATAATAAATATAAGTCAAAAGGCTTACAAATGTGAATGGGTCAAACTTGTCTCCCCTTCATAGTCTTTCATTAAATCACGACAACTTAGCTTGATGAGATCATCATTTGGCGTTAAATGTCGACAATAAAACCTTAAATGACTCAAAGATAATAACACAACCATTTTATGACAATGACGTTGTAATATTTAAGTTAATTGTAAATGGTCACAGTTCTACTTAGACAACGTCATTTACTTTACAAACGACTATGTCGACACACAAATGACTTGACTAGAAAAGAATTGAAAGATATTGACTACATGTCGACTAGATTCAAAAGTATACCGACAAACATGACTTACCTCTATCGACACTGGTTCACATTTTCGTTAAACACTCATACTTGTTTTGGCAAATAATCACTCGTAACCCAAGGTCTATATTTCTCTCCTTGAAAGATACTCTCTCTCTCTTTTCTCTAAGAGTCATCTGAAACCTGTAATCCTATATAAAACTTGAAATCAATAGATTACGATCAGTACATCATTATTCAAATAATAAACTAAATTCTCATAATGCAATTATTAAATCGACAATAACATATTCATTTCCATAATTCCATAAATGACATTCAATAGAATCTATGTCTTTCCTTAACATTAATCTAAACATCAAAATAGATTTACTTATATCCATGTAAAAGTAAAAAGTATTAGCAAGACAAAAATTGGGGATGTAACATATCCTTCCCCTAAAGATTCATCGTCCTCGATGATATAAAGTATCAAAATGTAACTAAAAAGAAAGTTCATTATTTTCAACTGATAACAATATTAAATAAATGAGGAAACTTCTGACAAAATTCATGGTAATCCTCCCATGTAGTATTTTCCTCAGCATATTGGTCCCATTGGACCTTGCACTGCAAGACCTCTCTGTTATGCAAGCAGAGTTTGTGAGTTTCTAACATTTTGAGTGGCTCGATCATGACCACCCCTGGGTCCTGCATCTGTAAAGAGTTCTAATTTAAAATATGATTATCACTCATAATATATTTATTTAAATAAGAAACATGAAAAACATTGTGCATTCTAGACAAAGCTGGTGGTAGAACAATTCTGTAGGCAACCAGATTGACCACTTCGATTACTTCAAAGGGTCCCACATAACAAGGAGCTAGCTTAGAAGACTTCCCAAACTTAATAGAACTTTTTTGAGGTTTGACTCTCAAGAGAACTTTATCTCCAATAGAGAATTGTCTTGGTACACGTTTGGCATCTGCATAACTCTTTTGTCTATCATTGGCTTCTGCCAATCTTTTTTTGATCATCTTAATATTTTCTTCCATTTCAGCTAGCATTTTTGGTCTAATGCTATTCCTATCTTCTAGCTTATCCCAGCTTATAGGAGTTCAACATCTTCTTCTATAAAATGCTTCAAATGGTGCCATCTTAATAGTGGAATGATAGGAATTGTTGTAAGCAAATTCCACAAGTGGTAAGTATTCCTCCCACTTATATTGCTGATCCATGCAATACATTCACAACAAATCTTCCAAAACTTGGTTAAATCTCTCAATTTGCCCATCGATTTTAGGATGATAATCTGTACTCAGATTGAGTTTAGTCCCTAGCATAGAGAATAAAATCTGCCAAAACCTTGATCTTATACGTGCATCTCTATCCGAGATAATCATTTTAGGGAAACCATGCAATCAAAACACCTCCATTACAAATTTGCGAGCTAACACTGATGCTCCATCAATCAAATTCCCTGGTATGAAATGTGCTACCTTTATGAGTTTATCAACCACAACTAAAATGGCATCATGTCTATTCCTAGACATAGGAAGACCTTGGACAAAATCCATACTCATAACTTGCCATTTCCACTCTAGTACATCCTATCGGTACAACAATCCTGCTGGATGTTGATGTTCTGTTTTTACCCTCTGGAATTCTAAACAACTTGCTACAAATCTTGCAGCATTATTCTTCATTCCTTTCCAAAAATAAAGAGGTTTTACATCTGCTAGAAGTTTGGTCACTCCCGGATGTCCAAAATATGGTGCAGTATGAACTTCTTTCCAATCTAGATCCCTTAATCTAGCTGAATCAGGAACATACATTCTACCTCTATACCTCAATAGTCCATCTGACTCAAACAAAAACCCATCATACCTCAGGTCTCTAGGATTATCTTTCAGAGCTTTCTTAACTTGCTCATAATATTCATCACCAGATAAATTTTGCAGCACTAAATCTTTGAAATTTCCATGAATAGAGATAATAGAAGATATATGTCTTCTATGACTCAAAGCATCAGCTACTCTATTCTCTTTTCCTTTGATGTAGTTTATCTCAAATTCATAGTCAGATATCAATTCTAACCATCTCTTTTGTTGAGCATTCAAATGTAGTTGAGAGAAAATATACCTAAGACTTTGATGGTTTGACTTAAGTATAAAAGTTTTCCCCAAAAGATAGTATCTCCACATTTGCAAAGCATGAATTACTGCTACCAATTCTAAATCATATGGTGCATAATTTTTCTCATAGGATTTCAATTTCCTTGAATCATATGCTATAACTCTTCCATCTTGCATAAGCACTCCTCCTAATCCTTCTCCCGAGGCATCTGTAATTACCTTAAATTGTCCTTCGGGGTCAGGAACTTTCAAGATTGGAGTTGAAGTTAACTTTTCCTTTAAGAGATCAAATGCATCCTAACATTTGTCTATCCATTCAAATCTCTTTCCTTTCCTTTGTAAGGAAGTGATTGGACTAGCAATACTGGAGAAATTTAGAACAAACTTTCTATAATAGCCAGCCAGACCCATGAAACTACGCACTTCATGCACATTTGTGGGTACAGCCCAATCCAAAATAGCTATGATTTTTGTAGGATCAACAAATATTCCATTAGTAGATATAATATGCCCTAGATATTGAATCTCCTTTTGCAAGAATGTACACTTTGATAGTTTTCCATATAACTTATGTTCCCTTAACCATTGCAAAACCAATTGCAAATGTTGATGATGTTCTTCTTCATTCTTGGAGTAAATGATTATATCATCCAGAAAGACTAGAACAAACTTGTCTAAACAATCTCTGAATACACTATTCTTGAGATTCATGAATGTGGTAGGCGCATTCATCAATCCAAATGGCAACACTATGAACTTAAAGTGCCCATACCTAGTTTTAAAAGATGTCTTATGAATATCCTCATCCTTGAATCTTAATTGATGATATCCTGATCGCAAATTGATCTTTGAAAATATTGCAGCTCCATGGATTTGATCAAAGAGATCATCAATATGTGGAAAAGGATATTTGTTCTTTACTGTTACTTAATTAAGCATATGATAATCTATACATAACCGAAGTGTTCCATCCTTCTTCTTGACAAAAATAACTGGAGCACCCCAAGGTGAAACACTGGGTCTGATCAAACCTTTTGCCAACAGTTCTTGCAATTGGGCTTTCAATTCCATTAACTCCATAGTTGTCATACGGTAGGGTGCTTTGGATATAGGCTTAGATCCTAGTTTAATATCAATTACAAAATCAAAAACCCTCTTGGGAGGCAGTTCTAGAAGTTCTTCTGGAACCACATCTTGAAAATCCAAAAGAAAGGGATACTTTTCTCCAAATGATGAACTAGGGATTTCTAACCCTTCCTCTACTTGTTCCATTTTAACTGCAAACAATTGAAACCTTTCTATCGAACCGTTTTCAATTTCTTAGCAGAGATAGATTTGATTTTAACTTCTCTTTGAATCCCTTGGAATTGGGTCTAATTTCCCAAATCATCTAAGCATTCAACCATTTTTGAAAAATAGTCAACCCTTGCTCTATGCTTCCACAACCAACTCATTCCTAGGATTACATCGTAGGAACCTAAGGGAGCTACATATAGATTTACTTTTGTTGAAAAACTAGGGAGATCAATCTTGGCCTCAAACAAACATTGCTCTACCTAAGCTTTAGATTGGTTAGCATATTCTACTGACCAAGGTTTAGACATGTACCCAGCTTTTCTAGGAAACTTATGCAAAATTCTAGGACAAACAAATTTTTTAGTGGCTCCTGTATCAATCAAAATAGATATAGGGACTCCAAACAAAGTACCTATCATTTCAATTGGTGTGATTGGATACTCTGCTTGACAAGTTTTGAAAGCTGCATGAATTCTTTGTTGGAATGCTTCTTGTTGAGTAGGTAGTGTAGTACCTCTTTGTTGACCATTTTGATTCTTGTTAGGGCAACGATTAGCATAATGGTCACCCCCACAAGTAAAGCAACCTTCAACGGGTCCTCTCTTATTTGAAGTCTTCCCATTGTTGTCCTCATTCCTTTTGTAGTTACCATTCTTCTTCTCATTTCTAGATCCACCCTTGTTTTTCTAAGATCCTTTATATTTTCTCTTGTTCTCATAACTCTTATCATTTCTTCTCTTGAATGGTTGGTTAGCAAGAGTTCCATTAAATCTCTTGCGGTTTCTATCACGATATGCTAAGATGGATTGCATTTTTTGTTCTTGCTTGATTTCCTTCTCGTACACTTGATCCATTGTTGTTGGACCATGTACATCTACTTCTCCACCAATCTGAGCATTTAAACCCATGATGAATTTTTTGATCCTAAATCTCTCATCTTTCTGATGCTGAGGCACATATTTTAGAAGACGAGTGAATTTTTCTCCATATTCCACCATTGAAATGTCTCCTTGATGAAGATTCTGAAAATCAGTCAATTTCTTATCAAAATAAAGTTGTAGTAGCCATCTCTTGCGAAAGAGCTCCACAAACTCATCCCAAGTTACCCTTAGAGAGCTTAAATTCAATTCCATCTTCTTATTCATCCACCAAGTGGATGCTTCTCCTACCAGTTGGTATGCTCCCCAAACTACCTTGGTCACTTCTGAGTAATTTCTTATCTTGAAACATTTTTCCATTTCTATCAACCAAGCTTTGACTGCATCTCTAATCACCTTTCCATCAAATTTTGGTGGAGTGACCTTCTTCATATCCTTAGAGAGTTATGAGGTCAATCTATCCCTTGCCTCTTTATGAGGTTTTGTACTCTTACTTTGATCTTCATGATTCTCTCCACTTTCTCCATGAGAGTTTTCACCCCCTCCCTCAGTATTCCCTTTATCATCCACCTTCTTTTCCAAATCACCTAGTCTTTTCTTGGTTTCCTCAAGCATGGTTATGATTTGGTCAAACTTATTATTTGGCAGGTGGTTTCCCTCTTCACTTTCTCCTTGGTTAGTTCTTGTCCAAACCATGTTTATCATTTTTCTCACACTTGAGAATATTGAGTTGTCTATTAGTTCATGATTATAATGCATCCCATTAAATCAAAACATAATAAACTCAAATCAAACAATAGTTTGGTACAAAAACAACTCTTTTTATTTATTTCATTTCAAAAGTATAGAATATTCTTCATTTATACAAGAATTGACTTCAAAAGTCATGCTCAAGAGGAGTATATCCTTCAAATTCATTTTTAGATACATAATCTTAAGATATATAACCTTATGACTCACTATCGGGCCTAACTTCTATGATCTCAATAGATGGGGGTATGTGGGAATCTTGCCTAATCATAGTTGTTTCCTCATCTGACGTATATTCTATGATTTTAGCAGTGATCTTAACTCTTTCAATGTTTTCCCTTCTCACTCGCTTGATTCGAGTTAAGGCATTCACCAGGGTTTCAGTAGCACTTAACCAAATGCCACTCTCATCATTAGTTCGCTCAAAAGTTTTGATAATGGAATTACGTTCTCTTTTTGCTTTAAGGAAACATTGACTCGTATTAACAGACTTTCCCATTGTCTTCTTAAGACGTACCATCCTGGCACAAAAATTTTCAAACATTAGCTAACTGCATAATGTTGACTACAGGTAAGCATAGTGGTCTCATAAGCCCTAGTGCTAAACCTAGTATGTAACATCCACGTTCTAAAACATAGTAAAACTGAAAATTTACCATAGAGTAATTCAATAAGGTAAAAATGAGAGAAAATTTTCCTTTTATTTAACATATAAACAAGTAACAACAAATTGCAAGATTCCCTTACATAATACAATATATCATATTGTCTTTCTCAATTACAATATCTGCGAAAGTAAATCAATTACATAAACCAAATTGGAATAATTACTGCTTTTGAATATCTGACATCTTTATCACAAGCCTTGGCATGTTTTTTGCTGGAGACAGAGAGAGAGTATCTTCCTAGTGATTTACATCCATCCATAGACTGGCAGTCTCCCACACATCTTCCACATAGGAAGTGGCCCTTCCCTTCACGAGGAATATAGACAAAGGTGACCAGTGGTAATTTTCCTTCTTGAGTACATAGTGTTGTATCCTACACAACTCTATCAACCATACAACCCTAGATACCCTCTAGCTAAGTATGATTTCCGATAGGTTATGCAATCCAGATACAGTGAATTGACAATGCATACAAAAAATGAATGCATTACTTTGGCCAAAGTTTTAATATCAATAACGTTTGTAATGAACGTGGTCGAATTGTTCACCCACCCCTACTCAACATGGATACTGTCATATTCTTGTAGTTCATCCTCACAAACTAAGTTTACTTAAATGGTCTTACTAACTTCCATGATAGTATGTCAAGGGAGGACTCCAATTGTACTTTGCATGATTGGTAATTAGTGGAAATAAGATATGAGATGAATTTTTCCTTGATTATATGTGAATGCAATTCTCTAAATTGTATGAATTTCTAAAAATATGTGTGATTAGATACAAGTAGATCTCATGATACACCTTAGAGGTAAAGAATTGATGTTCTTCTTGTCTTTATTGAATGATTGTGTGTGTTTTATGAACAATTGCTTAATATGGATGCATATGTAGGCAATAGAAAGTTGCAATACTAATATGTTATGTTTCCACCCTAGTCTATGACTTCTAGGAGGAAGTCAAGTTTTAGTGGGGGAGGATGTAGTGCCCCTCCATTTTCACCTTGTATGTGCAGGTGGTTAGACTATGAAGCATGAAGATGAAGATAAAATACTCAGAATACTTAAGGTACTTTTGATCCTTTGTAATGTTGTGATGTGGAGGAGTTATGATGCATCTTGTTGGTATGAGGTTTTGGTGTTGTTAATAAGGGAGATTGTTGTTTTGGGCATTGATATTTGAGATTGAATTTTGTGATGATATCGGTATGCAAGAGGAAAGATGCCTTGCATTGTCATTGTATACTTGTCATGTGATAAATTTTCTTGTAGATGGTTAGGGTTACTGGGTACATGTAGGGGGAGTGGCTTCCAATGTGGGGCCGGTGCCCAAAGTGGCTAGCCAGGGTAACCCATTGGGAGTTTTGTAATAAAGTGATAATCTAATAATAAATTTAGAGGGTTGGGTAGTTTTCCCACTAATTAAGATATTTGGATTCCTCACTCATACCTGTAGTGCTCGTTCAGGCTAAGGATGAGATGAGAAGGCCTAGTTGGTTAAGAGCAACTTCCTTGTCCTCACAAAAAGAATGTTGGTTCCGCATGTGTTACCCTATGGGGTCAGAGTCTAGTAAAAGACTGTCAGGGTAATCATAGATGGGGGCCAGTGCCTAACGAGAGACTGTTAGGGTAACCCATAGATGGGGGCTGACATCTAGCTAGAGACTGTCAAGGTAACCCATGTTTGGACCATGCAATGACACTCATCCCTACTACAATCTAGTATTCCCTGATTGTACTTCCCCATTTGTGATGTGATTGCCTCTGGAAGTGTATTGAGTTATTTGTGATAGTTACCTATGTTGTAATGGAGTCGTGTGTAGTCCTTGTTCCTTTTAGGCTACTGTCTACTTGATTGTCTATTGTCATGGCACCTTATTGTTATCTCCTAGTACGGGGGGTGGACCTCAGGGTTCCACATGGTTGGGTGGTTGTGCTTTATTCCATTGGTTCATTGGTGTCGAGGCTTGTGTGTGAAGAGGATGTGTCTCTCATGTTTCTAGTTTTGCATCTGTATCTGAGGACAAACATTTGTACTACTTGCACCTAGATTTTTGTATCAATGGAGATCATTTTGTAAATTGATGTATTTTGAAAGAAACGTCTTTTGTATCGTTGTAATTTTGTAAATCCTCTTGTATGATAAACTATTATGTGCTTGTAATCATTTTTTTGTAAAATGTTGATGTATCTATCTAATTATGTAATCAAGTTGGTGTTAGACTTAGGGCACACAACTGAGAGGGGGGGGGGTGAATCAGTTGTGCAAAACTTTCTCCAATTTACACACTTAAATCCTCTTAGTGATTAGCAGCATATTAAACATGAGACATAATGCATTCAAATCAAAAGCAGAAACTCATCAACACATGAGACACCAAGATTTTGATGTGGAAAACCTGGTTAAGGGAAAAACCATAGGGTGATTAACCCAAGAATGTATTCTCTGTTAGAAGAATAGAAAGAACAAAATGGCACATGCCAATTAGGGCTCACTGCCCGAGCACACTGCTCACAAGAGGCTCACTACCTACAAGAGACACACTGTCTACAAAGAAATAAGTATCACATACATGAACTAGAGAATAGCATCTTCACCATGCTTGAATCAGTTCCATTAAGCTTAATACTTCTGCTCTACCTTTCACTCTGCTCTTTCCTACCACACTCTCATCTCCACAAGACACACTTTGGAATGACTTCACAATCCCTTATTTATACAAGACATCAACTTAGGAATAATTGGCTAAGTCAGCAAACACCTACCAGAACATCCACAAGATGTGTAATACATCCAGTCGGCCAGTCTCAGGAAGAACACCAACATCCGGTGGTTATTCTTCAAATACGAACTTTAGCTTCAATGTAGACCACCAACATGAACTAGAACTAATCCACAGATCACCACAAGCTTTCCTGAAACACCAACAACATCCGCACTTCATCTGCTTACTGAAATCCTTCTCTCCTTCATCCAGAACCTCAAGAACATAGTCTGTCATCACTGTCACAAAGGAATAGGTTCTTTTGAACCTTTAAGCCACAAACCAATCTACTTGACACTTCACAAGGACATCCTCAACACTTCCTCAAATCTGTAGAATGGGATAATGCATTACCAGACATCACCGGACCTATCCGTGTCACTCTGTCACCTCTGGACACCTGTCAGAGCTAGTTCTACTTGAGTGACCATAACTTCTTCAAATTTTCATGCGGACCTCTGAAAACTTGACTGGAGCATCTCAAGACTTATATCTACAAACCCTTTAAACCATATCCTCTAATCCTTAACCTATCTGGGACTTTTACCTTGTTGTCATCACTGTTCTTCACTATTCCTGATTGAGACTAATTTTCTCAATATCCTCAGCACACAGCTCATCCAATCCTTCTCATTAATGTAACATGAGTATGTTGCCATCAATGACAACACCAGTTAGACCCATACTTGCAACAATCTCCCCCTTTGTCATTGATGGCAACATATGATGTGAAAAACCGTCAAGACAAGAACTTCTGCTTACTATCACAGCTCCCCCTATCAACAACAACTATTCACATGTCTTTTCTTCCTTTACTACTCCCCCTTTGATCATCAACCACTTGTTTTTCACATGTCTTCTCTCCCCCTTTGACATCAATGGCAAAGGGCTCATACTTGCAACTCCAATACTTCAGAATCATACCTGCTGCTCCCCCTGAGTAGCATCTCCCCATCATCAATCCGGATCACAAGATATGACTATGATATCCATCGGACTGATGCATATTAGTGCATCCTAGTTCATCACCGGAGGGGCAATAACCCCTAACTTCTCCTTGAGATACTCAAAAGAGTCCTTGGGAAGAGGTTTAGTAAAGATATCTGCAATCTGATCCTTGGAGGGCACATACTCTAGTCTGACTTCATCCTTGTTCACTTGCTCTCTCAGAAAGTGAAACTTGATAGATATATGCTTAGTCTTAGAATGCAACACCAGATTCTTAGAAATATTTATTGCACTTGAATTATCACAGAAAATTGTGATAGGCTCCTCATATTCTACTTTAATATCTCTTAGCATCTGCTTCATCCACAAAACTTGAGTGCAACTACCTGCTGCTGCAATGTATTCTACTTCAGTTGTAGACAAAGATATTGCCTCTTGTTTCTTGCTTAGCCAAGAAACTAATCTTTTTCTCAAAAAGAATGCTCCACCACTAGTACTCTTCCTTTCATCCACATCTCCTGCCCAATCTACATCTGTATATGCTTGAAGAGAGAAATCATGATCTCTAGGATACCACAAACCATACTCAACCGTCCCTTTTAGATATCTAAAGATCCTTTTGATTGCTATGACATGGGATTCTCTAGGATCAGCTCAGAATCTGGCAATAAGACCAATAGCTTGCATAATATCTGGTCTAGTTTGAGTGAGATACAACAATCCTCCAATCATTGATCTGTACTTTGTCTGGTCTACCTTAGGAGATTCATCATCTTTGCTCAACTTATATCTGGTTGCCATGGGAGTATTCATTGGATTTGAATCTTCCATTCCAAATTTCCTCAATAATTCTTTCACATATTTGCTCTGAGAAATAAAGATTCCTTTCTTTGTTTGAGTAATTTGTAGACCCAAGAAGAAATTCATTTCACCAAGCATTGACATCTCAAACTCACTTTTCATTTGATTTGCAAAGGTTTTACACATACTGTCTCTTCCTCCAAAGATGATATCATCAAAAAATACTTCAACAATCAAGATGTTTTCATGATCAATTTTGAAATATAAGTTACTGTCAGTAGTACCTTTGTTGAAACCAATCTTCAAAAGATGTTTGTCTAGTCTTTCATAGGAGGCTCTTGGGGCTTGCTTTAGTCCATATAGTGCCTTCTTCAACTTGAAGACCATATCACCATGCTTAGATAATTGAAATCCATCCGGTTGTTCAATGTACACTTCTTCTTCTAAGTCACCATTCAAGCAAGCAGACTTGACATCCATCTGATACACCTTGAAATCCTTGAAGGCAGCAAATGCAAGATATAATCTGACTGCTTCAATTCTTGCCACTAGAGCAAAAGTTTCTTCAAAATCAATTCCTTCTATTTGAGAGTAGCCCTTGCAGACCAATCTGGCTTGATTTCTGATTACTTCACCAACTTCATTTAGTTTATTCCGGAAGACCCATTTGGTTCCAATCACATTCTTGTTTCTAGGTCTGGGAACAAGATCCCAAGTGTGATTTTTCTCAATTTGTATCAACTCTTCCTCCATTGCTTTGGTCTAGTTTTCATCATTGCAGGCTTCATTTATTTTCTTACGTTCAATCTTTGAAATCAGACAATATTACTCTAAATTTTGAGCAATTTTCCTTCTAGTTTGCACACCTTTGCTTTTGTCACCTATGATCTGATCTTCAGAGTGGTTCAATCTTACATACATTGGAACTTTGGGAATTTCTTGCACTTTTGCTTCTTGATCAGGCTTATTCAGACCTATCTCTTCTTCCTGATTTATCGAATCAGTCTGAATCTATCCTTCAGAAGAGGATTGAACTCCTTGAACCAGAACACCATTTTGATCATCTTCATCATATTCATAAAACCTTGAGGGTTTCTCTATTCCCTCATCAACCTTCACATTTGTACTTTCTATCATTTTTCTCAGTCTCTTTTTATAACACCGGTATGCTTTGCTTTGAGTAGAGTAACCCAAGAATATTCCTTCATCACTTCTAGCATCAAACTTGCCTAGATCTTCATCTCTTTTGATGTAACATTTTCTACCAAAGACTCTAAAATATCTTACAATAGGAGTAATGCCAAACCAGAGTTCATAAGGGGTCTTACCGATATTGGTTCTGATTTGAACTTGATTGAGAGTATAGACTACAGTGCTGATAGCTTCTCTCTAATAGATCTAAGGAACATTTGCTTCCATCATCATGGTCCTAGATGCTTCCTGGATGGTCTGATTCTTTCTCTCCACTACTCCATTCTACTATGGAGTCCTCAGAGCAGACAACTGTCTCTTAATTCCATGTTTCTCACAGAATTCTATGAACTCACCAGATCTGAATTCTTCACCTCTATCAGACCTTAGACATTTCAACTTTATTCTTGTTTCATTCTCTACCATAGCCTTGAATATTTTGAATTTCTCAAGAGCTTCTGATTTCTCCTTTAGAAAGGTTACCCACATCATCCGAGAATAGTCATCAATTAGCAGCATGAAGTATCTATCACCTTGAATACTCCTGGTTCTTGCTGGACCACAAAGATCAGTGTGAACTAAGTCCAATAATCCGGTAGAAGACAGTTCCTTGCTTTTGAATGTGACTCTGCTGAGCTTACCCAACTGACATTCCTTGCACAAGCTGTTAGTAGGTTTCACCAATTTTGGAAGATCTCTTACAACCTGAGTATTGCTTATCTTGATGATATTATCAAAATTCACATGACACATCCTTCTATGCCATAACGAACTCTGATCAACTTGAACAAATAAGAAGCTTTTACCAGTACCAACCAAATGGAAGATGTTACCTTTAGTTTGAGTACCAGATGCAATCTCTATTCCAGAACTTTCAAAGATTTTGCATTTTCCATCCTTGAATCGGAGATCATAGCCTTTGCCCACCAACTGTCTAACACTGAGAAGATTGTGCTTCAAACCTTCAACATACAGTACATTACTAGTTTTGTTTCTTCCATCAAAAGAAATAGTTCCTCTTCCTCTAATTCTACCACCAAAATTGTCACCAAACTTTACCACTCCTCCTTCATACCTCTCCAAATCTACAAACTTATTTTTGTCACCTGTCCTATGATGAGAGCATCCACTGTCAATGACCCAATCATCCTTCTCATCAATTTGGGCAGCCAGAGCTCTTTCCACAATCTTAAGATTGACAGATACAGAGGACATTGGATCTTCTTCCTTGATGGCAATGAACACCCATTCATTTCCAGATTGGTTTCCTATATCTGATTCATCATCTGTTACTCCTTCATTATCATCATCCTCATGTACATAGTAATAGTTCTTTTGGAACCTTGGCTTGTTAGGATTTTGCCTTGAAAATCTTTCTGGACACCTTGAGGAAAAATGACCAATCTTATTTCAGTTAAAACACTTAAAAGGTAATTTTCCTTCATACTTACCAGATCCTCTTGGCATCCTCTTTGCAATAAGGGCTTCAAGTTGAGCAGTTTCTACTTCTTCTTCTTCCAGATCTTTTCTTTCTTTTTCATACCATGACAATTTGCTTGAAGAATTCTTTCCCAGATCAAACCTTTGTTTACCATTAATAGAGGCACTGGCTTTGAATGTAGATTTAGTCTTGGGGGGGTCGTCTCCAAACTCTGTCATTTCAAATGCAACCAATTGATCTCTTGTGATAGTTGTATGGGCTCTGAATTCTTCAATGGCAGCAGCCTTGATTTTCTAAGAAGCAGGGAGGGATCTGAGAATTTTACCAACAATCTCATTTTCATCCAAGACTCCACCAACATTTCTAATTCCACAAACTAGCTCATTCACTCCTAGCATAAAAGTGGTAATATTTTCATCATCTCTCATCTTCAATTTTTCAAATTTCCCTTTTAGACTCTGTAACCTTGCACATTTAACATACTGGTCTCCTTCATGCAAAAGTCTTAGTTTATTCCAAATCTCAAAGGCAGTTGGTAGGTCAATAACATTTGAGAGCTCTGAGTCAGATAATGCACTTAGAAGAGCCTCTTTGGTCTGCAGATTATTTTCAGCATCTGTGATTTCATTTAGGGTTGTCGGACCACCTTGTGGAGGTACATATGGTTTTGTAACCATGGACTAGTACGCCATTCCCATACACTACAAATGACATTTCATGTGACCTTTCCAAAGAGCAAAGTTGGTTCCATCAAATTTTGGACTATCCTTGTAAGACGACATCCTAGATCTCCTCAAGCGGTTAAGCTCCTTTTAGAGGAACTTGGATCTGATACCAATTGTTAGACTTAGGGCACACAACTAAGAGAGGGGGTGAATCAGTTGTGCAAAATTTTCTCCAATTTACACACTTAAATCCTCTTAGTGATTAGCAGTATATTAAACATGAGACATAATGCATTCAAATCAAAAGCAGAAACTCATCAACACATGAGACACCAAGATTTTGACATGGAAAACCCGGTTAAGGGAAAAACCATTTGGTGATTAACCCAAGAATGTATTCTCTGTTAGAAGAATAGAAAGAACAAAATGGCACATGCCAATTAGGGCTCACTGCCCGAGCACACTGCTCACAAGAGGCTCACTTCCTACAAGAGACACACTGTCTACAAAGAAATAAGTATCACATACATGAACTAGAGAATAGCATCTTCACCATGCTTGAATTAGTTCCATTAAGCTCAATACTTCTGCTCTTCGCTACCACACTCTCATCTCCACAAGACACACTTTGGAATGATTTCACAATCCCTTATTTATACAAAACATCGACTTAGGAATAATCATCTAAGTCGGCAAACACCTACAAGAACATCCACAAGACGTGTAATACATCCGGTCGGCCAGTCTCAAGAAGAACACCAACATTCGGTTGTTATTCTTCAAATACAAACTTTAGCTTCAATGCAGACCACCAACATGAACTGGAACCAATCCACAGATCACCACAAGCTTTCCTAAAACACCAACAACATCCGCACTTCATCTGCTTACTAGAATCCTTCTCTCCTTCATCTGGAACCTCAAGAACACAGTCTGTCATCACTGTCACAAAGGAATAGGTTCTTCCGGACCTTCAAGCCACAAACCAATCTACTTGACACTTCACAAGGATGTCCTCAACACTTCCTCAAATCCGCAGAATGGGATAATGCATTACCGGACCTCACCGGACCTATCTGTGTCACTCTGTCACCTCTGGACACCTGCCGGAGCTAGTTCTACTTGAGTGACCATAACTTCTTCAAATCTTCATGTGGACCTCTAAAAACTTGACTGGAGAATCTCAAGACTTATATCTACAAACCCTTTAAACCGCATCCTATGATCCTCAACCTATCTGGTACTTTTACCTTGTTGTCATCACTGTTCTTCACTATTCCTGATTGAGACTAATTTTCTCAATATCCTCAGCACACAGCTCATCCAATCCTTCTCATTAATGCAACATGAGTATGTTGCCATCAATGACAACACCGGTTAAACCCATACTTGCAATAGTTGGTAATTGAGTTATTTGACTAAGCTATATATTTTGTTGGATATTGTGTTGTATCAATAATGCAGCTGTTTAATCCCTAGAGATGATAGTTTAACTTGTTATTATCAGACTATGTTATGTTTTGTATCATTATTTCTATTTAAACAAAAAAAAATCACCCTTTTTATTGTTTTAGTTGAACTTATCTCTAGGGTTGCATGGCGGGGCATTACAGTTTACTTGAATTAGATGAGTTCATATGACATATCTAATCATTTTTCATATTCGACTCTAGGGTTTTCGTTACAACCTTGAATAGTCTGATATATTAAAATATCCATATCTCATATCTATGAGACTAAAGTTTATAAATGACCCTTGGTTTAACTAAATCGAGATTAAGCATAATATAGTTCTGTAATAGATAATACCTCCTACACAAAGGAATATGAATACTTTCTACTTTCCTTAATGTGATGTCATTAACGATCACAATATATATATATATATATATATATATATATATATATATATATATATATATACTCATATATGATTCTATACAAGGTCATTTCTTGATAGACTTAGTCTATTCCATCATAATGGTTTTCAAAGAATATCATCAACAAGAATGATAGAATAGATAATAAGGATTCTCCTATAGACCATATTTCCTTCTACCATAATATTACTAATTTTTTATCACTCGACGGTTTTTACAATAGTTTCCAAAGATTACTATGAATCTAAGTCTCTTATGGATAGAAATCGTTTTGCCACAAATAATAGACTAATCCAAGAAATGTTTTAAAATGATAATAACATAGCCTAATGCTTAAACCGTATTATTCATAATTACTAAGTTTACCTAAAAAGTTTCATTGCACTAATTTAGTTGATAGTCAAATACATAATTAACTTATGACTATATCATTGACTTGCTTCATAATGAAAACTTATTCAATAGAGCAACTAGTTTTCAAGGCACATGATAACTATGATAACCTTCTTCAATAATGATTGTTTATTCCCCAAACAATGGTTTGATATGTTTATCATATTATAAACAATAGGTTTAATGTCGGCTCAGAATGCAATGATAAAGTATTTCAATCGTTTCAGCATGCATCGGCCATCTTGGTTTATCATAAAGATTCCTGGAAAGATTCTATATAGTTTACTATCAATGCAACAATAATCTCCTATAATCAACTCCATTAGTTTTTAACAAAACACAATGAATTACAAAGGATAACCTTACTGGTATAATCGTTTATCTACCCATGACACAATGGTGGATCTGCATAAAAGAACATTTGATTTTCACAATGCTATAAAAGCACATAAAACTAGAGGAATACCTGATAGTGATGGTTTAGAGTACGCAAAAGTTACAGATTAGATACTTCAATGGACGCCCAAAATGACCCACATTCTCTTCTTCCTCAAAGTTGGTTCTCTCTCTGCTCACCGTGACCCTTCTAAAAGCATATCACTCAAATGATGATCATAATCCAAATAGCATATCACCCAATGATATCTTCCATCAGCTCAGTTGAGTCATCTATAAAGACTCAAGCATGACTCTTTATGAGTCGCCCAATCATCACAAATCCACTCTTTGCAGTTTGAAATGCAATGAATTCCTGATCGATGCAAGTGGGTTGCGGTTGCAACTGACCTCCACCAATGGTGTAAGACTTAACAAGTGTTTATGAGGAGACATCCTATGCAGGGAAACTCATTGAATGTGGTGTTAATACCACAGACTCCTCTTTGGAAGAGGGTGACATGTTAATTAAATCACAGATTGATCATTTAATAATCTCATAGAGTGATTCGACCCACCACTCATTACAATGAAGGCACTTCTATTAATAAGTCTACAGCTGCTCATAAGTGAGTAATTATTAATAACAATCATGAGGTATTAACCTCAATAGATGCTTATATATATATATATATATATCAAATCATAAACTATCAAATGGGATGGATGTCATGTTAAACCATATTTATTTATATAAACAAACAAATATATATAAAACAAACAAATATATATATTATATATATATATATATATATATATATATATATATATATATATATATATATATATATATATATATATATATATATATATATATATATATATATTTGTTTGTTTATATAAATAAATATGGTTTAACATGACATCCATCCCATTTGATAGTTTATGATTTGATCAATAAATATAATAAATATAAGTCGAAAGGCTTACAAATGTGAATGGGTCAAGCTTGTCTCCCCTTCACAGTCTTTCATTAAATCACAACTTGTCTTGACGAGATCATCATTCGACGTTAAATGTTGACAATAAAACCTTAAATGACTCAAAGATAATAACACAACCATTTTACAAAAATGATGTTGTAATATTTACATTAATCATAAATGGTCATAGTTCTACTTAGACGATGTCATTTACTTTACAAATGACTATGTCGACACACAAACGACTTGACTAGAAAAGAATTGAAAGATATCAACTACATGTCGACTAGATTCAAAAGTATACCGACAAACATGACTTACCTCTATCGACACTGGTTCATGTTTTCATTAAACAATCATACTCATTTTGGCAAATAATCACTCGTATCTGAAACCTATAATCCTGTTTAAAACTTGAAATCAACAGATTAAAATCAGTGCATCATTATTCAAATAATAAACCAAATTCTCATAATGCAATTGTTAAATTGACAATAATATATTCATTTCCATAATTCCATAAATGAAATTCAATAGAATCTATGTCTTTCCTTGACATTAATCTAAACATCAAAATAGATTTACTTATATCCATGTAAAAGTAAAAAGTATTAGTAAGACAAAAATTGGGGATGTAACGTGGAGGTCCGTTGGAGCTGAAATTTGGTGGGCAGATGTGCCTTAAAGAGTTTAATAAAAAACCCACCAAACTGTTAAATTCGGTAGGTCACCATTTTGACACTTTTTGGGGACCTTATTCGATTATCTAGGGCCTCAAAATGAGGTTTTAATTTTTTTTCAAGATTTTCCTAGTTGTTTTTTCTAAATATTTTCCTAGATTTACTTGAAATTAGATTAGAAAGGTGATGATTAGTCATTTTTAGTAAGTTTCAAATATTTGGAAACTTTCATGGTCATATGGATAAGGATGCAAAGTTACCAAAAATGGCAATTTTAGAAAGTTGTGAAAATTTGCCAAAAATGGTAATTTTCATTTTTGTATAAATTTGATATTTATCTTTAGTTGTAGCAGGATGGAATGGAGTGAGAAGAATTTCAAAAATAGTTCTAAGTTTTGTGGGTATTCTTTTGTAATAATAGTGTTGAATTTTATGTTGTGAAGTTTGGTTACATCACCATGGTGCTTGCTTCAACCCATAAAGAGCTTTCTTCAGCCTGTATACCTTGTTTTTTTGACCTGAAACTTCATAACCAGGTGGCTGCTCCACATACACTTCCTCTTTCAACACTCCATTCAAGAAGGTAGACTTCATGTCCATTTGATACACCTTCCACTTGTGTTGGGCTGCAATTACTATGATTGCCCGCACGGTTTCCATCCTTGCAACTGGAGCATATCTCTCATCATAATATCTTCCAAACTGCTATTTGTACCCCTTGATAACTAATCTTGCCTTATGCCTCTCTATTCTTCCATCACCATTTCTCTTGGTCTTATAGACCCATTTCACTCCAATGACTTGATTGTTGGGAGGCAAGTCAGTTATCTCCCATGTTCTATTTCTCTCTATTGCATCTATCTCCTTATCCATGGCTTCACACCACTTCTTTTCTTTCACAACATCCTCAAAATAAATTGGATCATTATGAGAAAATGCAAAATTCATACTTTCATCAAAGTCTTCACCATACCTTTCATTTTGGTAGATCTCCCTTAGACTCTTGGTCTTTCTTGGCATTAGGGAGGCGAGAGTGGAGTCTGAACTCTCACTACTGTTGCTGCTATGCTGAGCAGACCCTATCTGGAGCTATCTAGAGCTCTCTGTTTGTGTCTAGAGCAGTATGAAGCTATTCAAAACTTTTTGTATAGAGCTCTATGCCTATCTATATTCTTTGTTAGGAGCACTCTGGAGTTGTCTACGAGGGTCCATAACATCATCTTGTTGCACTTCATACTCTTTTTCTTCATCAATTGGTGTTGTTGGGAGTTGTACGGAGCCATCAGTATCTATCAAGCCATCCCATGACTCATTCTCTAAGAACTCCACATCTCTTCTAATAACTATTTTCTTGGTGACTGGGTTATACATCCTATAGGCTTTGGACTCTTCACTAGAGCCCATGAAGATGCACTTCTCACCCTTGTCATCCATCTTTTGCCTCTTCTCTTTTGGCACAAGTACATATGCCACACACCTAAACACTCTCAAGTGCTCAACCGTCCACTTGCATTTTGTCCATGCCTCTTGTGGAATCTTGTCATGAATTGCCTTTGTAGGACTTTTATTTATCAAATATACTGTTGTTGCTACAGCTTCACTCCAATATTCATTTGGGAGCCTCTTGGCTTTAAGCATACTTCTTGCCATCTCCACAATGGTTCTATTTTCCTCTTAGCCACTCCATTTTGCTGTGGAGTATAGGTTGTTGTTATCTCCTTCTTAATGCCATGTTGCTTACAAAAATTCACAAATTGATTGGAGGTATACTCTCCCCCTCTATCTGACCTTAGGACCTTGAAATGTCCACTCTCCTTTTCAGCATGGGCCTTAAACACTTTAAACTTGTCAAATGCTTCAGATTTATGTTGTAAGAAATAAACCCATGTTTTATGGCTATAGCCATCTATGAAGGTCATAAAATATTGGCTCTGACCAATAGAAAGTGTTTGCATAAGGCCACACAATTCACTGTGTACCAACTCCATTGGTGCTCTTTTCCTTCTAGAGTTTCCCAATTAAAAAGGCTGCCTATGTTGTTTTCTTAAAAGGTAGGCTTCACATCTACCACTAGGCTCTACAATGGTTGGAAAACCTCTAACCATACCCTTCTTTCACAAAAGATTCAAACCAGGATAACCTAAGTGTCCATATCTAAGATGCCAAAGATTGGAGGGGTCTTGAATGACTATCTTGAAGGCTGCTTACTGCTGTACTTGTGTACATTTTCCATGCTTGGGGGGTGCAGTTATGGACTGATCTGAAAAACACATCTCTAACCTCAAGGGAAACATTCTATTCTTTGTCATTGGCACTACTACAAGTATTTCTTTCTTCCATCCTTCTAAAAAATGATGCGTTCATCCTTTGCCATCAACACTTTGTAGCCTTTTTGGATTAGTTGTCCAATACTCATTAGATTGTGCTTTATACTAGGGGCAAAATATACATTTTCAATTTCCTTCTTCTCACCTTGAATGGTTCAAAACATAATAGAGCCCTTTCCCACAATTGGAATAGTTTCATTGTTTCCCATTTTTATCTCAAACTTGACATCTTTATCAATGAAAGAAAATAAACTCTCATTACCACTCATGTGGTTGCTGCATCCACTATCTAAAAACCATACCTCATCACTACCTTGCTCAGCAATGTTGCACATGATGAAAGCCTTTAATAGATTACCTTCAGCCACATTTGCACTTTGCTTAGACTATTCACGTTGCTTTTTCCAGCACTCACTTGCATAATGACCAAACTTCTAGCAATAATAACATTCAACATTTCTCTTGTCAAACCTCTGAATCGAGTTGTTGTTCTTCTTGGCTTGTCCTGACCTGGACTAGAAATTGCTTGCTCCCTCTTGGATGTGTGCTAGTCCTGAGCTATCTTCTCTAGCACTTCCATGTCCAGATCTGCCTCTACCTCTACTTCTTAAGCTTCATCCGGAGTTGTTGGGTGCATGCACAAAGATGAGTCCACTTACAGTGGAAGTTTCAGAGTTAGAAAAAAATCTGAAATTGGGTAACTAAAAATGGGATCTCATTTCTACAAAATGGGATCCCATTTCTACAAAATGGGATCTCATTATAGATCGGGATCCTAAGCCTAAAATCTAGGATGGGATCCCATTTCTTAGTGGGATCCTGAACCTAGGACCAAAAAGTGGGATCCCATTTAGAATGGGATCTCGTTTTACAAGACATGATCCCGTTTCTAAATAGGATCCTGTTTATTGAAAGTATTAATTTTTTAAAAAATGCCTGCAACCCCAATTTTCCCAGTGACAGGCGACAAACAGAACGGGATCCCAAGTGCAAGCAGAGCATTTTCGGCCATCAAAAGCTCATGTAAGTGGATTTTTCTACTTTTTTAATTTCTCAATCATCTCTGATGAATTTTTTTTATGTTTTTCTTTATTTTTTAGTGTAAAACACAATCAAAATTTAAAACCTAGACTGTTATTAGGGTTTGAATTTATGAGTTCAATAGCTATATTTAGGCATTTTAGTTGTAAAATACAATTGAAATTTTGAAAGACTGTATCATATAAAAGGATAGATTTTGAACAAACTGTCAAAATTTTGTTTAAATTTGAGACTTGAATAGCTATATTTAGACATTTTAGCTATAAAATACAATTGAAATTTTGAAAATATTGTATCATATGAAAGGAGAGATTTTGAACAAACTGTCAAAATTTGATTTCAATTTGAGAGTTAAATAGCTGTATTTAGACATTTTAGCTATAAAATACAATCGAAATTTTGTGTTGGAGTAAATAGTTTTTACCATTTCACATGCTTAAGTTTAACTTAGGTAGCCAACATTTAAAGCATCATAATGCATAGTTAGGTGCATTTTAGTTTTGATATTTGTGTTGGTTATTTCTCTTACCGACTCATATCTTGCCTTTAAATAGGCACTTTTATATTATTTTTATCATCTCATATATCTGAAATATATTTTTCTTTGGTAAAATATTTGTTTTTCTCTCGTCTATGAAGGTGGTTTGATGCAAGAAGTGCTCCTAAGAGGTGTTTGACACCAACATGGTATTAGAGCCATTTTCCTACCCCTCCTTCCAATTCTGAGAGTTTTTCATCAATTTTTTGGGTTTGAGATCATTATTTTCTGAAAACATTCAGAAGAATGTTCATCTTTACCAATTTCCTTGCCACATGAGAGAGTGGAGGGCTTGATCTCTTGTATTTGGAGGATGTTCTTTTTTGTACCTTTATCTCTCCATTTGAAGACGACTAGTGTTTGAGTGTTGGTGTATCATCCAGTGGTCTCTCTGGTGGCATGAGAAGTTTTTTTACATTTACAAACACTGCACCTGGATATTGTAGTGGACGAATTTGATAGAACCATGAATGCTACTCAGCAGAGGTCATGAGGGTTGCTGAAGACCGCACCAGGCTAGTACATTCCTCCTCCTTCTTCTACTAGAGGCTATGATTTGCATTTTTTTTTTACTTTGGAGGGTGTGATAACCCTTGTGTAGAGGCTGCTTGAACACATACCTTGGCCACAAATTCAAATCAGAAAGGTATGTTTGTTCAAGACCTATGATGAAAGATTGAAACTTGATGTGAGGAAGGCATCTTTGTGAAAGAAATGACTGCAGGAGTGTGATATATATATCTTTTTGATCAAACTTTAATAGTTCTTTAAAGTTTTGCATCAAATATTTGCCTAGGGTTTCTCATTGTGTGCAGGTGGAAGTGGAGGTGGGACCCTTTGTGGACATAGTTTGGCATTGATTAGGGACTTTAGTCCCACATTGCACCTATAGAAGTCTTCTTTGTCCCTTAAATACCACAGTAACCCTCATCTTGCTGTGAGCAAGGCTCACGTGAAGACTGTTTTGCCTCTCTCTTGCTTGGCTTGGGCACTCTATCCTTGCACTGGCTGACTTTGGTGACTTGTTCACTCAGATTCTTGGTGATTTCAAGATCCATTTGGCCCTAAGGGCCCCATTTTTTTTGCCTCTACAGAAGGACGTGGTCACATGGGCGATTGAAATTAAGCCCCCTGGTGCTTCCAAGGAGCCTCTTATAGGGATTTTTTTATTTTTGCATATTTTTTGCAAATGGAGGCCATTTTTCGCAAACTAGATATCGATGAAAAGGTATTTTCATCACCTACACAGTGGACAAGGTATTTTTTAGATATTTTGTTGTTTGATGCTCTTTTTTGTCCATTGAAGTTTGATATTGGTTCTACACATTTCTTGAGAACAAAGGAGTTGGTTATTTATATTGTGAAGGATATTTGATGCATTTTCTTGTTTCATCATAGATTTTCCTATAATTGAACTTCTAACTACAACAAATTATCAAAAATGGAAGTCTGATATGGAGATTTTGTTGTTGAAATTGAAGTTACAAAGAATAACATATAATCAAGATCCTAAACCCACTAGTGTTGCAGAAAAGAGAAAATGGTTTGATCGAAGAGATGAAGCTCTTGGTACTCTCATTATGTCCATTTTTCCTAATTTGAGATATCATGTGACATATTGTAAGCATCCTAATGAAATTTGGATTGCCTTAGAGAATCTTTTTAGTAAGCCAGATAAGATGAGGAAATATCATTTGGAGAATGAACTAATGAATCTAGATCCTAGACATTTTGACAATATTCAAGACTTTTTTACCAAGCTTAATTCAAATTGCAGCTGACTAATTGTGGGGTTAAAAATGATGATGAGCAGTTGATTCTATCTACTCTCTCTAAGTTAGGTCTTGATTATTTTATATTTGTATCTATATTTTATGCTATCATGGATGCTCTAGGTAGTGCACACAAAATGCCTTCTCTTGATGGTTTTGCAGTGCAATTCATAAGGGAACAAGAAAAGTTGGCACAAATGGGAACATTGACACTTACAAAGGCTCAAGAACTTCTTGCAAAAGATTCTAAGACTTCAAGTGGCAAGGACAAGAAGCATAATAAGGATTTTAAGTCTAAAGAGAAAGATAAGGATCCTCCTTCATAGCCTCCTCCTGAGAACAAGACCTCTTCTAAAGAGGAAACATCACAAAAGAAGAAGATCAAATGTGCTTATTACATGAAATCCGTACATGATGAGCATAGATGTTGTACTAAGAAGATTGATGAGCTTACTCATCTTCTCTAGTAGAACAACACCCCGCTACCCTCATCAGAGTCTTCTTCTTCTTCTTCTTCTTCTTTTTTTTCTTCTTCTTCTTCCACATCACAATCAGCAACATCTGCATCTACACAGTCAGGGAATGTAGGATTTACTAATGGGATGAAAGGTAAAGCACTCTTGCCTTCCACTATTCCTGAAAATGGGAGATGGCTTCTTGATTCAGGTGCATCTCATCATATGGCATCTTCTATGGATGTGTTCTCTTCTTTTGAGCCTTATAGCTCATCTAATTATTAGATGGGTAATAATACATACATGAAGGTTTGTGGGAAATGTTCTATTAATGTGGGTGAAGGATCTTTTAATGATGTTCTTTGTGTACCCTACTTGACCACTAATCTCCTTTGAGTTTATCGAATTACTTATTGTGCACAAGGTAAGACAGTTAAGTTCACACTTGATCATGTTTACATCGGGACATAGAAACTAGAGAGATCATTGCTACAAGAGTTGTGGATCATGCATGTCATTTGTATTATTTTTTTCATTTTACTCCTGATGATGATATTCCTTTGGTTGATGTTCACACCCTTCCATCAAGGGTGAATCATGTTTGTGAGGATAAATTTGGACATTTGAATCTTGGTGTTCTAGAGACTAGTGTTGAGCCTCCTCCTCCTACATCTCCTGTTTTTCTAGATTTGGGTCCTACTCTTGAGCAGGTTGATCATAGTTTTTAAGATATTGCTTTATTGGATGATTATCTGGTAGGTATTTTAGACTTGTTTGTAGAGTCTCATCTTGCAGATTTGGGAGACATACTTGAAGGGATTTCTCTCCTCTTTGATGACAGTTCCAACATGGATGTTGATATAGATACATCTTCTTTGGAGATTGACATTGATGAGTTTTCACTTGATTTTTCACATTTCTTGGTATTGTTTGATCATGATTATGTGATGGATTATTCATACTTGGAAACTCCTATTCAGTCTTCAGAGACTTCTATTTGGAGACTTATTTCCTCCTCCTTTTAGCTAGAAATGGAGTGGCTTCTACATCATTCGGTGGATTTATTTCTTCCTAAGGGGAGAAGTGTAGCTTGTAGGCATTAGATCATCTTTTGTTTCCAGGCGTACTTCATCAACATTGGAGCTTCTTCACTATGGGGGGATATCATGTCTCTCTTTTTCCTTCCTATGGAGAGATTCTTGATTGTATATACATGATGTATGTAGTCCTTGGGGGGTACTAGTGAGTCCTCCATCCATGCATCATTTTTCTTTTCTCTCTTTTGGAGAGGGGTTTTTTCCCACAAGGTTTTTCTCCTTTTCTCTGTTTGTGAGAGATTTCTTTTTTGCATTATAAATGGGTACCTAAGATGGTTTTGTAGCTGGGACCCATATTCATATTGCATAATTATCTCCTTAAGTTGTACTTAAGGGGGGGTGTTGGAGTAAATGGTTTTTACCATTTCACATGCTTAAGTTTAACTTAGGTATCCAACATTTAATGCATCATAATGCATAGTTAGGTGCATTTTAGTTTTGATAGTTGTGTCAGTTATTTCTCTTCCCAACTCATAGCTTGCCTTTAAATAGACACTTGTATATTATTTTTATCATCTCAAATATCTCAAATATATTTTTCTTTGGTGAAATATTTGTTTTTCTCTCATCTGTGAAGCTGGTTTAATGCAGGAAGTGCTCTTGGGAGGTGTTTGACACCAACATTTTGAAATGACTGTATCATATGAAAGGAGAGATTTTGAACAAACTGTCAAAATTTATATAGCACTGGGATGATGTATATATTTGGTTTTTATAAAATTTACTTATACTAATGTATGTCATTGTATTTTAAAGCCATTATTGAATAGATAACTGTCATGTAAAAAAATTACAACAAACCATAATCAAACCTTTATCACTTCCTTCATAATCAAACCTTTATCAATCCATCTCCATGGTTTCCCAAATCTAAATCAGAAAATAAAAGCTCTTGGAATGTTGTAGCAATAATGTCTAAGGCTGCGAATTAGGTATCTAATAGAAAATTCCATCTCATTTCAGCTTTAGGACCTCTTTCCTTTCATTTTTGATCATTTTTTGCTTCAAATGTGTACTTGTACAACAAGTACAACTCAAAATCATGATGTTTCCATGGATGGAACAACAACATATCTCCATTTCATCAACTAATATCTTTCTCTAGCTAGATCATCCCTACAATCACAAGTTAAACAAAGCATCAAATTCTTCATTTTTTAAATCACAAATCATCAGAATATATTCATCTTCATACTCATATTAGTCCTAGGCAACTAGTAGTCAATCCTATCTCCATTATGAAATTTGGTTGCCATAGGCAACATCACCAAATTTAGGATTTCATCATGTTACATAAGAGATCCACCTCAAGGTAGTTTTCCAAGTCTAGTTATAGTCTTGCAAATGTTCATTATGATTCTAGGGTGGTATGATAGTCCATTGGTTTCTATGACATCATGATAGAATAGATGCATCTGAACATTCACCCTTCATGGATATATTGATAGTAAAATAGAGTTTTAAATTGTTCTTAAGGTTTGGGACAATCATAGTGATCAATAGTCTATGTGATTTCTCATTTTTCATTCATGACTACCTTCCACCTTATGATAGTATCCTAACCTTCTTACCTCATCAGCTATCTTAAAAGTGGAAGATTTAATCATTACCACATGGTTATGTCTCTTTGATTATGAAGATAATGCAACTGAATCTCTAGAGGAGTCTTACATCTTAACAACAATTTCATTGTCCCTTTGTAACATCATGTGAATGTGACAGTCTTCACATGTTTCCTTTATGGACTTTTGATAACAAGGGAAGATGACAATCTTATGATCAATGACTAATCCTAGAGAAATCATGATGTAACAACCCAACTGAACTCCTCATGACAAGTTTGTTATTGGTTTAAGGCTATCTTAAAGGTCCATAACAATCTAGGAATTCAATAAAAATTAACAGTCCTTAATGGTCATGACAACATTATACAAGATACTAAAGTTCATGCTAAGATGATGATTACCTCTTTCCTATCAAATGGTAAGGATCAACACAATTGTTCCTATCATATCATGATTGAAATAGGACCAGTTAAGCAACCTAGTACTGGACATGGTGCACAAATGATAATCTTCTTATGGTTTTCTTGGTATGTATAATGAAACCCACTTAGTTAGGGTTTGATGGATTGCCCTTTAGGAAATCAAATCCTTGTCTCTCAAAACTCCATTTAGATTAGGATCATGACATTCAATTCTAAAACCACACTCTAAGAAATGGATGCTTACAAATGAGTTTTGATTCACTCAAATCTTCACATACTCAAACACATATCCAACTTATGAATTCATGATTGATCCAATGCTCAAACCAATGCAAGCATGACTATTGTATTTGTTGACAAAGCTTATTGATAGTCATAAAGTTAGAGAATTTCATCCAAAACCATTACAAACTATTTCTATCTTTGCCATAGGAAATGTTGGATCTTCTAGAATGAGTACTTAACATCAAACAAATAGCCAACTCCATAGAAAAATTAACAAAATTGAAACCTTGGACCTAACATATGATGACAAACCTTGACAACAAATTGATTATGGTAGTCCTAATAGCCCTACTGCTATACTCTAACTACTGTGACAATACAATTCTTGGCTAATGATATCTCTCTGAGTCCTTAAGAGGCATCTTTTGATATGATAGTCCTTCATATTGACATTTAACCTTGATACCAAACACCCTATGATCAAACACCATAATGATAGTCGTAGATAACAAAATCAATTATAGGACAATCCTATTGAGAGGGTTGTGACAAGATGAATGAGAGGATAACTCATAAGCATAACATGACCTTGATAATATATGCATGCAAATCCTTTTTTACAAACCTCTAGATAGTCTTGAAACAAAGATACCCTTTTATGCCCATGATTGTCCTAGTATTTGATTGAACCTAACATGATTGTCCATATAGTCTTATTGATCTTTCTTGTCTCCCTCACTACTTACTCATGATCCATGTACCTTCTAAAATTTATTTTAGCACTAGTAATATAATTTGTATCTTTGACTTGCTACAGACTTAGACAATGGTAACAATCTCCTCTATAATTATTATGGAAAACAATATCATGACATCTATATCTTCAAGAAAATGGCACCTTTAAACTACTTTTTCCCTCTACAATCCTTTCAAATCTTGGCACCAAAGTTTCATTTGGGGTTTTTAAGACTTGTTTGAGGGTTTACAAAAGTTTAAAGGTAGTTTAGGGAGTCTGGGGACCTTTTGCAAGGATTTGTGAGATCCTACACCAAGTGTAACAAAATAATAACCTCTCCCAAAGCCTTTATAATACATTGTGATCACATTTTAGGCTTTATACATGAAGGTATACAATGAAATAATCTTGAAGGTCATCAAATGGGAAAATGGAAACTAGGACCACATTAGGAGTTATTAACTATAAGACTAAACATATGGCATAGACTCCAAAACTCCTTTCAAAAGAAGAATACTATGAATAACATAAAGGGATTAGCCCTAAATGGGCATGATCCTCACCAACATGTATGAATGCTTGAGATATTAACTTTGTCTACCTAATAAGAAAATGACATTTGATTCAACTTATAAGGCCAATATCTATCTCTCTTATAATAAATGTACGCCCTCAACTAGACTCAAACCATCAAGATATACACACCTAAAATAAATTGTCTAAAAGTCCAAAGGTCACTAAGCTTATTATTATGAGAAGATAAACAATTTTCAAGATGACCTTATCAACAAAGAGTATCAAGACACAATTATGACTCATACAATGGGATGAAACAAACCAGACTACCAAGAATTTTCCTAAGATAAGAAACAAGTGAGACAATCTAAAATATAGAGTTGTTAGAAAGGGTAAGATACCATAACAAGCCAAATGGTTCATTGAGTTGCAACTAGAAGACAAGGCTCCACACATGTATTTCTTAGACTGAATATAATCATGACTATTGCTTCATAAGGATAGGAAACTAATCCACAAGGATTCACCAATAGTGGTAGACATGGTAAGTCCAAGACCATTCTAATGGCAAGTGGTACATGTGGAAACACTTTAGTGGTAAATACAATACACCAAAGCACACCTATATGATCTTGTGATAACACAAAGACCGAACAACCATCTCCAACAAGTGTTACACATGCTCCAACAGTGGCACAGTGCACTCTATATAATATCAAACACTCTTGCAATAACCATAGCTTATCCAAACAATCTATAGCTTCTACCATGGTTTCCACATTGTCCAATACACTTCCAAGACAAACAGCAAGGTCTAATTCACATAGATTCTTATTGCATCATTTTGAGTATAAAGTTATTTAAACTTTAGATAGTGTAGTTGATGTAACATATAGGTAGATAACTTAGTGATACACCTTTCTCAAGGGTACATGCCTTGTATGTAAAACAAACAACTAAAAAAAATTACATTTACTATTTAGTTCTATATCTTTCTTTGTATTTGCATTGTATGTCTCACAAGCTACGACACATGCCTACAACTTCATCTAGATCCTCATCTAAATAGTTTTCCACCAAGAATCAAAATTTAGGTCTCGAATGAAAATCCCAACTTCAATTTGAAAATTACATAGTTCACTATAATAGCTCCTACATTTTGAAATTTGTATGCACATGTATTTGTACATTTAATTTAAATATTTCAAGTGTAATTTCTTGAAACATGTATAATTTATCTAGTTTATTTATAATTTATAATTTTCCAACATGTATATGTTTATTTATAATTTATATATAGATTCTTGAAAATTAATTTTGTACTCAAGTTTGTATGTTTATATGTATATATGCAAGTTCATAGTTTTTATATATATCATCATGGATGATATTCACTTTGATGCTGAGGACTTCCTCAATGCACAAGATGAACAGGCACCATCTCCACCCCCACCTGGACCCCCACTTAGAACTAACTAGGCTCGCTTGCGAGCCATAATTAATGAAAATGTGGATTCCATACGAGAAAATCTGAATTCCATTTAAAGTGAACAATTCATGCCACCTCACGTGGTATATTTTACAACTTTAATGCAAAACATTGTAGATTATGTGATGTCTATTGACTCAGACTTTGATTGATTCCAAAAATGGAGAGAGGAGAGGTGCCAATTTTATGCTGATGGCCTCTCCTATAAGGATATTTTGGATCTTAAAATCACAAAAAGTCATTTAGCACAATATTTTAGACACCCCATCACAAATGAACTTATTCCTGCAAATAAGAAAAGAATGTCAATTAGGTGGTGTAGACATGAAGGAATGTCTACCAATTTTTGGGACAGATGGTGGATGGTGTTTGATTATCCACCTCATGCTAACTGTGAGGTTCCTTTATAGTTTTTGAGAAAATTATATGTAGAGTTTATTATGAATTAGAAACCCAACTATTTTTATTTTAGATCATTCTAGGGTATTGGTGGCAGCATGCCACAATAGAGGTTGGGAGCATGGGTTGATCTCCAATGACACATGCATGTTCAACCTCTTATTGACCCTCTTACTTCAGCCATTCATGCGTCCTTCCAACATCGTGCGGTGGTATCTGCACTAGGTACATTGAACGCACTCTCAGGTAGCCTAGATGAGTAGACTTCTATGATGGTAGCTCGGATTAGAGACCATGGAGGAGCTGATGGTGGAAGTGGTCCTAGTACCACTCCACATGTGTCAATGCCTCATACATGTACGAGTTGCAATTAGTTGTGTTATGGACCTTATCAGGCAACTGCACCCACTTCAGCTACATATGTAACATCTCATAATATGGGTGAATCATTTGTTGATTATCTATTTGCTGATGATCATCCCACTGATCATTCAACACAGGTATAAATATAGGTTACACACATGTTGAATTTATAACAATTTTAAGCATGTGTTTTTAATAAACATATAGATCAATTAAATTGTAATATTTTAACAATCGAATTGTTTGGTGTAGATGATGGCAACAAGGACCATTGATCGACTTAATTTTTCATCAACACTTATTCATCTCGGGCACCCATTTGGGGTATTTTAAATGATTTATATTTTAAATAATTTTATTTACTTGATTTTAATTCATAATTTAGTCTTGAACATGTACATTAAATATTTATGCTGGTTCAGGGTTCTTCCACATTCAATCCTCCATTTGAGGGTGTCTCGAGTGCTCCTCCATCATTGGGCATCTCACATGACCCTTTTGTATGTATATTGTTTTAAAAAACTATATATATTTAGATTTTTCTATTTTGAATTCACTATATCTGAAAACGTGCATGTACTATTTAATATATATTAAAAATATATGTCTATGTAGGTTGACACAACAATGAGGATGGGCATTGCAGCACACTTGGATGATCCAAGTTTATATCAGGAGTCAACTACATTTCAGGTTGTTGAAAAATGTATCTATGTCTACGTGCAATATGTAGGTCTTTTAAATAGATTAAAATAAAAATTGGGTACCTACACAAGTGAATATATATGTTTTAACCTAATTTGTACACATGTGCTAAGTTATAAATGACCTTGTAGGAGCTTTTCAGTGACACGTTTCATCTTGTTTATGCCATTCCACCTACAACAAATGTAGAGCAGGAGGATAGAGGAGATGGGTAGCCTGATATGATATAATTTAAAATTTAGATTATATTTAAAGTCAATTAAAATATACATTGTGAACTTAAAGTAAATTTTAATAGAATATATATGTTGACATGTGTTAATTTTTTTTTTCTTTTATAGCCTTAGACATGTCATGTAGCTAAGCCTGTAGAGACAAGTCTTGGAACAGAGGATGCACAACAATCTCTTGCAGTATAATAATTTAAATATGATAAATTATAAATTAAATTGAATTAAATCATTTTTAAAATCGTCTTACATATAATTTCAACTTTCTTTCTCTTGTACATGTAGATTGATTTAGAGCATGTAGAGACAGGTCCAGGTACACCAGAGCATGCCTCTCAGCCTCACACAGTAATTTAATTTTATGATAAATTATAAATTAAGTTGTCATTAAATCATTTTTAATCATCTTACATATGATTTCATCTAAATCTTTCTCTTCTACAGAGTGATTCGGGTCATCTGAGTAGTTCACATGGTGTGAAGAGGTCTCTTGATTATAGAGACAATATGAGTTAGGTTATTTCATGGGCTATATTTGACTATTTCATGGACTACATATATACTATTTCTCATGGACTTTATATATATTGTTTCATGGACTTTATATTCTGAACATGGGTTGTATTGTCATGGACTTTATATATTGTTTCATCTAGACTTTATTTCATTTCAGTATTTTATGGTCTAGATACAAGACTTTATTTCATTTTAGTATTTTATGTCCATAAACATTTAAGTGAAATAGAAATGACACTAGATATCTTATTGAATATCATTTTTATATTTAAATATATATAGAAATTGGGGTTCTAATAAAAATAACAAAAACTAATTGGTTTTTATAGTGAGAAAACAATTTAACATCTTCTTATAATTGTCTATATCTACTTAGCTTCCAATGCCTTTTATAAATGGAATTTTAGATAGTAAGATTTTCACAAAGTGGTTTCAAGTATTCTATAGTAATATATCTCATCAATGTTATGGGAAATTTTTTACTTCATTTATTATTGTTGGCAATTCTTAGATATCATGCCTTTAGAAATTAAATAATGAACATTATCAAAACTTTGTATTAATAGAACGAGCTAACTAATGTATAGATAAAAAGGGAAGTTGGCTTTTATCTTAATATCGTGTTGCTTTGGTTATGGAAATGTACCACATTTTTATATTAAATAAGTAATGGTCAATATAAAGACTTCCACTATTTTAACTAGTAATGTGTTTTACTTGTAAAAGTTCTTTAGAAAGGGAAAAGACAGAGAGAAAATAAGTAGGACCAAGAGGATATGTTTTTTTGATTGAATCATTCAATATAATAACAATGGTAATAGGTGTCATATATGAACTAATGAAAGGAGTTACTTCACTTTCTTGATTCTTGCCATATATTTCTTGGAGGAGTATGCCACATGTTTGAAAGAGTTCTACACATTTTACTAGAATGCAAGCTAGTCTTGGAATGTAATTTTAGAATGCTAGTGTGCAAGAAAAATTATTTTTCAATGATCTAACAATGTTTGACAATGTATTAAGCACACAAAAGAATTTAAGATCAATATTATAACAATATAATATAAAGAAACTATCCGAATATGTAATTAAGGCAAAGAAGGTTGATAAATAATAAGGATGTACATAGTAAAGTAAGAGAAACAAATAGTGACTAAATACTCAATTTTGAGCTTTTACAAAGTTACAAGTCCATTTGAATCTTTTCAGACATAAGGATAGTAGTTCATAAACCACTAAAATATTGAAAATATGGTGAAATAACATGGTTTATGGACCTTAGTAAGTTGACAATTGCATGCATAGTGAATGAAAATCATCTATGTGGTTACATAACAATGTGCTTCAATGGTTTTCAGGCTCGCTTAGGGCTGTCTAATTGGAAGGAGATTGGTGTCAAAGCCTTAGAAGTTTGCAAGAAAGGTGGCACATTCATCAATAATGGTTTGGAGACCACCAATACTAGAATGGCAATGAAAAGGAAATTATTTTGAGACCATAGAGTGTCTAATTAGCAAGAAAGATGTTGGAAATTAGAGATTCTATCCAATCAAGGGAAGAACATAATCTCTTATGTAATGTACAAATGGAGCCTAGAGTCTCTCTAAGATTTAGTCTAAGATAGACAACTACTTCAAGTAGTGAGGAAAATATATCCAAATGAGCTATTGAAAGATACTTGTAAGCCTTCTATGGGAATAGTTTTGAGAGTGATTTGTATTACTGTTAGCAATGTTGTGAATGTTAGAAAGGATGAACATTGAGTATGTTCTTGCATAATAGTTCAAGATGTATCTTCGTGATGGTCTAGAACATTATCATGATGCATGTAGTGTTGAGTTCTATATATACTTGTTACAAGTTAGTTTCCAGATGAGTTGTAGTAGTTGAAAGTTATTTAGGATAGAGTATTACAAAGACATAGTTTTGTCTCTTGTTGAAGTAACAATATGAACTTGTGTTGGGTGCATATAGTCTTCATTATGGGTGTAAATGTTTAGGGAAATGATTATGTGGTTACATTGTTGGGTTGTTCTTTTTCATTAGAGTCATGATATTTCGTTTTCCATTTTGGCAACTAATTATCCTTTCCTCCTAGCAAGTTGTTATGATTTGGATGGTGGTTGTTTAGGTTGTCTACGTGGGATGTGGGAGAAACCTATTATATAAAAAGTTTTTTGGTGGTCAGATGGATGATCATTGGCATCCAAGATAACTATCCATCTTCCAAACAAGGTTAGTTGTTAGGGAAACAATGACTATGCTAAGTACTAGTTTATCTTCATTATTGAGCACAAAATAAAGAAGAATTAAGGATAGAATGAAGATGATAGTGTGATGGTTGGATTGAGAGAGGACTCTAATACTAGTTTGAGGAGATAAAGAGAGAGATATATGGTTATTGAAGCATAGAAGTAACATAACTGTGTAGGATACTATGGATTAACAACTTCAAATTGGCCATTTTTGGTATTAAACCTCTATGTAATAGTAGTAAAATTGTTATTGGATAGTAGTTGTATACCCTTCTTGGATTTTTTCACATGATTGGCCTTTTATATAGAGGAATATTGGTGTTGTGTGATATGTGCTTTGTTTATATGTTTAATTTCATTTATGTTATTCAAATAATCCATACTAGTTTATGTTGATAGAATAATGGGTAAACGTATGATGAGAGTCGAATGAGTAGAGATAGCTTAGGATTCCATTGTTGTTACAACACTATGTTTATTAACCTAAAGGTTTATCAATCAAGTGATATAAATTGGGTTTGAATAACTTGAGATTGTCATTTTATAAGCTTATTGGTTTATGTCTAACACAAGATCAAATGAAAATAGGATTCTAGTACTTTTTGAACCTAAGGTTGAATCAAGGGAATGGCTAAGAAGAGTGGGATATGAAAGAATGAAAATAAAAGAAGATGTAGAAGTAATATTTTAGGAATTATAAGCTAAAGTGGCTAGGATAGCCATGGTTGATGGAAAGTTAGATAGTCTAGAAAGTATGACACTCACCCTAATAGCAAGAATGGATGGAAATAGGGTGCACCAAGATGGAGGTAAACATGAGGTTGGTGTTTCACAATAAGACACTCCAAAATCTAATAAGGTTTTCAACATGAGGCCAAAACTGACATCTAATCATATGATGGAGAAATTAGTGTAGATAAATTAGGCCAATGATTGTCTTAGATGGAAGTTTATTTCAGTTTGTACTAGGAAAATATATCCAAATGAGGAAAACTAGTGCTCACTTACTATATTAATTCAATTGTTGATAGTAGAATAATATATTTTACACTTGTTAGTTAATCACTAGTCTTATGTGTAAGCATTTATAAACACTAACTTAAGAAACCACTATGTTATATTTCATCCAAATCTTGTCTATGTTACTTTATATGTCGTAATATGATGTCTTAAGGGGTCCTAATAGGACTTCTTAAGGGGATCAAAGAATTCAAACTACATGTCTCATGTTGGATCACAATTGATATAATTAAGTATTCTAGACTAGTTAGGGTGACTTGACATCATAACAAATGATATAATTAAGTAGTAGAAATTAGGATGACTCGTCATTTAACAATCACAAAAGTTATACAAATATAATGTTAATGTTAATATAATTTATGTCATAATATGATGTATTAAGGGGTCCTAATAGGACATCTTAAGGAGATCAGAGAATTCAAACTACATGTCTCATATTTAATCACAATTGATGTAATTTAGGATGACTCATCATAACAATCTGATGTCTTAATTTATGTTTTAATGGGATGTCTTAAGGGGTCCTAATATGATGTCTTAAGGGGATGTCTTAATTTCTCAAAATTTGGTGAAGTTTCCCAAGGCAACCAAATTTAACAATAATACAATCAAATTTAAAGTAAATTCAAAGTAGAAAAACATGAGCATTTAACAAACAAAATATATAGAATAATAATTTTGATATATAAAAGTGTAGAGTATAATTGTGTACATACACATGTATACAAATTTGTGTACAAAATGTGTAATAATGTAATTGTGTATGTACATATATGTCAACTCAAAATAATGTTTAAAAAATGTGGTTATGCCATCTCAAGAAAATTTGAAACTTGTGGGGGATGTAGTAGGTCTTCACACCACCTGATATAAAAATAATACAAGCAATATCAATATATCATCAAAACATATATTTTAATTTTTATAAAACTATTTATATACACAACTTGTACCTATATTTACAAGTGCCTCACACATGTACATATAGGTTTAATCTGTATCCTCTCAGGTTTTTGTTTCAAAGTATGTGATGAATTTGTGATGATGGCCTAAGGATATAAAAGGACAATTTAAATCAATTTCAACTAATAACACACAAGAAATATCAAAACATGTATTTAATATATTTAAAAGAATAATATAAAACTATTTAACTATATTTACCTGTATTTACTTATTCCATTGTACCATCTCCATCCTCTCTTTTTTCCAATGCATCGATGATTGTCTCATGCTCTTCCATAGAAATTGTCCATAGCTCTTTATTTGCAAGTTCTCCACAATACCTCTCTAGTTTTATATTTGTTGCCAACACCAAATGTGAGTAGTGTATAATATTCTTATGTGTTTCATAATCTTTGAATGTAGGCAAACCATTCTTCCTTATTAGGTAATTTCATAGCCAAGTGCCAATAACCACCACTAAACCTATTGGATAATGATAGCCACCATCAAAGAAATTCTCAAAATTTGCTTAAGGGGATCAAAGAAGTTCTCAAAAATTGCTTAAGGGGATCAAAGAATTGTTATCAAAATTTGCTTAAGGGGATGTCTTAAGGGGATCACCGAACCTGTTGGATAAGGAAAGCCATCATCATCTTCTCAAGGTGCTGTTAACTTATGTTTAGTCTCAACACAATGAGCTAACCAATATTCTATTTCCTCTTCATTCTCCTCAGGTGCAACAACAGCATACACATGTCCTACAAACAAATTTTGATTCAATAACTTGCACATGTCCATAAAATTTGACCAATCTACATACATGCATTCATATGTACACATATAAATAAATAAAAGCACTAAAAAATAGTAATGAAGTGAAATAAAATGAAATAATTTGAATTAAGTTACCTTATTGCACAAGGTCTGAAACACGGTCATAATTGTCTAATGCAAACATTTGATCATTGTCTTCAATTGTTGTTTCTGTCTAGTGGAAAATTGGATTTGTTAATGTTTTAGTGTTTTGATGTTTAAATCCTCCTCTCCACTATACATTCAAGGATCTAGGGTCGAGTGGCGAGCACTATCATACCCTAGATCACTTATGAGATGTAGGGAAACTTGGATTAGGGAAATTAATTATCAATTTTCCTTCTCCTATGCTCAATTGACCATTAAAACCCTAATTATGCAAATACAGTAACAAATTGACGAATAACAAAAAAAGCTCTTGTAGACATGAGTAAAATACCAAATCACAAAGTACCTATTTTTAGGGTTCCAAGGCAGAATAGTCGAGGACACTAGAGTGGGCGCCCTTGTCCAAGGTACCAGTTTCTTCGCAAGATCTAGACCTCCTTCCGACACTAATCAGCCCTATACCTTCTGTTTCTAGAAATTTGTGTACAGAGGACACTAGAGCGAGCATCCAAGTCCTAGAAATGCTCCTGTGTCCTACTTTTCTTTAGATCCTGAATCCTTAATCCCTACCAATCCTTCCTGGAACTTCACTTTTCCCAAATGCAACACCTGTAACCTACAATCACAAGATTTAGTTTGGGGGTTGTGGTGTTTAGAGGCTTGCCTTAGTCAAGCCCCAGAGGACACTTAAGTCTCTAAACACCATTGTCAGATAGAGAGTGCATGCCCTTGTGAGACAGAGGCAAAAACCAAAGGAATTGATAATGAAAACACAATATAATGTCACCTTGTAGTGAAGATATCATAGGAGGAAGATGCTCTTCATTCCATGATGAAGTGGATGCTCAAATCTACAAACAAACACATAAACCACACAAGTCTGCTCTTGTAACACAATGAAAGCCTTTAATAACCTTGAGAACACAATAGCTTGCTTGTAATCATCTAGTTTACAAATGAATGCCTAAACATGCTTTTATATGCAACTACAAGCACTCTTGCCAAGATTTCAAAAATCAAAACTTGCCATGTCGGCAAAAGGACCAAATAATGGTCATAAACTGACACTTAAATTTTGGGCCTGACCCAAAATAGGGCAGGACTAGGGCAAAAGCATCCAAGTCCTCCCCCCTATTTTGGGCAGGGCTAAGGTCAAGGGGTCCTCCTAGGTCCACTTTGCCATGGAACCTAGGCCTCATTCCATCGGGATGCAAAAATATGAACTAAGATGTCTTAAATGCATGCAAAAGACCTGGGAGCAGCTAAACCTTATGAGGGAAAAGCCTCCAAGGGGACATTTTTTGACATTACATTTAGCCCCCACTTTAATGTATGTATAAATGTGAGGCTAATACATGCATTAAAGTAAGGTCACAAACACAGCAAACACGTCAAACATGGAGAAGACACACCAATCACTTAGAAGATAGTAACAGGCATGTAAAACACTGAGAAGATAGTTATAGTCATGCAGAACACAGAGAATACAGTCAATGCATAGAAGAAACATTAATGCATGGAAGACATAAATGATATCTTTTCTTTTCTTTTTCTCATATATATGAAATGCAAATGCAAGTACTGGAAAGTAAACAAACCTCCCATAATACAAGATGTAATACCCTAGGGTGCAGGTCTGTATATATGGGACAAAACACACGCAAGACACACAAAACCTCCCAAAATGTAGGAAGCACTACCCGAAGGTGTTGGTCTCTACATATGGGGCAACAAACATGCCACACAAAACAAGCACCTGAAAACACACACACTTGAAGACACGAAGAAAACACGGAAGACAAGCGATGGTGTGTACCTATTTCTAGGTCCAACACTATCTCAGGCAAATTACAGGCACACACTAACTATTGGGCTTTGCCACAACAATCACCGAAAACACACTTAAGGGTTGAGTTAGTCACAGAACTGCTCCTCGCCTCTGCAGAGGACTTTTGAAAATGATAGGATGATGCAATCTGCTATGAGAAATACACCATCCCTGCCTCCATAGAGGGCTTAAGATAAAAAGGATATACATGATATCCCACCTCTGTAGAGGGCTTACATGATTGATTGATTGATTGCAAACAAACTTAAGATGCACGTCTCTGCATTTGAGGTCAAACACATTGCTAACATCTATGAAAGACATCTTACCTTATATATGCCCCCACCTTATGGTAGTTGATATCAGTTTTCAATATCAAGCACATTAAGGTAGGAAGAAAACACACAAGGGAACACTGACTTTTGCAAAGCCCATGCCCCCCAGAGGTGACATGTACTTTACGATCACCAAATATTCCCACAAACACATCCCTGCAAGAAACATGTTAGTGTTTACAAAATCATGATAAACAACAACATCATTGCATATGATTAACCACACAAAGAGCCAAGGTTATACAACAAATTTAGAGTTCGAGGATAACCGTGGGGCTATATCATGAAGCTCTCTGAATCAAGTACCACCGAGGCTAGATTCAAAGACAAATAAAGATGCATAGAGTAGCAGTATTGTTAAGGTTTGTAAATGTGATAGACACATCATCATAATCACTACACGAAAAGCACGAGTGCTTCCACTAGCCAAGCATCAGATAAAATATACAACCCCATTGTCATATTAGGAACTAAGTCCATTTGTTGATTTCTCTCGAAAGGGACACTAGGTCTGCATCAGTATAAATGTTTGTCGTCATCTGCCTGCTAGGTGGAAACACTAGAGGAAGGGAATCAATAAATAAGAGAGGAGAAACAAGTGTCTTAGGGACAGTCACGTAGGAGGGTGGCCCCAGGTCACCAACCATGATGCTATGTCTATAAGGCACAACACACAACAATGAAATTAGAGAGAGGCAATTTTGAAGAATGATGGTACAAATAGAAGAAGGTCACAACAGAGGCAGTCTCCTGGTATCCCTAACCTTACAAGAGAATCAGGGGTCATCCCAGGAGGCCTAAACAATACATAACACATCACGGGCGAAATACATCATGAGAGATAAAGGGTTAGAGATATTTACTTGTAGGGTCTTTGTATTAGATCTTGGAACTTGTGAACCTCTTGGAGAGGTACTCGATCATATTTAATGTAAAATTTGAGTGGTTCTTATGAAAGTTTTGTTTGTTATAATATAATGCTTGTTCCCTAAATCCTTGTTTGAATGAGGCCTTTTGTTGCTTATGAGGGAGAGAACCACTATTATTTCCAACTATTGATTGTCGTCTTGCTCTTTTCTGATTTTTAACGAGTTCTCGTTGTTGAATCTTTCTACAACAGTAATGAGAATCATCCTGTACCATCTTACTCATCTATATTAGTTGTTGTTCTTGATTTTTTGATGCATTTTGATTATCTCCTGATCCATATAAGGATAACGAAGGAGGAACCTCAACATAAATTCCATTTCTTCATGGATGAGGTGGATTGTCCACTTGTTTCTTATCTACTTCAATCATTCTGATGATTGTATCATAGTCCAAGTAATCATCCTCATTTGATTCCACTAAACCCTATTCCACCATATTATTTTTCAGTATGTTTAGGGAAAGGATCAGTGAAGATTTGTAAGTTTTGATTCGACGGAGCAACCAACTTATTTCTATTATCATTCACACCTGATACCTGGATGACATTTGAATCAATAAGGTCCTGTATCTCATGTTTAAGACACATACATCGTTCAGTGTCATGTCCTTGCATCTGATGATAATGAAAAAAGGCATTAGCATCGAAGTAAGGTCCTTGTTTATGAGGATCAACAGGCTTGATCAGGGGAAGTTTCAGAATGTTATTACTCATAGCTTGGTTCATGATAGAATGATAGGACTCAGATATCGGAGTAAACTTTCTTGGTTGATATGATTTTTTCTTTGGATTATTTATAGAAAACACATTCGTATTTGGTCCATTGATCTTGATGAAACTCCTATTATTGTTTCTCTTAAAATTGTTTTGTGATGATCCACCCATGGATTGACCAACTTGAGCTGATGAGTTTTGGTTTTCATACTGACTAGAAGAAAGTTGATAATCATGAAGAGCGGTGCATAAATGTTGAAAGGAGTTATATTTCATCAAGAGAATCTTATCACAAATATTAGGTTGTAGATTTGTAATGAATATCTTTTGAACATCCTCATCTTTCATTTGATACTAAATCTATGCATAAATTCCTTGATATTGACTAATGAATTTAGTCAACTTTTCTTTTGCACCTTATTTGCATTGAACCAAGTCAATAAGAGTGACTTGGGGTCTGATGTTTGCTTGAAAATGTTGTAAAAATTGATCAATCAACTTTGAAAAGGAGTGTATTGAATTTAGAGGCAATGAGCAAAACCATTCCAGAGCAGTATATTTGAGAGATCGTGGGAAAAGTTTTGCTAATAAATCCTCTTCAAAATAAAAATTGCTACACATAGCTGTAAATGCTGCCACATGAATATTGGGATCTCCTTTTCCACCATATTTTTCAAAGTGAGGAATCTCAAACCTCTCAGGCATAGGGGTTCTCAAAATTGCATAGGATAATAGATTACGGGCATGATATGTTGGTAGACTAGGCCGCGAAGAGTTTGTCAAATTTGTTACCTTTTGTTGTAAAGCGGTCATGCCCTATTAAAGTTGGTTTAGGATGGCATCATTGTGAGATACAGTTTGTTGTGAGGAATTATAACCAAAGTGAGGAGGTGAATGAACTGGAGATATGATAGGTAGAGGCTGAGAATATGTCAATGGTGGTTGGCCATAATGATAGGTGGAAGATGGTTGTGAGTAGGTAATAGGTGGCTGGAAATGAGTGGAATAGATAGGAGGTTGAGAACAAGTATTCATAGAAGAGGTCCCTTTAGGAACCAAATTCTAATAATTAAATCCCATAGCTTTATAATTAGTGCCATTAGATACTCCAATATCAGTGGTAGCATTACTACAAGCATTCGCATTAGTTGTTAAGATCATTGATGTAAAAGTAGATATTCCCATAGTCGGTATAGGTGACAAAACTTGAGTATGAGATGGTGATAGAGTGTTATTTATCACTTGTGCACATTTGGTCACTGGCATAATGTTGGTTTGTACAATATGTACTAGACTACAAATTGCATTTACACCATCTTGTCCCTCTTTTATCAATTCTCTTATATTATGAATTGTAGGGACAGCTTCCTAAGCTATTCTCTCATTTTCCATAAATGATTGAAATTTAGCTAGCTCTTTATCCAATTTTTCTATTTGCTCATCAGATACATATCCTATTTCCTCAATAGTATTATCAACATCATGAAAAGTTTGTTCTTCCACCGTGGTTAGAGGATGTATAATATCTTGCACAATTTGAGTTTCTCCCTTTGTAAAGAAGGTGTCCAAAGTACCAACTTCTTCAAGAGCACTAGATCCCATTAATCTTTTACTTCTTATCAAAGGGATTTTTTTTAGGACAGAATTTCATAAAGCTTATAAAAGCATACAACACACAATGCACAAACTAAGAGAACAAATCCTAGGAGAAGGATATGATTGACAACAAAAAAATGCTTGGAATTTTGTACTCTTTTAATGCCAATGAATGAACCAAAGGGTGTTGTAAGGATTTCAGTCAAGGGAAGAAAGTTATATGTCTGATATCAGTCTAAAACAACAAAAGTATCCTTCTCAACACACTCTTGATGCAAATCCAAGATAATGCCAAGTCGAAATATAGTGAAAATATGTCAAAATATGCACTTTTTTCACAAAAAGTCAATGCAAAAGAGCATAACAAAAAGGTGTTGTGAGTAAAATAATGATGGAAATAAAATAATATTAGTAATAACAGCACTTAGTGCAAAAATATCCAACACCACACACTTTTAGTGCCACTTAAGGTAAAAGCCTAGTGAAAATATGGCAAAAATAGGCTATTTTTCATGGTTTTTCAATTCCAAGACCTAGAAAAAGAGGTGTTGTAATGAATCTCAGGAGGTAAAACAAATAATTTCAATGATATCAGTCAGCTCACTCCATAAAATTAATCACAACATGCTTGGAGTGCAAACTAGGTCAAACCCTAGGGCAAAAATAGTCAAAATGTGTAGTTTTTTGCCAAATTTTCAATACAAGAGCCCAATAAAAGGGTGTTGTGAAGATTTTTAGGAGGGGAAGAAAATGATTACCCTGATAATAGAAAATTAATAAAAAAATACTTTTCACAACATGCCTACGGTGCATGTTTGGAGAGTCGATAAGGCCAAATTTAGTGAAAATCGTTGTTTTTGAAGCCCTAGGTTTGATATCTTGGGACAAAATTTTATAGAATGTTTTGAAGTCTAATTTATGATATAAATTAAATAATCTCAGATCTGAAAATGATTTTCAATCCTTTTTATGCAAAATACCAATGCAAATCTAATGAAAATGCATGAAAATTGCTAGTTTTTGTTGAAATTTTCTATGCAAAAATGCAAATATTTTAAATCTAAATAAAAATTTACACTAAAATGCAAGAATAAATACAAATTTTAATTTGAATGAGCCTCTTAAATCAGTATAAAAATCTGAAAAAAAAAGATTTTGCCTACTAACCCTAGATTTTGGAATTACTAGGTTATATGAAAATTGTAAAAATTTCTACAAAACCCTAGCAAATTAATAATGAAAATACAATGCAAATTATTGAATTTTTGTGTTTTTGTATAGTTTATATCATATTTGATTCAAAAATCATGAATTAGAAAAATTTAGAAAGAACTGATGCAATTTAGTAAGCCAAACAATGCAATTTTTTTTTTGAATTTTTTAAAATTTTCAATTTTTTTGAATTTTTCTCAATGCAATAAAATGAATGACTATATAAATGAATGAAATCAATCCAAATCTCAAGACACACACTCAAAAAGTTGCAATTTAAGTCCAAAAGCACGGGTTCACCAAAATGTTTAGTGGAAAATTGGATTTGTTAATGTTTTAGTGTTTTGATGTTTAAATCCTCCTCTCCACTATACATTCAAGGATCTAGGGTCGAGTGGTGAGCACTATAATACCCTAGATCTCTTGTGAGATGTAGGGAAACTTGGATTAGGAAATTTAATTATCAATTTTCCTTCTTCTATGCTCAATTGACCATTAAAACCCTAATTATACAAATACGGCAACAAATTGACGAATAACAGAAAAAGCTCTTGCAGACAAGAGTAAAATACCAAATCACAGAGAACATGTTTTCAGGGTTCTGAGGCAGAATAGTTAGGGACACTAGAGTGGGTGCCCTAGCCCAAGGTACCAGTTTCTTCGCGGGATCCAGACCTCCTTCTGACACTAAACAACCCTATAACTTCTATTTCCATAAATTTGTCTGTGGAGGACACTAGAGCGAGCCCCCAAGTCCTAGAAATGCTCCTATGTCTTACTTTTGTTCAAATCCTAAATCCTTGATGCCTACCAATCCTTCCTGCAACTTCACTTTTCTTAAATGTAACACATGTAACCTGCAATCACAAGATTTGGTTTAGGGGTTGTGGTGTTTAGAGGCTTGCGTCAGTGAAGCCTCGGAGGACACTTAAGTCTTTGAACACTATTGTCAGATAGAGAGTGCATTCCCTTGTGAGGCAGAGACAAAAACTAAAGGAATTGATAATGAAAACACAATATAATGTCACCTTGTAGTGAAGATATCATGGGAGGAAGATGCTCTTCATTCCATGATGAAATGGATGCTCAAATCTGCAAACAAACACATAAACCACACAAGTCTGCTCTTTCAACACAATGAAAGCCTTTAATCACCTTAAGAACACAATAGCTTGCTTGTAATCATCTAGTTTACAAATGAATGCCTAAAAATGCTTTTATATACAAATACAAGCACTCCCACCAAGATTTTAAAAATCAAAACTTACTGTGTCTGCAAAAGGACCAAATAACGGTCATAAACTGACACTTAAATTTTGGGCCTGACCCAAAATAAGGCAGGACTAGGGCGTGGACACCCAAGTCCTCCCCCCTAGTTTGGGTAGGGCTAAGGTCAAGGGGTCCTCCTAGGTCCACTTTGCCATGGAGCCTAGGCCTCATTCCATCAGGATGTGAAAATATGAACTAAGATGTCCTAAATACATGCAAAAGACCTGGGAGCTAAACCTTATGAGGGAAAAGCCCCCAAGGGGACATTTTCTAATGTTATAGTTTCATATTGATCGTGTACTTGTGCAGGTGTCAATGGTCTCTGCTTCCACTCTTCAACCCATTCTGTATTCTCACATGCTTCCCAATCTCCTAAAATATAAAACTGACAAAAACATGCAAGCTCCTATTAGGGATTGCATGTAGAAGATATCAATTAAATGAAAATAAAGATTAAATAGAGAAATAAAAATACATAAAAATAATAATAGTGAGAGACAAGTTTTAACGTGGTTCACCCAAACTTGGGCTACATCCACCAATAGAGAGTCTAATATTATTATCTAGTAAATCAAACTGATTAAAACTAGTAGGTCTTACAACTCAATACCACTGTAAAATGCTACAATACATCAATAGAAACCCTAACCCTTAGCCACTTTAATCAAGGCTTATGTTGGTTACAAAAATAGGGTTGTTTATGTCAGCCAATAGAAAAAAATAACTCCCAATGCCTTTATAAAATAATAAAATTTGTTTGAGGTTTCGGGGGCGCTGCCCTTGAGCCCCCGCGGGGGTGCCCCCTCCGACCCTGCCCTGTATCGTGATAGGGAGCATGCTAGGGTCGTTGCCCCTGGACCTCATAAGGGGTGCTGCCTCTTGACCCCATTAAATAATTTGGGAGGAAACCACACTGATAAAAGTGGGGTAAATTTAACCTCCTAGTCTGATTAGGCTCCATATAACAACATATCCCTTGTCCAGATAGTCCATGTACTTGCATTCGAGCCCCTAAATGAATACCATTTAGTAGATCCACTGATTGTCTCACAATCAAGTCTAGGTAGAATGTTTTTTTCTTCAGCCAACCAAAAGAATTGGTGAACTGTAGAGTACTTGCTTGATCTAGGTGTACATACTCTTGTATTGCACCAATCCACAATCCCATGTGCATCTTTAAATTTTACTGCATCTTCAAATTTCAATTGTTGTCTAGAAAGAATTCTTTTAACACACGCACCAGCTCCATCATGTTCTCCTTTACCATGTCCAACTCAAAAAAATTCCACATATGTTGGACATTATGTTCCTTGTGAACCCTACTTAACCAATAAAACATTCGAGCATTCTTGAACTACCCTGTACAATTATCTGATCATATGAGATGTTCCGTCATCTAGATTCTGCTTTCTCTTAAATTTGTATAAAATATATTAAACAATATTGAACAAACTCAGATGAGTGTAACCGGTTGTCACTCAAATAGAAATGATACTCCCTCAAAACTTTTCTATCATCCTCTATGCTATCATCTGTATGTCTATAAACAATATGAACAAACATAGCCACTTGCACTGAATTGTATGCACTGAATTGTAATATTGTTATTGGATTTCCTCTTGTAGAACTAGAGTATAGTTTTCCACAAAATCAACCACCGATAGTATAGTGCCAACTGGAAATGTGTTTCTACATACATGAAACTATCCATCAAGCCATCGAGCTTGTTGAGAGTGCTTGACATATTTTGGTACAATCTTACTCTTAAATTCTAATATGAATGCATGTACACTAACCTTTTCTGTAATTAAATCACAATACTTTCTAATTTTTCCATCTTTTAAAGAATATTCAACATTCTTAAATCTATTAACATCCACTAATTGTTGTCCAAAATCATTATCAACACTTTCATGCATACAAACTCTTAAGAAAGAAAGATTGCCACAACTAGTGCATTGTCAAGAAATACATGAACTTAGATAAAATAATTTCCCATTAGATCTTTCACAAAACAAACTTGATATAAACTCTTTCATTGTTTCAGGTGGCATATTAATATCACATTCATGTATAATCATGTTAGTATGTAAAGTACAACGTATATATTGAAACACATCATAATAATAACGAAATTGAACATGCATTTTACAACAAGACATTCATTGCTTATTAATCTTTACATACCATGGTTTTCATTTTTCAAAAGATCTTTGACTTATTCTAATATTACCAGGTAACACTAATTCACCACAATTTTTTTTATAAAATTCAATTTGCATTGTATCTAATAGGTGTTTTGGATGAGGATCACGGACTTTGGACCCCACTCTTAATTTTAAAACATCTCTAGCATTAGAGGATACCCTAGTATTATCATGCCAATATTTTTCGATCAAATATTTGGTTTCAACATTTAGTTTCATGTTAGATCTCAGGAGTCAACCACTAAAACTCCAAAATTGGTTGATTGGATCATTTTCTATACTTTCTTTTCTTTTTACCGCTCTTACCAATGTTTTAGGATGTATTTTTAGAATTCCACTAATATTTCTTACCATTCTTCTATTCAAAGTTGATTTATTAACTATAGCAGTTGTTATAGCTCGTCTTGCTACATTCTTATCTTTAGATTGATTATTCATTCCAATAGACTCAATGGCACTAGCAACAATAGACATAGCATGTTTTAGTGATTGATCTTTTCTTCTTGGTTTAACAAAAATACCTAACATTTTCATTACTTTTCTCATTTTCTACATTCTCATTAATTACATCATTAGTTAACATTTATTTGATATCTCCTATCAAATTCTTTTAAATCTCCTATCAACACTGTTTCCATTTCATTCAAAGTGGATTTGAAGATGTACCTAGATTTGTGCCTATTGAAACATTCTCCATAGCCTTGAAAGGGGGATTTGAAGACATACCAGAAGTATTTTGTATAATCATATTAGTTTCCACATTCACCTCTTGCAAATTTGTATCGTCTACATCCATGGTCTCCTCAATGTTTTTATCTTCAATAGTTGTGGAATTGGATGCTTTAGCATTATTCATTGATCAAATCTTTATTCTTCTATCTCTTTGTCTTTTTGCCTCCTCTCTCTTTGCTTCAATTTCTTCAAGGTCAATAGCTTCCTATCTTTCCTCTTATTATGAGTTTGTGATCCCATGATTAAATTTTTTTGAAGTATGTACAAATGAATGTCAAAAACTTGAAAGCCTTCCTTCTTTGTTTAGGTCCTTCAAACAAGTAGCAATTCAACAAAATTTCACTCAAATAGTGTCCCAATGATGGCTCCTTTCAAAATTCAAACAAAATCCCAAGTTGATGGACCTGCAAAAGACAAAAGATGGTAGAGAATGTTGCAAATGTCATTGTCGGCCGTATAGAACAAGTTGTAGGGTCGACAGTGATAGTCTTTTTTAAAAATGGTCAAATAGTAAATGAGATCCCATTTTAGAAATGGGATGCCATTCTACAAAATGGGATCTCATTTTGTTTTATACCGACAGAGTAAGAAATGGGATCTTGTTTAGTAAATGGGATCCCCTTTACTAAACGGGATCCCATTATTTAAAATTTCAATTTTAGGCTCAGGTTTTGCTTTGTAACCCAGTTCGGGAAAAGCTTTGGGGACCCGAACCTAACCTCTAGACCTAGTTTGACCTGCAACTTGAAGGTCCTGTCAATGTCACAACAAAATAGTGACTTTGGGCATATGTCTGATGGCCTTTTTTGCATAATTTTTTGATGAAATTAAAACCCATTATAGATGAGACTGTAGATTCCAAATATGTAATTTTTTTACAATTGGATTATTTTTTCTATTTTTCAATTAATTTATGATGAAATAAGTCCATAAACTTGAATTATCAGGGTTTTTAAATATTATAATAACTTTTTATTAAAATATTTTTTTATAAAAAAATTGTATGAAAACGTACTTTAGACAATTCTTTTCAATTTCAAAAAATGTTAAAGTTTAGGTCATCTTATGCATGACGTACACGATGATTTTTTAAAAGACCAAATTTGGCCAATAAAAATTTAACAAAAAAAAAATATTCAATAAAAAATTACAAAAAAATATGGAGAACGTGCTTCAGTGAGTTAGAAATCTTTTCCCAAAGGGATTTAGAAAAATATGATTATTTAGGTCAAAATATGGATGACGTACATGTGCATGGTATAGTAAAAAAAAGGTGACTTTTAAATAGTGGTTTTTAGAAATGCCTATTAAAAATTAATTTCTATCATCTGGGTATAAAAAAAATTACATATTTGGAAACTAGACTTTGAGTACTACATTTCATATTTACTGGCTTTTTTCAAGATTCCACCTTTAAGTGCTTCAAATTTTTAGGTCAAATGTGACAAATTCTGAAAATTAGGGAAAACACTTCCAGTTTTTGGCCAAAAAGTGGACTCAACTTCTTGCACACACCTTGTTTCTACCTCTCCTCCTACCTCTTGCGTTGGCTTGATCTTTGAAAGCCTGCTCATGGGAAGAATTTGCAGACCTGTTTAGGCGCTTCTCATGGGTTTACAGGGAACCCATCAACTCATCAACGACCAACGTTGAGAGGTCCTTTGCCTATTCAATGACAATCACTACTGCATCAAACTTTGAGAGTAGACTTATGAGGATTTTCTCCACAATCCTTTGCTCTTCCATGGTTTCTCCATTTGTCCTCAACTAGTTTATCAAACTAGAGACTCTTGTGTGAAAGTTTGAGATAGACTCCTTGTCCTTCATTTGGAGAGTCTCAAAATCTTTTTGAAGCATCTAGAGCTTCACCAATCTAACTTTGTCAGTCCCTTTGTAACTGGTTTGTAGGATTTCCCAAGCTCCCTTTGCATAGTTAGATGTTGCTATTCTAGGAAAAATGGCCTCTGTCAAGGCTGCTTCAATCAGATTCAATGCTTTTGTATCTTTCCTCCTTGTCTCCTTTAGCTGGGTCTTCTGGTTGTTTGTGAGGGCTACATACGCAGCTGGGTCAGTCACATCATTGAACCTATTGATCACAAGCTCCCACAAATAATTTGTAACCATTATGGTCTTCATTTTCTTTGCCCAAACATCATAGTTTTGTCCATTGAATGGTGGTGGCTACTCCCAAGTCTTACTCTCTTCTCTAGCCATGTCTCCAATCAAAACATATTTTAAACACTCAAAAAAATAAATGCCCAACTCACTCAAGACTTAGGGCCTTCTGGCTTTGATACCAATATGATGGATTTTTAAATCCCAAACATAAATAAAATGCACAGAGTTACTGCCCTGTTTCCAAATCAACTGGGAATACCAAAATAAAATGCGGAATAACAAAAAATAGAATGATTGGAGACACACAGCTATACTACAAACTTTTGTTTGTTCTATTAAATCAAAAAAATAACATTTACAAAATGATTTCTAAAATTGAAACAACAAACTGCTAATAATACACTTGATTTGTAGCAATCTGGAGCTGCACACACTCTCTACTTCTTCCTATTTGTCTAGGGCTATATGTTGTTCCCTGCACACACCTTGATATTATTAGAATTACTGTTCATGCTGAAAAACATTCTTTGCTTCTGCTGTTGCAACATTCTCTTTCTTCCTTCTCTATCCATGCATTCCCTCCTTTTGTCTTTTCTATATCCTTCAAAAAATTTTGCCACTCAAAACAAATTCAAAACTACCTACCAGCAATAATGAAATTTGACTAGCATTGAAAACAAACAGACGGACCACCAAAGATGCATTAAATGTTTTGCAAAGGCAACGAGAAGGAGATCTATGAAGATCTCTAACAGGGTAGGTGCAATAAATGCACACATGCTCCAGATTAAATTTCTAACACAATGCTCATGTCTTAATAAGATACATGTTTATCTTGTCTAATGTAAATGAGCTCTTTCATAGAAAACTTTAAAAAATGAGCTTTTTCATAGAAAACTTATATCTTATATTATTGGCTAAATTTTATTTATAGATTTATTGTATTTACTAATAATTTATAATTTTGCCATGGTAAAATTTGTGTATTTCTATTATTAACATAATTTATTTTACATTAATTTGTATATGTGTTTTAATTATTAACATAGTGTATAGATACTTGTAGATGAGTCATGGAAAAAGTGTCCTTGAGAGAAAATGAAAAGATATTAAGAAAGGCCCAAAGGGCAGAGCAGAGAAGAGGCAGAGGAAAGGAGGAAGAGCAGAGAAGAGCAAGAGAAGAGAAAAGGAAAAGAAAAGCAGGGAAATTATTATACTTTAGTTGCAAATATAGAAAGGTGTTGATCATGGCAGTGAGTCTAGCAGTAAGCCACCAGTTGGGTTTAACAACCCTTATTGTAATCTTGCTAGGTTTAGGGTTGAGGTAGTGAGCCTGCTAGACCTAGTTGTTCTTCATGGTAGTAAGCCAGTATGTTTAGGCCCATGGAGTGAGAAAGCCTAAACATCATTATTTCAAGATTGCAATATATATTGAGAGTTAATCCTCTCTGTGGTTTTTCCCCACCTTGGGGTTTTCCACGTAAATCTAGTGTCTCTTGTATTTGATGGTGTAACTGTGGTTAAGTTTCTGATTTCATGCACTCATTGTTAAATCATAATAATTGTGGATAAGTGATGAATGTTTAATTATAGAAAGTGTTTAAGTATTTGTGACAACTGATTCACCCCACCCTCAGTTGTTTGACGCACATCAATAATTGGTATCAGAGCCATTTCCCTTTGGAAAGAGTCTAACAACTCGAGAGAGATCCTAAAGAAAGGAAAATAGATACTCTCTGATGCACGCAAATGCTCATCAAGAAATATCAAGAACAGATTGTCCAAGGAAGAGATTCACGAAGAACAAAATGTCAACCATCGAAGATGCTCTGAAGCTTGTATCAGTGATGAAGAGTGTTGGGTTATTGATAGTAGCTGCTCAAACCACATGACTGGTTATAGAAGTAAGTTTGTTAGTTTGGAAGAATACAATGAAGGGCTAGTCAGGTTCGGAGATGATTGCACTGCTAAAGTTTGCAGAATAGGATCGACAAATTTCTAAAGATGTTCTTTATATAAAAAGTTTGAAACAAAATCTCGTAAGTGTCGGATGGTTATGCATGAAGGGATTCAAGTTTGTGTTTGAAAATGATTCTCTTGAAATCAAAGAAAAATATGGAGCTACAATAGTAATCACAAAAAGAACAGAAAATAATCTCTATCATCTCAGAAAAAGTGACTTTCTTGGATACACGTCTTAGACCAATAAATGCTGGGTTTGGCATAGAAGACTTTGCCATACAAACCTTGATGATTTAACAAACTCAGTTTAGATTGTGAAGGACCTACTAGAGATTGATTATTCAAGCAACAACAGTTGCAGGAAATGTCAAAGATCATCAATAAAAGCATGGCAAGATAAAGAAAGATCCTCCATTGAACAATTGGAATTGATTCAAGCAAACTTTTGTGGTCCTACAAGAATACCAAGCCTCAATGGTCACAGGTACTTTATGTTTTTTATTGATGATTTTTTTAGAATGACTTGGGCTAGTTTCTTAAAGGATAAAACAAAGATTCTAGAGGAACTCAAAATTTTTAAAGAAACCCTTGAAAATGAGCTAAGGATGGACATCAAAGGCCTGAGAATTGGCAAAGAAGAACTTATCTCCAATGATTTCAATATATTTTGTGAAACCTATGGGATAGAAAAACAACTCTCTATCAAAATTAAGATAATGGAAGAAGCAAGTAGAACTATTCAAGAGAATACAAAATTAATGATTGAAGAAGCAACTTTACTAGACGTATTTTGGAAGGAGGCAATTCAAACCACTGTCTACACATTAAACAAAGTTCAAGTAACAACCAAAGAAGGAAAGATCCCTGCTGAGTTATGGTGTGGATCAATACCCATTGTGAAATATTTTAAAATCTTTGGAAGAAAATGCCTCATCAGAATGGAAAAGGACAATGCAAAGTATGAGGAAGGCATTTTTCTTGGATACTCATTCTAGACCAGAGCCTACCGGTGTTAAAAAAATAGATTGGGAAGGATCATGGAAAGTACAATTGTTAAGGTTATTGAAAACATCTAGGAAAATTTAGTCTCAACCAACAAGGATTTGCAAATTGAAGAACAAGAAGGTTCCCAGACCACCAAATGTGATGTGGAAGATCACAAAGCTATTGAGAATCAAATGAATATGTGCTTAATTGCCAATATTGATAGAGATAACTCAAGAACTATAGATGCAGACATGGATTTGAAAGAAGATTTGAGAAGGCAAATTAGGAAGTTACAACAAACTCTAAAAGAGAACAATGAGGAAAAGACAAAAAATGAAAATTGTCTGAAAGACAAAATTAAAGACTGCATGAAGCTTGAAGAAGAAATTGAAGACTTGAAAGCTGATCTAAAACATGTACGAGCTCAAAGAGATCAATTCAATGTGAGTGATGCCAGATATGATAGGCCAGTAGAAGAATAGAAAGATGATGATGATAAAGAAGACATAACATTTGGAAAAAAACAAAGGATTCAGAACAAGTCAAGAAGAGGACAAGATCAGACAAACTTAGAATCAAAGAAGAAGAAGACTATCAATCAGACAACCAAATGCTCAAAGGTACTTTTCTTTCAATGGTTACTATAATTTATGTAACAAATTTGGTCACAAGGCTAATTGGTGTAGAAATATAGTGAATCAAAATACCCCATCCTTCTCTAGTCAGAATTCCATTAGATGCTATGTTTTCTATAGAATGGGACATAAAGCTAATGAGTGTAGAAGCCAAGTGAGAAAAGGCTATGAGACAAATAGGACAATGGAATCCTTCAATGGCTTTTGTTATGCATACAATAATTTCAGGCATAATGGTAACCTAGGCAGGTCAAGGATAAATGGAAGAAACATTGATCAGAAAAATACTATGTGCTTCAATTGCAACAAGCCTGGACATATTGAAAAATACTATAGAAACAAGAAGAAGGATAACTAATCAGAATCAAAGAAACAGATTGAAAAAGTTGACCTAACACAAATCAAGGAAGAGATGAACAAGGTTTGGGTCAGGAAGAAAATAAATGAAGGGATGAGTCTACTTCAGGCTCTGGAAAAGCTACTTCCTCCGAGAAGTAGATTGTGCGTCATGGCTCAGGGGGAACCGTATTGAATATTCTAAATCCCCCAGCCATATAGTTAGTGCTAGGATTCGGCACAAAGATACGTGTTGTGGCAGTCCACTTGGAATGGTTCTGATTCAAAAAACTAAAATGACTAAGTATGAGCAACTTGTACAAAGTAAGTGACAAAAATTGGATCAGTATGCCTCCACCATTGAAGATCGTTATATAAATATCTGGTGAACATACTTTCTAGTGCTCAAATTCTAAATTCACATGGTGAATTGTCTAAGCTAGGTGATTAGAGTTAAGCCTAAGACAACATAAAGTATCTGAGTATTTTGGTCCACATTCTTCAGCTATTAAGCATTTTAACTTACGTTTCTAAAGGTATGTTAAGAGGTCAATGATAATTGTTGGATATGAATTCTAGAGTCTCATAGGGTCCACTGTTGAAGATAATCCTCTACAGTTCTAGCATATGGTTATTGATCAGTGATTACATCTACATCCATAAATTCTTGATAATTGGCTTGAGATTAATGAGCAACAAAAGATCAAGATTATTTTCAATACAGAGTAGTTTTCTTTGAAAGTAGATGAGATATGCAAGGATAGGTTTTTAAGAAATGTTGTGTATAAAAAACACTCACAAGTGGAAAATAATGCTCTGGTGGTACAAATGAAGACTATAAAGTTGGTTCTAGCTTCAAATCAGATGTGAAGAACCCCTTCTTGAATGTCAGGCTGAGGAAGACAAGATAAGCTATTCCAGAAGTGATAGCATGTGAAGGTTCTAATATGAGCTAGATACGGTCTAATGTATACTCCTAATGGGGAGTGGTCAGAGCAATAAAAAGAAAAGGTGTAGCATTGCAGGTAGTAATCAAAGATGGTTGTTGAAGTCAAGTGGATTATGAAGTTACCTCTTAGGAGAAGCAAGCAGATGATTCTGATATGATTTTCTGATAAAGAATAGTAAGTATTGTAGTGATGCTGACAGAGGAAACAATGCAGTAGTAGCAAGATCCTGAGATAAGAAGTGACAACAAAAAAGGGAAGAACTTCACATGAAAATCCAAAGTTGTAGTTAGGAAAAGCATCAAGGGGGAGCACTTAATTGAAGAAAGTTTAGAAGAGAGATTAGATTAGAGCAGAAGAGTGCAAGTATGTGCCCTTTGCCATTGATGTGAAAGGGGGAGAGAAATCATATGAAAAACTTAGAGTGCAGATGTGTAAGAGAAAGCAGGAGAATTTTGGAGAAAGAAAGAGTGTAGGTGTGTAAAGAGAAAGGGAGAGAATCTTGTCTTGATGGCTGTTGTAATTTTTTACATCATATGTTGCCATCAATGACAAAGGGGGAGATTGTTGCAAGTATGTGCCTAATCGGTGTTGTCATTTATGTCAACATATTCTTATTTTCATTGGTTTCAACTGTATCTTATTTTATTACTTGTTTAGAAGACTTGTATGTTGTAGATATTGAGAAAATTAGCCTCTCTGAAAGAAACTAATGAGCTACAAAGAAGTGCAGTATAGACAATGAGTTGTATGTTGAAGAACAGTCCGGTAAACTGCTCAACATTTACTTCCATTGGAAGTTCATGGTCTGTGGATTGGAAGTAAGTTAGAGGTATGACTAAAGATGCTGCATTTCGGGTTTGAAGCCTCTGCATGAACATCTGAGTGAGTTGTGTTCACCAGAGTGAAACCTACTTTTTCTATAAGTTCAGTTGGGACAGGAAGAAAGTATTCTGCTCCGCATTCCTCCACAATAAAGTATTTTGCTTTGCAGTTCTAGAGGGAAGTCTAGAGTAATGATAAGTGCCTATAGTTGCATTAGTTCATTGTTTGGTGGTCTGCAAGCTATCTTTCTTTTATGACAGTTGAAGATAATGAAGTTCATGTGTTCTAGTGAGAAGATTCCTATAGATAAAGTGGATAAGGTTCATGTGGTTGCTCCTAATGATTATAGAATGCTTGTGGATATCTCCTAATCATGTTCCTATCTAGACTTTGGTCCGCGTTAAGAAATTGATATTGTGTTTGAAGATTGTTCCCAAATAATGTAGTGTGTAACCAGTCTTAGCTGACCTAGTTAATCCCAGTGATTACATAGTTCTTTGGAAGATTATGGAAGCATGTTGTGGTGTGGAAGATCATGTTTGAGTCCTAGCTAAGGCATGGTGTGATCTACATTTCATTCCCTTTGCATAATGTTGCAATAGGTTAGGACCTATTTTGTAAATGTTTGTAATACTAACCTTGGAGATTGTTCCAATGGTTGATAATTGTGATGCCGACCTTGATGATTATTCCAAGGTTGATGTAGTATATAAATACTTGTAGATGAGTTGTGGAAAAAGTGTCCTTGAATGAAAATGAAAAGATATTAAGAAAGGCCCAAAGGGCAGAGCAGAGAAGAGGCAGAGGAAAGAAGAGGAAGAGCAGAGCAAATGAAGAGTAGAGCAGAGGAAAAGGAGAGTAGGAAAATTATTATACTTCAGTCAAAAATATAGAAATGTGTTGATCATGGTAGTGAGTTTGGTAGTAAGCCACTAGTAGGGTTTAACAACCCTCAGGGTTTAACATCCATTATTGTAATCTTGCTAGGTTTAGGGTTGAGGTAGTGAGCCTGCTATACCTAGTTATTCTTCATGGCAGTAAGCCAGTATGTTTAGGCCTGTGGAGTGACCAAGCCTGAACATCATTATTTCAAGATTGCAATATATATTGAGAGTTAATCCTCTATGTGGTTTTTCCCCACCTTAGGGTTTTCCATGTAAATCTGGTGTCTCTTGTGTTTGATGGTGTATCTATGGTTAAGTTTCTGATTTCATGCACTCATTGTTAAATCATAATAATTGTGGATAAGTGATGAATGTTTAATTACATAAAGTATTTAAGTTTTTGTGACAATTGATTCACCCCCCCTCTCAGTTGTCTGGTGCATATCAACAATGGCACAATGGGTGGGAAACCTCCAGCTAGAGGTAACCTGCTTGTTAGGGTTTTCTTGGCTATAGGTGAGCTAGGGTTTTGCTCTAATCAAGCCTAGAAATCCTCCAAGTCCAAATCTATATATCTTAGCTTGGTATCCTTCACCTTAGCTAAACTATTCTTATTAAACAAAAGTTTCATCTTTAATTGTTTGAGAAACTAGTAAACAAAAGCTTCTGTAACTGCTAAGGGTGCCAAATAAATCTCCAAAAGATTAGGGGTAAACAAACAGTGCGGACTCATGAAAAAATAATTGTTCTTGCCACACAGTTGACTTAAAGAATTCATATTTATCACTATAAGAAATGGGCAAGAAAGAGAACCAATTAGCTAACTTGGTTGCAAATGCCCATGTTTAACACTTGTAGAAGACGCAGTCTAGAGTTCCTCCAAATTACACCAATGAAAATGTAGAATAAGGTACATGTGAGGGTTTCAAACCTAATAAACGTTTCCATAAATTGCATTGATTTTGGCGGCATGTACTATTGTATGATTCATAAATGAGCTACGTAAATTGCCTTCCAAAAAATGTGTAATTATACTTCAAACAACATTCCTTATTTATTATGAAAGTACATATATCACTTCCACCATGCATGTCAATAAATGGAAAATATTCTCAATTTCTAATAGTTTTTAATTGTTAGATGATCGCAAATTGATGGCACAAGTTTTATTTCAGACCAAAGTACTGACACACCCAAAATTCTACCTAAAGTCTCCAGAATAGAGACAAGTCAACTATGTTGTATGCCATGTGGTACATCATGATTGCATCGTGATGTTTCATGTACATCACAAAAATAAGAGGTAGGACCATCTTAACAGTTGAGGGTTTGTGCTCTGCTACCACCTTGACCTTTATACAATAATCAATATAAATATATTTATATTTTATTTTTATATATATCTCAATCGTTGATCTAATAATATATAATGGCTCTTGGTTGATTCCAGAGGATTTTGTTGGCAATGTGTAGCATTGGAGATCTACCTTTTAGAATTGAACTACAACAGTTCATCATTTGTTCATCAAATGGCAGAACAAGTTACAAGTGGAACAATTTGCTCTGATGGCTAATGTTTTGGTGGTCATATCAGTCACCCAAGGTGATCAAGTGGATGCAAAATTCAAGCTTTGTAAAGGGGGACAATTTACTTTTTGATGCGAGATGTCAAGTCCATACGTGTAAGATGACAAGTCCATAGGAGGATTTCTTGAATTGGATGCCCAAACGCTCTCAGAGCATGATATGATTCTAAAGTGACATTTTAGCATCTGGAGATTTATTTGCAGGGTTAGTAAGATAGACTGACAGATAGGTAATGATTTTTTGAATTCCCAATTTCCCAGTAGTAATGGCTATAAAGGGATAGAGAAAGTTGATTTTGATAATCAATTTCAATGTTTGGTTGTTCCTTGTTAGATAATTTTGGGAATTATTCAGTTAGAATGTAGTTTTTTTGGTAGAGGAAAGGGTTAGAATTATTACACAGTTGGGTTGTTATCCTTACCTTGAAGGACCTAGTTCTTGTAAGATGAAAAAAAATGAGTCATGGGAACTCCATGTATGACATGGGAGGATCTAGAAAGATAACAACTAGCTATGTGGGAAATAAAGAGGAAGGGGAATGGTACCTTTTGGCATCATTCTTCTTTGATGCAGCTTGAAAGTGCCTTGGCTCCTCAAGTAAATGCATCTGGCAACATTGTATGCTAGAAGGTCTTGCATCTATCTAATGGGTTGTGGTTAGTTTTCTCTTCCAATCCATTGCCGCATCTTTCTGGTAGCTTAGTGATGGATTGTGGATAGTGGTCTCTCCCAATCCATTGGTTCATGTGTCTGGAAACCAAGTTAGTATGATGTTTCTTCTGGCTTCCTTCCAAACAGTCCAAACTGCAAAGGCATCTTCTTTCACCATGATATCTCCTCTTCTTAAATTTGGATGAAAGCCCCAGTTTTATTCTTGATCTCATTCACATATTCTTCCCGGTCTATTGGCCAGGGCTCAAGCTAAGGTTTCTTCTTCATTGTGTTGTAAGGAAAATATGAGCAAAATATGCAGTGTTCAGTTCTTTGTCAACTGGAAATATTTATCCAATGAGGGGCTGAGGGCATCTTCTTTCACCATGTAACCTTTATTATAAAGGGATGCCATCTTTGTGTTGTCATCTTTTTGTAATAGTTGTTAAAGTTTTTTGACTTACTAAAATGAGAGATGATTCTAATTCTAATTTGTTAATTTCATTAATTAAACACATTGTTAATCTTTTTTCTAAAGGATTCAAGGAATGATTTTGATTAAACTTATTTTTTATGTATATTCTGAATTTTAATACTTCCATAATCAACCAATCGATCTAACCATAAAATAAAAACACTTAAAAGTTCCAGAATTATGTTATTATCTAAAAATAATAGATAATAAGACAAAAGAATTAAAATGTTGTCAACAATTGTAATCTATATCGATAACCCATATTAATATATTATATTAAACAAAAGAGTGTAAGACATTCCTTATTTATTATGAAAGGACATATGCCACTTCCACCACACATGTCAATGAGGCTTTAGTTCTATTTCTGGCCAAAGTACTGACACACCCAAATTTCTAATTTTCTATAGTTGAGGGCTTGCGCTTTGTCACCACCTTGACCTTTATACAATAATCAATATAAATATATTATATATTTTATATATATCTCAACCTTTTATCTATTAATATCTAATGATGCCTAGTTGATTCCAATTTCTGGATGAGTTTGTTGGTAATGTGTACCATTGGAGATCTACCTTTGGGAATTCAAATACAACCGTTCATCATTTGTTCAATGGTTCACCAAACGGTGGAACAATTTGCTCTATCATTAATTAGAGTCATACTATTGATTTCATTGAAAGCACCACTTAACCGCCTAGATTAGCCAATGCCAATTGAGTTCATTAATGGTATGTGACATACCGTATAGATTAGCCAATGTGAATTTCTAGGGTACGATAGAGTCAATTAAATGGAATTGCTTGTTATTTATTACCCATTTGTCACAGCAATACATGTCATGTATATATGATAGTGTTTATTATTTGAACCTTATATTGCATTACTAAGTTTCAGACAGTAGAAGAATTAATAAAATGTAAAAGTTCAAAGTAATGGCTTTCATTACAGCAACTGTACAAAGAAAGTAAGTTACCAAGTACTTATTTTGTATTCATGATTTTGAATTTAACTATGTGATAGAGTTCTCAGTTCATGGATGTAGAATAGTAATAAGAATGATGGAAAATTTTGTGTATGTGTGGCTATGCAGGACGTTATTGCTTTGTAGGTCTCAGAATGAAGAAATATGAGCATTCGTCAAGTGGAATAAATCATGTCAAGAATCGACACTTTCAACATTTACAAATGATGCATTCTATTCTGGGTGGTGGGTTGAATATCCCACACATGCATGCATGTATGAGAAACTAGAAATTTGAATTGACGCATGGAATTGGTATTGCAACTCATTTGCTAGTGACATCAAGAAAATAGATTTAATTCTCCTTTATTGGCCTTATTGTTACCCATACCTAGTGGTTTCTTGTACATATAAAGCAAGGTTCTATAGTAAATTACTCACTTTCATTGTGAATGAGGACATAATTGAATTTGTAACAGAGCCAATTGACTATTAATAGGATAATTATGGACTACAATGAAATATTCATTAAACATCGTCGAAAAGAGGAACCAAAAAGATTTTGGAGGATCAAAGCAAGGTTTGAAGGTCAAAGCATAGGAGTTTTGTTTAGAACTTTGAGATTGGTTAGATGGTAAGCATGAGTTTTCCATAGTCCATGATAGTATTGTATGAACAACTTCTAGATTCATTAGTCTCTGTGTGTTTTTTGCATCTGTTACTATTAGATGTTGGTTAGAAACTTAGATGTTCATGTACGATGTAATTCCCCAATATTTTTTGAAGGGTGATGTTAAATTTTAATAAAAAAATATAGAAGTAATTATGGTTTGAAATTGACATGAGTTTAATGGCAAATTTCAATGTATACAAATCATAGATGGTTCAAATTTTCAATATTAAAAATTTAAATAACATTCATCACATGGAAAAAAGAAATGAGTTTAATGGCAATGTATAGCGATGTAAAAAAAGGGAAAAGATAAATGGACGTGTTATGTCAATTCAAAATTTTATGGTTTTTATGTTATCACAATTCAGTTTGCAAAATCTCCAAGCAAAAACACTACAGCTGGTGTTGTCTAAGGCGTTTAGGGTTTATCCTTCTAATTGATTGTTGACCTGTGTAGCCAATTTCCCCAACTTAAGTTGCTATTTTATCCCCTTGGTGGTGGTTATTTTATAATATATTATATTAATTTCAATACTAATACTAATACTAATACTAATACAATATATAATATCAATTAATAAAATATGATGTTTATCATATTATATAATACAATATAATATAATAATAATTATATATTGTTAATAATTATTGAAGAAGCAGTACTTTTCCCAGGCATTAAATGGCTCTCCCACGAGAGCTTCTAACAACCCTACCAATGCAAGGAAAAATGAATTATAATTATTAATGACAACATGAACTGAAGATTGACGCTACAAAAATCTAGATAAAAAATAAATGCATCTTTCACCTGAGGCGTGTGTTCATTAACAAAATTCCTTTAAATCCTAGAGGTCTCCAACAAAACAACACTCATCTAGCTTGTTCAAAACACAGGATGGAAACTTTGATAAGGCTCTACTACAATAAGCGCTAGGTTGCCTTTCTGGGTCGTATCACAAATTACAGACTAATGATCATTTGTAAGCAGCAGAATGTACTCTTCATTGAGGCAGTGAAGATGGTCATAGGTAAATGCTTCTTGGTCTTAGAGGACAGATACAGGTTAAATATAGACATTTCCTCACACTTTCTATCTTCTTTGTTTGACCTGGGAGAAGCAAAGGTGGATGCGTTGGTGATTCTATGGGAGGTATTCACTTTGAATATTCTTGTGGATGATGTAGATGTGGCAATTTTTGTAGAATTAGGGTTCGGGATCCTGTGGCTGAGGGACCTAGAGAAGTTGTAGGAGGAAGATGAGGGTGTAGCTATGCAGTTGTTCCTACTAAACATGAATGAGCAGCAACTGGGAAGGCATGCTTTGGGCGGCTTGTGGGAGAGACTTTCTTCGGCAGGTAATTGGAATCAACAGAGAGGAGACTCCAATATGGATTGATTACTTTGTAGCCACTATGAGTGTGGGGGAATTCTAGCCATTGGAGTGGTTAGGCTCCTAGTCCTGGGGCCACTTTTTTGGTAATTGTCACGCTAGGGACCGGGGTGGTAGGGTGGCAAGTTTTTGAGTTGGTGGCTGGTGTCGTGTGTTTTTGGAGCCTAGGTTGGTAGATTAGAGGGCTAATTTTGGGAATTTTCTTGGCACTATATTTATTTTTTTCCACAATGAGCACTTTCTCTTGTATTAATCTATGAAGAGCCCTCTATGCTCGAATCAGATGTATATCTTTTTGTATTAATATAATTTCCCACACATGGTGTGGTTTACCAATCAAAATCTATTTCTATACTATTATTATAATTATTTTTTGATGATTAATTACTTTCTACATTATTATCGATGTGTTTATTTTATTCTATTAGTTATTATTCAATTAACATATGAAGTTGTAGAATTGTGTTTTTATCATATTTTTGTTATTACTTTTGGATGATTAATTACTCCCTACATTGCTATTGATCTGTGCGGTTTATTTTGTTAACTATTGAATTTAATCTTCAAGGATTATATATTTTAATCTTGGTGTATTGCTTGTTTTGTTTTCAACATTCATTTTAGTTGTTGCTACCTCTTTTCTGTAGACAAGGCTAGCCACTAGATTAAGCCATTTAACAAGGAACTGGCCTTTAGAATCTATTATTATCATATATTTATTATATAATTATTATAATTATTATCATATATTACATTCAAAGTACATATAATGTTTATAGAGAAAGTACATTCAACATGCAAGAAATTGAAACTTACTACTCAGAATATAGACAACTTCTCAGAAATTGCTCTATATTCAATTGGGAAGCTAATTCAAATTACATATGAAAGAGAAAAAGACAAAATACAATTCAACTTGGAGATGCCAAAAAACCATTAGGAGTGTTTTATCCCAATGATGAAGAAGACATATCGCATGATTGGATCTTTGTTCACCCTGGACACATTTATCCATACTTCTCCACCCAAGCTACACATGCTTTCTCTGATGGCCATTGGAAAGGAACCAATTTTGCTATTTTTTCATTATGCCCTGCATACCTAGCATCCAATAAGATTTTTGACTCCTTATAGAATATCTCAAAATTCAACTCCAATGCATGTAGCTTATCAAGTGTAGAACTTAAAATTTTCATATTTGGATCACCATCTATACAACTTGAAGATACGAGATGGCTGACTATATCTTCAAAATTAGCCTTCCATTTGTCTAAACTCATTATTTGTCCATCATTTTTCAATATGCTTGGCATGATATTTTTAACTATCTTCTCAATTGATTGTCTTTTCTCCTTTAAAACTTTATCCAATTTTAGCTAGAAAGCCACTACCTCTTCTAACAAAAGCAACATGTCAAGGGTTAATTTTATTTCTTTTGGAGCATCAGGGACAAACCTTGAACATCTCTGAATTTCCCTTATTTCTCCAGTTCTAGGTAGCCATACCCTAATCATGTCTTTCAAGCTTTTCTTATCCTTCTCATGTTTGACTTGGGCTGTCCTTAAACTTGAATAAGATTTCCATGTATCATCAACCCTAGCTATAATCTTGGATAGCCTATGGTTAATTAAATTTGTAACTATTTCCTTCACAGTGGTCTTCTTCGCATCTTTCAAACTTTTTACTTCTTCCTTCAACTCTTTAATCTCTGAGAACAATGTCTCTTTGTTTGTTGGTAAAGCTTCTGTAGCATCCACAGGGACTAAAACATTCTAAATTGAGGTACTTGGTGATAACAACATTTTCCCCTTGTACTTATTCAATTCTGCCATTGCTTGCCCATATTTCAATAAAAGCTCATCATAGTCCTTCTGTAGTTTATTGGTGACAACCTCAGCAAATTGAGTTGTGTGAACAATCAAGCTTGCAGCTTGAGGAGATGGAGTATCTGATACTCTTTTTATGATCACATCTCCTGTTAATTCACCTAAACCCATCCTTGGATTTTTATTGTTTGGGGATAATGGCCGTATTGCCAAGGTCTCAAATTCAGGATTGAACCCTGCACCAGAGAGTGCTTTATCTACCTATTCATCAGAGATATCTATGCCCATCCTTGTGGTAGTATCAAATGCAATTGCATCTGCCAAAGTCCAATGAGGAAGTAACAATAGACCACTCTTTTGCACCAAAGCTCTCCCTTCATTAGGGGTCATCCTGCTGATATCCTGGCTTAATTCATTGAGCAACTTGTGTGTTATTTCTTCATACTTCTTAGGATCAACTCCTCTTTTTGCTTCTTCCACTTTCTTATGAAATTCTTCATTTCTCACTTTCAACACATACCTCTTAAATTCAAGGGTATTGACAAAGGCATCATCTTCTAAAAATTGTGCACAAGCTAGCACTATGATGTCCTTTGTATCTACCTGGTCACTAGAAAGTGACCTTGCCAACCTATTATCTAGAGAGGCATAAGGCCTTATTCCCTTAGGTGAATTCACCTGTTGAGAAATTTCTTGTTCTTGTTCATTAATTTCCTCCTCCAAGTACACAAAATCTATTTCTTCTTCATGCTCCAAGTCAGTGATTTTTAATTTTTTGGCTGGAGGTGAATCAGGAGACTCATTTCTTCCACTATATGGCTTGACTATACTCCTTTGATCATATGTAGGTCTCTCTTCACCTGTAGGGGCATTTTCAATTAGAGTCTCTGTATTGGCAAGAATTTTTGAATCCTTATTATTGGGTCATTTTCCTCTGCAAAAGCCCTAGGATATGTAGAATTCAATTTTTTATCTCATTCTTTCCCCTTCCATAACTATTCTCCACTTTTCCCTTAATAAACAACCATTGACTTAGGAACAAACATCTAAGTCGGCAAACAACCATAAGAGTATCCGCAAGATGAATAACACATCCGGTCGGCCACCACAAGAACATTCGCAGGATGAACAACTCATCTGGTCGGCTAGTCAGAACAAGAACTTCATCCGGAAGAATATCTTCAATTCCGGGCTCTACCATCAATGCGGACCAACAACACAACCTCAACATGATCCCAGAACCTTCACAAGCCTGCCTGAATGACCAGGTACATCCACACTTTCTTTACTTACTGGAATCTCTTCTCTTCCTCATTCGGAACTTCAAGAACACAGTCTGTCGCCACTGTCACAACGCAAAAGGTACTTCCAGACCTCAAAATCATACACAACTCGAGATGACACATCACAAGGACATTCCAAACACTCTTTCCAATCCGTAGATTAGGATTATAGAATTCCGGACCTCACCGGACCTTTCTGTGATCCTCTGTCACCTCTGAGCACTTGCCGGAACCGGTTCCACACAGACAGCCATAACTTCTTCAGGTCTTCATGCGGACCTCTGAAAACTTAACTGAAACATCTCAAGACTCATATCTGCAAACCCTTTAATCTGCATCCTCCGGTTCTCAACCTATACAATACATTTGCCTTCTTCTCATCACTGTTCTTCACTGTTCCTGATTGAGGCTAATTTTCTCAATATCCTCAGCACACAGCTCATCCAATCCTTCTTGTCAATGCAATATGAGTATGTTGACATCAATGACAACACTGGTTCACCTCATACTTGCAACAATCTCCCCCTTTGTCATTGATGGCAACATATGATGTGAAAAACCATCAAGACAAGAACTTATCCTTTCTGTCACAGCTCCCCCTATCAACAACAACTTTTCACATGTCTTCTCTTCCTTTACTGCTCCCCCTTTGATCATCAACCACTTGTTTTTCACATGTCTTCTCTCCCCCTTTGACATCAATGGCAAAGGGCTCATACTTGCAGTTTTAACACATCAGAATCATACCAGCTACTCCCCCTTAGCAGCAGCTCCCCATCATCAATCCAGATCACAAGATGTGACTGTGATATCCACCGGACTGATGCACATCAGTGCATCCTAGTTTATCACCGGAGGGGCCATGACCCCTAACTTCTCCTGGAGATATTCAAAAGAGTCCTTGGGAAGAGGTTTAGTCAAGATATCTGCAATCTGATCCTTGGAGGGGACATACTCCAACCTGACTTCTTCCTTGTTCACTTGTTCTCTCAAGAAATGAAACTTGATAGATATGTGCTTAGTCTTAGAGTGTAATATCAGATTCTTGGAAATATTAATTGCACTTGAATTATCACAGAAAATTGTGATAGGCTCCGCATATTCAATTTTAATATCTCTTAGCATCTGCTTCATCCATAGGATTTGAGTGCAACTGCTTGCTGCTGCAATGTATTCTGCTTCAGTTGTAGACAGAGATATTGCATCTTGTTTCTTACTTAGCCAAGAAACCAATCTCTTCCCCAAAAAGAATGCTCCACCACTGGTGCTCTTTCGATCATCTACATCTCCTGCCCAATCTGCATCTGTGTAAGCATGAAGAGAGAAATCTGGATCTCTAGGGTACCATAGACCATACTCAACTGTTCCTTTCAAGTACCTAAAAATTCTTTTGATTGCCATAACATGAGATTCTCTAGAATCAGCCTGGAATCTTGCCACAAGACCAACAGCCTGCATTATATCTGGTCTGGTCTGAGTGAGATACAACAATCCACCAATCATTGATCTATACATTGTCTGATCTGCCTTTGGAGAGTCATCATCTTTGCTCAACTTACATCCGGTTGCCATGGGAGTGTTCATTGGTTTTGAATCTTCCATACCAAATTTCCTTAACAATTCTTTCACATATTTGGTTTGAGAGATGAAGATTCCTTTCTTTGTTTGAGTAATTTGCAGACCCAAGAAGAAATTCATTTCACCAAGCATAGACATTTCAAACTCACATTTCATCTGATTTACAAAAGTTTTGCACATACTATCTCTTCCTCCAAAAATGATATCATCTACAAACACTTCAACAATCAAAATATTTTCATGATCAATTTTGAAATATAAGTTACTGTCAGCAGTACCTTTGCTGAATCCAATCTGCACAAGATGCTTATCCAACCTTTCATACCATGCTCTTGGAGCTTGTTTTAATCCATACAATGCTTTCTTTAACTTACAGACCATATCATTATTGTCAGATAATTGAAATCCATCCGGTTGTTCAATGTAAACTTCTTCTTCCAGATCACCATTTAGGAAGGCAGACTTGACATCCATCTGATATACCTTGAAGTCTTTGAAGGCAACAAATGCAAGAAATAATCTGACTGCTTCAATTCTTGCCACAGGAGCAAAGGTCTCTTCATAATCAATTCCTTCTATTTGGGAGTAGCCTTTGTAGACCAATCTAGCTTTATTTCTGATTACTTTACCAGCTTCATTTAATTTGTTCCGGAAGACCCATTTGGTTCCAATCACATTCCTGTCTCTAGGTCTGGGAACAAGATCCCAAGTATGATTTTTCTCAATTTGCATTAATTCATCTTTCATTGCTTTAGTCCAGTTTTCATCATTGCAGGCTTCATTTACTGTTTTAGGTTCAATCTTTGAAATCAGACAACATTCATCCTGATTTTGAGCAACATTCCTTCTAGTTTGCACACCTTTGCTTCTGTCACCTATGATCTGATCTTCAGAGTGGTTTAGTGTTACATACCTAGGAATTTTGGGAGTATCCTGCACTGCTGCTTCTTAATCAGGCTCATTCAAACCTATCTCTTCTTCCTGATTTACCGGATCAGGCTGACTCTGTCTTACCGGAGAGGATTGAGTTCCTTGAATCTAAACACCGTCTTGGTCATCTTCATCAAATTCATAAAATCTTGAGGGCTTCTCAATTCCTTCATCAACTTTCACATTAGTGCTTTCTATCATCTTCCTCAGTCTCTTATTGTAACACCGGTATGCTTTGCTTTGAGTGGAGTAACCCAAGAAAATTCCTTCATCACTTCTAGCATCAAACTTTCCTAGATCTTCATCTCTTTTGATATAACACTTGCTACCAAATACTCTGAAATATTTCACAGTAGGAGTGATGCCAAACCAGAGTTCGTAGGGGGTCTTACCGGTATTGTTTCTGATTTGAACTTGATTTAGAGTGTAGACTGTAGTGCTGATAGCTTCTTTCCAGAACATCTGAGGAACATTTGCTTCCAACATCATTGTCCTGGCAGCTTCCTGGATGGTCCGGTTCTTTCTTTCAACTACTCCATTCTGCTGTGGAGTCCTAGGAGCAGACAATTGTCTCCTTATACCCTGCTTCTCACAAAAGTCAATGAACTCACCAGATGTAAATTCACCACCTCTATCAGACCTTAGACACTTTAGTTTCAATCCGGTTTGATTCTCTACCATAGCTTTGAAGATTTTGAACTTCTCAAATGCTTCTGATTTTTCTTTTAGAAAGGTAACCCACATCATCTGGGAATGGTCATCAATTAACAACATGAAATATCTATCACCTAGCAGACTCTTGATTCTTGTCGGACCACAGAGATCAGTATGTACTAATTCCAACAATCCGGTAGAAGACTGATCTTTGCTTTTGAAAGAGACTCTGCTTTGTTTACCTAACTGACATTCTTTGCACACACTATTTGTAGGTTTCATCAATTTTGGAAGATCTCTTACAGCCTGAGTATTGCTTATCTTGATGATGTTATCAAAATTTACATGACACATTCTTCTATGCCATAACCAACTCTGATCAATTTGAACAAACAAACAACTTTTATTTGAACCAACCAGATGAAAGATATTACCTTTTGTCTGAGTACCGGATGCAATTTCAGTTTCGGAGCTTGTAAAGATTCTGCATTTTCCATTCTTAAACCAAAGATCATAGCCTTTGTCTACTAACTGACCAACACTGAGAAGATTGTGCTTCAATCCTTCAACATATAGTACATTACCTGTTTTGCTCTTTCCATCAAAGGAAATAGTTCCCCTGCCTCTGATTCTGCCAGCAGAATTGTCACCAAACTTTACCATTCCTCCTTCATACCTTGCTAAATTCAAGAACTTATTCTTGTCACTAGTCATATGGTGAGAACATCCACTGTCAATAACCCAATCATCCTTTTCTTCCACTTGAGCAGCCAAAGCTTTTTCAACAACTTTGTGATTGACAGATTCAGAGAGTATTGAATCTTCTTCCTTGATGGCAATAAACACCCACTCATTTCTGGATTTGCTTCCTAGTTCTGATTCATCATCTGTTATTCCTTCATTGTCATCTTCTTCATGAGCATAATAGCAATTCTTTTGAAACCTTTATCTGTTAGTATTAGACCTTGCAGATCTTTCCGGACATCTTGAAGCAAAATGACCAATCTTATTGCAGTTGAAGCACTTAAAGGGTAGTTTTCCTTCATACTTACCGGATCCTCTTGGTAGTCTTTTTGCAATGAGGGCTTCAAGTTGAGCTGTTTCTGCTTCTTCTTCTTCCATGTTTCTTCTTGCTTGATCATACCATGTCATCTTCCTTGAAGAGTTTTCTCCCGAATCAATTCTCTGTTTGCCTTTCACATAGGTACTGGCTTTGAAAGCAGATTCAGTCTTAGGAAGATCATCTCCAAACTCGGTCATTTCAAATGCAGCTAGCTTGCCAGCCAATTGTTCTCTTGTGATGGTTGTGTGGGCTTTGAATTCATCAATTGCAGCAACCTTGAATTTGTAGGCAACAGGAAGGGATCTAAGGATTTTGCAAATGATCTCATTTTCATCCAGAGTTCCACCAGCATTTCTAATTCCACACACTAGTTCTTTCACTCTTGGCATAAAAGTAGTGATGTTTTCATCATCCCTCATCTTCAATCTTTCAAATTTCCCTTTCAAACTTTGCAACCTTGCACTTTTGACAAACTCGTCTCCTTCATACAGAAGTTCCAGTTTAGTCAGGATCTCATATGCAGTTGGTAGGTCAATAACATTTGAGAGATCTGAGTCATTCAATGCGCTTAGAAGAGCTTCCTTGGTCCGCAGATTGTTTTCAGCTTCTGTGATTTCATTCAGAGTTGTCGGACCACCTTGTGGAGGTACATATGGTTTTGAAACCATGGCCAAGTATGCTTTTCCCATACATTCTAGGTGACATTTCATGCGACCCTTCTAGAGAGTAAAATTAGTTCCATCGAACTTCGGACTATCCTTTTTGTATGACGACATCCTAGATCTCCTCAAGCAGTTAAGCTTCTTTCAGAGGAACTTGGCTCTGATACCAATTGTTGGATTTAAGGCATACAACTGAGGCGGGGGGGGGGGGGGTTAATCAGTTGTATAAAACTTCTTGTTCTTTCAAACACTTGATTCTTTGTTGTTAGTTAACAGCATATCAATTAATCATCCATGAAAGTATAATACATAAACACAAGAGCAGATAAACATCAACACATTGAACACCAAGATTTTGACGTGGAAAACCCGGTTAAGGGAAAAACCACGGGGTGATTAACCCAAGGATTATTCTCTGTTAGAAGAATAAGAAAAAGAATGGCACTTGCCAATTAGGGCTCACTGCCTGAGCACACTGCTCACAAAGAGGCCCACTGCCTACAAGGAGACACACTGTCTACAAAGTGATAAGAATCACAATCTTGAACTGGAGAATGACATCTCTACCATGTCCAGATCAGTTCCATTTAAGCCCAAAAAACCTCTGCTCTGCCTTTCGCACTTCTCTTCGCTATGCCACACTCATCCACACAATCCACACTTTGAAATGAACTCACAAACCGTTATTTATACAAGACATCGACTTAGGAACAAACATCTAAGTCGGTAAACAACCATAAGAGTATCTGCAAGATGAATAACACATCCGGTCAGCCACCACAAGAACATTCGCAGGGTGAACAACTCATCCGGTCGGCTAGTCAGAACAAGAACTTCATCCGGAAGAATATCTTCAATTCTGGGCTCTACCATCAATGCGGACCAACAACACAACCTCAACATGATCCAAGAACCTTCACAAGCCTGCCTGAATGACCAGGTACATCCACACTTTCTTTACTTACTGGAATCTCTTCTCTTCCTCATTCGAAACTTCAAGAACACAGTCTGTCGCCACTGTCACAACGCAAAAGGTACTTCCGGACCTCAAAATCATACACAACTCGAGATGACACATCAAAAGGACATTCCAAACACTCTTTCCAATCCGCAGATTAGGATTATAGAATTCCGGACCTCACCGGACCTTTCTGTGATCCTCTGTCACCTCTAAGCACTTGCCGGAACCGGTTCCACACAGACAGCCATAACTTCTTCAGGTCTTCATGCGGACCTCTGAAAACTTAACTAAAACATCTCAAGACTCATATCTACAAACCCTTTAATCCGCATCCTCCGGTTCTCAACCTATACAATACATTTGCCTTCTTCTCATCATTGTTCTTCACTGTTCCTGACTGAGGCTAATTTTCTCAATATCCTCAGCACACAGCTCATCCAATCCTTCTTGTCAATGCAATATGAGTATGTTGACATCAATGACAACACTGGTTCACCTCATACTTGCAACAAAATGCACGTCTTTTCAGCCATCACTGAGAATTCGTTATATGTGTACACAGAAAATTTAAATTCCAACTGTTGATACAAAATTCATATTGTGAGATCAATAGCCATGAATCAACTGCAAGATTTGGAAATCTAGGCCTTTACATGAAAATAAGCCAACCCAGTGGCCAATCAAATCACTGCATCTTAGATGTACCTTCTTACTGACTTTTTGACTTTCTTGTCCTACATGGCCACGTGGCATCATTTCATAGTAGCGCAGTAGAAAATAAATCACCTCCTTTTGGCTCTGTGGGTGCACACTAAGGCTTCCACATGGACATTTGTTATGCAAACCTTATGTATGTCCTTGACACATGTCTTCACCTTGTAGCCCTACGGTGCAAACATGACGTCACCTTCAAGGTTGTGCAGGCTTGTGATATCGTGCCAAGTGGCACTTTCAAACCCTTACAAGGATATAAGACTAAGACTTTGCAATGCATATGACTTCATGGGATAGAACATGTAACTCAAGAACTAGGGGCCAGTTAACTCATGACATAAAAGACATAAGGTTATAACTTAGCTAACTGGGAACCTAGGCTAGACTGTCAACAAAAAAATAGAACATAAAGTAAACTCTCAACTATAAGACTTAGGGTTTTAAGGAAAATAGTTAAAACACTTGCATGAATGTTTCGATGCCAGATGGACGCCTTTAGTTGAATTCCAGAATGAAATGTCTAGAGCACTAGATTAGCGAACTCATACCTCCAGAATCAATCTAGAGTCGTTAGATTTACAAAGATCAACAAATGAATAATTATAATATATATTAATATAATATAATATAATTATTATATAATTCTAATTATTATATAATATATTATAATAATATATCTAACCTTTAACCTATATTATAATATTTTATATAATATTAATTATAATTATTATATAATATATCTAACCTATATTATATTCAAACTTTAGTGCCATGTATCACCCATTTGATGAATGCTTTGATGCCAGATGGATAGCTGTAGTTGAATTCTAGAATGAAAGTCCAAAGCGCTAGACTTGGGAAGTAAAACCTCTGGAATCAATCAAGAGCCGTTAGATTTACAAAGATCAACAGTTGAGATTATATAATAGCTTTCAATTCCATGACTCGATGCACGTGTTGTATAAGTATTAAATTATTAATTCATTTGAAGTGGGAGTACTCAGTAGTAGTACAACTACAACTACAAACTTATACTGAAAGTGAAGAATAGAATAAATATAATAACTTTTAAAAAAATTAACTTCCTCAAGAATAAAATAAAACTTATAACTTTAATAAAAGAATGTAACATGTTTCACTCACTTTACTTCACAATTGGCACTTAGCATTTAGCAATTTTAATTGATACTATTTGGAAGTGAGAGGGTCAAGAGCTCAAGTAGATAGCAATACACCAAAAATTTTAATATCGATTGTGCGATGCCACGGAGTCACTTAGTGCCAGTCTTTATATTAATCTTTTATGGGTAAGTGAAATACAGAAATACTTCATTCCTATTACTATTTCTATTACTATTCTCCTTGAAACTTCAATTTTTTCAATCTTGGTGACCAGTGTTTAGAAATTAGGGTTGAGTGTTTACAAGCATGTCTACCAGCACTACCTAACCAAAAATTGGGAAAACCAAAGAAAGAGATAAAACATAATACGTCGGACTGCTTAAAACCCCAGGTTTTACATATGAATACCATGATATTTATGACCCTATAATCTTTGGAAGGTTTACCTCAACACTCAGATATTCATTGGAGAATAAGGTACGTTAAGCACAAACTAAACCCAAAAACCAATACCAAATAGCGGGTTGACTGCACCATGGGTGGTTGGATTCGGATGCCTGATGTTCCCTGAGGTTTTCCCTTGCCCTAAATTTATCATGGTCTATGCCTAGAATTATAATGAAAATAGAAAAGCAATAGTTATAAAATATAGCTAGGAAGTAATGCTTCTCATTAATGGAGAATATTTTGGCAAATTGTTGGGTTTTACCACTGAATGTGGAACAGTGCACATAAACCTAGAAAGACTTGCTAGTACTTATGAAGTAGTTAGTGAAAATGAATTTTTTTTTATCAAATCTCTACATTCGATAGCATCCTACTCAATTAGAATCATAAGCCTCCATATAAAATTGGTATTTTTAAACCATGGGTTCAAGATACTATTTCCATGCTAGTGTTTTTCCTTGGATTGGATAATAATAGTCAAGTGGATGCAAGCCTCCTTGAAATGGTATAAAATATCCATCAATGCAATCCACCTATTAAATACAAATTTCTTGAGCACATTGCAAGATCCATGCAAGATTAGTTTTTAATGATTAAATGAAGTCAAAGTGAAGCTCCCACTCCCAGTTCCAACAAAAAGACATTTAGGTTCTCAACCTACTTGTGCTATTTTTTTCTAGTGCAGTTTATTGGGATGTTTCAGGACAACAAGCTTCAAATTCAGTGTCTACAAGATAAAAATATACTACTGGATTGGACCCATAAGATAAAGATGTATCATAATCAAAATAACTATAATCATTTTGTGGACTACTTTATGGCTCCATTGTATAAAAACATTACAAATACTCCAAATCCTAGATTGCTTGAGTCTTGTAGAAATTGCATTCAACTAGGAAAAGAAATACAATTGGCTAACTGGTACTTCATAGAGAAATATATTGTCCTAAGATTTTATGGATCGGGAATAAAGCCCCACAAAATTCCAATACATGTGACAGAGAGGGTTTTTGCATTGGAATACATACGACAGATGGAGAGTACAATCAACTGCACTTTGTTAGTTAGCAAAAGACAAGCATATTTCCTTCCTTACCTTTTTTATGTGGAGGGTTCACCTTCGAGAGAAAAGCATTCATTGTGGCACATGAAATTTTACAACTTTTTAAATTTGATGTTAACTCTCACTGGTAGTATGACCCATGTGATGTGATTAAAACAAGGCTTGTGGCCAATAAGAATGCTCCAAGTAGAATTCAACATGAAAGTAAACCCCTGCTAGAAATGTTGAGAAACAAGAATTCTTGGGATGAGGTCAGAAAAGTCATGGAAGAAACTACTACTCAAAGAGGCATTTCTTTTGAAATATTGTCATCAGAAATAATGGGATTGTATCCAATTCCACAATCATAGAGAGATGCAGAGGTGGCACTGGAAAATAAGAGATATGACAATTTCTATAGAAAAAGGTGCTATAAAATCTACGTACACAAAAATTCCACAAACTCTAAAAGAGGCTTGTATAAAGGAACACTAGATATACTAAAAAATTAGTGCCTTTTGGTCTATCAGGAAGGATCTTAGTGATCCAAAAGCTACTATAGAATTTGAAGAAAACTCAAAAGATGAAGAGTTCAGCAAATTGTGGGATATAGAGCATCCCACTATCGATGAAGCATCTAATGCTGAAAGTGATGATGAGGATGAAGAACAACCAGTGATATTAGTGCCTTTGCATTCAAACCTCGTATGAGCGACACCATAAAAGAAACATATACTACAGGGGCATCAATAGCCCAAAAATTAGGTTATGAAGGTGGTTGTTTAGGGCCCACAAGACAAGGCATTTGGATTGTACCAGATGTATACCCTAGAAAACCTAATGATCTTCGACTCAACATTGGAGGTGATGAACAAGCCAAAGGGCATACACATACAGATCAAGAGATTAGATTTATTCTAGATTTAAATCCTCAAAGTGATATCCAATCACTAACGGTACCACAAGGGTCTTCTGATCTACATGTGTCACATTCTTTTCCTACAGGAGATGGTGGACATTCTAGTGCTATTGGTGGCAAATCTGGTGATGGTATAGGTAATAGTAGTAGTACTGGTCAGAAATAGCCACAACAACAAATTCACAAGAGGCCATCAATAAAATTAGATGATACTATAGACAAACTTAGAGAACAAGAACTTTTGAATACTAAGAAGCAAAAGATTATGATAGGTTTTGATTCCACATCCATATCAAAGCAATTGTTTCTAGAAGGCACCCGCCCTCCTATTGTTAGCATGACTGAGACATGAATGGTTAATCCTCAGCATCAATTAATTAAAGATGCCGCCAACACTACAACTACTCCTTCCCCATTCAAAGTTATGTCAAGTGTCACAGATTCTGATTACAAAGATGAGTTTGAAAAGAAAGCCAAAATAACTAAAACACATAAGAAAAAAGTGCTAGAGATAGAGACTACTGCAACTTCAGAGCCTGCAACAACCAAGGTATTGACTACATTTGACTCAAAAATAGAAAAAATAGATTACATGATTATTGTACCCAAAGTTCAAAATAAACCAGAGGACCAGATGCAACGCTCTAACTATGAGCTGAGCACCATCCAAGTGGATTTTTTTGGAATGAAAAATTTTGACAAAATTAATGTATCAAAAAAGAATAGTGAAGTGGTGTACACATCATTGCTAAAGCAAGAGAGGGAATAAAAAAGGTATGATTGTTTTTAAATTTCCTGACCATCACTTTGTTGAATATATTGTCTAAAAATTAGAGTTGTGATATAGATAGGTCATAGGTTCTAGTAATTGAGTTACAACAGAAGAAAAATATATTTAGTGATGTTAATTCCATTCAAATTACTCATTTTCATTTGACTTTGTGATTTATGTAATAGGTTGCAGACTCATATAGAAAAGTTTTAGGGAGATAGCAAATGAAAAAGACAAGAGGAAAGCAGCAGAGAACAAGACCAAATAATTAGAGAAAAGGATAAAAAACTCTGACTCTAAATCTACAAGTGAAGTGAATAAATAGACAGAGGTGGAAGTGAATAAACTATAGAAAATGTTAAGTGAAAGTAAAAAAAAATATTATATTAAAAAGGCCAATTAAGAAAAAATAGAACAATCCTTGAATCAAGCCAAAAACAAACTGCAGGTAGTAGAAAAAGTAGGACATATGTGGGAAGAAAATGTGGAGAGAGAGAGAGAAAAAACTCTAAAAATTTGTAGATAAAATTGAAGAATTCAGAAAATGAAATAAAATCCTCCAAAAAGAAAGTATCTAAATTCTATAGAAACACAATGGTTTATATAAAACATAACATGTGGGAGAAAATTACAAAGAGGATTGATGATATGTCTAAAATGTTTGAATTCACTCATGATCTACTATTATGTAGTAATACACTCAAAAAATATATTGTTGAAAATGGATACATGGTAACTTCAAAACTGTCAGATGCAAACAACATTTTGGAATCAATCCACAATGCTACTGGCGAAGAATTAGAATTTAAAGGAATTGAGAACTATATTGATGCCATAATAAAGGTCTCATATATCATTGAAAAATGTGAGAAGATGGAAGAAGCATGACATCTTTTGGAACAAGCTGCAGTATTTACAAAGAGGATGCAAACAAAGGAAGAATACTTTAGAAAGCTTGGTTTGCCTGGAGATTTTGACCCATCATGCTGATACATTGGAAAGGATGCTTTCAAACAGAATATGGAGGATAAAATGAAGTTGGATAATGACCAGTTTCCTCAAAATCTTGATGAGACAAACTTTTTGGATTCTATCTCACCACTGATAACCTTGAATGGAACTTTTAGTGACACATTGAAGCCAAGTAAATATATGAATTATAAACTTATATCACACTTACAACTCGCAATTTTTAGGTTAAGAAAAGTTACAATTGCATCATATGAAGAGTGGAGCACTCTACAAAAGCTAATAAAATGACTTAGTAATGTGTTTCCAACATAGTATTATGTAGAGTTGGTTTTGAGCAAGTTATTATACATTGTAAATGTAATACTTCAATGTATTCCTTCGGACCTTCATTTGAAAATCTATATAACACTGAAATCCATTTATGTGCTCATTGTTCAAATTATCTGTACTATTTAATTGCCAACTTTAGGAAAACTCTAGTTTCTACATGCACATTAAAAATTTGCTAATGTATATTAATATGCTGTTGTTGTTGATTACTATGCAATGCAATAAAGGAAAAAAAAATGAAACACTACTATGGTTAAATAGAAAAGAAAAATTACTTTGCATTTAGTTGAATTCTTGTAAAACTTATCAATATCACAGAATAATAATATGAAAATATTAATTTTTTATATCGAAAATGAAGAATGTACATCACTGATAGATAAATAAAATGTCATCAACAACATTTTGGAGTCTGGAACATGAAATACAGTATAAATATCTAATAACTACTAATTCCCTTCGAATTTCCAAATCATCTCATCACCATCATTCTCCTCCCTTTGACCATAATATCCAATGTCATCGTGATCATGTTCTTTATTTTCTTCTATCTCCATATCTCCACTTAAGAGTGTCTCATCAACACCACTACCACCACATGTGCTTCTAGTATTCATTGTGTCACTGTCATTTGTGCTATTATTGTTTGAAGTGTTGCACAACCATCTTCTTTCACATAAGGACCTCTAGATTGCTAGTGCCCTATAAAAAGGAAAACTACAGATATCATGTCTAGTTGTATACATTCTCAAGTAGTTTTCCAAATTCTTGTCAAGTTTATTTCTTATCTTTGATTTCAAGAACCCCAATGCACTGAAAACTCTCTCATCCTCCACCAAACCTAATATCATAGTTTGACATAAATTAGTAAGTTTGAAAAATTCTAATAATGCATCACACGATATTTGACTTTGACTTAAGGTTGCCCAAAGCTTTGTTATCGATCCCTCTTGGTGGGGAGCCTCCATGAGTTTAAATTGTTCAATCATTAAAGTTGCAAATCGACCTGATTGCTTTGTAAGCTTAGTTTTATTTAAAATTCCTTCTATTTGTTTCCATCGAGTTTTGTACTTCTACAAAAATGATCTGATAATGTCTTTATCTTGTTTTTATAATCACTTGGCTCACAGTTGACCCAATATTAAGGATACACTATAGACATGGCTTTAAGCATTTCATCATGAGGGAATCGATCTCTAATCTCTGAGGAAAGAGAGTTTACAATATTCTTTAAAGTAGTACTTACAAAAATAATAATCTTGTCAAAAGCTTCCCTTGAAACAAGTTCTCTAATAGTACGCTTGACCTTGTTAAAATAGTGCATTGGTATCTCAAATCTCTTTACAGAGACACATAACTCCCCACTATCATTAAACTATAAAAAATTAGTAGGATTGGTCACAATTGTTATCAAGTGCCAGCTGCTAAATTTTGGACTTATGAAGGACCTATCTGATAGATAGAGATTATTGAGGGTCATGCATATCATTCGACGTAGTTAAGTATATTCAGAAATATACATAGTTCTTTCTTGGGCTTTTTTCATAAGCATGTTCATTTCCTCCAGCATGGGAAGAATACTAGCTAAAATGAGGAGTGTCTCTATGTCACTTAACATATGTAAGAGGCTAGGATCCCTATCAATTGAGAAGTGATGGTCATACATTACACCAATCAAGGATTGATATTCTGCAAAAACTCTTTTCACTGGTTCATGAAAGGAGATCCATCTGGTATCAACATCCTTAATAAGGTCATTTCCTATAGTTACTCCCTCAGTAAAATTTTGAAATTCCAAAAACTGTTTGGGACTTTGGCAGAAGTATGAGTAGAGCTCACAAACTAGATCTTCAACTTTTGATACTACAGGATACTTGCTCACCATTTTAAATTCTAAATTTATTCTCTGGGCCATGTAGTGGATACCAATCATGTATGGTGAAATAGAAGTTTGTAGCTTTACACACAGGCCATTCTTGTGACCTTGCATTATTGAAGCTCCATCCACCCCTACACACACCAACTTTCTGGCAATTGTGTAGTCATCCATACCTCCAATTTCAATCAAAGATTTCTTAACTATCTCAAATAGATTTTGTGATGTTGCATTCTCCTTCATTTTATAAATAGAGAGTAGATGAGGTTGGTGGACATGATTTTCCATAGTATACACATGCATACGTACCCAAGAAGTATTATCTATTGTTGTAACTTCATCTAGAGATAATGCAATAAAATTTGACTTTTATTTTTTCCTGTAAATCATACTTTTCCACATCAGCAAGACCACTTGCCCATTCCAATCCACTATTTATTGACCAATGTGTGCTAGGAAAATTAGGAATGCCCATAAAAGATAATAAACTATTATATTCTGGGTAGTCTGTCATAGGACGCCCTCTAGTCAAAATATGAAAAAAAACACCCAACTGAATAGTTTTTTCCATTTGTGCTTCTCCCATCATCTTTCAAAATTGAGCTTCAATTGAACCTCCACTTGCATGAATCTTTGCCTTTATTTGCATATGTACATCATATTCAAGGGCATTCTTTACATGAAGACATTCGTCCTTCATTTTCCATCTTATCACTAATTTTTCCTATCCATTTATGATTTGTTTTTCATAAACTTTACCAATATGTTTTTCTATGGTGTCAAGTTTTAGCTGCAACCTCTTGTCCCTATGATATTTCCAACTATAAATCTTACACTTGCATTCTATGGGAGGTTCATCTTTGTTTGAATTTTCCACTGGTTCAATGAATGGGAATTTTGACACCCAATCAATTTTGCCCTTTTTTTGATTTGGATTTTGTTTTTCCCCTTGTGTGCACTTGCAGGATCTTCTTCATTGATTTCTATAACTTCACTAACTTCATTATCACTTGTTGAGTTTGATTTATTCATATTATCATTCATGCTACCTTGGGTATTCCTTAGAACATCAATATCATCTGTGGCATTGTCATCATTCTCGCTACCTTGGGTATTCCCTCGAACATCATCTATGGCATTCTCATTATTCCAAGTACATTGGGTATTATTTGCCCCTGGAACATCATCTGTGGTATTGTCATCATTCCTGCTACCTTGGGTATTCCCTGGAATATCATCCATGGCATTGTCATCCAAGTCAATAGATGCTACAGGTTCTAATTTTGTAGCTCCATCAGATGGACCACCAACATTTCCAAAGTACAACTTTATTTTTCTCTGGTTTAATGACCTTGACCTCCCTTCACCACCCTCAGACAACTTCTTTCTCAACATCTCTCACAAACTAAAAGCTATAGAAAAAATGTCATTTTGGTCAAGAAGGAATCATAGATAATAGAATATAGATCCTTGATTCTCTAGGTCCTAGATTAAGATATCTCCCTAGTCCTAGACTCGTAACTACTACTCAATCAATATCATTTGTAAAAAAATACAATGAAACCAAAGACATAAATAATCAACATGAATTTTATATTATTACACAGTAACAAAATGATCACTTACCTTTTCTATGACTCACCAATGCCTATAGTTGTAACTTCTCTATGATCTGAAATGAATCGAGGATTCGAGAGCTCAGAGCTGAACAAAATGTCAAAAGGATTTATTAGAGTTTTAAATGCATTTATATCAATGCATATTTGCCGAATACCACGTGATTTTCAAATGGTAGTGTAATAATTTGGCAAATCATGCGTATTATTAATAGGACACTTGTAAATGTTAGGTGAAATGGACCTCCATTAAACACATATGTTGTAAATTTCTAGGTGAATAAGGCCCTTGGATTAGCATGGAGTTCTAATGGTATTGGTGAAATTGGTCCTCATACATATGAACCATTTAATTATACTAGTGAAATTGGTCCTCGTGCATGTCAACCATTGAATGATGTTGGTGAAATGGTTCCTCATGTGTGTCAACTGTTTAATGATATTGGTGAATATGTGGGTGAATTAAAACATGCCTCCAAAATCCCTAGTGAATCACCATTAGAACTGCATAGAATATCATCATGAAAATACTAACTATAAATGACTCAAAAATTAATAGGGTGGTGAATTGAATGCATTTGACTGAAAATCTAAAAAAATTAGGCAAATTGGCCCCCACCGGTGGGAATATGTTCGCCAATTCCCAATTCATCGATATGAACTATTCACCAATTGGTGAAGATTAGCCACTAAAAAAATCCCTGCTTAGTGGTCTTGATCTCAATGCTTTACAAATTTTTCAACAATAGGTGTATGTTGAAAGTACAATACTAGAATGCAACCAAGTGAGAATAACAACACCACTGTGATGTATTCAAAGAATCATTATCTTTCAAAAAAAGAATTACCTCAATCTGAGGTCATATGTGAAAGTTGAGTCTTTGAAGTTCTAAAAATAGAAATTGTGCAACGTCACCTGTGAGAATCTACAAATTCTAGAAAATCCATGCACTAGAATCAAGAATCATCTATACTAGTGTGTAGAGTGTTAAAAATTACCCCAAATGAAAAAATGTTTCTTCAAAATCAGAGGTCAGGAGCTCAAGTTATGAGCATGCAAAGTTTGTCTTCGAAATAGTGAACTCCAATTAAAGGGGGTCTGTGGGAAAAAAGTTGATCTCCACAACAAATGCCTCCAGAATTAGAAATCCACCAATTTTAATTGTCACCAAATTTGACAGTGTTGCCAAAAATCTACCAAATTAGATAAACCTCCACATGGATTTAACTTTAGCTAAAAGTATGACTATGTCCAAATATAGTGTACACCCTAGAAATTTGTCAACATTTGTCAAAAAATTAAACCAAGTTAGGCTAGACTTGTTAGACACAAAAGAATACTAAGAGGGGGGGTGAATCAATATTCAAACAATTTTTAATTTCAACAACTTCAACTTATTCAGAATAGATTAAACCTTAAGCATCACAATATTTACATGAAAGGATAACACAATGCACATCAACACATAACACAAGATATACACAGAAAACCCTAGAAGGGAAAAACCATGGTGAGGATTAACTCACAATATATGAAGCTTAGATAATAACTTTGTTTTAGGGGATGAAAGCTAAGGAAGTTGCTACTCACTAAGTAACTTTGATTTAGGGTCACTCCCAAGAAATCTTCTACTTCCTAATGAATTTTTTTTAGGGTCACTCCAAAGGAAGCTACTACTCCCTAATGACTTTATTTTAGGGTGACTCCCAAGGAAGCTACTACTCTCTGAAAAGAGAACACACTTACAGAAGATTACAGTATGACAATCTTTCTACTATCTGAAAACTGACATTGAAGCTCACACCTTTGATGATTGCACTTATACCTCTTCACACTTTCTTTTGTGTTGGCAAGAGACACATTGGAGCTTCATGATTATTGTCATTGATGGCAACAAAGTTCATCCCACACATCCGCAGGACATAGTGTGCCTATACCGGAAGTTAGATTGAAGAGTGTTGGAGTCCGGTAAGCAAGAACAGAGTGTTGTGGCAATGTCTGACTTTCAAGTATAGATATCTAAGAGGAATACCTTGACTGGTAGATTCCAGGATTTGAGCCTCCGATGATGAAAGAGTGAAGAGATATAAGCATTCAAGTATTGGGGTCCTATTTGGTAGAGCAAATAGTGGAAGAACTTACCGGCAGAGCTTCAGACATTATTCTAGATGAGATGTTGATGGTGATCAAGATTCTTAAGGTATCATTCATGATTGGCTGACTTGTTAGATGACTTTTATAAGTATCTATTTGATCTGCATCACTTGGTGAACAAGGATTCAGCCGACAGACTAGAGTTTGGGAAAGACTGACTATTTCGGATGCCGACTAGAAAGAGGATGAAATCCTTTGTACGGATATATATATATCAAATGGATTTTGATGAGAATGAAAGTGTTGTAGTTGGGAAGTGCGAAGAAAAGTAGATCAGTGTGGAAGCAGTAAGGCAGGTCCGGTATGTGAAAGGATAGCAACTCTAAAGAAGAGAAAGGATGAAGTGCAGTAGATCAATATATTGAGCCTAATCAAAACTGAACTCCAACATATGTGGATGCTTCTCATCAGTTCAAGTATCTTGTTACTCTCTTTATAACTTGTAAGCAGTGAGCCTCTTGTGAGCAGTGTGCTTGGGCAGTGAGCCCTAATTGGCAAGTGTCATTTTGTACTTCTATTCTTCTAACAGAGAATACATTCTTGGGTTAGTCACCCCATGGTTTTTCCCTTAATAGGGTTTTCCACGTCAAAATCATTGTGTTATGTGTATTGACTTTGTTTCTTCTTACATGCTTGTTTGCTTGATGATGTACTAATTAATAAAGAAGAATAGAAAGTTGAATAAATTAAGATAACTGATTCAACCCCCCCTCTCAATTATCAACAATTGGTATCAGAGCCAAGTTCCTCCAAACAGAGCCTAACAGCTTGAGGAAGATTTGGGAATTAAAATGGATGTGTATGGTATGAGGGAGCAACTTCAATCTACCTTAGATGATCTTGAGCAATCTAATTCTGAAGTCAATGAATTGAAGGAAAGACTCAAACAGGCTGATGATTTCATAAATGAACTAAAAGGGAAACTAAGTCTCTCTATGAAAAAGAGAAAGGATCTACTTCAACAATTGGCAAGTCAAAATGAAGCAAATGATAGAAATGAAGATTTGAAGGAGAAAACCAAGTTATGTGAAAAGTTATCAAAAGAGATCATTATGGTAAGACATGAAATGGAATCAGGAGTTACGAAGTTTACCCAAGAAATTGAAGAGAAAAGAAAAACTACATATGACCTAAGACAATCTCTCAAGGAGAAATCAGAAGACTGCCACAAGATGGATAGAATAATCAGACATCTTGAATTTGATCTTGAAGATGCTAAAGATAATGAAGAAAAACTTGAGGATCAAATTGTCTCTCTTAAAAGGGATCTTCAAACAACAAATGAAAACAAAGAGAAATTCAAGATAAGTTTTGCTCAACTTCAAGTTCTTGAAATCCAAAAGAGGGTAGATGACAAGTGTGGCTTGGGATGTGAGAAAGGTGAAAGCTCCAGATCTGGTCAAAAGAATTTTGGATCAGAAAATCCAAGGAACAGGCCTAGAAGACCTTCGGTAAGGCAGCCTAATGCTCAAAGATATCCATCCTTCAATGGATATTGCCACAACTGCAATAACTTTGGTCACAAAGCTAATTAGTGCAGAAAAAGAATGAATCAAACTAATACATCCTTCTCCGGACAATGTTTTAACTGCAAAAGGTATGGTCACAAATCTCATGAATGCAGAAATATGCAAATGAACAACTCATTCAATGGTAGATGCTTTGCATGCAATAGAATGGGTCATATGGCTAATCAATGTAGATCAATAGGACATCAATCAAATATGCAAAGAAATATTGTTTGCCCCAATTGCAATAGATCCGGTCATATTGCCAAATTCTGTAGAAGCAAGAATCAAGACAAAAGGGGTCCGGTACATCATAACCAGAATGAAGACAAAGGAAAAAGAAAAATGAATGCGAATGAAGTTCAAAGTGAGATGAACAAGATTTGGGTGAAGAGAAGTACAGAAAATGTAGGGGATGGATCCGCACTAGAATCTAGTGCTGATATTGTTGGATTCAGGACAGACAACTGAGAGGGGGGTGAATCAGTTGTTTAAAACTTGCTTCTAATTCAAACACTTAAATCCTTTTTGTTATTTAATAGCATATCAATTAATCACTCATGAAAGCATAAAGCATAAACACCAGAGCAAATACACATCAACACATGAGACACCAAGATTTTGACGTGGAAAACCCAGTCAAGGGAAAAACCACGGGGTGATTAACCCAAGGATTATTCTTTATTAGAAGAATAAGAAAAAATAGATGGCACATGCCAATTAGGGCTCACTGCCCAAGCACACTACTCATAAGAGGCACACTGCCTACAAGAGACACACTATCTACAAAGTAACAAGTATCACAAACTGGAACTGGAGATTGACATCTTTACCATGCCTGGATCAGTTCCATTTAAGCCCAAAAACTCCTGCTCTGCCTTTTGCTCTTCTTCTTTGCTACCGCACACTCATCACAGCTAGACACACTTTAAAATGAATTCACAATTGTTTATTTATACAAGGCATCGACTTAGGAACAATCATCTAAGTCGGCAAACACCTACAAGATCATTCGCAAGACATGTAATACATCCGGTCAGCCAGTCTCAAGAAGAACATCAATATCTGTGGTTATTCTTCAAATGCAAACTCTAACTTTAATGCGGATCATCATCATTAACTGGACATGATCCAATGATCATCATGTAGGAGTTTGGACAACACTGAGAGGGGGGGGTGAATCACTGTTGTGTAGATTTTTGCAACTTATTATAACTTTTAATTTACAAGACTCAGAAAGAGAAAGTCATCAATGAACTATTACACATATATGTACAAGTTTGATAATGAAAGTTATGAGCAGGACCACATAGAGATAAATCTTAACATAGAAGCAAAAACACACATAGAAGCATATCATTAACACAAGAATTACTGGAGTGGAAAACCCTCTTTGCGTAGAAAAACCACTCAAAACTGCCTCACTGGCTTAACTGGAAAACATGCCTCACTGGCTACAATATGTATCTAGGAGCACCAACTCCAATACCAAACAGAAGCACCCACTTCTAACACTGATATACCTTACTGGTAAACAAATAGGTCTCACTGACCAACAAGCCTCACTGGCATACTGTGCCTCACTGGCAAACCAAATCACCAACAGATGTAATTAACAAATCAGAGGGATACTCTGTTTCCATTCAATACAAAACATATATCTGTCAAATGCCCATTCTATTCAAAAACAATCTGACATCCGGATACACTCAACAACACTGCATACTCTGTATGTTTCATCTCTGTCTTACTAGTCTCAATGTCTTTGTTCAATCAAATTCATGATTCATGCACCTGATTATCATTGCAATTGTATATTTTCTTTCTAATGATCTTGTCAATCTCTATATTTGATTTTTATCCTGTCAGTTCATCATTCATCTGCACAATATCACTCACATACAGTCAATATACCTTAAAGATCATTATATAGAATACAAATGCCTTTTCACATTCTTCTAATTCATATTCTTCATTTTTGTATATTCTACATTTTTCATCTTTTTCTCTCTGTACTTCAATGACTCTTTTAGTCTCTATGCTCTACAAGAACCTTTCAACTTCTTCTCCTTCAACAATTTATTTTTTAATCTGCCCTTGTATTATTATTTGTTTCATCTGCCCTTGTAAGAGAAAATAAAATCTCTTTCAAACCTGATCTCCATCTACAAGAAGAAAAAAACTTATTCACAAAATAAATGATCAATAAAAACATTTTGTCCTGTGTGCAATTTTATCTTCATCTGTCTGCATCAATAATATCCCTTTCATGAATCATCTATATTTTCTTTTTCAAATATTCACAGAAAAAATATTTTTAATTCTACATCTCTGATCTTCAAAAATCCAATCACACAATACACCTGCAAAATAATACTCAAAAAAATAAAATAAAAAGAAGATTCCTTTCTTATTCTTCCTTTTTGAAAAACTATTCATCTTCTGCATCAAATATTTTATCTCTCTTTCACATTCCTCTTCTATCTGATAAAAATTCCAATATGAAAATTTATCTCAAAAAATCTTTTCAACATGCTCCTGCAAAAACATGAAAACAACTTCTCCAAGAAATAAACATTCTTAAAAAAATTCATTCCATGACTTTCAAAAACTTCTATACCTTCATCACTTCAAGTTCTCCTTTTTAAAAAAATCTCCTTATAAAAAATAAGCTCCTCCTTTAAGTCCAATCTACTAGTGAAAAATTAGAAAGAAAGTCCACAAAATCCTCCTTAAAAATTGACACAACAATTTCCTTTTCAAAATACTAAAAATGGCTTTAAGACTGCAGTTAATCTAAATTGAAGCTTGAATGCACATCAAATTTCTCAAGGACCATTTGGCACTCAAAAAGATTTTAAAATCCCACCGTTGGATGATCTTTTCGCGCCCAAAGACTTTTTAACTTTAACCATTCGATGAAGTTTTGGCGCACATAAAACTTTAAATAACTTTGTGTTCACCAATGCTTCCGGTTTCCCTAGGTAAAGGGACCGGTGAAACCAATGACTTGCCAACCCTTTAGGCAGTCAGTTTTAAGTGGTCGATCGACAATCATAAGTCATCTTTAAAATAGAACATAAAGTAACATAAGACATGACGTTCTATTGTGTTTAGAGAGGATTTAATATTTAGGATTTAGCAAGGGTTTTTAGGATAGTCTTATGTTTTTAGAAATTTTTCACCTAAGATAACATAACAATGATGTAATATCAAGATGACCCCAGATCAAATGACCCAAACATACTAAGGACATGAAGATAAATCATTACATCACTTGAGGTTGGAGAACAATCTTTACATAAAAGACAATTCCTTATATGATCATCACCTTGCATAAGTTGTTGGATCTAGGGCATACAACTGAGAGGGGGGGGGTGAATCAGTTGTATAAAACTTCTTGTTCTTTTAAACACTTGATTCTTCGTTGTTAGTTAGCAGCATATCAATTAATCATCCATGAAAGCATAATACATAAACACAAGAGCAGATAAACATCAACACATCGAACACCAAGATTTTGATGTGGAAAACCCGGTTAAGGGAAAAACCACGGGGTGATTAACCCAAGAATTATTCTCTGTTAGAAGAATAAAGAAGAATGAATGGCACATGCCAATTAGGGCTCACTGCCCGAGCACACTGCTCACAAAGAGGCCCACTGCCTACAAGGAGACACACTGTCTACAAAGTGATAAAAATCACAGTCTTGAACTGGAGAATGACATCTCTACCATGTCCGGATCAGTTCCATTTAAGCCCAAAACCTCTGCTCTGCCTTTCGCACTTCTCTTCGCTATGCCACACTCATCCACACAATCCACACTTCGAAATGAACTCACAAACTGTTATTTATACAAGACATCGACTTAGGAATAAACATCTAAGTCGGCAAACAACCATAAGAGTATCCGCAAGATGAATAACACATCCGGTCGGCCACCACAAGAACATTCGCAGGATGAACAACTCATCCGGTTGGCTAAACAGAGCAAGAACTTCATCCGGAAGAATAACTTCAATTCCGGGCTCTACTATCAATGCGGACCAACAACACAACCTCAACATGATCCAAGAACCTTTACAAGCCTGCCTGAATGACCAGGTACATCCGCACGTTCTTTACTTACTGGAATCTCTTCTCTTCCTTATCCGGAACTTCAAGAACACAGTCTGTCGCCTCTGTCATAATGCAAAAGGTACTTCCGGACCTCCAAATCACACACAAATCAGGATGACACATCACAAGGACATCCCAAATACTTCCCTCCAATCCGCAGATTAGGATAATACAATTCCGGACCTCACCGGACCTTTTTGTGATCCTCTGTCACCTCTGAATACTTGCCGGAACCGGTTCTACACCGACAGCCACAACTCCTTCAGATCTTCATGTGGACCTCTAAAATCTTAACTGAAGCATCTCAAGACTCATATCTACAAACCCTTTAATCCGCATCCTCCGGTTCTCAATCTATACAATACATTTGCCTTCTTCTCATCACTGTTCTTCACTGTTCCTGACTGAGGCTAATTTTCTCAATGTCCTCAGCACACAGCTCATCCAATCCTTCTTGTCAATGCAATATGAGTATGTTGACATCAATGACAACACTGGCTCACCTCATACTTGCAACAATCTCCCCCTTTGTCATTGATGGCAACATATGATGTGAAAAACCATCAAGACAAGAACTTCTCCTTTCTGTCACAGCTCCCCCTATCAGCGACATGTCTTCTCCCCATTTACTGCTCCCCCTTTGATCATCAGCTACTTGTTTTTCACATGTCTTCTCTCCCCCTTTGACATCAATGGCAAATGGCTCATACTTGCAATTCTCATGCATCAGAATCATACCAGCTGCTCCCCCTTAGTTGTAGCTCCCCATCATCAATCCGGATCACAAGATATGACTGTGATATCCACCGGACTGATGCACATCAGTGCATCCTAGTTCATCACCGGAGGGGCCATGACCCCTAACTTCTCTCGGAGATATTCAAAAGAGTCCTTGGGAAGAGGTTTAGTAAAGATATCTGCAATCTGATCCTTGGAGGGAACATACTCCAATCTGACTTCTTCCTTGTTCACTTGTTCTCTCAAGAAGTGAAACTTGATAGATATGTGCTTAGTCTTAGAATGCAATACCGGATTCTTAGAAATATTAATTGCACTTGAATTATCATAGAAAATTGTGATAGGCTCCTCATATTCAACTTTAATGTCTCTTAGCATCTGCTTCATCCATAAGATTTGAGTGCAACTACCTGCTGCTGCAATGTATTCTGCTTCAGTTGTAGACAGAGATATTGCATCTTGTTTCTTGCTTAACCAAGAAACCAATCTCTTCCCCAAAAAGAATGCTCCACCACTAGTGCTCTTCCGGTCATCCACATCTCTTGCCCAATCTGCATCTGTGTAAGCATGAAGAGAGAAATCCGGATCTCTAGGGTACCATAGACCATACTCAACTGTTCCTTTCAAGTACCTAAAAATTCTTTTGATTGCCATAACATGAGATTCTCTAGGATCAGCCTGGAATCTTGCCACAAGACCAACAGCCTGCATTATATCTGGTCTAGTCTAAGTGAGATACAACAATCCACCAATCATTGATCTATACTTTGTCTGATCTGCCTTTGGGGAGTCATCATCTTTGCTCAACTTACATCCGGTTCCCATGGGAGTGTTCATTGGTTTTGAATCTTCCATACCAAATTTCCTTAACAATTCTTTCACATATTTGGTCTGAGAAATGAAGATTCCTTTCTTTGTTTGAGTAATTTGCAGACCCAAGAAGAAATTCATTTCACCAAGCATAGACATTTCAAACTCACTTTTCATCTGATTTGCAAAAGTTTTGCACATACTATCTCTTCCTCCAAAAATGATATCATCCACAAACACTTCAACAATCAAAATGTTTTCATGATCAATTTTGAAATATAAGTTACTGTCAGCAGTACCTTTGTTGAATCCAATCTGCACAAGATGCTTATCCAACCTTTCATACCATGCTCTTGGGGCTTGCTTTAGTCCATACAATGCTTTCTTCAACTTGCAGACCATATCATCATTATCAGACAATTGAAATCCATCCGGTTGTTCAATGTAAACTTCTTCTTCCAGATCACCATTTAGGAAAGCAGACTTGACATCCATCTGATATACCTTGAAGTCTTTGAAGGCAGCAAATGCAAGAAGTAATCTGACTGCTTCAATTCTTGCCACCGGAGCAAAAGTCTCTTCAAAGTCAATTCCTTCTATTTGAGAGTAGCCTTTGCAGACCAATCTAGCTTTGTTTCTGATTACTTCACCAGCTTTATTTAGTTTGTTCCGGAAGACCCACTTGGTTCCAATTACATTCCTGTCTCTAGGTCTGGGAACAAGATCCCAAGTATGATTTTTCTCAATTTGCATCAATTCATCTTCCATTGCTTTGGTCCAGTTTTCATCATTGCAGGCTTCATTTATTGTTTTAGGTTCAATCTTTGAAATTAGACAACATTCATCCTGATTTTGAGCAACATTCCTTCTAGTTTGTACACCTTTGCTTCTGTCACCTATAATCTCATCTTCAGAGTGGTTCAGTCTTACATACCTTAGAATTTTGGGAGTATCCTGCACTGCTGCTTCTTGATCATGCTCATTCAAACCTATCTCTTCTTCCTGATTTACCGGATCAGGCTGACTCTGTCTCACCGGAGAGGATTGAGTTCCTTGAACACTATCTTGGTCATCTTCATCAAACTCATAAAATCTTGAAGGCTTCTCAATTCCTTCATCAACTTTCACATTGGTGCTTTCTATCATCTTCCTCAATCTCTTATTGTAACACCGGTATGCTTTGCTTTGAGTGGAGTAACCCAAGAAAATTCCTTCATCACTTCTAGCATCAAACTTTCCTAGATCTTCATCTCTTTTAATATAACACTTGCTACCAAATACTCTGAAATATTTCACAGTAGGAGTGATGCCAAACCAGAGTTCATAGGGGGTCTTACCAGTGTTGTTTCTGATTTGAACTCGATTGAGAGTGTAGACTGCAGTGCTGATAGCTTCTTTCCAAAACATTTGAGGAACATTTGCTTCCAACATCATTGTCCTGGCAGCTTCCTGGATGGTCCGGTTCTTTCTCTCAACTACTCCATTCTGCTGTGGAGTCCTAGGAGCAGACAACTGTCTCCTTATACCCTGCTTCTCACAAAAGTCAATGAACTCACCAGATGTAAATTCACCACCTCTATCGAACCTTAGACACTTTAGTTTCAATCCAGTTTGATTCTCTACCATAGCTTTGAAGATTTTGAACTTCTCAAATGCTTCTGATTTTTCTTTTAGAAAGGTAACCCACATCATCCGGGAATGATCATCAATTAACAACATGAAATATCTATCACCTTGCAGACTCTTGATTCTTGTCAGACCACAGAGATCAGTATGTACTAATTCCAACAGTTCGGTAGAAGACTGATCTTTGCTTTTGAAAGAGACTCTGCTTTGTTTACCTAGCTGACATTCTTTGCACAAACTATTTGTAGGTTTCATCAATTTTGGAAGATCTCTTACAGCCTGAGTATTGCTTATCTTGATGATGTTATCAAAATTTACATGACACATTCTTCTATGCCATAACCAACTCTGATCAATTTGAACAAACAAACAACTTTTATTTGAACCAACCAGATGAAAGATATTACCTTTTGACTGAGTACCGGATGCAATTTCAGTTCCGGAGCTTGTAAAGATTCTGCATTTTCCATTCTTAAACCGAAGATCATAGCCTTTGTCTACTAACTGACCAACACTGAGAAGATTGTGCTTCAATCCTTCAACATATAGTACATTACCTGTTTTGCTCTTTCCATCAAAGGAAATAGTTCCCCTACCTCTGATTCTGCCAGCAGAATTGTCACCAAACTTTACCATTCCTCCTTCATACCTTTCCAAATCTAAGAACTTATTCTTGTCACCAGTCATATGGTGAGAACACCCACTATCAATAACCCAATCATCCTTTTCTTCCACTTGAGCAGCCAAAGCTCTTTCCACAACCTTGTGATTGACAGATTCAGAGGATATTGAATCTTCTTCCTTGATGGCAATAAACACCCATTCATTTCCGGATTTGCTTCCTAGTTCTGATTCATCATCTGTTACTCCTTCATTGTCATCTTCTTCATGAACATAATAGCAGTTCTTTTGAAACCTTTGTCTGTTAGTATTAGACCTTGCAGATCTTTTCAGACATCTTGAAGCAAAATGACCAATCTTATTGCAGTTGAAACACTTAAAGGGTTGTTTTCCTTCATACTTACCGGATCCTCTTGGCAGTCTCTTTGCAATGAGGGCTTCAAGTTGAGCTGTTTCTACTTCTTCTTCTTCCATGTCTCTTCTTGCTTGATCATACCATGACATCTTCCTTGATGAGTTTTCTCCCGGATCAAATCTCTGTTTGCCTTTCACATAGGTACTGGCTTTGAAAGCAGATTCAGTCTTGGGAGGATCATCTCCAAACTCGGTCATTTCAAATGCAGCTAGTTTGCCAGCCAGTTGTTCTCTTGTGACAGTTGTGTGGGCTCTGAATTCATCAATGGCAGCAACCTTGATTTTGTAGGCAGCAGGAAGGGATCTTAGGATTTTGCAGACAATCTCATTTTCATCTAGAGTTCCACCAGCATTTCTAATTCCACATACCAGCTCATTCACTCTTGGCATAAAGGTAGTGATGTTTTCATCATCTCTCATCTTCAATCTTTCAAATTTCCCTTTCAGACTTTGCAACCTTGCACTTTTGACAAACTCATCTCCTTCATACAGAAGTTCCAGTTTAGTCAGGATCTCATATGCAGTTGGTAGGTCAATAACATTCGAGAGATCTGAGTCATTCAATGCTCTTAGAAGAGCTTCCTTGGTCCGCAGATTGTTTTCAGCTTCTGTGATTTCATTCAGAGTTGTCGGACCACCTTGTGGAGGTACATATGGTTTTGAAACCATAGCCAAGTATGCTTTTCCCATACATTCCAAGTGACACTTCATGCGACCTTTCCAGAGAGTGAAGTTGGTTCCATCGAACTTCAGACTATCCTTCTTGTATGACAACATCCTGGATCTCCTCAAGCGGTTAAGCTCCTTTCAGAGGAACTTGGCTCTGATACCAATTGTTGGATCTAGGGCATACAACTGAGAGGGGGGGGTGAATCAGTTGTATAAAACTTCTTGTTCTTTCAAACACTTGATTCTTCGTTGTTAGTTAGCAGCATATCAATTAATCATCCATGAAAGCATAATACATAAACACAAGAGCAGATAAACATCAACACATTGAACACCAAGATTTTGACGTGGAAAACCCGGTTAAGGGAAAAACCACGGGGTGATTAACCCAAGAATTATTCTCTGTTAGAAGAATAAAGAAGAATGAATGGCACATGCCAATTAGGGCTCACTGCCCGAGCACACTGCTCACAAAGAGGCCCACTGCCTACAAGGAGACACACTGTCTACAAAGTGATAAAAATCATAGTCTTGAACTGGAGAATGACATCTCTACCATGTCCGGATCAGTTCCATTTAAGCCCAAAACCTCTGCTCTGCCTTTCGCACTTCTCTTCGCTATGCCACACTCATCCACACAATCCACACTTCGAAATGAACTCACAAACTGTTATTTATACAAGACATCGACTTAGGAATAAACATCTAAGTCGGCAAACAACCATAAGAGTATCCGCAAGATGAATAACACATCCGGTCGGCCACCACAAGAACATTCGCAGGATGAACAACTCATCCGGTCGGCTAAACAGAGCAAGAACTTCATCCGGAAGAATAACTTCAATTCCAGGCTCTACTATCAATGCGGACCAACAACACAACCTCAACATGATCCAAGAACCTTCACAAGCCTGCCTGAATGACCAGGTACATCCGCACTTTCTTTACTTACTGGAATCTCTTCTCTTCCTTATCCGGAACTTCAAGAACACAGTCTGTCGCCTCTGTCATAATGCAAAAGGTACTTCCGGACCTCCAAATCACACACAAATCAGGATGACACATCACAAGGACATCCCAAATACTTCCCTCCAATCCGCAGATTAGGATAATACAATTCCGGACCTCACCGGACCTTTTTGTGATCCTCTGTCACCTCTGAATACTTGCCGGAACCGGTTCTACACCGACAGCCACAACTCCTTCAAATCTTCATGCGGACCTCTGAAATCTTAACTGAAGCATCTCAAGACTCATATCTACAAACCCTTTAATCCGCATCCTCCGGTTCTCAACCTATACAATACATTTGCCTTCTTCTCATCACTGTTCTTCACTGTTCCTGACTGAGGCTAATTTTCTCAATGTCCTCAGCACACAGCTCATCCAATCCTTCTTGTCAATGCAATATGAGTATGTTGACATCAATGACAACACTGGCTCACCTCATACTTGCAACATAAGTATCTTATGACATTTGAATTTTGCCATGTCTTGCATCTGCACAAGTACATATTGTAATCTACATTGGTACACACTGTCATGATCAATCAACAATTTTAGTGAAAACAACAATGGATTGAACTCAACTCCTTAGTATATGCACTTCATCAAGCTCACCAAACATCAGATGAGACCACCATAGCTTGAAGCATAACAACATATGAGTGTCCTGATTCTCTCATTGCAAATTCTATTTCCTTCCAACTGTAATAAAGTAACATCAATGTATTCATGTGATCCTGTAAGCACTTGAAACACCAATATATGGTACATGAATGTTATCAAACACTTGTAATATTATCATCCATTTTTCAATACAATCCCAACTAACAACATCCTTCAATACTATGTGAACAACTGTGAAATGCATGATCATGAATAACTTTTATCAATAGTACACGTGATCCACAAATGACCTGTAGTCCTAATGATACTTTGTGAAAGGAAAATGCACAACAACTCAACTCTCTCAATACCTTTTGACATCAATGACAAACTATCACCATCACATCATAACCTTCTCTGAATCACCAAACACATCTCCACTTCATCATCCTACTGGAATTCTTCTCTCCTTCATCCGAAGCTACAAGAACATAGTCTATCATCACTGTCATAAATGAATAGGCACTTTCGGACCTTCAACCCACGAACTAATCTATTTGATACTTCACAGGGACATCCTCAACACTTCCTCAGATCCACAGAATGGGATAATGAAATACCGGATCTCACCGGACCTTTCTGTGGCCCTCTGTCACCTCTGAACACCTGCCAGAACCGGTTCTACTTGAGCAACCATAACTTCTTCAGATCTTCATGCGGACCTCTGAAATCTTGACTGGAGCATCTCAAGACTTATATCTATAAACCCTTTAAACTGCATCCTTTAATCCTTAATATATTGAGGACTTTTACCTTCTTGTCATCACTGTTCTTAACTATTCCTGATTGAGACTTATTTTCTCAAAATCCTCAGCACACAACTCATCTAATCCTTCTCATTAATGCAACATGAGTATGTTGACATCAATGACAATACCAGTTATCCTCATACTTGCAACAATCTCCCCCTTTGTCATTGATGGCAACATATGATGTGAAAAACCATCAAGACAAGAACTTCTCCTTTCTGTCACAGCTCCCCCTATCAGGAACAACCCTTCACATGTCTTCTCTTCCTTTACTGCTCCCCCTTTGATCATCAACCACTTTTTTTTCACATGTCATCTCTCCCCCTTTGACATCAATGGCAAAGGACTCATACTTGCAATTCTAACACATCAGAATCATACTGGCTGCTCCCCATCATCAATCCAGATCACAAGATATGACTGTGATATCCACTGGACTGATGCACATCAGTGCATCCTAGTTCATCACCGGAGGGGCAATAACCCCTAACTTCTCCCTAAGATACTCAAAAGCGTCCTTGGGAAAAGGTTTAGTAAAAATATCTGCGAGCTAATCCTTGGAGGGCACATACTCCAATTTGACTTCACCCTTGTTCACTTGCTCTCTTAGAAAGTGAAACTTGATAGATATATGCTTAGTCTTAGAATGCAACACTGGATTCTTAGAAATATTTATTGCACTTGAATTATCACAGAAAATTGTGATAGGCTCCTCATATTCTACTTGAATATCTCTTAGCATCTGCTCCATCCACAAAAGTTGAGTGCAACTTCCTGCTACTGCAATGTATTCTGCTTCAGTTGTAGATAGGGATATTGCCTCTTGTTTCTTGTTTAGCCAAGAAACCAACCTTTTTCCCAAAAAGAATGCTCCTCCACTTGTACTCTTCCTATCATCCACATCTCCTGCCCAATCTGCATCTATATATGCATGAAGAGAAAAATTATGATCTCTAGGATACCATAGACCATACTCAACTGTTCCTTTTAAGTACCTAAATTTTTTTTTGATTGCCATGACATAAGATTCTCTGGGATCAGCCTAGAATCTTGCCATAAGACCAATAGCCTACATTATGTCTGGTCTAGTTTGAGTGAGATACAATAATCCTCCAATCATTGATCTGTACTTTGTCTGATATGTCTTAGGAGAGTCATCATCTTTGCTCAACTTACATCCAGTTGCCATGGGAGTGTTCATTGGCTTTGAATCTTCCATTCCAAATTTCCTCAATAATTCTTTCACATATTTGGTCTGAGAGATAAAGATTCCTTTCTTTGTCTGAGTAATTTACAGACCCAAGAAGAAATTCATTTCATTGAGCATTGACATTTCAAACTCACTTTTCATTTGATTTGCAAAGGTTTTACACATACTATCTCTTCCTCCAAAGATGATATCATCAACAAATACTTCAACAATCAAGATGTTTTCATGATCAATTTTGAAATATAGGTTACTATCAATAGTACCTTTGTTGAAACCAATCTTCAAAAGATGTTTGTCCAGCCTTTCATACCATGCTCTTGGAGCTTGCTTTAGACCATACAGTGCCTTCTTTAATTTGCAGACCATATCACCATGCTCAGATAACTGAAATCCATTCGGTTGTTTAATGTACACTTCTTCTTCTAAGTCACCATTCAGGAAAGCAGATTTGACATCCATCTGATACACTTTGAAATCTTTGAAGGTAGCAAATGCAAGAAATAGTCTGACTACTTCAATTCTAGCCATCGGAGCAAAGGTTTCCTCAAAATCAATCCCTTCTATTTGAGAGTAGCCTTTGTAGACTAATCTGGCTTTATTTCTGATTACTTCACCAACTTCATTTAGTTTGTTCCAGAAGACCCATTTGGTTCCAATCACATTCTTGTTTCTAGGTCTAGAAACAAGATCCCAAGTGTGATTTTTCTCAATTTGCATCAATTCTTCCTCCATTGGTTTGGTCCAATTTTCATCATTGTAGGCTTCATTTATTGTCTTAGGTTCAATCTTTGAAATCAGACAACATTCATCTGAATTTTGAGCAATTTTCCTTCTAGTTTGCACACCTTTGCTTTTGTCACCTATGATCTGATCTTCAGAGTGGTTTAGTCTTACATACCTTAGAACTTTGGGAGTTTCTTGCACTTCTTCTTCTTGATCAGGCTCATTCAAACCTATCTCTTCTTCCTAATTTATAGGATTAGTCTGAATCTAACTTTCAGGAGAGGATTAAGCTCCTTGAACCAGAACACCATTCTAATCATCTTCATCATACTCATAAAACCTTGAGGGTTTCTCTATTCCCTCATCAACCTTCACATTTGTACTTTCTATCATCTTTCTTAGTCTCTTGTTATAACACCGGTATGCTTTACTTTGAGTAGAGTAACCCAAGAATATTCCTTCATCACTTCTAGCATCAAACTTGCCTAAGTCTTCGTCTCTTTTGATGTAACACTTGCTACCAAAGACTCTAAAATATCTTACAATGGGAGTAATGCCAAACCAGAGTTCATAAGGGGTCTTACTGGTACTGCTTCTGATTTGAACTTGATTAAGAGTATAGACTGCAGTGCTGACAGCTTCTCTCTAATAGATCTGAAGAACATTTGCTTCCATCATCATAGTCCTAGATGCTTCCTGGATGGTCCGGTTCTTCCTCTCCACTACTCCATTTTACTGTGGAGTCCTCAGAGTAGACAATTGTCTCTTAATTCCATGTTTCTCACAGAATTCTATGAACTCACTGGATGTGAATTCTCCACCTCTATTAGACCTCAGACATTTCAACTTTATTCCTGTTTCATTTTCTACCATAGCCTTGAATATTTTGAATTTCTCAAGAGCTTCTGATTTCTCCTTTAGAAAGGTAACCCACATCATCCGGGAATAGTCATCTATTAGAAGCATGAAGTATCTATCACCTTGAATACTTCTGGTTATTGCCGGACCACAAAGATAAGTGTGAACTAAGTCCAATAGTCCAGTAGAGGACAGTTCCTTGCTTTTGAATGTGACTCTGCTCATCTTACCCAACTGACATTCCTTGCATAAGCTGTTAGTAGGTTTAACCAATTTTGGAAGATCTCTTACAACCTGAGTATTGTTTATCTTGATAATATTATCAAAATTCACATGACACATCCTTCTATGCCATAACCAACTCTGATCAACAAATAAGCAACTTTTAACAGTACCAACCAAGTGGAAGATATTACCTTTAGTTTGAGTACCGGATGCAATCTTTGTTCCAGATCTTTCAAAGATTTTGCATCTTCCATCCTTGAATCAGAGATCATAGCCTTTGTCCACCAACTGTCCAACACTGAGAAGATTGTGCTTCAAACCTTCAACATATAGTACATTACAAGTTTTGTTTCTTCCATTAAAAGAAATAGTTCCTCTTCCTCTAATTCTACCAGTAGAATTATCACCAAACTTCTCCACTCCTCCTTCATACCTTTCCAAATCTATGAACTTATTCTTGTCACCTGTCATGTGGTGAGAGCAACCACTGTCAATGACCCAATCATTCTTTTCTTCAACTTGGGCAGCCAGAGCTCTTTCTACAACTTTTTGATTGATAGATACATAGGATAGTGGTTCTTCTTCCTTGATGGCAATAAACACCCATTCACTTCCAGATTTGTTTCCTGTCTTTGATTCATCATCTGTTACTCCTTCATTATCTTCTTCATGAACATAGTAACAATTCTTTTGGAACCTTGATCTGTTAGGATTTGGCTTTGAAAATCTTTCTGGACATTTTGAGGCAAAATGACCAATCTTATTGTAGTTAAAACACTTAAAAGGTAATTTTCCTTCATACTTACCGGATCCTCTTGGCAGTCTCTTTGCAATGAGGGCTTCATGTTGAGCAGTTTCTATTTCTTCTTCTTCTAGGTCTTTTCTTGCTTTTCCATACCATGACAAATTCCTTGATGAGTTCTCTCCCAAATCAAATTCTTGTTTGCCTTTCACAGAGGCACTGGCTTTGAATGCAGATTCAGTCTTGGGGGGATCATCTCCAAACTCGATCATTTCAAATGCAGCCAGTTTGCCGGCCGATTGGTCTCTTGTGACAGTTGTATGGGCTCTGAATTCATCAATGACAGCAACCTTGATTTTGTAGGCAACAGGAAGGGATTTGAGAATTTTGCCAACAATCTCATTTTCATCCATGACTCCACCAGCATTCCTAATTCCACACACCAGCTCATTTACTCTTGGCATAAAGGTAGTAATATTTTCATCATCTCTCATCTTCAGTCTTTCAAATTTCCCTTTTAGACTCTGCAACCTTGCACACTTAACATACTCATCTCCTTCATGCAGAAGTTTCAGTTTAATCCAGATCTCATAGGCAGTTGGTAGGTCAATAATATTTGAGAGCTCTGAGTTAGTTAATGTGCTTAGAAGAGCCTCTTTGGTCTGCAGATTATTTTTAGCATCTGTGATTTCATTTAGAGTTGTCAGACCATCCTGTGGAGGTGCATACGCTTTTGTGACCATGGACCAGTATGCCTTTCCCATACACTGCAAGTGACATTTCATGCGACCTTTCCAAAGAGAGAAGTTGGTTCCATCAAACTTCAGACTATCCTTCTTGTATGACGACATCCTAGATCTCCTCAAGCGGTTAAGCTCCTTTTAGAGGAACTTGGCTCTGATACCAATTGTTGGATTCAGGATAGACAACTGAGAGGGGGGATGAATCAGTTGTTCAAAACTTGCTTCTAATTCAAACACTTAAATCCTCTTTGTTATTTAATAGCATATCAATTAATCACTCATGAAAGCATAAAGCATAAACACCAGAGCAGATACACATCAACACATGAGACACCAAGATTTTGACGTGAAAACCCAGTCAAGGGAAAAACCATGGGTGATTAGACCAAGGATTATTCTCTATTAGAAGAATAAGAAAAAATAGATGGCACATGCCAATTAGGGCTCACTACCTGAGCACACTGCTCACAAGAGGCACACTTCCTACAAGAGACACACTGTCTACAAAGTAACAAGTATCACAAATTGGAATTGGAGATTGACATCTTTACCATGCCTGGATCAGTTCCATTTAAGCCCAAAACCTCCTGCTCTGCCTTTCGCACTTCTTCTTTGCTGCCACACACTCATCACAGCCAGACACACTTCAAAATGAATTCACAATCCCTTATTTATACAAGGCATCCACTTAGGAACAATCATCTAAGTCGGCAAACACCTACAAGATCATTCGCAAGACGTGTAATACATCCAGTCGGCCAGTCTCAAGAGGAACACCAATATCCGTGGTTATTCTTCAAATACAAACTCTAACTTTAATGTGGATCACCATCATTAACTGGACATGATCCAATGATCATCATAACCTTCCCTAAATCACCAAACACATCCGTACTTCATCATCCTACTGGAATTCTTCTCTCCTTCATCTGAAGCTACAAGAACACAGTCTGTCATCACTGTCATAAATGAATAGGCACTTCCAGACCTTCAACCCACGAACTAATCTATTTGATACTTCACAGGGATGTCCTTAACACTTCCTCAGATCCGCAGAATGGGATAATGAAATACCAGATCTCACCGGACCTTTCTGTGGCCCTCTGTCACCTCTGAACACCTGCTGAAACCGGTTCTACTTGAGCGACCATAACTTCTTTAGATCTTCATGTGAACCTCTGAAATCTTGACTGGAGCATCTCAAGACTTATATCTATAAACCCTTTAAACTGTATCCTCTGATCCTCAATATATTGAGGACTTTTACCTTCTTGTCATCACTGTTCTTAACTGTTCCTGATTGAGACTTATTTTCTCAAAATCCTCAGCACACAGCTCATCTAATCCTTCTCATTAATGCAACATGAGTATGTTGACATTAATGACAACACTAGTTATCCTCATACTTACAATAGATATTCCTTCCAGAAATTAAAAAGTGAGCTCTGGCTCAGGGGGAGACACAAGGAAAAACATTTTCCCCCTAGCCAGTTTGGTGCCGAAATTGGCACAAGGAGAGTTGTGGATTAAAGGGTTCTTAGAGAAAACATCTAAATAATCTATGGTTAAGATATGCAAGATCCACAAGAAGTTTAGAACAAGTTAATTTACCAAGATTGATCAGGTTCATCAAGTCATCCGAATAAGGAAAACAAGGCAAACTGGAATGACTTAAGTTAAGCATTTATTGCAACTTGGTATTAGGGTTTGCAAAATAATATAAGGGTTTTCTTATCAAACACTTGTTCATTCTACATTTAAGAAGAAGCAAAAAATAGCTCTGCAACAAATCTCCTCAAGCCCATCAAAGATCATCTACAGAAATCGATTCATCCAGCAATCGATCTGGCTCACTCCGTAAAACCCTAGAAGCATAAAAGGTATTTTCATTGCTGAATATCTCTCTGTAAATCTTTTGAAGATGGCTACTCCAAATGTTGTAAAGATTTTTGATAGGCCTCGACCCAAATTTAAGAAACATCCTTATAAATCTCTAGAAGTGGAACCCTTAGGGGCATTTTCCAGCATTCTGCATGGGGTTTTGCATGTTGAAGACGTTAGGGCATATATTCATGTGAACATTAAAGAATTCAGAGAATCCAAGTTGTCAGATATCTATCACAATCAATTAATAGATGACTCTTTTGATCTCAAACCTCAGTATAAGGCTATCTGAGACAAACATTTTGCACAATGGATTCATTTCCCCTATTTTTCGGAAGATGAATGGGTCTGATATATTCTGAGCCGAATGCATGACAAGTTCATGTGGTTGAACAAGCCGTTTAAGATCACTAAGGATGCCATTAGGGCTGTAACCAGATTACACTCAACTGGTGAGATGCATGTTCTCAAATCTGTCAAAAACCAAATTGTAAGTGAGGCTACTAGATCAAAATTTGATACAAGAGCAATGACAATTGAGGATATCACAGATCCGGATATCAAGTTTGCATCAATGATAATTGGATATAAGATATATCACTCCAGCAGGGAGAATTTAGTATCCAGAACTGTTGTATATACTGCTTATGAGATGTTAAGGAATAATGTAAACTATGATCTTTGTGAGCTCCTTCTAAACTAACTTTTGGAAAATCTGTAGAAGATAAAGAAGGACAAGAAGAACTCTTTCAAATACGGTGGTCTGATACTCTGCCTATTCTTTTATTAGATGAATGAGCTTCCCAGATCCAGTGGCTGGGTATGGTAGAATGATAGACCAGTAGCCATTCAAATCAAAGACTATATACATGGGCTTGGTGATGCCAAGGCACAAAATATAGCTCTCTGGGGCTATTTCAAGAATTTTCAGAGCATGATTCAAGCAAGAAAGAGAATCCCCCAATCTTTGGTTGAAAAATATAAAGATACAATATGCTTTATGGTAGAAACTGATCAATGTCTAATGGAGGCAGTAGAGCCAAGAATAGTCTGGATCATGCCAATGGGGTATGAAGTAGATGAGAAAATTGTTGAGCTACATGTTCAACACATGCTCAGTCAATCCAAAGATCCTAAAGCAGAAAGGTTTGGAACCTTTGAAGAATTAAGTGTGAAGATCCATGTGGAGCTAAGACAACTGGAAATAAAAAGAAAAGTGAGGAGGGAAGTAGAAGAGTTTGCCAAGAGGCATGGAATTTCAAAAGAGGCTCTTGATGCAAATAGAGAAAAGACAGAAAAGGCAGAGAAAGAAAAAGAAAAAGCAGAGAAAGAAGGTGCTCTAGTGGAAGTTACCTCCCGAACCAGATCCTCTAAGAGCTCTGCACCCACCACTGCAAAGAGCTCAAAGACATCAAAACTGGAAGCAAAATCATCCGGTGAAGCAGAGAAAAGAACTAAGACAAAGGCCACAAGGTCTTATATCAGTCAGAAGGATGAAGAAGAGACAGAATCAGATGAGGAGGTAAGGAAAATGAGGAAAAAGAAGAAAGTATCTGGTGAACCCTCTACCCATGAAGACAAGGAAAAGATGGCAGAAGAGTTTGTTGAAAGGCCCACTCTGTCCATTGATAATGTAGTCAAATCAGTCACTGTGGATGGGAACTTGAAACCAATGACTGAATTTTATGACTACTATAGTGAGGTTGATCATAAGATCCTGGAAGAAGCCACAGTCAGGTACCTTAACATTTATAATAAAGCATTCATTGAGATTATATCTTTAATTCCAAAGAGCCTAGAGAAAGAACTAGAAATCAGAAAGAACAATGCCAAGGCCAAGGACCTTGAGGTCAGGGAACAAATAGCTATTCATCTCTATCCCTCAATAACAAGAAACAAATGAATATGATTTTTAAATATTGCAAGGATGAGTTCTGGAGCAAAGCTAGAATGAATCAACTTATGCTTGGAGAAACTGACAAAATAGCTAAAGAAACTGAAGAAATCCTTCGGAATGCCTACAAAAGGTTCAACATTCCTATCATAGAGCACATAAGTGATGAGCCGTCTGCCATGGATGACAAGGAAGAATCTACTGAGACAATAGTAGAAGAGGTAAAGGAGATAGGTGAAGAAAAAGGTAAGGACTTAGATTCCTCTACTCCAGAAGAGGAAGTCCAAGGAGAAGTAAATCTGGATCTAAAGGAGAAGAAAGTATAAAAGAAAAATCCAGTCAAGAAGAACAAGGAAAGGGAAGAGAAGAAGAGTCAAGGACAGAAAAAGCTATAGATGACAGTGGTAAGGCTACAGAAGGGGAGAAAATTCTATCTCTGGCAAGAGACACAGCAGAAGCAGTCAAGGATTTCTTGACCAAAGAGATGATGGAATTTGATGAACCAGAGTTGCTTCAAGGTCCATTCAATTTTGATTCCCTCTCTTCAGTGCAAACCATGAAGCTAGCATCCTTCACTCAAGTAAAGGCAAAAGAAAAAATGCTAAAGTCTCACATGGAAGACTATGAACTCATAGAAACTGCATCCAGTGTACTAGAAAAGATCATGCCATCCTTCAAAAAGGATCCTATAGCATCCACATCTAGTAACCTAAAGTCTCTTGTAAATTCTGTTAGTACACATTTTGATTCTTTAGAGAAAGCAGCAGAAGAGAAAGTCCAGAAAGTGTTTTTGGATAAGAGATTCTCAGAGTTACAAGGGCTTATAACCAATGATTGGAGAAATATGGACATTGGGATGAAGAGCTTAGAAAATGCTCTTAAGGATGGAGGAGAAGTATATAAATTTTGTATATCTTGGACTAAAGCAACAAAGGATATTGAGAAGAAAGTAAAAGAACAAGAGGATAAACTATCAAACCTCTCTCAGAATTTTGATCCTCTCACTGTATCCATAATAAGCTAGGAATGTCAAACTATTGTAATCATGAATGAAATTAAGAAGCTTGAGAAGGAGAGGAAGAACATATTAAGCAGAATGGGTGAACTTAGAGGGATGATTATCCCTAAGTTAGAGGCCATGCATGAAGCTCTAACTGATGCTCAGACCATAGCCCAGACTAGTGATCCGACAGATCTCAAGAGGGTAGAAGCTTTTGCATTCCTGTTGAGTGGTCACATCTCAATTTTGGACAGGATGAAGCTGAGTTGGGCAACAAAATTTGCCCAGTTGAAGACATCTTTTGCAGATATACTTCAGTAAATGTAAGTATAAGCATGTATATATACTTATGCGGCTAAGTATAGATTATTTTTGAAAATTTTGGTATACAGACCCTACCCTTTACCATTGATGTCAAAGGGGGAGTGAGTAACAGTGAAAAATGTGGAATCCAACTAAGGGCGAGCTCCGGAAAAGTGTACATTAGAAGAGAGCATCAACCAAGGGGGAGTATAGTATAACACTTAGTCATTTTTCACTAAGTGTTGCCATTAATGCTAAAGGGGGAGATTGTTGGCAAGAGACACATTGGAGCTTCATGATTGTTGTCATTGATGGCAACAAAGTTCATCCCACACATCCACAGGACATTGTGTGCCTATACCGGAAGTCAGATTGAAGAGTGTTGTGGTCCGGTAAGAAAGAATAGAGTGTTGTGGCAAGGTCTGACTGTCAGGTCTAGATCTCTAAGAGGAAGTATCTTTGGAAAGTGTAGACTTGGGGAAGTCAAGAGGAATACCTTGACTGGTAGATTCCAGGATTTGAGCCTCTGATGATGAAAGAGTGAAGAGATATAAGCATTCAAGTATTGGGGTCTTATTTGGCAGAGCAGACAGAGGAAGAACTTACCGGCAGAGCTTCAGACATTATTTTGGATAAGATGTTGATGGTGATCAAGATTCTTAAGGTATCATTCATGATTGGCTGACTTGTTATATGACTTTTATAAGTATCTATTTGATCCGCATCACTTGGTGAACAAGGATTCAATCGACAGACTAGAGTTTGGGAAAGATTGACTATTTCGAATGCCGACTAGAAAGAGGATGAAATCCTTTGTGCGGATATATATATATCAAATAGATTTTGATGAGAATGAAAGTGTTGTAGTTGGGAAGTGTGAAGAAAAGTAGAAGATCAGTGTGGAAGTAGTAAGGCAGGTCGGGTATGTGAAAGGACAGCAACTCTAAAGAAGAGAAAGGATGAAGTGCAGTAGATCAGTATACTGAGCCTAACCAGAATTGAACTCCAGCATATGTGGATGCTTCTCATCAGTTCAAGTATCTTGTTACTCTCTTTATAACTTGTAGGTAGTGAGCCTCTTGTAAGCAATGTGCTTAGGTAGTGAGCCCTAATTGGCAAGTGCCATTTTGTACTTCTATTCTTCTAATACAGAATACATTCTTGGGTTAGTCACCTCGTGGTTTTTCCCTTAACAAGGTTTTCCACATCAATATCATTATGTTATGTGTATTGACTTTGTTTCTACTTACATGCTTGTTTGCTTTGATGATGTACTAATTAATAAAGAAGAACAGAAAGTTGAATAAATTAAGATAATTGATTCACCCCCCTCTCAGTTATCAACATTTTGATGATTTGATTAGTTAGGAACACTCTATACTTGATCACTATCACAAATATGTCTTCAAAATGAATCAGAACAACATCAACAACTTCTGCTCTTTCTCCTTCAGTCACTCATCAACAATGCATTTATTTTGCCTTTTATCTGCTTGCGAGCTTATCAATCAAATTGCAATCATGCTTTCCTCACTCAACTTGATTCACTATTTTTACATGACATTACATTGATTACATATCTTCTTAGCCACATACAACATGAAAAATACATTTACAAGTTGGCCTAACAATACACAACATGAAATGTGTAGAAGATAGGTCCTAAGTAAAACCACACATTACACCAGCAAAAGATTCAAGCCTTGTAGACTCCAATACTTACTTACCAAGGTCCAAAACATCCTTCACAGATTGAAACACCAAGGAATTTTATCCACACACTCTACTCATTTGGAAATACGATAGCTTTAAGGAGAACACATGAAGACTTGAAGAATAACAACCACATTAATTGACAAATCTTGTGCGGTACTAGAAACAAGAAAGATCTTCATGAAACTTTTCTAGATGAGCCCACATGACTCATAAAACTTCCCCAAATAGTCCTTTGCCACTGCACATCAAGGAATTGAGCCGTACAACTTCAATCAATAATTCTAAGAACACTTTGTCATCTTGAACACACTGCAACTTGCTATCATTTGAAAAATTGAGCTGCAGACCACCAAAAAGCTTGAAACTACAAGGAAGCGTGTAATACACATCTAGAAACATATCCTCAAAATTGAAATAGCAACTATTCATTTCTAGAGGAATGCAGAGAATTCTAATAGGCATTCAACACTGCCTCATTGTGCTAGGACACATGCCGGTACTCTATCATGCTAGGACACTGTGCTAGGACAAATGATCTGAATCTCTAGAATTATCATCTTCATTGGAATCTTAACATTCCTTCATAACTGCATAGATGAATCTACAAATACTGAGGAATGCAGAGCATTCCACTTAGTTTTCATCATCACATCATACTGTCAGAGCATGAACTAGAACTCAGTCACTTATATCTTTCATAGCGGAGGAGCAGGTAATCTGAAACATTGGATTTAGCACTTTTACATCATACTGGACTTAACTCTTGAACTGCAAGACCATATCTTCAAAACTAGAGGAATGCGGAGCATTCCATTAACATGCTAGAAACACCTTCACAGAACCAACACTATCTTCAAACTTGTCAACAGAAAAACATACATCCGATAATCAAAACATCATGAAGCTTGGAACATAGAAGATTTGACATTGTAGGGAGCTATGTTTCAATCAACAGAAGCACAATATCAATATAATGAGAATGCGGAGCAATCTCCTAAACAATCTTTAAAGAGTAGTCATCCTGAAACAAAAACTATCACCAATCTTCTAGAGGCCAAATCTTCTTTGTACCAACACATACAACTAAGGAACATTAGGATGGAACATTCAACATGCTTCAGGCCACCAACAACACATTTGATCCTCTTAGTGCTTCTGATTCCCATCTCAATTCTGCACTAATCAAGGCACATCACAATTTTGTACTGATCAAGGCATAACATCCAACCATGAACACCATCACACTTCCATGATAGTGTTGACATCAATGACAACCTTAACAATCTCCTCAACCTTGTGATAGTGTTGACATCAATGACAACAACCTTAGGCATCATATGTGTAAGAATCTCCCCCTTTGGCATTGATGGAATCACATACGTGCGCATTCTCCCCCTTTGACATCAAGGACAAAGGGCATACAAAGCCTTCTCATCAACAACTAGTGCTTTCTCATTCTCCCCCTTTCAACAACAACCACATATTTGCTCACTTCTTTTAATAACAAAACTCCCCTATCATCAACAACCACTACCTGCTTCCCCTAAGAGGTAGCCACCATCAGTCCAGGAAACAAGGATATAACATTAACTCCCCTTGGATAGATGCACCACTATACATATTTAACAAGAAGAGGGAGGGGCAATTACCCCTAACTTCTATTAGAGATCCTCAAAGATGTCCTTTGCAAGAGCCTTTGTAAAGATGTTTGTAATCTAATCCTTTGTTAGAACATATTCCAACCTCACTTCCTTATCTCCAACCTTTTCTCTCAAAAAGTGATACCTGATTGCTATATGCTTGATTCTACAATGCGTCACTAGATTCTTGGAAATATTGATAACACTTGTATTATCAAGCAAAATAGGAATAGGCTCATCATACACTACCTTGATATCCTTTTAGAGTTTGCTTCATCCACAACACTTGTGTACAGGAAGAGGCTACTGCAATATACTCTACTTCTATAGTTGATAAAGACTTGAATCTTGCTTCTTGCTCTTCCATGAAACCAATTTGCTTCCTAGAAATAAATCACCACCACTTGTACTTCTTCTATCATCAACACAACCAGCCTAGTCAGCATTAGTGTATGCACTCAAATCAAAGTCATTTCCTTTTAGATACCATAGACCATAGTCAGGAGCTCCTTTCAGGTATCTAAGTATCCTTTTCACTTCTTTCTCATGTGTTTGCTTAGGATTGGCTTGATATATGGCAACCACACATACTGCATGCATAATTTTAGGTCTAGTAGTCAAATACAACAATGCTCCAATCATAAACCTATAAAAAGTCTGATCCACTCCAGAGACTCACCATATTTGTTCAAGTGACATCCAGTGACCATGGGAGTACACACTAGTTTTGAATCCTCCATACCAAACTTCTTCAATAATTCTTTGACATACTTAGCTTGAGAAATAAATATACCACCATTTAGCTGGGAAATTTTAAGTCCAAGGAAGAAAGACATTTCACTTATCATGGACATCTCAAACTCTTTTTGCATCTCCTCTACAAACCTTTTGAACATATCATCATCTCCACCAAAGATGATGTCATCAACATATACAGCAACTATCAAAATCATGCCTCCTTCCTTTATATAAAGATTACTATATGTGGTTCCTTTCTTGAATCCCTGTTAAAGTAAGTACATATCTAATCTTGCATACCAAGCCCTAGGTGCTTTCTTGAGACCATACAAAGCCTCTTTGAGTTTGCATACCATGTCTGGATCTTCTAATATCTAGAAACCATCTGGTTGTTCAATGTGTACTTCTTCTTCTAGGTCACCATCAAAAATGTTGACTTGACATCCATCTGAACAACAAGAGCAAGGAACATTCTAATTGCCTCCATCCTTGCTACCAGAGAAAAATTCTCATCAAAATCAATGCTTTCTACTTGAGTGTATCCTTTGCATACTAGTCTTTCTTTGTTCCTTACAATTTCACCTTCTTCATTCAGTTTGTTCTAGAACACCCATTTTGTTCCTATAATATTCCTATTTGCTGGTTTGGGGACCAATTCCCATGTTTGATTCTTCTCAATCTGATCCAATTCTTCTTCAATGGCTTTTATCCATCCATCATCCTTGTTGGCTTCAACAAAGGTCTTGGGTTCTATTTCTGATAACAAACACAAGTTTGCTTGCTCATGCGTCTTGCCAAACCTTCTCCTTATATTCACACCTTCATTTTTGTCTCCAATGATTTGTTTTCTTGAGTGATTCTTCTAAGCATACTTTGCCAGGGTCTTAGGCATCTACTCTAGTTCTTGTTCCTTTTATTCTTTTACTTCTTCATCTTCAATGCAAGGAAAGATATCACATACGGTGTCTTCTAAATTTTGTGAGATTCGATACAAGTCTTCATCTATTTTGACATTTGTGCTTTCAATCATCTTTCCCAACCCTTTGTTGTAGCATTTATAGGCCTTTCTTCTAGTTGAGTAACCAAGAAAGATTCCTTCATCACTTCTTGAATCAAACTTTCCTAGGTCTTCTTCATCTCTTCTGATATAGCATTTTCTGCCAAAGATCCTGAAGTATCTGATAGTGGGAGGTCTTCCATACCACAACTCATAAGGGGTCTTTGTACTATTGACCCTTAACTATACTCTGTTAGTTAGATAGACATCAATGTGAATTGCTTCCTTCCAGTAAATATCAGGCAGATTTGCATCTTTCAACATTTCCCTAGACATTTCTTGCACATTCCTATTCTTCCTTTCCACTACCCCATTTTGTTGAGGGGTTCTAGGAGTAGACATTTGCCTCCTAATACCATGATCTTCACAAAACTTTTCAAATTCATTTGAAGTAAACTTACCTCCTCTAACTGACCTTAAACATTTGATCTTAGTATCCATTTCATTTTCAACCAAAGCTTTGAAAACTTTAAACTTATCAAGGGCATCAGATTTTTCTCTTAAGAAAGTAATTCAAGTCATTCTAGAATAATCATCAAGGAGCAACATAAAATACATTTCACCTTGTGGACTCTTTACTCTCGTAGGTCAACATAGGTCTGTGTGAATCAGATCCAATGGATTTGAAGAAGAGCACTCCTTGCTTTTAAAACTTATTTTTTTCTGCTTTCCCATTTGACATTCCTTGCATACAGTGTTTGCAGGCTTGATTATCTTAGGCATATCTCTCACTGCATGAGGAGAACTGATTCTTACCATATTATCAAAATTGTTATATCCCATTCTTTTGTGCCACAGCCAACACTCACTAGATTGAGCCAACATACATGTTCTTCCATTTACCTCTTGCAAGTGATAAATATCACCAATGTCTTGGTACCTTCTGCAACTAACTTTCTAGATCCTGCCCTCCTGATTTCACAACCATTGGAATGAAAAGTAAGATTGTAACCTTTCCTGTAAATTTGACTAACATTGAGAAGATAGTGTTGTAATCTTTTGACATAGAGAACATCCTCACTCTTGTTCTTTCCATAAATAGTTATGATTCCTTTTCCACATATTTTAGCTGACTCATCACCTCCAAACTTGATAGCTCCACCATCCCACTTCTCAAGGCTGATAAACTTCTCTTTGTCACTAGTCATATGATTTGAATAACCACTATCAATAACCCAAGCTTTGGTTTCTTCTTTTGCATGGAAGGCAGTCCATAGAACCATTGATCTTTCATTATTTTGTGTTGTTTGCAAGGTATCAATTTTTCCACATTTTCCAACATCATCCTTTTTGTCACCAGTACTTGTGGCCAAAAAAAGTGTTTCATCATTTGAATCATCATGATCCTCATCTTCTGAAGAACATATTTCTTCTATTGAAAAAAAACTCCTTTTGAATTTACTATTTCTATTACTTCTCCTAACTTCTTTAAGATGACATTTAGAAGCAAAGCGACCAACCTTTCCACAATTAAAACATTTGAAGGGTAACTCACCTTTATATTTTCCAGAGTCTTTCTTCTGTGTTATTATAAAATTTGCTTCAGCACCATCAAGGATTTCATCTTCATTAGTAGTCTCATCCTTTGTCTTTTTATTGACTTTGAAAGCAACTTCTTTTTTTGGAACATCACTATCAAATTCTCTCATTTCAAAAGCAATAATGGTCCCAAACATTTGCTCTAAAGAGTATTTATCCAAGTTTGCAGTCTCTTTAATAGTAGATACCTTATGACTGTAAGATTTGGGAAGAGATCTCAGAACTTTCTTCACAATTTCATCATCTTTTATTTCACCACCAAGACCTATGATGCCATTGTCCACTTCATTCACTCGAAGCATAAATCTAGAAATGTTTTCATCCTCTGTCATCTTTATGGTTTCAAAATTTCTTTTCAAGATTTGTATCTTAGCTTGCTTTACTTTCTTATCTCCTTCATAAATGGTTTCAAGTTTATCCCAAACTTCTTGAGCAAAGCTAGAACTCATCACCTTTGAAAGTTCTAAATCATTTAATCCACACATGATGGTAAACTTTACGTTGGTATTGTTATCATACTTCTTGATTTCATTTGCATCTATAGGAATGGTAATAGGAATAGTGTAACCTTTCTTGACATAATCCCAAACTCCACATGCTATAGAATTGATGTAAGATTCCATCCTTAGCTTCCAAAAAGCCTAATTTGTTCCATCAAACCTAGGTATCTTAATGAATCCACCTTGTGCCATTCTAAACTTCCTCAAGTGGCTAAGCTTCCGTCAAAGGACCTTGGCTCTGATACCAATTGTTAGACACACAAGAATATTGAGAGGGGGGGTAAATTAGTATTCAAACAATTTTCAATTTCAACAACTGAATAACTTATTTAGAGTAGATTAAACCTTAAGCATCACAATATCAACATGAAAGAATAACACAATGCACATCAACACATAAAACTAGATATACGTGGAAAATCCTAGAAGGCAAAAAACATGGTGAGGATTAACTCTAAATATATGAAGCTTAGATAAGAACTTTGTTTTAGGGGCTAAAACCCAAGGAAGTTGCTACTCCCTAAGAAACTTTGATTTAGGGTCACTCCCAAGGAAGCTTCTACTTCCTAATGACTTTGTTTTAGGGTCACTTCCAAGGAAGCTACTACTCCCTGATGACCTTGTTTTAGGGTCACTCCCAAGGAAGCTATGACTCCATGAAAAAAAAACACACTTACAAAAGATTACAGTATGATAGTCTTTCTACTATTTGAAAAATGACATTGAAGCTCACACATTTGATGATTGCACTTCTACTCCTTCACACTTTCTTCTGATGATCTGATCATTCAAGCACACTCTATACTTGATCATTGTCACAAATATGTCTTCAAAATGAATCAGGACATCATCTTGACAACTTCTACTCTTTCTGCTTCAATCACTCATCAATAATGCATTCATTCTACCTTTTATCTAGTTGCAAGCTTCTCAATCAAATTACAATCACACTTTCCTTACTTAATTTGATTCACTATTTATACATGATATTACATTGATTACATAGATTCTCGGCCACATACAACATGAAAAATACATTTACAAGTCAGCCAAACAATACACAACATGAAATGTGTAGAAGATAGGTCCTACATAGAACCAGACATTACACCATTAGAAAATTCAAGCCTTCCAGACTCCAACACTTGCTTAACCAGGTCCAAAGCATCCTTCACAAGGTCAAACTCCAATGAATTACATCCGCACACTCTGCTCATTTGGAAATAGAACAACTTTAAGGAGAACACATGAAGACTTGAAGAATAATGACCACATCAATTTGAAAAATGTTGTGCAATACTGGAAATAAGAAAGATCTTCGTGAAACATTTCTAGATGAGTTAACATGACTCATAAAACATCCCCGAACACTCCTTTTCCACCACACATCAAAGATATGAGTTGCACAGCTTCAATCAAAAACTATGAGAACACTCTGTCATCCTAAACACACTGCAACATGCTATCATTTGAAAAACTAAGCTGCAGACCACCAAAAACCTTGAAATTGCAAGGAAGCATGTAATACACATTGTGAGGCCTAGTTAACATCATTCTAGAGATATTCATTTTTCTATTATATTCTGGTGTGTGTGAGTGTGTAATAGACTTGTTTGATGTTGAGTTTTAGTGTGAACTATGATTATTATTATTATTATTATTATTATTATTATTATTATTATTATTATTATTATTATTTTGATTATGGGAACTGAATGCTTTATATTTTTGTTATATATATATTTATTTGAAATGAAATAATAAGTTTATTTAAGAAAATAAATGGTTATGAAATATTGATGATTATATGTTTGATTTCTATAAAAAAAATATTATTGTTTTGAGATGTTAGATTATGTGGTTAATAGATGTTAAAAATGTTTAAGTTAAATGTTTATTTACTTTGGCTATAAGTTTTTTTAAATATATTGATGTTTTAGTGAGATATTGCAGGTAGAGTGGCCCAAGTCCTCAAGAATGGAAACAAACTCCGTAATTCTCAAATATTTATTATTTGTTATTTTATGAGGCAGGGTTGTGTCGAAAATATGTAATATTTTTATTATGCTTAATTGTTTTATTTTATGTGAAGGAATGTAAAGAGTTAGGGGAAAAATGTCTTATTTTATGAGGGAAATGTGAATCATTTTATCATGCTGTGAAATAAAAAATAAAGTGCTAGAGCTTTTCTCGAAAACGTGCTCTTCCTAGTTTTCTTTTTGGGGCTGTTGTATGTTTTTTGGAATGGGAAAAAGATGAATATTTTGATATATAAATGAGGCTTGAAATGGATTGTGGTTTGAAAAATATAGAAATTGCATCTTCTTGGAAAACTAGTGGGTCAATTCTAACTTGGACAACCAAGGTATGGATGTTCTTGTGTTATCTTTTTTAATGTGTTATTGTTTGTGATGGTTGTATGCAAGTAGTATGTTGTTATATGAAAATCTGTGCTTGTATGTTTAGGGTTTACAATTGGGTTTACCTTGTGTGGGGATAAGAATGGTGGATGCCTCTTTGAAGAAATATGTGGAGTTGGTGATGGTGTTGTGGTTGGTGGTGTTGGGAGTAATGGAGGATGGAGGTTTTGGTGAATGGGAGATTGGGGAGATGGAGGTTTGGGAGTTTGTGAAAAGGGAGCTACATTTGTGGAACAGCTACATTGTTAAAAGGGAGCTACATTTGTGAAAGGGAGCTACATGGAACTATGTCCAAAGAGGATCCCCCTTCTTCATCCCCTTGCCAGAAATTTGAGTGTAGGTTTCCTTGTGTATGGATAATTTGTTATTTCATTAGTTTTCTATTTTTGATTTATTTGAGTATTGGGGTTTTGTTTCCAAGCTCAGGGGTGGACTAGAATTCATAGTCCTACGATTGGGTGGTGAGCAGAACTGGGCTACTCTTATTTGTTGCATGCAGGTTATGGTTATTTCTGAAGAAAGATGGATATGAATGAGTTTTAGTGTGAAATTCTTTTCCAGATCACTAATCCATTATGAATATGGATTATATAAGGTTGTAAATTGAAAGAAAAATCAAAGGAAGTCTACAATTTTCAATAAAAAAAACTCAAGTAAACAATTTCTTCAACACTACATTTCAAACTGCTCTGTGATACCATATTGATTCATGATTTGTATTTTGAAATATAATTTTAATGAGAAGACAAGTTCTGTAGTAACAATTTCCTTCTAGACATCAATGTAATAATGTATATAGGAAATTATAAATCTCTATTATTTATTTATTTATTTCAAGAAAAATCTCTATTCAAAAAGGCCTACACTACCATAGCCGATGCCTTCCAGATACTTAATACTATGAATAGATATTTTTTCTAACAGTATCGATGTTATAATAGATTTATATTTTCCTTTTTTATGATGGGGTGCAGTAGTTTAAGTCTCAGTTACCCTCGTGTGAGGAATGGTCATTAAGGAATGATAGTTTCTCATCTTAGCAAGAATAGATATCATGATGATAAGTAATCTTTCTATTACTTAATAACTTTCTTATAGGTAAATGAGAGGAACCTCCTGCAACCATATAATGAAAATTGCACGAAATAACAGAAATAGCAGAACACAGAAGGAATTTATTGATCATAGGCCACTTCGAGGGGGCAACCTCCTTTGAGCAAGCTCAATACAATAAACTCATGGATGCCTTCATTGGCCTCAACACGTACTTATATACTAAGTCTAATCTAAACAACTATTACTCCCCATGAATGTCGGATAATACAATATACTCATGGGACGACTTACAAAGCATATGCGTCCAATAGTAATATACTAACAAAGTAAAGAGAAGGGTTAAACATGGGTTACTAACATCCCCTCCCTCTTAGAAAAACTATGTCCTCAAAGCTTAAGATGTGGAAATTGTTGTTGAATTTGAAGGAGTGGTTCCCATGTAGCATCCTCTTGTTGCATTCCGTGCCACTGAATTAATACCTCTGTGATGGATCTAGAGTGAAGTTGACGAGTGCACTTGTTAAGGATTGCCTCTGGCTCCAAAATGATGGATCCTTCATTATCCAGTTCTGGTAAAATAGTTTGTGCTCTAATGTTGGTGCCAAGAACTTTCTTTAGACAAGAGACATGAAATACTGGAGGAATGCGAGGAGGAAGCTCTAATTTATAAGCACCTAACCCAATCTTCTGAAGAACCTTATATGGCCCATAGAACCTTGGAGCCAGCTTATGACACCCTTTGAGTTTCAGGAGGATTGCTTGTATGGCTGTAGATGAAGAAAAACCATATCACCTACTTGAAAAGTGCGTTCAAAATGGTGCTGATCAGCTTGTTGTTTCATTCAATTTCTTGCCATGTGAAGATTGTCCTATAATATGCAAAGAATCTGATCTCGAGTTGAGAGAACCGTGTCAACTACTTGAACTGGTGAACTGCTGGGGTGTATGGAAGGAGCATTGGTGGTGCCTGACCATAGACTACTTCATATGGAATCATTTTAGATGCCGTGTGGTAGGAGGTATTGTACTACCATTCAGCGAGAGGGAGCCACTTGGCCCACTAATGCTGTTGTTCTAAGGTGAAGCAACAAAGATAAGTTTCCAAACATTTGTTGATAACTTTAGTCTGACCATTTGTTTGTGGGTGATACCCTGAACTCATCTTTAGTTTGGTGCCAGTGTGGCAAAATAGTTTTGTCCAAAAATGACTGGTGAAAGTTGCATCACAATCCGAGATAATGGAAGAAGGGATTCCATGAAGACGGAAGATCTGGTCCATGAAAATATGTGCAACTGAGGAGGCGGTATAGGGATGGCTGAGGGCACAAAAATGACTATATTTGGAGAGGTGATCAACCACAACCAAGATCATTGTCTTCCCTCTACATTTAGAGAGCCCTTCAATGAAATCCATAGAAATATCTGTCCAAATCCATGTAGGGATGGGCAAGGGTTCGAGTAATCTAGGAAGGAGTGTCATTTCACCCTTGTTGCACTAGCAGGTGTCACATTCAGCCACCATCTGTTGAATTTCCCTTTTCATTCCCTTCCAAAAGAAGTTACACTATACCCACTCATAAGTTTTGAGGAACCCAAAGTGCCCTACTGATGGAGAAGCATGGAGTTCATAGAAGACATCTTGTTGAAGATCTGTGCTCTAGGGAAGCACCAGACAACCCTTGTATCTCAGAGAAACACCATCCCAAGAGTAATGCGGTATAGTAGAAGAATTATTGGCCAACTATTGGATGATTTGAGATAATGAAGAGTTATTGACATAGCCCTGCTGGATAGATTCCAACCAATTTGGAATAGGCATAGAAATAGCTGAAAGAGAAGCTTGGTCATCAAATGTATGAGAAAGAGCATCCGCCACAATATTGTCCTTACCCTTCTTATAAGTGATCTCATAGTCATAACCCATGAGTTTGCTAACCCATTTCTGTTATGCTGGGGAGGAAACCTGTTGTTCCAAGAAATATTTCAGATTCTGGTGATCAGTCTTGATGCAGAAATGATTCCCTAATAGGTATGGCTGCCACTTCTGTACTGCATACAAAATAGCCATCATTTCCTTCTCATATGTAGAGAGTACTAAATTCTTACCTGAAAGGGCTTTGCTTGTGAACACAATGGGATGTTCATCTTGAAGGAGAATAGCACCAAGTCCATTGCCACAAGAATCACTCTAAATAGTGAAGGTCTTGGAAAAATCTAGCATAGCTAGAACAGGTGTAGTACACCTAGCTTGTTTTAGTTTTTCAAATGCACACTCAGCAACATGTGTCCATGTAAAAGCATCCTTTTTCAACAGAGCTATTAATGGGGCTGCAATCTTCCCGTAATCCTTGACAAACTTGCGGTAGGAGCCATTCAGTTCCAAAAAACCATGGAGGCTCTTGAGTGTCTGAAGATGTGGCCAATTGTTCATGGCATCTATTTTGGCAGGATCCACTCGAACCCCTTGGGCTGAAACAATATGCTCGAGATACTCCACTTCCTCCTACCCAAAAACACATTTAGACTGTTTTGCACAGAGATGATGATCAGAGAGAAGTTGCAGTACAAGATCTAGATGCTGGAGATGCTCAGCCCTTGTTTTACTATAGATGAGGATATCATCAAAGAAGACCAGAATGAATTTCTGCAAGTAGGGCCAGAATATTTTATTCATCAATGCCTGGAATGTGGAAGGATCATTAGTGAGGCCAAAGGGCATGACCAAAAAATCATAGTGGTCATCATGCATACAAAAAGCCATTTTAGGGATATCATCCTCATGAACCCAAATTTGGTGATACCCAGAATGAAGATCCAACTTGGAGAAAAAATGAGCACCATGAAGCTCATCAAGAAGCTCATCAACAATAGGAATTGGAAACTTATCCTTGATTGTGATGTGATTAAGTCCTCGGAAGTCAATGCAGAGGTGCCATGACCCATCCTTTTTTTAGAAAAGAAGAACTGGTGAAGAAAAGAAACTAGTACTAGGGTGAATAATACCTTGCTTTAATAAGTCCTGAACGAGCATCTCAATCTCTGTCTTTTGGTGAAATGGGTAGCGGTAGGGCCTGATGTTGGGAGGAACGCTTCCAGGAAGGAGCTGAATATGATGGTCCTCTGGTCTGAAGGTGGCAATCCCACTGTTTCAACAAAGACACATGCATATCTATCCAAAATTCGTTGTAGATTTGAAGGAGTATTAGAGACTGCTGAGGGTTGCATCTGAATGGAATGGAGCTGAGCAATGACACCATGTGAATTCTTCTTAAGGAACTTTTCCATGCGATGTGAATTGATGATGCTGAGAGACCCTGGTTGTAAGCCCTTCAATGTGTGTTTGTGCCCATTGTCTAAAAATTGCATCCAAAGTTCAACAAAATCCCATAAGATGGGTCCAAGTGTGTGTAACCATTGAGTTCCCAAAACCACATCACATCTGCCTAAGGGAAAGGAAAACATGTTGGAGCATAGGTTATAGTCTCCAATAGAGAGATGCACATTGTGACACTTCCCTTTGTAAGGTAATGTGCCCCCATTGGCAATCATGACTTCAAAGCTAGAGCAAGGATGGACAAAACAATCAGCCTGTTTGGTGATCCGAGGGTCAATGAAGTTATGAGTGCTACCAGAATCAATGAGTATTGTAAGAGGGAGATTCTTGAAGTAACCCTTGACACACATGGTTTGTGGGGTGGTGACTCCCGCTAAAGAATGGAGAGAGATCTCTGGGTGGTCTTCTTGAGGAGGGTCAATAGGTGGCTGCTGAATGTCGACCTGATCATCTACTATATCCTGTGCATCTTCATAAACTTTAGTTGTAGGTAGAGAATCCACATCCAAGAGATAAAGCTTTTCCTCAACACATCTATGTCCCTGAGTGAATTTCTCATCACAATTATAACAAATCCTTGTTCTCTACGTGCCTGCAGCTCTGCTTCAGTCAAATGCTTGATAGGAGTTGTTCTAGGAGCTAGCATGATTAGAGGTCTTTGGGAAACCATATTTTTGAATGGAACAAAAGTGGATTTGGAGCACTGTTGAGCTGTGATATTGTCTTCCGCCAACTTTGCGAACCCTAGGGCTTCCATCATTGTGCTGGGACGGAACATTTTAACCTTAGATCGGATTGCATCCTTTAGACCACTGACAAAACAACTCTTAAAGAATTCATCAGACAATCCCTCTGTGTGATTCGCTAGTTTCTCTAATTCTGTCTGATATTCTCTCATAGTGCCAGTTTGGCAAAGTTTAGTGAGTGCTCCTGTGAAGTCATCAAAAGCACTAGGGCCAAATCATTGCAAAATGAGGTTGCAAAAATCTGTCCATTTTGGCTTTTCATGAGCCTTGATGTACCAACGGAACCATTGAAGGGCTTCATGTTCCAAATGAAAGGATGCAAGTGGGACTTTGTTGACATCAAAAGTATTATGCAGACTGAAATATTGTTCTGCCTAGTATATCCATCCAGTCGGTGTTGGCAAGAGACACTATATGGATTCAAGGTTGTTGTCATTGATGGCAACAAAGGTCATCCCACATATCCGCAAGTCATGGTGTGTCTCTACCGGAAGTCAGAATGAAGATTATTATGGTCCAGTGAACAAGAACAGAGCATGTGGCAAGGTCCGACAGATAGGTCTGGATCTCTCAGAGGAAGTATCTTGGTGCAGTGCGGATCTGGGGAAGTCAAGAGGACTACCTTGAGTGGTATATTCCAAGGATTTAGCCTCTGATGATGGACAAGGAAAAAGATATGAATAGTTGAGTACCAGATTCCTGAGTGATAGTGTGAACAGAGGAAGAACTGACTGATAGAACATCAGACTATTTTCTGGATGTGTTATTGATGATGGTAAAGGTTGTGAAGGCATGAATCATGTTTGGCCAACATGATTAATGATATCTACAAGTATATGCTTGATCTGCATTACTTGGTGTGCAAGGATTCAGCCGACAGAATAGAGTTTGTGAGAAGATAGACTATTCCGGGTGCTGACTAGAAAGATAATGAAATCACTTGTGCAGATATATATATAGGATGGATTTAGTTATGACAAGTGTAGTGATGCGATGTGATATGCGAATAAGAGTAGAGTAGAACAGAAGCAGTAAGAAAGATCTGGTATGTGAAAGAAAAGAAGAATAAAGAGAAGAGGAAAGATGAAGTGCAGCAGATCAGTGTACTGAGCCTAATCGGAACTAAACTCCAGCATATGTGGATGCTTCCAATCAGTTCAAGTATTGTATAACATTCTTTTGTAGATAGTGTGTCTCTTTGTAGGCAATGTGCCTCCTTTGTGAGCAGTGTGCTCAGGCAGTGAGCCCTAATTGGCAAGTGCCATTTTGTAATTCCTTATTCTTCTAACAGAGAATAATCTTTGGGTTAATCACCCCGTGGTTTTCTCCCTTAACAGGGTTTCCACATCATTAATACTGTGTCATGTGTTTTTCATTTCATAGTAATGTTTATTTGTTTGATTTAATGCTGCATTGATTAATAAGAAAGTTCAAAAGGAAGAAATAATTAGGATAATTGATTCACCCCCCCTCTTAATTATCAGCAAGCAAGAGAAAGAATTCCTCAGTCTATTGTTGAAAAATACAAAGACTCAATCTGCTTTATGGTTGATACTGATCAGTGCCTAATGGAGGTAGTAGAGCCAAGGACAGTCTGGATCATGCCCATGGGGTATGAGGTTGATGAACAGATTGTGGAACTGCATGTTCAACACATGCTTAGTTAGCCCAAAGATCCAAAGGCAGAAAGGTTTGGAACCTTTGAGGAGTTGAGTGTGAAGATCCATGTGGAACTTAGAGAACCTGAGATAAAAAGGAAGGTGAGAAAAGAAGTAGAACATATTGCTCAAGGCCTAGGCATCCCAAAGGAGGCACTTGATGCCAACCGGGAAAAGAGGCAAAAGGCTGAGGAAGAGAAGAAAGAGGTAGGGAAGAAAAGCAAGAAAAGCACTCCGGTAGAAACATCAACCCGGACCAGATCATCAAAAGGATCTACACCTATCACAACCAAAAGCTCAAAAACATCAAAACTGGAAGGTCAGACATCTGGTAAAGGGGAGAAAGGGTCTAAAATAAAAGCCACAAGGGCTTATACAAGTCAAAAAGATGAAGAGGAAACTGAATCAGATGAGGGGGTAAAGGAAATAAAGAAGCAGAAAAAGAAAAGATCCGGTAAACCCTCCACAGGCCAAGACAAGGAAGAAATGGCAGGGGAATTTGTTGAAAAGCCCACCCTGTCTCTAGAGAGTGTAATCAAATCAGTCACTGTGGATGGAAACCTTCAACCAATGGCCAAATTCTATGATGAATACAATGAGGCTGACCAAAAGATCCTACAGGAAGCCACAATCAGGTATCTGAACATATACAATAAGGCTTTCATTGAGATTATATCTCTAATTCCTAAAAGCCTAGAAAAGGAGTTAGAAATAAGAAAGAACAATGCCCTGGAAAAAGATCTTGAGATCCGAGAGCAGATAGCTATTTAGCTATATCCTCAAATTGATCCCAAGACAATGAACATAATATTCAAAGACTGCAAAGATGAGTTCAGGAGTAAAGCAAGGATGAATCAACTCATGCTTGGTGAGACTGACAAGGTGGCCATGGATACAGAAGAGATCCTCCGGAAGGCCTTCAAAAGGTTTAATCTTCCTGTTGTAGAGGACTTGGGTACTGATCCCTCATCCACAAGTGTTGTAGAAGAAACTTCTGAGAAAGCAACAAAAGAGATGGGCCCTGAACAAACCAACATTTCTCCTCTGATTTCCCCTACAGTCTCCGGATCCAAAGAAGAGGAGAAATTATAGGAGAAAGAAGCAACAGTAAAAAAAAAGAAGTTGACAGTACCAAGGTTACAGAGAAAGAGAAGACTCCAACAGAGAAAACCACAACTGATAGTGGTAAGAATGTAGAAGGAGAGAAAACTCCAAAGGACAGCTCCAAGACTGCAGAAGAGAAGAAACATCTGTCTCCAGCAAGAGACACTGCACAAACTGTCCAAAAATTTCTGAGCAAAGAAACAATAGAGATTGATGAACCGGAGCTTCTACAAGGTCCATTCAATTTTGATTCCCTCTCTCCGGTACAGACAATGAAGATAGCTTCATTTGCAAATGCTAAGGCAAATGAAAAACTCCTAAAGTCTCATATGGAAGACTGTGAGTTGATAGAAGCTACTTCCGGAGTGCTTGAAAAGATTATGTCATCAGTCCAGAAAGATCCCACAGCCTCCTCTTCCGGTAATCTCAAAACCTTAGTCAGCAGTGTTGGTACACATTTTGATTCTCTAGAAAAATCAGCTGAAGAAAAGGTCCGGAAGGAGTTTTTGGATAAGAGACTCTCAGAGGTACTAGGATTAATCTCTAATGATAGGAGAAATATGAGTATTGGAATAAAGAGCTTAGAAAATGCTCTTAAGGATGGCGGTGATATTTACAAATTTTGTATCTCCTGGTCAAAAGCAATAGTAGCAATTGAGAAGAAAATAAAAGAGGAACAGGACAAACTACTGAGTTTGTCTCAAAGTTTTGATCCTCTCTCTTCCTCCATAGTAAATCAAGAATGTCAAACTATTGCAATCACAAATGCAATAAAGAACCTTGAAAAGGAAAGGAAGAATATAATTAACCTGATGGGAGAACTTAGAAGGATGATTATCCCTAAGTTAGAGACCATGCATGAGGCCATAAGTGATGCTAAGACTACCGCCCAAACCAATGATCTAACAGATCTTAAGAGGGTAGAAGCTTTTGTGTTTTTGTTAAGTGGTCACATTTCAATTTTGGATAGAATGAAGCAAAGTTGGGCTACAGAACTCGTCCAATTGAAGACATCCTTTGCAGACATTCTTCAGTTTTTGTGAATATGTAATATACAGCCAAGTATAGTAGAATTCTTGAAAATTGTGGTGTGCGGACCCTACCCTTTGCCATTGATGTCAAAGGGGGGGTTAGGAGCAGTGAAAAATGAGGAATCCAACTAAGGGGGATCTCCGGAAAATGTATATAAAGACAGAGCATCAGCCAAGGGGGAGCATAGTGTGAACACTTAGTCATTTTTCACTAAGTGTTGCCATCAATGCCAAAGGGGGAGATTGTTGGCAAGAGACACTATATGGATTCATGGTTGTTGTCATTGATGGCAACAAAGGTCATCCCACATATCCGCAAGTCATTGTGTGTCTCTACCGGAAGTCAGAATGAAGATTATTGTGGTCCAATGAACAAGAACAGAGCATGTGGCAAGGTCTGACATACAGGTCCGGATCTCTCAGAGGAAGTATCTTGGTGCAGTACGGATCTGGGGAAGTCAAGAGGACCACCTTGAGTGGTATATTCCAAGGATTTAGCCTCCGGTGATGGACAAGGAAAAAGATATGAATAGTTGAGTACCGGATTCCTAAGTGACATTGTGAACGGAGGAAGAACTGACTGACAGAACATCAGACTATTTTACGGATGTGTTACTGATGATGGTAAAGGTTGTGAAGGCATGAATCATGTTTGGCCAACATGATTAATGATATCTACAAGGATATGTTTGATCCGCATTACTTGGTGTGTAAGGATTCAACCGACAAAACAGAGTTTGTGAGAAGATAGATTGTTCTGGGTGCTGACTAGAAAGATAATAAAATCACTTGTGCAGATATATATATAGGATGGATTTAGTTATGACAAGTGTAGTGATGCGATGTGATATGCGAATAAGAGTAGAGCAGAACAGAAGCAGTAAGAAAGATCCGGTATGTGAAAGAAAAGAAGAATAAAGAGAAGAGGAAAGATGAAGTGCAGCAGATCAGTGTACTGAGCCTAACTGGAACTGAACTCCAGCATATGTGGATGCTTCCAATCAGTTCAAGTATTGTATAACATTCTTTTGTAGACAGTGTGCCTCCTTTGTGAGCAGTGTGCTCGGGCAGTGAGCCCTAATTGGCAAGTGCCATTTTGTAATTCCTTATTCTTCTAACAGAGAATAATCTTTGGGTTAATCACCTCGTGGTTTTCTCCCTTAACAGGGTTTCCACGTCAAAAATACTGTGTCATGTGTTTTTCATTTCATAGTAATGTTTGTTTGTTTGATTTAATGCTGCATTGATTATTAAGAAAGTTCAGAAGGAAGAAATAATTAGGATAACTGATTCACCCCCCTTCAGTTATCAACATTCGTATTATCACCATTAAAGCAAGGAAAATCAAGCTTCGGCCCACAAAAATTGCTGGAAGAAGAGAACCCCATGTCTGTAGAAGACTCGGGCTACCGTCTATTGTTCATGGCTGAATGCTGAAGATTGAGGCTATGAATTTTTTCATCCAGATCTTGGAGTTTGGTCTTGAGGGTTGTAAGTTCATCCTCCATGGTTTTTACTCCTGTGCGGGTGACAACCATAACCAGGAGTTATTTTTTTTTTTAGGGAATGGTAGAAAAACAAAAACAGAAACTTTTTTAGTAAAGGAAAATTTGGATTTGGGAAAAAATCTAATGGGTAATTGGGGTTTGACTAGGTTGTGGACACTTTCTGAGGGATAGGGAAGCAGAAAATGGGGATTTTAGAGGCAGGGTGAAGGAATGGGAAAATTTGTCCAAGAGGGACAAAGGAGTAGAAATAGGAAATGAACACTGTGGCAAAATTTGAAGGCAATTAGGTGAGGATCGAAGAAGTTATGGAAAAACCTAAAAATAGACAAATGTAGGATTTCTAGCTTCGACAAGTGGAATTTGGGATAGGGTCCTCAAGGAAGGAAATATGCAGAATGGAATTTCAGGGGTTCTAGTGAATTTTGAAAAGAAATATATATATATATATATATATATATATATATATATATATATATATGTTCTAGAAATGATCTGCAATGGGATCTACAAACGGCTCTGGATAGATTCAATCAGAGATTTGTCAGCTGGGAATAGATATGGACGCCAGGTATGTTCGGCTTCCTAAAGGTTTAGGGGATTCACTCGGATACCAATGCTGTCTAACGGCTTGCGTATTGGGGTAGTACCCCTCACTCCATGGCTCAAGTAAAACTGATAACTAATTTTCCACAAACGACAGCTCTTCGTTTACCTCACGGATGGGAACTAGTCAATCAAGTAGGGGTCGTTGCCCTTTTGGCTGGCAGGTCTTCTCAATGGGCCAGCTACTTCGAGGTTCCTATGGTACTCCTCACAATGAGTTTTAGGGCTATGCCCAGGCACTTCCCACAGTTAAGCAAATAGGGATTATTCCCTGATCCAAACCTACAATTGAAATGAACAATATAGATGCAAAGAAAAAAGAACTGCAATAATCACAGCGCCTGAAGGCCACTGCGAAAAAAATTTCAGCAAAAATTCCACCCAGCGAGCCCAAGAAAGCGCTCTGATACTAGATGAGAGGAATCTCCTATTGGGAATTAAAGTGTCTCAACCTTGGTAATTCTCTGCATTTGTAATGTTTGTATTTTTTATTCATTGCCTATGTTGTAAATAATTGGAAATTCCACTTTGTCATATTGTGGGATGTGGCACGGTGATGTGTCAATCCTACATGGATTATGACAACATGGTATTTTATCCTCACATGAGGAGATAGGCGTCCCACTTAGTGGTAGGAATATTCTGCCATGTGTCGGCATCTTCTATGTTGTGTAAGGAATGTTTGACTGAAATGGTTATGATGGATTCCTATGACGAATCTATGACATGTAAGAGTCGAGAATAGAAGGTTGTAAGACAAGTAATGACATGTGTCATGTAGCATCTTTGAATGAGGGATATTTGGGCACCCTAAGGTGGAATATGATGTGTTGTAAGAGAATATGCTATTTATAGCATGTGTATGATAGATTCTCTTATAGCTGTAAGTTGTAACCACTATGACAGATTCTATGACGATCGTAAGTGTCGTAAGAGCATCTGTCATAGACCATTTTGGAAAGTGGCGACCTCTTTGGGATGGGAGCTGCGGAAAAGTGTCAGACACATTCTACAATGTTGACCAAGTGTCCCTATGTGTGGGTTTTGGTCCAAGATGCCATATTGGGCGCCCATTCCAAGAAAGGTCCAAAATTGCCTTGTATGTTCTATTTAAACAGGTGCTTGGAGATGGAGTTTGTATCACATATTTACAGGTACTATTATGCTGCTGAATTGACTCCAGACATGAGTGTTGAAGACCATTGAAGCTTGCATTGCAAGTGTATTGTAAACATTCTTTCAGATTTGTTAATACATTGTGCAGGTTTCTGAGTGTGGGGTTTTTCACCCAATAAGGGTTTTCCCCACTGTAAATCTTTGTCTCTCTTCTTCTGTCTACATTTTGGTTTTTGTATTTTTTTGCAATATCTCATGTTAATGGTTTTAACATTGTTGTAATAGTTAGGATAAAGTTGAATTTGCATAGCCCTCTCCTCAATAGATTAGTATAGGAAGCGTTTTCCGCACACCTAGCTTCCTTTCACCTCCTGCAACAATATAATGAAAATTGCATGAAATAACATAAATAGTAGAACACAGAAGGAATTTATTGATCATAGGCCACTTTGAGGGGGCAACCTCCTTTGAGCAAGCTCAATACAATAAACTCGCGGATGCCTTCATTGGCCTCAACACGTACTTATACACTAAGTCTAATCTAAACAACTATTACTCCCCATGAATGTGGGATAATACAATATACTCATGGGATGACTTACAAAGCATATGCATCCAACAGCAATATACTAACAAAGTAAAGAGAAGGGTTAAACACGGGTTCCTAACAATAAAGATAATGCAAAGTTTACATTCTCAAGAATTATTATTTCTATATTCATGGAATTGTATGTTGGAAGTGGACTGAGATACCACTTAAATGGAGGAAAAATAAAACAAACAAAGAGAGAGGAGACACAACAAAATGCACAAACATAGATTTGTATTAATCAATGAAAAATAATTTTACATAAAAACAAATACAACTCAGAGCTACGGCTCTGTTTCCTTCTATCCTACAACTACTGCTCTCTCTAGAGCTTGCTGGACATTACAGTTGTCCTTCTCTATTTGGAGTTGCTCTGCTCTTTCCTCTAACTGTCTATTGTGCATGGTGGGAGCTGTCTAGAGCTTGACCCTCTGCACTCTCTCATTGCTATATTCTTCTCATTGTTGCTGCAAGAAAAAACATTATCCTACTGTGCACTACTGTTCTACTACTGTTCACAATATTCTCTTCACTTCTAACTATTCTACATTCTCATTTCTTTCTTTTGTCTTCACCCAAAAATTTTGCCACTCAAAATTTGAACTCACCTAACAACATTCAATAACAATTGACCAGCAATGAGTTGGAAACTGATGGGCCAGCAAATGGCATTTACAATTTGGTCAGGTGCGGCAGGAGGGAGATCTATGGAGATCTCTAACAGGGTTGGTGTATTAATTGCACGCACATTCTAGATTAATAATTCCAACATTCCTCCTTAATCTAGAGCCACATACCACTTTCATTTTCTGTCTCCAGAGTTGTCTGTAGTTGTCCGGAGCTGTCTGGAGCTTTCTTTCTAGAGTTGAATTTTGGAGCTGTCTACAATGTCCAAGCTATCTCTTAGGTGTTCAAAGCTCTCCTTCAATAGTGCCTTAGTAAATATATCAGCGAGCTATTGCTTAGACCTACAAAATTGTAGTTTGATCTGTCCATTCTCTAATAACTCCCTTATGAAATGATAGCGGATCTCTATGTGTTTGCTTCATCCATGGAAGACTAGATTCTTCTTCAAGGCTATGGAGGAAATATTGTCACAAAATATGGTTGTGCCATCTTCTTGTTGTTCTTTCAAATCTGCAAGGATTCTCCTCAACCAAATAGCTTGACATGCTGCTGCATTTGTTGCTATGTATTATGCTTCAGCTATGGAGAGAGAAACTATGGGCTACTTCTTTGATGCCCATGAAATGGGTCCTGAACCCATGTGGAACACATATCCAGATGTGCTCTTTCTGTCATCTACACTTCCTGCCCAATCACTGTTTGTGTAACCAACCAGCTCAAACTCACTAGATGCAGTTTACAATATGCCATAGCCTTGTGCCATTAACATACTCAGGATCCTCTTTCCTACTTGCCAGTGTGTGTCCTTAGGCTTCTCCATGAACCTAGATGTCAGGATTACCACGTACATTAAATTAGGCTTTGTAGCAGTCAAATACATTAGACTTCCAACCATACTCTTGTAGAGGGTTGGGTTCACTTCATTGCTGCGGTCCTCCTTGCTCAATTTTAGACCTGTAGCTGTTGGTGTTGGAGCAGGCTTGCTACTCTGCATCTTAAATCTTTTCAAAATCTATTTGGCATAGTTAGTTTGCGAAATAAATATGCCAAGCTCAGTTTGTTGGACCTCAATGCCAAGAAAATATCTCAGCAAACATAGGTCAGTTATCTCAAACTCTTTCTTCATCACCTCTTTGAAATCAGCAATGAAGAGATCACTATTACCAGTAAAAATTAGATAATCTACATACAAAACAACAATTAAAATTTTTCCATTGGCTTCTTTGATGTAGAGCATGGGCTCACTACTGCTTTTGCTAAAGCCATTACTTAGCAGATAGGAATCTATCCTACTGTACCATGCCCAAGGTGCTTGTTTAAGCCTGTAGAGAGCTTTCCAGAACCTGTATACCTTGTCTTCATGCCCTGGGACTTCATAACCAGATGGCTGCTCCACATACACCTCCTCCTTCAATACTCCATTTAGGAAGACTAACTTCATGTCCATTAGATATACCTTCCACTTGTGCTAGGCTGCAATTGCTATGACTGTTCACACGGTCTCCATCCTTGCAACTGCTACATAGGTCTCATCATAGTCTCTTCCAAGTTGTTGTTTATATCCCTTAACAACCAGCCTTGCTTTATGCCTTTCAATCTTTCCCTCAGTAGTATTCTTGGTCTTATAGACCCACTTGACTCCAATTACCTGTTTACCCTTGGGTAAGGTTGTTAACTCCCATGTCTCATTCCTTTCTATTACATCAAACTCTTCATCCATGGCCTTACACCATTTTTCTTCTTTCACATCCTCTTCAAAATCTGTTGGACCACCATAAGAGAACAAAGCAAAGTCCAAATTTTCATCTAAATCATCATACTTGGTATCTTCATAAATTTCCCTCACGCTCCTTGTCTTTCTTGGCATTAGAGAAGTGAGCGTAGGATCTAAACTGCTTCTGGAGTTACTACTGCTTGTCTCCGGAGTGCTCCAGAGCTGACTATGCTATTGCAGTCTTAAACTGGCTGAATTTGAATTATTCTCGGAATGGCTCTAGAGAGCTCTAGAGTTGGATCCAGAGTGCTCCAGTGCCAAATTTGCTTCACTGTTGGAAGTTCCTACTTCATTTCCACCTTCTTCATCATCTATGGCTATCATTGATGAGATATCTGTGGTGTGTCAATAGTACCATCCCATGATTCATTTTCTATGAACTAAAGATCCCTCCTGATTATGACATTCTTTGTAATAGGGTTGTACAACCTATAGCCTTTGGATTCTTCGTTGTAACCAATGAAGATGCACTTTTTTCCTTTGTCATCAAACTTCTTTCTCTTCTCTTTAGGCACAAATGCATATGACATGCACCCAAAAATTTGTAGGTGCTCCACACTCCATTTGTCATTTGTCCATGCTTCTTGTGGAATTTTGTCTCATACAACCTTCATGGGACTTCTATTTAGTAGGTATACTGTTGTTGTGACTGCCTCACCCCAATAATTATTTGACAGTCCCTTTGCTTTCAGCATGCTTGCTGCCATCTCTATGATGGTTATGTTCTTCCTCTTAGTAACTCCATTTTGTTGTGGAGTATACCTTGTTGTGAATTGTTTATGAATGCCTTCATACTTGCAAAAATTCATAAATTCTTTGGAGACATACTCTCCCCCTTTGTCCATTCTGAGGACCTTGATATAATGGCCGCTTTGCTTCTCAGCCAAGGCCTTAAACTCTTTAAACTTTTCAAATGCTTCAGATTTATTCTTCAAGAAAAAAACCCAAGTCTTTCTGCTGTAGTCATCAATGAAGGTCATGAAATATACATTCCCACCTAGTGTGGGGGTCTTCATGGGGCCACATAAATCTAAATGCACTAGCACCAATGGTGCCCTTGCCCTCCTAGAATGCCTTGATTGAAAGGGCTGCATGTGCTACTTTCCTAAAATGCAGGCTTCACATTTCCTATCGGGCTCAACAATTGTTGGAAGCCCTCTAATTGTGTCTTTTTTGGACAAAAGACTTAAACCAGAAAAACTCAAGTGCCCATACCTCAAATACCAAAGCTTGGATGGGTCTTAGATGATTTTCTTAAAGGCTGACTGCTAAGCCACTACTGTAGATGCCATCTGGTTGACTCTAAAGCCATCCGGAGCCATCCGAAACTTGATAGGTGTAGATCCAAAGAGCACTGGAGACTGCAGCCTAAGGGGGAACATTCTATTTTTTGTCATCTGCACTACTACAATGACTTTCATGCTACCATCCCTATCATAGATGATGTACTCCCCTTTCTCTATCAAGATTCTATAACCATTTTGGACCATCTATCTAATACTCAATAGGTTATGTTTTATGCCTGGGGCATAATAGACATCCTAGATTTGCATTTTCTCACCTTGCTTCGATAGGACTATGATGATGCCTCTTCCTATGACAGGAACCTTTTGACTATTCCCCATCATGATCTCAGACCTGACACTCTTGTCAATAGAGGCAAACAAATTTGCATTACCACTCATGTGGTTGCTACATCTGCTATCCAAATACCATACTTTAGGGTTTCTTTGCTCAGCAAGGTTGTACACAATAAAAGACCTTAGACTGATTTTTGTTTTCAGCCTTGTTCTCATTTGCCACATTGGCATTTTGACTCCCCTGGTCACACTGTTTCTTCCTACATTCACTTGCATAGTGACCATACTTATGACAGTAGTAACATTGCACATTAGATTTATCATACCTCTGGTTGGAGCTGTTGCTCTTCTTGTTTTGGAAGTCTGTTTGGGAGGTGCTAGCCTCGTCTTGACTATTAGAGCCTCCTCTTCCGGAGATGCTTCTACCTCTACCCCTTTGATCTTTTCCTCTGCCATTTCTTCTTCTTCCCCTACCTCTCACATTTCCTTGTGCTTTGAATGCTTGCTTTAGGGAAGGAGCGAATCTATTTAGCTGCTGCTCATGGGTAAGAAGTGAACCCATCAACTCATCAAGTGCCATTTTTGAGAGATATTTGGTCTCTTCTATGGTAATAACTATTGGGTCAAATATGGGGGGCAAACTTCTAAGGATTTTCTCTATAATCCTTTACTCATCTGTGGTCTCTCCATTTATCCTCAACTGATTAACTAAGGTGGAAACCCTTATGTGAAAATCTGAAATGGACTCACTATCCTTCATCTGTAGGGTCTCAAAATATCTCCTATGCAGCTGGAGTTTCACTGATCTCACCTTGTCAGTTCCCTTGTAACTATTTTGCAATGTTTCCCATGCTTCTTTGGCATAACTAGATGTTGCTATTCAGGGAAAAATAGCCTCTGTCAAGGCTGCCTCAATTAAGCTGATTGCTTTTGCATCATTTCTTCTTGTCTCCTTGAGCTGGTTCTTCTGGGCGTTTGTCAAGGCTGGAAAGGCATTTAGGTCAGTCACATCTGTGAACCCACTAACCACAAGTTCTCACAAATCATTTGCAACCAAGACGGTCTTCATCTTCTTCATCCAGACATCATAGTTTTTTCCATCAAAAATAGGTGGCTGCTGCCAACTCTTGTTGTCTCCTCCAGTCATTCTTCTAAAACAAAGGGAGACTATTAAAACCCAAAAAAAACTTAGGGGTTTTCCTCAATACCCAGAAGGCTAAAACTCTAGATTTGCCAAATCTATGGCTCTAATACCATGTTAGAAGTGGTATGGCTAAGATACCACTCAAAGGAGGAAGAATAAAACAAATAGAGAGAGGAGACACAACAAAACTTACACAAACAAAGATTTCTATTTATCAATAAAAACTATTTTACATAAAAACAAATACAACTCAAAGCTACAGCTCTATTTCCTTCTATCCTACAACTACTAGTCTCTCTGAAGCTAGTTGGACATTACAACTGTCCTTCTCTATTTGGAGCTATTCTGCTCTTTCCTCTAAATGTCTGTTGTGTGTGGTAGGAGCTATCTGGAGCTCAACCCTCTGCACTCTCTCATTACTGTATTCTTCCTTGTTGTTGTTGCAACAAACATTCCCTCTGCTTTGCACTATTGTGCTATTGCTGCTCACAATATTCTCTTCACTTCTAACTATTCTACATTCTCATTCCTTCTTTTTGTCTTCACCCAAAAATTTTGCTGCTCAAAATTTGAACTCACCTAACAACATTCAATAACAACTAACCAGCAATGAATTGGAAACTGACGGGCTAGCAAATGGCATTTACAATTTGGTCTAGTGTGGTAGGATGGAGATCTCTGACGGGGTTGGTGTATTAATTGCACGCACACTCCAGATTAATAATTCCAACATTGTAACTGTATCGTTTAGTATTCTACATTGTTAAGGATTGGATTTTAGTTTCTATTTAGCTGTTGGTAATGAATACCAGAGGCCGCCACCTTCCAAATGGCATTCAAATGTACCTTTAAACATTACCTTTATCCACCATAATATTTCCTCTAGTCTTATCACCATATGATATTTTGCTGCTGTGCCATGAAAGCTCATTATTATTAGGCGTCTATACATTATTAATAGTTATTGATACATCACATATTCCAAAACATTATTCTTTTAACTCTGAATAGGTTGTATATTCGATGTCATTCTATATTCAAATGATATAGGTTATACTACCAGCAAGTAGAGGGTTCAATAATTTTTTTAGTAACTTCCTTGCGGCAATGAATTCATAGTATCTTGATAACTTTTAGGGTAATGTTCTTTTAGATTTTGAATTATGAAATATATCTCATTTCTTATATTAATTCGAATCATTATCAAGTTGTAAGAGAAACTACTATCAGAATATCTTGAAAGGTTAAGATAAATGTTTTATATCAGTTAATGTCACCTTATAGGTAGGAATATATAATGATAAATATCTGAAATGATTTTTATCTATACAATGATATATTGTCTGCATTGATTTATTGTATTATAGATAGATTCATATTCAATTAAGTTTAAAAGCCTTATCACTGTAATTAGTTTAATTCAAACTTTTGTTTTTATTCGATTGTAATGTTAACTTGTTTATATAAACTTTTGTTAGGTGTTCACAGGCTGAAATTCACTCTATTGTTAATTTGTTCATTATATCAAGAAAATTTATTAAATTGAATATGAGTGGTTTATTTCTTAAAAAAAAAATTAATGTTGTTAATGAAATTCTTCGTTTCTTTCTTATATTTTAAATGTATAGTCTCACATATAATATATGTCTTTGATCAGTTGATATAATTTTGGGGCAAGTCTTTGGCAAATCTGTTTGGATTCTTTTGTATAGATTAAACCCTTATGTAAGTTTGTCTTCCTAACTCATATGTTTTAATAGAATAATCTTTATTTCTTATTAACCTGACTCATTTTTAGTTTAATTTATTAAATACTTTCTAGGGTGGCATGACACACATCTAGAAACATATCCTCAAAACCACAATAGCAACCATTCATTTTTGGAGGAATGCGAAGCATTCCAACAGGCCTTCAACACTACCTCACTCTTCCAGGACACATGCCAGTACTCTATCATGCATAACTTTCACAGTGGAAGGGAAAATGATCTAAATTCCTGGAATTATCATCTTTACTGGAATCTTAACATATCTTCAGAACTACATAGATGAATCTACAAATGGAAAGGAATGTGGAGCATTCCACTCAGTCTTCTTCATCACATCATATTGTCACAGCATGAACCAAAACTCAGTCACTTATATCTTTCACAGTGGAGGAGCAGGTGATTTGAAACATTGGATTTAGAACTTTTACATCATACTGGACTTAACTCTTGAACTGCAAGACCATATCTTCAAAACTAGAGGAATGCAAAGCATTCCATTACAATGCTAGAAACACCTTCACAAAACTGACACTATCTTCAAACTTGTCAATAGAAAAACATCAGATAATCAAAACATCATGAAACTTGGAGCATACAAGAGTTGACATTGTAGGAAGCTATGTTCCAATCCACAAAAGTACAATATCAATATAATGAGAATACAGAGCAATCTCCCAGATAATCTTCAAAGAGTAGTCATCCTGAAACATAAATTGTTACCAATCTTCTGGAGGCCAAATCTTCTTTGTACCAACACATACAACTAAGGAACACTAGGATGGGACATTCAACATGCTTTAAGCCACCAACAACACATCTAATCCTCTTAGTCCTTTTGATTCCCATCTCAATTCTGCATTAATCAAGGAATGACATCCAACCATGAACACCATCACACTTCCATGATAGTGTTGACATCAATGATAACCTCAAGGCCAATCTTAACAATCTCCTCAACCTTGTGATAGTGTTGACATCAATGACAACAACCTTAGGCATCATATGTGCAACAAGACTAATATGTGAGGAGGCAATGTTGAATGGCCAAAAGGATGAATGAGTAAAGATAGGGAGCGGGGGCCAAAGGCTGCACCTAGACCAACCCCAACCAAGTCACGACTTTGAGCAAAGGTCTACGGCTTATTCAAAGGCCTAAAACCTTGCAAAAGAGGATTACGACCTTGAAAGAGTTGCGACCCTTAAGAAGAGTGTGCGGGCCCTTTGAGGAGGCAAAAGCCCTTGAAGGGCCGAGGTCCCTCAATGCTTTAAATATTTTTTTATACTTCTTTTTTGAAAACTATTACCATTTTTTGAAAAAAATTGTGCAGAGAATACAAAAAAGTGTGCTGGGGAGCCAAGATGGCCTTTTGACAATTTTTTTTTGCCTCAGATGCTCTTGACACTAAAACTAGGCATGTAATATGTCAAAATTTGTCTGTGAGGCCTCCTAAATGCAATGGAATGGCCCTTTTCACTTGAAAATGCTTTGAATAGAAGATGTCTTCCAAATCTAAGCTTAAAGCCCTCTTTTCACAACTATGTCAAATGATCTCCAAATTGGATGAAAATAATGTCAATATTAACATTCTTGAGCCTCTTGGACACGTTGGAACAACCAAAAATGCTACTAGTATAACCAAAAATATTGAAAACACCTTGATTTCACAAAACACAGATGCAAAATAAAGGGATTAATGGGTCTTGTTAAATCTTTTCTAATTCTTGAGATCATTAAAAAACACAAGAGAAGAGCATACATGATTCACAAAGGACCCACTCTCTCAATTAGGAATCTATGAATAAAAAAACTCTCAAAACAAACTTTGATACCATGTTAGAAATATTGAACAAGATGAAAAACTTAAGAAATTTATATGAGAGATTAAAATTTACATAAACTGAAATATAAAATGAAAGCAAACGAATGATTCTGAGAGATGCAAATGTCAATGTGATAGAATTGCATTAAGAGTTCAAAGCAAAGAATGGTAGAGTAACTAGACAATGCATTCAAGATGAAAAATACAAACTAGGAGGTGAGTATAGATAGACTATATGAGAGAGGGGAGAGGTGGCAAATACAACCAATGGGAAGAGTCCACCACAATATCCTAAAATAGGCAAGTGTAACTCCCATGGAGGATGCTGACACCTTGCACCCACTCACACTAATACTCACTTAATTCACCCTTTAAGTAAGATTAATAACATGTGTAGGAAAAACCTAAGAATATAGGAAAATAAAAACCTACACTAACAATACCTACTATTGTTGCTCTTGCACCAGTTATGACCATCGTCTTTGAAGAGAATGTTGATTCCGCCTCTGTTTAATGTCAGTTGTTAGTTTTTTATCTTGGTTCCTCTTGGCGTCGATAGTGTGTATTTAATTTTGGTGGTGTGTTTTATTATTTTGGTTTGTATTTTGAGCGTATAGTTGCTCCTCGTACAATTTCCTTTTTTATTTTCTTAATATAGTATGGGTGAACTTTCACCTTTAAACAAACATGACTCATCAAACATAATCATAAAGATGCAGTAAATGATAATAATCTATAATGTCAATCCATATACAATAAATAATTTTGTAATATACACACACACATATATGTATGTATATATGTATGTATGTATGTATGTATGTATGTATGTATGCATGCATACATACATACATACATACATACATACATGTATGTATGTATATATGTATGTATGTATGTATGTATGTATGTATATATGTATACATTGTTGCAAGGTGTGTGCCCTTGGTCTCCTTGTGTTGTGCAGCACAGTGCTTGGGTTCGTGACAAGCCTTAACTACCTCCCGTGGATTCATTAACTTTGGCAGTTGTATCAGGCATTAATAGGTCAAAATTTTGGTGCAATGACAACGATCAATCTAACAATTGGTATCAGAGCCTAGGTTACAGGTTCAAAACCCTCGCTTGCATTGGGGGGATTGTTGTAAGGTGTGTGCCTTTGGTCTCCTTGTGTTGTGTAGCATAGTGCTTGGGTTCGTGACAAGGCTTAATTACCTCCAATAGATTCATTAACTCTAGCAGTTGTATCTTGTATTAATAGGTCAATATGTGTGTGTGTGTGTGTGTGCATATATGTCTATACACACACACACACATATTTATATTTATATGTGTATGTATATAGACATATATATATATGTCTGTGTGTGTATATATATATATACATACATACATATATATATATGTGTGTGTGTGTGTGTGTGTACACACACACACACACACACACACACATATATATATACATACATGTGCATACATACATACATACATATATAGTGGAATGGTAAAACTGAAAGGTCCAACATATAAAGTCACAGCCTATACATGCATATGCAAATTTGTAGATGCTGATATAAAAGCCATCAGAAATACCTCAATGGAATAATAACACATCATCTGTAATAACAATAATAGATCCAAAACAAAAGTTGATATATGATAAGACACAAACTGTGCCAAAGCCATTACAAAAGATGTCTAATTAAATCTCTATTTAATGACATATGAAAGTGTAATCATAATGCATTAACAAATAAATGTGAAAGATAATGGAACGTCTTAGTGGTCACAAGATATAAAATCATGTAATTTTAATCAACACATTTTCTCTATTTTGTCATTCTAATAATGTTGGAGAAGTATTGTAGAGAACATAGATGAATCTATTAGATTTGTGTGATGTAATTGAGAGGAAGTAGGGTGTTTATGATTTCTGACATTTCTAGAAGAAATACTAAAGCTAATGGTGAATATGTAATATGTCATAATGTAACACCATTGCACAATAATTTAATCAAAATTACAAATATTCTAGGATCATTATACTCACCATAGTAATATGTACATGGAAACTCAAGTGTTTCTTATACTATGTCTTCTAACCATATTTTTTTCTAGAAGAAATACTAGAGCTAATGGTGAAGATGGAATATACAATAAGGTAACACCATCGCACCATAATTTAATCAAACTTGTAGATACTCTTGGATCATTGAGCCCACCATAGTGATATGTACATAAAAGCTCTAGCATTTCTTATACTATATCTTTTAACCATAATATATGAAAGATTGTAGGTATATGTGACTTAGTAATTTACCATGGAACTCTTCTCTACTTTATAAGATTACACCTCTTATTGAAATGTTACTCTAAACATTATTTTGTTATATTTGTGAGGTTTACAAGTTCATCTAGAGTGTGGATTAGGAGTACTCAATTCTTTTAATTTCAACATTCTAAACATTGTTTTGTTATATTTGTGAGGTTACAAGTTCATCTAGAGTGTGGAGTAGGAGTATTCAATTCCTTTAATTTCAACATTCTTTTGTAGGACCACGCATAATAAACATTAGGCTGAATTTTTAAATCTAAACCTTTTTTTCATGTGTATCATTATTAGAATTCAACAATTCCATGTGCCTTACATTCAATTGACAATTCTAAGTGTTTTACATTCAAGCATACAACATTCTAAGTGAAATACATTGGATTTAATTCTTAGTTTTGAATTCTAGAAACATCTTTGTATACAACATGTTAGGGTGAACCAAAATGGATTAGTATATTTAAGTCTTTAAAGTATTCAAATATTCTAAATAAATATAAAATTAAATTAGTCGCATTGTATGGAGGATACATCTATCACATTATCTTTTAGTTTGTCTAATTATAAATTGTTTCCATCATTCCAAAATAATTAGTTAAATACTTGTGAAAAATTCCTTAAATTTTAATAATATAATTATTCTTATTATAATACACAAGGGCAACCATACATAATTAAAATATTAACCATTATTACGTGGAGAGGCATAACCTACATGGTAGAATGAGATGCGTGTAAATAAAATAATGTTAACTTTTTCAATGAAATACGTCGACACATTAAATAAGGAGTAATTAAAAAAGTGGGAGTAATTAAAAAAATGCCCACAAATAAAACAATAAATAAGGATTAATTAAAAAAGTGTGACAAATAAAAAGATATATAAATGTAAAAGATATTTGAATCGATACATCACTTTGCAAATTATAAAGTAGCAATAAATTGAGAGTCGAGCAAATAAGAAAGTGCAGCTAATAAATCAAAGTGAAAAAAATCCAAGTAAGTCATTTCAACAATTTTTTTTTCTAGAATCTTAGTAATTAATTATTTTGGAAAGTGCACAAATAAGTTAAAGTTGAAAACTATATTGCAATTTATGTTTACATATATTTTTTTTAATAATATATTATATATTTCTAGAAATATTTTTTATGTCTTTAGTAAATGATTAGATTTATCTTTATATATTTACTTTCTTTCAAATAGTAAAAACTTGTTTTTTTGGGGGATTTCACTTTTCATATATTTCCTTTTTTTTTTTCAATTAGTAAAAACTTAGTTTGTTTTAGTGGTTTCACTTTTCATATATTCACTTTCTTACAAATAATAAAAACATAGTTTTTTTTAGGGATTTCACATTCTATGCTTGAAATAAAATATAACTAAGCACATCTAATAAATAAATCATAAAATTTAGGGTTTATAAAATTGTTTCATTACTTTTATTTTTCTATTAATTTTTAGATTCTAAAATTAAATTAATATTTTTAATTTATAATGATTTAATTATTTTAGAGTTATATAATTTTTATGATAATAATATATTAAAAACAATTAATAATAATACTTTAATCAATCAGTTTTAAAATTGAGAACTATTGATGATCAATATATAATATTTATTTGTAATAATTTATATTATATTATATAATGTATTATTAATGTAAATTGGATTGAGAGAGTAGTCATTGTTTTGTATGATAAAATTTTGTACGATAAATATATTAAATTTCAAACACATCTTAGAATTGATTACAAATGTTGGTGATAGTTTAATTTGAAATGTGATAAATATATTTTAATATGATTTATAGAATGCCTCGCGCAAAGTTAAATTTTGAAAATGAAGAGCAACGAAGAGAATATAGAAGATAATATGCTTGAAATTATATGAGACAATGATGTGAACAAATGGTTGACGCACAAAGATGGGAAGAAAGAAATCTTCAAAATGAAGTGCAACAAATAGAACAACGAAGAGAATATAATTGAAATTATATGAGGCAATGAAATAAACAAATGAGTGATGCACAAAGAGAGTAAGAAATAAATCATCGTAACCAAAGTGATAGAGAAAGATGTGTTAAGCGCAAGGAAGATATGACAGTGGAAGAGATTGAAGTAGAAATGAGACAACATGCTGATGATATAATAACACATCATGCACAAACATCTCATGAGGAACAATATATATTGAGAAGAAGACATCATCAATCTCATGGGAATGTTGAGGTTAGTTCTGAAGGGATGAATTCTATTATAATAGACTGTGTGCTAGAAACACCAAATAATAGATTGCAATTTGTAATGAATGTTGATAATCAAAATCATGTTAATAATAATATAAATGTTGAGATTGATTTGAGGACTTTACAAGTGATATTTCGATAAGGACTAGATAAACTTTCTACACTAGGTATGTGATACATTTGTGAAGAAAGTTATATAGCAATGAAGGTCACACGAGCACTTGAAGGCCCTATTTGTAATAGATGCCAACAAGAGAAACATGAACATTGATTTTCTGCAACAAACAACATGGATCATGGGCCACAACCATTAGAACTTAGAAACTTAACACAAATTGAGGAAATGTTGATTGTACGCATCAACCCAATTCTTCAAGTCACACATACAACTAGAGGTCAGTATAAATATTAAGGACATACCACAAGTTTCCCACAAGATGTAAGGGAAATAGCTAAAATTTTACCAACTAGAGTTGCAACTTTTAACATTGGTGCATCGACTATTCATTCAACATTGAGAATTCCACTTATAGATTTTGTTGAGTTAGAAGAAACAAGGCTCACAACCTTCCAAGAAGAGTTGCAACATATAAAATACATATTGATTGATGAAATGAGTTTACTGGTCAAAATTTTCTTTAAAATATTGATTCAAGACTACGCCAAGCTTTTGTAGAAAAATCAAACTTGAGTTTTGGAGGAAGATCAATCATTTTTGTAAGAGATTTGGGTCAATTACCTCCTGTTAGTGACAAACCACCTTATGATAGTAATGTACATGCAAAATTATTATGGGAGGAATTTAAGATAGTTGTTACTTTGGATAAGGTATTTAGCCAAGAAGGTGAAGGTGAGGATCAACAAAGGTTTCCCCAATTACTTTGGAAATGATTGATGACAAGGATAGATGATTCATTGCATCAAATAGTTCGAGAAGAGTTTGATAACAATATCCATCTATTCACAACAAATGATAATGTACATAACCATAATAGGAAAAAAAAATATTCATTAAGAAGACCGATTGTCCATAGCATTGCAACAAAAGAAGGTACAATTAATCCAGCAGGAGGTCAAAATGATGAATTAGATGTTGAATTATTAATTGCAAAGGATGCAAGAGTCATGTTAACATCTAATCTATGGATAGAAGAAGGCCTTGTAAATGGAGCTTTAGGATACATTTGAAATATCATACACAAACCTGGAAGTGCCCCACCAGATCCACCAACATATGTCATGGTTGAATTTGATAATTACTCAGGAATGTCATTTGAAGATGCAACTCCAAATATAATTCCAATTGCATCGATACATAGGGAACACACACATCAATTGCCATTACGATTAGCTTGGGCACTAACAATCCATAAATCACAAGGATTGAATCTTTCCAAAGAAACAATTGATATAGGACCGAAAGAAAGAACAAGATTAACATTTGTTCTTGTTTCACGTGTTAAATCCTTGGAGGGACACAAAATCTCACCACCATTTTCATACGATCATTATGAAAAACTGAAAAGAGGGAAGCAACTCACCAAAAGGAGAGCTGAGGAAGAAAGACTCAAATCTTTGGAAGCACAATAAGTTTATGTAATGTATACATTATTGGATATAATTTTTCTACTAAACTCTATTGATATAGCATGAAGATTATTTTTTGGTTTAATGTGAAATGTCTCATTTAATATTTGCGAAGGATAAAATTACTTTTTCCAAACACAATAAAAACATAGTAAAGTACAATATTTTACATACCGCATTGTAGATGCTACTAGTTTAGATATTTTAAATACATCTCTCTAAAATATGCCGAGAGATCTTAGTCTTGGGGCGCTTATTTATTCTTAAAAATAATTAAACTATAGGTGCCTTGAGACTGATATCTCTTAGTGTATTTTAGATAGATGTATTTAAGATATCTAAGCTAGTATAATATCAAACAAAATATTAAGTTTATAAGTTATGGATAGAATTAAGGTTAGGGTTAGGGTTATAATCAGGGTTAGGGTTAAAGTTAGGTACATAATTAGGGTTATAGGATTTGTTATAATTAGAGTTAGGGTTGCAATTATGGTTATGATTAAAATTATTGTTAGGATTAGAAGCAGTGTTAGGGTTAGATGTAGGGTTATAATTATAGTTAGAGTTAGGGTTTGGTTTAGGGATACAATTATGATCACGATTAAAATTAGGTTTACAAATATAATTAGGTTAAGGGTTAGAATTTTACTTAGGCTTAGGGTTATTTAAAAAATTAGGTTAGGGTTTCAATTAGGGTTATGATATCCTTCTTTAGGGTTAATGAACTACAATTAGGGTTAGGGTTACTATTATTAGGGTTAGGGTTACAATAAGGATCAGGTAAGGGTTAAGGTTAGAGTTAGGAATTAGGGTTAGGGTTAGTATTAGGGTTAGGGATAAATTGAATCTAACCTTAAAAATAGGCACCCTAATTCTAACCTAAACACTAACCCTTTAACCTTAATTTTAACCCCTAACTCTAATCTTAAATATAATATATAATATTATTATAAGTAGAATTATTATATAATATGATATATTAATTTATTTATTTTTGATTTGTAAAGATAGAGATTTGTATTGATTTTGGAGTAGGAATTTACAAGCAGGTGCCTATAAGCTATTTGCCTGCAAACCCATAAAAAATTGACTTTCAAAGCTTATTCTAAAAGGCCTAACAGAGCCATATACTCAAAATTGCCATTAAGGCTTACTGGACACAGAGACTTAGCCATATGCAGATTTCCTACTGAGACTTATCATAGAGAATTGAGGATACCATAGATTGAGCTCTTAAAGAAGGCTGAGCTCCCTTGCCATGGATTGGAGCTCGCCGACCCATTCCACCTCCCCATTATCCCCGTCCTCGATCAGCATATTCTGAAGAAAAACATATACCTGAAGTACACATTCCTGGTGCTCGATTACTGCCATACCTTTCAGATCAAGAATGAGGGGAAAAACATTCACCACCTCCAGAGGGTCCTTCAGGGTCGAGATGTCTTTTGGGTAGGGGATTCCCACCCTAGGGATGACTAAACCAAGTGTGAGATTGAGGCCGTCAAGTATTTCTGGTTTGAACAGTTTCAACATCAATCCTTTCACTACTTCTTTTTCCACCCCTGCATCCAGGATGGAGGCAAGAAACTGGGAGGAGACATGTGTGTATACCCTATAGAATTCATCTGCTGACAAGAAATCTTTCCCCAAAATGATCTTCACCACCAGAAGTAGAAGACCTTCATGCCTCCGCAGAATTTGTTTTAGTCTTTGGTCCGTAATGACTCAAGTTTGAAAGCCATCTGATGGATAGAGCTCTCCAATTGGACAGGAGTTGCCAAACCCAAGTTTAATGGACCATTTACCGAAATCTTAGCAATGAAGCTCGAACCCTCTACCATTTTGCCCACTCTATCAATGCCATAGGAAACTTTGACCGATCGAATAGGCTGCTTGTAGATGATAAAGGTGAAGACAAACATCTGGATGCTTCTCTGTCAAACTCCATACGTTGTCTTCATTCATTTAACAGTGGGGAGAGGAGGGGAAAGAGGATCCTCCACCAGATATGGAGCATGTGACTGGTCAATTCAGACATATTTGAAGGGGCAGTAAACCTAAAAATGATTAACTGAGATCATCGACGGGGAGTGTCTTGCCATAATGCTTGGCTTATGGCTACGACCCATCCTTGATATCATCGATTGGGTACCCACCCTACCACCCTACCAGCCAGCCAATTACTCAAAGGAATTTAAAAATTTAACTCTTACTCCATCCGCCCCCTGGTTTGAAAGAGTCTGCTTCTGAATTGGCCTCTCTAAAGATGTGATTGATTGTTGTTAGCTCACACTGGTCCATTAGACTCAGAGCTAATTCCAATTTTGTGGCAAGTTTCCAGTTAAGCATTCTCCCCGATCACAGCCCATTGATTACCAAAAGGGAGTCTCCCTCAATGGCCACTTTCCTAAGATTAAGTTCATGGCAAAGCCCTAAGCCTAGGATTAAAGCTTCTAGCTCTACTTCATTGTTTGTGCCATCTGGCAGTGGCTCAGCTAAGCTGCCAATTATTTTACCATCCCAATTTCTGATGATGCATCCAGCTCCTAATTTACCAGGGTTCCCTCATGAAGCGCCATCAAAATTTAATTTGAACCAGTCATGTTCCGGGGGGACCATTTGGAGAGTTTCCTTTTTAGAGTTGTTTGTTGACCACCTTCTATACTGATAGGTGGCATTTTGAGACCTGGCCATCCTTGTTTTATCATTGCATCCCAAATTGAGAAAAGTTATTGTGAGGGTTTTGATTCACTCAACTTTGAATTGAAGACTTCAACTAAACTACTTTCAACTTTATTGAGGAACGAGAGAAGAGACATTTCTTTGTCCTGAAAGAGTCTCCTATTTCTCTCTTTCTAGAGCTCCCAGATTAGCAGTGAGGGGAAAATGGACCACAGATTGTGATAGGCTACTTTTTTATTCACACTCGGCCAACTCATGAGCCATTCTAACAGATCATTTGGTAAAGCAGATTTCCAGAGAAGTTTATTCATTAGCCAATTCCAGCAATGATTGGAGAAAGGACAATTTAGGAAAAGATGATCACCATCTTCTGAGGCTTCTTTGCACAAACAACATCTCGAAGGTCCCTGAATTCCAAGTTTGGCTAACTGCGGAAGCTTCATCATGGTTTTTCGATAGTTTTTTATAATCTTCTTTGACACTATAGACTCCGTTAGGAGACCCCATCCATCGGAGTAAATCCTAGCCTTGCCTGTAGCTGATCTGCCTTTTCCCTGGAACTCTGTCAAATATTTCCACTTCCACTTGACTTAAACCAAGATTTATAGGGCTCTTCCATTTAGCTATGAGAAAACCATTGTGGAAAAATGGAGTTAAATAATCTCTTACCTTATCCCCCCATGCCTGTTTTGTAATACTTTTGACATTTGCCAAATCATCTCTATTAGCCAATTTGCGTAAACCTTGCCAAGAATCGTCCCAAAAATTTGCTAGGTCCCCATGCCTGATTTCCCACAAAAGATGATCAAAGATCAGGTTTCTGCAACTACGAATGAAGTTCCAAATTCTGGAGCCAGAGGGGAGCTCCCTTGAAGTGAAAATGGTGTCTACACCTTCATCCAAATATTTAGCACTTACAATTCTCACCCATTTAAGTTCTTGGTTGGAGAAAATTGTCCACACCAATTTGGCTCTAAGGGCTTTATTTTGAAGCAATAGATTTTTTAATCATGTTCCATCACTTTGTTTAGATTCACAAATTTGCTTCCATTTGATTAGCGGATATTTGAATTGTTCCGACGATCCCTGCCAGAAAAAATTCTTCATCTTCTTATTCAGAGCTTTACTTGCTTTACTTGACAGAGGGAGGTAGGACATTAGGTAGGTCAGTAGGGCAGATATAACTGATTTGAGTTTAGTAAGCCTACCTACCCATGAGAGCCAATTATTTTTCCAGGAAGCTGCCTTCATACTAACTTTCTCCAACAAACTATTCCAAGTGTTGCCTGGGTGAAGACCTTTGTCCAACGGAATCCCCAGATATTTACAGGGAAGAGATCCTTTCTTAAATCCAAGGATCCTCAAAATCTGAGCTTCCATTCTCGCTATTGTGTTGAAGAAAAAAACCTCTAATTTTTCTTGGCTGACCTCTTGTCCTGAAGCTATTGTGCATTTTTGGAGAATTGACTTGAAGCTATGAGCCTCCCTAGAATGGGCTTTCTCGAACAACATGGTGTCATCAGTGAACTACTGATGGGTGATATTCAGAACACCACTTGTGACTTGGACGCCAATGATCTCCCTTAAGTCCCAGGCTCTGGAAATTTATCTTTCGAGAGCTTCAGCCATTAGTATAAAAAGAAAGGGGGAGATTGGGTCTCCCTATCTTAGCCCTCGGGAGACGTTGAAGAAACCTTCTGGAGTGCCATTCACCAAGACTGAGAATCTTGGACTTGCAATCTAGGAGAAAATCCAATCTAGCCTAAACTTATTGAAGCCGAACCCTTCCAGAACTTTAAACAAAAAATGCTAGTTGAGTCGATCATATGCCTTTTTTATGTCAATTTTTATTAGCAATGCTTGCTTTCTCAGGTTTTGAATTGAGTGAATGGCCTCCTGGGCTATTATTACCCCATCTAGGATAGATGTATTCGTGACAAACCCTATCTATTCTTCTGAAATCAAATCTGGAAGAAGTCTTTTTAACCTGTTAGCCATTATTTTGGCTAAAATTTTGTAAAGGGTATTACAGAGAGAAATGGGCCTAAAATCATCCAGAAGTTCAGGCTTCTCTTTCTTTGGGACCAAAGCTAAAAAGGTGTTATTGATTTCCTTTAAAATCTATCCAGAAGTTCTAGATTCCTCTAGAGCCCCCATAATGTCTTTTCTAATTATGTCCCAACATTTTTGGAAGAAACCTGCTGGGAAGCCATCTAGGCCTGGCGGGTGGAGTTGGAAGAGTGCAGTCTTAACTTCATCTTCCAAAAATTTGCTGTTTAGCATATCATTCTGAGCATCTGTTACCAACTTGGGTATGTAACCCACTAGCTCATTTTGGACTGTGAGGTTGGAGCCTTCCCCCTCATTTAACAAATTCTAGAAATGTACCACAACAACTTGTTTCACCTCTTCCACATCCTCCAGAAGTCTTCCATCTTTATCTCTTACCCTTGTTATTCTGTTTGCCTCTCTTCTTGCTTTTGTTGCATTATGGAAGTATTTTGTGTTTCTATCGCCAGCAGACAGCCAAACTTCCTGGGACTTTTGTCTCCAAAACATTTCTTCCTTGGAAAGAATATCATTTAGTTTTGCCATTAAATCTTTTTCTTCTAAGTAACTTTGATTGTCCATTCCTTCTTTGATAATTTTCTTAGAGAGGGCTTTCAATTCTGATTCATACTGCTTCTTCTCCTCAAAAATATTTTTGAAGTTGTTTTTATTCCACAATTTTAGATTTTGCTTAATTACTTTTAGCTTGACTACAATGCAAAACATTTTGGATCCGTCTGGCTATGTTGCATTCCACCATTGTTTGATCAGGTCAAAAAAATCCTTATGCTTAAACCACATATTTTCAAATTTAAAAGGGCTTCTTGCTGGGCCCCTTTCTCCCATAATTTCCAAACAAACTGGATAATGATCTGACCTTGGTAAAGGTAACAGTTGACTATCAAGAGTGAAGGGGAATCTACTAAGATTGCCTTTAAATAGGAATCTGTTCAACTTCTCAACTATATTGTAGAAACCCATCCTTCTGTTTGTCCAAGTGAGCTACCCACCCCCCATCTGGATGTCACAGAGCTCATTCCTATCCATAAAGTTTTTAAAATCAAGCTGAGACTGGAGTTTTCTTCCAACTCCCCCTTTCTTATCAGCTCCTAATAAGATAGCATTGAAATCCCCACCTAGAATACATACCTCAAAATCTAGGAGCTTGCAAACTTTGTCCAATGCATTCCATAAAGTTCTTTTTTGAATGTAATTATCAGGCCCATAAACATTAATCAACAAAAAGCTTAAATTCGAGGCTAGACTCCTTACTTTACAAGCTTGCCAAAAATTGCTTGAAGCCGCTACTTCAACTAGAACTGATTGAGGTTTCCATAAAGTTAACAAACCTCCTAAGGCTCCTTCCAAATTGACTTCACAAATTTTCCAGCTCTTCATTTTCAGACCTAGGTTTACTCTCTCTTGTTCTCCTAGTTTAGACTCCTGAATCAAACAGATGTCTGGTTGCTGAGCATTCAGATGCTGCCGAAGTAGGCATCTTTTGTTAGGGACGTTTAAGCCCCTAACATTCCAAGTAATGATTTTCATTGTTGTTTAGGAAGGGGATCTCCCTTCCCTACTTTCAACAATGTTTCAATTTTTAATTGGCCTGATGCTTCCCCGCCCCATTTTAGCTTTTCCTTGTTTGGAATTCTTCCTTTTCCTCTGTGTTCTCTGCAATCTGGAGATGTTTTAATTGGTTCCTTAGTTCTTAGCCCAAGCACCCCTTGTTCTAAGGGTTTTGGAGTAGGAGTATTCAAGACTTTGCTTGGAATTTCCTCTTCATCCAGAGAGACTTCATTTCCCACAATCTCTAGCTCATGTTCTAGAAACCAATCTTCACCTTCATAATTATCAATGTCGATCTCTCCTTTTTTAGCCATATTAGCAATGTCAACCAGTTCATTGCCCACATTTATAAGAGAATCCAAATCTTCCTTACTCACTTTATTGCCAATCATCTCAATAACATGAGACAATTTTTGATCTATGGATTTAATACTCTGGTTATCTTCAAGTCTCTGCCCTAATTTGGATTCGGCTTGTGGTATCGCTTCAGGAGGGGGAGGAAGGGCTTCTTCATCAAAAATTTGATCATCCTCCATGATAGGTATAGATTTCTTGTTTGAAGATTGCTCTGAGTTTTCTCCTGGGTGATTATCACTTTTCCACCCCAGAATTTTGACCAATGTGTTTGTGGAGAGGGGGTTGTGGATCAAGTTCTGCGTCCAAATACCTAATCCCGATGAAATCTTAATTTCTCTGGGGATTCTTCAGTTTGGATTCTTCTTAATGCCTAACCTAACAAACGTGGCAAACCCTTCTGGGTTAGTCCTTTCTTTAGCGCATAGAAAAGTTCCCATGCCGTTTCCAATTTCTTCCAGAATCCTAGGATCCCAATATTCAAGGGGAAGATTGGGCATAATATACCAGTCTTGAACTTTTTCAATTTGGTGCGATATTGGATCAAACCCAACCTTCCAACGATAGATGTAAAAGCCGCAACCATCCAGAATCCAAACCCCTTCTTCTATTTGAACCCTAATGGCAACAGTGGGACAAATGATCGCAAAAAAATCATTCTCCAACGTCTTAAATTCCAGATCCTTCCCCCATTTGCCATACCACCAGGGTTCCAAACTTTGCCAATTTAAATCTTTCCTGAGCCATTTGATTATTAATGCTGTGTTTTCCAGTTTCGAGACTTGGTCCTAAATCTGATTTACGCTAAGGGTTATTGTCATTTCTTCTTCTCTATCTTCTTCCCTCCTTCTAGGCATTTGATTTTTGGGTTGCAAATTTTGCCTCTGAAAGTCCCTATGCTGGCCTCCACCTCTAGGGTTTCTCCCTCCCCTCCAGTGCACATTTGGGTTTCTTTGTTGAGGAATGTCATGCTGCCTTTGATTCCACTGCCTTAGACGGCGAAGACCTCCATTTTTTTGTCGCCTCCTTCCCTGGGGAAACTGATCACCATGCCTTCTCCACGGCTCTTCTTCCTGGTGGAGGAAGTTTTGGCCAGCACCGGTGGCCCTTCTGTCCCAGTTCTCTTGATACCTAACCTGCTCATGCTCCCTTCGAAGAAACCTTCGCCCATCTCTTCGCTCCTCAATGTTTCCCTCCAACTCTGCATTTCACCATTCTGGAGTTTGTCGCTCTGCAAATTGTCGCACCATTTTAAAAAAAAAAAATGTATTAATATGATATATTAATTACTACATATTATAATTATAATTATTATATATATTATATAATATTTTATTATATAATTATTATATAATATATTATGATAATATGTCTAATCTATATTATAATATTATAGTATATAATTACAATAATTCTTATAATTATATAATATACTTAGAATTAGGCTTGGGGCTCCCCATGCTACTAGCATACCTATATTTAAAAAATATATCTAAAGCATGTCCAGATATATCCTTCTTTTAAAATATTAACCATTATATATTATCAAACAAAATATTAAACTTATAAATAACTTATATAATATTTTATTAGAATTGTTATTATTAATTAATAAAATTATCCAGAACTTCAAATTTTAAAGATGAATAAAACTTACAAATATTATTATCTTAATTGTATGTTAAAATACAATTATAAGTTTTACATTATTGTATGTATCGAAATACGTTTTAATAAGAATAATGAGTACAATAATGAAATTTCAAAGTTTTATCAACGTATAAGAAAAGACTAAAACAACAAAAAGTTAAACACATCCCTTGAGAAATTACATCAAAACTCATCTCCCTTGCAAAGTTATGGCAAAAGAAAAATATTATACATTGTATTCAATTAACTGAACATTTATAATCAAATACATTATCATTTCTATATCTAATATTACTTGGCTTGAGTGGAAACAGTTGCAGAGTTTGTAATGTCTTATTTCTATCTTCACATTCTTGAAATTCTGCACATTGTGGAGGTCTAGCTGGTTCTACCCTGGTGTCGATTCGAGGCACTGCCTGGCCTTTTCTCCTGACATTCATATTTGCAGGCCATGGTAATTGAACATCCTCATAATTGTAATCATACCCATCATTGCACTTTGCTGGATTGCCGATCCCCTCCTCTCCTATACTACTCTTCTCCTTTATTTTTGTGTCCTGTTGCACTATAATCGTCACAAAAAACAAACTAAATTAATGAAAACACAGATGATAAAACAAATCTACCCACCTGATCATCGAAGGAGATCTTGGTCAAGGCAATTGAATCTTTGAAGGTCTCATTAGCAACCAAGGATTTCATCTTTTGCCAAGACCGTCCAATTGCACACCCAGCTGGATCCACCAAAACGCAGTAACCAAAGAACAAGCCATTTTCACGATTAAAACAAATTTGTATAACTTTGTAATACAAATAGAAAGAAAATATATAAATGAACCAAAATTAAAATAATAATAAAGCCAAACCGTTTACTTAATGATATGATGGGTAAGCTTAAAAAAATAGTTAGAAGTGTAAAAACAAAAGTTGATGTCACGTAGTAGTTAGGAGTATGCGTGAGATTATCAATACGAAGTATCTCACAGTTTTTCAGGAAAAAAAAGAGGAAGAGGGTCATTTATTTTAAGGGCGTGTATAACTGTCATTTGAGGTGTATAATTGTATAACTGCAAGAAAAATCACATTTGAGGTTAGGGATTTCATTATAGTATTGAATTTTAAGAGCATGTATAACTATCAGTTGTGTAGGTTTGCAGGGGAATTATATCTGTGTTGAGGTTTTGGTATCATTTGTAGGTTTGTCATTACACCAAAATTTGTAAGTGTTAGAGAACTTTTCAAACCAACCCCTTCACTTAGACCCAGAGTGATGGTTAGTCCACAAGATCAATTTCCAGAAGTGTAACAGTTAATCCAACAATTTCGAGTGTGAACAGAAAAATGACGAATACCAACATGGATTATTTTAAGAACAGTGTGCCCTTCTATAAATCTAAGGGTGTAATGGAGACATAACTTACTAATGTGAGAGACCAAATATAAGTGAGAAAGGACCTCCACCCTTGAATAATTAATAGATGCCTGGTATATGGCATAGGAGAGAGTGCGCCCTACTGCGTGATACACAGGCCCGAATAATGTGAGTAAGAAAGGACCTCCACCCTTGAATTATTAATAAAGGCCCTACTGCCTGATATATGGCATACACGAGAGATACGGGGAGAGTGCCTTTTGCCTAAAATATGGCACAAAATAAAACTTCAGGGCTGTTGAGAGAATGGACCTCCACCGTTGAATAATTAATAAATGTCCTACTGCGTGATATAAGGCATGCACAAGAGCCCAAAAAACATAAGTAAAGTTCAGGGTTGTTACAGAAATCCTTACAGACAGAAGCCACCATTGCCCACCACCTTAATATCTGTTCTACCCCCACCTTCCAGGCTGCAAGGTCCTTTCTAAGAAGAGATCACGCAGAAGAGAATTAATAAAAACAGGATAGGTATTTATCACTTTTTGTTGTGGATAAAGTATAAAATTGTTATTGACTGTTTGATGATTGAAATGGATGATATTTAAATAGACTGCACAAAAAATGTAACCTCAACAACCATGAAGCACATCCCATCCAGACATAAAAACCTTATACCTGCTGACAACCAAAAAAACAAAACCCTAACACTACTCTCCAGAGCACAGATACTGGAGCTTCTTGCCTCCTCAGGCCTATACCACATGACATGGAACAAAACCACAGACTTGTAGAAAAAGAAGTAAACCCTACCGCCACCATAATTCACGCTCCAGCGGCCAACTCCAGAGGTTGAGGCATCACCCCTCTCTACTATTTCTTTCACCACTGCATCACCTGCTCGTGCCAGTGGATTCAGGACATTAAGGCGATTGCCATTTCATGCTTCTTTCTTGCCGACTGCATCTTATACCCACAAAAGAATGTGCCATATTAAGATTATTAATTTCAAGAGTGATATTTTATCTCACACAGAATTTTGCGATCATACGGTTTAAGAACAATTCGGACTGCTAACTGCAAAGCATAAGATTATTGAATTCGGCCTCATGTAAACAGCCGGTGAGTTGTAACTCATTGACCGTACTGACGGGTCTGACAAAAAACTTCGATTATTGAGCAAAACCAATTCCTTGCTGCCACCTGTTCCACCGTACTGCTGGTCGAATATCATTCAACTGTTTGTCAGGGGCAGGGGCTGTACAGGCTTCGACCAACCGGTCGTTTACAACGCACCCACTGGTTAAGCCCTTTCATTGAATTCTGGGTAAACTTTTTTCTCAAATAAAAGGGTTGGCAGGCTGCCTATGCCAATGAAAATCTAAAATGTAGAAAAGTGTAAGCAAGCATCCCATGCCGATGACAACAGCTTTTAGGTGTATATAAAGTAATTGATAGTTGAAGGGACAACCCACCTTAATCAATTTCAATTTCAAGAAGATTTAAACGTCTATAACTAACTGGTAAGCCTTTCTGATAATTCAGTGCTAAACCACACCATTTTGTGTAATTAATAACTAATCTATAAAAATAAAAAAAAATCAACAATTTATTGTCAATAAACTTGCACGAATTATTGAATGAAGGTTTTTTAATTTACCAGTTCTGATCTTTGCAGGCTTGGACCGAACTGAAGCAATAGCTTCATCCAATCTTCGGCGCTTGTTAACCCGGTCATTTGCTCTACGATTTTGAAACCAGTAATACACATTCTTTCCTTGTATTTCTCCATATCTTCTTAGACAATCGGCAACATAATGTATTTGCTCCGTGGATGGCCTGCAATTAGCATTAGTGTACAATGCTTCCAATGTTTGCAATTGCTCTGCTGTTGGCTTCCACCTTGGACGAGAACATCTTTCTGAAATTTCAGCCATTTTCGAGGCAAGACGAAAGGATTGCAAGTAACTTGATAAGACATAGACGTATTGGGTAAGGAAGCATACTGCAAGAATATTCCATAGGTGAAAACAACTGTGCCAAGACAAAATCTGTCGTTATTCTTAATTGGGGGCTATTTGTAAGCATCAATGAAGGTTCAAAGAAAAACAAAAGAGGGAGAAATTAATTCAGAGAACAGATTGGAAATGGAAATGCAACCATTTCCCCACATTGGGGAGTACCGACTAAAATATAAAAGATTATTAAACACATCTCTATTTTTCAGGAAGAATTTTTGTCCTATTGATCACCGAATAATATTCCTAAGTGTTTGATTATAGCGGAGATTGCAAGAGCATATTTGGGTCACCAAAAAGACCATATTTTCGTTGTCTAAGCTAACTTAGCTCTTTCTATAAAACTTATATTTTATTGGCCAAAATTTATTAATATATCCATTGTATGTAGTCTTTAGTTATCATTTTCTAATGGTGAAAGGTGCATATGGTATACTTTTATTATAATTTGTTTTATATTACTTTGTATGAATCTCATATATATGTGTGGAGGAAGATTGTGAGTTCTTAAATATGTGAAAAATGACAATTCAAAACTATTATCTTTGTGTAGTAATATATCTCATTCAATGGTTGTGGTCTAAGGAAAAAGAAAGTGACTCCATTGGACCCCACATAAACACTAGTGCATCAACAATAAAGAAAAAGGTAACGAAACCCATGAAGAGATTAGTCATGTGGAGGATTCTTTTGAATTGTTGCACTTGAGCACCACATGGCATTACATCCTACACATCTCCTAGCTTCTCTATCTATCACTAAAACATTAGATATCCCACCTCCAACATCTCTTTTTTGTCTAACCTTAATCCCTTATTGTCCTCCCTAAACTCTCATGCAAACTCATAGCCCTTTGCTCCAATGGTTGCAATATACAAAATGCTGCAATGAGCAATATGCCTTCTAGTATCTTATTTAAGAAAGATGTTGAATAGGCAAAAGACCTCAAGAACTCCAAATCCTTAAGACTGACTATCAATTGACACCCTCATCTAGGTGGCTCTATAGGAGGTAAGACAATTTCCTTTGAGTTCTTTGATGACATTATTGGGTTATTATGTATCAAGCAAAGCTAGATCAATTATTCTTTTCTTCCAAAAAGAGTGCCTACTAAATAATATTTTTTTATATGGACATGTATTAATTAGGAAAATGAGGGTTGGAGAAGAGAATATTTTAGGGGGCTAGACAAATGATATATTATGCACCTTTGGGATTCTAATCATGCCTAACCTACTCTATAATATAGATCCTAGATCATGTACTAGTAGACTTGTCATGTCCAAGCCTTGGACATAGACTTCCACTTAGAAGGTGGGGTAAGTGCACAAAGATGGGGGACAAAAAGGGGGTCTTAAGATGCCACTTTTTTTTTGAAATCAGGAAACATTGATGTTGGATGAGAAATTGAAGATAGTTACACTCAAAATTTGAAGATGCAACCAAAACATGAGTCGTAGTGCTCTAAATCTAGTTTCTAAACTACTATTTTTTTTTTTTCAAAAAGGGGGAGCACACAAATTGGTTCAGTTTTTATCAAAAAAACATAACATAGCATCTGGTGTGCTCCCCCTAAAATGTTAACTTTTTTTTAGTATTTCAAAAATCACTTCAGTGAAAAATTAGCTAACACCATGTAGTTTATCCCTGATTTTTCTGATAATTTTTTCATGAATTATTGTTTTTTTAGTAATTTTCCAAATGGACACATCCTGAAAAATAAAAAATTGAGCATGCTCCCCCCTAAATTTTTTGAAAACTAATCAAAAATCAAATATTTTTAATACGTGTAGAATGGAGTCTATTTTCTAAAAATATAACTTATTTCAAAGTTCAATGAATAGTTAAAAAAAAAGGTCAAAAATACTACACACTGGTTTTTGACAAAAAATGGATACACTAACAAAACAAGTTAAAGATGAAACCCTTAACGTACTCAAAATATGAAAAAATTATGTGGTTAGATAGCTAATAGAGAGCTTAAGATTGTGGTAGTTATTTTTTGACTTTTCATTGAAAAAAGTGTCATCCCGATGGGGAGCACACTCCAGATTATCTTAAAATTTTGTAAAAAACCTGGAAAAACACGTCTAACTAAGCTTGACATAACAAGAGCACATTATAATGCACTTACATTATGCTAAGCTTATTTAGCTTTATAGATGCCAATTGCATTTTCTTGAAAGTTTCTAAAGCCTTTTCAACATATCCATCTCTTGCATATCTTGCAATCATTGCATTCCATTACAGAACATCTCTTTGAGGTGTTAGGTCAAACAATTGACATGCCTTGTCTATGCTTCCACACTTTACATAGATGTCTACAAGGGTAGTTGCACTTCCTACTATCTCTCACTCTTGACTTCCTTTCCCTCTCTACCTCCTACCCTCTCTTTGAGTCTTTGATTTCCTCCCCTCTCTACCTCCTACCTTCTCTCTCACTCTCTTCTTCCCTCCCCTGTCTACCTCCTACCCTCTCTCTCACTCTCTACTTCCCTCCCCTGTCTACCTCCTACCCTCTTTCTAAGTCTCTGCTTCCCTCACCTCTCTCTCTCTCTCTCTCTCTCTCTCTCTCTCTCTCTCTCTCTCTCTCTCTCTCTCTCTCTCTCTCTCTCTCTCTCTCTCTCTCTCTCTCCCCTACCCTCTTTCTCACTCTCTACTTCTCTCTCCTCTCTACCTCCTACCTTCTCTTTGAGTCTCTACTTCCCTCCCCTCTCTACCTCCTACCTTCTCTACCTCCTACCCTCTCTGTCACTCTCTACTTCCCTCCCCTCTCTACCTCCTACCCTCTTTGCTGATTCTCTATTTTCCTCACCTCTCTACTTCCTACCTTCTCTCTCTCACTCTCTTCTCCCCCCTCTCTACCTCCTACCCTCTCTCTCACTCTCTACTTCCCTCCCCTCTCTACCTCCTACCCTCTCTACCTCCTACACTCTCTGTCAATCTCTTCTTCCCTCCCTTCTCTACCTCCCACTCTCTCTGCTACTCTCTACTTCCCTCCCCTCTCTACCTCATACCCTTTCTCACTCTCTACTTCCCTCCCCTCTCTACCTCCTACTGTCTCTCTCACTCTCTTCTTCCTTCCCCTGTCTACCTTCTACCCTCTCTCACTCTCTACTTCCCTCTCATCTCTACCACCTACCCTCTCTCTCTCACTCTCTACTTCCCTCCCCCTCTCTACCTCCCCTCATCATTCTTGAACCCATTGAATGAAATTTCATAAATTATCTTGTTTCTATTTCATCATCCCAATGTATATCCTCATCCCTCTTTGCATGTCCTAGTTTTTTGTTTCCATGTTCTTTATTAACGAAGGAGAGGGAGAAGGAGGAAGAGGGAGAGAGGATGGAGATGGAGGGGAGAGAGAGGGGAGAGATACCTAGTGATAGGGAGAGAGAGAGAGAGAGAGAGAGAGAGAGAGAGAGAGAGAGAGAGAGAGAGAGAGAGAGAGAGAGAGAGAGAGAGAGAGAGAGAGAGAGAGAGAGAGAGAGAGAGAGAGTCCTAGTTTTCTTGTTTTGGAGAGAGAGAGGGTTGGTCAGGTTTATGAGTTTAGTGTTGCTTAAGTTTATGGTTTAGGGGAATTATTTAGGGTTTAGGGGTTAGAGTTGCTCAGGTTTATGGTTTATGGTTTAGGGGTTAGGATTTAGGGGCATTATTTAGGGTTTAGGGGTTTTGGGAGAGAGAGAGAGAGTGATGTTTAGGGGCATTATTTATGGTTTATGAGTTTTGGGTTGCTCAGACATTTAGGGGCATTATTTAGGGTTTATGAGTTTAGGGTTCCTCAAATTTAGGGTTTAGGGGTTAGGGTGAAAGGGGAACTATTTATGGTTTAGGGGTTTAGTGCAGTTGCTCAAGTTTAGGGTTTAGGAGTTAAGGGAATTATTTGAGGTTTATGAGTTTAGGGTTGCTCAAGTTTAGGGTTTAGGGGAATTATTTAGGGTTTAAGGTTTTAGGGTTGCTTAGGTTTATGGTTTAGGGTTTAGGTGTTAGGTATTTAGGGTTGCTTGGGTTTAGGGTTTATGGGTTAGGGTTTAGGGTTTTGAGAGGGAGAGTGAGGGGATTGATAGATATTGGGAGAGATAGGGAGATAGAGGTTTAGGGTTTCTTCCAGGCTTTATAGTTTAGGGGTTTGGGGTTTAGGGGTTTAGGGTTTCTTGGTTTTAGGTTTTAGGGGTTAGGGGTTAAGGTTTAGGGGTTAGCGGTTAAGGTTTAAAGGTTTAGGTTAGGGTTTAGAGAGAGGACTGATATGGAGATATAGAGGAGATCGAGGGGACAGATAGGGAGATAAAGGGTGAGGGACATGGCCAGAGACATAGGTAGAGAGATTGAGAGGTAGAGGGATGATATAGACAAGGAGATAAGGTTTAGGGTTGATCATGTTTAGGGTTTAGGGGTTAGGAGTTTAGAGAGAGAGATAGGGAGATAGAGGGTGAGGGACATGGCCAGAGACATAGGCAGAGATATTGAGAGGTAGAGTGATGATAGAGACAAGGAGATAGGGGTTTAGGGTTGATCAGGTTTAGGGTTCAGGGGTTAGGAGTTTAGAGAGGGAGAGGTAGGGAGAGAGAGGGTGAGGGCATGCCCTAAGACATAGGGAAAGAGATTGAGAGGTAGAGGGATGATAGAAACAAGGAGATAGGGGTTTAGGGTTGATCAGGATTAGGATTTAGGGTTAGTGCATATGATGTATAGAATGGTTTAAATGACTGACATATTGGTACTTATGACGTTCTGATATCTCATGTGGCTAGTAGAGTGTAGAATGACACCTGTAAGTGGCTAGGTGTAGAATGACACTTGTGATTAATAGGTAGGTGCTACTAAGGAGTAGATTGGCACATATGATATATAGAATGGTGTAAATGACTGACAGATTGGTGCTTATGATGTTTTAATGGCTCTTGGTGATGTATTTGTTTGATTTTGATTATTTTTGGGATGGTTTGAGATGGATCTTAGATTGATTTGGGATGGAGTTGGGATGAAATGGATTGGTGTTCTACAGGAAATCATGTTTGGATGGCACATGTCAACATTGCGGTGGCTTGCAATGTATGCCAATATGTCAACACATGGAAAGCACACATGCAGTTGGATACGAACTAGTTGAGTTTAGCAAGTATAAATTAGTGGCCTACAATACAAAAGATGGTAAAGAAGCAAAGATGTGTGATTTGGTTATTCAAAAGATTCTAGTGTATCAGTTTATGTCTACATTTCGTGACAGTATAGTATACGAGTATGCAAGGCATACCCATAGAGCTCGATGGTTGGACTTGCAATTCAAGTTATGCAAGGACACGTTTTCACTTGGTACCATCATTTTAGTTGTTAACTTTGCAGAGATCTATACACTACAGCCACATAATGAGGTACAATCACAGTATTGCAACTCCTTGCAGGTTGCTATATTTGTGCAAATAACATTCATTCATGCATAAGATAGTACAGAGGATGATAGGAAGATCTTGAGGGAATATCATTTTTGTATTAGTGATGATTGCACACATTCTACAGAGTTTGTGCAAGGTTGCTTTTAGATGTTCTACTATGATTTGGCCATATGAACATATCATTTCATCAATCATATGGTCAGATAATTATGCATCACAATTCAAGAACACGTGGATGTTCTATTGGTTGAGAAGGATTCATATGGTGAATGGTGTTCAACATATGTGGAATTTTTGTGAGACTGGGCATGGAAAGGGGAGCATGATGGTGCAGTCCTGAGAATGTATCAAAAGAGCATTGACACGAGAAGAGTTGAAGTACAAAAGCCTATGCAAAGTTGATAGATGTGAGATCTATTGTCAAATGATGTAACACTACAATGGGTCTAGGTAATGAAAGTAAGTCTATAGTTCATAAATATTTTTAGTTGGTTGATGATACTAACATTGTTAAATATGAGGAATGTTGTGCATTGATAGAATCAAGTGACCTACACTCTTTTAGAAGCTCTAATGCAAGTTCATGGAGTATTCATACGCAACATATGGCATGCTTTTGTTCTTCATGTACATATGAATCTTGGTATGATTGTGAGTCAAAGGAGTGGGTTGATGAATGCCGTACAAGAGGCCTATGCTCGATTGACCATTATCGACTACTGACAACACTACAAATGATAGACATTGAATCATCAGTGGATTTTGACCATGTTTCAGATCTAGTTCAACCAAGTATTATTAGAATTCTAATTTAATAAAATACAATATGACATCTTATTTTGTATTTTTTATTGTATTATTGACTATATTCATCGAACTGAATGCACATATCAATGTAGGGCATGTTTATGCAGTTATTGCAGCTGAAGACAATGAAGAAGGAACATATTATTATTTGTGTCATTGTGTTGAGGCAAAAAAGAAATTAGATTCCCCTATTATACATAGAGAAAACATCGAGTACCCTACAGGATCAGTGGTTGTTATTGGAACATGGCTTAGAAGGTACCCACTGAAGAAGTCTGATGTGTGGATGTTCGAGCACTTTGACACACATAGGAAGATTCTTCATTATTCTAACCTTGTTGTGGCTTCAAACATTCATTTGATCAAATATGGGGGTAGAGCATTGAACAGGGCATTGTTGAGGGTTCGTGAGTTTGATCATGAGGCAATACTTGACACAATAAATAGTAGAGTAGACCCTAATGGTTCATTGGATTGAATTTGTGGAATGATAAAAAGGTATGTAATTTTTCTTTGCTATCCTGATTTCACCTTTTATATTTTAGCTACTCATTTTAGTTAAATAGTGCAATTGTATTTGCATGCAGGATTTTAGTATGATGGAGGTAGGCATAATCCTGATGAAGTTTCCTTTGGAGGAAAGTGAGGTAGGTTTTCATGATTATTCCATGATGATATTCCTTTACTTTCTATTTCATAATGAGTTTTAATGAGTTTGAATGATGTTAACATGAGTCCTAATTCATTTTAATGATGTTACTATTTCATAATGAGTCTTAATGAGTTTTAATGACAAACAATTGATAACAATAGTAAGGGCAACCTCAATTGAAGCATTGATGTCCTACAAGACATTGGATCAAGTGAGAACACCTTTATAGTACTAAATTTTCATCTACCAGAAAGGTATTATGAATGAATTTTTACATTCGGCATCTCTTGGGGCCAAATGGATGCTGTCAACGTATCTGTGTGGGTGGGTAAATGCTAGGAGGGATGTTTTTTTAGTGGCAAAGCCTCATGGTCATTTTTGGCTATATTGAACACAGACAATCTCTCAAGAGCCCTAAGAAAATAATTGACAAACTTTGGATCGACTATTCCATCAAACTGTGACACTTAGGATCATATTTGAATGTATAGGTGGATGTTAGGTGCACCTAGAAACACGTACCTCAATTTTTGTTAAATCAATTTCATTTGCCTATGGTGGCAAGGAACACATTATTCGCAAATGCTTTAGTTTCATGTAGTGGAAAGGCGCTAGGAGTGACATTTTGCATTCCATAGCTTGTGGGGCCAAATTAAATTCACCAACATGTTGGGGTGGGTGGGTAGATGCAAAAAGAGGCCTCATTTCATGTGCCAAGCACCCTAGTCGTTTGGGGTAGCAGGCTACCGACAAAGTCCCTTAAGATCCCTGAGACCAAAAATTGCCAAACTTTGATGAAGTAGTTCTTAGAATTCAAGGTAGATGGGAACATTCCATTTGGACCTACAAGTGCACATGGGGTCCATCCACAATAACCTCTCTCAGTTTGAGTCAACTCCAGTCCATTTGACCATGCTGAAATCAAATGCATTCATGCAAAATGCTTCAATTTGATGCAGTGGAAAGGTGCTAGGAGTGACATTTTGCATTCCATAGCTCATGAGGTCAAACTAACTAGGCCAAAACATCCAGGTGGGTGGGTAAATGCTAGGGGAGGTATTTTTTCATGTGTCAAGTGTCTCAGTCATTCTGGGCTGCAAGCTACCGATAAAGTTAAAAGGTGCTAGGAGTGACATTTTTTATTCCATAGCTCGTGGGGCCAAACATACTTCTCCAATGTGTCAGGGTGGGTGACTAAATGTCAGGGGAGGTCTCATTTCATGTACCAAGTGCCTTAGTCATTCGGGATAGCAGGCTACTAGTAAAGTCCCTTAAGATCCCTAGGACCAAAAAACTACCAAACTTTTACGGAGCAGTTCTCAGAATTTGGGGTAGATGGGATTGTTTTGTTTGGACCTATAGGTGCACATGGGTCTGTCCACAATAAACTCTCTTAGTTTTAATCAAATCCAATCTACTTGACTATGCCAAAATCAAATGCATTCTTGCAAAATGCTTCAGTTCCATGCAATGGAAAGGTGATAGGAATGACATTTTGCATTCCATAGATTGTGGGGCTGAATAGACTTAGCCAACATGTTGGGGTGGCTAGCTAAATGCCAGGGGAGGTCTCATTTTGTGTTCCAAGGTTCCCAATCATTCAGGGCATCAGGCTATTGGCAAAGCCACTTCAGATCCTAAGACCAAAAATTGCCAAACTTTGATGGAGCAATTCTTAGAATTCATGGCAGTTGGAAACATTTTGTTTAGACCTACAAGTGCACATGGGGCCCATCCACAATAACCTCTCTCAGTATTTGTCAACTCTAGTTCGTTTGACCGTGCCGAAATCAAATGCAATCTTGCAAAATGCTTCAGTTTTATGCAACACAACATTGCCAGGTGCCATAATTTTTGTTTTGCTCATCACGGGGCCAAATCAACTATGCCAACATGTTGGGGTGGGTGGGAAAATGTTAGGGGAGGTTTTGTTTCATGTTCCATGGGTCTGAACTATTTCATATTGTAAGCAACCGACAAAGTAGAAAATTGCTAAGACTGATTGCATTCCATAGCTTGTGGGGTCAAACCAATTGTGCTAACATGTCTGGGTGGGTAGGTAAATGCTAGGGGAGGTCTCGTTTCATGTGCCAAGTGTCTCAGTCATTTTGGGCTGTAAGCTACCAACAAAGTCGAAAGGTGCTAGGAGTGACATTTTGCATTCCATAGCTCATGGGGCTGAACAGACTTCACCAATGTGTCAAGGTGAGAGTAAATGCCAGTGGAGGTCTCAATTTGTGTGTCAAGGGTCCCAGTTGTTCTGGGTTGCAAGCTACTGATAAAGTCACTTTGCTGGTAGCTTGCAGGATAGAACAACTAGGATACTTGGAACACAAAAGGAGGCCTCCCCTACCATTTACTCACCCACCTAGATGCGTTGGTATAATTGGTTTGGTCCCACGACAAGAAAAACAAAAAATATGGCACCTGGTAATGTTGCGCTGCATGAAACTAAAGTATTTTGCAAGATTGCATTTGATTTCAGCACGGTCAAATGGACTAGAGTTGACCAAAACTAAGAGAGGTTATTGTGGATGGATCTCACTAGACCTATAGGTCTGAAGAAAATGTTCCCAACTTCGATGAATTTTGATAACTTCTCCATCAAAGTTTGGCAGTTTTGGCCTTAGTATCTTAAGTGACTTTGCTGGTAGCTTGCTGCTCTGAACCATTGGGACCCTTGGCACATGAAATGAGATTTCCCCTAGCATTTTCCCTCCCACCTTGATGCATTGCCAAAGTCTGTTTGGCCCCATGAGCTATGGAGTGCAAAATGTCACTTCTAGCACCTTTCCACTGCATTGAACTGAAGCATTTTGCAAGAATGCATTTGATTTTGGCACGGTCAAATGGATTGGAGTTGATCAAAACCAAGAGAGGTTATTGTGGACGAAACCCATGTGCACTTGTAGGTCCAAACAGAACATTCCCAGCTACCTCAAATTTCAAGAACTGATCTGTCAAAGTTTAGAAGTTTTTTGGTCTTAGGGATCTTAAGGGACTTTGCTGGTAGCCTACTACCTCGAACGACTGGGGCGACTGGCACACAAAGGGAGACCTCCTCTAGCATTCACTCACCCACCCTAATGCATTGGCAAAGTCCATTCGACCTCACGAGCTATGGAATGCAAACTGTCACTCCTAGCACCTTTCCACTGTATCAAACTAAAGCATTTTGCAAGAATGCATTTGATTTGAAGATTTGAATTGTAACTATATGAGTTCCTTATTTTCCACTGCCATTGCTCATGCATATCTTTCTGTAGATATTATACCATTTAATGAGGCCTTAGAAGTGTTCTGGGTTGGACATTTTTCCAGATAACTGAATCCATAATGGAATGACAAAATTATATATGGTGTTCTCATTGCCATGAGGATTCAATCAAGTAGTCCTTAGGTTGATATGACCATTCTAAGCTTGACATATGACTACTACCATTTGCATATAATTGTACATATATAGAATGAGTGTTCTAAGATCTTTATAACACCCTTCTCTATTTTGTTGGGACAACACTATACTAATATGTGGGACAACACTATCCTTATATGTGTTGATAGTGCATTACTAATGTAAACTTGCAACATTCCTTTATACATACCCTTGGTCTGAGATACAAAACAATATAATCTTTTCTAATAAGGATAGTTTTCTATACCTAGGACTAAATTGACATGTGATTTGGCTCCCCATTACAGTCCACATTGTCCTATGGTTGTTACCTTACATGATATGTGAGTGAGTTCTGATTATCATGAATATCCTTTTCTTGATGAACAAGTGACTAGGTTTGGGAGAAGACTTTAATGCTGTGATAATAGTCCCAAAGCTAAGTGATTGCCTTCTTGTTGATGACTATCACATTCTTGACTTTAAGACTAATTCATGATTGCATGCTTGTCCATAAGTGTACTATGTCATAATTAGTCTATTCGCCTTGCTAAGGTTGCCTTTATGTGGGAATGACATGCTTAACTTGATGGGGATGTCTTCCCTTCTTAATTTAATATTTCTACTCTCTGATTACCAACACAACTATGTGTTCATTATGAAAGTCCTCTTCTTTCTCTCTTCTACACTCCCTACTTGTAGACTTGTAGACTATGCATGTTTTGAAAGGAGGTATGTTTCCCATTTAGAGGCATCTTGTGGTCAAATTAGGACTGTTCAAACAATTCAGTCATCCTAAAGGTCCCCTAGATCTACCCTAAGACTCTTTACCAGTCATAAAGGTCTTAAAGTTAATCCTAGGTTATTTGGAATAAGCTTTGAAACCTTTGAAAGGGCCATTCAAATGATTTGGTGCCCAAATTTGAATTTGAAAAGGAAGGAAAAGCACTTAAAATTCTAATTCTTCATTACCTTCCACCCTTAATGTGAAGGCTAGAACATAAAGCCTAAACCTTAGCCTTAGCATATAACCCACTTATCACTGATTTATTGCTTTGGGGGTGTTTCTAAATATGAGAGAGGTGATTATTTGGTTTGGTGTTATCTATAAAGGGTCTACATGCCATGCTTATACTGGCACGAAAGAGTTTAAGGAAAGTGGTGGGTTTTTTTCCATTCATTACTAGTTTATGGATACATTGCCACCTATGGAGGACATGTTTCAATGCCTAAAATCTTAATCTATGCTTGGACATATGTGAACAACATTCAGAGATGTATGTTATTCATTCTACCTGACTAGAGACCATATTTCATAAGGTTTTCTGGGCAAAATACAAAGAGATAATGGACTGATCCATTGTTCTCTTGACTGTGACAGCCATGATTAGAGGTCAAAATACATTGCATTTACATAATTTCATGCTGTTTAAATGGTGATTAACCTATTTGTGGGCTTGAACTGAAATAATATGGTTTTTTACTAAAATAAGGGAGACTTATAACACCATTAGAGGACTATCTAGGGCATCAAGGGGGCATTACTAAACACACTCAGCCTATTGAGAGGACTACCATGGTTGTAAAAGGATAGTCAAGTTGAATGGTTTAGGACTACCTTTGTGCAAGAAATAGTGATTGATACAAGGTGCCTAGAAGTTGATCAATGAAGGAAAATCATCATCAACCATTGTTGTGAGGTTATAAAATCATATCATTATACAACTTTAATTGTTAACACAATCCTAAAACTAATCACTAGACTAAAATGTGTTAAGGGATAGTCTAGAGGTGGACAGTGGGATCTTTACTCAGTCATTTGGGATATTATAGGGTTACTACATAAGGGACTTAAACCATGACAGTCACAGTGGGCTCTCTTTCTAAACATTAAAGTATCTATAAGTCATGAGAAGGTGTGATCATTTATTTTATAAGGATATAAAAGATATGGTATAAACCTCCCTTTCCATTTGCATTTTGAACACTAGAAAAAAATGCACCTAGGTATGAGCAGTGAAGACAGTGTGAGGATGTCTAGGGGATATAAATGAAGAAGATAGTCATAACAGTACATTAGCATCTTGTCTCTTTTAAATTTCAATGTGGCCCAAATATTGTCAAGAAGATTGATATGAGAGTAATGGGATATAGGTTGTCTCCTCCAGGTCAAAGTTCTTCAATTCATGCATGAGGTGCTAGCTCATGATTCCCTGTTTCAAACTTGACAAATATTTGTGTAGCAGGGGTATTTCTGCCATGGCTGCTAGGGGTCATTACTTGTGACTATGTATTAAGAATTATCTTTGCTTATTGAATCCATTCAATGTATTTTAAAGAGAAAGTATGTCGAAACACTATGGGTGTGTCATGTCAACTTGGTGGGATACTCTAAACCTCATGAATAATTATCTTCTTGAGCCAGAATGCAAATGAAGATAATCTAACCCTCATCTTGGGAAGCAAAGGGCCAAGTCAAAACAATGAAGGGAAGACCTGACTATCATATAACACATAAGTCCCATGCTTTTGTTGCCACCTAATTCTTTGTTTTAAACTTGACTATTTGGACATCCCAAGTAGTGTCTTTCTATAGAGTTATGGGTCTAGGGTGAAGGGTAGTTTTGTCATTAAGAGGAACAAAATTATGTGGAAGGTTTGTCCTATCACAATCTTTTTGCTTAGGAAATTTCCATGGATCCATGTTATCATGTTGAGGGTTGGGACATAGTTATTATCAAGATTTAGGCATCCAAGGTCATAATGGCAATTTCTAAGATTGTTGTCTAGTAATGCATGTTTGTTAGGATAGTGAAGGTTAGGATTAGTCACCTTACACTTCGTTTTATCATAAGTGACCCACTTGATCATATTGTTGTATGAACTTGTCACTTAGGCTTGGGAGGTTATCATCATTGCATGAAAAGAACTTATCAAATAGGATATTTGGAACAGTGTATGGGCAGCTATCAAAGCAAAAAGTATATATGAATTTTGTCACATGTTGTAATTGTTGTTGCCCTTGCAGACTTGTATGCAAAATATGGAAGCATAGACAAAGCACGTGGACTCTTTGATAGAATACCACAAAGAGATGTCCTCTCATGGGATGCAATGATTGCAAGATATCCAAAAATGGATTTTTTGAAAAGACTTTAGAAACTTCCAAGCAAATACACTTGGGACGTGTAAAGCCAAATTCCACAACCTTTGCTAGTATCCTCCCTATCTATACCAAAGTAGGATCTTTGGAACAAGGTATGGACAACCATCAAATCATAAAGGATATAGGAATTTTGCCACATGTTGTAATTGTAGCTGCCCTTGTAGACATGTATGCAAAGTGTGGAAGCATAGACAATGCACGTGGATTGTTTGACCTAACACTCAACCATGAAAATTGGAAGCATAGACAAGGCATGTGGATTATTGAAAAGGCTTTAGAAACTTTCAAGCAAATGCAATTGGCATGTGTAAAGCCAAACTCCACAACCTTTTCGATCATCCTCCCTATTTATACCAAAATAGGATGTTTGGAATAGCGTATGGACAACCATCAAAGCATAAAGGATATAGGATTTTTGTCACATGTTATAATTCTAGCTTCCCTTGTAGACATGTATGCAAAGTGTAGAAGCATAGACAAGGTACATAGATTGTTTGATAGAATACCACAAAGAGATGTCCTCTCATGGGATACAATGATTGCAAAATATGCAAAAAATGGATTTGTTGAAAAGACTTTAGAAACTTCCAAGCAAATGCAATTGGCATGTGTAAAGCCAAATTCCACAACCTTAGAAAATATCTTCCTTATGCCAAAATGTTCATCCATCAAAGGATAAAAGATATGGGAATTTTGTTAGATGTTATAGTTGCAACTGCCCTTGAAGACATGTATGCAAAGTGTGGAGGCATAGACAAGGAATGTGAATGGTTTGGCATGATGCCTCAAAGAAATGTCACCTCATGGAATGCAATGATTGCAAGATATGAACAAAATGAATTTTTTGATAAGGCTTTAGAAACTTTCAAGCAAATGCAATTGGCGGGTGTAAAGCCAAATCCTAAAACCTTAGAAATGGTATCTATGGAACACAGTATAGACATCCATTAAAGTATAAAGGATATAGGAATTTTGTTAAATGTTGTAGTTGCAAGTACCCTACGAGACATGTATACAAAGTGTGGAAGCATATACAAGGAACATGAACTATTTGACATAATGAGAAATGTTGTCTCATGGAATGCAATGATTGCACAAGATATGCACAAAATGGAGTTTTCATAAGGCTTTAAAAACTTTCACAAATGCACAAAAGAAAATTTTAACCAAATGCAATTGGCAAGTCTAAAACCAAATTGCACAACCTTATCCAACATCCTCCTTGCCTATGCCAAAATGGGATATGGGGAACATGGTGTGGACAACCATCAAAGCATAAAGGGTATAGGAATTTTGTCACATACTATATTTACAACTACCTTTGTAGACATGTATTGAAAGTGTGGAAGCATAGACAAGGTGCATGAACTGTTTGACATGATGCCTCAGAAATGCACAATCTCACAGAATGTGATGATTGCAAGATATGCACAAAATGAATTATTTCGAAATGATTTATAAAATTTCAAGCAAATGCAATTAGCACGTGTAAAACCAAATTCCTATAATGATAATTGATCATCATATTAAATATTTAATATAAACTATCATATACATAATGTCATGAACACAACATCTATTTTATATACAAAGCCATATAGGCATGTCCAAACAAAGCCATACAGGCATATACAAAATATACATCGGTAACATACAAAAGTATGTATATAAAGCCATCTAGTCATACAAAAAATGTCCCAAAAACTAGTTTCTTATGGACTTTTATGAAATAATCGGCACCCCTTACTTGACCATGAAGATGGAGAGCTAATCAGTGACTCATCCTCTCTCTTTCATTGAGTAGACCTCCACAACATACATCCATCCAGCTCCACCTATTAATACAATCAAACAATATGCACATTAATATAGAAAATATGAAATATATATCATCACATATGTAATCGATCACTTACCGCCATCTGATGATTAATATCCATCATCTTTTATCTCTCTTCGTCTGTAGTTGGATCGACTAGAGTTGTGACCTCCTGTGAGAAGCATCAAGAAGCAAAATTGACTAAACATAAATATCATTTATGTACATCAAATGACATGATCTATAAAATAAGAAATACAAAATTATGACATTTTCATGTTATTGGCTCATACCACGGTCAAAGAACTTGAAGACATCATGGCTGCAACAATGCCTATCTATGCTGACTCATGAAGATGAGGAGGAGTCTCCATATTCAGCATATGAAAATAGAGTTCAAGATTATTTGACCAAAATAAATGCATAACATTATTTAAATGCATAATGATTATAAATGATTAAATTTACCTCTATATAAGTGGTGGTTTTACGTCCAGGGGACCAAGGAAACTGTAGAGGTGCCTGTGAAGCTCCCTATTGAAATCATCAAATTGTCATCAAATTGGTACAAAATAATTACGATCATGTGATAAATTACATACTTGATGACTTGACCTCCTCTCATAACCCACCAATGGATGGCTAATGGAGGCAGGATGAAGATTTTGACCCTGGAATCTCATTGTGCAGATAATTACATACATTATTTTTGACTTATAATATGGATAGTCATATAAAATTAATTGCAAATTTCAAATAATAATATATTAAATCAAGATGAAACTTGTAAAAAATTACCTGAGAGTCAATACCAAATGTATGTTGTAAGACATCATTGGTATGAACAATCTCATCCAATATGGATGTCTCCATCATTGGATGTTGCCCCTGTGTCATAGAATCCTATCGAGAGTCTTGTCGTGCGTCCTATGTCCCATAATCACACAAGTTTTCACATGAACTGCACAAATGTGGGGACAAATGACACCTACTACTCTCACCTTCATCGGCCTGTGTAAGATCATCTGCATGCTATGCTAGAGACAGCGTGAGAGTAGTCAATGAATGTAATGTCTCCACCTCAACACTCTCCTTTAAAGTCAAAGGGAGTGACACATGTTCTGGACTCAACAGAGGTCTAGGTACACAATTTTCATCTCGCTAAGCCCCCTCTCTATCTTGGGTGAGCCTCTACCCCTACCATGGAACTCTCAAATGTCAAAATAATTAGGAATCCTCTTGAGGATGAACTCACAATGGAGTTTCCAAAAGAAATATTGTGGCACCTCATCATTGTTGCATGGGCGCTCATCAAAGACCATGTACCATCTATCCCAAAAGTTTTGGGATATTTCTTCATTCCTACACCAATGAATAAGGAACCATTTGTATGTTTCTTCTAAGCATTTTGTCTTGAGGGGGATCTTCAACGACCAACATTTGAGGGGAAGAAACAACCTAGTTGATTTCATCAAGATCCTATGCATTATCTCTCATTTCTTCTGTTATTGCATACTCAACCAAGGGTGGGAGATTTCCCTACACTACTAATACTTTTGCACTTTGAGAATCAAGTGGTTGAACCTCTTACCTTCTTTATTTATGTTCTTCAGTGACAAGTGCTACTAGTGGTGCAATAAGTTTAGGGGCAAGATTAGCAACATTATCAAAAATGTTCTAGATCCTAAGGATATGATCTCTTATGTGTCTGAATGCCCTTGACTAACTTGGATGTAGTTTCTTCCTCTATTTTCTCCTTTATTAATTGTTCTTTGGTCAGCCCTTGTTTTGGCAACATCATGATCAAAGATACAATTTTTATAAGGTTCTCTACATATTCAAAGACATGATTGAAAGCAAGCCTACCTACTCCCAACCTAACCTGATTTATAAGGTGCTCAGGATAGAAATCTATTCATTTGTCAACTACTATTCTATATGCCTGTAGCCTAGGGGATAACAATTCTTGCCTAGCCATTATATAAAAATATAAGAAAATAAGAGATGCGGGAAAAAGTGCTCTCTTTTTGTGATTTCTAAAATGGAACTTATCAACCTCATTCAATTACCACATTATTTCCATAAGCGCAAGTCCATCTGGCATATACCTTCATGAAATGTGATGTTGAACAACAGACCCATATATCCTATTAACTATAGAATTGGACTATAGATACCAATCTCCTAGTTATGCTTAATGTCCATCTTAGGTGCTAGGTCACAAGGTCTTAGGAACCTCATAATCTTCTCAGATAGTGTGGTTGGTCTATGACAACCCAAATTTCCCATGAATACTTGCACAAAGTATTCCTCAAAGACCACATAATTTTAAGTGGAACAATGCATGTCCCAAATCTATGTCCATCCCTAGACAGGCATGAGAGAACTATCATCCTCTGAGAATTTCAACCTTAGAGTAGGGTGACATATGTTCATCCCACTATATAAGATAAGATGGAAGATCAGAGAACACCATTTACAACTGATTATCCTACCATCTCTTTTTATTTGATCCAACTCACTCATAATTCCATTAGTAATGTATTTTGCAAAGTCAATTTTTTTTTCAGCTTCACATGTTGAATTCCTAATGCTAACACCATTAAGGAAATGGGAATTTGTGGTTTTACATCTAAGGACAAGACCTGGTAGAGGGCATAGTAGGTTTGAAAAAAATAACCTGGAAAGGTGTCTACATCAAAAGGTGCCTCCTCATAATCAAGAATTTTGACTAGTTTACCATCATCACCTCTTGTCCTATGCTTTGGAATACATACAACCCTATAAGCATGGTTGTCTTTGTCATATTCCATCTTTAATGAGCCAAGGTCAACTGAGTGATTTGCATCTAGGCCTAAATTGAAGGCTTCCTAGAAAAAATCTCTATCCAGTCTAAATAATTCACCCTTGTACTCCTTACCACTTTATTGGTGTTGGGGTTATAGATGCTAGCTAGTTCCCTAATCAAATCTACATTGAAAAAAACATTAGGCACTACCATATTTTCCAAGTCTACTATCCAAATTTTGACATAGGACTATGATCATTTCTCTTGTTATAATAGTAACAGAACAAATTCCATCCTTGGGGAATTATGACAACATCCCTAACATATGCATCACTATCCAAAAATTTATTTGGTAGGACCCCTGTTCCTTGAGAATGCTTGGCTCATTTGGAAGAGCCAAGGAGCTAAAGAATTATGTCTTCATCAATTCACTCTTCCTCTTTCCCAAGGGAGGATTAGGGAGATTCATCTTATGGTTTTAGATAAATGGTATGCTTAAAAGAAAATAATTGCTAGGGCTTTGAAAATTACACAGAATTTCTTTAAAATGACCTCTTAAATTTTCAATATAATGTTGAAGACACGATTGAAATTCCCATAAATGTCTAAGCATAAAATAATTTCACTTACCTGTGTTTAGCCTTTTAGAACTTGTATTCTCTTGCAACTTGTTCTCCTGAGAAAATTTTTGTAGCACTGGTCTCCTTACTCTCAGTAACTTCATTATCTTCAATTCAGAGAACCTCAAAGGAATTAATTGTCTTGATTGGTGTGGTTAATCAGTCATCACTTCTAGATTAACATCTTGAGTGAGCGAAGACTACATATCATCTTGTAGCCATTCCTCTTTTTGAAATATGAGTTGTTAATCCTACCGAGAACCTCAAAGGAATTAATTGAATTGATTCCTCTTTTTGTAGCACTGGTCTCCTTACTCTCAGTAACTTCATTATCTTCAATTCAGAGAACCTCAAAGGAATTAATTGAATTGATTGGTGTGGTTAATCAGTTGTCACTTCCACATTAACATCTCGAGTGAGTGAAGACTACATATCATCTAGTAACCATTCCTCTTTTTCAAATAAGAGTTGTTGATCCTACCAAGAACTGAAGTGATCGATAACTAACACTGGTCTCCTTACTCTTAGTAACTTCATTATCTTCAATTCAGAGAACCTCAAAGGAATTAATTGTCTTGATTGGTGTGGTTAATCAGTCATCACTTCTAGATTAACATCTTGAGTGAGCGAAGACTACATATCATCTTGTAGCCATTCCTCTTTTTGAAATATGAGTTGTTAATCCTACCGAGAACCTCAAAGCAATTAATTGAATTAATTGCTCTTTTTGTAGCACTGGTCTCCTTACTCTCAGTAACTTCATTATCTTCAATTTAGAGAACCTCAAAGGAATTAATTGAATTGATTGGTTTGGTTAATCAGTTGTCACTTCCACATTAACATCTCGAGTGAGCGAAGACTACATATAATCTAGTAGCCATTCCTCTTTTTCAAATAAGAGTTGTTGATCCTACCAAGAACTGAAGTGATCGATAACTAACACTTCATGGTGGAAATTATTTAAATCATTTTTATTAAAACCACATCATGAAATTCCTTTGTGATGGCAATGAGAGACTGAAACCTATGAAGTATAGATGAGTCGGTGAAGGGGCTCCACCTAACTCTAAATCTTTTTTATAAAAGGCACCATGATATCATGCCTCTGTATCATGGAGAAATGTGGCAGCATGGTGCACCTTCACATTCTCACCTTGCATCCTATTTCATATACTGTGATGAGGGAAAATGTTCACAAGATGAATGAAACAATGCCACGTAGAAATCTTAGCCCATCATTTACACCAGAAGTACTAATATCTGACAGTGACACTTGGTAGAGAGTTGCAATCCCACACTTTTAACAAGCGGGGATATCTATAAATTATGATGCAGAGTAGGCTTTCCGATATCAATAAAAAAATGCTACACTAGAAAGGGACCCTTGGTGAATGCACAAATGTCCATGTGTATTTGAATCACACTCTTGTAGTATTTTAAAGCTTGTGCATTTAGAATGTGTGATGCAGGAAATGAACGCGATGTAATCAAAACATGACATGTATCACATGACAAGGATACAAGCAAGGACCAAGAGTATGGGCAATGGGGAAAACAACAAAGAGTTAAAACACACTCTCTTATGAACTCGGTTGGTTAAAAAATAAAGGGGGCTAGTAATCAAATGAATTTAGTGGCATCAAGTCATGACTTAAGGATCTAGGAACCAATTGGGGCAATCAACAAGGAAATATATCAATATAGTACAACCTAGACCCATAGGGTTTAGGGATTATAAAAAAAGGATAAAATCTTAGAAGAATAGTATCTTGAACATTGAAAATTTTGCAAGTTCCAATAGTGGCTCTTGCTTGGGGACGTACCTTTTGGTAGAGGGTGGTGAGAATTCCAAAAACCTTCGGGACATAGAACAACACATAGACAACATAAAGAAATCATAAGAACTTCACTATGGGTTACAAACAGAACACACCATAGCTTCACAACACAAAAGATATAAAGTGAAAAACTAACTACTTAGCATGGAAAATGAGCACAAGCTCAAGAAAAATACTTCTTAAAGAATTATCCATGCAAAATCCATTATTAACATTCTCCAGATAAACTATTCAGAAAATAAGAGTTTTCACCATGAGTACTTAGCATTATGTATGGCCATAACCACATGGAATAAAATTTCCCATGTTTTCCTTTATCCTGTGCTCTTGCATTCCATACTAGTACTAGATCCCCACATTTAAATTTTTGTCCTTGGCTCTTTTGTCAAACAAATATTTAACCTATTACTACTTTTTAATACTGACAACTTGAGCTTTTCTCCTATTTTGATCCAGCTCAACTAACTAGTTTATCCTTCAAGTCATTACATCATCTAGGCCATTAGTGTACTCCTAGATGATGAGGAGGAAGATTGATTAACTGATTGTCCAAGAGAGTGGATAGAATGTGCTTAGGAGAGTCAAGAAGTTGTGTGTAAGATTGTGCTTCATTTTTGGAGGAAATGGGAGAAGGTCGAGGATTGGAATAGGTGCAAATGAAGTGCAGGGTGAGGAATTTATGTTTGTTTGAAATTGTTGAAAGAACTTCTCATAAGTAGGGAGAAGTGTATCATCATACTTGAGGTGAGGGTGCTCTAGAAGGATTTTATCAACTTTATTTGCATGACGAGCTAATTGAAAAAGAGAACAAAATTGATCAAAAAGCATAGCTTGAACTAGATATGTGGCAGTAAGTTTTGACAAAAGAGAGGTAGTAGAGGGTTATTAGGGGGATGAAAACTCAATCGAATAAGGAAAAGAAATAAGAAGTGAATCTCCAGACACTGTCATCAACAATTTGTTTGAATTGTGCCAAGTTTGTAAGGTAAACTCTAGGCTCCATTTTATATTGAAAGTGATATAAATGCATGGGCATTGATCGAAGACCATGTATCATCTATCCAAAAAGTTTTGGGATATTTCTTCATTCCTATACCAATGAATAGGGAACCATTTGCAAGTTTCTTCTAATCTTTGGCTAGTTTTAGGATTAATAATGTATGCACATAATTAAGCTTTTTTAATTTTTTCATTCTTCACTTGTTCATATGACAATTTGTCGGCATAGTTTTGCTGACACCTCTCCTTATAGTCTTCAAATTTTGTGGTTTGTTTTGTCACCGATTCGGTGTGGGAAACAATCTCCTCTAATTACTTCGCAAGTGCTCTCCTATGATCAGTGCTTGCACTTGGATTGTTTAGCATTTGAATAAGAGTTTGAAGATGTCTTTTGTTTTCTTCTATTTTCCCTAGGTAGTTTTCTTGAGTATCCCTTACATTGTGAGAACGTGAAGGTGGGTTTTGAGGGTTTGGAGGGATTTGGGGGTTGTTTTGACCCTCCTCAACTAGATTTGGGTTTTCTCTTGCCTCATTAACTATAAATAAAAATAAAAAACTAATCAAACATTGCAAAAGTCAAAAATTCTTCTCAAACTAACAAAAATTAATCAAACCCTACCTTCTTTAGCTGTTAGACCCTCCAAATTTGCTTCACGACGTCTTTGGCGGTGAGGTGGCATCATGAAAATGTTGATTTCTTTCTTGCACTTGCTTGGAGAGACTTTCCTTGATTGCACTCATGCTTTGAACACTATGTTTTTCTATAAACTACTCTTTGGCTGTGGGTAATGATAGAAACGTAAGTTTTTTCACTTTTTTTCCATGTTTTTGTTCATACCCCTTGTGTTGGTTCTCTAGATTGTACCCCACAAATCACTATGATATTCTCATATTTAGATTTATTAGTGGAAAATGGCCAATGAATAGGGGAAGTTGTCTGAAGACAAATCTTCTCTACACTTCTGAATTTGCAAAGCCTAGGTGGGTCTCCCTATAAGACATTGACTAAGGAATATAGATTAGTGAATAACTTCAGTGTCTATCGGCAGAAAATACTTTCACAAGGAAAATGGAGGGTCTAAATATCAAATCAATTCTAATTACAAGTCCCCTCCTAATCTTGAGTAACTTCGTACGAAAACAATAAATTTACAAGAATAAATACATAACATATGTGATTTATAATTTTTAGTGTATGCTTGGCTGAAAAAGGGAAAATATATTAGATTAGTGCTTATCAAGGCAAACAAAGTATCATATTCTTATTTTTTGTATTTAGTAGTAGCTACTTTTGAGTGTTGTAGTAGATTTTACCAAATATCCTTATCTTTTATAATGACATTAACCCATGAAAGGCTTTAGCTACATGAATTCATTCTTAGTGATCTAATTACTATGTAAACAAGATTTTTATCCTTCCAGAAAGGTTTATGAGTAGTTGCTTGAAAAGAATCTAACATGGAAGAATAACTCATAATAGAAAATATAAAATGATGGAATAACAATCCTTGATTATTATTATCAAATACTTGCTTACATCATAAAATGGAGACAAAATTCACATAAACTTTTCACATTTCTCATATAAACTCAAAAATAGAGAGTTACATCCTTCTGACAGATACATGTGCAATACACAGACTTCTATTCCTATGAAAAACAACAAAACTATAAACATCCCATTTGTTTTCTAGCCCTTGTTTAAATTGAGTGCATCCATTTTATAGATTTAAGGGTTCCTCTTACAATTTATCAGATGCCTAACATGTACACATAAATAATATTTTGTTTACAAACTGCATACCACATGATCAATTAAAATATTTTCCTAGTAGTTTTAAACCAACTGCATCTTGTTTCATTTGATGATCGAGAGTGGGCACTCTGGTTGTTGTTGGATAGATCATGAGATAACCTTCAACAATTGGTTTCCAACCTATAGATAGGTTAACATTTCATAATTGCATCTGAGTTGTTATGGGGAAAACCCATTTATTATTCTTCACCCACTGAAGTTGAGCTGGTAGCACCTACTCGTGAGGATAGTGATGACTAGGATGGGAGCTATTATCCACATGAGAATTTGACTCTATCAATGGAGGCACATTTAATCTCCTACATCTGGACCACCCTAGTGTCATACCCATCATCTGTCAAATGCTAATCACTACACACTACTTACTATTATGGGGTCAAGGAGGAGCTCTAAAGATGTTGCTTTGCTTACACATCAAGTTAAGCTACTAAAAGTTGGACATTGGAAATTAGAAATTTCCATCACTTCAAACTCAACAGCTGCAAGTCATATAATAGGTTGAGTAGAAATGCTTATACCTTGCTCGATTCCTATTATGTGGAGATGGGATTGTGTGAGTGAGAAAGTTGCTACAAGGAAAGATAAACTTTCTCTTCAAAACCAGATGCCTTCATCTAGCTTGACGTGGATAAAAAAATTTAGTAATCTTGTTTCCAAATCCATCCATTCCTAGAGAAAATTTTAATTCTTTCCTTTTTTTTTGAAAGCACGTAACTTTAACCAAGAATACAACGATAGATTTTCTCTCATAATGGGTACTACACTAACCATGATAAGGAGAAAAGATAGTCTCCAATATGTTAAAGGAAAGAAAATATGATAATTTGCATGAAAGAAAAATTGGTTTCCTTTATAGAAAAATGAAAAGGCAACTAGATATTTGAGACTTGTTGTTTTGCCAACTATTGTACTTATCACCCCTTATGCCACCTAAAGATCCACACACTTGACCTTATCCAAATATTCCTAGAGAATTGCAACACAACCAAAAATATAAATGGAGGTTGAATAATTCATCACTAATCACATATATTCTACATTAGACTTGTGTAATATGGTTTTATCATAATTGTTATCTATCTTTTCAATATTACTGATGACTGAAAAGAGAGCCAAAACCCACCTTTCAAAATTTTTGGAAGTAGTCATCCTCTGATCACCATCATATCAAATAATTTTCTAAAGATCCAAAAGATTGGACAAAAGGATATTGACATGTTGACACTTTTCAAAATGTATATCAAATCATCATTTTTTTGCAGGATAAAATATTGTGAGAACACAACTTGGACCTGCTAACGAGGATAAAAACTTGGCAAGGCCAATGACTAAGCAAGTTGATTCATCCATGGTACTTTGCATGCCACAAGTGAAAGACATCCTCTAGAGGCCACTTGAATTTAAAAATATTTTTTATTTTATTCAAATGTGCACCATATCGAGCATTCAAAGCTATCTTGGTGTCCTTGACAAAACTATCCAAACTATACTCCAATCTTATTAACTTGTCAATGCTATCATTCATGAGCATAGAGTTGGGTTCATTCTTTGTCAAAACAAAGGAGCCTAAAGATGCCAAAACTTTGTTAAATTCTACCTTCCATGCACCAAATGACTTAACTTATCCTTTATCAATTAGTAAATTGGATTTGAGGACTTCCTTCAATGCCTCAAATGAGTTCAACTTATTTTTCAAAAGGACCTCACATTTTGACTGGTGAGTTGAAAAATCAGTCACTAGTCCCATCAATTCCATGATACCTTTTAATTATCTATGGGTACTAGGATCATAATTCACCTATTCAATCACCTTTCCCAACTTTGCAAACTTGGGAGCCCACATGTTTGATGCTTCTTTTAACCTTACTTCATTCTATAGGTAACAGACAAATGCATTCTTCAAATTATTGTATACTGGCCATGCATCCTCTCATTTTATGAGGACTTCTGTCAACCCATGTCCCAATATGTCATCAATAAAATTTACTAATTTACCTTTTCCCTCATTGTTGGCTATCCTCTCTACCTCCTGAGCTTGTTTCAAATTATTCTCTAAATCTCTCACTAGCTCTTTAAGATTATTTATCTTCAAAGATAAAGTTACTCTATCTTGCACTAAAGTGTCAACTAAAGTTGGCTATGGGGTAGTAAGACTTGATGAAACACTCTATGGAACAGAGACTAGTGGTGCAATTCTATTATACTCTTCAAGTAACTTCATGTACATTTCACTTATTTTATCATAATCAGCCTGTAATTTTCTTGATAATTGCTTCACTAAACAAGGTTGTATTTACCACTAGTGATGCTGCCAAAGGAGCTGGTGTACCTAAGACTCTTCTGACAACCAAAGTCCCTGCAAGCTCAATTACATTCTTGGAAAGCAAAGGCTTCTTAGTTTTAAGGGAAATTTCCCATATTTCCAATGTCTCATATTTGGAATTGAAACATAACCCAAAGTACAGGTCTCAATTTTGTCCTTTAGATGTTAAAACATCTTGATCATTATCCTGTCTCCTGACAATATCCAAGGAAATAGCGGATGAAATATCCAACCCAGGTAGCAAGAGACACCCACTTTCTTCTACAATTATCCTTCCTTCTTTAGGGGTGATGTTGTTGATATGAAAATCATGTTGGGGTATATCCTTCATTTATTTTTCTGATCCTTCTCCTATTTTCATATTCATTTTTCTAAGAAAAACTTATATTATGATCTTGATCAATAGATCCTTAAATTCTCTTTTTTTTTTAAATTCATCATCGTTTAAAAAATTAGTGCAACCAAGAGACCTTACATCATGCACAACTCTATCGCCACCCTTGAAATCCACAAGCATTATGTCTTGAGGGGGATCTTCAATGACCACCTTTTGAGGGGAAGAAACAACCTGGTTGATTTCATCAAGATCCTATGCATTATCTCTCATTTCTTCTGTTATTTCATAATCAACCAAGGGTGGGGGATTTCCCTACACTACTAATACTTTATCACTTTGAGAATCAAGTGGTTGAACCTCTTACCTTGTTTATTTATGTTCTTTAGTGACAGGTGCTACTAGTGGTGCAATAATTTTAGGGGCAAGATTAGCAAAATTATAAAAATATGTTCTAGATCCTAAGGATATGATCTCTTATGTGTCTGAATTCTCTTGAATAACTTGGATGTAGTTTCTTCCTTGATTTTTCTCCTTTAGTAATTGTTCTTAAGGCAACCCTTGTTTTGGTAACATCTTGATCAAAGATACAGTTTTTGATAAGTTTCTATGGATATTCAAAGACATGATTGAAAGCAGGCCTACCTACTCCCAACCTAACCTGATTTATAAGGTGCTCGAGATTGAAATCTATTCATTTGTCAACTACCATTCTATATGCATGTAGCCTAGGGGCTAACAATTCTAATGCTTCCCTAGCCATTATATAAAAAAATAAGAAAATAAGAGATGCAGGAGAAAGTGCTCTCTTTTTGTGATTTCTAAAATGGAACTTATCGACTTCATTCAACTGCCACATTATTTCCATAATAGCAAGTCTATCTGGCATATACCTTCGCAAAATATGATGTTGAATAGGAGACCCATATATCCTATTAACTATGGAATTGGACTATAGATACCAATCCCCCCAGTTATGATTAATGTCTAGCTTAGGTGCCAGGTCACAAGGTCTTAGGAACCTCATAATCTTCTCAAAGAGTTTGGTTGGTCTATGCAACCCAAATTTCCCATGAATACTTGCACAAAGTATTCATCAAAGACTACATAGTTTTAAGTGGGACAATGCATCTCACAAATGTATGTCCATCCCTGGACAGGCATGGGAGAACTATCATCCTCTGAGAATTTCAACCTTAAAGTAGGGTGCCATATGTTCCTCCCACTATATAAGATAATATGGAAGATCAAAGAACAAAATTTGCAATTGATTATCCTACCATCTCTTTTTATTTGATCCAACTCACTCATGATTCCATTAGCAATGTATTTTGCAAAGTCAATTTTTTTTTCAGCTTCACATGTTGAATTTCTACCGCTAACACCATTAAGGAAATGGGAATTTGTGGTTTGACCTCTAAGGCCAAGACCTAGTGTAGGGCATAGTAGGTTTGAATAAAATAACCTAGAAAGGTGTCTACATCAAAAGGTGCTTTCTCATAATTAGGAATTTGGACTAGTTTACCATCATCACCTCTTGTCCTATGCTTTGGAATACATACAACCCTATAGGCATGCTTGTCTTTGTCATATTCCATCTTTAATGATCCAAGGTCAATTGGGTGATTTGCATTTGGGTCTAAATTGAAGGCTTCCTAGATAAAATCTCTATCCATTCTAAATAACTCACCCTTGTCCTTCTTACCACTTCCTTGGTGTTGGGGTTATAGATGCTAGCTAGTTCCTTAATCAAATCTACATTGAAAAAAACATTAGGCACGACCATATTTTCAAGTCTAATGTCAAAATTTTGACATAAGACTATGATCATTTCTCTTATTATAATAGTAACGGAACAAATTCCATCCTTGGGGAATTATGACAGCATCCCTAACATATGCAGCACTATCCAAAAATTTATTTGGTACGACCCATGTTCCTAGAGAATGCGTGGCTTGTTTGGAAGAGCCAAGGAGCTGAAGAATAATGTCTTCATCCAATTCGCTCTTCCTCTTTCCAAAGAGAGGATTATGGAGATTCATCGTATGGTTTTGGATAAATGGTATGCTTAATAGAAAATAATTGCTAGGGCTTTGAAAATTACATAGAATTTCTTTAAAACAACCTCTTAAATTTTCAATATAATGTTGAAGACATGAAAGAAATTCCCATAAATGTCTGAGCACAAAATAATTTCACTTACCTGTGTTTAGCCTTTTAGAACCTGTATTCTCTTACAACTTGTTCTCCCGAGAAAATTTTGGTAGCACTGGTTTTCTTACTCTCAGCAACTTCATTATCTTCAATCTAGAGAACATCAAAGGAATTAATTGTCTTGATTGGTGTGGTTAATCAGTCATCACTTCTAGATTAACATCTTGAGTGAGCGAAGACTACATATCATCTTGTAGCCATTCCTCTTTTTGAAATATGAGTTGTTAATCCTACTGAGAACTAAAGTGATCGACAGCGAACGCTTCATCGTGGAAATTATTTAAAATCATTTTTATTAAAACCACATCATGAAATTCCTTTGCTATGCCAATGAGAGACTAAAATCTATGAAGTATAGATGAGTTGGTGAAAGTACTCCACCTACCTCTAAGTCTTTTATACAAAAGGCACCATGATATCAGGCCTTCGTGTCATGGGGAAATGTGGTAGCATGGCGTACCTTCACATTCTCACCTTGCATCCACTTTCATTTACTATGATGAGGGAAAAGGTTTGTAAGATGAGTGAAACAATGCCATGTACAAAGCTCAGCCCACCATTTGCACCAGAAGTACTAACATCTGACAGTGACACTTGGCAGAGAATTGCAATTCCACACTTTTGATAAGCAGGGATATCTATAAATTGTGATGCAAAGTAGGCCTTGTGATACTAATAAAAAAGTGCTACACTAGAAAGGGACCCTTGGTGAATGCACAGATGTCCACGTGTCTTTGAATGGCACTCTTATAATATTTTAAAGATCATGCATTTAGAATGTGTGATGCGGGAAATGAATGTGATGTAACTAAAACATGACATGTATCACATGACAAGGATACAAGTGAGGACCAAGAGCATGGGCAATGGGGAAAACAATAATGAGTTAAAATACACTTGCTTATGAACTTGGTTGGTTAGAAAAGGGTGTGTGCAAGAAGTTGAGTCCACTTTTGGCCAAAAAGTGGAAGTGTTTTCCCTGATTTTCAGAATTTGTCACATTTTACCTAAAAATTTGAAGTATTTAAAGGTGGAATCTTGGAAATTCACTAAATACGAAATGTAGTACTCGGAGTCTAGTTTCCAAATATGTAATTTTTTTCAATACCCAGATGATAGAAATTGATTTTCAATAGGCGTTTCTAAAAACCACTGTTTAAAAGTCACTTTTTTTTTACTATACCATGCACGTGTACATCATCCATATTTTGACCTAAATAATTATATTTTTCTAAATCCTTTTAGGAAAAGATTTGTAACTCACTGAAGCACGTTTTCCATATTTTTTTGTAATTTTTTATTGAATATTTTTTTTTTGTTAATTTCTTATTGGTCATTTTTGGTCTTTTAAAAAATCGTTGTGTACGTCACGCATAAGATGACCTAAACCTAACATTTTTTAATTTTCTTTTAAACTAAAAAGAATTGTCTAAAGTATGTTTTCGTACAATGTTTTTTACAAAAAAATATTTTAATAAAAAGTTATTAAAATATTAAAAAACCTTGATAATTCAAGTTTATGGACCTGTTTCATCAGAAATTAATTGAAAAATAGAAACAATAATCCAATTGTAAAAAAAAATTATATATTTAGAATCTACACTTTCTCATCTATAATGGGTTTTAATTTTGTCAAAAAATTTTGCAAAAAAGGTCTGCAGATATATGCCCAAAGTCACTATTTTGTTGTGACATTGATAGGACCTTCAAGTTGCAGGTCAAACCAGGTCCAAAGCCAAGGGTCGGGTTCCCAAGCCTTTTTCTTGACACAAATCCCATTGCAAAAATTGCATTAGAAATTCAAATATTATGAAATGGGATCCCATTTCTTTAAAGGTTAAAATTTTAAGCTTTTATGAAACGGGATCCCGTTTTAAAATGGGATCCCATTTTGAAACGTGATCCCATTTTAGAACGAGATCCTATTTTTGGCTTGGGATCTTGATACAAAATGGGATCCCATTTCATAAAAAGGTGGATCCCATTTTGGTTTACCCAATTTCAGGTTTTTTTCTAAGTCTGAAACTTCCACCTTAAGTGGACTCATCTTTGTGCATTTACCCAAAATAAAGGGCGCTAGTAATCAAACGACATAAAGAAAACATAAGAAATTCACTACGGGTTACAAATAGAACACACCATAGTTGCACAACACAGAAGCTAGAAACTGAAAAACTAACTACTTAGCATGGAAAATGAGCACAAGCTCAAGAGAAATAGTTCTTAAAGAGTTATCCATGCACAAGTAATTATTAACATTCTCTACACAAACTTTCTAGAAAATAAGAGTTTTCACCATGAGTACTTAGCATTGTGTATGTCCCTAACCACATGGAATCAAATTTCCCATGTTTTCCTTTATCCTGTGCTCTTGCATTCCATACGAGTAGGTCAGATCCCAACATTTAAATTTTTTTCCTTGGCTCTTTTCTCAAACAAATATATAACCTGTTACTACTTTTTAATATTGACAACTTGAGATTTTCTCCTATTTTCATCTAGCTCAACTAATTAGTTTATCCTTCAGGTCAATGCATCGTCCAGGTCATCAGTGTACTCCTGGATGATGAGGAGGAAGATTGATCAACTGATTGTCCAAGAGAGTGGATAGAATGTGCTTAGGAGAGTCAAGAAGTTGTGTGTAAGATTGTGATTCATTTTTGGATGAAATGGGAGAAGGTTGAGGATTGGAATAGGTTCAAATGAAGTGGAGGGTGAGGAGTCTATGTTTGTTTGAAATGGTTGAAATACTTCTCATAAGTAGGGAGAAGTGTATTATCATATTTGAGGTGAGGGTGCTCTAGAAGGATTTTATCAACTTCAATTGCATGAAGAGATAATTGAAAAAGAGAACAAAATTGATCAAAAAGTATAGCTTGAATTGGATATGTGGCAGTAAGTTTTGACATAAGAGAGGTAGTAGAGGGTTATTAGGGGGATGAAAACTCCATCGAACAAGGAAAAGAAATAAGAAGTGAATCTCTAGACACTCTCATCAACAATTTGTTTGTGTTGTGCCAAGTTTGTAAGATAAACTATAGGCTCCATTTTATATTGAAAGTGAGATAAATGTATGAGCAAGATAAAAAAAATGAGTGTATGGAACCAGTATGTAAGGTGAAGATCTAATCTAATGTAATGTCTCTCAATGTGATAGGAAAGAATTTTGCAAAGACATAGTCATCACATGTATGAGTCAAGCATATGGTGGAGAAGTGTTTTACATGGTGTAATGGGTCACCATGGCCACTGTATTTGTCAAAAAGAAGAGTTCCCATACCAATTAGAGAAGGGTATGCAAGAATCTCAGAAGATAAAGGAGAGCATAGCCATTTAAATGTAAGAGTAGTAGAAGGTATCTAAAAAGAGATTGATGGTGATGTCTCTAGAAAATAAAATGAGGTAGGAGTGGTAGTAGGCAAGGAAGGTGGAGATGGGACTGATGTAGAAGAAGAAATAGTAGATAGAAGATCACATGAATGATGTTCAATATTTGATGGTGACATTTACTTTGATACCATTTTGATGGTAGTGGATGCTCACCCAAGGACCCCACCTCACTATAGGTAGAAGCAAGTTGCAGTCCATCCCTTTGGCTATAGGTCATCCTCCAATTATTTGATAGTTGATGCCCTAGAGACTACCAATCAACCTGCATCAACTATCATGTAGCAACTCACACACAAATATAGAGACCTACCCTATATGCACCCGAAACACACCCATTGGACACCATTGAATAGCAACCATAAAGGACCTATTTTTAATAAAATATTTCTGATGCAAGAGCATCCAGTGGTGTAAGGGCAATCTTGCATCACTCTAAAGTATTTGAAGTTGTTATAAATTTCTTTATTTTTGTAGGTTTCTCTAGTTGTTCTGGAGTCCATGTTGACACTTCAGTGGTTTAGGACTGTCAAAATAGTAACCTGCTATTTTTAGTAGTATGGACCTAAACATTTATCTAGAGAAGCGAAATTGTAAAACTAAGAAAATAGTGAAGAAATCATCAGAATATCATTTATAGTTTGAGAGATATTAAAGTTTCTATCTTGAAAAATTGCTCCTGATGAACTTCAAATTTCAATTTGAGGCCCTTAGAAGCCTCGTTGAGGTTCTAAAAGTGGAAAAAATGATCTTTAGATAATTTTATGCATCGTAGAGCTCTTCATGATATTTCCAACACCTGGTTATGATTGTCAATCAGAAACCCACTTCAAAACGTTATGGCCCCCAAAAGTTGTGTTACAAAATTTCATAAACTTTAAAATTTCAAATTTCCAATTTCTTGGGTAGGAAAATGGATCACTGGACTTGGTGTGCAAAAAGAGGAGTTACACTTTCTAGAACATTTGGGAAGGTAGTGGAGAAGCAGGTGGAAGCTATTGGTGCAAAATAAAGAGGGGAACATAAAGGTTATGAGGGACAATTCCATATATACAGTTGTGGCTCTGGTTAGAGAAATCTTTGGTACAATAGGATCTTCTCTGCTGTGAAACAACCCATGTTGTTGTAGCATGTAATACTAGATTTTGTACTCCATTTTACTGAAGAGTTTAAAAGTTAAAAATCTTGATCTCATTCCTCACATTTCTAGTGACAATCTCTATTATTGTTTTGTGTGTGATTGTTAGGTGGAGTAACCCTTCATTGATTTATTTCTCTTAGATGTAGGGACCTACACTTACCCTATTCACACTCACATATAAACACACTCATCCCCTTGACTATACACACAACTTCACTCTCTCTTTCCCTCTTTTTGTCTCTCAACCTTGCTTCTCATATGTAACATCTTATTCCATAGTGCTCACATGTAGCTTCCCTTTATTACTATAATGTCTCCCTATAGCTTCTCCTCCTCTTGGTTGATGGCATCCCACTCCGTGACACCCAAGTTATCTCTTGTTGTAGACAATATTGTAGTGACTCAATGCCATTTCTTTAATTGTTCTCATCCTGTTCCCATTTTACCTAGTAGATCGCATGTGTGACCTCTTTCTTCAATCCTCATCCTACTACCTAGTCAACCTTATGCATGAACTTCTCCTTGCCTTTGTCTACTCACAGCCTCTTTTTCCTACTAGCACCCTTTTTATATCTCCTAAGGGTATATTCTTTCCCTTGTCTCCACTAGTTCTTCTCTCTATTGGCTCTCTCCTTATTTTGTCAAACCCCTCTCACTCAAGTTCTAGCCATTCTTTTTCTTTCTCTATGTTCACCTTCAACTCTCCTTTTCTATTATTCTCTATGCCCTTCTATAATATTCTAATTTGTGCACATTTTCCTTGGATCCCATTGAAATTCCTTAAGGTTTAAACTTAACTACCTTGTACTTTTTCTATAACTTGATATTTGTTGATCATGGGCTCAAATCTCCCTTGGATTTGATGTGATCATTCTCCTCTACTGTCCATTAATGTCCTCAAGCCTCCAAATGGCTTCTTCCAACTCATTCACTCCTACTGAATATCCTTCATGCCATTAATATGTGCATCTTGTGGACTCCATTTGATCGTTGTTGCCTACTACTCATCCCAAGAATTAAATGTTTGTCCTCTCCATAGGTGTCCTTTTCATTTTACCATCTAAACTTACTACCACCATCCTTCCTCTAATGGATCTATTCAATACTATTGCAGCTTCCTTTCTACCTAATCATGGCATCCAAATGACCTCCCAAATCTCTCTATTGTTGATCATAGCATCATTACATAATGTGTCTCCTTGTCCACCACCTCTTATGTTGTTTCACCACCTTCATGTAGCCTCTTGTGATCCAACTCATCCCTATGTGCACATCCTCAATCATGCAATCATCTCTGCACCTCCTACCCACTCATCCACATGGCCAACATACCTTTCCCACACTCAAAACCTATATACCCATGCTAGCAGCCAATAATTCTACCATCACCTCTTCATATTCATGGTCAGCTCTCACTCAACTACCTCCACTCTACTAGTAACCTTGTACTCTCCATCATATGGAACTAGCCTTCTATTTCTCTTGTAGCCTCACAAACACCTCCACTATGTTTGTTTACTATAGTCATGATTGCAACATCATTTCTCTCCTCATGATGTCAATCTCCTTACAACCTTGTAGTTGTTGTAAGTGCGTCTACACCCAAGTACTCCACCTTCTTTGTTATAGGTGTGCCTACACGCAAGAACTTCACCTCCTTTCCTATAGGTGCACATTGCTCCATAAAGAAAATTTCAATTGTTTTAGGTAGCCTCTCCTTTATTGCTACTTCTTATTTCTATAGGTGAGCCAACACTCACTCTCTCTTTTTTAAAATTTGTGTGGCTATAGCTAGCCACCTTTACTATAGGTCCCTCTAAACCATGGAAACCCCTTACCAATGGTTATAGGTAACAACCTATAGCAGCTACAAGTACACATTCTCCCCCAAATGATTAGGCCTACACCTTAGTCCATTCCAATTATTAGTACCTAGGATGTTGCTTCATCATACTCATTGAATACAAAAATATGTGTGCTCCTACTCACATGGTGGGACTATCTAGTGGCCTCCTCTTTTTCTTCCTCCTCTTCTAGCACCTCATTACAACTACCTTCCTCTATTATTGAATTTGACCTTGTACCCATTGAACTTTTGTCAGCCTACACCTACTATCACCCAATCTACTATGAGTTCTCCTCTCCTTCTATTTTATCCTTATGGGCTTTAACCCACTATCAACTGTCCATCTCCACTTACTCTCCTATTTTATTCTTGTGCAATCTTTCTCATCTACATCTTCACTCACTATTTTTCTCAATAGCTCCTCCTCCTCAAGTGTGAGATTCCCCTATTTTGGGATCAAATTTGTTCTCATGATGGACTCCCACAACTCATCCATCTCTATTTCTTCCTCATTCTGGTTGGTTGCTAATACTTGCAACACCTTGCATGTGACATCGGGCATCTTATCCTCCATTACCTCCATACTTGGAGGCTCCTTGCTACTTTCTACCTTTACTTTCTGTTGGGATTAAGGTGTCTCAACTTAGAGTCCTTTCTGGTGTTTCCTATTTTTAGGGGGTGGAAAAGTAGTTTTGCTTTTTTTTTTTTGAATTTGTTGTTTTTAATCCATTCTAGGAAAAAGTTGTTTTATGCTTTTTGCTTTTTCTCAAAAAGTTGGTTTTTTTTTTCTTTTTGTTGAGAAAATCAAGGAGTGCCACCTTGGATGACCTTGAGTCCTGTTTAGCAGGTTTCTATTGCAGGAAGTTATCATTTAGAAAAAGTTATTCATATCTCTTTGAAGCACCCATGAAGAGGATATGCTTTGTTTTTTGGAAATTTGATTAGGAAAATATTTTCATGTTGGAAAAGATTTTTGATTTGGAAAGGATGTTCAAGTTGGAAGAGATTTTCAAGTTAGAAAAGATTTTCAAGTTGGAAAATATTCTTTCTAGGAAGTGGACACCTAGGAAATGTTGAACACATCTAGAGACTGAGAGGGGAGGGGGTGAATCGGTCTATTCTTAAACTTTAAATCAATTCTACTTATAGCTTAACCATCAAATCATTTTAATCAAAAGAAGGAAAAAAAAGTAAAACACACAAAAACACTAGGATTTTTTTACATGGAGAACACAGTAAGGGAAAAACCACGACAAGGATTAACTCACAATATATGAAGCTCACTACTATAAAAGATTACAACTTTATTTTCAGCCTACAACCCAAGGAAGATACTACTCCATATTGGACTTACAGACTAAGGCTATAAACTTAGGGAAAGATAGAAGGACTTGTTGAAGAGACTCATTTTCTAATAGTAGGACACATGAGAATTACAATGAAAACATATACATGAACTGTTGTAAAGAAGGCATCTGTCATATGCTAATATTAGTGTCCCTTATTTTGTACAATTACCCCATCACTCTAAATTCACACACTTCATGCTCAACACATTCTTCAATATCTACTTTTCATTCTCACAAATGATTTTGTTCTTCTATAAGTACTCTCCATGACAATTCAAAACTTTAATTAGGTTAGAACCAAGATGACCTTTAGATTAAATGTGTGATACTATATAGGTTAGCTTAAACAAGTAATTATGAAAATAAAATACATTGCGGATCACATCACATGGCATAATAGGGCCAAATATATCACAACATATCCTCCAAAGAAAAATTAATTAATTAGGATCGACCGCAAATGAAGGGAATCAAACTGTCCACCCAAACAACATCAACACTGCCCACTATTTATCTTCACACCACTAGGGAGAGACCAAAAACATCATGTAGACCAAAATGTGAGCAATATACCTTATCAATAACATGCTTACAATATTCTCCTAAAGTATCTGATCATTATATGTTGCCGCAAGAAGTGAACCATATGGAGCTGCTGAAAATAAAGCATTCCACACTAAATGTGATCCATAAACACTTAGGATTTTGCGTTGTGGTACACCAAAACATCTAAAACTCACATGGATGTAGTCATACACTACTTAGAACATATCCCCAAATCTACACAGACATATCTATCACTCTGGAGAAATGCAGAGCATTCCAACAATCCTTCATCATTGCATTACCCTACCAGAGCATAGGCTGGAAATTTGTCACTTATAACTTTTACTGCAAAAGGTTTTATGACTTGAAATCTTGGATATAACACCTTCATATCCCAATCAACTTATCTTCTAAACTACAAGAATAAATCTTGTATTGTGGAGGAATGCAGACCAAATTACTATGACTTTGTATTAGACTATGCATTGTGAATGCCTTAGCAAAAACTTTTGCAACTTATCTCTAAGTGCGGTAAACCAAAATAGTAAGATATCAATGTAGACATATGGGAAACATATTAGAACAAGTGTACTCACATCCGCATCACTCTTAAACATCATACTAATCACCATTCTTCCTCATACTTAGATAATTTCTCTCCATTTGGTAGGCTTAGTGGACTGACTTGCCTTAAACATGTTGGCCCCATGTCTCTAACTGAATCAAACTGTCTCTCTCAAATATTCCACTATATCGATCATGTTGACTCTATTTCAAACCATCTCTCTCAAATTATCCACTATCTGTCAACCTATTTCTAACCATTTCTCATCCTCTTCAACTTCTATACAAGCCCGTCCTCAAGTTGACACATATTGAGTTGACATCAATGATAAAACACAATGCAACCAATCTCCCCCTTTGTCATTGATGGAAACATTCATTTATCTATAAGTCCTCTCTCCCAACTGATAAGACAATGAACACACTCTCCCCCTTTGACATCAAGGACAAAGGGAAAAATATCTTCTACTTATGACAACCCGAATACTGTATGTACTCGCCCTTACTATATGAGTTTTACAAACAACACTCCCCCCGAGATGGAGATGCCCCAAAACTGATGCTATGTACATAGTATTTCATCAAAAATGACACTACAAGCCCCTGCAAGTCTATACAAAGCCAAAAAAAATTTATCTACAAACTCTTACAACTCACTTAGAAGGTAGAATGCTTTTGTGGATTACCTTGAGTTGAGGAAGAGTGGATACCTAATTTGATTTGATGAGGAAAAAATGTGACTCTGACACTCAAATTGTCTGCATAGGTCCTCAACCTCCTCCACACTGCTTGGAGTCTTCATTTTCAGATCAACCATTTCTACTTTAGCTAGCAACCTGGATAATGAAGCAAGTCTCAAATAGACTACTTCCCTCAGCTAACCAAACTATTTTTTTATTTATTCTCTTTGGTCCTAAAGTTGTGACATCTGTGAATGAAGATTTTCTATTTGTGCCTTGGTTGATCCAACCTTGTCTTTTGACAAGTCATATATCTCAGTCAATTTGGTGATCTAAGACTCAATGAAATCAATCTAACTTTTAATATTCTTGGTGAAATTTGGTCATTTCAAATGGAATAGGTATAATGTAGTGGCTTCATCAACTCATTCCTTAAACATCCTCAAGTTTTCTTGCAATTTGTTTTGTGCGTTAGTACACCTTTCAGATACCTCAGCCAATCGTTTGTCATTTATCTTTCTTAAGGCCTCTTGTTTTGCCATTTTCTCAATATGAGAGGAGTGATCTTTGAAGGAGTTCATCAAAAGATTCAATTTCTTCTCTGGAGGCAAGCAAGGATCAATGTTTACCTTTGTAGGCCTTCTTGAAACAATTTTATTGCATCCTCAACTAATCTAGTCTTCTTCAAATTTTTCTTGCAGGAACTCCTTCCTTGTAGAAGCATGAAGGATGTCACCAAGTTGTAACTTGTGAAGGGGAGAAATACTTGATAAGTCAACTTGCTCTTCATGAGTAGGAACTTGTAGAAGCTGGGGTGTAACCATCGGTTGAAACTATATCTGCAATCCTAGTATGTCCTTAAATGAATCTAAGGATGAGGAATCTTGACCTACATTTATAGAAGCATCTTGAACTTTCTCATGTTGCTTTTCCTTAGTCTTCTCTATTTCATTATGAATTTTCTCATTTTGTTTCTTAGTAATCTTCTCTTTTGTATCCTTAGTTTTCTTAGGATTATCCTCTTTCTTCTGCTCATCTTCCTCTAGATTCTCCATAGGAGCATTGTTATGTTCTGTACTAGAATTAGTATTCTCCGGAGGGGGTACTCACTCCTCACTTTGATCCTTTGTATCTTGTGCTTCAGTGTTTTCTAGAGGAGAAGTCTCTTTATTCTATTGATTATTTTTTCAGTCACATTACCACCAGTTACATTACCTTTGAAAGATGAGAGATCTATGTCCTAAATAAGCACATCAGACATATCTAGAGAAACTTGTTCCTCAACAATTACTTCAACACTCTTCATTTCCTACATAATCTTGGTTGTTTTCTCTTTTATTTCCCTTTCTAATCTTTCTATCTCTTCTTTGTCTTTTCCCATTAGAATATTTATTCTATGTTTGGTTCTAAATTCTTGTGCTTGTCTCTGAGACAATTTAACCTTTTCTTCATCAAAGATATATGGATTAGCCTTCTTAGCTTCTTGTTGCCTCATTTTAGCCTCTTTTTCCATGGATTCATTCCTTTTATTTGTGAGTATGTCTGCAAGACTTATTAGAAGTTGATCAATAATCTCATTTAGGGCCACATTAAATCCCATCATATACATAACTATGGCCTTTTCAATGGCATCTTTGTTACTAGAAGACATCTCATCATAGAGATCTGCAACCCCCTTTAGTACACCAAGCTCTACAATTGAATTAATGGTAGCCTCAAGTTGTAGATGCGGATGCTTAGCTTCTTCTAGAAGAGCCTTCTTTATTTTCTTTGTCTTTTCATTGCCTTTTCCTTTAGATGTTCCTTCCTCCTCTACTTGTCTTTTTATTTTCTTCAAAATAAAGGTTTCTTTTTCTTCTTGTTCATCCTCTTCATCATACTCTATATTTACTAGATTTACCTTTCACCTCTTTTCCTCTACCTTAGGCCTTGGTTTATTCTTTTCATCGGTCTTGGTTTGCACTGGTGCTTTAGTAGCAGTTCTTCCACTATTAGGAGATGATTGAACCAATCCAAAAGGTTTAAGAGAGGTTGCAGTGATAGATGCAGTCCTACTAGTCCTTCTAGAAGAAGGTGTGGTAAAAGTAGTTTGTGTTTCTTCTACAGGGCCCTCAAGATTACTAAGCATCTCTTCCAATTTTGTTTTCATCTTCTTTGCCTTTTCTTCTATCTCCTTCTTGTTTCTCTTGTTGGTTATCTCATCATAAACCTTTCTGTAGAGGGATCCCTAGGTTTTTTGAGCAAGATTTTATCATATCCAGTCCATTCATGTACAAAGACCTCATACGACAATGTAGTTATCCATGTAGTTCTTGGTTCGACTGTGTAGCAATTGTCTTTGTCTACCATAAATGTGATACCATTCTTATATTTCTCCATAGTTTTTTGTGGTATCCTATCCCTCCTTTGTATATCAGTTTTGGAAAGTTTTGAAAAATCTCCAAAACATTGTGTCACACTATTTTGTATCAGAAAAACTATTCATGTAATCCCTAATTTGGTGTGCAATAGGTGTATCTCTTCTCTAGACCATATTCTTCATACAGATAGGTCCTTTAGGAAATAGAACATGAGATGAATGATTAAAGATCCATACTAAAATTTGTAGCAAGTTTCCTTAGTTCTCTTCAGGTTGTCCATCAATTGTTGCCACAAAAGCTCACATAAGTCATAATCTTTTCCTTCCTTCACCATCTAATGAGCAACATAGATGGTGGTGGCAATAGATGACCCCTCTCTATTTGTGTAATATAACTTGTATGTGATGTTTATTGTGGCATATCAAACCCCAAGGTCAGTGACATCTTCTATAGATAGGGTTCTTTTGTCAAATTTTGCTCCAGTGAGCTTCATGACTTCTTCATTCTTCACATCTTTCAGTGTAAGCACAGGTCTGAAGGAGCACAATCCGGTCACAATTTGATGGCTTCTTTTGTGATCATGTAGGGTTGATCAAGACAAAACAAATCTTCATGAATATTGCCTCAATGCAATTATGACCCAATTTTCATTCACAAAAAAAGTTGGAGAAACCCTTCCAACATCTAACCGTTTGGCCTCAACATTTGCATTCTTTGGTTTGAGCTAAAAATCATCACCCAAGAGGTGATCATTTCTGAACTGTTCCAACTTAAGATGATTGTACTCATCTAGCTATGAGTGAATGTATATGAGGACATCCTCTATATGTAGTACATTGATGGGAATGTGGGAAAGTATGAATGTTTCTTGAACTTTGGCCTTGGCATCTCCACAATATCAATAACCATAGGTGTTTCCCTGATAACTCTTTCAGAAGACTAGGGTTATACAAAAAAAATTGAGAAATACTTGTGAATTCTACCATTAGGGTTTGCACACAAGCTTTACTAAAAACCTTCTTCTCTTCTTAGCTCTTACACACACTTGATATCATTCAAATCGGATCAATTTCGATTAAGTATCGATTAAAATGCTTCACACCTACCCTAGGTACTCTGCATTAATTACATTTCTCTATTCTTGACCTAATCAACTTTTTACTATATAAGGATCCATGATCATTCAACAATCTTCTATAAAGAGTGTATTTGCTTTGAATTTTCAATTAAATGTCATAAAATTACTAGACATACATATTCATGTCATTATTAGCCATTATGCTAAAGATTTCAGCATCCTATACATTTAGGGTTTGTAAAAGATTTGCAATTGCAACTACCACTGAGCCAATACTCCCTTTCTAGATAATGGAAGATCCATCTACACCAAGCTGAGGTATAGATCCTTCCTTTACTTCACCTTCTTCCTTCTTCTTCCATATTATTTTCATTTCCTTCTTTTCCTAACCAATGCCAATCTTCTTTTGAGGAGCAAGTCTTCCATTCTTTCCCTTGTAGACCCTTGTAATGTGTCATGTTTTATTGCACTTATAGTAGGTGATACTAGATTTCTAACCATAATCACCTCTCCCTACATTTGATCTACAATTATTAGCCTTATGACCAAACTTGTTGCATGTTTAGCAATAACCATAGAAGAATCAAGAGTCATAGCATTGTTCTTGTTCATGAAACCATTCCTCATCACTTTACTTCTATATTCATTAGCCTTATGAACAACCTTTTTGAAAGCATAGCACTGACCATGAAATGAATGAGAGTTCATAGCATTGTACCTTGGAGGCCTAAATGAATTCTCATTCATCTTTCTTCTACATTCAATAGCCTTGTGACCAATCTTATTACAAGCATAGAAATTACCATTGAAAGCTTGAGAATACTTGGTAGGAGTAGTTTGTTTAGGAGAAAGATTTTTGAAGTTCTTCTAAATTTGTGTGAAATTATTCTTTCTTGTCTCCCTACAAGAATGAATCCATCACCTTTTGCATCTCTAGAGGTAATCTTCTTAGGATCTTTAGTGCAAGCCTTTTCTTCCTTTATTTCAACTTTCCTTCTACTTCGAAGTTATCATATAAGTTTGCAGATACACTCCAGTTATAGGACTTTTCCTTTTTCAAAACCAAGACAAGATTTTATTTTGATGGCTTTTGAGAGTTAATCAAATCATCAAGTATCTCAAAACCTCCTTTTAGTTTTAAACCTTTGTCAATTTGTTCTTTTTGTTTTTCCAGTTCTTTTCTCAGAGTGACAACTTCTCAAGTTTTGAACATTCCACAGCTTTCTCATTGAGCTTGGCATTTAAGAAATATTCAATCCTCTTGCCTTCTTCAACCATGAGTTTCAAACTAGAAATCACATCTTCTACCTTCTTGAGTTTAATATCACATCCCTTATCTTCTTCTGTTTGAGCTTTCAGTTTGCCAATTTTTTATTTTGATTCTCTAGCTTGTGTCTTCCATTTTACAATTGTCTCCTTTGATTTTTCAAGCATGACCTCATATTTCATATTTAGTTCTCTTTCTTCATCCAGATCTTCAAGAGCTTACTGGAGTTCTCCTTCAAGGTCTAATTCATCTATATTGAGGTCCCAACCTTCAGGTTCCATTACTTCTAGATCTGGTTCTTGGAGAAAATAAATCATTACACATAGATTCGCATTCCATGTGTTCAAATGCATGATCTACCTCAGTTGTTAGGATTCTCAAAGGTACTTGGATTTGATACCAACTATTGAACACATTCGAAGACTGAGAGGGGGGGTGAATCAATATATTCTTAAACTTTAAATCAATTCTATTTACATCTTAACATAAAATCATTTTAACCAAAAGAAGATGAACAAAAAGTAAAACACACAAAGACACCATGATTTTTACGTGGAAAACCCAATGCGGGAAAAACCACGGATGAGGGTTAACTCACAATATATGAAGCTCACTGCTATAAAATATTACAACTTTGTTTTAGGGATACAACCCAAGGATACTACTACTCCCTATTGGACTTGCAAACTAAGGCTACAACTTTAGGGTAATATACAAGGACCTACTAAAGAGACTTATTGTATGATAGCAAGATACATGAGAATTACAATGAAAACATACACATGAACTATTGTAAAGAAGGCATTTGTCATATATTGATATTGTAATCCCTCATTTCGCATAATTACCCCATCACTTTGACTTCACACACTTCATGCTCAACACATTCCTCAATCTCTGCTCTACATTCTCACAAATGATTTTTCTCTTCTATAAATACCCTCTGCAACAATTCAAAATTTCAATTAGGTCAACACCGAGATGGCCTTTAGATGAAACGTGTGATATTGTATAGGTTGGATTAAACAAGTAATTATGAAAAGAAGTTAATTTACAGATCACATCACATGGCATAATAGGGCCAAATATATCACATCATATCCTCCAAAGCAAAATTAATTAATTAGGATTGATTGCAGATGAAGGGAATCAAACTGTCTACCCAAACAACATCAACACTACCCACTGTTTATCTTTACACCATCAAGGAGAGACTAGAAACATCATGTGGACCAAAATGTGAGCAATATACCTTATCAATAACATACTTAAAATCTTCTCCTGAAGTATCTAATCATTATACGCTACCGTAAGAAGCGAACCATATTGAGTTGCTAAAAATAGAGGATCATGCACTAACTGTGATCCATCAACACTTAGGATTCTGCGTTGTGGTATGCTAAAACATCTAAAACTCATATAGATGCACTCATACACTACTCAGAACATATCCCCAAATCTTCACAGCTATATCTATCACTTTGGAGGAATGCGGAGCATTCCAAAAATCCTTCATCATTGCTTTACTCTACCAGAGCACAAGCCGAAACTTTGTCGCTTATAACTTTTACTGGAAAATTTTCATGGCTGGAAATCTTGGATATAACACTTTCATATGCCAATCAACTTATCTTCTAAACTGTAAGACTAAATCTTGCTCTGCGGAGGAATGCAGACCAAATTACCATGACTCTATCTTAGAGTATACACTATGATTGCCTAGCAAAAAACTTCTGCAACTTATCTCTAAGTGTGGTACATCAACTAGTAATATATCAATGTAGACATATGGGAAACATATTAGAACAAGTGTAAGTTCACCTCCGTATCATACTTAGACAACTTCTCTCCATCTACTAGGTCTACCTAACTGACCTTCCTTAAACATGTTGGCCCCATGTATCTAACTAAATCAAACTATCTCTCTGAAATCTTCCACTATATTAGTCATGTTGACCATGTGTCAAACCATCTCTCTCAAATCTTCCATTGGTCCATCAATCTATTTCTAACCATTTCTCAGCCTCTTCAACTTCTATACAAGCATTTTCTCAAGTTTACACATATTGAGTTGACATCAATGACAACACACATTGCCAACAGGAAAGATAGGATAAACTTTTTTGGATTTAAAACAGATTTGAAAGTGGATGCTTTGTATGCTTTTTCATGGGAGTTGGTGGAGAAAGCTAAGCCAGCTTTTTGAGGACATTTTTCTTTTGTAGCTCTTGCATTATGTGTATTGGAGTGTTTTCAAATAAGTTAATTTATAGGTTGAATCTATTCTAAAGAGCCAAATTGTTTTCAGTTTGTTTCTAGATTTTGCAGTAGTGAAGATTCCCAAAGAAACACTTGTTATGAGAATTATAATGTAATCACATATAGATTACAATAATATAATTGAACTGTGTGTTTGGAGTGGGGTTTTTACCTAAAAGGGTTTTCCCCCACATAAAATCATTGTGTTAATTTTTTTTCTATTTTAAATCTTAATTAACGAAATGAATGTGCATCATAGTAATTTATAATCGTAGAAAGGTTTTGAAGAATTAACGGCAACCCTCTCCTGATAAGACTAGTTTGGAAGTTATTTCTACACCTATGCTTCCTGTCACTTGCAACATCTTAGTCATAGTATTTTGTACCTCTCCTTGGCTAAACCAACTTGCATCTCCTTCCATGCAACATGCTCCCTGCATTCCTCTCCTATGCCTTCTTGTAATGCTTGACCTACTACTACTTGTAGCTCCAAGGTGACTCCTCCCTCATTGTTGTAGCCTCACATAGGTATTTCTCCTCTACTGCGCTTACTTACAGCACCTTGGAACCCTCTCATACCCAGATGTAGCTATTGTCTACATTCCTCTTCTTTTCCTTCCTCACAACACCCTTGGTCACCTTCTTCTCCATGTGGAAATCTCCCTTGGCCTAGTTCAATGACGTGTAGCATCTCTTCTACTACTACTACCTCCTTGTCTTCATACATGAAGACTCTATTCTCTACCCCAATATCTATGAGGTCCTTCATAGGGTGTACACAAACCATTTCTCCATTCATGGTCTACTTGTATGGCATCACAACTTGCTCATTTCCCCTTGAGGCAATCTCCTTCACTTTCTTCTACTATTCGATCCTCCTCCTTGTCCCTTTAGCGAGGAAAAGTGGTGCATACCCATGACCTGTGGCTCTTCTTTCCTCCTTCTCTAGTGCCTCCAACCTTTCCTTAGTCTCCCTTAAGCCCTTCCACATTCCCTTGAACTAGTTTAAAAAGTTCACTTATGCAACTACTTCTATTCTCCTTCTTGGTGTTATCTCGATAGTCCTACACAAACACACATGATTTTCCTCACAACCCACTCATAAACTTTAGAGACTCACTCTCACTCCTACTCACTTCTAAAAGTTGTAGCTTTCTTTGATACCATACTGATGCTGATGAGTGCTCACCTAGGGACCCCACTGCACTATAGGTGGAAGCAAAATAGGGGTCCACCCCTTTAGCTACATGTCATCCTATAACTATTTAACAAAGAATGCCCTAGATACTACCATCCAACCTATAGTGACTATCCTAAATAAAATCACACACAACTATAGAAACTTACCCTATGTGCACCCAAAAAACCCCGATTGGACACTATTAAATAGTAATAACAAACAACCTATATGTTAAAATATATTAATTTCTCTTACATGCATGAACCTATACTTCCCCTATTTACACTCACATACAAACACACTCAGCCATTCAAGTATATACACACATCCTCAGTCTCTCTTTCCTTCTTTATCTCTCTCTCTTGACCTTGCTTCTCACATGCAACTTCCCTTTTTTACTATGTTGCTTCCCTATAGATTCACCTCATCTTGATTGATGGCATTCCACTCAGTGACACCTTGGTTCTTCGCTACAAATAACCCTACAATGACTTAATGCCACTTCTTTAGTTGTTCTTGTCCTCTTCCCACACTACCTAGTTAGTCTCACACATGTCCTCTTACTCACCCTCTATCCTCATCCTACTACCTAGTCAACCTCATGAATAGAATTATCCTTCCCTTAGCCTACTCATGGTCTCTTTTTCTTGCTGGCAACTTTGCTCAGCTCCTCACAGGCATATTCTTGCCCTTCTCTATCCTTGACCATTCTCTCTCTCTCTCTCTCTCTCTCTCTCTCTCTCTCTCTCTCTCCTCTCTCTCTCTCTCTCTCTCTCCTCTCTCTCTCTCTCTCTCTCTCTCTCTCTCTCTCTCTCTCTCTCTCTCTCTCTCTCTCTCTCTCTCTCCTCTCTCTCTCTCTCTCTCTCTCTCTCTCTCTCTCTCTCTCTCTCTCTCTCTCTCTCTCTCTCTCTCTCTCTCTCTCTCTCTCTCTCTCTCTCTCTCTCTCTCTCTCTCTCTCTCTCTCTCTCTCTCTCTCTCTCTCTCTCTCTCTCTCTCTCTCTCTCTCTCTCTCTCTCTCTCTCTCTCTCTCTCTCTCATCTCCCTCTTATTTTGTTTAACCCCTCCCACTTGAGCTCTAACCATTATTCCTCTCTCTCTATTCTCCTTTAACTCTCCTTTCCCCTTATTCTCTATGACCTTTTGGAATTTTCAAACCTACACACCTTTTCCTTGGATCTCAACTAAATTCTTGGTCATTCAAACTCACCTACCATATCCTTTTTTTGTCACTTCACATTTGTTGATTGTGTGCCCAAATCTCCCTTGGATTTGATATGATCAATCTTCTCTGTTGGACATTAATGCCCTTAAGGCTCCAAATGACTCATTCTAACTTATCCAATCTTACTTAGTATCCTTCATTCCCTTAATGTACACATCCTATGACCTTCATTCGACAATTGGTGTCTACTACTTGTCCCAAGCATTAAATTTCCATCCTCTCCATACATAGAGCCTTTTAATTTTATTGCCCAAACCTGCTACCGAAGTTCTTCCTCTAATGGCTCTCTTCAATACTACTATCACTTCCTTGTTGCCTAGTCATGGCCTCTAAATGGCCTCTCAAATCTCTCCACCACTGTGAGTAGTGCAATAAATATCATTACACCATGTGGCTACTTCTCCACTACCTCTTTTTCTATTTCACCACCTTTATGTAGCCTCTTATGTTCTAACTAAACCCTACGTGCACCTCCTCAACCATGTAGTTGGATCTTCACCTTCTACCCACTCATCCACATGGCTAACACACCTTTGCAACACCCTCAAACACTATCCATTCCCATGATAGAAACCAACACTTCCACCATAGCCTCTTCATCTTATGATCACCTCTCACTCAACTACCTCTACTCTCCTAGTAACCCCATTTGTTCTATCATATGGTACCAACCTTATGTCATTCTTGCAACCTCTCAACTCACCTCATAAGCACCTTCACTATGTTCCTTTGTGGTAGGTGTGACTATAACATCATCACTCTTCTCATAGTGTCAATCTCCTTATAGCTCCTTAGTTTCTATAGGTGTGCCTACACCCAAGCACTCCACCTTCTTTTCTACACATGTGGCTACACCCAAACACTCCACCTCCTTTACTATAGGTTCCTATTGCTCCATGGGACAACTTTCATTGGTTGTAGGTAGCCTCTCCTTTACCATGGCTTTCTGTTGTTGTAGGTGAGCCAACACTCACTCTCTCCTTTAGTGCAAGTGTTGTGGCTGCTTAGCCATAGTTGCTATAGGTGCCTTTGCACTATGACACACCCTCACCAATAGTTGTAGGTAACAAATTACAATGATTGCAAGTACACATTCTCCTCCAAATGACCAGTCTTCTGCCTTTGGCCCATGCAAATTATTAGTACCCAAGATTTCACTATATTAATATCTAACAAAATAGTAGAGAAAGGATCATGCAAATAATGCTCAATATCTATCGAAGGAGGACTCTTCACTAATCTAATGTTTATAAAGTAATGAATGATACTATCATGCTCAATGTTATGCAAAGAAAGAGGAGGGGATTACAAGAAAAGAGTCCCATCTTTTTAGAAAAGGGATTAATAGGAACATGAGCTTCATTATGACTTAAAGAAGAGTCATCAAACTAACTGAAAGAAATATTATCAATAGAAGTTTGAGAAGCACATGGTTAAGAAGTATCATCAACCATAAGGATATCATCAACATAGGTGATGAATGAAGAGAAAGAGGTCTCCACATCCTTGATGATGTCCAAAGAGTTTGAACATGTATCCAAATATGTGGGAAGAAACATAAAATCATCATGGAATACATCAATAAATGCTTCATCCTTGAGGGAGAGAGCACTATCATGAAGAGTAGGTAAGGTATTGTTAAGAAAATGATCAATGATGTTATCATCCCTTGAAGTCTTTCTAGAAGTAGTAGGAGTTTTAGGAGAGATATCAAAAGCATAGACTGACAAAGGAAGAGCTAAGTCACTATCATATGCATGAAATGAAGTATCACTATGAATAACAGTTTGAGCAGAGCTAGAAAATGATGTAAGAAAAGAGGAGAACATGTCCATGATGAAGAATAGGAGAAAATTAAGAAAGTTATTGACAAATTTAGCTAGAGGATATTTTTTTCTCCTTTAGGACTATGGAACAAAGTTCAGAGTAGTGCTTTTTTTTCATTTTAGAAGAAAAAAGGAATGAAAAAGAAGGTGTGTTCATGTTGGGTTCACCAAAAATGTAATATTTCAAAAGTGTTCCTACTGAATTCTTAACTAACATTTCAATAGAGCTAATTTGTAACTAGATTAAAACTTTTTAAGATTAATATAAGTTCAGATATAATAGACTAATATGACTTAATTTACAAAAAGTAATTTAGGAAGTAGAATAGAACCCAACTTAGATCTTGGTGCTTAAAATTGGGAGTCTTAGCCTTGGATTCTAGTAGTTCATGTGAATGTCTACACTTTGTGTTATCATCCATTCAACATGGTACAACCAATAGATGTAGTCCAAAATGTTTCACACCTTCCCAATAAGTTCTAGTTTAACTTGTATGGCTTGTATCTTAACCTATATGACTACTAGCTAAACCTACATATCAAAATAGAGGAAAACAAGCATAATATCCAAATGATGAAGACAAAATTAGAAATAAAATGATATAGTTAGATCATATAGAAATGATAAGAAAAACACAATCAAAACTTTATGTGATTGAGTGCTTTCAAAATACTTATAGCTAAAGGGAGAAAAGAATGGTTGGGCCATTTAGAAGCTTGCCATGAGTAGTCAAGCCCCTGATTTGGTCTTTCATTGTCTATGGACAACCAGATGATAAATAAAGTGAAAAAGGGGTGTGTGCTCCTATCCTATGTACATCTAGGAATTAAGATGCAATGGCAAATGCTAGGAGTCTCTCCTTGGTGTACGAGGAATAATGTAATCGGCCTAGTGTACGGATTTGATAATAAGGGTGGTGGTCCACACCAATGGATTACTAAGAGGTGAAAAGGGGATTTGCTTGGATTTAATAATAGAGATACTATTTATGCACCTCTTTTGTAATGGGATCAAGAAAATGATAAAGAAACATGACTAACAAAGTACATTATTTTTACTGGAATTTGATAAAGAAAACAACAAGAGGTTCACTACCATGTTTATGGTGATTTGGACTCTGAAGATGAGAAATATCTCCAAGGAGCAATCTACTACTTGCTTCCTACTAAACATACCTTCAATGATTTGTAGAAGAAAGATTGGAGGAATCCTTGGGAGAAGTGTAAGCTTCATTGGTGAAAGTTGTTTTTTTTATAAAACCTATAACTTGCACAATAACAAAAAGAGCTTGGAGAAGTCCTACATGAAAGTTATAGAGTTGAAGATGGAGAAAGAGAAACAAAAGAAATATCCTATCATTTGTGAAAATAGGTATTTTTATTATTTTTATCTCCTATATTTGGTCAAGGTAGGCTAAAGATAGCCAAACACATTTACAAGGATGTTACACTTGTAAGGAGACATTATGAGTAACAACATGCAAGAATAATGGGTATTTTATGGTGGTGTGTGGAATGGGATGCTTGTGCATCATGCAGACATCTATACGTAGCCCTATCATGCTACAAAATTGGATCAAATTTGGCACGTGTCAAGAAGAGTGATGAGAATAATGTTCTAGTATGGATTCTTGGCAAAATTTGGTGCAAATGTGAAATACGCCAAGGTTGGGTCCAAGTGGTCTTAGAACATGCTATAAGAATGGACACTAAAGTGATTTCAAGACATAATGTAAAATTGCATGATATGCAATTTTTGACATTATAGTTATTTCTTGCATACTCATTTCACACATTAAACCCATCATGGAAATAAAATTTGAGGTACATTAGTAGTATGGTATAATTTTCTTAACTATTCAAAAGTGTACCATATACAACCTCCATCTCAACTAATCAACATATATAAAGAAGTATTGTAATAATAGACAATTAACCTAATCTTAGTTAATTAAATAAAACTCATACCTTGAACTATGTTAGCCATATTCTAAAATCTAATAACATGATTATATTCAAATATTGAGACATATGATTCCTATATTAAATTCACTATTGATATAAAATGACATGTAGTCTTCATGTTTTAACCCAAAATTGCATAACTTAACTCAACCCATCAAGCATTATGAATTTCAAAAACCATAATTAATATCTCAATAAAACTTAGAAATAGTATTTAATCATAATAATATCAACTAAAATAGTTACCATTTACCATTTTAATCAATTTCCTACTAAAACCTTACAACTGTATTACAACTAGGCATCTCTAGCATCATATGCAAATAAACCAAAACTCGTCATTTTTTTTACCATCAAGTCAAGTAAAATAACACTTAAATGAGCCTCATCATAATTATTAAATAATGCAAATAACACCACCAATCAGGAAACATCTAAAAGGTTGACGAGCAATAGAATCATAAGAGGATACACTATAACACTCAACCTTTATTTTAAAAGGTAGTTCACCCAAAATGAAAATCAAACTAATATAGAAACATATTATAATTCTTACATGCTTATTGGCATTCACTCCATGTTTAACACTGACACAAATTCATAACTATGTAGCTATAAATATAATATCTAAGAGTCACTAAGTAAGAAAGGTGTAACTAAAACTTTAGAAATTTTTCATAGATAATTTACTAAAATTAAAATAAAATAAAAATTAAAAAACTAATCCAAATTATGTATATAAAAAAATTAACATTTTTATGAGTTTAAAATAAATTATTGAATAATAATTGAGTTGTGTCTCTAATTTAATTTGTAATCTCTTTATAAAGTTCAACTGTGATAATGATTTGAAAATGGATTCATTAATTGAAATGAAATAATTTACTAAAGAAAATAATTAAGAAAAATCTTATTAAATGAGTAAACAATAGATTTATTAATTTCTATATGAAGTGGGTTATTTATGAGCATAATTATAATTATATGTGGAAAGAGTGAGAAGCATAAATGAGCAATATGAGCAATATGCTTCTAATTAAATTGTAACAAATTAGAGGCAGTTCGAATACAATGCTAAGAACTTTAATCATTTTAAAATGTGACAAATGGCAGGTTGGGCTGCTTTGGAGCCTGTGTGAATTCAAGCCATTTCCCGTCCTCTATTCCTTGAATTTCTGTTTGCAAGCCATTCTACTCGAATTCCTCTCCAATAGGATGCAGATTTAAGACCATAAACTATCCATTTTATTCAATTCGATTAAATCAATCCGAACCGAATACTTAACTATTGATTGGCTCAAGGGGGAACAACTGGAGAGTCTGCACCGCTTCATTTCTGTCTTGCTGTTCGTCAAATTGCATACTCTGAGTAGTCCAGGCTACTTCCACCCTTGTACTGATTCGAGCCGCTGCGCATCCTCTGTTCCTTAAATTCTTGTTTATACGCCACGGTAATTTATTTTTCTGGAAATTATAATTATCATTATTACTACCCTTGACATTGGCCAATGCATTCTCTTCAATTCTGCAATTCACCTTTGTTTTTGTCTCCTGTTGCGTTACAATTGTCAAAATGTCATGTCCGCATATTAAGGCATTGTAGGAAAAATCGTTTTATATATAAACAATAATATTAAATAATATTATTTTATAAATATAATATAAATACAAATATTCTTATATTTATCTTATATTATAATATAAATATAAATAGTATAATATAAATCATATATCATTTATGATATAAATGATATAATATAAATAATATAAAATTAATAATATATCATTTATTATAATATAAATGATATAATATAAATACAAATAATATAAATAAACATCTTTTAACCTATCCTCTTATGGTAACAGAGTTACGTATGGTTAGAGTTAGCTTTACTACAGCTCATAAAAGGGAATTAATATAAAGTAATGAAAATTATAAGAGGGTACGTATGTAATTTACTAAAGTAAATAAAATTATAAGAAGGTATGTAAAATACTTACGCGAAGCATAGTAAGAGACGTGTCTCTTCAAACATATCCCTTGAAAGGGAAATAAATAAAGGTTATAAGATAGAAAGTAAACAGAAGAGGAAAAAAAGATATTTTTTAAGAGAACACTTCTAAGTTAAATACAACTTCGATATTGAAAATAAATAAATATAATAAAGAGTAATCGTATTTGATTTATCTAAGAGCATAGCACACATTGAGAGATTGGAGGTAAACTTGTTAGGAAGAAGTAGCATTAATACCTTAAAGGTAGATAAGACCGGCGGTGGAATGGACCATGTTACATCATACTTAGGCAATGGATAAGACCTGCAGTGGAATGGACCATGCTACATCATACAAAGGCAATAAGTAAGACTTGTGGTGGAATGGGCATGTGTTACATCATACAAGGGCACTTAGTAAAACCTAAGGTGGAATGGGCATGTGTTACATCATACAAAGGCACTACCCATAGAGGATGATTCATGCAACCCAACAAGAGACAGTACCCCATCTCCGCTAGGGTTTGAAAATAAATAAAATAACATATAATAGAAAACCCTAAGTATGAATCCACTTAAGGATTGAATAATTGAATTATTGATTTATGTTGATACTATTTATGTGGTTACCAACCCTGATTTGATTATTTTAATATGATTTATTGATCTTATCTATTACTAATGTTTCCTTTAAGAAGTAATTCTCATGTGCAAGGTGGAAAATAAGGATCTTCTTAAAGAGGACATTACAGTGGTATCAGAGCAGTCATCCTGCCATCATGTGAATGATAATTGACTTATATGCATTTGAGTGTCTACTCTATGACTTGTAATTGTATTCAAGTGTATACTCTATGACTTTGAGCTGGCTGCTTGCATACTTGAGCTACTTGCCTACTTGCTTGAGCTACTTGCTTGTCCACTTGAGCTACGTGCCTACTTGCTTGAGCTACTTGCTTGTCTACTTGAGCTACTTGTCTACTTGCTTGAGCTACTTGCTTGTCTACTTGAGCTACTTGCCCACTTGCTTGAGCTGGTTGCTTGCATTCTTGAGCTAGTTGGTTGTCTACTTCAATTTTTTTATGTAACTTGTCATGCCCACATTTTCCATGTGGTCACAACACACATCACACGTGTCATAGCCACATCTGTCATGTGGTCATGACACGAAATATCAAAAAAATTTCTCGCGCTTACCTAAAAACCCCCTCGCATGCGTAGCATGCTCGGTGGTGTTCGTTCAAGGTGAAAACACTACAGTTGTCGGCGGGGTACAAGTATAATTGCGTGCAACCAGACGCAAGCAGACCAACTAGGGGGTCTCTATGACGCCGTTATTGTCACTACAAGGTTTAAAATATTAGGGTTCCTAAATCTAATCTCAGCAAAATTCTGACAGCATAACGCCTTACGACGTAAGTGGGAATTACTCAACACTATTTTACGCACGTGGTTCACTGATAGATTAACAACTTCCCACGATGCCTTGTTCTGACTAAACCTACTCGTGATCTCCCTATTTAATCATTTTTCAACAAGGCACGGTTGTCTGTCTCCTCTCTTGCTTCCTGAAACATACTCCTCCTTCGACTTAGCATTCTCAACAAGGTGATTCGTTTGCTCTCTCTTCCCTTTCCTCAGGGTCTTAATTTTGATTGTATTATTATCGTGCTCACCTTAACTATTTCTCTGATAATTTAGTTTGTTTATATTTTGGTCTCTCTCTCTTTCATTTTCTTTGCTTTCTTTATGTTTATCCGATCCTTTCTTCATATTGAACATCAATCAAGGTTGTCACTATATCTATTGTTGACATTAAACCTAACTTCTGGATGATACAGGACACATAGACTGGTTTCCTACTTCGCTGGACTCGGTCTCCTAGTCTTCTCCGTTCTAGGTTTCTCCTCTTGTATGTATTATTTAAACTTGTTCCTAAGCAAATATTGACTGGAGGGTCCATCAACTTAGTTCTCTTATCCCATGTGGGAAATGCCGCGCATTTTCTCCTCTGTGTTTTTCTAATGTTACTTTTTCTTCTTCTGACTCTCTTACAGATTTACTTATGTGGACGTTTACTACAGTTGAGATTAAAATGGCCTCACATGGAATGTCTGTGATGGCTTCTTAAGTTTATTTCCAGTGATCCTTTAAGCAAGGTGACGTGTAATTTTCCTCTTCATTTTCTCGGTTATGGCATTACGTTGGTACTTGAAACTTCCGAGAAACTCTTTCCGGAGTAATACAGTATATCCCTTTCTGCTCTCGTTAACTTATAATTTTATTTTCTCTTATTAATGTTAAGAGAAAACGGCCTCTCTGCAAGTCGTATTCATTTTTTAAAAAAGTATAAATATGTAACGATATATTTATATGTATATATATAAGATCGTATATATATATAAACATACATATACTCAATTACATTTCTCCTATTTCAAATTACTGTTGTTATTATTACTATTAATTAATACTAATACTTTTATTGTAAATCATATACCATTATTAATATATATAAGAGGCTCTCCACTTTATAAAACCCTTATCATGGAAATATAACATAAATTCTTTGGTTGTTTTGTTCAACACGTAATAAAACCTTACTGTGATTATTCTTTGTTTTATTTTTTTTTTTGTGTTTTAATGTGTAAAATTTTGTCAAGATTCTAAACGAGGGCCTAATAAAATGGTCCGTAAAACTTCTCCCATATACATATGTATATGTAAATTACGAAAATATTCCTTTAAATTTGTTTAGCAAATTCCACGTAATCCCTTACGTTTATTTATATATATATATATATATATATATATATATATATATATATATATATATATATATATATATATATACAAACTAATTCATTATATATAGCTATATAAATCGACATATGTAATATCTATTTATATGTCTATATATATATACAACTATAATTTTTTTCATTTAAATAGACCAACTGATATGTTAGGGCTAAAAGCCCTAACATTTCTTGTTTTTTTTTTTATTTTTAAAACTATGATTGAGCAGGGTCGAATGGCGGTGCCAGCAGAGGAGATGGGGCGGCGGTGGCCGCAGCAGCGGCGGACGAAGACAGGGGAGGCAGTGGTGGAGGGGTAGTGGGACGGAGGCCGCAATAAGCGGTGGCGGGCAAAGGGAAGCATGGTGGGGGCAGCGCTTAGGGCACAGTGGGAGCGGGGTTGTGAGCTCCGCGGGGGTCGAAGGTGTAGGGGAATGTGGGGAGGAGTGGAGCTCCACCCACATCCCACAATGTGGGGTGTGGGTGGGGCTCCGCCCCTCCCACACACCTCCATAAAATAAACAAATAACCGCGGTGGGGATTACTCCCCACCGCCCACCATGTAATGTGTCGACTGTGTTTTAGGCACAACGAACTCAATGCTCCTATACTTTATTTCGACTGTCATAAGTTTTACTATTTAATGATATATATAAATATAAATATATATATATATATAGTTTGTATGATAACATTCCATTTTTTTAGATGCAACAATACATTTCAGTATTCTCAAATTTGTGTAAATAAATTAATAAATAAATAAATTATTAATTGGATAAACAAATCAAATATAAATATATATATTTATCTCACCTTTATTTAATTTTTTTTTAAAGGATAAAATGAATTAATATTTTTTTGTTTTTTACAAGTAGATGTAAATCCATAACATCATTTTATCTCATAATAATTACAATTTCTTCCATTCTATGTTTTTTTAGTATAAAAATTTAACTACTAATCCAAAGACAATGGAAGTAGATTTTACTCAGTTTAATTTTGCAATAAGTAAATTTCCATTTCAACTCTTTTGGGCGAACAGAAATAAATACAAAACTGTCTACCTCTAACTAGAAAAGATTTATAAGGAAGGAGGAACTTAATCATTTAAAAACTGTATTGACAATGAACTTTAAATCTGTCTTTTCAACTAGTTAAGCATATTTATCCTTATAAGTGCATAAACAAAAAATTAGATTTAATACAGTAAGATTTACTTTCTAATGCAAACTCACTTCAAACTTTCATTTGAAATTTAAGATAATTAATTACACCACATATAATACAAGAAGGATTAACTCTTTCACTACCCTTAACAAGATGAAAGATAAGGACTTCCTTCTCCCAACCAATATACAAGGAAGTTATGTAAAAACCAAATAACAGACACAACCAATACAAGATCAGGGAGGTTATTTCCTTCACTCCCAGGGTGACAATTAATTACAACAATATCAAGAGAGGTGCTCTCCTTTACGCTCTTATGAAATGAACATGATCTACTTCTCATGACAAAGAAGAATAAACTATTTCTTCTCCAAATCCAACCATAAGGTCCAAGAGGAAACCTGCATATCAAAGACAAACAAAGAAGAAAACACCACTCATCTAGCTCTCCTCCCTTCCGTAGACCTGCAAGAGGGTCACCCCCGAGCTAGGGAGACCATACTCACACCTGGGTAACTCAAGCACTCCACTTCACAACAGGGACAACAACAAACCCAAAGCACACAAACACCCGTGGTAAATTACACAACACGGAAACTCAACTACAGTGAGTTTCATAAGGGGCAGGAGAGTGGACACACTCGACTCCAGAGTGTCACCCTTATAGATAATTTAACCAACATGATTTCCCTTGGCCTCAAACCAGTTTGATCACAAAATCATTTAAGAAATCTGCATTTGACTCTTAAGTCAAAGATACAGTCACAGATACATGCCCTCAAGGCTTTCAACATCCCAAAAGATGGAAACAGGTATGCACCCGAGGAGGATCTCTCCTCCCCTACCCCATACTTGATGAGCATTTCTCCCAAGTGGGAGAAGCTCTGTCAAACACCCCGACAACAAACCCTACAGAAAACAACTCAAAAAAAACACAAACAAATAAGCATCTTTCACACACTCTACATACACACTCAGATATACGAAAGAAAGGTAAACATCCAACCAACCTTACAAAGCCCTCCTGGAATGAAAAATGTTGCAGATCCAACCTTAGCCAACAACCCTTCTCTCTCTTTTCTCTGACAATAAAAATAAAACTCTCTCCCAAAATTCAACTAACTCCCTCTCCTTCCAAAATTGGAAACAAATAACCCAATTTCTTTTCAGTTTAGAGGAATGGGGAGGTGACACTTGTCACCTCCTCACTCTCCCCCAAAACCACTATTCTGTCCTGGTGGCTTATGTCACTCACCCATCCCTAGAGTACTCCTTATCCCTCTCCTCATGTCATTTCTCTTACGCATGGGAGAAATAAAAGGAGTTAAAGGAGTAAAAGACAGGTGACCCATGCCTCTTCTTCCCTCATTCACATGGGTGGCCCCACTTCACATGGGGGAATCTCACTAATAGAGAAGGTGACTTCAAGTCAATCCTTCAATAATGGATGGGTTTGTAGTCATCTCTAACCTTGGGGATTGAAGAGGGATGGGTTGGGTGTTGGTACAATCCCATCATGTCCCCCCCCATACCCCAATTTTCGTCACTTAACTTCAGGGGGAAGTTAAGATGACTAGATGGAGGTTACTCAAGGGTTACCCATGCCAAATGGGCCCCTGGACCCATGGGGTATAACCCAGGGTCAACTTTAACCCATCCAGGACACCCATGGTCAAGGTAAAGCACATGAAAAGGCCTCAAAGATTAAAATAAAATAAAGAATTCAAATTCAAACTTTTCACAACACAAATTATAAAATATTGTTACAAGAAGGTAACCAAACCCACTCGACCATACGAAAGACCACATTACAACATCACATCAAACACAGAAGATCTTAGTTCCTCGTGGAACCAGATTGGCTTAACAGGGAATAACAATAACAAGGTGCGGAATGATCTCTGAAATCTGTGGTTCGATTAGTAAATCCTGCACACTAAATTACAAGATCAGTATCCACATATAATCATCATAGCCGAAGCAACTTATAAACATGCATTATCATGACATAGTTCCAATTAACATAAATCCAATTAACATAAATGAAATCATATTACAATTTTCCAACATCACCTAATTAACTTTTCTGAAATGTAAACTTATCCAAACATCACCCAATTAGTTTTTCCAAAATCATAATAAAGTTTAATAGTTTGACAATTCCGGGAACTACTATCCCACAAATATAGAAAGTAACAATAACAGTAATGTAAATAGTCATAACAACAGAAGTAGAAAGGGCGGTCCTCACATCCTCTCCCCCTAAGATGGTACTTCCTCCTGGAAGTCGTCAAAAAGGTGAGGATAAAGGGTCTTCAGTCTCTCTGCATCTTCCCATGTTGCAGTGACTTCGTCGTATAGGTCCCACTGGACTCTAACCTGGTCCAGCTCTCGTCCTCGAAGGGCCAGCGTCCGACGAGCCAATATGCGAATTGGCTCCAGCGCCAGCTGTCCATCTGCCTCTACCTGAAGAGCACTCCAATGCAACACGTGAGATAAGTCAGAAATATATTGACGTAAAATTGATACATGAAATACATCATGGATACGTGATAGGCTAGGTGGCAAGGCTAGACGATAGGCTACTGGTCCTATCCGCTCCAAGATTTCGAAAGGTCCTACAAATCAAGGTGCGAGCTTAGAGCCCTTCCCATAACAGATTGGACTCTTGTGCGGTCGCACTCTCAAAAATACCCTTTCCCCCACAGAGAAGCTTCGGTCTGTCCTCTTAGCATCGGCATACTTCTTCTGCCTGTCCTGAGCTTCCTGAAGTCTCTGTCTAATCTGTTTGACCTGCTGTTCCATATTCTGAACTATCTCTGGACTGATGACCGTTCTGTCCTCTATCCGATCCCAACTCAATGGTGTTCTGCATGGTCGGCCATATAAAGCCTGGAAAGGAGGCATACCCAACGAGCTGTGATGCCCATTATTGTAGGCAAACTCAACTAGATATAGGTACTCCTCCCATCTAGACTGATGGTCCATCACATACATGCAAAGCATATCTTCTAACACCTGGTTAACTCTCTCTGTTTGTCCGTCGGTTTTCGGATGATAGGCTGAACTGAAGTTGAGCTGTGTGCCCAACGCCTGATGTAAAGCTCTCTAGAACGCTGACGTAAATACGGAGTCTCTGTCAGATATAATGCGGTGAGGTACCCCATGAAGTCTAACAATCTGATCAAGAAACACCTTTGCCACTGATGGTGCATTGTATGTTGTGCATATTGGTGAAAAATGCACCACTTTGGTCAGCTTGTCAACTGTCACCATAATAGCATCATGGCGACGTGATGACATAGGTAGACCAATGATAAAATCTATAGAAATGGTGTCCCATTTCCATTCAGGTATCTCGTGAGGGTACAATAGTCCTGCTGGATACTGATGTTCAGCCTTGACCCTCTAACATTCCAGGCAATGAGCAACAAATTCGGTAATGTCACGCCTCATCCCAGCCCAATAATAAAGCTATCGTAAGTCAGCATGCATCTTCTTCACTCCTGGGTGTGCTGCATAGGGTGCTCTATGCGCCTCTGATAGGATTACTGTACGAAGGTTACCCGCATGGGGTACATAGATGCGTTGCCGATGTCGAAGCATACCATCAGACTCAAGGGTATATCCTGTAAATTTGCCCTCAAGGGCCTTCTGATTTAATATTGCCTGCTGCACCTCAAGAAACCACTCGTCTTCCGGTAGATGCTGTAAGATGCGATCTTTCAAGTCCACCCTCAAGGTCAGGGTTAGGATCTCATGGCGCCTTCGACTCAAAGCATCAGCGACCACGTTCTCCTTCCCTTTGATGTAGTGGATATCGAAGTCGTATTCGCATAGGAATTCCATCCAACGCCATTGGCAGGCGTTCAAATTTGGCTGTGTAAAAATATACTGCAAACTATGATGATCTGAATGGAGTTCAAAGCATCGACCTAGGAGAAAGTGCCTCCAGTGGACCAAAGCATGAATGACTACTGCGAGCTCTAAGTCGTGAGTAGGGTAATTTAACTCATGTGTCTTCAGTTTCCATGATTCGTATGCGATCGCTCGACCATCTTGCATAAGCACGGCTCCCAATCCTTCTAATGATGCATCTGTGCAAACTACAAACTCTTCTGTAGGATCTGGGACCGCTAAGATAGGAGCACTGGTAAGACGCTCCTTGAGGACTCCAAAGGCCTTTTCACATTGCTCGGTCCAATTGAAACCCTTCCCTTTTCGCTGAAGGGAAGTAATGGGATGTGCTATCCTGGAGAAGCCCTCGACAAACTGACGATAATATCTGGCTAACCCCATAAAGCTTCTGACCTCTGTCACATTGGTGGGTGCCGGCCAGTCCTGAATTGCTCTAATTTTAGATGGATCTACGGAGATGCCATCACCTGATAAAATGTGTCCCAAATACTGCACCTCTGCCCTGAAGAAGGCACACTTCGCCAGGTTGCCATAAAGTTGCTGCTCTCGTAATTGCTGCAAAACCTGACGCAAGTGTTCCACATGCTCCTCCTCAGTCCGTGAATAAATCAAAATGTCATCTAGAAATATTATCACGAACTGATCTAGGTAGGTACGGAACACCCCGTTCATGAGACTCATGAACATTGCAGGAGCGTTCGTCAACCCGAAGGGTACCACTGTGAATTCGTAATGGCCATATCTGGTTCGAAAAGCAGTTTTATGAATATCTAACTCTGTGATGTGCAATTGGTGATACCTAGATTTTAGATCAATTTTTGAGAACACTCTGGCTCCCTGCATCTGATCAAAAAGGTCGTCAATCCTAGGCAGAGGATAACAGTTCTTCACCGTCACCTTGTTCAACTGCCTGTAGTCCATACATAAACGAAGAGACCCATCCTTCTTCTTCACGAAGATAACCAGTGCGCCCCATGGCGAAACGCTAGGTCAGATGTGCCCCTTCTCAAGTAATTCCTCTAACTGCAGCTTAAGTTCGGTGAGTTCGTGTGTAGTCATCCTATAGGGTGCACGAGATATTGGTTCTGCACCCGGCACTAAGTCGATGCGGAAGTCCACTTCTCTGCATGGAGGCATACCTGGTAATTCCAGAGGAAATACATCGGCAAACTCTCTAAGGACAGGGTGATCATCTAAGGTAGCCTCAGGTTCATCCTCTGCTCTATCACTGACCGTGATGGCAAACATCTGACCTCCCTTCCGCATACAGCGCTTAAGCTGCTGAGCGGATATCATACGAACAGCCGTGGGCTTTTGAATGCCCACTATCTCAACTGACGAACCATGATCGTCTAAACAACTAATCATCCTCTGGCGGCAGTCAAGCTTGGCCCTATGTGCTGCAAGCCAATCCATACCTAGAACTACACCGTAGGATCCTAACGGCATAATCCTAAGGTCACATGTTGTGGTGAATGATCCCAATGTGATCTCACAGTCTTTAACCAAGGTATCTACTGACATCCTAGCCCCTGAGGCCAACTCAACTTCCCACCTAATGTCTTGCCTAGAAGCCACCAGCCTGCAACGCTCCACTAACGTAGTAGACAAAAAGGAGTTAGTAGCTCCTGAGTCGAAAAGGATCGAGATGGGAAAGTCTCCAATCGTACCTGCTACCTCGATGACGGAAGCCTGGAAGTCAGCCTGGCGGTTATCAACCGCTGCAAACATGTGGTGGGATCTGCCCACGTCACCTACGGTCTGCTCAGACCCTCTTGATCGGGGCTGTCCCCCTGCAGTAAACCCCTGCAGGCACTCTCTAGCCAGATGCCCTGCCCCACCACACACATAACATGGTCCTCTAACCTGTAACTGCCCTAACTGTGTTCTGCCCAATTGTTGTTGCCCAGTCCATCTTGTAGACCCCTGTGAGCCTCTGTAAGACTGCTGGGACCTCGCGGGTCCTGCCGATGAACCCTGCTATCTCTGATCTCTGCGTGTACCCTGCTGCTACCATCCATGATTCTGTCCTCCCTGACCCCTCTGTTGAAATTTAGATTTTTGCTGATGTTGCTGCTGCTGTGGAGGCCTAGGAGGTAATGATGAAGAGTTGTATCCTCCTCTCTGTGTTGTGTTTTGAGGCCTTCGAAAGTTTTGCTGTTGTTGGGGATTACGATCCTGGTACTGTGGGCATGAATTCTGCCCTCGTCCCTAAATTTCCTCTGATATAAGGGCCTTTTCAACAGCCTCGCTCATGGTCTGGGGATTTGCCATACGAACTGGTCCTGCTATCCCGTGATTCAGCCCTCTGATAAATTTGTGTATTAAGATTTTCTCGTCGTGGAGGTATTCCGCGTAACGCGAAAGCTCAATGAATCAGCTCTCATACTGAGTAACAGTGAGTCCCCTCTGCTGTAAATCATGGAACTCATCAATCCTGCACTGTCTGTAATGTTCTGACAAATATCGCGCATTAAAGCGCTCTATGAAGGTGTCCCATGTGAGTGTCTCTACAGAAAGTCAGCTCTTGCACTTCTCTGTGCACCACCAGGTAGCTGCAGCATCCCTCAGAAGGTGGACTGCCACTCGTGCTTTCGTGTTGCTTCCATATGGTCGCAACGCGAAACACCTATCTAAACTAATCAACCAAGCCTCGGCCACAGCTCCCTCTGTAGCACCCGCGAAGGTGGGTGGGTTGAGCCTAAGTAGATCTCTGATGGGGTCCCCTCTGTCTCTAAGTCTCACAACTGGCTCTTCCACAACATCCTCATACACTCCATGATGAACCTGTTCTGCCCTCTGGTTTTCATCTCGTCTCAAAGGTCTCAGAGGACTCCTGCTCCGTGCACGGAAAGCTGACCCTACCTCCTCTACTGTTGTGTCAGGAATCTCAACGAAAGGCTCCACACGTGGCACCTCTAGTGGATCAACGCAGGGCTCCCCACGTGGCTCAATACGTGACTCGGCACGTGGCTCCCCTTGCGGATCAACACGAGGCTCTACATGTGGCTCAGGAATCACTGGCGGTAACCTGTCTAACACAGCCTGCAGTGCCTGTAAGATCTGTGGACCTATATCCAATACTGGTGTCGCTTGTGGTACTAGTGGTGCTTGTGGTTCAGGTGGTGCAGGTGGTGCTGCTGTAACTACGAGTGCTAGTCCCTCAGCTAAGGAATCAGTGTGCACCTCGACCGACGCTGTGTGGCGTGACCGCGCTCATCGAACACGGAGAGGCATCCTACAAAACAAGGTAGAAACTAATTAGCCAAAGTTGCAGAATAATAACGTGCCCAAATATGCCCAGTGTTTAAACTTGGCTCTGATACCAAATGTCATGCCCACATTTTCCATGTGGTCACAACACACATCACACGTGTCATAGCCACATCTGTCATGTGGTCATGACACGAAATATCAAAAAAATTTCTCGCGCTTACCTAAAAACCCCCTCGCATGTGTAGCATGCTCGGTGGTGTTCGTTCAAGGCGAAAACACTACAGTTGTCGGCGGGGTACAAGTACAATTGCGTGCAACCAGACGCAAGCAGACCAACTAGGGGGTCTCTATGACGCCGTTATCGTCACTACAAGGTTTAAAATATCAGGGTTCCTAAATCTAAATCTTAGCAAAATTCTGACAGCATAATGCCTTATGGCGTAAGTGGGAATTACTCAACACTATTTTACGCACGTGGTTCACTGATAGATTAACAACTTCCCACGACGCCTTGTTCCGACTAAACCTACTCGTGATCTCCCTATTTAATCATTTTTCAACAAGGTACGGTTGTCTGTCTCCTCTCTTGCTTCCTGAAACATACTCCTCCTTCGACTTAGCATTCCCAACAAGGCGATTCGTTTGCTCTCTCTTCCCTTTCCTCAGGGTCTTAATTTTGATTGTATTATTATCGCGCTCACCTTAACTATTTCTCTGATAATTTAGTTTGTTTATATGTCGGTCTCTCTCTCTTTCATTTTCTTTGCTTTCTTTATGTTTATCCGATCCTTTCTTCATATTGAACATCAATCAGGGTTGTCACTGTATCTATTGTTGACATTAAACCTAACTTCTGGATGATACAAGACACATAGACTGGTTTACTACTTCGCTGGACTCGGTCTCCTAGTCTTCTCCGTTCTAGGTTTCTCCTCTTGTATGTATTATTTAAACTTGTTCCTAAGCAAATACTGACTGGAGGATCTATCAACTTAGTTCTCTTATCCCATGTGGGAAATGCCGCGCATTTTCTCCTCTGTGTTTTTCCAATGTTACTTTTTCTTCTTCTGACTCTCTTACAGGTTTACTTATGTGGACATTTACTACAGTTGAGATTAAAATGGCCTCACATGGAATGTCTCTGATGGCTTCTTAAGTTTATTTCCAGTGATCCTTTAAGCAAGGTGACGTGTAATTTTCCTCTTCATTTTCCCGGTTATGGCATTACGTTGGTAGTTGAAACTTCCGAGAAACTCTTTCCGGAGTAATACAGTATATCCCTTTTTGCTCTTGTTAACTTATAATTTTATTTTCTCTTATTAATGTTAAGAGAAAACGGCCTCTCTGCAAGTTGTATTCATTTAAAAAAAAAGTATAAATATGTAATGATATATTTATATGTATATATATATAAGATCGTATATATATATAAACATACATATACTCAATTACATTTCTCCTATTTCAAATTACTGTTGTTATTATTACTATTAATTAATACTAATACTTTTATTGTAAATCATATACCATTATTATTATATATAAGAGGCTCTCCACTTTATAAAACCCTTATCATGGAAATATAACATAAATTCTTTGGTTGTTTTGTTCAACACGTAATAAAACCTTATTGTGATTATTCTTTGTTTTATTTTTTTTTTGTGTTTTAATGTGTAAAATTTTGTCAGGATTCTAAACGAGGGCCTAATAAAATGGTCCATAAAACTTCTCCCATATACATATGTATATGTAAATTACGAAAATATTCCTTTAAATTTGTTTAGCAAATTCCACGTAATCCCTTACGTTTATATATATATATATATATATATATATATATATATATATATATATATATATATATATATATATATATATATATATATATATATATATACAAACTAATTCATTATATATATAGCTATATAAATAGACATATGTAATATCTATTTATATGTCTATATATATATACAACTATAATTTTTTTCATTTAAATAGACCAACTGATATGTTAGGGCTAAAAGCCCTAACATTTCTTGTTTTTTTTTTTAATTTTTAAAACTGTGATTGAGCAAGGTTGAATGGCGGTGCCAGCAGAGGAGATGGGGCGGCGGTGGCTGTAGCAGCGGCGGACGAAGACAGGGGAGGCAGTGGTGGAGGGGTAGTGGGACGGAGGCCGCAATAAGCGGTGGCGGGCGAAGGGAAGCGTGGCGGGGGCAGCGCTTAGGGCACAGTGGGAGCGGGGTTGTGAGCTCCGCGGGGGTCGAAGGTGTAGGGGAATGTGGGGAGGAGCGGAGCTCCACCCACATCCCACGATGTGGGGTGTGGGTGGGGCTCCGCCCCTCCCACACACCTCCATAAAATAAACAAATAACCGCGGTGGGGATTACTCCCCACCGCCCACCATGTAATGTGTCGACTGTGTTTTAGGCACAGTGAACTCAATGCTCCTATACTTTATTTCGACTGTCATAAGTTTTACTATTTAATGATATATATATATAGTTTGTATGATAACATTCCATTTTTTTAGATGCAACAATACATTTCAGTATTCTCAAATTTGTGTAAATAAATTAATAAATAAATAAATTATTAATTGGATAAACAAATCAAATATAAATATATATATTTATCTCACCTTTATTTAATTTTTTTTTTTAAAGGATAAAATGAATTAATTTTTTTTTTTTTTTACAAGTAGATGTAAATCCATAACATCATTTTATCTCATAATAATTACAATTTCTTCCATTCTAAGTTTTTTTAATATAAAAATTTAACTACTAATCCAAAGACAATGGAAGTAGATTTTACTCAGTTTAATTTTGCAATAAGTAAATTTCCATTTCAACTCTTTTGGGCAAACAGAAATAAATACAAAAATGTCTACCTTTAACTAGAAAAGATTTATAAGGAAGAAGAAACTTAATCATTTAAAAACTGTATTGACAATGAACTTTAAATCTGTCTTTTCAACTAGTTAAGCATATTTATCCTTATAAGTGCATAAACAAAAAATCAGATTTAATACAATAAGATTTACTTTCCAATGCAAACTCACTTCAAACTTTCATTTGAAATTTAAGATAATTAATTACACCACATGCAATACAAGAAGGATTAACTCTTTCACTACCCTTAACAAGATGAAAGATAAGGACTTCCTTCTCCCAACCAATATACAAGGAAGTTATGTAAAAACCAAATAACAGACACAACCAATACAAGATCAGGGAGGTTATTTCCTTCACTCCCAGGGTGACAATTAATTACAACAATATCAAGAGAGGTGCTCTCCTTTACGCTCTTATGAAATGAACATGATCTACTTCTCATGACAAAGAAGAATAAACTGTTTCTTCTCCAAATCCAACCATAAGCTCCAAGAGGAAACCTGCGTATCAAAGACAAACAAAGAAGAAAACACCACTCATCTAGCTCTCCTCCCTTCCGTAGACCCGCAAGAGGGTCACCCCCGAGCTAGGGAGACCATACTCACACCTGAGTAACTCGAGCACTCCACTTCACAACAGGGACAACAACAAACCCAAAGCACACAAACACCTGTGGTAAATTACACAACACGGAAACTCAACTGCAGTGAGTTTCATAAGGGGCAGGAGAGTGGACACACTCAACTCCAGAGTGTCACCCTTATAGATAATTTAACCAACACGATTTCCCTTGGCCTCAAACCAAGTTTGATCACAAAATCATTTAAGAAATCTGCATTTGACTCTTAAGTCAAAGATACAGTCACAGATACATGCCCTCAAGGCTTTCAACATCCCAAAAGATGGAAACAGGTATGCACCCGAGGAGGATCTCTCCTCCCCTACCCCATACTTGATGAGCATTTCTCCCAAGTGGGAGAAGCTCTGTCAAACACCTCGACAACAAACCCTATAGAAAACAACTCAAAAAAAACACAAACAAATAAGCATCTTTCACACACTCTACATACACACTCAGATATACGAAAGAAAGGTAAACATCCAACCAACCTTACAAAGCCCTCCTGGAATGAAAAATGTTGCAGATCCAACCTTAGCCAACAACCCTTCTCTCTCTTTTCTCTGACAATAAAAATAAAACTCTCTCCCAAAATTCAACTAACTCCCTCTCCTTCCAAAATTGGAAACAAATAACCCAATTTCTTTTCAGTTTAGAGGAATGGGGAGGTGACACTTGTCACCTCCTCACTCTCCCCCAAAACCACTATTCTGTCCTGGTGGCTTATGTCACTCACCCATCCCTAGAGTACTCCTTATCCCTCTCCTCATGTCATTTCTCTTACGCATGGGAGAAATAAAAGGAGTTAAAGGAGTAAAAGATAGGTGACCCATGCCTCTTCTTCCCTCCTTCACATGGGTGGCCCCACTTCACATGGGGGAATCTCACTAATAGAGAAGATGACTTCAAGTCAATCCTTCAATAATGGATGGGTTTGTAGTCATCTCTAACCTTGGGGATTGAAGAGGGATGGGTTGGGTGTTGGTACAATCCCATCATGTCCCCCCCCATACCCCAATTTTCGTCACTTAACTTCAGGGGGAAGTTAAGATGACTAGATGGAGGTTACCCAAGGGTTACCCATGCCAAATGGGCCCCTGGACCCATGGGGTATAACCCAGGGTCAACTTTAACCCGTCCAGGACACCCATGGTCAAGGTAAAGCACATGAAAAGGCCTCAAAGATTAAAATAAAATAAAGAATTCAAATTCAAACTTTTCACAACACAAATCATAAAATATTGTTACAAGAAGGTAACCAAACCCACTCGACCATACGAAAGACCACATTACAACATCACATCAAACACAGAAGATCTTAGTTCCTCGTGGAACCGGATTGGCTTAACAGGGAATAACAATAACAAGGTGCGGAATGATCTCTGAAATCTATGGTTCGATTAGTTAATCCTGCACACTAAATTACAAGATCAGTATCCACATATAATCATCATAGCCGAAGCAACTTATAAACATGCATTATCATGACATAGTTCCAATTAACATAAATCCAATTAACATAAATGAAATCATATTACAATTTTCCAACATCACCTAATTAACTTTTCTGAAATGTAAACTTATCCAAACATCACCCAATTAGTTTTTCCAAAATCATAATAAAGTTTAATAGTTTGACAATTCTGGGAACTGCTATCCCACAAATATAGAAAGTAACAATAACAGTAATGTAAATAGTCATAACAATAGAAGTAGAAAGGGCGATCCTCACATAACTAAATGGCAATACATGTAACCTACAAATTGGTATAATCACTTCCATATCTCAAGGCAAACTATTATTAATGGCATGCGCCACATTAGGTCGAGGGGTCCTTATATGAATGGCATGTGCCACATAAGGAGAAGGACACCTCATATAAATGGCATGTGCCACATGAGGCCATGGCGATCTATTATGAATGGCATGCGCCACATAAGGAGAAGGACACCTCATATGAATGGCATGTGCCACATGAGGTTGAAGTGATCTATTATGAATGGCATGCACCACATTAGATCGAGGGCTCCTTATATGAATGGCATGTGCCACATAAGGAAAAAGAGACCTCATATGAATGGCATGTGCCACATGAGGCCGAGACAATCTATTATGAATGACATGCGCCACATTAGATCGATGATACCTTATATGAATGGCATGCGCCACATAAAGACAACGAAACTCCATATGAATGGCATGCACCACATGGGGACTAGGGAGGGATGGTATAGCCACCCTGTGAACTAGGAAGAATGGCCTCCATCATACTCTAAATTGCAAGTATTTCTATGGATTCTATCAAAGGATCAACTTGAGGTATGGATAACTATATGTTGAAATTAAATGTTATTTATTAATTATATTATGATATACTAATTTCATTGTTAATTTATGGATCTTTAATATTGCTAATGTTACTTTCTAGTAGTTATTCTTGTGTGCAGGTTAATAGATCAAGAATATTCCAAAAAGGGGGGACATTATTTCATCATCAACCCCCAGGATCATGCTATACGTTATCTTATCATCAACTTGTTTAAGCAATCAAAGTCTTACTTACAACATCATTAGATTCATCTTTTGGGATTTTCATCAATATTATTTCATTCCAAATCTCCAATCTCGGATTATCAATACTCCCAAAGTTTTCTTTAACATTGAAAAATTCTTCCTTCTTGCATTCATTTGATTAACTACATTTCCTCAATCATATTGCTATTCAAAATCAAATCAAATCTTCTTTGATCATGACATCATATAATCAATTACTCGCCAAAGAACATAACTCTTCTCGATTTTGAGGTCAATAACATATAAGACCGAATCTCGTAATCAAAGATCAAGATGCATCTTGGAATCTCAATACTCTCAAGTCTTCTTAATCTATGATACTTGCATCCCATCATTATTATTCAAAACATCAAACAAATGCTCTTTTGATCACAAATTCTCTTTCATGAAGTCACAATTACTTACTCTTCATTAAAGCGTGTTCATAATAATACTCATTCTAGATCCAAACACGACTCCGTCTTAATGCATTGGAAAGTAGACATTAAAAGGTGCAAGGTAATAAAAGAAATCGTTGTGATTGCTTGAGGACAAGCAATATCGAGAGGGGAGGCATGTCATGTCTCCATATTAAGGCATTGTTTAAATTAAGATTTAAACGTCATGATGAGTCGAACTAGATGGCAATGTCCCCTTCTAGCAAGCCAAAATTTTCTCAACCTTGCATACAATTTCAACTTGTAAAAGAGAACATTAATTTTCCATTTCCCATTTCTACTTACTCTTGATGATAATCATAAACATAACCATACACTATTTGCCATTTCATAAATCCACTTTTCTTTACATCATGATTCTCCTTGGGTGAGATAATCCTTAGGCCTCTTATTAACCTCACCTCCCACCTTGTGAGAGAAGATTCTTTAGGAAGGTGATGTCCTCTCAATCATATGGGTTCATTAACATTATTCCTTAGTTCATCAACTAAGGCCCGTAATTCTTTAGTTCCTCAACTAAGGTCCATTCCTTCGATATTTAAATCGAGGGTCCATAGCAATATCCTTGATTCGTCAATCAAGGCTCATTCCTATGGATTGATCAATACCTACCATAACTATCTACCCCACCTTCTTAGTGTTAGGTGGTTAATAAAGAAGTCTCATATCTACCCTTGGGGATTCATGCCTTTATTCTTCAAACCATTGTGAGATGATCTATAACCCATTTTATCCTTATCCCATTATATATAACTTGGATACTTCAATGTCGACGATCAGATCCAATATCTAATTCCTTATGCATAATGGATTCTAACTTCATTCTAATTACATTATAGAACCAACTATGCTTCAATAACATTTGACTATGACAAGTTATTTAACCTTTATAAATACATATTCTGGTATAACATATCATACATATGTCGATTCTATATTTAAATTTGATCTCAATTATGAACATAACCTGACTATATAAGTAAATAAATAAATATAAAGTTTCATACTATCTCATGTATTATCTACTTCATTATGAGACATTCACTTATCTATGTTCGTCATATCATTAAATTAGACATTAACAATATAATACAGCAAAGAGATATTAAATGTAAGTTACATACCTTGTAGATTGATTTTATTCTTACCTCTTCTTCTTTCCAACCTGCATATTTATACCTCTATACCTCTTCCTTATTTGCTGTTATACTTAGTCCAGTACATCAGCAATATATATTTCACTTTAGAATCTACATATATTCTTCTTTCCTCTTTCTTCCTTTTATATAGTCAATTAGATGATTTCAATTTTTTATTTCCTTTTAAAATCAGAATATATTTATTCTTTGTACTTCCCATTTTTCTTCTATCTTTCACATCAATCTGATCTTATATCTTATACTTATGAAGAGAGGCATCTTTTTGAGGGGTGATGTCCTTCCAAAAATAATATTTACTTCCCATGATGCCTTAAAGCTGCCTTAATAGCAATCGCTATTTTTTGTTTAATAAGGACCGCTGCTTATAATTTATTCACTGCTTTTATGTTAATATATGTTGCCTTTACAAGACTACCTCTTAAATACATTCGTATAAGGAAGTTAATATATGCTTGTCTTATATGGATCAAGTTTGTCTAATATTATAAATTATGATTTATATTTATTTCATATTGTATAAATATATTTATAATTATGAAAATATTTAAATTAATAATATTTATATTTATACATTATATAATATATAATATTTATATTGATTATTATATTTATATGTATACTTATATATTATATTTATATTTGCTATATTATTATAATCATTCATAATATATTTATTATTATATTTATTATATTATTATAATAAATGATTATAATAATATTTCTATTATTATTTAAATATATAAATATATTTATTAATATATTATATTGTAATTATAATAATAATATGAATATTGATAATATTATTTTTGTATTTATATTATATTTATAAAATAATATTATTTAATATTATTGTTTATATATATGATTGACGATGGCAAACACTATATTTGACATTTTTCTTCCTTTATCATGAAGTTTAAATCTTTAATTTAAACAATGTCTTAATATGGGGACATGACACAAAAGCAAAAACAAAAAAAAACACAATATAACAGACAACTGATAATCAAATTATGCTTACCTGTTCTTTGCAGGAGAACTTTGTTATCACAGTTGAATCTCTCGACGTCTCATTAGCAATCAAGGATATCATCTTTTGCGAGGACCATTGAATTGCACGCTGATCTGAAGCATATAAATTGTTGTAACCAAAGAACGTAAGTGAATTTGAATTGTGAGAAAATAAAACCATATGAAATAAAATAGCAGAATCTTATATTCAAAAGAAAATTGATACACATCGTCGACTAAAATCCTATATTTGCTCATTTTCTTATTTCCGAACATTCAAGAATTCAAGAATTATACAAGCATTCAAGAATTCCTAAAAATGAATATAAGGAAGATATCGAGGTAGCAGATAACTACATAGTTGATAGTGTTAGCCAAACATGTTACATATGAAAGTAGTGTAATGAATGGATAGCTAGAAGAGAAAAATCACAATTCAATTGAAAAATTAAATTAAATGATTATTTGTAAAAACTCAGAGTAATAGTGGATGTAGTTTATAATTAGATTTTTATATTTTTTAAAGTATAGTCTTTTTAATTTTTTAAAAAATAAATAGAAGTAGTTTTTAATTTCATATAAGGTAAGGAATCAATTTTATTTTGTTACATTATTGATTTTGTAGAATAAAGAAGATTTACATTTTATTATTAGAATTTTATTGGAATGACATGAGAAATACATATTGTAGGCAATGTTAATTTTTATGTAGTTTGGACAGTTGTTCTAGTCTCGGGTGGTGATTACGAGGCTGGAAACACAGTTGAAATAATTATCTTCATACCTAGATAATTGATTTCTCGAGAGATTTCTAGATATTAGGGTTTAGAGTCTAATTAATCCTAACCGTTAATTGAGATTAAATCATGGCCATTGGTTTTCAATGAGAGGATTATAAAAGAGGATCAATGGGCATTTGGAGAACATAGATCCGAGAAGTATTTGCAGCGATAGCAAATAAATAAATTTGCAACAATAGCAAATTGATTTGCCTTGAGAGCAAGGGCGCAGCGATAGCGTTCGAGACAGCAGTAGTGGAATTTTTATAGGAGAAATTGGGAGAAGAATTTCCGGAGGAGATCATTGCCGGAGCTCTGCCAGTAAGAGGCAAGCAGTTTATGTATCTCTTGATTTGATTTAATAAATTCCTCATTTGCAGTACTGGTTTTCCCTTCGGGGTTTTTCCAGGGACAATTTGTCCAAAATATTGTGTTCATTTTATTTTTCTGTCTCCATGATTTTTTTTGCGTGAAGTTGCAGCTGTGTTATTAATTAATATTTGCTGTAAGTTATTTTTCAGCAGCCAAATAATCTACTTAAGATAGGTAATTAATAATCAGTAGCTGCAATAGATTTTTCACAGGGAATTATGAAAGTAATCTAAGGAATTGATAGTTAGAAGAGAAAAAATACAGTTCACTTGAAAAATTAAATTAAATGATGGTTTGTAAAGAAGATTTTGTGGAATAAAGAAGATTTACATTTTATTATTAGAATTTTATTGGAATGACATGACAAATACATATTGTAGGCAAATATGAAAGGAATCTAAGAAGTGGATAGCTAGAAGAGAAAAATTATAATTCACTTGAAAAATTAAATTAAATGATGGTTTGTAAAAACTCAGAGTAATAGTGGATACAATTTATAATTAGATTTGTATATTTTTTCAAGTATAGTCTTTTTAATTTAAAAAAAAAATACATAGAAGTAGTTTTTAATTTCATAGAAGGTAAGGAATCAATTTTATTTTGTTACACTATTGATTTTGTGGAATAAAGAAGATTTACATTTTATTATTAGAATTTTATTGGAATGACATGTCAAATACATATTGTAGGCAACTACTATAACTATATATAATTAGTGTTATGGATATATGATATAGATATTAACCATAAAATTAGAGTAAGTATCAATATATAGTATTTGTAGTTGTATAGAACAAAAATAATAAATATATCAACCTTAGAATTTAACCTTGTTCTTGTGTTGAGATGGACCTTAAACAACTAAATTGGCCAATTTTATTAAGTTGTTTGGACCTAGCATTGAAGTTTAGAATCCCGTTAATTATTTGAACAATCGCAATGCCTACTTATACTACAACCATGAAGGCCATCTCGCTTGTGACTACCCTATTTAGAAAAAAATGATGTAGGGCCATCACGTGGCTTGGCCAACGGCATTAATTTTTGTTGCTTTTTTAATTCAAATTTCAAACTACTATTTGGAAAGACATTCCTATTGCCAGCGATTACATCTACTCCCAGCTAATCAAGGTAGGCGGGTACGTAAGTTTAAATTTCTTGGGCACTCAGCGTCGAATTGTCTATCAAACCCTCAGGATGCACATTTGACCGTATTTATTAATTAATTGAAATTCACAATACTGTATTGAATAATTAATACAGTATTGTGAATTTCAATTAATTAATAAATACGGTCAAATGTGCATCTTGAGAAGTGACTATTTTGCCACTCAAATTGAAGATTTGAGCGGCAATATTTGAGTGAGAAAAATTGACGGCCCCAGTTTGAGCACTAAAATAAGTGTGAGCAAGATTTTGGAGATTTTTTTGAAAAAGAGAAAAATCATAACATTCCAAAAATGTTTTTGGAGAAGGAAATGGGAGCTGGATGTTATAGTAAAGGAAGCTAAGTGTGTGTGCAGCAGAGAAGGTAAGAAGAGTGTGCAACAACAAAGAGGGAGAAGAAGTGGAGATAAATAAGACAAAAATATATAAAAGAAAAAGAGAAGTTTGCATAGGAAGAAGAAGAATGAATAGAGTTGAGGAAGAAACCAGAAAAAGAAATCCATAAGTGTGGTATGAGGAAGTGATGCAAGGAAGAAGTAAAAGTCCAAAACTAGTGGAACTTGGTTTGAACATCAAATGTAAATTAAATTGCAAAGGAATGTATTTTATAATGTAATAAAGTGTTGTTTAATTCAGTCTATATGTTGATGAGTTTGATTCCTCTTGCCCATGTTTGTTGTTCTCTGCTTGATCATTGTGGAAATATTTACAGATGGTTGTGTGCTTGAGAGGGGTATGTTTATGTGAGAATATTTGGATCTTTGTATACTTGTATGCATGTTTTAACCTACACCAATAGGGTAGAGTGTGGTGCTTGGTCTTTAGACCATCTACAACATTAGCATTACTAGAAGTTTGTGAGAAGAAATAGCTTGCAGCAAAGGTATTGACTGTTTAAAGTCACCTGCAACAACTATTTGTTTATATGTGGTAAATAGAAGTAGTGTGAGCTATTGTAGGACTACCTATAATAGGGGTAAAATAGGGCATCGCAGGGATGTGGCGTCATTAGTGTGGTATCAGAGCACATCTAAAGCTCTGGGTAGAAGTGTGATTTCATTGGTGTGAAGTTGGGTGAGGTCCAATGGAGGATTGGTTTTGTGTGGGTGTGTATCACCTAATCAAGGTAGATTGTAGCTAGGAGGCTTGTAGTGACAAGAAGGAGATAAAGGTTTATGACAGTAGGATGTCCCCAAGGAGAAGAATGGCAAATATGGTGGTAGCAATAGACATTGTAGGAAGGATAAAGAAAGTTTTGGAAGCCCTAAGAGGTGTAGAAGCTCATATGGAATCCCTATAAGGTGATAGGAGAAGGGGTAGAGCATGTGGAGGTGTTGACAGTGAGAGTGAAACAGAGGAAGAAAGAGCTATAACAGCAACACAATAAAATGAAGATTTAGGTGATGGAATGGGTGTAGGAGAAAGAAGGCTCATCAAATCCATTTCAAAAATTAGAAAAGGGATACAAATGGAATTACGATGTCTCTCAAGAAGTCAACTTGATAACTTGATAGATTGGATAACAAAGATAGACATGAATATTTTCAATATGATGATATAGAGGATCCAAGAAGGGTGAAAGTGGTACAAACAAGACTAAAAGGACATGCAACACTTTGGTGGAAAGAGGTGCAGGGTGAAAGGAGAAGAAATGGGAGAAAAAAGATCACTTGATGGGATAGGATGGTGAGAAGACTTAAGGATAAGTTCCTTCCAAGGGATTATGAGCTTGACCTGTTGAAGAAGATACAAAACTTGCAGTAAAAGTAGCTAAGTGTAAAAATCTACACTGAGGCCTTTTAGAAAATATCCATTAGATTAGATCACCATGAGTTGGAGCATGATAAGGTGGCACAGTATACAAACAATTTTAGGTTGACTATACAAGATGAGTTGAGCATGATAAGGCTAAGAATGATTGAGGAGGCCTACCAGTATGCATTAAAGGTTGAGGACAAACTATCAAGGAGACCATCTAGTTCAACTCATCGCAAGAGAAGAGTAGAGGAAGAAAGAGAACTTTTTGTTGATGATGATGAAAAGACAATGCATACAACCAAGAGAAAGTACAGTTGGGATGAAGAGGACAACCCCACATACAATCAAAAAAATAGCCATGAAGTAAGAGAAAGTGTATTCAACAAGTGATGAAGGTAGATTTGGTAAAAGGAGAGGCAAATGATTCATGGGAGAATGCGTCAAGCATGGAGAAATAGGTCATTAAGCAATTGAGTGCTCACAAATGGAGTGGTATAGTGGTTGGAAAAGAGAGGCCTAAAGTTATGTTACTTGGATAGATGAAAGGAGCAATGTTTCATTAGAATGTACAAATAAACCAAGGCATGGAGAAGCCCTCATGATAAAGAGGACACGACTAAAATTAGTAAGAAGGAAGGATGAGCCCATGTAGCAAAGGAGCTTGTTCAAGACCATGTGCAACGTAAGAGGTAAGTGCTTCAAGGTTATAATTGATAGTGTCAGCATATATAATATAGTTTCTTATGAAATTGTAGAGAAGTTAGAGCTAAGAAGGGCAACTCATCCAAACCCATATATGGTATCTTGGTTGCAAAGGGGTCATGAAGTTGTAGTTAATGAACAATGATTGGTGAATTTTTGAATTGGCACTATAAAGATGAAGTGTGGTGTGACATAATACCTATGGACATGATCAATATACTCTTAGGGAGGTCGTGGTAATATGATCAGAGAGTTGTCCACAATGTCAAGAAAAATACATATGGTTTGGTAAAGAATGGGAGAAAGCATACATTGACTCCATTGGTAACTATTGAAGGGGAGGTGAGAGATACTTTGAGAACATTAATGTTTACAGAAAAAGAATTCTTGAAATAGGTTGATTGTGAGGATACACTTTTGTTAAAAATATTTTTGAAGAGCTACAAGTAGATGCAACAAATAAATGTGAGGCTACATGATGTGATATAGTAATTTTGGAGATGGTACTTGTACCTATAGTAGAGAAAACTAAGTGTATAGATTCTTATGTTGATAATGAAGTGTCTACAATGTTGCGAGTGAAGGCAGAGAATGAGAAATTTTCTACATGAGACATGCTATAGGAAAAGACAATGCAACAAGTGAAGGAAGAAAGTGAACAAATTGCTACAGGAAGTGATAGCATTGCAACTTGACAATAATATGATGCTATAGGTGGACATGATAGGTGAGGATAACAAAGACTCTTTAGGTGTGAAGATCTAGTTAGAGGAAATGACATCAAGAAGTCCCATTAAATGCCTAACGATGAAATAGTACTAGTTGTGGTAGATGAATATCAAGATGAAGGGGTTTTAATGGATAAGTTGGTCATGTTCATAGTGTATAAAAAATTAAATTAAAAAAATGTTTTTTCTTCTGAGGAACAAGAGTTGTTATACAAAATGTTAAATGGGAATTTAAAAGAAAATGGACAACTGAAGATGTATAAGAGAAATGCATAAACAAAAAAGTAGTAGATGGATTTGAGAAGAATAAGGTTGTAGCACTAAAAATTTGTCATGAGACACTTATTTATGTTGAACATTCTATTTCAGTAGTAGATGAGTTGATGAGAGATGCTAAGGAAGAAATGGACATGCATATACAATATGTGGGTATGTTTTTGAGGCTGCACCAAAAGGTGAAGGAAATCTAGAGTGAAGAACTTACTTGGCAACCACAAAATAGTTATATTTTGGAGCAGCAACATGTTATGTATGAGGCTAAGAAAAAAGAGTTTGATATATTTATTAATTATAGAACCATTTTATGAAAGGTTGTTTATCCCATGCATGCCCTTGAGGAGAGTTGGTTTTTTAAGGAGGAATAAGAGGTTCATGCTAGAAGAGGACAATGAGTATGTTGGGTGGATGAAAGAGATCCAAAAAAACATTAGGCAAGAGGAGAAAGAAGAGGAGTGGCTCATAAAGAAGTCTTAGAGGTGGAAGAGCATGTGAGTTTTGCTACAGGTTCACCTACAGCCACACAAGCCATGAGCTACAACAACAGAGTTGTGGACTTGCAGCCATAGGGTTACAAACCTACAACAACAAGGTTCTATGCTCGTAGCAATAGGGTTTTGACCTACACCAACATGTAGTTTTAGACAGTGAGCAAGGGCTTACATCCTTGGTACCTTGGGAGTATGATGCAAAGGCATCACATGGCTTGGCCAACAACATTAATTTTCGTTGCAGTTTTTTAAATTTCAAATTACTATTTAAAGAGACATTCCTATTGCCATTGATTACATTTAATCCTAGCCAATCAAGGTATGGTGGGTAGGTAATTTGGAATTTCTTAGGCACTCCAACATTAAAGAAACTATTTTTCTATTCAAATTGAAGATGTGAGTGGGAAGATTTCAGAGGAAAAACTAATGGTAGGTGCAACATTGAATATTCCCTAGTTTGAGTGCTAAAATTAGTTTAGGAAAGATTTTGGAGAGTTTTTTGGAAAGAGAAAAAGTAGACCATTCCAAAAATGTTTTTGGAGAAGGATATGGGAGCTACATGTGATAGTAAAGGAAGATAAGTGTGTGTGCAACAAAGAAGGTAAGAAGAGAGTGTGCATCAACAAAAAGGGAGGAGTGAAGACAAAGAAGAAATAAATAAATAAAAGAACAAGAGAATCTACGTAGGAAGAAGAAGGAACAAAATTAAGGAAGAAACCATAGAAAGAAAGCTAGAAGTGTGGCATGAGGAAGTGATGCAAGGAAGAAGTTAAAGTCTAGAACTAGTGGAAAGGTTTGAACATCAAATGTAAATGAAATTGTAAAGGAATGCATTTTATAATATAATTAAAATATTATTTTATGTAGTCTATATGTTGATGAGTATTATTCCTCTCGCCCATGTTTGTTGTTCTCTACATGATCATTGTGGAAATATGTATAGATGGTTTTGTTTTTGAGAGGGGTATGCTTATGTGAGAAAATTTAGAACTTTGTATGCTTATATTTGTGTTGTTTTAACCTGTAGCAATAGGGTAGAGTATAGTGGTTGGTCATTACATCACCTGCAACGTTAACAACAGTAGAAGTTTGTGATTGGAATTAGCCTACAACAATGGTATTGACTATTTTAAGTCACCTGTAGCAACTATTTGTTTGGGTGCGGGCCATATAAGTAGTGTGAGTTGTAGGAATACCTACAATACGCATGAAATAGGGTGTCACAGGGGTGTGGTGCCATAAAAAATTGATCCAAATATACCCCCTCCACTTCTATTGATGCTTCTAAGAAAACCTCTTCTCAACCTCATTCCATTAATCCTACACCAACCTCCTCTAGTCCTTCCTCAACCATCGATTCCTCTCCTTCCTCTTAGACCTCACAATCTTATAAAGCTATGTCCATATGAGGTCCCCGTCTTTTATGCAATGAGCCTATTTTTGTTTTCTTTGACTTGCCCATCAACCCCACACATGTGTGCTCCAAATCTCGTCCTTTTGAGTTTACTCCTCTACCTACAATAGGGGTGAAAGAGGGCATCATATGGGTGTAGTGCCATAAAAAAATGATCCAAATATACCCCCTCCACTTTTATTGATGCTTCTAAGAAAACCTCTTTTCAACCTCATTCCATTAATCCTACACCAACCTCCTCCAGTCCTTCCTCAACCATTCATTCCTCTCCTTTCTCTTAGACCTCACAATCTTATAAAGGTATGTCCTAGATGAGGTCCATATATTTTATCCAATGAGCCTATTTTTGTTTTCTTAGACTTGTCCATCAACCCCACACATGTGTGCTCCAAATCTCATCCTTGTGAGTTTACTTCTCTACATCTCCTATCTTATGAATCTCTTATCATAATATAGATCCTCTCTATTTAAAGAATGGTTTAATGTTATTCTCTTAGTGTATGTCCTTCCCCATGGCTCCCAATTAAGTGCATCCTTCAATATTTAAATGTGAAGGGACTCTGTGTCCCATCTCATAAGTATAAAGTTAAGAAGTCTCTTTCTTTCTACAAGACTAATGTTCCCATGCTCTAAGAAAGTAAAAATTATTTATATTAGGTTGGATATTACTCTTCACAACATTTGAAAGGAAGCTTATTTCTTTCACACTAAACATAATGAGGGTAGTTGCAAGACTATGCTTTCTCTCAACCCTTGGCTTTCAAAATGAGTTATGGGTACGTGAATTGACCATAATAAAAATTGTGTGTGCTCCACCTTGTTATTTTTAAAGGAACATTTCTATGGTTTTTATGTAGTATACTCCCCTAATTCCTCTTATAAAAGAACCTTTCTCTAGAAATGGATGTGGACCAACCTTTGTTTAGTTGATAATGATGTATAGTTAAAATTGTTTATCCAATCACTAATGAAAGATGCAAGGGATTGGTATAATAGTTTCTTGAACCATTCTTTTCATCTAGAATGATTTTGTATAAGATTTTCATGATCAATTTGTTGATAAAATTGGTCCCAATCTACTAATTGAAGGGATTTCTAGTATTTAAAGAAATGATGAATAATCTGTTTGTTCATTTAATAATATGTTTTTTAGGTTGTTTTGTATATCTTAGAGCATGTGAGTCCTAGTGAGCTATTTTTTTTTAAGCTTGTATTATGGAGAATTTGACCCAAAAATGAATATTTGTTTTAAGAAGATGATTCCAAAACTTTCTAATTGGCTTATAGTTAGACTATTTATCTTAAATAAAATCAGAGGGTTTCAAGAATGATGGATTTTACATACAAAAGTAATTTTGTTGATGAGCCTATAACTTTGGATGTTTTGTTTAATGAAATAGATGTAGAGGTTGGTGTTGTTAAAGCCTATACTATAATATATGGTGATATATTCCCTTGGTACATAAGATATGCTAATTACCCCATATAGAGTGTGTTGAACTATAGTGGAAAACTTCATAAATCAAGATAAAGGGGCCACAAGTAAGATTGAATTAGTAATATTTAATAATGATTTTGTTAGAAAGTTTATTAAAAAGTATAATTATACTAAATATGTTCATGTAGTGAGTACTAGTTAGTGTGATACAATAGAGAGGAAATCTAAAGAACTAGATTATTCACTTGAGGTGCCTTAGTTATTTAGATTTGATGTTGATGTTCCCAATGGTGATTTGGATTACCTAGTCAATTCATGTGATTGTGAATTTATCCATTTTGATGTTGGTGCTAAGATTATTTATTCAAATGATAATCAATTCAGCGTGTGTGATCATGGAAGCACTTATTAGGACATAAGTGAAGATGAAGAGGAAGATGAGCTACCCTATTTGAATGACTTTGAGAATTAATAAAATGTAGCTTATTCAAATTGTATGCTTGAGAATTATCCCTTTAACTAGAAAGCAACTAATCATACTTGTTGCTACTTGTGCAACACCCCAATTTGGAATCATTAATTCCCTCTATGTTTCTTGGGTGATGTTCTTTAACTTCTTCACTTATATCTATGTGTTCTACTTTCATGTTTTCTTATTTTCTAGTGTTGAATTTATTCAAATCATATCTCTATGTCTTTGAGCCCTAGTCTATTCTTAATGTTTATGGTTATTGTCTTTTTACTTGTCTTCATGCTTTTGACTTAGTAATTCATCATTTTTTCTTGTCACATGAATATCCTCTCATCATATGTTGCATGTTTATTTTCATGCTCCTAATTCTAGTCACATGTGAATTTTATCTCACTTGAGTCTAGAGCCAAGAAATTATGTATCTATTTTTATTTATCACTTTGTTCTTGAATTCACTAGACATTTAGGTTTTGAACCCTTGAGACCCTAAAATCCAACTACATTTTAATCAAGAAGTCCTATCAAATCTCTATTTATCTTGTATATAGCATTCACATTTCCCTCATCCCAAGCATTCCTATGTAATTCACCTAAGTAGAGAGTTCAAATATGCAGTTAACTCTAGAGCCCCAAGCATCATGTACACATGTCATTAGTAGACCTAGGCATTAGAGTGGTTTTCTGGAGTGGCTCTCTACGGGCCTGGGGTCCGCAAGTGGCTGCCAGGGGAACTAGTAGTAGAGTTACATTAATAAGTGATAACTAAAACTAAAACAATGGGGTAAAAACACTAATAAGTTAATTAAACCTCGTGCATGGCCTTGGGAGCTTGTAAAGGCTAAGGATGCAATGAGAAGTCCTATCCATCTGCGGGGCGTTGATTCAGGGACGATTGAGTCTCCTCATTTGTATGAGAGGTACTTGGTCCCGTGTGTGCCATCCCTTCGAGCACACATGATGACACTCCATATGATTACACTCTAGTATCTAGCACCTTAGCAGTCATGAGTAGTACCTGACTTATGACTTAGATGAGTACACCTATATTATGACTTTGACTGTAAGCACTGTTCTCCGTGCCTGCTCTGTGTCTGATGTGAGTGTTGGCCATCTTTTATCCCCATGTTGTTGTTCATCCATTTGGGCCTTGTGACTATCTCTGAGCATGGTGGGGTGGTCTCTTAGGAGTTCACATGGTTGGGAGGCGTTGCCACCACCATTGGGCACTGATGAACAAGTTTTGGAGCACTAGTTTGAGAATGATCTCTCTTTCCATTACTTCATTCAACTATTGTAACCATTCAGCCCTTGTATCATACTCAGGACTATGTTATTATACTTGTATCATATTCTGGAGTATATCATTTTAATTGTATATGTAGTTATGTAATTGAACTCTTTTCAGAGAGAAGTTGTAGTCATTGTATTTAATGAGAAGAAATGTGATGTTCCTTTATTGATTTACGGATTCCGGTGTGGGTATCAGATCCGCCTTTATTTGATGTAACATCCTGCTACATAACCCCAAAGGGTAAGAGCCAAAAGGGAACAAGATAATTTTTTTTTGACATAAGTAAACAACATACACAGGTTCAACTGTCAAATCAATAGATTGATCTACCTTTATTTTATGCTTATGGATTCATGTTTTTTATTAGGTGGGATTAGGAACATTTGCTTTGGCATTTAAAATAAATGGTATCAATCTATTGATTTGATAGCTGAACCTGTGTATGTTGTTTACTTATGTCAAAAAAAAATATCTTGTCCCCTTTTGGCTCTTACCCTTTGGGGTTACGTAGCGGGATGTTACATGAAATAATTAACAAAACAACAATTTTCTCCTTGAAACGACAATTGTTTTCATCTGTTCAGCATTCCTCTATGAATTCTAGCCACTTTAACAAAATTCATTTCTCTTTCCTCTATCAAAGCATTGCCTACTCAGTATGCTGGAATGTGTAGGTTTATCAACAACTTCCAAGAATAAAACAACTTTGTTGAAATGCTTACATGGGAATCATATGACACAAATAACTCCATAGGCAAGAAAACTTTGGGAATTGATGCATGAACAACAAAGATAGATGATGAGGTCTTCACATGGATTGTCATTATTCTTCCTCCAACTGCTCATAACTACCATCTTTTTTTCTCTCACAAACCTTGTTTTCTCCATTCAACACCTTCTGATGTCTCTAGGTGTTGTGAACCTCCTTTCTACCTATCTCTTCTCACAATGTACCAAGACCTTCAATCTCCTTCTATGATTTTCATGGTGGCTCCGATACCACTATAAGGCCCAGATGAAATGGTAGAATAGAATGACAAAATTATATTGATGTTCAAAAGAAGATTACAATGTCATTTATATAGGCAGAATAATAGTTTAACTACCCATAACTATTTAAACTTGAAAATAACTGGAAAATAGATTTCAAAAGTTAACCCTCAAAAGTTAACAATTAGGAGACATTCAATGATATGACCTTCATTTCCCCTAAGGAGAGATATACACTCTCCTATTCCTTATCAATTTATCAAGGCTCGATTGAATCACTGCCATTATTCCTCTTGTGTTTTGGAATATTTTGGCTTTCTTCTTCTTTTGCTTTATGCTAGAGTGGTAAATTTGATATTTTCCCTGAGTTTTGTTACGAATATTGACATTTTTTAATGCCAATCTGTCCTCTTCTTTATTTATTACTTCCTATACTATTTCATCAATGAGCTCTCTTCCCACTTTCTTGAGTGCTTCATTAATCAAGGAGTTAAGCTTCTTAGTATTGTCTAACATCTCTTCTCCCAACTCATATTCTTTCTTCCTCCTCATTAGGTTTTGTTGGAAGGTGAACTTGAAGAGATATTTCTTGGAACATATTATCTGTCTCTTCCAAGTCATTATGAATAGGTGCTTTTTCTAGAAGGGATTATTGTGTTGTATAGGCAATGCCCAAATCTTTTGGAGATTGTTGTATTTCTTGGGCTTTCGCCATAGGTGTTTTGTCATTACAATCTATATAATAGGTTATATTTTGGGGAGACTGGGATGTGGCTATCTACTCCTCTAGTTGGGAGGATTGAACATCTGATATGGTGATATCATTGGCATTTGTTACATTACTAGCTTCACAGTACACTTGTTGTTCCATATTCCCCCAAACTTGACAGGGGTATTGTTGAAGGGAATCTAGATGAAGCCTCCAAAAGGACACATATTCTGATGTTTTCAACTAGGTTTATGTATGACTCCCCATCATATCTTTGAAATGGGCCCACTCTATTTCCTATTAGATTAAAAGTACCAAGCTTTTTGTATTCTAGCAACAAGTTTTTGAGTCAAACCTAGAATGGGACAAAGTTTATTTTGGCTATGGACGGGTTGAAAAGAGTTTTCCATGGTCGGTAGTATAGTTTGGCTCCCCTAAAGAACCATGCATTATTTTTGAAGACTATTTCTCCATCTTCTTTTCTATAAAAATTTGAAATAAAAAATCCCCTAACTAAGACAAATGATTCGTCCACATTCGGTCAATTTTCTTCCATCCATTCTATCAATGAAATTTTTGACAGGGAAGTATTCCAAAAGCTACCAATTAGAGAAAGTTCATTTTTCTTCTCTATTGTCTAGTTCAACATGCTATCTGGCATCTGAACTTGTAAAAGGATGATCTACTGAATGTTCTATAACCAAGCTTATCTTCCCTTTAGATTTGACACATAATTTTTGTTCAAGTTTTGTTTCCATTGTTTCATGTAATTTTCCTTTGTATCCCTCTAACATTTAGTGAAAGGTTATCATGATAGTATTTATAATATAGTATTATGTTATATTTATACTATTATTCTAATTACACTAGCAAAGATATCTTAAATGCATATATCTAAAAGACATCTTATTCTCAATAACAATTTCAATATAGGCACCTCGAGAGTGATATCTCTCAACATCTTTTAGATAAATGTCTTTAGGATATCTATGCTAGTTTCAATATATTATTGATTTGATTGATTAAATATAATACACCTAGTTTTTATTCAATTTATGATATAAATGGAATAGTAATATTTTACATAGATTTTCCTATAACAAAAGTGGTAGTTCTACACCATTTATCTAGATTTTTAAAATTTTAACTAAAAAACTTAAATAATAAAATGCTTTACATTTTTGTTATTACTACATACACTAAGTTTTTATTTTCCCCCATCATTACGATGGGTAGTAGTACATAAAGGAGTCAATATCCTCAAAAAACATTGCTCAACAAAAATATAAAGCTTCTACCTTCTAAATATGAAATAGAGTACATAGGTTACAGACATTAATATTAATTAATTTAATTCATGGTTATTAAGGATATACTGCATAGGTTATAGACATTAATATTCATTAATTTAACTCATTTTTAAGCTTTATTATCTAATCCGATATTCAAAATGAATAGTGGGCTATTTTAGAGTTGTTCAAAATATGTTATAATTTTTAGTTCATCAAACTATTATGCAGTATAATAGAAAAATGTCAACAAATAGAATATGGGGGCAGTGGAAACTATAATGAAAATTATCTAAATTTCCTTTGAATTTTAAAATAATTTTTTAATGTGATGATGTCAAGATAACTCATATCTCAAGTACATACTTACAAAAATTTGGGGTTGATGTATCATGAGCCATCTTAGTATGTATAATACAAAAGTATAGTTATGCCTTATAGTGTTATGTACATAATTTTAGGAACATAAATATATTGTACCCTCAAGGAATTACTTTTAAAATAATTATATGATTAAATATGATCAAAATAATTTTAAAAATAAATAGTAAGTAAAACCAAAACATAGCCAACATATATTTTTAAAAAATAATGTAAAACAAAATAATTTTGAAATAAATTAAAGATTATATATCCATATGCATGTATGCAAAAATAGTTCTAAAGTAAAATAAAATAACTCTTAAATAAATTAAAATTTATATGTGTATATAGTAAATAAAATAATTCTAAAGAAAAATAAAATAACTTTTAATTAAATAAAAATATAAACAATGCAAATAAAATAAAATAACTCTTGATACTATAGATGTATTTAAGATATTTAAATATTAATATGTTGACATGTAAATGCCTGTCAAATTTAAGATAAAAGGTAAGAGTTTTTATTAACACGTTTATGCCATTATGCTTCACCCCTTGGAGTGGCATAATAATTCCTCCAAATAAATTTAATTATAAAGGGGACATAACAACCCCTCTACCAAGTTCTTACACTTTAAGTTGCTTAGGTATTTCTCATCATTAGGCCCATACACTCATTGCATAGCATGGTCTCCTCTACAAGAAGCTTAAGATCCCATTAATCTAGAATCTTTGAACTATTACATTCTATGGTGCTAACATTTAAACAAGATAGAGTTCCAGATTGAATTCCATGAGGAAAAACCATGGCTCCACTCACCATCTTGCATATATTCTTTATGAAGACCACTTTAACACCAACATCATTCAACTTACTTACAAAAAGAAGGATTTTTACCAAACGCATAATGTGCAAAAAATTGGAGTGGTTTTTGGTCCTTCCATGTCCAAATATAATCTTGACTTTGCCTCATTTTGTGATCTCAAGATAAGAGTTGTCTCCTAAATACACACATCCACCATAGAAGCTATCATAAGCCAAGAACCACTCCTAATTGGGAGTCATATGAGAAAAGGATCTCTAATCAATAAGTCATGCACCCTTGTGTGCCTTCTTAAAAGGATATACAAAAAAAGTATCACCAACATCATCATTTGAGCCCCTCGACTCTTTATCATCAACTAAATATTTCCTTGCCTTCTTCTCCTTGTAGTCTATAGATGTGCCTAATATTTCCTTACTTCCAAAATTTCACCTTTAATTTGCCATGAGACCAAGATCCCTTCATAGACTTGACATGCTTGTCTTTTTTCATGTCCCTCTCTATATCCTTGGGATGGGTTCTCATAAACAAAGTATCTTTGATGGAATTTAATTTTTACTGCTTCATCTCCTTTGAAAGTGACAAACCCACCACATCATCATGATGAACAACTTTGAGACACTATTACTATTCACCATCATGAGATTACCCCAACTATTAGGTAAAGAATACAAGAGAGTTATGCATTGATCCTCCTCATCCATTTGCACATCTACAAATTCCAACTAGCTAACTAAGTTGTTGAACTAATTTAAGTGCTTTGTTACTATTGCAAATAGGTGCCTAAGTGGTCTTGTCATTGATGTCAACATATCCTTGTTGCCATTGATGTTAACTGCATCTTATTTTATTGCCTGGTTGGAAGACTGAAATGTTGAGGAAATTGAGAAAATTAATAAAGATATAAGTACGCAGACCATATGGCTGTGTAAAGGATTGTCTGAAGTAGCTCCAGTTAAGATTTGAGAGGTCCACATAAAAATTTGAAGAAGTTATGGCCATCTGAGTAGAACCGGGTTTCGTAATTTTCAGAAGAGACAGAGTAAGGGAATTGGTCTAGATTGCTTCACAAATAAAACACTATGATCTACAGATCTAGAGGCATGTTTGGGAAGTCAGTATGTATCCTCAACTCAAGTGGTTCGTGGTTTGGAGGTCTACAAGCAAACTTTCTAGTGTGACAGTCATGGCAGACAGTGTTCTTGAGGTATCAGATGAAGATGCAAGTGATTTTGATGATTTGGAGTAGTGCAGATGTTATTGTTGAATTCAATGTACTGGTGGAAGTCTCTAGATCATGTGCCTGTGTTGGAGGTCCACATTAAAGATTGAGCTCATTGTTGAAGATTTCTTCCTTGGTGATTCTTGTTCTTTCTAGTCTTGGCCGACCAGTTGATTCAAGCATGTTGCAGATGATCTAAGAGCAATTCTATGGAGCTTGACGTGTTGATCAAGGAAGATTTGAGTCCCATTTATGTTTAGACAACAACTTAGTGATTCGCATTAAGTGAGATGCTTCTAGTTCCGACCGTGATGTTTGTTCCAAGGTTGATGAAGTATATAAAGGTGTGTAGTTGAGTTATGGAAAAAGATTTGTGTGCAAAAATGATAAAATCCTAAGAAAGGTTTAGAGGCAGAGCAGAAGAACAAGAGGAGTAAAGGATGAAGAGATAGTGAAGAAGTGTTTGGGGGTAGAGCACAAGGTTTTGTGAGCTTTCAATAAGACAGAACTAGGCATGATGAAGATGCTACTTCTCAGTTAAATCTTTATGTATTAAACATAAATTCTTGTAGGCAGTGAGCCTCTTTGAGTAGTGAGCTCCGGGCAGTGTGCTCAAACACAAGTGCCTTCCCATTTCTTTCAAGTACTTTTAACAGGGTATGAATCTTGTGGTTAACCCCCACAGTGGTTTTCCATTAACTAGGTTTCCACATTAAAATTCTTGGTGTCAAGTGTGTTCATTTTGTTTCTGCTCATGTGTTGTCAATTCATGCTTTAATGTTTACATCATTAATTTGTTTGTAAGTTATCCGGCCTAATTCCAACAATTGGTATCAGAGCTAGTTCCTCTGAAAGAAGCTTGATCACTTGAGGAGATCAAAGATGTCAACTTACAAGAGGAAAAGTCTAAGATTTGATGGAACAAATTACTCGCTTTGGAAGGTGTGCATGCAATGTCATTTGGAATATATGGGTGATGTCTTTTGGCTCATAACTAAGGATGAGTAGAAGATTCCAGAGAAAGGCCCTTCAACTCTAGACGAACTCAAGGATACTAAACACAACATTTGAGGCAAGGAAGAATTGTTGAGTGCCCCGACTGATACACGGATGACAAATCTCCTGGAATTTAAAACTGCTCATAAAATCTAGAAAAAATTGGAAACTCTTTATGAAGGTGATAAACATGTCAAATATGCCAAGCTACAGAGCCTGAAGGGTAAATACGAAAGGTTGATGATGAGTGAAGATGAAAACATTACTTCCTACATGCAGAAGGTAAATGAACTTGTAACTAGTATCAGGAGTGCTAGTGGAGTATTGGATGAATCATAGATTGTTTCCAAAGTGCTCAGATCCTGACCTCCAGCATACAAGCATAAAGTTGCTTCCATTGAAGACATCAGGACTGTGACAACTATTACAAGGGAACCGTTGGTTGGTAGGCTTTCAACATTTGAAATGAGTGAGTTTGGTGATTCTCTTCCTAAGTTTGAATATGCATTTAAAGCCAGTATTGGTGATGTCTTTTGGCTCATAACTAAGGATGAGTATAAGATTCCAGAGAAAGGCCCTTCAACTCTAGATGAACTCAAGGATACTAAACACAACATTTGATGCAAGGAAGAATTGTTGAGTGCCCCGACTGATAAACGGATGACAAATATCCTAGAATTTAAACTTGCTCATGAAATCTAGAAAAAGTTGGAAACTCTTTATGAAGGTGATAAACATGTCAAATGTGCCAAGCTACAGAGCCTGAAGGGTAAATACGAAAGGTTGATGATGAGTGAAGATGAAAACATTACTTCCTACATGCAGAAGGTAAATGAACTTGTGACTAGTATCAGGAGTGTTGGTGGAGTATTGGATGAATCATAGATTATTTCCAAAGTGCTCAGATCATTACCTCCAACATACAAGCATAAAGTTGCTTCCATTGAAGACATCAGAACTATGACAACTATTACAAGGGAACCGTTGGTTGGTAGGCTTTCAGCATTTGAAATGAGTGAGTTTGGTGATTCTCTTCCTAAGTCTGAATATGCATTTAAAGCTAGTATTCATGGAAAAAAAAGATGTGATCTAGGTAAAAGCTGTTCAAGAAGATCAAACAGATTTTACAAGACAAGGAAGGATCTTAAAGATGATGAAATTGAGTTCGATGAACTTGAAGCCTTTTCTGCCAAAAGATTGCCAAGAGGATCTGATAAGTATGAAAGAAAGTTGCCATTCAAATGTTTTTCTAGTAATAAGATTGGTCATTTTGCCCCAAGGTGTCCAGAGAGGGGTTTAAAGCCAAACCCTAATAGACCTAGAGTTTAGAAGAAATGCTACTATGTCCAAGAAGCTGGTGAAGAAGGAGTCACAAATGATGAATCTGATCATGGAGGTTCCACTGAAAGTGATTGGGTGTTCATTGCTATCAAAGAAGAAGATCTAGTGCCTACTAAATTTTCTAGCTGTGCAAATGTGGAAAGTGCCTTGGCTGCTCAAGTTGTAGAAAAAGATGAATAGGTGATTGACAGTGGATGTTCTCATTATATGACTAGTGATAAAAGTAAGTTTGTAAGCTTTGAAAAATATGAAAGTGGAATTGTGAAATTTGGAGACAACTCAGCTGGTAGAATTCGTGGCAAAGGATCCATCTCTTTTGATAGTAAGAATAACACTAATGATGTTCTATATGTGGAAGGATTGAAGCATAATCTTCTTAGTGTTTGACAGTTGGTTGACAAGGGTTATGATCTCTAATTCAAGGATGGGAAATGCATAATCTTGGAAAGCTCCAGAACTAAAATTGCATCTGGTACTTAGACTAGAGGTAACATCTTTCATTTAAGTAGTTCTAGCTAAAGTTGTTTGATTGCTTAGATTGATCAAAGTTGGTTATGGCATTGGAGAATGTGTCATGTGAATTTTGATAACATTGTCAAGATAAGTTCTACTTAGACTGTGAGAGATCTTCCAAAACTTGTGAAACTTGTTGATAGCATGTGTAGAGAATGTCAATTGGGTAAATAGAACAAAACTTCATTCAAGAGTAAAGAACAATTCTTAAATGGATGGTTGGAACTTGTGCATACTAATCTATGTGGTCCTGCTAGAATTAGGAGTGTGCAAGGAGATAGATATTTTATATTGTTGATTGATGATTACTCTCGGATGATGTGGGTAACCTTCTTGAAAGAAAAATTAGAAGCTCTTGACAAGTTCAAGGTGTTCAATGTTATGGTGGAAAATGAGATTGGTGAAAAAATAAAGTGTCTGAGATCTGACAGAGGTGGAGAGTTTACCTCTAGTGAGTTTGATACATTCTGTGAAAAGCATGGAATAAAAAGACAGTTATCCTCTCCTAGGACTCCTCAGTAGAATGGAGTTGTGGAAAGAAAGAATTAGACCATTCAAGAAGCTGCTAGGACCGTGATGATGGAAGCAAATGTTCCACAAGTCTATTGGAGAGAAGATGTGAGTACTGTTGTCTACACTCTTAACTGGGTGCAGATCAAAGGCAATTCTGGTAAGACACCTTATGAACTATGGTTTTGTCATCCTCCTACTATGAAATATTTCAAATTTTTTGGTAGTAAATGCTATATCAAAAGAGATGAGGATCTAGGCAAGTTTGATGCAAGAAGTGATGAAGGAATATTTTTGGGTTACTCTACTCAAAGCAAGGCATATTGGTGCTTTAACAAGAGATTGAAAAAGATTGTTGAAAGTTCTAATGTCAAAGTTGATGAGAGTAGAGAAAGATCTTTCAGGGCTTATGGATATGATTCAGATGAATAAGATGAATGTCAAAATCAAAGAAAGCAAGTTCAAAGTTAGACTCAGATTCCAGAATGATCTAGAATATCTAGTAACTCAAGAAGTTAGTACAGATGTCGAGGAACAAGCTCAAGAATTAGAAGTTCAAACAATTCCTAAAACACCCAAGTATGTAAGATTGAATCATTTGGATGATCAGATAATAGGAGATAGAAATAAAGGTGTTCAAAATAGAAGAAGAATTGCTGAAGATCAAGAGGAGGTTTGTTTGATTTCAAAGATTGAACCAAAATCAGTAAGTGAAGCTCGCAATCATGAAAATTGGGTAAAAGAAATGGAAGAAGAGTTAATGCAAATTGAAAAGAATCACACTTGGGATCTTGTTCCTAGACCTAAAGAAAAAAATGTGATTGGAACTAAATGAGGATGGTGAAGTTGTGAGAAACAAAGCAAGGTTGGTGTGCAAAGGATACTCTCAAGTGGAAGGAATTGATTTTGAAGAAACTTTTACTCTGGTGGCAAGAATAGAAGCAGTTAGATTATTTCTTACATTTGTTACTTATAAAGATTTCAAGGTTTACCGGATGGATGTCAAGTCAACATTCCTGAATGGAGAATTGGATGAAGAAGTCTACATTGAGCAATCAAAAGGATTTTAGTTGTCTGATTAAGGAGATATGGTTTACAGATTGAGAAAAGTATTATATGGACTCAAACAAGCCCCAAGAGCCTGATATGTAAGACTAGATAAGTATCTGCTAAAATTAGGTTTTAGCAAAGGTACAATAGACAGTAATCTTTATATGATCAAAATTGATCATGAACACATCTTGATTGTTGAAGTACTTGTTGATGATATCATTTTTGGTGGAAATGAGAGTATGTGCAAAACATTTGCTGATCAAATGCAAAGTGAATTTGAGACGCCAATGTTTCAAGAAATGAATTTCTTCGTAGGTGTGCAAATTATTTAGTCAGATAAAGGTATCTTCGTATCTCAGTCTAAGTATGTGAGAGAATTGTTGAAAAAGTTTGGAATGGAAGATTTGAAACTAGTAAGTACACCTATGGTAACCAGATGCAAGTTGAGTAAAGATGATGACTCCCCTAAGGCAAATCAGAAGATCAATGATTTGAGGATTGCTCTATCTGACTCAGACCAGACCTGATATCATGAATACCATTGAACTTGTTGCTAGATTTCAAGCTGATCCTAGAGAATCCCATGTTGTAGCAGTCAAAAGAATTTTTAAATATCTTAAAGGGACACTTGATTATGGCTTATGGTATCCAAATGATAATGACTTCACTCTTCATGCATACACAGATGCTGATTGGGCAGGAGATGTGGATGACAAGAAAAGTACTCGTGGTGGTGCATTCTTCTTGGGAAGGAGATTGGTTTCTTGGATGAGCAAAAAGAAAGAGGCAATATCTCTATCTACTACAGAGGCAGAGTATATAGCAGTAGCAAACAATTGTACTCAAGTTTTGTGGATGAAGGAAATGTTGAAGGACATCAGAATTATGTTTGAGGAACCTGTTACAATCTTCTATGATAATTCAAGTGCAATAAACATTTAAAAGAATCCTGTGTTGCATTTAAAGACAAAGCACATATTAATCAAGTTTCACTTCTTGAGAAAGAAGGTTAATGAGAATGAGGTCTAATTGGAGTTTGTTTCTTCAAAGGATTAGATTGTAGATATCTTCACTAAGCCTCTACTCAAGGATAATTTTCAGTATCTTAGAGAGAAGTTAGGGGTTATTACCCCTCCTGATCAGAACTAAGATGCACTAGGGTGTATCAGTTTGGTGGAATTCACAGTCATATCTTATGATCCAGATTGATGCTAAGGAGATACTACTCAGGGGGAGTAGTCAGTATGTAAATTTTGGAACAAAAAGTGGGAGAAAAGATTGCAAATATGTGCCATTTGCCATTGATGTCAAAGGGAGAGAGAAGTCATGTGAAAAACTAGTTGCTGGTGAAAGGGGGAGCTGTAAAAAAAATGGTTATAGGTGTGACTACAGAAAGGGGGAGAAGTTCTTGTCTTGATGGTTGAATCAATTTTTCACATCATATGTTATCATTAATGACAAAGGGGGAGATTGTTGCAAATAGGTGCCTAAGCGTTGTTGTCATTGATGTCAACATATCCTTGTTGCTATTGATGTCAACTGTATCCTATTTTATTGCCTGGTTAGAAGACTGAAATGTTGAGGATATTGAGAAAATTAATGAAGATATAAGTATGCAGACCATATGGCTATGTAGAGGATTGTCTGAAGTATCTCCAGTTAAGTTTGGAGAGGTCAACATAAAGATTTGAAGAAGTTATGGCCATCTGAGTAGAACCGGGTTTCGTAGTTTTCAGAAGAGACAAAGTAAGGAAATTGGTCTAGATTTCTCTACAAATAAAACACTATGATTTGTGGATCCAGAGGCATGTTTGGGAAGTCAGTGTGTATCCTCAACTCAAGTGGTTCACGGTTTGGAGGTCCACAAGCAATCTTTCTAGTGTGACAGTCATGGAAGACAGTGTTCTTGAGGTACTAGATGAAGATGCAAGTGATTATGATGATTTGGAGTAGTGCGGATGTTATTGTTGAATTCAATGTGCTTGTGTAAGTCTCTGAATCATGTGCCTGCTGTGTTGGAGGTCCGCATTAAAGATTGAGCTTGTTGTTGAAGATTTCTTCCTTGGTGATTGTTGTTCTTCCCAGTCTTGGCTGACTGTATGATTCAAGCATGTTGCGAATGATCTAATAGAAATTCTATGGAGCGTGACATGTTGATCACGGAAGATTTGTGTCCCATTTATGTTTGGCCAATAGTTTAGTGATTCGCATTAAGTTAGATGCTTGTAGTGCTGACCTTGATATTTGTTCCAAGGTTGATGAAGTATATAAAGGTGTGTAGTTGAGTTGTGGAAAAGGATCTGTGTGCAAAAATGATAAAATCCTAAGAAAGGTTTAGAGGCAGATCAAAGAAGAGGAGGAGTAGAAGAACAGGAGCAGTAAAGGATGAAGAGACGATGAAAAAGTGTTTGGGGGAAGAGCACAAGTTTCTGTGAGCTTTCAATAAGACTGAACCAAGCATGATGAAGATGCTACTTCTCAGTTAAATCTTTCTATATTAAACATAAATTCCTGTAGGCAGTGAGCATCTTTGAGCAGTGAGCTCTGGGTAGTGTACCCGAAGGTAAGTGCCTTCCCATTTCTTTCAAGTACTTTTAATAGGGTACGAATCTTGTGGGTTAACCCCCACTGTGGTTTTCCCTTAACTGAGTTTCCACATTAAAATTCTTGGTGTCAAGTGTGTTCATTTTGTTTCTACTCATGTGTTGTTGATTCATGCTTTAATGTTTACATCATTAATCTGTTTGTAAGTTGTTAAAGAAGATTAAAATCAGAAAAGAATAAAGTTGTGGGACAACTGATTCACCCCCCCCCCCCCCTCTCAGTTGTCCGGCCTAATTCCAGCAGTTACTAAATCACTGTCACCCATATTTCAAGAACAAATATTCTTTTGTAGGAAAATCTTGTTGAGAAAGGAATTTGTCTACTACAAATTCCCTAACTTATCCTAAGGCTTCTTGCAATTGGTTTGTCCTAAAATATTTATAAGCATTTAATTTTCAAGGCAAAGCCGAATGAGGTTCCTTGTCTTTCTTTCATCAACTTACTAGTTCTCATCTTTTGTGCTAAAAGGTTTTTGGTCTTCAACTACAACCCATAGATCTCTATCAAGTAAATCCTCCATCTTATGATTCCAAAGGTCAAAGTTGGTTCCATCAAACCTCTCCACCTCTATTCTAGGAGAACTTATCATCTCTATATCTCCTGAAAATACATCATTGCAACAAAACTCTGACTCAAACACAAATTTATATGAATTAGTCCTTGTCTCATAGATCTAATAAGATAGCTAGGCCTTGATGAACCAAATGAAAAAAAAATACAAAACATTCCTACTTAATATTATAAGAAGAGGGTTACAAGTTCTAATCTACACAAATTTTAGTAGAGTAAAGACATACAAAATTTAACATTTAGAAATAAGCAAGAATAAATAATAGAAGGAGAAGATAAATGAGACAACCACAAAAGAGAGATAATATTAATACCTTGGGAAAACCCTTTTAAGAAAAAATTTAGCCTCCAACAAATCAAACCAATGTATTATCAATGTAACTATAGGTTACAATACATTCACAATCTTAGATCTCCATAGGAGATCAACACTTTTGATACTAGAGAAAATTTGATACCATAACCATGTAAAAAATATCACATACAATATCCATCTAAAGCCCTCTATATATAGGCTAAGAAGATCTAGGAAACATGGATAATTGGTTTCCCAAAACTATGGACCTAAAACATGATCACAATATGAAACCCAAATTCTCATGCTCAAAATCTTGATTTATCATAGGCACATCTCACATCTTTGCTTGGTGTGTGTTCAAACTTATTCATTGACTAACACATTTTGTGGATTTATAAGAGCACACAACATTTTTTTGGTCACTAGAACCGAACTGTGCAAGGATGACCTAACCATAGAAGTGGCTCTATTAAGACTAGAGCAGACTTAATCAACAAAAGAAAAAAATAACTAAACTAATTTCACTTACATTTATAATCTCATTTAAATCTTTCTTTTATTATTTAAATATTTTATTTCGCTAAAGGAGAAACATCTATGTAGATGCAAATATAACACTTCACTTATGACATAATAAACACAGTACGCTTTTCAAAATTCCACGATAATAAACAAATTCCTCAGTTCCTGTTACACTTTCGTTGCGTGGGGTTGAAAACTTGGGAACTTAGTTTTGCCGGCTTAACAGATTTTAATAAGGAAGGATTATAAGCAATAGAAATGAAAAGGCTATATATTGTAATGAATCTTGATTTGCATCAACGTTGTCGTTTCAATCAGAACGTTGCCTCTTGCAAATTCTAAATATTCACTAAACAACAACGACAAAAGGACTCAAAAAGGCCTGTGGGTAATCTAGTGCAGGCCATAGAGTTTGAAAATAATGCAGGCCTTGGTTTTATTCCCAGCCGAGTTAGGCCGGCAATTTCGATCTTCTGTGCCTTTAGATTATCGTGGTAGCAGTAGTGAGATTGTATAACTTTTCTATAAATAAAACAATGAATGCTGGGAAAAAGTATTTGGAGATCATGCCAAGCTTAGTAAACATGTTGGTTTTGCAGCAGCTGGTGGTCTTTCTGCTTTGCTCTTCCTTCACTGTTTATGCGACAACAATTCATGAAGTCAAGGTAAACCAGCCAGCCGTTTATTGTCACAACCCACCTTTGAGTTTTGAATTAGAATTAAAAATTTAGGTATTTTAGTTTCGAATTCAGAGTCTAGTATTATTTGGTTAAGGATGAGTTGGGTCCTTACATTTGCAAATCCTGAAATTTTAGATTTATGCTGTTTATGGCACAACAATTCATGTAGTGAAGGTAAACCAGCCAACCATATAAGATCCTGCAAGTCTAGGCTTCTAATTCAGACCAGGAGTGCAGAAATACTCACAGTTAATGGCCTCAATTGCAGAATTACATTGTCTACATGGGGGAAAAATCCCATCCAACTGCAGAAGCAACAATTACATCAAATCATGACCTCCTTGCAAAAGTAAAGTCTACAAGGTATAACCTAATCCACTGTAACTTGTTTTGAGTGATTCGCTTGAACGATTAGTAATTTGCTAACTTAAAGCTCTCTCCTCACCAGCTTCTTACCATTATACTCATCAATGGAAAAACAGATATTAATGTAAGCTTTGAATATACCAGTCTGCATATTGTGTTCATTGTGTGTTGTCTTTGAACAGAGTCGGCGTAAATGGAAGTGTAATTCATCATTACACAAAAAGCTTCAGAGGGTTTTCTGCATTGCTAACTCCAGATGAAGCTGCTGCTCTATCAGGTAAGGAAGCGGGCTCACATAGATGCAGAGAACATCTCGTGTAAATTTGAGATCTGTTAGATGAACTATTATGTTTAAACGCTGTAATGGCTGCAGAAATGGACGAGGTAGTGTCGGTCTTTGAAAGCAAAACATGGAGCGTGCACACAACGCATTCTTGGGAGTTTCTTGGCATAGATCAGATATATTCTAACAACGCTCATGCGAAACATTATTTGAAAGCTCAGGCAGATGTTATTGTAGGGGTCGTTGATAGCGGTAAGTTGCAGTGCTCGGTTGACTAGTATAATTTATGTGAAATCCTATTCTCAAGAGTAAAAGGCTTTTGCAAAACACTTCATAAAATACATTTTAAAAACTGGTTCAAAATTTCTTATGAAGAAAATTAGAACTTTTAAATTTAGTTGCCATGATAATGCAGGTATTTGGCCAGAATCAAAGAGCTTCGGTGATAAGGGCTTGCCACCAGTTCCAAGTCGCTTCAAGGGAATGTGTCAGTCTGGGGATGAGTTCAATTCCTCTAATTGTAACAGGTGAAATATAAAATAATATGGAAGCCACAAAGAAGCTTAAAAGCTTATTGTCACATGCGTGTGAGCTGACTAGAAACTCAAAAACTAATGCAGGAAATTGATCGGTGCACGCTTCTACTTTAAGGGATTCGAGGCCGAAAATGGGCCACTGGAATCGATTGGAGGGAAGTTCTTTCGTTCTCCGCGTGATGCAGATGGGCATGGAAGCCACACTGCCTCCACTGCAGCAGGAGCAGTTGTGCCATATGCAAGTGTATTTGGTATTGGAGTGGGTACTGCCATGGGAGGAACTCCCGGCGCTCGGCTCTCTATTTACAAAGCTTGTTGGTTCGGTTTCTGCAGCGATGCAGATTTGCTTGCTGCCTTCGACGACGCCACCGAGGACAGAGTGGATATAATCTCCATCTCAGTTGGGGCTAGGGCACGAAGCTTTTTTTCCGATTCAATAGCGCTAGGATCTTTTCATGCATTCAGTAATGGCATCCTTGTTTCGGCTTCCGCTGGAAACAGTGGATTACCAGGATCCGCTATCAATTTGGCTCCTTGGATTTTCACAGTTGGGGCCTCTTCCACTGACAGAATATTAACCTCCAATGTAATTCTGGGAAACAACATGATCTTGAAGGTAAATATAAAGTTCCTTTCCTCCTTCGATTGTTCGAACTTAAAAACCAAATTTTATATTAGATCTGAAGAGATAAAACACATTTTTTGCTTGCTACTTGCAGGGAGAAGCTGTAAATCCTCTCAGGCTGAACGGATTGACTGGCCTTGTGGCCGGAAGCAGCTCTGCTGCCCCTGGTATTACTGAGGCTAATGCAAGGTAAAATATGCATTAATAAAATTAGTGTTCCTCGTTTGACGATAATTCTTTGCTGCTCAAGTGAATAGTTCTCATGCCGTTTATTGATTAACAGTTTTTGCCTGGAAAACACGCTCGATCCTGCAAAAGTTCAGGGGAAAATAGTGGTGTGCACAATTTCTAATCCAGTGGATGATAGAACTTTAAAGAGCGAAGTTGTACGAGAAGCTGGAGGAGTGGGTATCATAGTCGTTGATCCCATTGCAAAGGATGTTGCATTCCAATTTGTAATACCTGGTACGGAAGTAGGACTAGAGGAAGGGCAGCGCCTTATGGCATACTTGGCCTCAGAAAAGTAAGTAATTCTGTGTTTGCTTTCCTTATTTTTAACAACAAATGCCCTGATTTGCAGAGTTTTTCTCTAAATGGCTCTATGTTTTCTAATGATATGCACCTATCTTTTGATTTCAATGATCAGGTATCCCACAGCATACATCACACAAACTTCAACGGCTTACAGTCTCATCCATCCAGGGCCTGAGATGGCTGTATTTTCTTCTTTAGGTCCCAACACTATAACTCCAGACATCATCAAAGTGAGTCATTTACAGCTCTATTTATTCCTCCGATTTCGGTTCCAAGTTGATATTATGAACAGCAATTGTATTAACTAATATGTATTATATATATGGGTACCAGCCGGATGTGACAGCACCGGGAGTGAACATATTGGCAGCATGGTCACCTGTAGCAGTAAGTGAAGCCGCTGGTCGAACAGTGGATTTCAATATAATTTCAGGCACATCAATGTCTTGCCCACACGTATCCGGTGTAGCAGCTCTGATTAAATCTCAGCACCCCTCATGGAGCCCTGCCGCAATTAAATCTGCTATAATGACAACAGGTGACTGACCAGTTACTCATGAATTTCTCGCAAGCTCTTCCTACTACTCTCAGCATATTATTATTAAAGATGAAATTTGTTTTATTGTGGAGCAGCATTAGTGGTGGACAGGAACAATAATCCCATAGTGAGAAGCCCTTTGGGGAACTCCACGGGGCCGTTCGATTATGGATCAGGGCATATCGATCCTGTGGCGGCCTTAGAGCCGGGGCTCTTTTATGACTACGATGTCAAAGACGCGATCAACTTCCTGTGCGGCAATGGAGCCACGCCTGCTGAGCTTAGAGATATGACAGGCTATTTCACAAAATGCAATGCAAACCCACCACCTGCATACAATTTGAACTACCCCTCCATTGGAGTGGCAAACCTGAATGGAAGCGTAACAGTGCACAGGACTCTCACAAGTTCTGCAAGCAGATATTCTGTTTACCATGCAGTTGTTCAGTCTCCCCCGGGCGTGCATGTCGAGGTGCTTCCCGAAAAGCTTTGCTTTAAAAAAGCAGGACAGAAGGTTTCCTTTGCTGTAAAATTCACAGTGAAGGAGGCGGCTTCTAAGTTTGTATTTGGGTCGCTAACGTGGAGTGATGGAAAACATAGGATCTACACTCCAATTGCTGTCAATCCAACTTCTGTTTATTCGAATTATTGGGAACATTAAATGTTTGTCTATTCATGCGCTCGGACGGAACATGACGCACAAAAGGTATTTTTGTGGCACATATTTTAAAACAGAAAATTTGAGATTTGGTAGAAATGAAAATTAGTTATATGTGCCCTGATTTACTCCCTCCCCTCTCTTCTTTTTTTTTAAGTATTTATTTATTTATGGATATCATTCACAAGATTTTTTTTGCTATTCGATACGGAAGCACGAGCTTTAGGACTGAACGATATCCATTCCGCCAAATTTGCTTGTGGCACGATCTTGGCCTCATTCCTTATGGTGTGGGGGGCATTGCACTTAGCAAAACTTGATCTCTGATGGGCTCATTCAAAACCTTTCAATTTCACCAACAGACCAAGGGCCCTTTGACATTTTACCCTGTTTTTGGACTACCTAGTTTCTCAATCTTGGTTTGTCAACCCCACTAGATTCGTGCATTAAACATAACAATAAATAGTTTGCAATTTAAAGTATGCACATACACATACAACGAATATTAATATAATTCAATATATTAAAAAATGTTACAAATATTGCTCTATTGCATACAATCTTTGTTTTTGTTGCCATTGCAACTCCTTTCTTTTTTTAACTCCTACTGCATGCCTCTCTAAAAAATACACACATAGCTACTAACAAAGGTAAACACATACCTATATAAAAAGAGGAGTCTAGAGGCTTCCTCTCCAGAAAATTCTAAACATATAATATTTCCATCTATTGATACTTCAACAATAGTTGTTGCATATAGGGAAGTAAAGGAGAAGTATTCTTCCTATTCCCAAACTCTATGCTCAAAGACAAATCTACAAGGAAAGGTTTACATTAAATATGGTGAAGGGTTTCTAGTACAAAATCTGTAGGAGAAGATAGAGCATTAAAATTTGTATTGGGATGTGACAAGAGGGAAGACTATCATGGAAGTAAGCTTACTACCAACACTCCCCCTTAAGCTTGATTGCCCAAATTGAGTATGCCCAAATTATCTCTGAGTCTCTCAACACTCTCGTATGACAATGGCTTCATGAAGATATCAACATAACTGATCCTCTTACTTACAAAATATCAAGTATATTTTTCCATTGTTGGTCAATTCCCTAATGAAGTGATATCTAGTATTAATGTGCTTGCTTCTTTTGTGAAAAAATGATTTTTGGACAATGCTATAGTTGAGTTATTATCACAAAAAATCTTTGTCACTTCCTCTTGGTCATTCTTCAAGCTTGACAATACTCCTCTCATCCATATTGCTTGGCATGCTACTGATGTGGTTGCTACATATTCTGCTTTTGTTAATGAAAAAGTGACTATGGATTGCTTCTTGGATGCCCATGAAACTACACCTAACCCAAAATAAAAAATGTAACCAGATGTGCTTTTTCTATCATCAATACTTCCTACATAGTCACTATTTGTGTAACCCATCAACTTGAAATCATCTGATGTTGTGTATAAAATTTTATAATCTTTTGTTCCACTATCCTATCTCAATATTCATTTCCCAGCTTAATAGTGAGAATCCTTTGGTGACTCCATTAACCTTCAAATTAGGCTTACTATGTACATGATACCAAGCATTGTGGTTGTTAAGTACATCAAAATACCAACCAGTCCTTTGTTGAAGGTCGGATCTACATTTGAGCCCTTATATTCTTTGCTTAATTTCAATCCTATGGCAACTGGTGTTATTTCTAGCTTGCAATTCATCATTCTAAATCTCTTCAAAATATCATTGGCATATTTTAATTGATAAATGAAAATACCATCTTTTGATTGACTTACTTCTATACCAAGGAAAAACTTCATTAAGCCCAAATTAGTCAAATTTCAAATTCCTTTTTTCATTGCTAATTTGAATAAGTCAATTAATAAATCTCTTATAAATATCAAATCATCTACGTATAAACATACAATCAAAATTTGACATTGATCATTAATTTTTAAGTATAGTGTCAGTTTGCTACTACTTTTGATGAAGTCAGTCTTAAAAAAATAAGAATCAATCTTGCTATACCAAGCTCTTGGAGCTTGCTTGAGTTAAAATAAGTCTTTCCTTAGTCTATAGACTTTGTCTTCTTGACCGAAAATTTCATACCCTAGTGGTTGTTGCACATAGATTTCTTCTTCTAGTACTCCATTAAAAAAGGGTAGATTTGACATCCATTTGATATACTTTCCATTTGTTTTGAGCTACTATTGTTAATATAGTTATTATGGTGTCTAGTCTTTCCACTAGAGAAAAAGTCTCATTATAATCAATTCAAGGTTGTTGCGAAAATTATTTACACCCAACCTTTCTATATGTTTTCTAATGTCCCCATTTGTATTGAATTTGGTCTTATAGACCCACTTCACACGAATTGAATCCTTTCCTTCATCCTTTCCTTCTGGAAGATTTAGAAGATCCTAGGTTTGATTAATTTCAATGGAATCATTTTCTTCATCCATGGATTTCACCCAATTTTCATTTTCAATTGCATCTTCAAAGCATAAGGGACCAACTTGAGAAAATAGTGCAAAATCAAAGAATAAGTCAACAATTTCATCACCTTGAGTTTCATCATAAATCTCTCTCAAACTTCTTATATTTTGAGGCCTTAATAGTGATGCTAGATTTGGGTCTAAGGTATGGTTAGCATGAGACCTTGAACGAGTTGAGGTTCCTACATGACCTAATGCTTCACCTATACACAATACTGAAACAACTCTAGAGGTGTCATCTAGGTGATGTCTTGAGAGGCTTTGGGTTTTGGATACACCAAAAGGTATTATTGGAGTAAGAGATTGTGGAGTTGAATGACTAATTGGCACCACATTTTCATTTGATAACTCCATTTCATTTGAGGGTATTGTTTTCATGATAGTTATTGATTTTTCAATACTATCATCCCATCCTTCTTCTTTAATAAGATCAAGTCTCATTGTACTTGATTCTAGGTTGCTGTGAAAAACCCTTTGTAACAAACCTTGCCTTATGTTTCCAATTTTTCCATTTGCATTATAGACCTACTTCACATCAATTGCATCTTTTCCTTCTGAAAGATTTCCAAGATCCTAGGTTTGATTTTTTTTCAATAGAATCAATTTCCTCATCCATGGCTTTCACGGAATTTTCATTTTCAATTGAATGTTCAAAGCATAAGAGATCAACTTTAGAAAATAATGCAAAATTAGAGAATAAATCAACAATTTCATCACCTTGAGTTTCATCAAAAACCTCTCTCAAAATTCTTATCTTTCAGGGCCTTAATAGTGATTCTAGAGTTGGGTCTAAGGTATTGTTAGCATGAGACCTTCAAGGAGTTGAGGTTCCTACATAACCTGATGCTTCACCTATATGATATGTTGAAACAACTCTATAGGTGTCATCTAGGTGGTGTCTTGAGAGGTTTTGTGTTTTGGATAAACTAGAAGGTATTACTGGAGTAAGATCTTCTCAAGCTGAATGACTACTTAACACCACATTTCCATTTGATAACTCCATTTCATTTGAGGGTATTGTTGTCATGATAGTTCCTAATTTTTTAAAACTATTTTCCCATGCTTCTTCTTTAATAAGCTCAACTTCTCTACTGATTATCACTTTCTTGGTTATTGGATTGTATAATTTGTATCCTTTTGTCTATTTGCTATATCCAAAAAAATACATTTTTCTCCTTTATCATCGAATTTTTTCCTTCTTTCCTCTAGCACATGAACATATGCTACACAACCAAAAACTCTTAAATCAGAGACACTATGTTTCTTTCCACTTCATACTTCTTGAGGTACTCTGTCTTTTATACTTTTGCAAGGCATCAATTCAAAATATATACTACACAAGACACCACTTCTGCCCAATATTCACTTGACAAGTGCTTGGCCTTCAACATGCTTTTGGTAATTTCGATGATTGTCATATTCTTTCTTTTTGCAACTCCATTTTTTTGTTGTCTATACTTGGAAATAAATTATTTCTTGATTCCATGTTTCATACAAGAACTTAAAAATCCACATGACACACATTCTGCTCCTCTGTATATTCTCAACGCTTTTATAAAATGACCACTTTACTTTTCAACCATGACTTTAAAATCTTTGAATATACCAAAAACATCTAATATGTATTTCAAGAAATTAATCCATGTCTTTCTACTGAAATCATGAATGAAAGTCAGAAAATATAGGCTACCACCAATATAAGATGTTTGCATACTTCCACACAAATCTGAATGGTTAATTTCAAGAGGATCCTTAGCTCTATATGAATTTCCTACAAGAAAAGATTCTCTATTTTTTTTCCCCTAGAATGTCACCTTCATAGGCTATGTTTGGTTGTTCTATTAATGAAAAACCATTTACCATATTCTTTCTGTGCAATAAGTTCAAACCATTGAAACTTATAAACATCCAAACCTCAAATGCCAAAGCCAAGACTGGTCTTATATCAACTTTAAATGCAGCATAAAGTATTGTTATAGTGATTACTTGAGCATATGAAAATGGTAATTCATGTTGAATTTTCAAGGGAAACATTCTATTAATTGTCATTTCTAGTCTTAGAAGGAGTTTATTACTTGTACTTTTATCCATAATCACACATGTTCTATCTTCAAAATAAATTCTACATCTCTTCTTTACAAGTTGACCAATACTCATTAAGTTGTTTTTGAGTCCATGAACATAATACACATCATAAATGTGTTTCTTTTTATATTTCTTGGTTTTAATGTTTATTGATCCTTTACCTATTATAGACATTTTTTTATCATTTTCAAATTTTACTTCTGATTTTATAGATTCCTCCATGTATGCAAACATTTCTCTACATATAGTCATGTGATTACTGTACATCCACTACCTAGAAACCATATATCTTTTGTACTTTCTTGAGTGAAATTTCATGTAATAAACATAGAACCAATATTTTTATTTTCAATTTGGTTTTCCTTCAAAAAAATTGCATTTTGTCTACTCATATCAAACTTCCTCTTCCTACACTCATTTCCATAATATCTAAACTTTTTGATATAATGACATTGAACTTGGGATTTATCATACCTTTGACCATCAGAGTGATTGTGGATTCAACCTCTGTATCTTACACTTGTAGTATAGAAGTTTGTGTTTGTAGTTGGTCTTCTAACATCATGAAATGTGATTGTTCTTACTCATCTTAACAAATTTCTTCCTCTGCCTCTATTGAAATTTGATCCTCCTCTTCCTCTATTGTTGCTCATTAAAGCTTGTGATTTGAAGGCATGTTCAAGGGTATAACTATATGTTCTATTCAATCTCTACTCATGATTTTGTAGAGATCCCATCAACTCATCAACAAAAAATTCTATCAAGTCTTTTGACTCTTATATTACCACTACAATGGAGTCAAACCTACCAAAAAAGTTCTAATATTGTTTTCTACAACCTTTATATCCTCTAGTTCTTTACCATGAGACCTAATTTGATTGACTACGCCCATTGCAAGGGTAAAAAGTACATCTATGGAATTTGAGTCTTTCCTATGTAAATTTTTAAAATCTCTCCTAAGCATTTGCAACTTAGCTATTTTGACCTTATGTGTGCCTTGGTAAGCTATTTGTAAGCTTTCCCATGCATTTTTAGGTCTAGTTACTATTGCAAATCTCAGGAAGATAGATTCATCCATGGCCTACTGAATAAGGAACAAGGCTTTTGCATCCTTCTTTTTGTTCTCTCTAAACAAATATTTTTGTACTTGTGTCAATCCATTGTATACTACTTGGATAGCTAGTTCAAGAAACCCATTTTCAACCAAATCCCACATATCTTGAGAATAAAATAGGGTTGTCATCTTGATTCCGTATAAGTCATAGTTCTTTCCATTGAAGAGAGGAATTTGAGGTTGAGTGAGACTATTGTCCACACTTGCCATGACTAAATTGAAAAAAAAGACTTCACAACCTTGCTATGATACCAATTTGATAGAAATGCAAACTAGTTCTATGTGCCCTATTTTACCCTATTTTTGAACTACCTAGTTTCCTAAAATTTTCAATCTTGTTTCTTCAAGCTTGGATTCATGCATTAAACATAATATTTTTTTTTTTCAATTTACAGTATGCACAGACACATATGAAGAATATTAGTATGATTCCATATATTACAAATATTACAAATAATGCTCTATTGCATACAATCTTTATTTTTGTTGTTGTTGCAACTCTTTTTTTTTAATTTCTTGCCAGGTACCGCTCTAAAAGTATTGTGCATAGATGCTAACAAAAGTAAACACATACCTATATAAAAAGAGTGTCAAATTTTTCATGACCAGCTAGGTGTTGAACCTAGGACCTTCCATTTTCATGTTGGATTGCTCTATCAACTGAGCTACTGGCCCTTTGTTGACCAAGCCATCATCAATCCACATGTGGATTATTTCCAACACCCCCCCTTAAGCCACACTTCAGGTGCTTGGGGCTCCTAGTTTGGATCTGATACCATGTTGAATTTTTCATGGACCAGTTAGGAGTTGAACCTAGGACCTTCCACTTGCGTGCTGGAGTGCTCTACCAACTAAGCTACTGGCCTATTGTTGACTAGCCCATCATCAGTCTAGGTATGGATTATTTCCAACAAAGAGGAGTCCAGAGGCTTCCTCTCTAGAAAATTCTGAACGTATAATATTTCCATCTATTGAGACCTTGGCTATAGTTGTTGTGTACAAGGAATTAAAGGATAAGTCTACATCAAATTTATTGATTCTCCCTAGTCCCAAACTCTATGGTCAAAGCTAAATATGTAGGAAAAGATTTACATCAAATATGGCAAAGGGTTTCTGGTACAAAATCTATAGGAGAAGATTGATAATTAAAGTTTGTAGTTTGTACTAGGATGTGACAAGAGGGAATATTGTTGTGGAAGAAAGACAACAAGATTCAGCAAAGTATTAAAATTTTAAGATTTATTTCTCAATTATCTTGAGAGTTCTATAGTGGAATCAAGGACTAAGGACTATGTTAAAAAAAAACTACTTTGAGCTATTTATTTAAAAAAAATTAAAATTATAAAATAGCCCTTAACTAAGTTAAACTAGCATAGATATCTTAAATACATCTATTTAAAAGATGAAAGGTGTCTGTCTATTCTCAATAACAATTTCAATATAAACACATTTTCGTTTGGATCTTTATATATCTAGTATGGGTGCTCGTGACCTTTTTTCAAAAAAAAAATTCAGTATAAACGCCTCACATCTTTTATATATATGTATTTAAGATATCTATGCTACTACATAATACTTTTAAAATAGTTATATGATTAAATATGCATAAAGTAGTCTTTTCAAAATTTAGAAAAATAAAGTACATATTATTGAAGTTTCAAGGTAAATGTTGTATCTATGTGGTCATTGATAGACTTACGGAATTTGCACACTTCTTTGCAATTTCTTTTGATTTTAGAGCTTCACAAGTTGCTGATTTGTTTTTTGGAGAAGTTCTTAGGCTTCATGGCTTGCCAAAGAATATTGTTAGTGATAGGGACAACAAATTCCTTAATTTGTTTTGGAAAGATTTATTCTATTTATTAGGAACCAAGCTTACTCCAAGTATGAGCTACCATCCACAGACTGATGGGCAAACTAAGATTGGCAATAAGTGGGTGGAACGGTATTTGAGAAATTATGTTTTAGGACATTAGAAGGCATGGATTAGATTGATCCATTTGGAGGAGTATTGTTTTATTACCACATATCACATGTCCATCAAAATTTCACCATGTTTATGGATTTGTATGCTTACGAAGCTCCCATTTTCATTGACCTTATTTTGTGTGACAACAAGGTACCAGGAGAAAAATATTTAATTTAGTAGAGGAAAGATATCCCAAAATTTCTCAAAGACAACCTTCAACATGCTCAAAGTTCTAGTAGAATTTGTATGCAGATCATCATCGTATTGAGCATTCATTTGAGGTTGGTGACAAGGTTTATTTGAGGTTGTAGACCTACAAACTATCCTCACTCAAAAAGAGCAGTGTAGAGAAGCTTAAGCCATGGTTTTATGGTTTGTTCAGGGTCAAAAGAAAAGTTGATGAAGTGGCATATGTATGAGTTGGAGCTCTATTAGAAAGTAGTAAGGTACATAATGTGTTTCATGTTTCTTGCCTTAAGAAGGCACTTGGCCATAATGTTGTTTCTTATATTGTGATACCTCCCTTGGATGGAGAAGGGAAGATAATTTTAATTCTTGAAGTAGTTATTTATTTCAAAGAATGCAAATTAAGGAACAAGAGCATGTAGGAGTATTTGGTAAAATGGAGAAATCTTCTAGTGGAGGATGCTACTTGGGAAGGAGAGCAGATTTTGGAGCATCCTGAGTTCCAGTTGCTTGAGGACAAGCAATTTTGTGGAGGGAGGACTATAATTTCCCCTTGTTGAGTGTAAGTGAATGATGGCCATTAAACTATTTTTTAAAGTTTTCTTGTAGGTAATTGGGGTGTTGGTAAAAAGGAAAAATAATTAAATGATTAAATTAAGTTGTCAAACAAGTAGTTTTTAGTTATATTTTAATTGACGTCTTATATTTAGTTCTTTGAAAAGGTTATTTTTGAGTTGTGTAGTTAAAGTGTCACTAGGCTCAAGGTCCAAAAAGGGGTTCATCCAGACACTTTTTTGTTTTTTTATATTTTTGAGGAGATATTGGGGAACAAAAGGAAATAATATTATTTTATTCTCTTGAAACTTATAAAAGGAGGATTATGTTGTCAGAAGAGGATTACTATCAATTTATTTTCACTTTTCTCTATGTTGAATGCGTGTTGTTCCATTTTCCTAAGGACAAAAACCTTTTGGTGAATCTAGTTTTGGGGATGAAAACCCTCCTAGTTGGTTTGGTGTGATTTCACCTAGAAATCACCTCAGTGCTAAGAGTGGGATTTTGAAGTTCTAGTTTTTTCCAGTTATTGATATCATGGATATTTTATGTTTTATGAATGTTGAGTGAATTTCATTTACCATATTGATAGTGATATTGCCAATTGATGAATTTGTGTTTTTTTTGTGATGTTTATTGAGGTCATACCATTCTGACAAATGGTCTATTCCAACTAAAGCTAACTTGGAAGATGCATTTTACCTAATTGTTGAATTGGTACAAGCCATACCATTTCTTCTAACTAGATCATACACATTTACAAGATACATCTCCAATAATCGAAAGTTTGTACCATAGTTGGTAAAGAGGCATGTGAAGGGTAAAGATAAATTGTTGTTGTTTGGGGATTTGGAACCTCATCATATGTGGGCGCCACCTCTAGGAGGAGGTTGTACTTTATAAGAAATTATCCATACTATTTTTGACATTATTTGCAGCAGTTTTGAGGTATTTTGAGGGTTGTACCACTAACCAAGGATGTTATACCAATTTTTTTGGGTCTACAACAACTAACATTAATTCCCTACAGGTCGTAAAAATCAAAGTGAGGCCATAGAGAGCTTTCTAGTGGGCCAAACTATTTTGAGTTATCTAATTTGTAGAATTTTTAGTGATTTTTAGTTTAGGGCAATTTGTTTTCACTTGTTCTATCTGATTTTTATTCTCAGTTGTTTAGTTACAACCTTCTAAGTACTCAAAGTTGGGGATTTTTATAGTTACCTATTCAAAATGAGCTCATCTTCTTGTCTTTCTTGATTTTATGGACTATTGTGCATGTTGTAGGGATTTATATAAGTTGATTTGAATAATATTTCAGTGTGTTGCAGATTAGTACCTTATCAATTCAATATCTAATAGTTCATATCTCATGTTGTAATTTTGGATGGTAGTACTACCCAAAAGATGCATTTCATGAATGTTTGATTGTAAAATTGAATGGTATTATTCCAATTATATGCATTTCAACATTGTACCTTGGTCCTAGATGGTATAATGCCAAACTCAATGCATTTCATATATTTTTTTTGGCATTGATTTAGTCTACTAGCAATTAGTCATTTTGGCTTGATTAGACTTGGTATAAATTTGACAATGGCTTTGCATTTCTAAGCACACTTTTCTACTGAAGAGGTGTAGATTTGGGTCATCTCCAAAACCTATGTGATTTTCATTAGCATGCCACTTTTATTTCCATCAACATATTCATATATATAGATAGTTTGTTGTCCAAACACCGTATTCTCTCACCTTGCCAACACTAGGAACTTGGTGATTAGAAAGTGCACAAATTGCATTTGCATTTTCTATATTGCAACAAATTCAAAAAAATAGGTGTGGGTCTTTACATATATCTATAAATATAGTTATAATTATAATATATTATAATAGTACTTATCATGTTATAATTATAATTATTTGATTATTATAATAATCCTATCATAAGATAATAATTATGTTATACTATAATATTGTATTAAATATTATAAAATTATAATAGCACGTATATTATTATTATATAATTATAAATATTATTATATTATAATATTATATAATATTTATAGACAATATAATATAATATAGTATTATGTTTTTGATATTAATAAAATGGATTTTTGAAAGGCCTTGAACCCTTTTACAAAGAAGTATTGAAGAGGAAAATAGAATGAGTACCATGAGATATGGGCTAAAAAATAGAACGAAATATCATCCCTTATTGTAAACAAAATAAACCATAAAACACCTATATAAAAGTTGTTGTAGTAGAGGAATAATTAAGAGTCAATGTCGTACAAAACTATAGACCTTGACATAGTGTGACACACACCCTTAGCTTAGGTATGAGAGATAGAAAGAAAAATAGAGGATACCCTTTTTCCCTTCTTTAGATGATGGCCAAACACACCATTATCTAGATCTTTAAATTGAGGAGAAATAGGAGGGGAACCCTTGAAATTTTCCATAACCCTAGGCCCCTCCTTGAAAGAGAAAGAAAATTGGCGAGCTACAAAGCCTATGAAGGTCTAGAAATCCCAAGGGACCCCAACAAACAAATTGGGAGTAGAAAGAATAGTTGAAGAATATAGAGCTACAACAAACCTATAGAGAGCCTTCGCTGAAGGAACTATAGGGTCTACACCATTTGATGCCTAAGGAATCAAATTCAAAGGCACACCATCCTGCAAGTTAGAAATTATAGAGATGTCAACAATCAGATGGTCAGGAAGATGATTCCACCACCATGAAGTCAAATACATATTTTCGTGGCAAGAGCAAGAGAAATCCAAAGCTAAATGACCAATAACAAGACATCTACATTGAAAGGAAGTACCCTCATAGTCAAGTGACTATGTCCACAACCTATTCTCCACCACCAAAACCACATTTGTAGGGAGCACCTTGGAGATGTCGATGTCGACCAGAAGGTAGGAAAAAGTAGTGTGACCAAGGTTGGAAATGGGAGAATCAATCATCTAAACTCATTTAATATCATTATCGATGGACCCAATGAATAAGAACTCCTATAATTGTAGTGGGAGATTGGATAAATTGACCCACACTAGTATAATGTTTAAAAGTTTCGTGAGAGGGTTGAAGGATATAAATGATGGCTTGAGTGAGAGGTAGTGTTCAGCCCACATCCAAGACTAGCCCTCTAACACCATAGCCCCATCTTCATCTAATTGGAAGACAACTATAGATAATCCCCTTGTACAAGGGAGTAGTTCTATTTTGTCCTCTCTAAGGGACATCCATGACTCTCGAACCCACCAATAAAAATCTAGGAGGGAAGGCCATAGTTAGTTGAATCTGCCAATCAAACTATGTGTTGATGGTTTTATTTGTACCCAAGGTTACCCCTAAATATAAACTTGACCATTGCAGATGGGAAATCTTTTGAATGTGGGACTCTTGGCTCACAGGATAACCTTTCGGATTTTAGAAGTTGGCTCTTTGTTGTATATTCACTAAATTATACTTCAAACTTTGGGAGAAAAGAGAAGAAGGAAACTGAAAGTAGATCCTAATTAAAATGGCGAAGCACCAAAGAAATAACATTCCAGCAAGCATATGATTGATCATGCACAACATTTGCAAATATGAGACAAGAGAAACATAGATGCAACAATGAAAAGTGAAAAATACATTCATTTAAACTAAAAAAAGTTTGAGAGTCTCAGGTTACAAATAGAGGTTGCATATGCCAATAAGAAAGTAGAAGAAGAGAGATTGAGAAAAGGCAGAATAGAGCATAGAGCAATGATCTTCCATTCATGGGTGAATCAACATAAATATGTGAGAAGACAAAATAGCACAGTTCATCAAAATTCATTTGATTCTTGAAAGCACCCACAAAGTCCAGAACTTTCGATGAGACATGAACCCTCCTCCCCTTTTTTATATCCTTGAGCCATGTATAGATATCCCCCTTGAGTTGTTGAGCTTGGGTGGTAAATATCTAATCCAAAAACCTCTATTTTATCAACAATGAATTACACCTCCCCATCGCTTGCCTATGCTTTATCTTTGATTTTTCTGTAAATATCACTTACGAGTGTCTTTTCCTTCACCGTGATAAATCTATGCTTTATTATACCAAACAGTCAAGGAAAAGACACTCGTAAATGATATTTACAGAAAAATCAAAGATAAAGCATAGGTAAGCGATGGGGAGGTGTAATTCATTGTTGATACAATAGAGGCTTTTTGATTAGATATTTACCACCCAAGCTCACCAACTCAAGGGGGATATCTATACATGGCTCAAGGATATAAAATATCATTTACGAGTGTCTTTTCCTTCACCGTTTGGTATAATAAAGCATAGATTTATCCTCATCATGCGCTGGAATTATTTAGGCATATGAGTTTAATTAATTCCTTTCTTTTGGAAAGGTCATGGGTCCACCTTATCTTTTACACCTCATTTTTTATAGGTCTTTAATGAATTAAAGAAAATACGCCGCCCTATCTTTTAAAATATATATTAAAACTTCATGTGAATTTTAGAGCTTAAAGACTCCCTCCCCTTGGGCACACCACATGCCACGTTGGAGGATAGAAAACATAATGCATCATCTATTACTAACATCCTAGACAACAGCAAAATGGTGCTCTCGTCATTGGATTGGCGAATAATCATATGGTTTGGAAAGGTTTTGCAATTTGGCGGGTCTACCGTCCACGTGGAGAAATTTTGCAACTCCTTAAACTAACATCTCTGATATATCTTCTTTATTGCACCATTATTGGATTTAATATGCATCTGACAGTTGCCGAGTGTTGTGGCTATGTTGTGGAGAAATCTGAAATAGCCATGTACGTCGTTTCTCATTTTGATTAGTTGCACCTTGTTTTAAGATGGTCATCTCCTTTTAAACATGGTTATGGATTGCCTTTTGATGGCTTACGTCATTTGTTAGAAACTTCATGCCATTTGAAGGGTTGTGTTGGATCTGTGTGTTGCACGCCATATCTCTGGTTTATGCATTGTTTAAGCATTTTGCACCATTATCTAGAGATGTTGCACTTCATGTAAGAGTTGCAAGGTCTGCACAGTTCTTTGGAGGTATTGCATAATGATAGGGAACGACCCTTCAACCCTTTTCAATTGAGGTCACACTTCCTCCAAATAGTTGTGCCATTTAAGAAGGCACCTTATCTTTTAATCATTATTTAGAAAATTGCACTCTAAAGATGACTTCACACTTTTGTGTCACGCTTGTGATTTGGCATTGTTTTGGTGGAGCTGGAGGCACTATACTAAATTTGAATGCTATGTATAGATGTTTGGTTCAAATATTGATGCACCACTAGAATAAGGCCGCACCATATTACTTATGGTTGTGCTAGTTTTTCTTTAACTAGCTTTTGTTTGGAAATGGTGTTAGACTTTGTAGTGACTGTGCTATATCACCTTACATGGCTACATATTGAGAATATGACCTCCTCAATCCACTGTTATAGGATTTATGAATTCAATTTGATCTCTAATTTAAATGCCTTACAAAACTTTAAAAGAGAAGTGCATCCAAAACACACTATAGTTCTTGGTGGCTTAGGATAAAAGTGTGCCTGCACATGTCGAATCTAGACCTGAAGCACTCACTCCATTGGGCATAAGAGTCAACCATTCTGAAACTACAAACTTTGGAGACCAAAACTGATGCAAAATTGATTTCCCAACCCTAAAATCTAAAACCAAGACACTACACCACTAGTAACTGATCTAGAAAAATAAAGCTATTGATAAACTGTCAATCCATTGACCATTTCAAGAAACATTATGAAGCCGAAATAGCTCTATTACTATGCTTCAAAATCAAACTAAAAACTAATGCTACAAACTACAATACTTTTTAAATATTTAAATTGAACTATTGTATAAACTAAAACATGTGGACATGCCCATTCACATGAGTAGTGAAATAAATTCCTTGTCTAATGATTTTTCTCCATGTAAACAATACAAAAATGAAGAGAAACCAAAAATTGTATGAATAAATACAATAAAAACTTGTACTTCCTTGCCACTCTGTGTTTTGGAATCTCCTTTTTCAATTTGAAATACCATTCATGTTGGTTAGCATACTACTCTTATCTAGTGGAGGGTGGGAAGCGAACATCATGTATCGGAGCCCATGCTCTTTCTTGCACTTGGAGATGATTGGTAACTTGAAACCATTAATGACTTCATTTGTATGTTCCTCTACATTATTATGATTCAAAAGATTGCCAAAATTTGGCTTCAAGGTGACAGAGATGCCCATGACTATCTTAAATCTAATCAAAATCTCTTCTTGGATGAAGAGAGGAGTAAGATTATTGCTTAAATGTAACTCCTCACTGATGTAAATGTCTCTTGATGTGTCACGATAATGGGGCTTTGAGTGCATCTGAGGATCCTCCTCAATAAAGAGAAAATAGCCATCCTTAAGATTAGAATATAGATCAACCTCCCTTTCAAATAGTGATAACTTTAAGGAAACCCCCTAAAAAAACTTATAAAACCCAAGTGAATCCTAGCTAAGTGCTATAATTTTCTTGGCAAATCTTTCCTATTTTTTGAAAAAAATATTAATTTTCTTAGCGAATCTATGCACATTATTAGAAATTTTTATAAAAACATGGTGAATCATAGTGAATAATAGACAAAAAAATTAATTACAATGGTGAATCCTTCCTTTAAAATTTTACATACTGGGTCGGTGTAGTCCCCATATATTCTTTTATCTTTTTATAATTTTAAAGTAGGGGCTCAAGGATGGCAACCATTGGCGGGGTCAAAGGACAGTGTCCCTTGCGGGGGTTGAGGGGGCAAAGCCCCATCATAGGGTCTAGGAATAGCATCCCCAACACACTCCTATCACGACACAAGCAGGGTTGAGTTGCAGAGCTCCTCACTGCCAAGCACAAATCCATTATTGAGACAAGATTGGAACAAATAAAAATTAAATATTTTAAAAAATCACACTTTAAAAACAAAAATGAATCAATGACTAAATCCATACCTTTTATTTACTACTAATAGAATAACTGTGATTGATTTCCATGGCTCCTTTAAGCATGTGCCATTTTAAAGGCATGCTAAGCCCAAAATTACTTTTGGGCTGTGAGATTAGTCCCATGGCCCAAAAATTTCTACTTGTATTATGGAATAGGGATTCATATTTTATTTATTGCCATTGATTTCCATTTTAATCTAACTGTTGCAATTGATTTTTGTGGCTCCTTTAAGCATGTGCCATTTTAAAGGCATACTGAGCCCAAAATTACTTTTGGGCTGTGAGATTAGTCCCATGGCCCAAAAGCAATTCCAGGCTCAGTATGCCTTTAAAAAGGAACATGCTTAAAGGAGCCACAAAAATCAATTGCAACAGTTAGATTAAAATGGAAATCAATGGCAATAAATAAAATATGAATCCCTATTCCATAATATAAGTAGAAATTTAATAGATCAATGGTGATATGACCCCAAAATTAATGGAGGAAATTTAATATTAGTGGAAAATATATTTAATATTTAAAAATATATTATAATCTATTGGCGATTAGGCTCTAACATTATATCATCTACTATGGCGAAATAATTTACTTTATTAGTTTAATAAATAAATTGCTGGCGAATTAAAATTTATTTGATCAAAATTTGTAAAATCTTGGTGATTTGGCCCCCTAGATGGTTGCAATATATTCGCCAATTTTGAATTCACAAATCTAAACTATTCACCAATTGGCGAAGATTTGCCACTAAAAAAATCCCTACTTTCAAAACTTGCACATACCTCACTAATGCTCTCTTCATGGTTTTATGAAATAGGGTTTGAAAATAAGCCATGCACTTGCTCTATGGTGACACCTTCATCAAGAAGTTAATATTCTTGCTAGATAGCTCTGAGAACAAATCTTCAAATTTTCATCCTTGATGCTCAATCTCCAGTATGTTATATTCCATAAAAAATAGGAGCTCATCAAACAAACAAATTCTACTAGTTTCTGTAGCCGATAATTTCCTTTACAACTTCTTCTGGATGAGACATGGAATTTTCATCATTCTTTTGCAAGTATTTTGCAGGTTCAACAGTAGAAAAAGAATGATTAGCATCATCATATTCCACATCCTCTTCTTCATTTAATTCCCTCTCCATTTCATATAGCACAACTTCTCTATGTAATTGAATATGCTCACCATGTAAACTCTACATTCTACTCCTGTAGATGTCATCAAAGTCATGATAAAAGCCTTCAAATGAACCATAGTTTAGAGGATTCAACCTTGTTCATGAATCAACTTTCCCTTCATGTGCATGATGCCCATAATCATCTACAAATAAAGGATAAACATTAGCAACCTCCTTCATTTTACAATGATCTGTGAAGCTTGAAAATTAGTGACCTTCCCTTTTGATGTCAAAGTGACAAAAGACTTGCTCAAATACCCCTTTGGATTGAATATTTGACTTAGAAACCATAGGAACTTGAGGAGCACAATTTTCATAATCATTTTACATATTTTTTGTGCCTGAGAAAAGGGTTTATATCTATTGGCTGATAGCATACATATTGATGTTCATGAGGGCCTTGAGGTATAAAATTTTGATCAACCTAATACATGCTCTAATTTTTAGCTCATTGAGTTCATGGGAGACGGATTCCACAATATCTCTCATCTCAATCACCTCCTCATGATGTAGAGAACTAGTGGGGGCGGTGGGCAGAGTAGCACAAACTTGCATGTGGTTTATATGGGACAGTTTGGGAAGAGATATTTGCACGAGAAATTAAAGCTTTCAAAGGTAAACAAGGCAACTTTCCAAGCTCTATAAGGATTATTTCAACTTCAATAGCTAGATTGTAAGATTGACACAAAGTTTCTTCTCCTAAAGCTTGTATCATAACTAAAATTTCAAGATCTGAAGCTTTCAAAAAATATGGAAATGCAAAATCTAGAGGAGGTCTTACATCAAATGAAATTTTTTTCCATACCTTGTCAAATCTTGCAATGAAATTATGCATGTGCTCCCTAGGGTACCTCTCGATAGTAATGAGATTTTGAACCAGAGAGCTAGTATTTGTCTTTTCACAAAAATGATCAAAGAGAAGCTCCCCAAGTTGATTCCATCTTGTGATTGAACGAGGTTGCAGGGTTCTATATTATTTGCATGCTTCCCCTCTAAAAGAGAATGCAAGTAATTGAAGAGCCAAACTTTTAGTTGTGACATAGTGAATATTGCACAAATTTGCAATATCTTGAATATGATCTACAAGGAAAACAAAGCCATCCCCATGAAAATGAGGTAATGCATTCAACACTACTTCAGGAACTTGCCCACCTTATTTTTGTTGTAGAGGACCAGTTGAATCCCAAGTCACAAATGGAAAAGTTCTTGCTGGAATATTGAGATGCACATAAATATTGTGAGCCGCCATGATCTGCAGTAGTAAGGATCTAAGATGATATCACCAATAGAATCACCAACTGGAAAATTCCTAGTCCTATGAGTAGATGTTTTTCTAATTTTTCTATGAAAATTTCAAAATGTTAAGTGAGACTCAGGAATCATGGACAAAAACCTCTAACTTCTCATCAGGCGATTGTGGGTTCCAGTCCCACCAAGGATGCCAGAAAATTGTTGATGGTTTTATTTGTACCTAAGGTGTTGGAGGGTAATTTCTCCCACATATAGAAAAGACAAAAATAGAAAAAGACAAAATGTTTCTAAAAGAGTCTAGAAAGAAAGAGTTCTAGAAAAGCTCTAGAAAGAAAGAGGTTTCCAGAAGAAAGAATAATCCAGAAGGATAAGATTTCTAGAGAAGAATTAGAATAGCCTAGAAGGCACAGGCATGTACCAAAGCCCTCTATAAAAGAGGCATAATGTAATGTAAGCAAGGAAAGCCGATAATGATCAAGTGATCAAGTCAAGTCTGTATGATCAAGTGATCATGAATGCAGCAGCATTCGGTGATTTGTAATGTAATCACATTTTGAAGTTAATGGATTAAGGTGCAGCAGCACGAATTTGAGTAATCTTGTGTTTCATGTTTCTGTGTTTGTCATTTTTAAGTCTTGTGGATGTGACATCCACCACCAACAAGTGGTATCAGAGCAGGACAGATTGTGGGATTGAAGCTGTGCATTGGAGGACTGGAGAAAGGTTTAGTTTGATTAATATTGTTTGCAAATCATGGAGGAGGAATCGTTGTTTGTGAAGCTATTGATCTAGGGTTGTGTCGGGTGAAGGTCACTAGATTTATTAAGTCCTTCGAAGGAAATCAAGGGTTTGTTGTCAGCTACTGCCGTCAAAGCTGTAATTGTTGCAGGAAAGAAGCAGAGCTAAGCGAAAGGCCTCCATGATCAAATGTTGCCACTAGTCTAGGCCATCACAGTCAAAAGGAATATGCTCGTTTGAAGTCGCAGAGAATCACAGATCTAAGGAGATATCTGCTACAGTGGAGATTGTAAGAATTAGGGTTTTCTGACGCTGTTCTCTATGTGAAGAAATTTAAGTGCCAGTAAGGAGAAGAGAAGGCCGTGAGAATCGCATGAGGAGGAAAGGCCATAGCTAGAAAAGATCATTGTTATCATAGGGAGCTGGTTAAAGGAGATTACATCAAAGAAGTGTAGATTTGAGCAAAAGTCACTAGATGCCGATTGAATCGTCCAGACAAAAGGAAGCCGTCTAAAGTCTAAAGACAACATTATAGATTTGAAGTCGCAGCTTGGAGAGGAAGTCATTGAACAAAGATTTGTTCCAAAAGGTAAGAAGCTAATTTCAAAAAAAATTCTGCTGCCACTTGCAAGTAGGTGGAGTTTTTAAAAATAAGCACAGATCTTTGAAAAAGGAAGAAGCCGATCCTAGGTTTTATGATATTGTCCCTATTCAAAGCCGCCAGGAGGAGGTGATCGTTCAGTCTAAAGCTGCATATTTTAACTGTGAAGGAAGATCAAAGCTGCACAAGCAGAAATTGTGGATCATAGGACAGAGAGGCCGCCATTGTCTGAAGGCAAAAACTATCTGATACAAGATTGATTTGTGATTGCATCAGAGGGAAATAAAAATCACAAGAGTCATCAAAAAAGGGAAGCTGTCAAAATCACAAGAGGATATTCTTGAAGCAGATAAATGTTTTAGATAATTGCCGATGATGCTGTTGTAACAGAGTAAATGTGAAGGTTTATTGTGAATGATATTGTGGGTTTGTAAATCATTCTATTTGGAGATTAGGTTACAAAAAAATTGATCCAAGCTGCCAAAGATTATTAAATCGCCATGATTGGAAGTTGACATTGGAGAGCTAGGGTTTCACAAATCAAAGGTTGCCTCTAGAAAATTGTGGAAAAGGATTGTAGAAGGCATCAGTTTGCAGTGAGCCTGGTTATTAAGTCTGAAGGCATATTGCAGAGATTACAACAGAAGGAAGTTTGAAGACAAAAAAGGTTGCAGCCAAAAGACATTGCAGAAGACATCAACGCAAAGCCACCGAAACCAATTGACAATCACAGTACAGGACAGCAGATCGAGGTAAGCAAATTATTTATTTTCAATGGGAAAAGCTAAGAGAGAGAAGACAGAAAATGATTTCCAAAAAGAAAGAGATGATTGGGAAAAGAAAAGAAAGGAATTACTAAGGGATTTAAAGCAGGTTTCAATAGAGAAAATAGGACATGAGATAAAAATTTTTGATCTTAAAATTGAATTAATTAATGTTCAAGAAGAGTTAAAAGAAAGATTGAAATCGTTTGATGAGATTAAACAGAGGAATAAAGAATTAGAAGAAAATAATAAGAAATTGGAAGAGGAGAACAGTTTACAAAAAGATGAGATGTCAAGGTTGAAAGAAGAAATATCAAAGTTGAAAGACGAGAATGAATGTTTGAGGACAAAACTGTTACCTTGCGATGTCTCATGTGATACAAATAAATTATGTGATAAAGCTGAAGATAAAGAATGCAAGGTTGAAGAGGTTGGAATAGCAAAATTTGCATGTTATGATATTATTGATGAAGAATGTAAAGCAAAAAATGACAAGTTGTTTGAATCCAAAAATCATTGTAATGAAGAGAATGTTGGTTTCAAGATGATGAAGAAGATGGGATATACAGGAAAAGGTTTAGGCAAGTGTGGACAAGGAATGAAAGAGCCGATTGAAGCGATAATAAGGCCAAAATATGCAGGTATTGGATATGGAAAAATAGATTATGTGACAGGCAATACAAGTGTAAACAAGTTGGTTCATGAAAAGAAGAATGTGCAATGTTTTCATTGTTATAGGCAAGGACATACTAAGGACAAGTGTTGGGATTTACATCCATGTAGTATATGTGGATTCAGAAATCATTCAGAAAATATGTGTTGGCAAAGACAGTGGAAAGATGAATCTATGAAGGATTGCATGAAAATGGATTGTGGATGGAGTTATGGATCAAGTTGGCAACAAATTATAGGTATGCTGAAAAGTTTGTTTAGGTATAGATCTTCATTTGTGAAAGATGATAACAAGCAGGAAAAGTTTAAAGGATTGAGGCATTATGCAAAGTTGAAAGATACAGATAGTAAGAGGACTTCCAGTTTGTTGTTCTAAATATTTCAAGGATTAAATGACTGCCGCAGCAGTGGGTGAGAGTTGAAGATCAGCAAATCGTGAAGATGATTTGAAGGCATCTTGCAAGCAAAGGATTTGAGTCACTAGAATTGAAAGGCAAAGATTTGGAAGATAAATTTGGAATGATAGGTGGTCGAAATTAAGGGGGAGTGTTGGAAAGTAATTTCTCCCACATATAGAAAAAACAAAAATAGAAAAAGACAAAATATTTCTAAAAGAGTCTAGAAAGAAAGAGTTCTAGAAAAGCTCTAGAAAGAAAGAGGTTTTCAGAAGAAAGAATAATCCAGAAGGATAAGATTTCTAGAGAAGAATTAGAATAGCCTAGAAGGCACAGGCATGTACCAAAGCCCTCTATAAAAGAGGCATAATGTAATGTAAGCAAGGAAAGCCGATAATGATCAAGTGATCAAGTCAAGTCTGTATGATCAAGTGATCATGAATGCAACAACATTCGGTGATTTGTAATGTAATCACATTTTGAAGTTAATGGATTAAGGTGCAGCAGCACGAATTTGAGTAATCTTGTGTTTCATGTTTCTGTGTTTGTCATTTTTAAGTCTTGTGGATGTGACATCCACCACCAACATAAGGTTACCCCTAAATATAGACTCGACCAATGCAGATTGGAAATCCTGTGAATGTGGGACTCTTGGCTCACACGATAACCTCTAGGATTTCAGAAATCGGCCCTTCATTGCAGATTCAGTGAATTCTGCTTCAAACTTTGGGAGAAAAGAGAAGAAGGAAATTGAAAGTAGATCCTAATTAAAATGGCGAAGTGCCAAAGACAAAACATTCTTACAGAAAAATATAGATGCAACAATGAAAAGTTAAAAATACATAGTTCTTTAAACTGCAAAAGGTTTGAGAGTCTCAGGTCACAAATAGAGACTGCATATGCCAATAAGAAAGAATAATAAAAAAGATTGAGAACAGGCAGAATAGAGCACAGAGAGACAATCTGTCATTCATGGGTGAATCAACACGAAGATGTGTGAGAGGCCAAAATAACATAGTCCATCAAGATTAATCTGATTCTTGGAAGTATCCACAAAGGACAAAACTTTCGATGAGTCCAAAACCCCACTCCCCTTTTTATATTCTTGGGCCATGTATATATCCCCCTTGAGTCAGTGATCCTGGGCGGTAAATATTTACCCCAATAACCTCTTTCGAATCAACAATGAATTGCACCTACCCGGCGCTTACATGTGCTTTTTCTTTAATTTTCCTGTAAATACCATTTACGGGTGGCTTTTCCTTCACCGTTCGGTATAATAAAGCCCAGCTTTATCTTGATCATGAGCTAGAACTTATTTAGGCATATGAGTTTAATAAATTCCTTTCTTTTGGAAAGGTCACAGGCTCACCTTATCCTTTACGCCTCATTCTTTACCTTTAATGAATTAAAGAAAAGAGGCCATCCTATCTTTTAAAAAAGATTAAAACTTCATGTGAACTTTAGAGCTTAAAGATTCCTCCTTGGTTGCTGAGTGTTGTGGCTATGTTTTCCAAGAATCTAAAATAGTTGTTGGTTCCATATCCTTTGGTTGGGCGCTATTCTATATTACCATGTACCCCATTTCTCATTTTGAACAGCGACACCTTGTTTTAAGATGGTTCATCCTTTTAAACATGGTTGAGCGTTGCCTTGGGATGGCTTACGCCCTTTGTTAGACACTTCATACCATTTGAAGGTTTGTGCTAGATCTATATGTTGTGCCACATATCTCTGGTTTACATAGTGTTTAAGCATTTTCCACCATTACCTAGAGATGCTGCACTTCAGTCCATGCTTGTGTAATGGTTGCAAGGTCTACACGGTTCTTTGGAGGCATTGCGTAATGATAGGGAATGGCCCTTCAACCCTTTTCAATTGAGGCCATGCCTCTTCCAAAGAACTGTGTCATTTAAGATGGCACCTTATCTTTTAACCATTATTTGGAAACTTACGCTCTAGAGGTGACTTCACACTTTTGTGCCACTTGTGATTTGACATTATTTTGGTGGAGCTTGAGGCGCTATACTAATTTTGAATGCTATGCATAAATGTCTGGTTCAAATACTCGTGCACCATTAGAATAAGGCCATACCATATTACTTAGGGTTGTGCTCGTTTTTCTTCAACTATATTTTGTTTGGAAATGGCGTTAGACTTTGCAGTGACCATGCTATGTTACCTTACAAAACTTTTAAAAATAAGGAGTGTGCCCAAAACACACTATACTATGATGAGCATAATAAGCCTCATTTTGAGCACATCCTACCTGTAAACCACCATTAGGGAAGTGTGAGAGTAGGGCAGAGGTTTAGCATTGCCACATTGAGGGGGTAAGTAGAACCCTTTCCAGCCATGGCTGTGTAAGATAGGTTATTACCTATTCCTGTCATGGTGACATTGGGCACACCATAACCTTCATTTACTCTAGCAGAGCCAAAAACACAATCTTTTGATGCAGGGATGCCAACAAAGACACCCCAAAACCAGTCAACATAATCTTCTCTATAAATATTATATATATATAGATATATTTTCAAGGTAAAAAGTGAAGAATCACCTGTACATTTCATTAAAACTGTTAATAAAATATAAAAAAATTTAAGCCAGTATTGGGAAATTTCAGGCATGGATACCCCTAAATAACCATATTAAAATATAAAAAAATTGGGCCCTTATAGTGCAATTTCATGCATGGAAGCCCCATAGTAACCATATTACATTAGTGGATGTAGAGACCATTAAACAAAGAAGAAACAAAGTTAACAATAAATATGATGTGGCTAGTGACAAAAAAATTATACATATCTAATAAGTTTTCCTTCACCATATTTATATAGCACCATGAGAGCTAGAGTCAGACTCATGGGGGCTTGGAGGTAGGAGCTGGAAGAGTAGGTGGAGCCACTGGTGGAGGCTGAGGGGCCTAGTCTAGGGTGTGCAACTATAGAAAGTGAGTTGCGTTAAACATATCCTTTGCTTTGGAGTCCGAATTCGATGGAAGATGGAACCAATGAGTGTTAAGAACCATGTTCAAGGTGTTGATGTAGCCATTTTAAAGTCCCTTCTGAATTCCCTAGTAATTACAAGATAAAGCCGAAGAGGAACATAGCAAGTAAGTAGAGAAAGGACCCCATATTGGAGCATCGCCCTTGAACATATCATATTTTTCCAACACCTTTTTCAGCTTCTCCAAAGGGACGAGATACTCATGGATATATATGAAAGCCAACATCTCCACATAGTTTCTGTCCTAGACAAGATCTATATTGTTGTATAAGGATATGGTCACCACCTCAAAATACATAAGGACATGTGGACAGTCATTCAACAATGAGTCGACAACCACATATCTGATAGCAAATTCAACAAGTGAGCAGTCAGCATCAAACACATAAGCCAGCATAATGGAGTCATATGGTCCTACCTCCTAGGGTTCCCATTCTAAGATTGGAGATGATTTTGATGATTCTTTGCTGTAAGTTTCATGATTACAATGGAAAAGAGGGGCAGTGAAATGATAGAGAGAGTAACATGAGAAGATGATGCTAGGAGAGGAAGAAAAGCTGGCGAAATGGACAGGTGCTCAGCAAATAAAGAAGCGGCAAGGAAGTCATAATCGAGGGAAATAAATTCCCCAAAGAGGACACATCGAAGTAATTCAGAAGGGTGAGGATGGTGACATGAAATAAAGGCAAGATTTAGGAAATCGACGAACCCAAAGTGGAATAAATGGTAGTTAATGATGACTGCGGGAATAGTAATCCCATCAACCGCTTCATTTAGCGAAGATAACTTTTGCATTTGAATACTTTCTATTTTCCCCTACCTTTGTCCTATTTCATTAATATTTTCTGTAGGGAATGGTCTTGGAGGTACGGCCTAGTATCCTTTATGTATGGCTCAGCTTCTCCAATGTAGGACTCAATTTGCAAGACCTTGTCCATAATTAAATGTAGTCAAGTCATTAATAGAAATGTATGTTGTTTTCCTTATTATGTACAGGGATAGCAAAATTAAAGGGTAATGTTATGTTTTATGGGTTTTATGTATATATGAAGAGCATTAGCTCTTTTTAATAAAAAGGAACTCTATTTTTCTCTATAAAAATAATTGACTGCAGCTCTAATATATATAATTTCTATTTCCTTTTGTTTTGGTGTCAAAATTTATGTTTATGAAGAAGAGCTGAAGCTCTAGTTTTTATTGCAATTTAGGGTGTTGTTATTTTCCTCTGCCCTTTTCCTTCATCTGGTATCAAAGCCACGTTGATCAGTGCTGAAGGTATTTCAAGCAAGAGTTTTTCAAGGAAAGTTTTTTAGAGCAGTCATCAAGAAGAGGTTTTCAAGAAGGCAAAAGTTTTTCACAGTCAATAATGACAGCAAGCAAAAGCTTAGCAAACCCACAAATTCCATAGTTTAATGGCAAGAATTGTGACTACTAGGCAATCACCATGAAAGCTTTGTTTCGTTCTCAATATATTTGGGAGCTTGTTGAGAATGGATTTGTAGACCCAATTGATGCAGCAACATACAATGCATTGACACAAGCATAGAAGGACCTATTGAGAGATAATAGAATGAATGATTCAAAAGCTTCCTTCTACATATTTCAAGCAGCACATGAGAGTATTTTTCCAACGATCGCAACACCAACAAAGTCCAAACAAGCATGAGATATACTTCAAACATCCTATCAAGGTATGGCAAAAGTTAAGACAACTAAGTTGCAAATGTTGAGAAGGGATTTTGAAACAATCTATATGAAGGATAATGAATCAGTAGATTCATTCTTTACCCAAATTATTGGACTGGTAAATCAAATGAGAACTCATGGGGAGACATTTAAAGATAGGAGAGTGGTTGAAAATGTTCTAAGGAGTTTTCCCACAATACTTGAATGAATCGTTGTAGCCATAGAGGAAACAAAGAGTCTCTCACAATTTTTAGTTGATGAGCTCCATACACCTCTCATTTAACATGAACATAGACTAAACAGGTCAGCAAACACCTCATTAGAGCATGCATTCAAGTCACAAGTTTTAATCATCCATGGTAGAGATAGAGGTAGATCTAATTTTAGAGGTAGAGGAAGAAATTTGTATAGAGGTGGAAGAAGCATCCCATCAAGCTCAAGTGGAAGAGGTAGTAGTGAAAACTCAAGCCCAAACCCATCTCAAAATCAACCACAAGGTCAAAGGTATAACAAGTCTCAAATTCAATGTCATTATTATAAAAAGTATGGACATTATTAAAATGAATGTAGAAAAAAGCAATATGATTTTAGCAAACCAAATGCAAACTTCACAAAAGAAAATCAAAATCAAGCCAATATGTTCATAGCATGCAATGTAGCACATGAAAACCAAAACGATGTATGCTTCTTACACTCAAGTTGCTAATCACATGACAGGGAACCTAGAAATGTTCTCAAGTTTAGATGAAAATGTAAAATCAGATGTAACATTGGGCAATGACAACAAAGTGTTGGTTATGGGTAAAGGAAACATCAACATTCTAACTAAATAGGGGGAGAAGAAGTATATTTCAAATGTGTATTTGTGCCTGGTCTAAAACACAATCTAATGAGCATTGGATAACTTGTTCAAAAGGGTTATAAAGTGTTTTTAAAAAATAGAGAATGCATTATTTTGGATAAATTTCCAAGTAACTAGCTCATTGCCAAAGTCCAAATCATTAGCAATAGTATGTTTCCCCTATAGATTAAGTTGGATTTGAATGTGGAATATGCTCAAGTACACCCCACAATGAAGACACAAGTGGATAAAGACGAACTTGTAGTAGTCACACAAACAATCCTTCAAGCTGAAATTAAAGATGAAAATTGGTTATGGCATCTAAGATTTTGGCATCTCAACTTTGGAGGTCTAAACCTACTCAATAGGAAAAGTATGGTAAAGGGTTTGCTATTAACAGAGAAACTGAAAAAGGTTTGTGAAGGATGCATCTTGGGAATGCAACATAGAGAAACATTTCCACTTGGCAAGTCAATTAGAGCGAAAGCACCATTATAAATTGTGCATTTAGATTTGTGTGGACCTATGCAAACACCCTCAATTGGTGGAAGCTACTATTTCTTGACTTTCATTGATGATTTTTCAAGGAAAACATGGGTCTACTTTCTAAGGCAAAAGAATGAAGTGTTTGATTTCTTCCACCAATTCAAGACTCTTGTTGAAAAGCAAAGTGGGCACTATATCAAAGAATTAAGAACAAATAGAGGTGGTGAATACATCTAAAATGAATTTCTAAATTTTTGTAAAGTCCATGGAATTCACAAGCAATTCACAACTAGATACACACCTCAACGAAATGGGGTAGCTAAAAGAAAAAAATAGAACAATCATGGAAATGGTAGGAAGCATGTTGAAAGCAAAGCATTTGTCAAATGAATATTGGGCTAAAGCGGTAGCTTATGCAACATTTATTATGGATAGGTGTCCAACTAAGAGTGTAAAGAATATGATTCTTGCAGGAGCATGGACTAGTAGAAAACATAGTGTTGCTCATATGAGAGTATTTGGATGTGTGGCATATGCACATGTGTCGGATGAGTTAAGAAGAAAATTAGACAACAAAGGAGAAAATGCATATTTGTTGGTTATAGTGATAAATCCAAGGCATACAAACTATACAATCTAATACCCAAGGAAGTTATAATCAGCAGAGATGTGCAATTCATAGAAGATGAAGAATGTGATGGAAGTTTGGAGAAAACAATCAATGTATCAGCAAGCATACCACAAGAAGACAATGAAGTTTTTATACTAGTAGGTACTCCTTCTAATGTGACCCCTTCGACACCCATTCAAGCTCAACAAAGTGGTCAACAAATGACACCATCATTAAGTGTAAGGACAACCCCACACATTCAAGCATCTACTCCTTCAAATGTACAACAAACACCATCTACAAGTGGCAATCAAGGTGTAGGACCATCAAGTCCACATTCCACAAGTTCTAGTTCAAGTGATATGTCAAATCCTACATTGGCAATCTTGAGGAGACAAAAAATCAAACGTATTAGAGACATTTATGACCAAAATGGAGGTGAGAATAATGTTGGTCTGATTTCTCTTTTTGCATTTTATTCACAAGTAGAAGATCCAATTCATTATGAAGATGCAATAAAATATGAAAAATGGGTAAATGCAATGGATGAAGAGTGGCAAAGGGATATTCACAATAGTCTTGGGTTGATTACAATGAGACATTTGCTCTAGTAGCACGCTTAGACACTATGAGAACAATACTTGCAATAGCAGCTCAAAACAAGTGGCCGGTTTATCAAATAGATGTGAAATCATCTTTTTTGGATGGTTACCTTGAAGAAGAATTTTATGTGGAGCAACCACCTAGGTATGAGATTTTGGGTCAAGAAGACAAAGTCTACAAACTAAAAAAGGCACTCTATGGACTCAAGCAAGCCCCAAGAGCTTGGTATAGTAGAATTGATTCTTATCTTTTGAAAAATGGCTTCAATAGGTGTAGCAGTGAACCTACATTATATAGAAAGATGAATGAGCAAGGTAAGATCATAATTGTTCACTTGTATGTGGATGATTAGATATTCACGGATGACTTAGCAATTGATTTGTTCAAAGGAGACATGAAAAATGAATTTGAAATGACTAATTTAGGCCTCACAAAGTATTTTCTTGGCATTAAGGTGAACCAAAATGGTAATGGTATATTCATCTCCCAATCTAAGTATGCAAATGACATTTTGAAAAGGTTTAATATGACAAATTACAAGTTAGATCCAACACCAATTCAAATGGGACTGAAATTGAGAAAGGATGACAAAGGAGCCAACATTGATCCTACTTTGTATAAAAAGCTTGTTAGTAGCCTCATGTATTTAAGAACCACAAGGCCAGACATTATGTATGCAGTTAGTCTCATTTCAAGGTTCATAGAATCTCCAAAAGTTTCTCATTGGCAAGCAAGAAAAATGATTCTTAGATATGTGAGTGGAACAAGGAACTATGGTATTCAGTACTCAACATCAAATGAGTTCAAGATGATAGGGTATATAGATAATGATTGTGTAGGAAGCATTGATGATAGGAAGATCACTTTTGGTTATGTTTTTTTATTTTGGAGTAGGTGTAGTTTCATGGGCTTCAAAGAAACAACCAATTATTACTCTTTCATCAGCTGAAGTAAAGTATGTAGCAGCCACAAGTGCATCATGTCAAGTGGTTTGGATAAGAAGAGTTTTGAAAGATCTAAGGAAAGAACAAGAAGAGGCAAAAAGGATCTATTGTGACAACAACTCAGCTATAGCATTGTCAAAGAATCCAATTTTTCACAAGAGAAGCAAACATATAGACACAAGATATCACTTCATTAGAGAACTAATCAACAATGGAGAAATCTTTTTAGCATTTTGTAGGTCTAAAGATCAACGTGCAGAGATCATTTGGGTACCAAAGAAGGTGGTAGTTGTGACTAAGGGGGGGTGTTAGAAAATTAATCCCAACCGCTACTTTATTTAGTGAAGATAACTCTTGCTTTTGACAATTTTCTATTTTCCCCTTCCCCTATCCAATTTCATTAATATTTTTTTTAGGGTATGGTCTTGGAGGTATGAACTAGCATCTTCTACGTATGGCTCAGCTTCTACAATGTAGGACTCAATTTGCAAGGCCTTTTCCATAATTAAATGTAGTCAAGTCATTTGTAGGAATTTGGATTATCCCAAGCTTTTCTAGCTCTTTGACTTCTGTTCTACAAGTTAATGCTTCAGATGAACTCATTAGAAAATAATTTGCTTTTGCCTTGGGAGTGAGTTCATTACCTTGAGGATCTCTTTTGAGAGGGAGATCACATGTCGAATTTCTTTGTTGTTTTTGCAGGTCTTTTGTAAGCATTGTGGCAGCAAAGACATTCTTAATCTTAGTTAGAGATTCTTGACCTGCATCCATTGGTTTGGCTAACCAAACTGTATTAACTGGTTTCTTTTTCTTTTCCTTTTCTAGCTTAGATGTATAAGCTAGATCTTGATGAAGCCGTGGAAGTTGGAATCTATTCTGAATTATAATGAAGTCAGAATCAATGGTGAATGGTTCCCATTATTGAATAGCTTTGCTTCTAATTACACCATCATATCCATCTACCTCATATTGGACAAATGTCTATGTATCCATAAAACCATCAAATCCAATTTGGATAGGAACTTCATAAATTGCAAAACTATCACCCTTTTCAGAATTCCAGATGGTTGACAGACCTTCTAGACCTTGTGCCTTTCTGGGATTTATCATCAAGGGAAGAACTCAACAAGCTTCTGGGAAAGACACCACCACCATGGTTGGTCAAGCATGATGCTCTGGTCTTAAGGATCAAATAGAAATGTTCTCAACTACTGCCATTAAAATTACCAGGTAATGGTTTCAAGATTGTGGAAAGCGATGCAAGTGAAAGAGCCTGGGTTGGTGTTCTCAGAGAACAGAAAACCACATCTCACAATCCTAAAGATAAAGGTGAGATTGTTAGATATGTCTCTGGTAGTGTCAAGAATAGTGAAAAGGACTACCATAGAACACATAAAGAAATCCTTGCTATTGTCAAATCATTTCAAGCGTTTCAAATGTTTATTGTTGACAAGCGATTTCTTCTAAAAAGTGATCTTCAAAATCTGCGAGGATTCTTTAAAAAAGAATCAAAAAATAAAGTTGTTAGAGGAAGACTCCTAAGATGGGCACAACTTCTAAGTACCTATGAATTTGATTTTGTTCATCTTCCTGGAGTTGATAATATTTTTGTAGATTTCCTACTTTTTTCCTTATTGTGCGTAGGCATAGCAAAATTGAAGGGTAATGCTCTTTTTTTCTAGGGTTTATGTATATATGAAGAGTAGCATTTATTTTTAATAAAAAGGTGTTGCAAGTATGGGCCTAACCAGTGTTGTCATTGATGTCAACATACTCCTGTTGCATTGATGATAAGGATTGAATGAGTTGTATGCTAAGGATATTGAGAAAATTAGTCTTATCAGAAGAATAGTGAAGATAGTAAGGTAAAGATCCTAAATAAGATGAATATCAGAGGACATGCATCAAAAGGTTTGTAGATATGTGTCTTAAGATGATCCAGTAAAGATTTGAGAGGTCCGCATGAAGATCTAAAGAAGTTATGGCAACTTGAGTAAAACTAGTTTTGGCAGATGTTCAAGAGTGACAAAGTCACACAGGTAGGTCCAGTGAGATCCAGAAATGTAATATCTAGTTCTACAAATTTGGTGGAGTGTCTAGGAAGTCAATGTGAATTGACAACTCAATTGGTTCATGGTCTGGAGGTCCGTAAGCATCTGTTTCAATACGATAGTAATGACAGACTATGTTCTTGAGGTTCCAGATGAAGGAGAGGATGATTTCAGTAAGCAGCAGTAGTGTGGATATTCTTGGTGATTTAGGCAAGCTTGTGAGGGTCTCTAGATTGTGTCCAGTTCGTATTGATGGTCCACATTGAAGATTGAGATCGTAATTGAAGAATTACTTTCGGATGATGATGTTCTTCCTAAGTTTGGCCGATCAGATGAGTTACACATCTTACGGATGATCTTGAAGATGTTCTATGAAGAATGGCATGTTCCTAAAGGAAGATTGAAGTCTCAAATCTATGTGGTCAATAGTGTGTTGATCCGCGTGAAGTCTTTTTGTCATTAGTCATGTTGTATTTGTGTATTTGCTCTGTAATTTATGTTGACTTAGATGATTATCCCTAAGTCAATGTCTTGTATAAATAAGGAGTTGTAAAGTCATTTCAAAGTATCTTGTGGGGATGAGAGTGTGGTAGAAAAGAGAAGAGTGAAAGGCAGAGTAGAAGTATTGGGCTTAAATGGAAGTGACTCAAGCATAGTGAAGATGCTATTCTTCAGTTCATTTATGTAATACTTATTATTCTATAGATAGTGTGTCTCCTGTAGGCAGTGGGCCTCTTGTGAGTAGTGTGCTCAGGCAGTGAGCCCTAATTAGCATGTGCCATTTTATTATTTCTATTCTTTTAACAAAGAATACAATCTTGGGTTAGTCAGCCCATGGTTTTTCCCTTAACTAGGTTTTCCACGTTAAAAATCTTGGTGTCATATATGTTAATGTATTTCTACTCTTGAATTGTTGCATTATGTTTCCATGATTGATTTATTAATATGCTACTGAATTAAGAAAATGATTTAAGTGATTAATTGCAAGAAAGTTTTGGACAATTGATTCAAACCCCCCCTCTCAATTGTTTGTCCTAAATCTAACAATAGGTATCAGAGCTAAGTTCCTTTAAAAAGAGCTTAACCACTTGAGGAGATCCAGGATGTAGTCCTACAAGAAGGATAGTTCGAGGTTTGATGGAACCAATTTCACTCTTTGGAAAAGTCACATGGAATGCCACTTGCAATGCATGGGAATGTAGTATTGGATCATGGCTTCAAAGAAGTATGTTCCTCCACAGAATGGTCCAAGTACCATAGATGAAATTAGAGATGTTGAAAACAATCTATGGACTAAAGAAGCTCTTCTAAGTACCTTATCTCATTTAGAGATGACAAATGTTATTGATCTAAAAACTGCATATGAGATTTGACAAAAACTAGAATTTCTACATGAAGGAGACAAGTATGCTAAATGTGCCAAGCTATAGAGTCTGAAAGGAAAATTTCAAAACCTGAAGATGAGAGAAGATGAAAATATCACTACATTTTTGCCAAGAGTAAATGAGCTTGTTTGTGGCATTAGATGTGCTGGTGGAATCTTGGATGAAGATGAGATTGTTGGAAAAGCTCTCTGATCCCTTCCTAATTCTTACAAATACAAGGTTGCTACTATTGAAGAATTCAGATCCTATTCAGGTATCACAAGAGATCAATTGGTTGGTAAATTAGCTGCATTTGAATTGACCAAGTTTGGAGATGCACCCCCCAAGACTGAATCTGCATTCAAAGCTAGTGCCTCTGTAAAAGGAAAACAAAAGTTCAATCTGGGAGAGAACTCTTCAAAGAAACTATCATGGTATGAAAAAGCAAGAAAAGACTTGAAAGAAGATGAAGCAGAAGTTTCTCAACTTGAAGCCCTTATTGCAAAAAGACTGCCAAGAGGATCCAGTAAGTATGAGGGTAAATTGCCTTTTAAATGTTTTAATTGCAATAAGATTGGTCATTTTGCCTCAAGGTGTCCAGAAAGATTTTCAAGGCCAAATCCTAATAGATCAACATTCCAAAAGAAATGTTACTATTTTCATGAAGATGATGATGATAAAGGAGTAATAGATGATGAATCAGAGATATGAAACAAATCTGGAAGTGACTGGGTGTTTATTGCCATCAAGGAAGAAGATCCAATGGCCTCTGAATCTGTCAATCATAAAATTGTAGAAAGAGCTCTAGCTACCCAAGTTGAAGATAAGGATGATTGGGTTATTGACAGTGGTTGCTCCTACCATATGACAGGTGACAAAAATAAGTTCATAGATTTGGAAAGGTATGAAGGAGGTGTGTTAAAATTTGGTGATAATTCTGCTGGTAGAATCATAGGTAGAGGAACCATTTCTTTTGATGGAAAGAACAAAACCAGTAATGTACTATATGTTGAAGGTCTGAAGCAAAATCTTCTCAGTGTTGGATAGTTGGTGGACAAAGGCTATGATCTCTAATTCAAAAACAGAAAATGCAAGATCTTTGAAAGTTCTGGAACAGAGATTGCATCCGGTACTCAAACAAAAGGTAATATCTTCCACTTGGTTGGTACTGGTAAAAGTTACTTATTTGTTCAAATTGATCAGAGTTGGTTGTGGCATAGAAGAATGTGTCATGTGAATTTTGATAATATCATCAAGATAAGCAACACCCAGGCTGTGAGAGATCTTCCAAGTCTAGTGAAACCTACTAATAGTTTGTGTAAAGAATGTCAGTTTGGTAAGCAAAGCAGAGTCACATTCAAAAGTAAGGAACAGTCTTCTCCTGAATTATTGGACTTAGTTCATACTGATCTATGTGCTCTGGCAAGAATCGGGAGTGTGCAAGGTGATAGATACTTCATGCTATTAATTGATGACTACTCTCAGATGATGCAGATGACTTTTCTAAAAGAGAAATCAGAGGCTCTTGATAAATTCAAAATATTCAAGACTATGGTAGAGAATGAAACTAAATTAAACATAAAATGTCTAAGGTCTAATAGAGGTGGAGAATTCACATCCAATGAGTTCATAGAATTCTGCGAGAAACATGGAATAAAAAGATAATTGTATGCTCTAAGGACTCCATAGCAGAATGGAGTAGTGGAGAGAAAGAACTAGACCATCCAGGAAGCATCTAGAACCATGATGATTGAAGCAAATGTTCCTCAGATCTATTGGAGAGAAGTTGTAAGCACTGCAGTCTATACTCTTAATCGAGTACAAATTAGAAGCAATACTGGTAAAACTCCTTATGAACTCTGGTTTGGCATCACTCCCACTATGAAGTATTTCAGATTCTTTGGTAGCAAATGTTATATTAAAAGAGATGAAGATCTAGGCAAATTTGATGCTAGAAGTGATGAAGGAATATTCTTGTGTTATTCTACTCAAAGCAAAGCATACCAGTGTTATAACAAGAGATTGAGAAAGATTATAGAAAATACAAATGTGAAGGTTGATGAAGGTATTGAAAAACCCTCAAGGTTTTATGAATATGATGAAGATGATCAGAATAATGTTTTGATCCAAGGAGTCCAAGCCCCTTCTAAAACTCAGATTCAAACTGATTCGGTGAATCAGGAAGAAGAGATGAGTTTAAATGAACCCATTCAAGAAATAGAAGTGCAAGAAAGTCCCAAAATTCCCAGGTATGTAAGATTGGATCACTCTGAAGATCAGATCATAGGTGATAAAAGCAAATGTGTTCAAACAAGAAGAAAGATTGTTCATGATTCAGAAAAGTATTGTCTGATTTCAAAGATGGAACCAAAGTCAGTAAATGAAGCATGTAATGATGAAAGATGGACTAAAGCAATGGAGGAAGAGTTGTTGCAAATTGAGAAAAATCACACTTGGGATATTGTTCCCAGACCTAGAAACAAGAATGTGATTGGAACCAAATGGGTATTCTAGAACAAACTAAATGAAGTTGGTGAAGTAGTCAGAAACAAAGATAGATTGGTCTGCAAGGGTTACTCTCAAGTAGGAGTTGATTTTGAAGAAACTTTTGCTCCGGTGGCAAGAGTTGAAGTAGTCAGGTTATTTCTTGCCTTTGCTGCCTTCAAAGACTTCAAAGTATATCAGATGGATGTCAAATCTATCTTCCTGAATGAAGACTTGGAAGAAGAAGTATACATTGAGCAACCAGATGGATTTCCATTGTTTGATCATGGTGATGGTCTGCAAGTTGAAGAAAGCATTGTATGGACTTAAACAAGCCCCAACAGCCTGGTATGAAAGACTAGATAAGCATCTTTTGAAGATTGGTTTCAACAAAGGTACTACTGACAGTAACTTGTACTTCAAAATTGATCATGAAAATATCTTGATTGTTGAAGTGTTTGTTGATGATATCATTTTTTGAGGAAGAGATAGTATGTGCAAAACTTTTGCAAATTAAATGAAAAGTGAATTTGAGATGTCCATGTTTGGGGAAATAAATTTCTTCTTGGGTCTACAAATCATTCAAACAAAGAAAGGAATTTTCATTTCTCAGACCAAATATGTGAAAGAATTGTTGAAAAAAATTGGGATGGAAGACTCAAAACCAATGAGTACTCCCATGGCAACCGAATGTAAATTAAGAAAAGATGATGACTCTCTTAAGGCTGATCAGAAAAAGTATAGGTCAATGATTGGAGGATTATTGTATCTCACTCAAACTAAACCTGACATTATGAATGCTTTTGGTCTTGTTGCTAGATTCCAAGCTGATCCTAGAGAATCTCATTTCATGGCAATCAAGAGGATTTTTAGATATCTAAAAGGGATAGTTAAGTATGGTTTGTGGTATCCTAGAGATCATGATTTCTCTCTTCATGTATATATAGATGCAGATTGGGAAGGATATGTGGATGACCGGAAGAGTACCAGTGGTTGAGCATTCTTTTTGGGGAAGAGATTGGTTTCTTGGCTGAGCAAGAAACAAGAGGCAATATCTCTATCCACTGCAGAAGCAAAATATATTGCAGCAGTAGGTAGTTGCACTCAAGTATTGTGGATGAAACAAATGCTAAGAGAAATCAGAGTGGAGTATGAAGAACCTATTACAATCTTCTATGACAATTCAAGTGCAATTAACATATCAAAAAATCTGGTGTTGTATTCAAAGACTAAACATATATCCATCAAGTTTCACTTTTTGAGAGAGCAAGTGAACAAAAATAAAGTTAGATTGGAGTTTGTGCCTTCCAAGGATCAGACTGAAGATATTTTTACTAAACCTCTACCTAAGGACTCTTTTGAGTATCTTAAGGAGAAGTTAGGGGTTATTACCCCTCTAATTCTAAATTAAGGTGCACTAATGTGCATCAGTCTAGTGGATCTCACAGTCATATCTTGTGGTCTGAATTGATGATGGGAAGCTGCTACTCAGGGGGAGCAGCTGGTATGATTTTGAAGTGATGCAAGTATGTGCCCTTTACCATTGATGTCAAAGGGGGAGAGAAGACATGTGAAAAACAAGTGGTTGCTGATCAAAGGGGGAGCAGTAAATGAAGAGAAGACATGTGAATGGTTGTTGTTGATAGGGGGAGTTATGTCAGTAAGGAAAAGTTCTTGTCTTAATGGTTAAAATAGTTTTTCACATCATATGTTGCCATCAATGACAAAGGGGGAGATTGTTGCAAGTATGGGCCTAACTAGTGTTGTCATTGATGTCAACACACTCCTATTACATTGATGATAAGGATTGATTGAGTTGTATGCTGAGGATATTGAGAAAATTAGTCTTATCAGAAGAACATTGAAGATAGTAAGGTAAAGATCCCAGCTAAGATGAATATCGGAGGATGCGCATCAAAGGGTTTGTAGATACATGTCTTAAGATGATCCAATTAAGATTTGAGAGGTCCACATGAAGATCTAAAGAAGTTATGGCCACTTGAGTAAAACTGGTTCTGGCAGATGTTCAGGGGTGACATAGTTAAACAGATAGGTCCAGTGAGATCCAAAAATGCAATATCTAGTTCTAGGGATTTGGCGGAGTGTCTAGGAAATCAATGTGAATTGACAACTCAATTGGTTCATAGTCTAGAGGTCTGCAAGCATCTGTTCCGATATGACAATAATGACAGACTATGTTCTTGAGGTTCCAGATGAAGGAAAGGATGACTTTAGTAAGCAGAAGTAGTGTGGATGTTCTTGGTGATTTAGACAAGCTTGTGAAGGTCTCTGGATTCTCTCCAGTTCATGTTGATGGTCCTCATTAAAGATTGAACTCGTAATTGAAGAATTACTTTCAGATGATGATGTTCTTCCTAAGTCTGGTAGACCAGATGAGTTACACATCCTGTGGATGATCTTGAAGATGTTCTGTGAAGAATGGTGTGTTCCTAAAGGAAGATTGAAATCTTAGATCTGTGTGGCTGATAGTGTGTTGATTTGTGTGAAGTCTTTTTATCATTAGTCATGTTGTACATTTGTGTATTTTCTCTGTAATGCATGCCAACTTGGATGATTATCCCTAAGTCGATGTCTTGTATAAATAAGGAGTTGTAAAGTCATTTCAAAGTATCTTTTGGGGATGAGAGTGTGGTAGAAAAGAGCAGAGTGAAAGGTAGAGTAGATGTATTGGGCTTAAATGGAACTAACTCAAGCATGGTGAAGATGCTATTCTTTAGTTCAAGTATGTAATACTTATTATTTTGTAGACAGTGTGTCTCCTGTAGGTAGTGGGGCTCTTGTGAGTAGTGTGCTCAGGTAGTGAACCCTAATTGGCATGTGCCATTTTGTTCTTTCTATTCTTTTAACAGAGAATACAATCTTGGGTTAGTCACCCCGTAGTTTCTCCCTTAACCAGGTTTTCGATGTTAAAAATCTTGGTGTCATATATGTTAATGTGTTTCTGCTCTTGAATTGTTGCATTATATTTCCATGATTGATTTATTAATATGCTACTGAATTAAGAAAATGATTTAAGTAATTAATTGCAAGAAAGTTTTGGACAACTGATTCACCCCCCCTCTTAGTTGTCTGTCCTAAATCTAACAAAAGGAACTATGTTTTTCTCTGTAAAAAACCTAACTACAGCTCTAATATATATAATCTCTATTTCCTTTTGTTTGTGTTTATGAGGAAGAGCTAAAGCTATGGTTTTACTACAGTAGGGTGTTGTTATTTTCCTCTACCCTTTTCCTTCAATGACATGCCTCACAAGAACTGGTGGGACATATGCCAAGTGAAAGGACAACTATAGTGGGAAGTGATGACATACCATCTCCAATGGCCCAAACAATGTGAACAAGGAGATTGGATCCACTTCATCATACCACTGTAGAGGAGTGGGTGTTTTGCCAAGGTTTACATGGCAAGAGAATAGAAGGCTGATTTCTCTTTTTCTATTTTGTGGAGAAGTGGGGCATATTGGATAATTAAAGTGGCATCATAGTGTGTTCTTGATGCTTGTTGATCTATCACCATGTTTACAAGGAGATCATCTACCTGGTTACCCTCTTTATGATGATAGTTACATGAAGTAATCTAGCTGGACCGAGAAGATCCAAATAGAGTGGAATATATACTTCAACTTCCTCTTTGTGATGATGGTTACACATGAAGTAATCTATCTTGTCTAGGAAGATCCAAATAGAGTGGAATATATACTTCAACTTCCAATTATTAGCTTTTTTACTCCTCACTATGTTCACAACAATCATGGAATCACCCTCTATGCTTAATTTGTTAAAATGATTTTCTATTGCCAACTCTAAGATATGTAGTAGGGACAATGCTTTTACATCATTGTTCAGTCCATTAGGGAGTTTCACTGAAATTGTAGTTAAAAGTTTGCCACTACCATCTGTAATACCACAACTAACACTTGAAGGACTTGGGTTCCCTCTAGAGGCCCCATCAAATTTTAATTTGATGAGAAGATAATATAGTATTATGGTATATAATACTATTTTATAATTGGAAGTATTATAACCACATAATGTTGTATTATATTTTTTTATCTCCTAATAGTGAACCCATGCTAAGTACGCTTAGCCTATTGTTGAAACATTGGAAAGCTTCCCTGATTGTGAACTCAGATAATGGAAGGTAACCTCTAGAGTAAGTTGGCTCTTATGGTGTTCACCTAAAAACTTAACTAAACTAATGCTTTTGCTAGGAAAGACTAAGGAAGAAACATGAAACTGAAACTATCTCCTAAGGTGATGCACCAAAATGTTTGTCTAAAACTTATAGAGCTGCTTTTACACACAGTTTTAATCAACAAAAGCTTCTACATACATAACTCAAGACTTATATGCTTTTGCATCAATGCTTCATAAGAAGCTTATAACACTCACAATCCTAGAAGGAAGACATACACTCTTGAGAACTTGAAGTACTTGCATTCTAACACAACTTACAACCCACAAACATACATATTTCTTCTACATAAATGTGCTAATAATGAGACACAATAACAAGGATGAGATACTTCACATGAAATTGTATCAATTACTTAAATGCACACAATGAAACATAATTTGAGAAGGTAAAACTTAACTTTATTGATCTCCCAAGGTGTTATACTACTATATATGTATGCAAAAGTGAGTTATAGATACAATCTCCTACTAAAAGAACTCCAAAATGAGTTACAATACTTGCTTGAGAATGAAAAGAACTAACTCCAAAAATGAATAATGAAGTCACTATAATCCTCTCCCAACAGTTCCACAAAAGTAGGAATCCCAAACCTCCTTGGTCATGCATAACCAAAAAGCCTAGAAAATAGCTTCCAAATTCCCTCCAAAACGAGTCTAAAGTTAAGAAATGGTCAAGGCATGACCTCTCCTATCATAAAGGCACCTAAAACTGCCCCTAAATGCTCTCCAAGGCCTTTAAAACCAAGTCAAAACTACCCCTATATTCTTGGCACATGTTTGCCAACTCCTTCCAACCTCCCCTATATGCATGGCATAAACATAAAAACTCAACCATATTCCATCTACGTACTTACATGACACAAATACACTTCAATCTCCATTTAAATAACATTAACTAGATGGTTTATAATCACACCACTTAGCTTAATGTTTTACATTTCAAAACAAATGCAAAATAAAAGGCCATGGTTTGACCATATTTGAAGTCACTACAAATAAAAAATAAGGGGACAAACCCTTATTGCTAAGCATACACATGAGGTCAAGGGTATTAATTTTATTGCAAAGTTTTAAACAAAAGGAAAAAATGCCTTTAAGCCATTGGCACACTTAGGGTTGAACTCTAATGACAAAAGGCTCAAACTTGTGCAATGCATTTCATTTTGCATCCTCACTTCACTGTGTTGGTTAGCGTCACCATGGTAGGGTTTTCGTGAACTTTTGGAGCTTTCAACTAGAGTATTGGACTGTGTTTTCTTATGAGAAATCAATAGAATGAACTTGGGTAAGCTTTCTATCATTGCAATATCTACTTCTCTTTTCATTTTATGTCAGTAGAATGCCCATTTCAATTTGTTTTGTGTTGAAAATGAAGGTGCTTTCCTAGAACTCAATATGCAAAAATGATGAATATATTTGTTTTCTATGCATTTGTCCATGCTTGCATTTCTCTATTTCTCAGTCATCTGCATATATTTTCTTCTTCTTACTATCTTAGAACATGATGTGAAGAAAAGAAAGACAATGATATTTGTGATGGTTTGAGGAACCCTAACTACCATATGACTGTCACCATTGTACATAACTCCATGTGATAGTATCCTCATTCCTGGTTTGTATCTCCATTTCATGGTCTCTTGTTATATTTATTGTTGGCTATAGCTGAGATTATGACTGCTCTTCAAGTGGTTTCCATGGTGATTGTTGTCATTGCTTATTGTTGTTCTGATATTCCTCTTTGACTTATGTTGTTGTTCCTTTTATCATTATGTCACAACCTCTGTGGTGTCATGATAAACCTAGCTTCTCTTTTGGTCTTTACCTAGTAATGTGATAGGCATATAGATTCAAGGTGTGTGTGTGTGTGTGTGTGTGTGTGTGTGTGTGTGTGTGTGTGTGTGTGTGTTCTCTTGGGAATGATCATTGTCTCACACCTACTACTACTCTTCAAGTGCTCTTGAATTCATAGTCATATATACCTAATGACACTTGATATAGTTGCATTAACTGTCTCTTTGGATATGCCTCTTGAACTCTCTACCCTTCATACACAGGCCTGTGACTGTCCCATAGGCATAGATTCACGCAATCCTTTAAAGAGACTTATGGACTGCTACACCTAGCTCTAATAGTCTGCTACTCCTTTAATAACATATTTTGATTTGTTCAGTTATATCAATATGCATTTGACTGTTCCTAAGGCTTCTAAGTCTCCACAATGCCAATGCCCATTTTGATTACTGGTCACCTTCAACTTCTACATGCAAAAGTTTTGATTTTTTATTATTCACACCATTCATATGCTCAAAAATAGTAGATATTTCTTTTGCTTCATCATAACTAACCTCACAAGTGCCTTCCACTTGAGGAAGATCCTCAATTAGTTTTGAGTCTTGAATTGAAAACAAAAATTCTTGTTTCACTACTAGCTTAGCCTCCTGCTATTTGGAATGATTGGACAACTCCTCAAAAGATTTGGTGAGTGTTGATAGAGGATGGCTACTATAGGAGGATTTGATAACTCTTGAGGAAGAGAAGAAGTGATTTCCTTGAAGCTTGGGATTGTTAACACACGCTCTTCCAACTTAGCAATTTCATCATAGCTTTCCATGCTAGATTCAACTAGTAAGGGGATTTGAAAGGGCTGCAAATGGGAGATAGGGGGCTGAATTTGCACATGTCTAAAATCTAGTAATGGAGAAGGAGCTCGAAAACTTTGAACTTTGGAATAGAAGCTTTCTGAAAGGACTCAAGAGGTTTACCTTGTATGAAACTTGAGAGTTTAGACGTGAAAGCTTCCTCTTTCATAGGTTGAATCATATTCTAAGAGGAGTTGGTTTAAAACTAGAAATGCAAGTAGTTGATTCATTTTCATACCTTTGGACTTGTGAAAGGTGTTTTATTTTCTCTTCTTTAGTTGCAACCTATCTAGTAAGAATCTCTTCTTCATACCTTTGTGCCCCCACCACCTATTGATGAATACAAGCTCGATGAGCAAGCTTTTCTTACTACATATTATATTCCTCCTCTCTGGTGCCAACATCTAACTGCCTTTAAAAATACAAAAAACATATCTATGATGCTCATATTGTTGACATCTTGATATGGATCAGAAAGATAGGCATGTTGGTTGGGAGTAAAATAGTTTTCTTGGGATTGGTTATAAGTATGGATAGGCTGCCAAGAAGGTTGACCAGGGGCAAGTGGGTGGTAAGTATGATAAGATTGTTTATATCTCGTTGTTACAAGGTTATCTGGGATGAAACTAGTAGCATTCTCAGTTTGATATGGATAATACAAGGGCTCACAAATCAGGGTCAACCCACAATAGTGGGTTACACTTTTATGGATGAAGAAAAATTGAAGGTGCCAAAAAATCTTTAGCAGACACCTTCATTTGAAGGTCTTCTCTTTGAACGAAGGCCTTGTCGGCCAAGTAAAAAAGAAAATCATCAGAACCTTTGCTCGAAGAAGGTCTTTGAATGAAGATGATTGAACGCCAAATAAAAACTAATAAATTAATGCCTTTGCTCAAAGAGGGTCTTCGAGCAAAGGCATTAATTTATTTATTTTTTATAAAAAGGGTTAAGACTCTCAAATGACAGTTTTTTTGTCATTTGAGAGCTCGCAGTAGAATGAAGATGATAGGGAATGGTGTCCGAAGGCAACACGGAACGACGTCCACAAAGGCGATACGGAAGGGCATCCACGAAGGCGAAGACCACACATGATAGCATTTCCATACACGTCAAGCTCCAGTCACAGTTGAATGCGGGCCACATCTTCATACATGTTAAGCAAACTCCCATATTCAGGTGCATAAATTTGCCGTGTTGTTTCTAATATTGTATATATGCAATGCTTGCATGTTCACTTGAATACATTAGTTTCTTGGTGACAGGGACTTCCATGGCTTTCATTATAGTCAATTAAATAAAGAAAATTTCCTGCTATGAAACCCTAGTTTGGCAATAGGATTTGTAATTACTATTAATGAAATATAGAAAAATTCAATTAAATGCAGGAATTTGATGAATTCAGTTAAAGAACTAGAACAGTTTGGCAAACCCTAGTTTGGTAAACTAGGGTTTGTCATTACAATCAATAAAATTGAGAAAAAAATCATAAAAAAAAAGAAATTTGTCTTGATACAATGAAAGAAGTATCAAAAACTAGGGTTTCACAAACCCTAGAGTTTCGAAAGAAATTAGGGTGAAAAGATGAATTTAGTTTCACCCTAATTTGACATACCCTAAACTAGGGTTTGTCATTACAATTAATAAAATAGAGAAAATTTTCATAAAAAATAGAAACTTTTCTTGAGACAATGAAAGAACTATCAAACCCTAGTTTGCCAAACTAGGGTTTGACAAACCCTAGCATTTCAAAAGAATTTTTTTTTTGTAAAATTAGGGTGAAAAGATGAATTTAGTTTCACCCTAATTTGACAAACCCTAAACTAGGGTTTGTCAAACCCTAGTTTGGCAAACTAGGACCGTTTATCTTTTCATCCTTGTTAGATCCTACTTCCCATATGGCTTATACATATACTAAACCTACTAAATTCATCACACACATGGATATTCTAAGCATAGAGGTATTGCATTGGTACATAAAGTTCAAGAAATTATAGACAAATGGAAGATAAACATTACACATACTCATGAGGATAAAAATGCCTCACTTGATAAGATGAATCATGGAAAAACAAGTCACATGAATGTCAAGATCCTAGTCTTGTTCACCATATGTAGACCTCAACAAGCTCATTATTTGGATAGTGACACAAATTTTGTAATTTACATGTGTAAACTTATGTATATGAATTTATGTATTTTGTGATGTTTCTTGTACTGGATATGCTATAAATCATATTGAGTTACCATGGAAATATATGAATGTATAATTTCATAATTTTTCTATTGTAAACATAAGTATGACAAAAATAGACAACTAAATAAACAAAAAAAGGGTCTAGGAAGGAGGGTTATGGCAATATATGTCTTTATAAATGATGTAGATAAGATATAAAAATTTCAAGTTAAACATTCATTAGAACTCCTTTTATAACCATGATCAAACAATAAATTTGATCCAAGGATAGTTACTAAACTTGTTTCTCTTGTTAATCCTTCTTTTGAAAAGATAACAATGAAACATAATAACAAGCTACTTTAATTAAGATTTTTCAATGCTAAGTCTTTGAACATTGTTAATATTTTCCTATTAAGCTATACAATTCATGGTGAATGAAGACACTAAAGCTACCTTAGAACATTCCCTAAACTCAATGCTATTTTCTAAGGTCAATTTGCATTTGTTATTAACCAAGAATTATGAAGTGAAAAAGTGTCGTTTCATTCTAAAATTTCTGATTTCAAAACTAGTGTACTAGAAGGTCGGGTAGGTAAGTAGTATATTTTTTATCCAAAAATCTAGATAAAGGTCTAGTTTTTGTGCAAGGAGATCTAGTTTTTGTGTGAGGAGATCTTAGTTGTCACATAATGAGATCTTAGTTCTCAGATAGTGAGATTTTATGCTTGTTTATATATTTTATTGTATTTATAAGTGTTTAAATATCTACCATGTTTGGTCACACATGTCTTTGAGCATTGAAAACCATTGTAAATGGTGGAATACTTGATTAAGAGTGTTAAATAGGTCTTAGCATAGTTAGATCCATTATTGGTAAAATTGTGTGAGGTCCTCCTAGTTTATAGACTAATTTCATTAGAGGAATCCTCCATAGTTGAGACCCCTAGTAATTAGGGCTTTGAAGCCAACACCACAAGTAACAAGGAATTGCCTATTAGTTGTCAATGGGAAATGTTGGAATATTTAATACATAGTTGACATAAATATGAACATTCTCAATTTATTCTTTAACCACTTATATCAAGTTGGGTATAAGAGGAAGTACAAAAAACAATACATGCCAAGGTGCTTGAGTTTGTGGGAGGACTAACTAGGAAAAGGACTTTTTTTTTGTTCTTCTTTTTAGCTACATTTTCTAAGATTATATTAATTTGACAACACAAATCTGATGCAATGTGAGTGCATTCTATCACCTCATGCTTTGGTATTCTACTAAATAGAAAATGGGGAAATATAGCACATGTAGTTTTGAACCAAGTTCAAAATCATAAATACAATTTTAAACTATAGCAAGAAACAAAATATATTCAAAGGGTTAGGTTTGGAACACTAGAGAACAAGGACATATATTCAAATAAGGTATAAATTGGATGTCAATTCTCTACACAAAATATGCCATTTAGACATTAGTTATAACATCAAGAACAATAGGTCAAAATAAGTCCAAAATGATTGGGGAAAAGTATTAGGGATGGACTTTTCACCATTACAGGAGTTTAAAAAATAAAAAATAAAATATCTACACTAAAATCATTTGAGACTCATACTAAATTTCCTAAATGTTCTCATTAAATTGTTGGAATTATTACATCTTTAGTATATAGTTAATAAATAAATATATTACAAATAAAGTCGCCTTAGTGACTTCTTCTAGTATTTAAATAATTAAATGTTAGTTTATTATTGTTAGTTTTGGGAGTTACTTTCCCATAAGTAGTTTTGGTAGTTAGTAAGGGAAAGCAAAGGCTTTTAAGACAATTTATTATAATGTAAAAATTAACAAGTTGAGTGCATGATAGTGGTTGCCATTACAAAGTAATTGGCATTCATAGCATTTTGGTAACATAATGGCAGTAGCTTTGCTACATTTATTTTATTTTGTTTTACTGATAAATGGAGGGACAACCATTAAAAAGAATTACACTGCAACTAGAAGAGGGCCACACCTACCTTAGATAGTCCATGCTCCCTCACAAGAAGTTGAACCTCCTTAAGATCTATTGTTGCAAATGTTTGGAAGTAGCCATGTATGCAAAATTTTGAAGTATAATGTTGTGTAGAGGAGAGGAGAGGACAAAATGGTGAGTGATTCAAGGATCTATGCCAAGCTAGTTGTGATGGATGCACATCACCACATGTTCGGATGCCTTGAGCTTCTCCATTCTACCGAAGGAACTCCTTAATCGCCAACGAGTGGTGGTTGTGCAATGTGAAGAGAACTGTTTGTTAGGTGGACTTGTTCACCATAAAATGAAGTACCTCCATTTTTTAAGAATGAGAATGAATATGAAGCCATCTCATGGCCCCATTCATTTTATGGCACCTTCCAGAATTCTTTGGAGGACAATTAGAGTCCTAGAAGCTGAATTGAACTATGTGACTTGTTTGCTCTACAACTGATTGAAAAAATTGAGATAAATTTTGTAAATTGTTTGTTTACTTAGCTCCTCCTAATGGGACTTGGTAAATTTATGATTCCAATGCAGTTGAGTATCGTGTGAATTATCTATCTTAACTATGTATTAAACATTTTTCCAGTAGAGTATTTGAACACATAATAGACACTAGATTTTAATTTCATAAGATGAACTTCATATTTAACCAACTTCCTTCAATGATTTTGGAATACTTAGAACTTTATACTATTTTCTACAAAATTGGCAGTGGTGGGGATGTGCCAACTAGATATAGTAGACTTGGGAGTCATGTTTTCTATACTTAACACTGTAGGTCAAGAAAAATACTTTAATAAAAACATGTCTAATTTAGTGAATGTACTATAAGTTTAATACAAAATGAATCAAACCAAATTATATAATTTGCCTAATCAATTAAAGTGATTTTTAATGCCTAATCAATTAAAGTAATGTAATAGTCATATATTTCCATGGTAACTAGATATGTATAGTCATTGGCTATATCCATGTTCTTAGTGTGTAATGTTCATTATTTTATATCTTTAACTATTCAGTTACCTAGATGTACTCTAATGATTTCAAAAGAAATCTCTTTATCTCTCTCCCCCTTGGTAAGTGTGTGAACACTGTAAAGATAGAAAGTGTACATGAAGTAGGAATGACTTAAATGTTTTATTGCACACATGGTATTCATTTTTATGACATTGATACATGTTTAAAATTACACATGTATGTGTATATTTGGAAAAGTTAAAATCTCTCTCTCTCTCTCTCTCTCTCTGCAAGTTGAAAAGGAAAAGAATCATCCATGCATTTTAGAAATGAAATCTTCCCTCTTGTTCAACTATTTATTTAACATGTTGGAATTGTATTAGGAACCAGTCATGTTTAATCAATTCTCTACATGTTGACTGATATGCCTCACCAACACTACTGATAACTAGTGTATAAGTTTGGAAGTTGTGGAACAATGTATCAAATGTACACACCTGTACATCAGAGAAGAAATGTATGTTGATACAGGTGAGTGCAACACAACATCCCTATCTACTTTGATGTAGGATGTGTATGTTGATACATTTGTTCCACAACCCAAAGTAGACACTATCATGTTATGTTGTTGGTGTGACATATCAGTCATACTTGTAGAGAATTGGTTCAACATGGCCATCCTAATGCACATGTGTATGTATGCATTGGAATAAGTAATTTATTTTTACATGCACAAAATTTAGGTTGATATATATATCATGGCACATGCACGACCACTTTCTGGACCTTCTATATTACACATATAGATAATAAGATTTAGAAATTGACAACTCCTCTTTCTGACCCCAACACAACAAGGGTTTATAGGGACACATGTCAATCAATTTTAACCAGCTTGTAGTGCATTAGACAGAGTCTAGGAGATACCCGTGCTTATTTAGGTGATACTCTTGTTGCCCTTCGTGCTCAAATGTAGAAAGAGGTTACTGGTGATGTTTCTCTTGCTTTTGTTCAACTTAGTGTCTCAAAACAGACTATAAAATCCCAATGTTTCCCATCTTATGTTGGTAAGCCTAATGTGAGGGGCTACCAAGTGACTAGATGTGTAGACCTTCTTATGGCCCCATTGATATAGCCATGTTTTCTTGCTACTCATGGTCGTTATCCCAATAATGACCAAATTCCTTAATATTATGCACAACAGTTATATGTAGAGCTTCATATGGGCCTCAAGGTGAACTACTTGGATTTGCTAAAATGTTTTGGTCAGGGGAGGGGTAGGGTTGCTGATAGAGATGCCTATCATCAACCAAATTGGTAGGCTCTAATTTATAGGGCCTTGGTTGGGGAGAGGATGCCTGCTATCTCCCCATCCCTGGCCCTTGTTATTGATTGGGTTGTCATTGCTTCCCAAAGGGAAGCAATCGACAGTGTAGGTAATATTGCATCTGCCACATCTATTATATCTTCTGATCATGTGGGAAGATATTTGATGAGTCATCTTAGATGATCCAAACCATTAGATCATGCTACTAATCCTTATACTATCACAGGTGTCCCATCTCTTGTAGACATAGATGGTTTGAAAGGAGAGCATATGCTTCAGACTATAGCGAGTTATCTTTCTGAGGACCTATTGGAGTCATATGCTTTTATTGCATTAGAGCTTGGTATCCCTTTAAATGAGGTTAGAGGACATGTGGGTAGCGCTTGCCATTCACAGAGTGCATCATGATCATATTAGGCTATGAGACCTTCTCATCAGGTGCCTATGGGTACTCCACATCCTAATCCACCCTCTGATCATTTGGCTGCTGCAAAGGTAGATACACCTATCAGGCCTTATGTTGAGCATCAGACATCCCAGTCATCCATAGATTCACTTGAGGAGGTGTAGTTGCAGATGGGATCAGTGTTAAGTTTTGTGGATATGCTTCTTCATTTAGCCTCTTCATTGCCAAGTTGCCTGATTAGTCCACTTTAGACTTCATTACTTGAGCTAGCCAAGGAGGCACCAGATATAATCATTGCAAAGGATCATCCTATAGCACTTGATACACAGGTATGTACATGTGTATGTGCATGTGCATGCATGATTTAAACTTGAACTTAAATTAAAGTAAGTTAAATTACTTTGCTCTAGATAGAGTCCTAATAAATTGTGTAATATATATATATATATATATATATATATATATATATATATATAGGGCTTAGTTCATGTTACACCTACTTTGGGGATAGACTGAGTACGCAGGCGTGATTCAACTAATTGCAGTAATGTTAGTGGACAGGTGAGTTTTAAATTTTTAAATCATTACAACTTACATACATGTAAATGCATATAATTTATATTTGTGCATGTACACACACACACATATTTAACATTATTTTATTTAATATTTAACATAATTTATACACTTTTATACATACATGTGTTGTACTATCTCCAGGGCTCAGTGCATCCATCAGATTAGGATGCTCAGTCAGACTCGGGTCGTTCAACTCATAGCTAACATGATGACTAGGCTATTGGTAGCACTTCGTAGACATGTGTTTCTACAAATATTTCTCTAGATCTTATATTTGTTTGAGCAGACATTTCTATAGATGTACATGTTTATGTATGGATATTTCTATCTAGATACATTTGCATGTAGGTGTGTTTGTGGACATTTATGACCTAACATTTCTATCTACAAGTGTGTTTGTGAACATTTATGAGGACATATCTATCTACATGTGTGTTTGTGGACATTTATGAGGATATTTCTATTTATGAATATTATGATTGTTTTTGTCATGAGAAGTTATTTAGGTATTTGTGTAATTCAGTAAGTGTAGAATATAGGTTTTAAAATGTAAATTTACAATTGCATTTGAATTATGATTCATTTATGGGCATAAATAAAAGTGAAAAATAAAAAAGTCTTGATATACATGAAACAAAACAATATTATGAATAGTTAAGACTTGGAAATGATTCATTTAGAAATGAGTGCCTTGTATTAAAGACAAAACCATTCTCCCAAAAGAGTTCATTAGAAAAAATCTACCATGACATAAACAAATCTAAACACAATTATGTGGTGCTAATACTTTCCTTAAACCAAGTGATGAACACTTATCATACAATGAAAACATCAAATACAATTCCAAACATGAAATTTATTATAGTTTTACTTGATTATAAATATAATTGTTCACATTTCTTTTATTTGATGTGGGGATGTGCAAGCCACAACAAAAAAATGATGATTTCTCCTTCACATTATACAAACTAGCAATTGGGTTATTTGAAAGGGTGTAATGGTTATGTTGACATGCACATTTGAATGCAAAATAGTTAGGTGTTTATGTAATTCAGTAAATGTAGAATATAGATTTTAAATTTATAAATTTACAAACTCAATTACAATTGCAAATTGTGATTCATTTATGGATATAAAGAAAAGTGAAAAATAAAAAATTCTTGATACATGTGAAACAAAATTTTTTTATATAAATAAATGGACCTCCAAATAAAACAAAAGTTTACAAAAAAGTCTTGATATGTGAAACAAAACAATATTAAATCTACAAACAATATCTCTCACCATCATGGATTGTGGAAATGTCATGTCTTTTATTACAATTCTAGTACTAATATTTTGCTTAATCATTGAGAAAAGTAATATTATGGGATAAAATGTTTTGAAATAGAATGGCAACATTACCCATACATTTCTTATCATCATGTGTTTGTTTGAAATTGCATAGGACCCTAAACAACATTTATTTGATGAATGTTGTTATTTATGACACATATTACCTAAATCTAAATGAATATGAGGAATAAAAAGAAGGGAAGGTACTGAGCCTATGATAAGAAACAAATGTGAAATGATAGAAGAGGAGAAATAAGTGGAACTCTAAATTGAAGAACTTCCAAAATTTATTTTGAAATAAAATGGGAATTAATGTAATTTGTATTCATAGGTGCAATTAAAATTTGTTTGGAATTGTTGCATTGTTAAATTATTTTTGGTCCTATGTGCTGTCAAATACTATTAGTGATGTTTTTCAATTACATTGCAATAAACAATGATTATTATACCATTAAATCTATTAATGATATCAGCTAAAATTTTTAGTAGACATTATTGCCTTTAGAAGATTCTATGATATTTAGCATATCAAGCATGAACAATTATAACTAGCATACAATTGAGATAACCTTACATATAGTTGGCTAGTAGAAGACTAAACTTCTAAAGTTATGGTAGTTTGCACTTGAAACTAAAACAAAATTTTCAAGTACCTAATTCTTACAATTCTCTAACTATCCACTTCATCATGAGGCATGTTCCTTATGTTTATGGGTCTAATATTCCAAGCCTACCACAATCAGTAGGTTAGAGATAATGTGCCCATGTAGAGCTTGACATCCCTCTATTATTACCCCATTGGCCCATAGAAAGCATCTTATAATCTTTGTTAGCTATTTATAGCATGATTTGGAGAGCAAATAACATGAAGAAATGCATTCACATGGTCGGCTATGAGTAATTTATTGGCAACTTGAATTCTTCTAGAAATGAAGAGGAATCTATTTTTCCAAGATAGGACCTTTTTTTAGCTTGTCTAGAAACTACTTCCACGTGTTTGTAACCAAAAGGAATGCCTAGGTTTTTGGATATCATGCCATGCTTTGAAGATAACTCCATTTTGGGGGATCTAGTGGAGAAGGCCTAAAGGAGGTCATCATGTATTTAGTTTTGTGCATTGAAAGTTGTGAACTTGATGCAACATGATATAGACCTCTAGGACACATAGAGTAGTATTAGTTATCTCTTCAACTAAATTTTAAATGAAAAACATGCATTCATTAACGAAATGGGAATTCAAAGACACTACATCATTAAGCAATGAAATACCATAAGATGTTGCAAATGGACATGATACAAGAGATAACCTAGGGAAGCTACTACATGAGAACATATATAAATAGAGCCTAGGATGTTCTCAAATTTTTATCATGACAAGTTTAAACTTTTGAGTCTACCAAGTCAAAGTCCATCAATCAACTCATGTTCTCAAAGGTTGTGCAAGTATTTCAATTTATTTGTAAAAGTTTGTTGTCATCTAGCTTTGATCAAGTCAAAAATATTAATGTCAAATAGTCTCAATCATGGGTGATTCAAGAAAAGAACTTGGACATTTTAATTTATCAAAAATGTTCATGTCAAGATGTAAAGTCAATTTTCACTATGTGTCATACTTGAATGCCCATAAAAATCATGAAATTGATGTTTGTATCGGTGGCCTAAAATGATTTGTCAACTTCAAAGTGGAATAATTAAGATCTCTCTTTTTACATTTGTCAAGTGAAAATTTATTGGTTGATAAGTTTATAGATGTAACATGGCTATATATATCTATAAACTTTATAGATGACATCTCTAGTGTATATACATGTACATGTAAATTGTAGCATAGTTCAAAGAGAATATATAGCATTAAATAAAAGCATTCAAAAATTGTCATATCGATGCATACTTGAATAAGAATATAGGGCATTCTCTACATGACTTCTAATAGAGAGATCATTTGTACATTAAGAACCACCATGGTTGAAATTTAAAATTTGTTCAACAAAAGAACTATTAATTTAACTTGCATAGATTGTAAAATAATTAATACATGAACATACATCTAAGTAGTGAATTTAGGTCTTCAAAACATAAAAAATTGTAAGTTCTTCATCCATATTTTTGATGCCACATCAAGTGGTTCAGCTTGCTCTTCAATCACATCTAATATTCTCTGATGATCTTCACTATGTAGTCTCCACTTACGACATCCACATTTGTTTGAAACTATATGAAGAGTTAGGCCAGTAGCAATTACTAAGTGGCTATACTGATATACCTTGTTATTAGGTTGATAATCAATAGAGTGAATCCCATGTTGAACAATCTTGACTTGTTTGAGATATGTCCCTTGCACTACAACTGAACCTATGGGAAACAACATTCCACATGTAACCTACATGTATCTATGAACATGTATAGCATTATTTCTTGGTAAGACATAACATAAATTATAATATAAAAATTAAACACATTTTAAATTAGTCTTGAGGTACTTGACATGTACATATGTAACAAATTGAAAATTATTTAAAAATATATTAAAATAAAGTTAAACCTATGGGAAACACCATTCCATCACTTGTTTTAGATTTATTAGCTTTTGCCTCTCTTCTATGCAATAGAATAAATAATAACTAACTTGTTCTATATTTCTAGCCTCTGCTATGACTGCAAAAGCATCTCCTACACCAAAAATTTACATGTCCAAAATGTGTAACTTGAAAAATTTAGAGATACATTATATATATACACACACACACACACATACCTTTTTTAATCAATCCTGAACTATGGTTATAATTAGTTGAAATCAAAGGAATGTCTTCAAATCTTTCATCCTCATCTCCATTGTATGTGTTGGTAACAACTAGTGGCACATTTTCCCATTCACTGACATATCCATGTTGTTGGTTATTACAATTCTCAAAATCTCCCACATGCACTTATAACAAAAACAAGAGTAATCCCTAGTGTGCAACATCCATGTAGGGTTATCTGTACTCATGACACAATGCAAAGATCTTGTTTTCTCTACCCTCTTGCATCCATACATTGATCTTCTATCCACACCTACATATTTATTATATATCAAGTACATTATGAATAAAATATATCTAAATAGTTAAATTAAAAATAAAATAAATAAACTTGTGTGCACACATATATCATATACATGAATATATATATATATATATATTTAAAGTACATCCATACATTAAATAAATTCAAACAATACATACTTGATATCTCCTGAAATACTCTATGTGGAATGTATTTGTTTGTTCTTGGAGATGTGCCGACCTCATTGTTGCAAAGTGTAACTTACACCATTCAAAAATATCATGTGCATCATTTATACGGTCTCCATCATAATTCATTTGATGTTTCCTTAGAGCACATTTGATGCAAGCTCTTGCACCATCATGTTCACCCTTTCCATGCTGATGCAGAGTGCCAGCAGAAGCGAATGAAGATTTGACTATATCTTCACTATCGGCAAGACCTTTTTCTTTTCTCACCGAAGCAATCCCCCTTTTGCCTATCGGTAAGACACTGTTCTATCGGCGAGCTCCTTGAATCTTCTGCCTACGCTATCGGTCACACCGATGAGTGTCTAACTCCGCTTCTCCATCGACAACACCTCATACATCGGCCGGTCCGCCAGAAGTCTCCCCGACAAGGTTCCTTACACCGATACTCTTTATCGGCGATACTCCGAGGATGTCTCACCGATCGGCGAAACTATATACCGTCGGCTAAGTGTATTTTCCTTAGCCCGATATCGTTTCTCTCACCGATGCGAATAACAATGGTATGTGTCTCCGACACTATACCAATCTTCGACGAGACGGAGAGCCTTTCACGCCGATGAAAAGTTTCATCGGATAGACATAGTCTATCGGGTGTCCTCCAAAAAGTTATTCCGATGCTCGGTGTTACGCCGATGGACGCCAACTGTTCTGTGATGCCGAGTCAGAATTCCTTTCGACCGAACAATGGAATTTGGTCGTTTCATATATCAAACCCTCGATCACTTGTAGCAATCTGATCCCACATCAAAACTATCCAATTTCACTCCGATTTCCCGACTAGCCACATGACGATGTCTAGTCAAACTTGACTGAGTTCGCTGGCTTCCTGGGTAAGAATTCAACAACAACAAACGAGAAAAGTCTTTCCCCCATCACACTGATACTATACAGGGTTTCAGTGGACAGAGGAAAGGGCCTCCATGTATGAACCAAAACCCTACTCCTAGGTTACGAACCAGTCACTGTGGAACCGTGGGTTTTACACTGCCTGCACACTACAGAGTCACTATGGATTGACAGATAGCATCCGGTTAGGGTTCCATTTACAAAATTAGGATAAAGATATCAAGTCACTAAGAACAACCAAGAAAATCAACACAGATCATACCCAAAACTCTCTTTATTCAGTTATCAAAAAGAACTTGTTGTAATACACCCTTCTCTCTCTCTGCTCCGTGTGACATACAACCTGCCTCTAAAGAAGATGTAGAGACAACAGTTATTTCCCTCCAATCGTGCAAACTGATTTGCAAATCAGTTAGCCGTTGGGTTACCCTTCATACAAGCAAATCACTTGTTTGCCTTACACATGTACATCCATGGGACCAAATTGACCCTTATTACAAAATGAAATGGCTTAAAAGCCTTATGAGAAAACAAAAGAAAAGATGACCCAGCACTACAGAGAATGTGCTCCTGCACCACATGCCCACTTTCAAAGAAACTCCAAACATGTGGTATATTGTCATTTTGATGATATCTACATAGTGCATAAAATGGCCTTGCTGATTTGAATTGTGATGCACATCCATCTGACCATACAAAATGCCTTTCAAAATTTACACCCCTACTTGCCAAATATCCAACAAACTTCTTAAAGCAATGTTGTACAAAAAGTGTGTCATGCTCTTTATCATCACTAATATAAAAGTGATATTCTTTCTTGATGACTCATGCTTGAAACGTACTTTAAACACCATCCAAATCCAATTGTGCATGTCGATAACACACATGTACCATAATTGTGATCTGCTCTAAAAAGTAATATTCTTATTGAATCTCTTTTTGATATACAAAAGAGTAATTTTCTACAAAGTCGACCACTGATAAAATTGTTCTAGGTGGGAAAGTATCTCTCAATGTTTGAAACTGTTGTACTTGCCACTTAGCAAAAAAAGCATGATGTATGTATGGTTGAATCAATTTATGAAATTTTTTCATAAATGTTCCAATAGGTATCTCCTCTTCTATGAAATCTAACCTTGTGGATTCTTTCCCATGTTTTGTTTGAAACTTTACATACTTGTACCTCTTGCAATTTACCAACTTCATTGGGTCAATATCTTCATTTCTCAAAGGTATTTTAGCCAAATTTCCACATGTTTCACAAAGACCTTTTATGTAGTTTATTTGACTATTTCTATTATCATCATCTGATTTATCACATTAGATGGATGCTATGAACTAACTTGCCCATTTAGGAGGTGCATTTACAAGACCATCACTATCTTCAAAAATCTTTCAAAACACCTAATAGTAGAGATCAAATTCAATATGATAACGACAACAAGTTTCAAAACCTTGTTTGTCTTCACATAATATGGCCTTAACCTTTCAAACATTGTTTGCACAATCTTTATATTTGGATTTAAATTACAAAAGTTCACATACATCTCATGTTGTGTTACCTCTAGCTAATGTTTTGTATGTAGTTCATAACTATTGGGCCTAATTCTATGTTTGATAACATCTCTACTATTTGATCAAGCACGAGTATTATCATTCCAAAAGGTTGAGATCAAGTTTCTAACAACATCTTGAATCCTGTTAGATCGAGGAGCTCTACACATAATTGCTCAATTACGTTTCGAGGTACTATCATCCAATAATTTTCTCCTTTTCACATATTTTGTTACTGTCTTTCTACTGGAACCAAGCTCAGATGAAATTGAAGACAATTGTCTTTTTCTAGAATTTCTTTCACTTACAATACCTGTGAACATCACTCTTCTTGTAATGGACTTATCTATATATCGAGATTTCTTCCCGATGGAAGCCAAACCTTCTTTAACATTTTCAACAATATCTTTTTCTAGCTGTGAACCTTTCCCCTTTTTCAATGACAAATCGATACCCAACAATTGTAATGGTTCATGTAGCTCCTTACTAAGAAGTACAATTGACAACAATTGGGTCCAGCCAAGTGTATCAAGATTATCAAAATGAGCAATTATTTCCTTTGCAGTTTTATTCATTGACCTCCTATCAATATGTCTAGGTTGTCCAGCATAATCTTTCAATTTCTCAATATCCATTTTAGGTAAATGATCTAAATTTCTATAATAAATTTTTCTTTTCACCTCTTTAGCTAGATTAATATGCTCATCCATACCAGTCAAAGGAAGTGATCCTAACCCCTCTCCAACATCCATTGTTTGCACTTGGACCTCCTCTTGGCTAACATCAACTATGTGTTCTTCAACAACATTTGCTCCACTTTCAGTATCACAAATGAAGGAAATACATATTAAAATAAAAAACAAAATAAAAATAAAATTATTTATTTTATAAAATAAAACTTTCTAAATAATAAACATTCTCTTTATTTTATTGATTTATACTCTTAAGTTCTACAATGTACAAATTATTATGTTTTCTAAAAAATAATTTCATTCTTTAGGAAAAAGAAAATCTAAAAAGCATTCTAAAAATATTTCAACAAATCTTTTCTTAAAAATTTTCTTTTATTCCTTAATTTAGCATTAAAAATCATAAAAATACAAATAAAAAAGTTAAAAAAATTCATGATAAAAATTTATTGGATAAAAAAAAGATAACAATTATTATAAAATATATTTTAGAGAAAGAAAACAAAAAAACAATGATAAGAGTTTGTTTTAAAATTAGGAAGTGTGGCTTTTTAAATATAAAGTTTTTAGATTTAAAAGAATTTTTAAATAAAAAGAAATAATCAAGAAAAGAAATAATCTAAAATGAAAAGTGAACTTAATTTTTTTTAATAAATTATAATAGAAATATATGTTACCACTTTAGAAAAGACAATGAAGTTGAGTTGGAGATAGGGAGAGGGATATGGAGAGTTTGAGAGGGATAGAGATAGCTACGAAGGCCCCAGTGAGGGAGAGGTAGAGGTAAAGAGAGTGGGCAACTTGAGAGAGAGAGAGAGAGAGAGAGAGAGAGAGAGAGAGAGAGTGTAGTGGATAGAGAGAGAGGTATGTATTTATCTCTAGGTGGAGAGGTGGAGATTATAGTCAAGAATGAGGAATGACTTAAACTAAATGACATCGGAGCTACATTAAATCAATGCATATATATTTAAGCATAAATCAAGTGACCTAGATTAAATGACATCCTACTACATGATTCATCAATACATGTATATATTTAAACATAAATAAAATGACCTAGATTAAAAGTAGAAAAGAAAATATATGCATACCTTGTTTTTGTTTATGATATTTTTTCCAATCTTTCTTCATTCAATCTTGCTATAGTTTCTGTGGGATACTTTCATGTAGTCTTATTTTGTCCTATCCTTTTGTTTCCCATCTCCTTCTTTGTCAAATATGACTTGAAAATTCTTCTCTCAAAGATTTCTTGGACTCCCTTGCACAAGAAAAATGTGAATTTATCTTGTTTGTAATTGATTTATAATGAAAAAAAAGTAATCCTTTTTATATGTTATATGAATAATTAAAACATTCCAAAAAAAAGCATGTCGGCCTACCTTCGAACGAAGGCCGACAGTTAGAGAAAAAAATATTTTTAAATTCAAGGTGCCTTCAAATGAAGGTGGTCGTTACGGGATGTAAGATGTCATGTTTGTACCTTCATTCAAAGGAGGGTTTTCTTCGAGCGAATGACATCATGTTCCTTCATTTGTAGGGGTCTTTGAGCAAAGACCCTCACTTGGCACCTTTCTTACTTTCCTTACCCTTTCTTCTGCAAAATTTTGGCTTCCAAAGCCCAGTTGAAGGTCCAAATGGATTCATCTTTATCAAACCAAATTGGAGGATCAAAGTTCTCAAAACAAGCTTTCCAATGAGTATAGTTTTGATATATTTTGATTTTAATATGATTATTTTTTAGATTTACTAAACATAGGTTTTTCACCGAACATCAAGTTCTCTGTTCTACACACACAGAAAAATAGTAAATTAGTGAATTTTTTAAAAAAAAATATGTATACACTAGTTATTGATGTCCTTGTTTCAACAAAAAAAAAAAGAATTTCGATACATCTGGAAAAAGTTATGTTCTATGGAATATGTGTATGTCTAAATTATAATTGGTTTGACTTCAAAACTAAATTAAAAAAAATATTCAACAAAAAATTATGAAACCAAATGCATTCACTAGATATCAATGTTACCAATCTAAATTTGAAAGAATCAAAATTTTATCCTTTGTAGAAAAAAAGTTATGCGTTATGGAATACACATCACTTTAAAAAAATGTTGTTTACTATTAAAAACTAGTTATCAAACGAGATACAAAAAAATTTACAATTTAACTCAAATTATTTTTAGAAATATATTTTTACAATCTATAGACAAAATCTCACAAATCACTAGTTCACATCATCTTCAAATTCCTAACGGTTTAGTGGCTATAGGTGTCAGAAAGTGAAGATTTAGTTCAAAATGTTGATTTCAATGTCAAGTTTGGCAAAAAGGTGTAACCCACTATTGTGGGATCATCATGTTTTGACAAAGAACAAGAGAAGGAACATATCTTCCATGATAACTTGACATATTACAGCATCCAAATGAGCTAGAAGTTCATAGAAAATTCCTTTAAAACAAGGAAAATCATATCTGATTTAGAAATACATGCACATACCAGCTGAAACACCTTGAGATTTGATAAATTCCAACAAAGGAAATGAGCATGAAAATCGCCAAGAACTAATTCTTGGTATCGTTGGAGCACTTGTACTACTGAAACTAGTTGGTTCTTTACTTTTAGAGTTGCCAAGTGTGTTAAATATGCCTCCAAAAGCTGATATTACTGATATACACAACAAATATTAGCAATGAAAAGATAACTTATGGACTGCGATAATCTAATCAGTCCCACCGGGTGTGCCAAAAACTATTATGCTCTAATAGTGCACTCTTTTTAATGTTTGGGATGTCAAACTGAGCACCTATAGCAGCTAACCTGTCAACATGCTTGTTTTGACTTCTAGGTATAGATAGCAGATTGAAAGCGTCAAATTCTTCTATCATATCCCATACCCTATGCTTATAGGACTTAAGAACATTATTTTTAGTTACATGTAAGCCTCTTACATGATAATTTACAATCAATTCACTATTGCCAAACACCTGTAGACAACTTATCCCTCTTTTCCTTCTCCATTCCAGACCATGTATAAGACCCTCATATTCAGCTATGTTGTTAGTACAGCTAAAAGTGAAATGAAAGGTTGAATAGTACTTGTCATCTTGTGGAGATACTAGCATAACACTTCCACTAGCTCCATTTCTAGCTCTTTAGCCATCAAAAAACATTTTCCAAACTTCATTTTGTTGTTGTTAATCCTTCTTTTCAAGATTGTGAATAATAGAATCTAGCTCATGCATCATATAAACACCTAAGCCTGCCTCTTCAAGGTTTTTACTTGGATCATTTCACTACAACAAAATAGGTAATTAGCACCTAAAATAGCGCTAGAATTTAGTGCAATTGAGGTCAGGAATTGGACACTTTTTCTGGCACAAAACTCAGACAAGATTGCATGCTTATTTCTGCGCCAGATTTAGCACCGACTTTAGCATTGGATTTAGTACCAGAAAGCAATAGCCAGATTTGGCACCAGCTTTAACACCATATTTGACACCCAATTTGGCTTTTAATTTTGCTTCTAGTTTTACTTCCAGGTTTTCTTCTTGTTTTGCTTCCAATTTTGCTTCCAGATTTGCTTCCAATTTAGCACTAGATTTGGCACCCAATTTGCCTTCTGATTTTGCTTCTAGTTTTGCTTCTTGTGTTGCTTCCAGGTTTGCTTCTAGTTTTGCTTCCAAGTTTGCTTCTGGTTTTGCTTCCAGGTTCACTTCTAGTTTTGCTTCAATTTTTGCTTCCAATTTTGCTTCCGATTTTGCTTCTAGATTTGCTTCCAATTTAGCATCAGATTTGGCACCCAATTTGGCTTCCAGTTTGGCTTCTAATTTTGCTTCTGATTTTGCTTCTTGTGTTTCTTCCAAGTTTGCTTCCATTTTTGCTTCTGGTTTTGCTTCAATTTTTGCTTCCAGTTTTTCTTCCCATTTTTCTTCTGATTTTGCTTCTAGATTTGCTTCCAATTTAGTGCCGCATTTGGCTTCCAGTTTGGCTTTTGATTTTGCTTCTGGTTTGGCTTCTTGTGTTGCTTCTAGGTTTACTTCCAATTTTGCTTCCAGGGTTGCTTCCAGTTTTGTTTCTGATTTTGCTTTGGATTTTGCTTCCATTTTTGCTTTCATATTTGCTTCTATTTTTGCTTCCAGGTTTTCTTCCAATTTTGCTTCCATTTTTGCTTCCATGTCTGCTCCCATTTTTCCTTCTAATTTTTCTCTCAGTCGTGCTTCATATTTTGCTTCTTGTATGGCGTCAAAAATAGCTTCTTTTTTGGCTTCCTAATTGACGCCAAGTTTTGCTTCCATCATGGCCTCCTTTGTTGATTTGGGTTTTGTTTCCAATTTAACAAAATAATTATATAAAAAAACAAGATAATTATTATAAAATAATAAGATAATTATTATAACATGATCATCATCTATAATTAAAACAATTGAGTCAAATATCTATAATTTAATTGAATTTTACAACATTCATCTTGAGCAATAAATTAAAATCATCATACGTAATAAATATCCATCCAAAAATCATTGACCACTTTTAATATATATAAATTGACAAGTCAATACTAATAAGATCATCATCATATATAACTAAAACAAGTGAAAGTCAAATATACCAGTAGATCAATAACATGTCAAAATGATACATGTACAAATGATATAAGTAAAAATGATAAATTATGTAAGTCAAAATGACACAAGTCAAGATGATACATGTCCAAATGATATAAGTCAAATTGATACATGTGAAAATTATACAACTCAATAATATCGTATTGTAGGCTGTGAAAATGATACATATGATAGTAACCATGAAAAGAGGTGTCATAACAATATATCAACAATGATCCATGATGCGGTCTATATGATCATGAATGTCACTGGCTACTACCAACAATTGCCTCATCATCATCATCACCATCATGATCATCATCATCATCGTCATCATCGTCATCATCATTGTCATTGGGCTCGTTGTCTTCTGTATCTTCATCATCATCATCCTCTACCATGTGATCTATACTAGAACCAATATAATCTAGATCTATATCATCAGGATCATCTTCATCTTTTGGAAGACCCGCATTCTGCAAAAAAAATATTTAAAATGAAAAGTTATTATTTATTTCATGTAATAATTTATTTTTCTGTTATATATCTAATATTCCAACATATGAAATGAAACCATAATCATATTACATCATAACAAAGTGCACATACTATAATAAAATTTCAAAAAAGTTACAGCTAATATGTCATTCCAATGATGTAAAACATGCAACAATTCTAATAAATGTTACTAAAGGTCATAAAAAATCTGTTATACAATTTAACTATCAATTGTAAATTCTATTACATAACCTTATGTGCCACAAATTGTGTTGTCAATGTATGTTTCTTTTCACTATTAATCTAATAACCTGCATTAGACAGAAACATTAAAGAGTTTTTAAGTAGCAGTTGATTAAATTCTCTTACATGTCATTAATGAATGCATAGTTTTTTTTCAATAATTATTTATCTTAATGTTCATGAGTAACCTTAAGATAAAGGTCTAATAGTTGTTCCATGGGGAATGTTTAACAAACCAAATGTAATTGCCAACTTTTCACCATGGTGGCAGAGAAATAATTCTTTTTCCCATCCTTCCACAACATTAAGTAAATTCTTGAATCTAGAAAAAACTTTGCTGCCTTCATCTTCCATGAAAATTTCTCCAACTTTGCATAGGTCTCCTTTGTCTATGGATGTGATCTGTCTTTCATCAATCTCCTTACCTCAACACACCTGCCCACTTGTGGATAGATGTTTGAGAGAAGAACATAGTTTGTACAACATTTTTAGGATCCAAATCAAAAAGCAGTGTTGCTGTAAATACTCCTATGCCTATATTCATATGTGATCTATAGGGACCAAGAAAACACATGCATACAACCAACACAGATTTAATAGGTATCTCAATGATAAAGTTTACCGTGACTTCAAGATAGCCAACACAAGTAAGGAGGTCAACCATGCACGTAAACAGAGATGCCAATGGGGTGGCCAATCTCCTAGTGAATTGAGGGGTTGAGCAGGAAATTGTGGAGGAATGCTTTTTTGAAGGGCGGTGTTTTGAGGATCTGAGAAAGATGCTAATCAAGTATGATGGGTATTTAGGAATTTCATAGGTATAGTTCAAGGTAGGAGATCTGAGAAGAATTGATGGTGAGCATGGCTTTCACCAAGATAGAAAATCCTAGAGGAGATAGGAAGGACTGTCCCCAATCTGGTTCGATTAGGGAAGAGTCAATCAAGCATTCCTTTTCTAGAAGTGAGGATGGTTCAGATAGGCAAAAAGCATCGTAAAACCTACAAATTTTAGACAATGTAAGTCACGAGGAAGGAAATCGAGAGAAACTTCCTATTTTAGGAGGATGGATCAAAATCTCCCATAACAATGGTAGGTAGAAAACACTTCAAAGTCTACTGCGAGTGCTTGGAGGAGTTGGTGGACCAACAAGTCTGCCACTTATTCAGTACAGAGGAGGAGGGGCTATGCAATGCCATCAAAGAGATTGCAGGGATAAGGGGAGCGTAGGGCAGCCATATCCATGATGGTGTCCTTTTAGAGTGTTTCTACATGACTGTCATCCAAGCCATAGGGTCTCTTGCCAGGGTGTCAAGATTTACAAGTTCTTTGGTCAATAAGGGGATTAGGGATAATGTTATTATTGCAGGCCAGCACACCAACCCAAATCTAAAAAAAAGTTTCATCTGTGGAATCTTCGATGTGGAGGCAATCAAGAAGAAGAAAATTCAAGAATCCCTCAAAATCTTCAGAGAGAGACTGGAAAACTACAACATGACTGCTTTTGCAAACTTTGTAAGCCTATATGGCAATCTGTTCTCAGCAGAATAGCTGGAATGAATTAGCTTCCTCATGGATGGGATAAACTCCATCTCAGAGGCTATGTAACTTTTGATATTTTGATGTAATTTATTATCCTCATGAATGCAAACATCATCACAAATGTTGGAAACACATCCTTGGTTCAAATTGACAGCTAGCTCATTAACAAAGAGATTAGAAACTTTAGGTATACCAAGAAGAAAGTCAAGATCATGTATCTCAAGTTTGACTCTTACATCCATGCTTTCCTTAGCGAGACTATCCTTAAAAGTACACTTGTGGTAGCTAAAAACTCACATTTACATGACCAACAATTAAAAAAATTGTGCATATATCATGATTAACACTAAGATCTACAAGTTTTGTCCCCATGGAGTGTACATTTGCAACACTACACAAGCACAAAAGTCTTCAATTACATCTTGAAGATGGTTATCCCAATCATCTAGTTCATCAAATAAGGAAATTGGCTGAAGAGGAGGAGTTAGACAATTAACTTCTAGGAACACTAAATGGTACCCTTCCATCAACCTCAAGGGTTCAGTAAAAAATAGTGGCCCTAGTTAGCAAGTTGTATGGGGAGAAGGATGCTTCTCATTTTCAAGAATCCTAAGTCTCATTGCTACATATGTTGGTTAAAAAAGGGCCAATTTTAAACTAGGTAGTTGTTTTGTCACTCACTTTGTGCAATGAAATGACGAGAGTTGAGTCTCCTTATATCACTATAGATTTGCATACAACAACCTCCAAATCAATAACACCATACAATGCACACTTAACTTTATGGTACCTTAGCCCAGACATGATGCTATAGAAATCTAAAGGTACCTCCTGCTAAAGATGCCATGCCATAGACCAGATACCACTGTACAGTATATATCACATCTATAGTAACAATTTCATTCCAAATGTAGGGTTACAGTCTATGATTAACATGCATAGACATTTCTAGTGTTTACAAGATAATTCCTTAGTCAACACCATACTAGTGTCCACAAGATGTTTCCATAGTTAAAACAAAAAATTAATGCTACTTTGGAAACAATAAGCAAGCCTTCAAAGAGCTTAAAGTTTCCATTTACATCCATGCACAATAACTTAATCAACCCTTAGGATTTTATGGACAATGAAACAGAAGGTCCTATATTCCATTTATGAGTCCTCTATCCAAATGACACAGTGATCACAAGTACATAATATCTACTATTTCATGGGTAGTGCTCAATCATTCAAACACAGGGAAGTCCATACTAAGATAAATTTGTTCACAAATAGTCTCTAATTTAATAAATACTAGTTTGAAATCACATTTCTAAGTTAGTGCAAGTCATTACAATGAACTCAAAGGTCATTCTCATCAACCGAAGGCCTTCACAATAGACTGTTCTAGTTACAAGTACAATACAACTATTACAATGTTACACAATTGTATGCAATTGGCAAAACCTATTCTTTCCAAGAGTCAACTGGTAATCAAATACAATCATGTAGTGTTGTTTCAACATTGTATTCCATTGTGGCTTCAGTAATGCAAACCTCATAAACTTGGAGGGAGTGTTGGGTGGAAAGTTGACCTAAACCAAGGATCCAAAAACATCCCAAAACCCCTCCTAGGAGTGGCATTATTAATCCCAAGAAGACATCGCATCCATAATTGAGAGAGTGGACATCTATAGGTGAAATACCAACACCATTAGGGTTTACAACCATGTCAAAAAAAATAACCATGAACCATTCTAGGTTTCCTCAAGACTCATGGTATGTTGCAATGATAGCATTCTAGCAATTCTAACCAGGGTTTGAAACTCCACCTCAAACTATAACCAAATTAATGTAGCTTCTTTCATGATAGAAATCCAAAACACAATAACCAACAATTTGCCATAGTTCATAAGTGCCATGATCTTAAGTATGAACTCTCACAGTTAACAATATTTTCCTCATCCAAACCCTTTAGCATAGACTTTCATGAGACCACATATAGTTACACAAGTTAAAGGAAATGTTTCACCAAAATGATCAGTGTAATTTTACAAGAATGGATGACAAGGAGCTTTACTTCAAAGAAAGGTTATCTTAGTTGAAGAAGACCAATTGGCGATTTGATTCTTAGTCTCCAACCCAGACAGCAAGACACTCAGCCAACATGATGAGCACACCAAAAGTCTCCCTTCCTCTAAATTACTTACAGTCCAACCATCAACCTTCCTTCCTCAACCCCAAGGCAAAAAGAAGAATTCCCCCCAAAATGGTTCCCCACTCCTTCCTTTTCTCCCTCACATACCCCAAAACCAAGCACATTAAAGACTAGTACTTCCCAAAGCTATTATGGTGGAGGAGAGTTAATGCCTACTGCCAATGATGGCTCCTTCTCAACAAAACAAATGTGCATATTAAAATTTAAATGTCCACTATTATATTTCAAAGGTTTGAAATATAACCAACAATGTTACTGTAATGCATGCCCCTTTTTAAGTCTTATAATAAAAGGTTAGGAAACAAAGACTTGAGATAAACCCTTTGGTCTATTCACTTAGGAGACCACCTGAAAACTCAATGATAACTACATCCACATGGTCAACATAAATGACAAGAGACCTATGAAAAACAATCCACTTGAGTCAAAAAGACAAGAAGACCAATAGAAACCAAACACAACAAATAGAGTACAACTATAATTGTTTGTCTCAAGTATCACTCTATAACCTCTTCAAAGATTATTGAAACTCAACACAAGAAATGCAATTTGACATATTAACACAACAATATCCAACTAAGTTATTGAAAGTCAACTATCGATACCTTGTTCTCCATCCAGATTACAAAATCGGTCCACTTTTTGCTTTGTAACATTTCCTTTTCAAATTGCATTGGTTGCTAGCCATATTTCTCCTTCTGTCAAAACATGGCACGTGGACTAGTTAAACTAATTAATATGTAATCATTTACTTTTTCCTAGGAAATAAAAAAATATCATTTAACATATTAAATATACTTACAAATGTACAGATTAAGGCCTGTAAACCTTTCTGGCCACTATGATGAGTGGCACGAAGTTTGTCAAGCCTACCCTTGGAGTCCTTGTCATGAAACATATACTAATTCAATTTAATTATGCACAAATAAAATTTAAAAATCGTTTAACAAATTTGATAAAATCTTATGAGCAAATTCATATACCTACGTACTCTCCTCACCAAACTTCCTTCGTGCATCGGACTTCTCATATGCTTTTACAAGCTCTTTCCATACTTTTAGACTTACAATAATTGACCTTTTTTTGAGCCTTATCTAGGGAGGGATTTTTTTATCTTCTTTGTTTGGTTGCACCAGAATCTCTTGTAGTTTTGAGACATTCATAGATTTATTTTCTTTACAGACCAACCAGTGCCAAATTCAGTGTCCATGTCATGGATAACTACATTTTGCAAGTGCATGGGTATCTTTGAGAATGGTAAATGTAGATGGTCTTTGAACCATTGAAGGCATGATTCCTTCAACCTATTCACAAATGTTTTTCTAGCATCTATCATTTGGACTTCCCCTAAAACCACATTCTATTCTATCTTGGTATCGTAGCTACCAATGGAAGATGTAAAACATGGGTTGCTGGTCGAAGAAGTCTGTGTCCCAGGAGTGGCTGGGACAGTGGAAGCCTCTGCTCCTTGTTCAACATTCTTAGAGGTTATTGATATTGATTTCCTCCTGGATCTTTTGCTTGATCCAGGAATGGTTGGGGGATCAATTGATTCCCTTTGACACTGTTGATTTGGTTGGAATGTTTCATGGGTTTTACTAGATCATTTTTCTATGTATTTGGCAAGCATTGTCAAGTCCATACCATCCAATGTGTTCACTACCTCTACCCCCAATTTGGAAGCCAATGCCTCTACCTCATTGTGGCTAGAGTTTGCTCCCTTCCCTCTGTTACTTGACATTTTGAGGCGACCTAGGGCAAATTATTTTCATCCAGTTTGTGTAGGCAATCATAGCTAGGTATGAATTAACAGCATGCTTGACCAATCGTAGTGAAAAACAAATATGTAGCCAAAAACAAATCCTAACAGCTCATATTTTGGGTATGATGTACAAAGAGACCTTATTCGATAGGCCTTCAAAAAATGGTAAATGCAAGTTATATTGCAAGCAAGGATAATTAACAACATTACTACTCAAATTTACCCTTAAGCGTGAGTACAACATCTTATAAAAACTTTCTTTGAGCTCAAAATTATATCAAAATTGATAAAAACCTAGGTCAAGAGTAAATTGCTCAGCAATCAGAACTTGCTTACTAAAAGATAGATGAACAAGCTTGATTCAATGGCTAAGGTAGCTAGAAACCCTAAATTTAGCATTAGAAACCCCAATTTTAGTAGCTAGCTAAAGCAATTTTTTATCTTCTGGATGTCTAGAACAAAAAATAAATAAAATACAAATTCATAGATCTATTGTAGAAAATTTTTAGTAACTTCCATTTTCAACCTAATAAAGTTGTCACTTCGTAGCCTACAATTCTTAGCTAGAAACCTAAAAGGAAGTAGAGTACACTATGTTGTGGGCTTAAATGTATTAACTTGAATTTGTGTTTTTTTTTGTGTGGTATGTTTTAATGCAAACAGGAATTTAAAAATTTTTTTTGGATTCATTAGTTAGTGCTAAAGTTAGCATCTCTAATGCTGACTTTAGTGCCAACTTTCAACCCTAAATGTAATCTCTTTGGGTTGCCAAAACTGGCATGAAGTGTGCCTAATTTAGCACCTAGCTATGCCAAAGCAAAATGTTCCTCATGCCAACATGCTAATCATACCTAAACTTTAATGAATGTTTTGTTGCAAGTCACTTGAACAATTGATGGACTGGCATGCAAAGAACATGAGTAAAGATTTAGGAGTAAAGATCCCTAAACTCTAATCCTTCAACCCCAAACCCTAATCCCTTATTGGTAAACCTTAAACCCCATCCCTAAAGCCTCAACACTCAACACTTGAACCTTAAATCCTAAACCCTATCCCTAAACTTTCAACCCTAAACATTATGCCTTAAACCCTAATCCCTCAACTCTAAACTCTAATCCCTAAACCCTAAACCCTCAACCCGTAACACTATACCTTAAACCCTAATCCCTCAAGCCTCAATCCTCAACCCTAATCTTAGAGCTAATCTTAAAGCTTCCACTCATTCCACCATCCCCAAGGGATCCAGAAATTCAAAATTAGATGCCTCTACTGATAAATCCAAACATCTTAAGGGTCCTCATGCCTATTGGGAATTAAGGTGTCTCAACCTTGGTAATTCCTTACATTTGTAATGTTTGTATTTATTATTTAATTTCCTATGTTGTAAATATTTGTAAATTCTATATTGTCATATTGTGGGATGTGGCACGATGATGTGTTGATCCTACATGGAATATGACAACTTGTAATTTTGTCCTCACATGAGGAGATAGGCATCCCAGTTTGTGGTAGGAATATTTTTCCATGTGTCGGCATCTTCCATGTTGTGTAACAGAATGTTTGACTGAAATGGTTATGACGGATTCCTATGACGAATCTATGACATGTAAGAGTCAGAAATAGAAATCTATAAGATAGGTGATGACATGTGTCATGAAGCATCTTTGAATAAGGCATATTTGGGTGTCCCAAGGTGGAATATGATATGTTGTAAGAGAATATGCTATTTATAGCATGTGTATGATAGATTCTCTTACAGCTGTAAGTTGTAACCGCTATGACAGATTCTATGATGGTTGTAAGTGTCGTAAGAGCATCTATGATAACCCATTTTGGAAATAGATGACCTCTTTGGAATGGGAGTTGTGGACAAGTGTCAGGGACATTCTACAATGTTGACCAAATGTCCTTAGGTGTGATTTTTGGTCCATGAAGCTAGGTTGGATGCCCATCCCAAGAAAGGTCCAATATTGCCTTATATATTCTATATAAACAAGTGATTGGAGATGGAGTTTGTATCACATGTTTACAGGTACTGTTATGCTGTTAGATTGACTCCAAACACAAGTGTCGAAGACCATTTAAGCTTGCATTGCAAGTGTATTATAAACATTCTTTCAAATTTATTAATACATTATGCAAGTTTCTGAGTGTGGGGTTTTTCACCCAATAAAGGTTTTTCTGGTTCTTGTGTTTTTTTGCAATATCTCATGTTAATGGTTTAACATTGCTGTAATAGTTAGGATAAATTTGAATTTGCATAGCCCTCTCCTCATTAGATTAGTGTAGGAAGCATTTTTCACACACCTAGCTTCCTTTTAGTTGGTATCAAAGCTTGATCACCTTTGGTCCTAGTTGTTGGGTAGGGTTTTTTTGATCTAATATTAGGTTGAGTGGGAGTTTGTGCAGAGCATTCTATATCTTATTGTAGCAAGGAGATGGAAGAGACATCCAGAAGATTTGAAATAGAGAAGTTCAATGGCAGTAATTTCGAGCTGTGGAAGCTCAAGATGGAAGACATGCTTGTAGACCGAGACCTTCAGGATAGTGTGAATGGAACTAAACCAGCTGCAATGTCACAAGTTGATTGGGATCTCAAGGATCAAAAGGCTAAGGGTCTCATAAGACTTAGTCTTGCCGATTCTGTGTTGTTAAATATCCATGAGGAGTCTACTGCAAAACTACTTTGGAAGAAGTTGGGGGATGTGTATCAAGCCAAATCCCTAGTTAATAAACTTTTTTCTAAGAAAGAAGTTGTATTCTCATCGAATGGAGGATGGAGGATCCATTGCTGAACATATGAATTCTTTCAACATGTTTGTTACACAATTGACATCTATTGGTGTAAAAATGGAGGAGAAGGATCAGTGTATGACCCTGCTTTGTTCTCTACCGGACTCATGGGATCATCTTGTCATTGTAGACACCTAGATTTGTCCCAACTTTGTCCATGTCCTACAACACCTTGTTAAACCATTATCCTAGACATCATAAGCCAATTAATTAAATAAATTTTATTTATTTAATTAAAATCCCATTCAATCCCATCCTCATCCTACTTAGCTAATTAATAAAATAAATTTTATTTATTTAATTAATTCCACATCATATCCCAATCATATCCTATCCTCATCCCAAATAATTAAATAAATTTTATTTAATTAATTAATTCCACATCATATCCCAATCATATCCTATCCTCATTCGAATTAATTAAATAAATTTTATTTATTTAATTAATTTCCACATCATATCTTATCTCATCCTATTCAACTTCTCAATTAATTAAATAAATCTTATTTATTTAATTAATATCCAACTCATATCCCAACTAATTCAAATATTTTATTTGAATTAAGCCCTCACCTTTCATCACATTCCAACACTTGTCCAATCAATCATGTGTTACAACTTTTATCTTTCACATGCACAAGTAATGGGACCTAATTTTAGTATTTATTTACACAAGCACACCTAAGCCTTATCTTCCCTTGCCACATGTCAATTGACTACAATTTCTTAATGTGCAAGATAACCAAATCAATCCTATCAATCCATTTCATCTGAAGCCCTAATTGATCCTAGCCATCCATTGGAACCAAGCCAATCCTATAAAGCAAGCCTCTTTTGAGCCATTTGGGACATTAGAGAAGACATTAGGGCGACATTAGAGAAGAGATTAGAGAGAATTACAGGATTCTTCTTCATGCAACCTCACTCTGCTGAATTTTCATCTCAAGCCATTATCCATCATCTTCAATCCATCTAACTTGCATCCTTATCAACGTTATGCCGCGGAATCGAGCAATCAACACAACAAAGTGATCAATCAATCAAGCTCATCTTGCATCTTTGAGGTATTGAATTATTTGGGTTTAGGTTATGCATTTCAATTGTTTGATCATTTCCATTTATAAATCCAAATTTTTTGATATACATTCTGGCATGCCCAGTGGGACTCACGTCCCTGATTAACCCTCTTGTTTGAATTGTTTTTGTGAAGATCAGATCTGCTGGAGCGTCAATCATTCATTTTTTGTAGGTTTTGTTTTCAAAATTTTGCATTTTCTAACCCTAGTTTTGTTAAATTTTGCAAATTTTGAGGGTAAGCTATCATAGATTGTGTCCTGGGAAAAAATGGACTGCACCATTGCGATTAGAAGGTCATTTCCATGAATTTTGACTATAAATTTCCTAGGGTTTTGCGACAGAAATTTTTTGAAAAATTTTGAAATTTTTTTAAGTTGCAGATCTGTGCAGTACGGATCCATACTGCTCAGATCCTCTGTAGCATCTATGTAGATCACTTGGGTATTATTTTTCAAATATCAATTCAGTTTTTGGATTGATTGTTCATATCTACATCATTCACTTGGTTTGCATAAGCTGGTGTTAGTTTCATTTACAGGTGATTTCTACCACTGATCTATGTTTTAATATCTATATCACCCACATTATTTGCTATATACATTTAATCTATTTAAGTTGGATCAATCTATGGTTATTGTACACCTCATGGTTCTCATTTTATGTCTGTGTTGGTAAAACACTTGAGGGATTTGCAGATTGTTGACATCCATACAACTTATTACACCCACCACTCCTTTGTACATCCTCCCCGACACCTTTAATTTCTATCCACCGTTGACAATCAAATCTACTTCCACCAGTCCATAACATAGCCTCATTTGATCCCCTCTACTGTTGTTGACACCAAATCTTTGCCTGGTTGCCTACCCTGCGTCACCTCCATTCATCGCCACCTTCTACGGGTTGATCCATACCTTAACAGTCCTAGTCGACCACCCTCAACATTATTATATTGTAGGTCACTGTTTTCACATTATTCTAGTCGATGCAACTTAGTCAATTTTATTCTACAATCTTGCTTAAGCTCCTCACGTATTAATAGCCTCATTATCCTACACCATCAATTGCTGCCTTGCTGTTATCATTCGCATTGTTATTGGCTAATGCGATCTATTGTTCATCATCACTGACTTCATCATCGAAAGATTAGTCACCGCCTCTTAATCCATAATCTCTGTCTGATTCATATCAATCTCCGTCCGATCGGCATTGATTGTTGCTCATTTTAATGCCTCCACCATTGATTTATCCTGTCGATATCCCAAGATAACCAGTCAAAAGCTTAAAACCCCAGTCGACAGTCATTCTTCTCGACGGCATCCGATCTTAGCTGGAAGTCTTCAGATCCACATTTGTTGCAAGGATGGTGGTCTTCAAACAAGCAGAGGCCTTAGATCTCAGCCGAAAATCTTGTACACTCATCTATTGTCCCTCCCGGCCACCTCATTCACCGGTGTTTGTTTCCTCCCCGCAATCGGTTGCCTTCAAACAAGCTGATGACTTGCATATTTTACTCAGGGCCTAAGCATTGGTAGTTTATTAAACTAGCACTTAATCCTCCTACACAGGTAGTTTTAAGGCAATAGTCAATGTTTTAATACAAGTTGGTTTCATAAAGATCAGCTGTGTTTGATATAGCCCACGGTCAAACTAGTCTCAGCGGCTTGTCATTTGGATCAATGTAGATGGATCTATCTCACACCATAATATCTATGCTAGAAAGTTTTCTAAGCTCGTCGCTTGTTCTTAGCAGTCTACTCGCAGGTCTTCACTGGTGGCGTCGGCCTTGCACATCATCTACGAATAATTCCCGTACTCGGCGGTGGTTTGAAATCATTGACAGGACTCACGCAGTTTATTGTTGATAGTCCCTGTGGTCTTTAATTGTAACAATCACTTGTGTTTGAGATATACAGGGTTGTCATCATCCCAGTAAATGAAAAATAAATTCTAATCCATTTGCTTTTCTTTATGGTTAATCCTAAGTATCGACTGTCATTTTGTTTGATTGCGACCATCATTTGTTTAGAATCATCACTGTGGGCTGGGAGAGTTCTCTAGTGACCGCTCATCATGATCATTGGCTCTCAGTTATATTAGTGAACAGTGGTTGAATCTACACGCGGACCAAATTGTCGACCAACTCTACACGTTGGTTGTTCCTTTCAATGGTCGGCATGTTCTAAGAGGAGATTTCCTTTCAACGGTGATCAAGTGAAGTCCTAACTTAAACTACCACTTTAAAACCTTAATCGCCGGTGATTCAAATGTTGCATGTGATCAAGTTTTTTTTTTTTCTAACAGCTAGTGGTTTTGCTTAATAGTCAGCTTGTCCTTATGCCTCCTACATGCCAAAGGAGGCTATTTTTTTCAAACTTGCATAACTTTCACATATGATGTCAAAATCGCACAAACAAGGACTCATTGGAAAGCTAGGAGGATGAACTTCACAACAGAGCAAGTTTTATTAGGTGACTATATTGCTTTTCAGGCTTTTTTATCAGTCAATGTTCAGCTTCATTGAAAACTTCATTTGAGCATAACTTGAGCAATTTCGATCGTTTTTCAGCAAAACTTTTTTTCAAATTGCTTAGAATCTCCTGAATTTTCTATTTGTGAAATCCATTCTTTTGTATCAGATCATTTTCATTAGAATTTTCAGATTTCATCTTTTCCACATAATCATCTTCTATGCAAGTTTACTTGTTTCTTTTTGGAATTGGTGACTTGTAAGGGCATCTAAGGAGCTGGAGCAACATCAGCATCATCTCCTATAGCACATTTGGACAGTGATTTAACCAGGTGCAATCATTTCATCTCTTATCTTCCAATCTTGCTTGATCACACATTTGGATTTTGGGCTCCTAAAACAGACATTGTTTGCTATCACATACCAAAAATGGGCATAAAATGAACAAGTGTCTTCCATCACATTTGGATTTGGATTTAAAACGAACAAGTGCTTGAACTATTTTCCTCACATTTCATTTTTAAAGGGTCAATTAACAACTGTGAGTGTGAATCAAGTGATAGCTCACTTGGTTTGCTTTTGTAAACCCTATCTAGGAGGCTTGCTTGGAGACACACCACTCCAAGGGATGACCTCAATCGAGGCTGAATTGAAAGACACCCTCATTGGGAGTTGGAATCTTGTTGCTCTTGGCTAAGCCCCAAAGAACTTTATACCTTTGGGAAGTGAAGGTGAAGGGTGGGTTACCCCTTTCTCCCGGCTGTGTGGCAGGATTTCACTTTCAATTCCATAGTCAACCTTGTGCCACCTAGCCTAAGACCTAATTGGCCATACCCACTTGACTAGACATTAGGCTTGTTGATGTGTCTTCCATGTGCGCTTGCTTAATCATCACATTTCATTTTCAAAGTCAAAAACTTTCTTATGTGTCTTACATGAGTGATTCATGTGTGTATATGCATAATCATTTGTTGAACATTGCCAAATCAAGCTCTAAACACCAAACACAAACAATTCATTCAACATTTCATCCACATCACCCAATTTTGTCATTCCACATTATATCCTAATCATACCCAAATCAATTTTATTCTGAACATATCCTAGTCACATCCATACTCATTCCAAATCATCTCTACATCATCATCAACCTAGTCCTAGTCAACACTTGTCAAGATGGTCGTAATCATTCAAGGGGGCTATCCCTCTAATCATGAGACAAATCCCAAGCCTAAGGTGACAATTCAAGGGGGCTATCCCTCTAATCATGAGACAAATCCCAAGCCTAAGGTGACAATTCAAGGGGGCTATCCCTCTAGTCATGAGACAAATCCCAAGCCTAAGGTGACAATTCAAGGGGGTTATCCTTATAATCATGAGACAAGACCTAAGCCTATAATCACAATTCAAGGAGGCTACCCCTCTAATTCAAATAATGAAATAAAATCAAAGCCTAAGGTCACAATTAGAGGAGCCCCTCTTCCTAATCCATATCATGAGAAGAAACCAATCATAATTAAAGGTGGTTATCTTCCTAATCCAAATCATGAGAAGAAACCAATCACAGTTAAAGGTGGTTATCTCCCTAATCCAAATCATGAGAAGAAACCAATCACAGTTAAAGGTGGTTATCTTCCTAATCCAAATCATGAGAAGAAACCAATCACAATTAAAGGTGGCTATCCTCCTAATCCAAATCATGAAAGCGAACCAAAGCCCAAGATCACAATTAAAGGAGCCTCTCCTATTAAGACCAAGTTTATACTTAGAGGAGGCCATCTCTTTACTTGTGAGGATGAGACAAGTCCAAAACCCAATCCATCCACACATCAAATCAATTCTGCATCAACTTATCCCACTTCATACCAATCTAATCCATCCACACATCAAATCAATTCTGCATCAATTTATCCCACTTCATGTCAACTAAATTCATCCACATGTCATATCAACCCTTTATCAACCTATCACAACCCTTATCCATATCAATCCATAGCACAACAATCATTATCCTATGCAACTCCTCCATCATCATCACATCAGCACATTCAACTACAACAACATCAACCAATTCAACAATTCCAACCATCACAACAACCCATTCAACAATTCCAACAACAACAAATCATATCACAACAACAAATCCAAACACAATCTCAACCTCATCAAATTCCACCTCAACCCTATGTGTCACCCACCTCAACTTCACACCAACCTAATCCATCCACCTATCATGACAATTCCATATCAACCTATGCCACATCAACATATCCACCCACTTTCATACAACAAGTGAGCACAAGTCAACCTTGGCAACAAGATCAAATGCCCTCAACTTTGAGTCCACCTCAAGATCTTTTGTCCAATATCCTACCATTACACCTAGCTACCAAGACTATCAATGGCCTCCCCAACGAGCACAAGTGAGCCTAAATCGACCTTTGCAAAAAGAAGCATATACAACTCCAAGTGGTCCCTTGTACATAAATCAAACAAGCCCAAGTTATCCTATGCAAGATCCAATTACCTTTGACAAGCGAGATACCAATCTAGAGTGGCCACCACCATCCAATCACATGCCAACACATTAGCCAACAAGTCCTATCCCAACACCACCATGTGATCCTATTCCTAGTGCATTAATCCCTCTACCATCTTTCAAACCACCAAGCCCTCCATTACCTTCATCACCATTGCATTCTAATCCTTCACCAAAGGATGTGGCTGAGATAGTTTTACAAAGAATGCTTGAAGCAAAACTCATTGAACTTCCCCCCATCAACCCATGTGAAGAAAGTCCATATGATGAACATGATTATTGTGCATACCATAGGACCAAAGGCCATGATACAAATACATGCCCCATGTTTTTCCCAATTGTTTACAAGGTGTATCGACATGCAATAAGAAATCATGTCACATCATCCCAATCCCATGTATTACCCTCATCCAATCCAAATCTTAGCCTATCAAACTCAATTATCCTTCCATCCAATCAAATTCCTAATCATAAGCCTACAACACCATCTACTATTATCATTCATCCATTATATTGCCCATCCACTCATACCGTTGCAAAGGATGCGATCCATTGGCTACTAGCTAGGAATAAACTACCTCCATGTCAAACACCCATTCATGAGCCTACCAAAGAGATTCCAAAGGTCATGTCCAATCATATAATCCCATCATGTGGTCCACCTATCCTTGAGCCTCTTCAAGAGCCCTCAATTAACATTCTTAGCCCTTCAAGCCCATCATGTGACCTACAAGCCATCAAGCTTATTCAAGAGTCTCCTATTATGAATCCAAGTCAAGAGTCATCATGTTCTCATGTTGTTGACCAAGAGCCTATCCAAGAGCCTTCCACTTCCATTCAAGCAACCCAAGAGGTATGTCAAAGGTTTAATCCTAAGCATGTGGAAACATTAAGCCCTAGTCCAACTCAATATCAAATGCCTTCCATCCAACCCATCCATAACATGTATCTTTTCCATGATCAAGATGATAGCCATAATGATGAATCTATCCATGAGCCACTTGATCCTATCCATCTCCCAACAACCATTCATGAGCAAGCTATCCAAATTCAACCCATCCATAATATTTACCTTCTTTATGATCGAGATGATACCTATGAAGAAGCTATCCATGAGCACCTTGATCCTATCCATAATCCTAGATCTATCCATGAGCAAGATATCCACATTGCTCCTAGTCATCCACCATCTAGCCCTATCCATAATGAAAAAACATCCACTTGTCATGATGAGACACTTGTCCCCCAAGTAAGCATAAAAGATCAAACAAATAGCTTGGATCTTAGTGAACATAATGCTAATCAAGATCCTAATGATCCCCCTTCCACATCCATCATTGATCCCATTTCAAATCCATCATGTCCTATTGGTCTATCCACAATTATACATGAGTGTTCTTCCTTAGGACAACAATGACCTTTATCCACTTCGGTTTCTCCATCCAATAAAGAGCTCAAGTCTAGTTCCCTAAGCACACCTAGTCCCATAGTCCATCGCATGCTCCAAAACATGAACTACCAAGGTAAAGGCCTAGGCCTTTATAAACAAGGTATTTTGGAGTTGAACCATGTCAAGATCCCTCCATGCTCATATGGCCTTGGATACACACCCCAAGGTAAACAAGGCCAAGATGTTGGTAATCCCTTCATGCATCCTAAACCTACCACTTTCTATCGCACCCCCATCTACCCAAAACATATGTAGCCATTCCATCTCCATCATCTTATAAATTTCAAAAGCATGTGACCGTACATCTTCCACCATCCACTTTGCCTCCACTTTTACCAACCCCAAATATCCCTCCATCCACCTTGCCACCATTTCTTCCAACACCTAACATACCTATCATTCATAAGTATCCTTACATCCCTAATCATGACCAACAAAAGCACACATCGTTTAAGCATAAAGCTTCCAATCATTCCATCCACTCCACCCACCCCATGGGATTCAAAAGAAAAAATTTTGATGCCTCTACCTAGAAAGCTAAAAGTCCTACCAAAAATCCTAAGGACTCTCATGCCTTAGGGCACAAACATGAAAAATCAATGCAAAGAACCAAAGCAAAGCAATCCAAAAAGCTATCCAAGCCCATACCTTCAAAAGCAAATCCCAAAAGCAAAATGGTTTGGGTTCTTAAGCAAATAGCTAGCAAAATGAATGAGGCATCCTTATCCACCTCTCAAGAATCCCAATCACCTATATCTATCCAAGAGCTTATTTCCATCCAAAACTTCCATTCCCTTCAAAAACCCCACAAGCAAAACAAAAGCACTAAACATACTAAATCTATGTGGGTTCATAAATCACTTCATCAACCATCCTCTAAGCAAACATCTCCATTGCTTCCTACACCACCATCTCATCAAAAGATTCTATGTTTAACATGGTGTGTGCAACCATTGGTCATGGTTCCCTTCCACTCTGCAGCACCTCCACATAACTCCATCTCCCCATCCTTCATCCATTATCCTACATATCTCCTCAATCACCTTCCTATGGTCCATGCTTTTGCATAAGCCTACATAATCCACATCATAGTCCACTATCCCCATCCATCTATCCTTGCATGAACCTTCCATAATCCACATCATAATCTATTATCCACCTAATCCATCTCCCATCCATGTAATCCCTTATCAACATCTATGAGCATAATGACATGGTCCATGCGAAGACATCATCCATCTCTAATGGGACAATATCACCTCTCATAGCACTAGCCACTTGAGTCCCTCCTATCCATTACCATGGTGAAAACTTGGTAAACAGGCGGAATGTGTAATTGTCATCCCATCTAAAAAAAAAAGCAAAAAAAAATCAAAAAAGTAAAGAGAAATTCCTTCGTCCAATGGTGAAAACCTGGTAAATAGGCACCTTGGATAAGTACCATGATGAAAACCTGGCAAATAGGTGTCATGTGTAGGTTGATCTTCTATGTCACTTACACTTGGGGGCACATTGTCTCATCCAACCTATCCATTTTCAAATGATCCATCCCATTATATCATACCAACCTATCTTATCCTATCTTGCCATCCTACCATCCTTAGCCATTACATAAACATGCCTATCCTATTTATCTATCCTTCCGCCTTTTGATTTTGATGAAGACATAGGGGCAAAATGTTGAAACATGTTTGGATATCTCTTGACAGACCTTCTTTCCAAACCAAGTCCTATCCATTGACAATTTATCCATCCCATTCAAACCAATCTATCATGTCATCCCTTGGTCATGACCTTTGTCATGTAAAATCCTAAGCATTACCACCGATAATGGGGCAACTTATTCTTCCTATGCAACATAGCCTTTGGAGATCACATCCTAGCTCCCTTATGGTCCATCCACTATGGTGTACCCTTATCATGAGCTTTCCGTCTTATAGCCTACCCATCTGTTTATCATGAGGCATGCATCCATCCCTTATATGGCCTATCCTCTTATCTATCCATCCAACTCTCATGAGCCTTCCATCTCATTTACTATCACCCATCCTTTTATCCATCCTCCTACATCTTTGCACCTAGACTTGGTTTTCTCCCTTGTCATTGGTATCAAGCACAAAGGCTACTCAAATTGTAAATCCATTAGCATTTTCCAAAATATTTCAAAAAACACAAAAGAAAAAAAATAAAAATATTCCAAAAACACAAAAAAATCAAATATCCAACAAAAAATCCAAGCAATAAAACCAATCACATCATCCAAAACAATCCACTCCATCAACATTCAATCAAAATAAAATCATCATTGTCATCAATTCTTCCTATCAATAACATTCATTCATCCATTTCAATCAATCACTTCTTCCAATCATATCAATCAAATCAATCTAAGCAATGATCTTAAATCCAAGTCACACTAATCCATATCAAGCAAGCTAATCAATCAAGGAACATTATCTAATCAAATCAACAAGTTTTGATCCTAATCTTGTCATGAACCCAATCAATGATCATCAATGGGATATAGCGTTCCCGCATCATCCTTGTGTTGCTCTAGGGATATAGCTTTCCCCGTAATGACAACACTATCTATCATCATCAATCAAACAATTAATCATTGGTTTATGACTTGACAAGGGCAATACCTTGTTTGTTTTACATCCTTTGAGAATACTGAGAACACTTGCTTATGCTTAGATTGAGTGGACACTCTAATCATCACACCATCACTATCATCATCAAAACAATCAACCCAACAAATAGCAAACATCACAACCAAAGCACATCAAGCCAACCATCAAAACAAATCCTATCAATCATCAGCATCAACACCAAAGCGATCAAATCAATCACATCAACTCCAATGAGAACAAATCCAATCACTTCAACACATCAAAAAGCAACTCAATCTTCCACATATCATTCCATCATCAACATTTCATGAAATCAATCTTCATTCATCATTTCATCATCATCAACCAAATCCAAACAATGATCTAAATGCAAGTCATCATTAAGCTATACTGATCAAGTTAATCAATCAAGCCAAGTTATCCAATCACAATCAATGGTCTTGATCCTAGCCTTGTTGTAAGCCAAATCAAATAAATCAACCAACCAACTCAGCAAACAACCTTGTGTTGATCTAGGGATATAGCTTTCCCTGCAATGACAACACTCAACTATTATCATTATCAGCAAAACAATCAAACAATTAATCATTGGTTTACAGCTTGACAAGGGCAATACCTTGTTTGTTTTTGTATCATTTGTGCATGCTTGCTTGTTTGCTTGTGTGTGTTATCTTTTTATCTTGCATTTGCATCAAATCCTTATCATTTCCAGCTAATATTCATATCTTATGTATGTTGGAATAGCTTTTTGCACTGTCCTTTGCATCTAAGGTCATATTATACCTTTTGTGCATTAGGACTTTAATGCTCTAAGTTTACTTCCTCATATGTTAGACAAGGTTGTATTACGCTGGGGCACAAGACACATCGTCACCTTGGTCCTTATACCTTGGTGCATAACGTATAGTGCTATATCAAACATCATGGTTGCTCACCTTCCATTGCAACATAACGCATCCTTCATTTCTTCTATCTACCCCCTTATCTTTCTTTTGCAGCCAAGCCATTTCTTTTCGAGAGCCTACCCGTGTTTGTCCAACCTGCCTAACCTCTCGAGGGGGCATCATCATCATATCTTTTCATCATCATCATATCCTTACATCATCATCACATATCATTTTCCTCTATCCATACCTTAACTTCTTTGAAATGATGTTACTCGACACAAAGCTCATCATCTCAAACATCATCTCAAAGAGGGGCAAAATGTAGACACCTAAATTTGTCCCAACTTTGTCCATGTCCTACAACACCTTGTTAAACCATTATCCTAGAAATCATAAGCCAATTAATTAAATGAATTTTATTTATTTAATTAAAATCCCATTCAATCCCATCCTCATCCTACTTAGCTAATTAATTAAATAAATTTTATTTATTTAATTAATTCCACATCATATCCCAATCATATCCTATCCTCATCTCAAATAATTAAATAAATTTTATTTATTTAATTAATTCCACATCATATCCCAATCATATCCTATCCTCATCCCAATTAATTAAATAAATTTTATTTATTTAATTAATTTCCACATCATATCTTATCTCATCCTATTCAACTTCTCAATTAATTAAATAAATCTTATTTATTTAATTAATATCCAACTCATATCCCAACTAATTCAAATATTTTATTTGAATTAAGCCCTCACTTTTCATCACATTCCAACACTTGTATAGTTAATCATGTGTTACAACTTTTATCTTTCACATGCACAACTAATGGGACCTAATTTTAGTATTTATCTACACAAGCACACCTAAGCCTTATCTTCCCTTGCCACATGTCAATTGACTACAATTTCTTAATGTACAAGATAACCAAATCAATCCTATCCATCCATTTCATCTAAAGCCCTTTATTGATCCTAGCCATCCATTGGAACCAAGCCAATCCTATAAAGCACGCCTCTTTTGAGCCATTTGGAACATTAGAGAAGACATTAGGGCAACATTAGAGAAGAGATTAGAGAGAATTTTAGGATTCTTCTTCATGCAACCTCACTCTGCTGAATTTTCATCTCAAGCCATTATCCATCTTCTTCAATCCATCTAACTTGCATCCTTATCAACGTTATGCCGTGGAATCGAGCAATCAACACAACAAAGTGATCAATCAATCAAGCTCATCTTGGATCTTCGAAGTATTGAATTATTTGGGTTTAGGTTATGCATTTCAATTGTTTGATCATTTCCATTTATAAATCCAAATTTTTCGATATACAGTCATGGCAATTGGAAGCACCACATCCACATTCAAAATGGATGAAGTGGTTTCTTCATTGTTCTCTAAAAAGATGCGGAGAAAGTCTTCTAAGGTAGCTAAAGAGGCCCTTGCAGTTTGTGGAAGACCCAAGGAGAAAGGGAAGAAGAAGGACAAGAAAGCTGAAAAGAGTAGATCCAAATCTCCTGGAAAGTCCAAGGCTGTTTATTGGAACTATGGCAAAACTAGGCATTTTTGAAAGGAATGCAAAGAGGAGAAGAAGAAAAAGAAGAAAGCTCCTGATTTAGGTTCTGGCAAGTCACAAGATGACGGTGATGCTTTCATCGTAGCCTTGGAAACCAATGCATCTGACGATGTGTGGCTAATCAACTTTGGTGCATCATTCCACATGACCTCTCATTGAAATTGGTTCACTAAGTATGTGGAGTTTGATGGTGGAAAGGTGTATCTAGGTGACGACTCTCATCTGAAGATTGTTGGTCATGGAAGAGTCTCTATCTGATTCCTTGATGGTCGATTGAAGGGGGTCTCTAGGGTTATGCACATCCCAGGCTTAGCACGGAACCTGCTTTCTGTAAGTAGTTTGAATGATGCAGGTGTGTAGGTTGTCTTTTCAAAAGAAGGATGCAAGATGACTAGAGGAACTATGGTGCTTGCTAAGGGTACTCTATTTCAGCTAGAAGCATGCATTCCACAATGCAATAGTTCTTCTAACTCAAGGAAGAGGGCATCAGTCACTTCATCCCCACCATCTAAATGAGTAGTGAAGAAATCTATTGTTTCTAGTCTTGATGGTTGTAATCGTGCATTGGAAGTTAAACTTCTTGCTGAAAAGACAATGTTATGGCATAAGAGATTTGGCCACATTGGTGAGAAGGGTCTGCATACCCTAAAAAATTAGAACCTCGTTGAGGGGTTAGATGATTGTAATCTTGATTTTGACTTTTGCAAACATTGCATTTATGGAAAACAAAATCATGTTCAGTTTTACTCGAGTTCTCACAAGTCTTTTGGTGTGTTGGACCTTATTCATTCTGATGTGTTTGGTCCTAATGATGTTACTTTGTTATCAAAATCTATATACTTTGTATCTTTTATAGATGATTACAGTAGAAGGACATGGATTTATTTTCTCAAAAGCAAATCTGAAGTCTATAGCAAGTTTAAGGAGTTTAAAGCCTTTGATGAAAATTAGACTGGTAAAAAGATTAAATGTTTGAGAACTGATAATGGTGGTGAGTTCTGTTCTACAGAATTCGATAAGTATTGCAAGGAACTTGGGATTGAAAGACATAAGACAACTCCATACACCTCACAGCAAAATGGAGTTGCAGAGAGGATGAACAGGACACTGATGGAGAAGGCTAGGAGTATGCTTAGTGGAGCTGGTCTAGAACAAAAGTTTTGGGTTGAATCTATTGCCACTGCTTTCTATCTGATAAACAGATCTCCTACATCAGCTCTTGTTTATAAGACACTCATGGAGGTGTGGTCTAGTAGAAAGCCTTCAATAAGGCATCTTTATGTTTTTTGTTGTGAGGCATATGCACATGTGCCTAGGGAGAAGCGGTCAAAGTTGGAGAACAAAGTTGTTAAGTGTATCTTCATTGGCTATGGTGTTGGTGTGAAAGGATACAAGCTTTGGGACCCCGTGGCTGAAAAAGTGTTGTATAATAGAAGTGTTATCTTCAGAGAGCTTACACCTTCTTCAACTGTTTTACAGCCAAAAGAAAAAGAAAAGAAAGAGGATGTTGTTTAGTTTCCTCTCACACCTGAGAAGACTGAACAGAAAGACAATGTTGGACCTAATGATGAGGAGAGCTCTAGCAGCTCTATAAGCTTAGATGAAGAAGCTAAACCTCAACCTCGGCTCTTGAAGAGGTCTACACGGATAAGAAAGTAAACTAAAAGGTTTGGTTTTACATTGCTTGATTCTAGTTGTGCTTATGCTTTAATCACTAACAATGATGAACCTAGAACTATGTCATGGGGTTTGGATATGAAGGATGCAGGTTCCTGGAAGGAGGCCATGGAGGAAGAAATGGCTTCTTTGGAAAAGAATCAAACTTGGGACTTGGTGCCTTTGCCTCCTGGATGGAAACCTGTTGGATGCAAATGGGTGTTCAAGAAGAAAACTGGTGTAGATGGTAGTGTTGAGAAGTATAAGGCCAGATTAGTTGCGAAGGGGTATTAACAAGTGGAGGGTATAGATTATGGTGAGATCTTCTCTCCCATTGCAAAACTAACATCCATTCAATTCCTGTTGTCTCTCGCGACAACTTATGACTTGGAGGTAGAATAGATGGATGTGAAGACAACTTTCCTTCATGGTGACTTGGAGAAGAAATCTACATGTCACAGCCAAGAGCATTACATGGTGAAAGGTAAAGAAAATTTGGTTTGCAAACTTAAAAAGTCCTTGTATGGTTTGAAGCAATCCACTGGGAGATGGTACTTGAAGTTTGATACCTTTGTGTTGTCAATTAGATTTGTGAGATCAAAATCGGATCACCATGTGTATTATAAATTTGATGGTGATTGTATTATCATTGTTGCACTGTATGTTGATGATATGTTGCTCATCGGGAAGGGTAAGAATATGATTTCTGATTTTAAATCTCAGTTGTCAGCATAGTTTGAAATGAAATATTTAGGGGCAGCTAGGTACATTCTAGGAATGGAAATTAGAAGAGAGAGAACTAACATAAAACTTTGGTTAAGCCAGAGTAAGTATGTGAAGACCATGTTGGACAGATTTAGTATGGCGGATTGTAGACCATTGTGTGTTCTCATTTCTTTGGGGAGAAAGTTGTCTATTGAGGATTGTCCAAAATCTCCTAGTGAGGTGGAGGACATGAGCAGAGTACCTTATGCTAGTGTTGTTGGAAGTTTGATGTATGCTATGGTCTGCACAAGACCAGACATTGCCCAAGCAGTGGGAGTCCTTAGTCAATTTATGGCTAATCCTAGATGGGTTCATTGGGATGTAGTTAAGCGAGTGTTCAGATATTTGATAGGTACTTCTGAGTATTCCATTTGCTATCATGGTAATGTTTCAAGACCTCCACATTCTATTGACATTCATGGATTTGTGGATTTAGATTGGGCAGGTGACATTGACAACAGGAGACCCAACAGTTCTTATGTGTTTACACTATTTGGTGGTGCTATTATTTTGATGAGTAAGCAACAACCTGTTGTCACTTTGTCCATGACAAAAGCTGAGTACATGGCAGCAACTCATGCTTGTAAAGAAGCCATTTGGCTTAAGAGATTGTGTTCAGATGTTGGTGTTGATGCAGGTCAGATCATGATCAGTTGTGACAGTCAGAGTGCAATTTGCCTTGCGAAGAATCCAACTTTCCATGCTAGAACAAAGCACATTGATGTTCAGTTTCACTTCATGTGAGACATGGTTGAGGATGGAAAGGTAAATTTTGAGAAGGTAGATACTTAGAAGAATGTTGCAGATGATTGACAAAACCAGTGAGCACAAAGAAATTTAGATGGTGTTCGGAGTCTATGGGCCTCTCGACCTATAGCAGTTAAATCCTGTTATTCTATTGGCTCTTACAAGGTGTTTGACAAGTGGGAGAATGTTGGGAATTAAGGAGTCTCAACCTTGGTAATTCCTTCCATTTGTAATGTTTGTATTTATTATTTAATTTCCAATGTTGTAAATATTTGTAAATTCCATACTATCATATTGTGGGATGTTGCACTATGATGTTTCGATCCTACATGGAATATGACAACTTGTAATTTTGTCCTCACATGAGGAGATAGGAATCCCACTTTAGGGTAGGAGCATTTTACCATGTGTTGGCATCATCTATGTTGTGTAAGGGAATGTTTGACCGAAACAGTTATGACAGATTCCCATGATGAATCTATGACATGTCAGAGTCAGAAATAGAAGTCTGTAAGACAAGTGATGACATGTGTCATGAAGCATCTTCGAATAAGGCATATTTGGGTGCCCCAAGGTGGAATATGACATGTTGTAAGAGAATATGCTATTTATAGAATGTGTATGATAGATTCTCTTATAGCTGTAAGTTGTAACTGCTATGACAAATTCTATGGCAGTCGTAAGTGTCGTAAGAGCATCTGTCATAGCCCATTTTGGAAATAGGCAACCTCTTTGGAATGGGAGTTGTGGACAAGTGTTAAGGACATTCTACAATGTTGACCAAGTGTCCTTAGGCATGGGTTTTGGTCCATGAAGCCATGTTGGATGCCCATCCCAAGAAAGGTCCAATATTGCCTTGTATATTCTATATAAACAGGTGCTTGGAGATGGAGTTTGTATCACAGGTTTATAGGTACTATTATGCTGCCAGATTGATTCCAGACATGAGTGTTGAAGACCATTGAAGCTTGCATTGCAAGTGTATTGTAAACATTCTTTCAAATTTGTTAATACATTGTGCAGGTTTCTGAGTGTGGGGTTTTTAACCCAATAAGGGTTTTCCCCACCGTAAATCTTTGTCTTTCTTCTTCTGCCTACTTTTTGGTTCTTGTGTTTTTCTGTAATATCTCATGTTAATGGTTTAACATTTCTATAATAGTTAGGATAAATTTGAATTTCCATAGCCCTCTCCTCATTAGATTAGTGTCGGAAGCATTTTTTGCACACCTAGCTTCCTTTTAATGGCTTAGGATATAAAAACAAAGAGTCAAAGAAAAATCAATCCAAAAAGTTATCCAAGCCCTTACCTCCACAAGGAAAGTCCAAAACCAAAATGGTATGGGTACCTAAGCAACAAGAAATCAAGTTCAATGAGGCATCTACCTCTAAAAAATCCCAACATCTACTCCCATCTCAAATTCCCATTCTGCTCAAAAGTGTCAAAACATTCCATCCAACAAGCAAAACAAAAGTAACAAAATGCCTAAGTCTATCTAGATTCCTAAAGCCCTTCATCATCCATCTCCTAAGAAAACATCTCCATTTCACCCTACACCACCTCTACATCACAAGGTTCAACATTTATTGCGATGTGTGCAACCATTGGTCATGGTTCCCTTCCATTCCACAATAAATCTACCATCATTCATCCACTATCCTACATACCCTCCACATACCATCCCTATGGTCCATGCTTTGGCATAAGTCTAACATAATCCACATCATAATCCACTATTTGCCTAATCCATTTGCCTTCCACGTATCCCTTACCAACATTGATGAGGTCACTTGACATGGTCCATGCGAGGATATCATTCTCTAATGGGACTATAATATTTTAGTGCAGCGTAACACATCCTTCAACCCTCAACCCTAAACACTATACCTTAAACCCTAATCCCTCCACCCTAAACCCTATTCCCTCAACCCTAAACGCTTTCCCTAAAGCCTAAAGGCTCAACCCTTAAACCTTAAACCCTAAACCTTATCCCTAAAGCCTCAACCCTAAACACTATACCTTAAACTCTAATCCCTCAACCCTAAACCCTAATCCCTTATTACTAAGTCTTAAACCCCATCCTGAAAGCCTCAACCCTCAACACTTGAACATTAAATCCTAAACCCTATGCCTAAGCCCTTAACCCTAAACACTATGCCTTAATCCCTAATCCCTCAACTCTAAACCCTAATCCCTAAACCCTAAACCCTAAACCCTCAACCCTCAACCCTAAACCCTAAACCCTAAACCCTCAACACTATAACTTAAACCTTAATCCCTCAACCCTAATCTTAAAGCTAAACTTAAAGATTCCAGTCATTCCACCATCCCTATAAGATCCAAAAATTCAAAATTAGATGCCTCTACTGATAAAGTCAAACATCCTAAGGGTCTGCATGCCTCAGCATATAAAAATAAAGAGTCAAATAAAAATCAATTCAAAAAGTTATCCAAGCCCATACCTCCACAAGTAAAGTCCAAAACCAAAATGGTATGGGTACCTAAGCAACAAGAAATCAAGTTAAATGAGGCATCTACCTCTAAAAAATCCCAACCATCTACTCCCATCTCAAATTCCCATTCCACTCAAAAGTGTCAAAACATTACATCCCACAAGCAAAACAAAAGTAATAAAACGCCTAAGTCTATGTGGGTTCCTAAAGACATTCATCATCCATCTCCTAAGCAAACATCTCCATTGCACCCTACACCAGCTCCGCATCACAAGCTTCAATGTTTATCACTATGTGTGCAACCATTGGTCATGGATCCCTTCCATTTAGCAATAAATCTACCATCATTCATCCACTATCCTACATACCCTCCACATACCATCCCTATGGTCCATGCTTTGGCATAAGTCTGACACAATCCACATCATAATCCACTTTTCTCCCCTCTAGAATCCATGTCATAAACCACTATCTACCTAATCCATTTGCCTTTCATGTATCCCTTACCAACATCGATGAGGGCACTCGACATGGTCCATGCAAGGACATCATTCTTTAATGAGACTATAACCTTTTAGTGTAGCATAACACATCCTTCAACACTCAACCCTAAACACTAATCCCTCCACCCTAAACCCTAATCCATCAACCCTAAGCGCTATCCCTAAAGCCTGAAGCCTCAAACCTTAAACCCTATCCCTAAACCCTATCCCTAAACCCTCAAACCTAAACATTATACCTTAAACCCTAATCCCTCAACCCTAAACCCTAATCCCTTATAGCTAAACCTTAAACCCTATCCCTAAAGCCTCAACCCTCAACACTTGAACCTTAAATCCTAAACCCTATCCCTAAACCCTCAACTCTAAACACTATGCCTTAAACCCTAATCCCTAAACCCTAAACCCTTGACCCTAAACCCTCAAGCTACAACACTATACCTTAAACCCTAATCCCTCAACCCTCAACCCTCAACCCTAATATTAAAGCTAAACTTAAAGCTTCCACTCATTCCACCATCTCCAAGGGATCCAGAAATTCAAAATTAGATGCCTCTACTGATAAAGCCAAACATCCTAAGGGTCCTCATGCCTTACGACATAAAAGCAAGGAGTCAAAGAAAAATCAATCCAAAAAATTATCGAAGCCCATACCTCCACAAGCAAAGTCCAAAACCAAAATGGTCTGGGTACCTAAGCAACAAGAAATCAAGTTAAATGAGGCGTTTACCTCTAAAAAATTCCAACCATCTACTCCCATCTCAAATTCCCATTCCGCTGAAAACTGTCAAAACATTCCATCATACAAGCAAAACAAAAGTAATAAAATGCCTAAGTCTATGTGGGTTCCTAAAGCTCTTGATCATCCATCTCCTAAGCAAACATCTCCATTGCACCCTACACCACCTCCACATCACAAGCTTCAATGTTTATCACGATGTGTGCAAACATTGGTCATGGTTCCTTTCCATTCCACAATAAATCTACCATCATTCATCCACTATCCTACATACCCTTGACATACCATCCCTATGGTCCATGCTTTGGCATAAGTCTAACATAATCCACATCATAATCCACTATTTTCCTTACATAATCTACATCATAATCCACTTTTCTCCCCTCAAGAATCCATGTCATAATCCACTATCTACCTAATCCATTTTCCTTCCATGTATCCCTTACCAACATCGATGAGGGCACTCGACATGGTCCATGCAAGGACATCATTCTCTAATGGGACTATAACCTTTCAGTGTAGCGTAACACATCCTTCAACCCTCAACCCTAAACATTATACCTTAAACCCTAATCCCTCCACCCTAAACCCTAATCCCTCAACCCTAAATGCTATCCCTAAAGCCTGAAGCCTTAACCCTTAAACCTTAAACCCTAAACCCTATTCCTAAACCCTCAACCCTAAACACTATACCTTAAAACCTAATCCCTTATGTTAGCTTGATAATAATAAATGACTATTATTCATCGAAAGGACAATCAACGATGACTAAAAGGATTTCTAATAATTTAGATTACCCTAATATCAGGTAAACTTCATATTGTTCTCCCTGAAATGTTAAGTAAGACAAAATGCACCTATGCAGTATTGGTAAGATTACTAAATGTCTTCTCGACTGAATAAGAGAACTAAGGGGACACTATGTATATCAAAATGACATTCAGTAAGTCTTGGTGATCAGTTATGAATGTATAAACAAAGATGACACCAAATGAAGCACACAGATCAGCCTGAAACTAGGAGAGTCCAATCGATGCAATCTAACATTTCAAAATTAAAAATATCTATTGCATTCATTTCGAGTGATGGACATTAATGGTCACGCAAATGAACATTATATGAACAATTTTGATTGAAAAGGGATTGAACTTGTTAGAAAAAGAAAATTTTTTACAACTCTCACCAACCTCTTCACACTTATCCTTTGTAGACCATGGAAATTGGCCACATTATAGTTTGGTGATTAAAATAATTTATGAAAATTTGTGTGACAAGATCCATATTAACTCCTATTGCTAAAACATGTGTGACAAAATCCTATCAGAACAACTACATTTATGAACAAATCCTCATAATATCTTTTCCTAAGTGTATTGTCCTAGCAACACTTCATTTTTGGAACCCTATATATAGCTCCACCGACAGCTCTATGAAAAATAATTTACAACCTTATCTATCTAAAAATACCCTATCAAGCTAACCTTTGAAGTCCTTCCCCTGATAGACCGATATAGCCAACTACAGTGAGCTCATCGTTGCAACACATAGTCATCGGTAGGATAGATATTCATATTCCCCCGATGACCCGATATAACTGTGGGTAGTCCAAAATTATACATAATCGGCTGAACATGCCCTCATCATTGGAGTTCCCATCATACTCCCACCGATAGTCCTATAAACATAACTTGTAGCCATATTGGGCTAACAATACCCTATCGGCCTAACTGTTGAGAGTCCCTCACCGATAGACCGATAAAAGATTTCAACAAAAGCTCGCACATCGTTGTGACTCAAAAACATCAATGAAACAAATGTTTCTATTCCCTTGATAACCTGATATGACCAAAAGTTACCCAAAGGGGCAATATTGCCCAAGCTAAGGTGCATCGGGGTAATGTTACCTGGCGTCCCATTGATACACCAACACAAAGAGTTCATCGATGAAGGAAGCTGACATCGGTGAAACATAAATAATAGTCTCAACGATGCAGTGATAATAATTATTGTGACATCCTGAGGCATCATTCAGATATTCAAAATAAATGACCTCCTCCTATGACATGACATAAATGAAAGGTGCATTTATGAACTAGGAATAAAAGTGAGTTGCACCACAGTTTGATCACATAGCTCCTATAAAACTTGAACAAATTGCAAAAGGGGCTGAAGGAGAAGGGGACTAAAGCTCTCACATAGTAAAGCAAAGAAAAACTAGTGGGCAAGTGAAATTCAAGTAAGTACACCGATCTCAACTAAGAAATTTTGTCTCTTAAAAGTTTGAATTCAAGCAATGGGAGATAGTGCAGAAAAACTTAAAAATAAGAAATAGAAAACTGAAAAGAGACCATTAAACCAAGACTTGATAGATCAAGCAATAGGAGATAGTTTAGAAAAACCTAAAAATAAGAAACAAAAAACTGAAAAGAGACCATTAAACCAAGACTTGATAGATCAGTGTGTTGGGTCAGGACCAAGACCAAAAAGAAGTGTACAGATGAACCCCTCACATGATTGATTGTTGGACAATCACAAGGACTTGGGAGATGTATGGACTCCACTATGAGGGTATGAACTTTTCTTATACCACTATAGAAAACAATATAGGTTTTACCAGCCAGTAACCCATGGAGGCTAAACCTAGGGAGATTAGTTGGGCCAGAGGTGTTTGTCAATGTGGAATTAATGAAAGCCCTTTCCAGTAAATATGGTCCAAAAATGAGAACTATTCGAACAGACAATGGTCATAAATTACTGGTTATTTCAAAAGATCTCATTTCCAATGTATTTCAATTAGAGTGTGGTTTTGATTTACCATTCACAATTAGAGATCTATTGCTAGAGTATCATCATATGGATACTAGCTATAAAAGGTGGAAGTTGGCCTTGCATAGGCCTAAGGATGAAGAAGGACAATTTAGGAAATTCTCTAGTAATGAGAATCCTCCATTTCATGAAGATCTATTTGAAGATTATTTTTGATACACCTATTATGCAGTTGGTAAAGTCTTGGGAGTAGAGGTCCCACCTCTAATGTCAATTGCACCAATGGTTTTAGCCGTAGATGTACAAACTAAGTGGGCTAGGTATTTTGACTATGCTAGCTTTGTGGCTAATGCCCTAAATCAAGGGCTTGAAAAAATTAAAAATAACAGTGATAGGATCAACTTCAAACACTATTCCTTATTAATGCATTTGCTTTTGTATGAGAGAAATGATAGAGGATTTTGGAGCAGTGAACTGAGGATAAGGGATTCTTTTGATAATAGGGATCCTAAACCTGTATAGATGTGGACTTCATTATGGGATAGCCGATTTGGTATATCTCACTACCTCTACTTTGAAGAGTTTTTTATTAAACCTTTAATGGAGTTATTAGGATATCCTCAGGATTATAACCTATCCCCAAGGATGCAGAGATTTCTAAGACCCAAAGAAAATGACCCTAAACGTAAAGTGGACCATAACTGGGGAGATTGGTATGCTTTCCCTGACTGCACAGTGATTAGAGTTTATGGATTTGAGGGCACCCCACATTTGCTGCCACAAATAGTTCCTGATTAGATTGCCTATCTAGAGATTGTGAGGCAATTAGCAAAATTTGATGCCATACACCTCAAGAAGCATAACAAACAATCAATCATAGCCAACACCCTATGTTTTGGAGATTTCACAGTGGTCACGAATGAAGGGTATGAAGAAATTAATACTAAATTGGCATAGTACAATCTTCCTATAGGTAATGAAAGATATAATTTTGATTCAGAGGATTTTATTCATAAAGAAAATATTTCACAAGGGCTCTTAGGATATAAACATTTATTTTTAGAGGAAGATGTGATTAGAAACCATGATGAGGCCTCTACTATCAACAAAATGGGTACATTCAACAAAGTGATACTTGCTGATAAATGGAAAAGAAAACATGTCTAATCTTATTCAAAAATATTTTGTGAAATATAGGATCCACTGGCAAGGATTGAACAATTGATTGCTCATGCATATGAAATCATAAAAGATGTGCCCCCAATGATACAACTTATACAATCTATTCAGGAACACAAGCTGAAGACATAGAGCCTCTGGGATACAAAGCCTCACAGCCTACCCCTGAAGTAGGTTTTTCTATAGATACTGACATAAGTGAAGGAGAAATTGACGAAGAAAGTGAACAAATGAAGCTAATAAATGCTCCTGAAATAGCACAATATGAGCATCCTCCTAAATTGAATGATGTAAAGTTTGAGACATCAGATGAATTATCTAATGGCATTAGAATCTTGGCTGCACAGAAAGTTATTTTTGATGATGATTTTATTAAAACTCCTGAATTTAAGTCATTTAGCTGTGAGTACAAAGGAAAAAAGGTGAGACAAAAAATGCAAGATGTCACTTATGAACAAGAGGTTACTACTTTGGATGAATTAAAAAGGGAATTTGATAAAGAGATGGAGTCCATCACTCCCGAAAGAGGAAGGGAGTTTCTTCAAGAAGCCAAAGTATTGCTCTTGTCAGGGTGGGATATGAGTTCAACAATTGTGTCGATAGCTTTAGGAAGAGAGAAGACAAAACAATGAATTTGATTAAAGAAGCCAATGATAAGATACACTCAGGATCAACATATAATGCAGATGAAGCCACTTTACTCATTTTTTCACTTTACCCACAAGATAATAGACTAGCATTTGCTAATAATTCAAATCAAATGTGCGGTCATCTCTTAGCCAAAAGGGTAGGGGATACTGATCCCATGGAAATAGAAGAGCTCAACATTAATGTGGCAAAGTTCGATAAGGTACAAGTTGAAAAATTACTTAAAGAAAATGATAGACTAAAGAAGGAGCTGTTATATCAAAAGGAAAGATCCTCTTGCTCTTCTATATCACAATTCTATCCTCCAGACCTTGAGAAAGATAAGAAAGTGTTGGATGCACTTACTGATGCATCTTATTGCAAAATTTGCCATATGAAATCCCAAGGGAAATGTAAAGAGTTTGAGAAGGAAGTAAAAACTATCAAATACAATGTGGCATCTGAATTAATTAGGGAAAGATTCAATAAAATGATGAGCTATAGTGATACCTATTGGAAATTGTTTAAGATGACACTCTCAGCAATGGTCGAAAATAAAAGATTACAGGGGAGGATGACTGAAAAGAAAGAAGACCTTTTGGGCAAAGGGATCTTGGTGGGACAAGCATTACAAGTATATAATGATTTGATAGAGTCACATGATGAATGTCATGACAAGCTAAAAGAAGAGCTTGATTATTTTAATCTTGCTCCAGCACTTCATGATAATTCTGGGAATCTCTAAAAATATGATGATTGGAAGGAAGAATTGTCCATGGTTCTGACTAATGGATTACAAGAGATCAACAATGAAGAGATAGTCTTGAAAAATATGCATAAGCAGTTGGAAAAAATGATGTGAATGGAGTATGATATGAAGGAAGTGATTATCAGTGTGAATACCTATACAGAACATGACTACATCCATCATCTCTCTACAATAAATCTATTTATCAATCGAACCATGAACGTGCCAGATACAATAGGATAGTCATCAGATGGAGGAGATCAGCCAATAGTATGATGGGCATCATATCATAAAATAGAATCTTTTCATAGGCCTTAGATGGTCATGGGCCTCTATTCAGAGATTAATGGACCGGTGCATCCATTTAATGAACTGTTTTCCTTTTTAGTTATAATTAGTTATCAAAAGTTGTGTCTTTTTGTAATGAGTCTATAGCTTGTTGCCTCTCGCATATAAGAGAGACCAAGACCTGAGAGAAAAAAGGAGGGTAGTAGTTCTTTCTGAAGCATTTTAGGGGACTTAGTAAGAAGATAGATTGCACCCATCCCACTCATCCACTTTCATGTTACAAAAACTTTGCAATTAATATATATTATGAAACACTATTATGGAGAAGACTATACTTAAATGGTAACCTTTTTTCAGTGTTCAACTGTTGTATTAATTTTCATGTTTATATGTTGCTGTGTTGTCTCCAAAGTGATTGAAAACACATACAAATGATTTGATGATGATGATGATGCTTGTAATTTGGATTATGTGGATGCTTGTAATTTTTTCATACTATAATGAAAACATTTTGCTTACAATTTTACAAATGAGAAGAAATCTAATCAAATTTTGCCAATGCAAGAATAATGAGCTTACTAGTGAAAGTGATCACCATTCTTTCACAAATTAGGTCACCTACTTCTTCCCTTTTCAAATGTTGTTAAAGGAAGAGATGTCTTTAAACATGTCATCAGGCATTAAAAACTAATGTAGTATTTTCCTCTGTTCAGTGCATGGACTTCAAAGTCCTATGTCTAAACAATCACCATGTATGGTGAATGGATCTTAAAATATTCATATACATTTCACTGTAATAGCTAAGTGGGTATGCAAAAACCTGCATCATTTCACCGTGTTTGGTAATTGAGTACTCAAGGATTCAAACCATCTCGCTATGATTTTTTAATTGTGAATGCAAAAACTCAAATCAATTCACTGTACCTGCAAATTGGTTATACAAGGATTCAAATCAGTTCACTGTATTTGCCAATGGGGATGCAAGGATACAAATCATTTGCATATAACAACTATTGGAAAAATTTAGACCTAGGAGTGGATGATGTGGATGCTTTTAATTTTCTCAGACTATAATGAAAACCTTTTGCTTACAATTTTACAAATGAGAAGAAATCTATCAAATTCTGCCAATGCAAGAATAATGAGCTTACCAGTGAAAGTGATCACCATTCTTTCACAAATTAGGTCACCTACTTCTTCCCTTTTCAAATGTTGTTAAAGGAAGAGATGTCTTTAAACATGTCATTAGGCATTGAAAACTAATGTAGTATTTTCCTCTATTTAGTGCATGGACTTCAAAGTCCTATGTCTAAACAATCACCATGTATGGTGAATGGATCTTCAAATATTCATATACATTTCACTATAATAGCTAAGTGGGTATGTGAAAACATGCATCATTTCACCATGTTTGGTAATTGAGTACTCAAGGATTCAAACCATTGCGCTGTGATTTTTTAATTGTGAATGCAAAAACTCAAATCAATTGACTGTACCTACAAATTGGTTATACAATTATTCAAATTAGTTCACTGTATTGGCCAATGGGAATGCAAGGATACAAATCATTTGCATATAACAACTATAGAAGAAAGATCCACCTATCTTGCACATCTGCTTCCATAATCATCATTCATGCATTGACTCAATTCACCCAATAGAATAGGCACTGATCAATTTTAGAACATTTTATCCAAATCCAATTTACAGTCTTGATACTTCAAACGTTTTTAGGAATTAGTATGCAAGCTCTGTATCTACTTCACACCTATTTGCCACCGTGAAGGCCAAATTAAGTCTGCACTAATCATTAATGTATACCCACCTAGGTTTGGCAGAGCCTGAAGTGAAAGGGGTTTAGCCATATCTACTTCATGTTAGTTAGCCAAAAATGTCAAGAGAGCCTGGCAACCTCTTAGGGATAATGACCTGCGTTTTTGAGACCTAACAGGACTGAAAGCAATTTTCATAAATTGTAGTGAAGAAAAAATGGGAGATTGAAGCAGAGGTCAAGGAGTTCAGTGTGCCCACAGTATACAAGTAAGCATTTGAGATATCCCTACAATTGCTAGATTATAATTTAGTTCTATAGAGAAATAAGATGGAAGGTCCTACAAAATCAAAAAATAAGAAGCAATAGGGTGAAACTATTCTGTCCAAAAATAAGAAACAAAAAACTGAAACAGGGTGAGAATTGAAAGAAAAGGAACAAAAATTAAACCAAGACCTAATTGATCAATTTCTTGGCTCGGAGCCAAAAGCTAGGAGGTCTGCACAATTGAAGGATGATGTAGAAAGGTTAGAGGATTAATGCAAATATATAGGAAATTTATATAATCTGTCAAGACACATTTGTTGTTCATGTGTGGTTATTTTTATTGGTTTCTGGTTGGAGTGAATTAAACATCCTTTCAAATAATTCATTTTGATTAGTTCTTGCCAAGGATTAAAATCCTTTTAAATGATTGTTGTAATCAGTTTCCCTCAAAGCCTTATTTAAAGTTTATTTACTTTCTCAAAACTACAAATATCAACATTAGGAACAACTCACAATCTTATAGCTACTTCACACCTCTTTTCCATTGTGAAGGTCAAATCAAGTCTACACCAATCATTAAGGTATACCCACCTAGGTCTAGTAGAGCTTGAAGTGAAGGAGGTTTAGCCATATCTGCCTCGTGTCATTAGACAAAAATGTTAAGAGAGCTTGGCAACCTCTTGGTGCACATATGTTATGTGACTATTGTCATTGTTGTGTATTACAAGATCCATAGGAGACCATGGAGAGAGTACATGGATGACGTAGAACTACTAAATCATAGAGAGGAAAGTGGGTAGAAATAGATATGACAACAGAATCTGCAGACATAATAGAGGGAAGAAGAGAAAGAAACCTCAACCAAAGGAGGAAGGTGTTTATGAATTCACAAATGCTACAACATAGAGGAGATAGTCATTTTTTTTCCATGAGGCCTTTGAGGTCAAACTTATTGGTTGAAAATGCATAGGAATGGTGACTAAATGTGATTCTATGATCAAGGGAAAAGTTTGAAAATTAGGATGGCCAAAACATGATATGAATATGTTACATATATCACTAAAGTGAGGTTTTGTGTTGGATAGCATATTCATTGAAATGATATAATTGGTGTACTAAACATTATTTACTATGTTGTGTATTATAGGGGCCAAACAAGGCCATGGCAATAGATCATGTCATATCAAATGAGGACACAATGGATGAAGCGGGACATTAGGTACTCAAATTTTGACTTAACTTAGGAAAAAATGATCTGATGGCATTTTGTGATATGTCAATTTTTGTTACAGTATTATTAAAATTTATAATGTATTATCCAATCTCAACAAATTAATGCATGTTGTTGATTATTTTAGATGGAGATTGGAGCAAATGCAGAGCCTAAGCATTCAACTAGCAAAAGAAAAAGATATGTATGTGGACGTGGACCTAAAACTGTTAAATCACGTAGACAACAGTGGGTGGAAGAGGATATGACAATGGATCTTGCAGACACAACAAATGATTGCACTGAACAAGAGGTTGGTCAAGACTATAGTACATGGGATGAATGCTTTGAGAAAATTGTTGTTTGTGGATGTTCTGTATGTCATGGAAAGAAACAATTCAAACAAGCAATTGTACAAAGACATTACATATATGATGAGCTTCTAGTTGGTAGTATGCCTCCTATAATCAATTCAAATCTAATAGGAATTGTGGTAAGGAATTTTCCAATTTGATAAAAATAACATGTATACTTCATTTAAACATTGTTTTATATTATTTAAATAACTAAATTTTTTCTTAATGGATACTTGCAGGATAAAGTTCTTGGTTTAAAGTTTCCTGGATCACCGACTTCTAGCCTAGAGGGTAATGATCATTCATCAGATGATACATCTAACAGAAATATGTACTAATTTATACCAGCTCTGAAGATGAGGAATTGATGAAAACAAGTAATAGAAAAAGAACTGGTTTAAAGATGCATAATTTACTTAAAGACAAGGGGAAGGTGGACTACATACCCTATGAGAATGAATGTGATGGAGATGATGACTTGCCCTTGAGTTTACAACTACCCAGTGATCAACAACTACCTAGAGTGTACAAGGTGTTTCAATTTTGGGGATACAGCTACATGATACGACCCTCCAATATTCATGGAGTGAATCTAGGCCTTTTTATAGTCCAAAATGTACATGTGGGATCTAAACATAGAAACAATTCAGAACAAACCAATAGGATATTAATTCCATATTATGGTCCAGCATATTATATCGGTGAATGGAGAAGGCTAGTAGAATATAAGTCTAGCATGTCAGCATATGGTCTAAATTCGAATATATATACACATCATCTCCAATTGGAAAGTGGAAAAGAAATGAATAGAGGTCATCTTATGTATATAGATGGACATGCATACACACACAAAAAATATTGTAGGATTTATAAATAGTAGTAAGGGAAGGGACCCTACTGTAAGACCAAATTATCAATTTGTTGACGTTATAAATGATAAAGATGGAGATATAGAAAGAGAGGTTGATAGACTGATAATGGTTGAGGCTATTATGGACCTTACCATTGGGGATGAATTATTGATTGATTACCCCTTCTTAAAACGCACTCCTATGTGAAAGAAAAGGGAAGAACAAGGTCTCCCTAAGGATGTTCTTAAGGGCAGAGAACCAAAGAATAATAAATGAGTGTGGACTGATGTTTTATAAACTATGTTGTCAAAATTGTGTTTTCTTTAAATTATTGTATAAAAAAGGTAGTCTATAAAATAATGTTCCATTATTCAATTGATGTATATATGTTCATACAATTTATATTTTCTTTAAAGCCATATTTGATTACATTTCTTTGAAATTGATACATTTTGAATTTAGTGCAATTGTTGCCAAACATTAAATAATGCTTGCATTTGTTGATAGGTAGAAGATGTTGATGAAACACATACTAATACCCAAGATCCAACTGGGTTATTAAGGTTTGGATGGGATGATCCAAACCATCCTTTAAACCATACTAGGTAGAAAAGAGCAACATTGAAGAGAATGGTAGGAGCTGAGAAATTTGAATTGCTGATGAGATCTGCATACACTGATGACATGCCAACTAACCTTAATGATGATGATCATGATAGTGAAAATGCAATGCATGAAGAAGGATTGAATGAAATGCTTACACGTTTCTTCGGAGATGGAAACAATGATGACAATAATGATCATATGGTTGATAGTAATGATGATAACAGGGTAATTACCACCAATGTAATGTTGATGATAACAACCTGAAAGACTTGATAAAGCAAGCAGGAAAGACACCCATGTTCAAAGCAGGTGCAAGTAGAACTTCAAAACTAGCATACACATTAATATTACTAGAAATCAAGTCACTATTTGGTTGGTCAGACAAAGGATTCACTACCCTACTAAAGTGAGTTGAAATCTATTTCTTACTTTGCATTGTCAATTGGTGTACATAATTCATAAACATTCATCAACTTTGTTTATATTTCTTTAAGGAGAATTTAAAACCATATATTGTATATAAATAGTCCTTGTATAGATTGACATATCAAACATGTTCATCATAAGTCAAATATTCAATTGATTTAATCTTTGGCAATCTTATAAGGCACTAAAAACTAAAATATTTCTTGAAGAGAATGTGTTGCCATCAACTTGCAGAGAGGCGTATCTGTTGTTGGTTAAGTTGGGGATTGAATATAAGCAAATTCATTCATGTAAAAATGATTGCATTTTATATAGAGATCACTATGAAAACAAGGTAGAATGTGTTATATGCAAACATAAGAGATATTGTACAGATGTAGAAGGTCCTACAGTTCCAAAGAAGGTTTTACATAACATGCCAATTATACCTAGACTTCAATGAATGATTCATTGCAAGTCACTTGCACAATTGATGGAGAATAGGAGTAAAGATGGATTCATGTGAATTCTGGCCGACTCCAGAGAAATGAAACACATAGAGGAAAAATGGCTATGAAAATTCAAAGATGAACCCCGTAGTATCAGGTTTGGTCTTGCAATTGATGGAGTGTGCTCATTCTCTTTCCTAAGCTCAAATTATAGTGTTTGGCCAATTGGATTGATACTATACAATATTCCCCCATGGATGAGTGTTAGAAAGGAGCACCTTATGCTCACTCTCATTGTTCCAGGAAAACATCAAGTTAAAAACATGGATGTTTATCTTGCACCTTTTATTGATGAGATGCAACTGCTATGGAAAGGCATAAGAATTTATGACATATCATGTCCCCCATCAAATAGGTCCTTCATGTTGTATGATGTGCTATGTTGGACTATTCATGATTTCCCAGCACTTGGTGTTTGTTCTGGTAAGATAAAATGTTTATGTATTTACACTCATAATTTATTTCTATCCCAACTTTCATACTTAGTTTTATACTATTTTTTTTATGTTATTAACATTAGTTATTGAATTGTAGGGCTTCAAACCAAGGGGATATTTGCATGTCCAAGATGTACAGAACAATTCAAGGGTGGTATTCTAAAGATCTACATAAATTTATTTACGAAACAACTGGGTTTTCTACCACTAGATCATAAGTTTAGAAATCGCTTGAAGAATCAATTTGATGAAAAGTTGAAAATAGAGGCCCTCCCATGATTATGGGTTTAGGTGATTGGCTTAAGAAGTATGAAGATGCTAAATTGAAAGCTTGGGAGGATTTTTTTGATTGGGGTGATTTAATTGCAGAACCAGAACAAGTTGTAGTTAATATGCTAGAAGGAATGAAAAGGAAATCCATATTTTATGAGCTCCCTTACTGGAAGGATCTATTAATATCTCACCTGTTAGATCCTATGCACATCTTCAAAAAATGTTCTAGATTCTATATTTTGACATATATCAGGCAAAGAGGACACCTTGTCTTCGAGGAGAGATATTGCTCTTTCGCGTACCAAAATTGATAGAAAACATTTGTGGCCAAATAGGGAAAATGAAACATATGTAGAAGCTCCATGGATTTTGAAAAAAAAAAAGCTAGACCAACAAAAAAATGTCATCTATTCAATAAGGACACCTACTGGCTATGGGTTATCATTGGCTAAAGCTTTTACAGTTGATGGACATATCACAGGATTTAAAAGACATAATTTTCATAATTTTATGAAGGTATTATATATCATCATTCAACATTTACTAGTAACATTGATTAAGTACTAAATATATTTTGATATTTTATTGTGTGAAAAAAATTACTAATGACCTTTTCATAAATGTGTTTGATAGAATATCATGCCATTAGCAATTAGGGGGGATTCCTATCTTACAGTTGACTTAAGGAATGCCATAAGTCAATTGTCAGCGTTTACAAGGTATGTGGTTATATGAAATATTCAAATGTGAGAGATATAGAGATATTATATTGCATTTTAATTTTTAACTAAAGGTTCATACTAATTTACTATTCTTATATTAGGTGGGTGACCTCCAAGGAGATCCACGAATGTGAAGTGCCAAAATGGAAGAAGGAAATTGTAGAAATTGTATGTGTATTTGAGAAGGAGCTCCCTACAAGTTTCATGGACCTACAAGTCCATTTACTTATACACCTAGTTGATGACATTGAATTGACAAGTGTCATATCAATGAGGTGGATGTTTTTCTTTGAGAGGTATATGAAAACTCTAAAAAGATATGTCTGACAAAAGGCACATCTAGAGGGTTTCATGGCAGAAGGGTATGTATTGAATGAAGCATTTTTCTTCTTGTGTGAATTCCTTGGTAAAGATTTTAAATATGTACCATGGTTCTGGGATGAAGAATGAGCATTATATATTATTGATGGAGAAAAACCACAATCTAATGGTGTTCAAGTAGAAATTAGTAAGTAAATTCATGATTAGTGTGGTTGTTTTTCTTTCAATCATTAATTTACTCTGTAATGTATTTGTCAAATTAACAGCATGATATTTGGAGTTTGAAATAGACATGCTGACATGTAATAGGTGTAGACAAAAGTGCTATACTCAATAAGTTCATTCTGTACCACATGGAATTTATGAACAAATGGATCGATCTATATGATAAAAAGAGAGAAGAAGTGTTAGAAGCAAGGAGACAGCTTAAGAGATCGAACCCAAGGAATACTCCACTTCCCACTGATCTGGTTGGGGAATGGGACAAAGATTGTACACTAGAATGGGTTATTGAACTAATTCAAAATCAAATAGAAGATGCAGGTATAGATTCAAACATAACAGAAGATGAAATCAACATGTCTAGAGGATGTGAAAGAAAGGTACAATTGGAATTATACAAAATGTTGTTTCCTTACAGTTTTGACACTATTAACTATTTTAATATTTGTCATTATATTTGTTTTCACTGAAATAAATGGTCTTTCACAGATGAGGAAATATCTAGCAATGTGGTGATATGGTCAACATTATTGTGTAGAAAGTGTAGATGTAAAGACGTGATCCTTCAATTGTGGCATCATGGTTGACTTCAAGCAATCCAGTTGATCAAGCTCAAAAGATAAGAATACAATTGAAGGGAATCTACAATATGTTGGGAAAATACATGAAATTATTGAGTTGGATTACCCCTCTTTTAAATGTTATGTTTTTAAGTGTAGATGGTATGAAGCATTTGAGAGGACATGAAGACATGATACCCATAGTGGATTGTTTTCTATAGATTCCTCCTATTTCCTACTGGAGGATAAGGAGCCTTATGTTCTACCAATTCATTGTGAGTAGGTATTTCTTTAACTCAAACAAGAAGTGGTAATGATCATAAATCTATTAATTCATAGTTTATTACAAATATATACATATGTTTATTAATCAATTAAATTGTTATACCATACGTCTAATATATGTATGTCATTCATGTGCAGGTATTTTTCTATTAAAATATTTTGGACCCGAAATGGATATTTGTCATACATTATGATCCGAGAGTAAGGCATGTATTTGACGATGTGTTAGTGGATACTAAGAAAAATAATGATGGCCAACAAAATGAGAGAGAGGAATTAGAGAACAGCGAAGAAATTGACATCCATGATGATGTTGAAGATGGTTATGTTTAGGCACAAGAAGACAACAATCTAGAGTTAGATGATGTTATGGAAGACAACAATATGGATGGTATAGAAAATGATGATCCAAATACATTTGGTAACAATATAGATGGTCTACAGTCAAATTTCAACGATGGTGAAGATGATGCAGGTCAAGATGAGGATGATGATACTATTAAATACTTGAAAGAACATATGAACATTGACAATGATACACTTGATGACATTGTAGCAGACAATAATGTTAATGACCAAGGCTTCTAATTTTTTAGAATTATTTGCAATCCATGTTTAAAAAAGGATGATTATTATGTCCTAAACTTTGTAATGCTTTAGTAATATTATTTGTGTCGATACAAATTACCTGTTGCAATATCCTTAAATTGTCCAATCTTTGGTATGAATTGTTGGAAGAAAAAATTAGGATTACTTGGATGCAATTTCCTTTTCATTGCTTTATATTTTTAATGAAATGATTTTTAATTCTATTTTGAAGGAAACCAACCAAATGATCTAATTTAAAGGATTTTAACTCAGGGTAGAGACCAATAGATATAAATAATTCAGATGGACTTAAATCAACTTCAACCAGAAACCAATCGAATTACCACACATGAATAGCAAATGTGTCTCGACAAATTATATGAATTTGAATAATTTAAAAGAACCACTCTGGAGATAGCACAACAACATGTAAGAATGAAAATTAACACAACAATTGAACACTGAAATAGATCACCATCTGAAAATATTCTGCTCCATTATATTTTCTTCAAAGTATATATATATATATATATATATATATATATATATATATATATATATATATATATATATATATATCAATTTGCATAAGTCTTCTAAAAGTATGAGAGATGATGGACGAAAAGTAATTTACTAAATATGCTTCTACTTCCTACTATTGCCTCCTTTCTCTATCATAAAATGACTAACTTATATAACAATATTTTGAAGAGGATGTGCCTATTCATAAGTGTCTTTTGGAACTTAATAACAACTTAACAATAATAAACAACACTTTAAGCTCTAGTTAGCCACAAATGGATATGGGACATATGATCTAAGTACTTTTGGCTCAGATGTGTATCGGCATACTCCACAACATTCCTTGCTACTATCTCCATTGATATCATCTTCTCCAGATGTCAATAGGCTTCTCCTAATGCCAGATCCTTGTCTTTGGCTGCCTCTAAAGCTCCCTATAATATCAATTGGCATTCCTTTGTCCACTCTTCCTAATTTTTCAAATCTTTCTTGTCATTGAACAATGTAGGAATGCCTTCTTTTGAAGCCTCTATGAATTCTTCAATCTCTACTTGAAGTTTTTCATGATATCTTTTATGTTTCTTAATTGAGTCTTCAACAGTGGTGATTGCTTCAATATCAGGAACTTCTTTGTTCTGTATTTCATGAAGTTTCTCATGGAGCCTGTCATTTACCCTGTTATGCTCTTGAATGATATTATGATTTTTGGCATGTGTATCCCAAAACCTTTTCATCCAAACCATCATGTTTGTATACCTCTTTTGAAGTATCACAAAAAGTGTGTCAATCCTGACTTGAGATACCTGATCATCTAACTATAATTCTTTGCCTTTATTTTTTGCTTGTGAACCCTCTCCCTAAGTCAATCTTCTGGTAGATCCTCCAAATGCATCCTTTAGAAAATCATTTTCCTTAGTTATTTTCTCACAACTCAGCTTGTACATATCTCTTTCCTTGATCAACATTTGAATTTGAGCTTTGTTTAATTTGGCAACATTTATGCCAATATCAGTTGTGACTATAAGATCAGTCTCACCTACTTTCAATGTCATCACATGTCCAAATGCCTTTTCTGTATCGATGACTGCAAGCTTCTTGTGTGGAGGGTACAAAGACCAAATCATAAGAGAATTTTCATCAGCATTGTATTTTGTCCCAATATAAACTTTTGTCACTCCTTCTGGACTGAGTCTGTATTTGTCATTGTCTCTATGTAAAAAACTGTCAAAGATTAAAGTAGAATTCATGTCTAAACCTGGAAAGATCATCACACCAGACTCCACTAATAATTGTCTTCCCTTATCAGGAGTCATCTCTCTCTCATCTCATTTTCCACCTCTGTTTTCAATGCATCCAACAAAAGATGTATCGTTTGGCAATTTTATTCTATTGGGAGGACTTCTTAGTTTTCTGGTCAATGTGCTTGTCTTTTACTATTAATTCTTACCTTTTTAGGGAGACATTGTAAAGCTTACCTAATGTACTAGTTGGAGGAATGATTCATACCATCATCGATGTAACTTAAACCATCGCTATGAGATTCACATGCCATTCTGATGCTTTGGGTCTTTCTGACATGTTTCTCCATTACTTTATTCATCGACAGGACTCTTCCTAAAATATCCTTGTAGTTTTCACTATTGGCATAACCCACATAGTCAATGAGATCAAATGAATTCACTCTGATTGTATATGTCCCTTTGATGTGCATCCTTTTTTATTTAATGTGATGGGACAAGTTGGCAAGACTCTTATCGAAACTTTGTGATCTTTACCATCGGAGTCACCCATGCAGTCGGAGAGACCGAGGGAGCTTGCTCCGATTATATATGTTTCCTTGACACAATTGTTAAACTATTTTTCTCTGTCAGTGTGAGTGTGTACATCTCTCCCCGATACACATCCATTGGTATGAGGCACAAGATCAGTATAACTTGGACATCTTGTTCTGACTATCTTGTTTTTGGCGATGAATATTCATCAGTGAAACGTTAAGTGACATCTTGCTGATCATTTATTCTTGTTGTCCATGGACCTCTTATCACTGAGAGTTTACTTGTCTCTCCCTGACCATGGATAAAATACTTTGTATAAGATTATGACTTTAGGATCTTGAATGATATGCCCAAGGTCTTGTTGATGAGGATGAAATTAAGGTTTTCTTAACTATGATCATGGAAATGTTTATCAAGGTCAGATTGATGGGATTTAACAGAGGTTATAATATGGATCTTGTCACACAAATTTTTGCAATTTGTATTGATCATAAAATTACAGAGTGGCCAATTTATGTGTGGTATATATCAAGGATAAGAAAATGGGGACTAAGAAAATTGTGAGATTTTCTTAGTCCTAACAACAATATAGGCCTTTGTGAACCTAATGATAAAATTTCCATATCTAGACAAGATAGACATGGTCCTAGGGTCATACCTAGTTTCTACAACTCTCATCAAGTCTGTGTTTACGAAGACATCAGAGCATATTAATTTGGCTAAGTCAACGGTCTAGGCATGGCAGATTGGGACTCTGTAATCAATTTGCTTGGGCCAATGCTCAAACAAACTCCAAGTAGATACAAGGATCCTAGCATCTTGACAATCTACACAGAGGTCATATATTTTGTCATTTTTGCCAACCTCTCCTAATTTTTTCAGAGGTTTGTTAGACGATCTGGGACATTAAATCATGATATCCTCATCCAGGTTGCATTTTGAGGTAAAAGATTGACCTGACTGACTCATTTTGTATTTTTACAAGAAACCTAGGGTTTATGCAATCAACAACTGCTCTAAATGCTTCAGAAAATACTTACAAATAGAAAGACTAAGCATAGAGGAGAGACAATAACTTTTTTTTTTTACATTGTAGATGCTTGGAATTACTTCTCCTTGCTTGTTTTTATGATTCTCCAGCTTTGAACATGATTGCTCCTTGAAAAATGATAGGAAATTCTTAGAATTATGTTGTTATAACATCAAATTCCTATACCACTCTCTATATTAATGGAGGTCACTGCAACCATAACTCTGCTCATGCCATAGTCATTTGAAAATCTCCTTTGTTTACAAGTTTAAATTTGGACCATTGATCACTTCATGCCTTTTTGGAATCCATAGCTTTGATTCATTGACTAGATTTGACAATCTTAGTCATCTTTGTTGACAAGTCATCGCCTAATGAAAATGAACCAAATCATCAGTACCTTCCCTGCACTTTATGTCATCCTTAACCTAGACTAGATGCATGTCACCTTTTCATAGTGTCACAATCGAGGAGGGCACACCATATACCTACCACATGATGGTGCGATATAACATCTATTCACCTTTATTGTACTTGCTTTTCAATCAGTGCATGCCATCTGTCGTTATCTCACTACCTCACAGTGAATATTCCTCCTGAAAAGATTCCCTTGTGCTAGAGTACAGCCATTGGATATTAGGCTTGCTCTATTGACATGTGGTGGTGGATAGCTGGCTGAGGTAAGATTTTGAAGTAAACACCTTGTAAGCAGTTTGGACAGGTGGCAGCCTGTCGCAGCATCACAACCAGGTGCTAGCATCATCTGATATGCTTTGTGACAATACAATATTCACTTTATAAGACCTTCAGACATTTGAACATTGATTAGGTAATAAACTAGGTGCTAAATTCAGTGCTAAATTTAGCACTAAAATTGGTGCTAAAATTGGTACTAAATTTGGAGCTAAAATTGGTGCTAAATTTGGCACTAAATTTGGAGCTAAGTTTGGCGCTAAATTCATAGCTAAATTGCACCTAATTTAGTGCCTACTTGTTCTAATCGGTGCAAAAAATGCCAAAAATAGCGCCATCCTGATAAATAGCACCAATGTTTTCAAAAAATTGGAGAAAAATACATTAAAACAGAGGGTGGAAGTAAAAAATGGAGCAAAAAGGGAGCCGATCACAGGAAATTTTTGTAGTGTCTTCAATGTTTTCTACTGCCCACTCATCCAAAAGCATGTCGAGAAAATTCTCAGTTTGTGTATTTGGCTCTTGGGCAATAGTTTGGTCATCACTATTAAAAACAACACAATTGGCATTGATGGCACTTGGTACATAAGGTTTTATGTGATCTTTTTCTATTGACTCAAACTTAATGATCACTTTAGTTCCATATGTTGTCCTAAATAGCATATGAGATCAATCTGAAGATAAATAACCACCTACTCTAGTAGTAAAATCCCTTGAGAGACAAAGGGCAAAATATGGTGGCAAGTCAATAACAAATATGTCTTGGGGAATGGAAAAATTAGGGTAGGCATGTAAAGTAAGACTCAAATATTTGATAACCCCTACAATATTGATGACTTTTCCATCAAGCTGAACAACACCCTTTTCAAGAGGTTGATATTTCAAACCCAACTTATCAACAATTTGCTTGGGCATAACAGAGCTACTAGCCCCAGAATCAATCATACAATTATGGACCAGCTTATCTCCTATGATCAAAGACACATAAAAGGTGGTGGCTTTACCTCTAGTTTGACCTCTTTACTTGGCTATTCTCTACCATTTTGGGATGCATTAGTGAATACAGATTGATCTTGCCTAACTGGAACTTCACTTGACAAATTCAAATATGATAATGCAGATTGCAATAAATCTCTTTTCCCTAGTATGGACAAAGAATCCCACATGGACATAGTAACATTTTCTTTCTTCATATGCTCAAGAATGTTAAAAGGTACAGTAGTTACCTTTTGATGAGTCTTTATGACAACAGGATTTGCTTGCAATTATGTTGATTGGGGGTGATTCCCAAGTTGCTCCTTAGTAGTACCTTGCAGATTCCTTTGAAGTAGATGTGGTACATGAAAGGTAGACAGACTGGTACCCTCTTTTTCTACTATAGAAGCTTGATAAGGCTCTTTATTTGCTGACTGTCCAGTCTCAAAAGCCCCCTCTTCTTGGCTCTTGTATTAGCTACTATAAGGGAATCATCCTGATTAACCACACAAAATTCCTCTCCTTGCCAATTTAGGAGAACATCATCATTGGGAGAAGATTCCTGCTGCTATGAAGACTCACCAACTGGTAATTTTGGCTACATACTAGACACATTCTACACCATCAAGGCTTGGTTAATCACCTCATTTGAGCAAGTGGACTGGTTATGGGGTTTATTGCAAGGCTAACACCATTCATAGTCTTGTGCAAGATTGTTTTGAACAGGAAGTAATTCTTTAGATGCATTGGGTACATTTGGATTGTACAATTGAAAAGGCCTTGGGTTTAATGCTTTCCTTGGACCTTGGCTCTATGCTTGATAAGGCAACCTATTTTCTTGATAAGGTTGGCCTTGTGCTTGGTTTTAAGGCTAGAAAGGCCTAGGACCTTGAAATTGTTACTTCTTCATGTTCACCAACTCATTTCCAAATGACTAAAGCAAGCCTTTTATCTCTTACAGCTCAAGAGATTGGGCTGGGAAAGTTTTTTTCATGACTTGAAGCCTAGTTATTTGGTGCTGGTAACACTGGAGCAATAGGTATAGAAGCCAAAGGTCATATTTGTAAAGGTGTGGAAGGTTGAATCTTTGGAAATATTGGCATAGGGGGTTTAGGTACTATCTTACCAACTTGGATAAGATTATTTTCAGCCCTTATTGCAATGTCAAATTCAGTTGGTAATGGAGTGCCTCCCATGGATTGTATCATAACAGAAATGTCACTATTAAGTGCTTTCAAATAATAAAGAAAAGCATGGTCTGCAAAAGGCCTTACCATAGCAGGAACTCTATTCCATGTCATGTTGAAATGGAAGTTGAAATCTGTCATTTGCTCCTGAGGAGCCTCCTAGTTGATCCCATGAGCGTATTGAGTTCACTGTCAAACCTCTAAACCACTGTAATGCTTTACCTTTAAAGGATGTTGCCAACAATTTGAGAGCCACATTTTCTATGGTAATATGGTGCACAACACATAAATTTGCCATGCCTTGGATGTGCTAAATGGGTGTAGTTTCATCCTCTCCTGAGAAAAATGGAAAACTTTTAAGATTAGCCATTGGGATATCATCATGCTGGGCCAAGTTCAAAGGGTTGCCTTGATCAAAAGGTACAAAAACCTGATTCCTAAGTACTGCCATTGGAGCAACAAAAGTCTGATTTCTTGCAAGACGAGCTACAACTATCAGAGGAGGTGGAGTTGACTATGTTTTCCTTGCTAAAGGACAAGTTCTCCTACTAGATCTGTCTTGCCGCCATGGTGGAGGTAGTTGCAAGTACTTAAATGAACTTGCACTCCTTGTTTGTATATTTCTCATAAGCTGTTATAGCACTAGTTTTGCTAAATTTCCATAATCAGAGTCGCTAGATATGCAAATTTCAACCTCTTAAAGGCCTAAAAATTACTGGTTGCATATCAAAACCAGTAATAAGATGTATTTCTTTAAACTATTTTGATTAAAATAGTCCCACCGAGCATGCCAAAAATTATTATCACCAAATAGTGCACCCTTGCTAAGTTGTAAAACTTAGCCTATTGGTGAAACATGGGATAACTCCCCTGATTGTGGGCTCAGATTGTGGGAGTTAACCTCCAAAGTGAGCTGGTTCTCATGGTTCTATCACCTAAACTAAGCAACATATTGATTTTCGAAAAGGAAAGAAGTAGGAATGACATGAAAATGAAAACCTAAGATCTGAGGTGATACACCAAATGAATTTTGACATGCACTCATTTAAATGGACACAATATGATCAACAACTTAAACTTTAACATATACAAACTAAAATTTAATGACTCTTGCATAAGTATTTCATGGCCAAGTTTGATATCTAGGACAACATTTAGAAGGAAGTAGAAATGTTTTCACAACTTAAACTTTTCCCTTAGATGGTTAAAAACAAGCAATGACCTACAAAAGTACATAGTTATGCATAACGGTAATGAAAATGAGACATATATCAAGGGGAAGAAACATCACCACAAGATTACATCAACCATTTTGAAGCTTGCACAAAGAAATAGTTTTGGGAAGGTAAAAACAACTTGTCTTTATTGATCACAATGTTCATAAACAACATACAAGTTTGAAAATAGTTACAATGCTCACTGCTTTGCTAGAAAGAAGCTTCATAGGTTACAGTACATGGCTCCAAGAATGAACAAAAACTAATTTTCTAAGTTACAATGCTCTATTTTTCTACTTCTAGAGCTCCTAAACAAGAAAGAACTAACTTCAAAATGAAGCCCAAGGATCCTATATGACATCATAGCCCTAGGAGAGAATATAGGAATTATTTTTGACAAAGTTACAAGGCCTAAAAGTAAGGTAAGATGTTTTACACGCCCAAGAGGTTTGTACTTTGACTTAATCCTTTCATCTCCTTGAAAAGTGCTCCAGCTAATGATGAGGCTCCTAGATCTTTGTGAAGAAGTTTGAACTACTTCCTATATGCTTGCAACTACCCACAAAATCCTCTAACTACTGTCCTTATTAAAAAAACTGCTCCTAGATGCTTGCAAAGTGGTCAAAACTACCAAAACTAGCTCTTAACTTCACTAAATTGTCTTGACAATTTCATAGGACATGTGCTTCCATGTGTTTGATGACTGAAACCTCTTGGAGGGCATGTAAAGCAAATGTCTAGTCTCTTTTGGACTCCAAATTGCTCTAAACTACTTCCTTAGACTCTCAAAACACCCCTTAGTTCCTTTACTATCCCTATAGGGTCTTCACCAAGTTTGAAAAGGCTCATATATGTCTCTAAATTGAGTTTGACATGCATATAGTACATGTGTTATGAAATTGGCATCTTGTCCATGTCTTCACTCTTGAAGATTTCTCTACTCTGCTCCATAATAACTCACATCAAACTCTGCATACTCTAAACATTGCTTGTAAGACATTTGTGCATGGTATATGGTCTATCAACCTATTCATTGTCAAGTTCTTAGTACTCTCTTGTCATGTTATTCTGAGACTTTTCCTTGTTCATTGTAACTTCACAGTCTTTTCTTTACTATCGCTATTTTCTACATTGTCCTCACATATTCTCAAACTCTTTGTAGCATGCTTTCATAGGTTTGACTTCCAACAAAACTACAAGACCTTTGATACAATGATGATAACAGTCAAACTCATACATGAAAACCTTACCACTTGTCTTCAACATGGATAATTATCCCTTCATTTCGTACACCATTAACTATTTCTTTAGAACTAGTATTGTCTTCATTGGCCTCACAATAGACTTCATTGACCTATCCAAAAGCCTCTGCAGACCTTATGTCTAAAATCATTGCAGGTGACTATTTATGAGACTATATAGGACTGCTTATACTTTCACTACCCTTTATCTAACAATGTTTGCTCTTGTTTTCACAAAGTCTGAAAATGAGTTTACAAGACCTTCAAAAGGTTCACTAGAGACACTTTTAACTCTTACAAACCTTTTACAAGAATATTGAAAGCTTTCTTCTTTTTTCTTGGTTTGTTGTAGCATAGATTAAGAGGTAATAGCTATGAGGATAGTTTCTTATCACAAAAACACAACAAGAAATAGAAAGCAAGGCACAGAGGCATGCATTTAAAAAAGTCAACAAATGAGTCTATGCATAGGCTATGACCTCAAATGATCTTTGCTGCAGCAAATAGAGAAAAAAGAAGAAATCTTTCTATGTTCTTGTAAAAGGTTTGTAAGAGTTTAAAGTGTCTCTAGTGAACCTTTTGAAGGTCTTGTAAACTCATTTTTAGACTTTGTGAAAATAGGAGAAAATATTGTTAGATAAAGAGTAGTGACTATGTAAGCAGTCCTATATAGTCCCCTAAATAGTCATATGCAATGGTTTTAGACATAAGGTCTGCAGAGGCTTTTGGATAGGTCAATGAAGTCTATTGTGAGGCCAATGAAGACAATACTAGTTCTAAAGGAACAGTTAATGATGTACAAGATGAAGGGACAATTATCCATGTTGAAGACAAGTGGTAAGGTTTTCATGTATGAGTTTAACTATTATAATCACTGTATCAAAGGTCTTGTAGTTTTGTTGGAAGTTAGACCTATGAAAGCATGCTACAAAGAGTTTGAGAATATGCGAGGACAATGCAGAAAATAGTGACAATAAAGAAAAGATTGTGAAGTTACAATGAACCAGGAAAGTCTTAGAATAACATGACAATAGGGCAGTAAGAACTTGATAATGAACAAGTTGATAGACCATATATCATGTATAAATGTCTTACAAGCAATGTCTAGACTATGAAGAGTTTGATGCAAGTTATTATGGAGTAGAGTAGAGAAATCTTCAAGAGTGAAGACATGGACAAGATGCCAATTTCATAACACATGCACTATATGCATGTCAAACTTAGTGTAGAGACATATATGATCCTTTTCAAACTTGGTGAAGACCCTATAGGGATAGTAATGGAAATAAGGGGTGTTTTGAGAGTCTAAGGTAGTAGTTTAGAGTAGTTTGGAGTCCAAAAAACACTGGACATTTACTTTACATGTCCTCCAAAGAGTTTTAGTCATCAAACACATGGAAGCACATGTCCTATGAAATTGTCAAAATAGTTTAGTGAAGTTAAGAGGTAGCTTGGGTAGTTTTGACGGCATTACAAATAGATTTGACCACTTTGCAAGCATTTAGGAGCAATTTTGTGACAAGGACAATAGTTGGAGCACTTTGTGGGTAGTGATAAGCATATAGGAAGCAGTTCAAACTTCTTCCCAAAGATCTGGGAGCCTCATCATCAGCTGGAGCACTTTTCAAGGAGCTAAAATGACTAAGTCAAAGCATAAAACTCTTGGGCAGGTAAAACATCTTACCTTACTTTTAGGCCTTGTAACTTTGTTAGAAACAATCCCTATATTCTCTCCTAGGGCTATGATACCATATAGGATCCTTGGGCATCATTTTGAAGTTAGTTCTTTCTATTTTTGGAGCTCTAGAAGCAGAAAAATAGAGCATTGTAACTCAGAAAATCAATTTTCTGTTTATTCTTGGAGCCATGTATTGTAACCTATGAATGTTCTTTCTAGCAAAGGAGTGAGCATTGTAACTATTTTCAGACCTGTATTTTTTTATGAACATTGTGATCAATAAAGACAAGTTGTTTTTACCTTCCCAAAATTGTTTCATTATGCAAGCTTCAAAATGGTTGATGTAATCTTATGGTGATGTTTCTTCCCCTTGATTTCTGTCTCATTTTCAGTGCCTTTATGCAGAACTATGTACTTCTGTAGGTCATTGCTTGTGTTTAGCCAGCTAAGGGCAAAGTTCAAGTTGTGAAAACAGTTCTACTTCCTTCTAAATGTTGTACTAGATATCAAACCTGGCCATGAAATACTTATGTAAGAGTCAAGAAATTTTGGTTTGTGTATGATAATGTTTAATTTGTTGATCATATTGTGTCCATTTAAATGAGTGCAGGTCAAAAGTCATTTGGTGTATCACCTTAGATCTTAGGTTTTCATTTTCATGTTATTCCTATCTGTTTCCTTTTTGAAAAGCAAGAAATAACATATTTTAGGTGATAGAACCATGAGAACCAGCTCACTGTAGAGGTTAACTCCCACAATCTAAGCCCACAATCAGGGGAGTTATCCCATGTTTCACTAATAGGCTGAGTTTTACAACTTAGCAAGGGTGCACTATTTGGTGATAATAGTTTTTGGCATGCCCAGTGGGGCTATTTTAATCAAAACTATTTAAATAAATACATCTTATTGTTGGTTTTGATATGCAACTAGTAATTTTTAGGCCTTTAAGAAGTTGAAATTTGCATATCTAGTGACTCTGAATGTGGAAATTTAGCAAAACTAGTGTTGTAGCAGCTTATGAGAAAAATATAAACAAGGAGTGCAAGTTCATTTGAGTACTTGCAGCTGTCTCCACTAAGGAGGCAAGGTACACCTAGTAGGAGAAATCATCCTTCAGAAAGGAAAGCACAGTCAACTCCACCTCCTTTGAGATTTGTAGCTCATCTTGCAAGAAATCAGACTTTTGTTGCTCCAATGGCACTACCTAGGAATTAGTTTTTCATACCTTTTGATCAAGGCAGCCCTTTGAACTTGGCCCAGCATGATGATATCCCAATGGCTGCTCTTAAAAATTTTCCATTTTTCTTAGGAGAGGACCAAACTACACCCATTGAGCACATCCAAGACATGGCAAATTTATGTGATGTGCATCATATTACCATAAAAAAATGTGGCTCTGAGATTGTTGGTATCATCGTTCAAAGGTAAAGAATTACAATGGTTTAGAGGTTTGATAGTGAACTCAATACGCTCATGGGATCAACTGGGAGAGCTCCTTTGCAAGCATTTTGAAGACGAATATGATCATTTGTCTTTGGTAGAACAACTGAGCACTATCAAGAGGGCTCCTCAAGAGCAAATGATGGATTTCAACTTCCATTTCAAGAAGACATGGAATAGAGTTCTTGCTATGGTAAGGCCTTTTGTAGACCATGCTTTTCTTTATTACTTGAAAACACTTAACAGTGACATTTTTGTTATGATACAATCCATGGGAGGCACTTCATTACCAGCTGCATTTAACATTGCAATAAGGGCCAAAAACAATCTTATCCAAACTGGTAAGATAGCACCTAGACCCCCTATGCCAATTTTTTTGGAGATTCAACCTTCCATGCCTTTACAAATACCACCTTTGGCTTCTATACCTATTGTTCTACTATTACCAGCACCAAATAAAGAGGCTTTAAGTCACAAAAAAATAGTCGCAGCCCAATCTCTTGAGCTACAAGAGATAAAAGGATTGCTTCAGTCATTTGGAAATGAGTTGGTAAACATGAAGAAGCAGTAATTTCAAGGTTTCAGGCCTTTCCAACCTCATAACCAAGCACAAGGCCAACCTAATCAAGCAAATAGGCTACCTTATCAAGCACATAACCAAGGTCCAAGGCAAGAATTAAACCCAAGGCCTTTTCAACCTATTTTATATGAAAAGGGGAATGATGGAATGTGGGGTTTTAGTTTGAATCCTCCTTTCCACAAAACACTCTAAGGGCTTTTCAACCTAGTGCTTCTCCTATCGAGAGGAGATTCATCTATCAAATTAGGTTGCCACTTGGTTTTCTGTTGGGAATTCAGAAGTTATCACACAATGTTGTTGATTAATGCTTTAATGCTCTTGAAACCCTAATTTAAGAAAAATAGTAATTAAATCTATAAATTACGACAAATGGTACTCAAATTCGACAAAGGGTAGAGAACCTTAACTCACTATTTTTCATAGTTCAAAAAATGGAAATGTTGGGGACAATGGTGATGGTACCCTAGTCCAAGGTACAACTTTTTCTATGGATTCTCGATCTCCTTCTGGCACTGATCTCTGCTATGTCTTCAGTTTCTAGTGATCTGACAAAGGAGGACAATGTTGATGGCACCCTTGTCCTGAAATCCCACACAGTGTCCGCTTCTTTTTAGATCCTAAATCTTCATTTCCACTTATCTTCCTTGCAACTCCACTTTATCCAAATTTGATACCTATAACCTACAATCACAAGGAGCATGGGAGGGGGTTGTGATGATTAGAGGCTTGCCTCAGTCAAGCCTCAGAGAGACATTCATGTCTTCAGAACATCGTTATCAAAGAGAGAGTGTGTATCCTTGTGGGATAGAGGCAAAAATCCAAATGATAATGATGATGAAACACAATAAATGTCACCTTGATGATGCAACTCTAATGGAAGGAAGAAGCTCTTCAATGCCATGAGGAGAAGATGTAATCCAACTTGCAAAAACAAACACAATAACAATGCTATGCTCTACAACACAATGAAAATCACAAGTATGCCAATAGATTTTGAAACATAAACATCCTCTAGCTTGCAAATGATAACCTAAACATTCTTATATATGCAGCTACTAAGATTCCCACCAAGAATTTCATATTTGAAACTTATGATGTTAGCCTGGAAACCAAACAACAATCACAGACTAACATTTAAATATAGGGTAGACCCAAAATAGGGCTGGACTAGGGCACTAGCACCCAAGTCCACCCCCTCATTTTTGTTTTAGGATCATTAAAGTAGCACCCCCTAGATCCTTTTTGTCACAAGACCCAAGGCTTTTCTCATCGGGAGTCCAAGTTTACATGCAAGATGCTCTAAATGCAATCTAAAGACCCGGGAGCTAAACCTTAAAAGGAAAAAGCCCCCAAGGGTGCATTTTTCTAACATAACATTTAACCCCCACTTTAATGTATGTATAAACACAAGGCCAATACATGCATTAAAGTAAGGTCAACAAACACATCAAACACGACAAGAATAGAGAAGACATGCCAAACATATTGAAGACAATAGTAGACACACAAAACACAGAGAATACAACATTGAAGACACACAAAGCACAGAAAATACAATGAATGTAGTGATTATTTTCTTTTTTATTTTTCCATATGAAATGCAAGATGCAAGTAAAAGGAAAGTAAACAAACAAATCCCAAAAAGTGTAGAGGAGCTATTCAACATCGGTCTTGCACTTTTTGAGAATAGACACACCAAACAAAATCTTAAGGTGTAGAGGAGTTGTTCACCACCAGTCTTGCACCTTGAGAACAAGCACGCCAAACAAATCCTAAAGTGTAGAGGAGCTCATTGCCACCGGTCTTGCACTTTGAGAACAAACATGCCATACACACACACGCTAAAGACATAGAGAAAATACAACAGACAAGTGATGGAGTGAAAATATTGCTAGGTTCATCACCATCTCAGGTACATTATAGGCACACACCAATGATTGGGCTTTGCCACAACAATCATCAAAAACATACTTAAGGGTTGAGTTGGTCACATAAACGCTCCCCGCTTCACGATGAGGACTTTTGAAAATGACAGGATAATGCAATCTCTCTGAGAAATACACCATCCCCACCTCATGATGAGGGCTTAAGATAAAATGATATGCTCTATATCCTACCTCCACAAAGGGCTTAAATGATTGTGATTAATTTTCAGATTATTCAAACACACTTTACCATGATCTAAAGCAGACAACTTACCTTATATATGCCCCCACCTTAAGGTGGTTGATATCGCATGTACTGATATCAAGCACATTAAGGTAGGAAGAAAACACACAAGGGAACATGAGCTCTCGCAAAGCCCATGCCCCCCAGAGGTGACTTGTACTTTACAATCGTTGAATGTTCCCACAAACACATCCCTGCAAAAAAGGTGTTATTTTCCAAATAATCATATAAGCAACAATGCATATGATCACCTACATGAAAGAGCCAATCAAGGTGATATTCATGATAAACAAAGTGCATAGAGCAGCAGTATTGTTAAAGTGTTGTTAGAAAGATAAGATAACATCGACATGAACATCAATATAGAGAAATCACGGAGTGATTCCACTAGCCAAGCATCAAATAATTTGTTACAACTCCATCATCATGTATGGACTAGGTCCAATTTTTGATTATTCATGAAAGGGACACTAGGTCTACATCAGTACAATATGTTTTTCATCATCCGCCAGCTAGATAGAAGCACTAGAGGAAGGTAAACAATAAATTAGAGAGGAGAACAAGTGCCTTAGGGACAGTCATGTAGGTGGGTGCTCCCAAGTCACCAACCACAATGCTATGTTCGTAAGACACCACACACAGCATTGAAATCAGAGGAGAGGAAATATAGAAGAATGATGATACAAATAGAAGAAGGTCATGACAGAGGTGGTCTCCTAGCATCCTTGACCTTACAAGAGAATCAAGGGTCATCCTAGGAGGCCTAACAACACATAACACGTCATGAGGGAAGCACAACACAAGAGATAAAGGGTTAGAGATACTTCCCTAGTAGTACTATCATACTAAATTTTAGAACTTGTGAACCTCTTGGAGAGGTACTTGATCAAATTGTATGAAAAGCTTGAGTGGTTCTTATTAGGCTATTGCTTGTTATCAGAGAGTCCATGTGGTACTTTCTCAACACTTCCTTCTTTATGTGAAATCTTTTGTTGCTTGTGAGGAGAAGAACCACTATTATTTCCAACTGATGATAATCATCTTGCTTGTTTCCAATTTTTATTTCTTTGTTCTATTGGTTCTATCTATCGTAATGACAAGGACTATCTTGTACTATTTCAACCTTTTCTATTGTCATAATCTCTTGCTTCAATTTTTCCATTTGTCTTTTTGATATATGTTGATTGTCTCCTGATCCTTGAAGGGATAATAGAGGAGGAACTTCAGAGTAAATACCTTTTCTTTGTGGATGAGGTGATTTTGAGTATTTTCCTTATCCACTTCAATTGTAGCAATTATATCATCAAAGTCTAGATAGTCATCTTGATAGTAGTCATAATAAGCTTGTTGTTCTATGAGATATCTTTTCGTATTCATCAATGCTTCCTCTTTGCCAAGGAGAGCATTGGGATGAGAGAAAAATAAAGTGTTGTTAAGAAGTATGGATTTTGTATCACTATCATCATCATCATGAGTTTTAGCTATTGATTCTGATCCATTACAAGACTTTTCATACTCATCATTCTCACTGTGATATGTTAAGTCTTCTATTTCCCAAGGATATGTACTCATGAGAGATGTGTAATTGTATAGATCATATAGAGGCATAACATTAGTTTGTACAATGTGTTCTAAACCTTGAATTACATTAACACCATCTTGTACTTCTTTTATCAATTCTCTTATATTATGAATAACAGGTATAGCTTCTTTCACTATCCATTCATTTTCCACAAATGTTTGAAACTTGGCTATCTCTTTATCAAGTTTGCCTATTTTCTCATCAGTTACATGTGTTATTACATCAATAGGGTACTCAACATCATGAAATATTTGGTTTTCTATTGTATTTGTAGGAAGCATGATGTCTTGCAAAAGTTCTATTTCTCATGTGTCATTGATTTCATCGTTTTGTACTAGCATATCCTCATGCGAAGAATCATTTTTGAAAGAATGACTAGAGGATAATTTTGTGTCATAATCACATGGAGAAGATATTGAATGCATGGGAGAAGTTCTATCACCTTCATCTTTTACATTTCTACTCATGGAGAAGAACATAGTTAAGCTTTCTAATATTGTAGGATGCTCACTCATGAGGATTAGAAATTGGTCAATATCAAGATCTTTGACAAATGTATGCAAAGATACCATATAAAAGTGACATTAAGGTGCCATATGTTATTTTAAAATTAATATTAAATCAGATTTTCAAGATCTTCCAAAACTTCTGCAAAAAACTAATTCAAAGGTGATGTCAAATATACTCTAAAATGCTCGATTTTTCAACTTTTCTCAATGCAAATGAATGAAAGAATAGGTGTTGTGAATATTTTAAAGAGGAAAAGAAAATTATATTCCTAATAATAGTCCACTAATGCAATAATATCTTTCACAACACGCTTTTGGAACAACTCTGGAAAGTTGATAAGCCAAAACCTAGTGAAAATAGGCCAAAATATGTGATGTTTCACCAAATCTCACTGCAAAAGAGTAGGGAAATGGGTGTTGTAATAAAAATAATGATGGAAAGAAACTTATAATAGTAATAACAGCCACCTAATGTCAAAAAAAATCCATTACAACATGCCTATAGTGCCAGTCTAGATCAACCCCTATTGCAAAAATATGTAAATTTTCACAAAATTTCAATACAAAGGCACTAAAATAAAGGGTGTTGTAAGGAAATTGAGAATAGGTAGCAGGTACTAACCCTAATAACAGATAATTAGTGCATAAAAATCCCTTACAACACCCTTGTAGTGCAAGTCTAACAAGACAATAAGGCCAAATCGAGTGAAAAATGCAAGTTTTCAAACCCTAGACATGAAATTTCACAAGGAGGCCACTATGATGTAACACTACAATTATAAATCAGACCTAATTAGTTTTTTAACAAGGTAATAAAATCTGAAAAAAGATTTTGACTACAACCCTAGCTCATGCAAAACTAGGTTTTCATGAAAAGTGCAAAATTTCAAGCAATTTCTAACAAATCAAACATGCAAATGAAATGCAAATGAATTGTAAATGTTAAATTTATGTAATTTAGATCATATCTAGTTAAAATAACATAAATTACTTGAAATTAGATGCTAATTAATTCCAATTTTACAAAAATACGAGCCTAATATGCTAATTTTTGTAAATTTTCCAATTTTTTCATTTTTTTTTTTTGTAATTTTTCAAATGCAATATTGAAAATAATGAATTGAATGATAATGAATTTTAGATCTAATGTAAAAATTAGAGAATTAATTAAATACAATTGAACGAATGCAAACTATGTCAACAATCAAACCCTAGAATGCAATTTTTTTCAATTTTTTCAAATATATCAATGTTTTTGTAAATTTTTGAATGCAATGAAATGAATGTATGTAAATCTATGAAACAACACTCAGCAAGGTGCCAGAAAGTTCAAAACAAGGTTTCACCAAAAAAATTTATATGAAAAGGGTGATGATGGAATGTGGGGGTTTAGTTTGAATCCTCCTTTCCACAAAACATTCCAAGGGATTTTCAACTGAGTGCTTCTCCTATTGAGAGGAGAGTCATCTATCAGATTGGGTTGCCACTTGGTTTTCTGTTGGTAAATTAAGAAGTTATCACACAATGTTGTTGATTAATGTTGTAATTCTCTTGAAACCCTAATTTAAGCAAAACAATAACTAAATTTACAAATTATGACAAATGATACTAGAATTAAACAAAGGGTAGAGAACCTTAACTCACTATTTTTCACAGTCCAGAAAATGGAAATGTCAGGGACAATGGTGATGGTGCCCTAGTCTAAGGTACAACCATTTATGTGGATTCCTGATCTCCTTCCAGCACTGATCTCTGATGTGTCTTTAGTTTTTGGTGATCTGATAGTTGAGGACAATGTTGATGGCACCCTTGTCCTGAAATCATGTACAATGTCTACTTCTTTTCAAATCCTAAATCTTCAATGTTCACTTATGTTCCCTACAACTCCACTTTCTCTAGTTCTGATACATGTAACCTACAATCACAAGGAGTGTGGAGTAAAGGGGAAGGAGATTTTTTTTGTAGCTTAAAGTGATCATTTTAGGGTTAAAGTAGTCTTCATGTATGTGGTATTAGATATTTGTTACATTTGAATTATATCTTGATTTTGTTAAGAGTGGAGAAGATCATCATGTGTATTTTAAATTAGTTGATAATCAGTTACTAATCATCATTTTGTATGTGGATGATATGTTATTTATTGGGAACAACAAGGAGATGCTTAGGGAGATTAAAAATGATCTATTTGGTACTTTTGATATGAAATATTTAGAGGCTACTAAGTACATGGGTTGTGGTGTTTAGAAGCTTGCCTCAGTCAAGCCCCGGAGAGACATTCAAGTCTTCAGAACACCGTTGTCAGAGAGAGAGTGCATATCCTTGAGGGATAGATGCAAAAATCCAAATGATAATGATGATGAAACACAATAAATGTCACCTTGATGATGAAGCTCTCATTGAAGGAAGAAGCTCTTCAATGCCATGAGGAGAAGATGTAATCCAACCTGTAAAAACAAACACAATAACAATGCTATGCTCTGCAACATAATAAAAGTCACAAGCATGCTAAAAGATTTTGAAACATAAACATCCTCTAGCTTGCAAATGATAACCTAAACATGCTTATATATGCAACTACTAAGATTCCTGCCAAGAATTTCATATTTGAAACCTATGATGTCTGCCTGGAAACCAAATAATGGTCACAAACCTGACATTTAAATTTAGGGCAGACCCAAAATAGGGCTGGACTAGGGCACTAGCACCCAAGTCTACCCCCTCATTTTTGTTCTAGGATCATTAAAGTAGCCCCCCTTGGGTCCTATTTGTCACAAGACCCAAGGGTTTTCTCATCAGGAGTCCGAGTTAAAATGTAAGATGCTCTAAATGCAATCTAAAGACCTAGGAGCTAAACCTTAAAAGGAAAAAGCCCCCAAGGGTGCATTTTTTCTACATAACACAACCATACAATCCAAATGTACCAGCTCATCTAAAGAATTAGTTCCTATTCAAAACAATCTTGCACAAGACTATGAATGGTAGTACCCTTGTAGTGAACCCCATAACCAGTCCACTTGCTCAAATGGGGTGATTAACCAGGCCTTGATGGTGTAAAAGGTGTCTAGTATGCAGCCAAAATTACCAGTTGGTGAGTCCTCACAGTAGCAAGAATCTTTTCCCAATGATTATATTCTCCTAAATTGGCAAGGAGAGGAATTTGGTGGGGTTAATTAGGATGATTCCCCTATAGCAGCTAATACAAGAGTGAAGAAGGGGGATTTTGAGACCAGATAGTCAACAAATAAAGAGCCTTATCAAGCTTGTATAGAAGAAAAAGATGGTGCTAGTCCATCTACCTCTCATGTACCACATATACTTCAAAGGAATCTGCAAGGCACTACTAAGGAGTAGCTTGGGAATCACCCCTAATCAGTACAATTGCAAGCAGATCCTACTATCATAAAGACTCATCAAAAGGTAACTATTGCACCTTTTAACATTCTTGAGCATATGAAGAAAGAAAATGTTACTATGTCCATGTCCGATTCTTTGTCCATACCAGGGAAAAGAGATTTATTGCAATCTGCATTATCAGATTTGAATGTGTCAAGTGAAGTTCTAGTTAGGCAAGATCAATCTGTATTCACTAATGTATCCCAAAATGATAGTGAATAGCCAAGTAAAGAGGTCAAACCAGAGGTAAAGCCACCACCCTTTTATGTGTCTTTGATCATTGGAGATAAGTAATTCCATAATTGTATGATTGATTCCGGGGCTAGTAGCTCTGTTATGCCCAAGCAAATTACTGATAAGTTGGGTTTGAATTGTCAAACTCTTCAAAAGGGTGTTGTTCAGCTTGATGGAATAGATGTCAATAATGTAGGGGTTATCAAAGATTTGAGTCTTACTTTACATGTCTGCCCCAATTTTTCCATTCCCCAAGACATATTTGTTATTAACTTGCCACCATATTTTGCCCTTTGTCTCTCAAGGGATTTTATTGCTAAAGTAGGTGGTTATTTATCTTTAGATTGGTCTCATATGTTGTTTAGGACAACATATGGAACTAAAGTGACCATTAAGTCTGAGTTAGTAGAAAACGATCACATAGAACCTTATGTACCAAGTGCCATTAGTGCCAATTGTGTTGTTTTTTATAGTGATGAGCATACTGTTGCCCCAAGAGCCAAATACCCAAACTAAGAATATTCCCAACATCTTTTTGGATGAGTGGGCAACATAAAACATTGAAGGTGATCTAAGTAAGAACCTTGAAGAGGTAGGCTTAGGTGTTTATATGATGCATGAGCCAGATTCTTTTATTCCCAATCTTAAAAAGAAAGATGAACAATAGAAAAATGATGTTTGGAAAATGTTTTTTGATGGATCAAGAGCCAGAAATGGAGCTAGTGGAGGTGCTATGCTAGTATCTCCACAAGGTGACAAGTACTATTCATCTTTCATTTCACTTTTAGCTGAACTAACAACACAACTGAATATGAGGGTCTTATACAAGGTCTGGAATGAGCAAGGAAAAGAGGGATAAGCTGCCTCCAGGTGTTTAGCAATAGTGAATTAATTGTAAATTAGGTAAGAGGCTTACATGTAACTAAAAATAATGTTCTTAAGTCCTATAAGCACCTGGTATGAGATATGATAGAGGAATTTGATGCTTTCAATCTGCTATCTATACCTAGAAGTCTAAACAAGCATGTTGATAGGCTAATTGCTATAGGTGCTCAGTTTGACATCCCAAATGGTATTAAAAAGGGTGCACTATTAGGAGATAATAATATTATAATAAAACATATAATATTATACATATTTATAATATTTTATATGATTATAACATAATGATAGGATTATATTATACTATATATTATAACATATAATATAATATTAAAATAAAGTATTATAATATTATAATTACAATTATAGTATAATATTATAATATATCTATAATAGATATTTTTAGAAATCTAATAAAATATAATATAATATTATGTGGTTATAATATTTCCAATAAAACTAGTATTATAATATAAATATCTTTTAGTTTTTATAATTCCTTTATACACATATTGCAATATTAGTATTACAATTTATATTAATAATATTGTTTTTTTAATAAAAAGAGGGTAAAAACTTTATTAAATTGTGAAAATAGTACAGAGCCAGAAATTACAAACCACCCACTAGGGGTCAAAACCAAAAATAGAGACATCAAGTAACACCTAGAACTCATCTCATGTCTTCCATCACCAAATCCTCAAGCTCCCAAGAAAGGCCCTTAGGGAAACAACTCCAATCATCCACTTACCAATTTCCCATCTGCTCGGAAGCTCATTTAGCCAACCCATCAGCCACCTTATTTCCCACCCTAGGAATATGGCAAAAGGTGATAGAATCCAGGCCCTCACCCAAAGAGATTATTTGTCTAACCACCCGAACCAGCCACCAATTAACCTCCTCCAACTACTACTTATTCCATAGATCTACCACAATCTAAGAATCTAACTCACAAATTATCCTTCTCCAACCAAGGGCACAAGCCCTTTTCAAAGATGAGAGAATAGCCAAGGCCTCCATGAAGTTGTTATAGTGTTGTCCACAATACTCAGAGAAGAAGAAAACAACCACTCCTAATCAGTCCCTCCCAATGCCCCCAACACTAGTGTGACCTGGATTGCCTTTGGAGCAACCATCATTATTAATCTTCAAAATCTCCATGGGCGGAGGTATCCAATGACTATCTCTTTAGACCTTTCCTCTAGCACCTCGCCCCAAACTAGGCCTCATCCCTCCTTTGGCACCAATAAGAAGCCCCAAACTTTAAATGATTCCCAAATCTCCAAGGTCAACAGGGATCAAGAGATCACACTTAGCCACCAAGGTCTCCTGAAGAGCTCCCCAGATCCTCATCCAAACTTGCTGCACCTAAAGCTTCCTATCTAGAAAAATCCAGTGATTACGCTCTAACTAGATATGCCAAATGATAAAGCTAAGACCAATGTTTCAAGCAATGTGGAGGAAGGGAGTCTTTTCTGGACAACTGCTCAGCCTGTTCTAAAAGTATGCTAAAGACGTGGCATGCCTACAAGATTGCCTCCAGAGATCCAACAAGAAATGCTAGATTGCCTTAATAAAAGAACATTGAAAGAAGAGGTGAGGGGTAGTCTCATCACTATTAGAGCACATAATGCACACAGAGGGGCCCTAGAAGCCCCTCTTCCATAGATTTTCCCAAGTCACACACCTATTTTGCATCACTAACCAAGAAAAGAAGTTACATTTGGGCCACGAGATTTTATTCTAAATTAGCTTCCACCAGGGGACTCCCATGCACCTAAACAACTGCTTATCTAGAACCTGATAACTAGAGGCAATAGTGAATTTTCCTTTTTGTTCGCCACCCCAAGATAGAACATCCCTCTCCAATAGAGAGTTACAAATCCTACTAGCCAAGATTCCAGCCAACTCCTGGCAATCCTTCACCATTCCCCCAGGTGGCCATTCATTCAGGTCTTTGCACTTGTACACTGTAACTCAATCTAGAACCTGAGGGGATTTGAAATCCATCACATAAGTCCAACTAGCTTCCAAAAAATGCCTACAAAGGTCCTGCAAGTGAGGGTGAGTAGAAAAAATAGGGGGGTGACCATCCTAGGAATCAAACCAAAAGAGAGCCTTTGATCCCCTATTGCAAATCAAGAAGAGACTTTGTTTAATCTACTTTTCTTCCCTCTTCAAAGTGTTCTAAACCATAGATCCCTTACCCATTAGACTGTATTTGGGCACATCCACACAATCCACATCCCCAACATATTTTAAGGTGAGCATTAGCCCAAGTCTTCTGCTAATGAGTACACCATCTACAATAGAGTATAACTACTAAAGCTTGCCCATTTAGATCCACCCGACGAAGCCCAAGACCACCTTCCTGCTTTGAATGAGAAATGACTTCCCACTTGACCAAATTCCACTTCCTCAAAAGAAGATTACTAGACTAGAGAAACTACTGACAAAGGCTCTCAAAGTCATTCACAAAGTTGGTAGGGATAGATAACACAAAGCACCTGTACAATGGGAGTGCCTGAACCATATACTTTAGAAGGGTCACTCTTCCTGCCATTAGCAAGTCCAATGACTAACATTTTAATGAAACTTCTCAATAACATCCTAGCAGAACACTTGAGGTAATGTATTAATAGCCAAAGGAATGCCAAGGTAAACAAAATGAAGCAAGCTAATCTGGAACCTAAGGATACCCGTAATTCTTTACTGAATAAGATTAGGAGTATTAAAGAAATAAATAAAGGACTTTTCTTCATTGATGCTTTTCCCTGAACAAGCCAAATAATAGTCCAGAGCCTTCCAAAGATTGACTATTTCATCCACTCTAGTCAGACCCATTAATGCTGTATCATCCATAAACTAAAGGTGGGATTAGGAGGAATGTTATTGCCCCAATGCCATCCCTGAATGAGTCCAAGCTCCACATGATATTTCAAAAATATCCCAAGACCTTCAGCCATCAAAATAAATAAATAAGGAGATAAAGGGTCCCCTTGGCGAAGGTCCCTAGTAACCCCAAAAAGTTTAGAAGGCTCCCCATTGATAAGCACCAAAAAGGAGGTAGTCGTGACATAGCTCATAACCCAATCAATCCAAGCACTATCGAATCCAAAATCTCTCAAAGTCTTGGTTAGAAAATCCCATTTGACATGGTCATAAGCCTTGGCCATATCCAACTTAATGAACATAGCCTTTTCCTTAGAGGTGGCCATGGAGTCCATAGTCTCAGCTATAATAGCCACCCCATCTAGAATATGCCTACTAGCCACAAATCCACCCTGTTCCTCAGAAACCAATCTATCTAACCATGGCTTTAGGTGATTAGCTATTAGCTTGGTGATTATTTTGTACACCACATTACAAAGGGAAATATTCCTAAATAGATCCAACAAATTATCCCCTTCCTACTTAGGGATGAGAGCCAAAAAGGTGGCATTCAAGGCTCTTAACATTTGCTTATTATTTTGAGATTCCTGAACAACATCCAGAAGGTCAAGCTTTAAAATCTCCTAAAACTTTTGAAAGAGCTCAATTGGGAACCCATCAAGACTAGGGGCTTTACCTTTTCGCATCTAAAGCATGATATTCTCTAGCTCTAGTAGAACGATTGGCTTGAGAAGAGACTCATTTATTTCACCAGTCACCAAGGGAGGAATGCAAGCTAAGATTGCACCTTCTTCCTCAATGGCAGGAGGGCAATCATCAGAGAAAAGAGTAGACAAGAACTAGACAGAATCTCTCAAAATCTCCATAGAAGAAAGAAGGATTTCACCATCCAAGGATTTGAGAGATGAAATGATATTTTCTTTCCTTATATCCTTAACCGGATTATGAAAAAAAAAAGTATTCCTATCCCCTTCCTCAAGCCAATTAATGCAAGATTTTGCTTACAAAAAATTTCCTCATGAAGCTCCCATTCCTCCACATCCTTAACAGTTGTAGCTTCCATCAACCTCAACTCCTTAGATAGCCCTTGATCCCTGATCTATTGAGTAATGGTGTCGAAATGTTCTTGTGCAATCCTTTTAGCTAAGAAAACATTGCCCAAATGGTGCCTATTCCAATACTTCAACTTATATTTGACATACTGAAGTCTTTTGATGAAGGAGTACATAGCAATGCCAAAAGTAGGCTTCCCAGCCCTCCATCACCCTAGGAGCAATTCATAAAGAGACTCATCTCAAAGACACATAAGTTGAAATTTAAAAGATCACATTTTAGAAAATCTAGTCAAGGAAGTAAAAAATTTGATCGAACAGTGATCCAAGCCCCGCCAATCTAAAATCTCAGAGGTATTTGTCTAATTAAGACCCACCCAAAAATAGGACACCAAGAACCTATCTAACCTTTTAGAAATAGCAGCATCACCAGTCCTCCTATTGTTATAGGTAAAGAAGCCATTCAATGACTTAATATCCACCAAATTCATACAAGCCACATTATCCTTGAAGAAAGCTGAGGCAGGATCTAGATGGGAAGTCCCATCCCTTATCTCTTCCAAAGATAAGACTGCATTAAAATCACCTGCAAGAATCCAAGGAATAAAGGGTTCCAATGAATGCAAGAATCTAATATGAGACCATAAATGAGCCTTGCTTGGGAGATCTGTAGGAGCATAAATATTGGAAAGAACTCACTCACCTATCTCCAAACTAGAATCAACAAGAGATATAGAACACCTGCCAGAAAGCCACCAGAAGGGAATAACTCTATGTGGATCCCATAAGCAGGCAAGTCCCCCTAAGCTGCCCTATGCCCCAACACATTGACAAAGACCTATACCCCAAATCTTAGGAGCCAAAGTCAACATACTTTCAACAAACAAATTAGTCTCCTAGAGGAAAACCAAATTAGGAGAGTGATCATGAATCAAGTCATGAATAGCCTTTTGTCTAGGGATGCTAATCATACCCCTAACATTCCAAGAAATCACAATCATTGTTGGGGCTGGGAAAAGTGAGAATCAATAGTCCTCACTGAGCCAAATTCCACTAAAGTCTCTCCAATTAGATTTACCTTTTCCTGATCCTTCTTTCTACTTGCTTTAAGAGGCTTCTTAGGTGGTCCCTTTTTGGGGGGTTTTTGGTAAAAGCTCAAAACAAGAGAAGGAGATTTACTTTTATGAGATTCCACAATAATCTTCCCAATAACATTCCCAGAACAAGGGGGATCAGGAACCAAATTGGAATCTGTCGTCAAGCCCATTTCCCCAAGCCCAAGTACTAAGGAAGGGAGATCTATGTCCATCTGATTTGACTGCCCCCTGTAGACACTAAAAATTGTCTAGGTCTTGTTTACAAATGACCTTGTATGTCTTTGTCCTAGCTCTTGGTTATACAACACCTTGTCGACATGAACTTGTATGTGTTCCCCTAGATCCTAGTTCATCCTAGTTCATCTAACCTCATCCCACTTAATCCCATTTATCCCTAGGTCCTAGTTCATCCCATCACATTGGTCCAACTTAATCACCTTCTTGATTAATTAAATAAACCCACTTTATTTAATTAATCCCACTTGATCACATTCCCAATTAATTAAATAAATCCCATTTATTTAATTAATTGCACCTAGTCACATGTCCCACATAATTCAAATTAAAAATTTGAATTATTCCCTCACCTTTCATCACATTGAGACACATGTCACATGTCTCATCTCCCACTTAATATGCCTTCACATGCAAGCTAATTCAAATAAAATATTTGAATTAGATTACTTTCATTCTCCTTTGCACACTTGTCACATGACTACACTTTCTTGATGTGCAAGGAAACCTAATCAATCCTCGTGATCCATATCATCTAAACCCTAATCGATCTTGACCGTCCATATCTTTCAACATAATTTTCAATCACAACCATTCATTCAAATTTGCCTTTTTCTATAAAGGTAGCCTCTCTTGTGTCATTTGGAATGAATCTTCTTCTAGCATCCTTACTATGCCAAATTTTCCTCTCAATCTTTAATCCATCTATTTTGCATCTATCATCATCCATCCATTCATCTACCAATCCCTATCCCATCATTATGTTGCTCAATCAAGCAATAAACAATCATCTATTTGAGTAAAGCTAGAGTGCTTCGGGTGTAGCATTCTCAACCTTATCAATGGATCGTGAGTCAATATGAGGTTTGCATTCACTTGATTTGCATTTGTTATCATTTCCTTCATGTCAATTTTCCATGATTTCATTTGGCATGCCTGGTGGTTGTAACCCTCATTTTTGCAGGTTTGTGTGTTCAAATTTACAATTTTAACATCATTTTTGTCTAGATTTGGTGGTCAAATTTCTATAGGTGATCTCTTAGGCCAAATCTGACCTCACCATTGCGATTAGGAGCCCTAAGAAATGAAAATTGACATAAAATTTGATAGCGTTTGGCTACGGAAAAAAAATGAAATTTTTTAAGTTTTGGCCCCTCCATAGGGTCGTACCATACGTAGCCGTACGACCTCTATGCATTGGTCCCTCTCTGTACATTCATTTGGTTGCAGATTTAAAATATTTGTTGTGGGTTAACAATTTGGGTTTTGTTACAGGAAAATCATTTGTTGCAGGTTTTGAAGGCCCTTATAACCCCTGTCACCATCGCAGTCTTGGGAGTTCCCTGTCACTGTTTTCAAAACCCTAATGCCCTTGAACCTAATCCACCACCACTGGAGACCCTAGATCTGCTATGGTTTTTTCTGTCAAACCTGCAACACTCTAAGCATTAGCCAGAATCTTACTCTGTCGCCACTCATTCCTCCACCTCATATTCCCACCGACCTCACTTCTCATTACTCTGCCCACACCACCTCATATTCCTGCCCACCTCACCACTCGTATCTCCTCATAGCCACCCACTATTTTGCTAGGTCACCTCCTTTATCGAGGTTGCTACCCATCCCCTGGTCATCACAGATAGGAGAAACCCCCATCACCACCAATTTGCATCTAAATGCCTCCTCTGAGATCTTCACCTTTGCCTCTCCCTCACCACCGCCTCTAATCACCTGTCTGCTAAGTGATCTCCATTTGCTGCCCTAGTCTTTTTCCCACTATAGAAAACCCTAACTGCTAGTATGGGGTTACCATTGATAGTTTAGGGTTAACATTTAATATTAAACATTAAAAGATCAGCAACAGGACTTTTAAATTTTATTACCAGTGTTAGCATTTAATCATTTTAGCTCTTAAGTTTAGCTTTGTCTAATGTCTTTTGTATTTTTTGCATATATTTAGCCCCTGGTCATATTGAAGACTAGGGGCCAGTCTAACATACACTGTAGGACAAACCATAACCACTAGGCATAAAACTATTAGCATGTGACCAGTGCCAGTCAAAACCATTAGCATATAACATTAATAGTCAGGGGTTACCTTGTGCTCCCATAAGCCCTAGAAGGGCATTTTTTTTCTTTTCATCCCAACTTGGTCAAAATAGGTTGAAATCATGCAAAATTGGACTCATTGGAAAGATGGGAGAGAGAACTTCAAAAAGGTGTAGGTTTCGCTAGGTGACTGTACTATTTTGATGTCTCTTTTATTAGTCAAAGTCAAACTTTCTTTTAAACTTCAATCGAACATATCTTGAGCATTTTTGATTAGTTTTCAATGATTTTTTTTTCAAATTGCATAGAGTTTTGTCTAGAATCTATTCATGGAATCCATTTTTCTATATTAGCTCATTTTTATCAGATTCTCAATTTTTACATAACGGTCTTCTTGGCTAGTTTACTTGCTTCTTTTTCAAGTTTATGACTTGTAGATGACCTCAAGGAGCTAGAGTAACATTCACATCAGCATCTACAGCAATTTGGATAGTGAAATAATCAAGGGCACTCATTCTATTTATCATTTCATCATAATCTTGTTTGCAAACACACTTCAATTTGGGATATAAAACGAATCATTGTTTGCATACACATTTCGATTTGGGCTTAAAATGAATATTGCTTTAGCAATCACATCGAAAAAACTAGGCTAAACCATTGTCTTCAATCACACATCTTGACTTTGGGTTGAACAAGAACAAGTGTCTTCATTACTTGGTGAAATTGCATGTGATTAGTGGTGTGTATGCTCATCTCATGTGATTCTTGTTATCTTGAGAATCAAAAACACCTCTTATCCTGTTGGCAAGAGACACTATATGGATTCATGGTTGTTGTCATTGATGGCAACAAAGGTCATCCCACATATCCGCAAGTCATGATGTGTCTCTACCGGAAGTCAGAATAAAGAATGTTGTGGTCCGGTGAAGAAGAACAGAGCATGTGGCAAGGTCCGACAGATTGGTCCGGACCTCTCAGTGGAAGTGTCTTGGTACAGTGCAGATTTGGGGAAGTCAAGAGGACTACCTTGAGTGGTATATTCCAAGGATTTAGCCTTCGGTGATGGACAAGGAAAAAGATATGAATGGTTGAGTACCGGATTCCTGAGAGACAGTGAAAACAGAGGAAGAACTGACTGGCAGAGTATCAGACTACTTTCCGGATGGGTTACTATTGATGACAGAGGTTGTGAAGGCATGAATCATGTTTGGCCGACATGATTAATGATATCTACAAGTATATGCTTGATCCACATTGCTTGGTGAGGAAGGATTCAGCTGACAGAATGAAAGTTTATAAGAAACTAGACTGTTCCGGATGCCGACTAGAAAGGTGATGAAATTACTTGTGCGGATATATATAGAGGATGGATTTAGTTGTGAAGGTGTTGTTGTTGTGGAGAGATATGCGAATAAGTCCAGAGAAAGAGCAGAGGTAGCAAAAAGGATCCGGTATGTGAAAGATAGCAGAATAAAGAACAGAGGAAAGATGAAGTGCAGCAGATCAGTGTACTGAGCCTAACCGGAACTGAACTCCAGCATATGCAGATGCTTCCAATCAGTTCAAGACTGTGATTCTCATCACTTTGTAGACAGTGTGTCTTTTTGTAGGCAGTGGGCCTCTTGTGAGCAGTGTGCTCGGGCAGTGAGCCCTAATTGGCAAGTGCCATTTTTGTAATTTCCTATTCTTCTAACAGAGAATAATTCTTGGGTTAATCACCCCGTGGTTTTCTCCCTTAACAGGGTTTCCACGTCAAAAATACTGTGTCATGTGTTTCTTATTTCATGGTTAATGTTTTGTGTTTGATTTTATGCTACATCAATTAAAAGAAAAATTCAATAAGGGAAATAATTAGGATAACTGATTCACCCCCCCCCCTCTCAGTTATCAACAATTGGTATCAGAGCTAAGTTCCTCCTAATAGAGCCTAACAGCTTGAGGAAGATCTGGGATTTCAAATGGATGCATATGGTTTAAGGGAGCAACTCAAGACTGCCCTTGAGGATCTTGAACAGTCAAATTCTGAAGTCAGTGAATTAAAGGAAAGACTCAAACAGGCTGATGAATTCATGAGAGAATTAAAAGACAAATTAAGTCTCTCTATGAAAAAGAGAAAGGAGCTGCTTCAACAGTTGGCAAGACAAAGTGAAGAAAGCAATACAAATGAGGAATTGACTGAGCAAACCAAGTTATGTGAAAAGTTATCAAAAGAAGTCATTATGTTAAGACATGAAATGGAATCAGGAACTATAAAGTTTACTCAAGAGATTGAAGAAAAAAGAAAGGCTGAAGACAATCTAAGACAATCTCTTAAAGAAAAATCAGAAGAATGCCACCAGATGGACAGGATTATCAGACACCTTGAATCTGATCTTGAAGATGCCAAAGATAATGAAGGAAAACTTGAGGATCAAATTGCCTCTCTCAAAAGAGACCTTCAAACAGCAAATGAATATAAAGAGAAATTCAAGATAAGTTCTGCTCAACTTGAAGTTCTTCTTGGAAGTCAAAAGAGGACAGATGACAAGTATGGCTTGGGATATGAGAAAGGAGAAAGCTCCGGATCCGGTCAGAAGAATCTTGGATTAGAAAATCCAAGGAGCAAGCCTAGAAGACCTTCGGTAAGACAGCCAAATGCTCAAAGATATCCATCCTTCAATGGATACTGCCACAACTGCAACCACTTTGGTCACAAAGCTAATCAGTGCAGAATGAGAATGAATCAGAATAATTCATCCTTCTCCGGACAGTGCTTCAACTGCAAAAGGTATGGACACAAATCCCATGAATGCAGAATTATGCAAGTAAACAAATCATTCAAAGGTAGATGCTTCACATGCAATAGAATAGGTCATATGGCAAATCAATGCAGATCAAGAGGATATCAGTCAAATATGCAAAGAAATGTTATTTGCCAAATCTGCAATAGGTCCGGTCATAATGCTAAAGTCTGCAGAAACAAGAATCAGGACAAAAGAGGTCCGGTGTATAATCAGAATCAAGACAAGGGTAAACAAAAGATGAATGCGGATGAGGTTAGGAATCAGATGAGCAAGATTTGGGTGAAGAAAAGTTCAGAGAATGTAGAGGTTGGATCCGCACCAGACTCTGGTGCTGATATTTCTTCCGGAAATTAAAAGTGAGCTCAGGCTCAGGGGGAGACTCAAAGAAAATCTTGTTCCCCCAGCCAAACAAGTGGTGCCGGATGTGGCACAAGATGCGGATCAAAGGGTTTGTAGATATGAATCTTGAGATACTTCAGTCAAGTTTTCAGAGGTCCGCATGAAGTTATGAAGAAGCTGTGATCGATCAAATAAGACCTGTTCAGGGAGATGCTCTGGTATGATAAAGGATTACAAAAAGGTCCGGAAAGATCCGGAAATGCACTATCTTGTTCTGCGGATTGGACAGAGTGTTTGAGATGATCTTGTAATATGCTACCTCGATTTATTCATGATTGAAAGATCCGGATGATATCCACAGATCAGGACTAATCCGGGATACTCCAAGCTATCCAGACAAGGCAAACCGGAATGATGTAGGTGAAGCATTTATTGCAGACAGGTATTAGGGTTCGCGGAGCAATTTAAGGGATTTCTCAAAGGTCATTTGCTCATTCTGCACTCGAGAAGAAGCGAATAGTGGAGCTCTGCAACAAGGTTCTTCAAGCACACCAAGGATCTCCTGCCGAAGCTATTGGATAAAGAAATCAATCCAACCACTCCGTGCAAACCGAAGGCGCATAAGGTATTCTCCGTTTTTCATTACCTCACTGCAAATCTTTGAAGAATGGCTACTCCAAACATAGTTAAGATCTCTGATAGACCTCGCCCCTCATTCAAGAAACATCCCTACAAATCATTGGAGGTAGACCCACTAGGAGCCTTCTCTAGTGTTCCCCACGGAGTTTTACACACCGAAGACATTAGGGTTTACATACATGCAAACATTGAGGAATTTGGGGAATTCAAATTAAGAGACCTCTATCACAAGCAGCTGATTGACAATGCTTTTAAGCTTAAACCAGAGTATAAGGAGATTCAGAAGAAACAATTTGAGCAATTTATTCATTTCCCCTGTTTTGAAGAGGATGAATGGGTCCGGTATGTACTGAGCAGGATGCATGACAACTTTCTATGGCTAGATAGACCCTGCAAGATTACAAAAGAGGCAATTAGAGCAGTAACTGGTCTATACTCTTCCGGAGGAGTACCTATCCTCAAATCTGTCAAGAACAACATTGTAACTGAGGCCACCGGATCAAAATTTGACAAGAGGGCAATGACCATTGAAGATATTTCGGATCCGGATATCAAATATGCATCAATGATAATAGGATACAAGATCTATCACTCCAGCAGGGAGAATTCTGTATCCGGAACTGCAGTATACACTGCTTTTGAAATGCTAAGGAAAAATGCAGAATATGACCTCTGCGAACTACTGCTAAGCCAATTAATGGAAAATATACAGAAAATCAAGAAGGATAAGAAGAATTCCTTCAAGTATGGTACTCTTATTGTATGTCTATTCTTCTACTTCATGAATGAGCTACCCGGAACAAGTGGATGGGTATGGCAGAATGACAAACCTGTTGCAGTCCAGATAAGAGACTACTTGCATGGACTTGGGGATGCAAAAGCGAGAAATTCAGCTCTATGGGGATACTTCAAAAACTTTCAGAGCATGATGCAAGCAAGAGAGAGAATTCCTCAGTCTCTCATTGAGAAATACAAGGACTCAGTGTGCTTTATGGTTGACACTGATCAGTGCCTAATGGAGGCAGTAGAGCCAAGGACTGTCTGGATCATGCCCATGGGGTATGAAGTTGATGAACAGATAGTGGAGCTGCATGTTCAACACATGCTAAGTCAGCCCAAAGATCCTAAGGCAGAAAGGTTTGGAACCTTTGAGGAGCTGAGTGTAAAAATACATGTAGAACTCAGGGAACCTGAGATTAAAAGAAAGGTAAGAAAAGAAGTAGAGCACATTGCTCAAGGCCTAGGTATCTCAAAGGAGGCACTTGATGCCAGCCGGGAAAAGAGGAGGAAGGCCGAGGAAGAAGAGAAAAGCAAAGAAAGTGCTCCGGTTGGAGCTTCCACCCGGACCAGATCAACAAAGAGATCTGCACCTCCCTCAACCAAAAGTTCAAAACCAGAAGTCCAGGCATCCGGTAAGAGATCCAAGACAAAAGCCACAAGGGCTTATGGAAGCCAAAAGGATGAAGAGGAAACAGAATCAGATGAGGGAGTAAGAGAAGTAAAGAAACAGAAGAAGAAAGGATCCGGTAAGCCCTCCACAGGCCAAGACAAGGATGAAATGGCAGAGGTAACTGTTGAAAAGCCCACTCTGTCACTAGAGAGCATAATCAAGTCGGTCACGGTGGATGGAAACCTTCAACCAATGACTGAATCCTATGATGACTTCAGTGAGGCAGATCAAAAGACTCTGCAGGAAGCCACAGTTAAATATCTGAACATATACAATAAGGCTTTCATTGAGATCATATCTCTCATTCCTAAAAGCCTAGAGAAGGAAATGGAAGTAAGAAAGAATAATGCTCATGCCAAAGATCTTGAGATCCGGGAGCAGATAGCTATTCAGCTATATCCTCAAATTGATCCCAAGACAATGAACATTATCTTCAAGGACTGCAAAGATGAGTTCAGAAGCAAAGCCAGGATGAATCAACTCATGCTTGGTGAGACTGACAAAGTGGCCCAAGAAACAGAAGAGATCCTCCGGAAGGCCTTCAAAAGGTTCAATCTTCCTGTTGTAGAGGACTTAGGTGCAGAAACAGCTGCTGATTTGGAATCTTCTGTTCCGGAAGAAGTGAGCCCTGAACAGACAAGTGAGGACTTGGGACCCTCTGCTCCAGAAGAAGTGGCCCATGAACAAGTTAGCATCTCTCCTCCGGTTTCCCCTACAGTCTCCAGATCCAAAGAAGAAGAGCAATTACAGGAGAAGGAAGCAGTGGTGAAAGACAAAGAGGTTGACAGTTCCAAGACTGCAAAAGAGAAGAAACATCTGTCTCCGGCAAGAGACACTGCACAAACTGTTCAACAATTTTTGAGCAAAGAAACTCTAGAGATTGATGAACCGGAGCTTCTAAAAGGTCCATTTGATTTTGACTCTCTCTCTCCGGTACAAACAATGAAGATAGCTTCATTTGCAAATGCCAAGGCAAATGAAAAGCTCCTGAAGTCTCATATGGAAGACTGTGAGTTGATAGAGGCTGCTTCCGGAATACTTGTAAAGATCATGCCATCAATCCAGATAGATCCGACAGCCTCCACTTCCGGTAATCTAAAAACCTTAGTCAGCAGTGTTGATACACATTTTGATTCTCTAGAAAAATCAGCTGAAGAAAAGGTCCGGAAGGAATTTTTGGATAAGAGATTTTCAGAGATAGTAGAATTAATTTCTAAAGATAGGAAGATTGTAAGCATTGGATTAAAGAGCTTAGAGAATGCTCTTAAGGATGGCGGTGATATCTATAAATTTTGTATATCCTGGTCAAAGGCAACAGCAGCATTTGACAAGAAAATAAAAGAGGAACAGGATAAGCTACAAAGCTTATCTCAAAGTTTTGATCCTCTCTCTTCCTCTATAATAAATCAAGAATGTCAGACTATTGCAGTCTTGAACGAAATAAAGAATCTTGAGAAGGAAAGGAAGAACATCACCAACCGGATGGGAGAACTTAGAAGGATTATAATCCCTAAGTTGGAAACCATGCATGAGGCCATCAGTGATGCTAGGACCACCGCCCAAACAAAAGATCCGACAGATCTCAAGCGGGCAGAAGCGTTTGCATTTTTGTTAAGTGGTCACATTTCAATTTTGGACAGAATGAAGCAAAGTTGGGCTACCGAAATGATTCAATTACAGACATCCTTTGCAGACATTCTTCAATATATGTAAGTATGTAAATATGCGGCTAAGTATAAGAAATTTTTGAAAATTTTGATATGCGGACCCTACCCTTTGCCATTGATGTCAAAGGGGGAGTGAGGAGCAGTGAAAAATGAGGGATCCAACTAAGGGGGAGTTCCGGAAATTGTATATAAAGACAGAGCATCAGCAAAGGGGGAGCATAGTGAAAACACTTAGTCATTTTTCACTAAGTGTTGCCATCAATGCCAAAGGGGGAGATTGTTGGCAAGAGACACTATATGGATTCATGGTTGTTGTCATTGATGGCAACAAAGGTCATCCCACATATCCGCAAGTCATGATGTGTCTCTACCGGAAGTCAGAATAAAGAATGTTGTGGTCCGGTGAAGAAGAACAGAGCATGTGGCAAGGTCCGACAGATTGGTCCGGACCTCTCAGTGGAAGTGTCTTGGTACAGTGCGGATTTGGGGAAGTCAAGAGGACTACCTTGAGTGGTATATTCCAAGGATTTAGCCTCCGGTGATGGACAAGGAAAAAGATATGAATGGTTGAGTACCGGATTCCTGAGAGACAGTGAAAACAGAGGAAGAACTGACTGGCAGAGTATCAGACTACTTTCCGGATGGGTTACTATTGATGACAGAGGTTGTGAAGGCATGAATCATGTTTGGCCGACATGATTAATGATATCTACAAGTATATGCTTGATCCGCATTGCTTGGTGAGGAAGGATTCAGCCGACAGAATGAAAGTTTATAAGAAACTAGACTGTTCCGGATGCCGACTAGAAAGGTGATGAAATTACTTGTGCGGATATATATAGAGGATGGATTTAGTTGTGAAGGTGTTGTTGTTGTGGAGAGATATGCGAATAAGTCCAGAGAAAGAGCAGAGGTAGCAAAAAGGATCCGGTATGTGAAAGATAGCAGAATAAAGAACAGAGGAAAGATGAAGTGCAGCAGATCAGTGTACTGAGCCTAACCGGAACTGAACTCCAGCATATGTAGATGCTTCCAATCAGTTCAAGACTGTGATTCTCATCACTTTGTAGACAGTGTGTCTTTTTGTAGGCAGTGGGCCTCTTGTGAGCAGTGTGCTCGGGCAGTGAGCCCTAATTGGCAAGTGCCATTTTTGTAATTTCCTATTCTTCTAATAGAGAATAATTCTTGGGTTAATCACCCCGTGGTTTTCTCCCTTAACAGGGTTTCCACGTCAAAAATACTGTGTCATGTGTTTCTTATTTCATGGTTAATGTTTTGTGTTTGATTTTATGCTACATCAATTAAAAGAAAAATTCAATAAGGGAAATAATTAGGATAACTGATTCACCCCCCCCCCTCTCAGTTATCAACATATCCATTCAATTTTCACACACACATTGCATTTTCTAAGGGTTAATTTACAAGTGTGAGTGTGAGTCAAGTGTGTATGTGTATGCTCTCTCCTCACACCACAAGGTGATCTTGGAGATCAAAAACACCTCATTTGGTTTTCTTATGTTTACCCTTCTTAGGAGGCCTGCTTGGAGACACACCACTCCAAGGGATGACCTCATTCGAGGCTGAATCGAAAGACACCCTCATTGGGAGTTGGAATCTTGTCACTCTTTTCTAAGCCCCAAAGAACTTTATACCTTTGGGAAGCGAAGGTGAAGGGAGGGTTACCCCTTTCTCCCACATGTGTGGTAGGATTTTGCTTTATATTCCTTAGTCAACCTTGTGTAAACATCCTAAGACCTAATTGGCCATACCCTACTTGACTAGTCATAGGCTCGTTGATGTGTCTTCCACATGTGCTTGTTTAACCATCATTACATTCATTCAAAGTCAAATTTAAAATTGTTTGTGTCTTGCATGAGTGATTCATGATTGTACATGTGTGATCATTTGATTGAACATTACCAAATCAAGCTAAACACCAAACACATCAAGACAAGTCATTCAACTCATTCTTCCAACACATTCAAATCCAATCACATTCATCCTAATCACCCTTTCTAGCCACTTCATTCTCCTAATCATATCCAAGTCATCATAATTCAAACCCTAATCATCCTAATCATCCCTAATCCTTCCATATCAAACCTTAATCATTTCTAGATCATCTCCACATCATCATCAACCTAGTCCTAGTCAACACTTGTCAAGATGGTCGTAATCATTCAAGGGGGCTATCCCTCTAATAATGAGACAAATCCCAAGCCCAAGGTGACAATCAAGGAGGTTATCCCACTAATCATGAGACAAGACCTAAGCCTATAATCACAATTAGAGGAGCCACTCCTTCTAATCCAAATCATGAAAACAAACCAAGACCCATTGTCACAATTAAAGGTGGCTATCCTCCTAATCAAAATCATGAGGACAAACCAAGACCCATGGTCACAATTACAAGTAGGTATCCTCCAAATCCAAGTCATGAAGACAATCTAAGACCAAAGGTCACAATTAGAGGAGCCTCTCCTCCAAACCCAAAACCCAATTCATCCACACATCAAATAAATTCCACATCAACCTATCACACTTCATACCAAGCTAATCCACCCACTTATCACGTTCATGATATATCACCTAATCCCACTTCATAATCCTATCAAGGCCATTCTACATCACCTTATCCAACATCTTTCCATAACAATGCCACATCATCATACCCTATTTCTTTCAACATCAACCAATCTCCACAATAATCCACCTCACAAGACCTTTCACCTACAAGTCCTATCATGCCACCTCATCACAAAACCTATCTGCATGGCAATCAAATGTCCTTACAAGAACAACAAGAAAGTCCAAATGGCCCTATGTACATAAATCAAGAAAGTCCAAGTCATCGTATGCAAGATCTAAAATCCTTTGACAAGGGAGAAATGAACCTAGCAAGTGCCTCCTTTGAATCACCTTCACCATCCAATCATATGCCAACACATGAGCCAACTAGTCCCATCCCAACACCTTTATCAAGCCCTTCATCATCTTCATCACCTTCATCCCAATGTTCCACTAATCCTTCATTAAAAGATTCCATGGAGATACTTTTAGAGAAATTGGTCCAAGCAAATTTGATTGAGCTATACCCTCTCAAAGCATATTCTCCATTTATGATTAAACCTAGATGGTATAATGAAAACCATTATTGTGCATACCATAGGTATAGGGGCCATACCATATCCACTTGTGTTTGATTTCTAAGATTAGTCAAGAACCTAGAAGATGGTGGTAAGATTGTCTTGGATAAAACCAATCCCTCTAATTCCATTATCTTTCCATCTAGCCCAAATCCTAATCCTAAGCCTTCAACTTCCACTATTATCATCCACCCCCTATATTTTCCATTCACCCATACCCTTGCAAAGGATGTGATCCATTGGCTACTAGCAAGGAATAAAACATTGCCATGTCATCAAACACCTATCCTTAAGCCTCCCCATGAGTCTTTAAACACTTTGTCTAGTCTTCTAACCCCATTATGTGATCTACAAGCTATCAATCTTATTAGAGAGCCTTCTACTTTCATTCAAGAAAACCAAGAGTTATGTCAAGAGTATGATCCTAAGCGTGGAGAAACAATAGCCACTAAATCTAATCAAGATCAAATCACTTCCAATTACCCTATCCATAACATGTATATTTTCTATGATCAAGATGGTACCTATGAAGAAGCTATCCATGAACAACTTGATCCTAGTCATACCCCCTCAATTATCCATGAACAAAACACCCAAGACCTACATGCTCCATCTAATGGAAGTGTTGTTGACTTACTTGAGCATTCACCCCATTTCATGGCCTTCATTCAAAGCAAAGAGACCTCTCCACCCAGCCATGATCCTATAATATCCACTTGTCATGATGAGACACCTCCCCCCCAAGCCAACATAGAAGATCAAACAAATAACTTGGATCTAAATGAACATGATCAAGATCCTAATCATCCTTCCACATCCATCACCACCTCCATTTCAAATCCACCATTATATCCACTTGGCACTACTACCTTCATCCATGAATGTTCTTCCCTAAAACAACAACAACCATTATCCACTTTACCTTCTCCATCCAATAATCAACTCAAGTCTAGTTTCCAAACTACACCTAGTCCTATAGTCAATCGCATGCTGCAAAACATGAACTACCAAGGCAAAGGTTTAGGACTACATGAACAAGGCATTTTGGAGCCAACCTGTGTCAAGGTCCCTCCTCACTCATTTGGCCTTGGATACACACCCCAAGGTCAACATTCTAACGATGTTGGTACTTCCTCAACACTTCATCATAAACCCCATCATATTCCTAAAACATATGTTTCCATTCCACCTCCCTCATCCTAAAAATGCCAAAAGCATGTGACCATTCACCTTCCACCATCCACCTTACCTCCACTCCTTCCAACTCCTAATATCCCTCCATTTGTTTTGCCACCATTGCTACCAACACCCCCTTACCCAATCATTCATAAATACCCTAAATATCCTCATCATGACCAACAAATGCACGCATTGTGTAAACATATGGCTTCCAATCATTCCATCTGCCACATGGGATTCAAAAATAAACATTTGGATGCTTCCTTACATAAAGCCAAAAATCCTAAGGGTCTTAATGCCTTAGGAAATCAATCCAAAAATTCAAAGCAAGGTACATTCATAAATCCATCCAAGCCCATACCTCCAAAAGCAAAGTCAAAAACTAAAATGATATGGGTCCCTAAACAAAAACCAATAAAGTCAAATGAGGCATCCACCTCTCAAAAATCCCAACCATCCCCCTCCATTCAAAAATGTCATTCCATTCAAACATTTCAAACATCCCACATGAAAAGAAAAAATCAGAAAAATACTAAGTCCATGTGGGTTCCAAAAGTCCTAAATCATCCATCTCCTAAGAAAACATCACCATTGCTTCCTACACCACCATCCAATCAAAGGATTCCATGTTTAACATGGTGTGTGCAGCTGTTGGTCATGATTCCTTTCCATACCTCCATCACTCTATCATTCACTCATTATCCTATGTATCTCCCCCATCACCTTCCTATGATCCATGCTTTTGTATAAGTCCATCATAATCCACGTCATAATCCACTTTCGATCCCTTAATAATCCACATCATAATCCACTATCTACCTTATCCATCTCACTTTCATGCAATCACCCTACCAACATCTTGAGCATAATGACTTGACATGGTCCATTGGTGATGACATCCTTCTCTAATGGGACTATAACATTATATAGAACTAGACACTTGAGTCCCACCCATCCATACCCCCCCTTTTTCCCATTCAAAAATCAAAAAACAAAAAAAAAACAAAAATCAAGAAAACCTGGTAAACAGGCACCTTGGATAAGTACCATGATGAAAACCTGATAAACAAGCGTCGTGTGTAGGTTGATCTTCTATGTCACTTACACTTGGGGCCACTTTGTCTCATCCAAACTATCTATCCCATTATATCATTTTCCATCCTATCATGTCCTATACTATCTTATCCTACCATCCTTATCCATTACACCTACCTACATATACCTATCATGTTGAGTCCATCCATCCACCCTTCCTCTTTTGATCTTGATAATGATATGGGGGCAACAATGTTGAAACATGTTTTGGATATCTCTTGATGTACCTCATTCCATCCAACCAATCCTATCATTACCCTCTTACCATTACCCATTTTTCCATCCTTCCCAAATGAACCCTATCATCCAAGTCATAAGCTTTGTCATGTCAAATCCTATCATCCTATTGCCTTAAGCATTGTTCTAAAAAATCTTAAGTCTACTACCTAGACTGGGGCATGTTATTCCTATGTGAGATAGTCCTTGGAGATCACATCCTTGCTCTCTTACACATACATCCATTCCATTCCATAGCCTATCCTTTTATCATATTCATTTATCATGATCCTTTCATCCATCCACTATCATCCATCCTTTTGTCCAATCCCATTCATTCCCTTGCACCTAGACTTGGTTTGCCCCTTGTCATTAGTACTTAGCATAAAGGCTATCAAAATGATCATCCAATGCCAACGTTTCAAAAAGAAAAAAATCAAAACATTTCAAAAACCCAAAAAAATTAAAGCATTTTAAAAACACAAAAAAAATCAAAATATCCCAAAAGTCCAAAAAATCATAACATTTCAAAATCACAAAAAAATCAAAATTTCCCAAAAATCCAAAAAATCACAACATTTCAAAAAACACAAAAAAATCAAAATATTGCAAAAATCCAAAAAATCAAAACATTTCAAAATCACAAAAAAAATCAAAATATCCCAAAAATCCAAAAAATCACAACATTTCAAAAAACACAAAAAAACCAAAATATTCTCAAAGATACAAAAAAATCAAATATCCATAAAAAATCCAAGCAATAAGATCAATCATCATCAAATCAAAACAAAATTCAATCAAATCATCAAATCCATCAAAACAAATCCAATCAAATCATCAAATCAAGCCAATCTATCAATAAAAACAAAAAATCACATCAATCCAATCCACATCATCTCATCAACTATCATCATCATTCAATCAATCCAAATCAATCCATAACTTGATCAATCTAATTCATATCATCCCATCAATAAAACACAAAATCAGAACTATGTCTCATCTTTATCATTAAGTTCCTTGATCCTGTGGATACAGGGTATGTAGGCAATCTGGAGCATGAATGAAGTGCCTAGATTCAGGCATAAGATGATATTCCTCTTTCTTCTTTCATCATTCTTCTATAATCTATCTTCATCACTTCATCAATCATTTCATCAATCTCCATCAAATCCAATCTTCCATTCATCCTTATCAAATCAATCCAAGAAATAATCCAAATGCAAGTTAACCTTTATCCATACCAATCAAGTTAATCAATCTTGTCAAATTATCCAATCACATCAATGGTCTTGATCCTAATCTTGTTGTAAGCCAAATCAATCAATCATCATCGTCATCATCAATGGGATATATCATTCCCACATCCTTGTGTTGATCTAGGGATATATCATTCCCCGCAATGACGACACTATCATCAATCAATCACTTAATCATTGGTTTACAACTTGACAAGGGCAATACCTTGTTTGTTTTTGAATCATTTGTGAATGCTTTCTTGCTTGCTTGTGTGTGTTATCATTTTTATCTTGAATTTGCATCTATATCACTCCTAGCTAATATTCATGTCTTGTACCTAGACAAGGTTGTATTATGCTGGGGCACAAGACACATTGTCACCTTGGTCCTTCTACCCTGGTGCATAACATCTTGTGCTATATAAAACATCATGGGTGCTCACCTTTATTGTAGCATAACGCATCCTTCCCTTTCTTCCTTAGCCAATTCCATTTCATTTCAAGTGCCTACCCATGTTTGTCCAACCCGCCTATCCTCTTGAGGGGGCATCATCATCCTATCCTTTTCCTCTATCCATTTTTTTAACTTCTTTGAAATGATGTTACTCGACACAAATCTTATCATCTCACAACATCATCTCAAAGAGGGGAAAATGTAGACACTAAAAATTGTCTAGGTCTTGTTTACACATGACCTTGTATGTCTTTGCCCTAGGTCTTGGTTATACAACACCTTGTCGACATGAACTTGTATGTGTTCCCCTAGGTCCTAGTTCATCCTAGTTCATCTAACCTCATCCCACTTAATCCCATTTATCCCTAGGTCCTAGTTCATCCCATCACATTGGTCCAACTTAATCACCTTCTTGATTAATTAAATAAGCCCACTTTATTTAATTAATCCCACTTGATCACATTCCCAATTAATTAAATAAATCCCATTTATTTAATTAATTGCACCTAGTCACATGTCTCACATAATTCAAATTAAAAATTTGAATTATTCCCTCACCTCTCATCACATTACAACACATGTCACATGTCTCATCTCCCACTTAATATGCCTTCACATGCAAGCTAATTCAAATAAAATATTTGAATTTTATTCCTTTCATCCTCCTTCGCACACTTGTCACATGACTACGCTTTCTTGATGTGCAAGGAAACCTAATCAATCCTAGCCATCCATATCATCTAAACCCTAATTGATCTTGACTGTCCATATCTTTCAACATAACTTTCAATCACAACCGTTCATTCAAATTTGTCTTTTTCTATAAAGGTAGCCTCTCTTGTGCCATTTACCACTTAAGGAGGATCTCTTCCCATGATTTTATCATCAAAACCACTGTTGAGGGTCTTTTTCCCCAAGGCATTCTCACCTTGTTCAAACCCACAAGCTCATTGGCCCAACAAAGGCACATAGCGTACAAGCATGCCAACCAAACAATGGCTTGCAACTCTTTGGACCAGTGAGGGTTTGAAAACTAGTGACAATCACAACAACCAAATGAACTCACCATCGCATTGCTCCCTTATGAACAATATTAATGATATGTATTATGTATATATTAGTCTTAGTAAATAATTATATAACTAAAATACTATTATATTATTTAAATAATACATAACGATTATATAACACTCTATTTTATATAATATTTTATTATTATATTATGTTATGTCTAAAACATGCATGACACATTCATACTTTTTGTTTATATCAAGTTTTTTATAACTTATAAAACATAATAGTTGAATGAAATTATCTTGTGACCACATAATAATATAACACACTAATAGTCATGGGATGAGTAAATTATTATCTTTTAGCAGTAATTAAAATATCCATACAATAATAAATAAAATATCCAATATATAATGAAAGTATTATGTGGGGAGTGTTATATCTATTTTTAGTACATTAAAAAACCCAAGATAAACAATAACCAAACATTATTACTTTATATCATTACAACACTCTTCACATATGGATTATATCAAGCAAACAAAAACACATGGAGTTTTTCAATTTTCTTGCTGATGTCTTGATTATATCATTATAACACATAATGATTTTAAGAAAACTTCCACTAAATAATGATTTGGGAATTGGCTTCAAATACATAATGAAATTGTTATTTATTAAAAATGTAACAAGAGGATGAAATATCTTAACCCTTTTCAACTTTAAGACATTTTCAAAAGTAGTACCTTTCTTTTTCTTTAAATTTTATACAAAATGAATTTTAAAATATAAATTAATGACTTCCACATATTGAGATACATTATTCTCGAAATAGTGAACTCTATTCTACATATGAACTCACAATACCAATGGAGTAGCTACCTCATAACCATTTAAAATCATGCAATTTAATAGAAAATACTAACATTCTATTCAAACCCCTATCTTACGAGCATTATCCAACAACTAGGTTTTACACTCGCAACAACTCCCTCAAGCCTCACTAGAATACCAACACAAGACCATAGACAAAAACACACATAAAATTAAGTGAATTACATTAAGTACCATTTAAAATTGGTTCTTAGAAGGGATATGAAGGTGTATGAAAACCTTTCCAACTCACCCTTATAGCCAACTATGAAAATTACAAGCAATGAGGCCACAACAACACCTAAACCAAATAGTGATTCTTCTCCAAGCTCTCACAAGCCACGATTCTACAAATATGATTAACCTTTGAAAACTATTTCCATTAAATCTAGACATTGTAACACACAAAAGAACCATTTGCAAAGGAAAAATATAATTTTCTTTCAAAAGGAACCTCCAAAACCTTAAAATGGAAATTTGAACTACCAACAAAAGGAAGCATTCACATGCATTTAACATCATAAATTTGTTAATAAATAAACCTATTTTATTTCAAACCTTCAAAATACAAATTCCTGAAGCAATAAATCACTTATTTAGAACCTAAATCACACAAAAAATTCATAGCAATAAAATATAATGATATCAAAGAGGCCTACCTCCCTTATTCAATCTTGAAAAAGAGTAGAGAAGTCTTCCATTTCCTTCCAAAGATTTCTCAAGGCTTCTAAAAATTGATGTGCTTTATTTTTAATTTTCATTCCCCCCAAAAAAAATGAAATGTAGAAATTAACATTATAACCTTCCTAAGACAAACAAGTGGAATAAAAGGGAGTGTCATGACACTCCTCTCCATTCAATGACATGGAGGTACATGGAACCCCAATCACCCATGAAAACACTCACATTCAAATATTTAAAGAAGAACATACATCCCACGTTCACCCACATGGGCTCACCATGTTCAATTATGGAGGTGGAGTGTACACATATCCCATTCCTTGAGAAAAAAAGAAGCGTTGAATTTAGTACTAGAACTCAAACTACCCATACCTTAAAAATATTAAACTCTTCTTGGCACTAAAAATATCTCAAATGACACCCAAAACCCCCAAGGACATTTAAACCCCCTTTTCTAAGTACTCTACAAATAGGTATAGATGGGTTGGGGTCACATAAACAACAAAATAAAAGGAAAAATAATCTTGCTCAGCCTATTAAAATACCCCTAAATGACAAATCTTATATATAACAAATAGGAACTAAATTTAAATAATAAAAGAAATCACACTAAAATAAATAAATAATAACATAAAAATATAACGTAAATATTAGAAAATATGACATGGTTCATAAAGGGGTTATCATTGTCACTTTTCACCAAGACATTTTAAGAAAACATAGTTTTAAGTCACATTACTCCATGATCTAGAGTGGAATACTAATTTATTTCCTCAACAACCTTTATGTCTCACTAGATAACATGTTATTATGATACCTAAAAAGAGTTCCCACTCAATTCTTAACTAACATTTCAATAGAGAACATTTTCAACTAGATTAAAATATTATAAGATTAATCTGAACTTTAAAATAACAGATTGATATGAATGATTTAATAGAAAGGAATTCAAAAAGAAGAATATAACACAAATTAGAATTTGGTTCTAAAATTCTGGAGTCTTGGCTTTCGATGCCAATAGTTTGCACAGATGTCCACACTTTGTGCTATCATCTATTCAACATGGAATGCCCAACAAATTTAGTCCAAAATATTTCATGTCTTCCCAACAAATTCTAGTTAACACTTATGACTTCTAGATAAACATGCATAACAAAGATAGATTAAAAAAAGAATAATATCTCAATGATGAAGTTAAAATTAGAAATTAAATTATATAGTTCGACCCTACAAAAGTGACAAGAAAAACACAACCAAACCTCCATGCAGTAGAGCACTTTCTAAATACCTGTAGCTAAAGGAAGAAAAGAATAGCTAGGCCATTGAGTATCTTACCAAGAGTGGTCAATCCCACAATTTAGTCTTTGGACCTCCACGAATAGATAGATGATAAAGAGAGTGAAAAATAGGTGTGTGCTCCTATCCTATGTGCATCTAGCATGTAGGATGCAGTGACAAAATACTAGGAGTATCTCTCTAGTATATGGGGAATAATATCATGCCTAGTTTGTGGATTGGATAATAAGGGTGGTGTTCTACACCAATAGATTACCAAGAGGTAAAAATTGGATTTTCTTGGATTTGATAACAATAGAGATATTGTTATGCATTGTTTGCACAAAAACACCAATAGAATGATAAAGAAACATGACTAGAAAAGTAGATTATTTTTAATGGAATATTGATCATGAATTATTTTTAATAGGATATTATAGAGGCTAAAGGGATTCTTCAAGAGTAAGGTGAGATACCCCCAATCTAGAACCTACAAAACGGTAGTATTAAGAACCAAAAATCCTACAAAACCACAATGATAGAAAATAAATAACATGTAATCCAGGAAGACCAAGAAGTGTGGTAGAGGCATATAAATCTATATCACATACATCAAGAGGATGGAGATAGAAGAAGGCACATAGAAAACAATTTTTTTTTTGTTAGGATTAAGGTACCATCAACCTTGTAAATCCCATGTAATTTATTATTCCTATTATTGTTTGTAAATCACCCATAAGCGATGAAAGGTTTCACCAGCAACAATCTTGTTTCATCCACATGTTTATATCTAGTACCTGACGTTAATTCATAAATGATGGGAGCTTGTAGTGGGGTTTCCCCCCATGAGGGGTTTGGGGGGATCATCCCCCCTGGTGGGGGGTCTAAGGGCCACACACCCTAATGAAGGTTTGGGGGTAGCATCCCTGAAATCACATTTTATTTATATTTTATCATTCTAAATATGGACCGTTCATCGTTAGGTCATAGATTTGACAGTCAATATTATGTCAATTTTCTTGCCCTAGAATGAAATCCCCTTTTATAAAAATATTTGTACTATGTTTTTATTAGAGCTGAGAGTAACGGGCACCACTAGATTGAAGACTAAAGAAGAAGAGGAAGTACATGTATTGTAATCTCTTATTTGAAGATAATACAACTTGGAGCCTCTTTTCTTGGTGGATTTTTTTACTTGAAAGGGTTTTCTACACATCACATACTATGTTATGTGTTTAGTTCTTAATGTTGGCAACATAGTCAAGAGACACTACTCTAATGGAAAGTTGTATGTTGTCAATGATGGCAACAAATCATAGTAAAGGGGTTTTCAGTCATAGCAACAAGGTTTAGTAAAGGTCCAGAAGACTAACTTAGTCAAAATGGCTAAGTATGGGCAAGCTATAGAGTGACAAAGATTGGGTCAATATGCCTCCATAGTTAAAGATCATTATATGTGGTTTAGGTATGTTGTTCATAGCCATTTGGTGATCACATGTTCTAGTATTCAAGTTCTGACTTCCTCTAGAAGTCATATGGTGAAATGTCTATCCCTGGGTGAACAAAGTTAATACAGGATTAGTGCACAATACCTAAGTCAAAGGGTTCGCAATCCTCTGCTGTTACATATTTTTGTCTTACAGTTCTGAGGTAACAAAGGTACTTATTATGACTACCTAAATCCAGAGTTATAGCTTCTAAAATTCCTTTGATCACTCTCTACAAGTTGTTCTTTATCGGCTTACAGTCTGACAATGTTTCATTGTGACTAAGTGACAGTTCAGAGATCTGCATTTGTCTGTAGTTGAAAACTATGTTCTATGGTTCTAAAGGTATAACAAGTGAGCTATAATGGATATTGGATATGATTTTTAGAGTCTCATATGGTCCACATTGGAAGTTATGATGTGACCTATTGAACTGGTCAAGTGTGTACTTAAGGGATAAGCTGACAGACATGTTATATCTATATGCAGTGAAGATAGTTTGAACATTTGAAAATTGATCTAAGTGATTGAATGATTGGTCCCGACCTATATGAAGACTATTGTATGTTTTTTTGGGTCCACATTGTTGTTTGTGCACAAGATCAAGCCCACAAGGTATAACATTTATATACACGTTTCATGTTTAGCTTGCCGACCTAATCATGAGATAAATCTTGTTACGGATATATATACCCAATGGATTTCAGTTTTGGATGTATGGATAAGTGTGGATGTAGTGGTAATTCAATGTGTGCATGATTTAAGGTAGTTTGTAGAGTAGAAGAGGACAATAAAGGCAAAAAATAGAGTATATGTAGCAGCATAGAAAAGTAGGGCAGAAATAATGAAGAACTTTGAATCTGTGTATTGAGCTTTCAATGGAACTATACTCCAGCATATGGTAGATGCATTTGTAATAGTTCACCATTGGTAGTGAGCCAATTTCCTTCTCTCTTCTATCTTTCTTTCTCTATGGATAGTGAGTCCACTTGGATAGTGATTCCACCTACATTGAGCATTTCATTTGGTAGTGAGCCTTATGTAGTCTAGTATTGTTATCATAATATATTGTGAGGTAACACTCACTGTGGTTTTTCCCATTTTGGGTTTTCCACGTAAAAATCCTGGTGTATGTGTTATGTCTTTATGGTTGTTGTTCTCATGTTTATTCTGCTTTCATATTATTAATTTTGATAATTGGATTAATGAACATGTTAAGAAGTGGTTCTGTTAAATACTGATTCACCCCTCATCTCAGTATTTCTTGTATTCAACAATTGTTATTAGAGCAAGGTTCCTTGGAAGAGGTTTTATAGCTTGAGGAAGATCTAGGAAAGAGTACTCACGGCAGCCAGAAGGTATGCTTCTCTAGGAAGTCTCACAATTGATCAAGAATTCAAAACAACCCTTGAAGATCTTGATAACTATGAAGAAGATATCCAAGATTTAAAGGAAAATGTCAAAGAAGCAGATGAATGCATCCTGAAGCTAAGAGAGCAAGTTCATAGATCAAAGGATAGGAATAGAGAGCTAAGTGAACAATCAATTGAAGCAAATGAAACCTTAAATAATTGATCAAGGTTGGTTGAAGAGAAATAAAAAGCTGAGGAACTTTTGAATCAAATGTTAAAAGACAAATCTGAAGAATGTGAAAAGTTAGCAAAAGACATTATACTTCTGAAGTTTGATTTGGAAGTGGCAAACAGTTACAAAGAAAATTTCAAAATAATCTCTGCAAGCTTGATGAGTTGCTTGATAGTCAGAAAAATCTAGATGACAAGAAAGGTTTGCGATTTGAATAAGGAGAGAGTTCTAAATAAAGTCAGGAAAACATTGAGATGAGGAAAAACAAAGGCAACCAATTCAGGAATTAGAAAAGAAGATCTAAAAGACCTTCAGTTAGATAGCTAAATGCTCAAAGATACCCATCTTTCAATGGCTATTGTTTCAATTGCAATAAGTTTGGTCATAAGCCTACTCAGTGTAAGAGTAGAAGGCATCAAAATATTCCATCATTCTTTGGTCAATGTTTCAATTGCAAGAAAATTGGTCATAGATCAAATGAATGCAGAAGTTCGGTAAGAAATAGTTTTAACAATGCAAGGAATACTCAATCCTTCAATGAAAAGTGCTTTGCAAGCAATAGATTTGGACATATGGCTAACCAATGTAGATCAAGAATGAATCCAATCAATAGAAGGAATTGGGGACAGAGGAATGTGGTATGCTATAATTGCAATAAGTTTGGACATGTTGCAAGATTCTGCAAAAGCAAGAATGAGAAAAGAGACTATCCTACAGAGAAGAACAAAACAGAGCAGAGAGAAGATAAAGGCAAGAACAAGGTTGATCCAGTGGAGATCCAAAAGGAAATGAGTAAGGTCTGAATTAAGAAGGATGTTAATGAGGTCAAGAATGGATCCACACAAGCTTCTAGTGTAGTTACTTCTTCCAAGAAGTAAATTGGAAACTCTAGCTCAGGGGGAGCTATATTGAAAATCTAAATCCCTTAGCCAGATGGTCAGTGCTAGGATTCGAGATGAAGATATAATGAAAATATTAATATGATAGATCTTTTGAAAGAAATTATGGTAGAAAAGGATAAATTCTAGAGCATTGTAGAGCAATCTTGATTGACTGGGCTTAACAGAGAAGTGTTTGCCAACTTTTTGAAGGATTGCATTTATGACAATTAGGGTAAGGCAATCAAAGGTTAAAAGGCTTAGATTCAAAAGCTCAATTCACTTTGCATTCAAGCTATCAAGTGTCTAAGAGAAACTAAAGGTGAACTCCAAGCGATATCAATGATCTCTAGAGATTCAAAGAGACACAGAGTAATTCAAGTAAAGAAAACCCTAGCTTGGTAGAAAAAGGTATTTTCATTTGAAAGCCTATTGTGAATTTGTTTAAATCTTGGCAAAAATGGCAACCCCACAAGTTGTTGATATCACTAAGTGAGATTGGCCAAAATTCAAGAAACATCCCTTCAAATCAATAAAAGTTGATCAAATTAGTGCATTTTTGGGTATACCATATGGTGTAATGCATGCATAGGATGTTAGGTCTTACATTCATGTTGTCCTAGAAGAACATGGTGACAATAAATTCATATATTTATATATAAAACATGTAAGTGGTGGCCAATTTGAGTTGAAGAAAGAATACAAGGCTTTGGAAATACATTTGCGGAGGATGAATGGGGCCAGTACATGTTAAGCAGGATCCATGATGAGTTCATGTGGATCAGAAAGCCATTTGAGATCACCAAGGATGTAATTAGGGCTATGATAGGCTTAAACTCTATTGGTAACATGCCCCTATTAAAATATGTGAAGAATAACATTGTGACAGAAGCAACCACAACCTAATTTGACAAGAGGGCATTAACAATTAATGATGTTGCAGATCATCTAGTGAGGTTTGCATCAATGGTAATCAGATATAAAATCTATTTCACCAACTAGGAGAACTTGGTCTCTAGTGCTACTATATACACTGCTTATCAGATGATTAAGGAGAATGTATACTATGACCTTTGTGAATTGCTACAACAACAACTGATGGAAAGCCTGAAGAAGACAAAGGATAACAAATACCCCTTCATGTTTGGTAAGTTGATCATCTTCTTATTCTTCTATTTCATGTATGAATTACCAGGTATGAAGAATTTGTTCTCGTTAAATAGCAACCAGTTGCAGTGCAAATTAGAGAACATCTAAGCAGCATAGGAAGTCATGAGGAAAAAACCACAACCCTAAGGGGCTATTTCAAGAATTTTCAAAGAGCTATGTAATCTAGGGAAAGGATTCCTAAAGGAATTGTAGACAAATACAAAAATGACATATGTTTCATTGTGACAAAAGACCAATGTATGATGGAGACTGTTGAACCTAGGACAATTTGGAATATGCCAATGGGGTATGAAGTAGATGGAAAGATACTAGACAATTATGCCCAACACATGTTAAGGAAATCTAGGGAAAGGTTTGGCACATATGAAGAGTTATCTGTAAAAGTTCATGTTTAACTAAGGAAGCCCGAAATCTAGAAAAAGGATAAGAAAATGGTAGAAGAATATGCACAAAGAAAAGGATTCACCAAAGAACAAATATCAACCATAAGAGCTAGAGCTAAGGTAGAAAGAACAACTAAAGAAAAGGAGGAGCAAGAAAAGGAAGCTAATAAAGCTCTAAAAGTTCAAGAGCTGCAACAAGAGGCACTTGCTACACTAAAAAGAAGAACAAGAAGTGCAAGTTCCTCTGGAACATCTAAATCCTCCAATATTCCCTCCACAACAATTGCAGAAGTGCAAATAGGAAAGAGGAAGAAGACCAAAGGTCAGAGAGTGTATGTTAGTGTTGGTGTTGTTGATGATGAGGAAACTGAGATCAATGAAGAGGTGAAGAAGATGAAGGCATAGAGTGCACCACCCTCTAGTTCTCAGCAAGGAAAACCTTCTGGTGCCACAAAATGGAAGACCTCCAATAAGGGTAAAGGGAGAAAGAAGGCTAAGAATGAAGGATCTATAGAAGACCAGACTACAATGAGTCTAGAGGAAGTATTGAAGGCCATTACATAGTGTGTGCAAGAAGTTGTGTCCACTTTTTGGCCAAAAAGTGGAAGTGTTTTTCCTGATTTTTAGAATTTGTCACATTTGACCTAAAAATTTGAAGCACTTAAATGTGGAATCTTGGAAAAAGTCAGTAAATATGAAATGTAGTACTTGGAGTCTAGTTTCCAAATATGTAATTTTTTTCAATATCCAGATGATAGAAATTGATTTGGAATAGGCGTTTCTAAAAACCACTATTTAAAAGTCACTTTTTTTTTACTATACCATGTACGTGTACGTCATCCATATTTTAACCTAAATTATCATATTTTTCAAAATCCTTTTGGGAAAAGCTTTGTAACTCACTGAAGCACGTTTTCCATATTTATTTGTAATTTTTTATTGATTAATTTGTTTTTTTATTAATTTTTTATTGGTCATTTTTTGTCTTTTAAAAAATCATCGTGTACGTCACGCATAAGATGACCTAAACTTAACATTTTTGAATTTTTTTTAAATTGAAAAGAATTGTCTAAAGTACGTTTTCATACAATTTTTTTACAAAAAAATATTTTAATAAAAAGTTATTAAAATATTAAAAAACCCTGATAATTCAAGGTTATGAACCTATTTCATCAGAAATTGATTAAGAAATAGAAAAAATAATTTAATTGTAAAAAAAATTACATATTTGGAATCTACATTATCTCCTCTATAATGGGTTTTAATTTCATCAAAATATTCTGCAAAATAGACTTTTAAATATATGCCCAAAGTCACTATTTTGTTGTGACATTGACAGGGCCTTCAAGTTGCAGGTCAAACTAGGTCCAGAGGTCAGGGTCGAGTCTCCAAAGCATTTTCTGAAGTAGGTTACAAAGTAAAACCTGAGACTAAAATTCAAATTTTGAATAACGGGATCCCGTTTATGAAACGCGATCCCGTTTATAAAACAGGATCCCATTTCTTTCTTCATCGATCGTAAATAAAATGGGATCCTGTTTAATAAACGGGATCATGTAGTAAATGAGATCCCGTTTATTAAACAGGATCCCATTTTATATAACGGGATCTCATTTTATATAACGGGATCCCATTTCTTATTTGCCCATTTTTTTAATAAGACTGTACTATGACTGTCATTTCTACAACTTGCCCTACAGTACGGCCGACAGCGACTCTTGCAACATTCTTTGGCATATTTCTTTCTTTTGCAGGTCCATCAACTTGAAGTATTGTTAGTATTTTGATAGAAGCCATCATGGAGACATTATTTGAGTGGAATTTTGTTGAATTGGTACTTGTTTGAAGGACTTGAAACACATTCAAGTTTTTGACATTCATTTGTACATGCTTCATAAATTTTTTAATCATGGGATCACAAAGTCGTAATAAGAGGAAAGATAGGAAGCTATTAACCCCTAAAGAAATCGCAGCAAAGAGAGTGAAGGAGGCAAAAAGACAAAGAGATAGAAGAGTAAAGATTCAATCAATGAATAATGATGAAGCATCCAATTCCACAACTATTGAAGATAAAAACATTGAGGAGACCATGGATATAGATGATGCAAGTTTGCAAGAGGTGAATGTGGAAACTAATACGATTATGCAAACTACTCCTGGTATGTCTTCAAATCCCTCTATTAATGCTATGGAGAATGTTTCAATGGGCACAAATCCAGGTACTTCTTCAAATCCACTTTTGAATGAAATGGAAATAGTGTTGATAGGAGATTCAAAACAAGTTGGATATAACAATGTTGAGATTGATAATATTTGTAGAGATCAAAATTTGAAACAAATTGTAGTTGAAAATGAAAATGAAAATCCTTTTGTTGAAAATGAAAATGAAAATCTTTTTGTTGTTGAAAATGAAAATGAAAACCGTTTTGTTGTTGAAAATGAAAATGAAAACCGTTTTGTTGTTGAAAATGAAAACGAAAATCCTTTTGTTGAAAATGAAAATGAAAATCGTTTTGTTGTTGAAAATGAAAATGAAAATTCTTTTGTTGAAAATGAAAATGAAAACTGTTTTGTTGTTGAAAATGAAAAAAAAAAAATCCTTTTGTTGAAAATGAAAATGAAAACCGTTTTGTTGTTGAAAATGAAAATTGTTTTGAAGTTGAAAACGAAAATGAAAATCTAGGAAGTGATGTTGAAAATGAGAAATATTTTTTCAAAATTGAAAGAGATGTTTTGGATAATCTTCCTGGTAAAATTTCTTGGAGACAAATAAGAACACATGCCAATAGATTATACAAGGAATTTTTTTATCGTAAAAAACTATCATTTCAATGTCAACTAATGATGCAATTAATGAGAATGTGGAAAATGAGAAAAGTAATGAAAATGTTAGGCATTTTTGTTAAACCAAGAAGAAAAGATCAATCACTAAAACATGCTATGTCTACTGTTGCTAGTGCCATTGAGTCTATTGGAAGTAATAGTCGATCCAAAAATAAAAATGTAGCAAGACGAGCTATAACAACTGCTATAGTGAATAAAACAACTTTGAATAGAAGAATGGTAAGCAATATTAGTGGAATTCTAAAAATACATCCTAAAACATTGGTAAGAGTGGCAAAAAGAAGAGAAAGTATAGAAAATGATCCAATTAACCAATGTTGGAGTTTTAGTGGTTGACTCCCGAGATCTGACATGAAACTAAATGTTGAAATTAGATCTTTGATCGAAAAATATTGGCATGATAATACTAGGGTATCATCTAATGCTAGAGATGTTTTAAAATTAAGAGTGGGGTCCAAGGTTTGCGATCCTCATCCAAAACACCTATTAGATACAATGCAAACTAAATTTTATAGAAAATTTTGTGATGAATTAGTGTTACCTGGTAATATTAAAATAAGTCAAAGATCTTTTGAAAAATGCAAACCATGGTATGTAAAGATTAATAAGGAACGAATATCTTGTTGTAAAATGCATGTTCAATTTCATTATTATTATGATGTGTTTCAATATATATGTTGTACTTTACATCGTAACATGATTATACATGAATGTGATATTAATATGCCAACTAAACCAATAAAAGAGTTTATATCAAGTTTGTTCTGTGAAAGATCTAATGAAAAAGGTTTTTATTTAAGTTCATGTATTTCTGGACAATGCACTAGTTGTGGCAATCTTTCTTTGTTAAGAGTTTGTATGCATTAAAGTGTTGAAAATAATTTTGGACAACAATTAGTGGATGTTAAAAGATTTAAGAATGTTGAATATTCTTTAAAAGATGGAAAATTTGGAAAGCGTTGTGATTTAATTACAGAAAAGGTTAGTGTGCATGTATTCATATCAGAATTTAAAAGTAAAATTGTACCAAAATATGTCAAGCACTTTCAACAAGCTCGATGGCTTGATGGACAATTTCGTGAATGTAGAAACACATTTCCAGTTGGTACTATACTATTAGTGGTTGATTTTGCAGAAAACTATACTTTAGCTCTGCAAGAGGAAATTCATTCACAATATTACAATTCAGTGCAAGTTGCTATGTTTGTTCATATTGTTTATAGACATGCAGATGATAGCACAGAGAATGATAGAAAAGTTTTGAGGGAGTATCATTTCTATTTGAGTGACAACCGGTTACACTTGTCAGAGTTTGTTCAATATTGTTTCAATATATTTTATACAAATTTAAGAGAAAGAGGAATCTAGATGACTGAACATCTTATATGGTCAGATAATTGTATGGGGCAGTTCAAGAATGCTCGAATGTTCTATTGGTTATGTAGGGTTCACAAGGAGAATAATGTCCAACATATGTGGAATTTTTTTGAAGATGGACATGGTAAAGGAGAACATGATGGAGCTGGTGCATGTGTTAAAAGAATTCTTGCTAGACAACAATTAATATTTGAGCATGCAGTAAAATTTAAAGATGCACGTGGGATTGTAGATTGGTGCAATACAAGATTATGTACACCTGGATCAAGTGATTACTCTACAGTTCGTCGATTCTTTTGGTTGGTTGAAGAAGAAAATATTCTACCTAGACTTGATTGCCAGACAATCAGTGGATCTACTAAATGGCATTTATTTAAGAGTTTGAATGCAAGTACATGGACTATCTGGACAAGGGAGCTTGCATGTTTTTGTTAGTTTTGTATTTCAGGAGATTGAGAAGCATGTGAGAATATAGAATGGGTTGAAGAGTGGAAACGAAGACCATTGACACTTGCACAAGCACACAATCAAAGTGAAACAACAATTAAAGACAATGATCAACTATTTGTATTAGACGATTATGACCGTGTTTCAGACCTTGTACAAGAAGGTAATTTAATTCAAATCATTTCATTTTATTTCACTTTGATTACTAATTTGTAGTGCTTTTATTTATTTGTGTACATATGAATGCATGTATGTTGATTGGTCAAATTTTATGGACATGTGCAAGTTATTGAATCAAAATTTGTTTTGCAGGACATGTGTATGCTATTGTTACACCAAAGAATAATGAAGAGGAAACTGAATATTGGTTGGCTCATTGTGTGGAGACTAAACATAAGTTAACAGCACCTCGAGAAGATGATGATGGCTTTCCTTATCCAACAGGTTTAGTGATCCCCTTAAGACATCCCCTTAAGCAAATTTTGATAACGAGTCTTTGATCCCCTTAAGCATATTTTAAGAACTTCTTTGATCCCCTTAAGCAAATTTTAAGTATTTCTTTGATGATGCCTATCATTATCCAATAGGTTCGGTGGTGGTTGTTGGCACTTGGCTACGGAAATACCTAATAAGGAAGAATGGTTTGCCTGTATTTGAAGATTATGAAACACATAAGAAGATTATACACTACTCACATTTGGTGTTGGCAACAAATATAAAACTAGAGAGGTATCGCGGAAAACCTACAAATAAAGAGCTATGGAACATTTCTATGGAAGACCATGAGACAATCATCGATGCATTGGAAAAAAGAGAGGATGGAGATGGTACAATGGAATAAGTAAATACAAGTAAATATAGTTAAATAGATTTATATTGTTGTTTTAAATATCTATTAAATACATGTTTTGATATTTCTTGTGCGTTATTAGTTGAAATTGATTTAATTTATCCTTTTATATCCTCAGGCCATCATCACAAATTCATCAAATACTTTGAAACAAAAACTTCAGAGGCACTTGTAAATACAGGTACAAATTGTGTATATCTAGATAGTTTTATATAAATTAAAATACATGTTTTGATTCAGATATATTGATAAATTGCTTGTATTATTTTTATATCAGGTGGCATGAAGACCTGCTACATTCTCCTCAAGTTTTGGATTTTCTTGAGATGGCATATAACGACATTTTGTATTTACATTATTTTGAGTTGGCATATATGTACATACACAATTACATTATTACACATTTTGTACAGAAATTTGTATACATGTGTATGTACACAATTTTATACTCTACAGTATTAAATTTATCAAAATTATTATTTTATGTATTTTATTTGTTAAATGTCCATGTTTTTCTACTTAGAATTTACTTTAAATTTGATTTATTATATTGTTCAATTTGGTTGCCTTGGGCAACTTCACCAAATTTTGAGAACTTAAGACATCCCCTTAAGACATCGTAAATTAGGACCCCTTAAGACATTCAAAAAGTTAGCATACAACTTCCACCTTAAGTGGACACTACAAATGCAAGAAGTTGTTTAATTTTGTTGAAGTTCTACATGGAGAACTCTACAAATGTATTATCTCTGTAATCCCATTCTTGAGATAATACATTGGGTTTGTGGTGCTTTGGAGGCCAGGTTTTTTCTAAAAGGGTTTTCGCAAGGTGCATCTTGTGTTATCTTGTAATTATGCTTTATTCTTCTTTTGTATTATAGATTCTGCATACTATTTAGCATAGTTTCTCTCATTAAGGTTATGTGGAATTAGTATTTGTGGCTTGAAACTCCTAACATTTGGTATCTATAAGTACTAAAATCACATCAAGCCTACATGACAATTTGATGATGATAAATAAGTCCTAATCATAGTCATGTAGGTGTGAATTACACTCCTACCAGTAGTTTCACTCTTGGTGGCATGTCTTGTGTGTTCTTCCCCCTCTTGACCATCTTTTTCAACCCCCAAATTGACCTTCCCTACCTCACATTTTTACCTAGTGCCCCCTTCATTTTTCCTACTTAGGGTCACCTCTTTGTGTCTTAGGGTTGCCCCTAGTGTCTCTAGGTTACTTGAGTGACCTTAATTAGTAAAAGTGGTGACCTTATTCCTAAAATGGGTGACCTTGTGGTTTTTAATGCATGAAATAACTCATATTTTTATCTTTTCTTCTTGATTTTTAACCCATTTTAACTCCCATTTTTGGTGCTAACTTGTGCTTTTCCTCACTTTATTTCTATTTTGAACTCATGATCAAATCTTATCTCTTCTAAATTGTTTCCATTTTCTCTTTGAGTTCATTTTAGTTTTCTTTTAGTTTTCTCAAGTCTTCTAATTTTCTTTCTATCTTCTCTCTTATTCATGGAATTGCTTCCATTTCTTATTAAGTTAAATATTTATTTTGATCTGATCTCTTCTTCTCTTCCCTCTTATTTCTACCTATAAATACCCCTCATCTCTTCATTATTTATCATCAATAAGTTTCACACACTTCTCTCATAGAAGCTTCTTTAAAAGCTTCCTCACAAACTTCATTAAGATTCTTCACAGGTCTTTGAGTGTCTTAGTTTAGTTTGAGTTCTAATTTTGCAAATATTTAAATATTTCCTTTTAGGAGGTTGTCTTCAAGTATTATTTTCTCATCGAAGCTTATGTATAGCACCCCCTCTAGCTTTTTATTCTCACACAAGGATCAAGCCTTCCTTCTTTCAAATTTGTTTTTGATTAAGATAAGCTAGAAAAAGGGTCCTATTCCCTTACAAATCCAAAGAGTTCAACAAACTAGCATGAAGAAAATTAAATACCACCAATACAACAAAAAACACTAGCTACAATAAACTAGGATAGGTGACAAAACAGACAAAAAATAACTAGAAAATAACATACAGACAACAACAAAAACAACACCAAACCCTCCACAGAACATAGAGAAATTACTTCCTACAACTAGAGAGCAGGGAATCCCAATCCTTTCTCATAGAATTCAAGGTGTCATCCCAATTAGCCACACCCAAAACCAATTCTTTCAAATTTGTTATTCCTTCTAATCCACTTTTCATTCCCTTATGTCTCAAAATTCATGTAATGCTCATGAAGACACTTAATAAAATTCCAAATCTTCACTATTAATATCATCTTTTTAGATTACAATGCCCTATCATATCCCTTGAAAGAAAACCCATGAAAATTACAATGAAAATGCTCTAAAATCTATCACTAGAACAAAACCCTAGAGGTTTATGCATGTTTTTCTTTGTTTTTCTTAGTCTCTCCTTTGCAACTAGTTTTCCATCTCTCAGTTTAATGAGATACTATAATATATAGATCGTTCAATGTCAAAAAGCAACATTGGACAAGGACCTTGGTCACTTGAGAGTTAAATGTCCACCCATACTTTCTCGTGTCACTTTCACATGGCACACACTTGATTATCATGTTGAATTATACCATTATCCCATACCTTTATGCCCAAATCATATTTTTGAGGGGTCCACGGATGTTAAGAGGAATTTGGAGGAAATATTACATCATATCATGTCCATTGAAAGTCATTAATGGTGGTCCTAAGTCATGCAGGGGAGTACTTGGGGTGGCTGGAATCTTTTGAAGAAGTTGTAGAAATTTGACTCGGGACAGGGTATATGAACTTGGCAAACTTTTGCAAAAAATGTTACAAAACTTCAGGTGGGAATTGGATGAAATGAATTGAAGAAAGGAATGATTTCTTCAAGGTAGTTAGGCTTCTACAATTAGGAAGAAATGAGTGTTTCGATGTTATGGGGAAATGATGTAAAACTAGACAATAGGATAGGCAGTGGGATGGGATAAATCATATCCTAAAGTTAATCTAGCTTTCACAAAGTGGAGGGAAGGGAAGATACAAAGGAATATAAATTGTGGGAGAACCATATGGGACCATAGCTAGGATGTGGAGGGGAGAAATAGATGAGATCCAGGGCCTTTTGTCTAAAAATGTAAAGTATTAAGATCTTATAAGTTCCTACAGACCTAAACTTATTTTAAAATTTGATTCACATCCATGGTTTGTGTTCATAGGATGAAACATGTCAAGCACAAGATTTCCTTGAGTCCTAATGGACACTAAAGATCGTATTAAAAGGACTAAGGGAAGTTTTCATTTTAGTAGTTACACTAAGATTTGAAATTAAAGTTGACAAATCCTAATGAGCTTGGGCAAGCTTAGGGGAAGGTATAGATTTATATTATTATTATTTTTTATTTTGACAAGTTAAGCTTAGTCCAATTAGATAATGACACCTAGAGTATGATATAGTAAGAACACTTTAGCTTAGTCCAATTAGAGAATGACACCTTGAGTATGATATAGTAAGTATATTTCAATGATTTGACAGGATAACTAAGGTAATAAATGGTTTCATTTTGTAAAATATTGGAATATCCCATCAATTTTCTTTGCATTAATGAAGTAAATCTATGATGAAATCTTTTGTCTTGTAAATTAAGTTGTTTATTAATCAACTTATCAAATCAAGTGATTTCTCATAATTATTTCTCAAATACATGTATATGAATCTTATTGTGGAGAAGACTGTGAAACAAAATAAGAAGTCAACTAGAACCAAAGTGATGAGAGTTTATTCAACTATAAATAGTTTTTGTAGAAGCATAAATGGAATCTAACTTACTAGATTGCAAGGACACTCTATGATACCCACATAAGGCCTTGGGATTTAATTTAATATAATATTTCTTCATAGATTAGCTACAGGACAAAGGAGATGTAGTCACAAATGTTGGTAGGTTAGAGCATCCTACTTACACAGGCTGGATAGAAAATTTGATGTGTTTAACTTTATAGATATATTGCTAGATACTTTTAGGTATTGTACCATAAATGTAGACTATATCAATAATGTAGAAAATTAGACTATAATAATGGTGAGAGAAGTAGTTTTCAAATAAATGTTGAATTCACTTGAACCCACTTTGAGGTACAATGTTATAGTTGCAAGGTAATGGTCTCAAGAGTATAATGTAATTGAAGTGTTAAAAGATTGGGCTAGTCCTAATGTGGATTTAAAAAGTTAAGGAATGTGGAGGATTACACAATTGTAAGTTTTCCTAGTGAAATGAAAGAGGCCATGATTATGATGTGCAAACTATTTGGGAACAAAGACTCAATACATTTAAATGCTAGATGGGTGTCATTATTACACATGTGATTTTGGAAAGGCTAATGATTCATAACTATGGGGAGTTGAGATCATTGTAGATCTCTAAATAGGTAATTTTTGTAGGCTACCAAAGGGGAAGATTTCTACTAACTTCATTCCTAATTTGTGTCATTTATGCTACAATGAAATTCCCACCTCCACTAATAAATTGTAGGCTTAGTTCCAAAGTTATAGTTCACATGTTTTTTTATCAACAATTATCCTTGTAGGCACTCCTCCACCCATTTGGTGAAGAAGTTGTGTCCACTTAAGACATCGTAAATTAGGACCCCTTAAGACATCTTAAATTACATGATCAACACAAGATGTTCAAGCACCAAGGCACTTGGATAAATATAACTATAACCATGCTAGGATCATTTAATATAACTTAGTTGATCTCTAGATGAGAAGATGTGAGAGATTGATCCCTCCTAGTAGGCAAGCGATCCTCATGAACTTATCTCACTTTTTAATGCTTTGTTTTGATTTGCTTACCATTTTATTGCTTAAAATTTGACCAGGACCTAAATATGCATACTGTGAATGAATGGAGGAACTTTATTAGGACCTCATCACTACATAAATTCTTTCAATGCAATTTCTTCATTAAGTGCAAATCTAGATCAACACTTTGACACTTGTAGATTTATATATGACAATTGATTATTTCTATTGATGTCAATCTATATATCTTATTATGGTTGATCTCAAATGTTTACATTTCTTTTCCTTCATGCACATGGTTAGATTAGTGTTTGATTTATGATTAAATTTAGGGATGCTTGTATATACATATGTATGTGATGTTATGCTTTTATAGTTTATGATGTATATGCAATGTATGTATGCATGGATAACATATATATAAATATGGATGCACCTAAACTAACATGATGGTTTTACATGATTATTACTTTGACATGTGTATGATTTTGAACTACGACAAGATTGCATTTATTGTGTGACATGTAAAAATATATAGTCCAAGTTCAACAATATATATATAAAGTCCAGGTCCATGTTCAAAAAATATATAAAGTCCACATGTTCAACAATATATATATATATATATATATATATATATATATATATATATATATATATATATATATATATATATATAAGTCCATAACAAACAGTATATAACAAATAGTCCATGAAATAGTCAAATTATACATAGCCCATGTTTGAAATAACCTATCACATACTATCTCTATCATCAAGAGTCCTCTTCACACCATGCGAACTACTTAGATGACCTGAATCACTCTGCAAAAGAGAAAGATTTATATGAAATTAGATGTAAGATGATAAGGAAATCTAATTTAATGGCAATTTTTAAATTTATAATTTATATCATAAAATTAAATTACCGTGTGAGGCTGAGAGGCATGCTCTGGTGCACCTGGACCTATGTCTCCATGTTCTGAATCAATCTATTTAATACAAGAGAAAGTTCAAGTTGAAATTAGATATACTTGACGATTTTAAAAATGATTTAATTCAATTTAATTTATAAGAACTATCATATTTAAAAATTATTATACCGTAAGAGGAACTTGTTGTGAATCCTCTATTCCAGGACCTGTCTCTACATGCTTAGCTCCATGACATGTATCGAGCTATAATTTAAGAAAAAAGAATTTTGAATGTACATGTCAACATATATATATATATATATATATATATATATATATATATATATATATATATATATATATATATATATATCAAGAAATTTACTTTAAGTTCACAAAATATATTTTAATTGTTCAATTTAAATATAATCTAAATTTTAAATTATACCATATCAGGTTGCCCATCTCCTCTGTCCTCCTGCTCTGCATGTGCTGTGTGTTGATCATAAAACGTGTCACTAACAAGCTCCTAAAACGTCATTTATATTTAAGTTAGCACATGTGTGGACAAATTATGTTTTAAAACATATATATAATTGACTTATAGTGTACATGTTATTAAACACATTTTTCAACAACCTGAAATGCAGTCGACTCCTGATATAAACATGGATTATCCAAGTGTGCTACAATGCCCATCCTCATAGTTGTGTCAACCTGCATAGACATATTTATAAAATATTAAATAGTACATGTGCACATTTTTAGATACACTGATATCAAAATAGAAAAATTTAAGTATATATATAGTTTTTTAAAACAATATACATACTGTAAGAGTGTCATGTGAGATGCCCAATGATGGAGGAGCACTCGAGACACCCTGAGATGGATGATTCAATGTGGAAGAACCCTGAACCAGTTCATAAATAAGTTCATAAATATTTAATTATACACACATTCAAGACTGAATTTTACAAATTTACAAATCATTGAAAATGTACCCCAAATGGGTGCTCGAGATGAACAGGTGTCGATGACAAATTAATTCGATCAATTGTGACCCCTGTTGCCATCATCTACACCAAACAAACCAAACAATTCGATTGGTAAAATATTACAATTTAATTGATCATCTATATGTTGATTAAAAACACGTGGTTAAAAAATTGTATTAAATTCAACATGTGTACATAACCTATATATACCTATGTCGAATGATCAGTGGGATGATCCTCAGCAAATAGATAATCAACAAATGATTCAGTGCCCACATTATCAGATGATGCATGTGTAGCTGAAGTGGGTGCAACTGCCTGATCAGGTCCATAACACAACTGATTGCAACTCGTACATGTATGAGGCATTGACACATGTCGAGTGGCACTAGGACCACTTCCATCATCAACTCCTCCATGCTCTCTAACTTGAGCTACCATCATAGAAGTCTGCTCATGTAGGCTACTTGAGAGTGCACTCAATGTGCCTAGTGTGGATACCACTGCACGATGCTCGAAGGTCGAAGGAATGGCAGCAATAGGAGGGTCAATAAGAGGTTGAATAGGCACCGGTCGTTGGGGATCAACCTGTGCCCCCAACCTTTGTTGTGGCATGCCACCACCAACACCCTAGAATGATCTAAAATCAAAGCAGTTGGGTTCTTTATTCATAACAAACTCTACATATAATTTTCTCAAAAAATATAAAGGAACCTCACAATTAGCATGAGGTGGATAATCAAACACCATCCACCATCTATCCCAAAAATTGGCAGACATTCCTTCATGCCTACACCACCTGATTGATATTCTTTTCTTATTTGTAGGAATAGGTTAATTTGTAATGGGATGTCTAAAATATTGTGCTAAATGAGCTTTTGTGATTTTAAGATCCAAAATAGTCTTATAGGAGAGGCCATCAGCATAAAATTGGTGCCTCTCCTCTCTCCATTTCCAGAATCCATCAAAATCTGAGTCAATAGACCTCACAGAATCTACAATGTTTTGCATCAAAGATGCAAAACGTAATACGTGAAGTGGCATGAATTGTTCACTGCGAATGGAATTCAGTTTTTCTTGTATCGAACCCACATTTTCATTTATTATGGCTTGCAAGCGAGCCTGGTCAGTTCCAGGTGGGGGTGGAGGTGGAGGTGGAGGCGGGTCATCTGTAGGTGGGGCATCTAGAGGTGGGGCATTTGGCGCTAGGGATGGGGGTGGGGGTGGGGGTGCGGCCGGATCATCTTGTGCATTAAGGAAGTCCTCAACATCAAAGTGAATATCATCTAGATTCATGATGTATATATAAAAATCTAGATATGAACCTGCATATATATATACATATAAACATACAAACTTCAGTACAAATTTAAAATTAAATCAAAAATATATATATGTTTCAAGAAATTACACTTGAAATAAATTTAAATTAAAAACATACAAATAATGTATACATGCATGTACAAATTTCAAAATGTAAGAGAGCTATTAGGACTACCATAATGATTGATACAATGGGCAATATATATTTCAAAATTTCAATATGCATTTAAGTAAGGAAACTTCTCTGGACAATCATCATGTATTTCTTAAATGTGAATATGCATCCCAAATTTTGGACTATTTTAAAGAAATATGGTGCATTTAGGAACTTGGTGATTGTTGGGGTAAAGAGGAATATATGATCATGCTAGAAGAGGCACTGATTAGGCTCATAATTGGCCAAGGTTGCTTTGAATAAGGTTAAAACAAGGAGATACCCATGTTGATATTCACACCCTTTGGTCCACACCTACATTGGGATGGATTAAGCTTGAAATTTTGATGGGTAGCCAAGGGTAATCCTAGTGAAGTAGGAGGAGTATGTTTATTAAGAGATGATAAGGGAAAACCTCTACCTATCTTAAAGCTTATGATTTTGGTGTCAAGAACAATAATATGGTAGATTCTAGGGCCATGATATCCAGGGCCTCAAGATTACTTGGAAACTAAACAAGATATCCCTTAGAGTGGAAGGAGATTCCAAGATCAACATTGATCATATGAAAAAGCATAGACGAAGCTTGTGGTTATTGGAAACTATTATATATTGGAAGCTAGAAACTTGGTGAATACTTGTTTAAATCTATCTCCTTCAAACATATCAAAAGAAAAAGTAATTATATTCTAGACTAGGCAGATAATGGAAGAAATCATTAAATTGCTCCTAGACATCTAGCATTTGTTGGGAAGAATAATTTTTTTACATTCAACTTGAAATCCCTAAGTTGTGCCTCCATGCTATCAAATGTTACTTGTATCTACCTTCTATACAATGATATTGAAGGGGTAGAAGGTTAGGCTAAGGATTTCTATATTGCTACTTAGATAAATTCCACATCTTCAATGTGTGGCATGAGCATATGCACAAAGCCTTGGAGGATATTTCTAAGATAATGAAGATAAACCTTCATGTCTTGATGCTAAATTGGATGATTCTATCCACTATGAGAATTAAGATGAGGAGGAGGTGACATAAATCCCTCCTATCAAATTCGAACAATGTTAAAATGTCAAGGAAGTGGTAGAGGCTTTGTAAGGCTTGTGTAATTTGTCCCACCACCCTAGGATAAAGTTTTTTAGTTTATTAGTAATTCTAACACTACTTCAACTTATTACTCTAGGGTTAGGGCCACTATAATTTTCCCTACCACTAATATATCTTAAGACACCTATTGGTTTATGTTTGATGTCATTGTAGTATATTAATTTTCCCTACCACTATTGATTGAACAAAACTATACCATATATATTAAGTACGCTAGCTCAATGATCTTAAGATTAATGAAATCAGGACTAACTATATCATCATTATGCTTAGATACACCCAACATGCTAATCAAGAACTTAATTACCTTCACAACCCTATTAGCATTGTATCACTCCTATTAGGGAGTGGACTTGAATGGGGCCAAAAGATTCTTAACCTCTTACGATTGTCACTTTGGGTTTGGCATGGTCAACTTGGAGAGGTTGTGTGGCATATCCCTATAAGAGGATGAAGGGTGATAGGAGGTTGTAGGATGGATAAAAGCATTCACATGACGATAATGTTAAAGTTTAAATTTCAAGATATGCATCATGGTCTACAAGGTTCTCTTGTTCAAAAGGTTCATCATATTCTAGACAAGGAACTCACAATCATTGGTACCAAATTCAAGACCTCCTATTACAAGTCTCCATATAGCTTTAAACATAACACCTATAACCACAAAATTTATAGGGATTGAATACAAGCCCGCCTCCCAGTTAGGAGACTTCCAAATAATTGGTGAACTCACATGCAATAAGGGAATAACACATGCATACAAAACATGTAGAAGAAATCCCTGTAGCATGACTCATGATTAATTAAAGTTAGGGTTAGGGTTTCAATTAGGATCAGGCTTACAGTTAGAATTGAGGTTAGGGTTAGAATTAGAATTCAAGGGTTGCTAAATTAGGGTAAGTATTAGAGCTACAATTATGGTTTGGGTTACGGCTAGAGTTAGGGTTACAATTACAATTACAAGTAGCTCGTTAGGGTTAGGGTTAGGGCTAGAGTTAGAGTTACAATTACAATTACAATTACAAGTAGAGTTAGGGTTAGGGTTATGATTAGGGTTATAATAAGGGTTAGGGTTTGAATTGCATATAGAATTAGGGTTAGGATTAGGGTTAGAATTAGTGTTAGGGTTAGGGTTGGAATTGCATATAGAATTAGGGTTCAATCTAGCTAGAAATAGATAAATTAGTCAAGATGGTTCTAGCTCAATTTTGTTTCCTATTTCCTAGAAAATGCAAAACTAGTTATTGTTTTATATTTAGTTGTTAGTCCCAACTCTTTCCTTTTAAGAAGTATATCAAATCTAATGTAGTAGTAGATACTTCTACATATACAAGTTTCTGTTAGGAGAAAATATATTTTGCCAAATTTGTATAGAGTTGTCTATAGTGTGTTCCAAGGTAATCAAATGATGTAAGTCACAATTTAGAGGGTCAAGGGATAAGTTTGTGTTGAGTCTATAGGAGGTGTTTTCTTACATAGACCGAGCTCTATAATCTAGGTGTCTCCATGTCTAACTCTAATGTTTCAACTTGGTCCATATTATATCCAGATTAATGATAAAATTTTATATATATGGCTATGCACAAGATCCACGACCATATCAATGTTTGGTAGAGAAAAGTTATCTAAGTTGGGGTAGATCCTTTTTTGATGTCTCAAAAGTTAGTGTAGACATGAATTCCCTTAGTTTTCTTGTTAACTAAGACCACATTAGATCTACCCATTTAGGATAATTAATAGTCTGAATGAACCCTAGACATCCAAGAGTTTATACAATTCTTCTATGACCACGAGGGCTACTTGGGGGTGCATTTTGCGTAGCTTTTATTGAATAGGTTTGGCATTGAGGTGAACCACAAGATGATGCATGACTTTAAAGATGGAGTCTCAAGGCATATCACCATAAGACCACATGAAGAAATCAACATAATATTTAACATGGTGACATGGTTATATATGCCTTCTTTGATGTCAAGGTCCAGTGGAGCTACTATCTTAGAGAGTTTAGGGTCCAAGCTTCTATTCACAGGTTGATGTTTATAGCATGTCCTCAACAAGGAGAGGGGAGTCATGTCTTGTATCTAAGTGGTATCTAATGGAAGGTGAAGTTTGTCAAATTGAGGAGCTCTTGGGAAGTGTCCATTTTTATTGTATCATTTTAATCGATCACAAGTTTCTTCTTATATAGATTGTTGCTATTCTACCTAGACTAGGGTGCCTCAAGACTAAAGGGTTCTTTCTTTCTCTCCAAAATAAGCATATATGTAGGTGTTAAGTATGGTGGAAAAGTCTTTCTTATGATTACAATGGGGATGTGGTCTTGACACTTCATAAGGTTCATGATGGCTTCATCATTTTGGAAAACATCAAATCATAAAGGGTCGTGTTGGTCCCAATAGATAAGCTCAAGGTATTCTAGGTCTAAGGAGATGGTGAGGATAGTGACCTATCATGAAAGAGGTTAGTGGTGGAAAGATCTTCGTAAGGATCATGAGTGGAGCCTACATCAATGTCATTAAGATTAGGGAAAGCATTACCAATGAGGTTGAGCTCGTATCACAATTAACATCACGATGTTCATTCCAGGGGCATAACCTAGCTAGTGAGGACAACTACTTGAGTATATCAAAAGTTACATAAATGTTGGCTTCATTTCATTCTTGATTAGTTGGCTATCACAAAAACTGTAAAATTTTCTCAATTCTTGATTAGTTGGTTGTCTCTAAATGTTTGATTATGAAGGATGTGATAACTTGGTTTTATTATGGTTTGTTGTAATTTTTTTACATGATAGTTAGCTATTCAATAATGCCTTTAAAATACAATGACATACATTGTTATAAGTAAATTTTATAAAAACCAAATATATATATCATCCCAATGCTATATAATTTTTGACAGTTTGTTCAAAATCTCTCCTTTCATATGATACAATTGTTTCAAAATTTCAATTGCATTTTCCAGCTAAAATGTTTAAATACAGCTATTTAACACTCAAATTGAACTCAAATTTTGACAGTTTGTTCAGAATCTCTCCTTTCATATGATACAGTATTTTCAAATTTTCAATTGTTTTTTACAGCTAAAATGTTTAAATACAGCTATTCAACACTCAAATTGAACTCAAATTTTGACAGTTTGTTCAAAATCTCTCCTTTCATATGATACAATATTTTTAAAATTTCAATTGTATTTTACAGCTAAAATGTCTAAAGATATCTATTCAATTCTCAATTTTAAACATAATTTTGATAGTTTGTTCAAATTCTAACCTTTTATATGATATAGTCTTTCAAAATTTCAATTGTATTTTACATCTAAACTGTCAAAAATCAACTACTAATTTCATAAACCCTAAACCCTAAATAACAATTCAAAATTTAAATTTTGATTGTATTTTACACCAAAACAAACAAGGGAAGCTTAAAACAATTGATGGGTAATTTGTAGAAGTGGAAAAATCCACTTACCTGGTGGCTGGATGGTCTCTGAACTTGGGATCCCATTTTTGCTTGTCGCCTGTCGCTATTGAAAATGGGGTCTCTGCCATTTTTTAAAAAATTTAATACTTTTCAAAAACAGGATCTTGTTTTATAAAACGAGATCCCGTTATATATAACACGATCCCGTTATATAAAATGGGATCCCATTTTTGGCCTCTAGGTTCGGGATCTCAGGGAAAAATGGGATCGCGTTTTTGGTTCTAGGCTCAGGATCCCGAAGCAAAACGGGATTGCGTTTTATATAAACGGGATCCTGTTTTTGGTTCCTCAATTTCAGATTTTTTTCTAACTCTAAAACTTCCACCTTAAGTGGACACAACTTCTTGCATTTACCAAGATAGAAATCTAAAACCTATTACCCAATTGTATAATGACTTTGATGATACAAATAAAAAGGTCATTGAGGCTACTGTCATCCAGTACTTGGACATATACAATAAAGCTCTCATTGAAATAATTCCTAATCCTCTAGATAGTTTAGGAAGCATTATGTCTGCAAGAAAAGAAGCTTCTATGGAAAAGGACATTGAGCTTAGAGAGCATACACTGATAAAGCTATGTCTTGAAATCACTGCAAACGAAAAAGAAAAAATCTCCAAAGTGCTTCATAAAGAATTCAGAACAAAGAAGAGAATGAACACTCTAATGGCAGATGACATTGAGAAAGTGATCAAAGAAACTGAAGAGATCGCTCTAAGAGTATTTAAAGAATTTCATCCCCTAACGATATATGATAATGAAGAAACAAATGTTAGAGATGACACATCTATGGACCAAGGGCCAGACAAAAATGATGAAGAGATGAAAGAAAAGAAAGATCATGCCCCTGCTACTAGTGGCCTAGACATTGTTAAAAGGGATCAAACTGAAACAAGTCCTCCAGATCAACAAACTGATGATCAAGCAAACAAGTAGAAGACTAATGGGTAGAACAAAGTTGATCATCTAGAAGAAGTACTAGTCGAGAGGAGCCCTACACCAGATCAAAACATTGATCAATATGAGGCTATGAATCTGGAACCTCTAGAGAAGAATCAAGAAGAAGTGTCTAATGAAAGGGTAAGAGACACTGCTACATTACAGGATCCTATAGATTATGCCAAGAAATTTTTGGAAAAAGAGACACAAGTTTTGGGCAAGCTTGAGTTTCTCCAAGGGCCAATAAATTTGGTTTAATGTCTCCTTTACAGAAATTCAAACTAGTATCAATTGTGCAAGCTGAGGCTCAAGAAGAGATGTTGAAAACACATATATAGGACAATGAGCTCATTGATACAACATCTGATGTGTTGGAGAAGTTGATGCATGCATACCAGAAAGATACATCATTATCATCAACTAATCAACTTAAAGGTATGATAAAATCAATCAGTACTCATTTTGAATCTTTTGAAAAGTCTGCAGAAACAAAAGTTAGAAAAGAGTTTGATGAGAAGAGATTAGCTAAGTTGAAGACCATGTTGATCAATCATAAAACTTTATTAGATAATGGAATAAAAGGTATACAAAGTGCCATTAAAGAAGATTGTGATTTGTACAAATTTTGTTTATCATGGCCAGATGCCACAAAGGAGTTGGAAGAAAAGATCAAGGATCTAGAACTACAGCTGACAAATATCTCTAAGTCATTTGATCTGACATTTGAGTCAGTGAGTAGCAAAGAGATACAACTTATCAATATTCATAATGACTTAAGTAATCTAATGAATAAGAGGGATCAAATGATAAAAGAATGTGTCGGTTGAGAGGACTAATAAGTCCTAAGCTAGACTCAATGTCAAATCCTGTAGTAGAAGCACTGTAGGTAAGTGCACTAATTGACACACCCTCTAATATACAAAAGCCAAAGAAATTAGTCTTCCTAATAAATGGCCATATTCAAATTTTGGACAATGCAAAGAAGAGTTGGGATGGAGAGGTAGCTCAAATCAAGATCATTTTCAATGACTTGTACATATGCAGCATAATACAATAGTTTTTGCAATATTTGTTGTCTTGACACAATTTTGACTCTTGTACATACACCTTTCCCATTGATGTCAAAAGGGGACAAGAAAACTAGTGAAAATGGGCAAACACCTAAGGGGGAGAAGAAAAATAGAGTGTATATAGAAAGGAGGAGGAAATAAGCATTTTTCACTAAGTGTTGCCATCAATGCCAAAGGGGGAGATTGTTGGCAACATAGTCAAGAGACACTACTCTAATGGAAAGTTGTATGTTGTCATTGATGGAAACAAAGCATAGTAAAGGGGTTTTCAGTAATGGCACCAAGGTTTGGTAAAGGTCCAGAAGACTAACTTAGTCAAAATGGCTAAGTATGGGCAAGCTACAGAGTGACACAGATTAGGTCAGTATGCCTCTATAGTTGAAAATCATTATATGCAGCTAAGGTATGTTGTTCAAAGCCATTTGGTGATCACATGTTCTAGTATTCAAGTTCTGAATTCCTCTCAAAGTCATATGGTGAAATGTCTATGTTTAGGTGAACAGAGCTAAGATAGGATTAGTGCATAGTACCCAAGTAAAAGGGTCCACATTCGTTTGCCATTACATATTTTTATCTTGTAGTTCTAAGGCAACAAAGATACTTATTATGACTACCTAAATCCAAAGTTATATCTTTTGAAGTTCCTTTGATCACTCTTTACAAGTTGTTCTTTATCGGCTTATAGTCTAACAATCTTTCACAGTGACTAAGTGATAGTTCGGAGATCCACATTTGTCTGTACTTGAATACTATGTTCTGAGGTTATAAAGGTATGACAAGTGAGCTATATTGGATATTGGATATGATTTTTAGACTCTCATATGGTTCGCATTAGAACTTATGATGTGACCTATTGAACTAGTCAAGTGTGTACTCAAGGGATAAGCTGATAGACATGTTAGATCTATATGTTGTAAAGATATATTGTTTGAAAAATCAATCTAAGTGGTTGAATGATTGCTCCTAACCTATATGAAGACTATTATATGTTTGTTTGGGTCTGCATTGCTATTTGTGCACAAGATCAAGCCAACAAGGTATAACATTTGTATACACATTTTATGTTTGGCTTGCTGACCTAATCATGAGATAAATCTTGTTGTGGTTATATATAATTGATGGATTTCGATGTTGGATGTATGGATAAGTGTGGATGTAGTGCAAATTTGATGTGTGCATGATTTAAGGCAGTTTAAAGAGTAGAAAAGGACAATAAGGGTAGAAAATAAAGTATATGTATTGAGCAAAAAAGTAGGCTAGAAGTAATGAAGACCTTTGAATCTATGTATTGAGCTTTCAATGGAACTGTACTCTAGCATATGGTAGATGCATTTGTAACATTTCACCACTAGAAGTGAGCCAATTTCCTTCTCTTTTATCTTTCTTTCTCTATAGATAGTGAGTCCACCTGCAGTGAGCATTTCTTTGGGCAATGAGCCTTATGTAATCTGGTATTGTTATCATAATATATTGTGAGCTAATACTCACTGTGGTTTTTCCCTTTTTGGGTTTTCTACATAAAAATCCTGGCATCTATGTGTTATGTCTTTATGGTTGCTATTCTCATGTTTATTCTTCTTTCATATTATTGATTTTGGTAATTGGATTAACATGAACATGTTAAGAAGTGGTTCTCTGAAATACTGATTCACCCCCCCTCTCAGTATTTCTTGTATTCAACACTTAATGCATGTTATTTTTGTGTAGTGGGTTTTATTTCTATTGCAATCTCCATTGATTCAACATTATTTAGAGGATATTAATAAGGTTTGAATCAATTTATTTTGTGTGATTTGCACCTTCATTTCTAACATTTTGATATCAGGGCCTAACCAATTTTGATTCTTGGGTGGAAGTGTGAAGTTTTTTTAGCTGCAGTGGGAGATTTGGTTGTTTCTTGTATGCATATCTTGTGTAGATATCATGGTTGCATCCACTATTGCTTCTACCTCTTGGTTGGACATTGAAAAGTTCAATGTCATGGGGTACGAATTGTGGAAGAAAAAGATGGAGGATTTGCTTGAATCCAAATAAATTAGTGGTTTGTTGTTATGAAAGAGAAGAAACCTAACAATGTTGCTCAAGATGAGTGGGATAGATTGGATGAAAAGGCATGAGGTATAATGTGGTTGTGTCTTGTAAATTTTGTTCTATTGAATGTTGTGAGTGAGAAGTCAACACATAGCTTGTGGAATCATCTGGGTGAGATCTACCAACCCAAGAGCATGGTAAATAAGCTTCATTTAAAGCATAAATTATTTTCCATGAAAATGAAAGAGAGTGAATCAATTGTAGAGCATTTGATTTCATTTAATTTGTTATTGAGTCAACTAGCATCTTTAGATGTTGATGTGAATGAGGAAGATAAATGTATATTTCTTCTTTGTTCTTTACCTAAGTCATGGGAGAATGTTATTTTGGCTATCACTGCGAACCTCACAAATCCAAAGTTGGATGCTCTTGTTTCAGTTCTCTTGTCACATGAATTGAGGAAGAAAGGTTTATATAGTTTAAAGGATGCTCTTTGTGTCAGGGGAAGGTCTATGGAAAGAGGCCCAAAAGGAGATTAGAAGAGGTCTAAAGACAAATCTAAGGGTTGTTCTAAGACTCTTGGAAAGAAGAACAGAGTCAAGTGTTGGAACTATGGAAAGAGAGGACATGTGAAAAAGGAATGTAGAAACCTGAAGAAACAATGGGATTTTGCTACTAATAAGTCTCCGAATGCAAGTGATGAGGTTTTACTTTCTGCATGTAATGTTGTTTCTCATGATCATTGGATGGTTGAATCAGGATGCTTATACCACATGACCCCACATAAAGAATGGCTTTCCACATACGGAGAGTATGATGGAAGAAATGTGTACCTTAGGGACAACTCAACATATCCTATTATTGGACGAGGGAAGTTAATGTTGTGTTTCAGTGATGGGAGAATTGAAACTCTGCTAGGTGTTTTGCATGTTCCTAGATTGGCTAGAAATTTGATTTCTATTTCAAAGTTTAAGAATTTAGGAATACATGTGACATTTGATAAGCATGGCTGCAAATTGGTGAGAGGAAACTTGGTGGTAGTGAAGGGGAAAAGATTGGGAACACTATTTAAGCCAGAAGCCACTACTATTTGTAATGCCTCTTATGCATCTAAGGCTAATACTAAAAATACATGTATGATGTGGCACCATAGATTGGGCTACATAAGTTAGTCTAGTTTAAAGACTATCTTAAACAAAAAATTGTTAGATGGTTTATCCTATTTTGATGAGAATTTTAAATTTTGTGAACACTGTGTGTTTGGAAAATAAAATAGATATCCCTTTCCTTCTGGTAGTAATAAATCTAATGATAAATTGGAACTTATTCATTCAGATTTATTTGGTCCAGTGGGTGTTGAATCAATTGGAAAATCTACATATTTTGTTTCCTTCAATGATGATGTCTCAAGGTTTACTTGGATTTATTTTATGCATCACAAATCTGAAGTTTTCATGAAGTTTAAGGAATTTATAGATTTAGTTGAAAAACAATCAGATCACAAGATAAAGGTTTTGAGATATGACAATAGAGGAATATACTATTCTAAGGAATTTGATGAATTCTATAGGCATGTAGGTATTGTTAGATAGAAAACTACTCTGTATACTCCACAACAGAATGGAGTGGTGGAAAGGATGAATTAGACAATAATGGAAATAGCCTGAAGTATGTTGACTGAATCACAATTGAACAACTACTTTTGGGAAGAAGCTATGTGTACTACACACTACATGGTTAACAAATCTTTGTGTAAGGCTCTTGTTTCAAATTCTTATAAAATGTGGACAGGTAAGGAACCTTTTGTTTCACATTTAAGGGTATCTGGCTAAGGCTTATGTTCATGTGCCTATAGAAAAATGAACTAAGTTGGATCCAAAATCTAAAAAGTGTACTTTCGTTGTATATGGTGATAATGTAAAAGGTTATAGGCTTTGGAATCCACTAATCCAAAAGATTAGCTTAGTGTTATTTTAGAACCTAAACAGCCAAAGGAAAAAGAAGAAAAAGTGAAGAGAGTGTATTTTGAATTAGGGCATGAAGATGCACCTCAGGAAGAACATAATGATGGATTTGGGGTGAAGAAGTAGAACAAGACTCGAGTGAAACTTCTGATGAGGAAGAATCTATTGTGACAGAAGAAGTTGGTACAGATGAGCATGCAAAAGAACCTAAATATTCTCTTACTCCACCTTTGAGAAGATCCATAAGACAACATAACCCAATTGACAGATATAACTCACCATATTTCCATTATCTATTTGCTTTATTGATTACTGATGATGAGCCTTGATCCTATGGGGAAGCTATTCATGTAGATGATAGTGAGTCTTAGCAGTTAGCCATGCATGATGAGATGATGACTTTAGACTCTTTCAACACCTGGGATCTTGTTCGTTTGCCCAAAGGAAGAAAGGCTATAGGTTGCAAGTGGGTATTCAACAAGAAGTTTGGAGCAGGTGGTTCATTGGACAAGTACAAGGCTAGACTAATAGCCAAGGGCTACTCCCAAAGAGAGGGAGTTAGTTTCAGTGAAATATTCTCTCCTATTGCTAAATTAAATTCTATTAGATTTCTTTTATCCATTGTTGTATCTTTTTATTGGGAAATATAACAAATGGATATTAAGGCTTTGTTCTTGCATGGAGAACTTGAGGAAGAAATTTACATGCAACAACCTACAAGTTTTGAGGTAAAAGGGAAAGAACATAGGGTTTGTAGACTAAAGAGGTGTCTTTATGGTTTGAAACAATATACCAGAATGTGGTACCATAAGTTTGATTCATTTATGTTTAAATTAGGTTTTGTTAGGAGCGAGGAGGATCATTGTGTTTACATTCATTGTATTGACGATTCTATTATGGAGTAAAAAGTGGCCACATGCCTTTTTACTACCTAGTTTAGGTTCTAGATCCTATTTACTTCATTATAGATTCCAATTGATCATCATGAAGGAAATTCCTCAACACCCATGACTTTTGGACCCTTGGGACTTCCTTTAGCTTAACTTTGACCTAATTTGGGCCCCCAGACTTGGGTGCCAACTGCCCATGTCTCCCCTTATTGGTCAGGGTTAATTAATGGCATGTCAACTTAGGCCCTTCCAAAATGTTTCTCCTTGTCATATTTTGTGATTTAAATTCATAAATGTTAGTGGGAAAGCATATATAAGCAAGTTTGTGACTTCATTTTACACCTAGAGGGATAACACAAACTTATGATATTCGAGCAAAGAGCATTCAAGACATTCATTGTGATATTGCTACATATTTGAGTTTGTATTTGTGTGTTTGTTGTAGATATGACATCATCATCCATCTCCTTATGAATTGAAAATCTTTCATCCTCCTAATGACTTTACCTCTAAGTTGACATCATTGCAATTTGAATCATTTGAATCATTTCATCATTTGGATTATCTTTAGCCTCTAACCTGCAAGGGGATGCTCTCTCATTAACAACAATATTGAAAGACTTGAAAGTCCTTCCAGAGCTTAACTAAGGCAAGATCCTAAACACCATAGCCCTCAAACCCCTTGCCTGTCTTCTTGTGTATAGGTTGCAAGTATAGGTTTTAGGAAAAGTGGAGCTATAGGAAGGTAGTACATGAATTAGAGTTTTGGGATTCAGAAATAGTTCTGGATTATCTCTTTGAAGAGACTTGAGTGGTTGGAACCCTAGTCTATAGGGCATCAAGCTTCTGGATCTAATCTCTGAGAATCATTTGCAACATTTTCTCAATTTTGACCTCCAGTAGAATCTCACTTCTAGACTTGGGTGGTTGCCAAATTTGTCGTCTAGCATCCCTACTTTCGGGAGATAGGTTCCAGCATCTTACTGATCATCTCTATACTTTTAGTTTCTATATTTCTATTGTCAATCATCTATTTCAAGATTATTGTCTCTTAACTAGGGTTTGATTCATACTTAGCCTAGGGCTTGATAAAAAGCTTGGTTGAATCTTATCTTTCCTTGACAAACAAGAGTACAAAATTTAGTAGTTAAGCCCTCTTCTATCTTTTAGTGGCTTGGGTCAATTTTTGTCCTTGAATGTTATTGTGAAAGGAGGGTTTGATCTAGTGTACTCCCACATTTCCATTCATCCCCCTTTTACCATATAACATATTCTATTCTAATGATTACATTGTATGTTGATGACATGTTATTTTTCAACAATACTAAGGGTATGATCAATGAGTTGAATGCCCAACTTTTAGGTGCATTCAATATGAAGGATCATGGAGCATCCATGTATATTCTAGTTATTGAGATTAGGAGGGATAGAGGTAATAGAAAGCTTTGGTTGTCTCAGAGTAAGTATGTGAATACCATTTTGTAGAAATTTAGTATGCATGATTGTAACCCAGTTAGAGTTCCTTTACCCATTAGTACTAAACATTCATTAGATATGTGTCCAAAGAATGAGGATGATTTAGAGGATATGTATAATGTGACATATGCTAGTGCTCTAGGGAGTTTGATATATGCAATGATTTGCACTAGACCGGATATTGACCAAGTAGTGAGAGTTTTGAGCAAATTTATGTCTAATCCTAGTAGATAGCATTGGAATTATGTGAAGAGGGTGTTTAGATATCTAGTAGGTACTCCTAATTACTATTTTATTTATTCTATTATTGAAACTGCTGACAAAACTTTGGACATATTGGGATTTGTTGATGCAAAATGGGCAGGTAACTTGGATAGTCAAAGGTCCACTAGTGTCTATGTGTTTACTTTGTTTGGTGGAGTAGTGAGTTGGATAAGAAAAAGTCATCCCATAGTTGTTTTGTCCACCACCAAAATAGAGTATATGGCCACTACCCATGTATCTAAGGAGACAGTTTGGTTGAGGAGGTTGTGTACAAGTATTGGTTTTGATTGCAGGATCATTTAGATTGGTTGTGATAGCTAGAGTGCTATTTGTTTAGCCAAGAATTATATGTTTCATGATTGGACTAAGCATGTTGATGTACAATATCACTTTGTTTGGGAAATGGTTGCAAATGGACATATTGAGATGTAGAAGGTAGACACTTAGGAGAATGTTGTAGATGATTGACCAATCTTGTGAGCACAAAGAAATTTGTTTGGTGCAGAGAGGCCATGGGCCCTATTTCTAGTGTTTGATTATTTTACTATTTCCCTATGGGTATATACAATGTATGATGTCAAGTGGCAGAATTTTAGGATTAAGGTGTCATCAACCTTGTAAATCTTATATAATTTATTATTCCTGTTATTGTTTATAAATCACCCATAAGGGATGAAAGGATTCACCAGCAATGATCTTGTTTCATCCACATGTTTATATTTGGTCCCTGACACTAATTCATCCATGATGGGGGGTTGCAAGGGGGTTTCCCCTTGCGAGGGGTTTAGGGGCAAACCACATTTTATTTATATTTTATCATTGTAAATCTAGATCATTCTTCATTAGGTCTAGATCTAACGGTCAATATTATTTTAGTTTTCTTGCCCTACAAGGCAACCCTCTTTTAATAAGGATATTTGTACTACATTTTTTTATCATATTTGAGAGTAACAAGCGCCGTTAGAATGAAGATTGAAGAAAAAGAGGAAGTGCATGTATTGTAATCTCATATTTGAAGATAATACAACTTGGAGCCTCTTTTCCTGGTGGAATTTTTTACTCGAAAGGGTTTTCTCCACATTACATACTATGTTATGTGTTTAGTTCTTAATGCATGTTATTTCTATGTAGTGGGTTTTATTTCTGTTGCAATCTCCATTGATTCTACATTATTTAGAGGATATTAATAACGTTTGAATCAAATTTCTATTGTGTGGTTTGCACCTTCATTTCTAACATTTTTTTGGGTCAACAAGAAAGAGACCTCATTGGGAAATCATCTTAGTACTTGTGTTATCCCAAAGATGTAATGAAAATAGCTAACCATATATGACAAACAAAAGAATATGATGTGGAAGAGTCGTTCAATTATGTTAGGAGAAGAATCGAGTGATCACATAGAGAAGATAGGAAAGCAACCAATTAAAATGGTTAAGAGGTACATGATTGGTGATCCAACAATAGTGTGTCCCACTTGTGGGACATCATGATTTTGCATGAAATCACATACTTTTTTGAAAAATTAATGATCTAGGCCTAGATGTGTTCCATCTAAGGGGGTTTATTGAAGGGTGCTAAATCAAATCCCCTTAGATTGAATCCCCTTAGACCAAATCCACTTGGATAGAACCCCCTAGGATTAAATAAAACCCCTAATGGAGTCTCCTTTGCACCTATCAAAATGTTGACAAAAACTAATTTTGCTTCACCTTTTGGGGGGTCAAATGATGTCATTTGAACAATTTATTTTGTAAGTGTGTATCCCTTAGTATTATCTTTCTAAAAATTATAAATATGTATTATTTTTTCTTTAATAAATTATATTTTATTTTTTTTAATAATGGATGTAGATCTATTATGAAATAACAATGAGTTGTATTCAAGAAAATAGGAAAGATAAAAAACATTGTTAAAAAAATCTCAAAAGAATGCACTACACTACACATAGATGTCCTTATTTCAATGAAAAAATTAAAAAAAATAATAATCTTGATATATATGCTAAGAGAAATGCATTATGGAATAAAATAGGTCTAAACTTTTTGCTAGTACTAATTCAAAAATTAATAATAAATAACACATTTGATAAAAAGATACAAAAATTAATCATGCACTAGATAGTGTAGTTGATGGTCTAATTCCAATAAATCATTAAAAAAATATTTCAAGTTAAAGTTATAAGATATGGAATAATGTCGCTCAAATAAAAAAATATAAAAAAATTAAAAAATAAAAACGAAAAAGGATAGAAATAATTCTTTTAAAAATATAAATAAATTATAGCTTGAATTTATGTAGAAAATTCCACAACTCATTACTTTGCATCATCCTTAAGTTATTGACCATTTGTTCCCTATAATTGACATAATATGAAAAATGTTGAAAATACTAATTTTGATCCTTCCACTTTGGCCAAAAAGTGGGACACACTATTGTGCTATCACCCTAATGTCAACTCTAGATTGTCTTTGTCACTATGGGTCATGCAAAAACAAATATAGTGAAAGGGTCAAAATGTTGCAAGGAGCACAAAAGGTAAAAACACCATAGGGTGTACAAAAGGTAAAAACATTGTAGGGAGAACAAAAGGTAAAACTGTTGTAGGGAGCGCAAAAGGTAAAAATTCTACAAGGAGGACAGAATGTTGTAGGGAGAAAAAATATGCTTCAAGGAGTTGAAATGTTGTAGGTAGAAAAAGTGGATGCTTTAGTGGGCAGTGATAACTTTAAGGAACCCCTCCAAAAGAAACCTATAAAATCCTAGTGAATCCCAACTAAGTGCTATAATTTTCCTGGTGAATCCTTCCATTTATTTGAAAAAAATAATTTCCTAGTGAATCTTTGCACATTATTAAAAAAATTATAAAATCCTGGCAAATCCTAATGAATAATTGGTAAAAGAAATAATTAGAATGACAAATCCTAGTAAATAATTAGTAAAGAAATTAATTACAATGACAAATCTTTCCTTTAAAAATTTGCATAGTTGGTCGATGCAATCCCCCCATATATTTTTTATTTTGTGTAATGTTAAACTAGGGACCTAGGGGTGGCAGCCAGCAGTAGGGTCAAGGCAGAGCACCCCTTTTGGAGATCAAGGGGGCAATGCTCCCTTGTGGGGGTCAAGAAGGCAATGCAAATCCACTATTTGAAAGCCATTAAAGAGCACACATGGATTAAAGATTTTTAAAATATATAACTTTAAAATAAGGACTAAAATAAAAGTGAATTTGTTCCCATTGATTACCTTTTTAATTGAATGGTTATGGTTCAATTTTGTGACACTCTATGCACATGTGCCTTTGAAAAGGCTTGCTGAGGCCCAAAATTCTTTTTGGGCCACACGATCATAATCTAAATATGTGGCCCAAAACAAATTCCTGGCCTCATCAAGCCTTTCAAAGGCACATGCATATATTATCACAGAATTAAACTACAACCATCTGATTAATAAGGTAGTCAATAGAAATAAATAAAATCCCTCTTCAAAGTGAAAGTATTCCTAAAATTAAGTGGGAATTCATTATTAATAGTGATATTGCCTCAAAATTAATGAAAGGAATATAATAAAGATTTGTAATTACATTATAAACTATTAGTGAATCAACTTCAGTGTTGCATCATTTACCTGGCGGATCAACTTGATTTATTAGTTTAAAAAATAATGCATTGGTGAATTAACCAAGACTGAATTATTTTTTTGTAAAAATTAGGTGATTTAGTCTCCTTTAGAGCTCGTACTATTCACCATTTTTGGATGCCCCAATTTCAACTATTTTAAGCCAATTGGCGAAGATTTGCCACTAAGAAAATTTGTGTTAAGGAGTGTGATGATAAAGTGAGAATGGTAGATGATATATAATGAATAATGTCTATAGGGAGAACTTGTGTGTAGGACATCTATTTGTTAGAATAAGTTTTTATTTCCCCCTAAAACATGAGCACGGATAAAAATGATGAAGGTGGTTCTCATATTAGGATAGGTGATCTCAATGACATAGTATAGGTAATCTCAATATGATGAATAAGGTAAGCTTGATGTTGCAATCAATGATTCTCAATAGTATGATAGAGGCAGGGTCAATGCCATAGCTAAGGACTATTCAATGTCATAGCAAAGGATTATCAATATTATAATAGAGGTAAACTCAGTGTTATAATAGAGAGGTTCTAAATGTCATGTCATGTTGAAAGAAGCATCAAATTCTAGGGGAGCATGATGGAGGTAAATCTCAATATCTTAAACAAGTGTTCCTAGCCAAGAGGAGAAGAAATAGGATGCTATGGAGATAATAGTGTGCCTTCATCAAATTTGTAAAAAGATAAATAAGGAACATGAGCAATAAATTGAAAAATCAACTCACTGGAAGATGTGTTCTTAGTTATTGCATGAACAAAATTATGAGAGTTCATATGAATATGTATAGGATCCACAACTATAGAAGAATGAGCTATGGAAGAAGTATAGGTGCCAAAAATCATATTCATCATGGTTGAGGAGAGTGTCATGAATTTCTGTGAATTCATGTATTAGATCAATATCATCATTATGTAAAGAAGAAAAAGGTACATCATAAGAAGAGACACGAATGACACCTATATTGATAAGGTCTTGGGTTATGTATTTTAATGCTTTAAAATAATTGGTAGGATGACCATGCACTCTATGACACACAATAAGGAAGTGTGGATTGACTAGTTATCCTTAGAATTACTTTTACGTGTAGGATGAGGATGAGTGATAAACTGAGTCTCCAAGAGAGTGGATAGAATGTGCTTAGGAGAGTCAAGAAGTTGTGTGTAGGATTGTGCTTCATTTTTGGATAAAATGGGAGGAGGTTGAGTATTCAAAATAGGCTCAAAAGAAGTGGAGGGTGATGAATATAAGTTTGTTTTAGATTGCTGAAATAAATTCTCATAAATAAAGAAAAGTGTATCATCATCTTTAAGCTAAGGGTTCTCTAGAAGGGATATTATCAACTTCAATGGAATGAAGAGATAATTTATAAAGAGAACAAAATTTATAAAAAACTATAGCTTGTTGGATATTTTGAAGTAATTTATGATAAAGTAAAGGCAATATAATGTTATCTAGGGGACGGCAAATCCATCAAATAGGCAAGGAAATGAAATAAGAAGTGAATCTCTAGACAATCTCATCAGAAGTTTGATTGCATTGTGACAAGTGTGTAAGATAGACACTAGGCTCTATGTTATATTGAATGTGAGAGATAAATGCATGGGCAAGATTACAAAATGAGTGTATGGAATTAGTAAGTAAGATGAAGAACTAGTCTAAGGCAGTGTCTCTCAATGTGCTAGGAAAGAATTTTGCCAAGACATGGTCATTAGGTTTATGGGTCAAAAATATGTTGGAGATGTGTTTTACATGGTGAAATGGGTCACCATGGCTATTGTATTCGTCAAAAGAGTTACCATACCAATTAGAGAGGGGTAAGCAAGAATCTTAGAAGATAAAGAAGAGTAGAGCCTTTTATATGTAGGAGTAATAGGAAGTAACTCACAAGAGATTAATTGTGATGTCTCTAGAAAATAAAATGATGTAGGAGTGTTAGTAGGAAAGGAAGGTGGAGAAACATAATGGGAAGGATTGAGCTCTAGGAAAGATGGGTCTAATGTAGAAGAGGAAAGAGTAGATAGAGGATCACATGAATGATTGTCAATATCTAATGGAATAGTAGATAAAGGATCATGTGAATAATGCTCAATATCTATCAAAGGAGGAATCTTAGCTAATGTGACATTAAGAAAGTAATGAATGATACCATCACATTTAATGTTATCTACAAGAGAGTTCATCATCCAAAGAAAGAAAAGGGATGAGAAAGAAAGGATTCCATCTTGTTGAGAGAAGGGATCAATAGGAACACAAGCCTCATTATCATTTGAAGAAGAGTCACCAAAAGGATTAAAAGAATGATTACCAATAGAAGTTGGAGAACTAGGTGATGAAGTATAGTCAACTGTAAGGATAGGATTCTTATAGGTGATGAATGAAGAGAATGAGATCTCCACATCCTTCACGATGTCCAAGGAGTTTGATCATGTAGCCAAAGATGTGGGAAGAGACATGGAATAATCTTGGACTACATTAGTCAATGCTTCATCTTTGAGGGGAGAGCATTTTCATGAAGAGTAAACTAGGTAATTTTAATAAAATGATCAATGATCTCATCATCCCTTCAACTATCTTTAGATGTAGTAGGAGTTTTACAAGAGAGATCAAGAGCACAAAGTGACATAGAAAGAGCTAAGTCACTATCATATGCATGAAACAAAGTATAACTATCAAAAACATTTTGAGAAAATCTTGAAAGTGATTGGTGAGTGGAGGATCATGATGGGCCAAACACTACCCCTAAGTGGCAATGTAAATGTAAAAAATAGCCTTAAGTAACTTCATGTCAAAAATTGAATGAGAACTATCTATACAATTTAGAAATAAGGTAGTAATAAAAGTTATAATAAATTGCATGTATTTTATGGGCTACAATTTTTTCAAATAAAATTTAAAAATAGTTCAGTGAAAATTGGATATTTCAATGAAGCACTACTAAAATTTCCAGAAAAACATAAAAAGTAGGTGTTATTCTAGCCAACCTAAGTATGAGAAAAAGATAATATTTTTCCTCCATTATTTGGGTTTAAGTAAAGGACACGTGAGCGGATGTGAGACATGTTGTTATGAATTTTTTACGTAAATAAATAATTATTTATGAATTTTTTATTATGACTTATTAAAAATATTAAAAATTGATCTTCCAACCAACCTAACTTGGTCAAAAGTATATGAAATTTAAAATTTTAAAATTCTAATGTATACCCAATAAATCCTAGAATGTGATGCATCTTTTAGATTTTAAAAAAGGATTAATATGTTAAAAGTTATGGATGTTTTTAAATATGTATATCTATTAGGAAATCAGACATGGTGTATGTAGAAAATTAATAATAATTACCTATTAAAATTATTATGACACATATATTATATTTTTAAAATCCTAATAGATTCCTCTATAAACCCTTTTCATTTGATTAAATTGAGGTACAAAAAAGTCTCTTAGCTTCAAGGATGAAATTGTGAAAATTTCAGGATAACACTAAATGGGTGCTTTTGCAAGTTTGTTTGACAAGTTTTGGGACTCCTGCTTGCCTAAATATCAAGTAATCCCAAGGAATTTTTGGAGGGAATCCATATTTGACCTAGAAATATTAACACCCCTTGCATCCAAATCTAAATATTAGTCTAAATGTTAACACTTTTTCATTCAACAAGTTTTCTCTCCATTGCCACTATTTGGCCCATCATGATCTTGCACTCACCCTGACATCAACATCAAATTCAAGAAAAGAAGAGAGCATGTCCATGGTGAAGAATAGGAGAAAATTAAGAAACATATTAACAAATTTAGTTGGAGGCTATCATTTTTCTCCTTTAGGACTATGGAATGGGATTTAGGGTAGGGTAAGTGCACAAAGATGAGGTACAAAAGGGGGTCTTAAGATGCCACTTTTTTTTTTTTTTTTCTGAAATTAGGAAAGACTTATGTTGGATGAGAAATTGAAGATAGTTACACTCAAAATTTGAAGATATAACAAAAATAAGAGTCGTAGTGCTCCGAATCTAGTTTCTAAACTACTATTGTTTTTCAAAAATGGTTGAGATAAAGGGGTTCAAAAAGGGGGAGCACATAAATTGGTCCTATTTTTCTCAAAAAAATATAACATAGCATTTGTTGTGCTCCCCCTAAAATGTTAATTTTTTTTAGTATTTCAAAAATTACTTTAGTGAAAAATTAGCTAATATCATGTAGCTTATCCTTGATTTTTTTGATAATTTTTTCATGAATAATTGTTTTTTTTTACTAATTTTCAAAGTGGACACATCCTAAAAAATATAAAATTGAGTGTACTCCCCCCTAAAATTTTTGAAAAATAATTGAAAATCAATTTATTTTTTAATACATGTAGAATCCAGAGTCTAGTTTCTAAAATTGTAACTTATTTGAAATTTTGATGAAGGGTTAAAAAAAGTCAAAAATATCAGACACTAGTTTTTGACAAAATATAGATACACTGACAAAATATATATACACTAACAAAATAAATTAAAGATGAAACCCTTAACATACTCAAAACATGAAAAAAATTAAATGGTTAGATAGCTAATAGAGAGCTTAAGATTATGGTGGTATTTTTTTCAACTTTTCACTGTAATAAGTGCAATCCTAGAGCACGCTCTAGATTATATGAATTTTTTTACAATCTGAAAAAACACATCTTTGGACATCCTAAACATAGTCCAAGCCTCTGGGTTGGGAGCCCAAGGCAAATCCAATCCTAAGGATTGGAAATTTCCAAGGCAAACCATAATGCGAACGTGTTATATTGCGCTCGCGTTATGTGAACATGTGCATTCACATAACTCGAGACCATTATAATGCGCTCACATTATGGTGAACTAAAACCTCTATCTCTCCCCCTCTCTCCCTCCCCCCTCTCTCCCTCCCCATCTCTCTCTCTTAGAGGAACACCTAGAGAGAGAGGTTTACGGTTTAGGGGTTAGGGGCATTAATTAGGGTTTATGGGTTTAGGACCTTACTCAAGTTTATGGTTTATAGGTTAGGGTTTAGGGGTTTAGGGTTGCTTGGGTTTAGGGTTTAGGGGTGTAGGGTTTAGGTTTTAGAGAGAGATAGAGAGGGGGGACTGATAGAGATTGGGAGAGATAGAGGGGAAAGATAGGGAGATAGAGAATGATGGACATGTCCATAGACATAGGGAGAGAGATTGAAAGGTAGAGGGACAATAGGGATAGGGATATAGGGGAGAGATAGGGAGATAGAGATTTAGGGTTTCTTGGGTTTAGGGTTTAGGGGTTTGGGGTTTAGTGTTGCTCAGGTTTATGGTTTAGGGTTTAGGGGTTAGGGGTTTTTGGTTTTTGGATTAGAAGTTAAGGTTTAGAGGTTTAGGGTTTAGAGAGAGATAGGGGACCAGTAGGGAGATATAGATGAGATCGAAGGGAGAGATAGGGAGATAGAGAGTGAGGGACATGGCCATAGACATAGGGAGAGAGATTGAGAGGTAGAGGGATGATGGTGATAGGGAGATAGGGGGATAGGAAGATAGAGGTATAGGATTGCTTGGGTTTAGGGTTTAGGGTTTAGGGTTTAAGGGTTTGGGATTTATGGTTTAAGGGTTTAGCAATTAAGGTTTAGGTTTAGGGTTTAGAGAGAGAGGACCAATTGGGAGATATAGAGGAGACTGAGGTGAGAGATAGGGATATAGAGAGTGAGGGACATGGCCAGAGACATAGGGAGAGAGATTGAGAGGTAAAGGGACAATAGAGATAGGGAGATAGTGGTTTAGGGTTTCTTGAGTTTAGTGTTTAGGGTTTCAGGGTTTGGGGTTTAGGGTTTAGGGGTTAGGAGTTAGGGGTTAGGGTTTGGGGCATTATTTACAGTTTAGGGTTTATGGTTTAGGGGTAAGGGGTTAGAGTTTAGGAGCATTGTTTAGGGTTTAGAGGTTTAGGGTTGCTTGGGTTTAGTGTTTAGGGTATATGGGTTTGGGGTTTAGGGGTTAAGGTTTAGAGGTTTAGGGTTTAGGGTTTAGAGAGAGGACTGATTGGGAGATATAGAGGAGACCTAGGGGAGAGGTAGGGATATAGAGAATGAGGGACATGGCTAGAGACATAGGGAAAGAGATTGAGAGGTAAAGGGATGATAGAGATAGGAATATAGAGGTTTAGGGTTTTAGTGTTTAGGGTTTAGGGTTTTGGGGTTTTAGGTTTAGTGGTTAGGGCTTAGGGGCATTATTTAGGGTTTAGGGTTTATGGTCTAGGGTTAATATTTAGGGTTTAGAAATTGAAGGTTTCTCAAGTTTAGTGTTTAGGGTTTAGGGGATTGGGGTTTAAGGTTTAGAGGTTTAGGGGTTAGGGGTTAGGGCTTACGACTTAGGGGTATTATTTAAGGTTTAGGGTTTATGGTTTAGGGGTTAGGGGAAAGAGTTTAGGGGCATTATTTAATGTTTAGGATTGCATGTCAAAAATAGTATCTCTGTCTAGACCCCTAAACCCTAAATAATTCTCCTAATCCCTAACCAATGATAGGAGTTTTTAGGAAAGAGATTCTCTAAAGTACAAGGACTAATAACCAATGATAGGAGAAATATGGCTATTGGGATAAAGAGATTAGAAAATGCTCTTAAAGATGGCAGAGAAATGTATAAATTTTGTCTATCCTGGTCCAAAGTAACAAGGATATTGAGAAGAAAATGAAAGAGCAAGAGGATAAACTATCAAGTGTATCTCAGAATTTTGATCCTCTCACCTCCTCCATAATAAAATAAGAGTGTCAGACTGTTGCAGCCTTAAATGAAACTAAGAAGCTTGAGAAGGAGAAGAAAAATAGAATGAGTAGGTTAAGTGAACTTAGAGGGATAATAATCCCTAAGTTAGAGGCCATGCATGAGGCCCTAACTGATGCTCAGACCATAGCCTGGACCAGTGATCTAATAGATCTAAAGAGGGCAAAGACTTTTGCATTCCTATTAAGTGGTCACATCTCAATCTTGGATAGAATGAAGCAGAGTTGGGCAACATAATTCATTTAGTTGAAGGCAACTTTTGCAGACATTCTTCAATATATGTAAGTATAACATGTATATACACTTATGCGGTTAAGTATAGTTGGATTTTTGGTATTTTTGGTGTGCAGATCCTACCCTTTGCCATTGATGTCAAAGGGGGAGTGAGGAGCAGTGAAAAATGTGGAATCTAGCTAAGGGGGAGCTTCAGAAACATGTACATTAGAACAAAGCATCAGCCAAGGGGGAATGTAGTATAACACTTGGTCATTTTTCACTAAGTGTTGCCATCAGTGCCAAAGGGGGAGATTGTTCACAAGAGACACATTGTGGCTTCATGAGTGTTGTCATTGATGGCAACGAAGCCCATCCCACACATTCACAGGACACGGTATGACCATACCGGAAGACAAACTAAAGTGTATCTTGGTCCGGTAAGCAAGAACAGAGCATGTAGCAAGGTCTGACAGTCAGGTCCGGATCTCTTAGAGGAAGTATCTTAGTAAAGTATGGACTTGGGGAAGTCAATAGGAGTACCATGACTAATATATTCCAGAGATTGAGCCTCCAGTGATGTAAGAGTGAAAAGATATGAACACCTAAGTGTTTGGTTCTTGTTTGGCAGAGTAGACTGCGGAAGAATTGACCGGTAGAGCTTAAGACCTTAATCTGGATGAGATATTGATGGTAATAAAGTTTCTTAAGGGATCATTCATGATTGGCTGACATGATTGATGACTTCTATAAGCATCTCTTTGATATGCATCACTTGGTAAGCAAGGATTCAACTGACAGACTAGAGTTTGGGAAAATATTGAGTATTCCAGATGCCGACTAGAAAGATGTTGAAATCCTTTGTGCGGATATATATACCAAATGGATTTTGATGAGAAGGTGTGTGTGGTGTATTGTGAAGTGTGAAGAAAAATAGAGAGCGGAGTGGAAGAAGTAACACAAGTCCGGTATGTGACAAGACAACAGCACTAAAGGAGAAGAAGAATGAAGTGCAGTAGATTAGTGTACTGAGCCTAACCGAAACTAAACCTCAGCATATTTGGATGCTTCTCATCAGTTCAAGTATCTTGTTATTCTCTTTATAACTTGTAGACAGTGAGTCTCTTGTAGGTAGTGAGCCTCTTGTGAGCAGTGTGCTCAGGGAATGAGCCCTAATTGGCAAGTGCCATTTGTACTACCTTATACTTTTAACATGGAATACAATCTTGGGTTAATCACCCTATGGTTTTTCCCTTAACAAGGTTTTCCACATCAAAATCATTGTGTTATGTGTATTGAGTTTATTTCTGCTTTCATGGTTATGCATGCTTATTCAATTTGATGCTGGACTAGTTGTTAAAGAAGAACAGAAAGTTAAATAATCAAGATAACTAATTCACCCCCCTCTCAGTTATCAACACCCTAAACCTCTATCTCCATATCTCTCCATTATCTCCATCTCTCTATGATCATTATACCTCTCTATCTCTCTACCTATCTCTCTAGACATCTCACTCACTCTCTATCTGCCTATCTCTCCTCTCTATCTCCTCTATCTCTCCCAATGTATCTCCTCTCTCTCTCTACCTATCTATCTCTCCCTATCTCTTGCATCTATCTCCCCTATCATTCCTCTATCTCTCTATCTCCCCCCATTATCTCTCCATCTCTCCTCTAGTTTTCTTATTTCCATTTCCTTCATCGATAAGGGAGAGGGAGAGATAGAGGGGAGAGATAGGGAGATAGAGGAATGATAGGGGAGAGAGAGACAAGTGATAGGGAGAGACAAATAGGTAGAGAGAGATGAGACATATAGGGAGAGGTAGATGAGATAGAGGGGAGAGATATGGAGATAGAGAGTGAGTGAGATTTCCAAAGAGATAGGGAGAGCGGTTTAGAGGTTGAGTTCTGATAGAGATAGGGAGATAAAGGTTTAGATTTTCTTGGTTTTAGGGTTGATAGGTTAGGGTTTAGGGGTTTAGGGTTTCATGTCAAAAGGACTCTCTCTCTCTTTCTCTCTCAAAAACCCTAAATCCAAAATAATGCCCCTAATCCCTAACCCCTAACCCCTAACCCCTAAACCTGAGAAACCCTAAACCTCTATCTCTCTATCTCTCCCTTATCTCCCTCTCTCTATCATCCCTCCACTTGTCAATCTCTCTCCCTATCTCTCTAGACATCTTTCTCACTTTCTATCTCCCTATTTCTCCCTTCTATCTCTTCTATCTCTCCCTATCTATATCACCTCTCTCTCTACCTATCTATCTCTCCCTATCTGTTGCCTCTCTCTCCCCTATCATTCCTCTATCTCCATATCTCTCCCCTCTATCTCTCCCTTTCCCTTATCGATGAAGGAAATGGAAATAAGAAAACTAGGGTCCTCTCTCTCTATCTCTCTAACTTCCCATCTCTGCCCTCTCTCTCCCCTCCATCTTCACCCTCTCTCCCTCTTCCTCCCTCTCCCTCTCCCTTATCATCAAAGAAATGGAAACAAGAAAAATAGGACATGCAAAGAGGGATGAGGATATAAATTGGGAGGATGAAATGGAAACAAGATAAAATGAAAGTTTATTGGATGGGAAGAATGATGAGAGGAGAGGTCAAAAATATAAAATAGGGAAAATTTGATGGGATCTAAAGGGAAAGTGGAAAGGGAAAGGAAAACTAGGAGGTAGATAGGTGAGAGAGAGAGAGGGTAGTAGGTAACTATGGGGAAAAGAGGGAGGTATACAGGTGAGAGAGAGAGAGAGGGTAGGAGGTGAGAGAGAGAGAGAAAGAGAGAGTGTTTTACTTTTGCAAAACGCACTCACATTATAATGTGCTCGCATTATGTCTTAAGTTACCCAACCTAAAACGTGAGCATGTTATAATGCGCTCACATTTAAGGCTTGGTAATACTGATCCATAGCACTAGCACATTATAACATGCTTGTGTTATGACTTGTATGGGACCAAAAAGTCATGTGGCAATTTTTTGGTCCATCATCTTTGTGCATATACCCGGTAGTGCCCCAAATCATTTATTTGAGGAAATAAAATTATATTATTTTGGAAGTAAAAAGGAATGAAAAAGGTGTGTTCACCTTAGGTGCACCAAAAATGTAATGTCTAAAAAGATTTCCTACTCAATTCTTAACTAGCATTTCAATAGAGCAAATTTGCAACTAAATTAAAACTTTCTAAGATTAATTTGAGTTTACAAATAATAGATTGATATGAATGAATTTACAGAAAGGAATTCAAGAACCAAAATAAAACACAATGTTGAAATCTAGGAGTCTCAACCTGAAATACTAATGGTTCATGTAGACATTTGCACTTTACTTTGTCATTCATTTGGAGTCGTATGACCAAAAAATATAGTATAGAATGTTACATGTCTTACCAACAATTTTTAGTTTAACCTATATAGCTTCTAGATAAACATTCATAACAAAAGCAAAGGAAAACAAGTGTAATATCTCAATGATGAAAATAAAATTATAAATGAAATGATATAGTTAGATCTTATAAAAAATATAAGAAAAACAAAACCAAAATGTATTTGACAACTTTCTAAATACCTATAGGTAAAGGAAGAAAAGAATGGCTCATCCATTTAGGAGGTTGGCAAGATTGGTCAAGCCCACAATATGGTCTTTAAACCTCTATAGATAGCCAAATGATAAAGAGAGTAAAAATGGGGTGTGTGGTCCTATCCTATGTGTATATAGCAGTTAGGATGTAGTGAAAAATGCTAGGAGTATCTCTTTGGTCTATGGGGAATAATACTCCAAGCCTAGTGTATGGATTCGATAATAAGGGTGGTGGTCTACATCAATGGATTACCAAGAGGTGAAAAGTAGATTTTCTTGGATTTGATAACAATAGAGATACTGTTGATGCACCATTTATTCAACAAGATCAATAGAATGATAAAGAAATATGACTAATAAAGTAGATTATTTCTAATGGAATTTGATAAAGAAAACATTAAGGGATTCACTACCATGTTATGACAATTTGAACTTTCAAGATAAGAAGGACTTCCAAGGAGCAATTTGTTACTTGCTTCCTACTAAAAATACCTTCAATGATTTGTAGAAGAAATATTAGAGAAATCCTTGGGAGAAGTGTAAGCTTCTTTGGTGAAAGTTGCTTTTTGACAAAACCTATAACTTGCACAATAACAATGAGAAATTAGGGAAGTGTTATGAAAGTTGCAAAGTTAAAGATCAAGAAAGAGAACTAGAAGGAAGATCCGTCTTTTTATTATTCTTATCTTTATTTAGATTTGGTCAAGTTAGGCTAAAGATAGAAAAGCGCATCCATGGGGACATTACACTTGTCAAGAGGTGTTACAAGGTGGTGGTGTCATGGCATGTGTACAAACTTTCCTATGTATAGTAAACTTGGTAGTAATCACACAATTCAGAGGAAAAACCTAACTGAATAGTCCACTGTAACCCTTGAAAAGACCTTCATTCAATTATCGACCAGGGCTAGTAAGCTTGTGATGGCACTGGCACTGTATGTGCTTTCAAAGATTCAAAATATCTAACTCATCCTAATATAGTTGTTATAATTCATAATGATAAAGGAAGTAATGCTGATACTATTGCTATGGGTACTTGCAATAAAAGAATGTAACTAATGACTATAAAGAAATGAACACTAGGGTTTTAACTTGGTATTGATAATTTATCCTAGACCCCTAACATACATTTTACACTCTAGAGTACAACCAGTTAAACAACTAGAATATCTTGAAGAATCTAATGCATTTATGAATTGATTGTTATAACAGAGTAACATACATAAAATGAAGTGAGGGGCACTTACCTTGAGTGGCCCTTGCTCAAGTGACTATCTCCACTGGTCTAACTAAAATCTAGTTGCTCAGATTAACACATTCATACTAATTCCAATTCATTCATTACACAATCCTTACAATATCACATGAGATTCTACTGGCAGATTTTATTCATACACTAATCAACTTACTAAATTAAAAACTTAAAAAGTTTTCTTGTAGAATCAAAGCATATGTTCTGGTTGGAGGTCTACATTTAACAATTTGGGTAGATTTATCTACTACCTCTTCCATTTTGACTGCTACTCTTCTCAATTAAATATCTTTCCTCTCCAATGCTTGGGTATACTCTACAATCATTGCTTCTTTCTCTTTCTGCCACTCCTCTCTTTGTTTAGAAATTTTTTATTAATTTTCCATAGTTGATATGCCAAGGACATGATTGTATGGCAAGTTGGGGTTTTTGTGACAGGGGGTCTCTTTTCCTTAGCTACCAATTCCTTATTGCCTACTACAACTATTACTAGTTCTAAAAGTATATCTAATTTTGTTCCCTTTCCATGAGTATTAACTTTTTCCTCCAACTCCTAAATTTTTGCCTCTTTCCTTGTCCCATTTCTCATAAGTTTTGACCAGTTCTTCTAGTTGCTTAATTCTCTCAAAGGTTTCCTGCAATTCTCTTCTAACATTTCTTTCCTCAAGCAATAATTCCTCATCCTTTAAAGACTATTCATCACCACCCCCTATGGACTCATACCCCTCATTGTTAGGGTTATTTGGGGTTTTCTTTCTAGTTTTGTTTGCAACAAAAATATTCTCTGACTCTGATTCAAAGGTAGTACATATATACCATTTCCTTTTAATTGGAACTTGTACATTTTCAATCACATTGGCCTCTTGTTCATGGTCAGTTTCCACTATCACAACATCTTCTTTCTCTTCTCTTGGGTTATCCACATTACCCCTCATAACACCTTTTCTCTTTAGAAAGTGTGAACACCTCAGTGGTGTGGGTTTCTTCTTAGGCCTTTTTGAAGGCATAGAAGAAGAACTATCTTTCTTATTTCTAGTTTTTGGTGTACTAATGTTCGGTGTTTTACTAGAAGATGGGGTTTAATATACCTCCACTGCTATAGGTTGATCACATGTTGTAATGTGGTGAATTTGACACATCTTGCTCCCTTGTTTCTCCCTTGTTGCAAGTACGTGAAGCAACAAGTGTAGTAGAAGTTTCCCTTAAAGATACAATAGGTGACTCTACATTCCCTAGGACTGCTAGATCATTTAGGATATCATTAATATTTCTACATTTCAAAAATCTTTCCTAGGGCACCTATGGGTACTGAACCTTAAGACTCCTTTTCACTAATAGGATAATCAAACAATCATGTGACAAGGAGCTAACTTTTTTGACATTTGCTAGTATTCATATCCCATTCTTTTTAATAGATTATATAGGAAGTTGGGTACATTGACTATTCTGTTAAGGCAAAGGTGACTCAACAACTTAAGATGCACAATATATAAAAGGGACTGTCTACCATCACAAGTAATGTAATTAATAATATGAATAGCACAAGAATCCCATAGCCATGGGAGTGATAATCTCTTAGTCCCCTGTGATGTTGAGTCCAGGTACTCCCCTGCCTCCCTGAATTCATCTATTATAGCTATTGCATCAACCTTGATAGGGAATTCTTGTCCATCCCTAGGTAAACCAAATACTTCTTCAATTGTAGCTTTTGAAGAATCCAATTTCAAACCCTTGATAGTGGCTTCATCATGTTGTAATGTAGAGGCAAACTACCTTGTCATTCCTTCATTGTATTTCACGAGCTTCAAAAAATAATCGAGCCATCCTGCTCTGGTAAAAATTGGTAAGGCTAACTGGTCTTCCAATATTATCTAGATGAACTATTGGTTCTCTTCTAATATTATCACCTCCCATTTTGTCATTGTAACTCAAATTCAAAATTTTCACAACCCTTTGTTTAAACCTCCTATTATACTTGCATGCACTAACTTGAACTGACTCAAAATATTAGGAAGTTGTCGAGACAAAAGGTTATGGATGCAAGAAGGCCAAAGGAAAAAGGTTGTATCTATCTATGTTTGGTTGGTTTTTGGTGAAAAAAAATATGGTTTTAAAACATATGCTATACCTCCCTCAACTAAAATCTTGAAGTGTCATCTCTTTTGTACTTGTACGAGATGGAGGGTAATGATTTCAAGAATATGGAAATAAGCTTAATAATGAGAATTATACTAAATTAGATGCAATCACATATAGAATGTAGTGAAAATATAATGGAAGTTTAGTATATATACCTGTTGAGGTGAAGAGAATGGAACTCCGTGCGAGTGTAGCTTTATGAAATGTGTGCACAACATGAATTGGATTAGACATCAAATCATTATTATGCTATAAGGTTGAATGAATGGCATGTTGGTGCATGTGAATGAGTTGAGGAAGCTTGCATGTAGTAATGGGATGGATGGTAGCTACATGTGCTAGCAAAGTGTAATAAATCTCGAAGAAGTGCAATTAACTCAACACAAAATTTGAATGTTCTAGCAGATAGTTGCTACATGTATCTTAATCAATAGGTCCCAAAGTGAAATGTGGTAGCTTTAATTTTTCTTGCTACAGGGCCCAATGGCTTATTGAAACTAGCTCCATGAAGATTGTGGCACTAGTGCTGTGTGTGCATGTGAAGAAAGTTAAGAAATTATACCTGAGTGACCTCATGAGGTGAGCTCTGTGGCTCATTTCCTGAGTCACAATGGGAACTAGTAGTATCTTCTTCTAGGTTATTGTCTGGTGATAATATGGCAATATCTAAATCAAAGATGGGAATAGAGCATTGCTTTAGAAAAAGCATCTCATGTCACTGGCTTTTTGTAGAGCTTTAATCTATGACCATTAACCAATAGTGAAAACCTGACCTCATCTACAGTCTATAGTTTGACTGCTCCATTGGGAAATAAATGTATCTCACATGGGCCTAATCATCTAGACTATAACTTGCCTTTATAATCCTTGTATTTGGAATCATAAAGTAAATCCTAGTCACCCATATGGAATGCTTTGGTCTTGATAAACTAGTCATGCCATTTAGTCCTTTATTTTTGAACTATCTCTGTGTGATGGATAGCCTCCATTCTAATTTCATCTGACCCATTCAGAATATGTAGTCTCTCCTCCTATGCTTTTGTCAAGTCCATGCCATGTTCTATTGTTATCCTGAGTGTTTTATATTCAAATTCAATTAGCAGGATTGCTATTTTTCCATACATTAATTCATAAGGTGTAAAGCCTATAGTTGTTTTCTATGTTGTCATGTATACCCATACTACTTTTGGCAATCTGTTCACCCAATCTTTCCTTTGAATCTGCACTATTTTGGTCAAAATGTTTTTAATCTCCCTGTTTGTAACCTCTACCTGCTCATTGGATTGGGGGTGATAAGGTGTTGACTTCCTATGTCTAATTTCATATTCTTTTACCAATCCATAAATGAGTTCAGAAGTGAACTGGGGACCTTGATTAGTGACAATTTCTCTTAGGGCTCCATACCTAGTAAAGATATCTTCATACAAGAACTTGGCTACATTCCCATCTCTTACAAATTGGAATGCTTTGACTTCAACCCACTTTGTTAGATAATCAGTGCAAACTAAAATATACTCCTTGTTATTAGATGTTGGTGAAATTGGGCCAATGAAGTCTAGCTCCCATTGGTCAAATGATGCTAGTGCAATTTGTGGCAGCAAAGGCATCTCATCTATCCTTGTTGGTCTGTCCATCCTTTAATATCTATCATAGCTCCTTGTATACTTTATTGAATCCTTATAGATAGTTGGGAAATAATAGCATGTTATTAAGATCTTAAATGTTGTCCTTTTGGCTACAAAGTGAACCCAACATGGGTCATCCTGGCAAGCTTTTAGGATATCAAAGACCTCATCTTCTCTTGTACATCTCCTCATAATATGATCTGGACTATTATAGAATAAATAACCATCAATTTAAGAGTATGGAAAGCTTTTATGCACTAGTTGCCTCTTCTCCCTAGGAGAGAAATGTGATGGTATCTACCCTGTCACTAAGTAATTTGCAATTTCAACAAACCATGGTGTGTGTATATTGAGAGAAAATAAATGCTCATCTAGAAAAGAGTCATCTACAACAGCTTCATCTAATTGTGTAGGCAATCTAGATAGAAAATCTACCACCACATTAGCTTTCCCTAGCTTATCCACTATTGTTATAACAAACTCCTATAGTAAGAGCAACCATCTGACTAGTCTACCTCCAACCACATGTTTGTTCATTAAGTACCTAATTGCAGTATGATCTATGTGGCTAAAGACTAGATAACTAGTGATATAAATCCTAAACTTGTTAATGACATAGACAATTGCTAACATCTCTTTCTCTGTGAAAGTGTAGTTAAGTTATGCTCCTTGTAAGTTCTTGTTGATATAATAGATGACATGCTCCTTATTACCTTCCTTTTGGCCCAATACATCTCCTATAGAAAAATCAAAAGCATCAATGTGTGTGTGAAAAGGCAATGTCCAGTTTGGTTCTCTCAAGATAGGTGCTTGAGTCAAGGCTATCTTAAGTGTCTCAAAAGTGTGTTGACATTCTATGGTCTAGTGAAATTCTATATCTATTGTGAGCAAATTAAACAACGGTGCTATAATTTTACTGAAGTCCTAAATGAATCTTCTATAATAGCCTACATGGCCTAGAAAGCTCATGACATCTTTTTGTTTTTGTGAAACAAGAAGTGTAGAAATGATCTCAATTTTATGGGGATTCACTTGAATTCCTTCACTTGATATAAAATGTCCTAGAACAATCCCTTAAGTCATCATCATGAAACATTTCTAGTGACTCAATGATAGATTATGTTCTTGACATCTTTTGAGAACTTTCTCTTGATTACTGAGTGTTGTTTCATATGTTTCTCCATAGGTGGTGAAGTCATCCATATAAATCTCCATGGAATGATGAGAATAATCTGACAAGATACTTAGTACTGCCCTCTAGAAAGTGGCTGGGGCATTATAGAATCCAAAGGGGAGAACAAAATAATCATAAGTACCCCAACAACATGTAAATTTGGTCTTATCTTGATCTTCTAGACTATTTGTATTTGGTTATAGCCACTAAAGCCATCTAAGGAGAAGTACTTTTTACCTACTAGGGAATCAAGTACTTGGTCAATGAAGGTTAGTGAAAAGTGATCCTTTCTAGTGGTTGTGTTTAGCTCCCTATAGTCCACACATACCCTCCACTTGCCTCCTTTCTTAGGGATTGACTAAAGGTGACACCCATTGGTTGTCAATAATAGGGTAAATGAAGCCTGCATGAAGTAATTTTTGTAGTTTAGTTTTAACTATTTCTCACATAGCAGGGTTCATTCTCCTAAAGCTGTCTAATTAGCTTGAAACCATCATCTATGTAAATCCTATGCATGCATGGGTAAGGATTAATTCCCTTCATGTCATTGTAGTCCCATGCAAAGGATGATGAATGTGCCTACAACACAATTGTCAAGGAATTCTACTGTTCTTTAATTAGGGCATTGTTAATATTTAGCATTTTTCCTCACATGATTTCAAATGTTTTGGAAGCTAATTGCATAGATGAAAGATCATATCCACCGATGTTGGGATTACACTCTTGTGGCAATAAAGAGTGGAAAAGTTGGGATATCTCTTCTAAAGAATTTGCAGGTATAATGTTTTGCAGTGGATCTTGCAGACATGCCAGACAGTCTTGTTGTTGTAGGTCCCTACCACAAGTGTTTTGTATAATTTGGTCAATTAAATCATCCTCATCTTAGTTTTTCAACAAGGGGCTACATTCAATGGTCATGAGAGTTTGCAATTAATAGTTGTCTTCTTCTTCCAAGGTAGGCCATAAAACTTGTTCTAGATTTTCATGAGGTTGGGATGATAGGTAGAGTACCAACTTCTTGGTTATAGTTCCATTTGATATTATCATGTTCCCAGACCTACAACATATGAATGCAACAACTTTTGCTAACCATGGTCTACCTAAGATAAATGGATATCCCACAAGGTTAACCTTTGGTTGTGTTTTAGGTGAAATTGGGATTGTTCAATGTTTAGTGTTTAGATGTTTGAATCCTCCTTCCACCCTTAACATTCAAGGATCTAGGGTTGAGTGGTAATGCACTATCATACTGTAGGTCGCTATGAGATGTACAGAATCTTGGATTAGGGTGTTTAATAATCAATTTTACTTCTCCTATGCTCAATTAACCATTAAAACCCTAATTTTGCAAATACGATTGTAAACAAAAGAATAATAGAAAAAGCTCTTGCAGATGGAAGCAAAATATCAAATCACAGAGTACTTGTTTTTAGGGCTCCAAGGTAGAAAAGTTGGGGACATAGGAGTTGGCACCCAAGTCCAAGGCCCTAGTTTTTGTCGAGATCTAGAAACTTAGTATGTAACTCTTTCCTACTATTTCAGAGATTTTATCTTCATGGAAGTTGGAGGACTAATGAGCGGGTGCCCAACTCTAGGGTGCTATTTTTCCTTCTGTTCTGTAATTCTGACACTTCAAGATGCCTTCCTGCAACTTCACTTTGTCCAGCTCTACAACCTGTAACCTGCAACCATGAAAAATTTGGGAGGGGGTTGTGGTGTTTAGAGGCTTACCTCAGTCAAGCCCTGTAGGACACTTAAGTCTCTAAACACCATTGTTAGATAAAGAGTGCGTGCCCTTGTGAAGCAGAGGAAAAAACCAAAGGAAATGATCATGAAAACACAATATAATGTCACTTTGTAATGAAGATCTCATGGGAGGAAGATGCTCAAATCTGTGAATACAAACCCATAAACAACACAATTATGCTCTTGCAACACAATAAAAGCCTTAAATCACAAGTTGATTGCTAGTTGAAATCTAATTGCAATTTAATTTCTAAATGAATGCCTAAACATGCTTTCATATGCAACTACAAACACTCCTGCCAAGATTTCGTAAATTCAAACTTACTGTGTTGGCATAGGACCCAAATAATGGTCACAAGTCGACACCCAGAAATTGGGACTGCCCCAAAAGAGGATAGGACTAGGGCCCAATAACGGTCACAAGTCAACACCTAGAAATTGGGACTACCCCAAAATAGGGGAGGACTAGGGCGCAGCTGCCCAAGTCCTCCCTCCCTATTTTGGGTAGGATCTAGCTATTTAGGGGTCCTCCTAGGTCCCATTTGTCATGTTACCTAGGGCTCATTCCATCGAGATGCCAAGTTATGAAGTAAGATGTCGTAAATGCATCCAAAAGACTCAGGAGCTAAACCTTATGATGGAAAAGCCCCCAAGGGGACATTTTTTGATGTTACATTTAGCCCCCACTTTAATGTGTGTATAAACGCAAGGTCAATACATGCATTAAAGTACGGTCAACAAACACATCAAACATGCCAAGCATGGAGAAGACACGCAAATCACATAGAAGACAGTAACAGGCATGCAAAACACAAAGAAGACAATTACAGTCACATATAACACAGAGAAGGTAGTAAATGCATAGAAGACACATTAATGCATGGAAGACAGGCATGATATCTTTTCTTTTCTTTTTCTTATATATATGAAATGTAGATGCAAGTACTGGAAAGTAAATGAACCTCCCATAATACATGATGCACTCATCCCATAGGTCTTTGTATATATGGGGCAACACACACACAAGCCACGCAAAACCTCCCAAAATGCACACTGCTTATGGGGCAACAGACATGCCAAACAAAGCAAGCACTCCAAACACACACACTTTGAAGACACAGAGAAAACACGGTAGACAAGTGATGGAGTGTTCCTATTTCTAGGCTCAACACCATCTCAGGCACATTATAGGCACACACCGATGATTGGGATTTGCCACAAGAATTACCGAAGACATGCTTAAGGGTTGAGTTAGTCACAGAACTACTCCCCACCTTCGTAGAGGAATTTTGAAAATGCAACCCCACCCACGTCATGGAGATGCCTTAGAGTGAAAAGGAAGCACGGCATACAACCCCACCTGCATCACGAAGATGCCTTACAATGAAAATGAGGTATGAGCTCAAAAGTGTACAACCCCACCCACATCATGAAGATGCCTTACAGTGAAAAGGAGGTATACGGAATAGATTTGAAGATAGATTGGTTGATTGCAAACAAATTCAGGATGTAGGAAGTACTCATCGCACTAGTCTACACCTAAGGACAAGCACATTGCTAACATCTATAACAGACAGCTTACCTTGTATATGCCCCCACCCTAAGGTGGTTGATATCATGCAACGATATCAAGCATGTTAAGGTAGGAAGAAAACACACAAGGGAAAACATACTTTCAGAAAGCCCATGCCCCCCGAAGGTGACATGTACTTTACGATCGCCAAATGTTCCTACAAACACACCCCTGCAAGAAACATGTTAGTGTCTACAAAATCATGATAAACAACAACATCAATGCATATGATTAACCATGCAAAGAGCCAAGGTTATACTATGAATTTAGAGTTGGAGGATAACCGTGGGGATATATCACAAAGCTCTCTGAATCGAGCACCACCGAGGCTATATTCAAAGACAAACAAAAGTACATAAAGCAGCAGTATTGTTAAGGTTTGTAAATGTGATAAAAACATCATCAAATTCACTATGTGGAAAGCATGAGTGCTTCCACTAGCCAAGCATCAGATAAAATAAACAATCCCATCGTCATATAAGGAACTAAGTCCTTTTTTGATTGTTCTCAAAGGGGACACTAGGTCCGTATCAATATAAATGTTTATCATCATCCGCCTACTAGATGGAAACACTAGAGGAAGGGAAACAATAAATCAGAGAGGAGAAACAAGTGTCTTAGGGATAGTCACATAGGAGGGTGCCCCCAAGTCACCAACTGTAACGCTATGTTCATAAGACACAACACACAACAATGAAATCAAAGAGAGGCAATTTAGAAAAATGATCATACAAATAGAAGGAGGTCACAATGGAGGTAGTTTCATGGTATCCTAGAGCTTACGAGAGAATCAGGGGTCATCCTAGGAGGCCTAAACAACACATAACACATCACGGGGGAAGTACGTCATGAGAGAGAGAGAAAGGATTAGAGATACTTACTTGTAGGGTACCATTGTTAAGAATATACATGTCTAGGATATCTGTCATGTTGTTTTGATCTTGTTGAATTAACATTAAGTGTGGGATAATAGGAAGCTTTCTTTTCTTTAAAAGGATTTTATTCAATGCCACTTGAGTAATGTGTTGAAGCGGATTCTATAGGTACTGAAATCCCTTGTTGATTTAGACCACATCTCTTACCTTCATATTCATAGTTGTTATAAAGGATTTTAAATCCTCGACCATAAAGAGATGTCATTTCCTTAGAAGATGGTGAAGCCTCATAGGTGTCATAATTTGTGGTATAAGTGAGAGTATTGTTTGTATTTTCTACCAAGGGGACTTTAGGTTTCTTAGGTGCTTCAAAAGATTGCTTAGGTGAGATTGATGCTCTTTTTGATGTGTCAAGAATATTAATTTTGTATTCTCCTATACTGCAAGGATTAAAATCCAATGGGCCCCAAACATCACCAAAGAGTGCATTTGATGTTCTGGAGTCTTGCATAACATTATTCATTGACGGATCACCTCGCAAGTTGTTTAAGCTTATATGGTTGTGAACTACTTTTTGCTTTTCAATATGTAAACAGTTATTTGGTTCAAGATTAGTATGAATAGTATGAAGTTTACGTTTGAATATAAATTTGATTGAATGATATAGGGTGGAAGGGACTACTCTAATGCATGATTCCAAGGTCTACCAAGAATCATGTTGTAAAATAAAGAACAAAGCATGAATCAAGGTAGGCACCATCATAGGTCCTACCTGTATAGGTAGAGTTATAGTGCCCATGGTTCGTTGTCCAACATTATCAAATCCATGAATGTTAGTGTTGTCTAGTTTGATTTGTGATATGTTAGATTTAATCTTATGTAATAAGGTAATGCCACAAACATTAAGAGCTGATCCATTATCAATCATAACTCTCTTAACCAATGATTTGTTTATTGTGATGAAGATAATGAGAGGATCATATTGGTTTTGAACTTCGACTGATGGTAATTCATGTGGTTGAAAGAGAATATCTATTTTTTGTCACATGCATACTATCTAATACGGCTGTTACATCATTAGGCTTTGTAATAGATTGCACAATCACCTTTTGTAAAGCTTCTTGGAGCATTCCATGGTATGTAGGTGATGTTTGTATTAAATCCCAAAGAGAGATCTTAGCTGAAGTAGCGCGAAGCTGTTTGACAAGATCATACTCTTGACCACTTTTATGAGTAAGGCAAGGTGATGGAGGAAGCATAGGTTGAGAACATGAATGAGAGATAGGCACATGTGGTGCTTTCTTACTCTACTTGTTATTACGGGTGTTGTATGTGTGAGAAATCACAGTGTGGTGTGGTTGTTGTAACTTATTTTGAACACCTTGACTTGGTTGAGCAATTTGTTTTGTGTAATCATAAATGTAATTAGGAGGTCTAGGTGGTTTTTGAGAACCTTGGATAGTAATCACCCTTTTTAAGCAAGAAGGTGCACTAAGTGCCCCTCAGACAATCATTTTAGGTATATTGCTATGAAGGTTATTAACAATTATTGAGTTAACATTGTTTCCCTCTTAATTGCTCCCAATATCCATCCCTAAAGTATTTAATGTGAGAGACCTTTTCTCATCCACTAATACTACATCTTGGCCAAGGAGAGCAATGGGATGAGGGCAAGGTACATCATCATCATCATACTCTGTGACAGAAAAAGGCTTTTCACTCTCATCTTTCTCATTTGTATTCCTAGAGATGAATTTAGTTAAATCTTCTAATATCAAAGGATATGCTCCTATGAATAGTGTGAAGCTATTAAAATCATGTGTATAACAAAGTAATTGCATCTCATATGTAGAACATATAGAAGCATCATTACCACTTGCAGAAGCTATGTGCTCTAGCACATGAGGATTCTCATTAGTGAAATTAGAGAAATTTTGAAAATCTACGTTATACTCATGCAGAGATTTCAGAGATGAATAACATGAAGAGGCCATAATGAGATCCAAAATCAGATTTTAAAATCTTTCTCAAAAGTATGCAAAAGACCAATGTAAACTTATATGCAAAAATGACCTAAAATGCTTGCTTTTTTGTACTTTTTCAATGCAAATATATGAAAGAAAAGGTGTTGTAAGGATTTTTATCAGGGGCATCAAATGATAAGTCTATTTTTAGTCCAATACAACAATAAAATCCTTCACAACTCACTCTTGTTGCAGATCTAAGATAATGCCAAGTCAAAATATAGTGAAAATGTGTCAAAATAGGCTCCTTTTTCACCAAAACTCAATGCAAAAGGGCATGACCAAGGATGTTGTGAGGAAAGTGATGATTGAAAGAAAATTATATCAGTAATAATAGCCACTTAATGTCAAAATTCCCAACTTAACACACTTTTAGTGCCACTTAAGGTAAAATCCTAGTGAAAATAGCAAAAATAGGCTATTTTTCATGGTTTTTCAATTGCAAGACCGAGCAAAAGAAGTGTTGTAATGAATTTAAGGAGGTACAAAAAATAAAATTAATGATATCAGTCGCCTCAATCTATTAAATTGATCACAACACACTTGGAGTACAAACTAGGTCAAACCCTAGGGCAAAAATAGTCAAAATGTGTAGTTTTTTACCAAAATTTCAATACAAGAGCCCATTTAAAAGGGTGTTGTGAATATTTTTAGGAAGGGAAGAAAATTATTACCCTAATAATAGATAATTAATCCAAAAATACCCTTCACAACATGCTTATGGTGCATGTTTAGAGACTTGATAAAGCCAAATTTAGTGAAAATCGTTGTTTTTGAAGCCCTCGATTTGAGATCTTGGCACAAAATGCTATATGAATGTTTTGAAGTTTGATTTATGATTTAAAAAAAATTATATTAGATCTGAAGATGAATTACATATTTTAATATGCAAAATGTCAATGCAAATCTAATGAAAATGCATGAAAATTGCTAGTTTTTATTGAAATTTTCTATGCAAAAATGCAAATATTTTAAATCTAAATGAAAATTTACATTGAATTGTAAGACTACAGAAAAACACTAATTTGAATGAGCCTATAAAATCATTATAAAAATCTAAAAGAAGATTTTGACTACTAACCCTAGATTTTGGAATTACTAGGTTTAATGAAAATTATCAAAATTTCTACAAAAGCCTAGCAAATTAATGATGAAAATGCAACGCAAATTATTCAATTTTTGCATTTTTCTATATTTTATATCAAATCTGATGCAAAAATTATGAAATAGGGAAATTTAGAAAGAATTGATGCTATTTAGTAATCTATATGAAAATGCAAGCAAGGGTTTTCAAATTTTTGTAAATTTTTTTAATTTTTTGTAATTTTCTCAATGAAATAAGATGAAAGACTATATGAATGAATTAAATCAATCTAAATTTGAAGATACACACTCATCAATCTGCAATTTAAGTCCAAAACATGGGTTCACCAAAATGTTTTAGGTGAAATTGGGATTGTTCAATGTTTAGTGTTTAGATGTTTGAATCCTCCTTTCACCCTTAACATTCAAGGATCTAGGGTCAATTGACATTGCCCTATCATACCCTAGGTCTCTATGAGATGTAGTGAATATTGGATTAGGGTGTTTAATTATCAATTTTCCTTCTCCTATGCTCAATTAACCATTAAAACCCTAATTTCACAAATGTGACTATAAATGGAAGAATAAAAAAACTCTTGCAGAGGGAAGCAAAATATCAAATCACAGAGTACCTATTTTCAGGGGCTCTAGGGCAAAAAAGTTAGGGAACACAGGAGCAAGCACCCATGTCCAAGGCCCTAGTTTTTGTTGAGATCTAGAAACTCAGTCTGCAACTCTTTCCTGATGTTCCAGAGATTTTCCTGTCACAGAAGTTGGATGACTAATGAGCAGGTGCCCAAGTCTAGGGTGTTATTTTTCTTTCTATTCTGCAATTCTGACACTTCAAGATGCCTTCCTACAACTTCACTTTGTCTAGATCCATAACCTGTAACTTGTAACCATGAAAACTTTGGGACAGGGTTGTGGTGTTTAGAGGCTTGCCTTAGTTAAGCCTTGGAGGACACTTAAGTCTCTGAACATCGTTGTCAGATAGAAAGTGCATGCCCTTGTGAGGCAAAGGAAAAAACCAAAGGAAATGATGATGAAAAAACAATATAATGTCACCTTGTAATGGAAATCTCATGAGAGGAAGATGCTCTTCATTCCATGAGGAAATAGATGCTCAAATCTGCAAATACAAACACATAAACAACATAATTCTGCTCTTGCAACACAATAAAAGCCTTGAATCACAAGTTGATAGCTAGTTGAAATCTAATTTCAATCTAGTTTCTAAATGAATGCCTAGACATGCTTTTATATGCAACTACAAACACTCTCACCAAGATTTCATAAATTCATACTTACCGTGTCGGCGTAGGACCCAAATAATGGTCACAAGCTGACACCCAGAAATTAGGACTGCCCTAAAATAGGGCAGGACTAGAGCATGGGCGCCCAAGTCCTCCCCCCTATTTTAGGTAGGGTTTATCTCAAGGGGTCCTCATAGGTCCCATTTGTCATGTTACCTAGGGCTCACTCCATTGGGATGCCAAGTTATGAAGTAAGATGTCCTAAATGCATGCAAAAGAGCTGGGAGCTAAACCTTATGAGGGATAATCCCCCAAGGGGACATTTTATGATGTTACAAGCTGCAAGACTATGAAATCTATAGGATACTCCCATGAGTCTAATGCTATGACTATGTCTTCAATTATCCCCTCAGGTTTTACTATGGACCTATTTACCAACTATAAAATAGTTGGCGTAGGCATGAGGTTAGGTAGCTGAAGTAACTGCATTGTCGACTTAGTCATGAGATTAATGGTTGCCCCTAATCAATCAAGGTATTTTTTGATGAGGGTCCAATTTATCTTAACATTCTCTACTGGACTACCATGGTTTGTGTATTTAGGGACAATTATATTCCCTAGCATTATATCAGCAAGGTTCCCTAAGACATGGACTATATGAGGATCCTTCCTTTTTCTCCTTGGATTTTTAAGGCAAATGTCCCTTACTATTTTAGTATAAATTGGGATCTCTTTGATATCTTGAATGAGGGGAATTTTGATATTGACATTCTTGAGTTGTCCAAATAGATCTGTCTCATCTTGGGTATGATGTTTGTAATGGATAAACACTCAGGGAAAGGAGGTTCTGGACTTGAGATAGTCTGATTACCTAATTTGATTCGGGCTCCAAAGGTGAATTATCTAAAGCTTTAGCTATGGGTTCCTCATCCACCATCTTAGTGATTTGGGGAGAGGAAGGCCTAGCTAATGTTTTCCTTGACCTAAGGTGGACATCACTCACCTCTACTCCATAACTGGGGTATTGAATAGGCTTGTTATTGTGGTTAGGTGTAGGTTGGGTAGGTAGTTATGGTGCTTTTGGTGGTTGAGATGTTGGGTTTGACGGTTTGTACATAATAGCCTATTGTTGTAGCTAAGAAGCTAGCAAAGGTTGTGAATAATTCATATTTTGGTTTCACCATTACTATCCCTTTTGCCATTGGTTTTGTTGTATTGGCCATTGAGGATTGTAATTGGGACCTTGGAAATTTTATTGTGGCCATACATTTGGTTGCTGTTGATTCTATTTTTGCTGAGGGTTTTCCCATTGTTGAGGGTTTTGTGATTCCTTTTGGTTGTTTGGCCAAGGCTGGGGGTTCCAACCAGAGAAACTATGGTTACCAATTGGAAATGATGCATTAAAACTTAGAGGGTCTTGTGGCATACCTAGTCTTGGTTGCCATGTATTTCTTTGTACAACATAGAATAGCTACCCATCTTCACTTTCAAATGGTTGAAAATGTGGTTTCTCTAATTTGTCTTCTATAATACTAGCCACTCTTTTGCACTTGCAATTGGCTTTCCTTTCTCTGCAGTTGGGGCAATATTCAGTAACTATTGCTTCAGCCTCTTCCTACTTCTTCTTCAAATGTAGAATGTCCAACTAAGTAGCTAGGTGACTTATAATATCTTCTTCATGTTGGTCAGCAAGTTGCTCAACTCCACCCTTGAAACTGGGTGAGTGCAAGATCATGACGGGCCAAATAGTGGCAATGGAGAAAAAACATGATGGATGAAAAACTACTAAAATTTAGACTAATATTTAGATTTGGATGGAAAGGATGTTAATATTTCTAGCTCAGACATGGATTCCCTCCAAAAATACCTTAGTATTACCTGATATTTAGTTAAGTGGGAGTACCAAAACTTGCCAAATAAACTTGCAAAACCACCCATTTAGTGTTATCCTAAAATTTTCCACAATTTCATCCTTGACGCTAACAGACATTTTTGTAACTAAATTTAATCAAATGAAAAGGGTTTATAGAGGAAGCTATTAATATTCTAAAAATATAATATACGCCTCATAATAATTTTAATAGGTAATTATTATTAATTTTCTACATATGCTATGTCAAATTTGCTGATAGATATATATATTGAAAAATATTCATAACTTTCAACATATTAATCCTTTTTAAAATCCAAAAGATGCATCACATTCTAGAATTTATTGGGTATACATTAAAATTTAAATTTTTTGAATTTCATATATTTTTGACCAAGTTAGGTTGGCTGGAAAATTAATTTATAATATTTTTAAAAAGTCATAGTAAAAAAATCATAAATAATTATTTAGTTACTTAAAATATTAAAAAAAATATGTGTCACATCCACTCATGTGTCCTTTACTTACATCCAAATCATGGAGGAAAAATATTATCTTTTTCTCATACTTAGGTTGGCCGGAAAGACACTTATTTTTTATGTTTTTTCTAAAAATTTTAGTAACACTTCATTGAAATATCCAATTTTCACCAAACTATTTTTAAAATTTTTTTTAAAAAAAGTAGTAGCCCATAAGCTACATTTAATTTATTACAACTTTTATTACTACCTTATTTCTAAACTGTGTAGATAATTCATTCAATTTTTTACATGAAGTTACTTAAGTCTATTTTTCACATTTACATTGCCACTTACGTGTAGTGTTTGGCCCATCATGATCTTGCACTCACCCAACTGAGTTAGATGTCTTGCCAATGGTAGTGTTCTTTCTCTCCTTATCTTCTTGGTAAAGGACCTTGAGTAGTTTCTGCAAACTTTGTAGATATCATCAAAGGGTAATTAAGACATATCTCCTACTCCAATAAGATTAAGGGCATCCATGTAGTCATCATTGACTCCTCTCAAAAATACAAGCTTCAGGGATTCATCTAAGAGTTTCTTTTATGGGTTCTTCTTTAGGTAGAATTGGAACCTTTCTACATAAGCTTCCAGTGGTTCATCTTCTTTTTGAGCCATCCCAAAGATGACATCTCTTCTCTTATCAATTCCTCTACAATAATCTTGGTACTTCTCCAAGAATTTTGTTTTCATTGTATCCCAATCTAGAATAGCATCTTTTCCCAGTCCCATAAACCATCTCAAAGTAGCATCCTTTAACGTAGAAGGAAATAGCTTAAGTCTATGAGCATCAGTTGTGTAGTCATAGCTTCTACACAAGACATCAAACTCAAACAAGAATCTGTCTGGATCCTCAATCACCAAACCATAGAAGACTAGCAATGCTGAAGGATGTATATTCTTCAGAGCACTAGCCCTCTCTTGGTTGATAATAGGAAATTCAAAAGTCACATGTTCTAGTGGATCATCCACTACATCAGCCATAGTTAGGAATGTCCTTTCTATATTATCAGTAGATGTTGATGAGAGGGAAAATTCTTCTTTAGTAATACCCTTTCTCTGATCACTGTAGTCACCAATATCTACTCTAGCTTGTTGGGTTGATGGGAGAAACCTTCCCAAAGTGTCTCTCTGCCTCTACATACAATAGATGTGACTTGGTATAGTAACTGCTCCTACACAATGTTAGTGAAATGTTCTGGTATTTGGAAGAATGAAACCTACGTATCATAAGTATCATATTCTTCTGAAGGCAAAATGCTTAAACTAGGAAAACTTGGAAATAGTAGGAATTGATCTCTGAAAATAGCACCATCCCTGGCAGTGGCACCAAAAATGAAGAGATTTTTCTATGCCTAATAAACTTGGTGGTAATCACACAATTTAGAGGAAAAACCTAACTGAACAGTCCACTGTAACCCTTGAAAAGGCCTTCATTAAACTATCAACCAGGGCTAGTAAGATTGTGATGGTACTGGCATTATATGTGCTCTCAAAGATTTAGACTATCTAATTCATTCCAATATAGTTGTTATAATTCAAACTGCACAATGCTAAAGGAAGAAATGTTAATATTGTTACTATGGTTACTTGCAATATAAGACTGTAACTAATGACTGTAAAGAAATGAACACTAGGGTTTTAATTTGGTATTGATAATTTATCCTATACTCCTCACATACACTCTACACTCTCGAGCACAACAAGTTAAACAACTAGAATATCTTAAAGAATCTAATGCATTTATGAATTGACTTTTATAACAAAGTAACATACAGAAAATGAAGCGAGGGACCTTGAGTGGCCCTTGCTCAAGTGACTATCTCCACTGGTCTAACCAAAATCTAGTTTCTTAGATTAACACATTCATACTAATTCCAATTCATTCATTACACAATCCTTGCAATATCACATAAGATTCCGCTGGTAGATTTTATTCATATATTCATCATCAAAAACATAAACATTGTCTATGTAACTATATCTTTAATTAAACAATCTATTTCCAGCTTGAGAACATAAAACTTAAACTACCTCAACCACTGAGCCATACATATAGGCACAAGGGAGTTTATTGGAACAAGGTTTCTTAACTAAAATCATAAATCACCACTCTCTACATACATGAGTATGATAAATGCCATGTAACTAATAACTGAAAAAGAAAGAAAGAAGAGTCCTAATGAATTGGAACTTCTTGCTGAAATAGAGGAATGTGGACTGGTTGAATCAGTCACATTAGACTCCTAGCTACAATAGAGTCCTTCTCCTTCAATTGTCTTTATTAATTGCTCTCACAATGTGTAACCATCTCCATCGAGTATCTCCATGCTGTAGTTGATGCATTCAATTTATCTTGGAAATTCCCTTATTTTGCTATCTAGGAACTCCTTGGCTGTGGGCTACACCTTCCAATTGCTGCAGGCTACAGTCCATCTTTTCCAACTATAAGAGTTAGTTCACAAAACATGCACACAATACTAACAACCATAATAAAGCATATATATCATTTACAATCCATACATTCCCACACATAATCATGCACAATTCATCATATTAAAACCATATATCCATATACCTAATATCAGGTTTAGGTCTGCATAATAAGAATAAAAGATAGAAAAGTGCAGGAATATGTGTAGGACAAATGTCTGAGAATGTCTGAGAACTTGCATAAAAACATAAGAAAACTATCCAATAACTAAACCCATTAGTGTGTAAGAATAATGGGTGTTTTAAGGTGGTGTATAGAAGATGATTCAAACATATTGTGTAGACATTTGCATGTCACACTATCATCATATGGAAAATAGGACAAATTTGGCATGTGTGTCAAGGAGAATGATAACAATAATGCTTTATTATAGATTCTCAAAAAAAATTCAGTGCAATGGAAATAGGTCAAAGTTGGTTCCAAGTGGTCTTAGAACATGCTATGGGAATAGACATTAAAGTGAGTTCAAGACATTATATGAAATTGAAGGGTATGCAATTTTTGACATTACACTTATTTTTTGCACACTCGTTTCACACATTAAACTCATCATGGAAGTAAAACTTGAGGTACAATAATAGTAGTATGCTACAATTTTTGTAACTATTCAAAAGTTTAGCACGTAAAATTTCAAACTCAACTAATCAACAATTATAGATTATAGAAATACTGTAATATTATCCAATTAACCTAATATATTTTTTAAAGAAAGGTGATGGAGCACCTATATTGTACTAGATAAGTAAATTTACAAGAAAAGAAAATTCAAACTACTAAAAACTAGGTCTACATCAACTGGTCTATACATATGTATGGGTGGAACCTACTTACAAAAAATAATGAGGATTGGAAAGAAAAAAGAACATTGAATCAGTAATAGGCTGAAAGCACAAAACAATCAGACTACCTTATTTGAATTGTAACGATGGTGTTCCTCAAGTGGCAGCATAGTGAATGGGAGAGTGAAGGTTGGTGTGCCTGGTGCCCACAGGGGACCTGGGGATACATATGGTGTGTGGCGTCACAAGAAACACACCGCATTGAACACCTCTTTCACTTTGTCTACTATCCCATCTGGGAGATGAAAATGGTGAGCATTGAGAGCTTTGATAAACACATTGATGCAGTCCACCTAGAGACCATTGTATAGTGTAGTATACACACAAGATGCATGGTGAGATGTCTGTAGGAGTTGTCTATAACAAATCCCATTGATAGGAGCCACACCTTCTTGGAAATCATAAATTGCCAATGCAGTTTGCCACCTTTTTGAATTGAATAAGGAAGAATGCACTAGCCCAAAGCTAATCACTTGTCTATATTCATGGTCCTATAAAATGTCAAGAATGTTGGAGATGAAAGCTAAAGCGATCTCAAATCATTCTACTTGCCTATCCTCAAGCTAGAAGAGATAGTAACCCAAAACACATTGAACTATGAACTTAACATTGTCATAGTCTATTTCAAAAATCTCCCTCAAGTGGATTGTGTCCGTGGCACCATGATAAGTAGGCTCCCCTACCAAAGGGGGAAGAAAGACATGAAAATTTATTTCCTAGAAAACCATTCGATCTGACTCACTACTTTAGGAGCTGATGAGAAAACTAGAAACTTGTAAGAAATAAGATAAATGAAGACCTTAGAGGGATTTAAAAGATTGAGAATTAAAAATACATTCCATCACCATGCCATAGGTATTAAGATTGAGGCATGCAGAGGAGTACATATCTTTTAGCAATGTGGTGACGTTGATGTGCCCTTTCTTTCATTTGCTCTAAAGGCAATATAAAGGCTTATCTGTTGCCTACAATGGACAAGACCTCAGCAATAAGAATGCATGATTAAATCCGTCTAGGATCTCCAAGTAGCGTCCTTGCCTATAAAGGTAGGCAAGGCCATGTGCTATTTAAAATATATTAATCAGAATAGATGTTACATTTCCTAATAGGGTATATTAATGTCCACCTGTGGCTACTTACTTCCCCCCAAGTGAAAATTAATTCAACATCCCTCTTGACATGACTCTTTGGGGAGCTGTTAATTATACTCATTCATGTTTGGCATGGAATTAATGATAGGTATTTCTTCATTAAGAAGTCCTAGCTGATGAGATTACCATATCTTTCACCAATAAATGCACCAGCTAAGCTGGTCCCAGGGTCCTGATGAGGTAGAAAAGTTGATCATGAAACCCCTTGATCAATTTCCATGTTGGCAAGAAGGTCCGCCACCTAATTTGCTTCCCTATACTAGTGGTAAATCTAGAAGCTCTCGAAAAACCTTAGAAGCTCAATTCCCTGATGCAAGATGTAGTCTATCATCTAATTGAGGGCTTCCCTTCTTTTGAGAGCATTTATGATAATCAAAGAATCACCTTCGATCCAAACATTTTTCACCTCATGTTTTTTTGCCATTTTTATTTCATAGAGGAGAGAAAGCACTTCCACTTGATTATTAGTTCTTGGAGGGATTTTAATTGCCTACGTTGCCACCAATTTACCTTCAGAGTTCTTGATGATACAACCAGTCCCTGACAAACCTAGGTTGCCTCTACAGGTGCCATCAAAATGTAATTTTAGATATGGATTTTTTTGGAGGCAACCATTTGACTGAGGCTCTTAACATCTTAGTGGAAGAAGATATCAGTTTGTGCAACATAGAATAGCTAAAAGTATGTTATAGATGCTGCATATTTTCTTGTAGATATTGTGGAGGATGATGTAGGTAGATTTTGGTGGTGGTGGTCAGTTTGCGATGGGTTGGATGCCACGAAGGAGGAGAGGGGAGTAGAGAGTATTTGGTGGAGGAGGAGGATACATGGTGGATATGAATCTAGGAGAGGAGGGAAGAGTGGTGAGCAGAGTTGTTGGAGGAAGATGGTGAATGTTCGAACTTGATACTGGAAGAGGAGAAAAAAATAATTGACGTTGTGCACATGACTCAACAATGGAGTTTGTTGTAGGTTGGTTGCAACCTAAAAGGGTAGTTCGACTACTCAACTCCACTTTTGTGAGACTTTGATCACAAACTTTCTAATCAACGTGTTTGATGTAGGAGCATTTGGGTGAATGGGCAATCTTGCATTGCATAAAAAAAAGAATTTGGCATTTTGATTTTGTTGTTTAACTTTTATTTTCGACTGTTATCTTGGTTTGATTTGGTGTGTGTGAGGAAGATGTGTGAGCATGTGTATGATTAAATATAATGTTCAAAAGTAGTTACTTGTTGTCTAGAAGGTTTAGATGCATATCACTTAGGGAGTCATGAAGGCAATTAATGTAAACAAGTTGAGAGATGCTGGCTGCATTATGTAAACTATGTAAACTATTCGACAAAATGTCACAATGGAAATATTTGTTTCTTTCTTGATTTGCATCCCACTTATAAATGGAGAGTAGGTTTGGGGTCAACTATCAATTCCAACATAGCATTCATTCATTTGGAAGCAACATAATGATTTCTTCGTCTCTTTGCAAAGAGCTTGCCTTCAATGACTACAATGAGGATTTGGGATCAGCTTTTCAGTGAAGGAACCAATGTTCTATTCACGGTTGCCTTGGCAATCTTCAAGATAAATGAGCACCAGCTACTGGTTGTTCAACAAGTTCGAGATGTGATAATATTTTGCATCATAATGCACATCATGCCTTTGACCTGGATGCACTGTTGAAGGTGGAATTCAAGGAGAGTGGTTTGATAACGACTAATTGTATAACAAAGCACCATAAAAGGTGACAGGTAGCAATCACGATAGAGTTGAACAAAATACTAAGGCAGATGAGCTCATAGGAAAGAACAAGCCATCATCTGCGTTGGAAAACTGAGGCATAGCGGCAAAGACTAGTTGAATTCACCCATGTATGTGATATCCTCTAACAAGTTGTTCTCCATTCGTAGAAGTAAAGATAAAAGCAAGAAAGTCACTTAACATATATGACCTTAGACGCCGTAGCATTGATTGTGAGATTCATTTCAAATGCATCTTTTATTCTTTCTTTTCTAGCTGGGTGTCGGCCATATATATGGTAGAGTTTTATCTTTTAAGTTTTTAAAAAAACAAGTCTCCACTCATACCTTATGCGTTGGGATGGCGCGGTCAATAGTGATTCATTACAAACAAAGCAAATCAAGTATTTGGTGGGGTCGATTCAATTTCTACAGCAACAAAAAAAAGGAAGAAATGAAGAATTTGTTGCTCTTCCCAAGGACCATCAAAGAAAATAAATAATGGAAGGGCCGCCAATGATATTAGTAGTTGTATAAGAATACGTTGCTAGAGAAGTGAAAAGGGATGAACATGGTTAATAGGAAGGTGTTGAAGGCGAAAGGTCGATGACCCTGGAGGTGAGGAGAGGCGATGCCTCATTTTCCTATTGTCTTTAAAAAAACCATTGATATAGAATCCATGCCAGGGGAAAACATGGGGGCTTGGTTTTAGGAAAAGAGGAAAGAAGGCTCGACTTCAGAGAGAATATACAAGAGGAAAAGAGAAATTGAATGGTAAAAACCACTCAAAGAAAAGGATAAGTGGAGCACCCGACAACAGAGAGATTAGAAGTATAGAGAAAGTGGATTGAATAGTGAGAAAATAACAGAGAATCAATGTGGGAAGAAACAAAGGAGCTGCAAACAACATAAGATCAAAGTAGATGATTATGTGTACGTAAAAGGCCATTGAATGGCCAATATGTAAAAATTGTAATATGAATATTTTATTTTGAGCTGAATCAATAAAAGTAAATATTATGCTGCAATTTTGATTTTGACAGAGTATTGAATCAAGAAAGAGTCTTGCTTGTGAGTGTTATGAGTTTGTGTATTGTGGAAGTTTGTTAGCAAGAGTGGATTCCTTCTGCGTTAGGTGAGGTAGATCAGACTGAGAAACTAATCTCCTAGTTACAGGAGTAGTAGTAACATTAACATTCTCCTCACAGTGTCGAGGAGAACCATTGCAAACAATGTTTGCCTAAGAGCCAGATATGGCATCAAGGGACTCATGAGAAGGCACTCCACCATCTTTATCACCATACATGCTAGTAGAAAGAACACCAGCATTCACGCCTCTAGGTGCCACACACTACTGTACCATAGGAAGCATAACCGCCATAGACCTCACTAGAGAACGAATGGCAGGCACCTCACCCAAAGGTGACAAATTCACTAAAAATCTACTCTCTCTGGAACAAGAAACCCTACCTTGTCCAGTGAGTAGGAAATACTCTTTTTGAATTTGGGGAGGGGAGCGAGAGGGAGTGGGAGGAGGCCATGACTATGTTTTTTAGTTTTTAAAATATTACTAGAATTTATGTTACAATCATAATATTTAACTAAATATCCACATATAAAAATGACTCAAAGAATAGAAAATGAAGCCATAAGGATTGTCATGTATGTGATTGGTCAGTTAAGTTGTATGGTCATTTTATTTGAATTAAATGCTTGAAATGGTATGATTTCAGTGAATAGTTAGTCAACTAGAGTATTTTTCATAAAATCACGCTGAGATAGTAGTGTGTGAACATATGACCTCTATGTGCGTAAGATAGAATATTATTTTATTAAATACTTTAGCCAAAATAGTTTAGTAGTTATTTGCATTGTCAATTCATAGTACTATCAAGTTTGTATGTTAGTCATATGTCATATTTAACTAGAGGGTATCTAGGGTTGTATAACATATTACATGTAATGGTCGTAATATATTATACACCTAGTTCTCTAATTGTCATGATACACTTGTAGATACCTTTATTTGTTACCCTCATGAAGGAAAAGGCCACTTCTAGTAGGAAGGTCTACAAGGGACTGTTGGTTTGTGGTTGGAGGAAAAACACCTAGATGATACTCTCCCTCCATGTAGTTAGATAGAATGGCATGAATCTTAAGCTTGAAAAAATATTGAACCATGAAATTGTATTACTCGAAACTTAGAAATTGTATTGTATCAATTTATATGTACTTATTGAATGTCTATGTAATTAGTTATAGGATTTATGTTGGGTCCACTTTTAAGTAATTATTTTATTGAAGGTAATTTAAATTGATAATGTTATCTTTTGTTGCATTGTGTGTGTGTAAAGAGAGAGAGAGAGAGAGTTATTTGTAGATATATTATGCATATTTACCTTTGCTCATTAGGATTATGGTTGTTTCAAACTTATCACACCTTAGCATTAGGAATTTCAAAAACCATAATTAACATCTTAGTGAAGATTACAAGTAGTATTTAATGATAATAATGTCAGCTAAAATAGTTACAAGTTTCATTTTCCTACCAAAAACTTACAACCATATTACAACTAGGCATCTCTAGCATCATATGCAAATAAACCAAAACTAACAATATTTTTTTTTTTGCTTACCATCAAACAAAGTAAAATAACACTTAAAAGAGCCCCATGAAAATTATTATTAAGCAATACAAATAAATCCATCAATCAAGAAACATCTAAAATACAAAAGGGTGACAAGCAATAAGATCATAAGAGGACACATTGTAATAGTGACATGAAAATTAAACTAATATAGAAGCATCCTATAATTCTTACATGTTTACTAGCATCCATTCCTTATTTCATAATTACACAAATTCATAACAATGTAGCCATGAATACAATATCTACTAACCAAGAAAAGTGTGATTAAGACTACCATATGATTAAGCTTTACAAAATCCCTAATAGATGGTTTTTTACTAAAATTATAATAAAATAAAACTAAAAACAAATTCAAATCAAGTATGTTAAAGAATATAACATTCTTATTAATCTAAAATAGATTAGTCAATAATCATTAAGAGTTACCTTTCTAAATTAGTTTGTCATCTTTTTGTAAAGGTAAACTATGATAGTGATTTGAAAATGATTTCATTAATTGAAAAAAAAAATTACTTAAGAAAATAATTAATAAAAAATTTATTAAATAAGTAATCAATAGATTTAATAATTACTATATTAAGTGGGTTATTTATTATACTCGTATTTTGAAATGTTGAGAAGCATAAACTAGCAATATGCCTCTAATTAAATAGTGCAATTTGAACAAGAGACACATTGTGTCAGGTTCATGTTGAATAAAATGAATGAGATTGTAATTGATTAATGTAGAGATTGATTTTAATTTGTTGATCCTTATAATACTGAAACAAGCCAATGCAAAAAATGATGTCCTCCAGATTATACTTCTGTAAAACTACTAACATGCATATCCATATGACATTTACACATTGTGACCAATAGATTGTTTTAGTATATTATGAGAAAAGAACTTAAATAAATATTAAATAATATTAAAATAATCTATGATTAAACATAATAATATAGTTATAATATTACTTTATAATTAGTTACAAAACAACAAATTAAAATCAATATTAGAAATAATTTATATTAATATTATATTATTATTTGTCATATAATCAATTATTATATTGTTATATTATAAACCATGTATATTAGTATATATATTTATTTATATACTATTAAACTTAATAGTATTTAATAAGTTACTCATAAATAATTTAATATTAAAATTAATTTAATATTGCTATAATCTACATCCCTTATTTTTATTACCTAGGTTTGTGTAAGAGAAGAAATAGATAGTTGGACAAGGATTTATATGTCCCTTGCTCCTTAAAATTTGCTAGCAATGTTGAATATACAATTGTTAAAAAATTGATATGAGAATTTGCCTCTAAAACATTCAAAACGAGAGGCCTACCTAAGCCAATTACTAACTAGCACTTGCACCCATAGGAGGTTCAAGGAATATGCCAATAGAAATTAGAAAATTTTCTGGCGTGATTCTTTTTTGGCGTGAGACAATTCCAAGCACTATAATGCTCACATATAAAAAGATCAAAATTAAATTAAGAGTTGAAATTGATAAGTGAAAGTGAAAGGGTTAGGAATGGTTTGGTTATTAATCTGTAATATAAAGCGCTAAAAAAACCTAGGTAAATATATATTTAGTCAAATTTATAATTACGCCGAGAGGCGTTCCTACATTCACAACACGAATGAGAGCTCAAAGATTCTAGTATTTCTATGTAAACTTATAAGATTCCAATATAGAATCTTTATTAAAAAATGAAATAGTCACTCCACAAATTAAAAAAACTAACAAAATGAAGGGGAAAGGAATAAAAAAAATACATGATGGATGGAAAGAAAGGTGGATGGAAGCCATCACTATGCACTAAGATGAAAGAAAGAAACGTTATGAAATGGCATATGAAAAGACACATTCAATCTATTTATATTGCCTCATTGCTTAATTTTTTTCACATGTAGAACAAACATATCAAATTGTAGGATTTGAGGTGAGTGCGGTTGATAAAAAAAATAGAAAAAAATAGGCCTATGAAGAAGATATCTCTGGCGTACTTTAGATATAAATAGACTAGTATATATTTTAGAGTGTAAGCGAAAAAGTCATTATCCAATACAAGTCTTTCAATTTATTTAATTGTATTTAAAAATAAAAACACTGACTGGATGGGCAGGAATGGAAGTTAATCGACTAATTAATTAAATGCAATTACGGCCTGCTTTTTTATATTATCTGCCAATCAACGTATCTTTACGTCCAGAAGACTAAAGAACACTTGATACATGACACATGATACACGGTTACGCTGAAGCGGTTTGCCGGCATACAAGTCCATGTAAAAGGCCTATTCTGTGCCGGTAAACCCCTCTGCGAGGAGATCCTGAATCCTCTGGTTGAACATACTGTTTGGATGGTTTTGGGCCGTACTGCCATGCAGGCTTCCAAGTATGTTGTTGGTATTGTTTTCGGTGCACTTGTATTTAATCAAATTTAATATGACCCTAGGTCAGCAACAAGTGATATAGATAAATCATTTTATATCAATGGAAGGTGTTAATAATAAAATTTAAATAATAATAATAATTCTATCTAGGTCAGCAACAAGTGATATTGATAAATCATTTTATATCAATGGAAGGTGCTAATAAAATTAGTTGATAATAAAATTTAAATAATAATAATAATTCTATTTTTCATCCTTACTGTTCATAGGATTGTCTAATAAGGAAACAAATAAATCACATTTATCAAATTATCAAATAAAAAATTAATTATAAACTATAATATATTTGTAAAATGAATTTAATACTCAATGTTGATTGGTCAAATAGACAAAACAAATTACACCACATGGATACATAAGTAATCCTGCCTGTGGCAGCAACTAATAAACTACTAAGAATTTTAATCATTTTAACTATTGCAGTCTTTGTGCTGCTTCATTTATATATTGACATTCAAGAAAATGTGACAAATGGCAGGTTGGGCTGCTTTGGAGCCTGTGTGAATTCAAGCCATTTCCCGTCCTCTATTCCTTGAATTTCTGTTTGCAAGCCATTCTACTCGAATTCCTCTCCTCTAGGATGCAGATTTAAGACCATAAACTATCCATTTTATTCAATTCGATTGAATCAATCTGAACCGAATACTTAACTATTGATTGGCTCAAGGGGGAACAATTGGAGAGTCTGCACCGCTTCATTTCTGTCTTGCTGTTCGTCAAATTGCATACTCTGAGGAGTCCAGGCTGCTTCCATCCTTGTACTGATTCGAGCCGCTGCCCATCCTCTGTTCCTTAAATTCTTGTTTATACGCCATGCTAATTTATTGTTCTCGAAATTATAATTATCATTATTTCTACCCTTGACATTAGCTACTGCATTCTCTTCAATGCTGCAATTCTCCTTTGCTTTTGTCTCCTGTTGCGCTACAATTGTAAATAAAACAAACAAACAAATTAATAAACAGATGATAACCAAATTATACTTGCCTGTTCTTTGCAGGAGAACTTTGTCATCGCAGTTGAATCTCTCGACGTCTCATTAGCAATCAAAGATAACTTGTTTTGCGATGACCAGTCAATTGCACGCTGATCTGGAGCATCTAAATTTTTGTAATCAAAGAACAAAAGTTAATCTGATTAAACTTCGTAGAAATTATATAAGAGCCCTTCAAATACTGTTTTAAAATGGTGAAATCATTCTGTGCAAACGTAGTCGAAATGATAATGCCAAAATGCTGACTTATAATATGAAGAAGCTTTCATAATACATAAACATATAAAGTGGTTAAAACACACAATGTGCCTTGTTTGCGCAATAGGTTTATCTTGAATCAAGATTGCACAGATTGAAATTGTGAGAAAAGAAAACCATGTGAAATAAAATAGCAGAATTTTATATTGGAAAGAAAAATGATCCATATTATCAACTAAAATCCTTTAATAGCTCGTTTTCTCATTTGTGAGCATAACAGTAACTCATATGGACTAAATAAAGAATTATACAAGCATTCAAGAATTTCTAAAACTGAATATAAGGTATTTGAAGGAAGGGGAGAAAAATAGTTTGCTACCACAAACAAAGAAACCATTTATTTTATTCAACACACAACACAAAATATGTACATAACTTTCAATAAATAGAGGTTGCAATCGGGTAAAGAATGGTTGCACATAACCGACACAAAAAAATTAACACAAAACTGAAATGCAAACAAATGAAATATTTATAATTAGTGTAGGAAATTATTGTATCTTCCAATACTCCCCCTAATTTCTACTGTTAAGTGTGTCAACATTTACAATCCCAAAGTTTGTCTTAAATATTTAAAATTCTATTTTGCTAAAGCCTTGGTAAATATGTCTGCTAATTAATCTTAGGATCTGTAAAACTCCAAATTGATTTCTTCATTGACCGCCTACTCTTTGTCTCTTTATTTATCAATCATCTCTGTGAAATCTCCATCTGAATCTGTCATACAAATACCGACAAAGATACCTTGAAATAATCATCTTCCATATAACTACAAATTCATTTTGTATTCAACATGAGAAGACTTATGCCTATACAACACTTTCAACATAGTTAAAACTTGTTTCCAAGTTGATGCATCAATCCATCCACAAATCATTTTCATGCAATTTGTCATATATTTCACTTTCCATTGTTTATTCCAACACATCTTTTCACAATGATGAAGATCCCAACATGTTTCCTTTTTATCTCCTAACCTGTGACAATAAGAACACTTGACTTTTTTAAGTGACTTTCATTTACCTATAATATGATTTGTATTTTCTTTTCCTCTATATCCAAGACCTTGATTCCTTGGCCTCACTTTTGATTCAACTGGCTCTATAATTCCTTATACATGTTTTCCTAAACCTTTTCCTTAATAACCCATTCTTTTCATCATCTCAAGGCTAACATTATTTGAAGAACTTCTTGTATCAATATAGTCATTACTAGCAAATAGTGTAGAATCAATTATTTTGTTATCTTCAATCTTACACAAATTATTTGTATCGCAAAAAACATCACAAAGTAATGGTTTAGTCCTTAGACATTTATCTTTTTTGATACATGCTGCAAGTGATTGATCTAACTGATTAAGCTATTCTTTCAACCTCTAACCGTTAATTTTTCTCTTTAACTTTCTTGAATTCTTTTTCCAGAACATCACTTTCACATAAATATTTATATCTATTCTTTTCTAATTCCTTTATACTTTCTATCAATTCTTTATTATCATTTTTCACTTTTATCAATTCTTCGTTAACTTCTTTTAATTCTTCTTCCAAAAATCTTTTTCAACGATGAAATTTTTATTTTCTTTCATAACTTTTTTACCAAATTTTCCATTTTGAAATAATTTTCTTACCTCGTGCTCCTGCACTTTCAAATCGTTCGGCTCCTGCAATATTGGTAACTTCACACACCTTCGCTCCTTTCGCAATGTCTTTCTTTCTTGCGTGGCTTCAGCCTTTTGTGATATTACTTAAATTACCTCTCCAACAATCTGCCTTAATTTGTGACTTCAACATCTTTCTGACTCATAAATTTCAAAATATTCTTCTTTGCCATCATACACAAAAAAAACAAATACTTTTTAACCAAATATACCACTCACAAATTCTAAAGAAGTTTTTTCTTAAATTTTCTTTTACACAATCCTCTTGAACTTTCCCTCTGCTTTTCAATTTTCAATTTCAAAGTATACTATGCACTTATTTTTTGTTTTCTCTTTTCACACACCAAAAAGATTTCGATGGCCTCCACTTGAAAATTATTTTCATTGTCCATCTACATATAAAATCAATCAATTATGTGAGTAGAATTAGGTATATATCCACAACATAGACACATGAAAGACATGCATTTCACTGATGTGTAATGGCAAAGAAATATTATAAGCTACTAGCCTATCTCAATTTGATGTTTGAAAAAGCATTATAAATCTAGGGGATAACTTAGATGTTTTCTAGAATCTTAGAATTCCTCTAAAGGGTTGCACTCTCAAAAATACTTTGTCTCCTATAGAAAAGGTTCTAGGATTTTGATGCAGAGTGGCACGAGGGAAGCACAGCACACAAGGGTTTACTCTATTGTCCTTTGCCCACTCACCCACTTCAACTAGCCTTCAACCAACCAACCAACCAACCAAAGGCACATTCAAAGCATATGAAGGATTTGATGTCCAGACTATTGTCCAACCCCTAAGGCTTCTCCAACACCTTAAGACAGATCAACAAACACCTTCTATGCAGTTGGTTTGATCTCCAACTTCCCAAAACTCTTCAACCTATACCTTGACTAGTAAGGCTACTAGCCCTCCAAACTAGGTTTTCTCAACAAAACATGACAAAATCCCAAAGGTCTAGGCAAACAAATGATGGAATTGAACACCTTTTAGGGGACCCTAACAAACCTCCAAATCTCTTGCTCCAACTCTACTCCAGCAATCCAGAACGCCTACTAGGTCTCTAGGCCTAATTGATCAATTTAGGCTAGGTTACAAAGCAAGTGCTCAAAATTGGGTGCATAGGTCAGGGGCAGGAACTTGGAATGACTCTACCATCCCCAAACAACACAAATCCACCATTCATTCACTCATCCTCTTAGGGTTTTGTCAAATACAACAATAAATTGCATAAATTCAGTCAAATACATAGAGATATTTGACCTAGGGCATCACATTAAAAATAGTAAACTGTATTTTCTCAAAAAATGATTTTGAAATCAAGTAGTATACACCCCTAGCCTGCATTTCACCAAGTGGCATAAAATTTCATCAGTGGAAATGCATTCTGGGGCCAAATTTGTGGGACTGCCCTAGAAAACAGGGTTTCTGGACCAGTTTTGAAAGAAAATTCAATAACTTTTGACTCTGACCACTTCAAGACCTCAAACTAGTTGCATTGGAACCCTGACTCTAAGAGATTTCAGAAAAATATCATTTACACATGTGAAAAGTCCGTACAGTCCGTACACAGCAAGAAAAATAGCGAAAAATAGTTAGTTTTCTTGATTTTTGTGCCCAAATTCTGTACAAAAACTTCCTCCTCCGTACTGGAGTCAGATATCTACCATATTAACCCATCCCAGTTGGTTTCCAACTTCTACAACAGCATTTAACTGCCCAAAGTGGTTTTTGAACTGACCCAACACATAACACCTTTGACAACTATGGTGTTTTGCATTAACACAAGGAGGTTGATTTTTTTGGCTTATCCAATGGAGTCCAAATGATCAACACACTCCTTCCAACATACTAAAACATTAAAACAACCAAAAAAACTCAAAAACCAATCCTTAGACCTTCTAGGCCTAATTGGCACAATAAGGGTCCAAATGGACTAAGAAGGATTTGAGGTTTATATAGTCACCCCAAACCTCTTGACCATACAAAATGGACCAAACAACAATGGCTAAAAGCCTTATTACAAAACACATTGAACAAAAAAAACATAACTTCTCAAAATGTATCAAAATGCCTTTAGGAACCAAGGTGCTCCTAGGTGCCCTGCACCAGATTTGGTTTAAATTGGCACACACTTTCTTCTTGTCCTATGCTTCTTTTAGCCTCTACCAAATTTGGGTTATCTATTATATTATTTCTTGAATCATATAAAGTCGTACAATGATTCGGTCCTTAGTTCCTACCCAACTAAATGGTTTTCTGAATGCTCTTGATCACAAGGTAGTATATGGTGTCATTCCTAAAGAACTTTGATAATTATTGTTGTAGGAAAATTCAACCATAGTTAAGAAAATCCCCACTCTATTTGATTGTCCATGACATACATTTGTACATATCCTCAAGAATTTCGTTAACTTTTTCATTTATCCATTAGTTTTTGGTGAGAGGAAGTATTGAGATTTAAATTGGTTCTAATAGGGTTCTCGAAAGTATTCTAGAAGCATAAGGTAACTTAATCTAATATAATACTATTTATTACTCCAGGAAGTTTGACAAACTAAATCGCATAAATTGAGGTGATTTCTCCTACATCTATTTTAACCTGGGTCAATAGAAAATGGATGAATTTAGTGAGTTTTTCTATTAAGACTAGGTTTGTGTTATTCTTATGCTATTTTATAGGTAATTCCATGATGAAATCCATAGAAACTGCATCAAATTTCTAGTAGTCCTCTTAGATGTCCATGTTCTACCTTTACATGCTAACAATCTAGGCATTTACCTACAAAAATCATTATTCTCTCTTAATATTTGGATAAAACATATCTCTTTCCAAAATGAATACATCTTTTAAGATCCTAAGTGCACTTTATATAGAATTACATGCCCTCCTTGGATAAATAATTTCTTCACCTCTTACTCTCTTGATACCAGGATTTGTTGATAAACCATAACATACCATCCATAATGAAATACTCATCATTCATAATGATTTATCTACACCCACATCTATTATCATCGCAACAATCTAGTTTAAACTGTCATCTTAATTCTATTCAATATAAATTAATTTAGTTATACAAATTTGCACAAAAACTAGGGCATTAATTTTTGGCCTTTTACTTAGCATATTTGTGACCTTGTTCTCCTTTCTTTATATATAATACATCTAAAAATTAGACTCACTCAAAATTTCCATCCACTTACATTTTCTAGTATTCAACATCAATTGTGTGAACATGTATCTAATCAACTGTGTGAACATGTATCTAATGATTATCTTTTAATTCAACCTTATCAAATGAGATAATCCTACCGCATTTTCATGGTCCCTTAGCTTACAAGACTCATAAGCTATTACTTATTCATCATGCATTAATACTCCAACAAAGACTTCATTAGACAAATCTATGTGGATTACAAGGTCCTCTCTAGTTCTAGGATTTCATGTATTGGAACTAATGGTAACCTTTATTTCACCTCTTCAAATTCCTAAGAACACTTTTATGGCCAATGAAAATACTCATTTCTAGAGAAAGATGGTTGGTACATAGTTATTCAAAAAGAATCTCTTACAAACCTTTAATCATATCCCAAAAGTCCCATTAACATATGAATTTTTATGACATTTCTTAGTGTGGACCATTAAATTTTGGCTTGCAACTTTGTTGGGTCCACTTAAATGGCATCACTAGAAATAATGTCTTTAATCATATCCCAAAAGTCCCATAAACATATGAATTTTTATGACATTTCTTAGTGTGGACCATTAGATTTTGGCTTGCAACTTTGCTGGGTCCACCTAAATGTCATCACTAGAAATAATGTCTTAAGTCCTAAACTTCCTTTTGAAAGAATGAACTCTTCAACAACTTCCCATATATGTGATTTTCTTTAAGACAATATAACACTATCTAGAGATGGTTTTCATGTTCCTTCATATTCTAGGAATATATTAAAATATCATCTATAAATACTATAATGAACATATCTAGGTAATTATTAATGGCATCATTTAGATTCATAAGGCTCCTAAAAAAAATCTGGTTCATTTTAAATCCAAACTATACAACCTCTAATTCATAATGGCCATAGCTTGTCTATATTGTTTTTTTTTAAATATCCTCCCTAACTCACATTTGATGTTATCTTGATCTCAAATATATTTGGAAGAAAAAATTGGCACCCTTTATCTAGTAAAACATATCATCTATATGGGGAAAAGGAATTAGTTTTCAATCATGTCCATATTTAGTGGTTAGTATTCCAAACACAAATAATGGCCCATCTTTATTTTCACAAGAATTATTGGTGCTCCTAAAATTAATACACTTAGTTGGATGAAACACTTTTTTAACTAATTCTTACATTTATATTATAAATTAATTTAACTCAGGCATACTAGTCATTTGATATGGTGGTGTGGATAGTCCTCTCTGTCAGGAAATAATTGTGATAACTCCTTTGGAAACAAATCTATATATTCTTGTAATGGAGGGTAATCTTTCAAGATTGCTTCATCATTATATACTATGGTAAAAACTAAATAGACTAGATAATATCTTCCTTAAATTTTTAGGGTGATTCTCTATAACTTTATATAGACATACAACTATATTTCAATAGTAATATATATATGCTTAATGTCCTTCAAGCCAATCCAATCCACTTACTAGATCATCAAGATCTAGTTGAGTGTCAAGAAGAGTAATCTAAGTTTCTAGGGATCTTGTGTTAAAAATACAATTCTCAATTTTGCTAATAATTAGTTTCATAGAAATGGGCACCATTTACACCATTCATCATTTAGTGGAACTATTAAACCAATTAACTTACATTTGTTAGCACAAAATGGATAGAAATGGGCACCATTTACACCATTCATCATTTAGTGGAACTATTAAACCAATTAACTTACATTTGTTAGCACAAAATGGAGAAATGAAACTACTAGTTTCAAATAGCTCAAGTAAAATAGTTATAGACTTAGTTTTGATCATACATGGAACTTCAATTACCATAGCTTGGAGTTTATGTCAACATCACTAAAGTTGATAATTTGATTGGACATTTCCTTCTAATGATCTTGGTTCATTAATAGTTGTTCCCTTCCAAGAACAATATTTTATAAAGTGGGCTCTACCAAATTTGACACAAGCTATGAGTGTATTTCTTCATCATCGCCCAATCTTACCATATTTTCTATTTATCTAAAATTATTTAGAGCCCTAGATGACCAATTTGTTCTAGATTATTCCCCTTGGAAATTCTAGCAATCCCTTCTTTGGAACCTATCAAGCCTTAATTTCTCCTTTATCCAAATCAATTCAACCTAAATTGTATTTATTTGTTGCCTTAGTGTTGACTATCCACCTTGTACTCCTTGAGATGTCTCTAGTTCCACTCAGAGTTTGATTCTAAAATAGGATTTTCTAGTTACTTTCCCCTCAATCTAGTGGTAAGTTGCACATCACATAGAAAAAATTTACAAGATCTAAGGTTCACACCTTTTCTTTGATTTATAGGGATAGTTATCTAATATAACAATTCACCTTAGTCTATTCATACTAGATATAACCCACATATTTTAGAAGACTTAAATTTTTGTAAGTATATTCCACCACTTACATTTCTTATTTCTATAAAGAGTTAAACTCGTTCATTAGGGTAGTGTAAGATGCATTTGTTAGATAGTAATTATAAAAATACTCATCAAACAATTCCCACATCATATAATATTACTATTGATACCCAACATGCTCTTTTTAGAATCTCACCATAATGTTTCTTTATTAGTAAGCTAATAAAAATATGAGATGAATCTTCTCTTTACTAGTCCTCTTTTGGTCATCAAAACACATTCAAATTTTGACCAACTATGATTTGTATCATGTCCCAAAGCTTCATCCACTAAAATTTAGTTGTGCTATCTTCTTGAGATCTTGGATGAAAAATTCCAATCTTTTTGAATTTCCATTGGCTCTAACTTGGTTCTATTATAGGCTCATGGTGTACTTTTATCCAACTACAAACTCCAATTGCTTTCCTTGATCTTGCATTGGTAGCATTTGGTTTCTCAATTCTTACAAAGTGAGAGGTATCTCTTCCATAATTAACATTTATAGTTCATTCTCGATTTAGTCATGACCTCCTTTCTTTGATTGTGTTAGCTCTACCATGTCATAAAACTTGGTAGCTTAACTATTACACATCTACACATTTCTTTTATACCATCACAGTACCTTTTCTCTTTTAATCTAGAATTGAATATTTGGCACCCTTACTATCTACATCAACATAGTTATCACATGGTTAGTCCTATTTCAATTTCTCAAGTTAAACTCAAATTTTATTCTTCATAATTTTTTTTTTTTTGGTCATGCCCTAATACTAGGATGGAACACTCCAAATGGGATACTCAAGTTTAAACCATTTTTTCATTTATATTGATTGTTTAAAAATTTGGTAGATAAAACATAGTTTGGTTCATTAGTATAACCTGAAATTTCAAGGTATATCATAACCAGACCCAAAGATTTTGTTAATTGAGAATTCAACACTCCCAATAATATCTAGGTAAAGTTAGAAGATCACTCTACCTCTCTTGAAAAGTAGTTAGTTATCTAACTACTCTAAGGTCTATGCTATTAGGTCATAGAAATGCAATATAACCTTGTGATCTATGTATTTGTCCCTTTTAATTTGGCCTTTGGTTAGATTCAGTTAGACAATCTCACAAGTCTTGGATTGAATGGTTAGTAATTCAAACCTAAAGATCTAATTCATTCATTTAACTAAATTTATTTCATTTAAATTTTATATTATTCAAAATCAAGCATTGAAACCCTATATCTGAAAATAAATTATCCTTTTATTTGCTAGGCACGAGGGTTTTGTAGTTAAACTTGTGTACACTAGCATTTATTGTATTTATATTTTTTATTGAATTTTTTGTATTACTATTTCATGCTTAATCAAAGAAATAACAAAAGGGTAGGGTTAGAGAAAATAAATAAAATCAAATGGATTAGGGTTGCAACATTAGATTTATATGCATCTTGAGAAGGTGGAAAATAATAAACTAACTTTTCATTGATCAGCATTACACACAATCATACACAGCAAAAAAAAAAAAAACCATTAGACACAATCATACACAAGGTAGTGCAATCATTTAAGGATTTCTTATAAATGAAAAGAAAACATGCAAAACTACTATAGTTCACAAGAAAATTTTACACATCACCTTCCATGATCAAATGGCTATAATAATTTTGTCCTACAACATGCCCTTGATATTCTACTTCTCATTGGTTTTAAAATTTGGGCATTTCAACATAACCTTGTTTAGAACATATGTTTACAAAATATATACTACTTGTATTCTCTTCTTACTTTATTATTTTCCAAATTCTAACCTTGTACAAATATTATTGTTTCCACTTATATACTTAACTTGGGCACCCAAAACTAAAATCTCAATAAAAATTTACCCTAGATTAAAATAATCCACTGGCCCAATATTAAGTTACAAGTTAAATTTTCTTTTTTATTCAATTCATAGGCCTAAAACTAAAGTATAATATAATTATACTCACTTTAAATTACAAAATGACTTATTAAAAAGCCCTAAAGAATAATTTAAAACAAAACAAAATGAAGTCTAAGAGTTGAGTCCTGAGACTTTATTATTTCTTAACTATTTCTATGGTTGTGAACCTGCTATCATGCCTTTACTAGAAAATGAATCTTGGAGCTCTCTACCACATCAAACAATGTACTTTGACTTGGACCTTTGTAGTATAGTCAGTGGATTTTCTTTGAAAAGACTATTTTCTTGATCAAACCTACCATTTCTTTGATTTTGAGTAGCTAGGATTAGAATCTGTTGAAGTAACCATTAACCTTCATAAGTTTATCAATTGTATCCTCAATCAAGTTCCCTTAGAGGGAGCTATTGGACTTATTCAATATTGCAGTAGCAGGGTGGACCTTTGTTGGCATTGAATCTCAAAATGTGAAACGAATGCCCTCTATGAATTTCTCCACTTGTAACATTTCAACATCAGTTGTTGTTTTTCAAAGGGTGAACTTCCTATTGCACTCCTTTATAACTTTTATGCTTGACTTGGTGACCTTTAGCCACTTAGATAGCATCTCAAGAGCTCCTTTAAGAAATATTTATTCCTTTTCTAAATTATTGAAGCTAGTTCTAACCATTCTCTGAAGGGTAGGTAGGTAATCTTCTAGCATGATGAACTATTTTTTGATGGTGTCTTCAAACTTTGTCATGCAACTTGCTTCATAATTGATATAGTGATATGATTTTACCATCTCCCTAATCAATACGTCACCCTAGGATTCCAAGGTATCCCTCCATGTTGTAGTGGTAATCACTACATCTCTTGCATAATTGAATTGATTCTCTTTGTTGAGTACTGCTAAGAGGGTTGGACCTATTGCACTCAAATCCATAGGGACCACAAGACACTTAATATAGGTAGAAAACTCCACCACCTAGGATTTAAGCTCTTATTTTTTTCTTATCATTTCCCATCCTTTCAAAGATGGTTGAGATTACTACTTGCAATGATCTCTCTCTCTCTCTCTCTCTCTCTCTCTCTCTCTCTCTCTCTCTCTCTCTCTCTCTCTCTCTCTCTCTCATGTCTAGTGGGCTAGATTCATTATTTGAATTTATTAGTTCCCTAGATGCATTTGAGCTTCTTCCTTATCTACCACTAGGGTGGCTACCTCTATAATCCTTACTACCCAAGCATCCACATACATAACTTGGGAAATGCTCATGATCTATTTTTCGTTGGTTTATCCTTGAATATTTCCACAACCTTAGAGAATTTCTCTGTGATAGGATTGTATGTTCTATCTCTCAATGGTGGAGCCTAACCAAACTAGAAAACCTAAACTTCTTGATGCCTCCCTCAAGAAAGGTCTCTTACCTGAGGACTTGAAGAACTTGCAGGAGGAGAAGGAAAACTAAGAGGAGGAGTGGGGATCCTTATACAAGTTGATCCTCGAGAGGGGGAGGTGAAGGGGGATAAATGTACAAAGTTGAGTCCACTTAAGGTGGAAGTTTCAAACTTAGACAAAAAACTAAAATCGAGCAAAGAAAAATGGGATCCCACTTTTTATGAAATAGGATCATGTTTGGCTTCGGGACCCCGAACCAAAAGTGGGATCCCATTTTCTAGAAATAGGATCCTATTTCTAGAAATGGGATCTCGTTTCATAAAGGGATAACATTAAAAGAAAATGGGATCCTGTTTCTTAAAATTTGAATTTTCAGCCCAATTTTTGCTATGGGTTTCAAGTCAGAAAAAAGGCTTGGGGAGATGACCCTTAGCTTTGTACCTACTTTGACCTACAAGTTGAAGGTCCTGTCAATGTGACAACAAAATAGTGACTTTGGGCATATGTCTGAAGACCTTTTTTGCAGAATCTTTTGACAAAATTAAAACCCATTATAGATGAGAAAATGTAGATTCCAAATATGTAACATTTTTTACAATTGGATTATTTTTTCTATTTTTTAATTAATTTCTAGTGAAACAAGTCCATAAACTTGAATTATCAGGATTTTTTAGTTTTTTAATAACTTTTTATTAAAATATTATTTGAAAAACAAATTGTATGAAAGCGTACTTCAGACAATTCTTTTCAATTTGAAAAAAAAATTAAAAAATGATAAGTTTAGGTCATCTTATGTGTGACGTACACGATGATTTTTTAAAACACTAAATATGGCTAGTAAATAATTAACAAAAAAATATTCAATGAAAAATTACAAAAAAATATGGAAAGCGTGCTTAAGTGAGTTACAAATATTTTCCAAAAGGATTTAAAAAATTATGATTATTTAGGTCAAAATATGGATGACATACACATGCATGGCATAGTTAAAAAAAGTGACTTTTAAATAGTGATTTTTAGAAACGCCTATTGAAAATCAATTTCTATCATATGGGTATTCAAATAAATTACATATTTGGAAACTAGACTCTGAGTACTACATTTTATGATAGGTGACTTTTTTTAAGATTCTATCTCTAAGTGCTTCAAATTTTAAGGTCAAATGTGACAAATTCTGAAAATCGGGGAAAACACTTTCACTTTTTCGTCAAAAAGTGGTCTCAACGTCTTGTACACACCCAGGGGTCTTAATCTATATTGGAGTGTGTGTAGGACTCCTCCATGGAAAAATACATGACATTATAAATCACACCCTCCTCTTATGTTAGAACAATTGTTTGAATATGTTCTTATAAAGGAAATTACTGCTACAACCTCTTGCTATTGATTTTTTCACTTCTTGAGTAAAAGTAGACATATAAACACTTTTTGTTACTAGGACTTCCTACTCTATGTCTACTCAAGGCTCCTCTTGTTTATTATCCCTAGATATCTGAATGTCTTGAATGTTGACCTATGAGGGAGCACAAATTCTTGTATGTGGAGGAGAGAGGTGAGGTGTAGGGAGAGGAGAGTGAGGAGGGGAAGGAACAATAATTAATATTTCTCGTGCTTATTGGATTCTTACCCTCCTTCTTTGCAATGGATATTCATCCTCAACCTATTACTTTTCTTCTAATATTGTCTCCACTACTAAGGCATGATCATTTATTTTTCAATATTATCTTATTTCCATAATTTTACCTAAGTAAGGCCCCTTTATTGTTTCTTTTTGATTTATAGACCTAGAGGATTCTCCCTGCTCACCCAATGCACCCTTTTTTTTAGAAACTATTTTTTGGGTGGATGAATATCATCCATGGGAAATGGCTTCTTTAACCATTTCTTTGTCATATCGGTCAGTAGTTGTGTCCTGACCCCTAGACAAAAACATCTTCTCTATAGGGCATGTCAGTTCTATCCATGGGATAATTGAAGACCTTGTCCTTATTAAAGGATGGGTCCAAGACCATTCCCTCCTCTTGTAATCCCTTGGGGACCCTATCAATCCAAAAATTATTTATTTATTATATTGTCATCTAGAAATAATCCCTTATTCTTACATTGTTCTCATTAAGGAAGTCAGCCCAATAATACTCTATTTTAGCCTCATGCTTGAAAATATAGCCTATCACAGGCCCTATTTTTCCTATTATATCAAATTTTCTCCTTATTTCATGCATATCCATTGTGTAAAATTACCATTTCCTACTCAACAACATTGGTATGATGCCTACTAGAGTAGGAGTAAGCACCAACTGAGATTTGAAAGTTGAAACTAGAATTGTACATACTAAAAATCATCTTTTGCACCTCCACGAGTTATCTACAAATTTCCAAAGGATGATCTTGTCACTAGAGTATCTATTAAATTTTATGGGGCCTTGTGGAACTCTATAATTTTGAAGTATTTAAATGTTTTTAACTAGATGAACCAATATCCCAGTGTGCCAATTCTTGGGTTGCCTCAAGGGACAACCTCTAAAGTAGTCATTTTTCAAGTATCTAATGATGGAGAAAACAAAGACATCACTAGCCCTATTGTATTGCCTCCAACATTCCTTCAATTCTAGATGTCGGTAGTAATCATAAAGCTTTGTGTCATGAAGCTGCATCTATTCTACCTAAGTTATCCCTAGACAAATAGAATTGTAGGCTAATAGGGAGACCAAGTAGGAGGTCATTAATTTTTTTTTTTTAATCTAGTACTTCAATTAATTGATTGTGCAGGTGGTCACTATTTAGATTGTCCTAGTGAATCCTCTTCTTGTCATTAATGGACAAAATGAAGAAACACATATAGGAGTAAAAATCCATAGCATTAGGTTATCCAACCACCCTACTCCACAAGGTGAAAGGATCATGTACATCCTCCCTAAATTCACTCTTGTGGAGGATCTTCATCATCTTAGTAGAATATTCCCTCTTGGTAATTAGCCAATTGTCATTAATGCAATTAGTAGCCATTGAAGTATTTTTATCATAGTATATGAGGGCCTCCTTCATGTCAACTTTATCATATTGTGCATAGGTAGGAAGGAAAAAGACCTTGTTAATAACATCTAGATTAATATCCAAGATAGTTTTTTTAGTTGGCCCAAACACCTTTCTTCTCTTTTGATCATATTTCTTAGAATAAGCTAACACCAGCTCTAGAGATTGTAGGTGTTAGTAATAATTTATGTTTGGGGTTTTGAGTTAGGTCTCTTCCCTAAAAATCCAAAAAAGTTCTAATGTTTTGGTCCCTGCAATTATCAAAAATACATCTCACCTTGTATGCTCAGGGTCAAAATATATAGTGGCGGGTCAGAAATCTCCATCGGCCCCTAAAAATTGATAAAAATGGGTCAAATGTGTTTCAGATTCACATCAGGTTTCAGTTTCTGTGTCTGAATGTTTCTGATAGTGGCTGAGGGTTTCACTTTGTTGTAGCACGTGGAAGGCGCCAAGTGTCCCTGATAGTTGCTGCGGATAGTGACAAGTGTCGATTTCTGCATCTGGTTTCTTTCTATTTCATTGCATCGCAAGAGCGGAGGTGGGCCCCAGTGAGTTTCAAGTGGCGTAGGTCTCAAGTGTTGCAAGTGCGCGTAAAGTGCCACATGTCAGCAGTGGAAGTAGCCCCTTAATGTTTCAACTCAAGCACGGATGGCGCCACGTGTCAGGTTCCGCCAAAGTTTCAATAAAGTTTCTTTTATGTTTCAAGAGTGCCGCGGAAGGCACCACGTGGAGGCACCTGAGGGACATAGAAAAAGCAACTCAAGGGCCTCGCAGACGGTGCCATGTGTCTGCCTCCGCATGAGTTTCTGAAGGACCCTTTATGTTTCTCAAGAAGCACGGAAAGCACCACATGTCGCTCTCCGCAAAGCTCCTAAAAAGTTTCTAAGCAGGGGCGAAGGATGCCACGTACCCCTTGAGGTTGTTGCAGAAGCCGACAAGTGTCGGCTTCCGAGATAGTTTCTATCATGTTTCAAAGTGTGGCAAAGTAAAGGTGGGTCCCAGTAAAGGGAGTTGCTACTGCAAATGTTGCCAAGTGGCAACCTCCACCTGAGTTTCAGGGGCCCCTTTATAAAGTTTGAAATGTGTTAGAGCATGCCACGTGTCACTTGCAGGGACCCTGTTAAAAAGTTTCAGCTATAGCACGGAGGGTGCCATGTGTCTCAAAGGATGGCCGCAGAGCTTGACAAGTGTCAGCTTCTGCGGGCTTGCCCTTGTTTCAATATGTGGCAAGCGGGAGGTTGTCGAACCCATTTCTTTATGTGTTTCTGAGTTTCAAAGCCACGGGTTGTGACATGTGTCACCTGCAGAAGCCACTTGAGCATTATGATACAGTATGTTTCAAGAAGAGCGCGGAGCTCAACACATGTCAGCTTCCATTGGGGTTTCTTGGAAGGGTCTTTATGTTTCAAAGAAAGTGCAGAAGCTGCCACATATCCTGATGGCTGATGCGGCGGATGCCGCCACGTGTCCTCTTTTTTGAGAAGCAAATGAAGAAGCGGAAAAGTCAGTGATAGAAACTTTAAGTGCCTACGTAGCACGATATCATTGGTTGGTGACTTTTCAGCATTTTTTGGGGCCGTAGATCTCTGCGATGGGTTTTAGATCGACGGCCATATTTTGAACCTATAGCGACAGGTTTTCACCTGAGTGTTTGCAACCATTTTTGGTAGGAAAACTCTGTGGGTGCATTGTTGTTGCATCTTTAGAGGCTGCGGGTAGGTGAAGCTTTAATGGTGATCTTGCAGGGGCACGATGGGTCGAGTTGACAGGTTCAACCACCAGTTTTATGAGGAATGTCCCTGGGTAACGGTGTGGGGCTCAAGATCACTTCTTGTCCCTCCTCCTTGTCCCTCCGCAGCATTTACTATTTTTAGCGCCATTTTATGATGCTTGTATCTGGTGAATTTTTGAGTCAACCATGTAATTAATGCTGAGTACACAATTTTGCTATAAAAGGCAGATTGTGTCACTCATTTTAGGTTGTTGAAGACTTGGGCATTTTTTTTGTGTAAATAATGAAGAACAGGGCATGAACTTGGTTGTTCCATCCTATTTTGGAGTTTATGTTTTGCAGCATGCATGTATTTTGCACATATTTCAGTTTCAGTGTTGATTTTATATGAGAAATACTTCATTGCATGTGTTTATCTGCTTGTCTTTATTTGCTGCATGTTATTCTCCTTCTTTTGAATCTGGTTGCTAAGGGTTTCATAGATTCCAGGGTATAGATATCTATACTGCATGTTTGATCTCTAACTTCCATTCAAGGAGTGGATTAAATTGTTTTAGGTCAATGCATGGAGAAGGTTGCATGTCTGCAGGGATATCTGTAAGTAGAGGCAGTTAGATACCCTTTCTTGGGTGATGTTTGTAAGGCAAGCATCAAGTCCAGCCCCTTGAAACTTGAGTAAAAGTTGCAAACCATCTGTTGTATACGTTTAGTTGACTCCTTGCCCAATGGATAGGCACCAGTTTGTTTCTGGGTCAGTAGTTATGAGCCAAAACCCCTTGTCTTGCATCCAGGACATTATGTCCACCCATCTCATCACTTCCACCTGTTAGTTGTAGGAGTAGGATTAGGAACCCCCTACATACTCTCATACCCAACCAGACACATATGTCTAAGAATGTTGCCAACCTTGTGATCTATCGTGAAGATCTTGGTCCATACATGAGAGTATCCTACCTATTGCTGTCAAGCTAAATCTTTCTGTCATTGAGCTAGTCAATGTTACATCTTTTGTCATAGGGATACCCCCCTTGGTGTGGCCGAACCTGAAGTGAAGGGGAGGCAGCTCACGCAACCTCCTGTATTAGTTGGCTGAATCTGCTTATGCATTAGAAGTGGCAAACCCTAATGCTGATTCAGAAGAAAAAACTAACAAAATGGTGACTCTACTGGGGAGACAATGTCATATCCGTGAAGCTTGAGTCTAAGAAATTGAAGAATTAGGCCTGGAAGTGACTTGTTGCAGCAAATGTAAAATTTTATGTGTGGCTCTGCTGGTGGATGACCTAGAAAGAAAGAAATCAATTTTCAGCTTCAACCTATTTGAAGCTCATTCCTCTGCCAAGGAGGTGGCGACTCTGTTGAATGAACCTATCAGCATCTGCAACATATCCAGGTATTTGTACAAGTTTTTGAAAAGTTCCCTATTTGGTGAAATAGCACTGGTTAAAAGGGAAACATTAGTGAAAGCAGAGCTTGCATGCTTTTGTTAGAACCTACTCTATATTTCAAAAGGGCATGCAATGTTGTTTAAAAGACTCATATAGAGGACTTTAGGTAGGTTGAAATAGCAGTTTATATTTTAAGGGCCTAAGGTCATATTGTGATTGAAAATCTGAGTAGAGAAGAGGGTTGCAAAAGCATAAAAAGATGTATTGTCAGCCCATGTACCCTTGTGAGGTGTCAAGTGCAAAAATGTATAGTAGTCAGTCCCAACCATGTAATAAAAGAAGTTTCAACATAGATAGATATAAGCCCATAAATTTTAGTGGCATTTGTGGCTACCCAAATACTCTTCCATCTAAAATCAGAAAGTATTTGCCCAAATTCAATGGTGCAAAGGATGAATCAGCTGAGAGACACTTGCAACAGTTTAGAAATGTGATGGATGACTTTGAGATTGACCATGAAGATGTGGTTATGAGATTATTTGTTCAATCTCTAGATGAAGATGCAAGGGACTAGTTCTCCTACCTTCCAACTCACTCTGTCAGCTCTTGGCATGGTTTTAAATCTGCATTTCTAGTGCAATATGGTGAAAGAATTTCTAAATATGCAGTTATTAGTGACTTTATGTACATCCATATTGAAGAAGATGAGCTAATCCCAGCCTTTAACCTCAGATTTATGAGGGTATTAAATAGAATACTAGAATGTATGAGACCTAATGATGCACTGTGCTTAGTTGTCTATTTGGGAGCATTTGATAAGAAAATGAGTTATAGATTGAGAGATAAGGAGCCCACCACATTGCATCAGGCTCGACAGTTTGCAATTTATATTGAAAACAATTGGAGGTATGGTATTCAAAAGGGTTATTTTTCTGAAAAATTTTGTTTTTTTGCAGCCCCCATTGTTGATGAAAGATTTAATTCAGGAATTGGCAATGAATGTCAAAGTGCTCACACCCCTATTGTCCCAGTTTTTGTATCATCCCAAGTTGATGATGTTTCTATTGTAGAGGAGGATGTCCTAATTTGCCCAGCGAATGAAGTTGAAAACAATGGTTTTTCAAGTAATATTTACATGCTAGCCCTTATCAAAGAGCATTCATGTTTAAATGATCTAGTTGTGCAAAGTTGTGATCATATGGATCAACAATCAATATCAGTTTCATGAGAAAGTATCAGAGGGCTAGAAAGTGATGTGGATTGTTCAACTTCAGAGTGCATTGAAAAAGTAGAAATCTTGTATGTGGGGCAATCAGATGATAAAAATGACATCCATGACCAGTTCATGGATCAGGGTTGTTCTTCTTATGACTCTGGATCTGACAATACTGAAGAAGAATTGGATTGTCATCATGAAGAAGCAAAGACCTTTATAATGAGCATGAATCCCCTTTATGATGAGCCTATGGATGCATGTGATATTGTGAGTTATGACCTTCATTGGTGCAGGATTAACCCTTTGTTTGAAGATGATGATGCTGATTTACAAACTATGAATAATGAATGTTCATCATCACCTGATTCAGACATGTGCAACATTGGGTGTGTGGATCAGGATTTGTTTTCAATATTAGTAGATATTAGGGGTCTCATATTTTCTGAGTATTTTGAGTTTTTGGATCAGCTGGATGAGTGCCTGACAATGTGCAATAGTCAGGTAGAGGATGAGTATTGCCAAATGCAATATGAGGATGTACTGATCAAGGAGTATAACATGCATATGTCACCTAGTGCTGAAGAATTTTATAGTATGCATGGTTGCATGTTTGACTTTGAAATCCAAAATGACAGAGGCAAAAATGATAGTGGCAAGCTTTCAAAAGTGGTGGAATATCTAATTGAGTAGATGACATTATGGGCAGATTATGCAAATCTTTTCAGTTGGGATTGGGATCTTTCAGTGTGGAATCAGGCATTTTACAAGAAAAAATTATGGTTCTTCCTTTTTGGCTGCCCTGGGCCACCAAAATAATGTTTAAAAATAATGTGTTTGATGATGCAGATCAATATATCTTCATGATTCTATGCCCAATGGATAGTGGACTAGTCTGCATCCCAGAGATCTGAGGTTCTTGTTGTAGTCTTGTGCCTGCACGTCCCCAATCAGAGCCTATGTTAGTAATAATTTATGTTTGGGGTTTTGAGTCAGGTCTCTTCCCTAAAAATCCAAAAAAGTTCTAATGTTTTGGTCCCTGCAATTATCAAAAATGCATCTCACCTTGTATACTCAGGCTCAAAATATACAGTGGCAGGTCAGAAATCTCCATCGGCCCCTAAAAATTGATAAAAATGGGTCAAATGCATTTCAGATGCACATCGGGTTTCAGTTTCTGTGTCTAAATGTTTCTGACAGTGCTTGAGGGTTTCACTTTGCCGCAACACGCGGAAGGCGACAAGTGTCCCTGATAGTTGCTGTGGATAGTGACAAGTGTTGGTCTCCACATCTGGTTTCTTTCTATTTCGTTGCATCACAAGAGCGGAGGTGGGCCCCAGTGAGTTTCAAGTGGCGCAGGTCTCAAGTGTTGCAAATGCGCGGAAAGTGCCACATGTCAATAGTGGAAGCGGCCCCTTAATGTTTCAACTCAAGCATGGATGGCGCCACGTGTTGGCTTCTGCCAAAGTTTCAATAAAGTTTCTTTTATGTTTCAAGAGTGCCGCGGAAGGTACCATGTGGAGGCACCCAAGGGACACAGAAAAAGCAACTCAAGGGCCTCGCAGACAGTGCCATGTGTCTGCCTCCACGTGAGTTTTCGAAGGACCCTTTATGTTTCTCAAGAAGCGCAGAAAGCACCACGTGTCACTCTCCATGAAGCTCCTAAAAAGTTTCTAAGCAGGGGCGGAGGATGTCATGTACCCCTTGAGGTTGCTGCGGAAGTCAACAAGTGTCAGCTTTCAAGATAGTTTCTATCATGTTTCAAAGTGTGGCGAAGTGAAGGTGGGTCCCAGTAAAGGGAGTTACTACTGCAGATGTTTCCAAGTGGCAACCTCTGCCTGAGTTTTAAGGGCCCCTTTATAAAGTTTCAAATGTGTCGGAGCGTGCCACGTGTCACTTATGAGGACCCTGTTAAAAATTTTTAGCTATAGTGTGGAGGGTGCCATGTGTCTCAAAGGATGGCCGCAGAGCTTGACAAGTGTCAGCTTTCAGGGGCTTGCCCCTGTTTCAATATGTGGCGAGCGGGAGGTTGTGGGCCCCATTTCTTTATGTGTTTCTGAGTTTCAAAGCCACGGGTTGTGACATGTGTCACCTACAGAAGCCACTTGAGTATTATGACACAGTATGTTTCAAGAAGAGCGCGGAGCTCGACACATGTCAGCTTCCGCTGGGGTTTCTTAGAAGGGTCTTTATGTTTCAAAGAAAGCGCGGAAGCTACCACGTATCCTGATGGCTGATGCTGCGGATGCCGCCACATGTCCTCTTTTTTGAGAAGCAAATGAAGAAGCAGAAAAGTCAGCAATAGAAACTTTAAGTGCGTACGTGGCACGATATCATTGGTTGGTGAATTTTCAACATTTTTTGGGGCCATAGATCTCTGCGATGGGTTTTAGATCGACGGCCATATTTTGAACCTATAGCGATGGGTTTTCTCCTGAGCGTTTGCAACCATTTTTGGTAGGAAAACTCCATGGGCGGGTTGCTGTTGCATCTTCAGAGGCAGCGGGTAGGTGAAGCTTTAATGGTGATCTTGCAGGGGCGCAATGGGTCGTGTTGATAGGTTCAACCACTAGTTTTATGGGGAATGTCCCTGGGCGGCGGTGTGGGGCTCAAGATCACTTCTTGTCCCTCCTCCTTGTCCCTCTGCAGCATTTACTATTTTTAGCACCATTTTCTAATGCTTGTATCTGGCAAATTTTTTAGTCAACCATGTAATTAATGCTGAGTACATAGTTTTGCTATAAAAGGTAGATTGTGTCACTCATTTTAGGTTGTTGAAGACTTGGGCATTTTTTTTGTGTAAATAATGAAGAACAGGGCATGAACTTGGTTGTTCCAACCCATTTTGGAGTTTATGTGTTGTAGCATGCATGTATTTTGCACATATTTTAGTTTCAATGTTGATTTTATATGAGAAATGCTTCATTGCATGTGTTTATCTGCTTGTCTCCATTTGCTGCATGTTATTCTCCTTCTTTTGAATCTGGTTGCTAAGGGTTTCATAGATTCTAGGGTATAGATATCTATACTGCATGTTTGATCTCTAACTTCCATTCAAGGAGTGGATTAAACTGTTTTAGGTCAATGCATGGAGAAGGTCGCATGTCTGCAGGGATATCTGTAAGTAGAGGCAGTTAGATACCCTTTCTTGGGTGATGTTTATAAGGCAAGCATCAAGTCCAGCCCCCTGAAACTTGAGTAAAAGTTGCAAACCATCTGTTGTATACATCTAGTTGACTCCTTGCCCAATGGATAGGCACCAGTGTATTTCTGGGTCAATAGTTATGAGCCAAAACCCCTTGTCTTGCATCCAGGACATTATGTCCACCCATCTCATCACTTCCACCTGTTAGTTGTAGGAGTAGGATTAGGAACCCCTTGCATACTCTCATACCCAACCAGACACATATGTCCAAGAATGTTGCCAACCTTGTGATCTATCATGAAGATCTTGGTCCATACATGAGAGTATTCTACCTGTTGCTGTCAAGCTAAATCTTTCTGTCATTGAGCTAGTCAATGTTACATCTTTTGTCATAGGGATACCCCCCTTGGTGCAACAAAACTAGAAGTGAAGGGGAGGCAGCTCACGCAACCTGTTGTATTAGTTGGCTAAATCTGCCTATACATTAGAAGTGGCAAACCCTAATGCTGATTCAGAAGAAAAAACCAACAGTAGGGACACTGGGAATGGAGCTACCTAAACAAACTGACTTTGGGCCCTTTAATGAACCTCAAAGATCATGTCCCCTTCTTTGTTGCCCCTTTTTGAAAACTCTTAGACATAAACATGCCTTTGGTCCATGTCTCTAATATCATTCCAATGAGAGAACATCTTGGAAGTTGGATGATATCCTTTGAAACAACACTTTGTGTGTTTCATTGGTTGTTACCTGTGCATAGGTACTACCTTGAGAAAACAAAAGAGCCATTATATAGTTCATATTTAATCCTTATATAGCTTTATTATAAAAAGTAAAATATGAACCATTATATCAATGTAATTTTAAAAGTCCAAGATGTAAACAATATAGGAAAAGCAAAGTTTAGGATCCTTGAATGTTTATGTTTAGTAGTTTAATCAATTAGGTTTAATGGGTAGGAAATTATCTTAAGGATTAGTTAGAGTTTCAAGAGAGTTTCTACTAAAATATTAACACAAAATTTATACCTAAATGGTTGGGTAATTAGGCTTTGGGATATTGGAATTATCGATACTTAGGTATCAAGGAAGTGGGAAGTTCAAACCTCGACACAAATTGAATACAAAAGTAGGGTCACTCTAAGTGAGTTATTTAAACATTCATGACCAAAATGTTAGGGAGAGGATATTTGAGATACCATTCCTAACATACCAAAGAGAAATAAAACTAGGGAAAGACTAATCTTGTGAACCCAAGAAAAGAAAAATAGTACAACACATCAAAAATTGGGAGTCATAGATAACACATAACCCATACCGAAAGCACCCTCAAATGAGCATGCCCAAACTACCAATCCCAAGGGAGATGTAAAGAGTAATAATTAAGAATTGGAATTTGGAGATGCTCCATAACCTCTACCAAATTAAACACATGTATTGTATATCTAATTCTAAAAATATATAGAGTGAGAAGTATTAGAAATTGGGGATCAGGGATACTATCAAACCTATGACAAAAGGGAACTAAGTTTAATGATAAGCCAAAATCCATGACTCTAAAAAGAGGTAAATATTTTAAGATTATCATAGTTCAGGTATTGAAGATATCTTATGAAACATCCCAAAAGAAATAAAATTAGAACATCCCTAGAAGTTTGAGCTCACAATGACATGGGATTGAAAAGGCTTGACATTAAAAGGTAAAAAATAAATTAAATCTCTGATGAGACCCAAATTTGGATTTGATAGGGGAAAAAGATGAAATTATAACTAGGGTTTGAAATATTTTATGAAGAATACCCAAAAACAAAATGGCAAACCAAAATGTAAAACTATTCAAATTAAAACGCCAAAACTAAAATGCAAACAACCCAGAATATTGAGTTCACACAATCATGACAAAAGAAAACACACTACACAAATGAAGAGTGGACAAACTAAAACAGAATATCCCATGCTAGGAAACCCAAATATGTACATGTGTGTTCATTCCCTTTCTCAAAACATGTTCTAATCATCACCATAAACCAAGCATTGAGTTACATATCTTTACCACAACTTAAAATGGTCAAGTGTCTATGAATATTTGTAATATGTATGTAGAATTGACCAATGACTACATCTACATTTCACTATTTCTACTTAGGCATCCATAGTATAATGAGGTTATCCTTATGATTCCACTCAAGGCATATCTCTACTGCCAATCAAGCATCCATAGACTTGATAGAGATTACCTAAATCACCCAACTAATTGAGCCATTCTTATATTCTTACATTCTTTTGTAGATATCATTTTTAGATTTTCTTTTCAAGGATATTTTTTGAATATGTTTCCACTCATAAGTAGTGAAGCTTGTTAATGGGTTGTTAATCACATTGGCAGTCAAAGGTGAAGACCTTTAGAATTTTTACTTAATACCTAGTTGTAATAACAAATCCCAACAACTAATGAAACATTAATATGTATTGATATGTAAGGTTTATGAATAGTTTCAACATAGTATCTTGAGTCATCCAAACCTTGAACAACAATCATACACCCACTTTGACATAATTGATATGAACCAAAACCCTATGACGATAATTAAGCATCTACCAAAATATGTAGGGAACATATCGACATCCAAGAAACCACAACCAATATATGTAATGATCCACTTATTAATATAGGAGTGCCTCTTAGGAAAAACAAGAAGACCCAACTTCAAAACTCAAAAACTAATAGAGAAAATAGATAGACAAAGAAAAAATTAATATTCTTTTTTTATTTATATATGTATAGAAAACCAAAATATATACACAAAGGATGGGGAGCTTTGTGCCCTTCCCTTAAATTCAAAAGTAATGTTAGAGGAATTACCCATTCACAGGATATGGTATAGCCTCACCAGTCAAGGTACACAACCTTTAAAAAGTATTTTCTCCCAAAATCTTAGAAATCTAGAAAGGTCCTAATAATAACTTATCAAATTTAGCATGTTCTCCTTTCTTCTCATGGGCTTTTTCCTACATTAGAACTAAATCAACAATTTGAAAATCACTAACTTTGTCTCTCTTATCAAACCATCTATTGACCACACCCTAATGCTTGATAAAACTTTGAAGGGTTGTATCCCTCTTTTCCTCAAGTTGTATCAAGCTTAATAGTCTAGTTTCTACCTTATCATCTTCCTTGAGGTAATCTTTCATGAACGACAAGGTTGGAATCTTAAGATTAATTTGGAAAATCGGGTCGAAACCATATACCAACTAGTAAGAGGAACTACCTAAGGTAGATTTTATCCTAATCCTATGATCCCATTAAGCAAATTTCAACTTAGTATGCCAATCCCAAAGATTTTTATCTAAAAGTTTCTTTACAACACCAATTCAAATTTTTACTAAAACGTTTTGCTACTCATTTCTTTGAGGATAATAATTGGAAGAATACTTGAGTATTGGTTTGTGATCATAATCCTATTTAGTAAAATGGAAAGAAGAAAATACAGAACCATTGTCACATACTACAGCGATAGGTATTCCAAACTTGGTTATAACATGCTCCCCAAAGAACTTGGTGATAACATACATGGTACAATTCGTAAAATCCTAAGCCTCCATCCAACATGTGCAATAGTCTATAGCTATGAGTATCAACTTGTGGACTACAGAAGAATTTGGGTTAATTGCACCAATAAAATCAAGGATCGATTGCGAAAAAAGACAAACCTTAATAACCAGCTATAAAGGCAAGGTTAGGTTTCTTTCTTTGTGAGATGACATACGACATATATGACAACTTCTAACATGTGATTGTACATCCTTAAAAATATGTGCAATAATACCTACCTATGAGTACTTGATGTGTTGTTGCAACTCCAGAACAACGCCCAATACCAAATTTCCAATGAAAATATGCTAAAACATGTGTTTCTTCTTCTTTATTTAAGCACCTTAGTATATTCGTCTATGATTCTTTCTATATAAAATACCAGGCTTAAAAACGAATTTATTTCTTTCGAGATGCGAAGATTAATTTATTTCTTTTGAGATGCAAAGATCTCCTCTACACTAGATTTAAATTATTAGGGCACTTATTATGCAGGAGATAGAACACCAAATCCACATACCAATCGTCTTCTATGATTTCACTAATTGTTTATTGCTGATAGATTATTTCTAATTCTACCTGAGTAATGGATTTTCTTAAACCCTATCCTCTAACTAATTTTATTGGCCAAATCTCCAAATCTAATTCCTATAATGTTGTCACCCACTTTCCTCCCAATTTATTCTACATCAACATTGTCTTCACTACCTTATCAGGCACGATGGTAAATAGATTACTTCTAAAGATGTAATGTCCGAACTTATTAATGGCACTAACTAGTGCACAAGCTTTTTTTTTTTTTTTTGTTATAAGTGTACCTTTACTCTACATCCTTGAAGGGGGCACTAATAAAGGCAATTAGTTTTTCATTATATTCTTTCCCTTTTTGTGAACTAACATAGTAGCACATGAATGTTCAGAAGAAAAAAAAAAAATGTAAAAGGGCTATGAATAATTTAGAATAGTCAACACACATGGGTACTAGCAATTGATTCCTTGATTACATATTGAATGCCACCTAAGCCTCAGAAGTCTAGTCAAACGGCTTATTTCTTAAGCATGGAATTCAAAGGTCTAACTATTTGTACAAAACTTGTAATAAACTTGTAAAAACAAAATTTATCTTACTAAAGAAGGACTTCATATCTTCCTTGTTGCTTGGTAATGGGATATTTAAGATTGCATTTATTTATTTTGGGTCAATAGTTATGCCTTTCTCTAAAATGATATGACCTAAAAGCTTACCTTCTAATCACCCCCAAAAATTCACTTCTTGAATTCAAGGAAATCACATAGACTTTACACCTCTGCAACACTTTTCTTAAATTAGGCAAAGGATAATTATCCTTTTCTAAAGATCTATTCAAATTCTTGAAATCAACACACAATCTAATTTCATCTTTTGTCTTGCACACTAGAACATAGTTAACTATCCATGTTGAATGCTTCACTAGAAAAATTTCTTCACTTTTCTATGCCTCATTAAAAATAAAGGGTTCCAATAAAGGATTGATTGGCCTTTGTTTCTATTTGAAAGGCTTATTATTAAGCTTTAGAGGAATGGTGTGAGTCATGATTGATGTGTCAAAAACTTTTAGATCCTCATAACTTTATGTGATAATATCTAGATAATATTTGATATTCTTACTATACCTTGTTTTTCTTCATATGTATAAGGTTTACCTTAAAGAACATTCTTCACTTCTCTTGTAGTTTCTAAAATAGTGGACTCATACTCTCTTCCATTAGATTTTGGGACATTCTTTTCCTTACGAATCTTATCTTAATCAAACAACCTTTCTAATGGTATCATTCCTTTAGGTATCCCTTTTTTTTTATAATTCCTTATTTATCTATTCAAAATTCTTCTCTATCATCTTCATCTATGATTTGAGCTTCAAAAACACCAATACTTTCAGTGAATTTTAAAATATGTTTATCATGTCAAATACATAGAAGTTGTGAATATTGTCTAGGACAACATCAATATAAACCAACTCTACAACAAAAATTTCTTGACCTTCAAATGTTTGATTGTTTCTAAAGAGCTTACTACCATATCCAGAGCATCTATTAGATCTAATTCTTCCCTAGATAGATTGGCTATTTGTTGAATGCATCAAAATCTTCAATCATGTCCCATACTCTGTTATGGTACTTGTCCAACTTCTTATCATTACAAGTATATTTCTTTCATACTTTCTTCACTACCAATTTTGAGTCTCCAAAAACTTGGAACTACTTCACCTTCTTGTTATGAGAAAACAACAAACAAAGAATAAGAGCCTCATATTCAACCACATTATTTGTGCAAGTGAATTGTAATGTATAAGATGCTAGAAAGGATCTTCCTTATGGGTTAATAATCTCAACACCAGCACCATAGCTTGTTTATATTTTAACCCATTAAACTCTAATGTCTACATCTGACATTTAGTTGTCCAATATTTGTCTGATGTGGAAGATGCCAATACATTATTTCCTTCTGATTGGTCTTCAAGTATAATCTTCTCTACTTCTAGTAGACTAGTTTGAAGGGGTTTGCCTGACATTATTGAGGGATGTTTTATTATTGTTAGTACTAATACCTTTGATATCTTATTGATAGAACTATTTACATAGGCTAATTTCTGCCTCTAGATCTATTGTCATAGGTTCACTAAGTATTAAATTAGTATCATGGACCAATTAGGAATCAATAGTGAGTAATTCAAGATGTGTACACTCAAAATTTGAATATATGATAAGAATAAAAATTGTACTACTTTAAATATAATTTCTAAACTACTAAGGCTTTTAAAAAATGGTTAAGCTTAAGAGGGTGAAAAGACAAGTGCACACAAAAGTGTTACTATTTCTATCATTAAAACATAACATAGTTTCTAGTGTGCATCCCCTTATTTTTTGTTGTGTATTAAGTATTTTAAATTCTAGTTGGTGGAAATAATGCCAAGAGCAAGTAATAAAAGTTGGTATCTATTTATATTTTTTATTGTATATATTTTTATGATTTTGAAAGTAGATGCATCCTAAAAATTGCATTACTAAGCATGCACATCACATAACTTGCACAAAACTAATCAAAAATGTTTTTTGAATGTGTATAGAATGGAGTGTGGAAAAATCCTAAATACATTTTTTTCAAATTTGGATAAGTGTGTCAAAAGTTATAAAAAAAATCAATACATATGTACTTGAGAAATATGAATACACTCTTCAAAGAAAATAAAAATAAATACCTTAACTTATTCAAAATATAATGAAAATTGTATGGATGTAAAGATAAGAAGTAGCTCATCATTTTGATGGTGGTTTCATAAAATTTTATTAAAAATGTGTCAGCTTGATGAGGTTAAAATTTGAGTTTGTTGTTTTATGTTGAAAACATGAATTTAGTAGCCACAAGAGATGTCGAAACCATAGGCTTGGAAATCCAAGCCTAAAAGGGTGAGATCATAAAAAATTTAAGTTCAACAAATTAAAAATGCATATACATTATAACACATATAATAGGCAAGGTGTCTCAACCTTGCACCTAATGTTAAGAATAAAAAAAGTATGATTTTTACGTTGGAAAAAAAAACTCAATTTCTAGGCTATAGAGTTGGTTTTGGCAAAGATAAAAATTACTAGTTGTTTAATACTAGCTCCTTGATGCCTATGATATCAACCTCTTCAAACTCTACATTTAGAAACATAATCCCAATTATCCTTTCATATCAAATGTTATGGCCTCTAGAAGTTGGGCCTCCTACATTCGAAATGTAAAAATATCAACACATAACAAAGATGTAAATGGGAGTTACATCCATTGACTAACCTGTGGATTATAATGAAATTACAAGTGGAAGGAATATGTTATTTTTAGATTAGGGGAAATTTACGTATAAAATGGGCCTCCTAAGAAACTCTAAAAAATCAAATATAAATAACTCATACATAAATCCTATAGACTCATCTTAGAATATAGGTGTTGAATTTGTAACTAGTGATTTGGGTACCACTATTTTGGGTTATTTTATCTCATGGTTTTCTAATTACCACTTGATAGTTTTAGGTATTGTATCTCCTATTTATTGGGTTCTTGAGATGGAGGTTTCATAGCAATTTTTTTAGGTATTTTTATTATATCAAAATTTCTCTAGATCTCTACTTGGAGATACTTCTATGAAGGCTTTCTCTATGAGTGTATTACAACTATGTTGTTTACTAAATAATAATACATTGAGTTTCTTTGGAGTGTGAGTTTTTTCTCCTGAAAGGGTTTTCACCACTTACATTTGTGGTATGGTATATTGTTTATTTTTTATTTATATGTGTTTCTACTTTATGCAATTGCTAGAAGACTAAAAATTTGCAAAAAAATCTAATTAGAAGTTTAGTTCATGAAGCGTTTCCATGTACCTTTTTTCCTTTCATTTGGTATCGAAGTTAGCTCATCTCAAATTCTAGATGTTGTGTAGAGGGTATTTTGTACTAGTTAATATTCATTTGAGTGTGAGATTGCAGAAAGATGGTTTTGATCTTATTGTAGAAAGAGATGGAAACCACATCAGCGATAGAGATGGAGAAGTTCTTAGGCATAAACTTTGAGTTGTGGAAGCTCAAGATGGAGGATGTGCTCATAGAATGGAGAGATCAAAATCACTCAAGGATAGAGATAAATAAGTTCTCATGCACAAACTTTGAGTTGTGGAATCTCAAGATGGAGAATGTGTTAATAGATCAATATTTATGGGTTGTAGTATTTGCATACAAACCTACAACTACATCACAAGAAGAATGGGAAAAGATGGATGGAAAAGGAAAGGGTCAGATTGGACATAGTTTGGTTAATTTACTGTTGTTGAATGTGCCTAAAGAGACTACTATAGTGAATCTTTGGAAGAAGATTCAATAAATTCATCAATCTAAATCCCTAGTGAATAAGCTTTTCCAAAGAAAGAAGTTGTATACCCTTAGGATAAAAGATGGTGGATCTATGGATGAACATGTAAATACCTTTAATATGTTAGTTACCTAGTTTCACTCCATGGGAGTGATGATGGAGGGGGAGCATCATTGTATGACTTTACTATGTTCTTTACTAGATTCATGGGACCACCTAGTTATGGTGACTGGGAGCACTACCACCAAGTTCAAGATCATTGATAAAGTTGTTACATGTTTATTTTGTAAAGAAATGAGAATCAAGACTTCTAATTCTACCAAGGAGGCCCTAGTGTTGCAAGGAAGATCCAGAAAAAATCCAAGAAGAAGGAAAAGAGGCAAGATAAGTCTAGATCCAAATCCTATGGGATATTCAAATCTCCTAGTAAGTTTGAGAAAAAAAGGTTAGAACTATTACAAAAATGGACAGCTTAGAAGAGATTACAAGAAGGAGGAGGAGAAGAAAAAGGTTGACTCTGATAATGGTTCTAAGAGATCCTCTCAAGATGATGGTGATGCTTTCATCACTACCTTCGCTAGTCATGCACCAAAAGGTGTGTGGTTGATAGACTTCGGTGCCTCTTTCAACATACCCTAATTTTAGGGTTGGTTTACAAAATATTAAGTTTATGATCATGGAAAGTTGTACCTTGGAGATGATTCTCATTTGAAGATTGTTGGCAATGGAAGAGTCCTAATCTAATTCCCTAATAGACAAGTGAAGGGGATCAATGGTGTACTACATATCCTTGGTTTGACATGGAAGCTAATTTCTATAAATAAACTTAATGATGCACATGTGCAATTTTTTTTCTTGAGTGCAGGATGTAAGATGGTTAGAGGAGCTATTGTTCTTGCAAAGGGTGTCCTGATTGGTAATTTATTTTAGCTAGATGCATGCATGATTTAGTGTAATAGTTCTTCTATTCATAAAGTGAAGGGATCTGTAGAATCTTCACCATTTCCATTAGAACTAGAATCTAAGAGGTGTGTTTCATCTACTGTTAATTGTCATTCTTTCTATGTACCTAAGGGTTCTCCTTCTTTTGAGATGAAACTTTCAATAGAGAAAATAATGTTATGGTACCAGTGAGTGGGTCACATAGGTGAGAAGGGTCTTCAAACCATGAAAACAAAACCTTGTTGAGGTGTTGCATGATTGTATTTTGAGTTCAATTTTGGAAACACTATGTTTATGGAAAATAAAACTATGTTTACTTTAACTTGGGTTCTCATAAATCTTCTAGGATATTGGAATTCATATACTCTAATGTTTATGGTCGTATTAGTGTTTCTTCATTTTCTAAATATTTTTATTGTGTATCTTTCATTAATGACTATAGTAGAAGGACATGGGTATATTTCTTTAGAAGTACATCTAAATTCTTTACTCAGTTGAAAGTGTTTAAGGCTCTTCTGCAAAATCAAACTAGTAAAAAAATTAAGTGTTTTTTGGATTGACAATGGTGATGAGCTTTGTTCAATAGATTTCAATAGGTTTTGTAAAGATCATGAAATATAAAGGCACAAGACAACTCTATGTACTCCTCAGTAGAATGGAGTTGCAAATAGGATGAATAGGATTTTGATGGAGAGTGCTAGAAGTATGCTTAGTGGGGAGTGTATAGAACACAAATTTTGGGTAGAAGTAGTTGCCACATCTTGTTACATGGTTAATAGGTCTCCTTTATTATCTCTTGTTGATGATACACCTATGGAGTTGTGATCAAGAAAAAATCCCTCATTGAGATATCTTCAAGTTTTTGGGTGTGAGGCATATACACATGTGCCTATGGAGAAGCAGTCAAAGCTAGAGAATAAGGATGTAAAATGTATCTTCATCAGCTATGGTGTTTGGGTGAAAGGGCACAATCTTTGAGATCCTATAGTTGAGAGAGTTTTGTATAGAAAAAGTTTTACCTCTAGAGAAGTCAAGACTTCTTCCATAGTATTGCAGCTAGAGAAGGATGGAAATAAATATGTGGTTCACCTAACCCCAAAGACCATGAAGGTTGAACCAGAAGCCCATAAAGGACTTGAAGAGGAGGAGAGATCAAATTGTTGCAAGTATGTGCTTACTAATGTTGTCGTTGATGTCAACATATCTGTGTTGTCATTGGTGTCAACTGTGCTCTTGTCTTGATGCTTAATGTGTTGAGTTAGTTTCTTTGCATTGGCTTATATAAGTGTTGAAGATAATGAGAAAGTGTTCCTGATATTGATTTTCCAAGTGATTTTGAGAAAATTTTCTCTTCTAGTGGAAACAATGTGTTGTAGAGTATCTTGGTTTGCAGAAGAACTGTGTTGTATTTTTCTTTACATATCTTGTAGATTCAATATCTTTATCTATAGCTTGGACGTTATGATAAAGGATGTTTGTAGTTTCTATGTTTCAAGTTTGAGCCTCCAGTGTGAAGATTTGAGTGAGTTCTATTCACGAGAGTAAAAATTGTTTTTCTATGCATTTAGTGGTGACAGGGAGAATGTATTCTGCTCCGCATTTCTTCGTATTTAAGTTTTACAGTCTACGGTTTTGGAATTAACTTTTTAATGATGTTATGTACCTTAAGTTCAAATGGTTCATGATTTGGTGCTCCACGAGTGATCTTTCTTTTATGAAAGTGACTGACAATAATGTTCAAGTGCTCTGGTTTGAAGAATCCTATGGATAAAGTGTTTAGAGGTTGTGCAGATGTTCTTGGTTATTGTAACATGCTTATGGTTGTTTCTAGATCATGGTCCTACCTTCTGATTGGTCTACAAAGTCTAATTTGGATCATGCATGAAGTGTGCTCTTAAAGGTCTTAGTGTTAACACTAGTTTTGGCTGACTTGGTTTTTTTCACTACTTGTAATTATACTTTGGAGTTTGCGATAGCATGTTGTTGTGTGGAAGATTACATTTGAGTCCCAGCTAAGGCATGGTTTGATCAGCATTCATTCTTTTCCTTCATTAATCTATTTAGGTCTAGATCTATTCTAGTGTATGTGTGTTTGCTGACCTTGGAGATTGTTCCAATGGTTGATGATTGTAGTGTCGACCTTGATGATCATTCCAAGGTTGATGAATTGTATAAATACTTGTAATGAAGTTGTGAAAAAGTATCCAAGTGTGAAGATGCGAAGATAAGTGTGAAGTGAAAAAAGTAGAGCAGAGTAGAGGAGAATTATTGTGCTTCAATGGAACTAAACCTTGGTATAGTGTAGATGCTACTATCTCAGTTCACCAACTCTAGTAGTGAGCCACCCACCGGCAGTGAGCCACCCCATTAGTAGTGAGCCTCTTCTTTTGTAGTGAGCAATCTAGGCAGTGAGCCTCTGATTTTTGGTATTTTTATTACATATTATATTGTGAGCTAACACTGACCATGGTTTTTCCCTTATTGGGTTTTCCACGTAAAAAAATTGGTGTTTCATGTGTGACTGTGTTTAAGTTTCTAATTTCATGCTTTCATGGTTAAAATACAATAATAGTGATTAAGTGGATGATGTGTTAATGGTTTGGAAGTATTAGTTACAACTAATTCACCCCCCCTCTTAGTTGTCTTTCCCTTTTCAATAATTGGTATCAGAACGAGGGTTCCTCGGCAAAGAGCCTAACAACTCAAGGTAGATCCAGGATGGCACACAGTAAGGAGTCACTGCAGTTTGATGGAATGGATTATGCCCTATGGAAGGTATGAATGAAGAGTCATCTCATTTCTCTTGGTTATGGTGTTTGGAAAATGGTAAAAACCAAGTACACTCTTTCTCCAAATGGTCCATCAAATGAAGATGAAGTCAAACAATATGAATTAAATGGAAAAGCTAGAGAGTCTCTATTAAATGCCTTATCTAACATTGAGTTGGTGAAAGTTATGGATTAGGAGACTACTCATGAGATCTGGGATAAGTTAAAAAATTTATATGAAGAAGATGATTCTATAAAGACTGCCAAATTACAAAACCTGAAGGTGAGATATGAAGCCCTGAAGATGAGTGAAGATGAGAACATAACAATTTACATGCAGAAAGTTCATGAAATTGTCAATGGAATCAAAGGTCTTGGAGGAACTATTAATGAGGATGAGATTATGCTGAAGATTTTTAGGTCATTACCTATATCCTATAGTCACAAGATGGCAACAATTGAAGAGGTTATGAGTGTGAAAAAGATTTCAAAGGATCAGTTGCTCACGAAGCTTACAACTTTTGAAATGACAGAGTTTGGTGATGCCTAGCCAAAGATTGAGACTACTTTCAAAGCTAGCACTTTAGAAAAGACTTCAAGAGATCAAAAATATGCTATGGAATCTGATGATGACCTTAATGAGATTGAAGCCAACTTTGTGGATAGAATGCAAAGAGGTACCAGTAATTTCAAAGGCAAATTACTATTCAAATGCTTTTCTTGTCATAAGATTGGCCACTATGCCTCTAGGTGTCCAAAGAGAATTGAGAGAGGTAAGAAAAAGTTTGAAAGTATACCTAGAGTCATGAAGAAATGCTATTATGTCAGAGATCTTGATGATAATGGTGTAATAGATGATGAGTCTAATGATGCTAATACTAGTGCAATTGAATGCTTGTTTATTGCTATCAAAGACAAACCTATGTCTACTAATCTTGCTAGTTGTGTGAAGAAAGAAAAGACAGTGGAAGAGAGTTCTTTGTCTATTCAGGATGAGAATGATAAGGATGAATGGATTATTGATAGTGGATTCTCACATCACATGACAAGTGATAAAAGTAAGTTTATAAGTTTGGAAAAGTATGATGGAGGACTAGTTAGGTTTGGTGATGATCCAGCTGGTAAGATTTGTGCAAAAAGATCTATTTATTTTGATGGTAAGCATAACACATATGATGTTCTATATGTGAAGTCTTTAAAGCATAATCTATTAAGTGTTGGTCAAATGTGTGACAAAGGTTATGATATGAGATTCAACGATTATGGTTGCAAGATCATGGAAAGCTCTAGAATAGTGATTGCTACTGGTAAGAAGACTAGATGTAATGTTTATCATTTGAGAGGAACTAATGATTATTGTTTGTTGGCTCAGACAGATGAGAGTTGGTTGTGGCATAGGAGGATGTGTCATATAAATTTTGACAACTTGGTGAAGATAAGTTCAGTACAAGCTATGAGAGATTTGACTAGGTTTGTGAAGTCTGCTAATACTACTTGCAAGGAATGTTAATTGGGGAAACAGACAAGGACAAGTTTTAAAAGTAAAGAACAATTCTCTGCTAGATTGGTTGAACTGGTTCATACAAATTGTGTGGTCCTACAAGAACAAGAAGCTTGTAAGGAGACATGTATATTATGTTGCCTATTGATGATTATTCCAGAATGACTTGGGTTACTCTCTTAAAGGATAAATCAAAATCCCTAGACAAGTTCAACATTTTCAAGGTGATGATTGAGAATGAGTTGGATTTAAGGATCAAGTGCTTAAGGTTTGATAGAGGAGGTGAGTTTACATCAAATGAATTCAATACCTTCTATGAAGAGCATGGGATAAAAAGATAGTTGCCTACTCCTAGAACTCCCCAGTAGAATGGAGTTGTTGAAAGAAAAAATAGGACAGCTCAAGAGGCTGCTAGGTCAATGATGGAGGCAAATCTACCAGAAGTGTATTGGAGAGAAGCTATACATACTACTGTCTACATTCACAAAAGAGTTCAAGTCAAAGGTAATGGTAATAAAACTCCATATGAATTGTGGTATGGAAGAGTTCCTACAGTAAAATAATTCAAAGTTTTTGGAAGCAAATGTTATATTGGAAGAGATGAGGAGTTAGGCAAGTTTGATGCTAGATGTGATGAAGGAATTTTCCTTGGATACTCCACTAAGAGTAAGGCCTACCGGTGCTACAATAAGAGATTGAGAAATATCATTGAGAGTACAAATGTGAAAGTCTATGAAGACAAGGAAAGAATATCAGATCTGATTGGCTATGAATCAAATACTACAATGAATGAAGAAAAAGTTGAACAAAAGGATAGTATATTTGAAGAAGAAAAGGCTCTGAAAAGTGATGTTAAGACTCCCAAGTATGTAAGGATTAATCATTCTGAAGATTAGATTATTGGTTACAAAATCAAAGGGGTATTAACAAGGAAAAGAGCTGCTGAGGAACAAGTGAACTACTTTTTACTTTCACAAATTGAACCGAAGACTGTAAATGAAGCCTACAAAAATGAAAGTTGGGTAAAAGCCATGGAAGAAGAGTAGATGTAGATAGAGAAAAATCAAACTTGGGAATTGGTTCCTAGACCTATTGATAACAATATGATTGTAACTAAATGGGTGTTTAGAAACAAGATGAATGAAAATGGAGAAGTAGTACAAGAAACAAAGCAAGATCGGTATGCAAAGGATACTCTTAGGTTGAAGGCATAGATTTTGAAGAGACTTTTTCTCCTATGGCAAGGATTGAAGCAATAAGAATGTTCTTGGCATTTGCAGCACACAAAGACTTCAAAGTTTATCAGATGGATGTGAAGTCTGCATTCTTGAATCGAGAGCAGGAAGAAGAGGTTTACATTGAACAACCAGAAGGATTTCAATCATCAGACCAAGGTGACATGGTGTGCAGATTGACGAAAGCCTTGTATGGACTTAAGCAAGCTGCTAGAGCCTGGTATGCAAGATTAAACAAGTATTCATTGCAATTAGGGTTCAATAAGGTATTGTTGATAGCAATCTCTATTTCAAAATCAATGATGATCAAATTCTGATTGTTGTAGTTTTTGTTGATGATATATCTTTGGAGGCAATGAAAGTATGTGTAAGAAATTTGTAGAGGAAATGCAAAAAGAATTTGAGATGTCTGTGTTTGGTGAAATGAATTTCTTTTTAGGACTGCAAATTACTCAATTAGAAAAAGGAATTTTTATTTCTTAGTCTAAGTATGTGAAAGAATTGTTGAAGAAGTTTGGAATGGAGGATTTTAAACCAGTATGTACTCCTATGGTAACTGGCTACAAGATGAGCAAGAATGATGAATCACCTAAGACTAACCAGAAAAAGTATAGGTCTATGATTGGAGGATTGCTTTATCTAACCCATACCAGACCTAACATAATGCATGCAGTCTATCTTGTGGCAAGATTTTAAGAAGATCCCAAAGAGTCACATGTGATGGTAGTCAAAAGGAACATGAGGTATTTGAAAGGCACTTTAGACTATGAATTGTGGTATCCTAAAGATACTGATTTCACTCTTAGTGCTTATACAAATATAGATTGTGCTAGAGATACTGATGACAGAAAGAGTACAAGTGGATGTGCTTTCCTCTTGGGTAACAAATTGGTTTCATGGCTGAACAAGAAGCAAGAATCAGTTTCTTTGTCTACTATAGAAGTAGAATATATTGATGCAACATGTTGTTGCACTCAAGTGCTATGGATGAAGAAAAATTTGAAGGATATAAGAGTTGTGTATGAAGAACCAATTTTAATCTTCTGTGATAATACAAGTGCTATAAATATTTCAAAGAACCTAGTGATGCACTCAAGAACAAATCATATATCAATAAGGTATCACTTTCTGAGAGAAAAGGTGACAAAGAATGGAGTAAAGATGGAATATGTCTACTAAGGATCATATTGTAGATATTTTTACGAAGCCACTACCTAAGGATACTTTTGAGTATCTCAAGGAAAAGTTAGGGGTTATTACCCCTCCTTCTCTAAACTAAGATGCACAAGGAATGCATCAGTTCAGTGGTGTCCAAAGTTTCATCTTTTGATTTGGATTGATGTTTTTGAAGGCTACCTTTTAGGGGGAGTAGAAAGATGTTGTTGATATGAGTTCCTAACAGAGTAATCAATAGCTTACAAGTATGTGCAGAGAAAGAAGAAGTGATGTCCTTTGCCATTGATGTCAAAGGGGGAGAAAGAGTTAAGATGTGTAAAGAGAAAGGGGGAGAAAGTAATCAATGCAAAATCTTGTCTTAATGGTTCTTATAGTTTTTTCACATCAATGTTGCTATTAATTAAAAAGGGGGAGATTGTTGCAAGTATGTGCTTACCGGTGTTGTCATTGACGTTAACATATCTGTGTTGTCATTGTTGTCAAATGTGCTTTTGATTTCATGATTAATATGTTGAGTTAGTTGCTTTGCATTGGCTTATATAAGTGTTGAAGATAATGAGAAAGTGTTCCTGATATTGAGTTTCCAAGTGCTTTTGAGAAAATTTTCTCTCTTAGTGGAAACAGTGTGTTGCACAGTATCTTGGTTTACAAAAGAAAAGTGTTGTATTTTGCTCCACATATCTTGTAGATTGAATATCTTTGTCTGTGGTTTGGAATTTATGATAAAGGATGTCTGTAGTTTCTATGTCAAGTTTGAGCCTTCGGTTTGAAGATTTGAGCGAGTTTTGTTCACTAGAGCAAAAATTATTTTTCTGTGTATTTAGTGCTGACAGTGAGAATGTATCTTGTACAACATTTCTCCGTATTTAAGTTTTATAGTCTACAGTTCTAGAATTAACTTTTTAATGATGTTATGTACCTTCAATTTAGATGGTTCATGATTTGGTTCTCCACAAGCTATCTTTATTTTATGACAGTGATTGATAGTAATGTTCAAGTCCTCCAGTTTGAAGAATCTTATGGATAAAGTGTTTAGAGGTTGCATGGATGTTCTTGGTGATTGTAACATGCTTGTGGTTGTTTCTAGATTGTCTTCCTACTTTCTGATTGGTCCTGAAAGTGTAATCTAGATCGTGCATGAAGTGTGCTCTTAAAGGTCTTAGTGTTAACACTAGTTTTGGTTGACTTCGTTGTTTTCATTACATCCAATTATACTTTGGAGTTTGCAATAGCATGTTGTTGCATGGAAGATTGTATTTGAGTCCCAGCTAAGGCATGGTTTGGTCCACATTCATTCTTTTCCTTCATTAATATGTTTAGGTCTAGACCTATTCTAATGTATGTGTATTTTATGACCTTGGAGATTGTTCCAATGGTTGATGAATAATGCCAACCTTGATGATCATTTGAAGGTTGATGAATTGTATAAATATTTGTAATGAGGTCATGAAAAAGTATCCAAGTGTGAAGTGAAAAAAGTAGAGGAGAGGAGAGGAGAATTACTATGCTTGAATGGAACTGAACCTTGGCATAGTGTAGATGCTACTATCTTAGTTCACCAACTTTGGCAGTGAGCCACGCCATTGGCAGTAAGCCTCTTCTTTTGTAGTGAACAATCTGGGTAGTGACCCTTAAGGCAGTGAGCCTCTGATTTTGGCTTTTGTTATTACATATTATATTGTGAGCTAACACTCACTGTGGTTTTTCCTTTATTGGGTTTTCCACGTAAAAATCTAGTGTTTCATGTGTTGAATGTGTGAATGTGTTTAAGTTTCTAATTTCATGCTTTCATGGTTAAAATACAATAATAGTGATTAAGTGGATGATGTGTTAATGGTTTTGAAGTATTGGTTACAACTGATTCATCCCCTCCTCTTAGTTGTCTTTCCCTTTTCAACACAAATAGTGTAGAGTTGTGAAGAAGAGTTAGAACCTCTACCTCAATCATTGACTAGGTCCACATGGTAAAGATAGCAACCAAAATGTATACTCTTGAAGTTAGATGTGTACTTTTGTTTTGATTAATAACACTGATGAGCCTAAGATTGTAAATGTGGCTATGTCTATGAATGATATAGATTCTTGGAAAGTGACTGTGTAAAAAAAGATGGGTATATTAAAGAAAAATGATACATATGATGTACTACCTTTTGTTGATGTATATGAACTTATTGGATGTAAAAAGATGTTCAAGAAGAAAATTGATTTAGATGGTAGTGTTGAGAAGTACAAGGTTAGATTGGTTGTAAAAGGTTATTCCTAGGTTGAGGGAATTGATTATGGTGATATTTTCTCTCTTATTGCTAAGATGGCATCCATTTAGTTTTATTTTCTATTGCTACAATGTATGATCTTGAGGTTGAGCAGATGGATGTGAAAAAAGCATTCCTTCATTGTGGTTTATAGAAAGAGATTTATATGACACAATAAGAGAATTGCATTGAGAAAGGTAAACATAATCTGGTTTGTAAGTTTAATAAATATTTTTATGGTCTTAAGCAATATCCTAGGATGCGTACCAAAAGTTTGATTCTTTTGTGTTAAGATTGGGATTTGTAAGATCCAAACTACATCATTGCATCTACTTTAAGATGGATGGTGATAATAGTCTAATTGTTATATTATATGTTAAAGAAAAGTTATTTTTAGTAATGGAAAGGGTTTGATTTGTGAATAGAAGTCTCAAATTTCAGCATAGTTTGATATGAAAGACTTAGGGGTAGTAAGTACATCTTGGGGATGGAGATCAAAAGAGATAGAGTGAAGATAAATGTTTGGTTGGGACAAAGTATGTGAATTCAATGTTGGAGAGTTTCAACATGTCAGCTTGTAGTCCATTGTGCAATTCTATTATAATGGGGACAAATTAATCAATTAAGGATTGTCTAAAATCTCCTAGTGAGATGGAGGAGATGAGTAGAGTACATTATGCTAGTGTTCTTAGAAGTCTGATGTATGCCATGGTCTATACAAGACTAGACATTTCCCAAGCAATAAGACTCCTTTGTCATTTTATGACTAATCCTAGGTAGGTACATTGGGATGTAGTGAAGAGGGTCTTCAAATATTTATGGGTTACTTCCAAGCATTCCATTTTTTATAATGGTTATCTATAAGGATGCAACATTTAATGTGTATTTATGGATATAAGGATTTAGATTGGGAGGGTAATATTGACAATAGGAGATCCACCAATGGATATGTTTTCACTATGTTCAGTGGTGCAATTAGTTAGATGAGTAAGCGGGAAGTTGTAGTAGCTTTGTCCACTTAGTAAGTTAAGTACATGGCATCTACTCATGATTGTAATGAATCCATCTGGTTTAAGATATTATGTTCAAATGTTGGGCTAGATGCAAGAGACATTATGGTTCATTATGATAGTTAGAGAGCCATATGTCTAGTAGAGAATTTAAGTTTTCATTCAAGGATGAAGCACATTGAGGTCCAATACATTTCTATTCATGATATGGTAGATGATGGAAGGGTGGTGTTGGATAAGGTTGATACTTTGGTGAATGTTGCAGATTCGTTGACAAAGCTAGTGTGTACAAATAAGTTTAGGTAGTGTAGTGAGTCTTGTTATCAATCAAGATTGCACCACTAGTCAAGTCAAGCTTGACTATCCTATTGAAACATGGAAACCCTCCTAGCTGTGGGTGATCTATTTCGAGAGGGAATCTCTAGAGTGAGATGGTTCTCCTTATGATTTTCCTAATCTAATTGACTTGCATGGGAAAAAGGGATAGAAGGATATGTTGAAATAAATGAATTCTAATTAACCTTTAACATTGTACCTCCTAACAGATCTTACTCACAAATGGATTATCAAACTTTAGCCTTCACAACACTCTAATCATTTAATTCATAAATATTTCACATGAAGGTCTAGTAGAACACAACATGCAACCTGAATTAAACAAAGACTTTGAGGAAACATCACAAGCTAAGACAAAACAAAGGATAAATATTCATCACAATGCGATATCAGATTGCAAATGATTGAACAAAATGTGAAGGAAAGCTGCTGCTCAATATCTGAAGGAATAATGAGTACATGAAAGTGAATACAACACTCTCGATGTGAGAGGAAGGCTCTGGTATCTTTGCACTCTAATCTCTACTCTATGTTGTAAAAACTCTAACTAGAATTGTTGAAAAGAACTGTATCTTTGACATATATGCTCTGAAATCCATCTCTCCCTAAAAGCTGGAAAAAAAATCCTAAAAATAGGCCTCCATGTCCATTTTTGAGCCCCTCAGAAAAGCTGATAAAAACCTCACCAAACTGTCACCAAACTAAGAATAGAAGATGCCAAACTGATTCCTTAGGTGGCCCCACGAAAAATCTACTTTCTCCTACCCATGAAACCTCATTTTTTTGTCTTTATCTACCTCCAAATAAAACAAATCGAGAAGGTATATTTAATTTATTTTTTCTAGTTCTAATTGCCCAAAATAGTTTGATTTTAAGGCAATTTATAGATTATTGCTTTAAAAATAAACTTCACAACACTAGCAATTTTGTCCTATTCCCCTATTTGATTTGATTTTGCAAAAAATAAATCTCTATGGATCATAATTTTGCCAACTGTAATTACAATGTTTGATTTTCCTAAAAAAAATCATAGAAATATAGAGGCATGACATATAGTTTTTGTAAAAATAAAAAGTCCTGATGATTCATCTGCATATGATTCAGCAATCTCTAAGGTACATGTGGCATGTTTGTCTTGACTAAAAGGTTTTGCACATCACTCCAAGGCATGAACTCCATCTACATATCCAAGTGGCTAAGGCAAATGTCATAACCTCAAGATGACTTAAGTAAATTCAAGGTATTAAAATTATGAGGGAGCCATGGGCTTTACCTCTTACTAAGTCATTGACTTAGGCTTTATTGTTATGGTGACTTAATACCATGAAGATATTAATCTTATGCCACAAAAAGAATTGAATGTGACAAAAATGCCAACATTCGATTAGGGCTTCACTTGTAACCCTAATGACAAAACAACCTTGCCCTATTCTTTTAGGCATCATTTTGTCTTTTTACATTTTGTGAATATGGAGTTTCGTAACTGCTATGAAACTTAGGGTTTGAAGGAGGAATCCCTCCATTTTACTACAAATTTTTGATCCTCTGAGATCATTTCAATAGCTAGATGAAAGGTAATCTTCATGCATAGTTTGATTCATTTTTGCCATTCCTTGATGGATTTCTTCTCTCAACTATGGCTGGAAGTGTCATTTTTGATACATCATTTAATCCTTTTTTCATTTTTCTTATGGCACTTGTGTTGAGGCTGCTATGACTAATCAATCTAGCTCGCACTCCCTTGAAGACTTTGAGGGCAAATGCAAGGTCTATGAGGTAAAATGTTTGTCTGTCGCCACCTTGCATCTACATCTTGTTTTATCTGGTACAAATTTTGGTCTTAAAGCTATGACCAAGCTATGTTTCCTAATACATTTGTTTATATTTGTTTATGTGCATTTACCCTTCTTCATGAAATGCTACAAACGACTAAGTCAAGCTCTATCTAAGAGTAAATGAAGGAAAAAGAAAGGGAAAAACCCTCGCCCCTGCAAATTGGTCAAGGTGAGTCTTTTAAGAGTTTGAACTCTTTATACATCCTCTAGCTGCATCATTTCTTTTTCTGAGACAAATCATTCGGGCATTAGGGGGCCGTGACTTTACCATATATCTTTTTATTCTTCATGGCAACTCTGTCTTTGAAATTTGAGATAAAACCCCACATGGGCTTTAAACTATTAAAAAACATGAGGCCTTCCCTTGTACAAGCCGTGACTGGATCATTATTTTTGAGTTCTTAACTTCACATTTTGAGGCAAAATTTTTAGCTTTTGTATCCCTGCTATGTATTTTCCTAATAGACTTGTACTATGCAGCTTGAAACTCACATCATCTTCTTCAGTAGCTGATACTCTTTACATACAACATGGGTGTTATCTTCTTATGGAAAAAAATGCTTCTCTTTCTGTATGCAATGCTTTGTAATAGGTATATCTATGTATACCCTTAGAGGAGGCTGTGACTGCATACATAAAACTTGCACTTGTACCTCCAATCTCTATACCTGTAGCTGAAGGAAAATAATGATCATCATGTCCCTAACATGGACTCTTTAGTTATTATTGATTGTATCATGACAAAAGTATCAGATAAGAACATATTGTTCTACATTTTGCTATTCCACTGGTTATTTTCCCATAGATACCCCTCTCATGCTATACAAGAGCATGTGCATTTGTAAAGATAAAAGTTATATTATGCTTCTTTACTATTTTTCAAAACATTGTCTGAAGCCAATATGGAGAAGTCAAAAATTCACTCCAGCTATACATTATCATACTGAAGGCGCAATCACATGAGTACTTCTGTATGCAATAATGCCTCTCTTAGCATTTGTTCATTGTCTCAAAGGCTCAAACTCCCTGCTTCATTCCTGTATCTACAGATTTTGGGTAAACTCAAAAGGTTTTGATGCTTGTGTAGAATGAAATATATCCAAATTATGCACATTTCAATGGGTCTGTCTTAGTGAGGCTGCAGCCTATTTTGACATTCTACATTGTTGAAGGCTTTTATCTGCTCCATATCTAACTGTGCTTTGGCTTTATCATCATAGAGATCATATTGTTGTATCTGATACATTTGTCATACTCTTTTCCACCATTTTGATGGCTGTAACTCATTTCACTCCACTGTAGCATAGATGATTTTATATATCCCATTCTCTAATTCAACATGCATTATTCAGGCACTTGTAATGACATGTATCTAAGGTAAACATTTATGAGCCACTCCCTGTAGTTGTCTTCATGGAAGAATGTTGTATGATTATCCAATTGCTCCTCTCAAGAAGATTTGAATGGATATTGTTCCTTGATCCCTGCAACCTATGATGCTTTGACTGCTCTATATTTTGCAATTGATCCTATCATGGTTTTACTTCTCCTTTGCTATTCTACACATACTATGATAGCTGCACTCATTGATGGAATGGGAAGAACTGAAGCACATGTTGATTTCTTTATACCTCTTATGGCTTCATGAACACTAAAATTGTGCTATTTGCCATGATGAAAAGTATGCTTTCCTATGGCTTCACCTGATGGATATGAAACTATACTCTTTCTGCATATACTTGATGTTGTAGACTCCCTTTATAACATTTGACTTCACATCTGTCTTAGTAGCTGATCATGTGGATGCCCTCTCATTTGATGTATAAAGTAGAAATAATCCTTTTGTTGTACATCACTTAGTCAAGGGATGATCCATACTTCATTTGGCTTGTACCATTCTCTCATTAATGATTATAGAATTTACTCTTTTACTCCACTTGGCTTGGGCAATGCATCCTATGTATATCTGGTAATTGATCATATATCTTGGCACCATGACATGATATCAAATACCCCCAGTTGAGCTTACTATAATCATGATAACATATGTGGTCTTTTGACGGTTGTCTATCATTGTATATAGCTTGTATCTTTGTGGGGTTATTATTAGTTGAACTCACTGTCACATGATAAGGATGTACATCTTCTACAATTGCTGCTATTTATTTCAGCTGAAGCAATATGTCCATTATGCTGCCATGATGAAACTACAATGTTCATGGCTGAATTCTCCTGACATCATCAATATAATTGCATATCTTCTGAATTCTCCCTGTTGGCAACCTCATGCCTTTGATCACAACTTGACACTGTACTCAGTTGCATACTTCTTTGATGTGTCTTGGGCCAACTCAATGTTCATTGATGGTTTTCATTTGAAATTATTTGGACTGTTAATCATGTATGAAAACTAAGATGAAAGATCATATAGTGGATTGATGTAACATTCTTTCAATTGAAAAACTCTTCTTTATTCATCCCCTTCGAGACTCAGGGGTAGCATGTAGGGATCAACCCCTGTGGGAGCCCGTTTTGCACCACATGTTGAATTATCTTCTAAACAGCAAGATGATGTCCTATACCTGCACATGAAGTAAACAAATTAGAACAAAGTAATGAAGTTTCGTGGTTGTTTGTTTCTCAACTCCTCATGCATGTCGATGATGTTCATTGATCAATGCATTATAAACAAAGTGTTATGCCTCTTCTGATAGGATATAGGGATTTCATAACTGGAGCTTCTAACAGGACCCTTCCCAAAATTTTTGTAGGTTCATGTCGAAAATCAAGAGTAGGACAGAAGACAACTTTGAAGATTGAAGACATCCAAGGCAATGATGGCTATGACCTCTTTCCTGTTCTTAGATGCAGAGCATTTTCTTTATAGTTGCATGTGTTTAGCTACACCTATGGCTTGTGTGGGACATTTGATATGTCATTATTTCTTTCAATGCAATGCTTATTCTTTTATGTATTTCAAATTTGTAATTGAATAATCATTGTGGTGAATGAAATACTTATCTCTCTTGAATGTTCTGCAATGCAATGAACATTTGAAATCTTTTCTTCTTTTGAACAACTGAACTACAAATAATACTGAAACACAATAACTATGCAAATAAATCATAACAGAAAAATGTTAACCTTCACTCTAAAAATGAACTTGTCACATCAGGTCTACCAATTTTTGAGTTGTGGTGCAAAAATGGTAACATTTCTAGTGACTTCTACTATATACTTACCTGCTAAGAATTAGATCAGTTACCTTGAAGACCCATATGGCATTGAGTCATACTCTGCTCTTCTTAAACTTAGAAAACACTACAATTCAGTTCTCCAACAGTCCAAATAGCAACAAAAAACTGAAAACAAACACAACTAAAAGCAAACTAATAGGCCCTAATGGCCCAAAACACATGTGCAGTAGCACTTAGGGAAACTAACTGAAACGAAGTGTGCGTGAAGCACTTATTGTCTAAAAACACTAACCTAACCCTACTCTAACCAACCAAGGAAACTAGTCAAACAAATCCATTCATTGATTGGGTGAAATACTTGCCTTTCCTCACCAACTGAGCATGCTTCTCATGCTTACAAACTAGCAATAAGGAGCAAAACTCAAGAACACACCTTATAAACTACTGTACTGTAACCTGCAAAATGCAATCAAAGATTTGAAACTCTTGATACTATTCCAATATACCTTTGATTGGCCATGAATGGGCAAGTTGAATCTACCACTCCTGGTTTGCAATCTCATCCTTAGGGACAGGTTGAAAATACTCTGAAAGCTATTGATCACTTCATTGGCCAAATCTCTAATGGGGCATCCTCTCAAAGGTTTTAGGCTGGAAACAATAGCATGACTAGTACCTTGCATGATAGCCTGCCATGTTACTTCTTCCTCCTCAGTTAATGGGTCCCCCTCCTCTGTGAGGGATGCTAACAGCTTGTCAAAGGTATCAACTCTAAATAGGCTCTTAACTAGAGTTGGACAAGGCTCAGAATACACATTATTCACCAAGGAAGAACATTCAGAAACGGGAATTTCCTCTTCAATAAATGAAGGTAATTGTTCGAATAATGAACTAACCTCTATTGGCAAACCATCAACTTGCTTATGGCTGTCCTCACTCGATTCTTCCCGAATCTATACCTTGCCTAACGGATTCTCTTCAAACCGTTTATCATCCTTGTCATCAATGAGATTGAGATACTGCAAGAAATCAGCAGTGTGGCAATCTCTCTGTAAGCCGAATAGTCAGGATCCTAACAATTGATCATCAAGTTATCTTGGACAGCTTGATTATTTTCAGCTAGTTAACTTGATTGCTTGGAAATACAAGTTGTCTCAGTCCCATTCATGTCATCTTCTTCATTACAGTATAACGGGAGCTCTGAGAACAAACTAAATGTCTCATCCTCATAAAGAATCTGATCTAATTCAACCTTGTGTTTAGCCCGATAGTCAGAGTCTTCATGTAAAATAATCATGCTAGATTCAGAGGCAGAGCTACCTTTTTGTTCTTCAATCTAAGCTGAGGTCTCAAGCACATCATTGTCCTTTCGAAACAGCAACACATGACTTTCTGTAATTTCTTCTGGCTATTCCAAACCAGTTGATAAGTTTGATCCTTGCATGCTGTCTTCATCATCACCAACATAATCGGGTAGCTGACTAAACAAGAAAATTGAATCATATCCTTTCTCTAGTCTATTCTCCATTTTTTGAGCAATGTGTTTTTGCAATTGAAGACTTTTTTCCCTGCAATCTTTGCATCCTTCTTTGATTTATCTTATAGAAAGCATTATAAAAATTTTCAAATGATTCAAAATGCATAGGGTTCAAGACTATGTTTGAATCAACTTCCTTCACACATTCCTTATGTTCCTAATCGGCTGAGGCTGCAGGACAAACAACAACTTATTGTTCTCTATTTGATTTCTCAGCTACTACCTTGACATTCATGATTTCAATTGGTTTGGATTCTTGATATGGATGAAACTGAGGACTAATGGACTACTCTTGAATGCAGACAGGCTCCTGAGTAAAATCAAAACTTCTGAAACTCAGGATTATGATTTCCTGGGGAGTCTATTTGCATTGAAAACCCATCTCTTGGTCTTGGGGATAATTCATATCATGAAATTCAGTACCTTGCCAATTCATGAAAACCACCTCAAGGTTACTATCTCTTCTTGGGCCCTACGGATTAGTTTGGAAGGGTGGCCTATTTGGCTGATTAGGCTGGTACAGGGCTTGGTATGGCTCATGTTATTGACCGATTTGCCTCTTGAAATTAACAAAGTCATTTTTTGTGCTCTTAATTGTGCTTTTAAGCTCTTGTAATTCTTGAATTTGGACAGGAACAATAGTCTCTTGAGTAGCAGCTGCGTATTCTATTGTTGGGATAGCTAAGAGAACAACTAAAAGAGGAACTGCCATGGGCATAGGTGGCTAGATTTGCAAAAAAATGAGTAAGGGAGACCTTGGGGCTATTTTCCCTACTAGAATAAGGCAGTTTTCTGCTCTAACAACAACCTCAAAAGCATTGGGAAGGGTAGATCCACCCAGAGCCTGAATCATAATAGATATTTTGCTATCTAAATCTTTAAGATAAAATAAAAAGGTAGGCTATGGTGTAGATTTTACCATTGCGGGGATTCTATCCCAAGTCCTCCGAAAGTGGTAATTGAAATCAAACATATGTTCATGTGGATGCCTCTTGATGGTACTCAATTGCTGTAGTAGAGACAAAAGATCAGATTTGTCCTTGAAATGCTTGTGCAATCCATCTCCCAGATCATCCCATGATGTGATTGAACCTACTGTGAGTCCTCAAAACCACTACAAAACTTTCCCTTTCAGCAATGCAGCCAAGAGTCTAATTGCAACATTCTCTTGGGTAACATTATGTACTGAACATAGTGTTGCAACATCTTGAATGTGTTCAATAGATGTAGTGTGATCCTCTCTGGTGAAATATGGTAGTCCTCTGAGGGCTGCAGCTAGAATGTCGTCATGTTGGGCCAGTTGTAACAGGCTGCCCCCATTAAATGCAGCAAAAGGATACGGTCTGGCCATTTACTTAGAGGCGCCAGGGTGTTTGATCATTTTGCCTCCAAAGGCTAATTATAATACTAAAGGGAACACCCAATCCTTCAGCGTGTGATCTTCTTCGTGTGTTGTTTCACTGGATCTACTCGCCAACTAGAAATTTGAGTCACCAAGTATGTTGATTTTACATCTAAAAGGCTGAAAACCTTGTTGTGCATACCAAACAGGAAAGAAAACAATGTGCTTTAGTCCCACTGGGCATGCCAAAAACTGTTATCAATCAAGATTGTGCCACTAGTCAAGTCAAGCATGACTATCTTGTTGAAACATGGGAACCCTCCCAGATGTGGGTGATCTATTTCGAGATGGAATCTCCAAAGTGAGCTAGTTCTGCTTATGATTTTCCTAATCTAATTGACTTGCAGGGGGAAAAGGGATAGAAGGATATGCTAAAATAAATTAATTCTAATTAACCTTTAAGATTGTACCTCCTAACATATCTTACTCACAAACGGATTATCGAACTTTGGCTTTCCCAACACTCTGATCATTTAATGCATAAATATTTCACATGAAGGTCCGATAGAACACAACATGCAACCTGAATTAAACAAAGACTTTGCACAAACATCACAAGGTAAGACAAAACAAAGGATAAATATTCATCACAATGTGATATCAGATTAACTTGCAAATGATTAAACAAAATGTGAAGAAAAGTTGCTGCTCAATAACTGAAGGAATAATGAGTACATGAAAATGAATACAACACTCTCGATGTGAGTGGAAGACTATGGTGTCTTTCCACTCTGATCTTTACTCTATGCTGTAAAAACTCTAACTGGAACTCTTGAAAAGAAGTGTATCTTTGACATATATGCTCTGAAATCCATCTCTCCCTAAAAGTAGAAAAAAGCTCCTAAAAATACGCCTCCATGTCCATTTTTGAGCCCCTCAGAAAAGCTGATAAAAACCTCACCAAACTGTCACCAAACTAAGAATAGAAGATGCCATACTAATTCCTTAGGTGGCCCCACCAAAAATCTACTTTCTCCTGCCCATGAAACCTCATTTTTTTATTTTTATCTGCCTCCAAATAAAACAAATCGAAAAGGAATATTTGATTTCTTTTTTCTAGTTCTAACTGCCTAAAATAGTTTGATTTTAAAGCAATTTATAGATTGTTGCTTTAAAAAAATACTTTACAACACTGGCAGTTTTGTCCTATTCCCCTATTTGATTTGATTTTGCAAAAAATAAATCTCTATGGCTCATAATTTTGCCAACTGTAATTACAATGTTTGATTTTTCTAAAAAAAATAATAAAAATATAAAGGCATGAGATATAGTTTTTGCAAAAAATAAAAAGTCCTGATGACTCATCTACATATGATTTGGCAATCTCTAAGGTACATGTGGCATGTTTGTCTTGTCTGAAAGTTTTTGCACATCACTCCAAGGCATGAACTCCATCTATATCTCCAAGTGGCTAAGGCAAATGTGATAACGTCAAGATGACTTAAGTAAATTTAAGGTATTAAAATTATGAGAGAGCCATGGGTTCAACTTCTTACTAAGTCATTGACTTTGGCTTCATCGTTATGGTGACTTAATACCATGAAGGTATTAATCTTATGCCACAAAATAAATTGAATGTGACAAAAATGACAACATTCAATTAGGGCATCACTTGTAATCCTAATGACAAAACAACCTTGCCCTATTCTTTCAGGCATCATTTTGTCTTTTTGCATTTTGTTAATATGGGGCTCTGCTACCACTATAAAACTTAGGGTTTGAAGGAGGAATCCCTCAATTTTACTGCAAATTTTTTATCCTCTGAGGCCATTTCGACAGGTAGATGAAAGGTAATCTTTTTGCATAGTTTGATTCATTTTTGCCATTCCTTGATGGATTTCTACTCTCAATTGTCGCTGGAAGTGTCGTTTCTGATACATCATTTAATCCTTTTTTTCATTTTTCTTATGGCACTTGTGTTGCTACCGCTATGACTAATCGTTCTAGCTCGCGCTCCCTTGAAGACTTCAAAGGCAAATGCAAGGTCTATGAGGTAAAATGTTTATCTATCGCCACCTTGTATCTACTCCCTATTTTAACTGGTACAAATTTCAGTCTTAAAGTTGCAGCCGAACTATGTTTCCTAATACATTTATTTATATTTGTTTCCCTACATTTAGCCTTCTTCATGAAATGCTATGAATGGCTGAGTCAAGCTCTATCTAAGAGAAAATGAAGGAAAAAGAAAGGGAAAAACCCTCGCCCCTGCAAATTTATCAAGGTGAGTCTTTTAAGAGTTTGAACTCTTTATACACCCTCTAGTTGCATCATTTCTTTTTCTGAGACAAATCACTCAGGTACTAGAGGGTCGCAACTTTACTATATATCTTTTTATTCTTCATGGCAACTCTGTCTTTGAAATTTTGAGATAAAACCCCACATTGGCTTTAAACTATAAAGAAACATGAGGCCTTCCATTGTACAAGCTATGATTGGAACATTATTTCTGATTGCTTAACTTTGCATTTTGAGGCAAAATTTTGAGCTTTGGTATCCCTGCTATGTATTTTCCTAATAGACTTGTATTATGCAACTTGAAACTTGTATCATCTTCTTCAGTAGCTAATACTCTTTACATACAACATGGGTGATACTTTCTTATGGAAAAAAATGCTTCTCTTTCTGTACGCGATGCTTTGTAATAGGTATATCTTTGTATACCCTTAGAGGAGGAGATGACTGCATACATAAAACTTGCACTTGTAGCTCCCATCTCTGTACCTATAGCTGAAGGCAAATAATGATCATCGTGTCCCTGACATGGACTCTTTAGTTATTATTAGCCGTATCGTGATCAAAAGTATCAAATAAGAACATACTATTCTACATTTTGTTGTTCCACTGGTTATTTTCCTATAGATACTCCTCTCATGCTATACAACAACATGTGCATTTGTAAAGATAAAACTCATATTATGTTTCTTTGTTGTTTTTCAAAACATTGTCTGAAGCCAATATGAAGAAGTCAAAAATTCACTCCAACTATACCTTATCATACTGAAGGCAACATCGCATGAGTACTTCTGTATGCAATAATGCCTCTCTTAACATTTGTTGATTGTCTCAAAGGCTCAAACTCCCTACTTCATTCCTCTATCTACGGTTTTTGGGTAAACTAAAAAGGTTTTGATGCTTGTGTAGAATGAAATGTATCCAAATTATGCACATATCAGCGGGTCTATCTTAATGAGGTTGCGGCCTATTTTGACATTCTACATTGTTGAAGGCTTTTATCTGCTCCATATCTAACTGTGTTTTGGCTTTATCTTCATAGAGATGATACCATTGTATCTGATACATTTGTCATACTTTTTTCCACCATTGTGATGGCTGTAATTCTTTTCACTCCACTGTAGCATAGATGATTTTATATGTGCCATTCTCTAATTCAGCATGTATTATTCAAGCACTTGTAATGACATGTATCAAAGGCAAACATTATGAGCCACTCCCTATAGTTGTCTTCATGGTAGAATGTTGTATGATTATCCAATTTCTCCTCTAAATAAGATTTGAATGGATATTGTCCCTTGATTCCTGCAGCCTATGATGGTTTGACTGCTCTATATTTTGCAATTGATCCTATCATGGTTTTACTTCTCCTTTGCTATTCTACACATACTATGACAGCTGCACTCATTGATGAAATGGGAAGAACTAGAGCACATGTTGATTTCTTTATACCTCCTTTGGCTTCATGAACACTAAAATTGTGTTATTTGCCATGATGAAAAGTATGATGTCCTATGGCTTCACCTGATGGATATGAAACTATACTCTTTCTGTGTATACTTGATGCTGTAGACTCCCTTTGTAACATTTGACTTTGCAGCTGTCTTATTAGCTGATCATGTGGCTGCCCTCTTATCTGATGTATAAAGTAGAAATGATCCTTTTGTTGTACATCACTTAGTCCAAGGCTGATCCATACTTCATTTAGCTTGTACCATTCTCTCATTAATGATTATAGAATTTACTCTTTTACTTCACTTGACTTGGGGAATGCATCTTATGTATATCTAGTAGTTGATCATATATCTTGGCACTATGACATGATATCGAATACCCCCAGTAGAGCTTATTATAATCATGATAACATATGTGGTCTTTTGATGGTTGTCTGTCATTGTATACAACTTGTATCTTTATTGGGTTATTATCAGCTGAACTCACTGTCACATGATAAGGATGTATGTCATCTACAATTGTTACTATTTAGTTCAGCTGAAGCAATATGTCCATTATGTTGCTATGATGAAACTACAATGTTCATGGCTGAATTCTCCTAACATCATCACTGTAATTGCATATCTTCTGAATTCTCCCTGTTGGAGGCCTCATGCCTTTGATCACAACTTGACACTGTACTCACTTGCAAACTTCTTCGATGTGTCTTAGGCTAGCTCAATGTTCATTGATGGTTTTCATTTCAAAATATTTGGACTTTTAATCATGTATGAACACTAAGCTGAAAGCTGATGTAGTGGATTGATGTAACATTCTTTCAATTGAAAAGTTCTTCTTTATTCATCCCCTTTGAGACTCAGGGGCAGCATGTAGGGCTCAACCCTTACGGGAGCCCATTTTGCACCACATGATGAATTGTCTTCTAAATAGCAACATGACTTGTCATATACCTACACATGAAGCAAATAGATTAGAACAAAACAATGAAGTTCCGTGGTTATTTGTTTCTTAGCTCCTCATGCATGTGGATGATGTTCATTGATCAATGCATTATAAACAAAGTGTTATGCCTCTTCTGATAGGATATAGGGATTTCATAACTAGAGCTTCTAATAAGACCCTTCCCAAATTTTTTGTAGGTTCATGTCAAAAATTAGGAGCAGGACAGAAGACAACTTCGAAGATTGAAGACCTCCAAGGCAATGATGGCTATGACCTTCTCTTTCCTGTTCTTAGATGCATAACATTTTCTTTATAGATGCATATGTTCAGTTGCACCCATAGCTTGTGTAGGACATTTGATATGTCATTATTTCTTTCAATGCAATGCTTATTCTTTTATGTATTTCAACTTTGTAAATGAATAATCATTGTGGTGAATGAAATACTTATCTCTCTTGAATGTTCTTCAATGCAATGAACGATCTAAAATCTTTTCTTCTTTTGAACAATTGAACTACAAATAATACTGAAACACAATAACTATGCAAATAACTCATAATAGAAAAATGTTAACCTTCACTCTAAAAATGAACTTGTCACATCAGCTCTGCTAATTTTTGAGTTGTGGTGCAAAAATGCTAACAAGTCTATGTGATGCTCAACCCTTACTAGTTAATTTTTAGTGTTGGTAAGCTTCCTATTTTCCATTGATAGGTATTTTAAATGTAGTAGAATGTTATAAAATGTGTCTCAACCTTGCACCTAATGTCAAGATTACAAACAATGTAATTTTGAGGTTTAAATTTATAAAAACTTAGTTTTTGGGCAAGAATTGGTTTTTGGCCAGAATAAAAATTCCTAGTTGTTCAACACTAGTTCCTTAGTTCATTTTGTGAGGATCTCTTTGATCTCTACAATTTTTTAAAATGGTCCTAATTAGCATCCAAGATCAAAAGTTATGACCTCTGGATGTTGGGTCACCTGCATTGGAAATATAACTTACACATCAACACATAAAAGCTATATAAATTGGAGTTACACTTGTTGACCAAGATTTCATAAGATATATTTGGATGAGGATAATGAACCCAAAATGGGCACCTAATTTTGTGAGGGGGTTATAATGAGGTAATGACAAGTCAAAGGAATATGTTATTTTTAGCCTATAGACTCATCTTAGAATATTGGTGTTGGAATTCTATAGATTTGGACACCACTATTTTGGGTAGTTTTATCTCATGGTTTTCTAATTAAATTACCATTTGATGGTTTCATATAATGTATCTCCTATTTATTAGGTTCTTGAGATGGGGTTTCATATCCCATTTTGTAGGTTTCATTATGCTGTCATAATTCCTCTAGATCTCTAGTTGGTGATACTCATGTGAAGGCCTACTCTACAAGTGTATTATAACTGTGCTTTTATTAAATAATAATACATTGAGCTACTTTGGAGTATGGGGTATTTCTCTGGAAAGGGTTTTCCCCATGTACACCTGTGTTATGGTATATTTTTTATTTTATAATTATATTTGTTTCAACTTTTTGTCATTGTTAAAAGATTATTCAAATTAGTAACACTCTACTAAAAAATTTAGTCTAGGAAGTGTTTTTTGTACCTTACTTTCTTTCATCATATACATTATGGCTCATACACATTTTGCATAACGTGAATGCATTTTTATAAAAATCTCAAGGTTGGCTAGTAATATGTTCCCCATTTCCATGCGCTTACCCTGAAGTACTTTACAAAGATTGATTTGTAGAGAGGTTACCATAAAATTAGAATTATAGAGGGATATGAATGGAAGAAAATATTTAATACTAATGAATGTTGGCAAAAATTAAGAGATCACTTACATTTTAGAAAACAAAAATATTGATAATGATATTGAGATCTTCGTGTCATTTACATTGCAATACAGTTGGCTTTATAAAGCCATTTATTTCTCGTATAACTAACCTATGGGAATATAACTTCCCACAAACAAAGAATAGCTTTATTTAAATATTCATTAGCATAAGTCACTATGGTGACTTTATTTTTAATGTAATCCTTAATATTCTAACATATCCCCCTCAAGGTTTATATTATACAAACCAAAACATGCTGACTAAAATAAACTAATACACATTCTTGAGAAGATTTTTTTTGAAGAAACAAATTTTGAATTCGGTGGAACTCCATGAAGCTGCCTCTTAACCCTCTTAAATGTGTAGCCGAGCCTAAATTCCCAAGTTCCCAAATTACAACCTCCCTGAATACTCTAATAAGAGATCCCCCGTATTATTGGACAACAATCCATGTTGAGCTCCATAAGGCTGCATCAAGTTGTCTCATTACCCTGGAAAGGGTATAATTTCCCAAATCATAGGCTTTCAAACAATCTGGGAAACAATCCATATTGAGTTCACCAAATCCGTACCTATCTTCAAAAATATAGGAATATATGCATTCTACAATTATGTCAACATAAAAATAACACATAAGAAAACAATAAAAATATATGCTTCATTTGCAAAGCACCATCTCTAGGAAAGAAGATGACTTTAGATGATGTAGACTCCTCCAACCTCTGAAGCGTCAAGCCTCCAATTGTGACTATTTACACTCTGCATTTAATGTTGCATTAGATTTTTCAATAGCACAAACATGTGTGTCTCCCAAATTTCTATCAGTAATAGCATGGGCGGCATCAAGAAGACAAGCATACTGTGTGGCCATATTCAAATGCTAAAGATAATGATGTGAATTTCAACCAATGATAGACCCATACACTAGTCAACCTTATACCTTCAAAAATAAAACACACCCTTATTTTCCTTATCACTCCAATGCATACAATTTTTAACCTTATTACTCCAAAACAAAATACACACTCACAATAATTAAATACATCCACTCTTACACTCGCCAGGAAATAAAATTTGTGGTAAATTTACAGCCTTATTTCTGCACATTCCTTCTGCTACCTATCGCATGATAAATCTGTGCATTCTAATTGTAGGTACTATAAATATCTATTGGAGAAGGCCATCTCAGAAGTTACATAGAGTTTGTTCTTGTCACGGGAGATAGTGACCACATCACCCAAAACCCTGGTTTTAACTCCAACAACTAGTATCCAAACTAAAACACATGCATTATAAATATAAATCTCTCGATTATCTCCACCACTTAAAATAAGAATCCTTTTCCAACTTCTTCCCATAATAGTAAAAGTTATTTTCTATGAAATGAAAAGCACCAATGGATAAAGATTTGTTGGATCATATACTAAAAATATCTTTTCCACATTAACACCAAAGGTTTTTTTAATATTGCTAACTATAACTGATTAAATATGGATCAAGTTTTTTCAAGGGCTCTAATAGTGACACTCACATTGACAAAGATTTTACCTATATCTAAGTATTGTGGCACAATATACAGTATCTCTTGTAGTTGTGCATCAATCAAAAACCTCACGCCACACTAATGTCAATTGCTAATTAAATGAACATATCCACGCAAATAGATTTGTTGATTTATGCATTGGGGAGAGTTCTCTATCGCCTGCATCCAACAAATACCATACACATCGTACAATGAACAATGTCTTAAATCTAGAACGCTGCCCACATTTTACTTCTATACAAAGCAATTATAATATTTTATGACGCGTTGTCTTTTTCTTTCATATAATCAAACAATTAACTGGATTCCACTAGACTTCTGCACTTGACATACATGTAAATAAACTTTTATTTGCAAATGGTATGTAAGCCTTAATATTCTAACATTGAATGGTTGTATGAGTGGTTGGTTATTCCTTCTTCATTGCCTAATGCACCAAGTATATTTACGAGGTATTGGATTTTTTGGGGCATGTTTGTGATTGTTTACCTGCATGATATTTTGATATTAAGAAATACTAATGAAGTACATCTAGAGCACATCAAATTAATGTTATAGAGGTTAAGAGAGAAAAAGTTATTGATCGATTTGAAGAAGTGTAGTTTCATGAACAAGGAGTTGGTATACTTGGGATTTGTAATCTCAGTTGAAGCTTTAAAGATGAATCTATAGAAAGTTAGAGCAGCTGTGTCTAGTGGCCTACATAAACAAATTTTGGAGAGGTAGGATATTTTCATCATTTGGCAAGTTTCTATAAGAATTTAATCATAAATTTTACTGCTATTTATTCACTACTAATTGAGACAATGAGAGGAGATAAGAAGGATTTTAAGTGGGCATTAGGAGAAGATAGATGTTTTGAGTTGCTAAAGAAGAAGGTGACATAATAGCAAGTGTTAGTTTGCCACACTTCAATTAGGTATTTCAAGTTGATTGTGATGCAAGTGGAAATGTAATTAGAATAGTATCGAGCTGAGAAGGGAGACCAATTAGGCATATTTTAATGAGAAGTTGAATGATGCAAGTAATAGATATTCATTTTATGATGAGGAATTTTATGCCATAATTCAAACATTGAAGAAATGGAGAAATTACTTGTTGCCAAAGGAGTTTGTGTTTCATACTAATCAAAGGCATTGCAATATTTGAATCACTAAGGTAAGTAAAACTAAAGACACATTAGATGGGTTGATTTTATGCATAGTTATACTTTTGTGATAAAACATAGGAGTGGAAAGTTAAACAAGGTTACTGATGCATTGAGTAGGAGACATAATTTCCTAATATAGAAATGATAGTAGGAGTGGTTGGATTTGAAGAGTTCAAAATTTTGTATGAAATTATTCCTAATGTTGTGGAAGCAAAAAAAGGCATGTAATGAACTAGTGATCATGGATAGAACTAAGTGGTTAGATTAATTGATTTCAAATGAGATGTTATTTAAGGGTAGTTAGTTTTGTGTTCCAAGAAGGTCAATGAGAGAAATTTTGATTAAGGAGAAGCATAGAGAGGATTTAATAATAAACATTTGTGTAGATAAGATGGTAGCATTGGTGAATGAGAACTATTTTTTGTTGTAAATATGTAAGGATGTAATTCAAAATTTGTTCAAGGTTATAGGGCTTGTGAAGTTGCAAAAGGAAACAATCAATGTTAGTTTGTATCAACCATTACTAATACCAAAGAGACCTTGTGAAGATATAAGTTTAGGTTTTGTACTAGGATTACCTAGGAATTAAACAAGACATGCTTTCATATTTATAGTTGTGGATAGACTTTTTAAGATAGAAAATTTCATTCCACATAAGAAAAGAATGATGGGGTACATATAGCTAATTTATTTTTCAAGGAAGTTGTGATTTTGCATGGTTTACCAAAGAGTAAAGTTTTGAAAATGGACACAAATTTTGTTGGATACTTTTGGAGGATATTGTTGAAGAAGATGAAGACATTAGAAATTTACTTCAGCATATCACCTATAGGATAATGAGAAAATGGAGGTTGTGAATAGTAGTTTGTAAATTTAATTGAGATGCTTGATTAGAGATAAGATGAGAAATTGGGATATAATTTTACTGTAGGTAGAGTTGGCATACAATAATTTAGTAAACTAGATTATGAAAACACCATTTGCAATGGCACATGGAAGTAGTCTAAGAAGTGTTTTAGAGTTAAGAGACATTAATTATTAAGAGAAGAGAAGTACAAAAGAAGAATAAATTACAAAATGTATGAAGTGTATATGGAAGTATGAGTCACTTGGAGAAGTTGAATCAAAGATATAAAGAAAAGGACAATGAGAAGTGGAGACACAAGGAATTTACAATTGGAGATGAAGTAATGGTATATTTTAGGAAGGAAAAGTTCCTAGTTGGAACATAAAATAAATTAAAAATGAATAAGTTTGTCCCTTACAAAATTGTGAAGAGGTTTAATTATTAAAATACATAAGTAGAGTTACCAAAAGGTTTAGGAATATCACCCATGTTTAATAGTTTACATCTACATCAATACAATGAAGTGGAGTTAGGAGAAAATCATGGAGAAGTACAATGTAATATTTAGATACCACAATATTAAAAAGAGGAGATTGAGAGAATTTTTTATAGTAGATTTGGAAGAAACACTAGAAATAGATAGTATGAGGAGTACTTGGTGAGCTAGAAAGGAGGCGTAAAGAAGGTTTAAGTTAATTTCTAAGAATGAGGTATACTTTATTGGTTTCCCTCTAGCCACTAAAGAGTGAGGGACTCACTTTTCAACAACCCCAAGTTCTTTATGTATGAGCATCCTAGGGTGTAAGAGCAATCTTGCATCAAGAAAAAAATTATTTCACTTGTTTTCTTGTCTGTAGGTTTTCATTTACATTCTAAACATAACTAGTGTTTTGAGAACCTACGACATTACATCGTAGTTGCATATCTCACCTCATGTTTGTGAGAATATGTTTTATAATGATCCTTCAATGTCATATTCACTTTCAAAATTTTGTGATCATCGAAAAGGAATATTTCAGTGTCTTATCTTTTACCAAGATTGATAGGATTACACTAAATTTTAGTGTTCATGGCTTGTGGTAGCTTTCTAGAGTTTGCAGTAGTACAGAAACACATATTAAGACACATTGCACCTAGGAGTACTTATGGTGTGAACCACATGAATATCCATCATCACTGTATTTTATTTGGGAGATTCATCAGTATGTTTTGGTTGACTACACATTTCATGCAACCTTGTGGTTGATTGGAATCATTTATTAAGACTTGAGACTAATATATAAATATTATTCATAATCATTTGAAGGTATATTAGTTAGAAAAGGGAGTTGGAGGTAAAGTTTGGGATTGTATTTCAATATCATTTGAATTATGTAACTTGCCTATTTTTAATCAAAGTGTTGAGGCATAACATGTTGGAAGCCCATTTTGGTATATTGCACTCCATTCATGACTAAGTATCAATAAAAATAATAATATTGTTTTATTACTTTCATTAATATTTTGTTGTGCGAGTGTGTGATGTCTCATTTCACTACATGGTTTGATAATCCTTCAGTGGATCCTCTATCCATGACTACATCCGAATCACCATTTTGTCTTCATGTGTATGGAAAATAAAGAACAAGGGTTTAATGTAGAGTTATATTAAAAATTTTAGTTGTTTGTGGTAGAGGATTTTTACATTGTGATGCATATCTTTCTATAACTTTTTTATTCAAAAAACATATTTTTATAAAATAATAATCTTTTATATTCTTGGAACAAAGTTCATTAGTTACTTATGTAATTTGAAGTTTTTTGGTATTGTTAAATTGATTAGATAGCTTCTAGAATTTTCTTCCACTATTTATATTGGAGATATTACTATTGTAACATCTTATTTCTCATGTAAAAGTTAGACTACATCAATAGAATAAGTTCTAATAATTTCAATGCAAAATTGTCAAATTCAGGTACAGGATTTATGAAGAAATTGCTAAAATCTTTGTGAGTATTTCAAGTTATTTGATAAAGTAATTTCATGAGGGTTTGAAATATAATATTATGTTTCTAATTTTCTATGGATTGATATATTTTAAATAAATTTGAAAATATATGCCTTAAAATATTATTTGGGACATTACTGAAAGCACATGTTTCATTGGTCCAACAAGGGTTGCCTTCACCTTTTGGTGATGGTGAAAAACTATTATCAAAAGGAATTTTATGGGTTTCTTGAACAAAATGAGTCACACCAATCACCCTTTCATGTTTATTCCTATACACCTAGCATTGGTAAAGTGGAGGCCATCTTCATGTCATTAGCTCAGTTAGAGGTAAAGGTCAAGGCAATGATTGATAATCTGTGTAGCATCTCCTATAAGTACAAATTTTAGTTTAATAAGGGCTTGGAGGCCTTTAAGAATAAATATGCCTTAATAAAGGAGGAGTGGCAATCACTCAAAGCTTTTCTTAAGAAGTTATATTTCAAAATGACTTTGCAATTATTTCAATTTTAAATTTTTGATATTTCGACTCCATGCTCCAAGCATAGATAGATTCTAGATTATTTTCTTTCATATGTGAATAACCTCTAATAGGCTTCCAAGAATTATAGAGTTTTTGGTCTCCATTTTCTAGTAGGGTTACATTCTTTTGTTTATTATGGAGCTTCCTTTTTGAAGGTGATGTTCTTTTGATATGGAAAGAGTCATTTGTTTATGTATTCTCTTATGTCTTAACTCAAGTGGTTTTCAATATCAATGTTCATTGTCAAATTTTTATTATTTTATGGTACTAATCAATTTCATCATTGAGAGGGACCTAAGCCCTTTGGTTTTGGTTCAATAAAATGGTCCACACCCTCACAAAGGTTGTGACTATTCATTATTAGTTTGAATGAGAGCCTATAATTTGATTATATTTTAATCCATGGTTTGTGCAACTCCAAAAGGCTGGAAATCATTTGTTAGTTCTCTTGGTGCACCATTGGTTGGTAATGTATAGTTTTCCATGTTGTACTAGGTCACTTTTCTTTTGGCTATATAGTTCTTATGTAATGAGCATAGAATACGGTGACATCAATAAAGACATGCAACAGATCCTTGCAACTACATGATAGTTTTACTATCTTCAAAGAAATGTTGCACCACTATTTACACCTTCCATATCACTCTTATGGCTGGTCCCTCCTTCAAGTTTTGTAAGTTTAGGGTCATCCATTTGATGGTCTTCTCATCTAGTGGCTCATGCATTCATTTGGAGTTGTTAGTGAAATTTATAATGAGCTAGTGTACCACTTGTTGAAGGATCCCTTTCTACAAAATCGTTGGCCTAAGGCTTTCTAATGGATATTTTCTAGTTCAAGATTACAATATTCCAAAAATTCAATGTAAGAAACAACCATTTAATCTAGTGCTAATTTCTAACGTATGATGGCTCACAAAAATCCATTCCATTCTATTCTAAATTGTTAGAGCCAACATGCATTGAACATTGGATGTTTCTTGATAAAAAATGAACATACAAGCATTTATATAATGTCCCTTATGTTTTTCCACTCATAATAGAATGAATAATTATCATTTCCAGATTCTATCCACGATACTTTTGAGTTCAAATGCAAATATTGTGCTATAGAATTGAAGATGTAACTAAATCATATAAGTACCCCTCCACTTCACATCAACATGGTGACTATTCATGCATCAAGTTGATGGATCATTTCATGTGGAAATTTAGTGAATAGTCACATGAAAAGCATCCTATATGATCACAACATTAAATACCCACACTTCTATTTTTAATCAGTTAGTTTTCTTACTTTGTATAAATATGATTTTTATGCTCATTTTTAGGGGAGAGGATACTAGGTATGCTCAAGATCATGGAGCTCTACAAACTTGTTAGTTTCTTAAGTATATTTTAATTCTAGTAGCATTTATTTGTCCAAAAATGTTCTAGTGATCTACAAATTTGTAAATATGCACAATCAAATGATCAATATAAATAAGTTGTGAACAATTTCATCTCTCTTCTTCTTATTTATGATACTAGGATTTTACTCATGTTGTGGATGCTTATGTCACAATTTTGTTCAAATATTACTATGCAAAATCTAAGAAAGAGAAGTAATCACTTTATCTAGTGAATGATCTATGGTTATTCACTTAGGTTTTTGATTAGTTCAGCTAGAAACGAGGGTCCAGATCCCTTTAACAAAACAACCCCCAGGGAATTAGGCCTTTAACATGCTAGAAATAGCAGATTGATAACAAAGAAACAATAGACCAAAACAACTAATCAGAAACCAACAAGACAATAGAAATAATAAAAAATAGAAGAAACATGAAACTGTGAGCTATTAGTCGCCCCAAACTTCACCAAGAACTCCACCATCTCCTTGTAGTCACCCAAGCTCTCGATGCTGACTTGTTTGACCTTGTCATCTAGATCCTTCACCACAATGAAGATGGGAGCAGCCCAATGCAAAGCTTTGGCCACAAATTCTGCCTTAACCTTTCATTTCTTTTGCATAGAATCGATTCTTTTCTAGAGGTTTTGGATATCCTCCACATGTTTGACACACATAACACAATTACCCTTACTAACTTGATCAATGACCTCCCCCATAGTGTGCTTTTCTCCCTACTTTCTTCCACCGTCTCTTCCACAAAACCAAACTCTTCAGAACCCTCCACCCCCAGAGAATTAACCAGTGGTTTCCTAGCGATCCTTTTGGACTAGCGAATGCTTGGATGAGTAGTCTCTCCACCTTCACTATGACCCTTAGTTTCTAGAATAGTATCCAGCTCCACAATTTTTATAGGAGTATCCTCCATGACAGTACCCTTCCCTTCCTTCTGCTTCTTCTTCAGGGTACCCTCCATTTCCTCCACCCTGTCTCTTTTGCCAATCTTCCTTTCCTGTGCTAGGGTGATGTGTTTTTGTTTCTTATTTTTAACTAAAATAGGGGTCTCAACTGGATTCCCTTCCACCACATTGGGGCCACCTTTAATTAAAGGGGTCCCTGTGCTAATTTTCACTTTGCCCTTACCCCCGTGATAGGTACCTAGCTGTGGGTTCTCAAGGATCTTGACTTGAATTTGTTTAGGCAGACATAAAGCAAGATGAATGTGATACAACCTCAAAATAAGGCATTGATGAATCAGAATGAGAGAGTGATTGGCATTCCTAGCTCTAAGCTCCTTAACAGACTTAATAGAATTTTCCAGCAAAGAAAGTAAAAAGAAACGGAAGCTATTCTCAACCTTATTCCTGAAATGATTTAATAGGGCAAAGTGATAGTGATAATTTACCTAAAACCTTCCTTCCAGCATGAAAAACTTCATTATCATGAGGTAGATTTTCCTCCATGGCTCCGGTAATTCCTCCCTCTCGAACCCTCCATGAAGTTTCACAGGAGCTCCACCCTCCCAGAAGAAGAGATTCATGTGCTCAGGGTCGGCAACTCTACTTCTCCTCTAATGCTTTTTGCCTCTATTGGGTAATCTAGTGGCTTGTCCAATGACCTCTTCAGACATTTGGAATCCAATCTTCCCAATTCGGACTTCCTTGGTTTCCTTATCCCAAGTCTCCACAAACTGCCATGACAGGTTTTCGTCATGACCCACCATTCCTTCAAGATAAGACACCACCTCGCCCTCTTGGATTATATGCCAAACAAGAGGATCTTACTTAAATTCCTTAGTCGAGCTGGGTTCAATTTTCATTATATCCCCTCCCATCTTACTAGTCTATGAATGGCTAAAGCAACTGAACTAGATTTGTTCAAATTGGAAATGATCATGAGAGGCAGACTTGAAATTAGAAAAGAAACCATTAAAATGGTAATATTGCTAAGTAGTAGTAATGATGGCAGTGTAATTATTATTTTGAAACACATTAAGATCACCACCAAAATACAACTCATTTGGGGGAGTACTTAGCCGCCACCTCGTGTGAAGATAGGCGACGCTAACCATCGTCTTAACCCAACCATAAAGAACCATGAGAATAGCTGTCACATAGATCCTCTGAATCACAGCCACCTGTCCATGCATCATCCTTTTTGAGCTGTAAGATCCAAACCCCGGATCTCCACCAATACCAATGTCCTTGAGCCTCTTAGCACGCCAACTGAGCTTGCCCATCAATCTCTTCTTCGTACTATCATCAATGTCATTTCCTATATCCACGTGGACCCCTCTTCTCTGAATCCTGCTAATAAGACACCATCAACTCACCCACGATCCACCAACGACCAATCAACCTCATCCTTCAGTAAATTCCTGACAATCCCGCCAATACCAATTTGAAAATTTGAAATGTTAGCCCCACCACCTCTGAGGTTTTCATTGCTATTCGAAGGGTTCAAGGAAAGAACTCTTGCCTGTCTCTCACCCTAGTGACACTGGAGGACAACCATTGCCATGCACCACTTATATTTTGTAGCCCCTTCCATCTTTCTTAATAAGGTTGCGAATTTCTTGGGACAAACTTGAAATGTTTCTCCAGCACCATCATCCATCCTCGCCACTACTCGCGTTAGCTAGGGCATCAACCACAGTGTTTCCTTATCTGTAGATATGAGTGATCTTATAATCCTCCAATCCATTAAGAAGAGTCTTGATATCTCCCATGATATCCTCTAGATTCCACCCTATCTAAGAAAGACTAAGGGCAGCATTAATAATTACCTGAGAATCTCCTTCAATATGCATCCTTTTTATATTTATGGAGATAGCAAGCTTGATTCCCCATAACATAGCCATGGCTTCCACCTCATTATTACTTTTAATGTCAATTCCCCTGGCATAAGCAACAACACACACCCCAGTTTCAGTTCTTAAGATGCCTCCACCACTAGCAACACCTAGGTTTCCTTTGGCCGCACCATTAAAGTTCAGCTTAAACCACCCTTGATGTGGTTGGGTCCACTTGGTTCTAACCCGAGCTAACTTTTTAGTAGTGTCCACTTGGTATGAGTTCAAATTCTAGTTCTTTATCATGCTTGGTTCTTCTCTCTCTAGGGGGTTATCCACAACTTTAAACTTATAGGAGTTGATGCTTTCAGTCAGCAATTTGACAAAACATTGAAAAACCTCCAGAGGGGTTCTACTCTTCTCCCTAAAAATTCTATTATTGCATTCCTTCAACAGGCTCCAAACTAAATGGGGGGTATCTAGTTCCAGAGTTCTTTCAAGATTGGTAACACCGAGTTATAGGGGTGCTTCCATTCCCAAACCAACATTTCAAGGCTAGCATTCAAGGACCAATTTAAATTCAACTTTTGGAGAGTTAACCCCCAGACCTCCCAGGTAAAACTGCAATGTAGAAAGAGATGAGCCAATGACTCCTCCTCAGATCCACAAAGAATACATCTGGTTCACATTTGGAATCCTCTCTTTTTTAGATTGTCCAGAGTTAGGACTTTATTGTGCATTAAAGTACACCAAAAGAAATTAATCTTTCGAAGGAGTTTAGGAATCTAGATTTTTCTCCAGACTCCCACCTCACCAAGGTCTAATAGTAGATTATCCACACTTTTGACAGTAAACAAACCCTTCTTATCCTTATCCCAGACCATCTTGTCTCTTTTGGAAAAAAGTGGTAATCTGTAATCTTCCAAAGCTTTCTATAGTTGTTGAGCCAACTTTATCCCCTCACTACCATCATGAGCATAGTCAGAAATCTCCTTCCTATTCTGGAGACCCCCATGGGTTCTTATGTAGTCAGCCACTTTATGGCCAAACACCTCACTAACCCTACCCGCTATCCTACCATATTCCATTTCTATCAGACGTTTGTCCTGCATCCACCGGTCCTTCCAGAAATCGACCTCCTTACAATCCCCAATCCTCCACCTCAAGCCTTGTTGTATGAGGCCTCTAGTTTTGATAGTCCCATTCCATATAACCAAGCCTTTGGGAAGACTCACCTCCACCAAAATTATGTTTCCTTCGTCCCAATTGAGATATTTGGCCCTCATGATGTCCCCCCAATTAGTACTCTCCTAGATAAGGTTCCACCCGATCTTGGCTAGAAGTGCCATGTTCATCAAATGGATTCTTCTAAGGCCCAGTCCTCCTTGTCCTCTAGGTGTACACACTTTCTCCCATCTCACAAGAGCAATTATTTTTTTCTCTTCCACCCCAATCCAAAGGAAATTCTTTTGAATTTGTTTAATCTTATCAACTACATTCTTAGGGATTTTGAAGAGACTTAGCACATAATTGGGCATCCTCTGAAGGGAAGCTTTGAGAAGATAAAACTTCCTTGCTTCACTCAGGAGGGCACCCTTCCACCCCACCAGTTTCCTCTAAATTTTTTCCACCAGCCCCTTCCAGAAGTCAATAGAAATTTTGGTAATGGTAACAGGGAGGCCCAAGTAAGTGGCTGTGAGACTTTCACTTGAGCAACCCAAAATTCTTATAATTTTCTGCTAAAGGTCTTGTTGAGTATTCAAGAAATAGATATGACTTTTTTCAAAGTTGATGCTCTGACCTAAGACTTCCTCATAACTCCTTAAGATCTCCTTCCACCCTCTAGCTTCCACCATCGAGGCTGACCCAAATAGAATAGTGTCATCCATAAATTGTTGAATCACCAAATTTTGGACTATTGAAGTAGGTTTAATCCCATGAAGAGTCCCCTACATTAACAGATTACAAGAATTTATCCCCAAAACCTCAGTAATCAAAATGAACAAGGTGATAGAGGGTCACATTGCCTAATGCCTCTCCCAGAAGGGAAGAAGCCTTTGGGGGATCCATTAACTAACACTGAGAATCTGACTGTAGATATACATTCTTTGATAATGCTAATGATTTTTTCATTGAATCCAAATTTCTAGAGAACTCTTAAAAGAAAGTCCCAGTTGACCCTATCATAGGCTTTTGAGATGTCAAGTTTGAAAATCATACCTAGGGTGTTGCTCTTATGAATAGAATGAATTATTTCATGAGTGGTGATTGCTGCATCCAAGATCTGCCTCCTTGGGACAAAGCCCTTCTAGTTAGGAGCAATGAGTTTATCTAGTAGGGGCTGTAACCTAAAGACCAAAAGTTTGGTGAAGACGTAAATCATGTTACAGAGTTTGATTGGTCTAAAATAAGCCATAGTCTTGACTTCATTCTTCTTCGAGATAAGGGTCATAAAGGTGTTGTTCAACTACCATAGAAGTCACCCCATCCTAAAGAAATCCTAAGCGGCTAGAAATACATCATTTCCAACAATGTCCTAGAAAGTCTAAAAGAAGGCCTAGGGGAACCCATCAGGGCCCAAGGCTTCGAAGGCACCCACGGAGAAAACGGCCGTTCTAACCTCCTCCAGAGTAATAGGTTTGATCAGTAAGTAGTTATCCTCCTTAAAGAGAATGGTAGGAATTACCTCCAAGAGAGAAGTCATGTCTTCCTCAGGCACATTTGAATGTTGTCCCATCACCAAGGTTTCAAAGAACTCCGTTGCCAACTTACCCAACTCTTCCTCCTCCTCAATCAGTCTCCCTTGACCATCTCTAATCAATCTGATGGTATTTCTCTTCCTGTGTCTTAGAGTAGATTGATCAAAAAAGGAGGTATTCTTGTCACCCTCTCCAAGCCATTGAACCCTAGACTTCTATTTCTAGTAAACCTCCTCTTCCTTAATAATCTGGGTCCATTCCTTGGAGAGATTCTTCTCTATCGATTGCTGATCCTTTGATATGTCTCCCTGTTCAATTTTACTTTGAACTTCTTTCAGCTTCTCCATAATACTTTTCTTCCTATTCAAAACATTGCCAAAATTAAATTTATTCCAACCCTTCACTTTATTTCTCACATTGGTCAATTTCTTAGCTAGTCTAAATATTGTCGGCCCTTGAACCAGGATCTTCCACCAATTCAACAAACAATCTTTGAAATCTAGATGCAGGGCCCACATCATTTCAAATCTAAATAGAAAAGGACCTTTGCTACCCTTCCTAGTCCAATTAAGGAAGAGAGGCCTATGGTCTGAGTCGAGTCTAGGGAGAGTTGATAAATGCAACCCATTCATGATAGTCCAGTAGGAAGAGATTAAATATTTCAATTCAATGTTTTATTTTATCATTTTTCTCCTTTCAGCTTAATCAATAAAAATAGATATAGAGTGCTATTGAATATCATAAAAAGATTCAAACCTTTAATCCTAGCGGTAGTTTTATGAGTTGTGTCCCACACTTGTAAGATTCCTATGCTTGATATCTATATGAACACACATTTATAGTGAGAGTGTACAATTAGATGTCAATAGGTCTTAAGTTTATGTTCATGTTTAAATTTGTATCAAGTTTTAACGTATACATTTTGTATTCAACAGTCGAATCCTCATGCTGTATTCATCTATATATGTTACATAGCTATGCACCAAGCCAACTACATTTAATTTTGGGGCAAGATCTTTATCTATTTGCATTTAGGCTAAGGTAATGAGTATTTGGTCAATGCATCCTTAGTACATCCTCCTAGTAATATTTGAGAAAGACATTTTTTTTTTTTTTTTGCAAAACAATGTTTTTTTGGGAGATCATCATCATCATTTAGAAAGTGCACTCAAGGTTCATTAGAGGAAGAATCATCTTAAGACATCTTTAGATCTAAAGGTAACCAAAGAATTGATTAAAAGCAAATTTCATTTACATATGCTTTTGTTCGATAATTGAAAGTTGAGGACAAATCTAATTGTAAGCCCTTGTAACAAAAATCTTTGATGTAATTGACAATGTGATCCAATACAGTATTGTCAAGCATCATTTCTTTATGATTTATACTATCTATCCCTAACTGTATCATAGTGAAGATGGATATACACTACTTTACTCATGTTTTTTCAACATTAATTTATTTCCATACAAATTCTTATATTCATTTCACTTTTATTTGTGATGGTGCCACCCTCAAGTGGACCTGTAGCATCTCAACACAATATCTATGGCCCAAACCCAACACAATAATGGTTGCAGGTGATGTAAGAAGTCAATTTCTTTTGTTACAAGTTAGTCAGGCACATAGGCTTCCACTCCTACTACTATTGTAGGTGATGTATAACTAACTTGCACACTTTGTCTTATTGTTGTAGGTGAAAATAACACACATACAAGCATACAATTTGCAAATACTCTCACATAAACATACCTCTCTCAAACACACAACCATCTATAAGTTTTCCATTATGATCAAACAAGGAAATAATCAACTAATTACAACCTCAAACTACACAATATAAACTATATAAAACAAATACTTGCTATTTCATGACAAAATAAAGTCCTTTACAATTTTACTTACTTTTAGTTTTTAAACCTTTCCACTAGTTGTTGACTTTTACTTCTTCATTGCACTACTTCCCCTACCTTTGATTCCTCTCTAGAAAACCTCCCTTTCAATATTATGCTTCATCTCTGATTTTAGCCTCTCTATGGTCTTCAATCTTATTTTTGCACACCTCTGTTTACTCTTCCACATAATTTCCCTTCTTTCATCACCTTCTTTCCATGCTCTCTCTTTCTATGTTTCTACACACACACACCCTCCAATATTTCTTTTTCAAAACTCTCATGTATTATTTTTTTTCTCCTTTTTCTTCCTACTTCTACTGCCACATTCTCTGCATAGGCTTGGATAGTTCTTCCATGCATCCTTGCTTCTCAAGCTATAGCTCTCAACCATTTTCTCAAGCCACATTTCTTTTTTCCATCTTCCTCTCTATCTTCTTCAAAAATATTACCACCTCCACTTGAGTGCCAAAAGATAGCATCATAAATTCTAAAATAGCCAAAAAAAAAATCCCTACCCACCCTTCCCATTCAAATATTCAATTTGAATAGAAAAATAATTTCCCCTCTCAAAGGAATGATCCAAGAAGAGATTCAAACTCACCTAACTTGTGTACCTTCCTTGGTTGGGTATTAATCATAGGTAATTGGGTTGGTCGAGTGCCCTACAATAGGTGGAAGTTAATTTTTGTGAAAATGAAGTTGAAATAAATGTTGCTAGTTGTCCATCATGATACCCCTGTATCAAACTACTAGGGTAACAAAAATGTGATCTACTCACTACCAAAACTATATGTTGCTACAGGTCAGCAACCCTATTGCTACAGATCATACCCTATGTGGCTATAGGTGAACCTATAGTTGAATTCCTACACCTTTTCTTCCACTTTTGTACCTTCATTATGAGATACTCCTCTTATTTGCTCTTGCCTAATGTGTTGTTGGATCTCCTTCATGCACCCAACATACTCATTATCTTCTGCTAACATAAACTTTTTGTTCCTCCTTACAAAATCAACTCCCCTCAAGGGCATACGTGGGATAAACAATGCATCATAAAAGGTTCTATACTTCAAAAATATTTCAAACTCTTTTTTCTCAGCCTCATACATAACACATTGCTGCTCCAAAATATAAATGTCTTGTGGCTGCCAACTAAGTTTTTCACACTTGATTTACTTTCGCTTTTACTGTAGCCTCAAAAAGACATCCACATCTTGTATATCCATGTCTATTTCTCCCCTAGGACCTCTAATCAACTCATGTACAATTGTTGTAATAGAATTTATAGCATGAATAACTATCTCATGACAACTTCTAGTACTACATCCTTCTTCTTCTAAAATCCATCCATCAATTCTTTGTTTATACATTTATCCTCTACATATTTAGTTGTGCACTTCTCCTTTAAATTCCCATTTAATGTTTTGTATAACAACTTCTGGTCCTTGGAAGTAAAATCATTTTCTAGATTTAATTTTGTATACATTATGAACTTGAACAACTTTTCCATTCACTCCCCTTCACCTTGATATTCATCTACCACAATTGGTACTTTTTTTTCTTTTGTTATTTCATCTAACTAGCTCTTCACATCAAAATACTCTTTGTTTTCCTCACCTATCATGCCCACCTATAGCATCATATTGTTTTCAACTTGTAGCACTATCATTCCCTGTAGCATCTATTTTGTAGAAACCTGTTCACTTTCTACCTTCACTTGCAATGCTATCAATACTTGTAGCATGTCTTGTAGCAACCTATTCACTTTTTACGTTCACTTGCAACATTGTAGAGACTTCATAGTTATCATAAGAATCTATACATTTAGTTCCCCTTGTTGTGGGTACTTGTAGCTTCTCATAAATTACTTTAGTATAGCTTGTAGCCTCACATTCCTTTGCTACATCTACTTGCAGTCCTTCAAAAACTATTTCATCAACATGTGTATCCTCTCGATCAACCACTTTCAAGAATTCTTTATCTAGAAATACTAGTGTTCTCAAACAATCTCTCAACTCCTCTTCAATAGATGCCAACAGATTCAGTGCATTCCTATCCTCATCATTTATTTAAAAATTATAAAAAGGCAAAAGGGGTGATGTATTTTACGAGTTTCAACTTTTGAAAACTCATTGATTGCTCCTAAAAAGTTGCAAAAGAATATGGACACCCAAGTTGAGTTGGCAGTTACTTTTCTAATTGGGTCCCTATTTTCTAGGAGTGGGAATCTTGAAAGTTTGGTATTCTTAGAAAAAATTTTGGGAGTAGATTTTGAGAGGTTGTTGGAGAAATAATGATTCTAAAATATGAAATTTAATGCATCATTCAAACTTGGAGCGTGGCATTTTGGAGATGGTGAATAAAAAGGTAAAATTGACAATTTTTGAAGTAATGCTTATTGAATATTTTTTAGAAAAGGCAAAAAGGAGCATGGGTATTTGGAGACTTTATATGTTATTTAAAATATTATTTTTGAGATTCCAGAATCCCTAAAAAATAGGGGTGGTGAGAGTCAAAATTAGATTTTGCTTTAATGCATAAAAGCAAGAAAGCTAAAAATAACACCACCACAAAGCATGGCAAGGTACCAAGTTGGAATGGGTAAATTTAATTGATTTAATTGATTAAAATAAATGAAATTGACTATTTTCCAAGAGGGGATGTGAATTTTTTAGTTGGCATGATAAATGCATTGAAATGAAACTAAAATAAAGGAAAATTACATTTCATGCAAAAAGAGAGAAGATAGAAAAAGGAATCGTAGTTCATTTTCAAAGTGAGTTTTTCTAGGCTAAAGGAGAGATAGAGGGGAGACATGGATGACCCCCAAGAGGGTTTTGGAAGTGTGTTGTTGCAGATTTGGAGTTGTTTGTACAGCCATTGTGATGCCAGAAGAACCAGTTGCAGCTACATAGCTGTTTGTTGTGATTTTGTAGGAGTTGGAAGGAGAAGTTTGGGTGAGACTTTGGTTTTCTGTAGCAAAGTAATTTGTTGTTGATTTTTGCAGCTTTGTAGGGGTTTATTACAGCCCCATTGTCCTCTTTGGACTATTGTAATTTCATTTTAATTAATTGGATGAATGTATGAAAGACTTGTTGCAAGTTACAAACCGGATTTGTAATTAACTGTGCAAATATTTTATGTAGTAAAAGCAGTTTTAATTATGCTTGTGTGTGTGTGTGATATTGCATATGATAGTTGTTTATTATAGCCCTCTTTTCATCAGTGGTATTAGAGTAGGTTGTTCCTGAGTCTGTAGGCATATCGCTAAACATGAGGTAGCTTGTAGAAGGACCTATGGTGGTGTGTGTGATTTTGTGCAGACAGGCCACTGAATGTGAAGGGTTGGATTGTGTGAAACATTTTTACAAGGTTTTGAAAACCTATGTTTTGAAGCTTTGTGAAGCCTTAAGTATGGAAAAGAGAATGGGAAAGATGACTTTTATTATTGAATGGATTCTAACAATTCCTAGACTTGAGGAAATCAGAGAAAGACTTAGGAAGGATAGGGTGAGAGAATTTATGGAGTTGAAGCAACAAGTGGAAGAATTGGCAGCATAGTTGGAAAGGAGAAGAGCACTTCATCAAAAAAGAGGTGAAGGTAATTTTATTAATCATTCTAATGATATTTTGAATATAGGAAAGAAAGAAGATGAAGCAGAGTGTCATGCATGTGATACTGAGGAAGAAGAAGAAGATGAGTGGGAAGAAGTTTTTGAATCTGAAGCTAAGGAGACAAGCCTTTTGGAAGGCAAGAAAGATAAGATGAAAGAATTTGTAGCAAAGAGTGAAGATGAAGATAAAATTTCATCAGTTGAGAGTCCTTTGAAGGACATGGAGGAGATGGTTGTAGCTAAGAGGAAAGAAGAGGTAAAATCTGATTTTTGTGAAAATGATGTTGAAACTAATTTAATCAAGCATTATAAGATTGTTATAGAAGAGGAAAGTGCAGCAAAGAATGCATTGGTAGATGAAGAAATTATAGATGAAAGTAAGGAAGAAGATGAAAAAGTGAATGTTGAGTTGATTGGTGAACTTCCCTTTGCATCAGTTGATGACCTCTTATTTGATATAGAGATTAGTATGACTAATAGTTTGTTGCAAGATGGAAAAGATGAATCTTTTGATTATGTTACTAACATTGATGTGAATATAGAAGAAAAAGAGTTTGCATCTGAAAACTATCTTTTGGGAAACATGGTAAAAGAAGAACACAAAGACCGAATCAAGGTTGATGCTAAACAAATTGTTGCAACAATAACAGAGGAGGTAATAAATAAATTTGATTATTTTAATGAAGAAGAGGAAACTAAATTTTATGATTTTTCAGAACTTAATAGTGTATGTTGGTGGGAGATGAACTATGTGAAAAGAAATAGGAGGAGAAGAATAAAAGATGGAAAAGATATCAAATTGTAGGGAAAGAACAAAAAGAATAATAAGGCAGATAAGGTAGAGAAATGGATTCAGGATGAGCATACCATCTACAAATGTTTATTAGTTTAACTCATGAAACATTTCAAATTACCTTGGGTGTCTAATGCAAGAGCATCCATGGCAAATTGGCAATCAGCATCACCAAAAACATATTTGTCATTTAATTTATTTTAATTTGGTTTCCTTAGGATGGATTAATTAGATATTGAAAAATAAATGTAATATTAGGCCAAAAGGTTATAAATAATTATTGGCCTCAATATTGTAATTTTGGTGTGTAGTCTAGCCTACGTGACATTCCAATCCTCATCATTTATTTAAAAATTATAAAAAGGCAAAAGAGGGCAGTGGATTTTGGGAGTTTCAACTTTTGAAAACTCATTGATTGCTCCTAAAAAGTTACAAAAATATATGGACACCAAAGTTGAGTTGGCAGTTACTTTTCTAATTGGGTCCCTATTTTCTAGGAGTGGGAATCTTGAAAGTTTGTTATTCTTGAAAAATTTGTTGGGAGTAGATTTGGAGAGGTTCTTGGAGAAATAATGATTCTAAAATATGAAATTTAATGCATCATTCAAACTTGGGGCATGGCATTTTGGAGGTGGTGAATAAAAAGGTAAATTTAACAATTTTTGAAGTAGTGCTTATTGAATATTTTTTAGAAAGGCAAAAACGAGCATGGGTATTTGGAGACTTTATATGTTATTTAAAATATTATTTTTGAGATTCCAAAATCCCTAAAAAATAGGGGTGTTGAGAGTCGAAATCACATTTTTCTTCAATGCATAAAAGCAAGAAAGCTAAAAATAGCACCACCACAAAGCATGGAAAGGCACCAAGTTGGAATGGCTAAATTTAATCAATTTAATTGATTAAAATAAATGAAATTAGCTATTTTCCAAGAGGGGGATGTGCATTTTTGAGTTGGCATGATAAATGCATTGAAATGAAATTAAAATAAAGGAAAATTACATTTGATGCAAAAAGAGAGAAGATACAAAAAGGAATCGTAGTTCATTTTCAATGTGAGTTTTTCCAGGTTGAAGGAGAGACAGAGGGGAGGCTTGGGTGACCTCAAAAGAGGGTTTTGGAAGTGTGTTGTTGCAGATTTGGAGCTGTTTGTACAGCCATTGTGATGCCAGAAGAGCCAGTTGTAGTTGCATAGCTGTTTGTTGTGATTTTGCAGGAGTTGGAAGGAGAAGTTTGGGTGAGACTTTGGTTTGTTGTAACACACTAATTTGTTGCTTATTTTTGTATCTTTGTAAGGGTTTATTAAAGCCCTATTGTCCTCTTTAGACTATTGTAATTTCATTTTAATAAATTAGATGAATGTATGAAAGACTGGTTGTAAGTTACAAACTAGATTTGCAATTAACTGTGCAAATATTTTCTATAGTGAAAGAAATTTTAATTAAGCATGTGTGTGTGAAACTGTATATGAGAGGTGTTTGTTATAGCCCTCTTCTCATCAATTCCTTCTCCCATGTTCTTTACCAAAGCATATGTATTTGTCCTACCATTGTGGACAACTCTCTGATCATATTGATTCATCCTCCCTAAGAGTATATGGCACATGTCCATAGGCATTATGTGACACCACACTTGGTTTTCATAAGTTCCAATTCAAAAATTCACTAAACATTGTTCATTAACAAAAACTTGATGACCCCTTTGCAGCCAAGATAACTTCTATGGGTTTGTATGAGTTACTCTTCTCAGCCCTAACTTCTTTACAATTTCATAAGAAACTAGATTATATGTGCTACCACTATCAATTATAACCTTCCAACACTTACCTCTTACCTTGTACATGGTCTAAAACAAACGCCTTTGTTGAATGGGCTCGTCCTTCCTTATTGTTGATTTTAGTAGTGTCCTTTTCATTATGAGGGCTTCTCCATGCCATGGTTTCTTTGTGCATTCTAATGAAACATCACTCCTCTCACCTACCCAAGTAACATGAATTTAGGATTCAATTCTACTTCCATTGTACTGCTCCATTTGTGTGCATTCAACTACATTATGACCCACTTCTCCACACTTAAAGCATTCTCGCATGAATCCTTTATTTTGTCTCTGATCAAATCTACCTTCATCACTTGTTACCTAACTATTTTTCTAATTGTAAGTGGGGTTGTCCTCTTCATCCTAGCTACACCTTCTTTTGTTGGTATGCATTATCCCTTCATCATCATCATCATCATCATCATCATCAAGTTCTCTTCCCTCCTCAAGTCTTCTTTTGCTATGAGTAGCACCATATTTTCTCCTTAACCTTTAATGCATACTAGTAGGTCTCCTCAATTGTTCATAGTCTTATCATGCTCAACTCATCCTATATACCCAATCTCGGGCCATTTACATAACGTGCAACCTTCTCATGCTCCATTTCATGGTGACTTGACCTAATGGAGATTTTGTAAAACTCCTCAATATAGCTTTTTACACTTAGCTCCTTCTACTACAAGTTTTGTATCGTCTTCAACAACTCAAGTTAATAGTCAGTTGGTAGGAACTTAGTCTTCAATCTCCTCGCCATCCTATCTCATTGGGTGATCTTTTCTCTCCCATTTCTTCTTCTTTCAACTTGCACCTCTTTCAACCAAAGTGTTGCATGTCCTTTCATCTTTGTTTGTGTCACTTTCCCTCTTCTTGGATCCTCTATATCATCATATTCAAAATATTCTTCCATCTCTATTATCCAATCTATCAAGTCATCATGTTCTAGACTTTTTAACAAATATGGTAACTCCATTTGTATCCCTTTTCCAATTTCTAAAAGGGCTTTGACAAGCCTTCCTTCTACACCCATTCCATCATCTGCATTTTCATTTTTGTGTGTTGCTATTGCAACACCCTCTTCCTCTGTTTCACTCTCATTGCCAGCACCTTCAAGTGCTCTTCCCCTTCTTCTATCACCTGCTACGGCTTGCACTCAAGCTTCTACACACCTTACGGCTTCCAACGCTTCATCTGTCATTCTTGCAACATCTGCTACTGCAGTAACCTCTGCCACTCTTTTCCTTGGTGGTATCTTACTATCCTAAACTTCTCTCTCCTTATCACTGCAACCCTCCTAGTTGTAATCTACCTTGTTTATGCAATCCTCACCCTCACACAATTGATGCTTCACAGGACTTCACCCAAATTCACACCAAAGAAATCACACTTCTATCCAGAGCTGTAGATGTGCTCTGATACCATGTTCTTGGGACCACCCTCAAGTGACACCCTAATTCTCACTTGTTGCAGGAAGCCTGTAGTAGTTCAACACAATTTCTGTGGCCCACACCCAACACAGTAATGGTTGTATGTGACTTAAACAGTCAATGCCTTTTTCTATAGGTTAATTATGCTCATAGGCTTCCCTTCCTAATGCTGTTGTAGGTGATCTAAAACTGACCCACACTTTGTCTTGTTGCTATAGGTGAAAATAACACGCATACAAGCATACAAAGTTTTAAATACTTTCACATAAACATACCTCTTGCAGACACAACCATCTATAAATTTTTCATGATGATCAAGTAAGGTAACAACCAACAAATTACAACCTCATAACATACAATATGAACTGTATAAAACTAATACTTTCTATTTCATTACAAAATACATTCCTTTACAATTTCATTTACTTTTAGTGTCCAAACATTTCCACTCGTTCTGGACTTTTATTTCTTCATTGCAATACTTCCTTTGCCTTCGATTCCTCTCTGAAAAACCTCTTTTTCAATTTTATGTTTCCTCTCTGATTTTAGCCCCCTCTATGGTCTTCAATGTTCTTTATGCACACCTCATTTTAGTCTACCACATAGCCGCCCTTCTTTTTCATCTTCTTGCCCTGTTCTCTCTTTCTATGTTTCTACACACACACACCCTCCAATATTTCTTTTTCAAAACTCTCATGTATTCTATTGTTTTTCTCCTTTTTCTTCGTACTTCTGCTGCCACATTCTCTGCACAGGCCTGGATAGTTCTTTTACATGTCCTTGCTTCTCAAGCTGCAGCTCTCAACAATTTCCTCAACCCACACGCTCTTTTTTTTTGGAATGCTATCTTTCTCTCTATCTTCTTAAAAAATCTAACCTACTCCTCTTGAGCGCCAAAAGCCAGCATCATATATGCCAAAACAACCAAGAACAAAAAGTCCATATCCAACCTTCCCACTCAAATCTTCAATTTGAGCGGCAAACTAATTGACCCTCGAAGAGGGTCCAGACGGAGATTCAAACTTACTTAACTTGTATACCGATTGGGTTGGGTATTAATCATAGCCAATTGGGTTCGTTGAGCGCCCCAAAATAGGTGCAGTAAATTTTTAATTTTTTTTAAATCAAGCCGAAGTAAATGGTGCTAGCCGTCCATCATGATGCCCCTGCATCAATTTGTGTTTAATTCACCTACTTTCATTCCATTCAACCACTTCACTAACTAAATCACTTAATGATACATTCTAATTATATGCTTATTTAATTATAACCATAATATTTTCTTATAGTAGATAGAAGTAGATTGATCTTAGGTAAGTTATAGAATTAAAATTCTTTCTGTCACCTTATTGATCTTAGGGAATTAAAACAGTTACATGATAGTTTGTAGTATAAAATCCGATATATAAACATTGCATGAGTATTTTTTTTAGGAATATATGATGTACATGACAACCATACAACTGTTCCTAATGTCAATCTGTAGCCCTATATGTGTAATGTTTTTATCAGCATAGAGCATTGGATCAACACAGAGGGATTACGCATTTTCATTGTTAAATCATCCGTTAGAAACATTTAAGTCAATTTCATATCACTTACCATGGCAGTATTATCAAAATAATTAGTTAAAAAGCATAACCATTCTCCCGAAGGAATCTGATTGTTCTAAAATATAAGCGATAAAGATGACTAACAATATAATAATTAGTTAAAAAGCATAACCATTCTCCCGAAGGAATCTGATTGCTCTACAATATAAGCGATAAAGATGACTAACAGTATAACAATGTTTCTTTGGTAAGATGAAAGACATTATCCTATGACAGTGCGCTATATCATAAGTTATCCTTTGCATTGCGTGCTTGAATGCACTGTTTTCCTGGTGAAGGAAAATTTTCAGACACATTTTAAGAGAATGCCTTTCATTTCAAGATTGTCTGTGACATGTGTCTGAAGATTGTCTTTTGCTAGTAGAATAGTTGATCAAGGGTTTTTGCTAGTGAAGACCAATGATCAAAAGTCAAAAATATATAAAAATTAAATAGCTATATCATATCCTTGAAGAATTGTATTGTGCAAGGCTACCCAAAACAATGTACAATCTAACTCACGATCCATTACGATGGAAGCAAAGTCACAAATATGAAATTGTTCAACAGTTGAAAATAAATTCTTGCCAATAAATCTAAAACAATTGTTTAAACGTTTTAGGTATATAAAATGTCAAATATGTTAAATATATAAATAACAGGTAGGAGGTATTTTCCCAATGTATCATATAATATATTATATGAGAATTCAATGTACATAAATGTTATTCGTTGCTTGACCCTTAAAACAGTTTGATGTTTAAAGAGAGTTGACCCTTAAACAGTTTGATGTTTAAATAAAGTACACCCTGCCATGCTAATGAAAATTCTGTGTGAGCTCCCAAAAACCCAACCAAAAAAACAAATAATTTGGTTCAACTAAAAGGTATTGTGTGAGTTAAGAAATTACCAGATTTGGCCTCGGGTGGCTTTGATCTAACTGAATCCATAGCTTTTTCCAATCTTCTACGTTGATACAGCTTATCGCTGCATTTCCTATTTTTAAACCAATAAAACACACTCTTTGCTTGTATTTCCCCATATCTTCTCAGATAATTGGCAACATCATATATCTGCTCTTCGCTTGGACTCCTAACAGATTTACGGTACAATCCTTCCATCATTTCCAGTTGCATTGGAGTTGGCTTCCACCTTGGAGTAGCCCGTTTTTCTGAACTTTCAGCCATTTTTAGGTAAACAAAAATCTAACGCTAGTCTTGCCAGATATAGACGTGGCAAAAAGTTCCTTTCAGACCTTAGACGATTATTGACACAGTACAGTGATAAACAAGCATCGGAAAACAAACACTAGAGTATAAAGGCGAGAACATCCAGACTGATTTAACAGGATTATGTGTGGACGCATCTCTCAGGACGCATCTCGTTTAAAACGAACAAAATTTTGTAGGATGGATGTAGTGTCTTCCTACGGAGATTTGAAGTGAATATTGAGGGAAGTTGTACGAACGACTGGGCAGCCGTAGTAGAGGACAGGCGTTGCTCAATGCTATTCTATTTTTTTGACAATAACTTTTGTAAGGGAATAAAATAATCGATGAAACCTATGACTAATGTCTCCTCGTTTATGTCTTTCCTTGTTTGCCTCTCCTTGATCAGTTCGGATCTATCAAGAGATGTCTGTCCCCTACATGATCATTCATAAATAGTACGTATCAGTACGGATCTAACAAGAGATGTCTGTCCCCTCCATGATCATTCATAAATAGTACGTATCAGTACGGATCTAACAAGAGATGTCTGTCACCTACATGATCATTCATAAACAACAAATTGCTTCGTTTACTGTAATAAATGACATAAATCGAGTAAGAGAGGAGAATGATTGGGTGTAAGTGCTAATTTTATAGATTAAAAATGCAAACAAGCAGAAAATACAACATATAGAACAATGAACACAGTAATTTTGTCCTGGGAAAACCCTCTTACACGAGGGAGAAAAACCTAGCAATATATCACATATATTTGATAAACTGGTGGTAGTAATTATTTACAATTTTGGCCAATAATGGCACCACACTCAATGCAGATTTGTAGAATATAGAACTCTTTTGCTATAATCGATCTGTTGATATCTGGAACTCTTCTCTATATTCAGCGAACTTATCTTGATGCTAATTCAATGATTATAGGGAGAGAACAATGTCTTCTATATATACATGTTGATATGGTCTCCTTTCATAAACAGTCGACCTCCTTCATGAAAAGTTGTCTCTTCTTATCTGCTTAGTCGGCCTAGGGAGGATGACTCCTGTAGCTATAACATCAACACTCCCTCTTAGCTAGCGAGGAATCCTTTCAAATATTTATGTCATGAAGTCTCTTATCATAACACTCACTATGGCTACACCCATTAGTGAGAAGAATTTATGATCACCTCATCATGATGTCAACCACTATGGCTACTCCCATATGTGGAAAAGGAACATATCACCTCATTGTGATATTAACCATCATGGCTGCTCCCATGTATGGCATATGTACATAAGTGCCCATCACGGAATCGTGATGTCATCACCTCATCGTGACGTTCACCATGGCTACTCCCAAAGGGTGAAAAGCACAAGTACAAGAAAAAAAATCATCACAGACTCTCTCATGTGATATTGTCATGGAGTCACACTCATGACATCCACCATGGCTACTCCTAGAGGGTGGAACTAAGGGCTTTCATCTCAAATCTTTCTCATAGAGAGAGATGCATTAACAAGGGCTTGCACCTCAAATCTCTCTCACAGAGAGAAATACATTAACAAGGGCTTGCACCTCAAATCTCTCTCACAAAGAGAAATGCATTATAGTACATCTCAAGAAGTTACTGATACTAAGACTCCCTCTCAGCAAGGGCTTCATTCTCCACAACTCCAAGCTTGTCTCGAAAATGTACAAACTTCACTTTGGTAAGAAGCTTGGTGAGAATGTCTACCGTCTGCTCATCAGTGCTAATATATATCAACTGGATTGCTTTCTTAATACCATATCTCTGATATAGTGGTATTTGATCTCAACATGTTTCATTCTGTCCTGAAATACCAGATTGACAGAAAGCTTCACACAGCTTTGATTATCACAATGAATGACAGTTGGCTCCAACAATTGTTCAAACAATCCTGTAAGGAGCTTCTGAAGCCACACTACTTCTCGAGCTACCACACAAGCTGCAATATACTCAGCCTCTATGGTGCTCAGTGCCACTGAAGACTACTTCCTGCTACACCGGGATATCATCGCAAACCCCAAACTGAAGCAACATCCAGAGGTGCTCTTCCGATTAGTAACACACCCTACCCAATCAGAATCAGTATATCCATGCAGCTTCAAATCTACACCAGAAGAATATCTCAAGCCATACCCAACTGTGCCACGCAAGTATCTCAGGATATGCTTTGCTACAACTAGATGTATTTACCTTGGTTCACACATTAGCTGACTAAGTGCACTCACTACATAGCAAATATCTGGTCTAGTATTGACTAGATACATCAATGATCCAATCAACTACCTGTACATAGTAGGATCCACCAGATTTGAACTAGCTGTAGGGTCTTTTAACTTCTAAAAATTGGTTTCCATAGGTGTAGACATGGATTTGCAATCCATTATACCAAATCTCTTCAAGATGTCTAATGTATACTTCCCTTGACTTAGAATGATCTCATTAGACCTCTACCAAAAATTTTAAACCAAGGAAGTAATTCATGTATCCAAGATCCTTCATTTCAAATTCAGAAGCTAACTCCTTCTTGCTTTTGATAATGAGGTGACCTTCTCCAGTAAGAAGTAAATTACCAACATACAGAACCAAGATTAACTAGATCACCATCTTCTTTAGGTTTAGTAGGCTCCCTCTAAATCTTCAAGTACTTGCATCAACGTTCTAACCTCATCGTCCAAGATTGCCTGCAACACTTGCCTTAGAGAAATGGTTTCTAGCACACACCTCTGTAGAGATTCAGGGTTGTCCTCTTTGACCTCATCCCAGATCACTTTTATTTTGAATAGGTTTACGGAGCTACCAATGTTAAATCCAGGTTGACTATCTTGAGCAATTCTAATCTCAACTGCTGAAAAGGTTCTTCAAGGATTTAGCATTTGGCCTTGCAACACTGCAACCTTCACTTCTTCTCCGTGAGTCATATAACTCCCTCTGAAGGTTAATTTCTCCTCTTCGAAAAGACTGCACACAATGATAACCTAAATAGGTTCTTCCTTTTCGAGAGATGTCTTCAACCACTAACTTAGTCCCAAGGCTGCAACCTGTGTCTCCATGCTTCAGCCTATAAGATGCATCAAGCTCTTCTTCTCTTGAAAGCAATCTCTTATGCTTCTTAGTCCGTCAAGAAGATATGAAGGAGAGATTACTAATAGTTCATAGAACTCAGCTATTCTGAAGAGAAATACCAATGCAAGAAGCATACATGATTTACTATCTCAATGTTATAGCATGAATTAATAATTGCATAAGGAATTCATGAACATTATTCAACCATAAAATACTTATCTCATCAGAATCTCCTTAAATAATCCTAGATAATTAATTCATCATTCATTTGCTTCTCGATGCAACCTTTATTGATTCTGATATATCTTTCTTCCATCTTTTACTCCTCTCGAAGGAGCTAATCTCAGCACAACAAGAGACAATCTTCTCAACTTAGATTTCTCAGACACATTATGTAGACAACATATTTAACATAGAACTAGGTCCCTCAAGGCACCATCACAGTCCATGCAAATAGAGAATGGTATCAATGTGACCATCCAATCACAACGAAATTGCAGTTCTCTTATCATCTCTGAATCACACTCAGAAATTTTTCACAACTAGCATGAACATCTCACAAAGAATGAATGGTGACTCCAAAGGATCTCATCCAAGAGGAGGCACGAACTCTTCTATTATCGGTACACCATTGAGCTATATCTATAGCTGACACTCATCTCCGCCACCTACACTCAATGTTGCCATCAATTGTACCCTCATCCTGATTTCATATCAGTTGATAATGAAGACTCAGCCCTAAGTTTGGATAACATCTTGATGATTAGTATTAGGCACACTTGGAGAATGTATACACAAGAATCTCTTGCAAAAGAATACTAAGCCATATCAACCTCACGCCACAATAGTAATGTATTACTTGAGCACAGAACTTCACACGCATCTTCAACAAAAGGTCTTTTCAACCCTACGATTATTAATAGTGCCTCACTTTACTCTGAGACACCACTTCTAATTAGCACTAAAGGTCTAGACTAATATAATTCCAATCATGATGTCTTATGACTCTCCATATCTAAGCTTGGACAAAAGTCAATATGATTTTTATAGAGCTGCGATTCGTCAAACTCCACCTTATATGACAATTAGACCTTTCATGCCTCCCATCTAACTTTGATCTGAAGCGGCAACCTTATGTGACCTCCAACATTTAATCCAAGCGATTACCAATATTAGGAGCGATTACTATATTATCCTTCAACTCCCGATAGTCTTTAAATTAGCTGCTCTCAAAGCATTCATAATGGTCTGCCAGAGGAAGGATAAACACAAAGATACGCCATCATAAGAACTCAGGCCATGACACCTGTAGCCTTCTAACATGTCAAGGATTGACAACCTCGGAAGCCTCCCGAATACTGCTCGCATCCAATAAGATGAAGTTTGTCTCAAGGTCTGCATTTGAATCTGCTAGAATTTCTTGGACAAATCTGATCAGATCTAAACCCGCTCTGATACCATGTTAATTTTATAGATCATAAATGCAAACAAGCAGAAAATACAACATATAGAACAATGAACACAATAATTATGCCCTCGGAAAACCCTCCTACATGAGGGAGAAAAACCTAGCAATATATCACATATATTTGATAAACTAGTGGTAATAATTATTTACAATTTTGGCCACTAATGGTGCCACACTCAATGCAGATTTGCAAAATATAGAACTCTTTTAATGTAATCGATCTGTTGATATTTGGAACTCTTCTCTATATTCAACGAACTTATCTTGATGCTAATTCGATGATTATAGGGAGAGAAAAATGTCTTCTATATATACATGTTGATATGGTGTCCTTTCATAAATAGTCGGCCTCCTTCATGAAAAGCTGCGTCTCTTCTTATCTGCTTAGTCAGCCTAAGGAGGATGACTCCTATAGCTATAACATCAACAGTAAGAAGGGCTCAAAGCATTGAATATGTAATGTAGAAAGTTGCATGCCCTTGCAATTTCATGCTACATTTTTTACTAATTTAAGTGTCTACTCCTCTAGCATGTTTTAGGCTTATTCTTAGCCTTGCCTTAGCCCTTTTCCAACTCACAAATGTTATGTTTCAACCTTTGTGTTCATTTTTGTGAAATTGGGTCTAAGTTTCTTGATCTTGAGGTTGTCCTAAGGTGAGCTAAAGGTTCAAAGGATTATGTCACTCAGATTTTAGTGCTAAGCATAGATGTCTATGTGATGCACTAGCATACCACATACGTTTGCCACTTGATGACCATTTCTTAGCATTTCTTACCACCTTTTGTGAAATGTGGGATTTTATGTAACGCCTTTGCAACCTTCAAACGACTTAATTTCCTCTCCTTTTCTCCCTTGAGGTGACTTGTTTGAGTATCAATTTCTTGTTCATCGTGCAAAACTCTCTTTGTAACTCCATTGTTGATTTCTACATACTCTTGCATCCTTGGGCAATTTTATTAGAATTCCTAGCAATCTTCATTGATTTCTATATATTGTAGCAAACTCAGGTCATGTTTCTCAAGCTCAAGTAATCATCTCTTGAATCTTTGCACCTTCATAGGGTTTTTGTGGAACCACTACTTGATTTTGGGCTCTTCCTTGGGCCTTGTTCTTGGCTAGGTAGCACTCATCTTTGGCTTTGAGGTGATTGTGTTCCATTGTTTCCTTCTATTTGTTTATTCCATTTGTGTAATCTGCTTGTGTTTGTGTAACATTTTGTGGGTTCCTTCATTTCCTATCTTTGTTTGTTGGTTTTGAAACATAGCTTATAGTTTATTAAACAAGAAAATCATGACAGCAGAAACAACACTTACAATAAATACTCATTTACAAATAATAACTTACAGCCATGAAAAAAAAAAACTACTCCAAACACAACAACATCAACATAAAAAACTCTATATATTAATTTCCACTTTACATCTCTGCTCAAATTGAGAAACCAACACAATTTTTTCTCAATTTTTCTGGCTTATTACAAAAGCATAGGGTGATCTTTTTTAAAGACACTACAGCCCCCAAAATAGAACAACAATAAATAAAAATCTTCTAGTCTAAAAATAAGCATGCATATGGAATGCATTTACACCTGCAAAGCTATTACAAAACCATTACATGCAATAACCTATATTTAGACCTAGCTTTAAAAACTGACATATTAATGCATTATAGTGGAGAGAAATTAATATTTCAACACTATTTCTATAGCACACTAATGTGCTCTAATTTGAGGCAAACAGTTTTGTATTCTCATCTCTATCATTGTCACTCTTGTTATTTATCTAAACACACTTAGAGGATAATAACACACACTTTATTTTCAATATTTTCCACTATTGGCTATTTGTGGAGGTCAAAAGACCAACATAAAGGCTTGACTTGAAGGCAAGTGCCCAAACAGCCCCAACCTTTTCTTATTTCTAGCAGGTTATGTATTTGAAAGATGAGATTTTAATCACATGCTAGTCTTGCAAATATCCCCTTTTTATTTGTATTATTTTATTTATCTCTTTCAAGCTTAATAGAGATTTATCTTTGTTTATCTCTTTCTTAGGGTAAAACTCTCTATATGTAGATATATGTTAAATTATTTTGTTGCAATTACCATCCTTGTTTATCTCTTTCCTAGGTAAAATCTCTCTAGTTTGTTACTAATATTACAATCTTCTATGTTTCACCTCATCCACAAAATAATTATACAAAATCATCTTTTTTATCTTAAAATATTCTAAGCTTTCATAGGTTTCCTTAATTACATTACTCCCTCACCAAAGTTATTATCAAAAAAATATAATAGTATTGAGAAACACCTGCATTCTTTTAGGGCTACCAAGTTATTCAAACAATTTACCTCAATATTCTCTTGAAACCTCCATAGGAAGATACTAAATCCATAGGTAAATTATTTTGTTGTAATTATTTTTCTTTTTTTATCTCTTTCCTAGGTAAACACTCTCTATATGTAGATAATGATTAATTTATTTTGTTGCAATACCATCCTTGTTTATCTCTACCCTGTGAGTAAAGGGATAGTTGTGGGGGCTTTCTTACTGTCCTTCATAGACCCTTCCATGGAAGACAACAAATAACATGGAAATGAAATAATCATCTCTCTCCTAAAGTGATTTAGGAGGACACAGTGGTAGGAATAAATATATTTAAAGTGACCCTCCAAATTTACATATCTCATTACAAACAAAGTAGTTTCATCCCATGGATACTTGAGAGTGCTCCCAATATAGCTGAAATGTAGTTTGCCAAATAAATTCAAGGGTGTCACAAAGGAGAACCCACTTCAGGGAAACTAGGGAAAGGAGAAGGCTCCACACTTTCTAAGAGAAGGAGTACCCAAGTAAACAATGGGTAGTTGACTCCTCCATGCATTCACACAGGCAACATTTATTTTGAAGGGCAAGAACTATCCTAACCAAGTTGTCAATGGTGAGGTTTTTTTTCTAGGTCAACAACCAAAAGAAGATATTAAATTTAGGTATAAGGTGAGGCTTCCATAAAGAGGCCCAAAACAGAGAGGGTTCATGGTCCAATTGATGGGTAAGGCCTGAAGAGATGAAAAAGGCCCCAAAAGAGGAGGCAAACTAGCTCATCTACGCATGGAACTTGGGGAATGTGACTACACAATAGAATGGATTCCAGCTTGGACAAGGCTTCCATAAAGTGATTGACCACAACTGCCAAGTTCATCCAAGTCTTGAATCCATCAATGATTTGAATAGAATCAATCGCCTTGTAACCAAAGGTGCCTTTACATAAGTCTGCAATGTTGTTTGTCTTGTCTAGGTCATTTAAGTCACTTAACCAAGCCAGATATCTTCCCATAATCTAATGTAGTTCCATCCCCTAGTTTCCATTTGGTTCCCTTCTTAATGATAAATCTTCTCTACTAATCACATTTCCAAATTACCGATCCCTGGGGCAATTCCTCATTATCCAATAAATTGGTTTGATTTCCTTGAAGATATTTTATAACTATTGAAGGCACAAGACAACTGAGAGGGGGGTGAATCAATTGTATCAAAAACTTTAACTTCTTTAAAACAAAATCACTTTCACATTCACTTACTTTAACTCCTTATTCTATCATGAAGATTGAACATGAATAGCAGAATCAAAACATAAACACAAATAAAATTAGAACTATCTCCAAGGTCGGCCTACATACACAAATCAAATTAGGACTAGACCTAAACAAACTTGTGGAGCAAATGAATGAAAGAGGAATAATTCATGGCTTAGCTCAGACCCAAATACATCTTCACACACTTGAACATGCTTCTACAATCCATGAATCACCTCCGCAACAAGTGTAAATAACCAAGTAGGCCAGAACTAGTGCAAACATCAAGAATACTTAAATACCTGCTTCCAAGAACTTCATTATAGCCTGCAGATCAAGGACATGCCTTCAATACATTATGGAGACATCCATGAACAACATAGAATCACTTGGGAGTAGATAAATCCAACCGCAATAGATGTCACTTGAAGACAACAAATATCACTTGAGGATATATCACAGACTGCTTCTCAATAGACACTGTCAAACTCTGTTAATCAATAACTTGTTTTCTGGAACACCAAATAACAAATCCTTTGGAATGAAGATTGCTAAGGACCTTATAAGCTTTAAGTCTAGAACTGCATGACCAAAATCCAAACTAGGGAGAAATGTGGAGCAAAATACTTTCTCCTTGTCACTCTGTAGACGTGGCTAGGCACAGTCTTCAAACTGGTGAATGGGACTTTTTTTGCACAACGATCCGAACCACCAAATTCTATATTTAGCATCTTCAAACACTTCTCTAAATCCTATCCAAATCTCATAATCTAGTCTTCAATACAGAGGAAATGCGAAGCACAAACTCAGCCAGTTTTCTTAACATGACAGCTTAGTCAATCAACAAACAATAATATCAGAGGATACAGTTGGCCCCGTTAACAACACAAACATGTTGACATTAATGACAACACTAGTTAGAACATACTTGCAACAAGCTCCCCCTTTGTCATTGATGGCAACATATGAGGTGAAAACTAAATGACATGTTTCTTCATCAAAGACACAACTTTGCATTAGGACTCCCCTTATCTTTTTTTGCATTTGAACTCTTTCTCCCCTTGATTTTTTCACATGATCTCTTTCCCCCTTTGAACTCAATGGAAAAGGGCATCACATCTCCTCTACTGCACATACTTTCTCTGATTAGTCTAAAATTATTCTTTACCCCCCTTGAATGCAACAATCATCTCAAACCACTACCTGCTCCCCTAAGAGGTAGCTTCCAACATCAATCCAAAAGGAGAAATGTACTTTGAGGCACACTGGACTGATGCATCTTCTTATGCATCTAGTTCAAGGAAGGAGGGGCAATGACCCCTAATTTTTCCTGGAGATACTCAAATGTGTCTTTTGGAAGAGCCTTTGTGAATATATAAGCAACTTGATTTTTTGTAGCCACATACTCAAGCTTTACCTCATTCTATGCAACTTTCTCTCTCAAAAAGTGATACTTTTAATTTAAATGTACTTTGTCTTTGAATGCATCACTGGATTCTTTAAAATATTTATGGCACTTGTGTTATCACGAAGAATAGAAATTGGCTCATCATATTAAACTTTGATATCCTTCAAGGTCTATTTGATCCATAGCACCTGTGTGCAGCATGATACTACAACAATATATTCTGCCTCTGCAGTAGACAAGGAGACTGATTCTTATTTCTTGCTATGCTGAGACACTACCCTATCTCCAAGGAAGAATGCAACTCGACTTGTGATTTTCCTATCATCAGCACATTCGGCCCAATTTGCATTTGTCTAGGCACTTAGGGAAAAATCATTGTTCTTAGAATACCACAAACCATGATCTAGAGTGCCCTTTAAGTACTTGAATATCCTCTTTATGGCCATCACAAGTGATTCTCTAGGATCTAATTGAAATATGGCCACAAGATAGACTGCATGCATGATATCTGGTCTAGTAGCAGTTAGGTAAAGCAAGACCTCCAATCATTGATCTGTACTTGCTTTGATCAGCCTTAGGAGATTCATCATTCTTGCTCAATTTATAGCCAGTAACCATAGGAATGCATATGAATTTAGAGTCCTTCATTACAAACTTCTTTAGTAATTCCCTGACATACTTTGATTGAGAAATGAAAATGACTTTATTGGTCTGATTGATTTGTAGTCTAAGAAAGAAGTTCATTTTACCACACATAGACATCTCAAATTCCTTTTGCATTTCATTTGCAAAATTCTTGCACATCTCTTCATTTCCACCAAATATGATAATAGACTCCAATAATCAGGATTTGATCTTTGCTTGCCTTGATGTACAAATTACTATCTGTGGACCATTTACTAAAACCTTGTTGCAACAGATACTTATCTAGTCTTGCATACCAAGCTCTGGGAGCTTGCTTCAATCCAAACAAAGCCTTCTTCAACTTGTACACCATGTCTGGTTTGTCTAATAACTAGAACCCAATTGGTTGCTCTATGTAGACCTCTTCTTCTAGATAACCATTCAAGAAGGTAGATTTCACATCCATCTAATATACCTTGAAATTTTTATATGCTACAAATGCCAAAATAGTCTAATAGCTTCCATTCTTGCAACCAGAGCATAGGTCTCTTCATAGCCAAATCCTTCCACTTGTGAGTAGCCTTTACACACAAGTCTTGCTTTGTTTCTCACAACTTCTCCAACTTCATTCAGTTTGCTCTAGAAAACTCACTTTGTTCTAAACAAATTCTTATTTGCAGGTCTAGGGACAAGTTCCCAAGTCTTGTTCTTCTCAATTTGCATTAGTTCTTCTTCCATTGCCTTAACCTAATATTCATCATTGCATGCTTCATTTACTATTTTAAGTTCCACTTTTGAAAGTAGACAGAGATTTACTTGTTCTTCTGCAGTCCTGCTTCTTGTCATCACACATTTTCTTTTGTCACCAATAATCTGATCTTCAGAATGATCTCTTTGCACAGACCTAGGAGTTTTAACAATTCTTACTAGAGCTTCAGCTTGAATTTCTTCTTCTTTCGAAGCAGCTTACACTTCAGTCTGAACTTCCTTTTCTTTGTCTTTTTCAACCTTTTCTGTATCATCAGATCCATCTGACTCATATCCATATGGTTGAATGTCTTTATCTACCTTCACATTTGCACTTTTAGTGATCTTTCTTAGTCTTTTGTTATAGCACCAATAAGCATTGCTCTTAGTAGAGTACCCAAGGAATATGCCTTCATCACATCTAGCATTAAACTTTCCTAATTCTTCATCTCTTCTGATGTAGCATTTGCTTCCAAAAACATTAAAGTATTTGACAATAGGAGTTCTACCATACCATAGCTCATAAGGTGTCTTTGTTTCTTTTGCTCTGATTTGTACTATGTTCTTAATGTAGATAGTAGTGTGTATTGCTTCTTTCCAATATACTTTTGATAGGTTTGGTTCCTTGATCATTTTTCTAGCATATTCTTGAATAGTTCTATTCTTCCTTTCAACCACTCCATTTTGTTGAGGAGTCTATGGGTCAAACAAATGTCTCTTTATTCCATGTTCTTCACAAAAAGAATTAAACTCACTTGAAGTAAACTCACCACCTTTATCAGACCTTAAGCATTTGATTCTCAAATCCAACTCATTTTCAACCATAGCTTTGAATGCCTTGAACTTATCTAGTGTTTCTGCTTTTTCTCTAAGGAAAGTAACCTAAGTCATTCTTGAAAAATCATCAATAAGAAGCATGAAGTACCTTTCACCTTGTAGACTTCTTGTTCTTATAGGACCACATAGGCCTGTATGCACCAACTCCAGCAAACTGGTAGAGGATTGTTCTTTTCTCTTAAACGTAGTCTTTATCATCTTTCCAAACTGACATTCTTTGCACATAACATTGGCAGGCTTCACAATCTTAGGCAGGTCTCTTACAACTTGAACAATGCCTATTCTCACCAGATTATTAAAATTAATGTGACACATTCTCCTATGCCATAGCCAACTTTCATCTGTCTTAGCCAACAAACAACAATTTTTAATACTTTTCAAGTGATAGACATTACCACGAGTCTTCTTACCAGTAGAAATTAAGGTTCCAGAGCTTTTCCTTATCCCACATCCATTGTCCTTGAACACAAGATTATACCCTTTGTCACATATTTGTCCAACACATAGAAGATTATGCTTTAAGCCCTTGACATAAAGAACACCATCTATACTATGCCTATCATCAAAGGTAATTGATCCTTTTCCACAAATTTTACCAATTGCATCATCACCAAACCTAACTAGTCCTCCATAATATTTTTCAAACTTACAAACTTAGTCTTATCTCCTACCATATGATTTGAAAATCTATTGTCAATGATCCATCCATCTTCCTTTTCAGCATGAAATTTAGACAACTCTCCTAGACTTCCTTCCTTCACACAATGTGCAAGATTAGCAGAAATAGGTTCTTCTCTAAGTGCAATAAACAAGCATTCACTATTATTACCATCATCAAAATTAGGTTCATCATCAGTTACACCATCATCATCTCTAACATAGTAACTCTTTCTTACCATTTTTCCTTTACTTTTATTGTTTTTGAACTTCAAAGCTCTATCAGGACATCTTGAAGCATAGTGACCAATTTTACCACAATTGAAACATTTGAAAGGTAACTTACCTTTGAACTTTCCTTTGCTGGCTCTTTTCATTCTGCTTGCAAATTTTGCCTCAAGCTCTTCAAAATTTTCATCTGACTCTACAACATATTTATCTGATCTAGCAATCTTTTCTTCAGTAGTACCAAATTCTCTTATCTCAAAAGTAGTCAGTTTACCAAGCAATTGATCCTTTGTGAAAGCTTGCCCCTATCAAACAATTCTTCAATGGTAGATACCTTGTGACTATAAGATTTGGGAAGAGATTTGAGTATCTTATCTACAACATCCCCATCCACTAACTTTCCACCAAGACCCTTGATGTTACTAAAAACTTCATCAATCTTTTATACGTAATTTGTTATGTTCTCATCCTTAGACATTCGCATGGTTTCATATGTGGTCTTCAAGTTTTGCAACTTAGCCTTCTTGACAGATGCATCACCTTCATAGATGTTTATCAATTTGTCCCATATCTCATGAACAGAACTAGATCCACAACTTTCACTATTACAATTTTAGACAAAGAATTTAATAGAGTATTTTTAGCTTTGTGATTAGTCTCATAATCCTTAATCTCTTCATCAATCTTTGGACCATGTTCAAGTACAATGTATTTATCTTTAACCATTGTCCAAACATTATAACTAATAGAAATAAGATAACTTTGGATCCGTACATTCTAGTAGGCATAGTTAGAACCATCAAACTGAGGAATGTCTTTCTTGTGTGCTATCCCAAATCTACCTTAACTTGTTAGGATTTCTTCCAAGGAACCTCACTCTAATACCAATTATTGAAGGCACAAGACAACTGAAATGGGGGGGTGAATCATTTGTATCAAAAAATTTAACTTCTTTAAAACAAAATCACTTTCACATTCACTTACTTTAACTCCTTATTTTGTTATGAAGATTAAACATGAATAGTAGAATCAAAACATAAACACATCAACACCATACAAACCTAAGCACCATATTTTTTACGTGGAAAACCCTAAAAATGGAAAAACCACGGTGAGTGTTAGCTCACAATATAATGTAGTAACAATACCAAATAACAAAAGAGGTTCACTGCCCAAATAAAAGGCTCACTGCCAAGGGGTAGCTCGATGCTAAAGGGTGGCTCACTACCATGAACTGATATAGTAGCATCTACAACATGCCTGAGTTCAGTTCCATTGAAGTGTAATATATCTCCTCTACTCTGATCTACTTTTACAATTCACACTTTATCTTCACATAGTCGCACAATCTCACTTCACTCATGAATTCATTACATACATTTATAGTAATGATCAACCTTGGAATGTACATCAAGGTTGGCATTACATTCTACAACCATTGGAACTATCTCCAAGGTCGACCTACATACACAAATCAAATTAGGACTAGACCTAAACAAACTTGTGGAGCAAATGAATGAAAGAGGAATACTTCATGGCTTAGCTTGGACCCAAATACATCTTCACACACTTCAACATGCTTCTACAATCCATGAATCACCTCTAGAAGAACTGTAAATAACCAAGTTAGCCAGAACTAGTGCAAACATCAAGAATACTTAAATACATGCTTCCAAGAACATTATTACAGTCTACAAATCAAGCACATGCCTTTAATATATTTTAGAGACATCCATGAGCAACATAGAATCACTTGGGAGTAGACAAATCCAACTACAACAGATCTCACTTGAAGACAACAAATATCACTTCAGGATATATCACAGACTGCTTCTCAACAGACACTATCAAACTTTGTTAATCAATAACTTGATTTTCAAAGAACCAAATAACAAATCCTTTGGAATGAAGATTGTTAAGGACCTAATAATCTTAGTTCTAGAAACACAAGACCAAAATCCAAACTGCGGAGAAATGTAGAGAAAAACACTTTCTCCATGTCACTCTACAAACATGGCCAAGCATGGTCTTCAAACTAGTGAATGGAACTTTTTTTGTATAGTGATCCAAACCACCAAATTCTATATTTAGCATCTTCAAACACTTCTCTAAATCCTATCCAAATCTCATACTCTGGTCTTCAATACAAAGGAAATGCGGAGCACAAACTCAAACAGTGTTCTTAACATGACCACTCAGTCAATCAACAAACAACAATATATCATAGGATACAATTGGCACCAACGACAACACAAACATGTTGACATTAGTGACAACACCAGTTAGCACATACTTGCACAACAGTAACTAGGATATCGGTCCATTCCTTTTCCTCACTAAGCAATCTCCAAGTAATTTTGGAAATTTAAAGCAAGATTGAACTCTTTTATTTTCCTTAACCCAAGAGCACCACATGTTTTTGGTTTGCAAACAAAGTCTTAGGCTATCAAAGTGAGGCATTTACATTCTTCATGGTGCCAATACATACAAATTCTTTCTATTTTTTTGTAGCTTTTTTGATAATGTTTTTTGGCATATGGAAGAGGCTCATACTATAGACTAACATATTTTATAAGGTTTCTTTTATAAGTTGTATCTTCTCATCTTGAATTAGAAGGGAACCTTTCCATCCTATGAGCTTTCAATTGAATTTATCCACCCAAATTATATTATATCTAGCTTCTGGGAAAAACCCCACACAGAGGTAAACCTAGATACGCTAAAATAAGAGAACCAATCTAACATCCCAAAATTGTCACTATTCTCTATTTCTTTAAAGGAAGTATTGAGGAGGAAGAGAGCACTTTCTAAAAGACTATTTTTCTAACATGTAGCTTTCTCATAGTTTAAAAGGACATGTTTCAATTCCTACGCTTTGCCAACTCAGGAAACCTTGGTAACAATAAAATCATCAACAAATTGTTTATGAGAGATATGTTTTCTAGTTGAAGAGGGTTTAACACCTTTTAATATTCCAAGTCTCATATAATGTTCTATGCTTATGTGAAAATCTTTAGCAAAAATAATGAATAGGAATGGGGAGATAGGGTTGCCTTGATGAATTCCTCTTAAAGTCTTGAAAAATCCAAAGGGAACTCCATTGATTGTCACCCAAAATTTAGGGGTGGACATGCATTCGAAATGAGATTTATAAAACTTCTTATCAAAACCAAATTTATCTAGAACATTCATAAGAAATTCCCATGAGACCTTGTCATACAGTTTCATCAAATCCAAATTGAAGATAATGCCTTCTTTCCTATTTTTAACTAAGGAATGAAGAACTTCATGGATGGAAATTATTCAACCCAATATTTGTCTCCCATGGATAAATCTACTTTGCTGATATAAAAATTCTTATCAAAACCAAATTTATCCAGAACTTTCATAAGAAATTCCCATGAGACCTTGTTATACACTTTCATAAGATCCAATTTGAAGATAAAGCCTTCTTTCTTATTTTTAACTAGGGAATGAAGAACTTCATGGATGGAAATTGTTGAACCCAATATTTGTCTCACATGGATGAATCTACTTTGCTGATGTGAAATAAGCTTTAGAAGAAGTTGTTACAACCTTAAAGTGATAATCTTCATGAAGATCTTGTAAATACAATTGCATAAGCTTATAGGATTGAAGTTAGAAAAAGAGGCTACCTCAACATGCTTTGGCAACATGACCAAGAAACTAGAATTCAGTTCTTTAAAAAAAATTCTTTTAATAAAAAATTCTCTAACTACCACTATCAAATCCTTAGCCACAATATTACAATAAAATTGAAAGAAAAGGTGGGGGAAACTATTAGGGTCAAGTGCTTTGTTTCCCTCAAAGGATCTAACACAACCAATTTAATTTCTTCCTCTAAAATAGAGTTGAGAAGATACTTATTGTCATGTTATCAATCAAGGAGGGAATCAGATTAAGAAAATTATTTTATAATTAGGGATCTAGGATATTACATTCACCAAGGAGGTTACTAGAAAATGAAGAGATCTAATGTCTCAAGTTACTATTTGGAACCTCATTCATTCGTTGTTTTTGTTTCGCGGATGGTAGTGAGCTATCGGGCTAACTTTCTGTATCGGCAGGAGTGAGGAGTCTTTGGCTGATATGCAAGGTTTCACCGATGAAGGGCTAGCCATCGGGTTGGCATGCTCTATCGAACTGACATGCTCTAGCTTCTCCAATCGATATGTGTCATACCGATAAGATATGTTCTATCGGCATAAGGTTGGCCATCAGCAAAGGTTGTGGTAATCACTCCGATAGTTTGGGTTAGTCCGATGGGAATTGGCATCAGAGATCAATGTATCAGCGTGAGAACCACTATCAGCCCAGCATTGAGAAGTCACTCCAATAGTCTTGTGTCGGCAAGACCATAACTATCGGTGCAGTTTCAAAATGTCACTTCGATGGTCTTCATTACTCTGATGGCAATTGAAGGGTTGGACATCGGCAAGAAAAGGTCCATCAGCACTGTTTGGTGATATCAGTCTGATTGCTTAAGTCACTCCGATGAAAGATATCAGCTAGAGTCTTCCGGTAGACTGGTTGGTCTTGTCGGCATAAGTGTCGACAATTAACATTCTTGTGGTCATGTATATATATTATGGCTACGACTGATGTCTAATGCATGTGGGACTAATGAGTCCTCTTGAATGTGAACAGCTAGATGGCAGTTATGTGAGGGTTGGAAGACAGTGATCCTGAGTTAGTTGGAATGAACAGTTAGGGCAAAAGTTCAAATGGTTTTGCTCTTGAAGACTATGGTATATACAGATTTGGTAAAGTCATCAAAGGTTGATGATGATGAGATTCGATCAAATTGTTCATTCTATTGATGTACAGAGGAAGTGAACTATGTATATGATTTAAGAATCGATACCTGAGTGAGAAGGCTAGGATCTTTATTGTAATCTTTCTAAGCTTATTGTAAATAAAGATTGTCTCTCTTGTGGTGGTGAGTTTTCTACCCGAAAGGGTTTTCCCATGTAAATATGGTGTCATTCTCTATTATCTTGTATGTTTATTCTATATTTTCTAGTGTGGTCATCTTTGTATTTGAATTGAAAGTTACCTGTCTGTATTATCCCCTTTGAATTACATTAGGGAAGTTGTACTCCACACCTCTGCTTTCCTTACAAGTGGTATCAGAGCCTGGCCAGTTGTGTTATCCTTGTTGGTAGGTTGGGTTTTTTTGTGTTATTCTCTATTATCTTATATGTTTATTCTATATTTTCTGGTGTGGTCATCTTTGTATTTGAATTGAAAGTTACCTGTCTGTATTATCCCCTTTGAATTAACATTAGGGAAGTTGTATTCCACACCTCTACTTTCCTTACAAGTTGTATCAGAGCCTGGCCAGTTGTGTTATCCTTGTTGGTAGGTTGGGTTTTTTGTGTTAGTTTTGTGAGTGGGAGTTCTGTAGAGGTCTATTTTGTTAAATAAGATGGCAAGTACATCAAGAAAAATAGACATTGAAAAGTTCAATGGCACAAACTTTGAGTTGTGGAAGATTAAGGCTGAAGATTTGTTGGTCGACAGAGATCTTTGGGTTGCTGTGTCTGGGACTAAACCTGTAGGCATGAAGCAAGAAGACTAGGACCTGGCAGATAGGAAAGCTAGAGGACTGATAAGATTATGTTTAGCAGATTCTATTCTATTGAACGTCCATGAGGAGAAGATTGAAAATACTTTATGGAAGAAGTTGGGAGATATTTATCAAGGCAAGTCCTTGGTGAATAAACTTTTCCTCAGAAAGAAGTTGTACTCTCTAAAGATGGATGAAGAAGCATCTGTAGCAGACCATCTGAACTCATTTAATCTGATTGTTGCATAGTTGACTTCTATAGGTGTAAAAATAGAAGAGGAGGACCGTTGTATGCTTCTATTGTGTTCCTTACCTGACTCATGGGATCATCTTGTGATGGCTATTGGAAGTACAACAACCACGTTTACAATTGAAGTAGTTGTTGCCTCGCTATTATCTGAAGAGATGTGGATGAAATCTTCTGAGATAGCTAAAGAGGCCCTATTTATTCGAGGTAGATCAATGGAAAGAGGCAAGAAGATGGACAAGAAGTCTAAGTCCAAATCAAAGGGGAGATTGAAATCTCCTGGCACAAAGTCCAAGTGAAGTGTTGGAATTGTGGGTAGAAAGGACACAGCAGAAGAGACTGCAAAGAGGAGAAAAAGAAGAAGAAGAAGAACTTCTCTTACAACAATTCTTCTCAGAGTGATGTTGATGCCTTCATTGCTGCCTTGGCAATACCTGCATCTGAAGATGTATGGCTGGTGGATTCAGGAGCATCTTTTCATATGACATCTCACAGAGAATGGTTCACAAAGTATGAACCATATGTTGGTAGGAAGGTGTTCCTGGCAAGTGATTCGACACTGGAAATTGTTGGTCGAGGAAGAGTCAGAATCCAATTCCCGGATGGCAGAATAAAGGGAATGAATGGGAGTATTACACATACCAAGTTTGGCTCAAAATTTACTTTCTGTTAGTAAGCTTAATGATGTTGGAGTGCAAGTTACTTTTGTGAATGGTGGCTGTAAGATGACTAGAGGTTCTATTGTACTAGCAAAGGGTGAATGCATTGGAACTTTGTATAGGTTAGATGCTAAACCAGTGTGCTGTAATAGTGTCTTTGTTAAATCTAAAAAACCTACTATTGTAACACATGATGCAAACTCTATGGAAGTTAAACTTCCTGCAAAGAAAACAATGCTCTGGCATCATAGACTTGGTCACATAGGTGAAAAAGGTTTAAAAACCTTAAAAACAAAACCCTGGTAGATGGGCTGATTGATTGTAATCTGAAGTTCAATTTCTACGAACATTGCATATATGGAAAACAGAACCGTGTTTCTTTTTACTCTAGTTCTCATAAATCTTCTGGTGTTCTGGACTATGTACATTCTGATGTTTTTGGTCCAGTTGATGTTCCTTCTTTATCTAAATCAAGATACTACGTATCGTTTATTGATGATTATTCAAGGAGGGCATTTGTATATTTTTTGAAAAAGAAATCATAAGTGTTCAGTCGGTTTAAAGAATTTAAAACTCTTGTGGAAAATTATACTGGTTAAAAAATACAATGTTTGAGAATGGATAACAGTGGTGAATACTACAATGTAGATTTAGCTAAATTTTGTCTTGATCATGGAATAAAAAGGCATAAGACTACACCTTATACTCCACAGCAAAATGGAGTTGCTGAAAGGTTGAATTGATCATTGATGGAGAAAGTAATAAGTATGTTGAGTTATGCTGGTCTTGAACAAAGGTTCTGGGTTGAGGCAGTTGCTACAACTTGTTACTTATTGAATCATTCTCCTACTTCGGCATTGGTTGATAAGATGCCTATGGAAGCATGGTCTGGAAAAAAGCCCTCTCTAAGACATCTTTGTGTCTTTGGCTGTGAGGCATATGCTCATATTCTTGAGGTAAAAAGATCTAAGATGGATTACAAGGTAGTCAAATGTATCTTTATTAGCTATGGAGTCGGTGTTAAAGGGTACAAGCTTTGGAATCTTGAAACTGAAAAAGTAATTTATAGCAGGAATGTAATTTTCAGAGAGCTAAAACCTTTGGTTATTGATCCTCATCTGGAGAAGATAGAAAAGAAGAAAGAAAAGAGTATTGTTAATATCCCTCTGATCCCTATAAAAGAGGAACAACAAGCACCAAGTGTAGATGATTTAGAAGTGAGTTCAAGTACCTCCAAAGATTCAGATCCAGAGCAAGAACCTGAACTTGCACCTCAACCATTGAGGGGCTCTACACATGAAAGAAGACAACCAGATAGGTATGGATTTTCAGTACTTGATTCAAGTTGTGCCTATGCTTTGCTTACTGATATTGATGAACCTAAGACTGTGAAAGAAGCTATTCATTTACCTGATTCAGATTCTTGGTTGGAAGCCATGGATAACGAAATGTCATCGTTGGAGAAAAATGGAACCTAGGATCTGGTGCCCTTGCCTGAAAGTAGAAAACCTATGGGCTATAAGTGGGTATTTAAAAAGAAATATGGTCCAGATGGTAGTATTGATAAGTACAAGGCAAGATTGGTTGCTAAGGGGTATTCTCAAAAGGAAGGTATAGATTATGGAGAAATCTTTTCTCCTATAGCTAAGCTGACATCCATTAGATTTCTGTTGTCACTTGCAGCAGCATATGACTTTGAAATTGAGCAGCTGGATGTGACAACAACATTTCTTCATGAGGACCTTGAAGAAGAAATTTATATGTCCCAGCCTGAGCATTTTGTGGTAAAAGGTAAAGAGCATCTGGTATGTAAACTTAAAAAGTCTCTTTATGGTTTGAAGCAATCTCCTAGAATGTGGTATCAAAAATTTGATACGTATGTTTTATCTTTGGGATATGTGAGATCTAAATCTGATCATTGTGTCTATTATAAAACTGATGGTGATCAGATTCTTATAATTGCACTGTATGTGGATGGCATGTAATTCATTGGCAATGGTAAGGAGATGATCTCATATTTAAAATCTCCATTGTCCTTGAAATTTGAAATGAAGAATCTGGGGGCAGCGAAGTACATTCTGGGAATGGAAATCAAAAGGGACAAATCTAAGAGAAAGCTTTGGCTCAGCCAGAGCAAGTATATTACCAATGTTCTTAATAAATTTAATATGTCTGATTGCAAACAGTTAGTTGTTCCAGTTTTGTAGGGAACAAAACTATCTGTTGAAGATTGTCCAGAATCTTCAAATGAAAGTGACGACATGAAAAAAGTACCTTATGCAAGTGTTGTTGGTAGTTTAATTTACGCAATGGTCTGTACTAGACCAGACATTGCCCAAGCAGTGGGAGTTTTGAGCTGATTTATGGCAAATCTAGGCAAATCACATTGGGATGCTGTAAAGAGAGTTATGAGGTATTTGAAGGGAACTTCTAACTATGCTATTTGCTATCATGGAAACTCATTTGGATCTCATAAATCTATCAGCATTCAGTGATATCTTGATTCTGATTGGGCAGGGGACATTGACAGTAGAAGATCTACCAGTGGATATGTATTCACGATTAATGGTGATGATATCAGTTGGATGAGCAAGCAGCAAGCTGTAGTCGCTTTGTCCACAATAGAGGTAGAGTACATGGCAGTTACTCATGTGTGCCAACAAGCTGTTTGGTTGAAGAGGTTGTGTTCTGATGTCGATTTTGATGCAGGGTAGATACAAATTCATTGTGACAGTCAAAGTACTATCTGTTTGGCAAAAAATCCTACTTTTCACGCTAGGACAAAACATATTGATGTCCAATATCATTTTGTTCGTGATATGGTGGAAGATAAAAAGGTAAAGCTGGAAAAGGTTGATACTTTGGATAATGTTGCAGATGCCTTGACTAAACCAATGAGCACTGCCAAGTTCAAATGGTATTTAGATGAAATGGGTCTATGGTCTCATAATTCTCAATAATCAAATGAGGATTAAGAGGTAGCAGTAATCTCTTCGACAAGTGGGAGATTGAAGAGATCTAATGTCTCAAGTTACTGTTTGGAACCTCATTCATTCGTTGTTTTTGTTTCATTGATGGTAGTGAACTATCGGCCTAACTTTTTGTATTGGCGGGAGTGAGGAGTCTTTGGCTGATATACAAGGTTTCACCGATGAAGGTCTAGCCATCGGGTTGACATGCTCTAGCTTCTTTGATCGATATGTGTCATACCAATAAGATATGTTCTATCGGCATAAGGTTGGCTATTGGCAAAGTGTGTGGTAGTCACTGCGACAGTTTGGGTTACTCCGATGGGAGTTGGCATCAGAGATCAATGTATCGGCGTGAGAACCACTATCGGTCCAGCCTTGAGAAGTCACTCTGATAGTCTTGTGTCTTTCTGATGAAGGCTTGGATCAGCAAGACCATAACTATCGGTGCAGTTTCAAAATGTCACTTCGATGGTCTTCGTTACTCCGATGGAGATTGAAGGGTTGGACATCGGCAAGAAAAGTTCCATTGGCACTATTCGGTGATATCACTCCGATTGCTTAAGTCACTTCGATGAAAGATATCAACTAGAGTCTTCCAGTAGACTGGTTGGTCTTGTCGGCATAAGTGTCGACAATTAACATTCTTGTGGTCATGTATATATATTACGGCTATGACCGATGTCTGATGCATGTGGGACTAATGAGTCCTCTTGAATATGAACAGTCGGATGGTAGTTATGCGACAGTTGGAAGACAACGATCCTGAGTCAGTTGGAACGAATAGTTAGGGTAGAAGTTCAAATGGTTTTGCTCTTGAAGACTATGGTATATACAGATTTGGTAAAGTCATTAGAGGTTGATGATGATGAGATTTGATCAAATTGTTCATTCTGTTGATGTACAGAGGAAGTGAACTATGTATATGATTTGAGAATCAATACCTGAGAGAGAAGGCTGAGATCTTTATTGTAATCTTTCTAAGCTTACTGTAAATAAAGATTGTCTCTCTTGTGGTGGTGGGTTTTTTACTCGAAAGGGTTTTCCCATCTAAATATGGTGTCATTCTCTATTATCTTGTATGTTTATTCTATATTTTCTGGTGTGGTCATCTTTGTATTTGAATTAAAAGTTACCTATCTGCATTATCCCCTTTGAATTAACATTAGGGAAGTTGTATTCTGCACCTCTGCTTTCCTTACAGAAAATTCTAATAGTTTATCCCTCATAATACTATCTTCTGAGTAACTAATATTATCCACTTTAACTTCTTTGATTCTATTAGGGGTCGTGTGTTTAAGTGTGGTCAAGTGGAAGAACTTCATGTTCTTATTTCCTTCTTTTCACATGATGGAATAAAACAATCTTTTCAAGGGTCATGTACTCTACTAATTCAACATGACCTATTGGATTTCTTTTTTTACCTTCTCCAACTTGGCCTTTATTTCATCCTTTTTCTTAAAGATATTCCTGAAGGACATGGTGTTCCACTTTTTTAAGTTTAGCTTGACATTGTTCATTTTTTTGCAAGCATGAAAATGGTTATACCATCAACCTAAATGTTCTGCAATTCTAAAATTAACTCCTCCAACTTAGATTCTGGTCCATATCTTTTCAAATCAAAAGGGTATCCCTTTACTTTTTCTTATCTTATCAGCATTTAACATGATGGGTAAATGATCTAACCAAATTTTGGTTAGACCTAAAAGTGAATAGATATAATCCTTTAGCTAGGCTAAATTAATTAGAGATCTGTCCAATCTCACTTGAATAAGATCCCTTCCCATCTTTCTATTGGAAAAAAGTAAAGTTGGACCCCTTGAGATACATGTCTTATTTACTTTTTGAAGGAATTTTTTAACCTCATTATTTTTTGTTATCCTTCAATGGGGACTTAAAGTCTCCCATGATCATCTAAGTAGGATTTTTTTGGATTCGTCTCAACATGTTAAATTTCATCCATAAGGATCTTCAAGAACTCGTAGAGTTGGGAGCATATATGTTTGAAATAATCCAAGAAAATTTTTCCTTCTTACTGTGGAAAAATATAGTCACATGATTATAGTAAGAAGGAAAATTTTCATTTTTTAAGGTTGGGTGTGCTCTTATTACATAGATCAATAAGAGTCACTTGAGTTCCATCTACTACCTCCTTCCTTGAATCACGTTCTCTTTAGTCCTTCAAGGTTGATATTCCCTTGCCTTTTTGATCTAATCCATAGTCATCTAATCTTCTACTCTTGGTTTACCTCAATGAGTGCCCAACACATCTTCTGTGATCTTGCATTCATGTTCTTAGGGAACCTTCAATAGACTTTCTATCTTCCTTCAACCTTCCTTTATCCAAGGGGATGCTACTCTAACCTCTCTCCTTTTTCAACTTTTTCCCCTTCTTATCCATGCTAACCATCTTAAAGCCATCCTCAAGGGAGCTATCCAAATTAGTACTAGGTGTCTCCAAAGAACCACTTCTCCCACTAAAGAAATATCTAAGATGGGTTGATCCTCCCTTTCATTATGTTCTTGGAGTGTCTCACTACCCACCTTATTATTATCCAAATACTACCTTTCGACCTAGTTTCGACACTCATGTTATATATCCTCTTGTTGAAGACTATCCAAGAAGGAACAAGAGTGGTAGGTGGGATGGATTTTCAAATTTCTAATTAGGAGCTAAGGAGATTCAATAGTAGGATGATCTTCATAAGGAATTTGGAAGGCATCTAGGGTCCTTGCTGCCCTCAAAGGTCAACAAAATAGGTATTGTTTCTTCTATAGTGCTAGGTCTCAAGGAAGATGAGATCATTGATTGAAGGCCTTATCTAGAAAAATGTGTGCCCCATGGAACATTTGGGGAAGATATACCTAAAGAGTGGAAAACCTTGTTTTCTAAGAAAACTTTTCAATGTAAAGGAAACATAAATTGTTCCAGCCTCACAGTCACTCTTATCTCCCAACATGATCAATATGAGTTTTTTTCTTAGTGCTTGATTCCATTTTTGAAGGGAATGATAGAAATGGAAAAATCTATGATAGGGATGTTTGTTGGTCCTTGGCTAAATGTGGATTGGGTGAGAACTTGGGCTAACAAGTGATTGACCCTTAAAGGGCAAGTAGATATTACAACTATAGAAAAGGGTTTTTCTCCTTTAGGTTTACTTGTGAAGAAGTCTTAGATAGGATTTTGGTAAGAGGATTTGTGGTTCTTTTGAAAGGCCAAATTGGCTCATGAAATGGTATCCAACCTTTGACCTAGATAAAGAATCCCTCAAAACTACTCCCGTATGGATCAAACTTCCCAAGATACCTCTATAGATTTGGAGGAATAAATTTTTAAGGGAATTTCTAGTGCTTTTCATTAGCTTCTAGTAGAGGATAACATGACCAAAACAAGGAAAAGATTTGTGTTCACAATAATATGCATCTATATAGATGTCTCCATGACTATCCCCTCATAGATAACCTTATGTTCTCAGGGAGGGTTGTGGAAGCAACCCATGTTGTTTGCGAACTCACTGTTTGGATGCCATAGATGCAAAAATCTTGGGCATTAGAGTAAGGAGTATCCATTGGAGAAGAATAACCTCAATAATAAAGCTTAGGAAAATAAAGACTCATAAAGAGGTTGGAATGGGAGGCTAAAGATGCTTCTTTGGAGAAAAGATTAACTACATGTAGGAGATTGAAGGAGCTAATGTTGAGCTTCACATCCCTTTCATTATGGGGGTATCCCATACTCTTGAGGCTTATTCATGCCCTACCCCTAGGTTATTTTTTAACCCAAGCTAGTTTGATAGTCACTAGAGTGTTTTTTCTTGTGTTTTAAAAAATAGTTCACCAAGTCAATGGTTGTTTTTATAGATATTAGGCTTTTTTGTTCCTCCCTTTCTTTCAGCATTTCATATGTGTTTTCAACTTTCTCTTTAATCTTCTTCATTTTCATTGTCTCTCACTTAGATTAGTTTAGTTTTAGATTAGATTAGCTTTTCCTTAAGCTCCATTATCACATCTTGCAGATTGAAGTTTATACTTACAATAAGATTCAAGTCATGTTTATATGTGTGTGGCTATCCTTTATGAGGTAGAATCAAAATGGTTTATGTGTAGTCAATTTAGTAAGTATTAATCATTCAACATAAGCCCCTTTCTAACCAACAAGACATGAAAGATTGAATCTATCACCATATAGCAAAGACCCAATGATCTTGATACCTAGTAGATATTTATTTATCTTTAGTCTCATTTCAAGAGAAAAGTTTGCATCCTTGCATGCTCTTAATATTAGTCCCATTTCATTCAACCAACCATTAGTACTCTTTGTATAGATCAATTCAATAGTGAATTAAAGTACCTCACATCACTTGAGTATGATAAATTTAACTTTTGCCTTAATCTATCTAATGTGGTTAACAATCAGAGTGATACTAGAGCATTGAATAATGAATCTTTTGATTTTCCTATTCATTGGAAATGGTATGATAGCCTATGTAACTATGAATGAAATTATTTGGGCCCAAATGATAAATGTATACATGAATGTATGAATATTAGGTTTAATATTTACCTTTTATGAGTCATTTGATCTAAAGGGAGGGTGCAATATATAGTTCTATTCTTTCTCCTTCAATAGTGGTAAGCTCATGTACATTCTTGAATATGTGAGAATCTTCATTTTCTAGTCAGGTAGAATCTAGCATTATTATAATGAGATGGAAGAAATTACCCAAAAATGTAGTGTTTGATCGATGAATTTTTTTTTTCATGTTTCATGTTTCATGTGGCTTTGGGCTATAAAATATTTCTATAGAGGTTAATTTGTAACCTATGGGTAAGTGCACAAAGATGAGGGACCAAAAGGGGGTCTTAAGATGCCACTTTTTTTTAATCTGGAAAGACTAATGTTGGATGAGAAATTGAAGATAGTTACACTCAAAATGTGAAGATACAACAAAAACAAGAGTCGTAGTGTTAGCATAATATGTTATTACATTATTTATGTAACTGTTTGGCTGGTTACGTTAGTTTCTGCAGTTATAGTATAATTGTTAACTACTATGTTAGTTTCATCAACTACCACACAGTATTTATAGATGCATTATATCAGCATTAATCATCGAATAAATCACAAACTTGTCTGTCTTTCTTCTGAATCTACAGTCCGAACAAGCAAGGAAGCAGTTTGAGTTTGTAGCGATAGGAAGTGTTGTGTTTGCAGGGCTGACAGTGTTTGGGAGGGAGTACTCATTGAGAGAAAGCACCCATCAACTGTTTTCAGCTGAAAACCACGTTGCAGATTAGCACAAGAACTTGTAGATCTATTCAGATTGTGAGCAAAGGAGGTGTCTGGAAATCCTACCAATTGCATCCACAAAGCACGTGTTGATTGAAAGCAAGTTTGTATGTCCTCAAAAGAGACCAACCTTGCAAACTAGTGGATGTCTACCACACTTGATGCCAGCAGTGTGGCCAGTAATCATGTAAATGACCCACCACAAGCTAGTTGTACAGTTTCAGAGAGCTCAGGGTTCTATTTTTCCCTTCTAAATGCCCTATAAAACTCAGGTAATCTTCAATTCGATGAATTGTTTAGGCAAGGATTGTTAGATTACTTTCTATTTGATGTACAATGTCAAGCAAGCAATATTAGAGAAAAACTTGATGAAGGTTATGATGTTGATGATGAAGATGAGGTAGAACGCACTCACAAGCGTCCCTGTCTTAGAGCACAGGCCTATCGTGCTCATCTCCATGCTACAATTTATTCTTAAAAGTGAATGTATTGACAAATAAAATAATAATAAAATTGTTACCTGGACTAGTCTTTTCTGTGTTTGTGGTGAACAATGTCAGCCCCAAAACTGCTTCTTTCTGATGCTCAACTCTTGAAAGGGATGAATTATGCCACATGGAAGACAAAAATGCAAACAATTCTCATTTTTGAGGAGCTATGGGGAATCATCATTGGTGATGTAACCATACTGGAAGACCTAGATGAAAGGAAAAAGTTTGACAAGGCCAATGCCAAAGCATTGATGCTGATAACACTCCACATCACCGATGAAGTTCAACCTCATATTTGGGATGGAGAATCATCAAAGGTGGCATGGGATTCTCTCTCCACAATCTACCAAGTGAAAAACTAGACAAAGATCCTCCATCTATAGTCTAATCTACATACACTCTGTATGCAAGCTGGCAAGAAAGTTGAAGAATTCTTACGGTGGGTATCTAAACTGCGAGCTGAGTTTGTTGCACTTGGAGAAAAGGTGGAGGACAAGCTACTTGTCCCAATTATGCTGAGAGCTCTGCCATCTTAGTTCAAAATCTTTGTCAGCATGCAGAACATCACAAAGCAAGAGGTATCATTTGATGAATTGGTGAATTTGTTGCAGCAAGAAGAAGCCATCCAATCAGTCCAAGGTGAACTTGAGGACAAGGCCGTGATTTCCAGATAGTCAAAAGGTTAGAAGTCTCATGGAAAGCAGCCACAGAAACAACAAGAACATTAATAGTTGAAGCCTCCAAAGGCAAACTGATGGTGTCATATATGCAAAAAAAATAATCATGACACTATCAACTATTGGTGCGATGCCTTATCACAAAGCAATTCAAGTAAAGAAGGCTTTTTTGGTTGCAGTGATACTCAGCCATCCAAATGCTGTCATCATCGCAGAAAGCACAAAGGCAATGTAGCAGTCCAATAGAATGATGCATCAGAAGAAGATGAACCAGAAACAACCAACTTCAACACTCATCACAATCTAGTCCTAGTCTCCCAAACCTCGCAGCCCATGAGGGATATTTGGTTGATAGACTTAGGTGCCAGCAAGCATATGATAGGAAATCACAAGTTGTTCGATGCACTGATGGAACAATCTAATAGAGATAGAGTTCAAATTACTGACAACAAGGAGTATGTTGCAGAGGGAATAGGCAAGGTCATCATTCCTCTTTGGACAAGCCGTTGTACCCTCACCAAGGTGTTGTATGTTCCTAGTTTGACAACAAACCTTCTATCTGTCAGTCAGCTTCTGAACCACAAACTGAAAGTGGAGCTCCAGGTGAAGGATAGGGTCAAGACTTATCTAATCTCAAGAGAAGGTATGATACTTGCTAGAGCATTTATGAAGGATAGACTGTTTGCATTAGATGTTGTCTCCTCCCCTATAGTAGCTCTATCAGCTTTGAAAAAAGAATCTACTACAGTCTAACACTATCGCTATGGGTACCTTTCAGTCAGCTCCTTGCATCAACTCAGCTCCAAACAAATGGTAAGAGGACTTTCTCAAATTTCAAATTCATTACCTATATGTCCTGGATGCCTTGTAGGTAAACAACACCGGGATCTATTCGAGGCTAGTATCTTCCATGCTAAACATCACCTTGAGTTGGTACATACTGATCTGTGTAGACCCATGCCTGCTTCATTTTTAGGACATAAGTATTTTCAATTATTGGTGGATGACTTCTCTCGAAAGACATGGGTGTACTTTCTCAAGAAGAAGGATGAAGCCTTTGCCAACTTTTAGGACTTTCACAAGCAGGTTGTCAAAGAAACAGGCTAGTCTCTTCTTGTCCTCTATCAAATCAAGGGGGAGAATTCACCTCCAAGGAGTTCATGGCATACTTGAACCATCATGGCATCAAGTAGCACCTAACTCCTCCCTATACACCCCAACAAAATGGAGTTGCAAAATGTCACAATCAAACTATTATGGAGATGGCTCGATGCATTCTCTCCACAACCAAGTTGGAAGAAAGATTTTCAGCAAAAGTAGTGCAGATAGCTGTATCCCTCATCAACAGGGCACCAACAAAGATCTTGCAAAACAAGACACCTAAAGAGGTATGGAGTGGACAAAAGCCTACAGTTTCTCATCTAAGGGCATTTGGTTCCATAGCATACATGCATGTCCCTGGCAATCAGAGAAAGAAGACTGATCCTAAGACACTCCAATGTATATTGTTGGGATACATTACTCCATCAAAAGCATATCATCTCATAGATCCTGAGACAAATAAGATATATGAGAGTCAAGATGTGGTGTGTGATGAATCATCATTTGATTTATTATCACAAAAGGAAGAGCAACAACCTCCTACTTCTCATAAATTGCTCTCATAATCAGATGGTGAGCATGTGGAAGACTCTCATAGAGAAAGTGAACTACAAGGAGAGTTGTACGTTGATTTGGGCCCTCTAGAAAATATTACACACTAGAAGCAGCACAGTCAGCTTCTGAAGTGGGTCCAAATTATAATCAGGGGCTCTAACCTGCACACTCTTCTAGACACTTCGTCATGAATCAAAACTAGGAGCCATACAAGAAATGAAGTGAATCTTGCGCTCATGAGTACTATTGTTGACAACACTGAACCTGACACAGTTCAAGAGGCATTAAGCTAACCTCAGTGGAAGAAGGCTATGGATGCAGAGTATAATTCTTTGATGCAAAATCATACATGGGAACTTGTCGATCTATCTGAAGGAAAGAAACCCATTGGCTGCAAATGGATCTTCAAAACAAAGTACAAGGCAAATGGATCTATCGACAAGTACAAAGCATGACTTGTAGAAAAGGGATATGCTTAACAGGAGGGCATTGATTGTGAAGAGACCTTTGCACCCACTGCAAAGATCAAAACTATCAGAATGGTCTCTACATTGATAATGCAGAAGGGATGGAAACTTCATCAGATGGATGTCAAGAGTGCTTTCTTAAATGGTGATCTCAAAGAAGAAGTGTACATGACCCACCCAGAAGTTTTTGTTGATGAACAACATCCACACAAGGTATGTCGTCTCATCAAATCACTTTATGACCTTAAGTAAGCTCCTAGGGCATGGTACATTAAAATTGATGGTCACCTATTGCAGCATGGATTCACCCATAGCCCCTCAAATCCTAACTTGCATATTAAGAAGGTAGGTACAGAGATTGTCATTTTGGTTTTGTATGTGGATGATCTTATTCTCACTGGTAGTTTAGATAGTCTCATTGATGATGTAAAGAATTTTATCTATTCGTAACATAACTAGAAAAGATATCCTATTAGTAAAAGAGTCCATTTTGGAAAGCAATGAAATCTTGATAACTTATTTGTCATACATCAATAGACTTTATTCCAAAAGTAAAGAATAATTAAATCTGATAAGGGCTAGATAAATAATTCAACAAGAGGCTTATTTGAAAATCCCTAAATGGATTTATAAAATTAATTAATTTTCATTGTTAATAAACTTGTGAATATAACTTAATCAAAGAATAACAATGATTCTTGATACATAAGAATGAAAATTAGTTGTTCTAAGGTTTTATGACCAATTTAAAGAACTTCTCGATTCCCTCCATGATTCCTCTATGATCCTAATTTATATTACTATTCATTTAAAAGACCTTCTTTTTGAACTTCATGCTCAAGGGACAAGGTAATTCATTTACTTTGCTTATTATTCATTTTCCCTAGTAAAATTTAATGTTGATTTAAGTTAATTTAATGTACTCTTATCTAAGGAAAGATGGTGTTTTTAATTGTATTCAATTTCCAAACATTTCTCATTGTGACACTTAATGACTTAGATACTCATTCATAAAGGTCAACATTTGTTAAAATAGGGCATTTGCTTATGTCCACATATGGTCAAGAGGGTTAATTTTCAATTCAATAATTATAATGTACACGTGATTATTGATTTTATAAACAATATTATTAGAGACAAATTCATGACTTACAAAGTACTATAATTATGCAAGGTTGATAACCAATATATATCTTGCTATGAACAATGACCTAAGAGCTTAACAAGATTGCAATATTTTAAATCATAAATCAAGTATTTCAATACTATTATTGACCAAAGCATCTCAGAGTAATTTTATAATACATAAACATATAGTTGTTTGTTCAAGAATTACAGGGAACGAAATGTAAAATTAATCTATTGTTTAAGTAAGTTTATAATTATTAAGGCTTAATGTTTTAATATGTCATAATTGATTATACCTATATTTACTTTGGTTACAAATTCATATTTCGATAAGTAATGGCATCTATTTATTCATACCTCCCAAGACTTGTGTGTCAAGTAACGTGATCCATTTTCCCATCTCCTTGACAATCCCAAAATATTTTCTCATGGCACTATCATTGTATAGACTACATGGCAATTTCATTGTATAAACACTATTTCTTCAGGTTTACATGTGCTCAAGAGAAATACTCAGGTATAATTGTAAAAATGAGGATGCACAGGAAAGGTACGTGGGTTGTTTCCCAGAATGCCTCAAATAGATGTCATCATTAGAATTTTCAAGCAATTGCAATCATCGGGTGTAAATACACAACCTGTGCCAGTATCCTCTCTACCTATGCCAAATTGGGCGCTAGGAATAGGGTATGGAAGGGGCGATTATAGTTGGAAAAGATCAAACAAGGCACGTCATTTGTTTTGACAAAATCACTCAAAGAATGCCGCCTCATGGAATTAAATGATTGCAGGATCAGCACAAAATGGAGTCGTTGAAAAAGCTTTAGAAGCTTTCAAGCAATTAAATTGGCAGTTGTAAAGCCAAATTCCACATCCTTTGTTGACGCCCCCTACCTGTATCTACGTTAGATCTTTGGAACAGGGCATGGACATACATCAAGGCATAAAAGGGAAGACAATTTTCATCAGATGATGTAGTTACAAACACCCTATTACACATGTATACAAAATGTAGAAGCATGCACAAAGCACAAGAACTATTTGACAAAATACCTCAGGGAAAAAAAATTGACATGCTGAAAAGGCTTTAAAAACTTTCAAGCAAAAGCAATTGGCAAGTGTAAAATCAGAATCCATAACTTGCTAATGTCCTCCCTACCTGTGCCCAATGGCGATTATGGAATAGAGTATGGTTGTCCACCAAAGCATAAGAGTAAGGCAATTTTTGTCAGATATTATAGTTGGAAATACTCTGGTAAACATATTTGTAAACTGAGGAAGCACAGACAAGGCACGTCAACTGTTTGACAAAATGCCTCAATGAGATGATGTCTCATGGAATGTCGTATTTACAGGATATGCACGAAATGTATTTGTTCGAAAGACTTTAGAAGTCTTCAAGTGAATGCGCCTAGTAGGTGAGAATTCAAATTCTACGACCTTTACCAGCGTCTTCCCTACTAGTGCCCAATTGGCGGCTTTTAAACAGGGTATGGGTTTCTATCAAGTGTAACGGAAGGGGTGATCTTGTCAGATGTTGTAATTGCAAGTTACCTAGTAGACATGCGAAAAAATGTGGAAGCACAGACCAGGTACTGAAGTATTTGATAGAATGCCTCAAAGAGATGGCATCTCGTGGAATGTAATGATTGCAGGATTTCACAAAATGGATTTGTTGAAAGGGAGTTACAAACTTTCAAGCAAATAAAACTGGCAAATGTAAAGCCAAAGACCATAACCTTTGGCGACAGCTTCCCTGCGTATGCCAAAATGGTGCTTAGGGATAGGGTATGGCTGCGTGCTAGATGTGGCAGCATAGACAAGGATGTCAAATCGTTGACAGAATGCCTCAGAGAGAGGTCTTCACATGGAGTGTAATGATTGCAGGAATTCACAAATGGATTGAAAAGGCTTTGAAAACTTTGGAGCAAATGCAATCGGCCGGCGTAAGGCCAAAATCCAAAACCTTTGCCAAGGACCTCCCTACCTATGCCAAATGGCGATTACGAACAGGGTATAGAAATTCTTTTCAGATATTATGAATGGAATTGCTCTGGTGGACCAGTATACAAATCGTGGGAGTATAGACAGAGCACGTGGACTGTTAGCCAAAATGCCTAAAAGAAGTATGATCACAGGATATGCACAAAATGGATTTGATGAAAAGGTTTTAGAAATGTTGAATCAAATACAATTGGTAGGCATGAAGCTCAGGGACAGGGTATGGCCGTCCAGCAAAGCATAAATGCAAGGGAATTTTTTTTATCAAAAATAATAGTTACAAATGCCACTTCCTATCACCAAAACCTTCACAAAAACTCATACACGCATTCTCTCGTGATTGATTTCAAGTTATAATTGTCCTAAGACATATCATCAAAATGATTCTAAAACCAAAATTGAACTAAAATAAATTTATTAACAAAATTTCAAGAACTAAAATTTCAAAGGAAAAAAAACAAAATTGTGGAGAGGAGAGCTCTTACAGATTTCTCTAGCACTCCAAACTAGATCCCAAGCGTGTCTCTCCTTCCTCCATCCATACTATTTATAGAAAAATTTAACCCTTACGGAGGAAATTTCAAGTCTTTGTGTCAAGTCTTCTCCAAAATGCTCCTTCTCCATTTTCCCAATTGCCATAAATTTTAGTAGAAAATGACTCATTTGGCTTAAATTTTTTCTCTGAAATTTCCCAATGGTCATAAATTGAAGTGGTAACCTCCAATGCCTTAATAAATTCAAGGAGAAAAAGTCTCATTTATTTAATAAATATGAGTTTTAAGACTTGACTTGAAAATGAGGGGGTTGAACCTCATTTACTTCTCTTTCTAGAAGTGGCCCCCTCTCATTTATTTATTAGAATTTTAAATTGGGATGAAAAAAATTATTTATTTGTTATTTTGTTTTTAAATGAAACTATATTTATATTATTTAATTTTACTAGCTTTTATGTGTGTTATTCAAAAGTGGGTTGTGACAAATAGTTTGCCAAATTTAAATATATTTAATTCATATTAATCCATATGAAACATTTATATTAATAACTTTATCTATAAATAAAAACAATCAATGAATAGGTATGTTTTATTTTACATGTTGCAACTGCAAATACTACTACCATACCTATCTTTAGAAAAATCTATATAAAAGACATTGAGACATATCTTTCTAAGTAGAATATACCCTTGACATCTTTTATAGATTTTCTAAATATGAGTATTCTAATTATTTAATTTTCGTGTATTAATTTTAATATTTCTTACATTATCAATAATCAATCCTAGCTCTAAATTAATTATTATTTATTTAAAAATCTTATTTTGACACTTATAAGATTATAGTATAATTATAAAAAAAATGTTAACTAAAATAAATGAACATTATTTTAATTTAAATAAATAATTAACAATTTAAAATACCTATAATTCCAAATTTACATAAATTTTAATACTATTACTAACTAAAACTTGTATAACATAAAACTTAATAATTTCCTTTAAAAACAAATCTTAACTTATGGTGCATAATTTCTTTTATTAAATCAAAATCAAATTAAAACAACTACTATTATTACTTAGATAAGTCAACTATTTTATTAGGAAACTACCACACACTAAACTAGGAAAAGAAATATAAGTATAATTAAAGCATATTTCTAGGCATTTTTTGTCTATTCTATTTAGTAAACTTATTATTCTTGTCAATGATTAATGGAGATTTGGTACACATCTAAATTTACAAATTTCAAAAGATTAATAGATTTTAAATTTCTCTAAGATCTAGTAAATTTCCCTCTATGTTTCCTGTTTAAATTTATGAGAGTAAATTTGCTTTAGAAGTGTTTTAAGCATACTAGATTCAATTGATTTCTCTATAGATCATTTCTATACATAAATATTTAAACCATTTTATCTAATTTTAAATTAATATACGCGGATGAAAAAATGGATCAAAGGCAATATAAAAATAATGCAACAACCCCAATACCTTTACCTTCAAACCAAGTCCTCCATACATGATAGAACGAAGTAGATGGACCCTAATCTACTAGCTATGTTCTTTAAGATGAAAGATGGATAATGAGATGTTGATTCCTCATTATTTTTGTAGCATGACGCTAGTATGAAGATGATAGATATGGAGATCTAGAGCGATTTCGACGGGATGATGTTGTATAAAGATGGATGCATCAGAATGTCTTGGTTAAGGCTTGATTTATAGAAGATGAGGGATAAGGATTGATGGCTAGGATTGAGAGGTCGATTGTGTGATGTGGAAGGCTAAGATTAAAAGGCGGTTTAATTCAAGGCCACTTCATCTAATAAAAGGTAGTGGTGTGACAAGTAATTAAATGAAGGTGGTAGTGTGACACATAATTCAAATAAAAAACTACTTAAAATATGAGAGAGGAACATGTGTTGTAATGAGAATAAAGGTGAGGGATAATTTAAATAAATATTTTATTTATTTAAAATAGATGATGAAGGAATTAATTAAATAAATATAATTTATCTGATTAATTGGTTAATGAGATAAATGGGATTAAAATGGGATTAGGATGGGAATTAGTTAAATACATATGATTTATTTAACTAGTTAGGTGACGAAAGGGGTATGTGAGGGTCCTAGGACAAAATTTCATAAGATGACTCAAGTAATGTATCGACAAGGTGATGTTGTAAGACATGGGCAATTTTAGGTGTCTACATTTTGCCCCTCTTTAAGATGATGTTATGACTAAGAGAAGTAACATCTTTCAAAGAAGATAAGGTGTGGATAGAGGAAAAGGATGCCCCAACCACTTGAAAGAGTGACAAGGAGTAATGGATGAAGAAATGGGATGATGATATAAGGATAGGATAATGATGAAAGGATATGATGATGCCCCCTTGAGAGGATAGATGGGTTGGAAGAACACGGGTATGCTCTCGAAATGAAATGAAATGATAAAATATGGATAAGAAAATGGAGGATGCAAGATAAGGGGTTAATGAAAGAGATGAATCATACATTATGCTGCCATGAAGTGAGAAATCATATAGTTTGATATAGCACTAGAAATTATGCACCAAGGTATAAGGACCAAGGCGACGATGTGTCTTGTGCACCCAACATAATACAACCTTCTCTAGACGTATGAGGAAGAAAAGTTAGAGCATTAAAGTCCTAATGTACAAAAGGTATGATGTGACTTTAGATGCAAAGGATAGTGCAAAAATCTATTCCAACATACACAAGATATGAATATTAACTGGAACGATACAGATTTGATACAAATGCAAGATAAAAAATGATAACACACACCAGCAAGCAAGCATGCATGCACAAATGATAAAAAAATAAACAAGGTATTGCCCTTGTTCAGATGTATAAACAAATGATTGATTGATTTGATAATGCTAATGATTTCGATTGATTGATTAATTAATTGATTGGGTTTACGACAAGGCTAGGATTAAGACCAAGGATGTGATTAGATAATTTGACTAGATTGATTGACTTGACTGGAATGGATTTAGGATGAATTGCATTTGAGTTTATTTCTTGGATTGATTTGATGATTTGATTAACTTGATGGATTGATTTGATGATTTGATTTTTTATATTTTTTTGGGAATATTTTTATTTTTTTGGATTTTTGAATGTTTTGGGATGGCATTGGATGACAATTTGGATAGCCTTTGTGCGAGACACTAGTGACAAGGGAAAAACCAAGTCTAGATGCAAGTATAATGGTTGGATTAAGTAGACAAAAGGATGGACGATAGTAAATGGGATAGAAGACTCATGATAGATGGATGGATAAAATGATAGACTATAGTGGAGGGGATGGATGACTTGTGATAAATGGATGAATAAAAGGAGATGCAATAGTGGATGGATGTATGCATCATAAGAGAGGTAAGATGTGATCTCCAAAGACTATGTCGCATAGGAATAACATGCCCCATTCTAGGTAGAATGCTTAGAATTTTAGATGACAAAGCTTGTGACAATAGGATGATGATTTGATCATTTGGAAGTGATGAGGTATATCAGGAGGTATACAAAACATTTGTCAACATTTTGTCCCCATATCTTTATCAAGATCAAAAGGAGGAAGGGAGGATGAATGGATTCAATGTGATAGGTATGTGGATGCAATGGCTAAGTATGGTAGGTAGGATATGGTAAGAGAGGATATGATAGGAAATTCTAGGTTGGATATGATCGTTTGGATCAGACAACATGCTCCCAAGTGTAAGTGACATAGATAATCAACCTACACATGATGCCTATTTGCTAGGATTTCATCATGGTACTTATCCAAGACACCACCAAGGTTGATTTTCACCATTGGATGAAGGGATTTCTTTTACTATTTTGATTCTTTTTTGCCTTTTTTTGCTTTTTTCTCTTTTTTTTTAATTTATAGGGGATTATTTGGATGGGATAAGTGGATATGGATAAGAGGGACTCAAGCATCTAGTTCCATGAAGGGTGATAGTCCCATTAGAGATGGATTTTATCACATGGATCATGTCAAATGTCATTATGCTCATAGATGTTGGTAGGGGATTGCTTGAGAGGAAGATGGAGTATATGGATAATGGATTATGATGTGGATTATGAAAGGTTTATGGAGAGATGGATGGGGGAATAATGGATTTTGATGTGGATTATGGAGGGAAGTATAGTGGATTTTGATGTGGATTGTGGATGGAAGGATTAAAAGTGGGTTTTTAGATAAATGGATGAGGGGATGGAGGTATGTCGTAATGTTGTGGAATGGAAAGGAACCAAGACCAATGGTTGCACACACTATGATAAACATTGAAGATCTTGATCTGGAGGAGGTGTAGGAACCAATTGACATGTTTGCTTATAGGATGGTTGATTTAGTGATTTAGGTACCCACATAGACTTAGGATTTTTATAATTTTTGTTTTGATTGTGGGATGAAGGAATTTGAGAATTTAGGATGGAATCGGATTTTTGGGATTTTTGGATTGAAGGGGATTTTTTAGATGTGGATGCTTCATTTGACATGCTTTCTTTTTGCTTAGGTACCCAAACCATTTTAGTTTTGGTCTTTTTCTTTTGGAGGTATGTGCTTAGGTAGCCTTTTCGATGGATTTGGCTTTAATTCTTTGTATTTGTGCCCTAAGGCATTAGGATCTTTAGGATTTTTGGCTTTATGGAAGGAGGAATCCAAATTTTTATTTTTGAATCCCATGGGTTTGGTGGAATCTTCTTGATTAGATGATGTGTGCATTAATTGGTCATAATTAGGAATTTTAGAGGATTTATTGATGGATGGATTAAAAGTGGATTTATGGATAAATGGATGAGGGGATTGGATGATACGGATATTAGGTGTTGGGATAAGTGGAGGTAGAGTGGATAGAGGGATATTAGGAGTTGGAAGTAGTGGAGATAAATTGGATGGTGGAAGGCGTATAGTCACATGTTTTTGGGATTTGTAGGATAATGGAGGAGGTATGGCAACATATGCTTTGGGCGTAGAATAGGATGCATAGGATTTGGGTTGGAAGGAGGTGGATTTAGGGGGCATGGAGGAAATACCAACATCTTTAGATTGTTTTCCTTGGGCTATATATCCAAGGCCATCTGAGCGTGGAGGGACTTTGACATGGATAGGCTCCAAAACACCTTTTTCATGAAGTCCTAAGCCTTTACCTTGATATTAATTCATTTTTTAGAGTATGTGGTAGTTAATGGGACTATGGGTGTTTTGAGCACTAGATGTGAGCTCCTTTTTGTATGGATAAGGTGAGGTGGTGGAGAGTAGTTGTTTCTTTCCTAAGGAAGAACATTCATGAATGAAGGTAGTAAGACCAATGGGATATGATGGATTTGCAACATGGTCAATAGTGGGTGATGAAGGATCATTAGGATCCTGATTATGCTTATTAAGATCCATGCTATTTTTTTTATCATCTATGGTTACTTGGGAGCCAAGTGTCTCATCAAGGGAAGTGAGTGTTGGTGTATCATGGATACGGCTAGAAGAAATATGGATAGAAGCAGTTTGGATATTGTTAATGCATGGTTATAGGATCAAGTTGCTTATGGATAGCTTCTTCATCATGGATAATATCTTGATCATAGAAAATATATAGGTTATGGATAGGTTGAATGGAAGGGATTTGATCTTGATTTGTATTAGGGGCTAATGGTTCCACATGCTTACGACTAGACCCTTGACATAGCTCTTGTGGTTAATAGAAGTGGATGTGGCAGACTCTTGGAGAGGCTTGATATGTTCTTGATGGTCAACAACATGAGGGTACAATGGATTTTGACTTGGACTCATGGGAAAAGGCTCTTCAATAGGCTCGATGGGGTATGGACTACATGATGTATTTGGAAGACTCTTTGATAGGCTCGAGGATAGGTGTTTGATGACATAGTTGATTCCTTGCTAATATCCATTGGATCACATCCTTCATAAGTATATGGATGGATAGACAATATAATGGATGGATAATAAGGGTGGAAGTTGTAGGCTTATGATTTTGATTTCGATTGGATGGAGGGGTAATAGGGGTATTGGATAGATTAGGATTAGGACTGGATAGATCCCATGGTGGAGGGATAAAATGGGTGGAAGATGTTGTAGGCTTAGGATTTTGATTTTGATTGGATGGAGGGTTTATGGGATTGAATGGATTGGTATTGAGAGTGATTTTTCTAGATAAGATTGACATCAGATGGGTGGATTTGGATGACTCCATAGGTCTTCTTTTGTATGATTTGAATTTAGGGCATGGAGTTAATGGAGGATTAGATGATGGGGAGGATAATGAAAAGCTTGATGGAATAGAAGGTTGAGGGACCAATGAATTAAGATTAGGAGTACATGGTGGTGTTAGTACATGTTACATCCCTAATTTTGGTTTGTTCTTACTTTTTACTTTTACATGCACAGATGTGAATCTATTTGAAAAATATTTGACATTGGGTTTAATGTCATGGAAAATATAGATTCTATTGTATATCAGTTATGTAATTAAAGGCAATGCATATGTTGTATTGATTAGATAATTTGTATTATGTGAATTTGGTTTTATGAGATTTATGAAGGACTAATGATGCACTGATCATAATCTATTATTTGCAAGTTTTATACAGGATTGTAAGGTTGTTGAAAACTCTGAGAAAACATAGAGATTATCTTCTGAAGAGAGGAGAATAGACCTTGGGTTAAAAGTAATTATTTGCCAACTGAGTATAGTGTTTAACAAATTGTGAACTTTGAATTGGTTGAGGTAAGTCACATTTTGATAGTTAAACTCTAGGTTCTTTTCGACAAGTTGTCAATGTCTTTAGATTCCTTTCTGGGTTAGTCGTTTGTGTCGACCTTGTCTATCATGAAAAATGACATTGTCAGAATAGAACATTAGCCATTTACAACTAACATGATCTTACGTCGACCACAACACAAATAGTTGTATTTGCATCGTTAAATTATAGATGGTCAAACTATTGTCATGTAACATCGGGTGTACATTCTTGGCAAGTCAAATCAACTTGAGTTATTATGTGATCGTGAAGGGGAGATAAGCTCAACCCTATCACTTTTTACCTAAGTCTTACAACTTATTATTATTTAAAATATTGATCAAAGTTATAAGAGGACCTAGGATTATTATTATGATTATTATACTTTTATTTACGGGTGGGTTATTTAAGAACCACCTTTGCACCTGTGATGTTGTCACCTTTCTTGTTACTATTTTGTATCGTTACCGTTGGGTAACCTTTAAGAGATCGGAAGTGGCAAAGAATATCTTGTTATACTTTAAGCCACATGCTTGAATCAATGAGCAACCGAAGGCATAAAAACTGGAAACTACATTAACCAAAGTAGTGGTCCTTGTGACTCATGAGCTAATATAATTGTCTTGAGTTGTGGTCCTGTAAAAGAGTGTCGATCAGTTAAGAGTTTTGTGGTGATGTGTACCACGTATATTCTCACGTCGGCAAAACCATCACCATGCGCTCTCTTGAGTAAGAGTTTTCCCTTGAAATAATAGGAGGTTGTGTCAACCATACATGGGGGCTCATTATTAAGATAGTTAGTCATTGCAAGTGATAATGACTTGCAACTGAGCCTTATGGGTGGGATATAAAATTAATGTCTATCTTAGAAGAGAGGAATGTATACATAGTCAATAAGAATAGTGAAATTACTACCATATAAGGAAAGAAGATAGTTAGTAGTAGAGGAAGGAGGAAATCTCTGCATGGGTAACCCTACTCTTTTAAGAAAATTTTATCAGGTTCTTACTTTATAGGAAGTCATTTGTTAATACAAATTGTTTATGTATTGATTTATACTATTGAATGTATGTAGAGTTGTTACTCCATTCATTATGAGGTCTATGTTTTAGAACTCAGATACTACATATGGTATCAGAGCTAGGTTTCACTTTGAGTACATCAAAGGGTCCCACATAACGAGGAGCTAGTTTGGTAGACTTCCCAAATTTTATAGAAATTTTCCTCATTTATTTAATGCTTTTATCTGTTAAAACAATTAACTTACTTTAAGTTATATTTTGATACTTTGAATCATCGAGGACGATAAATCTTTAGGGGAGAGATATGTTACATCCCTAATTTTGGTTTGTTCTTACTTTTTACTTTTACATGACAGATGTGAATCTATTTGAAAAATATTTGACATTGGGTTTAATGTCATGGAAAATATAGATTCTATTGTATATCAATTATGTAATTAAAGGCAATGCATATGTTGTATTGATTAGATAATTTGTATTATGTGAATTTGGTTTTACGAGATTTATGAAGGACTAATGATGCATTGATCATAATCTATTATTTGCAAGTTTTATATAGGATTGCAAGTTGTTGAAGACTCTCTAGGAAAAGAGAGAGTATCTTCTAAGGAGAGGAGAATAAACCTTGGGTTACAATTTTTTATTTGCCAACTGAGTATAGTGTTTAAGAAATTGTGAACACTGAGTCGGTTGAGGTAAGTCACATTTTGATAGTTAAACTCTAGGTTCTTTTCGACAAGTTGTCAATGTCTTTAGATTCCTTTCTGGGTTAGTCATTTGTGTCGACCTTGTCTTTCGTGAAAAATGACATCGTCAAAATAGAACGTTAGCCCTTTACAAACGTTAGCCGTTTATGACTAACATGATCTTACGTCGACCACGTCACAAATAGTTGTGTTTGTGTTGTTAAAATATAGATGGTCAAACTATTGTCTTGTAACGTTGGGTGTACGTTCTTGGCAAGTCAAATCAACTTGATTTAGTGTGTGATCATGAAGGGGAGATAAGCTCAATCCTCTCACTTTTTACGTAAGTCTTATGACTTATTATTATTTAAAATATTGATCAATTTTATAAGAGGACCTAGGATTATTATTATCATTATTATGCTTTTAGTTACATGTGGGTTATTTAAGAACCACCTTTGCACTTGTGATGTTATCACCTTTCTTGTTACTATTTTGTATCATTACTGTTGGGTAACCTTTATGAGATCAGTGAAGTGGGAAAGAATATCTTGTTATCCTTTAAGCCACATTCTTGAATCAACAAGCAGCCAAAGACATAAAAAGTGGAAACTACATTAACTGAAGTAGTGGTCTTTGTGCCTCATGAGCTAATGTAATTGTCTTGAGTCATGGTTCTGTAAAAGAGTGTCGATCAGTTAAGAGTTTTGTGGTGATGTGTACCACTTATATTCTCACGTCAGAAAAACCATCACCATGCACTCTCTTGAGTAAGAGTTTTCCTCAAAATAATAGGAGGTTGTGTCCACCATACGTGGGGGCTCATTAGTAAGATGGTTAGTCGTTGCAAGTGATAATGATTTGCAGCTGAGCCTTATGGGTGGGATATAAAAATAATGTCTATCTGAGAAGAGAGGAGTGCATATATAGTCAATAAGAATAGTGAAATTACTACCATATAAGGAAAGAAGATAGTCGGTAGTAGAGGAAGGAGGAAATCTCTACGTGGGAAACCCTACTCTGTCAAGAAAATCTTATCAGGTTCTTACTTTACAGGAAGTCATTTGTTAATACAAATTGTTTATGTATTGATCTATACTATTGAATGTATGTGGAGTTGTTACTCCATTCATTATGAGGTCTATGTTTGAGAACTCAGATATTACAGTATAGGACTAGTAGGCATTTGGATAGGCATTTTCTTGGATGGTGATGGAGGATACCCATAGGATGCATAAGCTAGAGTGGTGTCTCCCTTGTCAAAGGTAGCATGAGGACTTAAGGACACTTGATCTTGATGCAAGGGGTGACTTGGATAATCATATGAATGGATTTAGGGGTGCGGTGAAATGGTGGGATATCTAGGTGGAAGATCTTGGGGTATGGATTGATATGGATGTTTTTGGGATGTGAATTGATATGGATGTTTTTGGGATATGAATTGAAATGGATGTTTTTGGGATGTGAATTAAAGTGAATGTTGGTTAACATTGAAAGAAGTGGGATAGGTTGATGTAGGATGGACTTGATATGTGGATGGACTAGGGTGGTATTATGATAGAGGTGACACATAGGATTGAGGTAGAATTTGTTGATGTTGTGGTTGTGTTTAAGATTGGTGGGTGGCTAGGAGTGCTCGAATGAGGGCTCATTGTTGTTGTTGGGCTAGGATCTTTTTCTCTAGTATTGGAATGGAGTTACACATATGTTGAAGTCTTCATATTTTGGCTTGTTGTTCAAGATATGCATCATAATCTACAAGGTTCTCCTCATCATTGGAGGTAGAAGGAGGACCTCCTAGGAGTGTGATTTTGGCTTTTGTATTTTGACAAGTGATGGATTAGAACTAGAATGATGATGTGGAGTGATTAGGATATGGTTAGAATGGTTATAAATGATGGGGTTGGATGATTAGGTGGGTGACTAGCATAATGAAGGATGATTACTATGATATATGGATAAATAGGATTAGATAAGTGACGAGAATGATGGTGATTGGATGATTTGCAATGATGCCCCCTCGAGAGGATAGGTGGGGGAGAAAGACATGGGTAGACTCCTAAAGTGGATTGGGGTGGATAATGGTGATGGTGATGTGGATATGACAAGTATGATGATTAGGATTTGGATTTCAATGAGGATGACTTGGTGTAGGAGGGATGTTATGACAAGGATACTTAAAATGCTGTGGAATATGTTTATGTTGATAGCTTGACTTAGGCAAATTTCAAACAAAAGATTTCACATGTACATGCATGAATCACACACAAGACAAAATGGCAAATTTGACTTTGAAAATGGATTGTTGTGATTATAAAGACACTTGAAGACACATCAACAAGTCTAATATTAGTCAAATGGGTGCGGCCAATAGGTCTTAAGCTAGGATACACAAGTTTTGCCTAAGGATGTCCCTAATATACACAAGGTACAGGGGGTCAATTCCATGAAATAAAAGTGAAATAATGCAACACAGCCAAGAGAAAGGGGTAACCCACCCTTCACATTCACTTCCCCAAGCTATGAAGTTTTGGGGGGCTTAGCTTGAATGACAAGATTTCAACTTACAAAAGGGGTGTCTTTCGATTCACTCCTTACTTTTTAGACTCTGCCGGGATGCTAGAGTTGAGGTCATCCCTTGGAGTGGTGTGCCTCCAAGTAGGCCTCCTAAGAAGGGTGAAAAAAGTAAATTGAGTGGGTTCTTTTGATCTACAAGGTCACCTTGCGATGCAAGGAGAGAGCACACACACACACACACACACTAGATTCACACTCTTAATATTTATTTCCCCTTAGAAAGTGAAATGTGTGTGTGAAGATGAATGGATTAAAGGATGTTTTTTATTCTCAAGATCACATGAAGTGCATGAGAAAAGCATACACAACCTCAATCACACTCAAATCCACCAAACAAAGAAAGCACAAGTTATTTTTTAAACCCAAAGAGAAATGTGATAATGAAGACACAAATTCATTTTAATACCAATTCCAAAGTGTGATTGCAAACAATAGTTTGTTTTAAAGACCAAATCAAAGTGTGATATTTCAAACAATCTTTTGATCAAATGACAAGTGAAAATATGGATTGTGTGTGCTAGGAATGTTTGTCTCTAGATAAGATGTTAATGTTGATGTTGTGTAGCACCTTATGTTCTCCTAGATTACACCAAAATGAAAAAAGAAGCAATCTGATGAAATTTTGATAAACATTATTAGTGATAGAAAATGAATTATATGATCAAAATCTACATGAAATTCTATGCTATTTCATAAAAAAAATTGATGAAATCAGATAAAATTTGCACAATATTTGAGTGTTTGAAGTTCACAAATAAAGGGTAACTTTGACTTAATATACGTGACTAATCTAATACAATTACATAATGAGACCTTTGCCACAACAAAGCTAGGTGAAGTAGCTTTCTGACACCATTGGTTTCATAAAAATCCAACCTTGTATGAGAAAGTTATGAAAAAAAGAAAAAAACTACCCTTCTAGGGCTTTGAGGTAAAAAAGACAAGTCTGTAAGTTAAGGTCTAACTGCTAGTGGTTAGCGGATTGTGGTCACATGGGCGGTTTATGAGACAAGTGGTCAAGGTCGGCAAGTAATACTTAAAAATGAAGCCCGTGGTCCTTCATGTGACCAAGGGCTAAATTTGGCCAAAAATAAAAAAGGAGATGAGCGCCAATAGCCCTCCTCTCTCAATCACCAATGTGATCGTATGTTATAAATGCGGCGCAGGTGGTAAATGTGACAAGGTCGGTGGATGAAGCACCAATAGGGTGTCGATCTCAACGACCACATGACATGAAGGAGGTGAACGGGTGATAGTTAGAAAATGCAATGGTTGAGAATGTGAAATTTGATGAAGGGTTGGTGTTTTAGGGAGGCAACTGGGTGGAAGACTGAAGGTGGGTGGTGATAGAGGTGTCATAGGAGAATTTGGAGTTAGCGGGAGTGTGGTAATGAAGGTAGTGGTTGCATGGAGTTTCTACAATTAGATCGAGATGGAAGTTGCTATGGTTAGCAATGGTTGACGAGGGTAGAAGTGGATGGATCAGGGGAAGGATGGAGAAAAGATGCATATTGACAGTGATGTTTAGAGCAGTAGAGGTTTTTCTTTGTTTGTTTGGAAACACAGTCGATAGAGAATTGTGACAAAGGATGACAGATGATTGTAAAAAATAAAACCTATAACCTAAACTAGAAACAATGCCAATAGAGAGGGTTTTGTGGATTCGTACGGTATGGATCCATACAGATTCGTACTGTACGGATTTGTAACTCTAAAAAAAATTTAAAAAAATTAAAAACAATTTAGTGAGAAAATCATATCAAAATTTATGTCAATCTTCACCTGTGAGGCCTCCTAGATGTGATGGTGAGGTCAGATTTGGGATAGGAGGCAACCTGAAAAAGATGATTACCAAAACTTGACAAAAAAATATGTTAGATTTGCATATTTAAGCGCATAAACTTGCAAAAGGTGAGGGTTAAACTAGTGGGACATGCCAGAAATGTGGATGGAAAAATGGATCAAAGACAATATAAAGATAATGCAACAAACCTATTACCTTTACCTTCAAACTAAGTCCTCCACACATGATAGAACAGAGTAGATGCACCCTAATCTACTAGCTATGTTCTTTAAGATGAAAGATGGATAAGGAGATGATTCCTCATGATTTGTATAGCATAATGATAGTATGAAGATGACAGATATAGAAATCTAGACTAATTTCAACAGCACGATGTTGTATGAAGATGGATGCATTAGAATGGCTTGGTTGAGGCTTGATTTATAGAAGATGAGGGATAAGGATTGATGGCTAGGATTGAGAGGTCAATTGTGTGGTGTGGACGACTAAGATTAAAAGGTGATTTAATTCAAGGCCACTTCATTTAATAAAAGGTAGTGGTGTGACAAGTAATTAAATGAAGGTGGTAGTGTGACATAATTTAGATAAAAAAATTACTTAAATTATGAGAGAGGAACATGTGTTGTAATGAGAATAAAGGCGAGGGTTAATTTAAATAAATATTTTATTTATTCAAATTGGATGATGGAGGAATTAATTAAATAAATATAATTTATTTAATTAATTGGCTAATGCGATAAATGTGATTAAAATTAGGTGATGAAAGGGGTATGTGAGGGTCCTAGAACAAAATCTCATAAGATGTCTCAAGTAATGTATCGACAAGGTGATGTTGTAAGACACGGACACTTTTAGTTGTCTACAATATGTATATATATTTATATTAAATAAAAGTGAATGAGAAATATTTAGAGGAATAGTTTTATTAAATTAAAATCAAATTAAAACACCTACTGTTTTACTTAGATAAGTCAACTATTTTTTTAGGAAACTACCTTACACTAAACTAGGAAAATAAATCTAATTATAATTAAGGCATATTTCTAGGTTTTTTTTTTGTCTATTATATTTAGTGAACTCATTATTCTTTTCAATGATTAATGGAGTTTTGGTACGCATTTGAATTTCCAAATTTCAAAAGATTAATAGATTTTAGATTTCTGTAAGATCTAATAAATTTTCTTGTTTAAATTTATGAGAGGAATGCATTATATGTGTGTGTGTGAGAGAGAGATATTTAATTAAATTTACTTTAGAAGTATTTTAAAAGCATACTATTCAATTGATTTCTCTCATAGATCATGTGTATAGATAAATATTTAAACCATTTTATCCAAATTTAAATTAATATGTATATATATTTATATTGAATAAGAGTGAAAGAAATATTGGGAGGAACAGATTTTATTAATTTTTACAAATATATTAAAAGAATCATCTTAAAACAAATTTCACTTTTTGAGACTTAGATTTCATAGAGGATTTTATAAAACAGATTCCAAATCAAACGATTCTCTTTTGGTGATTTGGTTTAAACAATTTATATATACTAGGTTTAATGAATAAAATTTTTAAGTGCGTAGAGGATCTTATTCGAAGGATTTGCAAAAGAGTGAATAAGTTAGTAATTTGTGTAGGAGGCTCTAAGGCCCCATGGGTCACAACCCACGTGAAGAAACCTCCACGCCTCGGCTATGGGGAGCTGTGGAGGTTTATTCCCCCATGGCCTCCCATGGCCATAAGATAAAATCAGCGATTAATTCTAAAGGATATTCTCAATAATCATCGACATATACAGAGTTCTATATGACCGAATCTAACAAGTCCATTGCAGTTTAGTCCTAAATAGTAATGGGGTTTCAATTTTTGCATGGTTAATGAAATTGCCGCAAACATAATTTAGATTTTGTGCTAGAAAAACAAAGAACTGATGCAAATACCTTAAAAAAATTTCCTTCATGGCCTTGGATCGATTCTTCGAAAGGCAATTCTTTTTTATATGTGTGCACTCCCCTTCATCTCACCTTAAATCTTGCAATTTGATATGCTAGCCTGAGTTATTTTCCTTCATCAATTTTAAAGAATTAAGTGAATAGTTATGTATGTTAAAAAGAATTTCAAGGAAGGAAGCAATGTAAATATCTTGCATTGAAATAAATTTTGTGGTAGAAAAACCAAGAACTGATACATATATCTTTAAAATAATAAATCGTCCACAACATTGGATCGATTCTTCATAAGGTGATTCTTTTACTTTCTATTTGCACTCCCCTTCAACTCACCTCAAATCTTGTAATTTGATATGCTCCCCTGAGTTATTTTCTTTAAACCTATATTTAATGAAACTGAGGATCTGCCTCCTAATGAAAGCATCCACCATGTCATGCAATGTAAATGATTATTGAAGGATTTTTACTAATTATTATTTCTTTTATTTATAAAGATTCTAGATTGGAATCTTGTAAATTTACACAAAAATTCTATAATCTTTCAACTCTTCTTCTCCACTCTATTGTGACTGTAGAAACGCCGCTTAAAGTAAAGAGTCAATAGGCAAGAAAAGTGTGACTAAGGCTAGCATATGATTAAGCTTTAAATAATCCCTAATAAATGGTTTGTTATTAAAATTATAATAAAATAAAATTTTAGAAACTAATTCAAATCAATTATATTAAAGCCAATAAAGGCGTGGTTTGGTGGTTAAGTGTGGGCCAACGAGCTCGTGGGTTTATTAAAAAAATATAACATTTTTATTAATCTAAAATAGATTAAGCAATAATCATTAAGAGTTACCTTTCTAATTTAGTTTTTAATGTTTTTACAGTTTTCAACTATGATAATGATTTGAAAATGGATTCATTAATTGAAAAAAAATAATTTACTTAAGAAAATAATTAATAATAAAAATCTTATTAAATAAGTAATCAATAAATTAATAATTACTATATTAAGTGGGTTATTTATCAGCATAATTAGACTAATATTTAGAAACCCTTAGAAACATAAACGAGCAATATGCCTCTAATTAAATAAAACCAAATTAGAGACAATTTGAATAAATTGCTAAGAATTTTAGTCATTTTAACTATTGCATGCTTTGCGCTGCTTCATTTATATATTGACATTCAAGAAAATGTGACAAATGGCACGTTGGGCTGCTTTGGAGCCTGTGTGAATTCAAGCCATTACCAGTCCTCTATTCCTTGAATTTCTGTTTGCAAACCATACTACTCGAATTCCTCTTCTCTACGATGCACATTTAATACCATAGACTATCCATTTTATTCAATTCGATTGAATCAATCCGAACCGAATACTTAAGTATTGATTGTCTCAAGGGGGAACAATTGGAGAGTCTGCACTGCTTCATTTCTGTCTTGGAGTTTTTCAAATTGCATACTCTGGGGAGTCCAGGCGGCTTTCACCCTTGTGCTGATTCGAGCAGCTGCCCATCCTCTGTTCCTCAAATTCTTGTCTATACGCCACGGTAATTGATTATTCTCGAAATTATAATTATCATTATTACTATCCTTGACATTAGCTACTGAATTCTTTTCAATGCCGCAATTCTCCTTTGCTTTTGTCTCCTGGTGCGCTACAATTGTCAAAAAAACAAACAAACAAAATAATAAACAGATGATAACGAAATTATACTTACCTGTTCCTTGCAGGAGAACTTTGTCATCGCAGTTGAATCTTTCCACGTCTCATTAGCAATCAAAGATATCTTGTTGTGTGATGACCATTCAATTGCACGCTGATCTGGAGCATGTAAATTTTTGTAATCAAAGAACAAAATTTATTGTGAATAAACTTCGTAGAGCTTATATAAAAACTCTTCAAAATACTGTTTTAAAAGGGATTTGTGAATGACCTCCATCTAAAAAATGTGAAAGCATTCTGCTAACGTAATTGAAATAATATACCAAAATGCTTACTTGTAATATGAAGAAGCTTTCATAATACATAAATAGTGTAACCAGTACCACACAATAGGTTTCACTTGAATCAAAATTGCACGAATTTAAATTGTGAGAAAAGAGAACCATATGAAATAAAATAGCAAAATTTTATTTTGGAAAGAAAATTGATCCATTATATCAACTAAAATCTTTTAATAGCTCGTTCCCTCATTTGCGAAATTGCGAGCATAATAGTAACTCATATGGACCAAATAAAGAATTATACAAACATTCAAGAATTCCTAAAACTGAGTATAAGGAAGGTATCGAGGTAGCACATAGCTTCATAGTTGATAGTGTTAGTCAAACATGATAAATATGAAAGTAATCTAAAGAATGGATAACTAGAAGACAATTGTAGTAGTGCTAGGAAAAATTACAAAAAAATTACAATTCGTTTGAAATTTTGAATTAAATGATCACTTGTAAAAACTCACAAAGTAATAGTGGAGCACTGGAGATACATAACTTCACTTTTACAAAGTTTTAATACATGTTGAGATTCTTAGGTAAATTCTTTACCTTCATGATACTTTTGCATACATTAATTATGTACAACTAATTTATTAAATTAAACAATTAAGGATGCAGTTTATAATTAGATGTTTATATTTTTTAAGGTGTAGTTTTTTAAATTTAAGATAAAAATAGAAGTTAGTTGTTTTCTTTTTAATTCAGAGAAAGGTGATAAATACCTATACATTATATTAATAAGATTTTTATTATATCAAAAAGAGGGCCGGAAAAGCCAGATGTAGCACATTCCCATACACTTTACAGACAAAAAGAAAACGGATAACCCAAAGCACAACCTAAAAATAGGATTAGAATGGCCTTTTTGGAGCATATGGTAGACACACGCAGCTGTGGGTGAATTGTACAGTAGGTCAAGAGTGAACAAGCCTCCCAGCAGCGCCTCTCTAGCGTACATATCATAACCTTCCAAGGCAACCTTCAGTTTATTAGCAGTCACTAAATACTCATGGCTGTACAAAAATGCCAGTGTTTCCACAAATTCTACCTCCTGAATGAGATTCATAATATTAGAAACAAAAATAGATGCCGCCCCCATAAAAAGCAGCACCTGCAGGCATTCCTTCAATAGAGAGTCCCCCCAATACACTGAATGGCAAACTCGACATGCGGGCAGTCTATGTCAAAGACATGCCAATATGACTGAATTATAGACACACACTTCTAGGGGTTCTCATTTTTGTTGCTGAATGAAAACTTTAAAAAATTTTACCACCAGTTCCATAGCTAAAGATGGGCCAAGGTAGAGAAAAAGATTAGAGGGAATCGACTACAGTATGAAAGTGTATACCCAAAAGCATAGAAGGTGAATGAATATAAAGGAAAGATCAATAAATTCGTGCATGTGGCAACACCATCCAAAACCAGCAGATGGAGCCGAATAAAGAGCGGAGATGAGAGAGGAGAATGAAAAGATAGCAACATAAATTTGGAGCAGATCAAGCATAAATATAAGGTACGGAATTGGAAGGAAATGACATGCATTTGATGGTGGTGGATGGAGATGAAACAGAAATTCAGAAACATATAGAAAAAAAAACACGTAATCCTCAACTGTGTGTTGCTGTACCTCATTTCATTGCTTCATAACATGAGTACAAATCCATATAGTGAATCCTACAACATTCTCATGATCACTTGATTATGCTACACTTTTTTTATTACACACACTTGACTTGATTGAACAACCATTACATCATGCCTTGAACTTATAGAGGTCTTACAACATGTCTTTGCGTTTCTAGGCTCTTCCAATCTTTCTTGATTTATCAAGAAACCTTTCACAACAATCCGTTTCCTTCTAGAAACTTCCTCTAGTACTTTCTATCCTTATCTCTCATCCTTCTAGAACTTTACATTTAATACTTGTGCATCATTTAATAATTGTGGTCTTGGGGTGGGAGAAATTACATATCCCAACACTCCCCCTTAATTTCTACCACATATGCTTCAGCATTTACCATTCCCAAATTTTGTTTTCCAAGTATGCAGACTCACTCAATCCTTTTCAAACTATCTTCAAGTTCTACAAATCTTTTAACTCCTCCAACTCTCACCAACTGCTGTGGCAGTCATTCAAACTTTGATCTTTAAATCTTCAGAACTTCAATCTAGAAGTCCTCTCTCTATATGTAGCTTTCTAGTTTTCTTGATGTTTTACAAGACCAACAAACTTCTCTTGATTGCTATCTTTTTTTACAAATGAACATCTATACTTGAACAACCTATTCAACATACATGTAATATGTTGCCAATTCGATCCAAAACTCCATCCACAATTCATTTGCATGCATCCTGTCATATTTTTCCAATCCATTTGCCAACACATTTTTTCTAAATGATTTCTTAAACCACATTTGGTACATAGATATAGAACCCAACACATGTCCTTTGTATGACCTTTCCTATTACAATGAGAACACTACACACATTGCACACTCCTTGAACAAATTTACTATAACCTGAAACACCTGTAACATCATTTTCCTTTACTTTTGATATATCCAAGACCTTCATACTTTGGCCTCACTATTGGCTCAATCGGCTCTTCCATTCCTTGTCCATACTTTCCTAGTCCTTGTCCTTTATATCCCATTCTTTTCATGATCTTGAAACCAACATTCTCCTCATTACAACTAACATGATTTTCAAATTCAGAAACCTTATCATCTTCATCTTTATACTCTTTAGCTTTACCTTTATCAAATAAATCATTTGTATCACATGAAACATCCATTTTCCTTTAGACATGATGCAAGTGTTTCATCTAGTTAACTAGTTTCTTCTTTCAACCTTGATATTTCATCTTTTTGTAAACTATTTTCCTTTTCCAAATTTTTCATATTTTCTTCTAAATCTTCATTCCTCTTCTTAACCTCATCAAACAATTTCAATCTTTCTTCTACGTCTTCATTTTTTCTTTTGACTTCACTTAATTCAATTTTAAAATCATAAATTTTTATCAACTATCCAGTTTTTCTATTGAAACTTGTTGTAAATCTCTTAATAATTCCAATCTTTCTTCTTCCCAACCATCTCTTTCTTTTTTCTCTCTTTTACTAGATTTTTCCCATTGAAAATGATTAAAACTCATCTGATTTATGCACTTGTCTTCTATTGATTGGTGATTAATTTCGGCGGCTTCGTGCACCTTCACTCCTTTGATGTCTTCAAATTGCCTTATGATGCAATCTTTGTGATAGGTATTGTTTGTCTTCAAAATTTCTCAATCTTCAAAATCTCAATGCTAAGGCCTCCTTCAAATCACATTCTCAAGCAATCTTCTTGTCTTCCTATCGACTTGGTGGTATTGTTTCTTTAAACCCCTTCTTGAACAACTGCAAGTATGCAGACTTTATCTCCTATCACCTATGGATTCCTTCAAATGAAATAGCTACATATTCAAATCTGGGTGCACTAAACAATAACACTAGGATTCCCTTCTTGCTGGCAATGGCGACATGGATGCTTATAATGACTTTTGATGAACAAATCAATCTCCTCTTCCAACTAAACACAATTAACCTCCAAAAATTTTTGCGCCTCCAAATACAGTGATCTTCCTTTATTTTCTTTTGGTGACTTTGATTCATAGTATCTCCAAGGCTATGATGAAGATTTCCTTCAATATTCCTATGACCCCTTTGTTGACTAGGTGATTTGCAACTCCTTTATCCTTCCTTCCTCATGATCAAGACCTAACTTTGATTGTTGATCTTGCCTTTCACAATTTATCTCCTGATATTTCAGCTCAAACTTATGACTTCTTGTTTTCTTTCCTTTCCTGATATAGATCTGCAACCAAATCTCTCAATCGACTTCTAATATCTGGGAATGCTTATGGCTTAAACTTACCTTCAATGTTGGATCTCAAGCAAAAAACCTTAATGATTACTACTATCTTTCCTCTACAGATTCATCAAGGACTGTTGTGGCTCCAGATCTTGGTGGATTACAAGCCCTTGTAATTGAAAAAAGTTGTGGCTTCTTCTTCTTCACATATTATCTTTTTCTCTTATTTACACCTCTTCTCCTTGATTTCCTTTCTCAAATCAAACATCTATCAACTTCTCCTTGGCGACTTAATAAACACCTTGGTGACTTCTGCAATTTTGACAACCTTCTATTGACCTCTTCAGATATTTTCAAACCCTGATGACACTTTTATGATCTCCTTTAAAAATTCATGGCTCCCTCACTATGTTGCAACTTGTCCTTTTTCTCCAGATTGGATGCTTGCAAAAGACTTATCTTGTGATACACAAACCCTTGGATACCTTCTAGTGCTTCACTTTACTCCTATGGTGACACCCAATATCTGAAATCTCTTTATACCCTTTGTATGGCGACCAATATTCAAACTTAGCCAATCCTTTTCAAAGTTCCAGCTTTTTCTACATACAAATAATATTTGTAAGCTTTCTAGATTGTTGTTGGGTTTTCTTTCAAACTTTCCTTCAACAATCTTGAAAACCCTAGATCTATGATTCACTTTTTTGAAATGACCCTTTTCCTTTATCTCTATGGTGTATTACCTTTGTTTGATCTCTATTGACTTTACTTAACTATGACCTGGTTTGCTTTTTCTTTGGCATCTCAAAAATCTGTTAACCCTTAATTTCCTTTGCTAATACCTGCTCTTTTCTCATTTTTGGCTCCAATATCACCTTTATTCCAATAATCTATTGCTCACCCTAGATCTCATCTACTCTAATACCAATATAATGGTGGTGGATGGAGATGAAACACAAATTTAGAAATACATCAAACACATAGAAACATAAACAGGTAATCCTCAATTGCGTGCTGCTACACCTCAGTTCATTAATTCATAACATGATTACAAATCCAAATAGCGAATGCTACAAAATTCTCATGATCACTTGATCATGCTACACCTATTTTATTACACACACTTGACTTGATTGAACAACCATTACATCACGCCTCATGTATAGATCCTTACCACATGTCTTTGTCTTTCTAGGTTCTTCTAATCCTTCTTGGCTTATCTAGAAACCTTTCACAACAATCCATTTCCTTCTAGAAACTTCCTCTAGAACTTTCTATCCTTATCTCTCATCCTTCTAGAACTTTACATTTAATTTTTGTGCCTCATTTAATAATTTTGGTCTTGGGGTGGGAGAAATTACATATCCCAATAGCACTTGTAGGATTGGGGCAAGCGGCAAAAAAGATGCCAAGCTATGTGTACAATTATCAATGACCTACAGCATAGAAAAGTGGACACTAGGCTGTGAGTATGAATCACAACAACCAAAGCCATGTACGAGTGACATGGAGCCACATAAGAAAGACAAGGATTTGGTGTTGCATATGTTTTCATTGATGTCAACAGAGTTGTGGTATAGAAAGAATATTGTTGCTTGTGGTGCAGAAAGAATATTATTGCTTGTGATGTCAAAGGATCATAACAAATGAGAAAGATTGATTAGTATCATCTATACATAGTCATACCTCATCTTCTGAAGTTCATGTGTAAGTTCATGATAAGTGTATGTTATCAATATATTTGATGTGTTGGGTTGATAATGAATGTCATGGAAGTTATGTTGGTTGCTTGTGCTAATATTAACTCATTGTGTTTAGTGCTTGATGAAGAAAGTTGCAAAAGTTTGAAGAAAATTTGTCTAAGTGTTTGTTTAGTCAGGAAGGGTATCACAGGTTTCAGAGAATGTACCGCATTCTACCGCTAATGCAGATATGAGCCTACAAATTGAAGGGTAGCTAGACATTGCTCTAAGGTATTTGTAGTTCAAATTCAAGATCAAGAAACCTATCGTAAAGTGTTTTAGAGTTGGTAGAGTGAATGTAATGATGAAATAGGGTAGTTATAGTCACAAAGAGATAGAAGATCACTCTACAGTTCTCCCCACCTAAAGATATGGTCTTGTAGTTTGGAGGATAGCTAGATATAAGTGAAAGACATGCATATTTCAAGTTTCAAATGCTAAAGTGTACCACAATGGTTTTTGGAGTCTGTCGAGTAAGGCCATGCCTTGCAGCTAGTTAAGGTAATCAAACAGAGAAAGTAAAAGCCACCACATTTCACCGCAACTTAATATTTGGCTTTGCTAATTGAAAGATAAGCTCATATGGTTAGTTCTTATGCTTAGATCAAATTTCAAATGTCTTTGTTTACCACAAGTATGATTTTCAATGTTTTACATAAAGACTATGTGAGCAAAGTATGTTAAGGATACTGACATTAGTGTTCAAGTGTTTACGCCAGTATAAATAGCTTGAAATCATAAAAAGAGTGTATAGGAATGTTTTGTAAGTCATATAATGTTTGAGAAGTGATTTGCATGACATTATTTGATCTCTCTGGTATCGCTTTAGGTCTAGACCTAATGCAAGGAAGGATAAGTGTTTACTGGGTTGACTTGATGTGTTGAGATGATTGTGCCAGGTGTTTGGAAGTGTGCATCAGCATGGAGATGTGTTCTGTGATAAAATATGTCCTAGTTATCACTTGGTTTGAACTGCGTTGGATTTCTACTTATCGCAAACGATTTGGGAGCCAACCAGCTAGGCCATTGCACATTTCATCTTACATGTTTCATCTTGGCCGACAAAGCAGAAAGTCTTTGAAGAGCTGTGGAGGATATAAATGTAAGATCAAGATTGTTGAAGGATGTGTGTGATGTGTGATGTATGTTAGCAATAATAATGTGCAAATAAAATAACCACAGAACCAATTTGATGATGAAATGTGGAAAGGATCAGTTTATGTAAAGTGATATTGTTGCAGAGGTAATTGAAGGAGTTATGATGATAGAGAAGAGGAATTTGAAGGTATTTTGATGTTGTGGAGCTTGGTATAGCGTTTGTGTAGAGGTGAATGATAAGAAGTTAGTAATACAGAGTTTGTAGTGATCAACAGAAGGTTGAAGCAATCTATTTTTGTGAAAAGAAGGAACTGAATTAGATAAGTATTTTGATATAGAGGTTGAAGCCTCCTTTTGTAAAATTTGCAAGTGTTTTAGCACTTCATGGATTGCATCTTCCTTTGGGTTGTAGCCCATAAATGTTAATTATGTAATCTATTTTTTTTGTGAGGCTAGATTTGGACATTAGATCCAACCAGCTTGCTCACCGTGGTTTTTTCCCTTCTAGGGTTTTCCACGTAAATCTAGTGTTATTATTTTGTGCTTATGTGTTCTCTTTATTTATCATGGTTTAAATGTTTACATTTGTTTGAGTGCTATTAGAAGATTAGAATTTGATTAAGTAGTAATCCACCCCCCTCTTAGTACTTTTAATTGTTCAACAATTGGTATCAGAGCCAAGTTCCTTAACACAATCTAACAACTAACGTAGATCTTGGAGTGCAACACATGGCGTTGGTTAATAGTAAGAATCCTCCAGAAGATGATAAATATATGACAGCCTTTAATGAAGAAGATTTTGAATTTGATTTTGAAGGACAACTCATTTCTACTTTTGAAGATCTTGATGCAGTAAGGAGAGAAAATGAAGAATATAAGGTCAAGCTTAAAGAATCAAAAGAAACAATTTTCAACCTGAAAGTTCAAGTTGAAGAAGGTTGAAAGGTCACAAATTTCCTAAATGCTAAGCCCAATGACAAATCAATGGAATGGTCCAAACTTAAAGAAGAAATTGTCTTTCTGACGAAAGAATTGGAGAAAGCAAAGGATCAGATAGACAAAGGCCTAAAACTCAAGAAAAGCACCAACATCCTTGATGAAATAATCAGCAATCAAAGACATCTAAAGAATAGGGGTCATATTGGATTTGAGAAAGGTCAGAGCTCAAAAATAGATATACCTGAAGGCATGTTTGAAATGAAAAAGGAAGAGCCCTACACTGAAGACTATGTGAAGACTGAAGATGAGGAACAGGAGTTGGATGATGACTTTATAAAGGTCAGTGATCTGAAGAAGGGTTTCAAAAGATCTCCTAGACAAGTTGCTATTCCCAGGTTCTCTCAATCCTTTTATGGTTACTTTTACTCTTGCAATAATTTTGGTCATAAGGGTATTGATTGTAGAACTAAGGCAAGAAGAAATGATTATATGAGCAAGAATTCATTTGTGCCTCCTAAATATGATGTTATGATCTCTCATTCATTTTATGGTTATTTCTATGCATGTAATAAGTTTGGTCATAGGGTTGTTGATTGTAGAACTAATGTAAGGAGAAATGGTTTGGCTTTGGAATATAATGTTGTTTACTACAAGTGCAACAACTTTGGGCATAAAGAAAAATTTTATAAAAGTGGTCCTATGGAAATACGTGTTCAGTATGGGAAGATAGAGGAAATTCTGACTCAGCAAAAGAAGAAAATGGCAAAGATATGGAGAAAAAAATTAGAACAAGATAATGAGATGAAAGAATCTATGCTTCTGCCTAGTCCAGAAGACTTCATAGTTGACAAAGAAAAGGCATAGGGTAAGGGGGAGCTAACCATTGCATATCTATTCCTTCCCCCTTGAATAATTGTGGCTTCAACAAATTGAAGCTAGGCACACAAATATTTTGGCATGAAATTGACAGATGAGGATGATAATCAGACAAGAGAGTTTCAATCCCCTAAATTTCCAGAGTAAAAACATGATATGTGGAGGATTGCAAAATGAATTTGGGTCTATGTGGACTTATAGAGCACTTTGGTAGTAGTTTATCTAACTAGAAAAAGGTGCATTAAATCTAAATGTTAGGGCACGTGAAAACTACTTATGCGGCATTTTCACGATCTAATCTCATTCAAAATCAAAGCAACTTGTATCCATAGCTGAGAATAGAAGAAGGCATTTAGAGTACTAGGTGAATTTGAGAGAAAAGGAGTTGAAGGTGAAAACCTAGCAATAGAACACAAAGGTATTTTTTAGAACTATTATTTCATAAAACCCTAGTTTTTGAATTTAAAGAGTTTGAGACATGGCAGCTCCTCAATTGGTTGATGTCTCTGAGAAACAAAGCCCAAAATATAAGAAATATACACACAAGGCGATGAAAGTAGATAAGGAAGGGGCATTTTCAAATGTTCCTACATATGTTGTATACATAGAGGATGTTAGGATATACATCCACTCCATGCAAAATAAGATCAATCATGTTAAATTTGAAGAGTTGGGAGATAAACTCTTGGATGATGACAATTACAAACTAGAATATGAAAATGTGGGAGCTAAACGACTGGATGTATGCAAGGACTACCTTGACTTATGTGATGAACATGAATGGGTGAGGTATGTATTGAGCAAAATTCATGATGCATTTCTATATCTTGATAAGCCCTATAGGATTAGAAAGGATGCAATTAGGGTTGTTACTAGATTGAGTTCAACTGGACCAATACTGATGATGAAAGCTATCAAAAATGAGAAGGCTATAGAACTCATTGGGGTAAAGTTTGATAAGAGGACTCTGACTATATATTATATAACCGATCCATGGGTTTGATATGCTGCAATGGGCATTGCCTATAAAGTTTACTTTACAAACAGAAAAGGATTTGCCAATGGTACAACAATTCACATTGCTTACTAGATGGTGAAGGAAGGAAAATATTTTGACCTATGCGAAGTCATGAGAGAGTAGCTGATAGAACATGTAAGAGGACAAAGGAAACAAGCTATAATTTCATGTATGGTACTCTCATCATATGCCTTGCATTTTACTTTTTAAATCAATTTCTTGTGTTTAAGGGGAAGGTTTGGAAACAACACATTCCTATTGGGGCACAAATTAAAAACCATATCAGAGGTTTTGGTGATGCAAAGAATGATAGAAAGAAGAGAAAGTTGGACATGGTAAAGGAAATGCATCTCTTCCTCATAATACTGAGCATAGTAGTCCTCCTTCAGAGAATACAGAGCATCAGGATAATCCTAATCAGTAAGAGGAGCAGGTAAATCTTGATGTATGGGAGAGTTCAGAAAAGGCACAGGATACATCTTCTTCATCCTCTCTAGTAGATTCACTTAAGGAGTTCCTAGCACAATAGATACAAATCCAACATGTGGTTACTCCTCAACTTTTACAACTTCTAGTGTTTGATGGACAAGTTAACATGTCCAACATATCGCCTCTCCACAAGCTACAACTTGGAGATATACTGCAATCCACAGCAATATAGGAGATTCTATAGTAGTCTTTTAAAGCTCATTCTTCTTATTTGGAGAAACAAGTAGAACTAAAAATAACTGAGCAAGTGAATAGAAAGAGGATGGTAGTTGCATCCAGTAGATGTACTAAAGCACATAATAAAATATAGGAGAATATGAAAAGCATTTAGAAATGCTTAGAGGATGTAAAAGTGCTTTATCAATTTTGTTTGAAATGGCCAGCAACAACAAAGAACATGAAGGATCAAATTGACTCTATTGAGTCACAAATAACTCAAGTGGCCAATGTATATGATCTGGTGAAAGACAAAAATGGTGCTACAAGGGCACAAATAGAAAATCTTCAATCTTAGTTGAAGTAGTTTCTAGATCAGAGAGAGCAAATAAAAAGTGAAATTGATAAGCTAAGGGAAGTTGTGAGTCTTAGGTTAGCATCCTTGACTGACATTTTGATAGAAGCAGAAAATGTTACTCAAAAGGTAAAAATGGCATCCGCCTTGGAAAAAGAAAAAGAGTTGTGTATTCAATTGGAAAGCCAAATGCACAATCTGTCTTTAGCGAAGAAGAACTGGGATACAACACTTGCCCAATTAAAGGTAATTATAAGAGTGTTCTACCTTCTAAGTAAATAGAAGACATATTGAAGGTGAGACAAAATTTGGATGCTATATAGATATGTGGAGTATAAGACTAGAATAAACAGTGCTATTTTGATATGAACAAGGAACTCTATAGATATTATCTATGTATACCATAAGGAAAATGAAGAACAAAGTTTTTGCTACATCAGTTTTTGAAGTAATAGAGGCTACTTCTCAGGGGGAGTGGACTGATAAATAATAATAAGGTTTGTACATACATGGGGAGCCTATATGTTTTATCGGCACAGAGGTAGACCATTAGCCCTTCTCCCTTGATGTCAAAGGGGGAGAATTTTTGCATATAAGGTTAGTTTTTCCATCAATGATAAAGCAAGCAATTCTTGCATATGTTGTCACTGATGTCAACTGAGTTGTGGTATGGAAGGCATACTATTCCTTCTGATGTCAAAGTAGCAAATCAAAGGAGAGAGATTGATTGGTATCATCTGTGCACAGTCATACCTTATCTTCTAAAGTTCATTTGTAAGTTCATGATAAGTGTATGTTATCAATATCTTTGATGTGTTGGGTTGATAATGAATGTCATGGAATTTGTGTTGGTTGCTTGTACTAATATGAACTCATAGTGTTTGGTGCTTGATGAAGAAAGTTGCAAATGTTTGAAGAAAAAATGTATAAGTGTTTGTTCAGTTAGGAAGGGTGTCACAGGCTCAGGAGAATGTATGGCATTCTACTGTTGATGTAGATATGAGCCTTCAGATTGAAAGATAGCTTGATATTGCTATAAGGTATGTTTGCTTCAAATTTGAGATCATGAAACCTACCTCAAAGTGTTTTAGAGTTGGTAGAGTGATGGTAATGATGAAACAGGGTAGTTATAGTCATAAAGAGATAGAAGATCACTCCGCACTTCTTCGCACCTAAAGATATGGTCTTGTGGTTTGGAGGATAGCCGAATATAGCTGAAAGGCATGCATGTTCCAAGTTTCAAATTGTAAAGTGTACCATAGTGGTTTTCAAAGTCTGCTAAGTAAGGCCATACCTTTGTTGGTAATTAAGGTGTCTCAACCTTGGTAATTCCTTGTATTTATTGTTGTAATGAAATTTATATACTTAGCCTATGTTATAATTTTGTTGCACATCTTATTGTCATTTATTGTGAAGTGGCATGATGAGTTGTCACTCCTCTTGTAAGATGACTAGGATGGTCAATGCACTCCATGTGGAGATAGGTGTCCCTTTTTTGTGGTAGAGGTTTTCTGCCATGTGTCATCATCTTGACTAGTGTGTAAGTGAATCTTGACTAAAATGGTTATGACATAATCCTACGACAAAATCTATGACATGTGAGAGTCAGAACTAGAAGGTTCTATGATAGGTGAAGACATGTGTCGCAAGGCATCTTGGAAAAAGGTATCTTTGGGTGCCCTAAGGAGAGTTATGACATGTTGTTATAGAATATGCTATTTATAGCCTATTTATGATAGATTCTCTTACAACTGTAACATATGTCAGTCTGACGTAAGAGCATCTGTCATTGCCCAACTTGGGAATAGGCAACCTCTTTGGGATGGGGTGACTTGCCAAGTGTCAGGAACATCCTACAGTGTTGGAAAAGTGTCCATAGGTGTGGGTTTTGGGCCATGATGACATGTTGGACGCTCATCTCAAGATAGAGCCATTTTTGCCTTGTATTTTCTATATAAATAGGTGCTTTGGAGAGGAGATGTATTATGTGATTGACAGGTATTGTTATGCTTCTAGTTTGTCTCCAGATACAAGTGTCGAAGACTCCTAAGAGCTTGCATTGCAAGTGTATTGTAAACCATTTTAGTTTTGATAATACATTGTGCAGGTTTTGGAGTGTGGGGTTTTTCACCCGATAAGGGTTTTCCCCATGTATATCTTGTGTCTCTCTTCTGTCTCATTTATGTGTCTATGTGTATTGCTGCAATATCTCCATTGTTGTTGTTAACATTCTATGATTGTAAAGGATTAAAGGAATTTGCACTCCTCTCTCTTCTTTAGATTAGTGTAGGAAACGATTTGCGCACACCTAGTTTCCTTTCAGTTGGTATGAGAGCCTAGCTAAGTTTGGTTCTATCTGCTAGGTAGGGGTTTTTTTAGCTAATCTTAGGTTGAGTGGGAGTCTTTACAGAGTATTATGTATCTTGTTGCAGGAAGGAGATGGTAACCACATCTGAAAGAGTAGAGGTGGAGAAGTTCAATGGCACAAATTTCAAGTTGTGGAAATTCAAGATGGAAGATCTACTTGTTGATCATGACCTATGGGAAACCATTGATGGAACAACACCTACAACAATGTCACAAGCTGATTGGGACCTCAAAGATCGGAAGGCTAAGGGTCTCATAAGACTCTGTCCTATTGAATGACCATGAAGAGAAGACCGCGAAAGAACTTTGGAAGAAGCTGGGAGATGTTTATCAGGCCAAGTCCTTAGTGAACAAGCTTTTTCTGAAAAAGAAGTTGTTCACTCTGAAGATGGAAGATAGAGGATCTGTTGTGGACCATATGAATGCTTTCAACATGATTGTTGCATAGTTGACATCCGTGGGTGTGAAAATGGAGGAGGAGGATTGGTGTATGACCCTGCTTTGTTCTTTGCCAAATTTGTGGGATCATCTGGTCATGGCCATTGGAAGCACTACAACCACCTTCAAGATGGAAGATGTGGTGTCTTCACTATTATCTAAAGAAATGCAGAGAAAGACATCCGAGTCAACCAAAGAAGCTCTTGCAATTCGTGGAAGACCCTAAGAGAAAGGGAAGAAGAAGGACAAGAAAGGTGAAAAGGGTAGATCCAAATCTCATGGGAGATTCAAATCTCCTAGAAAGTCCAAGGCTCTCTATTGGAACTGTGGCAAATCTGGGCATTTCCGAAAGGAATGCAAAGAGGAAAACAAAAAGAAAAAGAAGAATTTCCTAGATTCAAATTCTGACAAGTCACAAGATGATGGTGATGCCTTCATCGCAGCCCTGGCCACCCATGCATCTGATGATGTGTGGTTGATAGATTCTGGTGCATCATTCCACATGACCTCACATCAAAGTTGATTCTCAAAGTATGAAGAGTTTGATGGTGGGAGAGTGTACCTAGGTTACGATTCTCATCTGAAGATTGTTGGTTGTCGAAGAGTCTCAATTTGATTCCATGATGAACAAGTGAAGGGGATCACTAGGGTTGGGCACATCCCAAGCTTGGCACAGAACCTAATTTGTGTAAGTATGTTGAATGATGTAGGTGTGTAGGTTGTCTTTTCGAAGGATGGATGCAAGATTACTAGAGGATCTATGGTGCTTGCGAAGGGTACTTGAAGAGGTACTCTATTTCAGCTAGAGGCATACACTTCATAGTACAATAGTTCTTTTGAATTGAAGAAAAGAGATGCAGTCACTTCATCCCCACCATCTAATGAGCAGTGAGTAACACATTCTAATGGTAGTGCACATGCTTTGGAAGTTAAACTTCCTGCTAAAAAGACTATGTTATGGCATTTGAGAAATGGCCACATTGGTGAGAAGGGTCTTAGAACCCTAAAAAATAAAAACCTCATTAAGGGGTTAAATGATTATAATCTTGAGTTTGACTTTTGCAAACATTGTGTATATGGAAAGCAAAACCGTGTTCAATTTTACTCTAGTTCTCACAAGTCTTCTGGTGTATTGGATCTTATTCATTTTGATGTGTTTGGTGTTGTTAATCTTCCTTTGATTTCCAAATTTGTATATTTTGTATCTTTCATAGATGATTACAATAGAAGGACATGGGTTTATTTTATCAGAAGCAAGACTGAAGTCTTTAGTCAGTTTAAAGATTTTAAGGTTTTTGCTGAAAATCAAACTAGTAAAAGGATTAAGTGTTTGAGAACTAATAACAGTGGTGAGTTTTGTTCGGCAGAGTTTGATAAGTTTTGTAAAGAGAAAGGGATTGAAAGACATAAGACAACTCCATACACCCCACAGCAAAATGGAGTTGCAGAGAGGATGAACAAGACATTGATGGAAAAGGCTAGGAGTATGCTTACTGGAGCAAGCCTCGAACAAAAGTTTTGGACTGAAGCTGCAGCCATTGTTTTCTACCTTGTAAATAGGTCTCCTACATCATCTCTTGTTGGAAAGACACCTATGGAGGTGTGGTCTAGTAAGAAGCCTTCAGTTAGACATCTTTGTCTTTTTGGTTGAGGCATATGCACATGTGCCTAGGGAGAAACAATTTAAATTGGAGAACAAGGCTGTTAAATGTATTTTCATTGGCTATGGTGTCGGTGTGAAAGGATACAAGCTTTGGGATCTTGTGGCTGAAAAGTGTTGTATAGTAGAAGTGTTATCTTCAGAGAGCTAACACCTACTTCTATTGTTCTACAACCAGAACAGATAGAAAAGAAAGAAATTGTGGTTCAATTTCCTTCTACCCCTAAGAAGACTGAACCAACAAACCCTGTGAGACCTGATGATGAGGACAACTCTAGCAGCTCTAAAAGCTTAGAAGAAGAAGTAGAACCTCAACCTCATCCATTCAGGAGGTCTACACGAACAAGAAAGCAACCTGATAGGTTTGGTTATTCATTACTTGATTCTAGTTGTGCTTTTACCTTACGAACACTAATGAGCCTAGAACTGTGATAGAGGCTATGGGCATGAAAGATGCAGGTTCCTAGAAGGAGGCCATGGAAGATGAGATGGTTTCTTTGGAAAAGAATAAAACATCAGACTTGGTGCCTTTGCCTGAAGGACAGAAACCCATTGGATGCAAATGGGTGTTCAAGAAGAAATTTGGTGCTGATGGCAGTGTTGAAAAGTTCAAGGCTAGATTGGTTGCAAAGGGGTACTCACAAGTGGAGGGAATTGATTATGGTGAAACTTTCTCTCCCATTGCAAAGCTGACATCCATTTAGTTCTTGTCATCTCTTGTACTTGCTTATGACTTAGAGGTGGAGAAGATGTATGTGAAGACAACTTTCCTTCATGGTGATTTGGAGGAAGAGATTTACATGTCACAGCCAGAGCAGTCTCCTAGGATCTGGTATATGAAATTTGATGCTTTTGTGTTGTCGATTGGATTTCTGAGATCGAAATTAGATTATTGTGTTTATTACAAATTTGATAATGATCGCATTCTCATTATTGCATTGTATGTTGACAATATGATGTTGATTGGGAATGGTAAGAATATGATTTCTGATTTGAAGTCTCAATTGTCAGTATAGTTTGAGATGAAAAATCTTGTGGCAGCTAGTTACATTCTGGGAATGGAAATCAGAAGAGACGGAGCTACCAGAAAACTTTGGTTAAGCCAGAGTAAGTATGTGAAGACCATGTTGGATAGGTTTAGCATGGTAGATTGTAGACCATTGTGTATTCCTGTTTCATTGGGGACAAAGTTGTCTATTAGTGATTGTCTTAAATCTCCTAGTGAGGTGGAGGACATGAGCAGAGTAGCTTATGCTAGTGCTATTGGTAGTTTGATGTATGATATGGTCTGCACAAGACCAGACATTTCCCAAGCAGTGGGAGTCCTTAGTCGATTTATGGCTAATCCTAGATGGGTACATTGGGATGAAATTAAGTGAGTGTTCAAATATCTAAGGGATACCTTTGAGTATTCCATATGCTATCATGGTAATGCTACAGGGCCTTCACATTCAGTTTGTATTCATGGATTCATGGATTTGTGGATTCTGATTGGGCAGGTGACATTAACAGTAGGACATCCACCAATGCCTATGTGTTCACTATGTTTGGTGGTACAATTAGTTGGATGAGTAAGAGACAACATGTCGTTGCTTTGTCCACGACAGAAGCTGAGTATATGGTAGCAACTCATGCTTGTAAGAAAGCCATTTGGCTTAAGAGATTGTGTTCAGATATTAGTGTTGATGCAGGATAGATTACGATTTGTTGTGACAATCAGAGTGCGATTTGCCTAGCAAAGAATCTAACTTTCCATGCCAGAACAAAGCATATTGATGTATAGTTTCACTTCATGCAAGACATGGTAGAGGATGGGAAGGTGAATTTTAAGAAGGTAGATACTTTGAACAATGTTGCAGATGCATTAATGAAACTAGCAGGCATAGAGAAGTTTAGATGGTGTTTGGAGTCTATGGGCCTCTCAGTCTATGGTAGTTAAATCCTGTTATTTCTATTGGCTCTTACAAGGTGTTTGACAAGTGGGAGAATGTTGGGAATTAAGGTGTCTCAAGCCTGGTAATTCCTTGCATTTATTGTTGCAATGTAATTTATTTACTTAGCCTATGTTGTAATTTTGTTGCACATCCTATTTTGTCATTTAGTGTGAAGTGGCACAATAAGTTGTCACTCCAGTTGTAAGATGACTAGGATGGTCAACACACTCCATGTGGAGATAGGCATCCCTTTTGTGTGGTAGAGGTTTTTTGCCATGTGTCGGCATCTTGACTAGTGTGTAAGTGAATCTTAACTGAAATGGTTATGATAGATTCCTACGACAGAATCTATGACATGTAAGAGTTAGAAATTGAAGGTTCTATGACAGGTGAAGACATGTGTCACAAGGAATCTTGGAAAAAGGGATCTTTGGGCACCCCAAGGAGAGTTATGATATGTTGTAAGAGAATATGCTATTTATATCCTATTTATGATAGATTCTCTTACAGTTGTAAGATATGTCAGTATGATGGATTCTATGATGGTTGTAAGAGTCGTAAGAGCATCTATCATTGTCTAACTTGGGAATAGGTGACCTCTTTGGGATGGGGTGACTTAACAAGTGTTAGGAACATCCTACAGTGTTGGACAAGTGTCCATAGGTGTGGGTTTTGGGCCATGAGGCCATGTTGGATGCCCATCTCAAGATAGAGTCATTTTTGCCTTGTATTTTCTATATAAATAGGTGCTTTGGAGAGGAGATGTATTATGTGATTGACAGGTACTACTTTGCTACTGGTTTGTCTCTAGATATGAGTGTCGAAGACTCCTGAGAGCTTGCATTGCAAGTGTATTGTAAACCATTTTAGTTTTGATAATACATTGTGCAGGTTTTAGAGTGTGGGGTTTTTCACCCGATAAGGGTTTTCCCCATGTATATCTTGTGTCTCTCTCTTCTGTCTCATTTTTGTGTGTATGTGTATTTCTGCAATATCTCCATTGTTGTTGTTAACATTCTACGATTGTAAAGGATAAAAGGAATTTGTACTCTTCTCTACTCTTTAGATTAGTGTAGGAAGCGATTTCTGCACACCTAGCTTCCTTTCAACCTTGCTACTGGTTAAGGTAATTAAAGGGAGAAAGTAAAAACCACTACATTTCACCGCACCTTAATATTTGGCTTTTTTGATTCAAATACAATCTCATATGGTCAATTGGTATGCTTAGGTCAAGTTCAAATGTCTTTGTTTTCCACAAGTATGATTTTCAATGTTTTACATCAAGACTATGTAAGCAGATTATGTTACGGATACCGGAATCAGTGTTCAAGTGTTTGCACCAGCATGAAATAGCTCAAGAAATGGTAAAAAGAGTGTATGGGAATTTTTTTCAAGTCATATAATGTTTTTGAAGTGATCTATATGATGTTATTTGGTCTCTCCAGTACCTCATTAGGTCTAAAGCTAATGTAAGGAAGGATAAGTATTTGCTGGGCCGACTTGGTGTGTTGAGATGATTATGTTAGGTGTTTGGAAGTGTGAGACAACATGGAGATGTGTACTAAGGTAAAATAGGTCTTGGTTATCACTTGGTTTGAACCACATTGGATTCCTACTTATCACAAATGATTTGGCAGTTGACTAGCTAGGCCATTACACATTTCATGTTACACGTTTCATCTTGGCTGACAAAGGAGAAAGTCTTTGAAGAGTTATGGAGGATATATAAATGTAAGATCAAAGTTGTTGATGGATGTGTGTGATGTGTAATGTATGTTACCGATAATAATGTGTGAATAAAATAACCATAGAACTAGTTTGATGATGAAATGTGGAAAGGATCAGTTTATGTAAAGTGATATTGTTGCGGAGCTAATTGAAGGAGTTATGACAATGGAGAAGAGGCATTTGAAGGTATTTTGATGTTGAGGAGCTTGGTATAGTTTTTGTGTAGAGGTGAATGGCAAGAAGTCAATAATGCAGAGTTTGTAGAGATCGACAGAAGGTTGAAGCAATCTATTTTTGTGAAAGAAGGAACCGAATCAGATAAGTATTTTGATATAGAATTTGAAGCCTCCTTTTGTAAAAGTTGTAAGTGTTGTAGCACTTCAGGGAGTTACAGCTTCCTTTGGGTTGTAGCCCATAAATGTTAATGTATTTTGTTTTATTTGTGAGGCTAGATTTGGACAATAGATCCAAGTATCTTGCTTACCTTGGTTTTTTCCTTCTAGGGTTTTCCATGTAAATCTTGTGTTATAGTTGTGTGCTTATGTGTTCTCTTTGTTTATCATGGTTTAAATGCTTACATTTGTTTGAGTGTTGCTAGAAGAAAATAATTTGATTAAGTACTGATTCACCCCCCTCTCTTAGTACTTCTATTTGTTCAACTTTTGGTGGGTGGGTCACAGTCAATTCAAGTAGGGCAGGTAGAAAGGCTTAGCAAGACAAAAGACAATAGTCATATGTTGCTTCCTAAGAAATAACCTTATACAATAAAGGAAACTCAGAAATAGAGGAGGTGTCAAAGGATAATGAAGTCGTAGGAAGATCAATTACCAAATTGGCTAAGAGGTCTATGGCCACATTGGCCTCACAATAATAATGCGAAATCCAGAGTTGATCAAACTGGTTGAGCAAGGCCTAAATTGGTTGAAAAACATAGCTGATATTCCAATTATAAATAGTCATTTTTTTCAAATAATTCACAGCAACGAGAAAATCACCCACAATACTAAGCATACTGATATGTTTATCATTAGCCAAATAGAGACCACGAAGAAGAGCTAAGTCTTCCACATCATTGTTCATGCCATTGGGAAGCTTAATTGAAATAGCAAAAACCAACATACCATTCATGTCTCTAATCACACACCATGCACCAGAAAGACCCAAATTACCCCTAGAGGTGCCATCAAAGTTCAATTTGGAATAAGAAGAAAGAGGTGGAGACCATCTGATATTAGAGCAATCAATTTTAGGAACCCTTGACTTAAATGAACTAGTAGAGATAGGAGGGTGAATTAGTGGCCACTTTTTCAAAACAAACCTATCCCAATTAGTAAATTATTTTCTAGATGAAGCAAACTTATTAACCATGGCCATCACCAATTCAAAAATTAAGAATTCCATTTTTTCACTACCTAAAATACAAAGAGAAATGACTTCTTGAAAATCCTATAATTGTGTTCTAGCCAAATGATCCATATGACTATGGATGGGCTCAAATCCTACAAGCATGCAAATGTGGACTTTGAATGAAGTGAGAGCTAGCTAAGGAAGTCATGGAGTAAAGATTGGGGTAATGAGGCACACCATCCCAACTTACCACAATGTCAATGCCAATAATAGCTGCTAAATGAACAATGCAAGGGGAGATGGTTTGTGTCCTCTTCCACTTCACCACATAAAATGCATTTGAAAGAGGATACAAAGACAATTTTTTGAAATCTCTTCCCTGTGAGAATTTTATTGTGTAATGCCAACCAAGAAAATGATCATGCCTTTTGAAGACATGCCACAATCCCATAGAGCTTGAAAGGCCAAGACTGGGCCTTTGGGTTTGAAAGCAATCTATAACCCTAATTGACCATATATAGACCCATTTTGGAATCCATCCACATAACTTCATCTTCCTTTTGAGAAATTGAAATGGTCCTTTGGGATAATTGTTTTGAGAGAAGCTCCTTTTGTCTTGATGGGAAGTTGCAATTTTTGAAACTTTTACATTTTCTTCTCCAAGAATGATTAGGTTCCTAGTATTTGTTGATGGTAGAACTGCAAGCTTGCTTAAGAAAGTTCTTGCTTCATGTAAATCTGGGTGTTGAGACAATGCATGAAAACCACTCCACGAATCTTCCCAAAAAAGTATTTTTTTCTCATTATGAACTATTCGGCATAGATGTGGAAGGAGAATGTCTCTACCTTGAAGGATAAATTTCCACATTAGAGATCCCTTTGGGGTATTTGCAACTATAAATATTTTGTCTTTGTGTGGAGTATCCAAATATTTAGCTTGAAGTATCCACACCCATTTTTCATTTTGTTTAGCATACATATTCCATGCTAATTTTTCCCCTAAGGCTAAATTCTATTTGGAGAGTTCATGAATGCGAACACCTTCATATATATTTGGTTTACAAATTTTCTCCCATGAGATTAGATGAATCTTCTTTTTATCTGATCTGTCCCACCAAAGGAATATTCTACCATAGTTTCCACCTCAAAGAGGATCCCAAAAGGTATTTTAAGAACATACATCATTTATGTGGGAATCGCAAAAAGAATAGTATTTACCATTGTAATTTTTCCTACCAAAGTTGGCCACCAACCCTTCCATGAGGAAATCTTTCTCTTGATTGAAGAAATAATGTGCTGCCACATTTGCATATTGTGGGCTCCTTTGAATAGGGGAATCCCTAAATATTTACCAAGAAGTGGTTCAGATTTAAAGTATAGATAGATGGAAATCATGTGTTGGTCTTGTATGGGTGTATTAGAAAAGATCTTTGGTTTAGATGCATTGATAATCTACCCTGATAAAGAACAATAAGATTGAATCACTTTCTGCATAGTGGAAACTTTAGATGTGGAATATTTACAAAATAACATTGTATCATCTTCAAAGAGGGCATGCGTGATCTGATCAGCATAAAAAGGAATCAAATACCCTGCCAATTATTTTTCTCAATTTCTACTTTAACTATTGTGGTGAAGGCTTCTGCCATAAGAATGAAGAGAAATGGAGATGGAAGTAGTTTTTTTATTTCATATAAGGTAATGAATCAATTTTCTTTTGTTACACTATTGATTTGGTGAAATAAATAAGATTTACATTTTATTATAAGAATTTTATTGGAATTCCATGTGATAAATGCATATTATAGGCAATTACTATTTCTATATACAATTTGTTTTATGGATATATGATATAGATGTTAGACATAGAGTTAGATTAGATACCAATATATAGTATTTTTGGTAGTATAAAAATTTACACTCATAAATTTATCAACCTTAGAGTTTAGCCTTGTTCTTGTGTTGAGATGGACCTTAAACAACTATTGCCCAAATTTATTAAGTTGTTTGGACCTAGTATTGAAGTTGAGAATCCCAATAACTATTTGAACAATTGTAATGCCTACTACTACAAAAATTAAGGTAATTTGACTTATGATTACCCTATTTTGAAAAGTGGATCCAAATCTACCCCCTCCACTACTATTGATGCCTCTAAGAAGACCTCTTCTAAACCTCTTTTAAATAATCCTACACCAACCTCTTCCAATCCTACTGCAACCACCCCCTCCTCTTCCTCCTCTTAGATCTCACAATCTTATAGAGGTATTGTCCAAGATAAGGGATAAAAGTATACCAAGAAACATAAGGAAAAATCTCCCTATCTCTCAATCAATGAACCTATTTTTGTTTTCTTCAAGTAGCCCATCAACCTTACACATGTGTGCTCTAGATCCCATCCTTGTGAGTTCACTTTTGTACATCTCTAGCCTTGTGAGATCTCTTCTTATAATCTAACTCCTCTCTATTTAAGGAATTGGTTATTATAATTCTCTTAGTGGATGTCCTTCCTCATGACTCCCAATGAAGTGCACCCTTCAATCCTTGAATGCGAAGGGACTCATTGTCCCATCTCATAAGTATAAAGTTGAGCTATCTCTTTCTTTCTACAAGACTAATGTTCTTATGCTCCAAGAAAGTAAATATTATTGATATTAGGCTAGATATTACTCTTCACACCATTTGGAAAAAATATTATTTCATTCACACTAAAAACAATGAAGGGAGTTGTAGGACTATGCTTTCTCTTACCCCTTATCTTTCAAAATCAGTTGTGGCTACATGAATTGACCCTAATAACTATTGTGTGTTCTCCACCCTAATTTTTTTAAAGGAACATTTCCATGTTTTCTGTAGTGTACTCCCCTAATTCCTATTATAAAAGAAACTTTCTCTAGAAATGGATGTGGACCAACTTTTCTTTAGTTGATAAGGATGTATGGTTAAAATTATTTGTTCAATGTTTGAAGCAAGGTGCAAGGGATTGGTATAATGTTTTCTTGAACCATTATTTTCATCTTGGAATGATTTTGTATAATATCTTCATGATCAATTTAAGATGAAATTGTTCTCAATCTACTAATCCAAGAGAATTCTAGTATTTAAAGAAATGATGAATAATCTATTTGTTCATTTAATGTTAGATTTGTTGAGGTTGTTTTGGATATCCTAGAGCATGTAAGGCCTAGTGAACTAGTTTGTTTAAGCTTGTATTCTAGGGAATTTCATCCAAAAATGATAATAATTTTTAAGAAGATTATTCTAATAACTTTGCAATCGGCTCATAATTAGACTATCCATCTTGAAGAAATTCATAGGGTTTCAAGAATGATGACTTTTACATACAAAAGTATTTTTGTTGATGAGCCTATGACTTTAGATGTTTGGTTTAATGGAATGGATCTGTAGAGGTTGGTGATGTTAAAGTTATACTATAATATATGATTGTCCATTCCCTTGGTCTAAGATGTGTTAAATTCCCCACATAGAGTGTGTTGAACTATAGAGGAAGATTTCATAAATAAATATAAAGGTGCCACAAGTAAGATTGAATCTGTATTATTTGTTAATGATTTTGTTAGCAAGTTTATTAGAAAATCTATTTATACTAAATCTATTCATATAGTGAGTAATATTTAGTGTGATACAATAGAAAGGCAATCTAAAGAACTAGGTTCTTCAATTCATGTACCTCAATTATTTAGATTTGATGTTAATGTTCCTAATGATGATTTGGATTTCCTAGTCAATTTAAGTGATTTTGAATTTATCCATTTTTTATGTTGGAACTAATTTCGTTTGTTCAAATGATAGTTAAGTTATCTTGTGTGATCATGGAATAATTTATTAGGGCCTAAGTGTAGATGAAGAGGAAGATGAGCTACCCTATTTGAGTGGTCCTTTAAGAATCAATAAGATGCAGCTTATTCAAATTGTATGCTTGAGAATTATCCCTTTCATTGGGAAATACCTAATCATACTTCTTGCTACTTGTGAAAAACCCCAATTTGGAGTCACGAATTCCCTATATGTTGCTTGGGTGATGTTCTTGAATTTTTTGGCTTAGATATGTGTTCCAATTTCATGTTTTCTTATTTTCCAATGATGAATTTATTTAAATAATATCTCTATGCCTTTGATCCCTAGCATCTACTTAATGTTTATGGTTATTGACTTGTTACTTATGTCCTCATGCCTCTGACTTAGTCATGCATCTTATCTTCACATGTTGCATGTTTATTTTCATGATCCTAGTTCTACCCATGTGTGAAGTTTATCTCACTTAAGTCTAGACCCAAAAATTATATATCAAATTTTATATAGGGCTTTGTTCTTGAATTCGCTAGACATTTAAGTTTTGAGCCCCATAGACCCTAAAATCTAAGTAAATTTTAATGAAGAAGCCCTATAAAGTCTCTATTTATTTTGAAAATATCATTGACATTTCCCTAGACCCAAGCATTCCTATGTAATCACCTAAGTAGGGAATTCAAATATGTAGTTAAGTCTAGAGCTCCAAGAATCATGCACATGTGTCATCAATTGACCTTGCTTACATGTCTATCCTAAAGTATATCAATGTGTAATCCCTAGGAGGTATTATGTTCCTACCTATCAATTCCAATCCATTGGTAAACTATATTTAACCTAGCTCCTCATTTCTAAGGATTTCATGATTTAAATTTTAGGCACTTTAGACCTACAATATTTGTTATATCCACTTGATTGAAGTACTCACATACAACATTTTAAATCCACCACTCATACAACATACACATGTCTTTCCCAAGTATATCCATGTGTCACCACCAGGGAGCATAACACTTAGAATTTGGACCTGTCTAAATTGAAATTCACATGGTGGATCACATCTAAATACATGATATATAGAGTTTTAAAATATTTCAAACCTAAAATTCCAATATATTTTACATCAATGAGCAATTCATATCCACCCAAGGCATAAAGTTATCACTTTTTGTACTTGGATCAACATTTAACTAGAACTTACTATATGCCTCACATCTATATGATTAAACATGATAGCCTTGAGAGATTTTTAGACTGATTTGGATCAGTACATTCTAGTTTCCCACATATTTTAAATATGAAGTGCATAATTTCACAATTGAATGCCTTGCACCTATGCTTGCATGTCTTTCTTTTTAATCATGATTCTAACTAGTGCTACCTTATGTCTTCCCCTATAGACATGTCACCCCTCTAATGATACCATGTGTCTCTTATCCTAAACAAAATTGACAACCAAAAGGAATTTATAGAGCTTTGTAGCTTTGTTTTAGGGAGAGAACTTTGATGACATATTTTCTTGTTATTAGCATGACTATTGATTTTTCTTTTCTATAAGCTTGTAAATATTTTAATGATGACATGGCTTTTTCCCAAGCATCTTGTGTGATGTGACATGAAACCAAAGCAAATGTACATGAAAAAATGACACACTAGATATCCACATGCATCTAACTTGTTAAAACTAACCCAAATAATAGAATTTCATTTTTATTGACACAAAGGAAATTGAATCAAATATCTTGATCTTGACTAAGATTTTGAATTACTTTAGCAATTGAAATTAAAATATAATATCACCCTTTTTCTAATTGGTATGTGTCTTGAGACATAGAAATTAAGAAGAAATTAAATCTTGTCAAGATTAAAACACAAGAAGTAGGAACACCTACAACAGCTAAAATCATGGTGACCCAGTACATCCTATAATCAAAATGTAAATTTTGTGGAAATAACACATCTAGAATAATGCAATGCATTATTTGAATATCTAGTTAAAAACAACACAGAGAAAAACAAAATAGAGAGACATAAAAAAATTGACAAGAGAGGCTAGTTAGAGTTCCTTTTGGGTGTTGGCAGCTTCCATGTCCTCCAAGTAGATATTGACATGCCTTGAGGTGCTTGGACCTTCTTATTTCCCTTGTTGGTCTTATTTTTAATGCTTATGGTCCTTGAATTGGCCCCAGTGACATCAGTGTTCTTCCCCTAAATAGTTAGACTGGTATTCTGATTCCCCAACTTTCCCTAGAGTTAGCCTTCACAAGTTTGTTGAGATTTTCACTTATTTTGATGATCTCCTATTCTACAATAGTAATTCTATCCTACTAGTTCTCCTATTCCTTGGTGAATTCCTCATTAAGGATGGCTATCTTTTATTTTTTGATTAGAGACCTCCACCTGTAATTTGTTCACATAGGGGTCATCTTCTAGTTTTGAAATATTATCCTTTGCTCATTTATAAGAAGCTTAGTTTCCCCACTTTGATTCTTGGTAATGATTTCCATTTTTGTATTTAGCCTACTAATTGCAATTTAGAACCATTTCATTAGTTTTTCCTACATGTCAAAGGTCTAGTGTAGAGTGGACACATTTTGACTGAGCATATAAAAATCTTCTACAACCTCTGTTAGGGTTGAACAGTTGGGGTGAGTGATGCAGGGTTCCTTAGGGATTTGGGGTAGGTTTTTTTATAGAGAAAGATGAGAGATGCCTATACCATATATTATACTATTAAAAATATCATTGCATTGCAGAAGGTCTTGAAAGACTAGAGAGGACACAAACATCCTCGAATATTTCTTGTTCCAACACAAAAAAAATCTTATACTGTGAATCATAGATCAAAAAATGTTGAAATATAGTGCCCAACAACCTTTGAGGATTGTTATAATACACATACCAAAATAACAAAAACTTGAACACATAGAAATGCACCATTAACTTGGATCTTGATAATTGGAGGCCAGTCATCAGTCAGAGGAGGCAAGGGGGCTAGTAGGGTTGGTGGATCAGAAGATGGAGGTCAAGAGGGCCTAATCTAGAGAATGCAATGACAAGAAGTGAATTACGTTAAAGATTTCCTTCATTTTAGTGTTGAACCCTGATGGTAGTTGGAATCTATGCATCTCCAACACAGATTTGAGGGCATTTCCTCTTCTATTTCTTAGAACTTTCTGGAGAGTTTTGTAAACACACACAGATATGGGTGAGTTGTGGAGGTCTGCAGTGAACAATCTCCCCAATGATGCTTCACCTACGAACATATAATAGTTCTCCATTGTAGGCTTCAACTTTTCTTTAGTAACCAAGTACTCATGGATGTAAGAGAATTCCAATGTTTCTGCAAACTTGACATCCTAAACCAAGTCCATAATATTGGATAAAAATATTAACACAACCTTAGAGAAAAGCAGGATCCACAGATGTTCCTGCAATAACACATCGCTAAAAACAACATCGAATTGCAAATTCCCCATGCTGGTAATCAAATTGAAAACAATTTAGAATCATCATACACACCTACTTTCATAGGTTCCCATTTTTGTGGTTGAATGAGGACTTGACAATTTTTTAACACTGGTTTCATGGTGGATAGACAGGAACAAAGATGACATACAACAGAGAGATATAGGATAGATGATATGACATTTAAGAGCAAAGGGATAAAAGTATTAAAAAGAGGTGATGCAATTAATATGCACATGGGAGTCCATCGGCCAAACCTAACTGACAACAGAAATGGAGATTTTTGTAGGGGTTATCTAGAGTGGTTTCTCTTACATTTTCAAAAATAGTTCACCAAGTCAATGGTTGTTTTACCAGATATTAGACTTGTTTTCTTTGTCCCTCTCTTTCCCCATTTCACTTTTGTTTTCCAAGCTTTCTCTTTGATCCTCTTCATTTTCTTTATGTCTCATTTACATTAGTTTAGTGTAGGATTAGATTAGATTTTCTTTAAACTCCATTGTCACCTCATGGAGATTAAAGCATGTACCTACAATAAGATTCATGTAAATTTTATATGTGTGTGCCTATATTTTGTGAGGGAGAATCAAACTAGTTTATCTATAGTCAATTTAGTAAACATCAGTCATTCACTATAAGCCCCTTGTTAAACAACAAGACATCAAACCTTGAAGCTATCCCCATATAGCCAAGGCCCAATGATCTTGATATCTTGGGGAGATTGTTTCTCTTCAATCTCATTTAAACAGAAAATTTTACTTCCTTGAATGCTCTTAATGTTCACCCCATGTCATTAAATCAAAAAAGATTAATCTTTGTTGGGAATTAAGGTGTCTTGACCTTTGCAAGTTCCTAATGTTGTACTAATTAATTATTTATTATTTTCCCAAATATTTAATTAAGTGTGCAAAATTATTAAATGTCATCTTGTGGGAGTGGCACAATGAGGTGTCACTCTATGGAGAAGGTGAAATGGATGCAAAATTGGCATTACATGTGGATTTTGGTGTCCCACTTTGTTGTGGAGGTATTTTTCCATGTGTCAGCATCTTTTGGTGTTGTAAGAGGTTTATGATGCGTAAGACTTATGACAGATTCTATGATAGTGTAAGAGTCAAAAATAGAAGGGAGTATGACAAGTGTTATGATTAATATGACATTGTCATAAAGCATCTTTGACTTAGCCTTTTGGAGTGCCCAAGTTGGCCTATGATGGGTTGTAAGAGAATCAGCTATTAATAGTTAGTTATGACAGATTCTCTTACAGCTATAAGTGTTGTTAGTTATGACATATTCTATGACAGTTGTAAGATGTGTAAGAGCATTTGTCATAGTTAAATTTAGTAATTTTTTGGCACCCATGTAGAGGATATTCCTATGCCATGTTTAGACAAGTGGTAGTGATGATTGAAGTGATGAACAAGTGGCATTGTGCAATGTGGGTAGTATGGACTTTTACCATAGTATTTTTGGACCTTGTTTGGGCCCATTGTATGCCTTATGGTTTTTATTTGGGCTCCCATGAGTCTATATAGGTCAATTTTCCTCCATAGGAGTAAGATGTAAATCTCCATGTTAAGGCTTTGAGCCTGCAAGTGTATTGTAACATGTTTGTTGTTGCAGATTAATACATTGGTTTTATCCTTTGGAGTGTCGTATTTTTTTTCCAAAAGGGTTTTCCCCACATATATTGATGTCTCTTCTCTTCTATCTATCTTTCTTCTATTCTTCTTCTTTCATGTTCTTAAATTGTTAATTTACATGACATTATATTGTTGAAATTTACTTAGATCTATAATCTACATTATGTTTCCTCTAAGGATTAATGTAATGGGAAATCAACTATGTCTATTTCGACTTTAAGGGCATAGTAGTATGTGCTTGTATCAAGTTATTAAATGTATGTTTAATAAAATTCATAGGATACTAGAAGGTGCATACTAGGTTCTCTTTCTCCTTTCATTTAGTATTAGAGCTATGGTGATTCCATGGTTGCATGAGATTGCATGTGGGTCTTCAATGGTGTTTAAGGTTCTAGGTATTTCTTCTATTATGATTTCTTAGCTTGGCAAGCTTGGGGAAATCTATAGGAAGGAACTGGTTTATTATTAATCCTTGTTTGAGTGGAAATCTTGCAGTTGATATTGTTTTTAGGGTACAATAGGCATTTGAAGGATGGAAAAGATGGAGTATTATGGAGTTGATCATGTGGTTACATTTAATATGATATTGATCTGGAGCTCCTATTTGACATTGTGTAAAAACCCTTTTGCATGGTGGTGGTGTTCTTATATTCTACGGTCATGTGCAATAAAGTATTCAGGTTGGGTGTTTGTTCTTAGCTCCCTAATCACATGGAAAAACTTGGGTTGTCATGACTATGGTTTGGTGTGCTTATGTTGGGTGCTTAGTTTTAGTCCCTAGCATTGGAAGGAACTATTTTGTTTTAACCTCAAATGCATGTAGGTTTTGGAGTTGGTCATTGGATGATCTGAAAGCTTCTAGAACAACCTAGCTCCTTTGTATACTTGTACATGGTGGTGGTTGTGGAGTTGGCCTAAAAGTGGGCCTAGAGTTCATGGACCTCTTCTTCATTTTGGTTGGTTGTACTTACATGTCTCAATTTCATATCAATTTGATCTAAGGGTTTTGTAGATTTTCCATTCAAAATCTATGGTTATGCTTATCTGTGTTATTCCATTATTCTGGTTTAACTATTTTGGTGGTTTTCAAACCTATGGGTCTTCCAGATGATAAGTGTATATGAATTTTCATGTATACCAATGACATGGTGGTTTTGTAGGTTTTACATGATTAATCAAAACTTGTGATTTTGAGATCTGCAAATAAACTATTTTTCAAATTATGATTCATTAGGGGAGTTTCTGGATGTAAGATAGTTGTAGGTTTGCATGTATGATTTGTGCATGGTGTGAGGAGGTTTGTATATTTTCCAGTGTGGAGATGTTGGTATGTGATTAGTCACTCATCATTTCTACAGTATTTTCTTGATGGGTTCCTTGACTATGGTTACTCCTATGTGGACTTGTTTGGCAAATCAGCTATGTGGTTGATTTGGTGTTTGAGTCTTGTGATATACATGTTATCTTGTTGTTATCTCAGTCTACAAGTTACTAATGTGATGATGATTTTGCATGTTTCATGTTCGGGATCTACAAGTTATGTAATTTTGTAGGTTGATCACCTATTTGATTGCATTGGGATGACTCAAATGTGGACTTTCTATATCCAAAAGAGTGATTCAATATTGATGAATACTTTGTTAGTTGGCCTTGTTTGTGGTCATTTGTGCATTGGTATGTTGCATTGGGATGAGAGGATAGATGATTAGAGTGTCTGGATAGTTGGTAATTGGGACTTAAAGCATGTTTATAACAATGTCATGGATAGGTTGGTTACACAATTTAGTGTGAACTTTTGACAGTGATGGGTTTATCTTCTTGACTTGGAGATCTTGATTCTACTTTATTCTTTTATAGTACTGATATTGTAGGTGAAGTATTTGATTGTGTAAGAGCCATGGATTATCTTCATTGAGAGGATGGTTATCATAATACCTTGAATAGCTCAATATCATAGTTTAAGTGGAAGATTTGGCAGTGATGTGGATCTATCACTTGGTAGCTTACTTCCTTTCATCATACATAATATGGATCGTACACAGTTTTCATAATGTGAATGTATTTTGCTAAAAACCTCAAGGTTGGCCACTAATTTTTTCCCCATTTCCATGCACTTACCTTGAAGTACTTTAGAAAGATTGATTTGTAGAGAGGTTACTATCAAATCAGAATTAGAGAGAGAGAGAGAGAGAGATGAATGGAAGAAAACATTCAAGACTAATAAATGGTTGTATGAGTGGTTGATTATGCCTTTTGGGTTGACTAACACACCGAGTATATTTATGAGGTATTGAATGTTTTTAGGCATGTTTGTGAATGTTTATCTAGATGATATTTTGATATTAAGTGAGACTAAGAAAGAAGATCTAGAGTGTATCAAATTAGTGTTGTACAGGTTAAGAGAGGAGAATTTATTAACTGATTTGAAGAAGCGTAGTTTCATGAAGAAGGAGCTCTGATATACATGGGATTCAAGATCTCAATTGAAAGTTTAAAGATGGATTTATAGAAAGGTAGAGAAGTTATGGAGTGGCCTACACTAGAAAATGTTGGAGAGGTATTTAAAGTTAAGAAGGATTTTAAGTGGACATTAGGAGAAGATAGATGTTTTCAGTTGCTAAAGAAGAAGGTAACAGAATGGCCAATGTTAGCTTTATCAAATTTCAATGAGGTATTTCAAGTTGATTGTGATGCAAGTGGAAATGTAATTGGATTAGTATTGTGCCAAGAAGGGAGCCCAATAGCATATTTAAGTGAGAAGTTGAATGATGCAAGGAATAGTTATTCAATTTATGAAAAGGAATTTTATGTTATAATTTAAGCATTGAAGAAGAGAAATTGCTTGTTGCCAAAGGAGTTTTTGTTGCACACTAATCATAAGGCATTGCAAGTTTTGAATAGCTAAGGTAATTTGAATGAAAGACACATGAGATGGGTTGAGTTTATGCATAGTTATACTTTTATGATAAAACATAGGAGTGGAAACTCAAACAAGGTTATTTATGTATTGAGTAGGAGACATAATTTTCTAATAGAAATGAGAGCAGGAGTAGTTGGATTTAAAGAGTTGAAACATTTGTATGAAATTGATCCTAATGTTGTGAAACCATGGAAGACACATAATGAACTGACAATCATGGATTGAAGTAAGTGGTTAGATTATTTGATTGAAAATGAGATGTTGTTTAAGGATAGTTACTTGTGTGTTCTAAGAAGGTCAATGAGATAAAATTTGATTAAGGAGAAGCATCATGAGGATTTAGTAGGACATTTTTGGGTATATAAGATGGTAGCATTGGTGAATGAGAACTATTTTTTGCTGCAAATATATATGTAACAAAATTTTCTCAAGGTTATAGGACTTGTCATGTTATAATAGGAAGTAATCAATGTTGGTCTGTATCAACCATTACTAGTACTAGAGAGACCTTGGGTAGATATAATTTTGGGTTTTGTACTAGGATTACCTAGGACTTAAAAATGACATGATTTGGTATTTATTGTTGCGGATATATTTTTTAATATGACAAATTTCAATCCATGTAAAAAAATGATATGGTACATATAGCTAAGTTATTTTTTAAGGAAATTATGAGGTTGCATGATTTACCAAAGAGTAAATTTTCAAATAGGTACACAAATTTTATTGGATACTTTTGGAGGATATTATTGAAGAAGATGAAGACATGTTTGAAATTTAGTTCAACATATCACCTATAGGCTAATGAGAAAATGGATTTTATGAATAGTAGTTTGGGAAAAAAAAATTGAGATGTTTGAATTGAGATAAGACAAGAAATTGGGATATTATTCTACCATAGGAAGAGTTTGCATTCAATAATTTAGTTACAAACTAGAGTATAGTAAAAACTAGTCTAAGAAGAGTTTTAGAGTTGAGAGACATACATAATGAAGAGAAGAGGAGCACATGAGAAGAATAAATTATGAAACATATGAAGGACGAGCATATGGAAATAAGGAGCTAATTAGAGAAGATGAATGAGAGATATAAGGAAAAGGATAATGAGAAGAGGAGACACAAGAAGGTTACAATTGGAGATGAAGTAATGGTATGTCTTAGGAATGAAAAGTTCCTAGTTGGAACATACAATAAATTAAAGATGAAGAAGTTTGGACCTTAGAAAATTGTGAAGTGGTTTGATTCTAGAAATACATATGAAATAGAGTTACTAGAAGGTTTAGGCATATCACTCATTTTTATATTCATACATCTATATCAATACCATGAAGTTGAGTTGGGAGACAATCATGTAGAAGTACAATGTAAGAATCAAATACAATAATAGTAAAAAGATGAGATTGAGAGAATTTTGGATAGTAGAGTTGGAAGAAACACCAAAAATTGAAGTATGAGGATTATTTGGTCAAGTGGAAAGGAGGCCTGAAGAAGGTTCAAGTTAATTTCTAAGGATGAGGTAAACTATTTTGGTTTCCCTCTAGCCACTAAAAAGTGAGGGACTCATTTTTCAACAACCCTAAGTGCTTGATGTAGGAGCATCCTAGGGTGTAAGAGCAATCTTGAATCAACCAAAAATTTATTTTACTTGTTTGTTTTGTTTGTAGATTTGAATTTACATTCCAATCATAACTAGTGATTTTAGAACCTACCATAATTCATTGTAGTTGTATGTCTCAATTTATGTTTGTGAGAATATATTTTACAATGATCCTTCAGTGTCATATTCACTTTTCAAAATATTGAGATCACCACAAAGGAATATTTTAGTTTTTTTTTATCTTTTATCGAGCTTGATAGGCTTACACAAAGTTTCATTGTTCAGTGCTTGTGGTACCTTTCTAGAGTTTGCATTAATAGAAAGAAACAAATATTAGGGAATATTGCACCTAGGAGTTCTTATTGTGTGATCGACATGAAGATCCATCATCACCATATTTGATTTCTGAGATTCATCTATATGTTTTGGCTAACTACACATTTCATGCAACCTTGTGATCAATTGAAATCATTTTTTAAGACTTGAGACTACTATATAAACATTATTATAACCATTTGAAGGAATATTAGTTAGAAAATGGAGTTGGAGGTAAAGTTTGGGATTGTATTGGAATACCATTTGAATTCTACAATTTTCTTATTTATAATCAAAGTGTTGAGGCCTAACATGTAGGAATCCCATTGTGGTAGATTGTAATCCATTCATGACTAAGTATAAATAAATAAAATAATATTTTTTTGATATTTTTATTAATATTATATTGTGTGAATGTGCATTGTCTCATTTTGCTACATGGTGGGATAATCCTTCAGTGGATCCTCCATCCATGATTATATCAGAATCACCATTTTCTCTTCATGTGTATAGAAAATAAAGAACAAGGTCCATGTAAGGAATAAGAATGTGAGTAGATATAAGAGAAGAGAAGTGAGTGTTATGTATAAGAAGAGTCATACAAGAAGGGTTATAAACTCAAAGGAAAATGAGATTTTGTCTTCATGTTTAGGTCTAGAAATTCAAGGAAATGGGTTGAATGCAAGGAAGATCAAAGGAATGTATACTAGTTGATTATATTCTAATAAACCGATTAAATGCATACAAGTAATGTATTCCTATCTATTATCATGAATATAAGACATTTTAAATGATGTTCCTCATAATTTTTGTCGGTTATTTGTGTGTACATGTGAATTTGGGTTCCATTCCTTGTTAAGTGCTTACTTGTTATTTTATCTTGTGAGTTATTGAGATTGTATTATTACATATGAGTTATGGGACTTTAGGTGTGTTGTTACAAGTTGACCTATTAAAGTAAATAATCTCATAGTGTGAGTGAATTGTTACAAGTCCTCCTACAACATAAATTAAGGTTTGGCTTCTGTATTATTTATGTATTTTTACATTGGGCTACATGGAAAGATTCCTATTCACTTGGGTCTCCTACCTCAATGTTTTCACTAGAATGAGAGCACATGTTTCATTGGTAAAACAAGGGTTGCCTTCACATTTTGGTGATGGTGAAAAAGTGTTATCAAAAAGAATTTTATGGGTTTCTTGAACAAAATGAGTCAAACAAATTATCCTTTCAAGTTTAGTCTCATACACCTAGCATTGGTAAAGTGGAGGACATCTTCATGTTATTATCTTAGTTGGAAGTAAAGGTCAAGGAAATAATTGATAATCTACATAGCAATTCCTATAAAGACATAATTTAGTTCAATACGAGCATGAAGGCCTTTAAGAATAAAGAGACCTCAATAAAGGAGGAGTGGACTCAAAGATTCTCTTGAGAAGCTATAATTCAAAATGCCTTTGAAATTCTTTCAATTTTAAAATTTTGATATTTTGACTCCATGCTTCAAGAATAGGTATATTTTAGATTATTTTCTCCATGGGTGAATAACCTCTAATATGTTGCCAAGAATTATAGTATTTGGTCTCCATTTTGTAGTAGAGTTGCATTCTTGTGTTTATTATGGAACTTTCTTTTTGAAGTTGAGGTTCTTTTGATATGGAAAGACTCATCTATTTATGTATTCTCTTATGTTTGAGCTCAAGTGGTTTTCAATTTCAATGTTCGTTGTCAATTTTTTATTATTTTATGGTATTGATCAAGTTTTTCATTGAGAGGGACTTGAGCCCTTTCATTTTTCTCTAATTGAATGGCCCACACCCTAGAAAAGGTTGTGACTATTCATTATTAGTTTGAATGAGAGCCTATAATTTGATTATATTTTAATCCATGGTTTGTGAAACTACAAAAGGGTGGAAATTGTTTTTTAGTTCTCTTGGTGCACCATTGGTTGGCAATGTATAGTTTCGAATATTTGCTAGGTCACTTTTCTTTTGGTTGTGTAGTTCCTATGTAATGAGAATAGAAAATGGTGACATCAACAAAGACATGTAGTAGATCCTTGCAACTACATGAGATTATTACTACATCTTCAAAGAAATGTTCCACCATTATTTACACCTTCCATGTCAGTCTCATGGTGGGTCCCTCCTTTGAGCTTTGTAAGTTTAGGGTCAACAATGTAACATGGCTAGCCCTTGCATATCCAAGAAAGTATTAATTCTTGATGCTCCTAGAAATGCATCATCCATTTGATCATCTTCTCATCGAGTGGCGCATGCATTCCTTTGGAATTGTTAGTGAGATTATTAATGAGGTAATGTACCACTTGTTGAAGGATCCCTTTCTACAAAAGGGTTGGCCTAAAGCTTTCTAATGGATATTTTCTAGTTTAAGATTATCCATATTAAAAAAAATTCAATGTAAGTTTCAACCATTTAATCTAGTGTTAAGTTGTAACATATGATGGCTCACATAAATCTATTACATTCTATTCCAAAGTGTTAGAGACAACTTGCATTGGACATTAGATGTTTCTTGTTCAATAATGAAGTTTTGGGTTTCTTGTGCAAGCATTTATATAGTGTTCCTTGTTATGTTTTGCCACTCACAATAGAATGAATAATTATCATTTCTAGGTTATAGCCACCATCATTTTGAGTTCAAATGCAAAGATTGTGCTATAGTGTTGAAGATGTAATTAAAGCATGTAATTACCCTTCCACTTCACATCAACATGGTGGGTATTCATGCATCAAGTGGATGGATAATTTCATGTGGAAATTTAGTGAATAGTCACATGAAAAGCATCCTCTATGATTACAACATTAAATACCCACACTTCTATTTTCAATCAGTTAGTTTTCTAACTTTGTATAAATATGAGTTTTATGCTCATTTTTAGGGGAGAGGATACTAGGTATGCTCAAGCTGATGGAACTCATCAAACTTGTTAGTTTCTTGAGTATATTTTAATTCTAGTAGCCTTTATTTGTCCAAAAATGTTCTAGTGATCTAAAAATTTGTAACTATGCCCAATCAAATGATTAATATAATGAAGATGTGAGCAATTTCATCTCTCTTCTTATTACTTATGATAATAATATTTTACTCATATTGCATGTATTCTTATGTCAAAAATTTGTTGAAACATTACTATGCAAATTCCGAGAAAGAGAAATAATCACTTTATCTAGTGAATGATCTATGGTTGGTCACTTAGACTAGATTTCAATTCAATATTTTCTTTTAGAACTTTTTCCTTTCACCTCAATTCATAATAATAGATATAGAGTGCTCATTGAAGATCATAAAAGGATTCAACCCTTTAATCCTAGAGGTTGTTTTATGATTCGTGTCCGCACTTATGGGCTTCCTATGCTTGATATCTATATCAACACAAGTTTATAGTGAGAGTGTAAAATTAGATGTCAACAGGTCTTAAGGAGATTCCTGTTTAAAGTTGTATCAAGTTCTGAAGTATACATCTCAAGTATTGTACATTTGAATCCTCATGTTGCGTTTATGTACCATGTTACGTGTAATGCCCCCTCATTTTTGGCTTTTGATAGTTGTTAGTTTTGCATCACTCTCTGCTTGATCTGAGACAGTTATCTTTTTCCTTGCATCCAAACAGTTCTAAGACATTTGAGCTATTGAGACTATGGTTTATGCTTATTTTGATTATGATAGATTATATTCGATTGATCTAATTCTGACTTGTCGAATGTGCTTTGATGACATTGTTGTTTTTCCAATTATGATGAGATGGACATGTTTAGTGATGGTTAGAAAATATCATGTTTATGCATCTGATGTTAAATAGAATTAGTTATTATCTTGCTTCGGAGTGGGGATGGTGTAGTACTGCTTGGATCGAGCACCCTACTATGTCGCAATTCTCTGTCTTGATGTGTGTTGATATATACATATATAGTTGATAATATACAACCCATTGGTCTTCATGCAGGTTGCAGGTACCAGGCCCCGACTCCACCTGACTTAGCAGGTCTGAGTGGGCCCTACACCATGGATTATGTTGACGGAGATAAAATGAGGTTTATTCCGCTGGGCCAGTTCTAGTCTTTTGTTGTAGTCATGTGTAGTGATGCGACGTCTAATTCTTGTTTCTCATTGTTGGTCGTCACATGTTGTGGAGCATTGTTGAATTTGTTTAAGCATGTCTATGTGTTCTTTGTTATCATTATCCTAATCTTATAGTATTTTTGTATTGTCGTTAAATTTGAATATTGTTTAAGTAAAGTCTAGTACTGACAAAATTAGCTATTGTAATGTTTTAAATGTATATGAGTCTTAAGCTATTTTTAGGGGTAATTAGTACAGAGTTGATTTAAAGAATATTTAATAGCTGGTCGAATATTATAGTATTTTTCTTAAATTGGAATATTATTTAAATAAATTCCAATATAGATTAAGTGGATTATGTTGTGATTTTATCAGTATCCATGTCATAAGTTAATATGATTAATTAGTATATCATATTTTTGAAAAATAGTATTGGATGCTAGTTTAATGATGTCTAAATAATCATTTATTGTGGGTTAGTTGTCAAGAAACAGAAAATTCTATGTTAAGTAAAATTTCAAATTTCTCCTAATGAAGGGGGTTACTAGAATTAATGGTGGTTGTCTATTTTTGGTCTCGGGAGGTTTTGGTGTGAGAGGATTTTTATGTTTGTGATTATGTATATTTTGGGGAGTTTTTGTGGGGAAGAGGCATGTTTCAAAGAAATATTTTGTGGAGAAAGGAAAGGAAATTCTAAAAGAAGATTTAATTTTGGAGCGTGAATTGTATGGGTATGTCTTGTGAATTTCTATATTTTCTTTGTCTGTGTTTGCTCTAAAGAATTAGAGTTCTTGTTGAGTTCTTATAGATGGTTACTCTGGCATAGAATCAACCTATTAGTCACCCTTGTCACATTTGTAAACTCCTTGCTTTTGTGTTGGTTGCTCTGTAATTTTTCACCTGTAGATTAATTTGAACTTTTCCTCATTTGTGATGACCAAATCTATGAGTTTTAATCATTTCTTGTATCATTCTTCTAACCTTCTATAGTAGCCCACATTAAATTTGTGAGGCACATGCAACCTCTATGACAGAGCTTATTTGGTCTCATTCAGAAATCAATGCAACTTCTGGAGGAGACCACGGTGTGGCCAAATCTTATGTACCTTCAATTAAATCAAAATCACTTTCACTTACCTATTCTTTAATTGAGTCTTGTGACCACGTAGACCCTTGTGTCAAACCATTTTCCTTGTCATCTTTACCTCTGTGTGATGTTATTTTCCTGCATGCAAATTGATCTTTGATGGTGTTATTACTCCTTCGGTCTGGAGGTGAATCTCAAGAACTGTCCATTATATGTCACCCTCCATCAATCTCAAAGTGGAATCCAATGTCTTCTTTCCCAAGCTTTAATTGCTAATTTATTCTTCTGAGTTTTGCTGACTGATGCAGAGGCATCCACACTATAACCTTCGCATATAGCATGAATGTCTGCAGACCAACCTCATCATCATCATCTGCGCCATCATCATCATATTTCCCAAAATCAACAGCATCATCATGTTTTGCGTTACACAGTCAGCATCATCATCTTTCGGACGATCGCAAACATCCGCCTGCCGACTACTGTTCACCTCCTCCGCCTTCCTTCTAACATCATCATCATGATGTTCAGCGGGCGCATACATCCTCCGGTTGCACTGTTCATCGGGCACCGAACTCCATCGTCATCATCATGTGCAACACTTCCTTCGTCAGCAGGATATCCAAATATACGGTTGTTCAAATATCCTGATGACGATCACCTTCAGCAGCTTACCCTCGATGCTCCGCTACCCGACGATACAAGCAACAGCATCATGATCTATTTTATCCGGTCCTCTCGAAACCTCCTGATGATGTTAACACAACTTCCTGCCACGGACTTCCGCCGATACCTTAACACCTTACGACGGCAGGATAAACTCGCACAGGGGGAATATCTCAATATCCTGATGACGATGACGTCATATCCTGATGACGATGACGTCACCCGATATCCTGATGACCTCTTCAACACTTAGCCAAAAAAACTCGAACTTTCTCTCCCGCATCTGCTCGCGATACGCGGATGTTTGGCACTTCGATATGATGATCCTGATGCCGATACATGCACTTAGTCTATGTCCGGCCTAAAACATCCTGATGCACTCGCAACATGAAAACTCCAACAGTTTCGTGACCCGATCTTCTACCTGATGCCGATGCACTCCTCCTCGGCTCCTCCAGATTATGATGATCACCCCGACGAACTTACACTTCATGCAATCGACAACATCATGCCGATCTCCTCCACTTATCCGGATGACGATGTCTAACCCGATTGCAGGATATTCACCAAGATATCCTGATGATGCCGTCTTGACCAGTTTCTTCACTTAGCGAAATTTCACTTCGCCGATCCTCCAGGGATGATCCGATCCACTCTCAGGGTGATCTTCGACACTCGAACTTATCAGCTTGACCTAGCACATGAGGATGCTAGGCTTCTCAGCATCTGTCGACCGCGATCCTGCACACCTGCATGCAAACAGAAAACAACCTACCAACTAACCTACTGTACATTACCATTCCACCGATCAGATGAGTCAACCGGTGGAATAGATCAGGAAATCCATGAAACCCTCTCAAACCAGCAAATCGATTACACAAAGGAATCCAACCAGAGCAAGAACACAAACAGGATCACTTTATTGATTTCAAAGATGCAATACAATATGACCAATCTCTCTCTCAATCTCACTCTCTGCAACCTAGCTCGATCGATGATATCTATCTGTATCTCTATGCAATATCAAACGATCTCATGCTTATAAAGACTTTCCTACGAGTACTACTGACCCGACTCCAAGCGGCTGGGAACTCTCCAAGCGGCTGGGAGATCCCACCGAACATACATCATGACAACTGTTATAACTAACTAGCTAAAAATAGCAAAAGCCTGGTCAGCATGATCTTATCATGATCAGCATGACCTTATTACATGTATTTGGTCTAACAGACCTTCTTGGAATCATAAACAAGACCTAAACTACTAACTGCCTTATCAAGACCAGCTGTCAGGTAGGTGCTCCTGCACCACTGACCTTGTGAAAATGACAAGAACCCTTTGTAGCAATTTCTTCCTCAGTAAATTTTGGCCATTATATGGCATATCTTGTTTGGCCATTCTTAACTTACTTCTCTTAAAACATTAAACCAGAAAATTTCTAACTTACCAATCTACACATGGGGACTTTTGGTCGACCCTTCCAAATTTGTTAATGTTGTTGTCGACTTTCACCTTGGCTGTCGTACAACGTCTTTTCTGGTGTTTTCATTCGATCTTGTAATTGAGATTTTAGCCATCTTTCTGATGTTTTCATTCAAGCTTGTAACTGTGATTTTAGCCATCTTTTCTGATGTTTTCATTTGATCTTGTAACTGAGATTTTAGCCATCTTTTCTGATGTTTTCATTCGATCTTATAAACTATGATCCTAGCCTAGACCGTGGTTGGAGGGACGATTTCCTTTCCTTCCTTACTTCTGCAAATCGTGCCTTCATCTTTATACCGCTGCCTTGATGATCTCTGGCCGCTGCAGCAAACCAACTCGTGCCATTTTCTGGCACCATGGTCTCCTCCCCATTCAAAAAAAAAAGAGAAAACCTCTGTAAATTTTGACCCCCATGCTGTGCTATCTTTGAACGACTTGTGAGTTGTAGATGGTAGATTAGTATTGTTAGTGGGTTTTGGGAAAGATTATACAGAGCTCGTTGGGTAGTGTATCACTTCAGTTTAGTAAAGTTTCTCTTATGTCTAAATAGGTTATAGAGTAGCTACTTGTGCCTTGTATTATAAAGTTTCTATTTGATCCATGGTTGTTGTGGAATTTAAAATTATTAGAATTATTAGAATGTTCTTAGTTTTATGGGTGTAAGTCAGCTTAAGAAAGTTGGTTAAATCTTAGGATTGAATATACTCATTTTATTTTGTTTGAAATAAATTTGTTGGTATGACTCAACATTATACCTTGTTTTAGTTAGATAAAATTTTAGTGAGCTTTGAGTAGAAAATTAATATTTGGGAATTTAAACATGGTTTTAGTATAGTTGTGTTGATTATTGGTTAGGATGTGGAATTTTACATTCCTGTAATTAATAATGGTAAGATCACTAATTAGTAAGATTGGTACAAATTAGTGGTTCATATAGATAGCCAATAGGACATTAACATTAATTTATCTAGAATGTCAACTATATGTTTCTTTTTAAATCTAGTATTAGTTCTACCTTAGGTTTTTGGAATATTAATTGCTTTTATCAAATATAATTTTGTGATTATAATGCAATTATGGATATATATTTCTTTTACTAGGAAAATTGATGTTTTTTTTTGTATGAATGTTAGTGTGTCAAATGGTGTAATAGTTGTTCGAGTGGCAATGATGTTTATCACGAGAGCTGTATAGAATAGTAGGAAAGAATATTATTACAATGTGTTCTAAGTTAGTATTCTTGATTACATTTTAGTGTAGAGGTGAGTAGGTTTTGTATGATTACGATTGTCTTATACCTTTGGGGAAAATCTATAAGTGAATCCTTGGTAGACTATGAAACAAAAAGGAAAACAATATCGTTCTTGGAAATAGGATATGTGGTACTTGTAAATAAATCATGTGTAAAGGTGTTTTTTTTGGTTAAAGTATTAAATGTAATTATTTCTAATGCATGGAAGTGAAAACTCTTTGGATATAGATTGTAGTAATGTATTTACCCTTGTTGTGTTATGATTTTATTAACCTTGCTCGGTGATGGTGTGAAGTCATCCTTGGAACTAAATTGGTTATTATATCAACTTATGTTAAGAGTGTATTGAGCCATTTACCCCCTTGTCAATCTTGCAATAAATCATGGTCATGGAACCTAGTTTCCCTAACAGGAAAGGTGTTGTAGTAACTTGGTAAAGAACTTAGCCACTGACTCCAGAGGTCTAATTGTTTGGTCTTTGGCATTGGTACTTGTGTCTTACTGTCTCTTGATGTTTGCTTGAGTTGAGGAGGGTACTGGGATTTACAGTATTGTGGCCAAGTGAATGGCATTTGTAATGGAATGGAATCTTTTTGTTTTGTGTAACCTTTATCCTTGCTTGATGTGGTTTGGGAGATTGGTTAGAGATTGCTAAGGGAGTGGCTTTCATGGTGGGGCCAGTGCCTAGGGAGAGGCCGCTTGGGTAACCCCATGGAAGTTGTAAGCAAGTGGAAACTTAATAACTTAATTAGGAGGGTTGGGGTAGTAAAACACTAACAAGATAAGTAAAGTGACCACACCCATGCCTTGAGTGGTTCCGCAGGCTAAGGGTGGGGTGAGAAGGCCTGGTTGGCAAGGTTGACCCCCTCGTCTTCATGAGAGGACATGTCGACTCTGCATGCGTCACCCTATGGGGATGGTGCCTAGAGAGAGGCTAACAGGGTAACCATAGATGGGGGCCAGCTTCTGGTGAGAGATAGCCTGGGTAACCCATGCTAGGACCATGCGATGACACTCTCCTTACGCAACTCAGTTACTTTCCCTTTATTTTTGTTGATACCTCTGGAGTGTAGTCTTGCCTTCTTGTGTGACCTTAGCTTGATGTTTGATTTGTCTTGAGGAAGTACTATCGGGTCTGTGCAGTTTGGATATCTTGTTTGTCTGCATGGAGTCTAGATCTTGTGGTTGTGTGCATGGCTGTAACCTTGACCTGGTGGTAAACCTTATTGTTATCTCCTAGCTCGGTGGGGTGGACCTCAGTGTTCCACATGGTTGGGAGGCAGAGCTATCCATTGGTCTTCTTGGAGATTCAGACCGAGTTCAATGCAGAAGTGATCCAGCTCAAGATTGCTTACACCTTCAGAGATGTTGTATACTTTTATATGTATTCATTGTAACCGATATGATCAGCCTTGTAATCTTGACTTTGTAAAATTAACTTCCTTGCTAATGTAGCAGTGGTTCTTATCTATAGTAGCATTATGTTTATCTCTTGGGTTGTTTAGACTTTAATGATCTTTTGATGTAGTTATGTTTCCCTAGAGGAGTTAGAAGTGCACTTCTCTTTATGTTGTGTATTATGAAATCTTTGGTTACTGTTATTGCACTTTCTTGCTTTCCAAAAAAAATATATATATATACTTCTATAATTTTGCACTTGTTGGTCTTACACTCTAGGGTTGCATGACGGGGTATTACATTACGTAGCTATGCACAAGCTAACTACATTTAATTTTGGGGCCATATATTTATGATATTCGCATTTAGACCAAGGTAATGAGTTTTTGGTCAATGATTCCATAGTACATCCTCTTAGCGATATTTGAGAAAGACATTTGTTTTTTTTCAAAACAAAGTATTTGGGAAGATCATCATCATTTGGAAAGTGCACTCTCAAGGTTCATTAGAGGAGGAAGCCTCTTAATAGAGCTTTTGATCTAAAGTTAACCAAATAATTGATTAAAACCAAACTTATTTTACATATGATTTTGTTTGATAATTGAAAGTTGAGGCCAAATCTGATTGTAAGCCCTTAGTGGCAAAAATATTTGATGTAATTGACAATGTGATCTAATACAATATTGTCAAACATCATTCCTTTAAATTCTATACTTTCTATCCCTGACAAACATCATTCCTTTATGTTCTATACTCTCTATCCTTGACTGCATCATAGTGAAGATGGAGATACACTACTTTACTCATGTTTTTTCAACATTGAGTTATTTCGACATAAATTCTTATATTCATTTCACTTTTATTTGTGTTTAATTCACCTACTTTCATTCCATGCAATTACTTCACTGACGAAATCACTTAATGATACATTCCAATTATACATGATAGTTTCTAGTATAAAATCTGATATACAAGCATTGCAGGAGTATTTGTTTTAGGTATATATACACACATATACAGAGTTTGTAATTTGGGAAGAAAATAAAACCAAAAAAAAAAAAACTAATTTGATAAGCATTTGATACAAAACTATATTTTCCTGTGAAGCTAGAATTATCAGATCTGAAGGAAAAGAAAGATTTAATAAACCTTCTTGGCAACACATATACATTTACTGAAATAGATTACCGTATATGATAGTTTATAGTATAAAATCTGATATATAAACATTGCAGGAGTATTTGTTTTAGGAATATATGATGTACATGCCAACCATACAACTGTTCCTAATGTCAATCTGTAGCCCTATATGTATAATGTTTTTTTTAGCATAGAGCATTGGATCAACACAGAGGGAGTACACACTTTTATTGTTGAATAATTCATTAGAAACATTTTAAGTCAATTTCATATCACTTACCATCGCAGGATTATCAAAATAATTAGTTAAAAAGCATAGCCAATCTCCCAAACGAATGTGATTATCCTACAATATTAGTGATGAAGATGACTAACAATACAATAATGTTTCTTTGGTAAAATTGAAAGACATTATCCTATGACAGAGTGCACTATAGAGAGCATAAGAAGTTATCCTTGACATTGTGTGCCTGAATGCATTGTTTTTCTGACGAAGGAAAATGTTCAAGCACAACTTAAGAGAATGTCTTTCATTTCAAGATTGTCTGTGATGTGTCTGAAGATTGTCTTTTGCTACTAGAATAGTTGGTCAAGGATCTCTACTAGTGAATGTTGGTGTAATTAAATATTTAATTACACTATATTAAGTTTACTTAGGGCTAATTTTAGTCTTAGGTTATTCTTAAATCATATTAGGGTTTTTCTCTAACTTGCAAATATAAAGCAAGTTCTCACATGTAATTCATTAATCCATTTCATTAATTCATCCTTATTATGCAAATTATTCCTCTTTGCTTTTTTCTCTTGTGGAAGGTAAATCTTAGGTTTTGCAGGTGATCTTTGTGGCTTGAATTAATTATCAAATTCAACATGGTAGCAGAGCGGATCTGCAAGCCCCTTCTCAAATTTGGAGAAACTTTTTAGCAAGAGCCATTTGCTAGGTGTTTTTTGTGTAAAACGGAGTATTCCATTGGATTCAAAGCAGCTGGAAAAGGTAGATCTATCTTTTGTTTGGCTGAATTTGGTTTGGGGAAGCCAGATCTGTGAAGGTTTCAAGAGTTTTTTATATGAATAAAAATAGAGGTTTTAGAGCATTTTTGGCCAAAACCGACCTCACCATTGCGCTCAGAAGGCCCAAAAACCCCTATTTTCATATAAGGCACTCTATATTTTGTTGAAAAAAAAGTTTCTGGGTGTTTTTTTAGGGTTTCAAAAATTTGGTTCTGTGAAATCCGTACGACTGTACGGCGCCTTGATTTTTGTGCCAACCTCGATTTTTGTGCCATTCTCATCTGAACTGATTTTGATTTTAGAGCTGCCTCGATTTGCGTGCCATCTTAATTTCCGTGCTGCCTTGATTTCTGTGCACAGGTACAGTGGAATTTTTTATTAATTTTTTAATAAAAAATAATTTTTTATTTTGGAGGGCTAGCCCCTTGGGTTTAACCCTTGGTCGCATGGGGGACCAGCCCCTAGCTTCCAAGCAGCAGCCCCCAGAGACTCAGCTCTTGGTCATATGAGGGACCACTGCCCTAGCCGCCAGCCCCCAAAGACTCAGCACCTGGTCACATGGGTGCCCAAGGACTTCAATAGTGTTTTTTTTTAACCTCTTTGCACTAAATGAGCAGTTTTTTGGTAAATCGAGCATATCTTGAGCATACGGAATCAGATTTTCGAAAAAAAATAGGCGTTGGAAAGCTGGTTTCGAGCACAATCCAGTGGTGTGAGTATTTTTTCCAAGTTTTGCTGATTGGTATAATTTATTTCTGTTTGAAGTTAAGGCATCTTTTTTGGCCTTCGAGCTCCGTTCTTGCGCCTAGAATCTCCGTTTTTCAAAAATGATTAGGTGTTGGAAAGGTATCAGAGAGCTCTACATAGCCAACTATATAATGTTTTCAGATTCAGCCCCAGGTATATTTTAAATTAGTTTGTTGATTTTATGGCTTCTGTTGGATATCCTGGACATGCTGCCTCCTAGAAAGTTTCTGTTTGCTTTAAAAGACTTCTATTATCAGCATAAATCTATTTGCATATTTTGATCTATAATCATCTAAGGAGATGGGATTCTACCATCAGCATAAATCTACTTGCAAATATTGTGGAAGCAATCAACATGAGAAAGAGATGTGTCCTCATTTCTCACATCATCTCTTTGAAATGCTTCTTTCAATCGCTTCTCCTCCTGATGAGATCATTGTTCCACCATCACCTACTGCTACTTCAGAGTTCAGTGTTGCATCATCATTGGCTTCTAGTGATTCTGTGCAATAGGTCAATATTAGTCTTCCTGATCCACCTCATTGGGATTCCTATCTTGCAAACATATCATCTTTGTTTGTAGAGTCCCATCTTATAGATTTGGAGAACCACATCGAGGACATTTGTCTTCTCTTTGATGATAGCTTCAATGGAGTTGCATCACCATCATCTGCTTCAGAGATTGTTCTTCATCCTCCTCTTCTTCAGTCCCATTTTGGCAGTGGATTGGAGACATTTGAGCAGTTTTCAGGAGCATCATTATTGTCTTTGGATCATGTGCAGAGTTTAAATACATTTATCCTTCTTCTGGTATATTCTTATCCAGAATGGGAAGACATTATGCACACATTTGTAGTTCTATTTCTTCCCAAGGGGAGGAATGTTGTTCGACGTTCATGGGTATTCATCTTTATTCTGTGTCAAGCATGTTCCAGCACTGCAGGAGTCATCTTGAGGAGTGGCTGCATGGTCTCTCTTCTCATCTCTATTTTGGGAGGGAGCATTTCCTTGCATGGGGTTTCATCCTTCTCACTTCTGGGGGGGTCATCAGACCTTCTCTCTTCTTCCTCTCTTATGGGGGGGCATTCTTGATTGTACTTTTGTGATGGATTCACTTCTTGGGGGGTCTTAGTTTTAGTCCTTCTTCCATCACATGTTCATGTACTTGCATTTTTTCTCTCTTTTGGAGAGGAGTTTTCTCCCACTGGGTTTTCTCCTTTCTCTCCACTTTATGAGAGATTATTTTTGTTCATGGGTACCTAAAATGGCCTTGTAGTCGGGACCCATTCTTGCATTAGTTGCATGCTTTTCATTTCTCCCTAAGTTGCACTTATGGGGGGGTGTTGGTGTAATTAAATATTTAATTACACTTTATTAAGTTTACTTAAGGCTAATTTTAGTCTTAGGTTATTCTTAAATCATATTAGTTTTTCTCTAACTTGCAAATATAAAGCAAGTTCTCACATGTAATTCATTAATCCATTTCATTAATTCATCCTTATTGTGCAAATTATTCCTCTTTGCTTTTTTCTCTTGTGGAAGGTAAATCTTAGGTTTTGCAGGTGATCTTTGTGGCTTGAATTAATTATCAAATTCAACAGTGAAGACCAATGATCAAAAGGAAAAAATACAAAAATTAAATAGTTATATCATATCCTTCAAGAATTGTACTGTGCAAGGTGACCCCAAAAAAATGTACAATTTAACTGATGATCAAATATGATGGAAGTGATGGAAGCAAAGCCACAAATATGAAAATTTTCAACAGTTAAAAATAAATTGTTTAAATGTGTTAAGTATATAAATGACAAGTAGGAGGTATTTTCCCAGTGTATCAAATAAAAATATTTTATGAGAATTCAATGTACATAAATGTCATTCATTGCTTGGCCCTTAAATAGTTTGATGTTTAAATAGATTACACCCTACCATGCTAATGAAAATTCTGTGCTAGCTCCCAAAAAACAAACAAAAAAGAAAATAATTTGGTTTGACTACAAGGTATTGTCTGAGTTAAGAAATTACTAGATTTGGCCTCTGGGGGCTTTGATCTAACTGAAACCATAGTTTCTTCCAATCTTCTACATTTATACAGCTTATCACTGCATTTCCTATTTTTAAACCAATAAAACACACTCTTTGCTTCTATTTCTCCATATCTTCTCAAATAATTGGCAACATCATATATCCGCTCTTCGCTTGGACTCTTAACAGATTTACAGTACAACCCTTCCATCAGTTCTAGTTGCTTTGGAGTTGGCTTCCACCTTAGAGTAGCCTGTTTCTCTGAACTTTCAGCCATTTTTAGATAAACAGTACGCTAGTCTTGCCAGATATAGATATACGATTATTGACACTTTACAATGATAAACAAACATGCGAAAACAAACACTAGAATATAAAAGAGAGAACTTCCAGACTGATCTAACAGGATTACGTATGGATGCATCTCTCAGGACGCATCTCGTCTTCAATGAACAAAATTTTGTAGGATGGATTGAGTGTCTTCCTACAGAGTTTTCAACAGAACATTCGCGTAAATTTTTTGAATAACTGGGTAGCCCTAATAGAAGGCAGGTGTTGCTCGATGCTATTATATGTTTTCAACAAAATAACTTTGGTGAGAGAATAATGTAATCGATGAAACCTATGAAAAATTTCTTGTTTTTCTCTTTCTTGTTTATCTCTCCTTGATAAGTACGCATCAGTACGGAGAGATGCCTTTGCCACCTAAATGACACTCATAAACAACAAATAGCTTGGTCTATTATAATAAATGACATAAATCATGCAAGAGAGGAGAATGATTGGGTGCCAGAGGGGCTCAAAGCATTGAATCTGGAATATAGAAAATTGCATATTTTTGCAAATTCACTCGTTTAAGTGTCCACTCTTCTAGCATGTTTTAGATTCATTCTCAGCTTTGTCTTAGCTTTTTTTCCAACCTGTAGCCTTTTTCTAACTTGTAGATGTTATGTTTATGTTATGTTTCAGCCTTCATGCTCATTTTTATGAAATTTTGTTTAGCTGTCTTGATCTTAAGGTTGTCCTTACCCTTTTTCCAACCTGTAAATGTTATGTTTCAGCCTTTGTGCTCATTTTTATGAAATTTTGTTTAGGTGTCTTGATCTTAAGGTTGTCCTAAGGTGACCTAAAGTTTTAAAGGATGATATCACTCAAATTCTAGTGTTAAGCATAGATGTCCATGTGATGCGCTAGCATCCCACGTACGTTTTCCATGTAGTGACTGTTTTTGAGCATTTCTTACCACCTTCTGTGACATGCAGGATATTGTATAAAACCTTTTTGACCTTGAAGTGACTTAATTTAACCTACCTCTCTTTTTCTCTCTTGAGGTGTCTTGTTTGAAAATCAATTTCTTGCTCATTGTGTAAAACTCTCTGTGACTCCATTGCTGATTTCTACATACTCTTGCATCCTTGGGTGATTTTATCAGCATTCCTAGCAATCTCCATTGATTTCTACATATTGCAATGAACTTGGGTTGTGTTTCTCAAGCTCATGTAATACCTTCACAGGGTTTCTATGGAACCACTACTTGTTGTTGGGCTCTTCCTTGGCCCTTGTTTTTCGCTACATAGCTCTCATCTTTGGCTTTGAGGTGATTGTGTTCCATTCATTTCCTCTATATGTTTATTCCATTTGTGTAATCCACTTGTGTTTGTGTAACATTTTGTGGGTTCCTTCATTTCCTATCTCTATTTCAACAACACCCTATTTTGCCTTAGTTTGAGTAGAATAGTTTTGCATTCTCATCTATATCATTGTCACCATTATTTTTTATCTAGATGCACTTAGAAGATAATATCACACACTTGTTTTTCGATATTTTCCAATATTGATTATTTGTGGAGGTCAAAAAACCAACATAAGGGCTTCATCTGAAGGCCAAACCCCCAAATAGCCCGAACCTTCTCTTGTTTCTTGTCAGTTATGGATTTAAAAGAGGAGATTTTAATGACACACAAGTCTTGTAGATCTCCCCTTTTTATTTCTATAATTTTATTTCTTTTTCAAGCATAATAAAAATTTCTCCCTATTTATCTCTTTCCTAGGTAAAACCTCTCTATATGTAGATAACTATTAAATTATTTTGTTGCAATTACCATCCTTGTTTATCTCTTTCCTAGGTAAAATCTCTCTAGTGTGTTACTGATATTACACTCTTCTATGTTTTGGAAGAGTTTAAATAGTTGACATGTTGTAACTTGTTTAAGTTTGGTCGAAATCATGCCGTCTATTTTCTTCATTTAAATCGACAAACAAGAGGGTAGAAATCATGGAGGAGGGTCAAAATCATGGAGAAGGGTTGAATACAGACATCAGTTTAAGAAGTTGAATTTGCAAGAGGTAAAAAATGCAAGAAAACAGCCAACTATTTATGTTAGAGCCTATGTTTTGTTGAGTGAAAAATCATAAAGCGAAAAGCAAATGATTAAATCAAACTCATAAACAAAATCAGAACAGATGCAAGAAGAAGAACCATAGTTTTTTAACATGGTTCACCAAATGGCTATGTCCACTTTGAGCAGGTAATAACTTTCTGTATTCGGTCCAGAATGTAAAACTCAAATTACAATATATCTGCAACTCAATACAAATATATTCTAGCAGCTAACTATAGCAGTATACGTTCCACTTTCCACACGATCTAACAATAGACAATACTTAATAACCTACGGAAGACACTAATTTTATCCTCATCATGGAAGAAAAACATGCAATGGTTGATACAATAAGAGAGGGAGTAGTGGTTGTCAGAACCATTACATAGATTGAGGATTGGGCTACAATTAAATGGTGTATGTTACACTAACAATCTCCCACTTGAAGTCCAATCTGAGCTATAAGAGAGTTGCGAAGAGATATCCCCCACTCTAGGCTTATTGTCAAAACTTGACAATGCCAAGAGAAGTCCTACAGAACTCAAAATTCTCCCTTGATACAATCTTTGTCAATGCATCACTCATGAACCTACTCACTACTCCCACTGGATGGGAAATATCTGGTGGAGTACAAACCATGGCATTGTTCTTCATCTCCTCATGTCGTCCACCATGATAATGTCTTTATTTCCTTCTTCAATTATCTCTATTTCTTCCTTAATTCTGACACCTATTGCCTTCAGAAAAGCCTCCAGAAAGGCCTCAGTCTTGTTCATGTCATGTGAATTCACATCTATCTTATCTTCTAGTCCAAGATCTTGATCACAACCTGCACTTTGCCCCAACTAAGAATCATCATCAATTTCATCTACCCCAAATTTTTTGGCATCAACCTACTCACCATCATCTAACTGATTCCCAAAACTTTCATTGTCAAACATACTAAGAAAATCATTAATAATAGAATCAGTTTTAGCATCTAATTGATCCAAAAAACTTTGCTAGGCAGTCCATGTTTCACACAATGACAAATCTGAAGTAGGATGAACTTCTCCCACTTTAGCATGACCCTCTATTACATACAGGGTGCCTAATTTGCTGCCCCTTGGAATTACCAAGGCCACCTTTTTATCCTTGCATCTATTTGATTCAAAACTAATCTCACAACCTTGAGAACCCAATTGTCTAGCCAAGATTACATTTCGTTTAAGCTGGGGAACATATCTAACATCACCTAACAACCAACTATATCCATTTTTCAGTTTTAATGAAATATCCCCTTTGCCAACAATATCACAAGAATCATTGTTATCAAGAAAAACCTTACCGAAGTCACCAATTTGTAGATTTTTGAAATACTCCTTGCACAGAGTGACATGAAATGATGAACCTAAATCAAGCACCCAAACATTAGTTAGAATTTCTTCTTCAGTTAAAATAAGAACACCTGCATCTTCTTGGTATGCTACATTGGCTTCAACTTCCTTTGGTTGTTCTATAGATTTCTTGTATGACCAATAGTTCCTTTTTATGTGATCTTGCTTGCCACAAAACTAGCAAATGCCATCTCTACCTATAGATTTCAATCTTCCTCTGTCATTATTTCTACCTCTGTCTTGACCCCTTCCTCTAGTTCTTGTACTTACAGCAATCAAGGTATCACCGGATGAGGGGTCTTGATTTTTTCTCCTCATGTCTTCACTGAGAAGAGTTGCTACAACATCATCAAATTTTAGTTTACTCTTGGTGGCCACCGAAGTGCTAACTGCCATCACAACCCCTTCCCAGTTGTTAGCTAAAGAACATAACAAAAGAATAGCTTTGATTTCATCATCTAGATTGATACCCACATAAATTAACTAAGTGACCAAGGTATTGTATTCATTGAGATTATTTGACATGATCCCACCTTCTCTCATTTTTACATTATATAACTTCTTCGTGATGAATACCTTGTTTGATGTCGATGCCATCTCATACATGTCAGAGAGTTTATCCCAAAGCTCTTTTAATGTCTTCTTAGCTGAAACGTTGAAGAGGACATTGCTTAATAGTGAAAGAAAAATTGTGGCCCTTGCTTTCTTATCCAATTTCTCCTAGTCTTTGTCAGACATCAAACCTTTTCCTTTGGTTTTTCCTTCCAGTGTGAGTGAGAGATCCTACTTAATTAGGAGTGATTCCATCTGAAGCTTCCACAATCTGAAGTTCTACCCCATGAACTTCTCTATCTTCCATTTGTCTACTTTGTCCATGCTTCCAGATATTCTTCACCAATTTCCAACCAACTTCACCCCCGAGCTTCTTCACCGAACTTTTACACCAAAGCTCTGATACCAATTGTTGAGTGAAAAACAATAAAGACAAAAGTAAATGATTAAATCAAACTCATAAACAAAATTAGAACAGATGCAACAAGAAGAACCATAGTTTTTTAACGTGTTTCACCAAATAGCTATGTCCACTTCAAGCAAGGGATAGCTCTCTGTATTTAGTCCAGAATGTAAAACTCAAATTACAATATATATGTAGCTCAATACAAATATATATCCAGCAGCTAACTATAGCAGTATACGTTCCACTTTCCACATAGTCTAACAATAGACAATACTTAATAACCTACAGAAGAAACTAATTTTATCCTCATCATGGAAGAAAAATATGCAGTGGTTGATACAATAAGAGAGGGAGTAGTGGTTGTCAAAACCATTACATAAACTGAGGATTGGGCTGCAATTAAATGGTGTACGTTACACTAACATGTTTCACCTCGTCCACAGAGCAACAGTAGAAAATCAGCTTGTTTATCTTAAAGGATTCCGAGCTTTCATAGCTTTCATCGATTACATTATTCCCTCACCAAATTTATTGTCAAAAAAATATAATAGCATTGAGCAACGCCTTCCTTTATTAGGGATGCCTAGTCAATCTAATAATTTACCTCTCCGTAGCAAGACACTAAATCTGTCCTACAAATTTTTGTTCCTTGAAATGAGAGTTTAGAAGTCCTCATAGATGCGTCCACACGTAATCCTATTAAATCTCTCTATATATATCTTTTTTTTTTGTTTAACTTTAATTTTCTAATGTAGGAAACAATCTCTATTTTTAAAATACTTAAATTTAAATATATTTTTTTATTTGTACATTCAATTTTGGTTAAAAATTTTTGAGGGTTCATTTCTCACATGTTAATTTATTTATAATGGCTATTCTTATTTTGTTACACTCTATGCTTTGACCAATCATGTGGTTTGTGGTTCCTATTTTCACCACCATTTAGTTTATCAAGCCTTCCCAGTTAGTCTTAGAGTGTTCCATCATTACTTTGATTTCCAACACACTAGGCTCCCAATAACCCCAATTTCAATATAAAATAACTAATGGATGTCCACTTTGTAAACTGCAAAAAAAAATCAATTTAGAAGTCCTCATAGATGCATCCACACGTAATCCTATTAAATCTCTATATATATAGCTTTTTTTGGTTAACTTTAATTTTCTAATGTAGGAGACAATCTTTATGTTTAAAATACTTAAATTTAAATATTCTTTTTTATTTGCGCATTCAAGTTTGGTTAAAATTTTTGGAAGGTTGATTTGTCACATGTTAATTTATTCATAATCTCTATCCATAATTTATTACACTCTATGCTTTGACCTATCATGTGGTATGTGGTTCCTATTTTCACCATTGTTTAGTTTATCAAGCCTTTCTCCTTGGTCTTAGAGTATGCAATTATTGAGCTTAGAGTGTTCCACCATTACTTTGATTTCCAACACACTAGGCTACCAATAACCCCAATTTCAATAAAATAACTAATGGATGTCCACTTTGTAAACTACAAAAAAAAACATCTTATCAATTACCACTAACAACATAACAATACAACATAAAATAATGATGGTAAGAATAAATACTGTTGTCATTGCTAGTTCAAATATTTCAAAATTTGTTCATGTCTCTTATTATTAATGCCACAACTACGCATAAAAGTTGCAACCATTAAACCAAGGGCCAAGCCACAAAATCATTTGATCCCTAGTGATGTAAATACCAAAATTACATTAGGCTTACATGGTAGTCTGATGATGATAAAGAGGTTCCTAATCATAGCCACCTATGCATGAATTAACCTCCTCTTGGTAGCTTCATTCTTGGTGACATGCCCTTGTTGTTTTTCCCTTCTTTTCTCCTCCTTTCTAGCCTTCATTTTGTACTTTCAATTTTCACTTTTCCCCATCAAACCTCTCAAATTCTCTTTAGGAGGGTCACCCCATTAACCTATAGGGTCATTTGAGTGACCTATTCTTAAGTTGTAGGATCACCCAGACAACCTACCCTGGTAAAAGTGGTGACTCACTTCTTGAAAGGGGTGACCCTATCATCTTTGAATGTATGAATTAACTTTTAGTTTTATCCTTTTTCTAATTTTTAGCCATTTTTTCTTGTATTTTTTCATGATAACTAGTTGTCTTCTTGCTTTCTTTCCATTTTTAACTCATGATCCAATCTAATCTCTTCTAAGTTATTTCCCAAATCTATTAGAGTTCTCTCTAATTTTCTTTAGTTTTCTCTAACTTTTCTTTTTATTTTTTTCTTATCTCTTTTCCTTCTCTTAGTAATGTTTATATTTCTTCTTCAGTTAACTAATTCTTTCATTCTTAACTCTTCATCTCTTTCCTTTTATTTCTACCTATAAATACCTCTTCCTTCCTCATTGTTTGGCATATTTGAATATTTTTATCTTTGAAGTCACATTTCTTTTCAAGAAGCTCTAATATTTTCATAGTTTGGTTTAGGATAGAAGATTCTATGCTTCTTGTATAGGACTTTGTGGGCCTTTTTATTTCAATCATTGAGTACTAACTTAGGAGGAGTTCGATTTCATGCATTCTTAGATCCAAGCTTATGCATAGCTTCTCCCCTTTGGATGTTATGCTCATATAGGACATAGAGAGCCTTCCTTTTCTTAAAATTTGTTATTTCTTTTAAGCTATTTTTTTTAGTTTCTCACATCCTTGTTGTTATCCCTATCTCCAAGAGGAGGAGCCAATTGCCATAGGATCTCTATGGACATAGCCTAGCATTGTCACTCATTATCACTAGTTCTTTATTAATTTATTAGAAATCAGCTCACATGTTACTCTTGAGGAAATAAAACATTAATTTTTATTTCTCTTGATAGGATTTCGAATTAAAATATAGTTATTTACTTTTCTTAGAATAAATTTCATCTACTTTTTTAGAAGAATCACAATTTTTTTTATTAGATTAAAATTCAAAACTGAATAATACAAAATTGATTACATTAGGAAATATCATATAGAACTGCATACATATTTCTTCTCATATTAATTAGATCACTATGAAAAATTAAAAAAGAATAAAAAGCTATATGCATTCATTCGATTTAATTACATTTAAAAAATTTATTGTAAACATTTAGAAACTCACAACATTCAAGCCCTTGATCTTGTCACAAGATGTCAAACATTCAAACTTTAAACATTCAAAAACAAACACCAAGTAAGACCTTACTTTCACCACGAGTCACTCAACAAAAACATACATTCAACTTTCAAGCATCAAAGACGCTATCAATTTCATCACAAGGTGCAAAAACTTAACATTAGACATCAACATCAACAAAAAGGTTTGATCACATCAAAACATCCTTCTTCTCTACTAAGCATGTGATGTGACCTAGTGTATTAGAAGACTGGATAAAAGTAGTCTTGGAGGAAATTGAAGGTAACCTCACTAGTAAACCATCTCCTTTGAAACAAGATTGTCAGTGCTTCCACTGTCAATAATAATATCACAACACTTACCTTCACATTTAAACCTTGTGCAGAATAAACTCTTCCTCGATTGGGTTCTTTCTCCTGATTCAACAAAGTTCTTCTGACAACTAAGGTTTCTCCCCTTTCAACATCTTTAGAACACTCAGACTACACATCTTCATCTACATGTGTAATTCGTACATTACCTTCAGGTCTTCTATTTGTCCTTCCTTGATGTTGCAGACACTCATATGCTCAATGACCTTCTTCTCTACATTGGAAACGGGTTTCTCTGAAACCTCCTCTTGCTCAGGTCAGCCTCTTCCTATTCCTCTTTGTTCACCATTGTTCTAGTCACGAGGGCGGTAGGCATTATCTCCTCTCTGATTTCGACTGGTGCCAGCTTCTTCACTTTACTTTGGATCTTCATTTTAGCCTCCATAGGGTCTTCCACCAGTCCTTCCACCTTGACCTCTTCCCCTTTTCTTGCTATCAAATCTTTTATTCAAGTTCTCTTCCACCTTCAGGGAAAACTAGTACGTATCTTCTATGGTGGTCATTTTAACTAGGCTCAGCTCCTCTTCAATACTTGGCCTCAACCCATTAATGTAACAGGCTACCTTCTCCTTGTTGGCCTCTCAATGGCCTGTCCTAATAGTAATCTTATAAAACTCTTCTGTATACTCCTTAACAGACTTGTTATCTTGCTTTAGTCCTTGCAGCTTCTTCAACAACTCCATCTCATAGTCGACAGGAATGAACTACTTCTTTAGTTTCTCCACCATCCAATCCCATCTGGTGATCTTTCTCTTTCCTCTTCTATTCCTCTCTAACTGGACCTCATTCCACCAAATATTGGCATGGCCCTTCAACTTTGTTTTTGCAAACTTAACCCAATCTGGGTCTTCTACATCTTCATACTCAAAATTCTCCTCCATGTCATTGATCCAATCAATGAGATGTTCTAGATTCAAATCTCTAGAATATGTAGAAACTTTGATCCTAGGTCTCTTTCCAATCTTAGAAATGGCCCTCAACAGCCTAACTTCTGCAAGATCTCCTACAACTTCTTGTTCTTCCTCAGATAGATCTTCTTCAGCTTCATCCTTGCTTTCTTCTATTGTTCTTGGCTCAAACCCTCTTCGTAGTTCATCTTGCAATGCATCGATTTACCTTTATAGAGTTCTAAAACCCTCTTCTATCAAAGCATTCCTCCCATACGATTTATTCATGAAGGCATCTTGATCTCCGCAATAAATTGTAATGTCCCCATTTTCGAGTCCTATTGCAGCACAAATGGAGCTGACTTTCTGGGTTGCTGACAACATAACCAGAGTATTTCATTGTCACCAGGGTGTTCAGGTTCGGTGTTGGATCAGGATTTTCAAAGTGGGGTTGGATTCGTCTCATCGAGGACTTTCTGACAAGCTATAGATTATGGCATTCCGACATGGTTTGGGCCTTCGTTTCAAAGTCTGTAAATTAATATTAATATTTAATATTGGACTTTAGGTTTAATTGGTTAAGTGATGAAAAAATGAAATATTTAAAAGTCACTTATGTCATTTTTTGGAGCGCTCACATTGGAAAATATTAAAAGTGAAATTAAAAGAAATATTTCCCTCCAAAGTGAAAAGCCCCTCTTGGAGAGTTATAAAAGAGGGAAAAGTGCCTCATTTGGAGGATGCTTGAATATATGATTTTGTTGGCTATTTGCTCTACTAGGGTTTTCCTTGAGAGGGTTTGAAGAGAAATCAAACCAGAGGCTATTGGGAATCAAAACTCCCTCTAGTAACAGCATTCTATAGGTGTACAATACCACCCAACAGTGCCTATGTTGGTGGATGTATTCAGCATTCACATTTGTGCCGAAATGGAGTTCGTGTAATGAGATTTGTGGATTCATTGTTCAAATCATTTGCAAATTTTGAGAAGATTGTCTATGTAGATTTGAATGACTAATTTCATGGTTGTTTAGAGTGTATTTTGTTGAAGGTTAGAGCTGATATTTGTTGCATTGTTGGCTGTACCTCCTTATGCATGATCGTACCATTTCTAGCAACTATTTGGTGTGAGTTTTGACATATATCCTCCTCTATATTGGTCGCCCTATTGTGGGAACTATTGCTAATCATTCTCAGACCAGATCAAAGAAATTCCAATGGTTTTTATTGCATATCTTACTTGTAGCCAGTCATGCAATGCCCTTGGAGGACGTGGGTCTTTGGTGACTCTTTGTTATTTGTTGGAACTTTGTTTCTTCTCTATTAGAGGTGTTTAGAACTCTAATATCATTGTAATCCATTGTAATAACCAATACTTTCAGTCTTATGGAGATTTGAAGTATTTTCAGCCATACCCATTTGCTGGTCTGGCTACAGCTATTGTACTAAGTTGCATTTCTAGATATGGGTATGTGATAGTAATTGTTTATTGTCTATTTTACTATTTGGGTATCTGTTAGTTTCTACATATCTATTAAACTTTTCTGGGTTTGCATTCTATGCTTTATATTATATGCTCCGACAACACATCTATAGGAAAACTAAAAACCCCTTTTGCATTCTTCTATCTAGTCTAAAAGAACACAATAAAATAATAAAATAGCACATAAAAAGATTTTTAAAATATACAAACAGGTACGGCACATTATAGTGGTATCAGAGTAGTGTATCTTGTCATCCTATGTGGTTATATATGACATGCAGAAGATGAAATAAGACATGCAGCCTACACATCAGTATTATCCTAGACGCAATAGATCACAGTGAGACATTCAGGTTCCACATATTTATCCCTTTGCAAGTACAGATATAGTAAGGGTAGAGGAAATGGATGATGAAGATTGGGAAGGGCTCAGTATCCAAGAGATGTTGAATAATTGGTGTAGGAGATAGAAAGAGGATCTGAGACTGTTACGACAAAATTCTAATCAATTGATACAAAAGATAGACAGGTATTGCCTCAGGAATCCTGATAACATTGACATTTGTGAAGATACGATTAAAGAAGATACTGCCATGAATGAGGTAGTGCATGAAGAAAAGGTTAAAACAACAGCTGTGGATCCTAGTTCGGATTCAACTAGTGATGATTCTAATGACTTCCTTAATGATTCCTATGGGGTTGATGACTGTATTGAGTCCACTCATACATTTTCAAATGGAGGGCATGGAGAATGCAAATTTGATGGTGACTTCAAAACAGTTTTTGATGATACTTTATCTTATTTTGGTAATGTTAATTCAAGTGGCCTTGGTTTTGACTTTAAAACCAAGCCTATGGAGAGAGATACTTACATTGATACCAGTGTTGGTGAATTAGAGGTGGTTGTTCATAGGCCTTATGAAGAGATGAGATCATTGGATGATATCCTTTTGCCAGCTAGAGATGATGGTTTCTTTTCTTATTCCAGTGTTGATGACACAAGTGGTTGTTGGTTTGACTCTCAAACCTAGCCTATGATGGGGAATGATTTATTCACAAAGGGCACTAGTCATGAGGAAAACAGTGATCACATTTTCCCTAATCTGGGCAAACAACACTTTAGCATGTGGGATCCCGGTGTGATGGTCCCAACATTGGAGGTGGGTCCTACTAGGAATGGATCTACTTTTGGTCATATTGCAGTTCCTACTTCATTTACACTGTTGGGCTTGAGGGATGACATTGATGACATCGATGATGTTGATATCAACCTTGAAAACAAATCAGATTTGGTGTTACATGTTGCTGATCATAAATCAGAAAATTTTTATGAAGTTGACAAGTCTCAGGGGTCCTATCCTTTGTCAGGACAACTAAAGGTAAGTGAAGACTTGAGAACTGAAAGAATTGAATCTGAGCCTTTGTATGATGAATACATAATCACAAAATAGGAGGCATGCATTGAGGAGCTAGTTGATATGGGGAAGACAGCCATAGAAATTAATAATGCTGAGCCTACTCTTGAGATAGCGGCCATTCCATGTGAGAATGATGGATGTGTGGAGTTCCCTAACATTCACACTCAAGACTTGGGTGTTAAGAATGAATTATGTGATGCGGATTCAAGCCATAGAAAATCTGATTTTGCAAATTAGAACTTAGAAGAGAGGAATGATACTAAAAATTTACTTAATGGTGAGGGGTTCCAGGATAGCTCTTTGGATTAGCATGCATCTACATTGGAGGCAGTGGTGAGCAATGATTATGTCCAATCAGCAGCTTCTATTATGTCATTGGAGCCATCCCGTGAGGTACATAACAGCAGTACCTTTGTTGAGGAAGTGTACAGAGCTGATAGCACACATGAGGATGCTTACCAATTGGTGAGTGATGATGATTTAACCTCTTTCCATAGTACAAATTGCAAATCTAAAGATTTGTGTGGAGATGATTCATCACAGGGGTATCATCATTTGACTGGGCAATTGAAGGTTAATGATAACATGATTGCTATAGCTTTGGAACATTTTGATGTTGCTAGACAGATGTTGGCAACCTATGGTTGGAGTACTCTTGAGATGGATGAACACGATGATAGAGGACTTTCCCTTGCTGAATTTCAAGCACTTAGAGATGTAGTTGGGATCATGAAGAATAATTACCTACAGTTATTAGCAGATAGAGATCATCTTCTCAGGCTTGATGGTATTTATCATGATACTCTAAGGGGAAAGGAAGAGGAGGTTGATGAGCTCACCTATGAGCTTGAGGTCACTGTGGACTCTTTGAAGAATGCTCAAACAACCCTTCAAGAGTCAAAGTTACAGATAGATTATCTTACCGTGGAGTTGAGCTTGATGCAGTCTTCATCACCTATAGATACCATTCAGATATCTATGGCAGCAGGTGGTGATGAGCATACATCCACAGATGGTGGTAATGAGTATGTGGAGGATGTGACTACATCCATTTCAATTACTGGTATAGGTGACACATATGGGATGATTGTTTTGGATGAGTGTAGCAAGGAACAATATGTTACACCTAGTGTTCTTGAGGTTAGTCCCATTTCAGGTGATGCAGAGCATAGGATTGATGACTCTTGTGGTGTAGTAGTGAATTTTCTAGAGAGTTGTGTGACAGATCACCACACTACTTCATCGTTTTCACAGGAGATATGTAGGGCATCATCTAGTGGAGTGATCGGTCCTCATGTTGACTTGTTTCCCTCTCTTGGAAGCAAATTAATGTCTACATCCCATGCAGCTGATTTTGATCAACAGCGTATTGAGCCACAGAGATGGAGAGATCAGTTGGAGGTTACTGGAGAGAAGGTTGATTCAACCTTATCTTGTTTAGATTGCACTCATAGGAATGTTGAGAACCTTCTTTGGACAACAGAGTTGGAGGAGAGATGGTATGGGGTCTCGGCTAGTACTCACATTCATGATTTGCAATTCATCAGGAGTACTTTGGAGGAGGTAAAATCAGAATATCTCCAATTGTATCGTGATAGGGAGTATGCTATTGGGTATGCAGAGAAGGCTGCCAGAGTATCTACCTAGTTAGCTATTTAGGATCGGAGACATGAGCCATATTCTGATTCAGGTGATGTGAGTGATGAGGAGTGTGTTCCCCATGACTATGTCAATCAACCATTGACACAGACAGGTGCTTTTTATTCTAACTGCATAGTGAGGAATGCTCATCATTTCTTCTTTAGTCCACACATAGATGACCTGATGATGCGTAAGTGTGGATTGGCTCAAGATTTGTATCATCCATTGTGGGATGAAGGGTTGCCATCTACAGAAGGTGGAACTAGAGATTGTAGGTAGCTGAATCAGACAAATTCAAAGGATCACTTGCAGGGGCAGAGGGTAAAGTACCATCATGGTGATATGTACGAGACAGAGTTTGCAGCTTCATTGTCTCAAAAATTTTCATTAGACACATGGCTTCAGTGAGGTTGCTGTGTCAACAGGCATGATTGGATGTTTAGTTTTTATAGCGGTGATGGAGGAGAGTTATATCATTCCCTCGATTTGAGAAGGGCAACTTCATATCTTCCAGCACCTATGTTGGATAGTCAACACATCCATAGGAGTTTTGTAGAGGATAAAAGAGGATGTTATGGTTCAGACACTTCGAGATTTACTTACCCCTTCAAGATTGTTGTATGTGAGGTTCTGATGTGTTGGGATCCATGTGGTGACATGTTTGGCATGTTAGTTCAGTTGGATTCTGTTGTGTTGCTTCACCACTCTCTGCATGGTGAAGATTATATTAGAGTAGCATAGTGGAAGTCAATAAGTGATGTGTATGGCAGACTTCCATATTGGCTTTGGGACCTAGGGGCCCCTATGTCTAGCAGATTATTTGACATTGGGGTAGCTACTTACATTGATGTTGAGCATGGTTTTACATCTACTCAATAGATGCAGTGGAGATGTTGCTGTACATTCTTCAGATTGATTTGGGATCCCGGTGTTCAGCTTTGGCATGCAGGTGCAGATTGCTTGAGGGTAAACAATCTTTGGGAAGGGTGGACTATAATGTCCCCATTTTCGAGTCCTATTGTAGCACAATTGGAGCTGACTTTCTGGGTTGGTGATAGCATAACTAGTGTATTTCGTTGTCACCAGGGTGTTTAGGTTCAGTGTCAAATCAGGATTTTTAGAGTGGGGTTGGATTCATCTCGTCGAGGGCTTTCCGATGAGCTATAGATTATGGCATTCTGACATCATTTGGGCCTTCATTTTAAAGTCAGTAAATTAATATTAATATTTAATATTAGACTTTGGGTTTAATTGGTTAAGTGATGAAAAAATGAAATATTTAAAAGTCACTTATGTCATTTTTTGGAGCGCTCACATTGGGAAATATTAAAAGTGAAATTAAAAGAAATATTTCCCTCCAAAGTGAAATGCCCCTCTTGGAGAGTTATAAAAGAGGGAAAAGTGCCTCATTTGGAGGATGCTTGAATATATGATTTTGTTGGCTATTTGCTTTGTTAAGGTTTTCCCTGAGAGGGTTTAAAGAGAATTCGAACCAGAGGCTATTGGGAATGAAAACTCCCTCTAGTAACGACATTCTACAGGTGTGCAATATCACCCAACGGTGCCTATGTTGGTGGATGTATTCAGCATTCACATTTGTGCCGGAATGGAGTTCGTGTAGTGAGATTTGTGGATTCATTATTTAGATCATTTGCAGAATTTAAGAAGATTGTCTATGCAAATTTGAATGACTGATTTCATGGTTGTTTAGAGCATATTTTGTTGAGGGTTGGAGCTGATATTTGTTGCATTGCTGGCCGTACCTCCTTATGCATGGTCATACCATTTCTAGCAGCTATTTGGTGTGAGTTTTGACATATATCTTCCTCTATATTGGTCGCCCTATTGTGGGAACTATTGCTGATCATTCTCAGATGAGATTCAAAGATATTCCAGTGGTTTTTATTGCATGTCTTACTTGCAGCCAATCATACAATGCCCTTGGAGGACGTGGGTCTTTGGTGACTCATTTGTTATTTGCTGTAGCTTTGTTTCTTCTCTATTAGAGGTGTTTAGAACTCTAATATCATTATAATCCATTGTAATAACCAATACTTTCAGTCTTATGGAGATTTGAAGCATTTTCAGCCATACCCATTTGCGGGTCTGGCTATAGCTATTATACTAAGTTGCATTTCTAGATATAGGTATGTGATAGTAATTGTTTATTGGCTATTTTACTATTTGGGTATCTATTAGTTTCTACATATCTATTATACTTTTTCTAGGTTTGCATTATATGCTCTATATTGTATGCTCCGACAACACATTTGCATTCTTCTGTCTAGTCTGAAAGAACACAATAAAATAATAAAATAACACATAAAAATATTTTAAAAATATACAAACAGGTACAGCACATTACACAAACCCACAACTCAGGGCCTAGTGCAAACTACCTCACGGTCAGCGATCTGTCTACACACTGAGGAACCCTCACTCTGATACCACTTGATGAAGGGGGTAAATCATAAAACACACAACATCAGAAATGGAACACAAAAAATTAAATATTTCTTTATTGATCTGGGCAACTCATTACATTACAGAAACTCAATTACAATCAAAGGAATCAATCCTCCATAGGCTACAACACACTACAGCTGCACATCACCAAGCTCTGGAATCTTTTGCCTTCTGTAACCCCAAATCAGCTAGGGTTTTTGTTTTCCTACCTATTCTAGACTCTACACCTTCCCCCTTAACTTTACTACTGCCCAGGGTTCCTAAAATAGTCATAAATAGCACTTTTTGGTGGCCTCCAAATAAATTTTGAAATTTGCAACTCCCTTCAAAAGTAGGTCAACTTCCAGGAAGCATAACTTTTGATCCGAGTGTCCGATTGATGAACCGTTTTAAGCGTTGGAAAGCTCATGATGTGAACTATCACACTAGAAATTTATAAATAGATTTCCATCAACTTTTTGGGATGTTATGGGATGTTTTAGTGCCTCATATCTCATTTCAAAAAATTTCAAGGGCTTTTTCAGAAAAAAAACTTTAATATCTTTCAGCTCACAAATGATCTTTGCCTGATTCCTTCGCCAAAGGTCTTATATTTCAATTATAAATCTTTCTATAACTTTTCACTTCAATTCGTGGCCAATTACAAACTTTCCTAAAATGGCAGTTAAACTTTCCAAAACTGGGAGTTTGCTATTTTTAGCAGTTTGGAAAAAAATGGAAAGTCCTACATCATCATTCAGGAGATTATGGAACCAGAAACACTAATTATGGAAATAAATAAAAATAACTGCAATGATTTTAAATTGACTTCTTTTTGGGTGATGCAAGATTGCCCTTACACCATTAGATGCTCCTGCATCATACACCTAGGGTAATTTGAGAAGTGACCTCTACCTTAGACAACCACGAAGAATCTTCAATAGGCCTTCCTTTCCATTTCACCAGATATTCTTCATATTGTCTATTTCGAGTACTTCTTCCCACATGGCTATTCAAGATCTCTTCTATCTCCTCCATTGAAGTAGATGCCAGAATACTCCACTATTCTTCTATTGATCCATCCTTTGTGCCACCTTCATGATATTCTGTTAAATTAGCAATGTTGAACACAGGGGAAATATTGATCCCTCTTGTCAGCTCTACCTCATATGCATTTCCTGAATCATGCTTCTTCAGGATTATACACGGTCCAAATTTCTTCATTTTCAACTTATTGTATGTTTCAATTGGAAACCTTTCTTTTCTCAAGTGAACCATGACTTCATCTCCTACCTGGAACTCCTTATATCTCTTTTTCTAATCTACCTTAGCCTTGTACTAAATATTCATCTTATTAATGTGCTTTCTCACCTCTTCATGCAAATTCTTTAGATGTTCTGCAAAGTCTTTGGCTTCAGCACTTGTCTTTTCTCCTTTATCGAACTCCCTTAACTCAGAAGCATTTCTTGGGCTATTGCCATATACAATATGGAATGGTGATTTACTAGTACTCCTATTGATAGAATTGCTGTAAGCAAATTCTGCTTGTGATAAAATCAAATCCCATCCCTTCAGCTTATCTCCTACTAAGCATCGTAGTAGGTTATCCAAACTCCTATTCACCACTTCTATCTATCCATCAGTCTATGGATGGTGTGTATAACTAAACTTCAAATTTGTCTTCAACTTCTTCCATAATGTCCTCCAGAAATCACCAACAAACTTGGTATCTTGATCTGAAACTATGCTCTTTGGTAAACCGTGTAATCTCACCAACTCTTTGAAAAATAATTTAGCAATATGAACAACATCATTAGCCTTCTTGAAAGGAATGAAACATGCCATCTTTGAGAATCTATCCATCACCACAAAAATGGAATCATGTCCTCTCTGTGTCCTTAGTAAACCAAGAACAAAATCCATACTAATGTCATCCCATGGTTTCTCTAGTACAGGTAATGGCTAATATAGCCTTGTATTCTAACTTGTTCCTTTTTCCATCTGACACACTCTGCAACTCTGCACAAATTTCCTCACATTTTGCTGTAACTGCAGCCAATAATAATTCTCACCAATAATAGAAATGGTCTTATCTCGACCAAAATGTCCAGCCAATCCCCCACTATGTTTCTCCTTAATCAAGTTCTCTCTCATGGAATTCCTTGGAGTGCACAACTAGCTTCCTCTAAACAACATGCCATGTTGGATTATGAAATCTAACCATTTTGTCCTATCCAAAGTAACAGGTTCCAAACAAGATTTCCAAGCCTCTGCAAAATTTGGATCTTCAAGATACAAACTCTTGAGCTCATCAAACCCAACAACCTCTATCTTCATTTCTATCAACAAATTTTGCCTTCTGCTCAAGGCATCTGCAACTCTGTTGGACTTCCCACTCCTGTGCTTCAAAACAAAAGTATAACTCTACAAAAAATCAACCCATTTTAAGTGCCTTTGATTTAACTTTCCTTGACTATTAATGTACTGCAAAGCTTGATGATCAATATATAAACAAACTCTTTTGGCAACAAATAATGTCTCCATTTCTTCAAAGCTTGAATTATTGCATAAAATTCTTGATCATAAACAAAAAACTTTTTCTTAGCATCATTAAGCTTCTCACTAAAATAGGCAATGGGCTTACCTTCTTGACTCAAAATAGCTTCTATAGCACTACCACTTGCATCACAATCTACCTGAAATATCTTATTGAAATCTAGAAGTGCCAAAATAGGTTGCTCTGTGACTTTGTGCTTCAATTTATCAAAGCTTTTGTCTACTCCTTTAGTCCATTTAAACTCTTTTCTATCCCCTCTCATTGTCTCAGTTAGGGGTGCACAAATGCTACTAAAATTCTTGATAAACTTTCTGTAAAAATTTGCCAACCCATGAAAAGATCCTACCTCTGTGGCACTCCTTGGCATAGGCCATTCAAGGATAGCTCTCACCTTCTCCGAGTCCATCTTAAGACCTTCCTTTGAGACAACAAATCCCAGGTATACCAACTCCTTTGTAAAACTACATTTCTTCAGATTAATTAGCAACTTCTCCTCACTCAGCTTCTTTAAAACTCTTCTGATATGCATTAGATGCTCATCCCAAGTCTTACTAAAAATCAAGACATCATCCAAATAAATAATAACAAAACATCCCAAAAATTCTTTCAGTACCTCATTCATGAGCCGTATGAATGTGCTCGGTGCATTGGTTAGCCCAAATGACATGACTAACCACTCATACAAACCCTCCTTTGTCTTGAAGGATGTCTTCCATTCATCTCCTTCTCTGATTCAGATCTGGTGATACCCACTCTTCAGGTCAATCTTTGTGAAGTACTTGGCTCTACTCAAACAATCTATTATGTCATCCATTCTTGGCAATGGAAACCTATACTTGATCATGATCTTATTTATGGCTCAAGAATCTATACACATTTTCTACTCTCCATCTTTCTTTGGTGCTAGTACTGTAGGTACTACACATGGACTCAGCCTCTCCCTTATCAGTCCCTTCCTTAACAACTCGTGAACTTGTCTATTCAACTATTCATTCTCTGTTGGAGTCATTCTATGGGCTACCTTATTTGGCAAACTGGCTCCTAGTATCAAATCCATTTGATGGCTTATCTTCCTCACTGGTGGTAAACCTTCTAGTACATTATCAGAGATAATGTCCTAAAATTCTTCCAACATATCTGAAACTTCTGCTAGTACATCTTCACATTTCTCTTGACTAATCTTAGGACTCAATGCAAAGCAATGATGCTCATGCTTCATACCCTCCAAAAATTTTCTACCATCTACCAAGCAAGTTCTGGCAGTACTACATACCTTTTTCTTCCACCTCCTTCAAGGGCTTCAACTTATGATGAACTCCATCCTTTGTTAGGGAATATGTGTTTGCACGACCATCATGGACAGCACTCCTATCATACTACCACGGCCTCCCCAATAGCATATGATATGCATCCATTCATATGATATCACATAGCACCTCATCATGGTAGTCCCCAATCTTGAACTTCACTAAACACTACTCATTGGCCAAAGCCCTGTGGTCCTTCTATAACCATGCAATCTGATATGGATGTGGATGCTTTCTTCTTATCAACTTCAACTTGTTAACTATCTCCTCTAAAACAAGATTGTCAGTGCTTCCACTGTCAATAATAATATCACAACACTTACCTTCACATTTGCACCTTGTGCAGAATAAACTCTTCCTCTGATTGGGTTCTTTCTCCTCATTAAACAAAGTTCTTCTGACAACTAGGGTTTCTCCTCTTTCAGCATCTTCAGAACGCTCAGACTGCGCATCTTCATCTACATGTGCAATTTGTGCATTACCTTTAGGTCTTCTATTTGTCCTTCCTTGATGTTGCGGACACTCGTATGCTCAATGCCCTTCTTCTCCACATTGGAAATAGGTTCCTCTGAAACCTCCTCTTTTGGGTCCTTGCCCAAGTTGGCCTCTTCCTCTTCCTCTGTGTTCACCATTGTTCTGGTCATGAGGGCGGTAGGCATTATCTCCTCTCTGATTTTGACTGGTGCCAGCTTCTTCACTTTTCTTTGGATCTTCATTTCAGCATCCATAGGGTCTTCCACCAGTCCTTTTGCCTTGACCTCTTCGCCTTTGGTTGCTATCAAATCTTTTATTCAACTTCTCTTCCACCTTCAGGAAAAACTAGTACACATCTTCTATGGTGGTCATTCTAACCAAGCTTAGCTCCTCTTGAATACTTGGCCTCAACCCATTAATGTAACAGGCTACCTTCTTCTTGTTGGCCTCTGCATGGCCTGTCCTAATAGTAATCTTATAAAACTCTTCTATATACTCCTTAACAAACGTGTTACCTTTCTTCAGTCCTTGCAGCTTCTTCAGCAACTCCATCTCATAGTCCACAGGAATGAACTGCTTCTTTAGTTTCTCCACCATCTAATCCCATCTAGTGATCTTTCCCTTTCCTCTTCTGTTCCTCTCTAACTGGACCTCCTTCCACCAAATATTGGCATGGCCCTTCAGCTTTGTTTTTGCAAACTTAACCTGATTTGGGTCTTCCACATCTTCAGTTTTGAAATACTCCTCCATGTCATTGATCCAATCAATGACCTGTTCCAGATTCAAATCTCCAAAATATGTAGAAACTTTGATCCTGGGTCTCTTTCAAATCTTAGAAATGGCCCTCAACAGCCTAACTTTTGTAGGATCTCCTGTAGATTCTTGTTGTTCCTTAGATAGCTCTTCTTCAGCTTCATCCTCACTTTCTTCTCTTGTTCTCGGCTCAAACCCACTTCGTAACTCCTCTTGCCATGCATCGATTTGCCTTTGTAGGGCTCTAAAACCCTCTTCCATCAAAGCATTCCTCCCAATACAATTTCTTCATGGAGGCATCTTGATCTCCGCAGCAAACCCACAACCTCAGGTCCTGGTGCAAACTACCTCACAGTCGGTAATCTGTCTACACACTCAGGAACCCTCACTCTGATACCACTTGATGAAGGGGGTAAATCATAAAACACACAACAACAAAAATAGAATATATAAAATAGAATATTTCTTTATTGATCTGGGCAACTCATTACATTACAGAAACTAAATTACAATCAGAGGAATCAATCCTCCATAGGCTACAACACACTACAGCTGTACATCACCAAGCTCTAGAATCTTCTGCCTTTTGTAGCCCCAAATCAGCTAGGGTTTCTATTTTCACACCTATTCTGGACTCTAGACCTTCCCCCTTAACTCTACTACTGCCTAGGGTTCCCAAAATATTTATAAATATCACTTTTTGGTGGCCTCCAGCTAAATTTCAAAATTTGTAACTCCCTCCAAAAGTAGGTCAACTTCCGGGAAGCATAACTTTTGATCCAGGTGTCCAATTGACAAATTGTTTTAAGTGCCAGAAACCTCATGGTGTGAACTATCACATCAAAGATCCATAAATAGATTTTTATCAATATTTTTAGATGTTATGGGATGTTTTAGTGCCTCATATCTTGTTTTAGAAATTTTCAGGGGCTTTTCAGAAAACAAAAACTTTAATACCTTTCAAGTCACAAATGATCTTTGCCTAATTCCTTCTCCAAAGGTCTTATATTTCAGTTATGAAGTTTTCTATAACTTTTCTCTTCAATCCGTGTCCAAATACAAACTTTCCTAAAATGGAAGGTAAACTTTCCAAAACTAGCAGTTTGCTATTTTTAGCAGTTTGGAAAAAAAAGAAAGTCCTACATCATTATTTAGGAGATTATAGAACCAGAAACACTAATTATGGAAATAAATGAAAACAACTGCAATGATTTTGAATTGACTTCTTTTTGGGTGATGCAAGATTGCCCTTACACCACTGGATGCTCCTACATCAATAACAATAAAAATAGAAACAGTCAAACAAACATGATCAACCAATCTACAATCCATGAAATTCTAGTTTGAAGAGAATATGACAATCCCTCAGTGTAATTTCCACTTGACTATCTTTTTCTATGAGAGCATGAGTGACTAAGAGGTTTCCTCTACAAGGATATGGTTGGTGTGTTGCATCAGAGTCTAACTCACATGGATTGTGTCTGAGTCACATTCTAAACAATACATATCTTGGCAAATTTGATGTGAAAACTAAATCCTTCTAGGTGAGATTTTCACATCTATTATTTTCTTCTTCAATCTTTATTTTTCACCCCATGCCAAGTTCACACATATTTTGGTGAACCTAATGTGAAGGGAAAATACTTTTGGTTGAGACTTTTGTGTTTCCTTTTCTACTTTTCCATCTTCACTTTCCTTTTCTACTTTTGGTTGTAGTTTTTGAGATTATGGTGTCATGTATATTCATGTATGTTTGAGAATTAGCATGACATGATCATGCATGAAATTGACAGGTTTGGGTTATGATGATTTGATTAATTCATGTTTACAAGTGATGGTGTGGTTCAATTTTAGGAGAGTGTTCTAATCTTCTAAATGCTTGAATGATTCATTAACTATAGTTACTCATTTCTAGACTTGTTTGGAAAATTGAATCTAGGGTTGATCTAGTGTTTAAGTATTAAGGTCTATAGGTTATCTTCTTTGTTATCTTAGTTTGTAGGTTATTGTTGTGATGATGAGTTTTCACATTGTATTGGTTTGAGATTTGCAAGTTATGTAGTTTGTGGGTAGGCACAACCCATTGATTACAATGGGATGACTCATATGTGGACTATCTATATCCACAAATTGATTCAATATTGATGTGGACTTTGTTAGTTGGACTTGTTTCTAGTCATTTATGTATTGGTATGTTGCATTAGGATGAGAGGATGGATGATTAGAGTGCTTTGATAGTTAATTTTTGGGACTTGTAGCATGTTTATCATAATGTCATGGATAGCTTGGTTACATAGTTCAATGTGAGCTTTTGACAATGATTGTTTAGTGGTTATCTTCTTGGCTTGGAGATCTTGTTTCTACTTATTCATTTGGAACCACTAGTATTGTAGTTGAGTATGTGTGGATCATGTATGATCTTCATTTAGGACATGGTTATCACGATGTCATGTGTAGCTTAGTATCATGGTTCAATGGGAGATTTATAAACTTGATGCGTATTCATCACCTAGCAATGGATGATCTTCTACAGTGGTTGTGGGTGTCATGGAGAGGCTCTTGGATCATGATTCTTTTATACAATAAGAGTGCTTTGACATACTGATTTCTGTTGTTAGGAAATAGTTTCTTCATGTGTTTGGAGATGTTGACATCTTGGTTTTCCATGGAGGACTCTTGGAATATTTGGTGAGGTGTCCCTTTATGACTTGTTTAATAAGTGATCCTTGGTTGAGAGGATGTTTTTCATTGTCTTAGTTTACTCTTGATTCTAGATTAGAGTTTTAGCATGCTGCAGGTTCGCTTAATAGGACGATATGTTCATTGGAGCATGTGATCTCCTAAGATGAGACATTAGATCATGATTTCATGTTGGGTTCCTAATTCTATAGTTGGAGCTTTGATAGTGGCCTAGTCAGTTCTCTTGGTATTGAGTACATTGGTCTTTTTCTTAGAGCTTCATGATAGTGTAGTGGTTATTTGGAGCTTATCATGGATTGATCAGCCATATCTACTCATGGATACTTGGAGACTTAGGTGAGGCTAGAGTTCTCTTAGGTTTATAGACATTGTTGAGATGGTTACTTTTTGGAGGTTTTAGCAGGAAGTTAGAGAATCCTTTAACTAAATATGGACATGAGTTCATGATAGACTTAAGAGGAGCTTGTTCTTGGAGAGATTCATTATGGCTTGGTGTAACCTGGAGGAGCATTTTCATTCCCCGCGCATCATCTATCAATGGATAATCATCTAAGAGGTATTTCCCATCCTATTTTCAGACAAATTATGTTTTATGCCTTTTCTTCTCATATATATAGATCTTGAGCTATGCTAGTTCTAGAGGGCTCATTTGAGGAGTTTTTGGCATGGTTATCTCCTTGTGCATATGAACTTGATTTATACTATTATTTATGATGATTTGGAGAAGTTTATTGGATGATTCCTACTTTTGGAATGGACATGGGTTTGATTTCCCATGGTTAGAGAGGCTTACATCCTAGTTGGTCTACTGATTCACATTATATGTTTGGCCTTGGGGTTGAATAGTTAGGTGTTGTTAAGCCTTTTTGCTTGGGGTTTACTAAAGGATATCACACTTGACACAACTTATCACTTTGAGGTGAACTGGTAGAATGACATGTTATGAGATATGATTTGTAGGTTTTCTCTCTTTGTTTCTATGGCTACTTCCTAGAGGTTCATGTTCATATGATCTATAATGGTGAAATGTTGTGAGGGAGTATCCAATGGTTTGTGTTGCATGTGAGGATCATTGTGATTGTTCTATGTTACTACATGGTATGATTATTAGCCACACCTTGATATGAAGTTAGTAGACTTGTTATATATTGATCTATTTCGAATTTGTGATTATCCATACAGTGGGAGTTCCTAGATGTGTATGCTATTCTTTGATAGGTTTTATACAAGGAGCTTGTGATTGTGATTTATGGGTTGGATATTTTGATGGCATGAGTTCTACTAATTTTTTGGATACCTTTTGATGTATGGATGGTTGGATGTATTATCATTTTCTATGGTTGTTATTTCTAGTCATGTGGATTTTTTACCTTGGCAGTAGCTTGGAGCTTTTGTTATCAATTGAATTTGATGGTTGTGTTCTTTGGATTGGTGCATCTTTACCTTGGCTTGTTGATTTTGTTCCATAAGTGGCATGCTGGAGGATAAGAGGAGTTCTTACTTGAGATGGTGGTCACTTTGGTTTTATTTCAAGCATCTTGATAGAGCATGAGAGAATGCTAGAGATTCACATGGTTTCATTGATGGCTATGCTAATATATTTCATCGCTTGACCCTTATGCAATGTATACAAAAAGTGGGAGAATGTTAGGAAAAGAGTGTTTTACACCTTGTACAAGAAAGAAATATTTTAGTTATGTAAAATAAATATTTATTTGTGGTGCATCTTTAGTGATGTGTTTAGCCACATTAAATATTTGTTTGGGTCCACCTGTAATGTTTTGTTGGACATTGGTTAAATATTTATGTGTGGGAGACATAGGACACAATATTTAATATTTGTGCTAAATATTTAATTTTGAGGTCGATGGTCTTGTGCTTTCATGGTTTTAATACACATGGTTGTTCCAATGCCATAGTTGTATTTGTGTGAGTTTGATTCTATAAAAGAAAGTACATGTTTAGTGGTTGAGGTTGGCTATTCATTTGGGTTGTCATCTTTTGAAGAGCGCATATGTGAAGCATGACATGGGATCTATGGTTGCTTGGACACATGGTGAATGCATTAGAGGAGATTGATGTTTTAGAAGTGTTCATGGAAACTCTATAAACTTGTATTGTATTGTCTTTATTGCTGAATAATACATTCAGTGTGGATGCTTTTGGAGGCTATATTTTTCTCTCTTGAGGGTTTTCCTAGGGTATATCTTGTGTTATCTTATGGTATATCTCTAATCTTTGAAATATACTAGTATCTAGTTACTAGTATTTTAGACCCAAGTTTCAACTAAGGGGTATTGCAGATAATTTATAGATCACCAATTATTTTTCTCTTGCATAATGTTTTCATTTTATTAAATTTTGTTTAAGATGAACTTGTAGCTAGATTGGTTAGATTTTTAGGCACATTTTGATTCACTAATTAAAATTTACGTAAATTTTTTGCATATTTTGCTAACCATTGAATTTTCCACCAACAAATAAGGCACCAATCATGAAGGCAGCCGATCACACTTTAATTCTTGAAAATTTTAGTCTGTTTAATAAGTTAATATGATAATATATAGATTGATAGGTTTGCATTACTCCTTGAAAATTTCAATAGAATGCATCTTAGGGAATATTACTTAGGATTCATCGCTAAATGAGTTATGTCAACATATTGTCTTGTTTTCTACTTTAAAGATTTATGTTTTGCAACATGTGTAGAGTATTTAGTGACAATTAATGAGATTATTTCCACATATAGAGTTTTTTTTAGGGGGGAAGGGATCCTAAACTTTTTATTTTCATTTTATTATTTTGGTGGATCTCATAAGAACACCCTACTAAATTTAGTGGAACCTAAAGTAGAGAGGAGCTGTCCACTCCTATTAATTGGTCCAAGTTCACATGTAATTTAATCATGACCTTTATCCAAGTACTACTTGACATTTCCATTGATATCAGTCTTAGCTGATTCTTCTAGAATTATGAGTTTTAACCAAATATATACTTGGCATTTCTATCTATAGAAGTCAGTCTTGAGATGATTCTTCTAAAATTATATGGTGCAATTTGAAGCACCAACAAAACTAATATAACCTAACTGTTTGCACTAACTGTTGTTAACATTGTAGCTTATACACTGTTTACATGGAAACTTGGGCCCCGATTTAAATAATGCACTGGCTGTTTCTAGCCAGCATATTTTATGACACAAAATATTAACTAACTATTGAAGTTTTTTTATTTTAAACATATTGCATACTTATTTTTATATAGTGTGACAAAATAGCTACCTTTGTAATTTCGCTTCCAAATTATTATGAATGCGACCCATATACCATACAATTTGGTAACTCCAAATTTTGAGAAACCGAATGGGATGTTTAAAATATTAATCATTTTTACATCTAATATTGGTTGGCTTGAGAGGGAATAATTGCAGAGTTTGCACAGTTTCATTTACATGTTCACATTCGAGATATTGTTTATATTCGGTTGGCCTGGCTGCTTCAAACCTAATGTCAATTCGAGCCATTGACCATTCTCTATTTCTTGAATTTACGTTTGCAGGCCATAGTAATTGAACATTTTCTACTGTCTCCTCGGGAATGCTCCACTTCTCCTTTGGTTGTCTTTCCTGCTGCACCAAAATGGTTAAAAATTAGTTACATTATATAGAGAGAAACACAGAGAGAACAGATGATAATAAAAGCTATTTACCTTATCCAATTCCAATTCCATCCTTTGCCATGGCAATCCAATTCCGCACTGAGCTGGAGCAACCGAATGCAGACACCATTAGTCCTTGTAATTAAAGGAAAGAAGGAAATTAATGGCAGTTTAAAAGAGAAACTAGAAAGACATTATACAACTATTTACAGTGGCAAAAATATAAAGAAATTATCCTATGAAGTCCAACTTCGCTACAAGAAGAGCCAAAATCTTCAAATGAAGGTAATGAAACTAGTAAGTTTGAACCTACAAAAGATATTCTATCATCAGAGCATACAGACGAATAGGTCTACACATCAATTTGAAAAAAATATAAAAGCACTGACAGGAATTTCTGTATCTAAGTGGATAATAATATTCTTTACTAACATTAATGGTTTAAGCGATTTATAGATATGGTGTTTTGGCAGTGTATAATTTATGAAACAGCGTTTTCTGGAACTACTCAAAAAAATATAGATTAATCAAGATCAACTCTAAAGTAGACAACTTATAATGTTCTTTTCCAACATTTCAACCCTTCTTAATGTGCTCATCATCAAAGAACCAGCTTGAAATAATATTTTCTTATAATTTGACCTTGGGTTATGAGCTCATCAGGAAAGAAACTTGAAATTATTTTTTCTAAGATTTCTGCCCTGGATAAAAGACTCATCATGAAGAAAAAATTCCGAATTTTTGTTCTGTACTGGTTAATCAGCTTATTATTTAGAAGCACATTTTCAGATCATTCTATTTAAACATCATCCAGTTTAATGGTTAATCATCATTCTACTTAAACATCATCCAGTTCAATGGTTAATTAGGTCTTTACAAGTGAAGATGAATAATGCTTGGATCCACAATTTTATATTAGGGATAGAATCTACATATTATTACCAATCAATTGACATTTGCAGAGGTCGATAATATGAGCAGATTTTCAAAAAATCAATTGACATTTGTAGAGGTTGATAATATGAAAACTGGTCGAATCCACTGGTCTATGACAAAAGTCGACAATGTGAAAAGTTGAAAACAGTCAGCACATAACGTACGGCTATTTACGGTGGACGTTATTTTGTAAAGAACAAACTCTCACATAAACAACAACAATGTACCGCTGTTTAAGCCTTTCTTACCATTACAATATCAAATTTACAGCTTACCCACACTTTTGAACAGATTTCCTTAAGTGACACGCAGGATTAACGAATTTACCAGTTTTTGTGTGAGTGGGCGTCGATTTAATTGAAGCCCTATTTTCATTCAGCCTCCTACGTTTGTGCAGTCGCTCAGTGCCCTTACGATTTTGGAACCAGTAAAACACATTCTTTGCCTGAATTTCTCCATATCGTGTGAGACAATCAGCAATATGATGTATCTGCTCTGTGTTTGGACTGTGATTGCCTTTCTTGTACAATTCTTCCAATATTTCCAATTGCTCCGTTGTGGGCTTCCATCTAGGAGCCGAACATCTTTCCATACCTTCAGCTATGTTTAATTTTAATGAAAAAGATTTAACAGTTGCCTAATAATATACACACATTAGTTATGGGATAATATTCGTTTTGCTTATAAGATCCTTGCTTACCTTTTAAGTAAAACAACAACGCCAAAACAAACACTACTATCTGTAACTGGCGTGATCTGCAAGACTGTTGATAGGCTGCCAGATGTAAACATTTCTTAACGCTTACATATTCGGATGAAAACAAAAAAACAAAAGAAGAAAAAAAAAATTAGAATAGGAATGATTGGAAGGGAATTCTTTCATTTTCTCATCTTAGGAAGTGGTACGTAAATTTTTTATATATCATGGAAATTATCACCCAGATCTTTGCTTTTCACGAAATTTTTGTCCCATGGAATTGTAATCTTTCACATTGCTCGGCATTCTTACGGAGACCTCGAGGGAATAATCGCAGGTCAATTAGTAAATTATGCCTGTTAGTTTTTTTTAAATTGAAAGGATATGCTTTTTAACTTTTGGCTTGGAACATTCTATGTATATGCTTCTCGTGAAAGGATGCTAAATGCGGCCTAAATTTGACGGTCGACCCTGTCAAGTAAATTCTTAATTCTTTACTATGGTTTACCTTTTAAATTATAAGGTATACCATTCATATATATAAATAAAAGAATAATCTAATAGAAATTTTGATAGTTTATTTAAATGTTTTTCATATAATACAATCTTTTTAGAAATTCGTTTGTATTTTGTAGTAAAAATAATTAAATAGACCATACAACCATCAAATTTAAGTCCTAATCATGGAACAATGAGAACTAACTACAAATAAATATGGTTATGGAATATTTACTTTTGAGGGAATAGTTAACTAAACTTCAATAATTATTTGAAATTGGAGAAGTTAATCCAATTAGGTATGCAATAACCATTATAGCTCTATATAAAATAATAACAATGTGTGAGAGAGGGTTTGGGTTTTTTAGCTATATAGATGTATAATAAGGGAAACGACTTAATAGCCAAGTGAGATCTAAAAATGTGAGTGTGTTGAGTAGTAAAGGACCATTATTGTTACATTCCCAACTTATGGTTTAGCTTAATCTTGCTTTTGTGTAGTAATCAGGATGATTAATCATAGTTTAATGATTAGATGTTTGTGGAAAATATCTAATTTAATCATTGATTATGTGAAAACTGACTAATGTTAGTTAGACATGGGATTACATGTTGATATGATTATATTTAATTATTATGATTCACAAATCAAATGATGATACATTAATCATGGTCATATGGATTGTGAGTGTATTCAGGAAAGAATCTTCCTCCAGGAACGGAAGAAGAGTATCATCCGAGAGGAGGAGATAGATGTTTGGAAGAGGTTAGATTGCCATCTGAGTATCGAAGCTAGTCCTTAAGAACCCTTGCAGGTAGTTTGAGTACGTCTTTCCCTGGTTAATCATTTTCTAATTCTTTCAATGTCGTCTTTGCAAGGTGGGATATTTCGACATTTCTTACATCAATTCGACTAAATAATGTTCTTAGAATGTCGATTCTAGTCGAGGAGTGAACTCGTCAGGTTGTCGAGTATTCCTTGTACCCTTAACCATTTCCTTATTAGAATCTTGTGATTATTATTATTGTTTCATTTAAATTTTGCTTTTGGTCAACATGGCGAAGAAGGGGGAGTGGTACTCGACCCCAAAGTCACATTTTGATTGTGCCTCCCTATTAATGATCTTGTCATTTGATGACATTTTAGATTATTTTGTTTACCCTTAAACATCATTTAGATGCAAGGGAAACATTATATAATATAAATTATGTTAGCCCTTATCATCAAGCACCTTTATTATTAATAATATAGATAACTTATGTTGTTAGGCTGACCATCACCCACAATGAGTGGAGTGAATGGGGGGCAATGTGGAACCAATCTTATCTCCTACCCACACTGCTCACTCCATCATGGAGGATAGTGGACGGTTGGAGCCCAAACAGGCCACAGGTGGCAAAGTTGTTTATGGGGGTTTACCCCTACATGGAGCAGAAAAAGGTGGCAAACTATGTTGCATGAGATTTACATGCAAAGTGGGATCAGAACCTTGTTTTTGTTTTCTATTTTGGGTATGATGTGAAGAGTAAGCTCATGGGGGAGCAAGAGAACAGGGAAAAGAATCATGTAGGAGAAGTTTGCTACAGTCGTAGCTAGGAAGAGAGATATACCAGCTTGGGATAGAGCTATCAAAGAGCATTCATAAGTTGACCGCGACAGGCTGAGTCGATTGTTAACCATAACAGGTATGAAGATTAGTAATCTTATTATTATTACATTCATTATGTGGTTGATGGTGTCGAGAGGATAAAGTACGAGGTCACGATGTTATAGTTACAGGCCTTAGAGGCCATAAGCAAGGCTATGTTTAAACTATGATCCACCATATGCAATACCATGTTTAGTTATGATACTCCCGAAGAAAATGTTGTGATTAAACTACGTTACTAACGTAGCCATTACTATGAGTAAACTATGATACCACCCACTGTGAAGTTATCTTTATAGGCCCTTGGGGCCACATATGCATTAATAATGTAAAGACTGTAAGCATTGTTTTGTAAACAAGTTGGTCATGGCCATAAGGCTGAGCCTGTGTATTGCTAGTTGTATGGAAGAAGCCAGGTGCCGATATGGCAAGGGCTTAAAGTTGTTTCTTCCCTTCTTTCTGGAAGCTATTGTTGTTATTAATTGAGCTGACTATGCTCACTATGGGGATTATTTATTAAATCATACTGATTGTGTATGGATACTATGAGGTCTTTCTTGAAACAGGCTAAGAGCCTCTCTCAAACTTTGATTACATTATCATTAACCATTAACCCTTGGTTGTGCATGAGCCACTTAACGTTCGGTCATGAAGACTGCAAGTAACAGTGTTTAACTGATAATGAAAGTTATTATGATAACTATGATGCATATTATGTATCTAAGAGGATATGTTGGTTGCTCGTGAAGAAGAAGAAATTGAACTAAAGTAAATTTATATTATTATGTAGGCAACATTAAGTGCATGCCGGGTTATTGGAGGAACTGCTTCTCTTAGATAATTATTTACTTATGTGAATAAATACTATGGTTAGTATGTTCAAAGTTCTTACTTTTTAATATAAATGAAAGTCATCTTCTTTCGAATGGCCTTAATTCTAGAATGAGGTATAAGATATCAACCCTCATGTGGATACTTGAGATAAGGTCTTTTTAATAAGACCAAATTACTAGACTATTATGATATAAATCTTGGATGACTTGAATTAAATGTAAACCTTGTGATAGGACCAATATGAATTTGTGAACCTAGAAGGTTATAAGTTAAAAAATATGAGTTGGCTATTGTTATTTTGAGAAGAAGGGAATAGAGTGACGTGGAGTCATAGGTTTCCTATTGTGAAAACAACATAACATAACTAATGTACTCCCAAGATAGGAGTTGATTCATCCTAGAGTTGGATTGAGATTGAACTCAACCTACCTATTCTAGACCTAAAGAGGTCAAATTAGGACTACTATAGGATGAGAAAACTTCTAATTTAAGTCGAGGTGGTGGACATATGACAACGTTCATTGTGCAACATTTATGTATCGAAATCTTTGGCCAAAGTAATTCATCCGTCTCTACATGCATTGTCGGTCCATAGTGATCCAGATGGCATAATGTTTCTAGAAGTGTTATACATAGTTAGAATGGATCTATAATTGTATGACCATGAGACATTGTGAAGGACACAACACTAGATACTCAAATGGCAAACCTAACAATTCCTTATATTTATACCTTTTGTGAAGAGTATGGTCACTTCCAGGTACGAAGTTGTGTGAGGGACCATTGGTCTGTGGTTAGAGGAAAAGCACCAAGATAATGCTCTCCTTCCCAAGCAAAAGACAAGCAAGGCTTATGAAGACAAATGTCAAAATTTCAGATACAGTGCTTGTTCTTTACATGACTTTATAGTTAGTTATTATGTATATTTCTATATTTGATGCCTTGAGCATAGCTTTGTACATGTGTAGTGAAGATCATTCACTAATGAGGTAACATTGGATATTGTAATTTTATGTTTTGTTATGTTCTAAAAAACAAAATAACATGCTTAATTATCATGATGATTTTAATTCATTTTTGTTTAACTTTGATTATGTTAATCATGATGTATTCTTACTCTTAGTTAAGATGAATAATTATTCTTATTTGTGGGTAATGTGAGATGTCATGTTACATATGGTATTAGAGCTACTAGGTTCAATACATGGATCTATGAGCTCACTACATAATGATTTTCTTTATCCAACATTAACGGTTGAAATGCTTGGATGTTCTTATGCCAAAATGGCAAGAATAAGAACAACACCTAGAAGGAAGTTAACGGGAAATGGACATTACCTACGTTACCTTAAGGCCTTGAGGGAGAGAGCCTCAAGAATGAAATGCCTTAAACAAACTAGTTGCTTGGTAGGCGCATGGTTAGCTAATGATGAGACCTTCACTGATGCTGTTAAACACATCAAGAAGAAGTTGAGGAAAGTAGTTAGGATTGCTACTCCTAACTCTAAAAATGAATCCACGGGACCCTCTACACCTAAGGGACTGGTCATAGAATGTAATCCTAAGGATCCTAATGTTAATAAGGAGGTTGTGGATGAGTACCTGCAAGTACTTCCACCTCCTAAAACTGATATGATAAATCTCAAGGTTGAGAAATGAATATGGGAAGGTATCCCAATCTAATAATGACTTGCAGTAGCAAGATGTAAACAAAATTTTATAATTTTGGATGGATTATATGTAATTCGTGGAAAATTATAAGGGAATTGAAAAAAAATTCTGGCAAATCTTTCCTTTGTTGTTAAAGATAACATGAATGAGAATAGATTTATATTATGAATGGATTCAATGATATGGAAAACTGATCCATGATTAATCTGCAAACTTCAAGAGAAGTAGATTATAGCAAGGTTCATATAAGAATAGGATGGGAGATAGCCAGGATGAAGGGCAACCTTCAAGGCACTCTGAATCTAAACTTGACCATATCCTCACTATGCTTCAAGAGATGAGAGCGAGAGTTGGAACTCTCAAGCAGGAGGTCAGGGGTTGACATGGACCTAGGCAAGAAGCCTATTATGGGGGTGATGATGATGCACGTCATAATGACACCACCCAAAGTGAGCATGGAGAGAATAACTCTAAGGCCAGACAAGAAGAGGATAGAAGAAACCATTTAGCTTTAGAATTATCCCGGGACATGAAAAAGGTTATGCCACCCAAAGTTGATGGGTCTGTAAGCAGAGATGCCGTGGAAGCATGGCTTATGGAGATGGAAAAGTTTTTTGAAATAATAAAGTACACTCAAATCACTAAAGTGGTATGGGAAGCATACTAGTTGCCTGGTGAAGCATCCACATGGTGGATGAACAAAAAGATGGAGTTAGGTTTGAGGTCTACAAGTCTAACTTGGGACAAGTTTGTGGAACTTTTTAGGCAAAGATGGTTTTCTCAGTTGTTCTATGATCAAAAGATTATAAATTTCTAGAATCAGAGACAAGGAGATATAGCTGTGAACAAATACTAGGAAAAGTTCACTCGCCTACTTAAGTATGTGTTGCAATACCAGCAAGATAAGCGATCTCGCATCCGAAAGTTAATAATGGGATTGAACTCCTAGATTGGGGGTGAGGTCAACGTGCATGGTCCAACTTCAATGGACTAGGCCTATGAGAAGGCCATCAAACAGGAACAAAAATTGAATGCTTTGTCTGCTTACAAGTAAAGGAACTGAAAGAGGTATAATTAGTCCCAATCCTCTCAATCCTCTAAGAAAAAGGGAAAAAAGTAGAATTTTACTGAGAAAAATGATAAAGGGGCCAAGAATAAGAAACCTAAGTCCAAGGGAGTAAAGAAGGGCAATAACCACTCCAAGAAAAATAGAGACAATTCTGGGAAACCTCAAGATAGGTGAGGACCCATGGGAGGGTACTATACATGTGGCAGAGATCATTATGCCAACCAGTGTCCTAAAAATATGTAAGGAGCACAACCATGAGGAAACCCTCTTCCCTCTCAGCAGGTGGTGTTCCAGTGACACATTCGTGTAACCTTGGACAATAGGCAAGCTGAATACCAAATTATTCCCATTGAAACTACAGGTATTTTATCTGGTCTCCCAATTTCAATTTTGATCGATACTGGTGCTATTGAATGTTTTGTTTCCCCTAAAGTTTTAAGCAAAATTTATAGAAAGGCTGGATACATGGCAAACACTTGGTCAGTAGAATATGCAAATCAAACCAAGGCTCAAGTAGAGCAATGCTTGTTTGAGGCTAAGATTGAACTTCCAAGTTTCTCTACTAAAGTAAACTTTTATGTAGCCCCACTAGGCTCATACGATGTTATCCTTGGGATAAATTGGTCCAAAGTGGACGGTTATGCCAAAATAGTAGAATGTCTTGATGACTTAGGAAACAAAGTCCTTCTGCAAGGGAACCCTAAGGAAGTCAAACTAAGACAAATTTTTGTCCTACAAATAAAAAGAGTTCAAAGAAAAGGATGTCAACTTTTTGCGATCAAAATGGAAAAACTAAATAGTTTTGAGGAAACTAATTTCCAAGATGATTTAATGTTTTATGAGTCTCAGAAACTTAATGGAGTTGGGAAGAGGGAGTCTATAGATCAAGAGAGATCAGATATGGACAAGTACCCTTTTCTTAGAGATTTTGAGGATGTATTTCCAAATGAACTACCAGGATTATCTCCTAAAAGGGCTTTTGATTTCTCCATATATATTATTCTAGGATCAAGACCTATATCTAAAGCTCCATATAGAATGACTACTATGGAATGAATGGAGCTAAAGGCTCAATTATAGGATTTATTGGGTAAAGGACTTATTAGACCCAGTGTGTTGCCATGGGGAGCGCCAATAATATTTGTGAAAAATAAGGGTGGTACCTTGAGGTTATGGATAGATTATCACATGTTAAATAAAGGAACAATTAAGAATAAATATCCATTGCCCTGCATTGATGATCTATTTGATCAAATGAGAGAAGCAACTGTATTTTCTAAGATCAATCTTTGATCATGCACCTGCAGTGTTTATCAACCTAATGAACAGTGTGTTCAGAGATTGTTTGGACAAATTTGTCCTAGCTTTTCTTTATGACATCCTAATCTACTCTAAGAATGAGGAAGAACATCTTCAACATTTAAGGATTGTTCCCCAAAGGTTGAGAGAGCATAAAATGTATGACAAGCTCTCTAAGTGTACTTTCTTTCAAAGGGAAGTATAGTATTTCGGCCACATAATTTCAGCAAAGGGAATAGCTATGGACCTAGCTAAAATTAAATCCATATTGGAGTGGCCAATACCAAGGAATGTACATGAGGTCCAAAGTTTCATGGGCCTTGCAGGGTACTATAGGAAATTTGTGAAAAACTTTTCAAAAATTGCATATCCTATAACTTCCTTGTAGAGGAAAGGTAAGAGGTTCGAATGGCCAGATAACTACTAGGATGCATTTGACCAACTAAAGGAAAAATTGACTTCAGCACCAATCTTGAAAGTACCTGACCCAGAAGGTCAATTTGTAGTCATTACTGATGCCTTAGGGGAAGGCTTAGGTGGTGTACTAGTCTAGGATGGACAAGTCATTGCATATGAATCCTAGAAACTGAAAACTTACGAGAAAAACTATGCCGCTCATGATTTAGATCTGGTAGCAGTCATTCATACTCTGCAAATGTGGAGACATTAATGGAGATTAATTGTCATTGATGTCAAAAAGGTGTTGAGTTGATGATGCAGGTACATCATAGTGAAAGTTAGATCATGTATCTATCTTTTAACATGTGTCAAGAGGTTGAACATAAGGTTTCATGCTTTGTTGAATTTGAAGATTGTTGATGTGTTGTTTTGAAGGAGTAATGTTGGCAGATGACAAAGAATTAAGTTCTACATTGAGATGCTTGCAGACTACAATGGCAGAGTGACAATGGTATTTAATGGTCAAGTGGTCTTCATTATCAGGGATTAGTAAAGTACTTAAACCTCTCTAAACCTCTCTGCAAAAGCAAAGGTTCTTGATTAAATACACACTCTTCAATGCTAGTCACAAACATATTGCACTTTATGTACTAATTTTTAGTTGACCTATTATCACAGGTTAGTCACTTAAAAGTGACCTGTTGAAGGAACCTTTAAACATTAGTGTGACCGGTCCTCATATAATTTTGTTTCCATTAGAACTGGTCTCCTTTTATAATCATGAGCACCAAAAAATAAGGGTGTATTTAAATGTGTGATGGGAGCGCAAATAAGCCATATTAATGGCTTTGTTTCTAAATTGAAAAACTTTGTTTTAAAATTTGTTTTTGTCAGCCCTCTAAATGTCATTTTTTTATGACATCAAATAAAGTTTTTTGTAAGATATTTTCAAGGAGAAATTTTTGGATTTTAAAAGGAAATCTAAGGCTGTTAACCTTGTTTCTGCACTTCAAAATTTAAACTTTTTGTGTCAAAATGACAAATTTAACCATGCTTTGAACCCTTTTTCCAGAGTCACCTTTCGATTACAAAACATCAGTGTCACATTTTTCCTGCGTGAGTCTTTGCGATAACTTATTTCTAAGATTTCACAATCTATTTCTCTACATTGGACTTTGCATAACAACATCATTTTGGAGCAGAGATACTCATCATTTCACTGAGTTTCTCAGGCATACTTGTCCAGTTTGCGGTATTTTATGAAAATGATTAAATATTGAAAATATGTGACAAATGGTACAAAAAATGTTTATGGTAGTGCTCGTGACTCCATTTCACCTAATCTGGCAACTTTTTGGGTCAAGAAGTCTTATGGTTTAAGAGATTTTAAACTTTCAATTTTTCGGCAGGCGGTTGGTAGAAACAATAAAATTGTGGTTTTTGTAAGGGATAGAGAAAAATTGTTTGGTACGGAGATTTATAATGATAATATCGACAGTGTTGCAATATTTCATGACAATCCAACATTCCAGTTGAAAGTTATGCACTTTTCACCATTTCTCGCGCCTGCACAGTTCGCAAGTTGCAAATTTGCTTAAGTTACAAAAAGTCACAAAGGTATCACCTGTGAATTTGGCTAAGTGGAGAATTTGCCTTCAAAAGGAATTTATTTTTGGCCTACTTAGGAAAAAGTGAAAGTTCGTGTCAACTTGCACTTTTGTCCAACCTCACGGCAACTTTCACTTTCTGTCAACTTTACGTGCACTTTTACTTTTTACAAACCAAAACAAAAGGCATGATTTTCAAGTTTCACACTTGCACTTTCGTCAAACCAAAACAAAGGTGCTCCTTCACGTCCATTAAAATCTCCAATAATTAAGTGGACAGTTGTAAAATTAATTTTTTTTGGCCGCTAGTTTCTATTAACTGAAGTTAAAGGGTTTTGAAACTTGTGTAAGTTACCGAGGAAGGTTGTGGAATAATGTAAAAAAAAAAGTTGATGAATGGAAACAAGTAGTTATTATAACTACTCAAGATCGAGTTGCATGTAGTGGATTTGGTTGGTTTTAGAAATTTTCGAGCAAATGCAACTTGGGAATGTGAAGCAACTTCTTTATGCAGTTGTAACTATTTTAAAACTAATTTGTGAACGATATCAAGAACCTTTACTAAGCATTCACGCAGATCGGTATGCAAAATGTGAAAGCATATGGAAAGCTCGTCAATTGTTTGATAAATCCCTTAGAGAAATGTGGTCATATGTACCACGATGGTTGCAGGATATGTGCATAAAGATTTGTTGAGGAGGCTATAAAAACTTTTGAGCAAATGCATTTGCAAGTTTCGAACCAGACTTCACAACATTTGCCATCATCTGTGGATTTGTCAAACATTATCATTGCAAATGCTTACACTAGTGAAACCCTTGCCAGTGTCTTCCTTGCATAGAGAGATAGAAGGCACGTGGACTATTTTGCACAATACCTCATTAAAATGCATTATTGCTGAAAAGCCTTCAGAAACTTTCAAGCTAATGCAATTCGTAGGTGTAAAGTTAAATTCTACAACTTTTGCCAACTTCCTCTCAGCCTGCAAAAGAATAGAAACTTTAAATAGGGTATGGACATCCACCAAAGCTAGTTGGATTTATTTCGAACAATTACAAAGCAAAACTGTGAAAATGTTACGAAGGGTACCTACATATTTGGAGATCATTGCATCTTTGCACAAGGATATAAATGGTTTGCAAGCACAGTCATGGTGAAAGATCTTAGATGCAGTGCCTTGAAGAAATGTGGTCTCCTAGTATTCTAAGGAAGATGGTTTTATAGTATGCCTTAAGAAAATGTGATAACTTGGACTGCCAAATCCTACAATCTTTTACCAGTCTCCTCACTGCTTGAGAAATCTGTAGTACAATATCAACACCAATCAAAGTATAATAGAAGGTAGATTTTTGTCAGATATGGTGGTTACAAGCACCTCAGATGATATATCAAGGGTGGGATTCTTCTTGGACCAACTGCTCTTGGATATGTGCCTCATTTTAGAGAGACATTTTTCCCTAAGAAAAGCATTACCCTCATGGAAACCTTTGTTGATATTGGTCTTCTTTATTTTATGTTTATGGTTGGGCTTGAGCTAGATCTCAATCTCCTTTGTCAGACTGGGAAAGAAGTTGTGGTCATGGCAGCTGCAGGGATATCCCTGCCATTTGTGGTGGGAGTTGGAGTTTCCTTTTATCTGAAGCAAACCATACAGAAAAGTGGAGAACTTGGTCTGTTTATTCTGTTCATGGGAGTGGCAATGTCCATAACTGCTTTTCCAATTCTTACTTGTATTCTTGCTGAATGCAAACTCCTAACTATAGATGTTAGATAGATTGCAATGTCTGCAACTGTTGTTAATGATGTTGTTGCTTGGTTCCTTCTTGCTATAGCAGTTGCACTTTCAGGTTCAGACACAAGACCCTTGATAGCTGTTTGGGTTTTTCTCTCTGCTATTGGTTTTGTTATTCTCATGTTCACTGTTGTGAAGCCTCTGATAGATTGGTTATCTTGTCAAACTCTTGACAATGACCATGTTGATGAACTCCACTTATGCATCATATTTGTTGGAGTACTACTTTCTGGATTTGCAATAGATGCAATAGGTGTACATGTAATATTTGGTGCATTTATCTTTAGCCTCATCATTCCAAAGAATGGCCAATTTTCTAGAATACTTATAGAGAGGATTGAAGACCTCATCTCTATTTTGATGTTTCCATTAGACTTTGTTGTCAGTGGCTTATGGACCAATATTATTGGTGCGCTGCATGGCGGTAGATTCTTCTATAATCTGATAATTTTTGTTGGAGTTGCATGTCTTGGGAAAGTTCTAGGCACATTTCTTGTTGCCTTGGCATACAAGAATCCACCTTGAAAAGCACTAACATTGGGGTTCCTTATGAATACAAAAGGCCTGGTGGAGCTCATTGTGCTCAATATTGGAAGAGACAAAAAGGTATTGAATAATGAGACCTTCACAGTACTAGTGTCAATGACTTTATTGACCACTTTCATGACTACACCAATGGTTATGTTTTTGTACAAGCCTGCAAGAAACCAGGCTCCATACACTCTAAGGGCAGTAGAACTTGTCAAGCCTCAGGATGAACTACGAATTTTGTCTTGCGTACATGGCATTAGAAATGTGCCTTCGATCATCAACTTGGTAGAAGCTTCAAGAGGTTTGAGAAAGTGTAAGCTTCAGATTTTCATAATGCATCTCATGGAGATCACTGAGAGATCGTCTTCAATCATGATGGTTAGTCGAGCCAGGAAAGATGGATGGCCAATTGATAATTCTTTAAATTTAGACAATGTTCTAGTTAGATTTGAAGATTATGGTCAACTGAGCAAAGTCATAGTGAGACCCATGATGGCCATTTCAAACTTCAAGGATATGCATGAGGAGCATAGCCAAGGTACATGAACTACATAGTTATGCCTCAGAGAAATGAGTTACTCTTAACTATCATCCACTTCAACCATTAAAGGACAATTTTGGCCAATAAAAATAGAACAAATATTTACCACTTTTGATTTTAAACGAAGTGTAAAATTGCTATTGGCTGTTTTACCATTAAAATGGATGATATTTAAATTAGAGTGAGAGAAATGTGGTGTCACAAACTTAGATGATTGCAGGATTTTCACAAAATGGGTTTTGATCCAAGTCGATGCCTATGGTAAAATGAATATCAAATGCTACGGGAATCTAAGAAAGACAAGACAAAGAACGTAGGTTCTATCAAAACAAGAGCATACTCAGAAATATTACTATTAAAAAGACCCTCCATCTTATGTTTGTAGGAGTTCTAGATTCCAAATGAAGATCTTGTGGATGAGTATGAAAAGTGATTTTAATATACCAATATGAGATCTACAAACTTGGACATTCTTAAGATGCTCATAGATTGTGACATTAAGGATTATTATACACTAGAAGACTTCAATCATGTTGTTCAACAATTAAGTCTTACAGAACAATTTTTAGAGGGTTATACAAATGAAGAGATTGAAGAACTAACAGTCACTGACTTTGATGGGTCAAGAGATATGAAAGAAATTCAAGCTATAAAATCTATCTAGAGGCTCTAGATAAACAATGTTGGGATCCAAAAAGGAGATGATAAAGATGCTTAGCAGTTAGAGTTGGAAGTATATGTCCTTGAAGGCCAAGATGCTAGTGAACAGATGATTCAAAGATTGGAAGAAGACACATTGTCCGCCTTAACAACCCAATAACTTGTTCCTTTCTTTAAAGTTTTGAGTTTTCGAGTCGTCATATTGTGAAAGTGACTTATGTCACATATTGTCCAAAAGTTAGAAAGTAGACTTTATTTTTTAAACTTTGAGAAAAGTCTAACTTAAGTAAAGTGTGCTTCTATTTTCAAAACAATATTTTAAAAGTAGTTACTTGAAGTAGTTACAAGTTAGTTACAAGTTGGTTACTAGGTGGTTATGGGAAAAAGCCTATAATACAAGGCTATTTCATATGTAAAAAAAGGAGGGGGGACTCTCTTTAGAGAGAACTTTTGTAGGGGGATCTTATGAAACTTCTTGGAACATTTTTGGTCTTACACCAAAAAGATAATGAAGAATACATTTTAGTTCGTATGTTCTTGATGTATTTCTGAGTTATGATTACTAGTTTCTCATATGTCAAAATTGGTAATCTTTCTATGTATTTGTGTAAATCAAAGTTATCCATTGAAGCATGCAATTGGGGTAATGAAACATAATCATATCTCAATATCCTAATTTGAAAGTGTCAAGATAAATTATCTCTCCATATGTTGAGATTTGCCATCTTTCTTCATCATTGTTGCACATATGTTGTGAAATTCATCATGGATTTTAGGGAAGTGGTTTCTAGCTTTGTGATGAAACCCCCTCATACTTTTCAATAAGATTGTAAAACTCCTATTGGTTTTCATATGTCTACCACGAGGGTTTCTACATGCTCAATTCTCCTATTATTTTGCTTTTCTTCCTTTTTGTACTTTCGAGATAAAAGTACACAAAAACCATAAATACCCCTTTATCATACGAGGGAGTTGCCCCTCTCAAATGCAGAGGAAGATCATTGTTCTATCGCGATCTCTACAATTGTTGGGACAATGTAGTCACCGCTCCAAGGGCGACGAGTCAGTTTTAAAGATAATTTTGCGGTAACAAATCTTTTTACCAACAAAGGTAGATTTTGTTGTGAGATATTTTTGGAAGATTTTTGATAAAAGATTTTTGTGGGGGAGAATATTAAGGAGTTTTATTTAATAAACCTTGGTGGAGAAAATTAAGACATTTAGTCTTTTTCACATTGTGACATGTCATGCAATATTTTTGCATTTTTAAATTAATTTTTTTTTTTAAAGGCCATGTTATGTGGAGAAGATGTAGGGTCTTCTATTGGAAGGATAAAAGGGCAAATTGTCTAATTTTTAAGACATTTTTTTTATGAAGATTATATTGTTTTTCCAAAGAACTTAAAGAGGTTGAAGGTTTATGAAGAGAGGATATGAAAGATTATTTTTATAATATTGTGAATAAGTTTTTTCTGCAAATCAGCTTTTTTAATGAGGAAGTTGATTTTTGCAGAGAAGATGAAAATTTTTATGTTCGCAGATTGGAGAAGATGAATACTTTTTGAAGTATATTGAAGATTTGTTTGTGGATGGAGAGAAGATTTTTTATATTTTTATATGCAGGATTCAAAGAGGAGAAGAATGTGAATCGATTTTGTTTGAAAATGTTTTATGTAGGGAAGATAAATTCGATTGAAAATTTTTTAGATGATTTTTTTATGAAAGGGAATATGAATAGATTGAAGGCTCTGAAAATATGAAAGTCATTGTGTGAAGATTTGTTTGAGAGATATGATTTTATTTTTCAAAATTCTTCATGAATGGAAATGGGCATACAAAGAAGTAAAATGATTTAATGATGAAGGTGAATATGGAGAGAGGGATTGGTCTTGAAAAGATTGATTTTATTTTTCTTGCAGGATGAAAATATTTATGCAAAAGAAGAACATGAATGGTTATTTCATATTTATTGGTTTTGCAGGTGCATTGTATGATAGTGATGTTGTGTGAATCAAAATGCAATGGTGAAGACATTTTCTGTGAAGATATTGTTGAAGAGAAAATATAGATAAAACATTATGTTTTGTATGTGATGAGTAAAACACAGGTTGATGATATTATGCAATGAACTTACAGATTGAACCATGCCAAGTATGAATACACAAGTGATTTGATTGTGCAAAGATCATGAGATTGATATTCAGATTGGGTTGAGTGTGACTGAAAAGAGATATACAAATTTAGAGAAGAAAGGTTAAGTAATGGTGCAAATCAGGTTGAGTTGCAATCATTTCTTGCACACCTTGCAGTATGTTTTGATAGTGGTTGAATTTGCTAGTGAGGCTTTATGTGGTAGTGAGGCTTGTATGGTTAGTGAGACCTCTTTATGTGCCAGTGAGGCATTTTGTAAAGCTAGTGAAGCTTCCTTGGTCAGTGAGACCTATTTGTAACTAGTGAGGTTTTTTAATAAGCCAGTGAAGCAACTTTGAGAGGTTTTTCTACCCCAGGAAGGTTTTCCTCTCATATAATCTTTTATGTCTTGGTCTCATATCTTGTGTTAATTCATACTTTTGCATATGTGTTTATTATATTATTGATGTCTTCCTTTCTTTGTGTCTTGTAAGTTAAAAGGTGTAAAAAGATTTTGAAAATTATACAACACTAATTCACCCCCCCTCTCAGTGTTGTCCTAGACTCTAATAAGTGGTATCAGAGCACAGGTTCCCTTTTTGAAGTCTAATAGGCTCGGGTAGGTCCTGATTGTGGAGTATCATGGGAGAGTGTAGGTGAAATAAGAGCATGAGAAATGTCAAGCCTCATACTGGTCAAAAGATACAAAAGACATCATCTATATCAAATTCAGATGTTGATATACAATCTGTTGATAGAAATGTTTCACAAGTTGAGAAAGAGTCTTCAAGTGTTCCTTTCTTTGATGGTTCAGAATTCTCTATTTGGTGTATTAGAATGCAAGTTTATTTATCCTCTTTAGGATATGGTGTATGGATGTCTATTGAGAATGGGTATTTTGCTTCTTCTCAATCACCTATTACTGTAAATAACAAAGAAGCTCTTGAATGTAATCAAATAGCAAAGAAGGTTATTCTATCTAGTTTATCTAATGAAATCTCTTGTAAAGTTATGCATTGTGAAACAACTCAAGAGGTGTGGAAAGAATTGATAAGAATCTATCAAGGTGATGATAAAGAAGAGGACAACCTAGTGTGTGAAGAAAGTGACAATGATGGAAGACTTTCACATGAAGGAAATGAGACTCAATCAGATTTAGAAGAAGAAGATCACAATTAGAAGTATGATGAACAATAATTTGAAGTTGATATAGAAGGATAGCTCATGTGTGCTTTGAGTGAACTCAAGAAATACAAAAAGGAGAATCAGAAATTAGAGTTGCAGCTACATCAGGAAAAAGAATTCAAAGACAAAGTTATTTCAGATTTTGCAAGAATTTCTTTAGAATTTGAAGAGTCAAGAAATCAGATTGCAAATACAAAGAGTTATGTTGATAAATCTAAGAAAGTGATTATTAGTTTAAAGGCTGAAATTAAGGAAGGCAAAAGAATAATAGATGTAACAAATTCTGACCTTGAGGTGAAAAGAATTAAATGTCTAAAGTTAGAGACAGGAATAATCTCTTTGAGAAAGGATTTGGAAAAGGCATCTTCAAAGTTGCATAAGAATATTCAATTTGGAAAGAGTACTGAATGTTTAAATGATATATTAAACAAGCAAAAGTATCACAATGACACTACTAGTTTGGGTTATGAGAAAGGAGAATGTTCCAAGACAAGAGAAACTCCAAGAAAGAAGATAGATCTAGACTATCATGTTGCTGCTCCTGAAAGCAAAAAGAAGTTAGAAGTTGAAATGAATACCAAAGACGAGTTTGTCAAAATGCATAATCAAAGGAGGAGAAATTTTAGAAGGTCTACTCTAGCAAGACAAGCTTATATGTACAGGTATAATTATTCATTTAATGGTTATTGTTATACCTATAATCACTGTTACCATTTTTGGACCACAGCTCAAAAATTGGCAGAGCTGATGCATTGTAGTTCATTATCTTAAAGTGAAAATTCATAGCATTTATGGTGGCACTAGTTGTGTAAGTTATCATACAGATTGATTTAGTTTTATTAACTATGATTATGTAAAAGAAATACAAATCAGTTGACATTCATTACTATTTCAAAGTGCTTATCATGGTTTGAAAGACGTCTCTTAATGTATTTCAGTATTACATCCATATCATTAGATGAGATATACATAAATGGATCATGTCGCAGTGAATAAAGAACAAAAGAGAGCAATAATTGGTCCCACACAAGCCATGGGAGTAGCTAGATCTAAATATCTAATACAATATGTTATGCAACTATAAAAGAACTAACAAAGCATATGAAGGAGAGGGTGTCAATCATTGCCTAAATTCAGAGTCGGTTGATCATATGGCAACTACTCCATTCGTTGCCGAGCTCTGAAACTATCATAACCTAAATTAGAGGAGAGAGAAAAGGGGGGTTAGCACTCATGAAATCATTTCATCCATACATTATATCAGTACAAATAGAATACATAACAGATTGTATGAGATAGTCAAGATCAGAAAGTACAATATTCACTAGTTATAAGAGAGGAAAATGAAACATCATCAAGTATCATTATTTTTTTAAACTAATATGCTTGTTTCATGTGTAGGTATAGGTGAAAGTATGTCATTGTTCAGAAGACAATTTAGCATGTAGTGCTAAATGGGCTCCCACAAGGGTTGAGCCCAGCATGCTTCCCCAAATCTCAGAGGAAATGGATTTGAGATATAGATTCACTTTTAGCTGAAAGAATGTCTCATTAAGTGAGTACCTAAACTCCAAAATCATTGCCTTATCTATGATTGTCAATTGAAAAGAAGGACTAACAACCATGTATGAGCAATGAGATTGTCCAAGACACATCAAAAGAAGTATAAACTGAGTACAGTGTCAGGTTATGATAAAATATATGAGGTAGCCAATAAAGAGTATCATAGATGTATAACTGTCTGGACATTAGGATACTTCGCCATTGTAATAGGAACAAAGTCTCAGTAGCCACACCCATCTATAGAAGGAGCTCAAAGGGGTGGAATAAATATTGCCATGACAAAGTGCTTTAGGAATAGCAGTAAATGATGAGAACATAGTACAGTCCTATATGACTATGGAATCAGAATAAAAGGTATTTTTTAACAGCAGGATTGTCATGATTCTACTTTCTATTATGATGTCATGATTTTGTTACAATAAATTCATGAAATAGTTGTCTTGTGTGATTAAGAACCATTGTCAAGATCAGAAAACACCAATACACAATGAAGTACATGCAGGGTGAACTACATCACTTGATGATGCATGGATGTTTCAATCTCCTTATCACATGTAAGTGACCAAACTGATGAGTGACAGGAAAAGAGTCAAGCAGACAGTTTTTTCCAGTTGCCAAACAAATTACAGTCATGAAGAGGATAGCATATTCAGTGTCATGACCATCAAATGGAGTCTTGATGTTCATAAAGCTACAGGAAGTAGCATACAAGTACTCATGAACAGATATGTTCATAATCAAATGACATGAACATCCATACATAATTTGTCTTTACTAGGGTCCTTCAATAAATGCTTGTGATATAATGTTACAGGAGCAAATAGAGCATTTACAGAATACCTAGAGCTTATGAGAATGGTTATAACCCCACAGTCACAATGATGTAACAAAGAACATACTGAGTATAGGTGGAGTTAAAAGAATTGAACATGATGCATATAGTATCACTTCATCAGGAGAAGAGAAGTCTTAAGAAAATTATCATTAAGGTCATAGCTCATCAAAATGTGTCATAATGACAGTTTTGGAATAGAAAACATCGTCATTGGACATGGTATGTATGTAAACATATGAGGGAAGGAGAGTTGCAGCCTACTCAGAGTTCAAATGGAGTAAAAGAATGTCTCATGATTAACCTTTTCAAATATCATAAGAACCATATCATTTAGCTATAGGAGAAATCAAATAGGGAAACCATTGCCAATAAGGTTTAAAAGAATACAAGTATAATAAAGGAGACAGTTTTATGTCATGACCGGTGAATTCAGATGCTTTTTCTGCAAAATAAAGAGGATAGTATCAAAGATTTAATCATTTTTTTTTGTAAGAAGTGATAAGTATTTAAGCATTCTAGTGTTCCTACAGAGTGGCAGCATGATGTTGAAGAGTCTATTTTGAAAGAGCACAAACATACATGGAAAGTTTTGAAAGAAACTTCAGTGCGACAGTGAGAAAATATGTTGCAGGCCTTTTCCCAACAATGGAGATCTATCAAGATCTCTTATGGTAATGGTAATACATAGGGCAATATAGCTCCATATCTCATTTCAGCAAGAGTAAACCCAGGAGAGCCAACTAAATAAGGGGCCCACCATGAGTGAAGTTGTGGTTGAACTGAAAGAGGTTCTTAGACTACTTCATATGACAGATAGTCTAGATTATGGATTGGGGAAGGATACTTCCTTTGTTATGTGTTTCTCATCAGCAACCAATGACAACTACCTTCTCTCTCCCAGATAAGATAGACTATGTGATAGCCATAAAAAATTGTTGTGCTCTATCTACGTCACAGTCAGGGGGTGCTACATAGGGATTGCTATGTAAATATTCAAGTTTCATCACAGATGCAAATAATACCATAATGATCAGTCATAGCCACAAAAGTAGGAGAGGGTAAACAACAAAAATGTTGAATAAATTCATTAGATATAATGCTACATCTATAGTAAAAGTATACCTTTTCTCCTTAAACTTTAAAATAACCATTTCACCTTCATTGAATAACACAGCTACAAAAAAGTGAAGATCATGCTCGTGGGCTCCATATCAGTTCAGCAAGGAAAATATAGAAAATGTATGATGCTTAACAATTTCTTTATCATGATTGGTAAACAATGATGCGAAGACAAGTAGTGACCTAAGGGAGACAATGTTTGAAGGATGAGGTTTTACTTTTCATCATTTCTAAGTAATAAAAGACTCATGGGCCGAGTAAAAAGAGGTAGTAGAATGTGCATCAAAGTAGATATACAGGATAAAACAAATAAATGCATCAGAGCCTGAGAAGCCGTGGCTAAAAAGATCATTTTCTATTTAGAATTTGAGAGGAAAATAGTAATGTGTATTAAATATGCATCATATAGAATGTTACCTTCATTTCCCATTGAAGTCTTCATAGAAATAAAGCAGATGCAGAGGAAAATGGTAGACTTCTCTCCAAACCCTAGTCAGCCATAGCAACAGAGAGGTTTTAGGTTAAAATTATACGAGAATGTAGGGAATGGAGGGTTTTGAGTTTAGGGTTCCAATATGCCTTAAGTCAAGTATGGTATTTTGTCACATTGTTATATTTTTTTATATCTAGAATAATGCCTACATGGGTATTAAAACCTTTTGAACATGTTACTGCCTAGGCTATGTGCCTTCAACTAGAAATGGCCCCTTTTTGCCATCCTTGAGGTAAATTCAAAACAATTTCTTTGATGCCCGAGAAAGTTTATGCAATGTCATTTGAAGGATAAGTACAAACCCATATGCCTTAGTGTTTCTGCAAGGTGATGACAAGACAAGTCCACATATGCCTTACAGGATATTTTGCAGGAACAAATATAGGGCAGGTCCCCAAGGCCTTTTATTTTTACAAACATCATATAGTGCCCTTGATTATTTTTATGATTTTTTATAGAAAAATCAAATATTGTAATTACAATGTACTTGGCATAATGAAAATATAAGCCTCATGCTATTATTTGTAAAAGTAAATCAAATCAGGATTAGAAAAACTGCATCTATTATAAAGTTTTGTTTTAAAAGAAATAAATTATAAATTGCTTTAAAATTAAACTATTTTAAGGAGTTAAAGCAAGGGGATTTTCTTTTTGTTTTTTGGGTGAGTTGGGCAAAAGAAGATAAAATAAGAGCCTTTAGGGGTCAGATAGGGCCTATTTTTAAAGTAGATTTGGTGGGGCCACCTAAAGGAACAGTCTGGCAACTTTATTCTTCGGATTGGAAGTAGATTGGTGGCAGTCTGGGGACTTTATTTTCAGCTTTTCTAATAAACTCGAAAATGGCTTTCTTTCACCTATTTTTAGGAGCTTTTTCATCTTTCTTTTGGGGATATCTCTTGGAGGCATTTATAGGAGAAAATCTTAGTTTTTCTCAGTCAGTTGATAGAAGTTTCTTCTCTCTTGTACACATGTAGAGTTGTTTATAGGCAATTGGCTTAGTTATTTCATATTGCATTGTACTTCTTCTAGTTCAAAATGACAAATTATCCTATTATATACATTTGGTAGTCTTGATTTGATGTTTTATTGTGACTTTTGGTCCTTTATCATGTCTCAGTGTTGTTAAATTATAGTTTTTCCCTAGTTGTAGTTTGTGTTTGAATCAAACCTTGTTGCAAATTATTTTAGGGGTAAACAATTAGTGGAATTGTGAAATTTTATGTTTGAAGAACCGTTTTGTGAGTGACATAAATTCATTTAGGTAAGTTATTAGAGTTCAGTTTCACATTTTAAGTGCATCTCTCTATCCTTTATCCAAGACAAGTCGTTAGATTAGGAAAATCATAAGGAGAACCAACTCACTCTGGAGATTCCCTCTCGACATAGATCACCCACATCTGAGAGGGTTTCCATGTTTCAACAAGACAATCAATCTTGACTTGATTAGTGGCACAATCCTGATTGACAATAATCACTTTGGACATAAAGCAGTTAATTGCAGAAGAAATCAATTTGCTTCAATAAGGAATATTAATCTTGTATGTTACAAGTGCAATAATGTTGGTCACATACAAAGAAACTATAAAATGCATAGATGGTATAATCCTGCTCAAGGGATGTCAAAAAGGTATTATCAATCATTTGATTATCATCATAACATAATTTGTTATAATTGCAACTCTCTTGGACACAAAGCACATAGTTGTAGAAAAGCATCACTTGATTTGATAGGATGGAAATGGAAAGAGGCTGAAAATGTTTTGAGGAAGAAAGAACTTGTGAAAGCGTGGAGATTGAAACAAAGACAAAAGAGTGTAGATTCTAAACTTACGCATTTTGCACAAGTTACATCATCAGTTGCAAACAGATAGCATGATGTGGGGGGGAGTTGTTCATATCCTATCAATTATTCCCAAGAAGTTTCAGGAGGTGTATGTCAGTGAAATAGTTAAGGTGTTCTCAAGGAACTCTCATCTGATGTTAGCATATGTTGGCTGAGGAAGTTGCAAATGGAAGAAGTCAATTCATTGCATAGGTCTTTGCATTTGATTTTACAAAAATATTGATAGTGGTTTTGTATATGTCAGATTTGACATGGTGTTGTAAAAAGTGTCATGTGAAGGAACAGTAGAATGATCTTCATCAAGATAGTCTTCATTCCTTTTAGGATGGTCTTCATTCTTTATCATACCAAGAAGTGTGTACAGAAGTTAATTGGTTGTAGATTGATTCTCTATCTTATCATGGTATTGTTGGCAAGGTCATCTCTTGAGTGGGTATTATGTCATCATGAGTTGTGAATTTTGTGATGAGTAATCTTCATGAATTTTGATTGTTGAACCTACAATATTGTTCATCATAAGTATTGATGTGATTATGATATCTTTGTCTTATCAAAAGAAGTTGTCAGAGGATTTCTATGATGTCAATTTTCATTTTCATATTCATCTTCATATTGGTGTTGTGATAAGAAGTGGTATTATGCTGAGATATTTATGCATGTTTCATTGTATCAGGACAGTACTCTTTTGTGCAAATTTTATAGTGTAACAAATCTCATTTTATGTATGCAGAATATCGTACAGTCTATGGGCAGTTTATCATAGTGGTTTGATGCTTTGTTTGTTGTGCCTCACATAATGTTACTCTCAGGTTTTGTGATTCAGAATGTATGTCTTCAAATATGTGTTTCCCTCATGTTAAAGAGTTGCTTTCAGGTGGAGATATTAGCCTTTGTCATCAGATGTCAAAAAGGGGGAGAGAAAAAAATGCATCATGTAGTTTTGCCATCAATGACAAAGGGGGAGATTGATGGAGATTGATTGTCATTGATGTCAAAAAGGTGTTGAGTTGATGATGCAGGTACATCATAGTGAAAGTTAGATCATGTCTGTGTCTTGTAACATGTGTCAGGAGGTTGAACATAAGGTTTCATGCTTTGTTCAATTTGAAGATTGTTGATGTGTTGTTTTGAAGGAATGATGTTGGAAGATGACAAAGAATTAAGTTCTACATTAAGATGCTTGCAGACTACAATGGCAGAGTGAGTGGTATTTAATGGTCAAGTGGTCTTCATTATCAGGGATTAGTAAAGTACTTAAACCTCTCTAAACCTCTCTACAAAAGTAAAGGTTCTTGATTAAATAAACACTCTTTAATGTTGGTCACAAACATATTGCACTTTATGTTCTAATTTTTAGTTGACCTGTTATCACAAGTCAATCACTTAAAAGTGACATGTTGAAGGAACCTTTAAACATTAGTGTGACCGGTCCTCATCTAATTTCTTTTCCATTAGAACTGGTTTCCTTTTATAATCATGAGTGCCAAAAAGTAAGGGTATATTTAAATGTGTGATGGGAGCGTAAATAAAACATATTAATGGCTTTGTTTTTAAATTGAAAAACTTTGTTTTAAACTTTGTTTTTGTCGGCCCTCTAAATGTCATTTTTTATGACATCAAATAAAGTTTTTTTAAAGATATTTTCAAGGAGAAATTTTTGGATTTTAAAAGGAAATCTAAGGAAGATTTTGTTGTGAGATATTTTTGGAAGATTTTTGATAAAAGACTTTTGATGGAAGATTTTTGTGGGGAAGAATATTAAGGAGTTTTTTTTAAGAAACCTTGGTGGAGAAAATTAAGACATTTAGTCTTTATCACATTATGACATGTCATGTAATATTTATTGCATTTTTAAATTGGATTTTTTTCTAAAAGGCCATGTTATGTGGAGAAGATGTAGGGTCTTCTATTGGAAGGATGAAAGGGCAAATTGTCTAATTTTAAAAACATTTTTTTTATGAAGATTATATTCTTTTTGTAGAAAACTTAAAGAGGTTGAAGGTTTTTGAAGAGAGGATATGAAAGATTATTTTTATGATATTGTGAATAAGTTTTTTTTGTAGATGGAATTTTTTTATGAGGAAGTTGATTTTTGCAGAGAAGATGAAAAATTTTATGTTTGCAAATTGGAGAAAATGAATGGGTTTTGAAGTATATTGAAGTTTTTTTTGTGGATGGAGAGAAGCTTTTTTGTATTTTTATAAGCAGGATTCAAAGAGGAGAAGAATGTGAATGGATTTTGTTTGAAAATGTTTTATGCAAGGAAGATAAATTGGATTGAAGATTTTTGAGATGAAATTTTTATGAAAGGGAATATGAACAGATTGAAGGCTCCGAAAATATGAAAGTCATTTGTGTGAAGATTTTTTTTGAGAGATATGATTTTATTTTTCCAAATTCTTCATGAATGGAAATGGGCATATAGAGAAGTAAAATGATTTAATGGTGAATATGAATATGCAAAGAGGGATTGGTCTTGAAAATATTGATTTTATTTTTCTTACGGGATGAAAATATTTATACAAAAGAAGAATATGAATGGTCATTTCATATATATTTGTTTTCAGGTGCATTGTATGATAGTGATGTTGTGTGAATCAAAATACAATGGTGAAGACATTTTCTATGAAGATATTGTTGAAGAGAAAATATAGATAAAACATTATGTTTTGTGTGTGAAGAGTAAAACACAGGTTGATGATATTATGCAATGAACTTACAGATTGAACCATGCCAAGTATGAAGACACAAGTGATTTGATTGTGCAAAGATAATGAGATTGATATTCAGATTGGGTTTAATGTGACTGGAAAGAGATATGCAAATTCAAAGAAGACAGGTTATGTAATGGTACAAATTAGATTGAGTTGCAATCATTTCTTGCACACCTTGCTGTATGTTTTGATGGTGGTTGAATTTACTAGTGAGGATTTATGTGCTAGTGAGGCTTGTATGGTCAGTGAGACCTCTTTATGTGCCAGTGAGGCATTTTGTAAAGCTAGTGAAGCTTCCTTGGTCAGTGAGACCTATTTGTAACCAGTGAGGCAACTTTGAGAGGTTTTTCTACCCCATGGGGGTTCTCCTCTCATATAGTCTTTTGTTTCTTGGTCTCATATCTTGTATTAATTCATACTTTTGCATATGAGTTTATCAAATTATTGATGTCTTCCTTTCTTTGTGTCTTTTAAGTTAAAAGGTGTAAAAAGATTTTGAATATTATACAACACTGATTCACCCCCCCTCTCAGTGTTGTCCTAGACTCTAATAGACATTACTTTCTTGGAAATGTTGGCAAGAGATACTGGTCTGATGAATGTTGAATGTTATCATTGATGAAAACAAGGCAAAGGGTTTCTACTGGCATGGCAAAGAGACTTTACTCTGGAAGAATAAATGACTGAGTATGGGTAGTATACATTATACAAAGCAAGTGATAGAGATGGTATGCTTCCACAGTTAAAGACATTTGTATGTGGTTTAGGTTTGTTGGCCATAGCCACCTAGTGATCACATGTTTCAATGTTTAAGTCCTAACCTTCTCAAGAAATCATATGGTGAAATATCTAAGTCTCGGTGCATAGAGCTAAGTTAGGAACAGTGCATAGTACCAGAGTAAAAGGGTCTGCATTCCTCCATTGTTACATATTTTATCTTGTGGTTCTGAGGTAGCAAAGATTCATATCATGACTACCTAAATCCAAAGTTATAGCCTCTATAGTTCTCTTCATCACATTATACAAGTTGTTCTCTATTGGCTTACAGTCTGACAATGTTTCACAGTGACTGAGTGACAGTTCTGAGATCCACATTTATCTGTAGTTAAATACTATGTTCTATGGTTCCTAAAGGTATGATTATAGATTCATAATTGATGTTGAATATGATTTTTAGAATCTCCTATGGTCCGTAGTGAAAGTTATGATGTGACAGTTGAATTGGTCAAGTGTGTTCTTAAGGAACAAGCCAATAGGCATGTTAGATCTATATGCAGAGAAGATATATTGTTTGAACAATCAATCTAAGTGGTTGAATGATTGATGCTGACCTATATGAAGACTATTGTATGTTTGTTTGGGTCCACATTGCTATTTGTGCACAAGATCAAGCCGACAAGGTATAGCATTTGTATACACGTTTCATGTTTGGCTTGCCGACCTAATTGTGAGATAAATCTTGTTGTGAATATATATACTTGATCAATTTCAATGTTGGAGATATAAGGCATGCATGGATATTGTGTGAATTAGATATGTGTGTGATCTAAGGCAGTTTTGTGATTAGAAAAGATAATAAGTGCAGAAGGGTAAAGCATATGTAAAACAAAGCAAAAGAGTAGGGCAAACATTATGAAGACATTTGAATCTATATACTAATCTACTAATGGAACTACACTTCAGCATTCTGTATATGTATTTGTAACAGTCATCTCTTAGCAGTGAGTCAATCTTTCTTCTATCGTCTCTTCTATTTTCTTGGCAGTGAGCCTATTGCAATGAGCACTTCTTTAGACAGTGAGTCCTTGGGCAGTGCGCCTTCATGTAATTTGGTATTGTTATCATAATATATTGTGAGCTAACACTCACCATGGTTTTTCCCTTTTTGGGTTTTCCACATAAAATCCTGGTGTCTATGTGTTATGTCTTTATGGTTGTTGTTCAAGTATGTTTATTTTACTTTCATGTTATTGAATTTGGTAATTGGATAAAAGAATAATAGAAAAAAAGTGGTTTTGTAGAATATTGGTTCACCCCCCCCCCCACTCTCAGTATTCTTTGTGTTCAACAATTGGTATCAGAGCAAGGTTCCTTGGAAAAAGCTTAGCATCTTGATGAAGATCTGGGAAGGTGAACAAATGGCACCAAGAAGATACCTTGCTTCTTCATAAGCATGTTATTTAGGTAGCATTAATGAACAACTATAAGTTGCTCTTGAAGATCTTGACAAGTCTGAGGTAGATATCAAAGATTTGGTGGAAAATATCAAAGAACCTAATGATTGCATTCTGAAACTAAAGGAGCAAGTCAAGAAGTCTTAGGATAGAAGGAAAGAGCTAAGTGAACAATTAAAAATAGCAAATGAATCCATAGACAATCTATCTATACTAGAAGAAAAAATAAAGGCTAAAGATCATCTAAACTAGGTTGTGAAGGATAAGTCTGAGGAATGTGAAAAGTTGGCAAAAGATGTATTACTTTTGAAATATGATCTGGAAGCAGCAAATAGCTATAAAGAAAAATTCAAAATAAGCTCTACAAAGCTTAAGGAGTTGATTGAAAGCCAGAAGAGTTCATATGACATGCAAGGCTTGGGATTTGAGAAAGGAGAAAGTTCAAAATTAGGTCAAGCAAACATGGAGATGAAGCAAAACAAAGGCAACCAGTTTTGAAATCAAAGAAGAAGACCTAGAAGACTTCTGGTCAGGCAGCTAAATGCTCAAAGGTACCCATCTTTTTGGTCATAAGGCTACTCAATGTAGGAGTAGAATGAATCAGAATGTTCCATCATTCTCTGGTCAATGTTTCAATTGCAAGAAAATTGATCAAAAATCAAATGAATGCAGAAGTTTGGTAAGGAATGGTTTTAACAATGCAAGGAATACTCAATCCTTCAATGGAAAGTATTTTGCATGCAATAGATTTGGGCATATGGCCAATCAATGCAAATCAAGAATGCATCCAATCAATAGAAGGAATCAAGGACAGGGGAATGTGGTATGATACAATTGCAATAAGTTTGGACATATTGCAAGATTCTGTAGAAGAAAGAATGAGAAGAGAGACTAACCTATAGAGAAGAGGAAAACATAGCAGAGAGAAGATAAAGGAAAGAACAAGATTGATCCACTAGAAATCAAGAAGGAAATGAGCAAGGTTTGGATTAAGATGGATGTAAATAAGGTCAGGAATGAATTTGTACCAATTTATGGTGTAGATACTTCCCCTGGGAAATAGATTGAGAGATCTGACTTAGGGGGAGCTGTAATGAAAATCCTAATCCCCTAGCCAGTTAGTTAGTTCTAGAAACTAGCAAGAAGATATGATGAGAAGCTTCATATGATAGATCTTCAAAAATTAATTTCAGAAGAAAAAGATTGAATGTGAAACATTGCGGATCAATCTAATCAACTGTGCTTGATAGTGAAGGGTTTTGGTAGCTTTTTGAAAGACTACATTTATGGCAATTAGGTCAAGGCAAATAAAGGGTTAAAAAGGAGCTCATTCAATAGATAATTCACTTTGCATTCAAGCTATAGAAAAATCCTAAGTGACTTCAAAGATTTCCAAAGATTCAAAGCAGCTCAAATAGATTTCATGAGAAAGAAACCCTAATTCAGCAAAAGAGGTTTACAACTTGAAAATCCTACTGTGAAGTTTGAATTATTCTGGGAAAATGTTTAATCCTCAAGTAATTAGATAATTGAAAAACCTCACCCTCAGTTCAAGAAACATTTCTTCAAATCACTGGAAAATGATCCTGTAGGGGCATTCTTAATTACTTCACATGGAATATGGTAGGGCATATATTCATACCAATCTAGAGGAATATGATCACATGAATCTAGGAAAACTATACTTGGATGAACTAACTACTATTGATGTTGTGTTCGAAGATGAATATAGAGTTCTAGGAGAAAAGAAATTAGACACCTGGTTGGATTTTCTCGCAATTTTGAATGATACATGGGTCAAGTTTATCCTAAGAAGAATCCATGATGAGTGCATGATAACTAAAGAATCTATCAAATTTGTAACCGATATGAGTTCCTCTGGGAGGGTTCTAGGTTCAAAGAAAATAAAGAACAACTTGGTAATGTAGCTGACAGGAGCCAAATTTGTTAAGAAAGCCCTCACAGTAAATGATATTAAGGATCCGACCATCAGATTTACATTAATGATTATTGGGTACAAAATATACTTTTCCAATAAGGAAAATTTTGTGTCTACACCAGCTATATACATAGTATATGACATGATAAAAAACAATACAGATTATGATCTATGTTAATTTCTTCAGAGTGAACTAATGGAGAACTTGGAAAGAACAAAAGAGACTTATCATCCTTTCAAATATGGAACATTATCACTTGTCTACTATTCTACTTGAGAGAGCTACCTGGCTTGGGAAACATTATCTGGCTCGATCACACACCAGTAGCCACTCAAATAAGAAATCACTTGTAGAGTTTCAGAAATGCAGACAAGAAGAATGAAATCTTATGTGGATACTTCAAGAACTTTCAAAAGAAAATGTTATGTAGAATCTGGATACCTGAAAATGTAATGATGAAGTATGAAAAGGACATTGTATTCATGGTAGACAAAGACAAATGCTTCATGGAAGCTATGGAACCAAGAACTGTATCCCTACATTAGGGTATGAAGTTATAGAAGATGTTTTGACTAAATTAGTTGATATACTACTGAGGAAACTGAAAGATCTCAAAGAGGGCAGATTTGGGACATTCTCAGAATTATCCTCTAGAATGTCTATGAAACATGAGCAATCAGAGAAAACATCAGATGAACAAACAAGTGAGGCAAAAACCAAAACAGGGAGATCAAAGTCCATAAGTGCTCTAATAGAATGGACATCAAAAACTCTAGAAAGGAAAGATGAGAGATCTAAAATGGAAAAACCAACATCTAGCCCCAAAGAAAGAACAAGGACCTCATCCATTGTAGGAGCCACAACTGAAGTAGAAAAACAAAAGGTAGTAGAAGAAAACAAAAGAAAGAGAGTTATACTCAGTGAAGAACAAGTGGCAAGAAATACTACTACAAATCAAGTTCCAATTGACTATGCTAGAAAACTTTTTGGAAAACCAACAAAGAACACAAATCTTAGATTTAGCCAAGTTTCTACATGGACCAATAAATCTAGATTCTATGTCTCTGATGCAGAAATTCAAATTGGTATCAATTGTACAAGCTAAGGCTTAGGAAGAAATGCTGAAAATACATATACAGGACAATGAACTCATTGATGAAACATCTAGTATTTTGGAGAAACGGATACCCTCATACCTAAAAGATACATCAATGTCATCAACTGATCAGCTCAAAGGTCTAATAAATTTTGTAAGTACTCAATTTGAATCCTTTGAAAAGACTACCAACATTAAGGTTAGAAAGGAATTTGAAGACAAGATTAGTAGAGTTAAAAACCAAGCTAGACAGTGACAGAGTTCTATTAGAAAATAGTATCAAGAAAATGGAGAATGCAATCAAGGAAGCCTGTGATATATACAAATTTTGTTTGTCATGGTTTGAGACCACTAAGTAAATAGAAGAGAAGGTCAAAATCATGGAGCTTCAACTAGCAAATTTTTCCAAGGCATTTGATCCAACAGTTGACTCTATCAGCAACATGGAAATACAAGTTGTAAATACTCAAAACAATATAAGTAATTTTCTTAGTAGACAGGAAGAAATGAAAAATAGAATGTGCCAATTGAGAAGGATGATAAGCCCTAAAATTGAATTCATGACAAGTCTAGCTGCAAAATCCTTAAAGGTTCAGGAAATAACTAACATGCCTATCAGTGTACAGAAGGCAGAAGATCTGGTATTCCAAGTAAATGAGAACATCCAAATTTTGAATAGTGCTAAGAATAGGTGGGTTGGAGAGTTAACACAATTAAAGACTGTACAATGATATCCTTTCACATGCAACTAACTAATTTGACAAATTGTACCTGTACATATGCTGAAGAATTTGACAATATTGAATTTTTTTTTCAATTTTGATATCTACACATACACCTTTGCCATTGATGTCAAAGGGGGAGAAGAAAACCAGTGAAAAATGGGCAAACACCTAAGGGGAGAAGAAAAATAGAGTTCATATAGTAAGGGGGAACAGATGAACATTTTTCACTAAGTGTTGCCATCAATGCCAAAGGGGGAGATTGGTTGCAAGAGACACTACTCTGATGAATGTTGAATGTTGTCATTGATGGAAACAAGGCAAAGGGTTTCTACCAACATGGAAAAGAGACTTTACTCCAGAAGAATAAATAACTAAGTATGGGTAGTATACATTATACAAAGCAAGTGATAGTGCTTGAGATGGTATGCATCCATAGTTAAAGACATTTGTATGTGGTTCAGGTATGTTGGTCATAGCCACCTAGTGATCACATGTTTCAATGTTCAAGTCCTAACCTCCTCCAGAAGTCATATGGTGAAATATCTAAGTCAAGAACAGTGCACAGTACCAGAGTAAAAGGGTCTGCATTCCTCCATTGTTGCATATTTTGTCTTGCGGTTCTAAGGCAACAAAGATACATATAATGACTACCTAAATCTAGAGTTATAGCCTCTGTAGTTCTCTTCATCACATTATACAAGTTGTTCTCTATCAGCTTATAGTCTGACAATGTTTCACAGTGACTGAGTGACGGTTTTGAGATCTGCATTTATTTGTAGTCAAATACTATGTTATGTGGTTCTAAAGGTATGATAAGAGATTCATAATTGATTTTGGATATGATTTTTAGAATCTCCTATGGTCCGTAGTGAAAGTTATGATGTGACAGTTGAATTGGTCAAGTGTGTTCTTAAGGAACAAGCCAATAGGCATGTTAGATCTATATGTGGAGAAGATATATTGTTTGAACAATCAATCTAAGTGGTTGAATGATTGATGCCGACCTATATGAAGACTATTGTATGCTTGTTTGGGTATGCATTACTATTTGTGCACAAGATCAAGCTGACAAGGTATAACATTTGTATACAAGTTTCATGTTTGGCTTGCCGACCTAATTGTGAGATAAATCTTGTTACAAATATATATACTTGATCAATTTCAGTGTTGGAGATATAAGGCATGCATGAATATTGTGTGAATTAGATGTGTGTGTGATCTAAGGTAGTTTTGTGATTAGAAAAGATAATAAGTGCAAAAGGGCAGAGCATATGTAAAATAGAGCAAAAAAGTAGGGCAGACATTATGAAGACATTTGAATCTGTATACTAAGCTACTAATGGAACTGCACTTTAGCTTTCTGTAGATGCATTTGTAGTAGTCATCTCTTGGTAGTGAGCCAATCTTTCTTCTATCGTCTCTTCTATTTTCTTGGCAGTGAGCCTATTGTAGTGAGCACTTCTTTAGATAGCGAGTCCTTGGGTAGTGAGCCTTCATGCAATTTGGTATTGTTATCATAATATATTGTGAGCTAACACTCACCATAGTTTTTTCTTTTTTCAGTTTTCCACGTAAAATCCTGGTGTCTATGTTTTATGTCTTTATGGTTGTTGTTCTTATGTTTATTTTGCTTTCATGTTATTGAATTTGGTAATTGGATAAAAGAACAATAGAAAAAGTGGTTTTGTAGAATAATGATTCACCTCCCCCCCTCTCAGTATTCTTTGTGTTCAACAAGGAAAACCCTTTGAACTGAAAATAGACCATCAAGGGCTCAAATATCTATTCACTCAACCACATCTAAATGCTCGCCAAAGAAGATGGTTGGAATTCATCTCGGATTATGATTTTGAGATTAAATATATTTAAGAAAAGGAAAACTATGTGGCAGATGCCTTGAGTAGGAGAAGACATATCTCCTCAATGGTTGCCATACATTCTGATTTTAAGAATTAGGTACTACAAAAGTCTAAGGGAGATGAGTTTTATGAGTAGGTAAAACAAACCCTTTTGGAAAACCTCTAGAGTCCAAAATATGATGGATTTCACCTTGAACTAGATGTGTTATTAAGGTTTAAAGGAAGGATATATGTACCTAACTCTATGGAATAAAGAAATATGGTGTGGAAGGAGGTTCATTCTGCGCCGTATTCAAGACATCCTGGAGTAACAAAGTCACTTGCTAATGTGAAACCCTTATATTTCTAGAAAGGAATGAAGAGGGATGCTGCATGTTTTGTAGCTATGTGTATAGAATGCCAGAGGGTGAAGGCAGAACACCATCACTTGGAAGGACTTTTATATCCTCATGAAATTCCAAAATGGAAATGGCAAATTATAAGCATGGACTTTGTGCAAGGACTTCCTATGTCAAGAAATAGGCACAATGCTATTTTGGTTGTGGTGCATAAACTCACCAAAGTGGCTCATTTTATACCTAGGAACTTGATGGATGGGGCACACATCATAGCTCACAAATTTGTTCAAGAAATTTTTAAATTACATGGCATTCCTGAGAAGATTATCTTAGATAGGGATGCTCAAATGACATCTAGGTTTTGGAAAACCTTGTTTTCATCACTTGGAACCCAATTAAATATAAGCTCTACTTATAATCCCAAAATGGATGGCCAAACTAAAAGGTTAAACCAAGTGTTGGAGGCTTTGTTGAGAATGTATTACATGGATCAACAATACAAATGGGAAGATTATCTTCCTCTGGTGGAATTTGTCTATAATAATTCCTATCATTTTGTAATTAAGATTGCTCCATTTGAAGCAATATATGGAAGAAAGTGTCAAACCCCTATAAAATGGGACAAACTAGAAGATAGGGTTAGCCTTGGTCCAGATATACTGTCAGAAATGGAAGAGCAAGTCCATCTAAGTAAAAAAAGGCTAGCGAAAGCCAATGACAGGCAAAAAAGTTATGTGGATGCTAAATGCACCGAAAGGCATTTCTCAATGGGATAAAAAGTCCTTTTAAGGGTAAAACGTCAAAAGAGCTCCATTAAGTTTGGGAAGACATCCAAACTAGCTCCTAGATATGTAGGTCCCTTCAAAGTTCTTGAAGAGGTCAACCCAGTCACATACAGAATTGTTCTACTGCCAGCTCTTGCCATGATGCATAATGTTTTCCATGTTTCTTATTTGAAAAAGTTTAATGCAGGAGAAAATCATATCCCTATTCTTGATTGGAATGCTATATAGGTGAAGGACCCAGGAGTGGTAGTGATCGATCCCATCAAGGTGCTCAAAATGCATAAGCTACACTTACATAACAAAGAGACAACTCAATGCAAGGTCTAATGGGACCAATATGTAGAGGAAAATGCCACCTGGGAAAACTATGAGGATATTCATACGAGATTTCCCCATCTCTTTTGAAAAAAAAATTAATATGCTCACAAAACACTTTTCTTATTATGTTGGTTGATTCTGAAAACATTTTATAATTGGGGATGATGATTCATATGGGGGGAGATATGTTACATCCCCAACTTATGGTTTAGCTTAATCTTGATTTTGTGTGGTAATCAGGATGATTAATCATAGTTTAATAATTAGATGTTTGTGGAATATATTTGATTTAATGATTGATTATGTGAAAACTGACTAATGTTAGTTAGACATGGGATTACATTTTGATATGATTATTTAATTATTATGATTTATGCATCAAATGATGATACACTAATCATGGTTATATCAATTGTGAGTGTATTAAGGAAAGAATCTTCCTCTAGGAACAGAAGGAGGGTATCATCCAAGAGGAGATAGATGTTTGGAAGAGGTCAGATTTCCATCTAAGCATCTAAGCTAGTCCTTAAGAACCCATGCAAGTACTTTGAGTACGTCTTTCCCTGGTTAATCATTTTATAATTCTTTCAATGTCATCTTGCCAAGGTGGGATATTTCAACATTTCTTACATCAATTTGACTAAACGATATTCTTAGAACATTGATTCTAGTTGATGAGTGAATTCATCAGATTGTTGAGTATTCCTTGTACCCTTAATCAATTCCTTATTAGAATCTTATGATTATTATTAATGTTTAATTTAAATTTTTCTTTTGGTCATCATGGCGAAGAAGGGGGAATGGTACTCGACCCCAAAATTGCACTTTAATTGTGCCTTCCTATTAATGATGTTGTCATTTGACGACATTTTAGATTATTTTGTTTACCCTTAAACATCATTTAGATGCAAGGGAAACATTATGTAATATAAATTATGTTAGCCCTTATGATAGGGCACCTTTATTATTAATAATATAGATGACTTATGTTGTTAGGCCAACCATCACCCACAATGAATAGAGTGAATGGGGGCCGATGTGGAACCAATCTTATCTCCTACCTAGGCTACCCACTCCATCATGGAGGATAGTGGATGGTTGGGGCCCAAATAGGCCATGGGTAGCAAAGTTGGTTATGGGGTTTTACCCCTACGTGGAGCAGAAAAAGGTGGTGAACTATGTTGCATGGGATTTACATGCAAAGTGGGATCAAAACCTTGTTTTTGTTTTCTATTTGGGGTATAATGCAAAGAGTAAGCTCACGAGGGAGCAAGGGAACATGGAAACAAATCCTGTAGGAGAAGTTTGCTATAGTTGTAGCTAGGAAGAGAGATATACCAGCTTGGGATAGAGCTATCAAAGAGCATTCATAAGTTGACTACGACAAGTTGACTCCATTGTTAACCATAACAGGTATGGATACTAGTAATCTTATTACTATTACATTCATTATGTGGTCAACGGTGTCGACAGGATAAAGTAAGAGGTCACGGTGTTATAGTTATAGGCCTTAAAGGCCATAAGTAATGCTATGTTTAAACTATGATGCACTGTATGCAATATTGTGTTTAACTATTATACTCTTGAAGATAATGTTGTGATTAAACTATGTCACTAACGTAGCCATTGCTATGAGTAAACTATGATACCACCCATGGTGGAGTTATCTTTATAGGCCCTTAGGGCTACATATGCATTAATAATGTAAAGATTGTAAGCATTGTTTTGTAAACAAGTTGGTCTTGGCAATAAGGTTGATCCCATGTATTTCTAGTTGTATGCAAGAAGCTAGGTGCCAATATGGCAAGCGCTTAAAGTTGTTTCTTCCCTTCTTTTTGGAAGCTATCATTGTTATTAATTGAGTCGACTATGCTCACCATGGGGACTATTTATTAAATCATACTAACTATATATGGATACTATAAGGTCTTTGTTGAAACAGGTCGAGAGCCTCTCTTAAACTTTGATTACATTATCATTAACCATTAACCCTTGGCTATGCATGAGCCACTTAACATTCAGTCATGAAGACTGCAAGTAATAGTGTTTAACTGATAATGACAGTTATTATGATAATTACGATGCATATTATGTATCTAAAAGGATATGTCGATTCCTTGTGAAGAAGGATAAATTGGATAAAAGTAAATTTGTATTATTATGTAGGAAACATTAAGTGCATGCTGGGTTATTGGAGGAACTATTTCTCCTAGATAATTATTTACTTATGTGAATAAATACTATGGTTAGTATGGAGTTCTTGCTTTTTAATATAAATGAAAGCCATCTTCTTTCAAATGGCCTTACTTCTCGAATGAGGTATAAGATATCAACCCTCATGTGGATACTTGAGATAAGGTCTTTTTAATAAGACCAATTTACTAGACTATTATGATATATGTCTTGGATGACTTGAATTAAATGCAAACCTTGTGATAGGACCAATATGAATCCATGAACCTAGAAGGTTATAAGTTGAAAAACATGAGTCGACTATTGTTATTTTGAGAAGAAGGGAATAGAGTGAGGTGGAGTCACAGGTTCCCTATTGTGAAAACAACATAACATAACTAATGTACTCCTAAGATAGGAGTCGATTCATCCTAGAGTTGGACTGAGACTAAACTGAACCTACCTATTCTAGACCCAAAGAGGTTGAACTAGGACTACTATAGGATGAGACAACTTCTAGGTTGAGTCGAGGTGGTGGACATACGACAATGTTCATTATGAAACATTTATGTATGAAAATCTTTGTCTAAAGTAATGCATCTATCTCTGCATGCATTGTCAATCGACAATGATCCAGATGGCATAATGTTTCCAGAAGTTTCATACATAGTTAGAGTGGATCTATAGTTGCATGACTGTGAGACATTACGAAGGACACAACATTAGATACTCAAATGGTAAACCTAATGGTTCCTTATATCTATACCTTCCATGAAGGGTAGGGCCGTGAAGGGTAGGGCCACTTCTAGACCTAGGAAGTTGTGCGGAGACTGCCAATCTATGGTTGGAGGAGAAGAACTTGAATGATGCTCTCCTTCCCAAGAAGAAGACAAGTCGATGCTTATAAAGACAAATGTCAAAGTTCCAGATATAGTGCTTGTTATTTACATGACTTGATAGTCAGTTATTATGTATATTTCTATATTTGATGCCTTGAGCATAACTTTGTACATGTGTAGTGAAGATCATTCACTAATGAGGTATCATTGGATATTGTAATTCTAAGTTTTATTATGTTCTAAAAAAAGAATAACATGCTTAATTATCATGATGATTTTAATTCATTCTTGCTTAACTATGATTATGTTAATCATGATGTATTCTTACTCTTAGTTAAGATGAATAATTATGGTTATTTGTGGGTAATGTGAGATTTCCTGTTACAATTATTTATTTGACTTTTACTTGAGAAGTTAATGACCAACAATTATATTATGTTTAATTATAATAGTGAATATTACATACCCTTGCCCTTTTCCTTTACATTTTGGGCCTACAACAACTAGGTCATCCTTTATGGATTAACTTGCATGTAAGATGGAATAATTTGCTTGGAATTTGAGAAATGACAAATATTAACTTGCCTAATTCCATCATCACTCATCCCCAATAATCAATCCATGTCCCTAAATCTATTGTTCACTCCTCTAGTTCAATCATATGAGTTCTTATTCAATCGAGATCATCTCTACGCCATTGAATCTAAACCCCAAACTTTTAAATTTCAATTTGGGCACCCTCCACTCCATTTTCATTATCCATTTTGAGCTAATTAAAGTGTGATTTATTTTGAAATTAGATGTCAGGATGGTGTATTTATTGACTAACCCTATTAAATGAATCATCTAGGAACAAGGAAGTACAATTTTGAGTATCAAGGAATAAAAGGAATCTTGTTACATCAATGTTGCATCATCATTCTAGGAGCATATTACATGCTTTTATGTTGTTCCTAATCTTAGTTCATTACCATTGAATAATCCATCTAAGGGTATAATTGAGTGGAGGATCATGGCCCTCATAATTTAGTAAGTTCTCCAAGTGTTTTTCTAAACACCACATATTCCTTATTAGGTTTAAAGTGTATGCATAGAGGAAAACAAGTTCTTGATATCATAATTATGTCATATTAGGTTTGTGTGTTATTGGTTCAATTCCATGCATAATTCTAGGCCTACTTCTGAGATCACTTTTGCACCCATAGAAATGAACTAGGATAGTGAATAGTGAATTTTCCAAATTGGTGATAATTGTTTGATGGATATTTACTTTATGATATTATGGCAAGTAATTTAGATTGACACTTGTACTCTATAATCTTCAAAAAAATAGAGCTAATGTAACATGCCTTCTCATATTACTCAAAATCACACACTCAATTTACTAGGAAAGTGAAAGCAATGATATACAAGAGTGAAATATTTTTTTTTAAATATCATTTTCTATACATCAATAAATAAACGTACATCTTTTTTGAATATTTCCCAACCTTGAAAATTAAATATATTCAAAGATAACTTATAGTGAAACCTTACATTTACAAACATATTGCTCTTTGGAAAAGAAAAGCTTTTACATCATAATCATAAAATGAAATTTTACACAAAAGTACTATCTCTAGAATCTTGATATCTGTCATCCAAATCTTGGTAAGTCTTCTACTACAAAGGGAGAGCATCATCTAAGTGCTTTACCTCCAACCACAGACCAGTGGTCCCCTGCACACCTTCCTTCCTAGAAGTGGCCCTACCCTTCACGAAGAGTATAGACATGTGGATATAACAAGTTTCCATCCAAGTCGTAGTGTTGTGTCCTACGTAACTCAATTGACCATACAACTCTAGACAATGTTCTAGCTATGCATGATTTTGTTGACCAGTCACACTAGCTAGACACTGCGAATCGACTAATGCATGCAGAGACAACTACATCACTTTGGCCAAAGTTTCAATATAAATAAACATTTGCAATAAATGTAGTTGTATGTTCACACACCTCTAACTCGATTTGAAGACTATCTCATCCTACAGTTTAACTCATTTGGCTAGTATCTCTAGGCATAATTGTCTTGATTGAATTGTTCCTAGACAACCGACTTAGAATTTAATGCTTAATCTTGGATATCTACTTGAATAGGTTTAAAAGAATTAACCTTTTTGTGAGTCCATAGTGGAATTCCTCCACACATCAGAGTTCATGTGACTTCTTGTCATTCTACTCATCGACTCAAGATCAAGTACACTTATTTTATAAGTCACATTTTGACTTCAACAAAATATTATTAAACTTCATCAAAAAGCTTCTTAGACACTATAAAATATATAGTATCTTAGGCTATGGTTTTCTCAACTCTTATGCAGTTGACCACAGCATACATAGGACTAACACAAAGTCATAGTCTGATTAGAGAAATTATAAGTTTATCTACACCCTTATAGATAGATACTAGGGTTTAACTTATGTAATTCAAACTCAATGGTGTGACAAAAACACTCTAAGAAAAATTTCTCATATAGAGACAAAGACCTCTAGTCTTCTTTAAACCACTTAAAGATTAGTCAAGTTTATATCTCTCAACATAAATCATCAGGTATATCCTTAATAACAGAAAATATCATTACTATCATAATGTAGTTTGTACATATGATATGATACCACCTAATGTAGGAGCATCCAGTGGTGTAAGGGCAATCTTGCATCACCCAAAAAAAGATGTGTTTCAAAATTGTTAATGTTCTTTCTATTTCTTTTCAAAATTTGTGGTTCTGGTTCCATAATCACTTGAATAATGATGTAGAACTTTCAATTTTTCCAAACTACTAAAAATAGCAACCTACTATTTTTAGAAAGTTTGCATTTGGACATGGATTGAAGTGAAAATTTACAGGAAGCTTCGTAATTGAAAAATAAGACCAAGGCGAAGGAATCACGCAAAGATCATTTGCAAGCTGAAAGATATCAAAGTTTATGTTTCCTGAAAAATGCCTGAAATTTATTCAAACTTAGGTTTGAGGCACTAAATGGCCCCGTATGGGCCCAAAAATGGCCAGAACTAGCAAAACATATTCTTAACACGTAGAGCACTCCGTGAGCTTTCTGACGCATAAAACGGTTTGTCAATCAGACACTCGGATCAAAAGTTTTGGCTCCCAGAAGTTGACTTATTTTTGGAGGGAGATGCAAATTTTGAAATTAGATTGTTGGCTGCCAAGAAGGCTATTAATAACCATTTTTTGGAACCCTAGGTAGTAGTAGAGTTAAGGGGGGAAGTGTAGAGTCAAGAATGGGTGGGAAAATAGAAACCCTAGCTGATTTGGGGTTACAGAAGGCAGATGATTCTAGAGTCTTGCGAGAGGAAGTTGTAATGTGTTGCAGCATGTGGAGAGTTTATTCCTCTGATGGTATTTGAGCTACTATAATGTAATAAGTTGTCCAAATCAATAAAATAAAGTTCTATTTTCTATGTGTAATTTCTGTTGTTGTGTGTTTTATGATTTACCCCCTTCATCAAGTGGTATCAGAGCAAGGGTTCTTGAATGTGTAGACAAATCGCCAACTATGAGGCAGTTTGCACCAGGACCTGAGGTTGTGGGTTTTCTACGAAGATCAAGATGCCTCCACAAAGAAATTGTATTGGGAGGAATGCTTTGATGAAAGAGGGTTTTAGAGCCCTATAAAGGCAAATCAATGCATTGCAAGAGGAGCTACGAAGAAGGTTTGATCTGAGAACAAGAGAAGAAAGCAAAGATGAAGCTGAAGAAGAGCTATCTGAGGAAGAACAAGAAGCTGCAAGAGATGCTGTAGAAGTTAGGTTGTTAAGGGCTATTTCTAAGATTAGAAAGAGGCCCAGGATCAAAGTTTCTACATATTCTGGAAATTTGAATCCGGAACAGCTTATTGATTGGATCAATGACATGGAGGAATATTTTGAGTATGAAGATGTGGAAGACCCAGATCAGGTCAAGTTTGTAAAAACAAAATTGAAGGGCCATGCCAATATTTGGTGGAAGGAGGTCTAGTTAGAGAGGAATAGAAGAGGAAAAGGAAAGATCACCAAATGGGATCGGATGGTGGAGAAAATGAAGAAGCCATTCATTCATGTGGACTATGAGATGAAGTTATTGAAGATGCTGCAAGGATTGAAGAAAGGCAATAAGTCTATTAAGGAGTATACATAAGAGTTTTATAAGATTACTATCAGAACTGGTCATGCAGAGGGCAATAAGGAGAAGGTAGCCCATTACATTAATGGGTTAAGATGAAGTATTCAAGAGGAGCTAAGCCTAGTCAGAATGACCACCATAGAAGATGCATACCAGTTTTCCCTGAAGGTGGAAGAGAAGTTGAATAAAAGATTTGACAGCAAGCAAAGGGGAAAAGGTCAAGGTGGAAGGACTGGTGGAAGACCCTATGGGGGGTGAAATGAAGATTCAAAGAAAAGTGAAGAAGTCAGCAGCAGTCGAAATCAAAGAGGAGATAATACCTACTGCCCTTATGACTAGAACAATGGAGAGCAAAGAGGAAGAGGAAGAGGCTGATATGGATAAGGAACTAGAAGAGGAGGTTTCAAAGGAACCTATTTCCAATGTGGAGAAGAAGGGCATCGAGCATACAAGTGTCTGCAACATCAAGGAAGGATAAATAGAAGACCTAAAGGTAATGCATGAGTTGCACATGTAGATGAAGATGCACAGTCTGAGCGTTCTAAAGATGCTGAAAGGGGAGAAACCCTAGTTGTCAAAAGAACTTTGTTGAATGAGGAGAAAGAACCCAATCAGAGGAAAAGTCTATTCTGCACAAGGTGCAAATGTGAAGGTAAGTGTTACGATATTATTATCAATAGTGGAAGCACTGACAATCTTGTTTCAGAGGAGATGGTTGATAAGTTGAAGTTGACAAGAAGAAAGCATCCACATCCATATTGGATTGCCTAGTTGCAAAAGGATCATAGAGCTTTGGTCAATGAGTAGTGTTTAGTGAAGTTCAAGATTGGGGACTACCATGATGAGGTGTTGTGTGATATCATACCGATGGATGCATGTCATATGCTATTGGAGAGGCTGTGGCAATATGATAGGAGCGTTGTCCATGATGGCCATGCAAACACATATTCCCTAACAAAGGATGGAGTTTGTCATAAGTTGAAGCCCTTGAAGGAGGTGGAAGAAAAGGAATCTAGTACTTCCAGAATTTGCTTGGTAGATGGTAGGAAATTTTTGGAAGGTATGAAGCATGAGCATCATTTCTTTGCATTGAGTCCTAAGATTAGTCAAGAGAAATGTGAAGATGTACCAGCAGAAGTTTCAGATATGTTGAAATAATTTTAGGATATTGTCTCTGATAATGTACCAAAAGGTTTACCACTGGTGAGGAAGATAAGTCATCAAATGGACTTGATACCAAGAGCCAGTTTGCTGAATAATGCAACCCACAAAATGACCCATGTAGAGAGTGAAGAGCTAAATGGATAAGTTCAAGAGCTGTTAAGGAAGGGGCTAATAAGAGAGAGCCTAAGTCCATGTGCGGTACCTGCAATACTAGCACTGAAGAAAGATGGAGAGTGGAGAATGTGTATAGATTCTTTAGCCATCAACAAGATCACGATCAAGTACAAATTTCTATTACCTAGAATGGATGACATAATGGATTGTTTGAGTGGAGCCAAATATTTCACGAAGATTGATCTAAAGAGTGGGTATCATCAGATCCGAATCAGAGAAGGAGATGAATGGAAGACAGCCTTGAAGACAAAGGAGGGTTTGTTTGACTGGTTAGTCATGCCATTTGGGCTAACCAATGCACTGAGCACATTCATGCGGCTCATGAACGAGGTATTGAAAGAATTTTTGGAAAGTTTTGTTACTATCTATTTAGATGATATTTTGATTTTCAGTAAAACTTGGGATGAGCATCTAATGCATATCAGAAGAGTTTAGAGAAGTTGTTAATTAATCTAAAGAAATGTAGTTTTGCAAAGGAGTTGGTATACCTAGGATTTGTTGTCTCAGAGGAAGGTCTTAAGATGGACCCAGAAAAAGTAAGGGCTATCATTGAATGGCCTGCACCAAGGAGTGCCACAGAGGTACGATCTTTTCATGGTTTGGCAAGTTTTTACTGAAAGTTTATCAAAAATTTTAGTAGCATTTGTGCACCCCTGACTGAGACAATGAGAGGGGATAGAAAAGAGTTTAGATGGACTAAAGGAGTAGACAAAAGTTTTGACATATTAAAGTAGAAAGTTATAGAGCAACCTGTTTTGGCACTTCCAGATTTCAATAAGGTATTTTAGGTAGATTGTGATGCTAGTGGTAGTGCTATAGGAGCTATTTTGAGTCAAGAAGGTAAACGCATTGCCTATTTTAGTGAGAAGCTTAATGATGCCAAGAAAAAGTATTATGTTTATGATCATGAATTTTATGCAATAATTCAGGCTTTGAAGAAATGGAGACATTATTTGTTGCCAAAAGAGTTTGTTTTATATACTGATCATTAGGCTTTGTAGTATCTTAATAGTCAAGGGAAGTTGAACCAAAGGAACTTAAAATGGGTTGAGTTTTTGCAAAGCTATACTTTTGTTTTGAAGAACAAGAGTGGGAAGTCCAACAAAGTTGTAGATGCCTTGAGCAAAAGACAAAATTTGTTAATAGAAATGAAGATAGAGGTTGTTGGGTTTGATGAGCTGAAAAGTTTGTATCCTGAAGATCTAGATTTTGTATAGGCTTGGAAAGCTTGTCTAGAACCTATTACTTTAGATAGGACAAAATGGTTGGATTTCATAATCCAAGATGGCATGTTGTTTAAAGGAAGCCAGTTGTGTATTCCGAGGAGTTCCATGAGAGAGAACTTAATTAAGGAGAAGCATAGGGGAGGATTGGTTGTTGGTTGAGATAAGACCATTGCTATTGTTGGTGAAAATTATTATTGGCCACAGTTGCAGTAGGATGTGAAGAAATTTGTGTAGAGTTGCAGAGTATGTCAAATGGTGAAAGGAGCAAGTTAGAATACAGGTTTATATCAGCCACTACCTATACCAGAGAAGCCATGGGATGATATTAGTATGGATTTTGTTCTTGGTTTACCAAGGACACAAAGAGGACATGATTCCATTTTTGTGGTGGTGGACAGATTCTCAAAGATGGCACATTTTATTCCTTGCAAGAAGACTAATGATGCTGTTGATATTGCTGAATTATTTTTCAGGGAGGTGGTGAGATTACACGGTCTACCAAAGAGCATAGTTTCAGATCGAGATACCAAGTTTGTTGGTTATTTCTAGAGGACATTCAAGAAGAATTTGAAGATGGATTTGAAGTTTAGTTCTGTACACCATCCACAGACTGATGGACAGACTGAAGTGGTGAATAGGAGCTTGGGTAACCTGCTATGATGCTTAGTAGGAGATAAGCCCAGAGGATGGGATTTGATTTTACCACAGGCTGAATTTGCTTACAACAATTCCTCAATAGGAGTACTAGTAAATCACCATTCCAGATTGTATATGGCAATAGCCCAACAAATGCTTCTGAGTTAAGAAAGATGGACAAAGGAGAAAAGACAAGTGTTGAAGCTGAAGACTTTGTAGAACACCTGAAGAATTTGCATGAAGAGGTGAGAAAGGACATTAATAAGATGAGTATTCGGTACAAGGCTAAGGCAGATCAAAAGAGGAGATATAAGGAATTCTAGGTAGGAGATGAAGTCATGGTTCACTTGAGAAAAGAAAAGTTCCCAATTGGAACATACAATAAGCTAGAAATGAAGAAATTTGGACCATGTAGAATTTTGAAGAAACATGATTCAGGAAATGCATATGAGGTAGAGCTACCGAGTGGGATTAATATTTCCCTTGTTTTCAACATTGTTGATTTACTAGAATATCATGAAGGTGGAATAGAGGATGGACCAACAGATGAACAATGGAGTATTCTGGCATCTACTTCAACAGAGGAGATATAAGAGATCTTGGATAGCCGTGTGGGAAGAAGTACTCAGAACAAGCAATATGAAGAATATCTGGTGAAATGGAAAGGAAGGCCTGTTGAAGATTCTTCTTGGTTGTCTAAGGCAGAGGTTGACCGCTTGGGTTTTCCTCGCACAAACACTTGAGATGTGATAGGGTCACTTCTCAAATTACACTAGGTGTCTGATGCAGGAGCATCCAGTGGTGTAAGGGCAATCTTGCATCACCCAAAAAAAGATGTCTTTCAAAATTGTTTATGTTCTTTCCATTTCTTTTCAAAATTTGTGGTTCTGGTTCCATAATCGCTTGAATAATGATGTAGAGCTTTCAGTTTTTCCAAACTACTAAAAATAGCAACCTGTTATTTTTAGAAAGTTTCCATTTGGGCACGGATTGAGGTGAAAATTTATAGGAAGCTTTGTAACTGAAAACTAAGACCTTTGGTGAAGGAATCACGCAAAGACCATTTGCAAGATGAAAGATATTAAAGTTTCTGTTTCCTAAAAAATGCCTAAAAATTATTCAAACTTAGGTTTGAAGCACTAAACAGCCCCGTACGAGCTCAAAAATGGCTAGAACTAGCAAAGCAAGTTCTTAGCGTGTAGAGCACTCAGTGAGCTTTCTGACGCATAAAATGGTTCATCAATCAGACACCTGGATCAAAAGTTATGGCTCCAATTTGTACATATGATATGATACCACCTCTCTTAGTGTTTAACAATACCTATATCATATCATCATTTTTCTGCAATAGAAATTTAGATATCACCTATATTTTGATAAATCATAATATCATTAATACAAAAGACTAAGAAACTAAGGATTTGTCTCATTCTAACTATCTGTCTTACTGCTAATTTACTAATGGAGTCTATAGTAATATAGTCTCAACCTCTCAAGAAATAAAAAGTATTATGATACTACTAATAGTAAAGAGATAAGACAACTATATAATGGGCTCAAAAACTTCTTCTAAGCCTTAAGATTACATAATGAAAGTATTACTCAGTCATCCATATATAAAGGATTGTTGTTACTCAACAAGGCTACAGTGGAGTTAACAGATTAGCCAGTGCTAAATAGACAAGTGGTGCAGGAGCACCTACCTGACAGCTGGCCTTCATGAGGCAGTTAGTTAGTTTGAGTCTTGTTAATGTTTCCAAGAAGGTCTGATAAGACCAATGCATGTAATAAGGTCATGCTGACCGTACTCATATCATGCTGACCATGCTTTGCTATTTTTAGATAGTTTGTTAGGACAGCCGTATGCTGTAGGTCCGGTTGGATCTCCCAGCCGCCAGGAGAGATTTCCCAGCCGCTTGGAGTCAGGTCAGTAGTACTCGCCAGAGATCCTATATATGCATGAGGATCGATTGGTTTTAGATCATTCGAGCTAGGTTGCAGAGAGTGAGACTGAGAGAGAGACTGATCATTGTATTTGCATCTTTTGAAATCAAATAAAGTGATCCTGTTTGTGTTCATCCTCTGTTGAATTCCATTGTTTGATCGATTTGCTGGTTTGGTGGTTTCATGGATTCTCTGATCCATTCCACCGGTTGATTCGTCGAATCGGTGGAATGGCAATGTACAGTAGGTTAGGTTTTAGTTTTCTTTCTATTTGCATGCAGGTGTGCAGGATCGCCATCGAGAGATGTTGAAGACCCTAGCATGGGTATGTGCTAGGTCAAGCTGATAGTTAGAGTTTGCAAGATCACCCTGAGAGTAGATCGGGTCATCCCAGGAGGATCGGCGAATTGAAATTTTGCTAAGGTTGGAAGTTTGTCAAAACGGCATCATCAGGATATTTCTACGTATATCCTGCAGTCGCTTCGGGCATCGTCATCCGGGTGGATGGAGATGAGCATGATGCTATCGATTGCATGAAGTGAATGAGCGTCGGGGTGATCATCATCAGGAGGTGCCGAGGAGGAGCGTATCGGCATCAGGTAGAAGATCAGGTTGATCGCGAGCTGAAAAAGTGAAGTTTGGCCAACAGCAGGATATGACGTCATCATCATCAGGATATACGTCATCAGGATATTTCAGAGCAGCAGGATATTGAGGAGCTGCATGTGACGTCATCGTCATCAGGATAATCGTCATCAGGATATCGGGGTGACGTAAGCATCAAAGGAAAGGTGCGTGAAGTAGAGGGTCATCATCAGGATAAATGGGAGGAACCGGATGTTCTTTATCCTGCTGATTAACATGATGTTGAACATCATGACGCTGAAGAAAGAGGTTGTCGGTGAGATGAATAGTGGACGTCAAGAGGATGTTCGCGCTTGCCGAATATGATGATGCTACCGATAGTCGAATATGATGATGCTGCTGACATGCAAAAGGGTGAAGGCTTGTCTGCAGGAGGATATCGGTCGGTGAGAGAAATATGATGATGCTGACAGTGTTAAGGAAAACATGATGATGATGATGATGATGAAGGGTTGCAGACATCCATGCTACATGTCAATGTTTTAGTGTGGATGCCTCTGCATCATAGTGGTATCAGAGCTCAGCAAAAGGTCTGGGCTGTTGTGTGTTGATTCTGTCACCGAAAGGGCAGAGGTAGAGTTGATTGTGTGTTGTGTGTTGATTGAGAGGTTGACAAAATGCCTCCAAAAGGTAGTGGTACTGCAAGGGAATTGCAGGAGATGAAGGAAAAACACGCCAGAGAGATGAGGAAGATGAAGGAGCTTGCTGAAGCACTTCAAGCCAGGCTTGTAGCCCTGGAAAAGAACAAAAAGAGGGAAGTGGAAGACAGTGAGTCTGAAGAAGATGAAGATGCTGTTGAAGAGTATGAAGAGGTAGCTGAAGATCTGGATGCTGAAGACCAGAGATTGGCAAAACTGTTAAAGGCAGTGCAGAGTGATAAACCTAAGGTAAAGGTTGATGTTTCCAAGTATAATGGAAGTTTGAATGAAGACAAGTTGCTAGATTGGATTGCTGCACTGGATAATCACTTTGAATGTGAAGATGTTGCTGAGGATCAGAAGGTAAAGATTGCAAAGACCAAGTTAGGAGGTCATGCTTTGGTATGGTGGGATTATGTACAATCTAAGAGAAGGAAACAAGGGAAGTCAAAGATCACTTCATGGGATAAAATGGTAGCAAGGATAAAAGGTAAATTCTTGCCAAGGGATTATGAGATTCAGATGTTTAAGAAGCTGTAATTTTTAAGGCAGAAGGAAATGGATGTGAAGGCATATACTGAGGAGTTTTATAAGTTGAGTATGAGATCTGGTCATCATGAGAATGAGGTAGAAAAGGTGGCTAGGTACTTGGCTGGTTTGAGATTGAACATACAGGATGAGTTAGTTTTAGCTAACCCTAAGAGTGTGGAGGCTTGTTATCAGATGGCAATCAGGATTGAAGAAAAGATGAATAGAGGACATGATAAGTCCATGAGAGGAAGAGGAAACAATATGAGGGGAAGAGGAGCAGCCCCTACACAAAAGCAAACCAATGAGGGTCAAGAAGACACTGGTAAAGGATAGGGACAGTCTGATTTCAGAGGTGGATGGAAAGGTAATAGAGGCAGATTTGGAGGTGGTAGAGGTTCTACTACATTTTCAAGCAAGTGTTACACCTGTGGTGAGTTTGGACATCCATCTTTCAAATGTCCAGAAAATAAGGGTTCATCATCTAGAAATGATAGAACTAATGACAAGAGAGTACAACTTGTACAAGAAGAGAAAATAGAGCAAAGTATGCAGAGTTCAAACACTAATCAAAGAGATAAGGAGCCTGAATATTATGCATATCCTGAGGAGGGAGAAGCATTGATGTTAAGGAGAATTAGTTTGCAGGCATCAAAGGATTTGATGCAAAGAAGAGCTCTTTTCAAGACCATATGCAAGAGCAAAGGTAAAATATGTAAGGTTGTTATTGATACTAGTTCAACAGACAACATGGTATCTCAGGAGATGGTGGATAAACTAAATTTGGAAAGGATTCCACATCAGCACCCTTACAAGGCATCTTGGGTGAGTGATAGTCAATCACTTTTTGTCTATGAACAGGCATATGTGGATTTTCAGATTGGAGCATATCATGATAGAGTTTTGTGTGACATTTTGCCCATGGAATGTTGTCACCTACTGTTGGGTAGACCATGGCAATTTGATAGAAGGGTACTGTATGATGGGTATGCTAATACCTACACCATCAAGAAAGATGGGAAGACTATTAAGTTGATGCCATTGCAGGCAGATGCTGCAGCACAGGAGGCAGCCAAAATCATTTTAATGGGAAAGAAGGAGTATGTGCAGATGCCTATAGGAGCAGGCATAAAGGCAGTTGGGGATACTGCAGAGAAAGGAGTTGTTCAGGACAACAGGTTGAAGAAAGTTTTAGTTGTGACTGACAGGGGTCAGCAGCAGGTGCAGAAACAGGTTTGCACACAGCAACCAGTTGAGAGGGATGACAAGGATGTTGTCATAGTTGGGACTATTGTTTGTCCTATAAAGATTGAAAGGAAGATAGAGTCGAACATTACAGAAGTTCAAGAGGCAATTCAGACAGAGGTTCTGGTCAGACAACCTGACAAACACAGGGTATGTGAGAGAAAGGCCTACATTGACAGGCATGAGGATTTACTTGCCAGAAAGCAAGTTACAGTTCAGAAGTCTTGGAGCAGCCAAGAGACAGCAGAGGTTAAAGCTGGAACAGGTCAGGATACTGACATGATAAAGTGTAAAGGTGGAGGACTTCCACAACCCAAACTCATGGGACATGAGTTCTTTTCTGTTGGGGAGTATGGTGCAGGAGCACCTACCTGACAGCTGGCCTTCATGAGGCAGTTAGTTAGTTTAAGTCTTGTTAATGTTTCCAAGAAGGTCTGATAAGACCAATGCATGTAATAAGGTCATGCTGACCGTACTCATATCATGCTGACCATGCTTTGCTATTTTTAGATAGTTTGTTGGGACAGCTGTATGCTGTAGGTCCGGTTGGATCTCCCAGCCGCCAGGAGAGATTTCCCAGCCGCTTGGAGTCAGGTCAGTAGTACTCGCCAGAGATCCTATATATGCATGAGGATCGATTGATTTTAGATCATTCGAGCTAGGTTGCAGAGAGTGAGACTGAGAGAGAGACTGATCGTTGAATTTGCATCTTTTGAAATCAAATAAAGTGATCCTGTTTGTGTTCATCCTCTGTTGAATTCCATTGTTTGATCGATTTGCTGGTTTGGTGGTTTCATGGATTCTCTGATCCATTCCACCTGTTGATTCGTCGAATCGGTGGAATGGCGATGTACAGTAGGTTAGGTTTTAGTTTGCTTTCTGTTTGCATGCAGGTGTGCAGGATCGCCGTTGAGAGATGTTGAAGACCCTAGCATGGGTATGTGCTAGGTCAAGCTGATAGTTAGAGTTTGCAAGATCACCCTGAGAGTAGATCGGGTCATCCCAGGAGGATCGGCGAATTGAAATTTCGCTAAGGTTGGAAGTTTGTCAAAACGGCATCATCAGGATATTTCTGCGTATATCCTGCAGTCGCTTCGGGCATCGTCATCCGGGTAGATGGAGATGAGCATGATGCTATCGATTGCATGAAGTGAATGAGCGTCGGGGTGATCATCATCAGGAGGTGCCGAGGAGGAGCGTATCAGCATCAGGTAGAAGATCAGGTTGATCGCGGGCCGAAAAAGTGAAGTTTGGCCAACAGCAGGATATGACGTCATCATCATCAGGATATACGTCATCAGGATATTTCAGAGCAGCAGGATATTGAGGAGCTGCATGTGACGTCATCGTCATCAGGATAATCATCATCAGGATATCGAGGTGACGTAAGCATCAAAGGAAAGGTACGTGAAGTAGAGGGTCATCATCAGGATAAATGGGAGGAACCGGATGTTCTTTATCCTGCTGATTAACATGATGTTGAACATCATGACGCTGAAGAAAGAGGTTGTCGGTGAGATGAACAGTGGACGTCAGGAGGATGTTCGTGCTTGCCGAATATGATGATGCTGCCGATAGTCGAATATGATGATGATGCTGACATGCGAAAGGGCGAAGGCTTGTCTGCAGGAGGATATCGGTCGGCGAGAGAAATATGATGATGCTGACAGTGTTAAGGAAAACATGATGATGATGATGATGATGAAGGGTTGCAGACATCCATGCTGCATGTCAATGTTTTAGTGTGGGTGCCTCTGCATAAACAAGGATAAAACTACAGTCAGCCTTCATAAGCAAGACCATTATGTCTTTCAATCTGTAAAGGCTCACTAGTTTTAAAAATAAACAAATCAATTTTGTGGCCTATTAGCCAACATAATTCACTAAACTAGGATAGAATACATCTATCTTGTCAGCTAGAAAACTATGAATAACAAATAGTCTTATTGGTCTCAAAGGTTCAATATCTTAGCTTGATTATGATAACTCTGATATCTATAGTTTTCTACTAAAGAAACTATAACATAGGATACTATCTCGACTGTTCCAATCTATTACATACAATATGATAATATAAGTTCTTTTGAACTACATTTTATATAAATAAAAGGGCCTATTCTTGACTGCAGCAAAATAATAATAAACTAAAAATAATTTTCTAATGCAAAGATGGTGTCATTATAAGACATCCATACCTCTCAAGTTGTCAAATCAATGTCTGAGTTAAGCTCTATTTTTAATCCTTTGCTATGTAGACTTGGCACCCTTTTCTCCTCTGCATTATTTCCCACTCTAAATCTTCACGAGATTCCTTATGATACAGCTCACAAAATTTAACACGGTACTCATAAAATTCTAATTTCCTTCAAAGATTCACTTCGTGAGCTTCCACTCTGTATAACTCTTAATGATTCAGTCTTTTATAACTTCATACTCCACCTTCTCATGGTGTCTAAGGCATATTATATGCCTATTTACGTGCTTTTGATGAGCATGCACAAAGTGGAGGCATTGGTCCTTTATGGCCACTCTCCCATACTCCTCTTTATCTTCTCCAACCACATGGATATGGGAGTCGAGTACTCCATAATTACATGGAGAGGCTTTTAATAGAATAAATGCCTTCATTTCATGATGCAAAAGAATCTCTTTCACATAACATTATGAGTATAACTTATAAATAATATTTAAATAAATAATAAAACATCAACATAATGAAGATATATACATGTATCCTATCATTGATCCAAAGACTTCACAAAGTATGAGAATGGGGTCGAGATATTCTCCCCCTCTCTATATTTCCTAAACACTATACAAAATTAATTTACCAAAAGGAGACTTATCAGAACACACCAATAATGAATAGTTTTATCACTAATATTAATTGATTATAATAATACTATACTCAAATCATATAAAGAAGAATAACAACTATCGACTATATCCTATCGATGGTCAATCTATCCTACTTGGTTTTTACAACAAACCTATGATATAGGGATTTGATGTCAAATCGACTACTGTCGAATTGAAATCCCACTTAACTAGTAAAGTCAAACTTAACTTACCCAACTCAACAAGAATCACAAAACTAAACAAACACAAGACTTAGACGACAATAAATTGTTCTTGAATCCACACATCTATTCACTTCTCTCCAATGATGCACTCCCTCTCTCTCGGAGGGTCGAAAACCTATTTTCTTGGTTACACTTACAATCAATCAAACTAGGATTAGTGTATCATTAGTCAGCCCATATATCTTATGAATAAATAATCATAACATCATTTAATCACATGTCTAATTCTAAACATATAAATGAGATCATTTGATTTATCCTAAAATTTTCTCATAATGTCAAATCATTAAATCAAATGAAAACTAACTACTAATTGCATGCAAGTAAAAAGTAAAACATAGTCAAAATTAGGGATGTGACATATCTCCCCTCATAAGATTCATCATCCTTGATGATCTAATGTATCAAAAATAATATGTTAAATTTTTTGTTCATCTGTGAAAAGAATAAATAAATGAGGAAATCTATGTTGAAAATCATGATAATCTTCCCATGTAGCACTCTCCCCTACATACTAGTCCCACTGGACCTTACACTAAGTAACTTCTATGTTATGCAAGTGGAGCTTACAAACTTTGAGCACTTTGAGAGGATCAATCATGACCACTCCTAGTTCCTACACCTATAAAGCATTCCAATCAAGAATATGATTATCACCTGTTATATACTTTTTCAAATATGAAACATGAAAAAATATTATGCATCATGGCAAGAGTTGGTGCTAGAGCAATTCTGTAGGAAACTAGATTGATCACTTTGAGAACTTGGAAGGGTCCTACATATCTAGGAGCTAGGTTGGAAGACTTTCCAAACTTTATGGAACTTTTCTGAGGCTTGACCATCAAAAGAACTTTTTCTCCAACTAAGAATTGCCTTGGTGCACATTTGGCATCAGCGTAGCTTTTCTGTCTATCATTTACTTCTGCTAATCTTTCTCTGATTAGCTTAACTTGTTCTTCCATTTCTGCCAACATTTCTGGACCAATGCTTATCCTATCTTCTATCTTATCCCAGCTTATAGGAGTTTGGCATCTTCTTCCATATAATGCCTCAAATGGAGACATCTTAATAGAAGAATTGTAGGAGTTGTTATAAGCAAACTCCACAAGTGGTAGATACTCTTCCCACTTGTATTTCTGATCCATATAATACATTCACAAAAAATCTTTAAGAACTTGGTTTACCCTTTCTATCTGACCATTTGTGATAAGTCAATCTTATATTGAGTTGAGTTACTAGCATTGGAAACAAGGTTTACTAAAATCTTGACATCATGCAGGCATCCTTATCTGAGATAATCTTCTCATGAACTCCATGCAATTTAAACACTTCTTGCTCAAACCTGCAAGCTATGATTGGTGCTCCATCTATTAAATTTCCAATAAAGTTAGCTACCTTGGTGATTTTGTCCATTACTACTAAAATAGCATCATGTCTATTTCGAGACATTGAAATACCTTTAACAAAATCCATGCTAATAATCTGCCACTTCCACTCTATAATATCGTGTGGATACAAAAGTCTCAATGGATACTGATGCTTATCCTTGATTCTCTAGCACTCTAGGAAACTTGCTACAAATCTTGTAGCATCATTCTTCATTCCTTTCTAGAAATAAAGAGGTTTCACATCGGCTAGGAGTTTAGTTACTCCTAGATGACCTGAATATGGTGTGGAATGAACTTCCTTCCACATGAGGTTTCTTAATTATGTCGAATAAGAAACATACATTCTTCCTCTAAATCTTAGAAGTCCATCTGGCCCAAAATGGAAACTATCATACCTTGGATCTTGAGGATTTACAGAGATAGCTTGCTTAACTTGCTCATAAAATTCATTTCTTGCAAAATTTTGCAATATACCAAATCCTTGAAGTTGGATTGATTAGAAACAATCGAAGAGATATGTCTCTGTTGACTTAGAGCATCCTCTACTCATTTCTCTTTGCCCTTGATATAATGTATGTCAAAATCATAGTCAGATATCAATTCCATCCATCTTCTTTGTCGAGCATTCAAATGGGGTTGGAAAAATATGTACTTAAAACCATGATGATCTAACTTCAACTCAAAAGGCTTTCCTAGCAAGTATTGTCACCACACTTGCAAAGTATGTACAACTGCTACTAAATCTAAATCATGAGGAGCATACTTATGCTCATATGCTCTCAACTTCCTAGATTCATAGGCTACCACTTCCCCATTCTGCAAAAGCACTCCTTCCAAAACTTCTCATAAGGCATTAATAATGACAACAAATTGATTTTCCATATCAAGAACTTTCAATATTGTTGCAGTTGTCAACCTTTCTTTCAACTAGTCAAATGCCTCCTAACATTCAATTATCTAGTCAAAACATTTTCCTTTTCTGTGAAGTGAAGTGATTGGGCTTGCAATCTTAGAAACGTTCAAAATGAAATTCTTGTAATATCCTGCTAATCCCATGAAACTACGCACTTCATGCACATTCTTTGGCATAGGCCACTCAATTATGGATTTTCTCTTTGTAGGGTCTATAGATATTCCTTCAGCTAATATAATATACCCTAAGTATTGTATCTCTTTCTGAAAAAAAAGTACACATAGAAAGCTTCCCAAACAATTTATGTTCTCTTAGCCACTACAAAACTATTCGCAGATGTTGCAAGTGCTCTTCCTTATTCTTAGAGTAAATAAGAATGTCATCTAGAAATACTAGACCAAATGTATCCAAGCAATCTCAGAAAAGACTCTTGATCAAATTCATGAATGCAGTAGGGGCATTCATAAGTCCAAAAAGTAAAATTGTGAACTCATAATGTCCATACCTTTCTCTGAAAGTTGTTTTATGAATGTCCTCATCTTTTATTCTCAACTAATGGTATCCAAATCACAAATCAATCTTAGAGAATACAGTTGCACCACACATCTAATCAAAAATATCATCAATACATAGTAAAAGATACTTATTATTTATCATTGCTTTCTTAAGCATACGATAGTATATACACAGACGCAAAGTTCCATCCTTCTTTTTTATAAAGATTACTGGGGCTCCCCATGGAGAAACACTACGTCTAATCAAACTTTTAGCCAACAGCTCCTAAAGCTAGACTTTTAATTCCATCAACTCTGTCGTAGTCATACAATATGACGCCTTTGAAATCAGCTCATATCCAGGTATAATATCAATTGAAAAATCAAAATCTCTCTTTAAAGGTAATCCTAGAAGTTCATCTGGGAAAACATCTCAAAAATCTCTAAGGAAAGGATAATTCTCCAAAGATACACTTTGTTTACTAGGATCTTCTTCTATTTGCTCCATATTAATTGAAAAAAATTTACATCCTTTTTGCCTATCTTTCTTTAGTTGCATAGCGGAGATTGGTCTGATCTTGACTTCTCTCCGAGTGCCTTGCGAAAAGACTTTATTCCCTACATCATCTAGACACTCCACTATTTTTGTAAAATAGTCGACATTGGCTCTATGCCTCTAAAGCCAATTTATTCCTAAGATAACATCATATGAACCTAGGGGGGCTACAAACAAATTCACCTCTATTGAGAAACTAGGAAGATCAATCTTAGCTTCAAACAGGCATTGCTCTACCTGAGCTCTAGTCTGGTTAGCATATTCTACTAACTAGGGTTTAGCCATATAACCTGATCTTCTAGGAAATCTACTTAATACTCTTGGAGAAATAAAACTTTCAGTTGCTCCAATACCAATCAAAATAGAAATAGGAACTCCAAACAAAGTACATGTTGTCTCAATGGGAGTAATCTAGTACTCCACCTAACGATTGTCCCAATCTACATGGATCCTCAAATGAAAAGTTTCTTGCTAAGTGTGTAAAGCATTACCATGTTGTTGAACTCCCTAGTTCTTATTTGGGCATTGATTTGCATAGTGTTCTCCACCACAAGTGAAACATCCACCAGGAGGTCCTCGCTTCTCAATAGGTTTACCTAAATTATTATCATTCCACCGAACATTGCCACTATTCATCTTATCATTCCTAGGTTCACTTTTGTTATATTTGAAACCCTTGTTTCTTTTCTTAGCCACATATTGCTTTGCATTTCTATTCTTGAAAGGCTGTGAAGTTGGTGTCTACTAAACCTCTTGCAATTCTTCTCATGATATGTAGAAATTAACTTCATTTTTTGCTCTTGGTTAATTGCCTTCTCCAAAACTTGATCCATAGTAGAAGGACCATGCACATCCACTTCACCACCTATCTGGGCATTCAAACCCATGATAAATTTCCTAATTTTGAACCTTTCATCTTTTTGATATTAAGGCACATATTTTAGGATATTCCCAATATTCAACCAATGACATATCTCCTTGTCTCAGATTCTAGAAATTAGTTAGCTTTTGGTCAAAGAAAAGCTGTGGTAACCACCTTTGGTGGAATAAGACCACAAGTTGATCCTAGGTTAAGATTAAATAACTTAACCCTAGTTCCATCTTCTTGTTCATCCACCACATGGACGCTTCTCCTGCCAATTGAAAGGCATCCCATACTGCTTTGATTATCTCAAATTAATTTTGGATCTCAAAATATTTTTCCATCTATGTCAACCAAGATTTAGCAGCATCACCACTTTCGGTTCCAATGAACTTGGGTGGTGTGAATTTCTTCATATCTCTTGATAACTCAGAGGCAATTCTACTTTTTTTCTCTTCTTGAGACTTAGTCTTATCGACATTCTCCCTTTACTTAGTATGAATCCTTATGTCTTGCTTTAGGTTTACCTTGACCTCTAACCTCCTGTTCTGAGTTTCCAAGCCTATCCTTGGTTTCATTCAACATGGTCAATATATAATCCAACTTAGCCACAGGGTTTTCAGAAGGATTCAACTCTCCTTGACTATCTTTAAGAGTTTTTGAGTTTGAACCATGATGATACTCGATATCACACCTAATATTCATATCAAATTATAAATTAGAGTTTAGAATAATGCATCTCATTAATTCAAATTCATTAATAAAATCCACTCACAAAAACTCAAATGGTAATCAATCTCATCGTTATTATAGTTTATTCTAGGTATAATTACATCCTTATTTAGATGATTAACATGACATGACATGTCACTATTGGTTAAAGGATATTCCTTAGGTTCCTCTTCACCATTGGAATCTAGTAAAACAAACTTAGAGTTTAGACATACATGTAGGTACTCTTCCAACACCTCTTTTCCTACAATAGCGGCATCACAACCACACCCAAACAGCATGTTGCGTCTTGCAAAAGGTTTACTTGGCTTGACTACACAAGTAGGAACAATAGTTTTCTTGGCTAGTTTAATACATTATTTCCTCTCTAATTGTTTACACTTAAGAGCGTTAGCTAAAGTCTCAGAATCCTCTAGCGATGCACCCTCAACGTGATTAATATGCTCTTTGAGTTTAATCTCCTCAATAGGTTCCTTCTTAACCTCTAAGTTGGGCAATCACTGGGGAAGAGACTTTCAAGTGGTTTTCTTGGTTCTCCTCCACACCATTCAAGCATAAAACCATTTTAAACATTAGATAATCTACTAAATGCTGACAAATTTCCTCATAGTGAGCACCTAGGTCCATGTGTTGAACCCAGTTCACTTGGATACCATATGTAACATGCCTTCTCATATTACTTAGAATTACACACTCAATTTACTAGGAAAGTGAAAGCAATGATATACAAGAGAGAATTTTCTTTTAAATATCATTTGCTATACATTAATAAATAAAAGTACATCTTTTCTAAATTTTTTCAACCTTTAAAATTAAATATATTCAAAGATAACTTGTAGTGAAAACATTTCACCTTACATTTACAAACATATTGCTCTTTGGTAAAGAAAATTTTTTACATCATAATCATAGCATGAAATTTTACACAAAAGTACTATCTCTGGAATCTTGATATCTATCGTCCAAATCTTGGCAAGTCTTCTACTACAGAGGGAGAACATCATCTGAGTGCTTTACCTCCAACCATAGACTAGCGATCCCCCACACACCTTCCTTAGTGGAAGTGGCCCTACTCTTCATGAAGAGAATAGACATGTGGATCTAAAAAGTTGTCATCTGAGTCTCAGTGTTGGGTCCAACATAACTTAATCGACTGTACAACTCTAGAATATCTTCTAGCTATTGAACACACCTGAATATTGAGAGGGGGGTGAATTAGTATCCAAACAAAATTCAAATCCTCCAGAGAAGATTAAAACTTAAATTGTATAGCATTAACATAACTAGGAAAGATCAACATAGTGCATAACGACAGATAACACCAGATGTACGTGGAAAACCCTAAAAGGGGGAAACCACGGTGAGGATTAACTCACAATATATGAAGTTCACTTCTATAAAAATTACTACTTTGTTTTAGGGCTACAACCCAAGGAAGCTACTACTCATTGAATAAAGGTTTTAGGGTCACTCCCAAGGAAGATACAGCTCCTTGTAGACTTTGTTTTAGGGCTACAACCTAAGGAAGCAACTACTCTTTGAACTAAAAACAAAATTAGAAATGATTACAGCATGAAAGTCCTACTGTCTAAAAACTGACATTGAAGCTCACTCATCTTTGATTATTACAATTCTTCTTTGACACTCCTTGATGATTGAATCAATTGGGCACACTCTTCACTTTCCTTCTGCCACAAAAATATCTTCAAGATGAATCAAGGCAAGCTCTGACACTTCTTCTCTTTCTCTTTCAGTCGCACATCATAATGCATTACACATTCTTATTTGCTGTTCACATTATCATATTTGCAATCATACCTCACCTAGATCAACTAGGTTTACAATATATACATGATATTAAATTGATTACATTACAAGTCAGCCAATACAACAAGAATATTGCAATTTACAAGTCAGCTAGAGATCGCATAGCATGAAACATGTAGAGATCAAGCCCTAGCGTGAACTCCATGCAACATAAGGAAGAGAAACATGCCTTGCGGATCCCAACACATTCTTAACCTAGTCCTAAACATCCTTCACAAAATTTTCCTTCAAAGAATAACATCTGTATATCATGCTCATTTGAAATAGCTTGCCCTTAAGCAAGAAAACATGAAACTTATAGCACTTCGGCCATAACAACTTGGCGATACTCATGAAAGATTAAACATTTCTTGCACTTCTCGCAGATGAGTCAGTAGGACCTATACACCATCTCCAAGAACTCCTTGAACTCCACACAACAAGAACTTTGTGGCGCGCAACACCAACATGTATTCTTAGAATAATTAGGCTTTTGAAAGTATCTATAGCTCACTATCATTTGGAAAACTAAACTTGCGGACTACCAAAACACTTGATACTACAAAGAAGAATGACTTGCACTTCCTTAAACATGTACACAAAACCGTACATCCATATCTATCACTACAAAGGAATGTGGAGCATTCCAACAATCCTTCATCATCACCTCATTCTGCCAGAGCACAGATCAGAATTCTATCACTTATAATTTTCACTGTAGAGGAAGAAATGATATGAAACTTTGGATTTAGCACCTTTACAGCATACTAAATGTAACTTCTAAACCGCATGACCAAATCTTCAAATGCAAAGAAATGCGGAGCATTTTACAAACCAGTTTTCAAGGCAACTTCTTGCAACAGAAACCTTCACCAACTTCCAGAGACCAGAACCTTCTTATAGTAACACCTACTTCCTTAGGACCATCAAAAAAGTGCATACAACATGCTATAGGCCATTAGCAACATCTTCTCAACATCAGCATTACTTCTAATTCCCATCTTAATATATCATCATTCATCTTAATGATCCTAATTCCCATCTTAATATATCATCATGATATCATCTCTATTGATCATAAACGTGGTTAATACAACTTTACTTGACATTAATCAAGGCATGACATCCAACCATGAACATCAGTACCTAGCCTACCATAACCATAAGCATCGAAGCATAGTGTTTTCATCAATGACAACCCAAACAGAGTGTTGACATTAATGACAACCACATCATTGACAACCTTAGGTAACATATGTGCAACAATCTCCCTCTTTGGCATTGATGGCAACACACATCTACTCATTCTCCCCCTTTGACATTAAGGAAAAAGGGCAACTTCTTCTCATCCTTAGGCACAAATTCTCCTTTTCAATGAACCCCCTATCAACAACAACCACTACCTTCTCTCCCTGAGAGGTAGCCACCATCAGTCCAAGAAAAATATATAGCATGAATTACTCCCCCTGGACAGATGCACCATCTATGCATCTAGCAAGAAGGAGGGACAATTACCCTAACTTCTATCGGGCATGCTCAAAAGTATCCTTTGCAAGAGCTATTGTAAAGATATCTATAATCTGATCGTTTGTTGGAATTTACTCCAACTTCACTTCTTTCTCTACAACCTTCTCTCTCAAAAAGTTTATATCTAATTGATAAATGCTTGGTTCTACAATGCACCACTAGATTCTTAGAAATATTGATAGCACTTGTATTATCACACAAAATAGAAATAGCCTCATCATATTGTACCTTGATATTTTTCACTGATTGCTTCATCCACAAAACTTGTGTACAGCATGATGCTGCTGAAATATACTCTACCTCTACATTTGATAAGGATACTAAATCTTTTTTCTTACTATGCCATGAAACCAATCTTCTTCCTAAAAAGAAAGCACCACCACTTGTACTTCTTCCATCATCAACACAACCAGCCCAATCAGCAACAGTGTAAGCTCTCAGATCAAAATCATTATCTTTTGGATGCCATAATCCATAATTCAAAGTTCCCTTCAAATATATGACTATTATTTTTACTACGTTCACATGAGTTTGCTTAGAATTAGCTTGAAATTTGGCAACCACACATACTGCATGCATAATATTAGGTCTAGAAGTAGTCATGTATAATAATTCTTCAATCATAGATCTATAAAGAGTTTGATCAACCTCCAATGAATCATCTACCTTTCTCAAGTGACAACCTATAACCATAGGAGTACTTACTAGTTTGCAATCCTCCATACCAAATTTATTCAACATCTCTCTAACATACTTAGCTTGAGAAATAAAGATACCATCATCTAGTTGAATAATTTAAAGCCCACGGAAGAAAGACATCTCACCAGTCATAGACATCTCAAACTCTTTCTACATATGCAAAGGTCTTACACATATCATCATCTCCACCAAAGATAATGTCATCAACATATACTACAACTTTCAAAATCATGTCTCCTTCTTCCATAATGTAGAGATTACTATCTATGGTACCTTTTTTGAAGCCTTGCTGAAGTAAGTATTTATCCAACCTAACATACCAAGCTCTACAAGCTTGCTTGAGTCCATATAAAGCCTTTTTGAGTCTGTACATCATGTATGGATCTTCTGATAACTGATAAGCATCAGGTTGCTCAATGTAGACCTCTTCCTCTAGATCACCATTCAAAAATGTTGACTTGACATCCATTTGATAAACCTTGAAGTTCTTGTGAGTAGTAAGGGCAAGAAACATCCTAATTGCCTCCATCCTCACTACCGAAGCAAAATTCTCCTCAAAATAAATACCTTCAACTTGAGAATAGTCCTTACACACCAATCTTGTTTTGTTCCTCACAACTTCACCATCTTCATTCAATTTGTTCTGGAACACCCACTTTGTTATCATAACATTCTTATTGGCTCGTCTGGGAACCAATTCCCATGTTTGATTCTTCTCTATCTAATTCAATTCTTCTTCCATTGCCTTCAACCATCCATTATATTTTCTTGCGTCAGCAAAGGTTTTGGGCTCTACCTTTGATAGAAAACATAGATTCACTTGCTATACATGTCCATGTCATCATTAACCATGTTATACTGAAGATTTTAGAATCTTATGCTTTTCATGGGTTTGAAAAGATTTGCAGTTACAACTCCCCCTGAGCCAATACTTTCTTCTAGTTACCAAAAGATCCATCTGCACCAAGCAAAGGTACAAATCCTTCCTTTACTTCACTTTCTTCCTTCTTCCGTATCTTGTTCATTTCCCTCTTTTGTTGATCAGTGTCAATCTTCTTTTGAGGAGCAGAAGGTCTTACATTCCTTCCCTTGCGGAACCTTGCAATGTGTCCTGATTTATTACAATTATAGCAGGTGACACTAGATTGTGGAGCATACTCACCTCTTCTCACATTAGATCTACAATTAGCATCCTTATGACCAAGCTTGTTACATGTGTAACAATAACCATAGAAGAATTGAGAAGTCATGGCATTGTTCTTATTCATGAAATCATTCCTCATCACTTTACTTATGTATTCATTAGCCTTATGACCAACCTTTTTGCAAGCATAGAACTGACCATGAAATGAATGGGAGTTCACAACATTGTACCTTGGAGGCCTAAATGAATTATGATTCATCTTCCTTCTACATTCAATAACCTTGTGACCAGTCTTATTACAAGCATAGCAATTACCATTGAAAGCTTGAGGATACCTGGTAGTTATAGTTGTCTAGGAGCAGGCTTACTAATGTTCTTCTTCTTGTTATTTGTTTGTCTCTTGTCAAGAATGAATCTATCTTCTTTTACATCTTCGGAGGCATTCTTCTTAGGATCTTCAATGTAGGCTTTTTCCTCTTTTGTTTCAGACTTTCCTTCTATTTTGAAGTTATCATACAAGTTTGCAAATGCACTGTTTATAGGAATTTTCCTTTTTCAAAACCAAGACCAAATTTTTCTTTTGATGGATTTTGAGAGTTAATAAACTCATCAAGAATCTCAGAACCTCCTTTAAGTTTTAAACCTTTGTTAATTTGTTCTTTTTCTTTTTCCAATTCTTTTCTTAAAGTGACAACTTCTTCCTCATGTTTTGAACATTCAGCTGATTTCTCATTGAGCTTGGTATTCTTTCACCAATAGATGAATAGTGATCTTCATTATATTCCTCAGATGAGTAGCCTTCTTCCTTAGCATATAAACTATTCTTCTTGCTTCTAGTTCTTAGTTTGCATTTTAAAGAAATGTGCCCAATTTTACAGCAATTGAAACATTTAAAAGGTAACTTACCTTTATACTTGTCAGAACCTCTTCTCATTCTCCTCACAAAGTTTGCTTCTTCCTCATCAAGGTTGTCATCTTGATCAGCTGCTTCATCTTCTATCTTCTTACTAACTTTGAATGTTACTTCTTTATTTGGTTCATCTTTGTCAAACTCACTCATTCCAAAGGCTGTGAGAGAACCAAACAATTGATCTACTATATAGACATCCAAGTCCTTAGATTCCTCAATAGCAGATACCTTATGAATATAAGATTTAGGGAGAGATCTTAGAACCTTCTTCACAATCTTATTGTCTTTCAATTCTCCACCAACCTCTGATGCCATTAATTATTTCATCCACCCAGAGCATATAACTGGCAATGTCTTCATCTTCTTCCATCCTTAGGGTCTCAAATTTGCTCTTGAAGATTTGTATCTTGGCTTGCTTCGCTTTGCTATCTCCTTCATAAATGCTACCAAGTTTTAACCAGACATCCTTAGTAGATTTGCAACTCATTACCTTTAGAAGTTTTGAATCAGCTAGCCCACTCATGATAGTACTTTTTGCCTTGGCATTGTTATCATACAACTTAATCTCATCAGCATCTGTAGGAATAGAAGTGGGAGAAGTGTAACCATTCTTGATAGCTTGCCAAACACCAAACTCTAGATAAGATAGATAGTTCTCCATCCTTAGCTTCTAAAATGAGTAATTTGTTCCATCAAACAAAAGTGCCTTGTGAGATCCATTATTAGCCATCTAGGACCTTCCTCAAGTGGTTAAGCTTATTCTAAGTAACTTATCTCTAATACCAATTGTTGAACACACCCAGATACTGAGAGGGAGGTGAATCAGTATCCAAACAAACTTCAAATCCTCCTGAGCAGATTAAAACTTAAACTTTACAACATTAACATAATTAGGAAAGATCAACACATTGCATAACAACACATAACACTAGATATATGTGGAAAACCCCAAAAGGGGAAAAACCACAATAAGGATTAACTTTCAATATATGAAGCTAACTGCTATAAAAATTACAACTTTATTTTAGGGCTACAACCCAAGAAAGTTACTACTCCCTGTTGACTTTATTTTAGAGATACAACCCAAGGAAGCTACTACTCCCTGAAGAAAGGATTTAGGATCACTCCCAAGGAAGATACAACTCCCTGCAGAGTTTGTTTTAGGGCTACAACCCAAGAAAGAAACTACTCCTTGAACTGAGAACAAACTCAGAAATGATTACAACATGACAGTCCTTCTATTGTCTGAAAACTGACATTGAAGCTCACTCATTTTTTATGATTGCAAATTTTCTTTGACACTCCTTCTTGATGATTGAATCAGTTAGGCAGACTCTTAACTTTCCTTCTACCACAAAAATGTCTTCAAGGTGAATCAAGATAGGCTCTAACACTTCTTCACTTTCAGTCACACATCATAATGCATTACACATTCATATTTTGCTCCTCACATTATCATATTCACAATCATACCTCACCTAGATCAAATAGGTTTATAATATATACATGATATTACATTGATTCCATTACAAGTTGGTCAATACAACAAGAATATTACAATTTACAAGTCAGCCAGAGATCATAGAACATGAAACATGTAGTGATCAATCCCTATCATGAACTCCATGCAACATCAGGAAGAGAAACATGCCTTATGGATCCCAACACATGCTTAACCTAGTCCTAAATATCCTTCACAACATCATCCTTCAAAGAATAACATATGCACATCACTCTCATCTGAAATAGATCGTCCTTAAGAAAGAAAACATGAAACTTGTAGCACTTCATCCATAACAACTTGGTAGTACTCATACAAGATTGAACATTGCTTGCACTTCTCCCAGATGAATCGGTAGGACCTATACATCATCTCCAAGAACTCCTTGAACTCCCCACAACAAGAACATTATGGCACACATCACCAACATGTATTCTGAGAATAATTAGGCTTCCAAAACTATCTATAGCTCATTGTCATTTAGAAAAATGAACTTGTGGACCACCAAAACACTTGATACTACAAAGAAGCATGAATTGTAGTTCCTTGAACATGTCCACAAAATCGCACAGCCATATCTATCACTATGGAGTAATGTGGAACATTCCAATAATCCATCATCACCTCATTCTGCCTGAGCACAGACTGAAACTCTGTCACTTATAATTTTCACTACAAAGGAGAAAATGATATGAAACTTTGGATTTAGTACCTTTACAACATATTGAACTTAACTTCTAAACCACATGACCAAATCTTCAAATGCAGAGAAATGCAAAGCATTTTACCAACCAGTCTTCAAGGCAACTTCCTATAGTAGAAACTTTCACCAACTTTTGCAGACCAAAACCTTCTTATAGTAACACATACTTCCTTAGGACCATTAGAAAAGAGCATACAACATGCTATAGGCCATCAGCAACATCTTCTCAACATCAACATTGCTTCTAATTCCCATCTTAATATATCATCATTCATCTTAATACTTCTAATTCCCATCTTAATATATCATCATGATCTCATCTTTGCTAAGCACAAACATGCTCAATACAACTTTACTTGACATTAATCAAGGCATGACATAGAACCATGAACATCTCTAGGCATAATTGTCTTGACTGAATTGTTCTTAGACAACTGACCTAGCATTTAATGCTTAATCTGGATATCTACTTGAATATGTTTAAAAGAATTAACCTTTTTGTGAGTCCACAGTGGCATTCCTCCACACATCAGAGTTCATGACTTCCTGTCATTCTACTCATCGACTCAAGATCAAACACACTAATGTTATAAGTCACATGTCAACTTAAACAAAATATTATTAAACTTCATCAAAAAGCTTCTTAGACACTATAAAATCTATAGTATCTTAGGCTATGGTTTTCTCAACTCTTATGCAGTTGACCATAGCATACATAGGACTAACACAAAGTCATAGTCTGATTAGAGAAATTATAAGTTTATCTACACCCTTATAGATAGATACTAGGGTTTAACTTCTCTAATTCAAACTCAATGGTGTGACAATCACACTTTAAGAAAAATTTATCATATAGAGACAAAGACCTCTAGTCTTCTTTAAACCACTTAAACATTAGTTGAGTTTATATCTCTCAACATAAATCATTAGGTATATCCTTAATAACAGAAAATATCATTACTATCATATATAGTTTGTACATACAATATGATACCACCTCTCTCAGTGTTTAACAATACCTATATCATATTATCATTTTTCTATGATAGTAATTTAGATATCACCTATATTTTGATAAATCATAATATAATTAATACAAAAGACTAAGAATCTAAGGATCTATCTCAGTCAAACTATCTGTCTTACTACTAGTTTACTAATGGAGTCTATAGCAATATAGTCTTGACCTCTAAAGAAATAAAAATTCTTATGATACTACTAATAGTAAAGAGATAAGACAACTATATAATGGGCTTGAAAACTTCTTCTAAGCCTTAATATTACATAATGAAAGTATTACTTAGTCATCTATATATAAAGGATTGTCATTACTCAACAAGGCTACTATGGAGTTAACAGATTAGCTGGTACTAAATAGACAAGAATAAAAATTAAGTCAGCCTTAATAAGCGAGACCATTTTGTCTTTCAGTCTGTAAAGGATCACTAGTTTTAAAACTAAACAAATCAATTTCATGGCTTATCGGCCAACATAGTTCACTAAACTAAGATAGAAGACATCTATCATGTCAGCCTGAAAACTATGAATAACAAACAATCTTATTGGTCTCAAAGGTTCAATATCTTAGTACAATTATGATAACTCTGATATCTATAGTTTTCTACTAAAGAAACTATAACATAGGATACTATCTCAATTGTTCCAATCTATTGTATACAATATGATAATCTAAGTTCTTTTCTACTAAAGAAACTATAACATAGGATACTATCTCGACTGTTCCAATCTATTGTATACAATATGATAATCTAAGTTCTTTTTCACATTTTCTATAGAATAAATGAACCTATTCTTGACTACAGCACAATAATAATAAACCGAAAACAATTTGCTAATGTAAAGATGGTGTCATTATAAGACATCCATACCTCTCAAGCTATCGAATCAACTTTTTAGTTAGCTCTTCTTTTAATCCTTTGCTATGTAGACTTGGCACCCTTTTCTCCTCTACATTATTTCCCACTCTAACTCTTCATGGGCTTCCTTATGATACCGCTCACAAAAGCTAACATTGTACTCATAAAAGTCTAATGTCCTTCATAGATTCACTTTGCGAGCTTCCGCTCTGCATAACTCTTAATGATTTAGTCTTTTATGACTTCATACTCCACCTTCTCACAGTGTCTAAGAAGATTTTATTCCTATTTACATGATTTAGATTAGCATGCACAAAGTGGAGTTGTTGGTCTTTTATGGCCACTCTCCCATACTCCTCTTTATCTTCTTAAATGACGTGGAGATGGGAGTTGAGTACTCCATAATTACATGGAGAGGCTTTTAATAAAATAAATACCCTTGTTTCATGTGTTGGGAGCTGTAAAAAAGAAAAGTTCCCAAAATGTGTCTTTTTGCCCCAAATTTAGGGGAAGTATTGATCTAGTCCAGGGTCATTTGAGTGGTATTTTTGGAAAATATCAAAAATATAAATTTTGGTATTCTCTACATCTTACTAAATTGCATTTTTGGAGGCCTTCAGAGCAGAATTAGGGCTCAAGACTTCTTGGTATTAAGCCTTAGCAACCAAGTAACTCAAACTAGATAATTAGTTTATCTTTCCAATGAGTCCAAGAAGTTTAAAATCTAACAAAATAGCTAGGAGTTATGACCTTGCCAAGGGAAGATCAAAATTTTCCTAATTTTTTAAGTTTTTTTGAATTTTTGTAATTAGTTTCACCTTCCAGTAGCTCTTTTTGTATACCAAGGATAATGTGACCCTTCATATGATATGTAAGCTTATATATTTCAAATGGAAATGAATAAAAATTAGTTTTTCGGAGGCAATTCACAACTCTCAGCAAGTTTATCTATTTGCAGAATGCATTTCTTCTTTGTTGTTTTATTGGATTACAATACCACAAGCTCAATGCTAGGTATTGTCCAGATTAGTGGTATCAGAGCAGTTCACTCCTGTATGTCACACTACACATGGTTAGGTTATCAAAAGTTGGGATTAGAGACACATGACCCATCAGATTATCTTCCTTTGAGGTCCACTCAATCAAAAATGTTAGAACAAGGGGAACATTCAGACCCTTTTAAGGCGATGGTGGAAGAAGCTTTGGGAAAACAACGTGAGGAGATGATGAATCATTTTTCTTGTCTACTTCAACAAAATCAACAATCCAACATGGGTGGAGTACCGTTCGGTCATCACACTCCTTTCAAAGTGTAGGTAAATTTTGATATTCCAAATTTTGAAGGAAAATTAAATGTAGATGTTGTTGATGATTGGCTATCAAAATTAGAAAGATATTTTTCTGTGAATCAATTTTCTAATGGTGAAAAAATATCATTCACTCTCCTCAAAGATGAGCATCATGTAAAATAATCATGGGAAAATAGACTATAGTTTAGAGAAAACCCTGATATAGAATTTGATGAAGTAACTCAAGGTAATCCCTCCTGGGGAGAGTTTGTGGAACATATCAAGGGAGAATATTATCCTAAAAATTCATATGAAGATAAGTATATGGAGTGATAGACACTTCATTAGAAGAAGGATCAATCTGTTTAGGATTACAATAATGTGTTCCATGCTCTTTCAGCAAAGCTTGGCATCATGGATATAGAAAAGCATCAAATTCTGAAGTACCACAGTAGGCTTCATCACTATATCCAAACAGAGATGGATTTTCTCAATATTGAGACCTTGGGAACTACCTACAAATATGTAGTAAAGATCGAGGAAAAATAAATTAAAAAGGGAAAAAAGGATTATTTTTCAAATAATAAATCCAAGAATGAAGGTGACAACAAATTCATGACAGCTAAGGACCCCTCCTCACAAGCATCATCAACAACATACAACAATGGAAAGAAGATGTGGTGTGAATTCCATAGAAGTCTAGGACATAACACAAAGGATTGTTGAGCTGCCAAAATGTTGATGACAGAGTTACAACAAAAGGAACCTAAACCTGAACCATTTCCTGTAGACTCTTTTGACCAAAGAGATGATGACAAAATAATTGAAACTGACCCCTATGCCATAGTTGCCACCACTAGGATTTTGCCTTGTGAAGATGAGGAGCATTTATTCCACTCACAAATGTGGGTAAATGGCAAGGCCCTCCATTTCATTGTTGATAGTGGAAGTCAAAATAATCTGATCTCTACTGCGATTGTTAAAAGGCTGAACTTGCAAACCACACCTCATCCACATCCATATCATGTGGGATGAGTAAGCAACCAAGAACAAGATATTCAGGTAAATAAGCAATGTTGCTTACCTTATTCTATCAAACCATTCAAAGATGAATTGGTATGTGATGTGGTACCCTTGGATGTGTGTGATGTATTGTTGGGACACCTATATATGTACAAGCATCATGGTGTATATGAGTTTAGACCTCGCAATGTCATTGTCAAATTGGGTGAAAAGAAGTACCGGATACCTGAGGTAAGTCCTACACAACCAACATCTTTGATTACTGAAAAACAATGTGAACATCTAATTGCTCATACTGGAACATTTATTCTGTTAATGGTTTCAACAGAGGACAAGAGGTTAGTTGTATCCAATAACCATGACAAAATGGTCACCATTACGACTCAACAAAAATAGATGAATGAAAGTAGGACATCACTTTGGGATATGATGGATAACAAGCTAACAAAGTCTATTGCATTCCATCCACAAACGGATGGGCAAACTGAGCACAGATACAAGCATGCCAGGTACATGGTTCCACAAGACATAGCCCATTTGAAGTATGTTTTGGACATCAACCATTGGCTCCTATTGATGTAGCCATACTAGTCATTTCATATGACTCTTCACCACATGGTAAAAAGGAAGTAGATAAGACAAACAAGTTTGTTAAGAAAATATGCCATATCCAACACCAAGTTCAAGAGATATTGCAGCATACTAGCCAGAAATATAAGGACAGGCATGATCAGCATCGTATACCTCATCATTTCAATGTTGGAGATAAGGTATGGCTTCACCTTCAAAAAGAGAGACTTCAAAGTCCATACAATAAACTTCACCCCATTCGATATGGGCCATATACCATCACATAGAAAATAGAAGTGGTAGAACATATCAATAGCACAGAATTAAATCCAGACACCATTGGTCCACTCACAACTGATTAGATCATTGATGTCTTAGTCAAGACACTGAAGAGACAACAAATTCCCCTTTACCGTGTGGTTCAAGCAGGTAGACTTCCTCATCAAGGAAAATGGTTCACCAAGGATGAAATTGAAAAGCAATTTCCTTAGCTAATGCTGACTATAGATGTAATGGGGGCGGGTACAAAATGTTGGGGGGCCAAAAAGTAGCCAACTTTTTTTTAAAAAAATTAAGCCATAACACGAGTGCATTATAACACACTCTCGTTATTCTCTTCTATTAAAAAAGCTACTGTTAAAGCTTATCATTCACACAAATGCAAATGTTGATATTATAGAAAACTAAATTATATTAGAATATTAGAGATCCCTTAGAAAAATGTAATAACAAAACTGCTTTGCCTTATATTAGGTTGTTAAACCCATCATTTTTTACACTCTTCTCTTAACAAAATAAGAGGAATAAGCATAGAAGACAGAGAATTTGATCTTTCTAGTTTACATATTGGTCAGTTTACATTTCGTGACTTCATTTTCTTTGAATAAAAAGGTTTATCTGATTTGAAATAAGGGGCAGAGTTGACTGTCATGTGCTTTTCTAGATGAGAGGGTCCATAATGTCCAGGGTTCTTCCAAGAATGGCCTGCAACATAAATAAGTTTTTGTTATAGCAATCCTCCTGGTAAAGTTACAATTTAAATACCTTCTTAGAAAATTGAAATAAATTAAATTAGACTTACAATTTTGATTTTCTTCCATTGCTTCAACATCATTATTATTTTCCCCATCAAAAACTAATTCATTCAGCAATTTGCTACCCATTGGTTGACTTGAACTGCATACTCTATTAGAAGAAGGGTATCTTTTATCTGTATCAATGTTTGTATTCATAAGCTGAAGAGCATTGATATTTTTCACACACCTTGTTCTTTGAAATATCTTAACCTTAAAATATGACTTGGATATGTACTTGAACACAGCAAAATCTCTAATCTCCAGCCCATGATGATTCATAAAATTTTCCCAACCCTACCTAAATTCTAGTTTATTTATGGTACCCCCTAATTGTACAACCCTAAACCCTAAACCCTAATCCCTTAACCCTAAACCCTAATCCCTAATCCCTAAACAATAAACCATAATCCTTAATTATAATTTAGGGTACCTTAATCCCTCAACCCTAAACCCTAATCCCTTATCCCTAGATCATAAACCCTATCCCTAAAGCCTCAACCCTCAACACTTAAACCTTAAATCCTAAATCGTCAACCCTCAACACTATACCTTAAACCCTAATCCCTCAACTCTAAAGCTTTAAAGCCCCAACCCTTATCCACCCCTCTCCTCCCCTATCTCCCTCACCCCATCTCTCCCCTATCTCTCAACCCTTAGCCATCTAGGTCTCTTTATTATCCTTAAAACCTCAACCCTCAACCCTTAAACCTTAAATCCTAAACCCTATCCCTAAACACTCAAGCCTTGACACTATACCCTAAACCCTAATCCATTATCCCTAAACCCTAAAGCCTATCCCTAAAGCCTCAACCCTCAACCCTTAAACCTTAAATACTAAAAACTATCCCTAAACCCTCAACCCTCGATAATATACCTTAAACCCTAATCCCTCAACCCTAAACCCTATCCCTAGAGCCTCAACCCTCAACCCTTAAACCTTAAATCCTAAACCCTATCCCTAAACCCTTAACACTATTTTTAAACCCTAATCCCTTATCCCTATACTCTAAACCCTTATCCCTAAAGCCTCAACTCTCAACCCTTAAACATAAATCCTAAACCCTATCCCTAAACCCTTAAGCCTTGACACTATACCTTAAACCCTAATCCCTTATCCCTAAACCCTATACCCCATCTCTAAAGGCTCAACCCTTAACCCTTAAATCCTAAAACCTATCCCTAAACCCTCAACCCTCGATACTATACCTTAAACCCTAATCCCTTATTCCTAAACCCTCAACCCTAAACCCTAATCCCTCAACCCTAAACCTTCAACCCTAAACCCTATCCCTAATCCCTCTACCCTCAACACTCTTCCTTAACCCTAATCGCTTGACCCTCAACCCTTATCCCTAAACCCTAAACATTATACTAAAGCCTCAACCCTAATCCCTCAAGGTCCTAAACCCTAATCCATTATCCCTAAACTCTAAACCCTATTCCTAAACCCTCAACCCTCAACCTTAAACCTTAATCCCTCAACCCTAAACCTTAATCCCTCAACCCTCAAACCTAATTCCTTATCCCTAAACCCTAAACCCTAATCCCTCAACCCTAAATGCTATCCCTATTCCTAAATGCTCAACCCTCAACACTATACCTTAAACCCTAATCCCTTATCCCTATGCCCTCAACCCTAAACCCTATCCCTAATCCCTCTACCCTTAACACTCTACCTTAACCCTAATCCATCGACCATCAACCCTAATCCCTCAACCCTAAATTCTATCCCTAAACCCTCAACTCTAAACTCTAATCCCTCAAGGTCCTAAACCCTAATCCCTTATCCCTAAACTCTAAACCCTATCCCTAAACCCTCAACCCTCAACCTTAAACCTTAATCCCTCAACCCTAAACCTTAATCCCTCAACCCTAAACCTTAATCCCTCAACACTCAACCCTAATTCCTTATCCCTAAACCCTAAACCCTAATCCCTCAACCCTAAACCCTAATCCCTCAACCCTAAACCCTAAACCCTATCCCTATTCCTAAACCCTCAACCCTTGACACTATACCTTAAACCCTAATCCCTTATCCCTAAGCCCTCAACCCTAAACCCTAATCCCTCAACCCTAAACCCTATCCCTAATCCCTCTACCCTCAACACTCTACCTTAACCCTAATCCATCGACCATCAACCCTAATCCCTCAACCCTAAATGCTATCTCTAAAGCCTCAACCCTAAACCCTAATCCCTCAAGGTCCTAAACCCTAATCCCATATCCGTAAACTCTAAACGCTATCTCTAAACCCTCAACCTTAAACCTTAATCCCTCAACCCTAAACCCTAATCCCTCTTGATCTTAAACCCTCAACCCTTAAACGCTAAACCCTTGACCCTTAAACCCTAAACCCTTAAACCCTCAACCCTAATCCCTCTTGATCTTAAACCCTCAACCCTTAAACGCTAAACCCTTGACCCTTAAACCCTAAACCCTTAAACCCTCAACCCTTATCCAACCCTCTCCTCCCCTATTCGCCTCACCCCCATCTCTACCCTCCTCTACTCTCGACACTATACCTTAAACCCTAATCCCTTAACCCTCATCCCTAAATCATCAACCCTCAACCCTTAAACCTCAACCCTCAACCCTCAACTCTAAACTCTCTACCCTCAACCTATTACTTAATCCCTAATCCCTCAACCCTCAACCATATACCTTAAACCCTAAACCCAAAAACCTCAACCCTCAACCCTAAGTACTCTACGAGATCAGGTCCTTATATAACCTAAACCCAAAACCCTTACATACATACATACATACATACATACATATAGGCATACACACATACATACATACATACATAGATATATACAAGCATGCATACATACATACAAGCATACATATATACATACATATATACATATAAGTATACATACATACATATAGGCATACATACATACATCAATACATACATACATACATATAGGCATACATACATGCATATATACATACATACATACATATATACAAGCATACATACATACATGTTTAATAACCTTAAACATAAAACATTCCAAGGGAGACATAATGTGAGCACGTTATAACGCACTTGTGTTATGTCAAACATGACAAACATTGGGCAAACTTTTGCAAAAAGGGAAAAAATGCAAAACAAAACATAACGCGAGCGCGTTATAACGCAAGCATGTTGTATTTTTCTTTGGGAATCCCAAGCCTTAGGCTTGGGATTTGCTTTAGATTTCCAACCCAAAGGCTTAGAGTGCCTTCCCAATGTCCAAAGATATTTTTTGCATATTCGACAGGATTTCACATAATTTTGTTCGTGTTAACCCTCAAATTTACACGTGTTTCAAGGTCAAACAAATCAAACACCTAGGTAATGTTAGGCTTTCTCTTAGATATTTAACAATGTAATTTTTTCTTCATTTTGACAATGTTAAGCCTTTCATCTTAATTTTTTTTGTTTTTGTGTCCATTTTTAGGCAAAAACCAGTGTTTGGTCTTTTTTCATTGTAAATTAACTGTTCATTAAAATTTCAAAAAAAATACATTGCTAGAAACTAGACTTCATTCTACACATGTTAAAAAAATTGATTTTCAATTAGTTTTCAAAATTTATAGGTGTAGCACGGCTAAAATTATATTTTTCAGGATGTGTCCACTTTGAAAATTAGTAAAAAATCAAATATTCATTAAAAAATTATCAGAAAAATCGGGCATAAACTACATGTTACCTAATTTCTCACTAAAGTGATTTTAAAAATACCAAAAAAAAGTTAACCTTTTGAGGGAGCCACAAAACATGTTATGTTATGTTTTTTTGACAAAAACAACACCAATTTCTATGGCTCCCTCTTTTGAACCCATTAATCTATACCATTTTCAAAAAAATATTAGTTTAGAAAGTAGACTCGGAGCACTATGAACATTGTTTTTGTTTCATCTTAAAATTTTGAGTGTAACTATGCTCAATTTCTCATCCAAGGCCAACATTTCCTGATTTCAGAAAAAAAAAAAAAAAAAAAAAGTGGCCACTTAAGACGCCTTTTTGGCCCCCATCTTCTTTCACTTACCCCATGGGGCCCATTGCCTGTCAAGGGGGAAGCATTGATCCAATCCAGGGTCATTTGAGTGGTATTTTTGGAAAATATCAAAAATATATTTTTTGGTATTTTCTACATCTTAGTAAATTACATTTTTGGAGGCCTTTGGAGCGGAATAAGGGCTCAAGACTTCTTGGTGTTAAGCCTTAACAACTGAGAAACTCAAACTAGATAATTAGTTTATCTTTCCAATGAGTCCAAGCAGTTTAAAATCTGATAAAATAGCTAGGGGTTATGACCCTGCCAAGAGAAGATCAAAAATTTCCTAATTTTTTAAGTTTTTTGAATTTTTGTAATTAGTTTCACCTTCTAGTAACTCTTTCGGTATTCCAAGGGTAATGTGACCCTTCATATGATATGTAAGCCTATATATTTCAAAAGGAAATGAATAAAAATTAGTTTTTCGGAGGCAATTCACAACTCTCAACGAGTTTGCCTATTTGTAGAAACTCATTTCTTCTTTGTTGTTTTATTGCATTACAATACCACAGGCTCAGCGCTAGGTATTGTCCAGATCAAAATCCCACTTTATGCCTTCAATATTGGACTTATAGTTTATAACCGATCTGAGATATCTTTCATAGGTTTTCATGTGTTTTCCTTTTAAGTAAAAGGAAAAAGCCCAAAAAATGACAAATCCAAATCTTTCTAAGTGTTTCCTTGTATTTTTCACCTTTGTCAGAGTTTCAGAGTTCAAGTTTCATGTCTTCTATCTTGCCTTATCTATCGGCTTTGAAATCAGGCTCCAAAATTCATCTAAGTGTATTAGAGGTTAAAGTTTTGGGATTTCTCCTTTCATCATGCTTTTCCTATTGGCTCTGAAGCCCTCTAAGGCTAAAATTTTCCTAAGTGCTAAGTCCTTGAAAATTCATCTAAGTTTGTTAGAGGTTGGAGTTTAAGCCTTCGGCCTTTAGTCTTCTTCAAGGTAGGTGTTAGAGAGATGGCCCGAGGGTCAAAGTCTGCTTCAGGTTATGAAGTTTCTTCTAAGTATGCAGTGGGTAGCGGACGATGAAGGTTAGTTCTTCTTCCTTCCTTAAGGGAAGATGCTAGATGGAAGGCCCAGGGGTTGAACCCTAGTTTTTTCATAATTTGACTAAGTGTATCAAAAGATGGAAGTCAAGCCTATGGCCTTCCCTCTTCCTTGGGACAAGTGGCAATAGGAAGGCTCGGCAGTCGAAGTCTGCCTAAGGTTTGAAATTTTCCTAAATAAAGCATACTTTGGGGGTCAAAGTTATGATGTTCTCTCTTCTTCCAAGAAAGTGAAATGGTGAAGGCCTGGGAGCTGACCCCTGGCGTTTTCAAATTCTTCTAAGAATGGCAGGGTTCTCTTTTTTTTCCTTCTTCCTTTTGGAAAGTAGAAGGAAGAAGGCCTGAGGCCTGACCCCCGATGATTTTCATTTGTCTAAGTATTTCGGGGTCGAGCACTTCTTTCTTCTTATTTTTTAATGTTTATGTGAAGGGAGGGAAAATCCCCCACTTCTAAAGTCTAATTTATAGATTTCATCGGTAGGTGGCTTTACCACACATGGCACCACCCTATTCACTCCACGCCTATCTCGTTCAAGAAAGAGTCAATGGCGCACTTTAAAAGATCTCTGAGCTTTATTGAATTCCTGGCTTGCACCCTGCTAACACATGGCACACTCCACTACTTGAGCACATAAACAAATAAAAACTTACTTCCTTTGCCAACTAGAATGTAGACGGGGCACATGGCAAGCCGGTGCAACATTTTGAAAGCTTTTTCTCCAGTGTCGGGAGGAATTGTAGCATCTAAACACGTAGCATTCATGGAGATACATTGCGGAGGAAAAGACGTGGCCTGCCTCTTTGAGAAAAGATGGCACATGAAGCTACCACATGTTGCCTTCGCACACACTCAGGAAAAAGTTGTGCCTGAACTACAAATAACTTGCATTTAAAAGGGGAGAAGGCCATGGAAAAGACAAGAGTAAAGAGATTGGTTTGCCGCTGGACAACTTAGCTGACTGAAGGGGCTCTGACAAAGATAAAGGGAAAGTTCTAAGGAAGAATTGAATGAATATGAATTTTTGGTCAGCGAACCCTTTGGTTCACAAACTCATGGTTTCACCAACAAAGGGTTCGCCGATGAGATTTGTCCCCAATAGTGAAGAAAGAAACAAAGGTAGAAAGGAAAGCAAAAGACAAGTCAAAACAGTTTTCCATGGGGCGATTTTGCCAATAAGGGAAAAATAAAAGAAAATGAAAAAGAAGAAGAAAAAGGCAAGCCCTTGTCAGATGGATGGATAGTTCGTGAACTTGGAAGTTCACCCAAAACTTGGTTTTCCACGAAGCATTTTTACCAATAAAGCAAAAATAAATAAAGGATGAAGGTGCAAATGGGAGACAAGATAAAAGAAACAAAGATTCACTTCAGGTTGAGTTTGTTGATAGGTAAAATGCTTGACTAAGGAGATAGGCCAAGTTCGTGAAATTGAAGATTTGCCGATAAGGAAAAAGGAAGCTGATAGAGAAGACAAGGTGGAGACAGGTCCAAAGTTCATTAAAATTACAATTCACCAACAAAGTGAATTAAAGGGAAAAGAAAATGGAGGTTTGTGAAAAGGAAAAATGGTTGATAAGGAAGATGTGCCCAATGTAGAAATATACAGTAAGAGTTCAAATGGCCAAAAAAAAAATTGGACAACACTTTTAAAGTGTTGTAAAAGCTTTGGGAAGTGATTTCCTAAATTCATGCCATAATTACAGGATGAAAGTTGTAGATTTGTACTCAACATTAATGAATTGCAGGTCAAAGTTGTGCAGGTTGTTCAAATAGTGAAAATCTTAAATGCCCCTACACATATTAAGGACAAAATGGATGTTGCAGGTACTGGAAGGAGGAATCAAACCTTTCCTCATTATTGCTCTCAGTACATAAAGAGTGCAAGCGATCTTCTTCTGCCATTTTTAGGGCTATCAAAGAATGGGCTGGCTTTAAAACGTGCATACTTCCTGACATTGTAGTGGGTTAAATTTAATGAAGCATGGGTGTACTCATTGACTGAGTGTAGCACTTAGAATGGTGCAATGAATTGTAATTTTATATATGCATATGTTTTAGATGCAATAGGAGTTGGTTGGTCATTTTTGGGTATTGTCTTCTCAACAGGTTCTAAGCTATAGAAGATAGAGAACCAAAGGTCATTTTTACACTCTTTCTTCATCATGAAACAATTATGAAATGTATGTAATATATTTTTCAAATCTTTGTATCAAACCACTATTTTTCTCCAGTGATGTAGATGTTTTTTCTAGCAAACTTAATTGCATTTATAGCTTTCTCTAGCCACCCTTAGTGGTATGAATGTAAGCTCTGATTTGAGTGAATGTGATAGTTCCTAATCCTTTTTCAAGCTTTTGTAAATGGTCATTTCAGTATTGCATAAGGAAAAATGTGGTATGGCATTAGATTATTACGCATTCTTAGTGAGTTGCTGCAGATTTTCATGCATTTGATTTATCAAATAGGTAGTCATGTATTTCCTTGTAGTTGTTTATCCTCTATTGAATGTTAGACTCTGCAACCCAATGGATAGGCACTAGTCTGAGTAACCCTTGATCACCCAATCTACAAAATAAAACAATACATTTATCCTTTAGATGTAGTAGTAGTTTTTATGCATCCTCACTATGTAGGATTGCCTTTATCAGCTATATAGGTGTCTTGTAACAACTAGTTGTTCTTAGCTTAGTGACAAATTTGGGGCTAATAAGGTGATTTGGGGTTTGGTTGTTCATATATTTTAGTTGTTCATCTAGTTTTGATGTTAATACCTGCTCAGGTATACGCCTTGGAATATCTCTCTAGAGTTTAAGCTAAGCTCAAAGTGCAGAGGAGTCTACCCACTCCTGTTAGTTGGCTAGAATTGCCCCTAACTTGTTGATAAATCTCTTTTTATCACCCTGATGAAAATCCCTGGCTTAGGTGATTTAGAAACATTTTAGAGTTTTGTGTTGTAGTCATTATGGAAACCCATAGATTGGCACTGCTGTCAGGAAGTGAATTAAATGGTTGAATTATTTTGAAGACCTCTGTAACAGTCATCCAAGTTTGCAGCCATTGTCGAGTGCATTTGTTTGTTTGGGTAAGTTTGGCATCCCATTAACTTATGCCAACATTTTGGTGTTGTTGCTGGGGAACCACTGAATCAATTTAGTTTTGGTTGTTGTGATATTAAGACACAGTGTTAGATTGTATTTCTTCCCAACAGGGGAAATGGCAGCTTTGTTTTATAACCCATAAATTAATTTCAGTTTGAGAAGAGGTTCGTAATGAATAGAGGAAGAAACTAGTGTTACATCCCCAACTTACAATTAGACTTAATCATTAACATGGCATGACAAATAGGAGGATTAGTCAAAGTTAATTAATTTGATATTGTGAAAATATCTGATTTAACTCTTGATTATGAAGTAGTTGCTGATGTTAATTAGTTTTGTAAATTAATTGATTTATATTATGAGACATGATAATGATACATTGATCATGATCTTGTGGTCTTGAGTGTGAATAGGAAAATGAACGTCCTTCAAAGAAGGAAGGAGAGTATCATCCTGGAGGAAGGGTTAGACATTGTGAAAGCAAAAGGTTGACTAGCCATCTGAGTATCAACTTCTATGTCCTTCTTAATCCTTTCATAAGTTTACATGTGTCTTGTCTCTTTCTTTAGCTTCCATGTTCTTTGTTATTTGTTATGTCGTTGGAGTTATCATGACAAGTTGTGATGACCAAACGATGTACTTGGAACATCATCCCTAGTTGAGAGACAACAGTGTTAAGAGATGAGGAGGTCTCTCATTATCCTTTTGTTCTCAGGGATTATTATTTCCCTAATCATTCGACTAATGGGGATAGTCAATTTCAGGGGAGTATTACTCGACCCTAACAATCGATGATTTTGTTGTGACTCAATATGTGTTTTCTATTATATAGTGTTAATCCTTAAGTAAGGATGTAAACCTTTTAATAGGTTGAATTGCAATAATAATATTGTTATTATCTTTCTTATCATATTATTCGATTATTATCAAATTCTATTAACTTGTTTTTGGTCGGCCTTGAGAAATGATAGAGAGCTTTGAGCTCATCCATTCTTACATGATGCTTGGATCGAACCACTTTTTGTGGAACAAATCGATTGGAAAGGTAGTTACCTTCCAAAATGGCATGCCAAGAGTTGGTCAGATTACCAAGCTTTGATTATTCATTTTTGGTGAGTAGATTATTGCTAGGGAGAGTTTGTTGTGGGGTTTTCGGGAGTAGGGTGGTGAAAGCTACATTGGAATAGCACTAGTAGATTTGAAGCTATGTGCAGCTCAAAAGAGATCGGGACTAGAACGATGTTCCATTGAAAGCATTGTCCAGGTTATATGGTGGATAAAATCATATTTACCTTCAATATATTGAGCCTTGACTATGTTTAATCTCTATCAGAGATAGTGTGATGTTATTTGTCATACTGTATATTTAACTCTGAGGCACGAGGCATGTGAGGTCATGCCATGATATATATGTTAATCTTTTCATAGTTGTGGCTCGAGGCTGTTACAGTTGAGCTATCATTGTTTCAATGTATTATTTCATATGGTGGCTCAAGGCCTTAAGGCTGAGCTTACCATGTTATCTTTATAATGAGAACAGGCTCGAAGCCATAATGGCTAAACTAGCAAACAAGAAAACTTTCTTTTGAATGACTCACGGCTATAGAGCTAAGCATTGAAACCTACAAGAATCTTTTTGAGACTACACTTTGGGCCGTATGGCCAAATATTAAAACATTGAAACCTTTTCTCAAAACTGCACTCCAGGCTGTGTGGCCGAGGTAGTGAAGCATTATATTCTTTCCAGTGGCCAAGCTCGAGGCTTTAAAGCCAAGAAGCAACTAAAACATGTTTTATTTGTGACACTTGCTCGAGGCCACAAGGCTGAGCCCTTTAAAGATGAATTATTTTCTATGTCTGTACTAAAGGTCTTACGACCCAGCCATCATACATTCTACATTTTATACTTTACAAAAAACCAGAGCTCGAAGCCATTATGGTTGAGCTTATTATCAAAGCATGATAAACACACGTCATATAATGACATATTCAGAACTTAAGAGCTCTCGAATGGAGTAAAGAATAACTCCAGAATGATTATAGTCATGAATGAATAATATAGTCACTTGACTGTAGTCATAGCCATGGAGGCAATATTATCAATAATACAGTCACCCAATTATGGTGATAGCCGGGGAGGCAATTAGAAGACAATGTGATTATAACACCTAAACTAATACCAAGTCAAGCTTGTATGGAAAGCTAACTATGAATCCTTTAGAGGGTTACTTAAATTGTCAAAGACTATATAATTAAACCCTCGAATATGGAGGTGGTGAGACCATTTAAGAACATGGTCCCATCACGAAAAAGATGGAATTTAATTATAAAAGAATACAGACTTGTTCTTTATATGTCTAAATTAAGACTTATTGTTAAATGTTATGAGTTATAATTACATTACTTACTTAAGTGTAATCTTATAGGATTAGTGATTAACACCTAAAGCTCATAAGGATATGAAGAGCTATTAATCCTACTGAAACTAACCTACTCTGCTAAGGCATGGTATGCCTTAATTACATGTATTTAATTTCATCATATGTGATGACTTGCTATCAAAAATGTAAACCATGGGAGACCAAGGTGGTCAAAATGGTCGAATTTGATATAAATTGAAAACGAATAAATTGACAAGGAGTCACTAGTTCCTCATTACGAGGATAACCTATTTAATCGTAACCAACCTATGATGGGAGTCGAATGTCCAAGTATGGACAATGAATTGAATGGATCCCACTCATTCAAGACCTAAAGAATTAGGTCATTAAGAACTTACTATAGGACATGATAGCTTATAAGTTGAGTTAGGGTGGTTGACATACGATGACATTTATTGTGCAATGTTTATGTATGTAAAACTTTGGCCAAAGTAATGCATCCATCTCTACATGCATTATCATTCCATAGTGTTCCAGATGGCCTAGTGTCTCCAGTAGTGTCATACAAGTTAGAGTGGATCTATAGTGTGTGACCGTGAGACATTAGGAAGGACACAACACCAGATACTCAAAAGGCTATCCAAATGGTTTCTAATGTCTAACCTTTCTATGAAGGGTAGGGCCTCTTCCCATTAAGAAGTTGAGCAGGGGACCGTAGGTCCGTGGTTAAGGGAAAAGTACTAGGATGATGCTCTCCTTCCCAAGCATGAGACAAGCCAAGGCTTATGAAGATAGATGTCATTGGTTCCAAATACAGTGTTTGCATTTTATGACCAGTTGGTCTATTGTAATGTATAAATTGAACTATGATGCCTTGGGCATATATTGTATTTGATTAGTGATGGTTACTCACTAAAGATTGCAAATGATTACTATTGTTGTCAATTCAAGTATGCACCCTTGTTAAGCTTTGCGAAAACATAACTACTTGTTGAAACATGGAATCGTTCTCAGATGTGGGTCTCCTTTCATGAGAACGAATCTCTAGAGTGAGCTAGTTCTCTTCAAACTTCTAAACTATGACTTGAGGGGAAAGGGATAGAAAGATGTAACTAAAGTGCAAACTGATTCTAGAATCTAAAACTGAATGAAGTTCTATCATTCAAAGGCAGATCCTCTAACATAATTCCTCACAACTTCACTGATAGTTACTCCTTAAGTAATTTGTAACAAGGTTTAGTGTCAAACACAAACTGCAACTAGAAAGAAACTAAATTTTAACAGTATTGAGACAAAATAAAGAACTGAAACAGTCACGATATAACATCAGATCAAGACTGCCAAAATGTATGTGAAACAAGATGATTTACTATTAGAACTAAGAGGAATACAATGCATGAGAAAATAAAATATGTGAGCCAACTACTATATACAACTCTACAAGAGAGAAGAAACTGATGCTAACTAACTGAGAAAAACTAAGTTTTTCTCCTATATATGTCTCCAAATGATCTCCAGTAAAGAAAGCTGAAAAAGATCCTAAAAATAGATCTGCAATCCATTTTCAAGCATCAGATAAAAGCTGCCAAAAACAGCCTCAAGAAGCCTCCAAATTACAAAATAAAACTGTCAACTTGATCCTCTAGGTGGTCCCCACCAAAAGTGCATCTAAATTTGTCCAATCTGCCTCATGAAAGCAAACTTTTTGTCCCATTATGCTCAACTTCGCCCAAGGAAATCCAAATGCTTTAACTACCTAAAAATAGTTAAACTTTAAAAGCAACTTATAACTACATTGCTTTAAAGTTAATCTTTACATGACTTGGTAGTTTTTTAATCGATATCCTATCGATATGAATTTTTTTTGTAAAAATAAAATGATATCTAGTTTATAATTCACCAAGATATTTACAAGATATCATTTATGTTTTTCTATAAAAATCATAAAAAAAATATGAAATACTACACATATTTGCAAAAATAAATAAAAGCCTTAAAAGGCTTGACACCATTAACTCTAAGTGTCGATATTCTGCCACCTCACCATTATCCATATGGCTCAACAAAATGCCAACTCACTACCTCAATCATGCCACCATGTTGCATTGACCCTCCTTTCACCATGTCTTCCTCTAGCATATTCTTCATATTCACATGGTTTTGGTTTGATCTCATGCATATATTGAAATTTGTGAAGGAATAAATAAAATGCATATGTGGGATGTCAAAGACACTCAACCACATGCATTACCAAATAAAGCTTTGACTCCAAAGTGAGTCGACCACCAATAATGATTAAGACTTGGCAGATTCTAAGGGCATATTTTATGGTCTTGTCTACCCTTGACTTAATGCATATAGCCATGTCTCATATGCTATCAGCCACTCCTGCTTATGATTGCTAGACACTTATCAACATGAAGTGTTAACCTTGATCACATTTAGGAAAAATAATTAAAAGATTTGCATGGTCAAAATACAAAGGGACGTCAAACAAAAGCAAGTGACAAACCCTATAAACTCAGTCATTTCATTTTGTTGTCGTTGAGATGGCTCTGCAACTGGCCGTCGACTTGGGGTTTGAATGCTCTGTGTTTTCTTGCTCCATTTACTAACTTCCATGGCAAAAGCTCTGCATTTCTCTGGCCAAAATGATAGGCCACCTCTGGTAAGTTTGAATCTGAGCCTTTCAATGATATTTTTCTGTGTCTTGATATTTCACATTTCAATACATGGCCGCGGCCATACCACTGCTTCTTCAGTCTCTCAGTCTTTAACAAGTATTTGTTTGTGTTGTCTGTGGGTTGAACTCTACTTTAAAATAGCAAAATGACAAGGTTTTGTTCAAATGACCGTGGCCATCATCCTTCTCTCAATTGCACTATCAATGGTAAGTCTAATGTTTCTCTCTACTATTTGGTCTTTCATGTAGCTTCTCTTATCTCTGCATTCTACAAAACTGTGAAGAGGGTTTCATGTTTTTCTTTGTATTAGATGGGTATGTGAAATACCTCTTCAAATGGCACGAACGCTTCATGTTATGCATTTTGTGGCTTCCTTTTGTCCTTCAATATAAAAATGTGAAGACTTCCTGTATTGTCAATGAGGGTTCCATTTTTGTTTTGCACAGAACTTTCTTTCTATGCACGGCCATGTCTTTTATACTCTATTTGACCCTGCTCGACTGTGAAAAGAAAGAAAACTTCTTTTTCTTTAAACTGAATAAGGGTTTCATTTCTTTGCATTAGACAATAAACTCACTCCTTATGGCCTTGTTTGGACAGTTCACATTATCATTTTCCTTCTCTATACTGCAAAACACATGGTTTTGAAAATTGATGTGGGTATCTGAAAAGATGATTGCATAAGGCACTGTGTGCTACGACTATTACTATGAATAAGTCTGCATTTCCTTTTTACTATGTAGACTCAAATTTTGAAGAACTGAAGCAATATTTATTCATCTTATGAGCATAAACTTTTTCCTATAACATGTATGGCATATGATATCACCTCCTTTTATCTCTCATGCTATTACTGCTATTGTTCAAAAGAGATGATAATTGTAGGCATTGTCTCTATCTTTGTAGCTCCATTTTCTCTTTATGTAAACTTTTCACATGGAATGTATATTGTCACTTTTCAATGTTGAATTGTTCCACTTTTTGTAGCAACAAATATATCTTTTTATTTTTGTATTTTTCACTTGTTCATTCAATGGACTGTGTATTCACACTTTTTCATATATGATGATCTGATTGTAATTGTATATTGGCATTGTCACATGAAGGCAACACTTACTTCTCTATATAACTATAAAATATGAACATCAGCTGTTCTTCTTTCACTGTATCCTATCATATCAAATGCTTATATAAGATGTCATGTGGGATATGATTAGGTCCACTGTATTAGTTTGACTACTCCTGTCACATGATGATACTCTATTACACATATCTAATGAAATGCCTCTTTTTTTTATTTTCTTGGAGTTTGTCAAAGGCAAAAGATGAGCCATCTGGATTAGTTGTCTTAAATTTTACTAAAGATTTGCAATACTGTCCTATGTCCTTTATAGATATGCAATGAATGCAACATGTGATAACACTTCTTCTGATACTCAACTTATCAGTAGCAAAAAGTGAGGCATAATTGGATATATTTCATCATTTAAGAGGCATCTTATGTCATTGAATTATGAATCTGATTCTATCACTCCATTTCACCTATCTTTGCAATTTGCTTACTAATTTATAATGAACATTCCAATTGGACTGCTAATCATGAATGGGTAAGTAACCTTTAGATAATTCATACTTGTGAACACTTACTCCTTCATCAGTCTGATGATTACAAATGTATTATGTACTCTTGATTATTATCATGCTTGAGAATGTTATTCCATAGAAGTTGAAGTAGTATATAGGCTACCATATGCATTGAAACTTGTCCTCCATCTATTCATGTCATGCTCTTGGTTGCATTTCATATTCTAAAGTGAAATCATGGTCATGTCCTGACATGGGACTAATGCATATGATAGTCTTGTTACTCTTCCACCTTGTCATGTGAAAGTTATCAATGACTATCTTCTTATGTTCGTCCCTTTTAGAACAAGGGAAATAGCATGTTGGGCTCAACCCTTGTGGGAGCCCATTTGACACCACATGCTGAATGTCTTCAATCAGCTTCATGATTTTTCATATACCTGCACATGAAACAAATAGATTAGAATAAAACAATGATGCTCTTATGTTTGCTTCTCTTCAGTTCCTTCTACACATGAATGCTCTTATTTGATCAATGCATTACAACTGAAATATTATGTCTCTCTTGATTGATGAAGGATTTTCATAACTAGAGCTTCTAACAGGACCTTCTCACATTTTTTTAGGTGAATGCCAAAGTTGGGAGTGGGAACTGGAGGCTTCTACGAAGATCAACCCAAAAAAGGCAATGATGGCTATGTGTTTCCCTCTTCTTCATTAGATGCATAGTGTTTTTCTTGTATTTGCATGAGTTCAGCTATAACCCATGGCTTGTGTGGGACATCTGATGTCGTAGTTTCCTTCAATGCAATGTTTGTTCTCTTATGTATTCAAAATTGTAAATGAACAATCATTGTAGTGAATGAATACTTATCTCTTTTACTGCTCTACAACGTAATGAATAATTGAAACTTTTATTTTCTGTGTCTGAACAACTGAACTGCACTTGTCATAACAACTATGTAACTAACACATAACAGAAATAAATCAAACCACATTCAAAAATGATAAATGATAAATCTGCTTAGCCAATTTTTGAGCTAGGGTCAAAAAATGGTAACATTTATGGCAACTTCTGCTATATGCTTGCCTGCTAAGCATTTGACCAGTTGCCTTGTCATCCATTGGGCATAGAATCATACTCTGTCCTTCTTAGAAACTTAGAAAACACCGTACTTTAGCTCTCCAATAGTTTAAACAGCAACAACAAACTAAAAACAACTCTACTGAAAGAAAACTAACAGGCCCTAATGGCCAAAACAAACTACTGAAACAAATGTGCATGAGCGCTTATTCACTACAAAACTATCTAACCTACTCTAACCAACCAAGGAAGCTAGTCAAACATATCCATTCACTGTTTGGGTGAAATAACTCCCCCTCCTAACCAACTGAGGATTTTTCTCATACTCACAAACTGACAATAAGGAGTGAAAAACAAGGACACTCCTTACAAAATGTTGTAATACATCCTAAAAAACACAACCAAAGACTTGAATTTCTTTACTTTGTTTAAACATACCTCTAGTTCGTCATGAATTAGCAAGCTAGTTCTACTGCTCCAAAACTATAATCTCATCCTCAAGAGAACTGAAGATGCGTTGAACCTTGCTAGTTACTCCATTGGCCAAATCCCTAATAGGGCAACCTCTTGTAAGGATGTAGCCTAAATTTTCATTGTTGATTTCAGTCTCATTAGCTGCATCCTCAAACACAACTACTTCTTGCTTTGGCTGAAACATGACTTCAACCTTACGTTCCTCCACAAACAATTTGTCTCGATGTGATTGCTCCTGGAACAGTCCTTCATCTAAATGGCCTTCATCGCACCTTGTTAGTTCATCTGCATTTATTTCATCAATACTAACTAACAAACAGAGGTCAACAAATAGAGCAGTCAAAACCTAAGTTCCAACACTCACCTTTACCTCTCCATCTTGTTGTTCCATACATTTCCTCTTAAAAGATAAATGTTTGACATCTAAATTTGAAACAAAAAGCTCAAGATCATCTGAAAACATATCTTATTCACATTCCTCTTGAATTTTTGATGAAAGAGGACTAGTTTTTACCTCATGACAGTACTTAGTTAGCTGTGTAAGTTGCATGCTAGGCTCTCTTTCAAGCCCTTCTACATGATCCAAATCCTCCTTACCAAATTTCTCAGCTTCAATCAGCAGCTCACCAGATGGTTGAGGATCTTCATGTTGTTGTGAAACTACTACCTCCAGTATGGACATGTTCTCTTCCTCTGGTTCAACAAAACTGGGTAACTGATCAAACAAGGCTACTGGATCTTTTTCATGATCTAGTGCTTTCTCAAATGAGACTTGGGCTTTCGTTCTTTGCAATTGAAGGCTTTCACCCTGTGACTTCTGCATCCTGCTTTCATGCATCTTATGAACAGTTTTAGAAAAAATTTCAAATGAATCAAAATTCAAAGGGTTCAGTATCATATTTGAATCTACTTTATCTATACACATAGAAACAACCTTTTCAGGTGAATCAACCTTCTACACCAGTTGATTTTTCAAAAAAATTCTAACATCTTTTTCAACAGAAGGAACCTCTTCGGTGCAAACATCGACAGATTCAATAAAAGGGATCCTCTATTACTCGATCCTTTTCTGTTCTAACTGGTATTGCTCTAAAGCTACATACAGTAAATTCACCAGCCTATCTCTATTTTGTTGTGAATAGACTAATCTCGAATGTTGACAGGTTCTTCAGCAAAATTAGATCTTCTGAGACTTGGGATTCTAATTTTCTGAGGAGTCTATTTGCATTCAAGATCTCCTACTTGGTAGGAAGAGGATTCTTTAGGTGGCTTGAAACTTAGAGTTTCTACTTTAGGGGTATTAAGAGGCTTATCTTATCTAAAACTTGGAAAGTTGTACTTACGTACCTCTTTTTGAACAGGTTGTTCTAGGACAGCAGGGGCTCCTTTAGCTCAAGAAAGCAAGAGCTTTGTTTATGCAGCTGCCTCCTTTTCCAAATTCTCTTCAAATTGTCTCTTTTGTGTCTCCCACTCCTCATCAGAAATAAAGATCTCACAAGATGGCTAATTTTGAATCATAATATGCTCAGACTGTACCAACCTAAGTTCTTGCAAGGGTAAAGGGTTCCTAAAATTGGGAATCTTGACCTTAGTAGGGATAATAGGTTCACTTTGATTGAAACATGCAAAATTATACTCACATACCTCATCCTGAAAGGGCTGATTTTAAATGATAGGAACTGTTTGAATTTGTTGTCTATGCTTTTGATGGAGCAAAACCCTCATCTATTGTTCTCTATCTATTATTTTTTGTTCAAAATGTGCCTTTTGTGCCTCTAACTCCTGCTCATGAAGATATGCCTGATAAGCTAGTTCCTCTTGGTGTTGTTTATACTCCTCTTCCCTCTCAAGCTTGTCCATCTACTTATTAAAGTCTGACAAAATGTCTTTCAGTTCCTTAGTTTGGGAATTTTGAAGCTGATTGGAAGCTTGGGCAGGAATAGGCATGCGGTAAGCATCCTGAATATTTGGACTAATACCAATATCATGGTCACTTGTGTATGGTTGGTAAGGAAGTTGAGCAGGGGTGGGTAAGTGGCAATTATACTATGCATGTTGGCTTTGTAGGGCCATGAAATTTGAAACAACGGCTTGATTGGTCTGATATGGCTAATAAGGGGCCCTGTAGACAACATCTTCATACTACCTATGAAAATCTGACATTTCTACTCATATAAAGGCTAGAAAATAGATGAATTTTATAACATACCAGCACTTAATCATGCTGAAACCAATAGATTTGAACTCAGAGTCACCAGGTATACTTGTAAGATGCCTCTGAAGGCTAGAACACTGCTATGTATACTAGAACAATAGCTTGAAGATAGAAAAACTTCTTTGAAAAATCTTTTAGATTCCCACCAAGCATGCCAAAAACTATTGTCAATTCAAGTATGCACCCATGTTAAGCTTTGCGAAAACTTAACTACTTGTTGAAACATGGAATCGTTCTCAGATGTGGGTCACCTTTCATAAGAACGGATCTCCAAAGTGAGCTGGTTCTCTTAAAACTTCTAAACTATGACTTGAGGGGAAAGGGATAGAAAGATGTAACTGAAGTACAAACTGATTCTAGAATCTAAAACTAAATGAAGTTCTATCATTCACAGTTAGATCCTCTAACATAAATCCTCACAACTTCACTAATAGTTACTCCTTAACTAATTTGCAACAAGGTTTAGTGTCAAACACAAACTGCAACTAGGAAGAAACTAAATTTTCATAGAATTGAGACAAAATAAAGGACTAAAATAGTCACGATATAACATCAGATCAAGACTACAACAATGTATGTGAAATAAGATGATTTGCTATTAGAACTAAAAGGAATACAATGCATGAGAAAATAAAATATATGAGACAACTGTTATATACAACTATGTAAGAGAGAAGAAACTGATGCTAACTAACTGAGAAAAACTAAGTTTTTCTCCTATATATGTCTCCAAATGATCTCTAGTGAAGAAAGCTGAAAAAGCTCCTAAAAATAGATCTACAATCCATTTTTGAACTTCAGATAAAATCTGCCAAAAATAGCCTCAAACTGCCTCCAAACTGCAAAGTAAAACTACCCACTTGATCCTCTAGGTAGTCCCCACTAAAACTGCATCTAAATTTGTCCAATCTACCTCATGAAAGAATTTTTTTTATCCCATTATCCTCAATTTTGCCCAAGGAAATCCAAATGCTTTAACTGCCTAAAAATAGTTAAACTTTAAAAGCAATTTATAACTGCATTGCTTTAAAGTTAATCTTTACATGACTTGGTAGTTTTTTAATCGATACCTATCGATATGATTTTTTTTACCAAGATATTTACAAGATATTATTTATGTTTTTCTATAAAAATCATAAAAAAAATATGAAATACTACACATATTTGCAAAAATAAATAAAAGCCTTAAAAGGCTTGACACCATGAACTCTAAGTGTCGATATTCTGCCATCTCACCATCATCCATATGGCTAAACAAAATGCCAACTTACTGCCTCAATCATGCCACCATGTTGCATTGACCCCCCTTTGACCATGTCTTCCTCTAGCATATTCTTCATATTCACATGGTTTTGGTTTGATCTCATGCATATACTAAAATTTGTGAAGGAATAAATAAAATGCATATGTGGGAGGTCATAGACACTCAACCACATGCATTACCAAATAAAGCTTTGACTCCAAAGTAAGTCGACCACCAATAATGATTAAGCCTTGGCAGATTCTAAGGGCATATTTCATGGTCTTGTCTACCCTTGACTTAATGCATATAGCCATGTCCCATATGCTGTCAGCCACTCTTCCTTATGATTGCTAGACACTTATCAACATGAAGTGTTAACCCTGATCACATTTAGGAAAAATGATTAAAAGATTTGCATGGTCAAAATATAAAGGGACGTCGAACAAAAGAAAGTGACAAACCCTAAAAACTTGGTCATTTCATTTTGTTGTCATTGAGATGGCTCTGCAACTGGCCACTGACTTGGGGTTTGAATGCTCTTTGTTTTCTTCCTCCATTTAGTCACTTCCATGGCAAAAGCTCTACATCTCTCTAGTCAAAATGATAGGCCACCTCTGGTAAGTTTGAATATGAGCCTTTCAATGATATTTTTCTATGTTTTAATAGCTCACATTTCAATACATGGCCGTGGCCATACCACTGCTTCTTTAGTCTCTCAGTCTTTGACAAGTATTTGTTTGTGTTTTATGTGTTGAACTCTACTTTAAAATAGAAAAATGACAAGGTTTTATTCAAATGGCCACGGCCATCATCCTTCTCTCAACTGCACTATCAATGGTAAGTCTAATGTTTCTCTCTACTATTTTCTCTTTCCTGTAGCTTCTCTTATCTTTGCATTCTACAAAACTGTGAAGAGGGTTTCATGTTTTTCTTTGTATTAGATGGGTATGTGAAATACCTCTTCAAATGGCACAGCCACTTCATGTTATGCATTATGTGGCTTCCTTTAGTCCTTCAATGTAAAAATGTGAAGACTTCCTGTATTGTCAGTGAGGGTTCCATTTTTGTTTTGCACAGAACTTTCTTTCTATGCACAGCCATGTCTTTTATACTCTATTAGACTCTGCTCGACTATGAAAAGAAAGAAAACTTCTTTTTCTTTAAACTCAAATAGGGTTTCATTTCTTTGCATTAGACAATAAACTCACTCCTTACGGCCTTGTTTGGATAGTTCACAATATCATTTTCCTTCTCTATATTGCAAAACACATGGTTTTGAAAATTGATGTGGGTATCTGAAAAGATGATTGCATAAGGCATTGTGTGCCACGGCTATTACTATGAATAAGTCTGCATTTCCTTTTTACTGTGTAGACTAAGATTTTGAAGAAATGAAGTAATATTTATTCCTATTATAAGCATAAACTTTTTCCTATAACATGTATGGCATATGATATCACCTCCTTTTCTCTCTCATGCTGTCACTACTATTGTTCAAAAGAGATGATAATTGTAGGCATTATTTCTATCTCTGTAGCTCCATTTGCTCTTTCTGTAGACTTTGCACATGGAATGTATACTATCACTTTTCAACGTTGAACTGTTCCACTTTCTATAGCAATAAATATACCTTTTTATTTCTGTGTCTTTCACTTGTTCATTCAATGGACTATGTATTCACACTTTTTCATATATGATGATCTAGCTGTCATGATATATTGGCATTGTCACGTGAAGGCAACACTTACTTCTCTATAGAACTGTAACATACAAACATCAGTTGTTCTTCTTTCACTGTATCCTATCATATCTAATGCTTATATGAGATGTCCTGTGGGATATGAATAGGTCCATTGTATTAGTTTGACTACTCCTGTCACATGATGATGATACTCTATTACACATATGTAATGAAATGCCTCTTTTTTTAATTTTCATGGAGTTTGTTAAAGGCAAAAGATTATCCATCTAGATTAGTAGTCTTAAATTTTCCTACAGATTTGCAATATTATCCTGTGTCTTTTAGAGATATGTAATGAATGCAACATGTGATAACACTTCTTCTGATACTCAACTTATCAGTAGCAAAAAGTGAGGCATATTTGGATATATTTCATCATTTAAGAGGCAACTTATGTCTTTGAATTATGAATCTGATCTATCACTCCATTTAAATGAGAAAGTATGAAGCTTGGTACTCACTTGTCTTTGCAATTTGCTTACTAATTTATAATGAACATTGCAATTGGACTGTTGATCATGAATGAATAAGTAGCCTTCAGATAATTCATACTTGTGAACACTTACTCCATCAGTCTGATGATTACAAATGTATTGTGTACTCTTGATTATTATCATGCTTGAGAATGTTATTCCATAGTAGTTGAAGTAGTATATAGGCTATCATATGCATCAAAACTTGTCCTCCATCTGTTCATGTCATGCTCTTGGTTGTATTTCATATTCTGAAGTGAAATCATGGTCATGCCCTAACATGGGACTGATGCATATGATAGTCTTGTTACTCTTTCAGCTTGTCATGTGAAAGTTATCAATGATTATCTTCTTTTGTTCATCCCTTTTAGAACAAGGGCAGCAGCATGTTGGGCTCGGCCCTTGTGGGAGCCTATTTGACGCCACATACTGAATGTCTTCAATCAGCTTCATGATTTGTCCTATACCTGCACTTGAAACAAATAGATTAGAATAAAAAAATGATGCTCTTATGTTTCCTTCTCTTCAGTTCCTTCTGCACATGAATGCTCTTATTTGATCAATGCATTACAACTGAAATATTATGTCTCTCTTGATTAATGAAGGATTTTCATAATCAGAGCTTCTAACAAGACCTTCCTGCAATTTTTTTAGGTACATGCCGAGGTCGGGAGCGGGAACTAGAGGCTTCTATGAAGATCAACCCAAAAAAGGCAATGATGGCTATGTCTTTCCCTCTTCTTCATTAGATGCATAGTGTTTTACTTGTATTTGCATGAGTTCAGCTATAACCCATGGCTTGTGTGGGACATCTGATATGTCATAGTTCCCTTCAATGCAATGTGTGTTCTCTTATGTATTCAAAATTGTAAATGAACAATCACTGTATTGAATGAATTCTTATCTCTTTTACTGCTCTGCAATGCAATGAATAATTGAAATTTTTCTTTTCTACATCTGAACAACTAAACTACACTTGTCATAACAAATATGCAACTAACACATAACAAAAATAAATCAAACCAAATTCAAAAATGATAAATGATAAATCTGCTCAACTAATTTTTGAGCTAGGGTTAAAAAATGGTAACAACTGTAATGTAAGATTTGTTATATTGTGGTTAGATTAACATGCTTATATGGTGAAAAGATTATGTTTTGTGGGTTCAAATTTGATTAACTCATTTATTTTGTTAACTAATCATTTTATTATGATACATGGTTAATGTTAAATCTTGAGCATTATAGATAGTGATGTTACAACTAGGAGTATCCTGGACATGAGGAATCTTCTAGTAGTGTAGGAAATAGGAGTAGATATAGGGTAAGAAGACCCAATATGGTACCTCCAAGGAATACCCAAGATAACATATTTGTTGACCTTAGGAGCTAATACAATTATACTTCTAAAGATTCTGCAAATAATATACTTAGAACAAACAGAAGAACGAATATAAATGAGTATGATGTTAGAAGAAATGAGAATATTATTGGGAGAGGAAGTAGGGATAGATCTCATGATCCTCATTTGCGGATGTTTGGGAATGTGAGTGAGAATGAAGAGATGTATTAGGATGAGGCATCCTAATTCCCCCACAGGATCATTTGGAGATCATCATGACAATATCCCTAATGAGGGTGATCAATAGTAGTAGCCTAGTGATGAGGAAAGAGAAAGAAGAATCTAAGATGAACTCGACCTACTTGATCACCTTAGAAATAGACAAAGGGAGGTGTAGGCCTTGCTTGATCAACAGCAAGCATAGCTTTCTTAGGAAGCCCAACAAAACCAAAATGCCCAACAACAAGGCCATAACTTGCAAAACAATCAAAGACAATAGCAACATCAACAACAATAGTGACATCAAAGGGGACAACAAGGCGTAAATTGGGTCCATGCTCAAAATATTTACATTTAGCCACCACAAAACCAATCTAATCAACAACATGGCAATGTTTAGAATATTGGGCATGCACAGTGAAGACAAGCACAGAGGTTTCTTCCATAGAGGAAGCCACTCGAAGCTGAAAGGTATAAACAACTTGATTTCTTTAGGATACATGACTTTCCTAATCCAATTCCAACTAAGATTAGGGGGAAGATTCCTAGGTTTCAAGGTAATAATGTTGTCACCGTTGAGGAACATCTTAAACATTTCATTAATGTCACTGATGAATATAAAATTGAGGATGAAGATGTCATGATGAAATTATTTGTACACTCATTGGAAGAGAGCACTAAAGAATGGTATAAATCTTTCCTTGGTAATAGCATTTATTCTTGGGAGGAGTTCATGAGAGTATTCATATTGCAATATGGGGATAGGATTGATCCTAAGTTTTCTATCCATGAACTTATAGCCATTAAGAAAGCAATAAATGAAATAGTAGATAACTTTAACAACCACTTCATAATGACAATGAGAAAGGTATCTCTTCATATGAGACCTAATGAATCTATGTGCTTAGTTTTATATTGTGGTGCCTTTGATTCAAAAATTGGTTATTGTTTGAGGGACAAGGGTCCACAAACATTAAGAGAGGCCTATGCTACAACCATAAACATAAAAAGTAATATGAGAGCTTCAGAGAAGCATATCAAAAGGTCTGATATCAAATTGTCCTAACAAGATAAGCCATCTTTCAACAAACCCCTTGCCACAAATGACAAATTGGATAAGCTCATGGGGGTTGTGAAATATTTGTCTTAGAAAGTTTCTAGAAATGATAAAAGGGTTGCCACCTCAAGGTGCTACAACACATTTTAACGAAGGTTAAAGACTGCATAATAGGCCTTATAATACTAATTGGTCTACGAGACCATAGCAGAATGACAGACAGGTTTTCCCTAAGCATGTTAGTTTCAAATAGCCTAAAAAGGACACTCCTGATCCTTTAACAAAGGATCATGTCAACTTTCAAGATGAGTCTTTGTGGTGTCAAGTGTGTTACCTTCCCCATGACCCAACAAATTGTGTAGTAGTTCATTCATTGAGCATAGATGAATAATTCCCAAATGAAGAAGGTGCAGTTGAGTATTATGAAGAGGAAAAAAATTAGTATGACATAGAAGATTATGAGCAGATGGGCCAGGATGCTGATTGTGATATTTATGAAGAGGATGATCATATTTTCCTATATGATTATGATGAAGGTCCAAAGAAATATCAATTGCCAACTCATGATTTTGGGAACTTGAGGGATCTTATGTAGAAGAAGTATGAGTAGTCCAAGCCTTCAAAAGTAGACATGAAACCCTTAATTGATGCATGCATTTTGCATGTCCAAGGAGGCTATCAATTGAGAAATAGGTCAGTCTCTGTGCATAATGCCCCTATCAAGGAATCAAGATAACAAGGATTGAATGGGGATAGGGATAAACGTAGGGGGAATGTGGAGCAAAAAAGTAGTAGCACTCCCAAAAAGAGTGTGCCAAAAAAGAAGGTTCCAGTGTAGTTGCCAACAGCGAAAATGAAATATATATAGAAAAATATAGCACCAACCATGCAACTAGTTACTACACCCATTCTAGGGGTCCATTATCCAAAAGGCAATAACAAGCATGATTAGCCTCATGCACAAAAAGAACCAGAAAAGGAGAAGACAAAAGAAAAAGATAAGGATATTTCATCCAATCAAGTAATACCTTACATTCCTTGCACAAATGATGTAACTATTTCATGTGATACTCCTTTTCCCAATTATAACCCTATTGACATGGCTCAAGTCTTTAGCCAAATTAGAATTTATGTGCCTATAAGGGAACCCCTTAGAATCACTAAACATGGAGATAGGGTGGTATTATTTGTCACTATTGTAAATGCACAAAAATAACTTGTTGTTGTTCCTATAAGTGATGATGAGGGCATAGGTCATGATGAAATAGTTGAGGTTTATTTAGAGTCATCTATGATCAATAACCTAATAGGTATGGATCCTTTCTACACCACTTTGATCATAAACAGATGGTTTCTACATAATTGTATGCTTGATTTAGGAGCATCTAGCAATGTCATGCCACTTGAAATTATGAATCAATTGAGGTTGAAGGTGTCCAAGTCTTTTGGAAATTTTTTTACAATGGATTCTAGCTAGGTGAATGTGATTGGTCTTGTCAAGGATGTTGAGGTCAAACTCACTACATACCCAAACAAATCATTCTTGATGGATATTATTGTTGTAGACTACCCTGCTAAGTGGGGTATGATGTTATCAAGAAAGTGGGTAGCCTCTATGGGTAGGAGCATTTAGATGGATCTATCATATGCCACTATTCCAGTCTAGGGTGTAGAGGTGAAGTTGTATAGGGAAAATAAGGTGGAAGACCAAAACATAGAAGACAGATATAAAATAGAGGAATATCATGCCAATTTCATTGACGTTGATATAGACCATTTTATGTGATATTGTAGTGATGATAATACTGGCCTAGATATATTACCTTCTAATCCTATCAATTCTATTTGTGGTACATCTAATTTATGGATGCTATATTTTTATGGTGCATGCTCAAGGGAAGGCTCAAGTGTTGGAATTGTCCTGATATCCCTAGTTGGTGAATAGTTTGGTATGTCTTTTAGACTTGATTTTTAGTGCACTAACAACATCGTTGAGTATGAGGCATTGTTGTTAGGTTTAAATATTTCTCACAAGCATAAATTCAAGTGCTTGAAGATTTATGGTGACTCAAAATTAGTTGTACAACAAATTAGAAATAAGTGTACTACCAAGGATAAAAGGTTAAGAGCATACATGAATGTTGTATGGGATATCGTGGAGTTGTATGATGCCATTGGTATCGAATGGATTGAGAGGACTAAAAATGAGGAGGTCGATTCCCTAGCTGTAGCTTCATCAAAATGTAATGCTCAAATGAATTTTCCTCATGGCCATCATGTTGTGGAAGTGCTTACAAGGCCAACAATCCCTAATAACATATACAATTGGCAAGTGTTCAATGATAGTAATCAGATCTACAAGTTCCTCAACTGCATGGATGAGTTTGATAGTCAAGTAATTGACTGACAACCTATGGTAGAGATGGAAAATGGCAAACAAATGATGTTTGGCAATGAGGTGGTGCAGTTGAAGACAAATACCATTCCCAAGTGATTGGTGGAGCTAGAGATAATGTTTGATAATGCATATTGTTAGAAGAGTAAAGGTTGTTAGGAATTGCATGCAGAAGATATCAATTAAATGCAAATAAAGATTAAATAGAGGAATGAAAATACACAAAAATAATAATAGCGAGAGACAATTTTTAACATGGTTCACCCAAACTTGGGCTACATCCACCAACAGAGAGTCCAATATTATTATCCAGCACTCAAACCGATTACAACCAACAATCCTTGCAACTCAATACCACTGCAAAATACTACAATACAATAATCAATGGAAACCCTAACCCTTAGCCGTTTTATCAAGACTTATGTCGGTTACAAAATAGGGTTTTTTTATGTCATCCAATAGAAAAATAACTCCTAACGCCTTTATAAAATAATAGGCAATTTTTTTCTTTGGGGGCATTGCCCCTAGCAACCCCTATTGGGGGTGTTGCCCCTAGACCCCACTATGGGCTCTGCCCCTGAGCCCTACAGGAGGGGCTCTGCCCCCTGCACTCCCCTGTTAAATAATTTGGGGGGAAACTACACTGATAAAAGTGGGGAAAATTTAACCTCCAAGTCTAATTAGGCTCCATATAACAACAATCTCCTACTTGGAGACTTATCAGACTCCACACCATATCATCTCCCACTTGGAGACTGATCATAACACTGCTAACCCTGTAGCTCCCATTGGAAATAAGCACCATGGACCCTGTTGTTCTGATTTTATTGTTTTCAATCTTGAAGACCAACCAAAGTTGAAGAGGAGCTCAACTTCTCCCTTGTCACTGCCTTCGTAAACATATCTGCTAGATTTTCATCTGTATGTATCTTTTCCAACCTTAACTGTCCATCATCCAACACCTACCGGATGAAGTGATACCTTAGTTGTATGTGTTTGGTCTTTGAATGTAAGGCAAAATTCTTTGCAAGATGTATGGCACTCTGGTTGTCTGTAAACAAATAATTGTTAGCCTATTGTTTGCCAAATTCTTCCATGAAATATTGCAGCCATATCATCTCCTTGCTTGCCTCTATTGCAGCTACATACTCTGCCTCTGTGGTGGATAAAGAAACCACCTTTTGCAAACTGGAGATCCAATTCACCGCTGTCTCACCTACAGTAAAGACATAACCTATAGTACTCCTCTTGGTATCAATATCCCTTTCCAAATCTGAGTCCACCTAGCCTTCTAAATTAGTATTAGAGCCCCCAAAACATAAATGTTTATTAGATGTACCTCTCAAATATCTAAGAATCTATTTTACCGCATTCCAATGCTCCAATACGGGATTACTCATATAGCTGCCTACGACTCCTATAGCATGTGCATTATCTGGTCTCGTGTATACCATGGCATACATTAAGCTTAACACAACTAAAGCATATGGTACCTTGGACATTTTGTCTTCCTCCTCTTGTCTCTTTGGACACATATCCTTAGTCAATTTCAAATGACTAGGCAAAGGTGTGCTGACAACTTTTGCATTCTCCATATGGAATCTCTGCAACACCTTTTTAACATAATCAACCTGAGATAGAGTCAATTGTCTATTATTCCTATCTCTGCAAATTTTTATACCAAGGATTTGTTTTGCTACCCCCAAATCCCTCATAGCAAATGATTGTGCTAACTATTGTTTTAACTCTCTTATGTGATCCATGTTAGACCCTGCTACAAGCATGTCATCAACATATAAACATAAAATAATGTAGTTGTCATTATCCAACCTCTTAAAATAAACACAACGGTTAGAATTACACTAGTTGTAGCCTTGTGCAGCCATAAAACTATCAAATTTCAAGTACCATTATCGAGGTGCTTGTTTCAAGCCATATAAGCTCTTCTTCAATCTGCACACCAATTTCTCCTTACCTTTGACCTCAAATCCTTGGGGTTGTTCCATATATATCTCCTCCTCCAAATCACCATGGAGAAAGGTAGTTTTCACATCTAATTGTTCCAAATGTAAATCTTCAGCAGTCACAATACTTAAAATAGTACGAATAGAAGTCATCTTAACAACCAAAGACAAAATCTCATCAAAATCAATGCCTTTTTTCTGTGCAAATCCTTTTACAACTAACTTGGCTTTAAATATTTTCTTACCTCCGTCTTCCTCTTTCAACCTATAAACCCATTTGTTTGGTAAAGCCTTTTTACCTGCAGGCAACTTACATAATTCCCAAGTCTAATTTTTCACCAAGGAGTCCATTTCATCTTTCATTGCAAGCTCCCACTAAACCATTGTATCCACCTACATGGCTTCATCATACCCTTCTGGTTCACCAGCATCTGTTAAGAAAATAGAATACAAAGAGGGAGAAAACCTTTCAAGAGGTCTACTTAGCCTTATTGACCATCTAACATTCACTAGAGTTTGTGGTATTTCTTGTTGTTGTTGTTGTAGAGCATGAGGAACCACTAGAACATCACTATCTAGAGTATTATCTAGCACGACATAATCCTTTTCTTTCTTCTCATGCTGCCGCAACTAATCTTTGTACAACACCTTCTTATTGAATACAACATCCCTAATTCTCACAATTTTTAGATTTTCAACATCCCAAAGCCTATAACCAAATTCATCAATGCCATATCCAATGAAGATACACTTTTATAATTTTCCATCCATCTTTGTTCTATTTTTAGAATCTACATGTGCAAATGCTTCACATCTGAAGGTTTTGAGAAAAGAATAACTCACCTTCTTACCTGTCCATGCTTCCTCTGGAATACCACAGGCCAAAGGAACTAAAGGACCTCTGTTAATTAAATATACAACAGTGTTGATAGCCTCTTCTCACATGTTTAAAGGTAGCCCAATATGTAATCTCATGGTCCTTGTACACTCCATTATTGTCCTATTCATGTGCTCAGCCACTCCATTCTCCTGTGGAGTCCCTGGAACTATTTTCTTCCTACGAATTCCATTAAAGGAACAATAATCCTCAAATTCTTTGCTACAATACTCACAACCATTATCAGATCTGAGACATTTTAATCTTTTACCCGTCTCATTCTCAACCAAGCTTCTCTATTTCTTAAATGTTTCAAATACATCAGATTTCTACCTAAGGAAATAAATCCAAACCTTCCTAGTTGCATCATCTATAAATGTAACATAATACTGAGAGCTACTGAGAGAAGATACCTGAGTTGGTCTGATACATCTGTATGCAGAAGCTCCAATTTTTCATCTTTCTTTTGCTTCCCATCCTTGAGAAAACTAACTCTCTTTTGTTTGTCATACACACAACTTTCACAAAAATCCATATTAATATAGTTCAGACCTAGTAAAACTTTCTTAGAATGAAATACCTTCATACCTTTTTCATTCATATGCCCAAGTCTGTTATGTCACAGTTTTGTCTCAGAACTTACAGCAACTATTTTAGTCTCTTCCTGTGAACCTGTAGCAACTATTCCTGAACCTGTTTGATTTTTCTCTACAACAACTAAAGTAGAAGGAATAGTATGACCTGTACAAAGATATAAGGTGTCTACTTTCACACCTTTTTCTATTATTAAGGCACCTCTTGAAACCTTCCAATTTTTATCAGTAAATGTAATAATGCAAACTTCATCACCTAGCTGTTATGCTAAAATTAAATTCCTACTTAGCCTTGGAACATACCTTACCTTTTGTAGTAGCTAATGATTCCCATTTTGAAACTTAATCTTGATTTTTCCCTTTCCAACAATTTGATAGGGTTCGTTATCTCCCAAATAAATTAGGCCAAAATCCCCTTGGACATAATCAAGAAAATAACTTCTATGGGGCATAGGATGAAATGAGGCCCTTGAATCTAAAACCCATGAATCATCAAGATTATCTAGGGAAAGAATCAAAGCATCATCTTTAGATTTGTTACTTACCACATTTGCCTCCTTATTGCCTTCTTGTTTGTCTCCTTTATTCTTTCGAGACCAACAATCTTTCTTCAGATGACTTAGTTTCCCACAGTACTAGTAATCCTTTTGTCCTTTAGATTGGGACCTCTTGTCCTTCAATTTTTCTCATGACTTCCCATGACCACCAAAACCTTTTCCTCTCTCCTTTGATCTACCCCTGTTTTCTGCATTTAAAACACTACTTGATGTGGACCCTCTTGAGCTTTTCCATTGCATTTCCTCACTCAAAATAACACCAACAACATCATCAAATTTCAAAGTATTTGAACCAGAGACAGAGTTACTTACAACCATTACCAAGCTATGCTAGCTTTTTGGCAAAGAACATAAAACCAAGAGAGACCTCACCTCTTTGTCAAATTTTACTTTTACAAAAGTTAACTGACTGGTAATCACATTAAACTCATTTAAATGATCTGTCATAGATCGACCTTCAATCATTTTTAGATTAAACAAACGCTTCATGAGAAATACCTTATTTGAAGCTGAGGGTTTTTCATACAATTTAGCCAAAGCTTTCATCAGTTCATCTGTTGTCTTCACTTCTATTATATTGAATGCCACAAATGGTGCCAAGCACAATTGAATGGTTCCCAATGCCTTTCTTTCTAGAAGATTCCAATCCTCATTAGTCATTGTTACCAGTTTCTTGGCTTTTCCTTCCAATGGTCTCCATAAATCCTTCTGATAGAGATAATCCTCCATTTGCATCTTCCATAACTGATAGTTCTACCCACTAAATTTATCTACCTTCAATTTACCCTTGTCTACCATTGCTCCCACTCAACCATGAGACCTTCCTACAAAGAATAATCAAACACAACCCACTCTGATACCACTTGTTAGGAATTGCATGCAGAAGATATCAATTAAATGCAAATAAAGGTCAAATAGAGGAATGAAAATACACAGAAATAATAACAGTGAGAGACAATTTTTAACATGGTTCACCCAAACTCGAGCTACATCCACAAACAGAGAGTCCAATATTATTATCCAACACTCAAACTAATTACAACCAGCAATCCTTGCAACTCAATACTGCTACAAAATGCTACAATACAATAATCAACAGAAACCCTAACCCTTAGCTATTTTATCAAGACTTATGTTGGTTACAAAATAGGATTTTTTTATGTCAGCCAATAGAAAAATAACTCCTGACGCCTTTACAAAATAATAGTCATTTTTATCTTCAGGGATGCTGCCCTTGAGCACTTGACTAGGGGTGCTACCCCCAGCAGGCCCCGCTGGGGGCGTTGCCCCCAGGCCCCCACCATGGGCTCTGCCCCCGGGCCCCATAGGAGGGGCTCTGCTCCCCTGCACTCCCTCATTAAATAATTTGGGGGGAAACCACGCCGATAAAAGTGGGGAAATTTTAACCTCTGAGTCTGATTAAGCTCCATATAACAACAAAGCTAAACCTATTAAAGAGGATAATGTTGAAGGTTAACACCTTGGAACTAAGGAGGCACCTAAAATGGTTTACATAGGTGATAAATTGAAACCTCATGAAAAGAAAATTTTGATTACTTTATTAATAAAATTTAGAAAGTGTTTTGCATGGTCCTATGATGAGTTGAAAGCTTATCGGGAGGACTTGTTTTAGCATACTATTCCCCTCCAATCTGATGCAAAACCTTTTAGGCAAAAACAAAGGCCTATAAAATCTCACTATAGCTCCCAAGATGCAGAAAGAATTGTTAAAGATGAAAGAGGGAGGTATTATTAAATTGATCACACATTCTGAGTGGGTGTCTAATCTTTTCCCAGTAAGGAAGAAGAATGGGGAGATTAGGCTATGTGTAGATTTCAAAAATCTGAATATCAAATCCCTTAAGGATAATTGTCCCCTTTTGAGTATGGATCATCTCTTGTAGAGGGTTGTTGATTTAGAGTTGATGTCTATGGTGGATGGCTTCTTAGGATACAATCAAGTGTTGGTCAAGGAGTCAAAAAAGTACAAAACAACATTCACCACTCCTTGGGGGACATATGTTTATTTGAGAATGCCATTTGGGTTGAAGAATGTAGGATCAACATTTCAAAGGGTAATGGATGTGACCTTTGCAGGCCTCATTGATGAGATCATGGTTGTATACCAAGTTGATCTTATAGTATTTTCTAAAGATAGGAAAGATCATTGCAAACATTTTCAAATGATTTTTGACAGATGTTTGGAGTACGGGATTTCTTTAAATCCCAAGAAATGTCATTTTGGAGTAGAAGAAGGAAAGCTACTAGGACATACTGTGTCAAGGGATGGGGTTAGAATAGATCCTCAAAGAGTTAAGGCCATTGACCTCATCCCTCAGCCTAAGACAGTCAATGGTGTTCAGTCCTTCTTTAGACAAATCAACTTTGTAAGGCAGTTTGTCCCTAACTTTGTTGAAAAGACCAAAGCAATTTCCAAGATACTCAAGAAGGGATAGTCCATCACATGGGAAAAGGAACCAACTAAAGCTTTTGTTGACATAAAAGAGGTCCTAAAGAATGCACCAATGTTGGTAAGCGCAAATTATTCCAAGCCCTTTCATCTTTTCTCTTTTGTAGCATTTTATACTATTGCTATTGTATTGTTGCAAAACAATAAGGATGGATTTGAGAAGCCAATAGGATTCTTTAGCAAGTCCTTATAGGATACTGAATTAAATTATTCCATAATGGAGAAACATGCCTATTCATTGGTCAAGGCCACAAAAAATTTTAGATCTTATTTCACAGGTGCCAAGATCATAGCATATGTACCACACACAATAGTAAAGGACATATTCATGCAACAAGAAGCTTCAGGTTAAAGATCCAGATGGATCAACAGGATCCAAGAATATGACATGGATATATAGGTCACAAAGCTGGTTAGAAGCCAAGGCTTAGCCAAGCTAATGGCTAATTCTAATCTTGAACCAACAAAAGTAAATTAAATAGAGGAAGATGATGTTGTTCCTCATTACTCATTGGCTTACGATGCATGGTATAAGGATGTTTTATTCTATCTTGAAAACATGAATTTTCCACCATGTATGGATGAGAATCATAAAGGACCCGCAAGCTAAAATCTCAAAGGTATGTCCTGTTCCAAAATGAGCTCATGTGGAGAAACCATGAAGGAGTATTACTCAAATGTTTGAATCAAGAGAAAGCTAAAGAAGTGATGAATGAGTGCCACCATGGTATTTGTGGGGGACACTTCAAAGCTAAAACCACTGCCCATAAGATCCTTAGGGCTAGGTATTGGTGGCCTACTTTATTCAAGGATGTAGTATAGAAGATAAGAAAGTGTGATGCTTGCCAAGGATTTTCTAGAAAGATAAAATTCTCTGGAGCATTACCCCTTTTTCCCCTTGTAGTTGATGCACCTTTTCAGCAATGGGGAATTGATTTTATTTGGGAGATACAAGAGAAATCAAGCAATGAATTCAAGTGGATCCTTGTGGCCATAGATTACTTCACCAAATAGGTGGAGGCAATTCCCACTCACAATACAACTTCCAAGGTGGTTATTGATTTCCTAGTCAACAATATAATCACTAGATTTGGAGTACCATCTAGGATTTTGGTAGATAATGCCATTTGTTTCTCAAGAAATGCTGGACATGTGTTCTAGGTTTGGCATAAACCTTGTGCATTCATCCCCTTATCACCCCCAAAGTAATGGATAGGCTGAATCCAGTAATAAAAGCCTGGTGAAGATCATAAAAAGAACATTGGATCAAAATAAGAAAAGATGGGATGATAAATTGAAGTATGCTCTATGGGCTAACAAGATAACCTTCAAAAGATCCATTGGAAGGAACCCATTTGAGTTGGTATATGAAGCAAAGGTAAAGATGCCCATCAACATGGAATTACCATTCTACCAACTACTACATGATGTATAAGTGGATCAGTATGATGTAATGTCCCAGAGGATATTATAGTTGACTGAATTAGAAGAATAGAGAATAGCTACACATGATAAAATGTTGAATCATAAGGAGAAAATGAAGCTTTTATTTGATAAGAGTACTATGTCAAGAGATTTTCAGGTTGGATACTTGGTACTTCTTTGGGATGCAAAGTTTCAAGATAAGGGGAAACATGACAAATTTGATCCATTAGGGCTTGGGCCATATCAAGTAGTTGAGAAATTAGAGCTCAATGTTTACCATTTGATGACTCTAGAAGGAGTCCTCTTGAAGATGCCAATTCACGGCCAACATCTGAAGCATCATTTTTCATACGTAATACTTCCCCTAAATTTTGAATGCAATCAATAGTCTTTTTTACTCTAATGTTTATGATTATATTTTTTCATGTATATAAGCCTTTGTTGTAAATACATTTGTGTTTTTCCCTTTTGTGTGTTTTATGCCTTTTTGGTCTACCTGGAGATCTGAATCCTGTTGAAAAGGGCAAGACAACTGAGGGAGGGTGAATTAGTTGTAACCAGTATTTCAAAACCATTAAAACATCAACCACTTAATATGATGCAGGAGCATCCCTAGTACAAGAGAAATCTTGCATCAACCAAAAACATTTGCATTTCATTTTGTTTGCAGTTTAGTTTGTTTCTTTTTAGTTCAATTCAGGCAGTTCAGTCAGAAAAAGTTTTTGCTTTTGGTTTGGCATTTCACCACAATTGCATTTCAGATCTTGTGGAGCTAGATTTAGAATCTACATTCATTCATCTACATCATATCTAGAATTCAGAGGTCCACATGTCAATACCAGAAAGATATCGCTGTCAGAAGTTGACTATTTCTCAGAATAGAGCATCCTGATATTCACTAGCAACCAGCTAAAGGAGAAACTTGCAGAAGCATTTCCAGATCCTTGGAGCCTAATGACACATCATTCAATGATCTTTGGTTCATGGCTAACCTTCCTCAAAGATCTCCATCTTATTCCATTCATTTTATGGAAGTGTTCTATGCATTTAGGTCTAACCTATCTATATTCACACATTACATCTCTTCTTTGGAATTTGTGATCTTCCTTGGCTGACGCGGAGGAATGTATTCATCCGGAGATGATATATATTGATGTAATAGATCCTTAGGAGAGTATTTATCAAGTTCTCGTGATTTAGAAGATTAATAGTTTGGATTTTTGTGCGAAGGGAGCTTCAAAGCCTTATCTTGCACATGTATGTAATCAAGCATGTGAGCCCTAATTGTAAGCCTACATGTTGCTAACTAATCTCTATTTGAATTCTATGATATACTGAATGATTGAATCTGCATTTTCTTTATTTCTTTGAGGTGTTTCCATTGTATTTACTCTTGCTGAACGATCTGGATACTTCATTCTGTGAACCCTCCTACCATGACTGCACCAAGTGGTATCAAAGTGAAAGTTCAAATCTTTGGGAGTGAATTGAGCAAAATTGGCGAAGGGATTCCATAAGATCTTGCTATGGACAGATCACTGAATTGAGACAGGCTATTAGCATTGCAACTAATCACCGATTGTGAGGCATTTGTCACCTTGTAGCCCGATCGCTGAACCTGAGGAAGTTTACACTTGATCGTATGAAGAATGCCACTGAGGAGAGTTGCAGCTGTTGGAACAATGGCTGGTAGAATAGATGAGATGATGGAGTTAATGAAAACAATGCGAATTCATTTAGATGTTGTTGAAGAAGATAGGTGAAGATGATTGACACTGAGACCTAATGTTGAGAGCAATGAGGAAGAAGAATTTCAATTTGTTGAACAAATTGGCGAAACCCTAGGAGGTGATGAAGAAGAAGAATCAAATCAAGTGAAGATGTTGCAAGCTATTTCAAAGATTGGAAAGAGACCTAGAGTTGATGTGCCTAACTATACTGGTAATTTGAATCCTGAAGAATTGATTGGCTGGATAAATGATATGGAAGAATACTTTGAATATGAGGAAACTGAAGATCTGAAGAAAGTGAAATTTGCAAAGATAAAGTTGAAAGGACATGCTTCTATATGGTGGAAAGAAGTTTAGTTGGAAAGAAATAGAAGAGGAAAAGAAAAGATTACAAAATGGGACAGGATGGTGACAAAGTTGAAGAATCAGTTTATACCTACTGACTATGAGTTGGATCTGTTGAAAAGATTGCAAAACCTAAGACAAAAGGAGAAATCTGTGAAGGAGTACACTAAAGAATTCATAAGATGATCATAAGAACATGACATAGTGAAGCAAGAAAGGAGAAAGTGGCTAGATACATCAATGGACTAAGATTGAATAGTCAAGAGGAACTAAGTTTACTGAGGATGACATCTTTGGAAGAAGCATATCAGTTTGCCCTGAAAGTTGAAGAGAAGCTGAATAAAAGACATGATCAAAGATAGAGAGGCAGAGGAGGTAAATTTCAGAGAGGTAAGACATTTTATAGAAGAGATAGATCATATCCAAAGCAGAACAAGTTTGATAGCCTAGTTAAGAAGGATGACAGAGATACTAATGCATACCAGAGAAATGACAGAAATTTTCATCCTGGAAGCAACTGTAATTCATACAGAATGAAGGATATAGAAGAGAAGGAAGAGGATTAGATAAGAGAACATTCAGATGTACTTGTTTCAAGTGTGGAGGTGAAGGACATAGATCATTTGAGTGTAATCAGAGTAGTACAAGTAAGAAGACAGAAAATAGTGGAAGAGCAGCCTATGTTGAAGAAGAACCTGTTGAACTGAGTGATCCCTGTTCAGTTGGAAAACCTAAGAAAGGAGAATCATTGGTGATGAGGAGAGCACTATTTCAAGTAGAGACAAATGAGGAACCACCACAAAGGAAGATCTTGTTTAGAACTAAATGCAAATTAGGAGGTAAGTGTTGTAAAGTTGCAATTGATAGTGGTAATTCAGATAACCTAGTTTTAGAGGAGATGATGACTAAGCTGAAGTTGGAAAGGTTGAAACACCCTAAGCCATATCAAATAGCATGGATTTAGGATGATCATAAGGTACTAGAGAGTGAACAATGTTTGGTGAAATTTCATATTGGATCTTATCATGATGAAGTCTTGTGTGATATTATGCCTATGGATGTATGTCATATCTTGTTGGGTAGACCTTGGCAGTATGATAGGAAAGTTATACATGATGGGAGAAAAAATACATATACTATAATAGCAAATGGAAAGAGAATTACCTTGATTCCTTTGGAGGATGATCCTAAAGATGTGGTATGTGGAAATGCTAGAATCTATTTGGTAGATGGAAGAAAATTTCTAGATGGTTTGAGACAAGAGAATGTGTGTTATGCCTTGATTCCTAAAAAACCTGAAGCATTGAAGAAAGACACTAAAGAAGAACAACCAAAGGAGATAAGAGAGTTACTGATAGAGTATGAAGACATCATATCATATAATGTACTTGATGGATTTCCACCTATAAGGAGTATCAGTCATCACATGGATCTTATACCGAGAGCAAGTTTGCCTAGTAAAGAAGCACACCAGATGACACCGGCAGAGAATGAAGAATTGAATAGGCAGATACAAGAATTGTTGAGGAAAGGTTTGATCAAAGAAAGCTTGAGCCCTTGTGTAGTACCTACAATGATTGCACTAAAGAAGGATGGAGAATGGACAATGTGTATCGATTCTAGAGCAATAAACAAGATCATAGTTAAGTATAGATTTCCTTTACCTAGAATGGATGATATCATGGATTGTTTGAGTGGAGAAAAATATTTCACAAAGATAGACTTGAAGAGTGAATACCATTAGATTAGAATTAGAGAAGGTGATGAATGGAAAACTGCTTTTAAGAGAAATGAAGGATTCTATGAGTGGTTAGTGATGCCTTTTGGATTGACAAATGCACGAATATTTTCATGAGGTTAATGAATGAAGTCTTGAAGAAATTATTGGGTAAGTTTGTGATTGTATACTTGGATGATATTCTAATTTTTAGTAAGACAAAAGAGGAACATTTGTGGCATATTAGACAAGTTTTGTAGAGACTAAGAGAAGAGAAATTGTTGATAAACATCAAGAAGTGTAGTTTCATGAACCAAGAGTTAGTGTATTTGGGATTTGTGATTTCTGTAGAAGGATTGAAGATGGACCTTGAGAAAGTGAGAGCAATTATTGAATGGCCTACACCAGAGAGCATTAGAGAGGTTAGATCATTTCATGGTTTGGCTAGTTTCTACCAAAAGTTCATCAGAAATTTCAATTTATTTTGTAACCCTATGACAAAGACAATGAGGTGATAGAAAGGATTTCAAGTGGACATCTGGAGCAGATAAAAGTTTTGAATTGTTGAAGCAGAAAGTGATAGAGCAACCTATTTTGGCATTACCAGATTTCAATAAGGTATTTCAAGTTGATTGTGATGCAAGTGGAAAAGCAATTGGAGCAGTATTAAGTCAAGAAGGTAGACTTGTAGCATATTTTAATGAGAATTTGAATGATGCAAGGAGAAGATATTTTGTTTATGATCAAGAGTTCTATGCCATAATTCAATCCTTCAAGAAGTGGAAACATTACTTGTTGCTTAAGGAGTTTGTGTTGTATACAGATCATCAAGATTTGTAGTATTTGAATAGTCAAGGTAAGTTGAATCAGAGACATATGAGGTGGGTAGAGTTCATGCAGAGTTATACTTTTATGTTGAAGCATAGGAGTGGTAAATCAAACAAAGTTGCTGACGCATTGAGTAGAAGAAGAAACTTGTTGACAGCAATGAGAGTTGAAGTGTTAGGTTTTGAGGAATTAAAGAACATGTATGAGGGAGACATTGACTTTGTAGAACCTTGGAAAGCATGTAAGGAACCTATTGTGACAGATAGAAGCAAGTGGTTAGACTATTTCATTCAAGAAGATATGTTGTTCAAAGGAAGTCAGTTGTGCATACCTAGAAGTTCAATGAGAGATAATTTGATCAAGGAGAAACATAGTGGTGGATTGGCAGGACATTTTGGCATTGATAAGACAGTGGCTTTGGTGAGTGAAAATTACTTTTGGCCTCAAATACATAAGGATGTTTGGATATTTGTGCAGAGTTGTAGAGTTTGTCAAGTTGCAAAAGGGAGTAGTCAGAATACTAGATTGTATAAACCTTTGACAGTACCGGAGAGACCTTGGGAAGACATAAGCATGGATTTTGTGATGGGATTGCCTAAGACAAAGAGAGGACATGATGCAATATTTGTAGTGGTCAACAAATTTTCAAAGATGGCTCATTTCATACCTTGTAAGAAGACAATTGATGTAGTGCATGTAGCTGACCTATTTTTCAAGGAGATTGTGAGATTACATGGATTACCTAAGAGTATAGTTTCAGACAGAGACACAAAGTTTGTTGGATACTTTTGGAGGACACTTTGGAAGAAGATGAAGACAGATTTGAAGTTCAATTCTACTTTTCATCCACAGATAGATGGATAGACAGAGGTAGTGAATAGGAGTTTGGGAAACTTGTTAAGATGTTTGGTTGGAGAGAAGACAAGAAGTTGGGATTTGATTCTTTCACAAGAAGAGTTTGCATAAAATAATTCAGTAAACATGAGTACCAGAAGAACACCTTTTGAGATTGTGACTAGAGTGAACCCTAGAGGAGTGAAAAAACTAAGTGACATCAGTACAAAGGAAAAGAGGAGTGCAGAAGCAGAAGACTTTGTAGATCGGATGAAGACAGTGCATAATCAAGTGAAGAAGCATTTGGAGAATATGAATAGTAAGTACAAAGAGAAGGCAGATGAGAAGAGAAGACAAGGAATTTGAAGTTGGAGATGAAGTGATGGTGTACTTGAGAAAAGAAAGATTTCTAGTTGGGACATATAACAAGTTGAAGATGAAGAAGTTTGGATCTTGTAAGATACTTAAGAAATTTGATTCAGGAAATGCATATGAAGTGGAATTACTAGAGACATTGGGTATTTCACCTATTTTCAATATTGTAGATCTATATCAGCATCATGAAGAAGAGTTTAGTGACAACATGGAAGAAGACTTGAAGATGCAATTACCACAACAAGCATTGGAACATATTGAAGACATTTTGGATAACAGAGTTGGACGTAGTACCAAAGGAAGACAATATAAAGAATATCTTGTTAAGTGGAAACGCAGACCAGAAGAAGATTTATCATGGATTTCTCATGCTGAGGTGGACCGTCTTGGTTCTCCCCTAGCCCCAGCAAAGTGAGGGACTCACTTTTTTCAATAACCTTGGATGTCTAATGCAGGAGCATCCATGGTACAAGAGTAATCTTCAATCAACCAAAAACATTTGCATTTCATTTTGTTTGCAGTTCAGTTTGTTTCTTTTTAGTTCAGTTCAATCAGAAGCAGTTTCTACTTTTGGTCTAGCATTTCACCACAATTGCATTTCAGATCTTGTGGAGCTGGATTTAGTATCTACATTCATTCATATACATCATGTCTAGAATTTAGAGGTCCGCATGTCAATACTAGAAAGATATTGCTATCAAAAGTTGATTGTTTCTCAGAGCAAAGCAACTTGATATTCACTGGCAACCAGCTGAAGGAGAAACTTGTGGAAGCATTTCCTGATCTTTGTAGCCTAATTACACATCATTCAATGATCTTTGGTTCATGGCTGACCTTCCTCAAAGATCCACACCTTATTCCATTCATTTTCTAGAAGTGTTCTTTGCATTTAGGTCTGACCTATCTATATTCATACGTTACATCTCTTCTTTGGAATTTCTGATCTTCCTTGGCCAATGTAGAGGAATCTATTGGTTTGGAGATGATATATATTGATGTAATAGATCCTTAGGAGAAGAGTTATCAAGTTCTCATGATTTAGAAGATTGATAGTTTAGATTTTTGTACAAAGGGAGCTTAAAAGCCTTATCTTGTGCATGTATGTAATCAGGCATGTGAGCCCTAATTGTAATCTTGCATGTTGCTAGCCAATCTCTATTTAAATTCTATGATATACTAAATGACTAAATCTACATTTTCTTTATTTCTTTGAGTTGTTTCTGTTGTGTTTACTCTTGTTGCACAGTCCAGATAGTTCATTCTGTAAACCCTCCTAGCATGAATCACACATTCACACATTTAACACATGAGACCATATTTTTTATGTGGAAAACCCAATGAGGGAAAAAACATAGTGAGTGTTAGCTCACAATATTATATGTAATAAAAATACCAAAATCAGAAGCTCACTACCTAGAATTCTCACTACAAAATAAGAGGCTCACTACCAATGGGGTGGCTCACTACCGAGGGGTGGCTCATTGCCAATTTGGCAAATTGAGATAGCAACATCTACATTATGCCAAAGTTCAGTTCCATTGAAGCACAATAAACATCCTCTGCTCTGCTCTTGTTTTTACTTCACTCTTATCTTCACATATTTGCACTTGGATACATTTTCATGACTCTATTACAAGTATTTATACAATTCATCAACCTTGGAATGATCATCAAGGTCGGCATTACAATCATCAACCATTGGAACAATCTCCAAGGTCAGAAAATACATATACATAAGATAGGTCTAGACCTAACAGATTAAAGAAAAAGAAAGAATGAATACAGACCAAACCACACCTTAGCTAGGACTCAAATGCAATCTTCCATGTAACAACATGCTATCACAATCTCCAAAGCATAACTGCAACTAGTGAAAACAACTAAGTTGGCTAAAACTGGTGTTAACACTAAAACCTTTAAGAACATGCTTCATGCACAATCTAGATTATACTTTGTGGACCAATCAAAAGGCAAGTACATGATCTAGAGACATCCACAAGCATGTTGCAATCACCAAGAACATCTGTACAACCTCTAAACACTTTATCCATAAGATTCTTCAAACCGGAGCACTTGAACATTATTGTCGACCACTGTCATAAAAGAGAGATCGCTTGCAGACCACCAAATCATGAACCATTAGAACTAAAGGCACATATCCTCATCACAAACTTAATTCCAGAACCACAGACTGTAAGACTTAATTGTAGAGAAATGTGGAGCAGAATACATTCTCCCTGTCATCACTAAATGCACAGAAAAGTAGTTTTTACTCTTGTGAACATAACTTGCTCAAATCTTCATACAGGAGGCTCAAACTTGAAACATATCAACTATAGACGTCCTTCAACATAACTTCCAAACCATAGACAAGGATATTCAATCTACAAGATATGTGTAGTAAAACACTTTATTGTTCTTCTACAGACCAAGATACTTTATAATACATTGCTTCCACTAGTAGAGCAAATTTTCTCAAAAGCACTTGGAAACTCAATACCAAAAACACTTTCTCATTATCTTCAATACTTATCTAAGCTAATACAAACCAATTATCTCAGCACAAGAAAGCATCAAAACAAGAGCACAATTGACACCAATGACAACATAGATATGTTGACATCAATGACAACACCAATAAGCACATACTTGTAACAATCTCCCCCTTTTTCATTGATGGAAACATTGATGTGAAAAACTATAAGCACCATCAAGACAAGACTCTACACTAATTACTTTCTCCCCCTTTCTTTTTACACTTCTGAATTCTTTCTCCCCCTGAGTTTTTCACATGGTTTTCTCTCCCCCTTTGACATCAATGGAAAAGGACATCACTTCTTCTCTTTCTACACATACTTGCAAGCAACTACTTAGATCAAACTAGAATTTCTCTATCAGCAGCTCTACAATACTTACTTTTCTTTATCAATACCTTATATCAGCAATATCTATCTGCTCCCCCTGAGAGGTAGCCTTTAAAACATCAATCTAGATCAAAGAATAAGACTTTAGGCACCATTGGACTGATGCACTTCTCGTGCATCTTAGTTTAGAGAAGGAGAGGTAATAACCCCTAACTTTTCTCTGAGATACTCAAAAGTATCCTTAGGTAGAGGCTTTGTAAAAATATCTGCAATCTGATCCTTTGTAGACACATATTTCATCTTCACTTCATTCGTTATTACCTTTTCTCTTAGGAAGTGATACCTTATAGATATATTATTTGTCCTTGAATGCATCACTGGATTCTTTCAAATGTTTATAGCACTTGTATTGTCACAAAAGATTGAAATTGGTTCTTCATACACAACTCTTATATCCTTCAATGTTTGTTTCATCCAAAGCACTTGAGTACAACAACATGCTGCAAAAATATATTCTTCTTATGCAATAGACAAAGAAACTAATTCTTGCTTCTTACTTAGCCATGAAACCAATCTGTTACCCAAGAGGAAAGCACAACCACTTGTACTCTTTATGTTATCAGCATCTCCAACCCAATCTGCATTTGTATAAGCACTGAGAGTGAAATCAAAACTTTTGGGATACCACAATCCATAATCTAAAGTGCCTTTCAAATATCTCATGATTATTTTAACTACCATCACATGTGACTCTTTGGGATCTTCTTGAAATCTTGCCACAAGACACACTGCATGCACTATGTCAGGTCTAGTATGGGTTAGATAAAACAGTCCTCCAATCATAGACATATATTTTTTCTGATCAGTCTTAGGTGATTCATCATTCTTGCTTGGCTTACAGCCAGTTACCATAGGAGTACATAATAGCTTAGAATCCTCCATTCCAAACTTCTTCAATAGTTCTTTCACATACTTGGACTGAGAAATGAAAATTTATTTCTCTGATTGAGTAATCTGCAGTCCTAAAAAGAAATTCATTTCACCAAACATAGACATCTCAAATTCTTTTTGCATTTCCTCTGCAAATCTCTTACACATACCTTCATTGTCTCGAAAGATAATATCATCAACAAAGACTACAACAATTAGAATTTGATCATTATTGATTTTTCAATAGAGATTGTTGTCAGTAGTGCCTTTACTGAATCCCAATTGCAACAAATACTTGTCCAATTTTGCATATTAGGCTCTAGGGGCTTGCTTAAGTCCATACAAGGCTTTCTTCAATCTGCATACCATGTCACCTTGGTCTGATGATTGAAATACTTCCAGTTGTTCAATGTAAACCTCTTCTTTCATCTCTCCATTCAAGAATACAGACTTCACATCCATCTGGTACACTTTGAAATCTTTGTGTGTTGTAAAATCCAGGAACATTCTTATTGCTTCAATCCTTGCCACAGGAGCAAAAGTCTCTTCAAAATCTATGCCTTCAACCTAAGAATATCCTTTGCATAACAATCTTGCTTTGTTTCTCACTACTTCTCCATTTTCATCCATCTTGTTTCTAAACACCCATTTGGTTTCAATCACATTCTTGTCAATAGGTCTAGGGACCAATTCCCAAGTTTGATTTTTCTCTATTTGCGTCAGCTCTTCTTCCATGGCTTTTACCCAACTTTCATCTTTGCAGGCCTCATTTACATTCTTAGGTTCAATATATGAAAGTAAACAATAGTTCACATGTTCCTCTGTAGCTCTTTTCCTTGTCAATACCCCTTTGATTTTATCATCAATAATCTGATCTTCAGAATGATTAATCCTTACATACCTAGGGGTCTTTTTCGGAGCTTTTTCTTCTTCAACTTGATAGTCCATTTGTTCAACATTTTCTTCATTCTTTGTAGTATTAGGTTCATATGATTCATAGCCTCCCAGATCTGATATTCTTTCCCTGTCTTCATCAACTCTCACATTTGTACTCTCAATGATCTTTCTCAATCTCTTATTGTATCACCGATAGGCCTTCCTCTTAGTGGAATATCCAAGGAAAATTCCTTCATCACACCTAGAATCAAACTTGCCTAACTCCTCATCTCTTCTAATATAACATTTTCTTCCAAAGACTTTGAAGTATTTCACTGTAGGAATTCTTCTATACCACAATTCATAAGGAGTTTTAATATGATTACCTTTGACTTGAACTATGTTTTGAATGTAGACAATAGTATGTATAGCTTCTCTCCAATACACTTTTGGTAAGTTTGCCTCTTTCATCATTGACCTAGTAGCCTCTTGAACTGTCCTATTCTTTCTTTCAACAACTCCATTTTGTTGTGGAGTTCTAGGAGAAGAAAATTGTCTTTTTATCCATGTTCTTCATAGAATGCATTGAATTCATTTGATATATACTCTCCTCCTCTATCATACCTTAAGCATTTGATCCTTAAATCTAACTCATTTTCAACCATCACTTTGAAAAACTTGAACTTGTCTAGAGCTTCTGATTTATCCTTTAAGAAAGTAACCCAATTCATTCTAGAATAATCATCAATAAGCAACATAAAATACCTAACTCATTGCAGACTTCTTATTCTTGTAGGACCACATAGATCTATATGCACCAGCTCAAGCAATCTAGTAGAAAATTGTTCCTTACTCTTGAAATTTTCTCTTGTCTGTTTGTCCATTTGACATTCCTTGCAAATAGTGTTAGCAGGCTTCACAAGCCTAGGCAAATCTCTCACAACTTGCACTAAACTTATCTTCACCAAGTTGTCAAAATTGATATGACACATCCTCCTATGCCACAGCCAACTCTCATCTATCTGAGCCAACAAACAACAATCATTAGTTCCTTTCAAATGATAAATATTACCTCTAGTGTTCTTACCAGTTGCAATCACTGTTCTGGAGCTTTCCATGATCTTGCATGCATTGTCCTTGAAAATCAGATCATACCCTTTATCACACATCTGACCAACACTTAAGATTATTCTTTAGGACCTTGACATGTAGAACATCATCTGTACTATGCTTGTCATCAAAAGAAATAGATCCTCTTCCACAAATCTTACCAACTGCATTATCTCCAAACCTAACCAGTCCTCCATCATACTTTTCAAAACTTACAAACTTACTTTTATCACTGGTCATGTGATGTGAGCATCCACTATCAATAATCCATTCATCCTTATCCTTCTCCACCTGAATAGACAAAGCACTCTCTTCTACTAGCTTGTCTTCTTTCACACAGCTAACAGGATTAGTAGACACAATTTCTTCTTTAATAGCAATAAACAAGCATTCATTTGCACTAGTATTGGCCATATCAGACTCATCATCTGTTACACCATCATCATCAAGATCTCTGACAATATAGCATTTCTTCACCACTTTAGGTCTACTTTCAAATTTCTTCCTACCTCTTTCAATTCTCCCTGGACACCTAGAGTCATAGTGACCAATCTTACCACAAGAAAAGCATTTGAATAGTAATTTTCCTTTGAACTTACTTGTACCTCTTTCCATTTTATCCACAAAGTTGGCTTCAATCTCATCAAGATCATCATCATATTCTATAACATATTTTTGAGCTCTTGAAGTCTTTTCTGAAGTGCTAGCTTTGAAAGCAGTCTCGATCTTCAGCAGGGCATCACCAAACTCTCTCATTTCAAAAGTTGTAAGCTTACCAAGAAATTAATCCTTTGTAACCTTTTGGGAAGCCATAAGTTCTTCAATTACAAACACCTTGTGACCATAGATTTAGGTAATGATCTAAGAATCTTTATGGTAGCCTCATCCTCATTAACAGTTCCTCCAAGACCTTTGATTCCATTGACAATTTCATCAACTTTCTACATGTAGATTGTTATGTTCTCATCTTCGCTCATCTTCAGGGCTTCATACCTCACCTTTAGATTTTCTAATTTGGCACTTTTCACAGAATCATCTCCTTCATACAAATTTTTCAACTTGTCCCAGATGGCATAAGTAGTTTCCAAATCCATAACCTTCACCAACTCAATGTTAGATAATGCATTTAACAGAAAATCTCTAGCCTTTCCATTTAGTTCATGTCATTTGATTTCATCTTCATTTTTTGGACCATTTTGAGGAATAGTGTATTTGGTTTCTACCATTTTCCAAAAACCATAACCAAGAGAAATGAGATGACTTTTCATCTGTACCTTCCAAAGAGCATAATCTGTTCCATTGAACTGTGGTGATTCCTTTTTGTGTGCCATCCCAGCTCTACCTCAAGCTGTCAGACTCTTCACCGAGGAACTCTCACTCTAATACCAATTGTTGAAAATGGAAAGACAACTGAGAGGGGGGTGAATCCATTATAACCATTATTTCAAATCCATTAAAACATCAACAACTTAATCACTGTTATTATATTTAACCATGAAAGCATGAAATCAAAAACTTAGCACATTCACACATTTAACACATGAGACACTAGATTTATTACGTGGAAAACACAATAAGGGAAAAAACATGGTGAGTGTTAGCTCACAATATTATATGTAATAATAATACCAAAAATTAGAGGCTCATTGCCTTAGGGCTCACTGCCCAGAATGCTCACTGCAAAGTAAGAGGCTCACTGCCAATGGGGTGGCTCACTGCCATTTGGTGGATCACTACCAGTGGGTGGCTCACTGCCAATTTGGTGAACTGAGATAGTAGCATCTACACTATGCTAAAGTTTAGTTCCATTGAAGCACAATAAACATCCTCTACTCTACTCTTCTTTTTACTTCACTCTTATCTTCACATCTTCACACTTGGATACATTTTCACAACTCTATTATAAGTATATATACAATTCATCAACCTTGGAATGATCATCAAGGTCGGCATTACAATCATCAACCATTGGAACAATCTCCAAGGTCAGAAAACACATGTACATAAGAATAGGTCTGGACCTAAATAGATTAAAGAAAGAGAAAGAATGAATGTAGACCAAACCATGCCTTAGCTGGGACTCAAATGAAATCTTCCACATAACAACATGCTATCACAATCTCCAAAGCATAACTGTAACTAGTGAAAACAACTAAGTCAGCTAAAACTGGTGTTAACACTAAAACCTTTAAGAACACGCTTCATGCACGATCTGGATTATACTTTGTGGACCAATCAAAAGGTAGGAAAATAATCCAGAGACATCCACAAGCACGTTACAATCACCAAGAACATATGCACAACATCTAAACACTTTATCCATAAGATTATTCAAACCGGATCACTTGAACATTACTGTTGGCCACTGTCATAAAAGAGAGATCGCTTGCGGACCACAAAATCATGAACCATTAGAACTGAAGGCACATATCCTCATCAAAAACTTAATTCTAGAACCGCAGACTGTAAGACTTAATTGTAGAGAAATGTGGAGTAGGATACATTCTCCCCATCATCACTAAATGCACAAAAAAGTAGTTTTTACTCTTGTAAACATAACTTGCTCAAATATTCATACCGGAGGCTCAAACTTGAAACATAGCAACTATAGACATCCTTCAACATAACTTCCAAACTATAGACAAGGATATTCAATCTACAAGATATGTGAAGCAAAACACTTTACTATTCTTCTACAGACCAAGATACTCTGCAATACACTGTTTCCACTAGTAGAGAAAATTTTCTCAAAAGAACTTGGAAACTCAATACCAAGAAAACTTTCTAATTATCTTCAACACTTATCTAAGCCAATGCAAACCAATTATCTCAACACAAGAAATCATCAAAACAAGAGCATAGTTGACACTAATGACAACACAGATATGTTGACATCAATGACAACACCGGTAAGCACATACTTGCAACAGATCCTTGATGTGACATAGTTACCACATGTCCCCAACCAGAGCCACTGTTGGGACCTATGAACAAGAATAGTTCCCAAAATGTATCTTTTTGCCCCAAATTCAATGAAAATCCCACTTTATACCTTCAATATTAGACCAATAGTTTATAACTGATTTGAGGTATCTTCCATAGGTTTTCATGTGTTTTCCTTTTAAGTACAAGGAAAAATCCCAAAAATGATTAAGTCTAAATATTTCTAAGTTTTTCCTTGTATTTTTCACCTTTGTCAGAGTTTTGGAGTTTAGAGTTCATGTCTTCTATCTTGCCTTATCTTTCAACTCTGAAATTAGGTTCTAAAATTTGTCTAAGTGTATCAGAGGTCAGAGTTTCAGGCTTCCTCCTTCCATCATGCTTTCCCTATTAGCTCCGAAGCCCTCTAAGGATAAAATTTGCCTAAGTGTTAAGTCCTTGAAAATTCTTCTAATTTTGTAGGAGGTCAGAGTTCGAGCCTTTGACCTTTAGTCTTCTTTAAGGTAGGTGTTAGGTAGAGGACCTAAGGGCTGAAGTCCACTTGAGGTTATGAATTTTCTTCTAAGTATGCAGTGGACAGCGGATGAAGGAGGTTGGTTCTTCTTCCTTCCTTCAGAGAAGATGGTAGATGGAAGGCTCGGGGACTAAACCCTAACATATTCATAATTTGACTAAGTGTATCGAAAGACAGAAGTCAAGAATGTGGCCTTCCCTCTTCCTCAAGACAAGTGGCCATAGGAAGGCCTGATGGCTGATGTCCACCTAAGCTTTGGAATTTTTCTAAGTAGACTTCAAGGGTCAGAGTTATGATGTTCTCTCTTCTTCCAAGCAAGCGAAATGGTGAAGAGGCTGACCCCTGACATTTTTAAATTCTTCTAAGTATGGCAGGGTTCTCTTTTTTTCTTTCTTCCTTTTGGAAGGCAAAAGGAAGAAGGCCCGATGCCCGAACCCCAGTTCTTTCCATTTGTCTAAGTATTTCAGGGTCAGGCACTCCTTTCTTATTCATTTTCAAAGTTGCACATGTGAAGGGTGAACCCCACTTCTGAAGTCCAATTTGCATATTTCTCCAGTAGGTGGCTTTGCCACACATTACACCACCCTGTTCACCTTGGGGCCAACTCATTCAAGAAAGAGTCGATGGTGCAATTTAAAGGATCTCTACGATTTATTGAATTCCTAGCTTGCACCCTACTTACATGTAGTACACTCCACTACTTTATCACATAAACAAATAAAACCTTACTTCCTTTGCCAACCAGAATACAGACGGGACATGTTGCAAGCTGGCATAACATTTTTAAATCTTTGTCTTTAGCATCGGGAGGAATTTCACCATGCAAACATGTGGCATTCACGAAGATGCATCGCAAAGGAAAATACATGGCCCACTGCTTTGAAAAATGATGATGCATGAATCTGCCACATGGTGCCTTCACGCACACTCAAGGAGAAGTTGTGCCTAGACTACAAAGAACTTGTACCAAAAAGGGGAGAAGGTCATGACAAAGACTAGACTAAAGAGATTGGTTCACCGCTAGAGGACTTAGCCAGTTGAAGAGGATTCGACAAAGATAAATGGAAAGTTTTAAGGAATAATTGAATGGATATGAAGTTTTGGTCGGTCAATCCTTTGGTTCATGAACTCATGGTTTCGCTGACAAAGGGTTCATCGATGAGAACATTCCCCAACAGTGAAGAAAGAAACCAAGGTAGAAAGGAAGGCAAAAGACAAGTTAAAATAGTTTTCCATTGGGTGATTTTTCTAACAAGGGAAAAATAAAAGAAAACAAAATAGAAAAAGATAAAGGCAAGCCCTTGTCAGATGAATGGATAGTTTGCGAACTTAGGAGTTTGCCAACAACTTGGTTTGTCATGGAGCATTTTCATTGATAAATTAAAAATAAATAAAGGATGAAGGTGGTGAAGGGAGAGAAGATAAAAGAAACAAAGGTTCACTTTGGGCCGAGTTCACCGATAGGTAAAGTGGCTGACTAAGGAGATAGGCCAAGCTCGTGAAATTGAAGATTTTTTGATAAGGCAAAAGGAAGCTAACAAAGAAGACAAGGCAAACACAGGTCCAAAGTTCATAAAAATGATAATTTGCTGATAAAGTGAATAGAAGAAGGGAAAATAAAATGAAGGAGGTTTGTGAAAAGGAAAAAGGGCAATAAGGAAAGGAAGATGTTCCTAGTGCAAAAAGATACAGTCAGAGTTTAAATGGCCAAAAAGGAAAATTGGACAACACGTTTAAAGTGTTGTTAGAGCTTTGGGAAGTGATTCCTAAATTCATGCCATGATTACAAGAAGAAACTTGTAGATTTGTACTCAGCATTAATGAATTACATGTCAAAGTTATACAAGTTGTTCAAATAATGAAAATCTTTAATGCGCCTACACATATTGAGAACAAAATGGATGTTGCAGGTACTAGAAGGAGGAATCAGATCTTTCCTCATTATTGTTCTTGGTACACAAAGAGTACAAGTGATCTTCTTCTACCATTTTTAGCATTGTCAGAGAATGGGCAGGCTTCCAAACGTGCATACTTCCTGACATTGCAGTGGGCTGAATTTAATGAAGCATGGTTGTACTCATTGACTGAGTGCAGTGCTTAGAATGGTGCAATGAATTGTAATGTTATATATGCATATGTTTTAGATGCAATAGGGGTTGGTTGGTCATTTTTGGGCATTGTTCTCTCAATAGGTTCTAAACTCCAAAAGGCAAAAAAGAAAATGTCAATTTTGCAGTCTCTGTTCAACATGAAACAATTATGAAATGTATGTTATATATTTTACAAATCATTGTATCAAACCACTGTTTTTCTCCAGTGTTATAGATGTTCTTTCTAACAAACTTAATTGCAGTTATAGTTTGCTCTTTCCACCCTTAGTGGTATGTATGTAAGCTTTTATTTGAGTGAATGTGATAGTTCCTAATCCATTTTTAAGATTTTGTAAATGGTCATTTTAGCATTGCATAAGGAAAAATATGATATGGCATTGGATAATTAAGCATTCTCAGTGAGTTGGTACAGATTTTAATGCAATTGATTTATTAAATAGGTAGCTATGCATTTCCCTGTAGTTGTTTTTCCTTTGTTGAATGTTAGACTGTACAACCCAATGAATAGACACCAGTCTGAGTAACCCTTGATCACCAAATCTACAAAACAATACAATACATTTATCCTTTAGACATAGTAGTAGTTTTTATGCATCCTCACTATGTAGGATTGCCTTTATCAGCTATATAAGGGTCTTGTAACAACCAATTGTTCTTATCTTAGAGACAAATTTGGGGCTAAGAGGGTGATTTGGGTTTGGTTGTTCATATATTTTAGTTGTTCATCTAGTTTTGATGTTAATACCTACTTAGGTATACCCTTTGGAATATCCCTCCAGAGTTTAAGCTAAGCTCAAAGTGCAGAGGAGTCTACCCACTCCTATTAGTTAGCTAAAATTGCCCCTAACTTGTTGATAAACCTCTTTCTATCACCCTAATGACAATCCCTGGCCTAGGTGATTTAGAAACGTTTTAGAGTTTTGTGTTGTAGTCATTTTGGGAACCAACACCATGATGAAAAATAATTTCTTTCACATAACATTATATGTACAACTTATAAATAATATTTAAATAAATAATAAAACATCACCATAATGAAGATATATAGACATATCCTCTCATTGATCTAAACACTTGGCAAAGTGCAAGAACAGGGTCGAGATATTCTCCCATCTCTATTTTGTGCAAACACCACAAAATTAATTTACCAAAAGAAGACTTATTGGAACACACCAATAATGAATAGTTTTATCACTAATAAATTAATTGATTATAATAATACTATACTCAAATCATATAAAGAAGAATAATGACTATCGACTATATCCTGTCAATGATCAATCTATCCTACTTGGTTTTTACAACAAACCTATGCTATAGAGATTTGACGTCAAATCGACTACTGTCAAATTGAAATCCCACTCAACCAGTAATGTCAAACTTAACTTACCCATCTCAACGTGAATCACAAAACTGAACAGACACAAGACTTAGACAGCAACAAACTCTTCTTTCCACACATCTATTCACTTCTCTCCGATGATGCTCTCCCTCTCTCTCTTGGAGGGTGGAAAACTTATTTTCTTGGTTACACTTAGGGATTAGTGTATCATTAGTTAACCCATATATCTTATAAATAATCATAACATCACTTAATCACATGTCTAATTCTAAACATATAAATGAGATCATTTGATTTATCCTGACATTTTCTCATAACATCAAATCATTAAATCATATGAAAATTATCTACTAATTACATGCAAGTAAAAAGTAAAACATAGTCAAAATTAGGGATGTGAAGCTAATTACCATTGCACTTCATTTATTTAATTTTTGTACTTAATTTAGTATTTATTTGAATTATTTCATATTAGTCCTAGCTCATATATCTAAGCTTTTATTTATTGTTTAATTACTAGACCTAGATATTTAAGTGGTGTTTCCCCTTACATTTTTGGTGAACCCAAAATTCTTATGTGACCAAAGGTTAGACCTTAGGGTTTATCCTTCAGTTTTAGGATTTTAAATCTATTTTTTTTATTACATCATTTACTATCATATTTACATAGGGTTTGGATCAACTCTTATATGTGTTCCATTATCAGATATTGATTAGGGTTTGAACCTTATGTTTTATATGTATATTTAATTCCAACTATCCTCACTTGGATTTAAAAATCTTATATAAATTAAAATACTTAGTGCTAAGGAAGATTACTTATAACACATTAATATTCTAATTAAACAAAAATCTAGTCTAAATAGAACATAAAGAGTTTAAATTTGCTAATATTGTTTTTGGTATTTTATGTTTATACAAAATGTAAACATGTCTAATTAAAGAAAATAACAAATCTAGTAAACTATTTACTATAAGAAAATAAAATTAACTATTACTATTGAAAATAAAGCTTAAGAACAAAAACTATAAACCCATATCAAAAATTTAGAAAGGATGATAATGCACTTACTAGACTATGACATGGATGTGTTGTGATAAGAATGGTCATGTTATCATTCAAAGACAATAGAGGAACAAAAGGGCTAGGTTGAAGTTCGAATACCTATACAAAATAAACAAAAAAAAGAAACACATAACATAGGGTATAAGAAATAAATTAAACTATAAAATTGTAAGATAGAAAATGATAGGTCTAATCAATTATCTAATAACAAGATCAATTTTTTCTATCAAACATTAGAACAAAATCTAACCAAGACTTGTGCACTTAGCTACAGTTCTCAAGGGAGAGCCAAGATGTCTGGGGCTTTTATTATTTCTATTGTAATAGTGGAGATTGGTTTTAGAATAACAAGATCTAGGGTTTTAAGTGAAATAATAGATAAAATGAACAACTTACAGGTGTTATAGACTGACTATACAGGAACAAAGGGCAGATCGGGAAGGAGTAGAGCTATTGGAGCCTACGGCTAGAAAATGGAGTAGATCTAGGAGGACTAGGGCACTAGGTGTCCTAGTCTTAGGGATTTGGCCCTAACAAAATTTGTATGTGACTGTATCTACTACTTTTACTCTCTTGTCGCTCGTTAGGTGTTGGAAACTCCTCATTTGGATCTGCACACATAAAAGAGGAAAAATGGTTGTGCTATTTAGGGGCTTGCCTCATTTAAACCCCGTGTTGGTGTTCCCACCTCCACAACAATAGGGATAAGTGTGATAGAGAGTGTGTACTCATGATGAGTAGAGGCAAAACATGTACTAAAGATTGTTGTAATCAAATGAAATGAAATAGAGTTACTATGAGCATGAAACCCTAGGTGGATGTATGTCACAACATGGATCACCCACAAGGTGTTGAAGGAGAAAGAAGCTTCCTTGTAGACCAGCAAGGGTTAGTACACACAGCAATAACGTGCACAAATAGAGATCTTGTAGAGAGAGAGAAAGAGATAGCTTGTTAGAGAGAATCATCATAGATCGCATCTAGTGTAAATGAGTGTGAGAGGCTTGTTTATATATGAATCCCAATTACTTTATGAGGGCCCAATTGAGTTCAGGCCAACAAGGTACATCACACAAGTCATAAGAATGACATTCAAATATAACTTGTCAAGGCCAAATTGGCAGAATCTAAGTGCTAGGCACCCTAGTCTTGGTGATTTGGGCTCCTCAAATGTCAAATGTTAGAGGATTAAGCCTTGTTTGTTAGAAAAGTATTTGAAATAACATATAGTAAACATAGATGAACATAAAATCCAAAACAAGTGCCAAACCTAGTGTAAAATTGTAAGAGGTATCAATTTTCTACACTACATTTAGCCCCCACTTTAGTGAGGGTATGAACTTACTCTCATACACTTGCTAAAGTATGAAGAAGCCAAATCTCTTTTCCAAAACATTGAAGCCATAGAATTTTGCTCAGTTTAGAGTTGCACTAGTCCCCAAGCTTAGGATTCTACAAGTCTACAGTGCTTAGATAAAGAGGTTACACATACACAACACACATGCACAAATCACACATATGCATAAACCATTCATAGAGCATACATGAAGCATATATGGAAAACATGAAGCATACATGGAAAACATGGAATGTACATAGAATACATAGAGCATACATGGAAGACACAGAGCATACATGAAAACACAAAGCATACATAGAAGACACAACACATACATAAAAACACAAAGCATACATAGAGCATAGAGTATACATGGAAAATAAAAGCATGTAACTATGAAGTGAGAAAACACATAAACAAATGAAAAAAAAAATTGAGTTAGAAAAGTAAAGAGACCTAGGTTGAAAGGATTTCTTAATACCTTGGGTTGTTCCCACAATATAACAAAAAGTAAAAGAAAAATCAAAAATAGAGGAATTCTAAAAAGGAGATACAAGAATGTAATGAGTCGATCAATTTCTTTAAAGAGAGAAGACATATAAATAGATAGGGGAGCAATCGATACAAACAAAGAAGAGTACATAACTTTAGCACTAGCTTGCTCTATCACTAGGGTTCATGTAAATTGAGATACCCTCATGGATCATAGGCTAGCAAGCTGGGTTATGCAAAGTGGCCATGAGCTTAAGCAGTATGAAGCACATAGGCTAGCAAGTTGCATTATGCTAAGTGGCTCATAGACTATATGGATCATAGGCTAGCAAGTTGCATTATGCTAGGTGACCGTATACTACCAATGCCTCAAGGAGAATAAAAATAAACAACCCTTTTGGGAGCATAAAGTAAACAACATCATAGGGAGAGTAAAATAAATGCCTCAAGGAGCATAAAATAAATGCCTCAGGGAGCGTATTGATAACCACACCTTAGGGGGTGCTATGAAAAATATTATCATAGGGGTACATCAATAGGCCAAAGCTCAGGAAGCATGAATGAATAAGGATGCATGTATGGATGCACATGTGAATAGGGAATGTATGCCCCCCTTAAAATGTTTGCATGTGAAATATGTAAATGTTTTAGGGTAAAGAGAAGGGGAAGTATAAGAGGAGGGGAGATCCTTAGTAAGAATTCCTACCCCCTGAACAAGTTGTCCCCCTGACCCTAGAGTATGGGTGAGAACAACCAAGAGAAAGAGAATTGTGTAGCTACTGAAAAGTGGTGGAGTCTGTCACAATATAATGAGAGAGATGCACAATAACATAACAAAGGAGATTCAATTATAATGATGTAGAGAAAGGAATTTTTGAAGAAAGAAGAGGTGTTACAATAAAAGGGGAAGTGTGAGCACATATGTCATGAAGGTGTTGAATTTTTTCATGCAAGGCTCAGCATTCACTAGTGGAATGGCCAAGCACTCAATGATATGCACAAAAAGGAAGTGGTGATTGATTATTTTGTGGAAACTTTTTTCATGTTGGAGGAGGAAGTGTGATCAAGTCATCCTTGATTAGACTCAGAAAAATACACTCTTGTTGAGATAGAAGAGAAGAAGCCAATGGAGTAGGAAGAAAACCTTTCCATTGTGGAGAAGAGTTTGATTTCTGAATAGGAGCCATAGAGACATTAGACAATTATGGAGGGGATGTAGACATAGAAGGCCAAAAACCTAAACCTACATTAGAAAAGTTTGGTATCAATTTCACAAGAACCTTAACTCATTTTTCCATACATCCTAAACCATTTCCATTGTATCCATGTTTAGAAGGAATTTTGAATCCAGACCCATAATGTGTCTCCCAATCAGATAGAGGAGGGGAGGCCACATTATGAGCTTTGTCAAAATAAGAAACATGATCACATGTTGAAGAAGTAGTAGAAAATTTGATATGAGGAGAAGGATCGATCCTTTTTCAAGGATGTGGATCCTTGTTAGATGTGGGAATGCTAAGGTGGGAAGGGTCAACTTTATATTCACCAGGCCCATGAGGGGTGAAATCTAAAGAGCCCCAATCATTTTCAAGGCATGTTTTAGAAGAAGAAGGTACATCATCATGAATAGAATGTGAGGAAAGTGTTTGAGAATTTTTTGAAATAGAAGTAGTTTGAGTAATGGGTTCAAAAGAAGGAATAGATTGCATAGAGTAAACCAAAGCCACCTTCAAGATCTTGGGTTTAGATTGCGGGATTTTATACTCTCCAATGAAGGAGGGTGTAAAATCTACTTGAAGGCAAAGCACTATTCTGATCATCACTGTTGTTAGCAGAAGAGAATAGTGGGTCAACTTTTGTTGAAGAAGCAATTAAAGTGTTAAGAGATTTAGAAAGAGGAGGTTGATGCTCGGCTTTCAAATTCAGATGACCCTCAATCCTATAGAGTTTGTTGTTATACACAAACTTCAATGTGCAATGAAGAGTAGATGGGACTGCCTGCACGACATGAATCCACAGTCTACCAAGAAGAAGATTATATAAAATTGTACCAAACATGACATGAATAAGCATAGGAAAAATCATAGGTCCAACCTTAACAAGTAGTGTGATTGTACCTAGCGATTTCGTTACCAACATTATCGAAGCCATGAATATTAAGAGTATCGAGCTTGATAAGAAAGCTATCTATGCCAATCTTATGCAATAAATATATGCCACAAATATTAAGACCTGATTTTCTATTGATTAGAGTACACTTTATTCCATTTCTATTAATGATGACCAAAATCATAAGAGGATCATATTGTTCAGATTGAATTTTGAGAGAAGGTAACTCATGTTGATGAAAGACAATATCCAAACTTGTCATATGCATACAATCTAATAGGGTTGCTACATCATTTGGTCTAACAGTAGGTGGGATGACTACCTTTTGTAGAGCATCCTATGGTATGCAAGCAAGGTTTGTTCTAATTCCTAGAGTGAGATCTTAGCCGGAGTAGTGTGAAGTAGTTCGACAAGATCATATTTTGTGTTAGCATATTAAGAAAGATGAGGTGGTGGAGGAAGAAAAGTTTGAGAAGGTGGAATAGAAGTAGGATCAATAAGTGTTTGATTATTTTTCTTTTTGTTGTGAGTCTTGTACGTGTGAGCAACCACGTGGTAACCAGGTTGTTGCGACACATTTTGAACAAGTTGGTCATTTTGAGTAAGTTGTTTTGCAAAGTTTGGAATGTAAACAGGAGGTTGAGGTGGGTTTGGAACATGTTGAATAGTGATCATAGGGTTAGAATGACTATGCACAACAATTTTAGGCTTCACAAGTTCTTTTTGGGAACTGGAAACATAAATTATGTTGATTTGTTTTTATAATCATATATCCATGTGGGATCCTATGTGAGCTTTGATTCTTCCTTCACAGAAGTTTCATTGCTACAATTGAGAACATCAGAATAAAGAGTAGGTAAAGTGACGTTGAGAGAAGTATCTATGATTGTATCCTTAGTGATGTCCAATGGGCTTGAACATGCAACCAAAGGAGGAAGAGAAGAGGTCTTCACACCCTTCGTGATACCCAAGGTGCTTGGATGTTCAACCAAACGAGGAAGAGACAAGGTCTTCACATCCTTAGTGATATCCAAGGTACTTGAAAAAAGGAAGAAGAAAAGAAGTCTTCACATCCTTAGTAATATCCAAGGTACTTGAAGGGTGTGTGCAAGAAGTTGAGTCCACTTTTTGGCCAAAAAGTGGAAGTGTTTTCCCTGATTTTCAAAATTTGTCACATTTGACCTAACAATTTGAAGCACTTAAAGGTGGAAGATTGGAAAAAGTCACTAAATATGAAATGTAGTACTCGGAGTCTAGTTTCCAAATATATAATTTTTTTCAATACCCAGATGATAGAAATTGATTTTGAATAGGTGTTTCTAAAAACCACTATTTAAAAGTCACTTTTTTTTACTATACCATGTACGTGTACGTCATCCATATTTTGACTTAAATAATCATATTTTTCTAAATCCTTTTGGGAAATGATTTGTAACTCACTGAATCACGTTTTTCATATTTTTTTGTAATTTTTTATTGAATTTTTTTTTATTAATTTTTTATTGGCCATTTTTGGTCTTTTAAAAAATCGTGTATGTCATGCATAAGATGACCTAAACTTAACATTTTTTGAATTTTTTTTTAAATTGAAAAGAATTGTCTAAATTATGTTTTCGTACAATTTTTTTTACAAAAAAATATTTTAATAAAAAGTTATTAAAATACTAAAAACCCTGATAATTCAAGTTTATGGACCTGTTTCATCGTAAATTGATTAAAAAATAGAAAAAATAATCCAATTGTAAAAAAAATTACATATTTGGAATCTACATTGTCTCATCTATAATAGGTTTTAATTTCATCAAAACATTCTGTAAAATAGACCTTCAGATATATGCCAAAAGTCACTATTTTGTTGTGATATTGACAGGACCTTCAAGTTGCAAGTCAAACTAGGTCCAGAGGTCAGGTTTGGGTCCCCAAAGCATTTACCAAACAGGGTTACAAAGCAAAACCTGAGCTTAAAATTCAAATTTTAAATAACGGGATCTCATTTAGTAAACAGGATCCCATTTACTAAACGGGATCCCATTTCTTACTCTATCAGTATAGAAGAAAATGGGATCATGTTTTCTAAACGAGATCTCGTATGAAACAGGATCCCATTTAGTAAACAAGATCCCATTTTATAGAACCGAATCTCGTTTAATATTTGTCTATTTTTTTAATAAGAGTATGACTGTCAGCCCTGCAACTTGCTCTGTATGGCCGACAATGACATTTGTAACATTCTTTACCATCTTTTGTCTTCTGCAAGTCCATCAACTTGGGATTTTGTTTGAATTTTGATAGGAGCCATCATTGAGACACTGTTTGAGTGAAATTTTGTTGAATTGCTACTTGTTTGAAGGACATGAACAAAGAAGGAAGGCTTTCAAGTTTTTGACATTCATTTGTACATACTTCATAAATTTTTTAATCATGGGATCACAAAGTCGTAATAAGAGGAAAGATAGGAAGCTATTGACCCCTGAAGAAATTGAAGCAAAGAGAGAGAAGGAGGCAAAAAGACAAAGAGATAGAAGAATAAAGATTCAATCAATGAATAATGTTGAACCATCCAATTCCACAACTATTGAAGATAAAAACATTGAGGAGACCATGGATGTAGATGATGCAAATTTGCAAGAGGTGAATGTGGAAACTAATACGATTATACAAACTACTTTTGGTATGTCTTCAAATCCCTCTTTCAATGCTATGGAAAATTTTTCAATAGGCACAAATCTAAGTACTTCAAATCCACCTTTGAATGAAATGGAAATGGTTTTGATAGGAGATTTAAAACAAGCTGGATATAACAATGTTGAGATTGATAATATTCGTAGAGATCAAGATTTGAAACAAATTGTTGTTGAAAATGAAAATGAAAATCTTTTTGTTGAAAATAAAAATGAAAACTATTTTATTGTTGAAAATGAAAAGGAAAATCCTTTTGTTGAAAATGAAAATGAAAACCATTTTGTTGTTGAAAATGAAAATGAAAATTCTTTTGTTGAAAATGAAAATGAAAAGGAAAATCCTTTTGTTGAAAATGAAAATGAAAACTATTTTGTTGTTGAAAATGAAAATGAAAACCGTTTCGTTGTTGAAAATGAAAACAAAAATCCTTTTGTTGAAAATGAAAATGAAAATCGTTTTGTTGTTGAAAATGAAAATTGTTTTGAAGTTGAAAATGAAAATGAAAATCCAAGATGTGATGTTGAAAATGAGAAAAAAAAAATTAAAATTGAAAGAGATGTTTTGGATAATCTTCTTGGTAAAATTTCTTGGAGACAAATAAGAACACATGCCAATAGATTATACAAGGAATTTTTTATCATAAAAAACTATCATTTCAGTGTCAACTAATGATGTAATTAATCAGAATGTGGAAAATGACAAAAGTGATGAAAATGTTAGGCATTTTTGTTAAACCAAGAAGAAAAGAACAATCACTAAAACATGCTATGTCTACTATTGCTAGTGTCATTGAGTCTATTGGAAATAATAGTCAATCCAAAGATAAGAATGTTATAAGATGAGCTATAACAACTACTATAGTTAATAAAACAACTTTGAATAGAAGAATGGTAAGCAATATTAGTAGAATTCTAAAAATACATCCTAAAACATTAGTAAGAGTGGAAAAAAGAAGAGAAAGTATAGAAAATGATCCAATTAACCAATGTTGGAGTTTTAGTGGTCGACTCTCGAGATCTGATATGAAACTAAATGTTGAAATCAAATCTTTGATCGAAAAATATTAGCATGATGATACTAGGGTATCATCTAATGCTAGAGATGTTTTAAAATTAAGAGTGGGGTCAAAAGTTGATGCAGAGGTGTCAAATCTCCAATGGTAATCTAACAAGATCAAAAGATTCAGATAACTTGTGGCTTCAACCAATAAGGCTTCTCTAGTCTTCTCCTTGCCTTAAACTCCACCAAAGGGCTCAAATTTGGATTCCAACTTCTCAGATGAATTCTTGTACCTTCTAGGGTCTCAACCTACCCCAACCAACAAGATTCAATAGGTTTCATGCACCTTTCTAACCGGTTCTTGACAACTCCCCTTAACCAGGCCTAATCCTTGTAGCCCTGTGCAGCGACTAATTTGTATTTTTCTCCAAACTTTCCCAAAGCACTCCAAAAACTAATGACTGATCTGAGTACCCTCTATTGAGTTCTATAACATACTTCAAAATCATATAATATTGTTTTGGACGAAATATGACTGTCCTAACAACCCGGCTATCTTCCTGCAGGGCCTAATCCACCCACTTTACAAAGGAACCCTATCAAATACTTATCCCCCTCACTCCAAACATAAAAAAAGTCTTAGGAAAGGATTAAAAATGAAGGATTTTCAAGGTTTCAACCAGTGGTTTGCTCATTTGCATATTTAAATATAAAACCCCCCTTTCTAGGCCTCAAAACCTAGGGATTGCTAGATCTCCCACTTCCAATCACTTCCAGACCTCATTCAAAGGTCTAACACCATGTCCTTGACCATATTAACCCTTAGCAAACATAAAACCATCACCTTATTAAGGCCGATCTCCTGCTGCTACAACTGAGCCACCATTTCAATGCTCTTTCCACATGTAATCTCTGACTTTCAACGGTGATCACCTGCCCATTTGCACTCCTCCTGCTTTGTCAATGTTAGAAATCATGTTATACATACAATCAAGGACCTATTCCATGAGTATCAGGCTCCTACATCCATGGGAAGGTCCTATGAGGCATTGAAACCTCTCAAAATGCACAGGACAGCTTGCTGTTCTTTGTAACAGTCAATACAAACAGCAATGAAACTACCTAAAAGCACCTCCTTAGAGCATCAAATGAAGTCTAATATTGTTAACTGAGGTCCTAAGACATTTACCAACACTTAATAATCAAAAAGACCAATAGAAACAAGAAGGAGATACCAGATAAAACTGAATTTTATTGTGATTTGCAACCTGCCGTACAACCCAATCTTCTAATATGACTCCACCGTACCACCAAATGCCTTTTATAGGCTTACATGATGTCTCTCTAACTTCTCCAACCAATTCCCAAAGGTTGGAGATGGTTAAACTTCCAAAACCATTCATTTTTTATTTTCCCACCAAATGCATTATTCAAAAATTTGAATATTAAAATTTGTTTTATGTGACTTTTACTCTACCAAATTATCATGGTTCATCATGGTTGATCTTATTAGGATCATTATTCCTTATTCCTAGCCTTAGACACTTCTAATTGACTCTTATTTGACTCTAGAGGCACTATTGGCCCACTTACATTATTTTTTTGGTCCTAGGGTCCTTACCAGGACCCTTAGGACATTTGATTATTACATCATTTTGCCCATTACAATATGCTATAATTGGTTCTAGGATGTTCCATTTGATTTAATTTGATCCATGGGCTTCTCCTTTGATCATTTGTGTCCTCTTACTCCAAAGTGTTCTCTTAGGTGCTCCTGCACCAAAAGTTCGCGATCCTCATCCAAAACACCTATTAGATACAATGCAAACTGAATTTTATAGAAAATTTTGTGGTGAATTAGTGTTACCTAGTAATATTAAAATAAGTCAAAGATCTTTTGAAAAATGCAAACCATGGTATGTAAAGATTAATAAGCAATGAATATCTTGTTGTTGTAAAATGCATGTTCAATTTTATTATTATTATGATGCGTTTCGATATAGGCATTGTACTTTACATAGTAACTTGATTATATAGGAATGTGATATTAATATGCCACCTGAAGCAATAAAAGAGTTTATATCAAGTTTGTTCTATGAAAGATCTAATGAAAAATCATTTTATTTAAGTTCATGTATTTCTGGACAATGCACTAGTTGTGGCAATCGTTCTTTGTTAAGAGTTTGTATGCATGAAAGTGTTGAAAGTGATTTTGGACAACATTTAGTGGATGTTAAAAGATTTAAAAATGTTGAATATCCTTTAAAAGATGGAAATTCTGGAAAGCGTTGTGATTTAATTACAAAAAAGGTTAGTGTGCATGCATATATATCAGAATTTAAGAGTAAGATTGTACCAAAATATGTCAAGCACTCTCAACAAGCTCGATGGCTTGATAGATAGTTTCGTGAATGTAGAAACACATTTCCAATTGGTACTATACTATCGGTGGTTGATTTTGCGGAAAACTATACTTTAGCTCCGCAAGAGGAAATTCATTCACAATATTAGAATTCAGTGCAGGTTTCTATGTTTGTTCATATTGTTTATAGACATGCAGATGATAGCACAGAGAATGATAGAAAAGTTTGAGAGAGTATCATTTGTATTTGAGTGACAACCAGTTACACTCATCAGAGTTTGTTCAATATTGTTTCAATATATTTTATATAAATTTAAGAGAAAGAAGAATCCAGATGACAGAACATCTTATATGGTCAAATAATTATACGGGGCAGTTCAAGAATGCTCGAATGTTATGTTGGTTAAGTAGGGTTCACAAGGAGAATAATGTCCAACATATGTGGAATTTTTTTGAAGCTGGACATGGTAAAGGAGAACATGATGGAGTTGGTGCATGTGTTAAAAGAATTCTTGCTAGACAACAATTGAAATTTGAGGATGTAGTAAAATTTAAAGATGCATGTGGGATTGTGGATTGGTGCAATACAAGATTATGTACACCTGGATCAAGCGAGTACTCTATAGTTCGTCGATTCTTTTGATTGGTTTAAGAAGAAAACATCTACCTAGACTTATCCAACAGGTTTGGTGATCCCCTTAAGACATCCCCTTAAGCAAATTTTGATAACAAATCTTTGATCCCCTTAAGCAAATTTTAAGAACTTCTTTGATCCCCTTAAGAAAATTTTAAGAATTTATTTGATGATGGCTATCATTATCCAATAGGTTCGATGGTGGTTGTTGGCACTTGGCTACAGAAATATCTAATAAGGAAGAATGGTTTGTCTGCATTCAAAGATTATGAAACACATAAGAAGATTATACACTACTCACATTTGGTGTTGGCAACAAATATAAAATTGGAGAGGTATCGTGGAAAACCTACAAATAAAGAGCTATGGATAATTTATATTGAAGACCATGAGACAATCATCGATGCGTTGGAAAAAAGGGAGGATGGAGATGGTACAATGGAATAAGTAAATATAGGTAAATATAGTTAAATAGTTTTATATTGTTCTTTTAAATACATTAAATACCAGTTTTGATATTTCTTGTGCGTTATTAGTTGAAATTGATTTAAATTGTCCTTTTATATCCTTAGGCTATCATCACAAATTCATCACATACTTTGAAACAAAAACTTGAGAGGATGCAGATTAAACCTATATCTACACATGTGTGAGGCACTTGTAAATACAGGTACAAGTTGTGTATATCTAGATAGTTTTATATAAATTAAAATACATGTTTTGAAGATATATTGACAAATTGCTTATATTATTTTTATATCAGGTGGCATGAAGACCTGCTACATTCCCCACAAGTTTCAGATTTTCTTGAGATGGCATAACCACATTTTGTAAACATTATTTTGAGTTGGCATATATGTACATACACAATTACATTACTATACATTTTGTACAAAAATTTGTATACATGTGTATGTACACAATTATACTCTACACTTTTATATATCAAAATTATTATTCTATATATTTTATTTGTTAAATGCGCATGTTTTTCTACTTTGAATTTACTTTAAATTTGATTTTATTATATTGTTAAATTTGGTTGCCTTGGGCAACTTCACCAAATTTTGAGAAGACGTCCCCTTAAGACATTGTATTAGGACCCCTTAAGACATCCAAAACTAGCATCTTTGTAGGTTAATTAATGGCCAATTTGAAGATGTTAATGGACCACAGTATCCTACACAGTTATGTTACTTCTATGCTTCAATAACCATATATATCTCTCTTTATTCTCCAAAAACTAGTATTAAAGTCCTCTCTCAATCCAACCATTACACTATCATATTCATTCTATCCTTAAAATTTCTTCTTTATTTTACATGCTCAATAATGACTTGATGAACTAGTACTTAGCATTATAGTCATTGTTGCCCTAACAACTACCCTTGTTTGGAATATTAGTTATCTTGGATGCCAATGATCATCCATGTGACCACTAAGAAACTATTTTATATAATAGGTTTCTCCCACATCCCACGTAGACAACCTAAACAACCACCATCCAAATCATAACAACTTGCTAGGAGGAAAGGATAATTAGTTGCTAAAATGGAAAATAAACATAATGTTAGATGAATAGATTAGATTAGTAATTTTCAACACATAGATACAACTCCATGCCTTAGTGTTTTCTCTTTGGAATTTGTAATTTCTCCCTTCTAGATTCTAGTTAATGGTTCATTGCGTGGATGTTTTAGATCTATTGAATGGGTTTGCATCAACAAGGCACAATCTTGCTTTATCTAAAACTATGAAAATGTGTGGTGGAGATGTAAGACTAGTTTGAATTTTTCGTTTTAGCTAGTCATGTGAGTTTTTGAATTTATTTATTTGTGAGTTCAAGACATGATTTAAGATTTGATTTATTTTATTATTGGAGATTAGACTAATTAATCAAATAGTAATATTATTCAATTAATTAGTGGGGAAGGTGTAGGAAATTAGTTTAATTAAATAAATGTGATTTATTCAATTAATTTGATGATGGAAGGCGTGTAAAAGGCTAATCCTAATTAATTAAATAAATATAATCTATCTAATTAAAGCATGCAAATGTGAGGTAGATTAAATTATATAAATACCATGGATCTAAAAACATGTATACAAATGTCCTGTCTATCAAAGTACATGAACTACTCAAAATACATCATAATATGGGTGAATCCTATCTCCTTGGTAAATGACCCTCAAAGTGACAACTATTGTGCTAAGAATGATGAATGGATCCCTACAAAAATATACACATACATTAGAACATGAGCATTATAATAAAATTAGAACACATAGTTAATCTAATGTAACAATATACATAAATTATCACCTAATCACTACCATGATATGAATCATGAATGTATATGTTCTCTCTATGTTAACAATGATATGAAATTAACATATGTCACTACATCTAAGAGAGGGACTCAAAACTACATGGATATCACCTAATATACCTTCATCAAGTCTAATAATATACATCATATCTAGAATGATGTAATTGATTAGTATCGGTCCTCAATTGCTTTCCTTTGGTAAGAAATAACCACAATGTCACCAATATACTTAAAAGCTAGGGTAAATGTATGCATCCTTTCACCAATAAAATATCTAGGTTGAAATCTTCCTCAATGATGGTCATATGTGTCTCTATCACATACCCTACCATGCACTTTTCCTACATGGCTTGGTAAATATACATTATTTATGTTGAGACCTAAGTGTACCTTGACATACAAATTTTGTTGTGATTCAAATTACACATTTGAGATTTGGTTTTTATTTGGATAATGATCATGGGTAGCTACAAACCTAGGATATAACAATGGTTTCGTATAGATTAAGAATAAATGGTTGGTCTAGATGTTTAGTTAATAGATTCCAAAGTTTCATTATATTGGTTGAATCTTTGGGTAGATCTATGATTTATGCTAGGGTTCAACATGATGTTGAGGGTGTTAGTATCACTCCTGGGTCTAGATCCTTTGACCCATCTACCCTACACTTCATAAGCCTTTCTAAAATCAAAGTGAGGCATCCCTTTAGGATATAAAGTTCTTGCCTAATGATATAGTGAAGGAAATTAACACTCTCCAAGTTCAGTCTTTCTTGTGGAAGGGTAATTCTTTCACAATAATACAATATATTTTAATTATAACATTGTAATAGGGAAAACTGTACATACCTATGTCATTTTACCTTATGTTTTGGGCCTAGGGAAAACTCTTTTATGAATGAGAGCTCAAAAGGACTATAATTTATATAGTGTGGTCAAGTCTAAAAAACATTCCTAAAAAAACATCATGATCACACATCTGAAGATTTTACTCCATTCCATAAATATTTTATTTTCCCTCTTTAGGTCAAACACAAAAGTGTGGACCTAATCTCAATTAGGTCTGTGACTGTGGATCTGAACCCTGAAGTTTGAATATTTAATTCAAATTCAAACTTTCCCCACCCCTTTACTAGCCATTATGAGCTAACTAAAGTGTGAATTTGTGAAATTACTCATTAGGATGTTGTATTTAACAAATAACCCTAAGTGGAAATGGATCATCTAGGGGTTACGGGAGGAAGATGCTAGAGTTTTATTAATAGAAAAAATTTATTCTAAAGCATCATATTATCAAATAAATTATTGGAGCACATCATTTTAGGTCTACTTTTACTCTTTTTTTCCACCTTCAAATCTTCTCTCAAAGACATTTAAAGTCATCTTACTTTTACTCTTGTTTTCTACCTTCCAATCTTTGCTCAAAGTCAAAAAGTCATATTTACTAATGATTTATATAAAAAACCTAAACTTTATTATCAAAGTTAATTATTACTTCAATAATTTTATTTATTTAATTACTAGTTAAAATAGTGGAAGTCTTTCATACTGACCATTACTTTTTAATATAAAAATGTGGTACATTTCCATTTACAACATAAATTTCATAGAGTTTTTGGTAATTTTTTGGTAGGTAAATTAGCTTAATAACCTAGACTATCTTTTCTTTATAAACTTTTCATTTTTCAATATTTGACACATTCTCCATTAATTTGATTGTTTTATAGGTAGATGAAAGTGGAGAATGCATGATAGAACAAAAAAAGATTGTGGGATCATGTCTAGGGTAATCAAAATCACTTTCAAAATTCCTAAAACAGAGGCATCTACAAGTGCTCTAGTGAAGGTTGTGAGATTGATTCCCAAGGCTAAGAAAATCTTATCTACACAAACTAAAAATAGAAAATTTAAAGATAAAGTAGAAACTTTCATTAATTATGTCTCTTACTTTGTCATGTGAGGAAAGAGAAGCTAGGGGAATGAACTACCTCACATAAAGAGTTCCTTGGTATTTTTAACGGCTAAAAATAGGATTTTAGCCATTATGGAAAGGACTTAATGTATTTGTGACTTGATTATGTTGGATGTTTTCTCTATACAATGGAAACATGCTTTTTCTACTTTTATTTGTTTCCAGTTTGGAGATTAATTGGTTATTGTAAGTAGTTTATGTGTTTCTTTTGTTCAAGATTTTTGGTATCTAATATAATGTTTTCTACAATTTTTGGCATATATATGCATTCTCTATAGCCTTCATATTGATAGCATGTTGTCATGATTGTAGAGGTTTCTTTCTAGATGTAATATTCTTCATGAGGTTTGATGAACATTAAAGATACATTACATGCAACTTAATGAAAGCATCAAAGGAATTGGGTCTTACTATTATATTATTGTGTTTTGCAATGATCAACTTTCAAGGCAAGTTGTATGCTATGTATCACTTATCTCAATAGTTACTCGTAAATTTGTTACCATTCAATGTCCTACCATAGAATTGTAACATCAACCATTTGAAATTGATAGAGATTTTATTTTCTAAGTGTGGTTCTCAAAGAAAGGGTCTTTTGGATTCATTCTTTGTCATCTTGATTAAAATGTAATATATTATCCTCATACTAGTTTTCCCATGTCATAATGACTTATGCATATGAATTAGTTAAGGAATGTTTTGGCTAATAGTGGGGGATCATATAGGAAGATAATTTGTTTCATTTCAATAAACCTAGCAAAAATGTTAAATTTTCCACTAGACCATGAAGTATAGGACTACTAATATGTCTAAGAATGCTATGCATGACCTTTTATGAGCAGAGTATTATTTATCTTTATCAACTGATAAACCCTTTATGTATGATTATTATGATCCTAATAATATCAAACATTTTTTTTGTAAAAGTGATTTTGATAATATCAATCAATTGTATTTTTTCAAAGCTTTACCAATCCATGTACTAATATTAGTTGAAGACTGGCATGATATTATTTTTTTTGTCAAATATGTAAAGCTTTTGTAGACTATTCATTGGGACTCAACCCCAAACTTAACTCTTAGGGTGTCGGGCCTTGTAGTCAACAAAAATTGATTTCTAATAGCCTTTTTGTGAACCTAGTAACTTCACCAATAGACCAACTAACTCTTGACAAAAAAATAATATTATGAATCTCACTATTAAAGTCACTTTTGAGTTATAGTGTTTTACCCTTGTTAATTTTAAATTTAGAGCTTGTTATTACCACTTTAGCACATTTTTAATACTAGTGGAATATATAAGTTCAAAGTCATGTTGTGCATTTTTTATATAGTTAAAGTACTTGCATGTTTGAAGTGTAAAACACATACAACAATTTAACCTTTTTTCCTCTTTCTATCAATAAATTTATAGATTGAAAGAACTGCTATTGAATAATTGATTGGGTTGTAAATTATATTGTTGTCCTTTAATTCCATTAAAACCAAAATAACATGATATTAAGAAAAAATCCAACTTCTCTTTTTATCTATACATTAGTTAGCTCATTCTATTAATACAAAATTTTGATCTAATGTTCATTATTTAATTTCTAAAGACATGATATATAAGAATTGCCAACAATTTAATAAATGAAGTAAAAAAATTCCCATAACCTTGATGAGACATATTACTATTTAACACTTGAAATAAAATACTATAAAATATTGAAATGAAATAAAGTTTTGTATCCTAGAGACCATAAAATAGTGAAATGAAATAAAGTCTGTCCATGTTCAAAAAATATATAAAGTCTATGACAATACAACCCATGTTCAAAACATAAAGTCCATGTTCAATAATATATATAAAGTCCATGACAAACAATCTATAACATAGTCCATGAAATAGTCAAATTATGTAGCCCATGAAATAACATATAACATACTATCTCTATAATCAAGAGTCCTCTTCACACCATGCAAACTACTCAGATGACCTGAATCACTCTGTAGAAGAGAAAGATTTAGATGAAATCAGATGTAAGATGATTAAAAATGATTTAATGACAAGTTTTAAATTTATAATTTATCATAAAATTAAATTACCATGTGAGGCTGAGAGGCATGCTCTGGTGCACCTGGACCTGTCTCTACATGAACTGAATCAATCTATTTAATACAAGAGAAAGTTCAAGTTGAAATTAAATATGTAAGATGATTTTAAAAATGATTTAATTCAATTTAATTTATAATTTATCATATTTAAATTATTATACCGTAAGAGGTTGTTCTGTATCCTCTATTCCAGGCCCTGTCTCTACAGGCTTAGCTACATGACATGTCTCAAGCTATAAAAGAAAAAGAATTTTTAACACATGTCAACATATATATCTATTGAAATTTACTTTAAGTTCACAATGTATATTTTAATTGACTTTAAATATAATCTAAATTTTAAATTATTCTGTATCAGGCTACCCATCTCCTCTTTCCTCTTGCTTTGCATGTGTTGTGTGTTGATGAAACATGTCACTGACAAGCTCCTACAAGGTCATTTATAACTTAGCACATGTGTGTAAAAATTAGGTTAAAACATATATATTCACTTGTGTACATAGGTACTCAATTTTTGTTTTAATCTATTTAAAAGATTTGTACATATATTACACGTAGACATAGATATACATTTTTGAACAACCTAAAATGCAGTCGACTCCTGATATAAACTTGGATCATCCAAGTGTGTTGCAATGCCCATCCTCATTGTTGTGTCAACCTACATAGACATATATTTTTAATATATATTAAATAGTACATGCACATTTTCAAATATAGTGAAATCAAAATAGAAAAATCTAAGTATATATAGTTTTTTAAAACAATATACATACTGTAAAAGTTTTATGTGAGATGCCCAATTATGGAGAGGCGCTCGAGACACCCTCAAATGGAGGATTCAATGTGGAAGAACCCTGAACCAACATAAATATTTAATGTACATGTTCAAGTCTGAATTACAAATTAAAATCAAGTAAATAAAATTATTTAAAATATAAATCATTTAAAATACTCCAAATGGGTGCCCAAGATGAATAGGTGTTGATGAAAAATTAAATCGATCAATGGTCCCTGTTGCCATCATCTACACTAAACAATTTGATTCTTAAAGTATTACAATTTAATTGATCTATATGTTGATTAAAAACAAGTGCTTAAAATTATTATAAATTCAACATGTGTGTAACCTATATGTACCTGTGTCGAATGATCAGTGGGATGATCCTCAGCAAATATATAATCAACAAATGATTCACCCATATTATCAAATGATGCATGTGTAGCTGAAGTGGGTGCAGCTGCCTGATAAGGTCCATAACACAACTGATTGTAACTCATACATGTATGAGGCATTGACACATGTGGAGTGGTACTAGGACCACTTCCATCATCAACTCCTCCATGGTCTCTAACCTGAGCTACCATCATAGAAGTCTACCCATCTAGGCTACCTGAGAGTGCACTCAATGTGCCTAGTGTGGATACCACTGTACAATGCTAGAAGGGTGAAGGAATGGCAGCAATAGGAGGGTCAATAAGAGGTTGAATAGGCATGGGTCATTGGGGATCAACTCGTGCCCCCAACCTCTGTTGTGGCATGCCACCACCAATACCCTGGAATGATCTAAAATCAAAGTAGTTGGGTTTCTTATTCATAACAAACTTTGCATATAATTTTCTCAAAAAATATAAAGGAACTTCACAATTAGCATGAGGTGGATAATCAAACACCATCCACTATCTATCCCAAAAATTGGTAGACATTCCTTCATGCCTACAACACCTAATTGATATTCTTTTCTTATTTGCAGGAATAGGTTCATTTGTAATGGGATATCTAAAATATTATGCTAAATGACCTTTTGTGATTTTAAGATCCAAAATATCCTTATAGGAGAGGCCATCAGCATAAAATTGGCACCTCTCCTCTCTCCATTTCTGGAATCCATCAAAGTCTGAGTCAATAGACCTCACATAATCTACAATGTTTTGCATCAAAGTTGCAAAACGTACCACGTGAGGTGGCATGAATTGTTCATTGTGAATGGAATTCAATTTTTCTTGTATGGAATCCACATTTTCATTAATTATAGCTCGCAAGCGAGCCTGGTCAGTTCTAGGTGGGGGTGGAGGTCAAGGTGGAGGTGGGGCATCTAGAGGTGGGGGTGGTGGTGGGGGTGGAGATGGTGCCCAATCATCTTGTGCATTGAGGAAGTCCTCAACATCAAAGTGAATATCATTCAGATTCATCATATATATAAAAACTAGATATGAACCTACATATATACATATAAACATACAAACTTGAGTACAAATTTAATTAAATCAAGAATATATATATATAAATTATAAATAAACATATATGTACATGTTCAAAAATTATAAATTATAAATTTAAACTAGATAAATTATATGTATGTTTCAAGAAATTATGTACTTGAAATAAATTTAAATTAAACGTACAAATACATCTACATACAAATTTCAAAATGTAAGAGCTATTATAGTGAACTATGTAATTTTCAAATTGAAGTTGGGATTTTCATTCAAGACCTAAATTTTGATTCTTATAATGAGGGAGACAAGAAAGATTGAAATTTAATACTATACAGACAATCATGTTAGGTTCAATCAAATACTAGGACAGTCATGGGCATAAACTTGGGCATCTTTGTTTCAAGACTAGAGGTTTGTAAAAAAGGATTTGCATGCATATATATTATCAAGGTCACATGTTATACTTATGAGATATCCTCTCATTCATCTTGTCACAACCCTCTCAATAGGATTGGACCCTATAATTGATTTTGTTATCTACAACTATCATTATGGTGTTTGATCATAGGGTGTTTGGTATTAAGATTATATATCAATATGTAGGACTGTCATATCAAAAGATGCCTCTTAAGGACTTAGAGAGATATCATTCTATCCAAGCATTGTATTGTCACAGTAGTTAGAGTATAGCATTGTATTGTCATCATATGTTAGGTCCAAGGTTTCAATTTTGTTAATTTTTCTATGGAGTTGGCTATTGGTTTGATGTTAAGTACTCATTCTAGGAGATCCAACATTTCCTATGGCAAAGCTACAAATAGTTTGTAATGGTTTTGGATGAATTTCTCTAACTTTATGACTATCAATAAGCTTGGTAAACAAACAATAGTCATGCTTGCATTGTGTTGGGTGAATATTTTGTCGTTAACTCGCTAACGGCAAAATGGGTATATCAGCCACAGCTATGATGAGACAAAGTCTCTCCTCTTAGCAAGGGGAGGTTCCCTCTAATTACTTAACTTTTGTAAATCAAACACTTATCAAATTTATGTACACTAAAACTATGTTTGTGGTGGTTCCATCTCATCTCATTCTCTTTTTTCAGAATAGATGTTTATATTTCAAACTCTTGATATAAAACTTATAAATTATCACAATATCACAGAAACATAAAGTTTTCTATTACCTCACTCACTACTTGTAACTGGAATTATTTGAAGTAGAATGCAGCCCAAAGTCTTCACTCCTCTTCAATATGATAAAATTAATTCAAATATAACAACTTGCAGCACAAAGTCTCCAAACTGTTGTATTCTCACAAACATGAACATATAACCCACAACCGATTTGATAACACAAAGTTTATCAGAATCAAATTAAGAGCGCTCTTCAATCATTTGAAACAAACTCCACACTTCAATTATTATCAAATAAGATTATGATAGCAAGACATAAGAACAAAACTATCACAACACAAATAATCCCAAGACAAAGATTGGAATTGAACTTGCTTTCTTGTATTGATAAATATTTGAATATTGATTTTCAAATAAGCACAAAGTCTTGATTTGCTTTTCAATTCGCCAGAGTTTTCTTGCAATAGACAAAAGATAGATATTTACAAAAGAGGTCCCCTTTATTTATAGGGAAAGACCTTGAGAAAATCTAGGAAATCTACAACTACTTTGACTTATTCAAAAATAGGAGTCCTTATTGACTTGGGACTTCCTATATTTTTACATGTAATTACATATTGAAAATGTACATGTAAAAGTGTCCAAAATTGTTTTGAAAGTACATGTGAAAATTAGAAAATAAACTAAGGGAAAAAATAGCTACTTCAATTTGTGACACCACCTTTTCACATGTGGTCATCATACATAGTGAAGGTCGCTTGCATTTCAATGCTATCTGGGTTGAATGTGTTTTTGAAGATCATCCTGGCCCTCACTATGGCATCCCTTACTGTAGTGATCAACTTGGCATGATTGGTTAACCTGGTTTTCAGATTGTCCAAGGTTAACTGGTTGTCCAAGAGGTTGTCCACAGAAGTTATTGAAAATACTTTATCTTCAAATTCCTTTTGGAACATGTCTTCAAATTCTTTGACCATTTCTTCTGCTGACAGGAATTGGTTATCTTGTGATACCAAGTTACAAGGCAGTTCCTCCAACTTATGCAAAAGGTTGACATCATTTTCTTCGCTGATCTCTTTTGCAGCCTCAAGATCCTTGAGCAAATTCCTAAGCATACTGCTCCTGTACATTAGAGCTTCATTTGTTTCAGTGTATGAATCCCTGTTAGAAATAGCGCCAATGGATATCAAGGTACTTATTTTCAGCTTCCTCATTTCCACCCACTTATCATGAGTATCCTCTGTGCGCTCAATATCATGAGAGATGGCATCAATGAGATCGTTGAGTTCTGCCCTTAACTTCCTCATCTTATCCGTTTTCTCAAATACCTCCGTGAGCAAAGAGATTCCCTGGGCTCGCATCCTGTCTAAGTACTCTTCAAGTATTTTTCCTCTGAGGTGAGTCTTTTCTGCCTTCAGAATGACAGGGTCTTCTACAGATACGGCCTCTGGAGTAACTGCTTCTGAGTTCAAAGTGATCTTTCTTACCACCGCAGTCAGCTGTTCCACCTTTGCCTTATAGTAATCTTTCATTTCTTTTTCCCTGTCAAATTTCTGGATCAGGATGTCCATGGCTGACTGCATATCATTTTTAGCGCTTTCATGGGTGATTTTGCCCAATTCAACCCTAGAAATTGAGTAGTCATTCATGTCAAAATTTTCAACAGTTGCATCCTGTGGGGGTTTTGCTATCTCCAAAACTTTCTGCCCCTTTTCTTCAAGTACCCTTGAAAGGATCTTTGGTTTCTTTGGAGCCTTAGGTTTTGCAGGTACCAGCTTGGTGAAATCAAAATCATCTGGGGAGATGACTTGCTTTTTTCTCTTTGGCGTGTAAGCTGACAACCAAGGTGGAAGCAGAGAAGTATTCACATTGGAGTCCATTCCTACCACTGGTGTTACTGGAACTGTGCTTGTGCTGGTGGTGGAAACAATAGGCGGGGTGTTGGTAAAAACCGCACCTGTTACATTGGCACTTGAAACTTGTTCAGTATGCATCACAAAATGATCAAACATAGATGTGTCACCAATATCAAAAGATGAAGATGACAAACTAGGAATGGAATCAGAAGAACGGAGAACATTCTCAAAAGTGCTACGGGGATTATCAAAGATTATTTTAGGAGGAGAAGGGGATTCAGAGGAAGGAATGATAATGGGGGAAGTAGGTTCAGGGGGTGCAACAGGTGTATTGTCCTGTGGAGACAAAGCCTCTTTATCTTGTTGCTCTGAATCCTTGTCTTCGACATCCATCTCATCTGTAGCTGGCTCTTCAGTTGCCGGATCTCCAGTCGCTGGCTCTTCAACTTCCATTTCTTTTGGTTCAGGCTCCTCCTCAACAACTTTTGCTTTCTTCGTCACAAATCTGATTTTAGGTTTATGTGTTTTAGAGGATGATGGAGCATCACTCTTATTCTTCGTTCTATTTTCAACCCTCTTACCAGTCTGCTCTTGAACTTCAGTTTCTGAACCAGTGAGGAATTCCTTCAGCGTAATTCCTTTATCTTCCAGCCACTTATTGGTGTTAGCCAATATGGGCTCAAATCTCTTCCTTAATGAAGTTAACTCCTTTTGAGACCATTGAATTGGAGGTAGAGGAGTACCAGCTATCTGTTTTGCTTCATACTTGGCATCAACCAATTCGCCATCATCCACAATGTCTTCTGGAATATCAGCAAGTCCCAGATATTCAATTTGATCTAGAGACAGCCTGCTATAGTCCAGTTTCCTGACGTCTTCCTCTGTCCTCAAATCTATCTAGACATCTTCCACCATGGGTTCGTGAAACTGTGTTTTCCTCTTGATTTTATCCTTCACACCCCGGTAGTCAAATTTTGGCCTCCTCTTGAATTGCTTCATGGTGACCAACTACATTTCCGTTTCAATAGCCCTTGCCTTTGCGGCAGTCAACACTGAATATCTACCGATCTCTACTGGAAATCTGAAGCCAGGCTTCTTGAGTTCCATTTGCTTGTTATGCACGACAATCATCTGTCTGCACAACTCCATCAATACCAGTCTATCTGAAGGAAACCTAGGAAGCATATAAGGGTAGCCTGGGAAAAAGCCAACCCTCAAGTATGAAAAAGATGGAAACTGCAAAAACATACAACCAAAACCATTAACCATGGACCATGCCTCGTCTGAAATTCTTCTCTGTTCCAGTTGGGGATTAAAAAGACACAAGAATACAGCAAAGAACGCATCATTCACTCTCCTGAAATGGTGAATGGAACCTTTCAGAGTTAGCTGAGAATAATACTGATATACTGGGACTACTCTTCTATCCCCTTCTGATGATAATCCTGGAAAAATCCTCATGGAGGCTGCGATGTATACTAGGTAGGAAGTCATGAAGAACTTGGAGGTAGTGGATACCTTCGTCAGCTGATCATGCAAAGCGTTACTGATTTGTTCTCCCCAGAAAATAACCTACTTGCCTTGGAGTATGACCTTAATGAAAGGATACATCCATTCGTGAAATTGTGAAGAGGAAGACAAACCTCTTATCCTGCTGAGGAGGGTAATCAAATCACCAACTTTTTCCACAAAGTCACTTCGTGGAAAACTGCGTGGCCATCTAGACAAACTTGACCTTGCAATCTTCAACCATTTGTTGTTGATTACTTTCTTTGCTTTCTCTGGATTCTTGTCATACTCCTTTTGAGCTTCAACAAAGTCAAGCTTCAACACCTCTGTTGCAGGAGGACACATGAACACCTTGTCAATGAACTCAGGATCCAACCTGATTATCACATTGCCACTGGCGTCCACCACAGCCCTGATATCTTTGTTGTAGAAATGGGCATACTGTAGGACAAATTCTGTATTGTGAGCTGCCACCGGGAAGGAGGATACCAGATGAATATTACTTTCCACTATCTTCCTCATCATGGCACTGGGGTTGCTTGACTTGGTTCTCTCTACAAACTTAGCCAAATCAACATGGCCAATCTCTGTATCTCTAATGTCCTCTACATTAGAGTGGACTGAGGTGATTGGGAAAACACCTTGATATTTGTACTTCATAGCTTTTGCCTTCTTCGGGGACAAGTCAGTCATTTGGACAAACTTTTACCGTGAAGAAATTTGACGTCGAACGGAGCTCTGCAAGAGAAACTGCAACAAAAGTCATGATCATGCAATCAGGGAAAATATGGGCAATCTAGGAAAATTGCATGTTGAGTGATCACGACTATGGGAATGCGCTTGAAAAGGGGCTATAGTGCGAGCTGGCCAAGAATCAGAGGAGAAGCGGGCTCGGGAAAACTAAATTGGAAATTTTCAAGTGTTAAAAAAATTTGAGTCATTTTTTGCACGAGCGGCAAAATTTGCCGCCCTTGCATATGAAGGTTTTGGTATTATTTGCATCGGCGGCGAATTTTGCCGCCTTTGCATGTGTTGGGAAAATCTGTTAGTAGGAGCAGCAAATTTTACCGCTACTACATGCAAAGGAACGAAAGGTTTTTATGCCCGGGCGGTGAAAAATGCCGATGCTGCATTTGATGAGTTGTTTGTTTGCTTTCCATGTTTGGTCGGCGAATTTCACCGCTTTGACAGGTTGGAGTTCAAACGGCGAATATTACCGCTACTGCATTGAACGGTAAAGTGAAGTCCAGGCGGCGATTTCGGCCGCTGTTGCATTTGATAACGTTGCAAGTTTATACCTCGGCGGCAAAATCCGTCGATCATTGCATGGGGTTGGCTCCTTACATGTCCAAGCGGCGAAATTTGCTGACAATGCACATCGAAAGGTGTGGTGAGGTTCTAGCGGCAAACTTAGCCGCTGTTGCATTTGATAACATAGTAGGTTTATACTTCGGCAAAGGTCACCATATCAGGTAAGTTCGGAAAAAATCCGCCGACGCTACGTGAGGGGAATGCAACAAGGATTTGGGAAATCCAGGGTGATACAATCCCTAGGGTTTCTGGGGTAGAACCTAGGGCAATGCAATCCCTAGGGTTTTCGAGGTAAAACCTAGGGTATTTTAAAAACAAAACGCTAAAACGAAACAAACAATCAAGACAAAAATCAAAACAAAACGTATCGAAAATCAAAAACCTAAACGGCATAAACTTTAATCCGATGAGAGACGAAAATGGAAAACACAAGGAGCACATACCCGTTTGGAACTGAAAGCCCTATATTTGGTCTTCAACGCAAAATCCGTCGCAGATCTGGAGTATTTGATCAAGCGGGCGTTGAGAACGTTGGTGAATCGCTCAAAGGATTTTGGAATAGGGAATGACGAGCAACAATGGGAGCAATGACGCTTTTAAAGGTTGAAATCAGAGTTTAATCGCCTGGCATGAGTGGCCATTAATGGCACTCGACAATCGAAATCCTGAAGATCCCGTTCAGGCGGGGATTTCGGCCGCTACAACATTTTAATCGACCAATATGCAAAGTCGGCGAAAATGGCCGACATTACATGTTGGTGAAACTCTGAATGAAAGACGTGCGATGGTGGTGAATTTTGCCGCTTGCGCACATGTGAGCTTAAAATGATGTAATAGCGGCAAATTTTGCTGACATTACATCAAAACAAAAACAAACTTAAATAATATGTAAGAGTGGCAAATTTTGCCGCTCTTGCATATCAAGAGTCAAAATTTACCAAACTTAAAAATGACTAAAAATTAACACCTTAACCAATTTACGACTTGAATATTCTTCGCAAATATTAAGAAATCAATTCAAGGAAACGTCGTAAACGAGTTTTAAAATGTCAAATGACCTCGCACGAGAACAAGAACATCTTTTCTCGATTCGCGATCTTAGAGTGTGGATTCACGAAACGGACAAGTTTCGTGGGGTTGTCTACAAAAACGAGCGTTGCTGATTTTGAGAACAACACATTGGTTTGAGAATTAGATCAATCATGAATTCATAAATTGGATGTGTTTGAGTATGTGAAGATTTGAGTGAATCCTTACCATTTGATAGGAAAGAGGAAATCATCGTCTTAGCATGAACTTTAGTATCTTGTATAATGTTGTCATGACCATTAAGGACTAAACATTAATTGTTATTAAATTCCTAGATTGTTATGGACCTTTAAGATAGCCTTAAACCAATAACAGACTTGTCATGAGGGACAATGAACTACAAAGGCACTATGAAATTGTTGTTAAAATGTAAGACTTCTCTAGAGATTCAATTGAATTATCTTCATAATCAAAGAGACATAACCATGTGGTAATGATTAAATCTTCCACTTTTAAGATAGATGATGAGGTATGAAGGTTAGGATGCTTTGTTTAACTTGTGATTGTAGGGATGATCTAGCTAGAAAAAAGATATTAGTTGATGGTTCTAGCTTGATTTTGTTTCCTATTTCCTATTTGCAAATTATTGTTTTCTATTTAGTTGTTAGTCCCAACTCTTATGTGTGTTATTTAGATTCAGACTAAGCCCATTTAATTAGTCTAAATAGTCTTAATTTGCACTATCTTAACACTCAGAGAAATAATTAGCACTAATAAGCATATTTTTTGTTCTTTCAATACTATTCTAGCATTTATTTGGCTCCAAGAACCAATAAGATTGGGTTAGATAATAGAAGCTTGCATGCATGATTGAAAATGCTTGTTTGCATGTTCCTACACAAACTTTTATCCAAGGTGGATTTTCTTCTTTCCTTAAGAAGTATATCAAATCTAATTATATGCACAAAATTTTGAAGTTAATTCGATGCATGTTCATCAAGAGTTGTATCAACAAATTCAAGAGTACATATGGATCATAGTGTTGGAGATCACAACAAGTGTTATTATCCTAGAGGATCTTATGTAGTAGTCTACTTCTACATATACAATTTTCTATTAGAAGAAAATATCTTTTTCCAAATTTATATAGAGTTGTCTATAGTGTGTTCCAGGGTAATCAAATGATGTAAGTCACAATTTAGAGGGTTGAGGGATAAGTTTGTGTTGAGTCTACAGGAGGTGTTTTCTTACATAGACCTCTCCATAATCTAGGTGTCTCCATGTCTAACTCAAATGTTTCAAGGGATATTATATGTGTCTCTAAAGTTACATTTGTTGGCTTGATTTCATTCTTGATTAGTTGGCCATCACAAAAAATGTAAAATCTTCTCAATTCTTGATTAGTTGGTTGTCTCTAAAGGTTTGATTATGAAGGAAGTGATAAAGGTTTTATTATGGTTTGTTGTAATTTTTTTACATGACAGTTATCTATTCAATAATGCCTTTAAAATACAATGACATACATTAATATAAGTAAATTTTATAAAAACCAAATATATATATCATCCCAATGCTATATAAATTTTGACAATTTGTTCAAAATCTATCCTTTCATATGATACAGTCGTTTCAAAATTTCAATTGTATTTTACAACTAAAATGTCTAAATACAGCTATTCAACACTCAAATTGAAATCAAATTTTGATAGTTTGTTCAAAATCTCTCCTTTCATATGATACAATATTTTCAAATTTTCAATTATATTTTACAGCTAAAATGTCTAAATATAGCTATTCAATTCTCAAATTTAAACAAAATTTTGACAGTTTGTTCAAATTCTATCCTTTTATATGATATAGTCTTTCAAAATTTCAATTATATTTTACAACTAAAATGTCTAAATACAGCTATTGAACTCACAAATTGAAACCCTAAATAATAGTCTACATTTTAAATTTTGATTGTATTTTACACCAAAAAAAAAGAAAAACTTCAAAAAATTCATTGGCAAATTGAAAAAGTGGAAAAATCCACTTACGTGATCTTTTGTTGGCTAAAAATCCTCTTTCTCAACTTGGGATCCCGTTCTCAACTATCACCTATTGGTAGAAAAAATGGGGTTACAGCCATTTTTTTTTTAAATTATATTTTCACAAAACGAGATCCCATTTAGAAACGGGATCGCGTTTTGTGAAACGGGATCCCATTTTTTGGTCTTAGGTTCAGGATCCCACTAAGAAATGGGATCCCATTCTAGATTTTAGGCTTGGGATCCTAATCTATAATGGGATCTCATTTTGTAGAAACGGGATCCCATTTTTAGTTACCCGGTTTTAGATTTTTTTCTAACTCTAAAACTTCCACCTTAAGTGGACACAACTTCTTGCATTTACCCTAAACATGCAACCAAAGGAAGAAGCAAAGGGGTCTTCACATCCTTAGTGATATCCAAGAGTCTTGAACATGTAACTAAAGTAGGAAGAAAATAGGTCTTCACATCCTTAGTGATATCCAAGGGTCTTGAACATGCAACTAAAGAAGAAAGAAAAGAGGTCTTCACATCTTTAGTGATATCCAAGGGTCTTAAACATGCAACTAAGGGATGAAGAACTAATTCAGGATCATATGCCTTGGATGGAACGACTCTTTGAGAAAAAGTGGAAAGAAAAGAAGATAATATGTTTTGTTTTATGTTTGACATGTTTAAATATTTTATCTTGTAAACACACAAAAGAGTAGCATAAGTGTCTAATCAATTTATCAGGTGATCAAACATAGAAAATAGAGTTGCATAAATGTACATAACATATGATGGGTTGACCAAAATGTGAGATTTTGGAAACCACAACAATAAATATGTATAATTGTTTTGCTTTCTAAACTAAATACATGATATAAAAGAATATATGCAACATAAATGTTTAATCAAATTCATCAACTAACTAAACATAGCTACAGATCTAAGAAAAGAAGGTTATGTGTAATATGTTGGGTTCACAATAATGTAAGATAGAAAATGAGAGGCCTAATCAATTATGTACTAACTAGATCAATATTTTCTATCAAACATTCGAACACAAGTCGACCAAGACTTGTGCACTTGGCTATAGTCCTCAAGGGAGAGCCAAGTTGTCTAGGGCTTTTATTCTTTCTATTGTAATAATGGAGATTGGTTTGAGAATAACAAGATCTAGTGTTTTAAATGACCTAATTGACAAAACGAACAACTTATAGGTGTTACAGACCAAATGTGCAGGAACAGAGGGCAGATCAAGAAGGAGAAGAGTTGTCAAAGCCTACAGCCAGAAAATGGACTAGATCTGATAGGGCTAGGGTGCTAGGCGCCCTGGTCCTAAGGTTTTGGCCTTAACAAGATCTGTATGTGACTGTATCTACTACTTCTACTCTCTTGTCGCTTGTCAAGTGTCAAAAACTCTTGATTAAATCTACACACATAAAAGATGATTTAAAATGGTTGTTCTATTTAGGGGATTGCCTCATTCAAACCCCATGTTAGTGTTCCCACCTCAACAACAACAAGGATAAGTGTAATAGAGATTGTATGCTCACGATGAGCATAGGCAAAACATGTACTAAAGATTAATGTAATCAAATGAAATGAAATAGAGTTACCATGAGCATTAAACCCTAGGTGGATGTATGTCACAACAAGGATCATCCACAAGGTGTTGAAGGAAAAAGAAGCTTTCTTAGAGACCTGCAAGGGTTAGTACACATAGAAATAATGTGCACAAATAGAGATCTTGTAGAGAGAGAGAGAGAGAAAAAGAGAGCTTGTTAGAGAGAATCATAATAAAGCCCATCTAGTATAAATGAGTGAGAGAGGCTTGTTTATATATGAATCCCAATTACTTTCTAAGGGCCCAATTAAGTTGAGGCCGAAAAGGTGCATCACATAAGTCATAAGGATGACATTCAAATATAACTTGTCAAGGCCAAAGTGTCAAGTGTCCTAGTCCTGGTGATTTGGGCTCCTCAAATGTTAGATGTTAGAGGATTAAGACTTGTTTCTCAAAAAGTATTGGAAATTGCATTTTGTAAACAGGGATGAACATACACGCTAAAATGGGTGCCAAACCTAATGTAAAATTGTAAGAGGTATCAATTTCCTACACTACAAAAATAATCTAAGTGTGAACCTTGTAGACACCTAAAATTGACCATGTCCTTATAACCCTTAGACATCACCTAGACATTCACTTTCATATCCCTTTTTACATCACCTATATTTATTTAATTATCCTTCTTATCCCTTTCCCAAATTAGTTAAATAAATTATATTTAATTAATTAATCCATTCCCTCCATCACCTAAATTAAATAAATAAATTATATTTATTTAATTAATCCATTTACATAGACTATTAAGTGTTACATAGGATGCTAGAACTAACATGAAATGCTAGTTGTAGCAATAAAAGATAACAATAAATGTTAAGAATTGTAACAACAATTGTAATAAAAGCTAACAACTAATGATTGAGTGTCCAAGTGTGTACGAGGAGTGGGTCTATTGGGCTGAATTACGGGCCTATGTGACTAGATTTGAGGCTGACAGAGGCCTAAAGGTGCATTAAAAAGACTTGAAAGCTAGCAAAAGTCATTGAAGACCAGTAGGGGCCAAAGTCAAAGCCGAATGGGCCTGTGAGCTAAGACCCTAAATGGATGAGGTCAGAAGATGATCTTGTGAATCAGCTCTAGAAGGCAAAAAAAGGTAGGCGATGGTAACCAATAGAGACATCTTCATCCTACAACTTCAAGAAACTCATGACTAGTAGATATAAGATCGCAGTAGTTGATGGCATGCAATGTGATGGCCAATGATCAAAAAATGTTGGGAGATCTGAGGTAGAGTGCCCTATAAAAACCATAGGCTTACACAAGAATACAACCATTGGAAGACACTAGTGTAGGTAATTTTAACAGTCTACTTCAAATAGAATAGTGACCATCGACTCGAAGTAAACCTTGACCTACAAAATGAAAACAAAATGTTGGCAACCCAATGCAAGGAGCCAGAACCTTGAATGTATTGACATTACGATAGAAAAACACAAAACGGTCTACAAAAAACTTCAAATGGTAGTAGAGATCCTTGAAGCCCTAAAAGAGGCTTCAACAATAATGAGGGTAGCGTTCACAACAAGAACTGTGAATAGTTGACATTGAATGGCGACCCTACAAAACTTCGACTTGAAGAATGAAGATGATGGTTCAGAAACCACGAACAAAGATGTTTAGGGCTTGAAAAAACCATAGATAAAAAAATTTGACTCCTTTAAAATCAAAACACTGATCTTCCAATTGACTTGCAAACAAATAGATCTCCACCAAAGTGGCTTTTGAAGAAGTCAGTAGCCAATCAAACAATGAGATTGTCATGCAAAACTTTACCTAGTGGTGATTGTTTGAATACATAAACCCTAGATCTATACAAACCAGAACAGTAAAAAACTAGAGGCGGCACCAAAATAGAATGCCAAAAATTTCCCTATGAAACCCTTGTGGGAGCTCAGAGGCCGAGAGGTCAAAAAATAACCCAGGAGACTAAAAAATTCACCCAAATAAAGAAATACTATAAATCTTCAATTTACAAAAAAAAATTACATTTTGAAATAGAAATTTTGTACAATTCTGTATGGTTATACCACTGTATAGTATAGGGGTAGAGTTGTAAAAAATATTTGCAAAAATTGACAGTGTCAAAATTTGATTTTTGGACAGTCACTTTATACTGATTTGGTCCTTCCAGATACAATGGTGAGGTCCATTTGGCTCCACAATGCTCTGATGATAAGGCTAAGTGTTGGAGTCACTGATTTAGGAAGGAATGTGCAAGCATGGCTCTGATACCATGTTGGAGTAGTGAAGATCAGCAAGCACAAAGAATAACCTTCCACAAGTGAAAAATGGAGCACAATATAATATCTATCGTATACAAATGAGAGTGTGAAAGTACAATGAGAAGCCTTGCATAAATATGCAAGGAGAAGGAGGTGGGAAGGTATGAATCAACAACTAACTACCCCTACAAGTATGCAACACTTGTCTTGCTCACATGACATGTGTGGGGGCAAGTGGCAAGTCAAAATGAAATAGGTGTCTCATATGTATGAGGACATGTGTCTTCACCACATGGGGTGAGACAAATTTCTAAAAACCTAAGTAAATTTAAGCTTATGTGTGAATACAACTTTGACTATGTAGACTAGAAACTAACTAGTTAGATAAAGCCACTATTTACACTAACATGTCCAAGTCTCAAACATCTGGCAATTTGACTTAGGGAAGCTAGTTGTCCCTAATGTCTATGTAAGCTCTAAATTGATATGTGCAGTTAGTGATCATTATAACCCAAATGCTAGGTAATTGAAAACTCATGCAGGAAATGTAATGTTTACATTAAATAGGGAATTAATCGTAGAGGTTTTCAATTTGAACCCTCAAGCCAATGTCAAGATTGATTCGAAAGAATTATATTGAGAATACAAAAGGGATAGAAGTAGTTGTTGGGTGAAATGGTTACCATAGCACAGGAGGAAGGGATTGAAGGACATTCAATCTGATGAAATGGAACCCTTGTATGATGCCCCATTCCATGATTACTTCAAGAACACATTTATGGCTTTGTGTCAGGTTTTAGGGGTTGATTACAGGATTTAGATGCATGTTGATTTGATGATGATGATTGTTGGCATCCAGCACTAGGAAGTAAATAGGTTCTTTGACTATGCATCTTTTATAGCAAATAAGATTCACCAAGGACTAGTTGATCTCAAACAATGTGCCAATGTTTATCACTTCAGGTGGTACTCTATATTATGCCATATCCTTTTGTGTTCATGGGAGGAAATGGGATTCTTCTTTGAAGGTAACACAAAAGACACCAAATGGCCGACCCATGCAAATTTAGATGAGAATCTACATATGGGATTCCCACTATCAGACATTTGATTAGTATATTTTTAAAAGGTTTTTTCTAAGAATATTGAGTGTACTTGGGTATGATATATGGAGGTTGTCTCCATCTTTTATGAAGTTTTTGAGGCCTAAGGAAATTCACCTAGAAGGGAATTAGAGTCACAACTTTGGTGATTGGTTCTTCCACAATGAGTAAATAGTTATCTAGATATATGGATCTAAAGCAAAGACACACTTACTACCTATGTTTGTGGTAGATAGTATTGCATTTCTTGAGGCAATGTGGAAAATGAATGATTTAGATAAACTTCACTTAAGAAACATAAAGAAAGGATCGTTTCTACCTTCTACCATTGATTTATCTAACTTCCTAGTCGCTTCCAAGGAGGGTCTAGATCAATTAGAGATAAAATTGATAGGATACTAATTAAGGCTATGTCTAAAGAGAAGGTGTGACCCTTAACATCATATTGACCAGTTGAGAAAGTTAGTGAGTAGGTCAAGATATAGCCACCAATTCAACCTCACTAAGGATCTTATCAAAAACCTTACAACACCAAAGGAAATTACAAGATGGAAATAAATATGGGATAAAATTGCAACATGTGAAAAGAGGAAGAAGGAATTGGTTCCAACCTACAAAGGAGCATTCCAAACTACTGTGGATTTGTTAGCAAGAATGGAAATGATGATAAGTAGTGTGGATATCTTAGGGGTAATGCCTGAAGAAGGTGTGCCAAATGCTAAGCTAATTGTCCACCATGCCCCATTTATTTAAGCCCCACTTGTGCAGGCTCCAATCATGAGCTCTACAAAGAGTGAGAAAGGAAAAGGTCTTGGTAAAATTAAATTGATATAAATTAGATATGCACCCTATGCTAAGCTTACAGAAGACTTAGCTATCTATTGACACATGGAAACACTCTCAGATTGTGGGTAATCTATGTTGAGAGTGAATCTCCAAAGTGAGCTGGTTCTCCTTATGATTTCCTAAGCTATTGACTTCTCTGAGAAAAGGGATGAGAGAGGTGTACTAAAATAAATAACTAAAATTAACCTCTAAGGCGATGCACCAATACTAAACTCCTATCAAATCTTACTCACAATCAGACTACAAAACTCTAATCTTCACAACACTTTGAGTCTACCTAATTCATAAATACTTTGCATGAAGGTTCAATCAGATCATGACATGCAACCTAAATCAAGCAAAATAATTGCATAACTATCACAAAATCAAGACAAAATAGAGGATAAATACTTATCACATTGCAATATCAAATCAATTTTGCCAAAGTAGATGCAAAAGTGAAGGAAAATTGTTATTCTATAAACTAAAGGAATAATGAGTACATGAACTAGAATACAAAACTCTCGGTGTGAGAGGAAGACTCTGATATCGTGAACTTCGATCTCTATTGCTACTCTGCTAAAAATGGGACCCCAAAATAAACTAGCTCTCTGGAATATATCCTGTAGAATGATTCTCCTGAAAGATGGAAAAAAAGGCCCTAAAAATAGATATGCCAATCCATTTTTGAGCTCCTCAGAAAAGCCAAAAATAAAGCCCTCAAAATGTCTCCAAACTGTGAAAACAAACTGCCAAAAAGATCCTCTCATGTGGCCCCACCAAAAATCTGCTTTATTTGCCCAAGTAATCTTAGTTTCTGTCCATATCTGACTAGGAGAAAGCAAAATAAAGAAAGCCAAATTTTGTTTCCTTTATCTTCTTTTAACTGCATAAAAATAGTTTTGATTTTAAAGTAATTTATAAATTATTGCTTTAAAATAAAACTTTACAATGTTTGCAGCTTTATTTTATATCCCTATTCGATTTGATTCTTTGCAAAATAACAATAAATGGCTCATAATTTCACCAAGTATTTACATTACATGACAATTAATTTTTCTATAAACAATCATAAAAATATTTAGGGCATTACATATAATTTGCAAAAAATAAAAGAATAAAAGCCTTGAAAGCTTATTCTCCATATGACCTTCCAATCTCCCTAAGGCACAACAAGGAACATCCATTGACTTAAAGCCCTTGCCATGTATATTATCTTCACAGGGGGTTAAAAAATGTTTATAAGGTTTTGAACCTTCATGAAGTGAAAGGAAAACCTATAACCTGCTATGGTTTTCAACCCCTCCTCAAGTCCTTGAGACTTAGGCAATAAACAAGATAAACTTATTACCATGAAGGGTATTAGTTTGTGCCTCCAAAAATGAATAAAAGTGATCAAAATCACCCTTCAATTTAGGGCTTCATTGAAACCCTAATGACAAAACACATTTTGCCTTACATTTTTGCATCATTTCACTTTTTCAATTTTGGAGCTTTTGACTTTTCTGCTCGGCCGCCATCATGCTAGGGTTTCACCCAGCCATTCCATGATTTCTCACTATTTCTGATGGAATTTTCAAGCATTTTGCACAAGAATATAAAGGTAAGATTATGTCTAATGCAAAGATGACTCATATTCCTGACTTTCTTTCAATTTCTGGGTTGAAAAAGGCTTTACAAGCTGTAACCTTTGCATTTTCTTGATGGATTTGTTTGTATTTGTTTTCACTGTCATTTCTCCCTATTCTCAGGTTGCCATGACTGCAACTGTTGAGCTTCATTTGAGAGAAAAAAATGAAACAAAAAGAAGAAGAATCTTTAGTTGTGAATATTTGTTAAGGTGAGTCCTATTTCCTTCACTTTACATTGTTTGAATCTCGCATGGAAATTGAGGGCCACGGCTATAATGATATATGGGCATTTTAGTACATTTTGACAAACTCATTTTCTTTTGGATCTGAGGCTTGTTTGAGTTTATCAATAGGGTTTTAAGCATAAAAAATAATGTATTGAGACATTTTCCTTCTGTGGGCTTGTTTCTATGAGGCCGCGACTAGCATAAACCTCCATGGCTTGAAACCCTTATCTCCTCTGCATCATTAATTTATCATTTTGAAAATAAATATGGCTCACCCCATACTGAAGAATGTCCTTCTGTATTTGGTTGTATGTAAAAACCTCATATGGGTTATAATGCTGGTATACAAAAAATGAATTGAAGTTATAAGGCCACGGCTATGACTGGCACTTTCCATTCTATGCACCTGTAGGTTGAAAATTGAAATGGGTCTTCTTTGCTTTGGTCGTGATAGTCTATACATGAGTTCTTGTACCTAGATACAAATGTTTTTTGTGTTACCCTTTTGGAGGGCTGCAGCTATGTACATGTTGCTTGTATTTAGAATAGGGATTCTATGATATTTCCTAAAGCCCTTTTTAGTTTTTGTACAAAACACAACTTCATTTGCTTCAGCAGTCCACGGCTATATCTGTAACTATAGCTTCCATTTAACAACTATGGCACTTGGTATTATAAAGGCAACCACAAAACTTCCTTCTCTGCTGAGACAACACCTCCTATAGGTGGCTATGGATGTTGAGACTTCTTATGGGTTTTGAGCATACCACATACACTAAATTTCACTTGTCATTTTGAATATGCAAAACAATTCCAGATTCATTTGTCTCATATGGAGATGCTCTCTTTTCTATTTTATGACAGCAAATGATCATTTATAGTTAAAGTATAAATGTTTCTTTGAATCTTTGTGATTAAAAACGAACCTCTTTGTCATCATTGGTTGTATCATGATGAAGTGTATTAGATAAAAGACATGATGTTCCACTTGTCATTTTCCTATCACTCTTTATCTGATATAATTACTATTATTGTAGCATCAAAGTGGTAAAAACATATCCAAATAACTACACAATCACAAATGTAATGTTCCATCTGTCAAATGTAACTTTACATTTTATATAGCAGCATATGCCTTTATTCATCACAACGTAAAAATGTGTACTGCTCCATTCTTTCTCTCTCCTCTTTACTGTATATGATGGGCATTCTTTTGCAGTCACTTGTATTCCATAGTACACATGTTATGCACTTGATGAGCTACTTCCTATAGCTATATTCAAACAATGAGATTCTTCTTTCTGCTACAACTGTATAAATGATCATGAATGTTGCTTCTTTATTCACTTAACTACTCCATGATGAAGTGAGATTGTATACATCTGTAGTTTATGGATTTTCAATTGGTCCACCTGCATCTCCTCCTATGTATTATTTGACATGGCTACTTTGTAACATGGCACATGATTTGTAGTCTTCTATGTTCTATTAAATGCATGGCATGCCATATTGAAAGATAGCACTTTTCACATTACTGTAGAATGGAAAATAAGATACATGATGAATGCACCAGCTTGACTGTCTCTTCATAGATGCAATGTACCAGTTAAGAATACATGATGTTTCATTTGCACTTTTTTGTTTGTTCAATCATGTATAAAATGATATTTATCTCTGATGCTATGCTATGACCAAAACAGTCATGCACTTACTGAATGAGGAAGTTCATTTACATTGATTTGGCATACAATGTTATGAAATATGTATGGATGGAATATACTTGATGTTCTGACTATCCCATACATGGATTGATGATGTTCATTTATGACTTCCACTCCCTTAATTACTATTGTAGCAATAATGTCAGTTGTTCTTATACATTAAATGTTGTCATAGATGAGTTCAATTCATGCTTATGGTTTCATTTCATTGCTTGAACTGTAATCATGAGTATGTCCTATTCCCAAAACCAATGCATCTGCTTGACTTGATATTACTTCAATTTAGTTATTCAATTTAGGCGGTGTGAACAATGATCTCTCTTATCCATCCCTTCCCCCTTGAGATTCAAGGGAAGCGTGCTAGGCTCAACCCTTGTGGGAGCCCACTTAACACCACATGCTGAAATGTCTTCAATCAGCTACATAACTTATCCTATACCTGCACATGAAACAAACAGATTAGATAAAAACAATGAAGTTCAATGATTATTTCTCTTTCAGTTCCTCTTGCATGTGAATGATGTTCATCTAATCAGTACATTATAGGAAATGTATTATTCCTCTTCTGATAGGGCATCGAGAACTCATAACCAGAGCTCTAACAAGTCCTTTTCCATTTTTTGTAGGTTCTTATCAGATATTAGGAGCAAAGACAGAAGGCAACCTCAAAGATTGAAGACTTAAAAGGCAATGATGGCTATGACTTTCTCTCCTCTATCTTTAGATGCATAGTATCTTTCTTATATTTACATTTGTTCAGCTATTCCCACGGCTTGTGTGGGACATTTGATCTATCAGTCTTTCATTTAATGCAATGTTTATTTCTTTCATGTACTTCATTTTTAAAACAAATAAACATGGTAGTGAAATGAAACAACTTATCTCTCATGCAACTTTCTGCAATGAATGATAATAAAAAATTATTCTCTTTTGTTGAACAAATGAACTACAATATCACTAAATCATCCAACTATGCAAATAACTTATAATAGAAAATGTTAAAACCTTCACTTTAAAATGAACTTGCTAAACCAGTTCTACCAATTTGAGTTGTAAGTAAAAAATGGTAACATTTTTGGTGACTTCTGCTATATGCTTGTCTGATAAGCATCAGGACTAGTTGCCTTGAATATCCATTGGGCATTGAGTCACACTTTGTTCTTCTCAAACTCAAAAAACACTGAAACTCAGCACTTCAACAGTCCAAACAGCAGTAGAAAACAAAAACAAACCAAACTGAAAAACAAACTAACAGGCCCTGGTGGCCAGAAAACTTGTGTAGCAGCACTTAGGGAAACAAAATTACTAAAAGGAAATGTGCCTTGAGCACTTATTGATTGAAAACACTAACTCTAACCTACTCTAACTAGCTAAGGAAGCTAGTCAAACAAAACCATTCTCTGATTGGGTGAAATAACTCCCTTTCCTAACCAACTGAGGATGCATCTCATGCTTACAAACTGACAATAAGGAGTGGAAAACAAGAACACACCTTATAAATGATGGACTACAACCTGAAGAGTACAACCAAAGGTTTGAATCTCTTGACTCTATTCTGACATACCTCCGATTTGCCATGAATGAGTAAGTTGGATCAGTTGCTCCTCAACTGCAATCTCATTCTTAGGGGCACTGGAAATCCCTTGAAGCTTGTTGGCCACTTCATTGGCTAAGTCCCTAATGGGGTATCCTCTTAAAAGGATGAAACTTGAATTCTCACTACTAGTTTGTTGCTTAGGATTTGTTGTCTCTTTGACCTGTCGATTTGGCTGTCCCGAGTAACCGTCCTCTACAAGCTACTCCTGTTGATCAACATTGTCCTTCTCCAAATTTGTTGACATAACATCCAAGCATGAACAGAAAAGCTCAATTTCATGTTGAAATAGATCCTCATCAGTCAAAGGAGGGTTGCTTTCACATACCTATTCATGAATCAACATATCATCTGAATATTCTGCAACACTTTGATGGTCAAAACTTAGCATAGACATGCTATTTTCATCTCCAACATCAAAGTTAGGAAGCTCATCAAGAAAACTAACTGAAACCTTTTCCACATTGTCTAAATTTACAACAAAACTATCAAGGTCATCTCAAAATGAAATCTCATCACGATCCTCTCAATTTTCTAATAAAAGAGGGCTATTTTTTACCTCATGACAGTCTTCAGTTAGCTGTGTAACTTCCATGGTAGACTTATCTTCACACTTTTCCACTTGGTCAAAGACCTCTCTGTCAGATTGTTTAGCTTCAATCAACAGCTCACTAGAATGTTGAGGATCCTCATGCTGCTCTGAAACTGCTACCTTTGGTATGAGCATGTTCTCCTCGTCTGATCGTACAAAACTAGGTAACTGATCGAACAAAGTTACTGAATCTTCTTCATTATCTAGTGCCTTCTCATATGAGACTTGGGCTTTCAGTCTTTGTAACCAAAGACTTTCACCTTGTGATTCCAGCACCTTGCTTTCATGCATCTTATGAATAGCATAAAAAAAATTTCAAAGGAATCAGAATGTAGAGGATTTAGGGTCATATTTGGATCAACTTGCTCCATACAAATAGCAGCAACCTTTCCATGTGAATCAGCCTCTTGCACTATGTGATCTTCTGAAAAAAATTTATCATCTTTTACAAAACAAGGAGGATCATTAATGCAAACATTGGAAGGTTTATCAGGAGGAGTCTTTACTGGTTTGATCTTCCATTGCTCTAACTGATATTGCTCCATCACTATATGCAATAAATCTACCCTACTAACTTTCTTCTTTCAGTTAATGGACTGGTCTCGAATGCTAACAAGCTCCTCAACAAAATTAGAACTTCTAAAACTCAAAATTTTGATCTCCTGGGGAGTCTGTTTGCATTCAAAACCCATCTCTTGGCCTTGGGGATAATTCACACCACAAAATTCAATGCCTTGCCAATTCACAAAAACTACCTCAAGGTTATAATCTCTACTTTGGCCCTATGGATCAATTTGGAAAGGTGGCTTATTTGGCTGATTAGACTAATATGGGGCTTGGTATGGCTTATGTTCTTGACTGATTTGCCTCTTGAAATTAACAAACTTATTTACCATGTTTTTAATTGTGTTTTTAAGCTCTTGTAATTCTTGGACTAGAACAGTGGTTTCTTGGGCTGCGGCTTGGTTTCCTATTGCTAGAGTGGTTGGGATAGCAGCCAAAAGAGGAACTGCCAAGGGCATAGGTGGTTGGATTTCTAAAAAAATGGGTAAGGGAGGCCTTGGGCTATTTTCCCTACTTGAATTAGGCAATTTTCTTCTCTAACAACAATCTCAAAGCATCAGGAAGGGTAGATCCACCTAGAGCCTGAATCATAATAGATATTTCACTATTTAAAGCTCTAAGATAGAATAAAAAGGCATGCTGCGGTGTAGGCTTTACCGTCGCAGGGATCCTATCCCAAGTCTTCTAGAAGTGGTAATTGAAATCAGACATATGTTCATGTGGAGCCCTCTGGATGGTACTCAACTGCTCCAGTAGAGACAAAAGATCATATTTGTCCTGATCATCCCATGACATGATTGAGCCTATTGTGAGTCCTCTAAACCACTGCAAAGCTTTAGCTTTTAGTGATGCAGCCAATAATCTGACTGCTACGTTCTCTTGGGTAACATTATGTACTGAACATAGCATTGCCACATCCTAAATGTGCTCAACAGCTGTGGTGTGGTCCTCTCCGGTAAAGCACGACAGACCTTTGAGGGCTACAATAGGAATGTCATCATCCTGGACAAGTTGTAACGGGCTGACCCCGTCAAATGCAACAAAAGGATACAGTCTAGCCATTTTGCATAGCAAGCCAGAATCATATGGCACTCATAACATGAACATTAAGAAAGACACCACCAACCTGGTTCATTGTAGATTCTTGGGATGCTAAAACTAGCTTATATATATTTAGAGTCATGAGGGTGTTTGATAATTTTGCCTCCAAAGGCTGACAATACCAAAGAAAACACCTGATCCTTTAGTATGTGACCTTTTTCATGTGCTGTTTCACTAGATCTGGATGTAAAAACTAGAAAATAGAGTCACCAGGTATATCTAGAAAAAAGCCTCCAAAGGCTAGAACACTACTGCATATACCAGAATAGCAGCTTTGAAAATTGAAAACTTCTCTGAAAACACTTTCAGAGTCCCATCGAGCATGCCAAAAACTGTTATCAATCATATATGCACCCTATGCTAAGCTTACGGGAGACTTAGCTATCTGTTGACACATGGAAACACTCTTAGATTGTGGGTGATCTATGTTGAGAGTGATTCTCCAGAGTGAGCTAGTTCTCCTTATGATTTCCTAAGCTATTGACTTGTTTGAGAAAAGGGATGAGAGAGGTGTACTAAAATAAATAACTAAAATTAACCTCTAAGGTGATGAACCAATACTAAACTCCTATCAGATGTTACTCACAATTAGACTACAGAACTCTAATCTTCACAAAACTTTGATTCTACCTAATTCATAAATACTTCACATGAAGGTTCCATCAGAACACGACATTGAACCTAAATCAAGCAAAATAATTGCATAACTATCACAAAATCAAGACAAAACATAGGATAAATACTTATCAAAGTGCAATATCAAATTAATTTTGTAAAAGTAGAGGCAAAAGTGAAGGAAAACTGCTGCTCTATAAAGTGAAGGAATAATGAGTACATGAACTAGAATACAACATTCTCGGTGTGAGAGGAAGACTTTGATATCCTAAACTCTGATCTCTACTGCTACTCTGCTAAAACTGGGACCCCAAAATAAACTTGCTCTCTGCAATATATCCTATAGAATGATTCCTCCTGAAAGCTAGAAAAAAGCCCCTAAAAATGGATATGCCAATCCATTTTCGAGCTCCTCAGTGTTGCACCCCAAAATTTTGGTTCCCAAGCCTTGTACTTTTCATTATTTTTGGCCAAGTCTCAATGCTTTGTCTTTCCTTTTGGTTGTGTTAACTAACTTTAGAAGTTGCGTGTGTTAGAGTTTCTTTAACCTAGTCACTGAATTCTTGAAGTTTGCAACTTTTGTTGCATGGTTATAAAGTTCTCGAACCCGCTGACTTCCTGACCGTGTATTGCATAGCTAAGTTTTAATCTTTTCTCTTGTGGTTACTAGGTCGAAGGTTTTCAAAACTTTGAAACCCCCGACCTAAGGTTCTAAAGTTCCAATATCTCGCGACTTCATGACAAGAAGGTGGTCAACTAGTTCCCGAGGCTCATAATGATCATTAAATGATGGGCACGGCGTATGAAAGGAATGTCTTTTTATAATTTTTGGGAAGTGGGTAAATGTAAAAGGCTACATTCTCGAGGCATGCATTGAATTCCATGTCAACTCAGCATTTAAAATACTTAGTATGTTCCCTCTAGCACATGCAGTCTCTTTCATTCTCTTGCGGAGATTTCTCTAAGTAATACAGCCACCATTTCTCCCATACTCTGCTATTGTTCCTTCTATACTCAATTGTTCTCTACTCTGCAATGGTAATGAAATTCAAATACCAGGGAGTTTCCCATAATTTTGGAATTGAAAATAGTTCATCTGGTATCAGTGATAATAAGCTTGGTCACATTGATTTATAGGAGTTCTAGTCTTGTCTGCAACAAGAAGACAAGTCGTTGTTTGCAAAGAAGATACTACAAACTAGTCTGGCGCATGTAGGAGGTTTCCCAGTCTCTGTGCAAAGTGAAGAGTTAGTTGTGGCTTGCACAAGAAGATATGTCCTAGAAACTTCTAAAATCAAGGCCAAAGACAAAACTCTGTTGGGTAGAATTAATCCAGAAATCATTATTCGTGCATTGAAAATCCCTGAAAGGAAAGAGTTTGAAGAGATGTTTGTGGCTATTGGAATGGATTTCTTTCAAAATAATGAAGACTAGTGCAAGAACTCCAATGTGTGGAATTGGTTGAAGTCAGAGAAGAAAGGTAAGTCTCAACTGCCTCAAAAACTTAGAAGAGCCCATTTCAAAGATGAAATTTTAGATATGATTACTTTGCTACATAGAGTAGTAGGAAGTGAAAATACAGACTCTTTTGAGGAGTGGATGTGCCATTTCATTTTGTTAATATGCAGTGAAGATAAATACATAAATTGGGCTGAGATTATCAATTTTCATTTGAATAAGCAGTTAATGAGATTTCAGGAGACCTTGACCTTTCATATGTGTTCATACTTGGTTTACATTCTGGCTAGTCAAGAGGTTGTTTGGGTTGGGTTGAGACCACACAGGTCTTTAACTCCAACCACACCTGTGTTCAGTTATTTTCATCAATTGAAAAGGGATGTTGGAATGAAAGACTACCACCACATAAATGATGCTTTGTTGATGTATGTAGTGAGAAAACTAGATGCAAACCCTAAACTGAGGATTTCACCAGAAGTCGCTTCCCTAGTCATGCAATATGGAAGTTTCTATATTCAGTTCAATAGGTTTACCTATCTAAGAGTAGGGGGTTATGAAAATGCCCCAATAAAATTGCCAAGATACCCCAGTGATTTTGTCATTTTTCTGGAGGTTTGCAGACAAATGTCTGTAGTGAATGTTAAGTATTGTAGTATGAAGAAGAAGGGGTATGATTTTCCATTAAAATTATCCTCCTACTCATGTAAAACAAATGAAGTTGCTAGGGGAGTAGAACATGTTTTGGCTGAATTCAATATGAATACTTTGTCAATGAGATCTAATTTTGATAGTAAAAACTATGTGAAACAAAATTTTCATGGCTCTGGTTCCTATGAGCATTGCCCAACTCTGGAAGATTTTTAGGAAGATTACATAGATGATAGGGAAGTTCAGAGGAGGAACTGTATGAGACTCACTTTGAGTCAAATTCAGGTTTTTGGTGTCTCTACTTACATCCCAGAGGGGGTAGAAGAAAATTCTAAAATCATTAATGAAGAATATCAAGCCCTAGTGACTAAACCTCTTCCCCGAGTCAATTGGTTTGAAAAAGAAATTATGGATTTGAGAGTTCACTCTACTGCTATAATAAAAAGAACTAAAGATTGGCTAGCTGGGAGATGGCGTGGGAATGTTGGTTCAACTCATAACTTAGGAAACCCTAGAACTAGTGATTAGAGACCTGCACAAAATTCTGGTGCACGCAGTACCTTAGGGAGACAAGAAGCTTTACAGTCTAATTCCAATTCACAATCTGAAGGAGATGGAGAAAGGCCTGATGAAGCCCTAAAATTGAAGTCAATCTATGAATTGGATAGCCTCCCTTCATTCACTTCTGCCAAGAAAAGTACTCCAGCCAAGCCACCGCTTGTGTCTTCCAATCCTATTTTTCAACATATTGTTGATGATGGTTCTTTCCCACCATTTTTGGAGATTCCTTCTTCCCCTGCTGCTAAAGAGGTGTCTGTTCCTATTTCCATTGATAATCAGGTTAATGTTGTTTCTAACAATGTCAGTACTAGTTTGGTATCATCTTCACCAAGTTGGTTGAAGAAGGATGTAGATAACAAGAAAAAATTTGTGCCCATTGTTGCAGTCGAGGTAGATATAGTTGCCAAGTTGCTACAGACCACTTCTAAGCCCAAAAAGGCCAAGAGAATGTCAAGAATGGTCAATTATGCTACCACTGGACACCAAATGTTAGAGATTGCAGAACCTGTAAAGGATTTGAATGAAGAGGAAATCACTGAAGCTGGTTATAAAATAAGCCACATTGATTTGGGTCCTTCTACCTTGGAGGGAGATTCATATCATGCTAATTTTTCTGTCAATGCTTTAATTAAAAGAGCTAAAGAAGAAAGGAAAGAGAATATAAATGTTCAGTCCCAAATTTTGTCTTTAAGCAAATTCATTCAATCCATTGTATCACTCACATCACAGGAAGCATCCATCTCAGAGGTGATGGGAATCGATGCCAGTACTATTTAGCAAATTAAAAGAATCAAAACTTTGCTAAAATTTTTGCAGAGTGGGTGGAAAAGTTATCTTGTGATATGTTATTTTTCTTGACCAAGATGATACAGAATTACTCCCAAGTGCATAACAAAAGAAATTAATTGATCAGTGAGCTCCAGTAGGTGAGGAAGGAACAAGGTAGTACTTATGTGCTTTCAAAAGAAGTTGCTGAATTAATAGCCTTGGAACCTATAACACTCATGAAAGAAAGTTTAGCTAATGATCCCCGTGAGATTGACCCATCCTGGGCTGATCTGTTGGATTGGAAGTTAAATATGTATGATAATTTGATAGAGCAAATTAATAAAGCTTTGCAAGATTATCTAGATCTAATGATTGGTATTCAAAGGGATTGCCAGACATATGTGAATATTCTAGATGAATTTGGAGAAAATCTGTGGGATCCTAAGGAGATTACCATGGAGGCCAAAGACATGCTTCACAAAGAACTTACTGATCCTGAGATTGTTTCTGGTGAATCACTGGGTAAATTAAGTTTGATTCATGTTTATCTTAGAGGTTTCAGAAATAGAGATGAACTCATTCAGGAAACTATAGCAGGAGTAAAAAAAACTTTGGCGAAGATTAGAACCAAGATACAGATCACCTCAACAACAGGGAGTAAGAACATCACATCTGTCATCACCAAATATTAGGAATATAGGCTAAGAGTAAAAGTACATGAAGCAATGGCTGAAGACCAAGGTGGTGAGAGTGTTGAAGACCCCAAAGAAGGTGAAGGGGTGGCGAGTTGATTTTATTTTCTTTCATGCATTTCTAATACTTGGCTCTTGAACTTCTTTAAAAGACTTTATTTTGAAACAGTTGTGCCCAAGAAACTATTCTATTTATAAAGACAGTTATTATGTGAACATTATAAATATGCTATAGGTGACATAGTATGGATCCTTCTTTTTGGGCAAACTTTGATTTTCTCAATTAAGTTAGATACTTCTGATACTTGTTTCAATTTCTATCTCTTTCAATATAGAAAAGATATACTATTGAATGGTTCGAGCATATATGGTCTTTGTGCTATGGTGTTTTGGATCATCATTCTCTTTATGTTGAATGTTATGTCAATGGTTTTCTTTATTTATATTGGAAGTTTCAGTTGGTGATCTTATAGCTGTGGATATCTATCTTTGAATAAATATGCCATGGTGATGGGAATTTGAATTCTTTATTTGGTTTAATGTTTGAAGTCTTTGAGCTTATTATAGTCATTTGATTCATTTAGATGTGTGGGATTTCCTTTCAAAGCTTTTTGGTTAAAAGCACTAGCTTTTCTTGCTTTCTGGTTAAAAGCAACATATAATTTAATTCATTGTATATCATTTGAAGGTAGCTGCCACCTTGTAAAAAAAGCAAAGTTGGTTATAAAACACCATTGTAACTTACTCAACTGTGGTTACATTTGTCATTGTTTGGGTGAGAGAATATAGACTTGAATGACAAATCTGTCAACCAACAGATTTTTGGTGACTCTACTGGGGATATTCTCAGATATGTTTTGTGAGTTGTTTTAATGGTTCTTCAGAGGCGTAATGCTCCAATCCTTCATCCTAACATAGATTGGCTTGTAGGTGACCAGGAAGATATTGTTACTGGTCTAAGATTACTTGCTTGGCAACACAAAAGAACCAATTTGCAATATCATCAAGTTAACAAAGTATTAGAAGAAGAAGAGGAACTTGGTGAGATCATAAGAGATAATGCCAGACTTTTTGAGAACGCTCAAGAAATTGTTTTTGCTGAGGCTGTAGTACCTATGCCACGAAGAAAAAGAGTTTTTCCTATCCAAGCACTTCCTACGAATAGGTGCAGAAACCAAGTGGCCAACCAAAGAAACCAGTTGAACAATCAACAATATCCTTCATGAGATAATCAGTAAGTGAAGTTGGAAACTCTGTAATCTTAAGATTTTATTGTTTAATCTGGCTTCAAAAAGGTATACTAGAGGAGATAGAAAGAAAGGGCTTTGGGACGAAGATTTTGCATTATTAGAAGCTAGTAACTTCTCTTCTTTCCCACTTAATTGAAAGGTTAAGTCTAAGTCCATCAGTAGACCTCCATCCCCTCCTCCTAGTCAAAGCTCTACAAACACTTTAACCACATCTTGTCAGGCACTTCTATTACATGGGATTGCCCTCCCTCTACAAGTAAACTTTCTTGCTCGTAACCCTCAAATCATGGCTCAGCCTCCACCTGTCCCATGGGGGGCCACCATAGGTCCACTCAATCTTGGAGCCCAATTACATGATTTGCCTAAAGGCTCAGGGAAAATCATACCTAAATTTAGAGGAGATGGGAAAGTAACTCCAGAAGAGCACATGTAAGCCTTTTTTGCTACCTCTTCTATTCTTGTTGTACAACATGAAGATGTTCCTGTGAGGCTTTTTGTAGAATTCCTAACTGATGCTACCATTGATTGGTTTTATCACCTTCCCAATGGCTCTATCAATGGCTGGGATATTCTGAAAACAAAGTTTGAAAGTAGGTTCAAAACTGTTGAGAATGAATAGACTCTTGTCATCCAATTGGATACAATGAAGAAAGAAATACATGAGCCGATGAGAGAATTTGTTGCCAAATTCAATAAGCTATACAATAGAATACCTAAGAATATGAGACTCGGGGATGAGCTATTGAAGTGTTTCTTTATTAATACTCTTCCTCTAGATGTCAGTTTTACCATTAAAAGAGAGGGAGTAGCTGATGTGAATGCGACTCAAGAGATAGCCATATCAATAGAGGATGATTTGATCATAGCCAGGAAGTGGAAAAAGGAGTTGCAAACTGGCAAACCTTCTGCTATAAATTCTACCGATCCATTTATACAAAGGTTGGCCAATGACATAATCACCTTGAAGAGGCAAATGCCAAAAGGACAATATCAAGATATACCAAGGAAAGATTATGTTCCTCCAGGTGGTTACAACAAAACTTTGCCTTTAACTAGTCCCTCACAAAGGTTGGCTATTGAAAATGGACATTCTACCAGTAAAGGTAATATGATGTGTAATTTTCATTTGACTTCAGATCATGATGGATCTACTTGTCCCAAGATGGTTCAGTTTATGCAAATGCTCTCTACCAATGAACATAATGAAGTACCATATGTGGAAGAACCTGACCAGTCTCATGATGCCAGTGTAAACTTTTTTGAGTATGAATCAGACATTGAGGCTGGAGAAGATGTTTTTACAGAAATTGATCCAAATAAATCTTCACAAGGGGTCAGTAGGCCCAGAAAGGGATAGACCCTAAGGGGCAAACAAGTGGCTCACCTTTTACTCTGAAGTATATTTTGTCTAGGCAAGCCACTTCTAGTTTCAAGAAGTCTGAGAATGCTATGCCCAAGAATACATCTACAGAGGCACCATCAGTTCCTTCTCCTAGTAGTCTTGTTGCTAGTTCATTTGATATAATTGAGTCATGTAAAAACACTAAGATTCAAATCTCCCATGCTAAATATCTTAGACTCAATCCATCTAAGTTAGATTGGTTAGTGAGATATATCAAACAAGAACCTTCTCCATCCCAAAGTAATACTCAAGTGTCTAGTATACCTGTCAATGAGTAAGTTTGCTCAAATTCACATGAAACAGATCCAGGTCAGCAAAACCCTTTTTCTAAACTAGAGCCATTTTATGTATCCCTTTATATAGCTAGTTTTAGATTAAACAATTGTGTTATTGATTCTGGTGCTTCCAACAATGTGATGCCTACTCAAGTGGCTAGAGCTCTAGGGTTATCTTACAATCCCTCCCATGATAATACTTTTTCTATGGATGGTTCACAAGTCCCGATTTTAGGACAAATAAAGGATGCTTAGGTTGCTTTAGCTGCCTTTCCAAAAAAGAGGTTGAAGCTAACCATCCTTGTTTCTAATATCCCTGCTAGTTATGGTATGCTTTTGAGGAGAAGTTTCTGTAGAGACTTAGGTGAGGAGATATAAATGGATTGGTCTCATGCCATATTACCACTAGAAGGAAAGAAAGTACGCCTCAACCCAAAGCCCAAAGCTAAGTTCACAGTGTTAAAATTAGGGGATCCAAGGGCATATATTTTGTTTGTAGAAACTGGGCCATGTACTCATATGTGTACATCCTCAGAGGAAGAATGTTCTAGTCTGATCAGCCCTGATGTAACAGATGAGTTATGGACATTAGATTTTGATGGAAGTTGCTCTAGTGTTGGTTCTGGTGCAGGAGTTGTTCTAATTTCCTTGGATGGCTATAGCTTCCCTTATGCTTATAAATTGGAATTTGAAAATACAAACAACACTGCAAAATATGAAGCACTTCTACTTGGCCTAACATTAACCAAAGAAAGAGGCATAAAACAGCTAAAGGCTACAAGAGATGTGGAACTGATTGTTAAGCAAGTCAGGAAGCAATGTACTGTAAAAAATGGCAGGTTGAGACATTATAGGAATAGATTTTGGGATTTCATTGAGGATTTTGATGCCTTTTCTATTGAAGCCATGCCCAGAGACCTTAATGCCAAAGCGGATTCACTAGCTGTGCCTGCATCTTTGCTATTGCCTCACCCAAACTTTAAAGATAAACCTTATAGAATTGAAGTGGTATATTGTCTGGGTGTTCCTGATAATGTGAACCATTGGCAAGTGTTCAATAGTGATAGGAAGATTAAATTGCATTTCTGGAGAAAGTTGAGGCCTTTGCCAACATCTTCTTTGAAGAAAGTGATGATGTGAGTAATGATGTCTTAGAAGGACATATCAATATGGTGCAGGAGCACCTAGAAAATCATGTTTTCTTTTGTAATAAGGTTTATTTGACCAATGCATTTTCATTTTAGTTTGTAGGTTCATTTTGTAAGTCCCAAGTGACTTAGGGGACATTTGTCAAATTGTAATCGAATAATACTAAAAATAGAAATAATGCAAAAAATAGGCAGTAGTGTTTCCCAGCCGCTTGGAGTCAATTCGGTACTACTCAGGGTGAGTTGATAAATGCCCAGAGGAATGACCAAATGTTCATTGAATATAATTAGATTAAAGAAGGGATCGAATGTGACTGTATTGTGCTTAGGAGAAATAAAGAAATTATGTTCTGTCCATTAGATTTCCATTTTTATAACTGCAAATCGTGCAACTGTAGATTTCCATTCATTTTGCATTTTCCATTATTGCCGTATGTCACCATGAAGCATTCCACTAGTGAGATTTCTATCGAAATCAGTGGAATGGCTTTAATGTACCAGTATTCATTTTGTTCTTTGTTTTGTTTTGTGTCGATAGTGTGGGCATTCCAGACTAAGGTGTGTGCATAGTAGTGTGCCCTAGCATCTCTATGTGCTAGGCGTAGAGTAGAGATCAGACTATGTGAGGGTCAGAAACCCTAACCGCATACCGCTGTGTTGGTTCATCGATGCATCGGCTGAAGGTTGCAAGTGTTCGCCAACAGAGCAAGTCTCACCAAAGGAAGACAGTTATCGGCGTAAGTCAGACAACAGAGTGACTTTAGAATGTCATCCCGATGGTGGCTATTCGGCCGATGGAAATGTTCGGTGGCTCATATGTGAAGTTTTGCTGATTGTGAGGTAATTAGGCCCGATCTGTTGTTTCCACTGTGCTCTCCCCATCATATCGATATCAAAGCCTAAAAAAAAGATTTGGGCGGCAAATCAAATTGAGGATTTGCAGGAGTATTGGCATTGGGTGATGTCTATGAATGTTTATGTCAGACAGAGAAAGCGAGCTAGAGGTGGAGACAATGCCTCCCAAAAGTATGTCGTAGGATGCCATTAAGAAGATGATCGAGGAGATGCTTGCATCCAAGTTGGGAGAGTTTAAGCAGTCCAAAGGCAAAGATAGGGAAGATGAAAGTGATAGAAATGAAGGCAATACAGAAATTGGGGAAACCAGTAGAAAGATAGAGGAGATACTAGCAGACCAGAGGGCATTTTTAAATGCATTGAAGTCAGTCAATAGGGACACCATAGATGGGTTACCTATGTATAGTGGAAGTATGGAAGCTGAAGAGGTGATTGACTGGATCGAGGCATTGAACAATCATTTCAAATATAAAGAAGTCCCTGATGATAAGAGGGTTAAGTTGGAAAAGGCAAGATTGCAAGGATCTACTCTTGCATGGTGGAATTATGACCAAGGAGAGAGGATCAAGGAGGGGAAGAATATGATAACCTCCTAGGAAAGGATGAAGACCAAACTCAGGGTACAATTCTTACCCCTGGACTATGATGTGCAGATGTATAAGAAATTACAGAACCTTAGACAGAGAGACCTTGATGTGAATGTATACACACAAGAGTTTCATAAACTCAGTCTCAAATCAAAGAGATAGGAAGAAGAGTCAAAGAAGGTGGCCAAGTACTTGAATGGCCTAAGGATGAGCATTCAAGATGAGATCAGCATCTTAGCACTAGAAACAGTGAACAAGTGTTTCCAGATGGCCTTAAGGGCTGAAGAGAAGATAAAGAGAAAGAGTGAGTAGAATAATAGAGGTAGAGGTGGATGGAATTTCAGAGGTAGAGGCAATTTTGGAGGAAGAAGTCCTAACCAGAGGCCTAGTGGTGAGTCTAGCCAAGAAGAGCAAGTTGGGGACTCAAGTAGTAGAGGAGGCTACCAAGGAAGAAGGCCTAATGGAAGAGGTGGGACAAATGGATCAGGTAGAGGATCCAAATTCTCCAATATGAGATGTTATAACTGCAATCAGATAGGGCACCCGACATACAAGTGTCCAGAGAAGGCCTCAACTTCTCATGGTGGTGAGAAGAGAACCACTTTGATTCAAGAAGATGCAAGGAGTGTGAATCTCCTGAAGTGAATCTACAATCAGAAATGGGAGAGAATCTAATGATCAAGAGGACGCTGCTCAAGGAACCAGTGCAGGCGGAACCATCACAAAGAAGGGCTTTGTTTAGAATCAACTGCAAGATCTAAGGTAAGGTTTGTAAAGTCATTATTGACTATGGTTCTACTGATAAAATTATATTTTTGGAAGCAGTGAATAAGTTGAAGTTAGAAAAGATACCCCATAGCAGTCCGTATAAAGTCAGTTGGTTGAAAAAGGGGCAGCACATACGCATCAATGAACAGGCATGGGTAGAATTCAATATTAAGGGGTATAAAGACAAGATTTTGTGTGACATCCTTCCAATGGATGCTTGCCATCTTTTGTTAGGCAGACCATGGTAGTTTGATAGAAAAGCTCATCATGATGGAGAAAAGAATGCTTACTCATTCCAAAAGGATGGTGTAACTTATAGGATACAGTCATTGGTAGAAGAGGATCTACAGCATGTAGGGTCTAGTGTAATGCTGGTAGGAGAAAAAGAATTCATGGACATATTAAAGGAAGGTGATGGAGTAGGTTTTGCTTTGATTATGAAGCCTAAGAGGGAAAAGAAGGAAAGTGTGAGAGAAGTAGGACCTAAAGAGGTTAGAGATTTGCTTGACAATTACAAAGGATTGATTGCAAAGGATATACCTGATTCCCTACCACCAATCAGAGACATTACCCATCAGATAGATCTCATACTAGGAGCAGTACTTCCTAATAAGGCAGCATATAAAATGACCCCTCAACAAAATGAAGAGATAGCAAAATAGATTCAAGAACTCCTAAACAAAGGGCTGATAAGGAAGAGTCCTAGTCCATGTGCAATACCTACTATTTTAGCCCCAAAGAAAGATGGGAAATGGAGACTGTGTACTGATTCTCGGGCAATAAATAGGATAACCATCCAGTATAGGTTTCCTATTCCTAGAATAGAGGATCTAATGGATTGTTTGGGAGGTGATACCTATTTCTCTAAGATAGACCTGAAGAGTGGGTACCATCAGATAAGGATAAGAGAAGGGGATGAGTGGAAGACAGCTTTCAAAACCAATGAAGGGTTGTATGAGTGGCTTGTGATGTCGTTTGGTCTTTCAAATGCCCCTAGCACCTTTATGAGGCTGATGAATGAGGTGTTGCAGGAATTCATAGGAAAATTTGTGGTAGTCTACCTTGATGATATTTTGGTGTTCAGTAAGAGCAAGGAAGAGCACTTGAAACATTTGGAGATAGTCTTGAAGAGGCTACAAGATCAGAAGTTACTGATAAACTTGGAAAAGTGTGACTTCATGAAACAAGAATTGGTGTACCTAGGTTTTGTCATCTCTAAGGGTGATTTGAAAATTGATCCTTCCAAGGTAGAAGCTATTTTGAATTGGCCTACACCCAGGACAGTAGGAGAGGTTAGAAGTTTCCATGGTTTGGCCACATTTTACAGGAAATTCATTAAGAACTATAGTGATATCTATGCACCTATGTTGGAGACCATCAAGGATGGAGGTAAGATGAAGTTTGTGTGGATGAGAGAGGCAGCTCAGAGTTTTGAGAGTCTGAAATAGAAAGTTGCTAAATTCCTTGTTTTAGTGTTACCTGATTTCAATAAGGTCTTCACAATTAAATGTGATGCAAGTGGACTGGCCATAGGAGTAGTGTTGAACCAAGAAGGCAGACTAGTAGCCTTCTTCAGTGAAAAGTTAAATGAATCCAAGAGGAAATACTTCTCTTATGATTTAGAGTTGTATGCTATGGTACAAGCTCTGAAACAATGGAGGCACTACTTGCTTCCTAAGGAATTTATTGCATACACTGACAATCATGCTCTCAGTTTTTTGAATGGACAGGAAAAGATCAATCATAGACACATGAAATGGGTGGAAAGTCTTCAAGCATACACCTTCATCATCAAACATAAGAAAGGGATAACCAATAAGGTTGTTGATGCTTTAAGCAGAAGGGTGTTGACAGTGCAAGAAGTGCAGCTACAAAATATGGGTGTTGAGTCACTCAAAGGGTTGTATGAAGAGGACCACAATTTTAAGGAGATTTATAGGGTATGCAATGAGTTTGCCAATGCTTTCCACAGTGACTTTTTAGATTATACATTGCAGGATGTGTTAGATTTAGGGCACACAACTGAGAGGGGGGGTGAATCAGTTGTATAAAACTTTCTCTCTTTAATGTACTTAACTCCACATTGTTAAATAGTAGCATAATAGAAGATCAATCATGAGAGCACAATGTAACAAATTAATAGCAGAAACACATCAACACATGAAACACCAAGATTTTGACGTGGAAAACCCGATTAAGGGAAAAACCACGGGGTGATTAACCCAAGATAATATTTTCTATTAGAAGAATAGAAAGAACAAATGGCACATGCCAATTAGGGCTCACTACCCGAGCACACTGCTCACAAGAGGCTCACTGGCTACAGGAGACACACTGTCTACAAAGGAATAAGTATCACATACTTAAACTGGTAAATAGCATCTTCACTATGCTTGACTCAGTTCCATTTAAGCTCAAACCTTCTGCTCTGCCTTTCTCTCTTCTCTTCGCTACAACACGCTCATCTCCAAAAACACCACCTTGAAATGACTTTGCAATCCTTTATTTATACACGACATCAACTTAGGAACAAACATCTAAGTCGGCAAACAACCATAAGAACATTCGCAAGGTGTATAATTCATCCGGTCGGCCAGTCACAGAAAGAACACCTACATTCGAAAGTATTTCTTTAATTCCGGGCTCCAACTCTAATGCAAACCATCAACACAAACTAAACATAATCCAAGGACCTCCACAAGCTCTCCTGAATCACCAGGAACATCCGCACTTCCTCTACTTACTGAAATCCTTCTCTTCTTCATCCGGAACCTCAAGAACACAGTCTGTCATCACTGTTACAAAGGAATAAGTTCTTCCAGACCTTCAAGCCACAAACCAATCTACTTGACACTTCACAAGGATGTCCTCAAAACTTACTCCAATCTGCAGAATGGGATACTACATTTTCGGATCTCACCGGACCTATCTGTCTCACTCTGTCACCACTGAGCACCTGCCGGAACCAGTTTTACTTGAACAGCCATAACTTCTTCAGATCTTTATGCAGACCTCTGAAATCTTGAATGGAGTATCTCAAGACTTATATCTACAAACCCTTTAAACCGCATCCTCTGTTCCTCAACCTATCTTGGACTTTTACCTTGTTGTCATCACTGTTCTTCATTGTTCCTGATTAAGACTAATTTTCTCAATATCCTCAGTACACAGCTCATCCAATCCTTCTCATTAATGCAACATGAGTATTTTGACATCAATGACAACACCGGTTCAACCCATACTTGCAACAATCTCACCCTTTGTCATTGATGGCAACATATTATGTGAAAAAACATCAAGACAAGAACTTCTTACTGTCACAAATCCCCCTATCAACAACAACTATTCACATGTCTTCTCTTCCTGTACTGCTCCCCCTTTAATCATTAACCACTTGTTTTTCACATGTCTTCTCTCCCCCTTTGACATCAATGGCAAAGGGCTCATACTTGCAACTTTATAATCACACCTGCTGCTCCCCCTGAGTAGCAGCTCCCCATCATCAATCCAAACCACAAGATATGACTGTGATATCCACCAGACTGATGTACATCAGTGCATCCTAGTTCATCACCGGAGGGGCAATAACCCCTAACTTCTCCCTGAGATATTCAAAAGAGTCCTTGGGAAGAGGTTTAGTAAAGATATCTGCAATCTGATCCTTGGAGGGCACATACTCCAATCTGACTTCATCCTTATTCACTTGCTCTCTCAAAAAGTGAAACTTGATAGATATGTGCTTGGTCTTAGAATACAACACCGGATTCTTAGAAATATTTATTGCACTTGAATTATCACAGAAAATTGTGATAGACTCCTCATATTCTACTTTAATGTCTCTTAGCATCTGCTTCATCCATAAGATTTGAGTGCAACTACCAGCTGCTGCAACGTATTCTACTTCAGTTGTAGATAGAGATATTGCCTCTTGTTTCTTGTTTAGCCAAGAAACCAATCTTTTTCCCAAAAAGAATACTCCACCACTGGTACTCTTTTGGTCATCCACATCTCCTGCCCAATCTGCATCTGTATATGCATGAAGAGAGAAATCATGATCTCTAGGATACCATAGACCATACTCAACTGTCCCCTTTAGATATCTAAAAATCCTCTTGTTTTCCATAACATGAGATTCTCTAGGATCAACCTGAAATCTAGCAACAAGACCAACAGCCTACATAATATCTGGTCTAGTTTGAGTGAGATACAACAGTCCTCCAATCATTAACCTATATTTTGTCTGATCAACCTTGGGAGAGTCATCATCTTTGCTCAACTTGCATCCGGTTGCCATTGGAGTGTTCATTGGCTTTGAGTCTTCCATCCCAAATTTCCTCAACAATTCTTTCACATATTTTGATTGAGAAATGAAGATTCCTTTCTTTGTTTGAGTAATTTGTAGACCCAAAAAGAAAATCATTTCTCTAAGCATTGACATCTCAAACTCACTTTTCATTTGACTTGTAAAAGTTTTACACATACTATCTCTTCCTCAAAAAATGATATCATCAACAAATACTTCAACAATTAAGATATTTTCATGATCAATTTTGAAATACAAATTACTGTCAACAGTACCTTTATTGAAACCAATCTTCAAGAGATGCTTATCCAATCTTTCATACCAGGCTCTTGGGGCTTGCTTCAGTCCATACAGTGCTTTTTTTAATTTACAGACCATGTCACTATGATCAAACAATTGAAATCCATCCGATTGCTCAATATACACTTCTTCTTCCAAATTACCATTTAGGAAGGCAAATTTGACATCCATCTGATACACCTTGAAGTCCTTGAAGGCAACAAATGCAAGAAATAATCTGACTGCTTCAATTCTTTCCACCGAAGCAAAAGTTTCTTCAAAATCAACTCCTTCTATTTGAGAGTAACCTTTGCAAACTAATCTGGCCTTATTTCTGATTACTTCACCGGCTTCATTCAATTTGTTCCAGAAGACCCATTTGGTTCCAATCACATTTTTATTTCTTGGTCTGGGAACAAGATCCCAAATGTGATTCTTCTCAATTTGCATCAGTTCTTCCTCCATTGCCTTAGTCCAGTTTTCATCATTGCAGGCTTCATTTACTGTCTTAGGTTCAATCTTTGAAATTAGACAATACTCATCTAAATTTTGAGCAATTCTCCTCCTTGTTTGTACCCCTTTTCTTTTGTCACCTATGATCTGATCTTCAGAGTGGTTTAGAGTTACGTACCTTGGAACTTTGAGATTTTCTTGTACCTCTAACTCTTGATCAGTCTCATTGAGACTTGTCCTTCTTCCTGTCTTACCGGATCAACTTGTCTTTGTTCCTCAGAAAAGGCTTGGATACCTTGAATCTGAATACCATTCTGATCATCTTCATCATACTCATGAATTCTTGAGGGTCTTTCAGTTTCTTCATCAACCTTCACATTTACACTTTCTACAATCTTTCTCAGTCTCTTGTAACACTGGTATGCTTTGCTTTGAGTAGAATAACCCAAAAATATTCCTTCATCACTTCTAGCATCAAACTTTCCTAGATCTTCATCCCTTTTAATGTAACATCTGCTACCAAAAACTCTGAAGTATCTCATAGTGGGAGTAATGCCAAACCAAAGTTCATAAGGAGTCTTACCGGTATAGTTTCTAATTTGAACTCGATTGAGAGTGTAGACTGCAGTGCTGACAGCTTCTCTCCAATAGATCTGAAGAACATTTGCTTCCATCATCATGGTCCTGGATGCTTCCTGGATGGTCCGGTTCTTTCTCTCAACAACTCCATTCTGTTGTGGAGTTCTAGGGGCAGACAACTATCTTTTTATTCCATGTTTCTCACAAAAGTTTATGAACTCACCGGATGTGAACTCTCCACCTCTATCAAACCTCAAACATTTCAATTTTAATCCAGTCTCATTTTCCACCATAGCCTTGAATATTTTGAATTTCTCAAGAGCTTCTAATTTCTCTTTTAGAAAGGTTACCCACATCATCTGGGAGTAGTCATCAATTAGCAACATGAAGTATCTATCACCTTGCACACTTTTGATTTTTGCCAGACCACATAAGTCAGTATGAACCAAGTCTAATAATCCGGTAGAAGATTGTTCCTTGTTTTTGAATGAGATTCTGCTTTGTTTTCCCAACTGACATTCTTTGCACAAGCTATTTGTAGGTTTTACCAATTTTGGAAGGTCTCTTACAGCCTGAGTATTGCTTATCTTGATGATATTATCAAACTTCACATGACCCATTCTTCTATGCCATAACCAACTCTGATCAACTTGAACAAATAAACAACTTTTACCAGTACTAGCCAAGTGAAAGATGTTACCTTTTGTTTGGGTACCGAATGCAATCTCTGTTTCAGAACTTTCAAAGATCTTGCATTTTCTATTCCTAAATCTAAGATCATAGCCTTTGTCTACCAGATGTCCAACACTGAGAAGATTGTGCTTTAATCCTTCAACATACAGTACATTACCTATTTTGTTCTTTCCATCAAGAGAAATAGTTCCTCTACGTCTGATTTTGCCAGCAGAATTATCTCCAAATTTTATAATTCCTCCTTCATACTTTTCCAAATTTAAGAACTTATTCTTGTCACCTGTCATATGGTGAGAGCATTCACTATTAATGACCCAACCATCCTTTGCTTCAACTTGAGCAGCCAGAGCTTTTTCTTCAACTTCATGATTGACAGATACAGAGGATATTGGTTCCTCTTCTTTGATGGCAATAAACACCCATTCATTACCGGATTTGTTTCATGTCTCTGATTCATCATCTGTTACTCCTTCATTGTCATCTTCTTCATGAACATAGTAAAAATTCTTTTGAAATCTTGATTTGTTAGGATTTGGTCTTGAAAATCTCTCTAGACATTTTGAGGCAAAATGACCAATTTTATTATAGTTAAAGCACTTGAAAGGTAATTTTCCTTCATACTTACCGGATCCTCTTGGTAGTCTTTTTGCAATAAGAGCTTCAAGATGAGCAGCTTCGGCTTCTTCTTCTTCCAAGTCTTTTCTTTCTTTTTCATACCATGATAGGTTCCTTGAAGACTTTTCTCCCAGATCAAACCTTTGTTTCCCTTTTACAAAGGCACTGGCTTTGAATGCAGATTTAGTCTTTGGAGGATCATCTCCAAACTTGGCCATTTCAAAAGTAGCCAACTTACCAACCAATTGATCTCTTGTGACTGTTGTGTGAGCTCTGAATTCTTCGATTGCAAAAGCCTTGATTTTATAAGAAGCAGGAAGGGATCTAAGAACTTTGCAAACAATCTCTTCTTCACTTAGGATTCCACCTGCATTTCTAATTCCACAAACCAGCTCATTAACTCTTGGCATAAAAGAGGTAATATTTTCATCATCTCTCATCTTTAGTTTTTCAAATTTCCCTTTTAGACTTTGTAACCTTGCACATTTGACAAACTAATCTCCTTCATGCAAAAGTTTCAATTTTTCCCAAATCTCAAAGGCAGTTGGTAGATCAATAACATTTGAGAGCTCTGAGTCAGACAATGCACTTAGAAGAGCCTCTTTGGTCCGCAGATTATTTTTAGCATCTGTGATTTCATTGAGGGTTGTCAGACCACCCTGTGGAGGTACATAAGCTTTTGTAACCATGGACCAGTATGCAAAACCCATACATTGTAAGTGACATTTCATGCGACCTTTCCAAAGAGTAAAGATGGTTCCATCAAATTTTGGACTATCCTTCTTGTATGATGACATCCTGGATCTCCTCAAGCAGTTAAGCTCTTTTTAGAGGAACTTAGCTCTGATACCAATTGTTAGATTTAGGGCACACAACTGAGAGGGGGGGGTGAATTAGTTGTATAAAACTTTCTCTCTTTTATGTACTTAACTCCACATTGTTAAATAGCAGCATAATAGAAGATCAATCATGAGAGCACAATGTAACAAATTAATAGCAGAAACACATCAACACATGAAACACCAAGATTATGACGTGGAAAATCCAGTTAAGGGAAAAACCACGGGGTGATTAACCCAAGATAATATTCTCTGTTAGAAGAATAGAAAAAACAAATGGCACATGCTAATTAGGGCTCACTACCTGAGCACACTGCTCACAAGAGGCTCACTGCCTACAGGAGACACACTGTCTACAAAGGAATAAGTATCACATACTTGACCTGGTAAATAGCATCTTCACTAGGCTTGAGTCAGTTCTATTTAAGCTCAAACCTTCTGCTCTGCCTTTCGCTCTTCTCTTCGTTACAACACGCTCATCTCCAAAAACACCACCTTGAAATGACTTTGCAATCCTTTATTTATACACAACATCAACTTAGGAACAAACATCTAAGTCAGAAAACAACCATAAGAACATTCACAAGGTGTATAATTCATCTGGTCGGCCAGTCACAGAAAGAACACCTACATTCAGAAGTATTTCTTCAATTCTGGACTCCAACTCTAATGTGGACCATCAACATGAACTAAACATAATCCAAGGACCTCCACAAGCTCTCCTGAATCACCAGGAACATCCGCACTTCCTCTACTTACTAATATCCTTCTCTTCTTCATCTAGAACCTCAAGAACACAGTCTGTCATCACTGTTACAAAGCAATAGGTTCTTCCGGACCTTCAAGCCACAAACCAATCTACTTGACACTTCACAAGGATGTCCTCAACACTTACTCCAATCTGCAGAATGGGATACTACATTTCCAGATCTCACCGGACCTATCTGTCTCACTTTGTCACCACTAAGCACCTACTAGAACCGGTTTTACTTGAACAGCCATAACTTCTCCAAATCTTTATGCGGACCTCTGAAATCTTGAATGGAGCATCTCAAGACTTATATCTACAAACCCTTTAAACTGCATCCTCTGATCCTCAACCTATCTTGGACTTTTACCTTGTTGTCATCATTGTTCTTCACTGTTCCTGATTGAGACTAATTTTCTCAATATCCTCAACACACAGCTCATCCAATCCTTCTCATTAATGCAACATGAATATGTTGACATCAATGACAACACCGGTTCGACCCATACTTGCAACAAGATGGACTTTTGTTTAAAGGTAGTCAACTATGTATCCCTAAGTGTTCAATGAGGGATAATATTGTGAAGAAAAAACATAGTGGTGGTTTAGGAGGACATTTTGGGCTTAATAAGACCTTAGATCTTGTAAGAAGGTTTTACTTTTGGCCAAGGATGCAACCTGATATCAGAAGGTTTGTTGAGAGTTGTATGATTTGTCAGCGAGCAAAGGGAGTTGCAACCAATGCAGGACTGTACCAACCTTTGCCCATACCAAACAGACCTTGGGAAAGTTTGAGTATGGATTTTGTGATGGGATTACCCAAGACAAGGACAGGTTATGATAGTGTGTTTGTTGTGGTAGATAGATCCAGCAAGATGGCACACTTTATTCCTTGTAAGACCACCAATGATGCTAGTTACATTACAGGTTTGTTCTTTAAACAAATTGTCAGAATTCATGGATTACCTTTGAGTATTATATCTGACAGAGACAACAAATTTGTGGGACATTTCTGGAGAACCTTGTGGAAAAGATTGGGTAAACATTTGTCTTTTAGTTTGGCCTATCATCCTTAGACTGATGGTCAAACTGAGGTTGTCAATAGATCATTAGACAATCTGCTGAGATGTTTGACACAAGAACATGGCAGTAGTTGGGATGTGGTACTCCCACAAGCAGAGTATGCCTATAATGATTCACAAATAGAATACAAGTCTAAGTCCTTTTGAAGTTTTTTATGGTAGTCATCCTAGAGGAATTTTTGAATTAAGAGATGTCCAAGGGATGGACAAAAGGAGTGGACATGCTGATACATTTGCAGAGGCTATGATAGAGATCCATCAACAAGTCAGAAATACTCTACACCAGAATAGTCAGAATATCAAGGCTCGAGTGGATCAAAGAAGAAGGGATGTGCAGTATCAAATAGGAGATATGGTCATGGTTCATCTCAACAAGAACAGACTACCCACAGGAAAACACAGTAAGTTAATTTTGAGAAAAACTGGACCTTGTCAGATTCTAGAAAAATATGGTTCTAATGCTTACAAAATTGAACTCCCTGATGATATTTCTATTTCACCTATATTCAATGTTGCTGATCTCACATTATATAGGAGTCCTAATATAGGCAAAGGGAAAGCAGATTCTATCCAAGACAATGTAGAGTGGGTGCAGCATTTACCACCTAAGGAACCACCTAAGATGGAGTGTATCTTGGATAGCAGGATAGCCAAGAAGACCAAAAATCAGACATATTTTGAGCACCTCGTCAAATGGCAAGGACTTCTAGATTCAGAAGCCACATGGATGCTGGAACAAGACATCAAAAAGTAGGGTGGTGATTTGCAGTAGTTAGTCTCTAAGAGGACTTGAGATAACTTTCACCTGGGGAGTATGGTGTAGGAGCACCTAGGAAATCATGTTTTCTTTTGTAATAAGGTCTATTTGACCAATGCATTTTCATTTTAGTTTGTAGGTTCATTTTGTAAGTCCCAAGTGACTTAGGGGACATTTGTCAAATTGTAATCAAATATGATAAAAATAGCAATAATGCCAAAAATAGGCAATAGTGTTTCCCAGCCACTTGGAGTTAGTTCGGTACTACTCAGGGCGAGTTGATAAATACCCAGAGGAATGACCAAATGCTCATCGAATGTGATTAGATTGAAGAAGATATCAAATGTGATTGTATTGTGCTCAGGAGAAATAAAGAAATTATGTTCTATCCATTTGATTTCCAATTTTATAACTGTGAATCGCACAACTGTAGATTTCCATTCATTTTGCATTTTCCATTGTTGCCATATGTCGCCGTGAAGCATTCCACTGGTGAGATTTCTGTCGAAATCAGTGGAATGGCTTCGATGTACCAGTATTTATTTTGTTCTTTGTTTTGTTTTGTGTCAACAATGCAGGCACTCTAGACTGAGGTGTGTGCATAGTAGCGTGCCCTAGCATCTCTATGTGCTAGGCGTAGAGTAGAGATCAGACTGTGTGAGGGTCAGAAACCCTAACGACATATCGCTGTGTTGGTTCATCAGCGCATCAGCCGAAGGTTGCAAGTGTTCACTAACAGAGTAAGTCTCATCGAAGGAAGACAGTTATTGGCATAAGTCAGACGACGAAGTGACTTTAGAAAGTCATCCCGATGGTGGCTATTCAGCCAATGGAAATGTTTGGCAGCTCATATGTGAAGTTTTGCTGATTGTGAGGTAATTAGGCCCAATCTATTGTTTCCGCTATGCGCTCCCCATCACAATACCCCTAATGGTGAAAAATCTGAGATGATTTAGTTGAAAGGTAACAAGATACCTAAAGGTTTGGTGTCTTCGGAACATTTATTCAATCGACATGATCAATACCTGAAGAGGAAAAGTAAGGTTAGTGTTGAATCATCTGCTGACTATGACCGCATCAATATAGGCACAAATGAAGATCCTAAGATAGTATGTATAGGAAAATGTTGTTCCCCTCATGAAAAAGAGAAACGGGTTTCTCTGCGCATAAGCTATAAGGATGTTTTTGCATGGTGCTATGTAGATTTAAAGAAGTTCAGAAATAGAGAACTGCAGCACAAGATACCATTGAAACTTGGCACTGCACCTTATAGGCAGAAGCAACGAACATATAATCCAAAGATAGCAGAGGCCATTTTTATTGAGATAGATAAAATGCTCAAGGCTAAGATTATCTATCCCATTCATCATTTTACATGGGTAGCAAACATTGTTCCTGTTAGAAAGAAAAATGGAGAAATAAGGATTTGTGTTGATTTCAGAAACTTAAATCAAGCTTCATTGAAAGATAACTACCCATTGCCTATCATGGATCATGTTCTACAAATTTTTTCTGGTTCTGAGATGATGTCAATGTTAGATGGATTCTTAGGTTATAACCAAATTGAAGTAGCCCCAGAAGACCAACATAACATAGCATTCACTACTCCCATTGGTGTGTTTGCCTACAACAGAATGTCATTTGGTCTTATTAATGTAGGTGCCACTTTCTAGAGGGCTATGGATCTTTCATTTAGTGATCTAAAAAACAAAATCATTGTGGTATATTTAGATGATTTAACAGTATTCTCAAAAAAGAGGGCCGATCATGTTCATGACCTAGAAATTGTGCTTCAACGTTGCAAAGAACAAGGGATCTCATTAAACCCCAAGCAGTCTATCTTTGTTATTACAGAAGGAAAACTTTTAGGACATATTGTCTCAAAGGATGGCATCAAGGTTGATCCTGAAAGGGTGAAAGCTATTATGCAATTGGGATTGCTTGCAAACAAAGATAGCACTAGGTCATTCTTTGGCCAAGTAAACTTCTTGAGGAGATTTGTACCTGAGTTTGCTAAGTTGACAAAACCCACAGCTGATATGATGAAGAATCATCTGATCTTCAAGTGGAGTAACTAAGGAAAGAAAGCATTCAAAGATATAAAGGTTTCTATTGCCAACGCACCCACTCTGGTATGTCCTAATTTTAGTAAGGATTTCATTATATATTGTTATGCATCAGAACATACTTTATCAGCTATACTAATGCAAAAAAATAAGCAAGGTATAGAAGCCCCTTTCTCCTTCATGAGTACCCCTCTAAAGAATTATGAACTCAAGTATTCCCCACTCAAAAAACATGCTTATGCTATTGTTAAAGCTTTAAAAAGTTTTAGGTTCTATATCCTACATTCACATACCATTGTTTGTGTCCCTGAAAGTGTTGTCAAGAGTATCCTCACGTAACAGGAAGTTGGATGTACAATAAACAGGGATCTTGGATAGCAAAAGTGCAAGAGTATGATGTAGATATCAGGCCTACCAATTTGGTTAGGGGCAAGGGTCTATGTAAACTGATTGCAGAAAATAAAATTGATGAAGAAGAATAGTTGCCTTTAGTCCTTTTCACTAGCACAATTGATGAGTGGTTTTCAAATGTCACATATTTATTGACCTATGGTGACTGCCCTGTACACTTTTTAGCCAAAGAAAGAAGGAATTTAAAACTTAAGGCAAGTAAGTATATTCTTTGGGAGGGAAACTTATATAAAAAAGGAGTAGATGGAACCTTTCTCAAATGTGTTGACAAAGAACAGCAAAGAAGATTGTTGAAAGCTTTTCATGATGAAGCATGCAGGGGACATTCCTCTGCTTCTATGACACCCTTTAAAATCTTGCGCCAATGTTTTTATTGACCTGACATGTTTAAAGATGCCCATGAGTGGGCATCCAAATGTGAAAAGTGCTTGAAATTCATTGGCAGACCTCATCTTGCAGCCTTGCCTTTGAAACCTGTGGTGATTGATGAAACCTTCCAATAGTGGGGATTGGATTTTATTGGCCCTGTTAATCCTAGTTCAAGTACTGGACATACACACATCCTTACTGCTACCGATTACTTCACTAAATGGGTAGAGGCTATTCCAGTAAAGCAGAGTACTTCAGAGGTTGTGTGCAATTTCCTAAAAGAGAACATTATAGTAAGATTTGGCATTCCGAAGAAAATAGTCACTAATAATGTTAGCTCTTTTTTGTCCTCTAAAATTACTCTTTTCTGCTATGAGTATGGCATCAATTTGGGGCATTCTTCTGATTATTATCCTCAGGGTAATGGGCAAGCCAAATCCAGCAATAAAAACTTGATTTCCATTATTAAGAAACTGGTAGAAGAAAATTAGAAGATTTGGCATAAGAAATTATATGATGCTCTATGGGAAGATAGGATCACTTACAAGAGAGCCATAGGTATGTGACCTTTTCAATTGGTGTATGGGGTTGATAGCACTATTCCTGTTACTTTAGAGCTTTCAACTTTGGATTTATAGAAGGCTATAGAAAATGAAGAATTCCAATTTGCAGTTGAAAAGAGGGTCATTTATCTAAACAAGCTGGAAGAGGAAAGAGAAATAGTTGTGGATAGAATAGCCAAACATTAGAAAATGGTTAAAAGGATTTTTGATAAGAAGGCTAGACAAAGAAGTTTCGTTGTTGGAGACTCGGTACTTCTTTGGGATAGAAGATGAGAACCAAAGGGGGCACATAAAAAGTTTAATTCTTTGTGGAGAGGTCCTTTCCTGATCAAGTAGGTTATTGGTGACAATTTTTTTTTCTGACTTATCCAAATGGTACTCCTTTACCTCTTTCCTATAATGGGCAAGATCTAAAAATGTTCAACTGGTAGCGGTCTCAAGTCTTTCCCTTTGTATCATAGTTTCTTCATTCCTATTTGTTGTGTTGTTTTTGATTCTATTTACCTAATAAATAAGGCTTTGTGCCATGATTCTAGATTCTCTACATCCCTATGGTCCTTATCCCCATTCAGAGCTAGTTGTTGCACCCCAAAATTTTCATTCCCAAGCCAAGTCTCAATGCCATCTTTCCTTTTGGTTGCCTTAACTAACTTTAGAAGTCATGTGCGTTAGAGTTTATTTAACCTAGTCACTAAATTCTTAAAGTTCACAACCCTTGTCGCATGGTTATAAAGTTCTCAAACCCACCAACTTCCCGACCATGTATTGCATAGCCGAGTTTTAATCTTTGCTCTTGTAGTCTCTAGGTTGAAGGTTTTTGAAACTTTGAAACCCCTGACCTAAGGTTCTAAAGTTCCAATATCTCACGACTTCACGACAAGAAGGTGGTCAATCGGTTCCCAATGCTCATAATGATCATTAAATCATGGGCACGACGCACGAAAGGAATGTCTTTTCAAAATTTTCAGGAAGTGGATAAATCTAAAAGGCTATGTCCTCAAGGCATGCATTGAATGCCACGTTGACTCGGCATTTAAAATACTTAGTAATTTCCCTCCAGCACATGCAGTCTCTTTCATTCTCTTACAAAGTTTTCTCTAAGTAATACAACCACCATTTCTCCTGTAGTCTACTATTCTTCCTTCTGTACTCAATTGTTCTCTACTCTGCAACAGTAATGAAATTCAAATGCTAGGGAGTTTCCCATAATTCTGGAATTGAAAATAGTTGGTCTGGTATTAGTGATACTAAGCTTAGTCACATTGATTTAGAGGAGTTCTGGTCTCATCTGCAACAAGAAGACAAGTCACCATTTGCAAAGAAGATACTACAAATTGGTTTGGCGCATGTAGGAGGGTTCCCAGTCTTTGTGCAAAGTGAAGAGCTAGTCATGGCTTGCGCAAGAAGATACATCCCAGAAACATATGAAATCAAGGCCAAAGGTAGAATTGTGTTGGGTAGAATTAATCCATATAGCATTACTCGTGCATTGAAAATCCCTGAAAAGCAAGAGTTTGAAGAGATGTCCATGGCTATTGGAATGGATTTCTTTCAAGATAATGAAGACTGGTGCAAGAACTCCATTGCGCAGAATTGGTTGAAGTTAGAGAATAAAGGTAAGTCTTAACTACTTCAAAAACTTAGAAGAGCCCATTTCAAAGATGAAATTTCAGATATGATTACTTTGCTACATAGAGTAGTAGGAAGTGAAAATACAGACTCTTTTGAGGAGTGGATATGTCGTTTCATTTTGTTAATATGCAGTGAAGATAAATACATAAATTGGGCTGAGATTATCAATTTTCATTTGAATAAGCAGTTAATGAGATTTCAGGAGACCTTGACCTTTCATATGTGTTCATACCTGGTTTACATTCTGGCCAGTCAAGAGGTTGTTTGGGCTAGGTTGAGACCACATGGGTCTTTAACTCTAAGCACACCTATATTCAATTATTTTCCTCAATTGAAAAGTGATGTTTCAATGAAAGACTACTATTGTGTAAATGATGCTTTTCTGATGTATGTAGTGAGAAGACTAGATGCAAACCTTGAACTGAGGATTTCACCAAAAGTTGCTTCCCTAGTCATGCAATATGGAAGTTTCTATATTCAGTTTGATAGGTTTACCTATCTAAGAGTAGTGGGTTATGAAAATGCCCCAACAAAATTGCCAAGATACCTTAGTGATTTTGTCATTTTTTTGGAGGTATGCAGACAAATGTCTGTAGTGAATATTAAGTATCACAGTATGAAGAAGAACGGGTATGATTTTCCATTGAAATTATCCTCTTGCTCATTTAAAACAAATGAAGTTGCTAGGGGAGCAGAACATATTTTGGATGAATTCAATTTGCATACTTTGTTAATGAGATCCAATTTTGATAGTAAAAACTATGTGAAGTAGAATTTCCATGGCTCTGGTTCCTATGAGCATCGCCCAACTCTGGAAGATTTTTGGGAAGATTGCATAGATGATAGAGAAGTTCAGAGGAGGAACTGTATGAGACTCACTTTGAGTCAAATTTAGGTTTTTGGTCTCTCTACTTACATCCCAGAGGGGGTAGAAGAAAATTCTGATATCATTGATGAAGAGTATCAAGCCCTGGTGACTAAACCTCTTCCCCGAGTCAATTGGTTTGAAAAAGAAATTGTGGATTTGAGAGTTCACTCTACTACTATAATAAAAATAACTAAAGATTGGTTGGATGGGGATGGCGTGGGAATGTTGGTTCACCTCATAACTAAGGGAACCCTAGAACTAGTGATCAGAGACCTACACAAAATTCTGGTGCACACACTACCTTAGGGAGACAAGAAGCTTTACATTCTAATTCCAATTCTCAATTTGGAGGAGATAGAGAAAGGCCTAATGAAGCCCTAAAATTGAAGTCAATCTATGAATTGGATAGCCTCCCTTTGTCCACTTCTGCCAAGAAAAGTACTCCAGCCAAGCCACTGCCTGTGTCTTCCGATCCTATTTTTCAACATATTGTTGATGATGGTTCTTTCCCACCATTTTTGGAGATTCTTTCTTCCCCCGCTGCTAAAGAGGTGTTTGTTTCTATTTCCATTGATAATCAAGTTAATGTTGTTTCTAACAATGTCAATACTAGTTTGGTATCATCTTCACCAAGTTGGTTGAAGAAGGTTGTAGATAAGAAGAGAAAATATGTGCCCACTGTTGCAGTCAAGGTAGATACAGTTGCCAATTTTCTATAGACCACTTCTAAGCCCAAAAAGGCTAGAAGAATGCCAAGAATGGTCAATGATGCTACCACTAGACACCAAATTTTAGAGATTACAGATCTTGTAAAGGATTCGAATGAAGAGGAGATCACTGAATCTGATTATAAAATAAGCCACATTGATTTGGGTCCTTCTACCTTGGAGGGAGATTCATATCATGCTAATTTTTATGTCAATGCTTTAATTAAAAGAGCTAAAGAAGAAAGGAAATAGAATATAAAGCTTCAGTCCCAAATTTTGTCTTTAAACAAATTCATTCAATCCATTATATCACTCACATCACAAGAAGCATCCAGCTCATGGGTGATTGGAATTGATGCCAGCATTGTTCAACAAATTAAAAAGAATCAAAACTTTCCTAAAGCTGTTGCAGAGTGGGTGGAAAATTTATCTTGTGATATGTTATTTTTCTTAACCAAGATGATATAGAATTACTCCCAAGTGCATAACAAAAGAAAGGAATTGATCAGTGAGCTCCAGTAGGTGAGGAAGGAACAAGGTAGTACTTATGTGCTTTCAAAAGAAGTTGTTGAATTAATAGCCTTGGATCCTATAACACTCATGAAAGAAAGTTTAGCTAATGATCCCCGTGAGATTGACCCATTCTAGGTTGATTCGTTGGATTGGAAGTTAACTATGTATGATAATCTGATAGAGAAAATTAATAAAGCTTTGCAAGATTATCCAGATCTAATGATTGGTATTCAAAGGGATTGCCAGATATTGGATGTGAATATTCTAGATGAATTTGGAGAAAATCTGCGGGATCCTAAGGAGATTACTATGGAGGCCAAAGACATGGTTCACAAAGAAATTGTTGATCCTGAAACTGTTTCTAGTGAATCACTGGGTAAATTGGGTTTCATTCATGTTTATCTTAGAGGTTTCAAAAATAGAGATGAACTCATTTAGGAAACTATAGTGGGAGTAAACAAAACTTTGGCAAAGTTTAGAACCAGGCTACAGATCACCTCAACACCAGGGAGCAATAACATCACATCTGTCATCACCAAATATTAGGAGTATAAGCTAAGAGTAAAAGTACGTGAAGCAATGGTTGAAGATGAAGGTGGCGAGATTGTCGAAGACCCCAAAGAAGGCGAAGGGGTGGTGAGTTGATTTTATTTTCTTTCATGCATTTCTAATACTTGGCTCTTGAACTTCTTTAAAAGACTTTATTTTGAAATGGTTGTCCCCAAGAAACCGTTCTATTTCTAAAGACAGTTATTATGTGAACATTATAAATATGCTATAGGCGACATAGTATGGATCTTTCTTTTTGGGCAAACTTTGATTTTCTCAATTAAGTTAGATACTTCTGATACTTGTTTCAATTTCTATTTCTTTCAATATAGAAAAGATGTACTGTTGAATGGTTCGAGCATATATGGTCTTTGTGCTATGGTGTTTTGGATCATCATTCTCCTTATGTTGAATGTTATGTCAATGGTTTTCTTTCTTTATATTGGAAGTTTCGGTTGGTGATCTTATTGCTATGAATATCTATCTTTGAGTAAATGCACCATGGTGATGGGAATTTGAATTCATTATTTGGTTTAATGCTTGATGTCTTTGAGCTTATTATAGTCATTTGATTCATTTAGATTTGTGGGATTTCCTTTCAAAGCTTTCTGGTTAAAAATACTACCTTTTCTTGCTTTCTAGTTAAAAGCAACATATAATTTAATTCATTGTATATCATTCAAAGGTAGCTGCCACCTTGTAAAATAAGAAAAGATTTGGTTATAAAAGACCATTGTAACTGACTCAACTGTGGTTACATTTGTCATTGTTTGGGTGAGAGAATATAGAGTTGAATGACAAATTTGTCAACCAACACTTAGAAAATCCAAAAATAAAGCCCTCAAAATGTCTCCAAATTGTGAAAACAAACTGTCAAAAAGATCCTCTCATGTGGCCCCACCAAAAATATGCTTTATCTACCCAAGTAATCTCAGTTTCTATCCATATTTGACTAGGAGAAAGAAAAATAAAGAAAACCAGATTTTGTTTTCTTTATCTACTTTTAACTACATAAAAATAGTTTTGATTTTAAAGCAATTTATAAATTATTGCTTTAAAATAAAACTTTACAATGTTTGCAGCTATATTTTATATCCCTATTCGATTTGATTCTTTGCAAAATAACAATACATGGCTCTTAATTTTGCCAAGTATTTACATTACATGACAATTGATTTTTCTATAAAAATTCATAAAAATATTTAGGGCATTACATATAATTTGCAAAAAATAAAAGAATAAAATCCTTCAAGGCTTATTCTCCATATGACCTTCCAATCTCCTAAGGGCACTTGACCTAAGGCACAACAAGGAACATTCATTGCCTTAAATCCCTTGCCATGTATATTATCTTCAAAGGGGGTTAAAAAATGTTTATAAGGTTTCTAACCTTCATGAAGTGCAAAGAAAACCTATAACCTGCTATGGTTTTCGACCCCTCCTCAAGTCCTTGAGAGTTAGGCAATACACAAGATAAACTTAATACCACGAAGGGTATTCGAGGTATTAGTTTGTGCCTCCAAAAATCAATAAAAGTGATCAAAATCACCCTTTGATTTAGAGCTTCATCAAAATCCTAATTACAAAACACATTTTACCCTACATTTTCGCATCATTTCACTTTTACAATTTTGGAGCTTTTGACTTCGCTGCTCAGCTGCCATCATGCTAGGGTTTGACCCAACCACTCCATAATTTCTCACTATTTCTGATGGATTTTTCAAGCATTCACAGAGGAAGATGAAGGTAAGATTATGTCCAATGCAAAGGTGACTCATATTCCTGACTTTCTTTCAATTTCTAAGTTGAAAAGGCTTTACAAGATGCGGCCTTTGCATTTTACTGATGGATTTGTTTGTATTTGTTTTCACTGTCATTTCTCCCTATTCCCGAGACACCATGACTACAACTGTTGACTTTGGTTTGAGAGAAAAATATGAAACAAAAAGAAGAATAATCTTCATCTGTGAATATCTGTTAAGGTGAGTCCTATTTCCTGCACTTTACATTGTTTGAATCTCTAATGGAAATTGAGGGCCGCAGCTATAATGATATCTGGGCATCTTAGTACATTTTGACAAACTCATTTTCTTTTGGATCTAAGGCTTGTTTGAGTTTATCAATAGGGTTTTGAGCATAAAAAATAATGTATTGAGGTGTTTTCCTTCTATGGGCTTGTTTCTATGAGGTCGTGGCTAGCATAAAGCTCCATAAGAACATTCACAAGGTGTATAATTCATCTGGTCGGCCAGTCACAGAAAGAACACCTACATTCAGAAGTATTTCTTTAATTCTGGACTCCAACTCTAATGTGGACCATCAACATGAACTAAACATAATCCAAGGACCTCCACAAGCTCTCCTGAATCACCAGGAACATCCGCACTTCCTCTACTTACTGATATCCTTCTCTTCTTCATCTAGAACCTCAAGAACACAGTCTGTCATCACTATTACAAAGGAATAGGTTCTTCCGGACCTTCAAGCCACAAACCAATCTACTTGACACTTCACAAGGATGTCCTCAACACTTACTCCAATTTGCAGAATGGGATACTACATTTCTAGATCTCACCGGACCTATCTGTCTCACTTTGTCACCACTAAGCACCTGTTGGAACCGATTTTACTTGAACAGCCATAACTTCTCCAAATCTTTATGCGGACCTCTGAAATCTTGAATGGAGCATCTCAAGACTTATATCTACAAACCCTTTAAATTGCATCCTCTGATCCTCAACCTATCTTGGACTTTTACCTTGTTGTCATCATTGTTCTTCACTGTTCCTGATTGAGACTAATTTTCTCAATATCCTCAGCACACAACTCATCCAATCCTTCTCATTAATGCAACATGAGTATGTTGACATCAATGACAACACTGGTTCAACCCATACTTGCAACAAGATGGACTTTTGTTTAAAGGTAGTCAACTATGTATCCCTAAGTGTTCAATGAGGGATAATATTGTGAAGAAAAAACATAGTGGTGGTTTAGGAGGACATTTTGGGCTTAATAAGACCTTAGATCTTGTAAGAAGGTTTTACTTTTGGCCAAGGATGCAACCTGATATCAGAAGGTTTGTTGAGAGTTGTATGATTTGTCAGCGAGCAAAGGGAGTCGCAACCAATGCAGGACTATACCAACCTTTGCCCATACCAAACAGACCTTGGGAAAGTTTGAGTATGGATTTTGTGATGGGATTACCCAAGACAAGGACAGGTTATGATAGTGTGTTTGTTGTGGTAGATAGATCCAGCAAGATGGCACACTTTATTCCTTGTAAGACCACCAATGATGCTAGTTACATTGCAGGTTTGTTCTTTAAAGAAATTGTCAGAATTCATGGACTACCTTTGAGTATTGTATCTGACAAAGACAGCAAATTTGTGGGACATTTCTGGAGAACCTTGTGGAAAAGATTGGGTAAACATTTGTCTTTTAGTTTGGCCTATCATCCTTAGACTAATGGTCAAACTGAGGTTGTCAATAGATCATTAGACAATCTGCTGAGATGTTTGACACAAGAACATGGCAGTAGTTGGGATGTGGTACTCCCACAAGCAGAGTATGCCTATAATGATTCACAAATAGAATACAGGTCTAAGTCCTTTTGAAGTTGTTTATGGTAGTCATCCTAGAGGAATTTTTGAATTAAGAGATGTTCAAGGGATGGACAAAAGGAGTGGACATGCTGATACATTTGCAGAGGCTATGATAGAGATCCATCAACAAGTCAGAAATACTCTACACCAGAATAGTCAAAATATCAAGGCTCGAGTGGATCAAAGAAGAAGGGATGTGCAGTATCAAATAAGAGATATGGTCATGGTTCATCTCAACAAGAACAGACTACCCACAGGAAAACACAGTAAGTTAATGTTGAGAAAAATTGGACCTTGTCAGATTCTAGAAAAATATGGTTCTAATGCTTACAAAATTGAACTCCCTGATGATATTTCTATTTCACCTATATTCAATGTTGCTGATCTCACATTATATAGGAGTCCTAATATAGGCAAAGGGAAAGCAGATTCTGTCCAAGACAATGTAGAGTGGGTGCAGCATTTACCACCTAAGGAACCACCTAAGATGGAGTGTATCTTGGATAGCAGGATAGCCAAGAAGACCAAAAATCAGACATATTTTGAGCACCTCGTCAAATGGCAAGGACTTCTAGATTCAGAAGCCACATGGATGCTGTAACAAGACATCAAAAAGTAGGGTGGTGATTTGCAGTAGTTAGTCACTAAGAGGACTTGAGATAACTTTCACCCGGGGAGTATGGTGTAGGAGCACCTAGGAAATCATGTTTTCTTTTGTAATAAGGTCTATTTGACCAATGCATTTTCATTTTAGTTTGTAGGTTCATTTTGTAAGTCCCAAGTGACTTAGGGGACATTTGTCAAATTGTAATCAAATATGCTAAAAATAGCAATAATGCCACAAATAGGCAATAGTGTTTCCCAGCCACTTGGATTGATCTCCCAGCCGCTTGGAGTTAGTTCGGTACTACTCAGGGCGAGTTGATAAATACCCAGAGGAATGACCAAATGCTCATCGAATGTGATCAGATTGAAGAAGGGATCGAATGTGATTGTATTGTGCTTAGGAGAAATAAAGAAATTATGTTCTATCCATTTGATTTCCAATTTTATAACTGTGAATCACGCAACTGTAGATTTCCATTCATTTTGCATTTTCCATTGTTGCCATATGTCGCTGTGAAGCATTCCACTGGTGAGATTTCTGTCAAAATCAGTGGAATGGCTTCGATGTACCAGTATTCATTTTGTTCTTTGTTTTGTTTTGTGTCAACAGTGCAGGCACTCCAGACTGAGGTGTGTGCACAGTAGCGTGCCCTAGCATCTCTATGTGCTAGGCGTAGAGTAGAGATCAGACTGTGTGAGGGTCAGAAACCCTAATGACGTACCACTGTGTTGGTTCATCAGCGCATCAGCCGAAGGTTGCAAGTGTTCACTAACAGAGTAAGCCTCGTCGAAGGAAGACAGTTATCGGCGTAAGTCAGACAACGGAGTGACTTTAGAAAGTCGTCCCAATGGTGGTTGTTCAGCCGATGGAAATGTTCGTCGGCTCATATGTGAAGTTTTGCTGATTGTGAGGTAATTAGGCCCAATCTATTGTTTCCGCTATGCGCTCCCCATCACAATACCCCTAATGGTAAAAAATTTGAGATGATTTAGTTGAAAGGTAACAAGATACCTAAATGTTTGGTGTCTTTGGAACATTTATTCAATCGACATGATCAATACCTGAAGAGGAAAAGTAAGGTCAGTGTTGAATCATTTGCTGACTATGACCTCATCAATATAGGCACAAATGAAGATCCTAAGATAGTATGTATAGGAAAATGTTGTTCCCCTCATGAAAAAGAGAAACGGGTTTCTCTGCGCATAAGCTATAAGGATGTTTTTGCATGGTGTTATGCAGATTTAAAGAAGTTCAGAAATAGAGAACTGCAGCACAAGATACCATTGAAACCTGGCACTACACCTTATAGGCAGAAGCAGCGAACATATAATCCAAAGATAGCAGAGGCCATTTTTATTGAGATAGATAAAATGCTCAAGGCTAAGATTATCTATCCCATTCATCATTTTACATGGGTAGCAAACATTGTTCCTATTAGAAAGAAAAATGGAGAAATAAGGATTTGTGTTGATTTCAGAAACTTAAATCAAGCTTCATTGAAAGGTAACACAAATGTTTAGAGTGTTTTTGATCCCCAAGATTATGTAAGGGTGCAAGGGGAGAGCATACATGACTTTATCCATGCAAACACAACATGTGAATGATTGAGCTGATTTTAATTCTCAAGTTCACATGAAGTGTAAGAGGAGAACATACACAACAACAATCTCAAACACAAACACAAACACAAGTGAATGAGTCACTTTTGATCTTCAAGATTGCATGTAGTGCATGAGGAGAGCATACACAACACCAATCACATAAACACATAATGCAAAATATATTCCCCTCTAATGAATTAAAAAAGTGTATGAAGTTAGTTTTAAAATTTGGTCCTCGACTTGTAAACCTCCACACAAGTGTTAATAGTTTTTAAAATTGGGTATTCACCATATAGTAATCATTGCAACAAAATGGATTAGAGGAAAATAAATATCCCTGCAAAGTTAGAAGGTGAATTCCAATAACAAAATATCAAATGTTAGAAAAAAAGAACAAATAACTTGCACCACTGTATAGTACTTAAAAAAATATGAAATTTCAAAAAAAAGAACCTAAATCCAAGTTCGTTTGTGAAAGGTATAAGGCTTTGAAACTCTAAACACTACAATTGCACACCAAAAATTGAGAAAAAACATGATTTCTAGAAAAAAAAAACTGATTCATGAGAAAAAATTAGTTATATCAATGCAAAGAGCATGAAATTCTACCATATTTAAAAAAAAATCCTAAAAAAACACCTCCATATGGCTAAGAAAAGGACTCTTGAAGTTGGTCTCCTTCATTGAAATGTGCATTGGAGAGAGGTCTAAGTCCTGGTGGTGGGTTGGCAACCTGTGGGTGATAGATGGGTGGCATCATTGATGGAGGCGATGACTAGGTTGCAACCAAGTGGTGACTAGGTTGCAACTTGGTGGTGTTTGGGTTGCGACTGGGGGCCAAACAGGGGGCGACCAAGTAATTGAGCGATAGTTAGAGGGCAAAGGTTTGGTTGAACGGAGCAAACAGCGAAGAGCGAAGAAGCGATAGAGCATCGGCAAAGGGAGCCAGAGGAGCTGGGTACACCACCCAAGTGGTGGCAAAGTGCAATAGAGGAGTTATGATGGTGAACTAAAAGCGACGCCACCAAAGGGTTAGGTAGGGCACTTGAACATGGGTGCTTAAGCACCCAGCACTTAGGGGAAGCACTAAGCACCAATTCCAAGGGATCGTGGGTAGAGGGGAGTCGATAGGCCCTATAGACAGTAGTGTATATCTCTACCAATAGTGGTGTTTGTTGGGTTACAAGGTTTACAAACCCATACCCAACAAAAATTATTTTAAAAAATTGAGCAAGAATTTTAAATTTAAAAAAAATTATCAACAAATCCAACCCTAAGCAATTGAAATCTGTGAAAAATTTTGTTAAAGGTCTAACGCACAGTGCCTACACATTTTGGACCATATGATTCATATGGACTATGTAAAATTCATATAAACAACCGACTATGAAAAATTTGCAAACCAAAAAAAAATTAAAACATCCAACTCTATCGAGTTTCATATCGATATATAGGTTTTTGTCTCTTCTAGACTCACTGGTGAGCTTTATTTTTCTCTAGGATGCTCCTAGCAAAAATTCTTCACCAAATCTCTCCAAAAAGAGTAAGAACCTAATAAAGTTAGCAAAATCTTACAAAAACAAAGATCAAATAAGGGACAAGGTCCCACTAGGCGTACCAAAATGTGTATACCAAAATATAGAAAAAAAAAACAAGGATGATGCATTAAACAATTATCAAATTCTACACCTAGCTACACCTCTGATTGAGCAAAGAGAATGAGAAATAAATAATGAAAGACAATAAACTCCCTCACCAACGCTCTCTTGATGCCTTGGATGTGTTCAAAATTGTTGTTGAGAGAAGTGTGATTGCTCACGAATCCAACAATATATCCTTGTTTTTCTTCCACCTTAATGCTTAATAAATTTGTTGTCTTTTTTATAGTTTTTTGGATGGGAATGTGAATGGTTTGGATTTAATCTTGGTTTAGAGGGTGGAGATTCATTAGCTTCCAATGATGTAGGGCTATGATTGCTTCTTATGCATGGAGAAGTGAGATACTCACAAGTGAAGGCTTGGGATAGGAGCAAGTGAACAAGACATGGATTGAGAAAAACAATGGGTGGAGTTTATCTTATTTTAAGTGGAGGGTGGAGATCAAAAAGGTGCTATTTGAATTTTGGTGGCTATTCACTTTATTAATTTTTAAATACAGTGGTGGATAAATGTGCAAGATTCTTTTAGGTTGGGATTAGGGCTATCCTTATGTGAATGGTTAGGATTAAAAGATGTGGTGATGACAATGTTAAGTTAAAATGTGGGAGGGAGTGTATTTTAGGTGTCTACTACAATAACTATTACTATTATTCTTCATCCTAGTGATGGATCATGTAGTATGATCTAAAACATCAATGATCAAATAAATTTTACACGGTCGAATCTAAAAAATATATATTCGTATGGATTGTGGAAACACCATATATTCACATATTTCTATTATTACTACTATTATTATTGCTATACTGGGTATGTGCAGGATCATGATGGGCTAAACTATACCTCTAAGTGGCAATGAAAATACAAAAAATTAGACTTTATCAAGTTCATGTGAAAATTTGAATGGATTATCTACATAATTTGAAAAAGATGTAAGAACAAAATTTGTAGAGAATTGAATCTAGTTTATAGGCTACTATTTTTTTTTAAACTAAATTTACTTAGTGAAAATTGAATATTTCAATGAATAGCTATTAAATTTTTTAGAAAAAAATAAAAAGTGGGTGTCTATCCAGCCAACCTAAGTATGAGTAAAAATATTTTTTTTTTAAACTTTCAAAATAAGTAGAGGACTCATGTCTAGATGTGACGCATATTTATTTGAAATTTTTTTCCAATAAAATAATTAGTTATGATTTTTTTACTGTGACTTCTTTTAAAAACTAAAAAGTAATTTTCCAGCCAACCTAACTCAATAAAAAAATCAAAATTCAAAATTCTTTTTTTTAACCTATAGTCAAAAAAGCATAGAGTGTGACACAGGTTTCGGATCTCAAAAAGGTGAAATGGTTTGAAAGTTATGGATGTTTTTCAATCAGTCTGTCCATCAGGATTTTAGAGACACGGTATATAGAAAATTATTAATAATTATTTAATAAAATGATAACCAAACAAATCTTATATTTTTAGAAAGCTAACAATTTTTTCTATAAACCCTTTTCGTTTTATCAATTTTGCATAAAAAAAAGTTGTCAGCACGAAGGGTGAAGTTTGAAGAAGAGACTGAAACATGAAAACACGTTAGAATCCATGAAAAGTCAACAACCAAAACGGATATCTGTTTTAGCAGCTCAAAACAGATATTTGTTTCCCAAAAATGGATATTCGTTTCTAATGGAATTATTTATTTAATGAAATAAGAATGTAGACAAAAAAGAAATACTAACAAATGTAGATAGTTAGAGGCAGAGGATGCAAGGAAACATGGGGCAGGGTCCTGTTAGGGGATCCTATGTCATAGTGTGTTGTGTACAAGTGTCAGAGCATGAATCAAGCCTATCTTATACTAGAATCCAATGTTCTTCTTTTGTCTTGGTGCATCTGTCTCCTAGTGGAATTCATGCATATGCATCTTTATGCATTTTCCTAAAGCTGGTATCCAAAGCTTTTGGGTTTCCATGTGGAATTGGTATCTATGTTGTGTTGGTATGTTTGGTCCACGATGCTCTAGAACTTGCAAATGTTTTTGTCCCTTACAATAAATGTATAGAGAAAAGGTTTTAAATTTGAGGTGGAGTAATAATTAAATCCAGATTTGGTGGAGTCTTCCCCCACACACGAGTTGGCCACACATATGCATGTTAGTCAACTTATTATAATATGGTGGAAGTTCATGTGAATGCTTGTCATTTTTAATTAGTTAAAAATTGGTGGCTCCTTGTGAAAAGTATGGGCTCTTATCAAGCACGCATAACCAAGAAGGTTGATATCCATTTTTCTTACATGTCTGTTGATCACATCTTATGAAATGGATGTTGCTTGGTGATAGTTCTAGGTTTAGTGAATAATATTCCCAATCTTATTACAACTTTTACACTTATGACCAAATTTGGTACCAAACCCTTTCACCTTTTCAATTAATCCTAATAGTGTCATCTCACTCCAAAAAAATCAAACCAACATTAGGACCATGTGAATGAGATTAAGGATAGCCTTGAAATATGAATCTTTGTACTATTGACTATCCTTTTAGCATGACAATCCTTTAGGATCATTGTAGCCAGGTGCAACAATCCTTCAATGTTTTTTTATTTATATTTCTTTCCTCTTCATACACAAGATTCTCGTGCCTTGTAGTCATGACAATCCACAAATCACCTAAATATCCTTAGCGAGACTATATCTTATTTTGATAGTGATAGTCATCTTCCATTCACAACTCTCCTCTTTAACATAGATACCCTTTGCACATGTTTTGACTTCATGATTTTCCTTTTGTATGTTGTATTATGGTATGAAAATACTATGGCCCCTTCTTCATCCTCTTGTATAATGAAATTGAAGGTCGACACTTACGGTTACTCTTCTTTATTACTCGGTGATAATGAATCCCTAAACTCATTTTTGATTGTCTTGAAGCTAAATTTACCACTGTTGAGACCGTCAGAGTTGATTCTTGATCATGAATATTGTGAATTACTTCAAATATCCATGGATAATTTCAATTGTGTTTCTTAAGACAACCATGCCTTGACTATCCCTTGATGTTGGTCATGATTGTGCTTGGATGGCACAATAGTTCATAGTTATATTTTTGCCACTAAAGTTTTCCTTTGACAAAGTAGTATTTGCAGTCCACCTTTTGATGATGTTCAAACAATATAAATACTTATTCTTAACATAAGCAATACATTTCTCACAAATACCAATGCATTCTACTCAATGTTCATGGCACCATGCCTAAAGGTATGATAGTCAGCAATGTACTATTATGGTAGCCTATGGTTGGTTTGACAATCCATAATAGTGATAGCATTCATGCCTAACAATCCTTATCATTATTGTCATAATATATTTTACATTTGAGGCCTTGTCTACAACATACAAAGTTTACCTTTCTCACCCATACCTTCAGTATATAAAGGACATTGATAGGAAATTTTTAATTTCCACTCAGTCAGTGCAATCTAGGAGAGGATAGATTGTCTAAAGTTGTAATCTATTTCCATTTACACTTGCCATAACTACAAATGCTTAGTGTTTATTCTCAATCCTAGTATATGAATAAAATGTGACCTATTGTTCTAATAGGCCTATAGGGACAAAGAGGTGATAAAGCCTTTAATTTAAAATATGACATAGTTTTGATAACTTCCCATATTGGTAAGGTCCTAGATGACAATCCTTTGATGCACCTAATTTTAATAGGTGTTATGATAGTCCTTGGTATCTTTTCATTTCTTTCTTGAATGGCCTGCAAATAAGACATAAGACCTATTAGATCCTTCATAAATAAGAATTCTCATACATTACATTTAAACTTAAACTCACTAAACATCCATCAATCCATCCATTAATATCAAAATGCCATGAATATCCTATGATCAACCATTCTAATTCCTAGGATAGTCATATTGCAATTTTGCTTCTCTATACTAAAATAACCCAAGGAATATCTACCCTTGAATTTGTATTTTAACAATCTAATGTCTTTACGAATAACATTGAGCCTTCTTTTGGGACAACATTTTTGCCTTTAGAAGCTCCTCATTTCATGATAGCCTAAAATAGAATAAGTGGATAGTCATAACATTAAATTAGCATAATGGGAAAACCCTAAAGTGTGATAAAGTCTATACATTATCTATTCCCATCCATGTCACGAAGCAACTATTAAAATGTTAGGCCAACATGATTTAAACAATCATAAGGGCCAACAATCCACTCCAAATGCATGGGAAAAGGACAACTCTTGGATCCCATATTAATCATGTTCACATGGCTGCTAGTATCTTCAAGTGAGTCAATACAAAAATTGAAAGCCTCAAACTGATACACTTCAGAAAAATATACCTAATTATAAATTTGATATGCATGAATAAGGAAGTCCTCATACAATACAAACTAAAATGTGTCAGTCATCAAGTTGAACTACATCATGTTGAGACTCGTGTTTACTTAAGCATTACAAGTCACTTGCCTCTTTGCATGCTTCAAAGTTCCAAACAAAGGACTCAACTTTAGGTGTAGCAGAGTCCTCATCAATGACTGATTTACATGGCCTTCAACAAACTAAAATTATATATCATCTTTATGTTTATACGGAGGCTATATCATCTTTACAATTGTATGTCCAGGCTCTTTAGGAGTCTTCACAAATATGTCCAAAGTAAGATTACTCAAATCAAATAATGGATTATATCCAGAGCTTTATTAAGTTGATACCTAGGTGGATTAGTGTGTAAACATTCAAATTATGGTAATTCACAAGTTTATAGAATAATAAAATGAATCCCTAGTCTAGAATCCAAATGTACATATTCAAAGGCATTAAAGACTTTGAACAAATTACTTTATTGAATTGGAGAAGGCATGTACAAATGTGCAATGTTTAGCTTATTATTCCCTGTCTATACTTTTATACAAATTTGTATGTACATGTGTGTGGTGCATGGATCAAGTGGTCAAAGTGACAATAGATGTCAAACCCATATGACTTGTTGTTCCTATTTTCCATGATTACCATATATTCTATCCTATGTTACTTGTTTAGCTCGTATTCTTTCATATATTCAATCCTTACCTCCCATGCTTTCTTCTATGCCTTGTTTGGTTCCTAAACATCTCTATGTTCTATGTTTAGAACCTATATTTTTGCATGTTACTTGTTTACTTATATATCCCTATGCTATATATCCATGATGTCCCTATATTCCTATGATCGATGCTTGTGATCTCTATCTCTTATGTATCCATATTCCATGCTTATCATGATGTTTCTAATACTTAAACATACTTATGGTTCTTACACATTTAGCATTCTTATTCTTTAGTTCTTTATATATGCATTTTAACATTTAATTTGTCCTTCTTATGTGTTCTTATCATCTCCTATTCTCATTTATGTATATCTAGTTGTATACTTTGTAGATTATTTCATGCTTTGTGTGGAAAACAAAACAGATATCCATTTTGAAAACGGATATCTGTTTTGTAGTAGCAATATGGACATTGTAGAGTGTCTGTTGGCAAAGAATTGGGCTTTAAGAAATGGATATCTGTTTCTAAAATGGATATCCATTTCTAAAATGGATATCCATTATGTAAATGCAGAAAAAAGACAAAAGGAATATTGTTGGGCCCAACATCTGCACCTAAAGACCCTCCGCTGTCGAAATACTCGTGATTTCTTGCTATGACAGTGAAAGGAATATTTTTATGCACTTTTGGAGACACAATTTTCTTGTTATAATCGTAAGGGTGATATTTTTGTTCCCCTAATGGGGAGCAACAGTCGTCATAAAGTAAAAAGGAGGAGGAAAGTTACATTGGAGGAAATTGAAGCAATTAGGGAAAAAGATAGGGAAAGGAAGAGGATTGGAAGAGCAAGTTTGGTGGATGCTCATCAAGGTGAATCTTCTTCTTTACAATCTAATGACATGCAAATTGAAGATGTTAATTTTAATTATAATGAAATGTTAGATAAGAATGAAATTCACCATGATATTGCAAATGAAAATATTGAAAAATGTTATGAAACACCTATTCATAATAGCAATACCATGGACAAAGAAGAAGAAGAAGAAAAATGAAGACGTGCACTTGAAGAAAGTGGATATGAACATCATGATGTTGAAATTGCACTCCATAATCCATTTGTTGATAAAATTGATGAGGTTGATAACATGGATGAAACAAGAACAATCAATGTATCTCCAAATTTCATAAGAAGAGAGGACATTTGTCAAGAAGAGAATAACCGTGATGAAATTGGAAAACACCCAAGAACCCCAAAATGGTTACTTGAAATTGATGAGAACATAATGGAAAAACTTGAAGGCAAGAGGTCATCACGAACGATTCGGTTGTGGGCTTCAAAACCCTTCAATGAATACTTTGAGAAAAAAATATTAACTGAACAATGCCAACTTTTTGTGCAATTATTAAAGATGCACAAAATGAGACCTTTACTAAAGAAATTAAAGATTCGGTTAAACAAAGTGTCCGATCGGAATAAAATTATTGGTAGAAGCCTTTTCAATGCACTCAACTCTATTGGAAAGACTAGCAAAGAGAAATATAAAAGAGTTGTTCATAGAGTAATAACAACCTCAATAGTAAGCAAACAATTAAGAAATGCTTGATTAATGAGGCAAACTTGTGTTGACTTAAGATTGAATCGTAAAACATTGTCAAAAGCACTAGCATTAAGATCAAGGCTAGATAGTCCTCTTGCCAATGATACTTGGGCTTTCAGTGGTAGGCTTCCACGAGTTGACAAGAAACTAATTGATAACACAAAGGAAGAAATTGAACGATTTTGGCACAGTAACTCTAGGGTATCACCGAATGCAAAATATGTTGTAAAGTTAAGAATTGGTGATAAAGATCGCACACCACATCCTAAACATTACTTGGAATGTAGCCAAACAACATTGTACAAACAATATTGTGAAACTCACCCAGGTATGACAATCTCACAAAGAGCATTTGAATCTCTTAAGCCATTTTATTGTGTTCCTCTTAAAGTTTGTAATACATGTTAAAGGTTTGCCTGAGCGCATATTTATGGTAGGTCTGCATGAATGTAGAATTTCCCACTATGCATAAAACATGAAGATGCCCGTTATCTTCCTTAGCGCACATCCATTTCAGCTTTACAATTCGCATCTTGTTTCCAATATGCACGAAGAGGTCTAAAAAGTCCGCTAAGGTGGAGGTTGGTGGATGGTTTGCAAAAGTAACAAGTTTCATGTTATGCACCATGGTCTAAAAAGTCTGCTAAGGCAGAGGTTGGCGATCAGTTTGCATAATGCAATTTAAGTTTCGAATCATGCATGGCTCTCCAAAATGTCTATTTTTTTTCCTTGGCATATACCTTTTGAGGGATTTTACAATGGTCAGATGAGTCTATTTTGAGCACCAATAAATAATCATTCTTTATGATATGTGTAGCGTGCCAAGATATCTGCTTAGGCAGACTTTCACGGTCCTTTTGTAATCCTTGTTTCTTTTAAATGTCATGCTCAATGGTTTAAATAGTCTGCTCAACACATAGGCACCCCATTACATCACTTACGTATAATATGCAAGAAGCATTCAAAGGTCCGTTTTAAAGCTTGGCGGTGACTAGTTAGCTTAATGCGATTTTTTTATGCTTGGTGCATTTAAACTTCCACCTAAACGCATTCTCACAGTTGCCTTGCTGACTCTAAATTTTCACATGATAGTTTGCAATGTCCGCTCTGGCCGTTTGGTGCTGATCACTTTCCAAGAAGAGGATATTTCAAATGTTATACGTTATGGTTTAAATGTCCACCTTGGGTGTCTATGCAACGGTTGCCTTGTTCTTTATAAAATGGCACCACGATTTGAGGATAATAATTTCACCTTTTTCTAAGTCCGGTCCCATGCACATATTTGAGGGGACCTGCGTATTGCAAACTTCACCTGATGCATAAAATGTTCGTTTAGGCTCTCATATGGGGTTCATGGATCCAAAATTTGTGCATCTTGATGGAAGTCTTCGAGGGTCTGTAGGCAAGTTATACATATCTCTTGCTATGCGCTCATACCCAAATTCAACACTAGGATCGCTCCAAGCTTGCCAAGGAATAGATTTTGGCAATTAAAGGAGGTGAATTGGAGCTATATTTGTTGACTGGTGTTATTTGGAAGTCATTCAAAGTTTTGTTTTTTGCAAAATTTGCATTTTTGACTTTTCTTGCAATCAGACAAGGTGATTTGAGGTTGCTTATTTTAACCCCGCATGCATTTGGCAGTGAATTTTGTCTCTATTTGCTTATTTATCAGGTGTCACTCCAATTCATTAACTTGAGGTATTTCTTATATAGGTGAATGATGAGAATCTACGAAGGAGGATGGTGAGAGCTTGTGCAGGAAAGGTTCAAAGCAGGAGGAGTATTGTTCAGGAACAGTCAAAGAGGAAGATATCATTGCCAAATGGAGGAATTTCCACATCAAGATCATCATTTGCACGAGAACATGAGAAAAGATTCAAAGCATTCAAGAAATTCATGAATTACATCGACAACAAGAAGAAATTCTAAATTTCCCAAGTTTCAAGTTCGAAGCAGCCAAGTTCCGGAGGTGAAAATTTAGATTCGAAGACTACTCCGAAAGATGACAAAATCTAGAAAAAAAAATTTCGAGCAATATGAACACAAAAAAAATTAAACTAGTTTGTTTGATGCTAAGGTGGCACATGCACAACATTGATCCAATCACAGTCTACCACATCATCCATCTGCATTCAATGATTCTAAAGATAGTAAATTTTTGTAACAGACTACCTTGTTGTCAAAATCTGGGCCATTGATCCTCAAATCAATCCTGGCCATTCATGTAATTTTGAGGCCTATAAAAGGGCTTATTTCTCTCATTTGTAAGAGGGGGATTATCAGAGGAGAGAGCAGGAATCAAGCAGTAGGAGTAGATGTTGTTAGAGTAGAGGTAGATTAGAGGGGACTTTTCGAAGTCATTGAAGACATATGAAATTGTTGTAAAAAATACATTTCCAAATATCAATACAAGCTCATTGTTGGTTCGCATGGTGATTTTGTTTGACTGAGGAATGTTAGCATGGTTTCTAATGTTTGAATATGATGGAGAGATGTTTCCAAGTAGAGTAGAAATAGATTAAAAATGCATTGATGTAGTGAATATATGTAAAGATATTTGATGAATTCTTCTGGTTCATACTTTTTATGATTTGTCGCTGATAAGTCATTTTGCAAAGTTAGCCTAAACCACATATGTTTTAGTTCAGTTGTGGATGCTCGTTCAAGATGCACCAGCAGTGGGTGTTTGGATGAAGATTTGCAACATGAAAATCCTTGAGTTTCCTTAGAAGATTGCACCGACTTCGTGTAGTTGTTGGTTCTCATGGCGAAATGGAGTTTGGTTTCATTGGGAGTTTGTCTATCTCAACATGTTTCAATATCTCTTTGTCCTTAGAGTAGATTTCCTACACCCTTGTCTTTTTGTATTTTCTTTTCATAGTTGGTTTGTAGAGTTCCACTTCACAAGAAGGAGAATAACATATTTCATTGGAATAAGGAGTCAATTCAGTGTAAGTCCCTTTGTGAGTTTCAGCAAAATCACATCAACTACTGAGTCTATCCATTGCAAGTCAAGACCTAACATCTGGAACCTTGGAGTTGTCTCATTGGATCGCATTGTTTAGCCTTTGAGAGACTTTGTTCAAGAGAGGATAGAATACCTCGTTATTTTATTCTGAGTTTGCATGTGCACAAAAAACACATCAACAAGTTTCTTGATATTCAATCATGCATTGGAGATCTTCAAAGTGTTAAAGATGTCTGAAGTGATGAATAAACTTGTTATTTTGATGTATTTCAACTCCAAACTTGTGCCTAGAAGTGAAGGCACTAATCCTTGATCAAACTAACCTAAAAGTGCACCTTGGTACTTAGGGCACTAGACTATGATTGATCAACCTAAAATGTGTGCCTAAGGCTAGATAGTGAATTGGAAAGATAAAATGCATCATCAAAGGAGTTTATAGTTATTGAAGGCATCAAATGATGACTTGGGCGTACATCTACCTCTCTACACCATCAAATGTGCACCTAGATTAGTGAGGTGCCACTTCATATCTCTATGAATTTGGATATGCGCCTTGATAATGAATTGATCTTGCAAGTTGATGTTGTCTCCACAAGTTGAAAGAATGTTCAAAGAATACAAGATGCTAATTATTGAACGAACAACCTAGAATGATTGCTTTACTATTTGAGGTGCTAGTTCATGCTTCTAGAACACCAAAAGTGCACCTAGATGTTGAGGCCTAGCTCTTGCTCAAGCAACTTGAAAGTGCACTTTGACAAGGAGGTTAAAATGTATTATCAAAGGATTAAGTTGAATCAAGGAATCATCATTGAAGACAAGTAAAACATGATTGTCAATGAGGCACACTTTTCATCATCTCCAACCTCACAATTGCGCCTTCCCTTGGAAGCCCATATTGCGCCTAAAGGAATGGTACTAAGATATCATTCATGTCAACAATTGAGAATGTGTCAACTGGAACAATATTTTTTGTTCTGCTCATCGTGGGGTCGAACAGACTGTGCCAATGCGTCGGGGTGCGCGAGTAAATGCCAAGGGAGGTCCCGTTTCATGCGCCAAGCATCCCAGTCACTCTGGGCAACAGGCTACCGGTAAAGTCCCTTAAGATCCCTGAGACCAAAAAATTGCCAAACTTTGATGGAGTAGTTCTCTGATTTTATGATAGTTGGGAATGTTATGTTTGGACCTACAAGTGTACGTAGGGTCCTTCCACAATAACCTCTCTCGGTTTTGGTCAAACCCATTCCATTTGACCATGCCGAAATCAAACACATTGTTGCAAAATGCTTCAATTTCATGCAGTGGAAAGGTGCTAGGTGTGACATTTTTCATTCCATAGCTTGTGGGGTCGAACGAACTGCGCCAACGCGTCAGGGTGGGTAGGTAAATGCCATTGGAGGTATCATTTTGTGCGCCAAGTGTCCTAGTCATTCGAGGCAAGACGCTACTAGCAAAGTCCCTTAAGATCCCTAAGACTAAAAAACTACCAAACTTTGACGGAGTAGTTCTCAGAATTTGTGATAGCTGGAAATGTTTTGTTTAGACCTACAGGTGCATGTGGGGTCCATCCACAATAACCTCTCTCAATTTTGGTCAAATCCATTCCATTTGACCGTGCCGAAATCAAACGCATTGTTACAAAATGCTTCAATTTGATGCAGTGGAAAGGTGCTAGGTGTGACATTTTTCATTCCATAGCTCGTGGGGTCAAACGGACTATGCCAACGCGTCGGGGTGGATGGTTAAATACCAGTGGAGATCTCATATTGTGCGCCAAGCATCCCAGTCATTCTGGGCAAGAGGCTACCGGCAAAGTCCCTTAAGATCCCTAAGACCAAAAACCTGCCAAACTTTGACAGAGCAGTTCTCAGAATTCATGATAGCTGGGAATGTTATGTTTGGACCTATAGGTGCATGTGGGGTCTGTCCACAATAACCTCTCTCAGTTTTGGTCAACTCCATTCCGTTTGACTGTGCCAAAATCAAACGCATTGTTGCAAAATGCTTCAATTTGATACAGTAGAAAGGTGCTAGGTGTGACATTTTTTATTCCATAGCTCATGGGGCCAAATGGACTATGCCAATGCATCGGGGTGGGCAGGTAAATGCTAGGGGAGGTCTCATTTTGTGTGCCAAGCATCCCAGTCGTTCTGAGCTGTAAGCTACCGACAAAGTCAAAAGTTGCTAGGATTGAAATTTTGCATTCCACGAGTCCTGGGGCTGAACGAATTGTGCCAACATGTCGGGGTGGGTGAGTAAATGCTAGGGGAGGTCTCATTTTGTGTGCAAAGCATCCCAGTCGTTCCAAGCTATAAGCTACCGGTAAAGTCACTTTGTCGGTAGCTTATAGCTCGAAAGGACTGGGAGCCTTGGCACATAAAAGGAGACCTCCCCTAGCATTTACTCACCCACCCCGACGTGTTGACACAATCCATTCAGCCCCAGGACCTATGGAATGCAAAATTTCAATCCTAGCAACTTTTGACTTTATCGGTAGCTTACAGCTCGGAACGACTGGGACGCTTGGCGCATGAAACAAGACCTCCCCTGGCATTTACCCACCCACTCTGATGGGTTGGCGGAGTCCATTTAGCCCCATGAGCTATGGAATGAAAAATGTCACACCTAGCACCTTTCCACTGCATCAAATTGAAGCATTTTGCAACAATGCGTTTGATTTCGGCACGATCAAATGGAATGGAGTTGACCAAAACCGAGAGAGGTTATTGTGGACGGACCCCACATGCACCTGTAGGTCCAAACAAAACATTCTCAACTATCACAAATTTCAAGAACCGCTCCGTCAAAGTTTGGTAGTTTTTTGTTCTCAAGGATCTTAAGGGACTTTGTCGGCAGCCTCTTGCCTGGAATGACTGGGATGCTTGGCGCACAAAACGAGACCTCCAATAGAATTTACCCATCCACCCTGATGCATTGGCACAGTCCGTTCAACCCCATGAGCTATGGAATGAAAAATGTCACACCTAGAACCTTTCCACTGCATCAAATTGAAGCATTTTGCAACAATGCGTTTGATTTCAGCACGGTCAAACGGAATGGAGTTGACAAAAATTGAGAGAGGTTATTGTGGATGGACCCCACATGCACTTGTAGGCCAAACAGAACATTCCCAGCTATCACGAATTCTGAGAACTGCTCCATCAAAGTTTGGCAGTTTTTTGGTCTCAAGGATCTTAAGGGACTTTTTCGGTAGCCTATTGCCCGGAATGACTGGGACGCTTGGCACACAAAATGAGACCTCCATTGGCATTTACCAGCCCACCCCGATGCATTGTTGTACATTCAATCCCATGAGCTATGGAATGAAAAATGTCACACCTAGCACCTTTCCACTACATCAAATTAAAGCATTTTGCAACAATGCGTTTGATTTTGGCACGGTCAAACAAAATGGAGTTGACCAAAACTGAGAGAGCTTATTGTGGATGGACCCCACATGCACTTGTAGGTCCAAACAGAACATTCCCATCTATCACGAATTCTGAGAACTACTCCATCAAAGTTTGGCAGTTTTTGGTCTCAGGGATCTTAAGGGACTTTGTTGGTAGCCTCTTGCCCGGAATGACTAGGACGCTTGGTGCACAAAACAAGACCTCCCCTAGAATTTACCCACCCACCCCGACGTGTTGATGCAGTCCGTTCAGCCCCACGACAAGCAGAACAAAAAATATGGCACTTGGCAAGGTTTTTGTTCTTAGGATCTTAAGTGACTTTACTCTTACAGAACAATGTATCGGCAAAGACCCTAGTTTTCATAAGGGGAGACATGTGATTTCAAGAGGTTTTTGTGAATTTGACTTTATCCTTCCACTCCTTATCCAATGACAAATTTATTCTCAGAGTTTGATGGCTTTTATGAGCAAATACACGATGTTGTTTTAGGATAGTCATAAAGGGCAGTTTTGGATAGCCATGTGTATCTTTTTAACAATCATAAAGGGCAAATTGTACATGGATTGTGATAGTCCCAAAACTCATATAAATCATCCATTTTGGTGTTTGACAACCTTATAAATCCATTAGATCATTTATACAAACCCTAATGCAACTTATAAACCCTCTTTGCATAGTAATTTCATGAATGACTGTCTTGTATGATTGTTTTGTGCATTTTAACAGCCCAATGAGGATTGTATGGTGTTGTGATCTTCATGATTTTAACTTGATGCAGAGATATGATTCAACTCAACATGATAGAGGCATCATTACAAATGGATTGAATTGCAATAGTCAAAGAGCCAACCTCCTATCAATGAGAGTTCAATGATAGTAAATAGAGAGCTATTTGACCATAAATAGGATTTACATATATACATACATACATATATAAGTGATCTCGTAGGCATCTAGGTTTCATACACAAATTGCAATAGTTGTAGAGCCAACCTCCTATCAACGAGAGTTCAATAATAGTAAATAGAGAGCTTCTCGGCCATAAATGGGATAGTATCCTTATTGGCCTTATTGGCACCTCCCCCCAAGATGAAATAGTATCCTTATTGGCCTTATTGGCACCTCCCCCCAAGATGTAAGTTTTTTATGTTTATAATGTGCCCCCAGTGTCTTTGTAACCCTCAAATTACAATTGACCTAAGATGCCTCATACATTAGGGATTCATGTTTGGGTCTTGCACATAGTAATCTCAATGTTTGTTCATGTTACATTGTGCATGTTCATGTCTTTAGTTTTCTTGTGGCCTTCATGGCATGCTTTTGTATCCTAGTGGCTCCTTATGTCTTTGGATGTTATGTCCCTTGATCTTAGTTTGGGATTCATTACACTTTCATGGTAGCCTACTGGTGAATTCATAAACCCTAATCCCCTTGCTTAATCTTGTTCCCTTTCTTGCAAAAATCCATTTCATTTTATGCTCAAATTTATACCTACTAGCCCATTAAGAACACCTATGCAAAGGGTTCATTATGCATCTTGACATCATTCTCAAGCCACTTCCACTTTTGAGGAACACTAAACTTGTCAACAAAAGTCTCAAACCCTTATTATGTTGTCTTAATAGTCTGCAACACATGATAATACAGTCTTATAGTATCAAGAATTAATAACAAACTTCATTTTTTCTATCTACAACCTTGGGGTATGAAAAGGTATACAAGAGTGAGCATTTTCACCACCATTAGAGTTCATGACTTGACCTAAAACTAGAGCAATACAATTTTATCTATTTGTTGTTACCCTAGATGAGGGTTTTGACAATCTCGAGCAGTTTTTGGTAAAACGACCATAACTTACTTATTTCTACGTGAAATTGAATGAAACAAGAAACACAAGAAAGTAGATTCCACAAGATTTCAATTACAATTGCTCTCAGGCCCTAACACATCCATACAGGGCTTTACTAAACAAAGAAATAGCAGGAAAAATAGTAAAATCTGCAAAAACAAAGTTTCTTGACATTAATTTCATTCAAACTTGTCTTCAATTCATCTTCAAAATGTTTTCAATACATCTCCAATGCCTTTTCCACGAAGTTTTATGCATATTTATACATGATTTGAGGGAAACCAATAGTCTCCAACTAACTTTTGAGTACTTGATTGTTCATCTTCCATACTTTTGTATTTTTTTTACATTTTTCATATGACAACTTTGACATATTTACAAAATTTGACAAGATGAAGACTAAATACATGATCAAATGGTCTATCATGACCTTATTAGATTTCAAGCTACTATGCTTGATTAGGACATATAAGGAATTTTGTCATATTGATTCTATTGATTCTATTGATCTAAAACCATTCTCAATGCTAAACATTTCATCAATGGACTAAAGAACTATCATCATAATGTATGGCATCATGGGAAGTATCATGACATGCACATAAGGAATTTAAATTATATTGTATATCAAGGTGCATATATATTAAAATCTAGTCCATAATGGTAGACATATACAAAAATTTGGCAAATATGCCAACTCAAAACATTTTTTACAAAATGTGGCATATGCCATGTCTCAAAATCTATATACAATCTACATGCTGAATAGCTACGTCAAATACTACAACTCCACTTGACCCTCAATCTATGATGGATCCTAAAAAAGTGTCCTCTTTGTACTAGGATGTCTAGTAATTGATGGAAGCGAAGTTTCTTGCATTAACAAGTCAAAACACAAATTTGATTAATCTCTTCAATGGTAAATAAAAATAAGTTAAAGTTAGTAAATAGATTCTTATCTTTTACAATCAAGAACTTTCATTTATTAACATACATCTAAATCACTACAATCAACTATAAGACCACTAGATAAACTATCAATTATTTAGAAAAATTCAATTCAATTACCTCAACTCTATGTTGTTGTTCAAACAATCATTCTACAAATGATTTTCTCTTAAGACGATCAGGTGTCCTAGTGAAGCATGATGGCAAACGTGGCACATCACTCACATTCTCAAGAGACTACATAAAAGCAAAGTAACATTGAAATAAATTAATATATAATTATTAAACAAAATAGGAAATGCATACATTTAAAAAGGTTAGATGTGTTACACACAAACAATCTAGAGTGCACTACACAAAAATTTATCTACTAGAAAACAAGCACATACCACCATTGAGGCCTCCTGCATCAATTGAGAAGGACTCTGAATTATCAAAATGACAAGAATGTAAGACTCTAAATGACTATAATCAAATATTTAAGTTTTCTAAATTATCAATTAAAGTACAATTCAATCAAATTACCTCCACCCTTTGTTGGCGTTGAGAAAGTCATTCTGCAAATGATAGTCCCTTGGGTCGATCAGGAGTTCGAGAAAAGACTATTGGCAAAGATGCCACATCATTCACATTTTCAATTGACTATAAAATAAAATTAACATCAAAATATAAATTGATATATAATTACTCACAAAGAAATAAATGCATAAAAAAAGTTGATGTGTAGAACAAATTATACCGGCAAGTCCAAGCCAAATTGGATGGCAGACAAAGTTCCATGATGAACTTATGTCAACTCCTCCTCTGTCATCAACTATTATCCCACTTAAATACATTAGTACTAATAAATTTGTTTATATATTCAAATGGAATAGACCATAAAATTTAACTTTAAATTTTACCTGTATTTCTCCTTCTCTATAGTTCACTGATCTGGTAGCTTCTACTCTTGTCCCTGACCCCTTGGCTTGAGTTCTAGACTCCATTGCTTCATCTCGTGAATGGAGATCGTACTCTAATGTGTTCAACGGTGGCTCACTACTCTCTGTAATAGGACCTAAGCATAAATGATTGCAAGAAATGCAATGATGGGGCACACATACATGTGTGGACGACGACGGTCTAGTAGAACCAAGTGATCCAATATCATCGCCTTCATCATGTGCTTGTGCAAACTGATATGTCTGTATAATCAAATGCTCGGTCAAGGAGTGTATTGCACTAAGGCCCTGTTGTGTTACATTTGCAACAACATTTGGGTGCTACATTGGGGGTGGAGAAGGGATAGCAGGAGGGGGAATATAGGGACCTTGTACTTGTCTCATTGCCCCAAGTCTATCTTGAGGCATTCCCTTACCCACTCCTTGAAACTCTCTAAAATCAAAATAATTAACATGTTGACCCATGACGAACTCTGCATCGAGTTTACGAATGAAATACAAAGGTACATCTAAATTGTTGTTGGGTGGTTTATCAAAAACCATCCACCAACGATCCCAAAAGTTCTAACTAATGCCCTCATGAATACACCATTTGATTGAAAACTTGGGCTTATGGACATCAACATGCAATCCGGTTTTATGATTGACAATGTATCGGACTAACATAACTTTTGTAATCTCTAATTCTTTGACTTCATCATATGACAAACCACTAGCATATTCGGCCTTCTTGGCTTCTCACCATTGCCTAAATGATTCGTGTTCGATTGACAAGGTTTGAACATGATTAATGATTCCCTCTAAATTTGATGTCATTGTAAACAATCGAGGGTGGCGGCAATACATTTCTATGATCTTACTTATTTGATCAATATTTCTTTGAATATTCTCGTATATTGTTGGAGGGGGAGGGTTTGGTGGTGGAGGGTTTAGGTTTTCATTTTGTGCATCCATTTTACCTAATTAAAATATAAAACATGCCCACTTAGCATAAAAAACCAAAAAATTTGCTTGAATATACAAAACAAACAAAAAAAAATGTGAAAGATCTTACCTTTTTGGATTGGATATCCATTCTTCACCTCTGATATCCGTTCTTGAGAGATGACACTACGTTTTTCAAGCCACGGGTTTGCAAAAATGCAACCCTTTTTCGCTTTTTATGTTTTTCAAAACAGATATCCATTTTCTTTTTCCCAATTGTTTTCATTATTTTTTATTTTAGTATTTTAGCATTTTAGTATTTAGGCATTTTAGATATAAAATACAATCCAAATTTTAGAAAGACTGTATCATATGAAAGGAGAGATTTTGGACAAACTATCAAAATTTATATAGGATTATGATATATATATATATATATATATATATATATATATATATATATATATATATGATTTTTATATGATTTACTTATACTAAGGTATCTCATAGTATTTCAAAGGCACTTTTGAATAGATAATTGTCATAAAAAAATTGTAAAAGCAAGTAGTTTTGGTGTAAATTCTAACAAATCATTTCATGTTTAACTTACATATTAAATGATATTTGTGTCAACAATTGAGATCAAACTTGTGACACTCAGGATCGACCTCTCATTTTTCTATACCTATTCAAATTCCAAGACAATCATTGGATTGATGTCATTTATTTTCTAAAGGTGACAAATCAATTTAGCAGATCCTCAACATCATTGGATTGATGTCGATAGAGAGAGCAAGATAGAGAGAGGGAGATATCTATAGAGAGGTAGATATAGGAGAGAGGTAGATATGGGTTAGGGGTTAGGGATTAGGGGCATTATTTAGGGTTTACAGATTTAGAGAGAGAGAGACTGCTTTTGACATGCAACCATAAACCCTAAATAATGCCCCTAAACCCTAAACCCAAGTAACCCTAAATAATTCCCCCAAACCATAAACCCTAACCCCTAAACCATAAACCCCAAATAATTCCCCTAAGCCCTAAACCCTAAACCTGAGAAAGGGAGTCCTAGTTTTCTTATTTCCATTTCCTTCGTCAATAAGGGAGAGGGAAAGATAGAGGGGAGAGATAAGATATATAGGAATGATAGGCAGAGAGAGGCAAGAGATAGAGAGATTGGGAGAGACGGCTAGGTACAGAGAGATGGAGAGGAGACAGATAGGAAGAGATAGAGGAGATGAAGGGGAGAGATAGGGAGATTGAGAGTTAGAGAGGTGTCCAGAGAGACAGGGAGATAGAGGAATGATAGGGGAGAGAGAGACAAGAGATAGGGAGAGATAGATATAGGTAGAGAGAGAGGGGAGATATATTGGGAGAGATAGAGGAGACAAAGGGAGAGATAGGGAGATAGAGAGTGAGTGAGATGTCTAGAGAGATAGGGATAGAGATTGAGAGGTGGAGGGATGATAGAGAGAGGGAGATAAGGGAGAGATAAGGAGACAGAGGTGGAGGGATGTTAATTTTAATGACCTCCAAATTTTTCATAAATTCTTCTCCACTAAACCCTAGACCATCACCCAAATCCTTACTTTCCTAATAAAAGCCCTTCCCCAAAAATCATTTGATCATGTGACTCCTTCCATCACTAGATAGGTGCCCAGGTACTTTCCATTATTCATCTAATACTGTACTCCCAATGTCATAACTCTCATTCCCACACCTATATTCAGACTCCATTCCCCCTATTGACACCATCATTGATAATCATTATATAAGGAGACTCCCTTGAATAATAATTAAACTGTGGATTATCCCATATCCCCATCTTACACTTTCCTCACCTTTGAACCCTTAAAAGATGACATTTAGCTATCCCCACCATTACCAATCACACTTTCTAGCAATCCCACATAAGACACCTTACCCATCACTTCACCTAGGTCATCACCAATTAAATCACCTCATTACTCCATTCAACCATACCCATACCACCCCTTTCTCACTCCACAACCTGTATTAACGCATGATTAAACCTAACCCCTAACCCCTAACCCCTATTTCCTAACCCCTAAACCCTAAACTTGAGAAACCATAAACCCCTAAATCCTAAACCCTAAATCCTAAACACTAAACCCAAGAAACCTAAACCTCTATCTCTTTATCTCCCCATCACTATCATTCCTCTACCTCTCAATCTCTCTCCCTATGCTTTGGCCATGTCCCTCACTCTATATCTCCCTATTGGTTGTCTCTCTCTAAACACTAAACCTTAAACCTCTAAACCTTAACCCCTAAACCCTAAATAATGCCCCTAAACCTTAACCCCTAACCCCTAAACCCTAAACCCTAAACGTGAACAACCCTAAACCCTATCTCCTATCTCTCCCTTATCTCCCTATCTCTATCATCCCTCTACCTCTCAATCCTTCTCCCTATTTCTCTGGACATCTCAATCACTCTATCTCCCTCTCTCCCCTTTGTTGCCTCTATCTCTCCCTATCTGTCTCCTCTCTTTCTATCTAGCTATCTCCAAAACTGAGAAACCCTAAACCCAGGTACACCCTAAATCCAATCAACTCTAAACCTATATCTCCCTATCTCTCCCCTATCTCCCTGACTCTATCATCCCTCTACCTCTCTTGATCTCTCTCCCTATGTCCCTAGCCATGTGCCTCACTCTTTATCTCCTTATCTCTCTCCTCAGTCTCCTCTATCTATCTCCCTATCATTCCTCTCTCTATAAACCCTAAATCCAAAACCCTAAACCTCTAAACCTAACCCCTAACCCCTAAACAATTTAAATCCTAAACCCTAAAAAATGCCCCTAACCCCTAACCCCTAAACAATTTAAATCCTAAACCCTAAATAATGCCCCTAACCCCTAACCCCTAAACCTGAGAAACCGTAAACCCCAAACCCCTAAACCCTAAACCCAAGTAACCCTAAACCACTATCTTCATATCTCTCCCCTATCTCCCTATCACCTTTGTCCCTCTACCTCTCAATCTCTCTCCCAATGTCTATGGCCATGTCCCTCACTCTTTATCTCCCTATCTCTCCCCTCAAAATCCTCTATATCCCCCTATCATTCCTCTCTCTCTATAAACCCTAAATCCAAAACCCTAAACCTCTAAACCTAACCCCTAACCCCTAAACAATAAATCCTAAACCCTAAATTATAATGCCCCTAAATCCTAACCCCTAACCCCTAAACCTAAGAAACCCTAAACCCAAAACCCCTAAACCCTAAACCCAAGTAACAATAAACCACTATCTCCCAATCTCTCCCCTATCTCCCTATCACCTTTGTCCCTCTACCTCTCAATCTCTCTCCCAATGTCTCTTGCCATGTCCCTCACTCTTTATCTCCCTATCTCTCCCCTTGGACTCCTCTATATCTCCCTATTGGTCCTTTATCTCTCTCTAAACCCTAAACCCTAAACCTCTAAACATTAACCCCTAACCCCAAAACCATAAACCCTAAACCCTAAATAATGCCCCTAAACCCAAGCAACCCTAAACCTCTATCTCCCTATCTCTATCATCCCTCTACCTCTCAATCTCTCTCTATGTCTCTGGACATGTCTCTCACTCTCTATCTCCCTATCTCTCCCCTCTGTCTCCTCTATCTCTCCCAAACTCTATCAGTCCCCTCTCTCTATCTCTCTTTAAACCGTAAACCCTAAAACCCTAAACCCGAGCAACCCTAAACCTCTAAACCCTAAATAATTCCCCTAACCAACCTCTAAACCACCTCTCTATATAGGTGCAACTAATACCACTTTTTCATTGTTTTCCACATTTAATTATATTCTTTTCCATTTTCCAAGTCCTACATGTGTCCAAGTTGTATTGTTTGTCAAGTTTTTAGTCTAATTGTTAGCCCAGCTCTCATGGTTATTAAAATATTAGTATAGTTAGATTTATCCTTAGGTAACATTAATTTACACATTGTTGCACAAACAACCACACTGAAACATAACCTTACCTAATTAAGGTTAACCTTTAAGGTTCTTTCATAAATGGCGAGCTTAACAGATCCAACTAGTTCAATGTTCTTATAGTCCATGCTTACCCTTCCAAGAGAGTTCATGCCATGTTAACTTTGCATTATGTCCTAACATATCACATGAAAGATCATCATCATCACAAGGAATAACAATGTCATGAAGGATTAACGAAGGTGTAGCTTCACCACATAAAGTATCATTCATAATTTTATCACTAGGGGGTAAGGGTATATCATGTGTATCCTTCTCAAACCATGTATCATGAATCAAATCATATGAAGGATTGGGTAAAGCAATTTAGGGCATGAAATCCAAAACGGATATCTGTTTTGGGTTTCTAAAAACGGATATCCATTTTGGTTTGGTATCCAAACCAAAATAGATATCCGTTTCAAAACATATGAAAGTCAAACTTTGATAAATCGGGAATTTGGCTAAGTAAAAATGCAATCTTTTTCCTATTGCCACTATTTGGCCCACGATGATCCTGCACATACCCTACTATTACTATTACCATTACTACTATTATTACTAATACTATTGCTACTATTGTTATTGTTACTATCATTATTATCTTTCTCCCCTTCTCCCATTATCACCCATGTTTCTACGTTTTCCCTAACTACTTCATATATTTCTCCTAACTCCCACTCCAACTAACCAACCTTCTGTTGGTGCCTACATAAATATTCAGATTTCATGCAGTTGATTTCGCAAGCACCTTCCCAAAAAATCAAAAAATTCTAAGTCTTTGGGCCTTCTCAGTTGAAAAATGCAGAAAATAGTTGTATGTGCATGGCCGCTTGTATGTACATGTAGGTTGGAATGTACATTCAGGCATACAAGGTGGTTTGTATGTTCAATCGGCTTCAAAAGGTGCAAAAATGGTTGCTTGTATATCGCAGATTCCAGGAATATTCTCTGCTTATATATGCGGGTTTGCATGTATATTTGTGTTGTATGTCTAGACATACAACGGCTAGATGCAATGGAAACATGCAAAGGAAAATATGCATTGGCGGCATACAAGCAAAATATGCAAGGGACAATGTATACCGCAAAGATAAAAAAGGTGAATGTATGTCCGACATACATTGGGAATGTACATTGCAAATAAATAGGGGGCCGACATGCATTTGCTACAGTGAAAAGGGGTTTGTATGTGTGAGATGCAAGTGCAATATACATTCGCCACATACAATGGAAAGATACATTGGTCGATGCATATGCAAGAAGAAACATGTACATTGCAAACATACAAGGTAGGAGATACATTTGTTGGGGCCCACAGGTATACAAAGGAGATTGTATGTGTTTGACATACAATGTGAGCATACAAGAGAAAATGTATATTGCATATTCCAGGAAAGATTCCTTGTTTGTATGTAAAAGGGTTTGTATGTTCGCGTTTGTATATTCGACACACAAAGGGAATGTACAAGGTGAAACATACAAACAGGTCAACGGCGGTCAATGTCAGCTATGGGGCCCCACGGTTGTATGTTCACATTGTATATGCGACATACATGCCGATATACAGAAGAAAACATACAACCCAGACTCGATTGAAAATCAAATGCAGTGAATAAAATTTGGGGTCCACAGCTTGTATGTGAGGTATGTTGTATATGCCAAGATGCAAGGAAGAGGAGATGCAACCTAGACACGAGAGGAAAATATGTTGTGGCAGATGAAAAGTTGGGGTTTGTGACTTGCATGTATATGGCATTGTATATGCCGATATACAAAAGATTGAAGATACAAGGCCCGAATTTCAAATTCCTTCCAATCTGATTAACACAGTGGCTGGTGTCTGCAGAATGTATATTATGTATTGTAAATGCCAATATACAATGAAAAGTGCAATGAGAATAGATACAAGCCGGATTTCACTGTAATTCCAATCTGTTTCATAATGATTTGAAATCCACGAGTTGTATATTGTGTTTGTATATGCAATATACAAAGTGACATGCAAAAGGGAGATGCAAGCCGGACCCGATAGTGATTGCAAAGTGTTCTATAAGTATTTGGCGTCTGTAGCTTGTATGCAGGCAGTTGAATGTATATGCATTTTCTTTTGCATATACAAGGCAAAAAGGGCAAAATAGATGGTGGAAAAGTCAGCGATGGAAGCACAGGGTGCCTACGTGGCACATTCTAACTGGTGGATGACTTTTCAGCGCGATTTGTGACCGCAGATCTCAGCGGGAGAAAGGGGAATCGACGGTTTTGTTTCAAAAAATTTCAGCGATAGATTTCTTTGTTTCTGCAGCTGTTTTTTTGAGCGAAAAAACTTCAGAAGCATGTTGCTGTTGCATTTCCAAGAGGTCGCGCGTAGGTTACCATTAATGGTGATTTGCAGATAGGCATGGTCTTGATTAACAGGTCAACTACCTGATTAAAGAAGAAAATCTTAGATCGGCAACACATTCCCCAATCTCACCTACTCTCCCTCTTTCTTCTCTCTGTTGCATTGAAATATTGTGAGCGTCAATCTGAAGATGCAATGTTTCTGGCAAAATTTTGAAGTGCCTTGTAATTATTGCTAAGTACACAGTCTTGCTATAAAAGGCAAACTATGTTACTCATTTGAGGTTGTTGAAGACTTAGGCATTTTTGGGGGAAAAATAATGAAGAACAGAGCTTTTCTGGGTTGTTCTGTCTCATTTTGGAGTTTATGTGTTGCATTTTGAATGTAGGTTGCACATATTTTCAGTTTCATGTCATTTTATATGAAAAATGCATTATTGCATGTGCTTATCTATATGTCTCCATTTGTTGTATGCATTTTCTTCTTTTGAATATGGTTGCTAAGGGCTTCTCAGATTCTAGGTTATAGATTTTCGTATCACATGCTTAATCTCTAACTTCCATTCAAAGAGTAGATTAATTGTTTTAAGTTGAGTATGGAGAAGATTGTATGTCAGCTAGGATATTTGTAAGTAGAGAGAGTTAAATACTTATCCTTGGGTGGTGTTTGTAAGGCAAATACCAGTCTTAGCCCCTCGAAACTTGAATGCCAGTGCAAATCATTCACTTGTATACGTCTAGTTGACTCCTTGCCCTGAGATAGGCACCGGTCTGCTTCTTGTGTAGTAGTTATGATCCAAAACCCCAAGTCTTTCATCCAAAACATTAAATCAAATCCTTTCATTATCCCAACCTGTTAATTGTAAGAGTAGAATTAGGACCCCTGCATACTCTTGTTCTCAACCAGTTAGATATGTCCAAGAAAATTGCCAACCTTGTGATTTATCACTCAAATCTTGTTCCTAAAATGAGAGTATTATGTCTGTTATTGTAAAGCTAAATCTTTATGTCATTGGACGAGTCAAGTTAAATCTTTAGCTAGAGGGATACCCCTCTTAGTGCGGTAGAACCGGAAGTGAAGGGGAGGCAACTCATGCAACCTCCTGTATTAGTTGGCCGAATCTGCCTGTGCATTGGAACTGGCAAACCCTCTGCAGATTTGGGAAAAATCCAACAAATGGTGACTCCACTGGGGACGTTGCAGTAAGAGAGTCAAGTAATTCGATGGCTGGAAAATCTAGTTTCCAGTGAGGTTGTTGCAGCAAGACCAAAGAAGGACCATGCGGTGCTCTACTAGCGCGATGAATCTAGAAAACAAAAGTGCCTTGTTGATATTCTGTCCTCTCTGTGAGAGGTGGTGACTCTGTTGATTGAACCTATCAATACTGCAACATATTTCCAGGTATTCATCTTTTGATTCAAAAGATAATGATTCAAACAGAGCAATAGTCCTAGTTGTGCTCTCAAAGAAGACCACTTTTTATTGAAAGATATAAAGCCCTAAATTTCAAAGGAATATGTCATTACCCAAATGTTATTCCCAATAAGATTAGAAAATGTTTGCCGAAATATAGTGGATTAAATTCTGAGTCTGCAAACAAACATCTGCAAAGTTTTTGTAATTTGATAGAAGATTATGAGGTAGAGGCTGAAGATGTAGTAATGAAACTTTTTGTTCAGTCATTAGAGGATGATGCTAGGGTTTGGTTTTCAGACCTGCCTACGTGTTCAGTTTCTTCATGGGTAGATTTAGAAATTGCATTCTTAGAGCAGTTTGGTGAAAGATTTGATCTAGCCTCATTGATCATACATTTCATGAATATCCAAAAGGATGAGGAAGAACTAGTTCCAGCCTTTAATCTTAGATTCATTAAGTTGCTCAAGCAGATCCCTAAATATATGAGACCCAATAATGCATTGTGCTTGACAATTTATTTGGCTGCATTTGATAAGAAAATAAGTTATTTATTAAGAGATAAAGAACCAGTCAGGGTTCACCAAGCTTTTAAATTTGCTATGGATATTGAAAATAATTAGAAATATGGAATGCCAGTAGGTTTCATGGCTGCAAGTTTTCAAAACAATTATCAAAGTGAATATGTTTCACCTTTCCTAGTATGTTCATCGAAAGATGATTTTGTAGAGGGAAATATATTTCAGAACAGCATGTGCAGTCATGATGTGGTGCAAAAACATGAGAAGATGTTGGAGAAAATGTAGGCAGATCCTATAATGGTGAAGACAAAGACTGTTGTCAGCCTCTAGAAGAAAGATCTGCAGATGCAAAATGCATTTCAAAGGATGAAATGAAAGATATACACGAGGTTGTCTTGCAGTGATAGGCATATCCCAGTTATTCCTGAATGTTTATATGAAGTGGATATGTGGAGCTTCACTCTGAATATAGAAGATGCAGATTCAAGGGATGACAGTGAGTGTGTTAGTGATTGTCAGCACTCAGATGCATATGTGAGCCTCTCAGATGATGAAATATATTTGGATGCTAAATATGAGTGCTTCCTTGAAGATTATGACCATCTCTACAATGCAGAGGTTAAAAAATTTGCTTTTGATTATCAGAGCATTAATGAAAAGGAAAAACAGGGTCACTATTCAGATGTGAATGGAAGAGTTGCAGATGTTCATGTTGATACAGTTGGGGGTAATGCTGGTTGCAGGGATGACTATGAGGCTTTAGATGAAGGGCTGCATTCTGAGCTATTTATGCCTTCTCTTGAGGCATTCCAGGAGGACCTTAATGATAAAATTGTTGAGCATAATGATGATGGATATCTGAGTGCTTATAAAAATGAATATGATTATGAGATGTCGCTTGTGCCCGAATATTGTATGTTTGATACAGAGGAGCTCTTATTTTTCGAAGAAGGGCCAAATTCTGATGTGGATTCATTTGTTTCATGTGAGTCTATTACTTTTCCAAGCAACACCAGTGACTCATATGATGATGACATTCTACAGTTGATAGTAGATGCTTATGAATCTTGCTATAGATCTGTCAAAGAAAGAAAAATGGGCAGCAGCACAATCAATTGCAAAATAGGGTGCTACAAACAGCCAAAAGCTTTCAGGCTTCATTTGAAGAAATCAAAAGAACATAGAGTTTTTGATAAAGGAAAATTCTGGTTTTTCCTTTTTGGTGGCCCTGGGCCGCCAAAAGTATATTTTAAAAAATTGTGATTTGTGATGCAGGTCAGTGCAATTTTGACTCTATAGCCCAATGGATAAGGATTGGTCTGCATCCCAGAGATCTGAAGTTCTCACCATACTTGCAAGAGGTATGCGTCCCCAAACAGAGCCAGTGTTGGTGCCTGCATAAATATTCAGATTTCATGGAGTTGATTTCGCAAGCACCTTCCCAAAAAAATAAAAACTTCTAAGTCTTTAGGCCTTCTCAGTTGAAAAATGCAGAAAATAGTTGTATGTGCATGGCCGCTTGTATGTACATGTAGGTTGGAATGTACATTCGGGCATACAAGGCGGTTTGTATGTTCAATCGGCTTCAAAAGGTGCAAAAATGGTTGCTTGTATATCGCAGATTCCAGGAATATTCTTTGCTTGTATATGCGGGTTTGCATGTATATTTGTGTTGTATGTCTAGACATATAACGACTAGATACAATGGAAACATGCAAAAGAAAAGATGCATTGGCGGCATACAAGCGAAATATGCAAGGGACAATGTATACCACAAAGATAAAAAAGGTGAATGTATGTCCGACATACATTGGGAATGTACATTGCAAATATACAAGGGACGACATGCATTCGCTACAGTGAAAAGGGGTTTGTATGTGCGAGATGCAAGTGCAATATACATTCGCCACATACAATGGAAAGATACATTGGCCGATGCATATGCAAGAAGAAACATGTACATTGCAAACATTCAAAGCAAGAGATACATTTGTTGGGGCCCGCAGGTATACAAAGGAGATTGTATGTGTTTGACATACAATGTGAGCATACAAGAGAAAATGTATATCGCATATTCCAGGAAAGATTCCTTGTTTGTATGTAAAAGGGTTTGTATGTTCGCGTTTGTATATTCGACACACAAAGGGAATGTACAAGGTGAAACATACAAACAGGTCAACGGCAGTCAACGTCAGCTATGGGGCCCCCCGGTTGTATGTTCGCATTGTATATGCGACATACACGCCAATATACAAAAGAAAACATACAACCGGACCCGATTAAAAATCAAATGCAGTGAATAAAATTAGGGGTCCGCAGCTTGTATGTGAGGTACGTTGTATATGTCAAGATGCAAGGAAGAGGAGATGCAACCCAGGCGCGAGAGGAAAATATGTTGTGGCAGATGAAAAGTTGGGGTCCGTGACTTGCATGTATATGGCATTGTATATGTCGATATACAAAAGATTGAAGATACAAGGCCCAGATTTCAAATTCCTTCCAATCTGATTAACACAGTGGCTGGTGTCCGCAAAATGTAAATTCTGCATTGTATATGCCGATATACAATGAAAAGTGCAATGAGAATAGATACAAGCTGGATTTCACTATAATTCCAATCTGTTTCATAATGATTTGAATCCGCGAGTTGTATATTGTGTTTGTATATGCAATATACAAAGTGACATGCAAAAGGGAGATGCAAGCCGGACCCGATAGCGATTGCAAAGTGTTCTATAAGTATTTAGCGTCCGCGGCTTGTATGCAAGCAGTTGAATGTATATGCATGTTCTTTTGCATATACAAGGCGAAAAGGGCAAAATAGATGGCGGAAAAGTCAGCGATGGAAGCACAGGGTGCCTACGTGGCACGTTCTAACTGGTGGACGACTTTTCAGCGCGATTTGTGACCGCAGATCTCAGCAGGAGAAAGGGGAATCGACGGTTCTGTTTCAAAGAATTTCAGCGATGGATTTCTTTATTTTTGTAGCTATTTTTTTAGCGGGAAAACTTCAGAAGCATGTTGTTGCATTTCCAAGAGATCGCGCGTAGGTTGCCATTAATGGCGATTTGCAAACAGGCATGGTCTTGATTGACAGGTCAACTACCTGATTAAAGAAGAAAATCTTCAGTGGGCGGCACATTCCCCGATCTCACCTACTCTCCCTCTTTCTTCTCTCTGCTGCATTGAAATATTGTGAGCGCCAATCTGAAGATGCAATGTTTCTAGCAAAATTTTGAAGTGCATTATAATTATTGCTGAGTACACAGTCTTGCTATAAAAGGCAAACTATGTTACTCATTTGAGGTTGTTGAAGACTTGGGCATTTTTGGGGGAAAAATAACGAAGAACAGAGCTTTTCTGGGTTGTTCTGTCTCATTTTGGAGTTTATGTGTTGCATTTTGAATGTAGGTTGCACATATTTTCAGTTTCATGTCATTTTATATGAAAAATGTGTTATTGCATGTGGTTATATGTCTATCTCCATTTGTTGTATGCATTTTCTTCTTTTGAATCGAGTTGCTAAGGGCTTCTCAGATTCTAGGGTATAGATTTATGTATCACATGCTTAATCTCTAACTTCCATTCAAAGAGTGGATTAAATTGTTTTAAGTTGAGTATGGAGAAGATTGTATGTCAGCTAGGATATTTGTAAGTAGAGAGAGTTAAATACTTATCCTTGGGTGGTGTTTGTAAGGCAAATACCAGTCTTAGCCCCTCAAAACTTGAATGCCAGTGCAAACCATTCACTTGTATACGTCTAGTTGACTCCTTGCCCTGAGATAGGCACCGGTCTGCTTCTTGTGTAGTAGTTATAATCCAAAACCCCAAGTCTTTCATCCAAAACATTAAATCAAATCCTTTCATTATCCCAACCTGTTAATTGTAGGAGTAGAATTAGGACCCCTACATACTCTCGTTCTCAACTAGTTAGATATGTCCAAGAAAATTGCCAACCTTGTGATTTATCACTCAAATCTTGGTCCTAAAATGAGACTATTATGCCTGTTATTGTAAAGCTAAATCTTTCTGTCATTGGGCGAGTCAAGTTAAATCTTTAGCTCGAGGATAACCCCCTTGGTGTGGCAGAACCAGAAGTGAAGGGGAGGCAACTCACGCAACCTCCTGTATTAGTTGGCCGAATCTGCCTGTGCATTGGAACTGGCAAACCCTCTGCGGATTTGGGAAAAATCCAGCACCTTCATTGCATTCACCTATTATCTTGTCTCCTTATATCTCCCCCACATCTGCTCCACTTATCTCCATGATAACCTACCACCCCTATCCTACCCTCCTTGACACTTAACAACACTCTTCCCACAACTACATACTCCTCACACGTCTCCAATACTCCTTGTGTGAATTTCATGGCATTCACTCATGTCCTCTTCTCCCTATTCACACCCAAAGCAATTGCATTTCCTTAGAACATGTTTTATTTGATGAAATTGTCCTTACATGGTTAACTACAGCTACCTCTCTATTTGAGAAAGGGCACTTGATCACATGATCAAAGGCTCTTGATTATTGAGTGGGTATTTGTTAGAGAAAATCCTAACTGTCAACCCTGGCATTATTGCTTTTTATATCTTCCCAAGGCCCTCTTTTGACATTCTCCAAAATCTCATTCTCTTGTAATCAATAAATCCATGTCCCACATGTAACAAATCCACCATCATTATTTCCTCCCCCCAAACCACATCTTCCAATCACTATCTCAAATTCCATATCTAGTCTACTAAAATTTGAAAATTTACAAAATGGCAAAGCCCAAAGCATGAATTTAAGGAGTTCTAGATTTCAATCCATTTTATAAAATAAGTCTACATTGTTGCTGCTTTTGAGAAAAATCTAGTTGTAAGTCTATAAAGCGTACAACAATGGGGTCAATTTAATGACAACCACCTTCAACGAAGAGCACAAATCATTGCAATGCTTAATTTCAACAACACGACCTCATCAAGTTGGATAAAGATGGACACAACATTTCAAGGAGGTTTCTACCACAGCCAAGGCTCTACAACTACTCCCTAGTGATTCAATGATAAGCACTAGTCCCCATCATTTGCAAAACATGTTTTTTTGTTTCTTCTCACTAATCCAATCACCCTTCCATAGTGTATGCCCTTGCTAACTTGAGGATCTCCACCTCTTGCTTATCTTCCCACTCTTTATCTCCCTACATTCCCTCCTCTTCCACTCAAAATCCTTTCACCCTTCCTACCATCTTTTGAAGTCCCTCTCTCAAATGCCTCTATCCATCCCCTTCTTTTACCTCTCTTCAAATATCTCCCACTATCTTAATTGTTATGATGATTCCATTGCCTTCGAAAATCAATACAATAGTACCCAACCCAAGGAGAAGATCAATGCTTCAAAACCCCCTTGCCCCTGTCCCCTACCTTTCTTGGCTCATTACCAACAGTGCTACCAAATTCAATGTTGTTAACTTCAATCTATCTCAATTGGAAGCAAGTCTAAGTCAAATGTCATTTAGGACACCCAAACATTGTTGCCCCTCTCGTGACGGAATGCATTGTGAATTTAGCAATCCTCCAAGCTTAGCATGCCACTCTTCACCTACAATGCTCCTAGAATACAGCCCTCCCCCAACAACATTATGAACTACAACACCTAAGGAATTGGAATCTCAGACACTCATTTACGATTCCATCACCTAAGGAATTGGAATCTCAAAGACACTCATTTACGATTCCATCAAGCAATCAATTAAAAGCAAAATCTCAAAAAATCAACAGTCAACCTCATAAAAAGATGCCAAATTTATTAACTCTTCTAAAAATGTGAGCTTTCCCTAACCATAAATCCTTGTCCCCACAATATTTTTGGGACATGGGGACTACAATGGAAGTCCTCTAGCCATTTCTTGTCCCCATAATTTTCTATAACACATCCCCAAAACAAACTCCTTTGATGCCCTACATCCTAGTGACGTATGGCCATGCCTTTTTTGTCACTTAAAAAACTCAAAGATAAAGGAAGTAAAAAGGTGTGGGAGGGTCAAAAGGACCCCATGCCCCTAATCAAACACCAAACCTTCCATATACCCAACCCACCCTCCCATTGCAACTCCAACTTTGTTTTGTAAACAATTACCACAATCAATTTGCTCTTGCAGCTGTTTGAAATTATGTCCTTTTGTCATAACAAAAACAATGAATTTTTATTTTTTATTAGTGTTTTGTAAATCAACATTAAACATTGAATCTCAAATTTGATGCATTATGTGAATGTCTAAACTTTAACCTTATACATATATCCCCCAAAAATGTGTCCTATCATCCATGACCTAGAGAATGTGGAACACAGATATTAAGTCATAATCTAAAAGTATTCTTCCCATAGAAACAAAAATTCTTGAGAATAAATTGGCAAACCAGAAGATAAAGATATTTCAAAAAATTGGGTTAGGGTTAGGGTTTTTGGGGAAACAAAATAGAAATGATCACACAATCAGCAAAAATTGCAAAAAAAACTAGGGTAGGGTTACCAGAAAAAAATTGTCAAATTCGCTCAAAATATTGGTCAAACACGCAATTTATCATGATCTGGATGATTTATTGGTGATTTTTCAATACCCGCTTTCACAATTAGTAGGCTGAGAATCGTCAAAAAATCATTTTGGCCTTTTTTTTCCAAAAATCCTGTGATTCCTGCCTGTAAAAAATTGGCCTGCAACGCAATTCATGATTAATTGCCATTTTTTGCCACTGATGCTTCTTATATTTTATGTATTATATACACAAATTTGGCATGAAAATAAGGTTTCTTGAGTTTGAATTGAATCTTTATTTACAAATGGAACATAGTTTTGGAGAAATTTGTGAAAAATAGCCAATTCACTATTAGCACCTGAAATATTTGCTAATAGTATCTGAATTTTAGAAAGCTTCTCTTTCTTTACCTTCTTGAAAAGCTAAAGCAGGTTAATTAATGCTCATGGGTTATAGGCACATTCATTTATTCTGTGGATAGTGACAGATGTTCAACTAGAAATCTTATTTTCCAGATTGCATTTCACTGGAAAGGATGAAGTAGCACTTTGCTGTCTCTTAACATCACCCTAAACCATGAAACAAGATGATCAATCTGCACTTCACATGCAATAGGATATGACCCATTGCACTTTCAAAGCTTGAGAAGATATATGAGATGTCATCTAGATTCTAAACCATTCAATAAGATCTGTTCTAACTGATTCCTGAACTCTTCAGTTTTTAGCACCGATCTTCTCATCACTATTGGGAAAAAAAAAACGTGACTTATATTTGTCTCAGTGTTTATTTAGAACTTTCCACCCACTGTCTAAATGGAAGTCAATGGCCGTCACGTTAGTTCAGAACAGAGTTATATTTGTGTCTTGAGTTTGATTCCATTATAATCTTGTTTCTAAGGCCAGAATTTCCAAAATATGAAGGAGATTATAAAAGCAAGCTTCAATATTCTATCTGAGCCCATGACTCATTGCAGACCAGGTACTCAAAAGGCCTTGATCCTACCGTGTTTTGGTGACCTGTTTGATTTTTGAGACATCGGAGTCTGAATGATATACAAGATAAGCACAAATCACAGAAAGGCCCAGAGGACCAAAAAAACAACAGATGCTCATAAAGAAATATGTTAAATGCTTACGTGGAACGTTGTTTATTACCAGCTAGCACCTGTATGCATCAAATCAGATAACAATTTAGCTGCTGTATAAACAATCACCAAAATTAGTTTAAGGTAAGTTTGGAAGTATTGTTTTAGGAACATTATGCAGCCCTGGATATTTCTAATATATCTTATTGGAGACTAAATGACAATTTACACAACAAAATTACAAATACAGCTGTTTAAAGGTAAGGCATGACATACAGAAAATCAAGGTGATACAGATTAAAAAATGCTAAATATAATACAGACAAATCTTGTAGCCATTGTCTCAACACAGAAGATGTAAAATGGTCCAATGGCTGATAAATATTATGCAACCTTCAAAAGATGGAGTAATGGATACCAACTGGTATATCTGAAGGAGTGACTGAAGAGGATCTTATAAAAATGTGCAATCATTGCATAGATTGTTACTCTCCATAGCAACATGATCTGGACCCATAAGAAGTCAAAAAGCAATGGATAACCTACATCTTTGTTCCATTTTCCTGTGAAGGTGTAATGTTCTTTTTTGAAGAATTACCAAATTGGGTTGAAACAGTTCTACCCATGAAACGACCAGCCTGAACTATGCCAGTGCCAACAAGTCCAACACCAGATCCAACCAGTGATACTGCTCCGCCAACACCAGTTCCAACTAATGACACTGCTCCATCAATTGCATCTACTGTGCTGTTGATGAGACCTGCCTCCTTTAGTTTTTTCTTTTGCTCCAATATTCTTTTTTCTTCTTCTAATGCTTCCAGCTGCTCCTCTTTGTTATATTCATGATAATGAACCTGCATTATCAAAGAGTTAAAAAGACAATTTGACAAGGATGTGAGAACAAATTTTCAACTGGCTTATATGGGAACCAATGAAAAACCAATTACAACATCTTCATTACATTCAGAAACAAATAGGACCCATCCTTATACTTAGATAGTAAAGTATAGAGTATTATTAGAGACAATGGTGGTTAATCAAACCCATTACGATTCCATTTTCGGAGATGGACAAATCCAAATTTGAATTTAGAAGGTTAATATTTTGGAACATTGGTTTGAATATTCATAGTGAAATCTCATATTAAAATGTTTTGGAACTCTCAAAGAAACAACAGACAACATGAAGTCATTCAAATTTCAAGCAAGGATACCTACAGAAACATCAATTTAAAATGCAGATCAAAGTTCTGACAATTACAAAACTCCAAATTCCAAAGAAAAATGGAACTGATATGTAATAATCACCGGAACAATTAAATCAGAACAACTATACTCTACATGTGTTTATTCTTTATTGCCTACAAATCATTGTTGCATTTCCCACAACTCTTCCCTGTGTGTTTCCAAATAAATATGCAGGGGAAGCAGATACAGGTTCCACTTCCCTCTTGAAACCTCAAGAACATGCTCATGGACAAGTAAACACAAGGCTGTTCAGAACTCTACGACTAAGTGAGGTAACCTGGTCCAAAAATATGGTAAGCATAATGCTTGGTAAAGCCAATGCAAGATGGAATTCTGAGAATTGGTGACTATTGTTAAAGGTTGGCTGATCCCAAAATTTATTAGAATGATAAGCTGCTATATGGTCTATCGGTTCAATCCCTTCCAAAAAGTAGTTGTCATGCTATATTAGTGATTTCTGTCCACAAAAGCCCCATCTCCGCTGTAAGTTAAACTTCACAAATTTTCTGTTCACTGAAGCCTCAAGAAAACTTAGGCACCTATAAGTGCATGAACTCACAGGTCTTTTAGTAACCTGTTTGGGAGTGACAGTTCATACTCCAGGTTTTCCCACATCAAGTTGTGTAAAGGCCCTGCCGTACAATTTCTTACTGCTTGATACTTACCCCTGTCAGGAGACAGTCTATCTGTCAAATCCCCATGCTTAGGTTTTTGCAATCAGAAAAGCATATTTGCCATATCAATTTTCTAGCATGCATCGAGCAGTACCTAGCCATAAAGTATAATCAAATTACTTGAATGTGTATGAAAATCACCCAGTACATGGAGATGCCCAAGTGATATCCAAGGCTACAGATACAACATCATGAAATTCTGGGAGCAAGTAAATTGAATACCTCACTAGGATCTAAACCCTGACACCTTTGCAATAATGCTTCAATGAGACATGAGAAATTTTAAATAAGTCAAAACAAAAAAGCCACCTTTATTTCCAACCAATTTTACCAAGTCCCAGCTACAAAATTGTCTTTCAGAGGAAGATAAATGGAAAAAAATTATCATGGAATACTGCTTCACACAGTAATACACTAAAAGCAATTCTTAATTTCCTATACACAAAAAGAAATCTATAGAAAGATGAGTTGTTAAACTATACAACAATTAAAAATATACACAGGCTTTGTTGATGAAGGCATAACAGAACATGGGAAAATCAGACATCATAATTTATTGAGATTGAGATTTCCAGGAATACTAGAAAATTTTGTTTTTTGCAAGCCAAACTGCATCCCACAGCTTAGATAACTAGCTAAAATGTAAACTACTGTGAAGAATTGCGTGAGGAGATTGATGACTGAACAAGTCTAGATCAGGCTTCTATGTATGTTTAGGCTAACTAGAAACCTCTCATCATGGGTCTCACTACTGATCTTATCACAACATCCTAGAATAACATGTTAGTAGTCATTATCCCCTAGCTCAACTTGATAAACCAATTTGATTCTAAAAGGGGGCAATAAATTTTTAAAAATTGTACCGCTAGGACCACCTGAACCTAAATTGGCACAAAGTCTGATCTAGACCACATTCCTGCACACCTGTGTGGAGGAAAAGCAAACCTGACATTACAGGTACAGAAACTTTTTAGGTCACCAGAAATCTTCGCCAGTATATGTATGAACCATGACATTGAAGTAGAAATTGAGCAGAGTTTTGGATCATAATTTAATAACTCATTGAGTACTCACGAGCCAAATAGGATTGGCAAGTCTCTCCCCAGAAACATGGAAGGCAAGTATTCGCCAAGTTTTATCCCAACTTTCTTATAGAGTACTCACCAGAAACTCGTCAATTAGCAGAACAATTTATTTTTTTCAAAATAAACAAATTAATTTCTTTTTCCTGTTTTTTCAATTTGTTTTTCTTTGCTGTGGATTTGATGCTAGGAAAGCTCTTTGGGGGTATTCCCCCAGTTTGCATCCTGCTTGTTGGGAACACTTTGGTGGCTCCTGCTTTCTTTTAGCCAATCTATTTTATAAACATGCCCTTTTCCCTGTTTCCCATTTTCAGGATGATAGTGATCTGGAGATTTGGATATCCATCACCCATTGTCTCTTCACATGCATTGCTGTTGGGGCAACTTTTTAATAATTTTCCTAGCTATGCTTTCTCTAAATTCATTTCTAATGTGTTTTAACAGCATTTTGTATGTTATTTAAATTTAATATACATTTTTAATTTCCTGATTTTTTGCCACATTTTGCTGAGTCCCGAGTCAATCAAAATTTTGGGCTTCTGAATGTGAATTTTAAAACTACGGTTTGGAATACCTTGAGCATGTGTTCCAAGTGCCCGCAAGTCCGGCCATGTTACAGAGATGCAAGGGGCGTGAGTACCTGCTTTCATAGACCAGAAAGGCTGTAAGGACAACCCAAGGCAGATCTTGCACCAATTTGCCTCACATCCAATAGGACCTTGTCAGAAATCTTAACACTCTTGAAATTAAATTTAACTTTCTTTTAATTACATCACTTTTTTTCTTGCTATCCTTTTTCCAAGATAGGACAATATTGACTTGTTCTCTGATAGGAAGGTATTGTTTTGAAAACCAAATATCCTTAATGAAGAATGGCATGTCTAGGTACTAGAAAGCATAGCTTCCAACCTACATTTGAAATTTACTGAATGATGGCACTTCAATACACCCACTGCAAAGGCCATGCTTCAATCCTTACACAAAAAAATAAACATGCTCCTTTTTTGGACTAATTAGAATCCATCTTCTTAGATTAAAGGGTTTTGGGAATTTGAATTTGGTGGAAAAAACATATTTTTGAAAATTTTCCAGCAAATTAAGTATGAACATTTCCTCCTACATAAGCATTCCAATTAACTCATCAGATTTGTCCTTTGCAACAGTAAGCATTGTCACAAAAGAATTATATGCTTCAGTTAACACATTGGATCCACATAAGAGATAGTAACAACTTATCTTCAACCATGCATTGCCAACTGGCCAGTTATATGATGTACAACTGGTTTCTGAGATACAAATTTAGCAAAAAAAATTGCATTTGGGGCTTATATTTAAATGACAAGCATAGAAATGGTAGGTGGATGACATCCTATTTCACTTGCATTGTATCCTACAAAAACCTAGTTCCTAGGAGAACTAATTGTATTGTTGCTTAACCAGTCGAAGGTAGGAAATTGTGCTTGTCAAAGGAAGATTTATTCTTGATATAAGAGCTTGGTAGATGGACTTGGAAGCCTGGCCAAAGGGCTCTCTTTTTGCACATAAACTTCAATAATGCCTATGGCATGATTGAAAGGGATTCCATCTTGAATACATTAGATTAGTTGGCTTTTGGCTACTTTTTTTCACAAGAATATGGAGAATCTTTTTGTAGACACCTAAAATCGATCATGTCTTACAACATTACCTTTCGACATCACCTTGTGACACCTTGCGACATATTTTCTTCTAGGCCCCTTTCGTGACCCCTTCCATCATTCCCACTAGTTAAATAAATTATATTTATTTAACTAATCTCTTCTGTCCATTTATCTCCCTTTTACACCAAATTAAATAAATTTTATCTGTTTAATTTTCCCCTATATTCCTCCAATTAATTTAAATAAATTAAATATTTATTTAAATTAGCTCTCACATGCCACGTCTCTCATAATTTAAATAATTTTATTAATGCAAATTATTTATCCCACTCACATCCTTATTTTAACCTAATTAATTGTGCATCATAAGCACTTCCTCTCTAGAAATTAATTAAATAATCCCATTTCTCCACTCACATTCTTATTTTAACCGCCTATCATCCTCATTTAATGTGCGTCATAACCACTAAATTTAACTTTTCATCCTAGCCATCCACCTCATACCACACCATTCTAATCTTAGCCGTCCATTCTATTCCTTATCCATCTATAAATTGAACCTCTCATTTCAATATCAAACCCCCAACAAATTTTTATATGCACGTACATATATTATTCTCTATTTATCTCTATTTTCATGGCTATTTCATATCTAGGTTGTGCTGGTTTTTTGTGAGCAATCCACAATGCATCATCCATAGAACAAAGTTGGTGGAGCTTGGGTGAACTCTACCCTGTTCTATCAAAAGTCTAAATTTATGCAAGGTTGAGGGTATTATTGTTATTGTTTATCTTTCATGTTATTTCCTTGCATTATTTTCATACCTTCATTTTTTGCATGCCCGGTTATTTGTTATTGACTCACATCCCTTGATCTAGCTTGTTTTTTACAGGTTTGTTAACTTTTTGTTGCAGGTTTATGTAATTTTTGGACAAAACCTTAATTTTTAAATATTTCATCATATCTTCCAAACAGCTGCGAATTTTTCTACAAGATTTTAATTGAAGTTTGTGGATCATCTAAGGAAGCTACAGCAGAAAAATCAAGTTTTTATCATTATTTTTGCATGAGTTATAATGATTTTATGATTTTTCATAAATCTGCATTTTTGAGCGCAAATCAGCGAATTTTTCAGAAATTTTTACATTTCTAGAAAGCTCTTGAAATTCTAACGGGGTCTGTTTTTTACATTTTTATTTTTGACGTCAAATAAGGTACAAAATAATCAGATCTTTGTCGACTATAGGTTTTTCATAAATCCGCATTTTTGGGTGCAAATCAGCGAATTTCTCGAAAATTTTACATTTTTGAAAAGCTCTCATAAAATTAGCAAGGGTCTTTTCTTTGTATTTTTATTTTTCAGGTCAAAAAAGTTTCAAAATAATCAAATCTATGTTGACTATGTAAAAAAAATATATATGAAATTGCAATCTTGTGATGAGCATATGTTTTTATGGCTGCATTATAACATTACTTTTTGATTTTGCAAGGGTTTTATTATCAATTTTTAATTCATTACAGCAAAATCATTTGTCCAAGATTATCTTTTTCAATCTAACACACTTGTTTTATAGTTTTTGCTTGCCAAAGATCAAAATCATTGAAACTAATAACAAGTTGCTGCAGATTTGCATGTCAAAGAAATTTTTTTATCACTAATCTAGGCACTTAATCTAATCTAGGGGGGTAGTAATTGAACATTGCTTGCTTTGTCTTTGGATTTTGAAAAGAGTGTGTGCTCTCTCCTCGCACCTTTTGGTGATCTTAGAGATCAAAAACCCCTTCATTATCCTTGTGTTTATTTGTTCAATCTTACAAACACTATCTCACATATGCTCTCCCCTTGCGCTTCAAGCGACCCTGGGGATCAAAAGTGAATAGTGTTCCTTCCCTTTAGGGGGGCTTGCTAGGGGATTTCATCACCCCTAGGGACGATCTCAACCACGTGTTCTGACAAGGTATATCAAAGGGGGGAGAGCAAAAGTTGTACCTCAATCTAGTCACGTAGTCATTGGGACAGCCTTGGGGCCCTAGATGATTCGGACACAAGGTGAAGTGGTGTTTGTTTAATCGCTTAAGCCACATCCCTTCAACGGGCTAGTGTTCATAGACTTGGGCCTCATTGTACCTTGTGTATTTGGAGAACTCCCCTAGAAGCTCGTAAAGCCTAATTAAGACCATCAGTTGTTTTCTAGTGTGGTGCTAGGGACGCAGACCGCCCCCTGAAGTTTCTCACCATCGTCTCCTTGAAGTGGAGATAGAAGTCTTCTTTGGGTAAGGCATAAAAGCCTCCAAGGAAAGGCTTATTGGGTGCAACGCCCTTATCCCTAGCTATGCGCTCAGAGTGAAGTGTTCTTAGTTAGGTAAGAACATGGATACGTATTCTATTATGTGGGCGTACACTATGAAACAACTCCTACTTGAATAATTCTAGGTTTGTTCATGTGCTTGGCATGTTTTCCTTATGCAAAACCAGTATAAGTCACTTTAGTCACGAAACAATTCGCACCAATTTCCTTGTTAAGTCAAGTCAGCCATTGTGTTTTTGTGTTTGTTTTTCTTGCCAATAATTATCAAAAATCCAAAAAAAAACCAAAAAATCCAAAAAACCAAAAGAAATTCAAAAATCCAAAAATCTAGTCACAAAACAGTAAGGGTACAACAATGACCTGAAACAGACCTGTTGATGATTGTTTTTAGACAAGTCAACAATTAGAGTGAAATACAAAGTATCTGACTCCCTCTTGAGCAAAGCCTCTCGAATGCTGAACTATGTGATCAAACAAGATGACTCCAAGGTTCCTTTCTGATGATTTTGTAAGAGATAGCTCAGTGACTAAGTATGATTTTGCTGTTAAACACAAAGGGACTTACATTAGATCTTTCTTCTTTCATTCAGCTTATCTCTCCTTCAGTGTGGATGATTTATATAAAGTTTCAATGATAAAAAAATGGAAAAAGGGCAAGGGTTTAGGAAACTATCTAAGGTCAATGAGGCAATGATGATGTATTGAACAGACAAACTCCTGATTTAACCTAACTTCACTTCGCCAAGGGTGCCTACAACTACATGAAGCTGGTGCAATCTCCTAAGGTTACGCGAATGGTTTTCAAATCATGAAAACTTATACAAGCACCCATCAAATGGCGCAGCTCAAACAAGCATCCAAAATCAAACTTAAGCAAATAAGCTCAGACTAGCTTTACACAACACTTCATCAGCGATGAATGTTAAAAGCATGAGCTAGGAATTGATCAAATATTCAGTACAACAAACATTACATCAATGAGCTCTAATCTATTTCTAATCTAACTTTGAGACATCTCTCCATTTCATTAAGTACAAGAAATCATACGATTCCACAAGACAACACTTGAACACCAAATAAACTTCCAATGTCTTTGTATTAACCTTGAAAAATATTTACAACAATTTCAAGCCCTCTTAGAGAATTTTGAGAGTCTCCTATTCTACTCCTACTACTACTGATGATCTACTGATTTTACAAATGAGGCAACAAGGCCTTTATATAGTGCCCAGAATACATTGAATGGCTAAGATCAATTTGATAGCCAAGGGCTCAGATCATGCCACCTCAGAGGTAGTTACAACAAATTGCTATTTTTAGCATAAAAGAGAGAGGCAATGAAGGCACGTTTTCCAATGTGATAAAGTAAGGCGAAAGCATTTAAAATATTTCTCCACATAGGAATCCCTTTGGCTTCTTTCATTAAATGATACATTTAATGCATTTAAAATAATGCGGCTAATCAAAATTGAATGATGTGTACTCGCCACATAGATGCCAACTCAGCATACTTTGAAAATTGTATCATCTTTATGTGATGTATTCAATGTGATTGTTTGAACTTTTAGGAATACATCTTGTAGATCTCGCCTTGTACATCTTCTTGTAGACTGGATGTATGATACTTGTTGCTTCACTTGACTAACTTTGCAATGTTTCTTCTTCTTGTAGGATGTAGATATGAATGATCTTCTTTGGATGCATCCTCTTTAAGAGTAAGAGTAGATGATGACACTGCTACCTTCATATGATGTAGAGATCTCTCTTGGACTTGAAATTGTAAAGTCTTGAAGTTTAGATGGATGAATGCCTTCGCTTGATGTAGAAGTTGATGAAGTGATCTTGCATGATGATCTTCGAAGTGATCCTTCGGAGTGTAGATGACAACACCCTCTCTGGATGTGGAGTAGATGACCTCTCAAGGATACTCGAAGATTGGGAGAACTTTACTTGAAGCTTGGATAGATGAAATGCTTCTAACATTTGATGATGATACCTTCCTTATGATGGAGCAGCTACTTGATGACTTTCCTTGAAGGTTGAAGAACTTGAAGTAGAATTGATACCGTAGGAAGCCTTGATGAAGATGACGTCCTTCGGGTGGATGTCTTCTAGACAATCTCAACTTGATGCCACTTGATGAAGAATTCCAACACAAGGATGATGAAAGGTTCCTTTGAAGCAGCTACATGATGCTTGAAGTGATCACTTTGAGCAGCTTACGATGCCTTCTTCTTGAAGACTGCTTCCTGACTTTCCTTCCTACATGAAAGTGTTTCCAGCCTTTAGCTCCTGCAACACAAAGAAAGAAATAATATCAACCTTCTCGATAAACATGATAATATTTGATTTATAACATATAAGAATGCATTTCCAAGCCAAGCGCACTAGATGACAAGTTCTTGATCTTCATTGAAACTCTTAAAATTTGCATTCTAAACCACTATTTTTAATCCTTAAGGAGAGCACATTAGTTAGCAATTTCATCTTCCGGTTAGAATTTCATCTCAAACGATCAATAAAGACCTCCTTATCTAGGCGCATTGGTTTAAGATTTTGGATCCTCCTTGAAAAAGTCTTTAAAATTTTGTATTGAACCCTTTCCTTCCTCAAGCGCATTAGATAAGATTTTTGAAATCTCCTTCAAAGTGTATCAAAGCCTTCCCACATGTGGCGCAGTGGATGAGAGGTTTGATTTCTTCTTGATCTTAACTTTAAAATGAACTTCTTTTCTCTGTCGCGTTGGATGAGGGTTGTGAATTCTTCTTGTTTGGCCTCAAAAATCTTAAACTAAACCACCCTCCACTAGTGGTGCAAGAGAACAAGATTTTAATTTCCTCTAGAAATTCGCTCTAAGACTTGACCTTGGATTCTTTTTGAAGAGGTCGCATTGGTTTGAGATGTTAGGATTTTTTAAGATTTGTGCATTGGTTAAGGATTTGAAATCCTCTGGAAACATCAAAACTTACACCTTGACACCCCAACATTTTCTTTCTCCTTAGCGCATTGGATGGAGGTATTGATTTCCTCTGAAATTTTCGCATTGGATAAGTGTTTTGAATTCCTCTTGAATGTCTTCTTGAATTTGCCTTCAAAACTTGAAAGGAATCATCTCATCCTTGGGCGCATTGGATCACAATTTTGAGATCCTCTAGAAATTGGCGCAAGAGATCAAGATTTGAAATCCTCCTAATAGGAGCGCTTTGGATAAGGTTTTTGATTTCCTCTAGGATTGGCGCATCACTTCAAGGTTTCGAGTTCCTCTAGAATTTTCGCATTACTTCAAGGTTTCGAGTTCCTCTAGAATTTTCGCATTGGTTAAGGGGTTGAAAATCTTCTAGAATTGGCGCATTGGTTCATGCATTCGAAATCATCATCTTCTTCTGTCTTTGAAAGCGCTTTTTTCATCATGATTTTGCGCCACTTAGATGCCCCGTCGCACTAGATGAACTTTTTGAATCCGCTGGAAGAGTCAGGCGTTTTTCAGGGTCGTGAGGATAAAGGTATATTGAAAAATATATTTAAAGTATAAGTTGAGAGATTGAATTTCTTATACTTTAAATATTTTTCAATATACCTTTCAGGATGTTTGAGATAGGTCTCGAATCCACCGGATTTAACATGCAAAATATAGAATTTGGAGGATTCACCAGATTTCAGACTTAGCCATTTTTTCAGGATTTTCAGGATTTCAGGCTCCAGACTTAGTCATTTTCAGGATCTCAAACATACTTCAGGATTAATCTCAACATTCATTATCTGGATGGAATTTAATCAAGATTCTTCATTTTCCAGATGAGACCTCCAGTTATGAAGCAAAAACCTTCTAGGAGAAAGACTTATTGTTGGATTGGCAGAGGAAACGAACCTAAGGCATCGTCAGAACTTCATGCAAAGCATCGGAGCTCAGAAAAAAAGGGGGTCCCCATTTGCAATGGGGCGATGTGTGATTTGGTCACAACAAGACCCATTTTTAGACTTGTGAGTACCTATCCATCATCAAACCTTAAGCTTATCCTCCATCATCAAATCTTAATCCAATCCATTTATCCACTTAATCCCATTCTAATCATCTATCATCCAATCCAATCAAATCAATTTTACCCTAATCATCCATATGGCACTCAAAGATCCTTATGGCGTCCAAAGAATGTTTGACGAACTCAAAAGATTATATAGAAAGTACCCAATCACTCCTACATCATCATCCCTAACTCCCATCAACAACCAATCCAACTTATCCATACCTCAAGCTTATCCAACATCCACCTTACCCCAAACCTCACGAGTCCAAATTCCTAACCATCCTTCATCTTCACACATACCAAATCCCACTATCTCACAAGTCACCACCCAACAACAACTCATCCAACAAAAACAACTCCTAGACCAACAACAACAAGCCTTTCTTCAACAACTCCTAGCCACCCAAGAAAACCAAACACAACCACAACTCTTATCCTTTCAACAACCACAACCATAATCCCATATGTCATCCTCATCAACTTCATACCAACCTAGTCCAACCACATATCAAACTAATCTTACCTCAACCTATCCCACTTCTTCTAATATCAACCAATATCCACATCAATCCAAACCTCAAGGTCATCCAACTATTTATTCCAACATTTTACCTCATTCTCAAATCTACCTACAAGGATATCAAGATCCTTTACAACAAGAATGTGCAAATCCTAGTTATCCTTTGAGCCAAAATCCAAACTCCATAAGTCCTCCTCATGCTACCTTTGACAAGGGAAACACCACTCCTGCTTATGCATCCTATGTGTATCCATCATCATCCAACCACATGCTTATCCAAGAGCCTCAATGTCCATGTCCTTCTATCCCACCAATCCCTCCAATTCTTCCATTACAATGTCCTCCCCCTCACAAAACCCTTCAATCCCTTCATCACCATGTTCCTCCAACCCTCCATCAAAGGATCCCATGGAGATAACCATACAACAATAGGTCCAAGCAAATTTGATTGAGCTACCACCAATACAATCATTTGGAGAAAACCAAATTAAACCTCATTGGTATAATGAAAATGATTATTATGCATACCATAGGATTAAGGGCCATACGACATTCAATTGTCCCACACTTAGGAGATTGATCCAAAACCTCATAAATTGTGGTAAGATTGTGCTCGATAATCCCAAATCCACTAAATCCACCCCTATTGTCCATCCACCAAATCCTAATCATAAGCCTACGGCATCCACACATAAAGACCTATTATCAATAAATCCATCCCCTTCTCTTATCCATCCACCTAACCACAATACCAATCCTAATCCATCCCCTCCTATTATCCATTCACCCGATCCCAATCCTAATCCTACAACATCCACCATTATTGTCCACCCATTATATTGTCCATCTACCCATACACTTATGAAGGATGTGCTCCAATGGCTATTAGCAAAGAATCAACCACCACCATGTAATCAAATGCCTATCCTTGAACCTATCCAAAAACCTTCAAGCAATATGTCTATTCCTCACAACCCATCATGTAGCCCACAACCCATCAAGCCTCTTGAAGATCCTCGTACCATAAGTGCAAGTCGAGATCCATCATGTAGCCATGTCATTGATCATCAAGCGCCTATTAATCCCATCCAAGAAATTTCCACTACCATACAAACCCAAAAGTTATGTCAAGAGTCTAATCTAAAGCATGTGGAAACACCAACCCCTCATCCTAATCAAGATCTAAACATCCTATCTAATCCCATCCCGGATTCCATTCCATCATATGATCAACCTATCCATAACCTATATCTTCTCTATGATCAAGATATTATCTATGATCAAGATACTATCCATGAGCAAGAAATCTAAAGTCCTATCCATAATTCACTTAATCCCATCCATTATCCCACCAACACTAGTCCTATCCATCCTCCAACTAGTCCTATCCACAATCCAACAACATCCACTTCCCTTGATGAGACACAAGTGGTCCCCAAGAAAATATAGACAATCAACTTCTTACTGAGCATAATGTTGATCAAGATCCTCATGATCCTTCACCATCCTCTATTGATCCCATTCCAAATCCATCATCCTATCTATTGATGTGTTTTTTATGCGCATGCAAACTCAAAATAAAATACCGAGGAATTCTATCCTCTCTTGAACAAAGCCTCTTGAATGCTAAACAATGTGATCAATCGAGACAACTCCAAGGTTCATGATATGTCAGGTCTTGACTTGCAATGGATAAACTCAGTAGTTGATGTGATTTTACTGAAACTCACAAAGGGACTTACGCTGAATTGACTCCTTATTCCAATCAAATATGTTATTCTCCTTCTTGTCAAATGGAACTATCTCAAACCGACTATGAAAAGAAAATGCAAAAGATAAAGGGTCTAGGAAACTATTCTAAGGACAATGATATAATGAAACATGCTCTATAGACAAATTCCTCATGAAACCAAACTTCGCTTCCCCATGAGAACCAACAACTACACGAAGTAGGTGCAATCTCCAAAGGTAATCATATGATTTTCATGTCATAAACTTCCATCCAAACACCCACTGCTGGCGTAGTTTGAACGAGCGTCCACAACCGAACTAAAGCAAACGTCGAGGTTCAAGCTAACTTTGCACTGCAAATCACCATCGGCAATTCACAAGAAGTATGAATCGAGGGATTCATCAAATATCTTAACATATAAACATTATATCAATGAACTTCTAAGCTAATTGGAAACACATCTCCATCATATTCAAGAATTTGAAACCATGCTAACATTCCATCACCACACAAATCACCATGAGAGCCAACAATGAGCTTGTATTCATTTTAGAAATGTATAATTACAACAATTTCATATGTCCCTCCAATGACTTCGAAGAGTCTCCTCTAATCTACTTCTACTTTAGCAGCATTTACTCCTACTACTCTATCTTCCTCTCCTAATAATCTCCTTTACAAATGAGAGAAATGAGCCTTTTTATAGGCCTCAAAATTACATTAACGGCCAGGATTGATTTGAGAATCAATGGCCAAGATTGAGACAACAAGGCAGCCTGTTACAAAAATTACTATTTTTAGAACATTGAATGCGAACTGATGATGTGGCAAATTGTGATTGGATCAATGTTGTGCACATGCCACCTCAGCATCGAGCAAACCGGTTTGATTTTTTTTGTGTTCATATTGCTTGGAATGTTTTCCCAAAGTTTGTCATCTTTTGGAGTAGTCTTCGAATATTTAAATTTTTACCTCTAGAATTTTAGCTTCTTCGAACTTGAAAACTTGGGAATTTTGTCGAATTTCTTCTTACTGTCGATCATGCAATTGTACTTTTGAATGTAATTCATGGATTGCTTGATGAACCTGCTTATTTCTCTTGTTCCCGCGCAAATGATCATCTTGATGTAGGCATTCCTCCGTGTGGCGATGATGTCTACTCCCTCGAACGTTCTTGAACAAGACTCCCCCATGCATTGAACTTCTTCTGTGCAAGCCTTTCACAACTATCCTTCCATATCACTCTTCATAACCGCTCACCTCTCCTTCGCATTCATCTTTCACCTGTACAAATATCTTCTATTAGTGCCTTGAAAATGATGCGATTCAATAAGCATAAAAGACAAATTTTCACTGCCAAATGCATGCGGGATTATTCGAATGTATAACTTTAAATAATTACCTTACCCTACTGCAAGCAAAGTCAATAATGTGATTTTTGCAAAAATAAAAGACTTGAATGGCCTCTTAATAATTTCAAACAACACATCCAGCTCCCGCTTGCCTTTGCCAAAATTGGCTCCTAAAATTGCTTCCACAATGAGTACTTCGAATAAAGGGATGCAGTCATGCATATACACTTGCCGAGGGTCACTTAAGTGGACTTTAGAATTCTAAGTGATTTCACTAAATGCTCGTTCTTACCTTGGCAGACCTGCAATAACTCTACGTTGAATCTATGTATGCATTTTATAGTGAGGGGCACCGAATTCCAAGTACGAGAGTATAAGTTTCAAGCCTTCGAAGACTTCCTCCCAGGCGGACTGCAAGGATGCAAAACATGAATACCTTACCTGAGTGAACAACGAACCTCTTTATGTTTCAATGCTTGAGAGGAGACTTTACAAACCTCCTTAAAATATGCGCTCAGGTGACTTTTAAACTCACAGGGCAGATTTCGTGCTGTCTACGCAGAAGCTTTACCTTGGAAAGATGAGGCTCTCCAGATGAGTCCCACGTAAATTATGTAGAATGTGTTCGCCTAACCATATCTTTCGATATTCAATGCCTAGCATATGCAGTGCAAAAGTGATATAAATGTGCGCCACAAGCGGAGGATTTGGGAGGCCATGTATAATTAGGACGAATTTCAATGATGCAAACATATCACCATTCAACGCCTAAGTGGACATTTCAAATGACTACATATAGTGAGGAATTCCCACTTGTGCAAACAAACCACATATACGTGCTCTGACAATCTTTCAATGCTTTAACGCATGACTCCAAACTTGGAAAATATGGGGCGACTTTAGACATATGCTCGCACGGCTCCTCTATGTATAACACTCCTATTAAATGCTCTATGCATAACGTTCTTATGTTAGAAGGTATCCAGTGGGCGTTTCGGCATGCATGAGTGTGATAGAATGAGTTGCAAGACAATGTAAAACATGTGATTGGGTGAATTTTCAACTACTCGAGGTATAATTAAAACTCATTTTTTGCAAATGATTATTGATTCATCCTTTCAGCGGGCCCCTCGAATCATCATGTATGAGCTAAACAAGGCAAAATGCAATTTATTCGCAACGAGCGGAGGATTTGGGAGCTCCTTGCATACTTTAGAATGCAAACTATCCTCCTCAAAGCGCTCAGGCGAATTCTCAACAACGTGAATAAGTTTAAAAAGGTATGCTTTGTAAAGCGCTCCCGAAAGTCCACTTGAGCGGCAATATGAAATTTGCTTGCATGAAAGATATGCCTCAACGAAGGTTTCCGAAGGCCATATGATATTAGTGACGTGAAAATGACATGATGAGCGCCTATGAAAGAGCGGACATTTACATGCTTTATGCATAATGGAAAACGCTTATTCGTTCAAACTATCCATTCAACGAGCGCTTGGAAACTAAAAAAAATGTGAATTGGAATGCAAGGATCAGCATATGCATCAAGCGAGCCTATGATAGCACCGTGCATAAGACGGAGAAAAGATTTGCAAAGATCATCAAAAGGTCCGCTTGAGCGGACATCAAAAACCAACGTGGACACTAAAAAAAACAAGCATTGCAATGAATCCAAAAAAGTCCGCTTGAGCAGATACTTAAACGAACCGGGCATGAATAACAACTAGGATCATACACTTTGAAGTGGACTTTTCAAACCATTATGCACAAGTTAAAATGCAAGATGAATACGAGAGTCTACTTGGAGCGGACATTTTAAGATGTCATGTTTACTTCGAAAAACTTGCAAGGTGATCATGAATGTGCACTTAATTCCAAACACATGTATGATTTTGACCTTTGCCTAAGATTTGATAAGGATCCATTTCCCTAAGCACTACTTGTGCACAGCTCAAACTTTAAACTTCTCAGCTTCAACCTGCCTAGGCCACTGACTCAGTTTTGGTTGATCTTAACTTGGATTCGAGGTCCACTGTCTAATTCGCAGAGGAAGACGTGATCGAATGACACCTCCAAAAGGCAATACAAGCTTGAAAATTGCAAAAAAAAAAAAGTGGGTCCTCATCAGCGATGGGGCAATGGTGTGATTTGGTCACAACATCTAGCACCAATTCGAATAAATGTTCCTAAACATTTCAAAAATAAAGACCCAATCCAGACCCAGAAACGTCAGACAATACCTTTAAAGTCATCAACCCGTTAGGAAATGCACTCAAAAGAGAAGAATCCTAGATTGGATCGAGACACCTCATAGTTAAGCATTTTCAGAACAGTGATTAATATAAAAATCTCAAGTGTTCCAAAGATAAACAAGAATCACAACTTCAAAATTCCTGCGTACACCCACACATTAGGCCAAATAAACATGCACACTTGAGAAAAGAGTCAAAATCAAAAGCTTAGCACAACCATTCATATCCCGAAGATCCAAGTGTGTGCAATTGAGTTCATTCCCATCCATCGGCAACTTCAGATCATCTCAATTCCTTCACATTAAGCTAAGTGATTAGTACACACCTCATGAACTATCTAGACATGGCCCCGCTGCCAGCGAGCGTCTATAGCTCCGACGGGTTTGTCTCGTAATTCCACTCGAGCAGAGCCCTACTGCCCGTCAGGCGTCCATAGCCCCGGTAAAGATTACTCGATCGTCCATTTAACTGAGTTATAGTGTGTGATTTATGATTTTCTTTTCATTTCATTTCTTTTCTTTCTTCTGATTTTCAACAAGCTTATATTTTGGCAGAGTACAATGCAGTACCGCTACCCTTGCAACACATGCTTTTTGAAGGCACGGGTTACGTTGATAACTCAGCTAGCTGGGTGTGGAATTCCGATGGCGACAAAGGTGGACCTTTAGATTTTTCACTTAATGTGAGATCACAAAGATTCACTTAGATACCTCTAGATTTTAAAAGTGTGTAAAGATATAAGATCCCAAAACAATTCAAGTTGCTCTAAACAGCCGATTTATCCTCCAAGAGCAAGCAACATGCTATTCAAACACTAACAATGGAGTCCACAATGAATCCATCCATTTGATGCAAGTTTCTCAAAGGAAAACTAAGAGGTTAATAATTAGATTTAAATTTGGCATTTTAAACATGATAATCACAAGATGTTAGTGTCAAGACACAATATACGATTCCTTTTCGAGTCAAGTACAAATCTTAGCTAGTTGATAAAGTTAAAGAAAATCATCTTTGGATTCTAAAGAATTTCATGAACATTTATCAAATAAATGAGCTAACATTCGATAAGAATCAGGCTACATGTGCTTTAAGGATAACAACGCCCTTCACAAATCGGGAGACCTACGAAAGCAAACCTAAACTACGAAGAGCAAACTAAACCAAAAACAACTAAACACGGCAAAACTACTCTAAAGCAACAAAAAAGAAAACCTACTCTAAGCAAGCTATGTACAAAGAGCAGACATGACTCAAAAGACCCAAATATATACAAGACCTCAAATGATTTCTCAAAATGAAAAGCAGTAATAAGGCACATGTGATGGTTCGGATTTTGGCAAATTTGTCCTTGAATTCAGAAATATATTCTCTCATAACACAATCATCGAATTCAAAAAACATTTTGCACAAAATCAGCAGTTGTGGTGACTCATTTGGACCATGATTAATCCATATGCAGGTTGTTTTTCCAAAAATTCCATAATCAAATTCATACTCTTCAAATTCACAACTTGGAAATTCATGATCTTTAAATTCGTAATCTTCATTACTAGGAGCAAGGAAAGATACAACCTGGTGGTCTTCATCCTTAAGCGAAAATTCATGCTCGTCGCTTATCAATGCATCAGGAGGTCGAAGTTGGTGATGAATCATCCCACTTGCATCCGGAACATGCAAATCAACATTACAATCAATAGTGGACATATCAAAATGAAAAGGTGAAAATGATTGAAACTTAGAAGCGTGGAACATTTCACCTGTAAGCTCATCTTGGATCTTCAATAAAGGGTGTTGATGTGTTTTCCTTGCACATACAACGCAGAATAAAATACTGGTGTACTCTATCCTCTCTTGAACAAAATCCCTCAAATGCTAAGCTAGGTGATCAGATGAGTAGACTCCAAGGTTCTTGATTAGTTACTTTTTGTGTTGCGACTTGGGATAACTTAGCAGTAGGATGCGAATTACTGTTTGACACAAAGGGACTTACGTAAATGCTCAACAATAGGAAACTTGTTTCTCTTGGATAACATGTAACACAGCTTCTTTGAAGGTCCACCAATTCGATAACTTAAGATATGACAATGGAAGCTCTTGAATCTAGATCTAACAAGATTTTAAAGAAAATGCAAAAGGAAATGAGTTTAGAAGGCTCTAATCTAAATGCAAGCAATCACCACTGATTCACCGGAATCTCAACCACACTTTGCTTCACCATAAGGAAACAACTACACAAAAGTGGTGCTATCTTCTAAGGGTAAAGTAAGATTTTCAGATTAAGCTCAGATGATGTTCAGACTAACCATGCACTACAACCTGCCATCGACAAATTATAAATGGTATGAACTATGGAGACACCAAACATAAATCAGCATCAACAACTTCCATAAAACATAAAACTAAATTGCTGAAAACAAACCAAACGGATCTTATTCTATGAGTGAACACTTAGAAACCATGCATTCATTTGAAACAACACAAATCACCATGAAAATTTCAGCAATGAATTTGTATTTATTTCAGCAGAGTCTCGAGCAACAATTTCTCAGAGCATTCCCCCTTTACAAATGAGAGCAAAATGGGCTTATATATGCCTCAAAACCCAATGGATGGCCAAGATTAAAACTTTAAATCGAGGGCCCATATTATGCCACACAGGCAAGTGGTTACAAAATTTACTAAAATTGGACCTTGCATTAATGATGCACCAACTAAGTGGAATACCCTCATTTATGACCTTTCCTTTTCACGGTAAACTCCACAAATCTAGCGATGACACGTGTAACCTCCTCCATAGGTACACTTGGCAGAGTCTGAATGGTGCCCTCTATGATTTGCAGCTCCTCGGCACATTTGACAACTGTCATTTCCCAACTAGCCATGGATGTCTGAAACGTGCCCATGAAAGTGGAAAGCGTGCAAATTTCATCCAACAACTCCCTCGAAACAGCCTGTGTATGTCGAAAATACTTTGCATGCATCTTGTCTTTCAGCAAGTATTCATCAATCTCTCCATTAGAATCAACTACCCTGTTTACGAAAACAAGTATTTTGTTTTGCATTTCCCGAAGAACCTCTCTTGTTTGAGTGCAGTCACTCTCAACCTTTCCCAGAACTTGCTCCTTTATGCTGAGTGCACAATACCAAGAATGGAAATTATATGTTGGACCCCGCTCAATCACCCCTTCATCCAACAATGTGGCACTTGGAGTATAAATCAGCCTTTTCAACTGAGGCATAACTTCTTCCTTTACATTTCTGAATTGTGCACAAGTAATTAGAATATTCTGAACTCTGTCAAATGTTGAAGCAGCTTCCCTGTACAACTTCACAATCTCATCCACGAACCCATCAGCCTTGATCTTGAAATTTGCTGCCCAGTCCTGCAATACTTGAGAAGAGGACCTCATTTCTTCCAAATGAACCACAGACTCCTGCGGGAGCAATGCCGATGGTGCAACCATCTCTTCAGCTTGGCTTAGTGGCCTCATTAACTGCTGAATATAATGCCGAAATGCCAAGTTATCCTTCTCTAACTGAATCCTCTGTTCTTGTTCCTTCCGTAGCCTTTCTTTGATGACAGCAACTGAATCTTCCAACTCTTCTATCTCCTGCTCTGCTGTGGCTGGTCCCAAATCAAAAGTATTGATGTCATATGCACTCGGAATGCCACCATCTGCCTCTTTGCTGATTTTTGGGATAGCAATATGCACTTGCCTTGACCCCGAGCCGCCTCTTGTGATTTTCGAGAATTTAGTAATTTTCTGCTTTCCATTGTCAGTTTTGGCCATGCTCAGCAAGTCTTCCAAACTTAGTATTGGGTTCCCTTTCAATAATAGACTTTTCCTTGACTCGATCTCTTAACCACTCAGGCAGATTGGACAGGTCTTCCTGACTTTCTTCTTGAACTCCCTTATGCTGAACAGTGGGAAGAGCCTCCTCATCAAACTCATACAACTCTTTGTCATCTTGATTTTCAGCTTCTGTTTCTATCATGACCACTTCTTGTTCCTTAGCTGATTTTGACACTACACCAATTTGATTACCTTGTTTGTTTCCCTGATCATCTTGGATTTTCAAGGATGTCTGCTCATCAGGTCTCACTTCATCTTCATCAATATTTATTATATTATTACCCTCCTGTCTTGAAAATGCACTAACTGCCTGCTGATCATTAGTCTTTACCTTCTTACTTGGCTGAATACCCTCATGCGGATCATCACCTTCTCCCTCGGAACCATTGGAATTATTGGATGACCCACTTCCTGAAGTATCCTTGGACTGATGTACACTAACTCCTCCCATCAAGTTGTAAGTCAATTGGACATTCTTCTCCTGAAGCCTACGAATCTGGAAGTCTACATACTTTCTTGTATGCGATATAATTGGCATCATCAAATCATCATTGCATGTGGCCTCCTGCTCAGACCAATTGATGGTGAAGGGCCTATCTCTTTTCTCTTCATACGAACTTTGTGAAAGTCTTTTGTGATTCTCCTCAAGCTGATCCGGAATGTTGATCACTCTTGTTGATCTGACCAGATCCAAAGACAATCGGTAGCAACTTTTCTTTCTTATTTCTATGTCATCATATGTATCTATCCAGTGATCCTCGAGCTGCAGTTTGTGCTCATATTTGCTCCCAAATTTCTGTCTGACTGTGCCAAATGGATCAAAGTTACTACGTGCATCATTGTGGCATACCAAGTTGTAAGCCTGCAACTCTATCTTTGAATTTTCAGCAGCTTGTAATGACATGCAAGCCTCAAGCCTCCCGATGCTGATTGGAAACTTTGTTGTAGTCTTCTTCCTCTTTCTCTGGACTCTGTCGAATGCAACCAGCTGTCGTGTTACTTCCAACAACACCGTTCTGTCAGTGGGGTATCTAGGCAATCTGTAAGGCAATGATGAGAAGCCCTCCACACGGATGTATGTGAATCTTGGAAACTGAATAAACCACTTTCCGTATTTTGCGATGAAGTTCATGGCCTCCTTCGACAATCTCCTGCATGTGCTACCTTGTAACAATCTAACAATATGCATGGAAAAGGCATCATTAAACCTTCTGTAATGGGATATAGCCTGTAAGTGCAGCTGAGGATAGCAATCATAAACCTTGAACTGTCCTTCTCCATTTCCAACTCTCACCTTGCAGTTCAATCCTGGATATCTCTCGCTTCTGGCAAGCATATATATAATATATGAGCTCATGTAAAATGTTTTCGTTTCCTGTAAACCCTTCAATTGATCATCGATGTTGTTGCTGATCATTTCAGCCCGATCTATCATTCTTTTTCCACTTATAATTTCTTCAATGAAGAAGAACATCCAGGGCTCGAAATTTGCCGATTGTGGGCAGCCCATGATGCGGTTCAAAAACACAACCATATAGTTGATTTCTTGATGAAAGTCAGACTTGTGAAGCTTTTTAGGTACCTTACTCACATGTGGCCTTGGTTGCACCAACCAGCTGTTGTTTATTACCTCCATACATTTCTCAAGTCCAGCCAAATAAAGTTGCAAAGCAAACTCCTTGTCGCAGAATGTAGTAGTTTTGTATGAGGGGATGTCAAAAGCTTCCGCGATCGCCTCCTTTCTCAGATAAGCAAGTACTTTGCCCTCTCTAGTCATAATACATCTCTTTTCATGATTATAATGCTTGGTGCATTCTAACATCAGTTCTGGACACAGCATTGTTGGCGGGAAACAAGCAGCTTGCACAATCCCGTTCTTCAACATTCGTCTGACTAGATCCGATGGATTGGGTTTGTGCAAATTTTGCTGAATCTCTTGCATATTGGTCTTCCCCAGATTGGTGTCACAGAGGTTTCGCCACTTCGAAGTGATCTTTGTTTCTGGCCACGTTCCCTTCATGTCACTCCTCATCAATGCTTGTCTGTCCTTCGCACTCATCTTTCACCTGCACAACCGCCTTATGTCAAAATCTTGAAAATGACATTTAGTAACAACATAATAGTAACAAAACCTACACTTAATACATGCGGGATTATTTGAATGCAAGATTTCAATTTATCACACCCCTCCGCTAAAGAAAAAACAATAATGCAATTCCCGTGAGAACAAAATGTTCAAATATCTCACTAACACACTTAGTTCCTATTTGCTCCTGTCAAATATGATCTCCGAATGGACCTGCAATAATCGTGTGTTGTAATCCCTTATGTGCTTTAATGGAGGGGAGGTCGATTACCAAGAAATAGAAGGTGGTCTTTCTTAAACTTTCGAAGACTTCAACCAAGGAGGACACTCTTAAACCTGCACCCAGGAAGCTTTGAGAACACCGGGTAGATTATGTAATATCAACTAGTTTAACGTCCAAGCACTCATTCAGACAAACCTCATAAGGATCCCCTCTTGCAAACAAAACTCATGAACATAGTCAGGTTTCCAAATACTGATGTAGGAGGCGAAGCTCACTGCTAGAACAAATGATAAAACACCCTCGGATCCCCATCATCTCACACAGTGAAATCGCCTTTTCTGGAGGACAGCGCATATCACATATGCTCAGAAAGTTGGCACTGTCGTTCAATAATGTTCAAAAGATTTTGCTAGCATAAATAGTGCGCTCCACCTCCTCTACCGCATAAATGTCATTGCTTGAATTAAATCGTGGGGCTAAAAATAGGATGAGCCAATATTTGAAAGATACGCGCCTCAATACTCCTCATAAATGCTAACCAACTCAGTATCCATGTGTTTTTCAGAGTGCAGTGCCTATTTAATTACACACTAAGAATAGAATAGATTCGCTCTGCACAAAATCGTTCAATGCTTCCTTCAACGGGTCTTCAGATTGCCGAAGAGGTGACGGTGTTATAGCGGGTCAGAGCAAATGTTAGAGATCTTTACCACACCTGGCCGAAAAGCAAATTGCAAACCTCAGATCTAGCTCCGTCCTGGCGGTCTTTTTGCTTCAACGTGCACAATACAGGATTTGCAGTGGACTCTTAAAAGTCCGCCCCTCCATGCATTTACGAGGGTGTCTTGTATGATTAAGAAATGCTCACCAAGTATTTAACCACTGCCAAGAGTCCAAACAATCAACCCGGAGCAGACGTTATGCCTCACACCAGACTTGATGCTGAGAGTATAACGTTTACGTGATGTTTTGCATAACTGCCAAAGGTCCATTAATAATCCTGTCATCCAAAGATATCCCGCCCAAACGGCCATTCAAGCCCGCCGAAGATTGGAGAGTTCCTGACGAGTCAAGAAGATCCGCTCACGCGGTCCTTTAGCTGGCCAAGGGAATAGGAAATCCACAGCAACGCCATAAGGTGAACCAAGTCCGCTTAGGCGGGGATCTAGGGGGAGCGGGCATGCTGTTGAAAAAAGAACATCTCAATGCAGATAAGAAACTCTGACGAAGACCACAGACCAAAACACCAAAACAAGGGGTCCCCACGGCTGATGGGGCGATGTTGGACCACGTCACAACAAAGGGTCTAGCACCAAGTCAAATTGCTTTGTATGTTTAGCCTCCATTTCTTTATCTTGATCATCTTGGGATGACTCTGGCAGGAACTCTTGTTGTACTTCATCTATGAAAGCGTCAAGCGCCCCTTCGAATTGCACTTGATTCACTGACTTGTGGGTGATGGCTTGTAGCATATTTTCATGGTCACCATCTCTTTCAAGGACTCTTGAAACTTCTTGCAATTCACCTTTAATAATCTCTTCTAGCAACATGAATGAGTATGTAACAAGGAATTCTTCTTCTTGCAAAGAATTCGATTCACTTTCTTCTTTGATGGAGGAATCAATATCTTGTTCAGCACTTATCTTTGTTTGAACATCTTCTGTTCCTTTTTCAACCTTTTCAGCCAGAGGTTCGTTCTTACTTGGAAGAAGGTATGCAAATGGATTGTCCACTTGATTATCGAGTTCACTTGTGCTATCTTCACTGTTGAATAACATGTGAACATCTTCTCCTTTGGATGGTGAATTGATTTCTTGAAGACATTTGACCCATAAGTCATCTAATCTCGATTGTACTTTAGACTCTTCTTCCAACCTTAATTCTTCCTTCACTTGACAAATAACTTCCTGACAAGATGAACATGCGAGTTCCAAATGAGTAGTGTTGTGAATCCTGCACCAACCACATGGAATCAACATTTCCTCTGCAAGCAGGTCCTTCTCAATACTTAGTCTTTTCTTGATCGCTTTCTTAAAACTTATGAAGAACTCTTTTTCATCAAATAAGGCTTCAGGAACCACCTTTGTAGAAACAATCGGCTCATGTACCTGTGAAAAAGAAATTTTTCCTTGCAATGCTAATTCCATCCTTGATAAGAACGTTAGGCAATATAGCTCCTCGTGTCCATTGGTGTCGTGAATTTTACATCCTTTCCTTGATGCAAAGTCGTCCAAACTCTTAGGATAGAGTTGTGCATTCAAAGTCCACCAAAGCTAAAGAATGTCATCTTGACGATGATCCATATTGCTGCCCACAACCATGAAACTACTTCACGTGTGGTGAGAAATCCATCCTCGTTTTGCTTTTGGTATTTTTTGATTTTTACTTTTTTTTTTTTTTTTTGAAGTTTTATACTTTTTTTGTATTTTATGGCATAAGAGAGATCTAGCAAATCTCAAATTTAGCTTTGAAAGCTCACTGAGTTCCAATTCCACAATTCGGAGTTCGTTCACGTGCTCGGAGTAAAAGAAGCAATGCAATTCCTTGCTCGTGCCCTTTTATCCTGAGTTGTGATGTATGTACTTCGTTCTAGCCTCCTCCTTGCTGAATTCTATCGAACAATATGATAGAGCAATGAATGATAAAACACCAGAATATCCTTTGTATGCTTGGAACAAATGGATCAATCCGTTGTTCGCCCTCCTTCTAGCGCCAATTTTGTTGATGTGTTTTTTATGCACATGCAAACTCAAAATAAAATACCGAGGTATTGTATCTTCTCTTGAACAAAGTCTCTCGAATGCTAAACAATGTGATCAATAGAGACAACTCCAAGGTTCATGATATGTCAGATCTTGACTTGCAATGGATAAACTCAATAGTTGATGTGATTTTACTAAAACTCACAAAGGGACTTATGCTGAATTGACTCCTTATTCCAATCAAATATGTTATTCTCCTTCTTGTCAAATGGAACTATCTCAAACCGACTATGAAAAGAAAATGCAAAAGATAAAGGGTTTAGGAAACTATTCTAAGGACAATGATATAATGAAACATGCTTTAATAGACAAATTTCTCATGAAACCAAACTTCACTTTGCCATGAGAACCAACAACTACACGAAGTAGGTGCAATCTCCAAAGGTAATCATATGATTTTCATGTCATAAACTTCCATCCAAACACCCACTACTAGCGCAGTTGGAATGAGCGTCCACAACCAAACTAAAGCAAACATCGAGGTTCAGGCTAACATTGCACTACAAATCACCATCGGCAATTCATAAAAAGTATGAACCAAGGGATTCATCAAATATCTTCACATATAAACATTATATCAATGAACTTCTAAGCTAATTGGAAACACATCTCCATAATATTCAAGAATTTGAAACCATGCTAACATTCCATCACCACACAAATCACCATGAGAACCAACAATGAGCTTGTATTAATTTTGGAAATGTATAATTACAACAATTTCATATGTCTCTCCAATGACTTCGAAGAGTCTCCTCTAATCTACTTCTACTTTAGCAGCATTTACTCCTACTACTCTATCTTGCTCTCCTAATAATCTCCTTTACAAATGAGAGAAATGAGCCCTTTTATAGGCCTCAAAATTACATGAATGGCCAAGATTGATTTGAGAATCAATAGCCAAGATTGAGACAAGGCAGCTTGTTACAAAAATTACTATTTTTAGAACATTGAATGCGAACTAATGATGTGGCAGATTGTGATTGGATCAATGTTGTGCACATGCCACCTTAGCATCGAGCAAACCGCTTTGACGTTTTTTGTGTTCATATTGCTCGGAATGTTTTCCCAAATTTTGTCATCTTTTGGAGTAGTCTTCGAATCTTTGAATTTTTACCTCTGGAATTTTAGCTTCTTCGAACTTGAAAACTTGGGAATTTTGTCGAATTTCTTCTTGATGTCGATCATGCAATTGTACTTTTGAATATAATTCATGGATTGCTTGATGAACCTGCTCATTTCTCTTGTTACCACGCAAATGATCATCTTGATGTAGGCATTCCTCCGTGTGGCGATGATGTCTACTCCCTCGAATGTTCTTGAACAAGACTCCCCCATGTATTGAACTTCTTCTGTGCAAGCGTTTCGCAACTATCCTTCCATATCACTCTTCATAACCGCTTGCCTCTCCTTCGCATTCATCTTTCACCTGTATGAATATCTTCTGTTAGTGCCTTGAAAATCATGCGATTAAATAAGCATAAAAGACAAATTTTCACTGCCAAATGCATGCGGGATTATTCGAATGTATAACTTTAAATTACCTTACCCTACTGCAAGCAAAGTCAATAATGTGATTTTTGCGAAAATAAAAGACTTGAATGGCCTCTTAACAATTTCAAACAACACATCCAGCTCCCATTTGCCTTTGCCAAAATTGGTCCTAAAATTGCTTCCACAATGAGTACTTTGAATAAAGGGATGAAGTCATGCATATACACTTGTCAAGGGTCACTTAAGTGGACTTTAGAATTCTAAGTGATTTCACTAAATGCTCGTTCTTACCTTGGCAGACCTGCAATAACTCTACGTTGAATCTGCGTATGCGTTTTATAGTGAGGGGCACCGAATTCCAAGTACAAGAGTATAAGTTTCAAGCCTTCGAAGACTTCCTCCTAGGCGGATTGCAGGGATGCGCTCAGGTGACTCTTAAACTCACAGGGCGGATTTCGTGTTGTCTGCGTAGAAGCTTTACCTTGGAAAGATGAGGCTCTTCAGATGAGTCCCACGTAAATTATGTAGAATGTGTTCGCCTGACCATATCTTTCGATATTCAATGCCTAGCATATGCAGTGCAAAAGTGATATAAATGTGCGCCACAAGCAGAGGAATTGGGAGGCCATGTATAATCAGGAAGAATTTCAATGATGCAAACTTATCACTGTTCCACGCCTAAGTGGACATTTCAAATGACTACGTATAGTGAGGAATTCCCACTTGTGCAAACAAACCACATATACGTGCTCTGACGATCTTTCAATGCTTGAAGGCATGACTCCAAACTTGGAAAATATGGGGCAACTTTAGACGTATGCTCGCATGGCTCCTCTATGTATAACGCTCCTATTAAATGCTCTGCGCATAACGTTCTTATGTCAGAAGGTATCCAGTGGGCGTTTCGGCATGCATGAGTGTGATAGAATGAATTGCAAGACAATGTAAAACATGTGATTGGGTGAATTTTCATCCTTTCAGCAAGCCCGTTGAATCATCATGTATGAGCTAAACAAGGCAAAATGCAATTTATTCGCAACGAGCCGAGGATTTTGGAGCTCCCAGCATACTTTAGAATGCAAACTATCCTCCTTAAAGCACTCAAGCGAATTCTCAACAACGTGAATAAGTTTAAAAAGGTATGCTTTGTAAAGCACTCCCGAAAGTCCACTTGAGCGGCAATATGAAATTTGCTTGCATGAAAGATATGCCTCAACGAAGGTTTCCGAAGGCCATATGACATTAGTGACGTGAAAATGACATGATGAGCGCCTATGAAAGAGCGGACGTTTACATGCTTGATGCATAATGGAAAACTCTTATTCATTCAAAGTATCCATTCAATGAGCACTTGGAGACTAAAAAAAAATGTGAATTGGAATGCAAGGCTCAGCGTATGCATCAAGCGAGCCTATGATAGCACCATGCATAAGACCGAGAAAAGATTTGCAAAGATCATCAAAAGGTCCGCTTGAGCGGACATCAGAAACCAATGTGGACACTAAAAAAAAACAAGCATTGCAATGAATCCAAAAAAGTCCGCTTGAGCGGATACTTAAACGAACCGGGCATGAATAACGACTAGGATCATACACTTTGAAGCGGACTTTTCAAACCATTATGCACAAGTTAAAATGCAAGATGAATGCGGGAGTCTGCTTGGAGCGGACATTTTAAGATGTCATGTTTGCTTCGAAAAACTTGCAAGGTGATCATGAATGTGTGCTTAATTCCAAACACGTATGATTTTGACCTTTGCCTAAGATTTGATAAGGATCCATTTCCCTAAGCACTACTTGTGCACAGCTCAAACTTTAAACTTCTCAGCTTCAACCTGCCTAGGCCACTGACTTAGTTTTGGTTGATCTTAACTTGGATTTGAGGTCCACTGTCTAATTTGCAGAGGAAGCCCTGATCGAATGACACCTTCAAAATGAAATACAAGCTTGAAAATTGCAAGAAAAAAAGTAGGTGGGTCCTCATTAGCGATGGGGCAATGGTGTGATTTGGTCACAACACTATCTTCTTGGATCCAACACCTTCGTTCGTGGTGGCTCTCTTGTAGGAGATAAACAACTTCTATCCACCACTCCACCCTCCCCATCTAATAATGGACTCGCGTCTTGTGTCCTAAACAATAAACATCCCATTACACATCGCATGCTCCAAAACATGAATTATAATGGCAAAGGCTTAGGCCTTCATGAACAAGGTATCTTGGAGCCCATCCATGTCAAAGTCCCTCCACAATCACATGGCCTTGGATATACATCCCAAGGACAACAATCTAAAGATGTTGGTACCACCTCCCTGTCCTCTAAATCCACTTCTTTCCATCCCAAACTCCATGCTTCCCATTGCACCTCCAAAACATGTCGCCATCCCTCCTCCGTCATACAAATCCCAAAAGCAAGTGATCATACACCTTCCTCCATCTATTTTACCTCCACTCCTTCCAACTCCTAATATCCCCATCCTCACATCCCCTTATCCTTTTATCCACAAGTCCATTAATCTCTCCATCCATACATCCCGCTCCCCAAAATTCCTAATCATGATCAACGAATGCACACATCGACCAAACATGAAGCTAGCACAACCCCCATGGGATTCAAAAATAGAAATTTGGATGCCTCCTTTACATAAAGCAAAAAGTCCTAAAGATTCTCATGCCATAGGGCACCAATGCAAAGAATCAAAGCAAAATTCATCCAAAAGGCTACCCAAGCCCACACCTCCAAAAGAAAAATCCAAAACCAAAATGGTTTGGGTCCCCAAGCAAAAAGCACTTAATCCAAATGGAGCATCCACAATCCAACAATCCCAAAAATCTTGCTACCCATTAAAAAATCATAAAAATCCTAAATCCATTTGGGTCCCAAAATTACTAAATCGACCATCCCCTAAGCAAACATCTCCATTACTCCCAACTCCCCCTTCCATTTAAAAGCTTTAAAATCCAATTCAGTGTGTGCAACCATTGGTCTTGGTTCCTTTCCATTCCACAACATTCCCACCTACCTCCATCTACCCATCTTATATCCACTATCCCACATATTTCACCCATCATATCCGTATGGTCCATGCTTTTGCTAATTCGTCCATCCATAATCCACATCATAATCCACTATCCATCCATCCATAATCCCTACATAATCCACTATCTACCTACTCCATCTCCCTCTCATGCATCTTCTACCAACATCCATGAGCATAATGACACTTAACATGGTCCATGTGTGACTTCCATCCATCATGGGACACTCTTACCTTGCTATGGACACAAACGCTTGAATCCCTCTTGTTCCTCCATCTCCACCCATCCCATCCAAATATTCAACAACAAAAAAATCAAAATAGTAAAGAAATATCCTTCGTCCAATGGTGAAAACCATTTTCATGGCGCCTTGGATAAGTACCATGATGAAAACCTAGCAAACATACATCATGTGTAGGTTGATTATCTATGTGTCTTACACTTGGGTGCACGTTGTCTTATCCATCTCATCCTACCATTTTTCCTCCTATCCTACCATCCTCATCCATTAACCCACATACCTATCCCATTGAATCCATTCCTCCTTTTGATCTTGATAAAAACATGGGGCAAAATGTTGAAAAATGCTTTGGACATCTCTTGATATATCTAATCTTTTTCCAACCAATCTTATAATCCTATCGTCATAAGTTGTCATGTAAAATCCTAAGCATTACACCTAGAATGGGTCATGTTATTCTTATGCGACATAGCCTTTCGAGGTCACATCCTAAACCCCCTTCCTCCATCCATTATGTATTCTCCATCCTTCCTATCTTCCATCCATAATCCTCTTATCCATCTATCCAATCCTTCTTTCATCCTTGACTTGGTTTTCCCTTGTCATTGGTATCTAGCATCTAGGCTATCTAAACTACAATCCAGTGTCATCCCATAACATTTTACAAAAACAAAAAAAACCATATCCAAAAATCAAAAAAAAAAAAAATTCATAACATTCCACAAAACCAAAAAAATTACAACATTTCCAAAAATCCAAAAAAATAAAAAAATTTCAAAAAACCAAAAAAATCAAATATCCAAAAACAAAATCCAAGCAATAAAATTTAAATGCAAGTCATCCTTAATCCATACCAATCTAGTCAAAGCAATCTAATCACATCCATGGTCTTGATCCTAATCTTGTTGTCAACCCAATCAATTAATCAATCATCATCTTCAATGGGATATATCGTTCCCGCATCCTTGTGTTGATCTAGGGATATATCATTCCCCCATCCTTGTGTTGATCTAGGAATATATCGTTCCCCGCAATAACAACACTATTTCAATCAATCAATCAATTATTGGTTTACAATTTGATAGGGGCAATGCCTCGTTTGTTTTTGAATCAAGCAGAAACACTCATACAACACACTATACCTTAACCAAAATCTCAAACATTAGTCTACATGATAAAATGATATACAATCACTTTATCAATTGCCACATCATTAGATCACAAACAATCATCATCCAGCCTCATCCAAGGATATATCATTCCCGTCATGAGGTGCCTATCCAAACCATAGATACAAGATTCGCCCAGACTCGACGAGTTGCGAGCTGGGCGACCTGGGCAAGTCTAGCAGACTTGGCGGTCGAGTACTCGCCCTACTCACCCAGACTCGCCAATCTGGGTGAGTCCCAATGGGAAGACTCGGCCAAGTCAATGAAAAATGAGGGAAAAAGACTATAAAAAATGGAAAACAGTTAAATGTAAAAGCATGAAAGTCCAGCATTTTTTTAAGGGTTTGGAGGATTTTTTAAGGCTATTTAAAAGCAATAAAATTATGAAAAATGACATGCACCATGAAGGTCTCAAAGGCTTTAATTTGGTCTTGGTGGCGGGGGCTCTGCCCCTCAACCCCGCACTGCCCCTAGACGCCCACGAGGGGCATTGCCCCTCGACCACGTTGAGGGCGTTGCCCCCAAACCCCCAAAAGGGAAACTGCCTTTGCCACAAATAGAGTTTGGGTAGTGACTTATCAACCATCACACTAGAGGAGGTTGATCCACAATCAGGTTGGATCACCGAGGTTGAGGATCTTGATTTTCAGTGATGAGGACCTTCCATGGGTTAACAAGGTGGATAGAGAGGCAGAGGTAGTAGCCATGGCAGAGGAAGAGGATAGAGCATGAGCAGACACCTTGGATGTTGGTGTGAGTGTCATTGACACAGGTAGATAGCATGGCTGCATCATCATCCAGGACCTATCTTATATGCCCACGCAGGACTTGTCGTGATATTGAGTAGAGTGATGCAAGCTCCTCTGAGCCATTGAAATGTCCCGTACTTAAGACATTATACAATATAATTATAAATAAGTTGTTTTCATGATTTAAATTAAAGATTTAAATCATTTTTAGATATGAAGGCCGACTCTCCTTGAATGAAAAGGGCTGACTCCCAAAATATAACCAACCTCTTAATAGAGGAACGCTAAAGAATACAAGGGATATATTAATCATAAGGTAAGCGTTGATTAAAGAATATAGAAGGTGCGATTTATTAAAGGAGTAAAATACTTTATACAAAACAGTAGATAAGGCTAAGTGCATGTTATATAATATAACATGAGGTGTGATTTTGTTAAGAGGAATCGGTAATGAGAATAAAAAGAATACAGCGATGGATATATGGTGACAGCGATTAATATTTAAAGTCGTAGCAATTCACTATTAAAGACAACAAGTTATATTTGCAAAAGGCAGCAATCATGTTAGAGGGAAAATAAAAGGATCTTAATGCAGTGATCATGTTTAAGGATAAATAAAAGTATCTTAAAACAGTGATCAGCATAAAGGTATGTGTTAATAAAGGACGTCCCCTTTTGATAAAGTTGTGACAATTAGATGAAGTGATATGTCTTTTAAAAGGAGTTGCTCCTCATAACAAAGACATATATTGGTATAAATGGAAGATGAGAAAGGGGTAAGCCAGGCAAGCAATAAGAAAGAATATAATATGGTAGCAGAGATAAATCTGCAGGAATAGAACGGCAGTGATATATATATATATAATTGATAACAGCAGAAAATTATTTATTGCAGCCATCCTATCATATGCTATAACTCTATCATCCTCTCAATTCTATTAATCTATTATTCCATCATTCTGTTATTCATCCTTCATTCTATTCTTCTATCATTATATCATTCTATTCTATCATTCTATTACTCCATCATTCTATTATATCATTCTTTCATTCTATCCTTCTACTCTTCTATCACTCTATAATTCTATCATTCTATCTTTCGATTATTCTATCCTTCTATTATTCTATCGTCCTATCGTTCTATAATTCTATTATTGAATCAATCAAATCAGCAAATATCTGAGATATAAATTAGCAATCAAAGGAAGCTATCTTCATTAGAAGGGAGTCATATAAGAATCAAGCAAAAGGAAATATATATAGTATATATATATATATAGGCTAATATATTTGCATCTTAGAATATAGCAATCTTATATTTTAACAAGTATTGTGGTATGCATTATTATGATTATTGTGAATGATGATTTGTTTATTAATGTATAATCTCTTATGAACCTAGATATGTTTATTAATGTAATTGTTGGTCAGACTAGTCATTAAATTGATCATTCCCAATAAGCAACCATGTGGAGGAGTAGGTGAATACAAGAAGGGGGAGCAGATACTAGATTTCCTTCTAAGTACGCGACCCCATCTTGGATGCCCGTGTGTCTACCACTTGTGGGCCAAGGGGGTGAATGCCCGCCCTTGGGCTTAGATAGGAGAATCTACGGGCACCCCATTGTTGAGATGGATTCAAGGAGTCTCAATCATAAGAAGGATGGATAAGACAGCATGGATAGGGAAGGTAGATACAAGTTTATCCACTAAGCACACCACCCCAAGTTGGATGCCCGCGTGTCTGCCACTTGGGGCCAAGAGGGATGGTATATCCGCTCTTGGGCTTAGCATGAGGATAGCTTCGGGCATCCTACAATGTTTTTCCTCCAATTCCTATTATGGCTAATCTTCCATCATGCACTATAGATATTGTAGGTTTGAAGTAGTTATGTATTTTACATGGTTTAAATAGATAAGACATTCATTATATATGTTTTGATCATATGAATTATATTTCCAGTATCATCTAACATGATTGCAGGACCTAAACCAAGATTCATCTTGCTTAAAGCATTTAATTGGTATGTTATAACCCTAACTACATTAAGCTTCTGATTCTAGGGCAAGAATTAGGGCAATCTCAGGAAGGGGACATTACAGCCATAGACTTCTAGTTTTTGTTTTAATATTTGTTTTGAACTTTTGATGCCCTGGATTTCATATTCCTTAGAGTTTTGTATACATTTGACTATATTTATATATCTAAATATGTTATTTCCTTTAGCTAAAATTTGTGTTTATACTTATGTGATTGATGTATACTTGTGTATGTGATCAAAGTAGCTTCTATTTGATGATTTTATTGTGTCTTTAAGGTTTATCTATTAAAGGGTGCATAAAACAAGCCTTAAATCCTTAAAAATCTCTAAATTTCATGTGTTTTTCAAATTGTTGAGTCTTAGGCGAGTTTGGGTGACGAGTCCAAGTACTCACCAAAAATTACCTTGGCAAGTCTAGGTGACAAGTCCGAGTACTCACCAAAAATCACCTTGGTGAGTCTTTGGCGAGTTCGGGTCTTGTAACACTGATCCAAACATCACTCAAAGCAAGAGATACAATGGCTGTGTGACTTCTGTCGTCATTTGATCTTTTGTTTTTCATTTTATCTTTTCTATCTCCTTATGATTTATCAAAGCCACCTAGATCCATTTATATCTTGGTGTGTTACGATTAGCAGAGAATGAGGCATAGCTTTTTGCGTGTCTGTTGGATATTCTTATCACTACAGCTAATATTCATATTGTGTGTCTAGACAAGGTTGTATTACGTTGTGTATAAGGATACTCCTTTTGTTCGCAGTGTCAAGTCCATGCAAAGAATACAAAGTCACCCTAGTTCCTTATACCTTGGTGCATAATATCCTCTTGCTATATCAAATTAGGGTTGCTCTAAATACTATACCAGCATAACTATCCCCTCTCTATCCACTATATCCATTATGACTATAACTTATCTGTTTCCAAATCCTATTCTAGACCATTCTTCACCTCTCAATCTATCTTTATCCACTATCTATTTCACCTATCTCTTTCAACTTAACAATCCATCCTAACTATCCATCCCTAACCCTTAACCTTATCCATCCTTTCTCTTGTTTTCATCTCCTTATCCAACCCCTTTCATCCATTTCGAGAGCATACCCGTGTTCTTCTAACCCTCCGATCCTCTGGAGGGGGCATCCCATCCTCACATTCATTCCTCCTCGTCACTCCTTCAAGTGGTTGGGGCATCCTTTTCCCTCCATCCATACCTTTTCTTCTTTGAAATGGTGTTACCTCTCTTAGTCGCAACATCATCTCAAAGGGGCAAAATGTAGACACCTAAAATTGACCATGTCTTACGACATCACCTTGCGACACCTTACGACATATTTTCTTCTAGGCCCCTTTCGTGACCGCTTCCATCATTCTCATTAATTAAATAAATTATATTTATTTAACTAATCTCTTCTATCCATTTATCTCCCTTTTACACCAAATTAAATAAATTTTATCTATTTAATTTTCCCCCATATTCCTCCAATTAATTTAAATTAATTAATATTTATATAAATTAGCTCTCACATGCCACAGTCTCTCATAATTTAAATCTTTTTATTATTTAAATTATTTATCCCACTCACATCCTTATTTTAACCTCATTAATTGTGCGTCATAAGCACTTCCTCTCTAAAAATTAATTAAATAATCTCATTTCCCCACTCACATTCTTATTTTAACCACATGTCATCCTCATTTAATGTGCGTCATAACCACCAAATTTAACTTTTCATCCTAGCCATCCACCTCATACCACACCATTCTAATCTTAGCCTTCCATTCTATTCCTTCTCCATCTATAAATTGAAGCTCTCATTTCAATATCAAACCCCCAACAAATTTTCATATGTACGTACATCTATTATTCTCTATTTATCTGTATTTTTATAGTTATTTCATATCCAGGTTATGCTGGTTTGTTGTGACAGTCCACAATGCATCATCCATAGAACATAGCCGGTGGAGCTTGGGTGCACTCTACCCCATTCTATCAGAAGTCTGAATTTATGCAAGGTTAAGGATATTATTGTTATTATTTATCTTTCATGTCATTTCCTTGCATTATTTTCATAGCTTCACTTTCTAGAGGCCACTAAAAGGTTAGTTTGAAAGGAATTCATGAAATATCAATTTTTATAGGTTTATGTGGCAAAGGTTGTCCTTTAGCTCAATATTTGTATCCGATTGGACTGGACACTTTTGGTTATATGTTATAGATGGCTACAAAAGACAGAGTGATAGGTGAAAAATCTTGAAACCTTGGTGTCAAGAAAACAATTCAACATCAAAGAGATAGTGTTGCAATATGAAGATGTTACCATAAGGAGTGACCTTTCATAGGGATATGGCTTCTCATCTAGAAATATGTATCATGGATATAATGTACTCAATAGAATAGAAGACCAAGCACGATAGAATTGTCAAGTAAGATGAATACTATGGACCATGGAATCTAAACAGACGATTCTGTATGACATCAGTATATATGTACAAAAGAAATAGTTGTGAAAAGTTCTTTGCTTGTAATTATAATACACATCATGTGCAAATGGATGGAGTTTTTACAGCCTAGAAAAACTTCCATATTATACCATAACGAATTAATTAATGTTCATTTTGCTAATGATACAGCCTTCACTCCTGAAATGACCCAGCAATCAGTATATGAATTCAACAGAAGGCTTTGATTATTTGTGGGAATTGAATATAATCCAAGGGAAATTAGAGGATAGTCTCTCATAATTTAAATCTTTTTATTATTTAAATTATTTATCCCACTCACATCCTTATTTTAACCTCATTAATTGTGCGTCATAAGCACTTCCTCTCTAAAAATTAATTAAATAATCTCATTTCCCCACTCACATTCTTATTTTAACCACATGTCATCCTCATTTAATGTGCGTCATAACCACTAAATTTAACTTTTCATCCTAGCCATCCACCTCATACCACACCATTCTAATCTTAGCCTTCCATTCTATTCCTTCTCCATCTATAAATTGAAGCTCTCATTTCAATATCAAACCCCCAACAAATTTTCATATGTACGTACATCTATTATTCTCTATTTATCTGTATTTTTATAGTTATTTCATATCCAGGTTATGCTGGTTTGTTGTGACAGTCCACAATCCATCATCCATAGAACATAGCCGGTGGAGCTTGGGTGCACTCTACCCCATTCTATCAGAAGTCTGAATTTATGCAAGGTTAAGGATATTATTGTTATTATTTATCTTTCATGTCATTTCCTTGCATTATTTTCATAGCTTCACTTTCTAGAGGCCACTAAAAGGTTAGTTTGAAAGGAATTCATGAAATATCAATTTTTATAGGTTTATGTGGCAAAGGTTGTCCTTTAGCTCAATATTTGTATCCGATTGGACTGGACACTTTTGGTTATATGTTATAGATGGCTACAAAAGACAGAGTGATAGGTGAAAAATCTTGAAACCTTGGTGTCAAGAAAACAATTCAAAATCAAAGAGATAGTGTTGCAATATGAAGATGTTACCATAAGGAGTGACCTTTCATAGGGATATGGCTTCTCATCTAGAAATATGTATCATAGATATAATGTACTCAATAGAATAGAAGACCAAGCACGATAGAATTGTCAAGTAAGATGAATAGTATGGACCATGGAATCTAAACAGACGATTCTGTATGACATCAGTATATATGTACAAAAGAAATAGTTGTGAAAAGTTCTTTGCTTGTAATTATAATACACATCATGTGCAAATGGATGGAGTTTTTACAGCCTAGAAAAACTTCCATATTATACCATAACGAATTAATTAATGTTCATTTTGCTAATGATACAGCCTTCACTCCTGAAATGACCCAGCAATCAGTATATGAATTCAACAGAAGGCTTTGATTATTTGTGGGAATTGAATATAATCCAAGGGAAATTAGAGGATAGCAGCAACCAATTACTTAATGATCATTTTGCTTATGGTTCAGCTATTATTCCCAATGTTTCTCCAAGTTCCCGGGATGGGAGGACACAGCAACAGGGTTTTGGGGACAGCAAAAATGTTCGTAGATTTTGGGAACAGCAGGGGGACAAATAATAGGCTAAAATTTAAAAATTAATATTTAAAATTTAAAATTTTTAAAAGCTTAAAATAAGTAAAAGTAGTGATACAATAATCCATTTGATAATCATAATAACATAAATGATAATATGATTTGTCATTGGATCAGAAAATGTGTCCATAGTTTATTCAGACATAATAAGTTAATAAGTTGAACTCAGAATTATTTGAAAACTGAAGTTGAACTGATAAATATAATCACCAATCACCAATATTAGTAAACATCCATCCGAAAGTAATATGATCACTATTGAATCCATGATGATCATAGGTCATAAGTTCATAATCTTCAGTCATTGCAAAACAATTTGTGGGGCCATATTTGACACAATTCTTACAAAAGATACAAATTCCAAAATCAATACTATAATTTTAAATCATTTTTTCCAACATCTATTCTGACTTTCCAATCCAAAACAGGTACATTTGATTGGGCATATATGGATGCATACTTCACAATCAATATATTTCTCAAGTTCAAAGTGAATTCATCCATTCTGATGGGATCACTTTTTCATGGGAATATCAAATAGTAATAGGTCGATGATTCATGTGATATAAGGTAACCATGAAACCTTGACCAATGTATCTCACAGCTTGTATTGCTTGTTCACCATAATTCATAAAGACGAGCTCTAGGATTTTTGTTTGTTTGAAGCCTTTTTTTTTGCTTTATGTTTTCTGACAACCAGATAACATCTTGGCATGCCCACAATGTTCTGACATCCCTAGAATGACAGAGGGACATTGGGGATGACAGGCCAACCCCAATCAACAGCCCCAAAGGGGAACTTACCCAGAAAAATTCCCCAAATTGGGGAACATCCCAAAAAAAAATGGTACAGGAAGGGGATGTTCCCAAATCGTGGGATGTCAATACTAGGGATGCATCCCCAAGATACACTAGTAATTCCTAAACTAATTCATTAATAAGTTGTCACTACTAGAGTAGTGGTAAAGGGAAAACAGTGGCTTGTTAGTCATATATATGAGACTCAAATCTAATTGGACAAAAGATGGAATTTTTAAAGCAAGGTCAAATCATACATTAATTGTGTATCCCTTTTGGCATTCAACTCTCTATTGCTAAACAACAGAAATGGATAATTGCCTATGTTACACCAAGTTTCTAGGACGGGGACGAGGGGCATGTTTCTAGGATGGATTTTTGGGAGGCTATTTTTAGGGGATGGCTATTAAAAAAAAAGAGAAAATTAAAAAAATATAGAAAATTTCAAATATTCATATGGTAACATTGATAAAACATTCATCGTATACATTATAGATCCTTAATACATAACATTAACGTTGAATAAGAATTCACATGAGACTCAACAAACAAATTAACAAGCATATTTTGAAAAACCAGCGATGACTCGCCTAACTTGCAAGTACTCACGGAAAAATCAACTAGGCGAGTAACCGGTTCAATAACTCCCAGCTGGGTTATTACGAAAAAACGCCACACTTTTTTCTGAATAAATCATGATTACCCTCCAAAAATCACAAGTCAAGTTGCCAAAAACTCATCCAAAAACATGAAACGCGATTTTCATTTTTTACCTAGCGAAACCCTCACGCATTTTGACAGATTTCAATGTGTTTCATGGTTTCGTTTGGCAGATTTCAACAGGTTTTGTGATTTCACGGAATTTTGGCAGTTTGATTTTGAAGCTTGGTATTTTGTTGTGAAGGTTCTCCATATTGAATCTAAGCAAAACATGTGTTCAGCTTCTTGGAGTTTTGTTATTTGTGGGATGAAAATTCAGTTTAAAATTAACTTTGATAAATTTGCTCTATATTTTTTCACCCCCTGTTTTGGGTGGGTTGGAATATTTTCACCCATGGTAGCAAACATCCCCGTCTAAATCAAGAGCCTAATAATGATGTTTTTAATTTTATACATGTGTGTTTTTTGATAAAATAAATAATTAATTTTTTATATATAAACAATATAAAATAATATTAAAAATATATAAAACATAATAAATATAAATAATAAATAATATTACTGACCAAAAAAATAAATATAAATAATATTAAGAATATATTAAAAATATATATGTATTGAAACTTTAAACTCATTTTTTCATTTTTTTTATATTAATAAAATAAATAATTAATATATATATATATATATATATATAAAAATAATATATTATATCCCCCGTTCATGGGATCTTAAGGGAACATCCGATAAATGGCAGAGCAGAGGCAAGATGGAGGGCCCCCAATAAGGGATGGCACAAGATAAACTTTGATGGGGCATCAAGGGGAAACCCTGGGTCTACATCAACTAGAGGTGTGGTGAGGAATGATGAAGGTAGGTTTTGTGGTGCAGATGCAAAACGAATTGGGATCACGTCAAACAATGAGGCAGAAATGCAGGCCCTCATTACTGGATTACAGCTTTGCCTTTCGATTGGAGTAAGAAAGATCCATATAGGAGACTCCCAAATAATTATCAATGCCATTCAAAAACGACAAACACCAAACTGGAAGCTAAACAATCTACTTCAAAGAGGTTTGACACTTTTGGACAAATTCATAGATTACAAAGTCAATCATGTTTTTAGGGAGGCCAACAAAGTGGCAGATAGGGTGGCTAATGTGGCATTTGAGTTTGTAATAAGCTACCCCAATTTTTTTTTCCAAAATATACAATGATACGACAGTGTTAGCATCAATTGCATAAACCCAATTAAATGCCTCACACTTTCTGATCACCAACATCCCAGAATGGGCAAGGTGAGAGCATACAGTGATTTTGGCTTACAGTAGAAAATATGTAAGAAAGAGATACACTTCTTCCGCTGCGGCGGGCATCCACATTTCGTGGGGATTCACCACTTTATCAGTGGGTATAAATATGCATGAAAGCTTACAAAATCATCCACTTATGCAGTGGGAATTCACCACTTGTTCAGTGGGTAGAAAGAAAGAAAAATATTCTTTATCCTCACTGGCGGTGAACCCATCCAGGGGTTACAGTGTTTAATTGTTCTTTCCCTCCTCACTGGCGGTAAACCATCCAGGGGACTTAATGTAAATTTGGTTACAATGGAAGTATAAAATACTCGATCTAAGCTTGAACAATATCACCATACATTAAAACCAGATGAGCATTTTATCTTGAGATCAAAGCATAGAATCATACCCTGCACTGAGAATGATAAACAATCAACAATTAGTTGATCAAGATTGCTGATGGAAAATGTAATTGCTGATTAAACTGACTGGGACTGCATTTCATTTAATTTGCTGACTGTTGCACTGTACAGCAGTGAATGAAGCTCAAAAATGCAAAAAAGCATGTATCTATTCAAACCATTCCAAAGACTGAACCAAACTGATTGAATGTGCCTAACAAACAATACTGAGCACTCAAACCAAGCAAATATCATGAGATTCTGATCTGCCTAACAAATTTCTCTTGCCTGGACCGTACGGTCATAGATGGTACGGCACTCATAAAAAATTCATTACAACTTCAAATGACTCCAAATCTGTTCCAAACTGACTGTCTATGGTGAACAAACAAGATACAATCACAAGAAGAAGCCAACTCTCCAACATTTATTTCCTGTGTGCATCGATGCCATTGCAAGGTACGGCCAAGTACATAGTACGGACATCACTAGAAAGCTTAAAACTGCATCAAATTCCCTCAGATCACTTGCAATGAAGTCCTTTAGGCAGGGAAATCAGAATGTAATAAAGAAAATCTTCAAAAACAACAGCTATAAATCTTGTGAATATTGATCCATGCAAATGTACGGACAAGAAGGTACGGCAAAAGCAGAAAATAAGACTCTATCTTTTGACTCTCAAAAACACATAGAAGATGATCGCCTGGCCTCTACAATAATAATGCAAAAAGAATCAAATGGAAACTCTTCTTCACTTTTTTTATTTTTTTCAAATATCTTCCAGTATTGCAAGTACGGACATGGCAATGTACGGATGCTCTCAATAAATCATATAAGTCTTAAACCCACACAATACTAGCATAGAAATGATTGCCAAGGCAAGTCTAAAGCATCACAAAAGGAAAGGAATCAAGAAAACACTGTAATTTTTTTATCTTTTCAAATCTTTCAAACAACTTGTACGGCCATTAGAGGTATGGACCAGCATGAAGGTACATAAAGACTCAATAAAACATGATCAAAAATACTAGCAACGACTTCAACACAAGATTACAAATGAAAGACTACTGATATCCTCTCCAAAACTTAGCAAAATCTCGACATTGTTTAGCTCCAGCACAATGGTGATTTCTGTGTGAAACCACACTCAAACTCCAGAGGGTTTTCGTCCTCAAGAGATTTCTACAAGAGGGTTTTCGTCCTCAAGAGAATATGGAAGAACTCACAGGTTCGATCCATCTGCAAACAAAATCAATATCAAAACATAGTATAACCCTCCCAAATGAGAGCTCATTCTCTTTTATAAGGCACTGGAGGAGTTACAAAGGAAATGAATTATTTCTTGAAAATAATAACATTTTCCTTCTAACTTAATTTATTTCTTTTTTCCTCCACTTAAGTGCTCACTTTTATGTGCCTAAATAAAAGTATATGTTTTCCCCTTTTAAATGAGCTATAACACTTGATAATATTTTAATTATTTTTCACCCTTAGGAACTTAAGTGAAAAATATAATTAAAATAGCTCATTAAATATTAAATTTTGCGGTAAATCCCAAACGACCTCCGAATGCCAAATAAACTGAACCAATATGCTCTGTAAGGTTTGGGATGTGCAACGATGCCTTCCAAATGACTTTCCAAAAATAGAAAATTCCTCCAAGATTCTTGGAGAGCAAATTAGAAGCCCAATCAAACTTCAGAAACCAACACTGTTACCCGGAGCATCAACTGAGCCAATTAATTGTTCTGCAGACTGAACTAAGACCACTCCAAGAACGTTGGAGTTCTTCCCAAACATGTTGGATAGCCTCCAAGAGACTAGGAACAAGCACAAAACTCACAATATTCAATGCGCCAAAAATGGAACATTACAGAGTTGGAGGATATGTTGATTGGGTACTCGGTATATGATTGGGCCAAATTGGCCCCCGATATAGGCTTGCTTCTTCAAGAAGAAAGCAAGGCCCCTCTGCTAGAAAGCTTGAAAAGACTAACATATGATCGGAGGCTGGAGAAAGCAGGAAGGATGACGTAAGGAAAGACGTGGGGCCAAGGGAATGATGAGTAATATGCCAAATGGCCAGCGGACACTGAACAGATAGCTTAACACGAATTCTTGCAAAGGAGGAAGGTGTGAGATAGTCATGATGCATTAAGGAGTAATGCAAGGCGTGAGAATGAGCCGGCGAGAGTCGAACAATAATAAAGGAATAATTACAATCTGTGTGAGAGAATGATTTGAAGCCATTAAATTATGCCCGTGAGAGACCTTGGCACTGCATTGTTCTATCGCATAGTTTTTTTCTACCATGGAGTCGACGGTGATGCTAGTTGAGAAGCGTAGACAAATGGCCTTCTGAGGCCCAATCACAGACAAGAGGCTTCGAGGAGTCTTCAAGTATAATTCGGCTATCGCTTTCCATGCAGTTGGTATGGTTATGGGGGAGGTGTTTATGAATTTAAACAAGAATTACAAGGTGAACACGGACATGTCAAGCATGTTCGTGGGTGTCCTCCTTGACTTAGGGGAATCAAAGGATGTGGTCCGTGAAATGGACGAGCCCTCATTTGGGCAAAATGGCGAGGGGGACTGGAGAAGATGCTGGAGATTGCAATCCCTGGTTTGGGCGTTCAACTGAAGGGACGTTGCTAGCCGAAGGTGCTCCCACACTACAACGGTTCGTGGATCCCGTTCATGATTCCTATGGCTGATCGATCGGAGGCCGAGAGATGCAATGAGGCTTGTTGGGGGTGGCCTTCCTAAAATCAATGGTGGGACTGGCTGATGGAGCAGGGATAGGTTGGGCAAAGATACAAGCGTCGAAGGACTCGAAGGAGGATTCTGGGGTTGCAAGGATATGATAATGGCGGAATCTAATATAGTATGTACACAAATAACTATAGTTTGAAATAGAAATATCAATATACTGATTGTAAATATCATAAGATATAGCAAATATATAGAATGTAATAGCAAACAAGTAGATAATATAAAGAATGGCCCTCATCCAATGAGCAGCCAATTTTTGTTTCTATTTTTTTGGTTCTAATTTTACATGGGCTCTAGCTCCCTTAAGCCAAATTGACCAATCAAAAAATAATAATAATATATTATATATAAATAAAATAAAATAATATTAAAAATATATAAAAGCATAATAAAAATAAATAATATTAAAACATATTAAAAATATATTTATGTATTGAAAGTTGAAACTTTAAACTTATTTTTTTGTTTTTTGGTATATGAAGTGTATTCAACTCTAATTTTGATTTATATATGAAGGAAACTAGTAATGTGGTCATTAATTCAACAATATGCATGTTTTTAAAGCATATTTTTAAAAATTAATGTATTATTTGCCGAGTCCCGAGTTTTCGAATATTTTCCCCATTTTTTGCCGAGTCTTAAGTTTTCAAATATTATTAATGTTTTCCCCATTTTTTGCCGAGTCCCGAGTTTTCGAATATTTTGGCTCAGCCGAGTAATTGTTAAGTCTAAGTTTTTCAACTATGGTTTTCATTGTCAATGTGCATATATCCTATATAAAAATTACAACAAAATGCCCAAAGGATGCAAGTTTCAATTACAAAATGACAAAAACATAGAAAATATGTTGTTGCCCCTAATCAACATCTACTAACACTACATCAAAATTGGAGTCTAAGTCTGAGTCACTGCCACTATGAGCAGCTACCTCATCCAATGGAACCCGAACCAATCCCTCATGTGCGTCATCAATCTACATGGCATCTTCAGGATCAACATTCCACCATAAAGTTAAAGTCTATTAATCTTGAAGTCACAAGGCACTATGCATGGCCACCAACTTCTCCACTCATCTAGAGGCAAGCCTATTCCTCTTGATAGAGTGGATGAAGCTATATGTAGATCAATACCTCTTTGCAACATAGCAACCGGCAACTTGTGAAAGGAGGTGAATAGCAAGCATCCTCAACTGTAATGTATCCTTGCCATGCCATGTCCACCAGCAAATAGGGTCAATTTGAACTAATGTATCTCTATCTACTTTCACCTTTGGTTTGTGGAATGATGAACTTGTTGGGTCCTGAAATCGCAACTCCACAATCCTAGAATATTTTCTTACCTCCAAGGCTAGGAGTTGCCATAAAGCAGGTAAAGAAGGGGCTCATCAACAAATTGTGGGTGGTTAAAGGCCAATTGATGAGAGTGGATAATTTCTCCTACACTTTGAGCTCAGCTAGACTCAAGAGGGTGTTCCTAGAGGTGTCCTTAACAAGATTAAAAGTAATGAATAAATGAACAGGATGAAATGTTGCAACCGTATCCAAAGTATGCTTGACCCCTATAATTTGTCACTAGGTCACAGGCTACCGACTGCACTTAAAACCTCTTGTTAAGTTGATAAGGACTTCATTGCAGAAATGCAAGATGCGGGTATACATACATGATTCTCCAAGATAATAACTATTGAATCTTACTAAAGATGTTTTCCCCAGTTGAACTACTGAATCATGAAAGACATACAAACTATTATCCTTCTCCTAAAAATATCCAGGACAGGTGCCTATCCAATGGGTAACAGAATCACAATTTATCAAGAAAAGCAATAAAATGAAACACAACACGAATCCATCCAAGCACATATGCATCCAAAAAATGATACCAAATAACAAAGCATGCTTAATAATCCACCCTCGTATTGCAGAAATCCATACGAAACACAAAAATGACCACTACAAAGCATGCAATGAATTAAAATGTTATCACATTTATCAAATATGTGTTACAATTGTACCAGCAAGTGTGGCAAGAGGAAACCCTAACATAGTTTAGTAGTTTCCTTAAAGATCTACACACGACCATGGAGACATTCAATTACAGATATCATTTACACGATTACAATCTTCCTACAACCCACAAACATGTTGCTTTTTGGACAAACTGAACCGACGAAAATTGAAACCCTAGAAGCAACTCAGACACTTCAAAAGCACCTAGAAACAAAGAATGATCAACCCCTTTTACATCATACGACTAGCTATTTATACATTTCAAGTTTGTGCCCAATGCAGCTAGTCAAGATTCACAAAATCTTTGAAGAATCGCAGCATTAACACCACCAAGTGCAAATCCTTGGAAATCCTCCTCGAGCCATGTGTAAGGCAAACTAGAAGAAGAAAAGACATTTCCGACTCGAACTTGATGGTTGTAGAAGTTAAATCGATCATTAATGGCAATCAAAAAGGTTGTTGGTGAGTTCTGAAGCGTTTTGGAGGAGTTTTGGAAATTTGCGGGATTCAATGCGAGATAGCATGTGAGAACAAGATATGAGTGGAAGGAGGGAATCCTACAAGATGAGGATGTTCTACAAAGGAAAGGGAATGGGGAGAGAAAGTGAGAAAAGGATGTAGGATGGGATGTGAAAGTGGCTTGAAAAAATCTTGCAACGTATTGGGTTCCCATAAAGGTGAAATTTGAGTGATTTAGGCTTTGGGAAGAAATGCAGGAAAATGACACAAGACAAGATATATGGAAAGGAAGTAAGGCGGGGAACTCATGCGGAACAGGAGGTCAAGACGGGTGTAAAGTCCCCGGTAGGACAATTAGCTCAAATCCACTAAAAAGTTTTACAATCAACTCAAATTCCAACTATTTCTGATCACCAAGTTCAGTTCCCGATGTCAATAAGGTGAGAACATACAAAGACTAAAATGAGGACTTATGAAAATAACCAGCAAGATATTAGCGGCTAGCCGACCAATTTACATTAAAATAAAATCCACATAATCGATCAATACCAAAATGGCAGATAAGGATATGCGATTTCCAATCATGCCAAACTAGCAAATAACAAGCGGAACTCTGATTCATGCCAAATTGGCGGATATTGAAAAGCAATGGGTCTAGCGGTGAACCGTCCAATCTCACAAAGTTAAGTGGTTTCCAATATGTTAAGAAAAAACAGGTGGATAGTTGTGTTGCTTTTTTAAAATATCCATAAACACAATGAGGCAACCAACTTGTATTTCCTAGGCATAGAAGTTTATAGTAGTCACTAAATAATTCGATAGATTTTGAGAATAAGTTTCCACAATATTCCAAACTGTAATAAATGAAACCTGTGAAAATATCATAACTATCCTTTGCACAATAGAATTTTCTTTAATAAAAGTTCTATTTGTTTCAAATTCTCTCTTGGTATAGAAAATCCACATGAAGATATCATTGTATTAATCAAGTCTGTTATGTATTGAAAATCAGCAATCTATTCCTGGACAAGATAAAAGATAAAGATGTTGCAATGAAATTGCAATCATGGCAAAATGTGACATTATTGATTTGATGGCCTCAAGATCCTATCTATCAATTCTCCATTCACTGGGAATGGTTTTAGGAAAATAAGACAGATCCACCCTGCTTCAAACATATGGTAACATCAGATGATTCAGATCCACATTCTCTGCCTGTTTGTCTTTATGCACTAGCAAGAAAATAACCAAAGAATAGTGCAGCACTGACCTTGATGGTAATTGTTCCTCTATCCTTTTTGTCCTTGATCTTATTGGTTTCAAGGGATGGCAAGAGTTTCAAGGTAACCTCCTTTTGCTTCTCAGATTCCAATTCAAGCAAAGGATATTTAACAATACCTAGTCTCTTATCTTGACCAATATCCTCATCAAACACCTGCAAAGTCAATTCAAATGCTTCAATCACTGCCTGACGCTTTAACATTAATCTGGGTTATTGCAAATATTTAGCACTCAGAGTAGTTAATATGCCTAACATCTAACAGACCTAAGAAGCAAGAAACTCTAGAGAAGGCTTTAAGGCACTAAAAGGCTATAAAACATCACATCTAACAAATTACTGAGAGAAATTAGGAGTTGTTAAATGCATTCATGATTCAATAAATTAGAAGAATACAAGAATACTGCAATGTAATGACATCTATTTATCAAATGCAATATCCATTTTGATATATAAAAGAAAATAGAAAAACTGAATGTCTCTACATGGCCCACAGTATATCCACATGCAAGGAAATGTGCACAAACCTGTCTACTCATCAAACTATATACAGAGAGAGAGAGAGAGAGAGAGAACCTCAAGAATTAGGGATTGAGTCTCTTTGTCTTCAATATCTAAAGCAAAGGTTTCATTCCACTCAGGATTGAGATTGTTATCAATCACTTTTGTCTTCACTTTAAAGAGAACCCGGACATGTAAGACAACATATGGGTCAGATTTTCCGATCATCTCCATGTTTTTCAATGAAGTGGCTCTTACTACTGTCACCTTAAGCCGGCCTTGTGGCTTAAGCTCAAGTTCACTGCATAATTCCAAAACAAGCCAAACCATCATTTTCCAGCTAATAGTATTCACATAAAAAACAATTCCACTGCTTTAACTGCAGAAAGTGTTCCAGGACATAACATTAACCATAGTCATTTATCATCAGTGCTAAAGCATTTTTTTAATTCAGAGGCCAAAAAGGCAAGCGATGCAAATCACCATGTTTTCTATAACATGGGTCTTGAAGCATAAGTCATCTTTTAGTAGCAAAGAATTATATTATTGAAACAAGGCATTGTGTCCATTTATTGTGTTTCCATTTGCTGTATAAAAGCAGTTTGATTCCTACCCTATATGAAATATCCCACTTAGGGTATTTGCCAATTTTTCTGATTTAATTTCAAAATATGATTCAAACCCTAGATCTGATTTCTGATTTTACTGTTTCAGATCTGAACATACACTAATCACATCCACTTATCATGCGAAATACATCATAATTAACATGCCAAAATATGTAATCAAACCCTAGTTGAATTACACAATGAATTACACATAGATCCACACCAAATGGATAGCAATTTGATGAGCAAATCAGATCAGAATACTGCTGTTATGAAATCAGGTTATTCAATTATGCAATTACATCAAGTTCATGGCTCAAACATGGTCAACAATCATCCAGAATACTGCTGTTACAAAATCAGATAAAAAACATACCAATTTGTTGACAAATGCTAGTCAAATATGGTGCGAACTCCACCAAGAATATCTCAACCTATCCAATGGAATTTGCACTCCACAAAAGATGTCTTCAATGCTGATTGATGATGACAAAAGATCCACAATGCTGTTCGCCACCACAAAGATTGTCTCCTATGCTGTTCAGCCTTTTCACAAGGTGATAAATGCAACTCAAAGATATCATTTGAATGCTGCTCAAAACTTGGGCTAATTCTTCCACAAGGCTGTCGCTCCCTAGGAAATGGAAAAACACATCAAAAATGGTGGCGACTAGGGTTTAGGATCTACCAACAAGGTCTGATCTGCAATCTGCACCAAACCCTCAACTATGGCGCTCAAACATAAAGTGAAATATGCATGAAACCTCCTCAAAATGGCGCTCCCAAAAATATGAATGGAACTCCTATAGATCGGCACTCAATGATGATGAAATCAATCTTCCAATGGCTGATCCAAGAGTGATAAAGTCTGCTCCAAAGAATATGGCATGAATGCTCAATCAATCATTCAAATCCTTCAATGAAGTGCAAGTGTGAACTCCGTATAAATCCACCTCCGAGATGCAATTGGGTCGTCCAATCCACCTTCTTCCGCAAGGGTTTTCGTCCTTGGAAAGTCCTGCAATAAGTTGCAAATGCAAAATACAATAGATGCCAAAAGTTTGTGCTCCTTGATCCATCAACATCCTCCTCTATTTATGCAAGTCTCTTCAACATTTACCTTTCCCTCCAAGAGTAGGCCGACCAAGTCTAGGCACCACAATTCAAATTAAAGATTTGAATTTCACTTTTCTTTTTCCTCCAAGTCGGCCACCAAGAGATATATTATTTTATTTTACTAAAGCCAACAATCTCATTTCAAACATTCCTTTTTTTTTACCCTCCAATAGGGCCGACCAACTTGGGCGACCAAAATACAATTGATATTTGATTTTAAATTAATGTTTTATTCACCAAATGGAGCGCACCACTCCAATGAATAAAGTATTATTATTTTATTTAATTTTTTATCTTTTCCAAAGCCTCAAGATGGGTCGTTCCACATCAAGGAAAAATATTTTATTATTTTTGACCCATCCAAAAATAAGGCAAAAATATATCAAGTCATCTCCAGCTCATGCCATGCCTAGGAAAAATAGTTGAGCCCAATAAATTCAATTCTCCATATATCAAAGCCAAGCCGACACTCAAACCATAGCTCAACCCAAAACATTCCCTTTCCAAGTGAATTAGCCTACGGGAATGAAGAATAGGCTAACTCAACTCCACTAGGCGATCATGCCGGGAATGGGGACATTACACTATAGCAGTGTTCCAAGCAAATTTTCAATCAATGGAGTGCACTACACAAGTGGCATTGTTATTTCTATCCTACTTGTTGATGATTGTTTTTAGACAGGTCAACAATAGAGTAAAACACTAGAGTATCCCACTCTCTCTTGAATAAAGCTCTTCAAAGGCTGAACTATGTGATCCAGTGAAGTAACTCCAAGGTTCCTTATTTATGATTCATGATGGGTTAACTCAGTGATTACATGTGATCTTGCTGATTATCACAAAGGGACTTACATTAGACTTCTTCATACTTCATTTAGCTTATTCCTCCTTTCAGTATGGATGAAGTATCAATGATAAAAAAAGGAAAAAAGATAGGGTTTAGGGAGCTAATCTAAGGTCAATGAGGGAATGATGATGCGTGAATAGACAAACTCCTTGATTAACCTAACTCCATTTTGCCAACGATGCCTACAACGACATGAAGTTGGTGCAATCTCCTAAGGTAAACGAATGGTTTTCAAATCATGAAGGCTTATACAAGCACCCATTGAATGGCGCAGCTCAAACAAGCCTCCACAATCGAACTTAAGCAAATGAGGCTCAGATTAGCTTTACACAACACTTCACCGGCGATGAATGTTAAAAGCATGAGCTAGGAGTTGATCAAATATTCAATACATACATACATAACATCAATGAGCTTCTAATCTACTTTTAATCTACTTTGAAACATCTCTCCATTCAATCAAGATACAAGAAACCATGTTATTCCACAAGACAACACTTAACACCAAACAAGCAGTTCCAATGTCTTTGCATTAATCTTGAGAAATATGTACAACTTCCAGCACTCTCAGAGAATTTTGAGAGTCTCTCCTATTCTACTCCTAAAAAACTAATGATTACTAGCTACTGCCTTACAAATGAGGCAACAAGGCCTTTATATAGAGGTCCAAAAATACAATGAATGGCTTAGATCATTTCATGTAGCCAAAGGCTCAGATCATGCCACCTCAGCAGGTAGTTACAACAATTTGCTATTTTTACTACAAAAGAGAGGCAATGAAGGCACGCTTTCCAAGAAGATAAGATAAGATGGAATCTTTGGAGCATCTTTCCACATGGACGTCCTCTGTCTTCTTGCTTGTCGAATGATGTGGCGACTTGTGATTGGCTTGATGATGAGTGTCTGCCATGTAGGTGCCACCTTGGCATATTCCCAAATTGTATCATCTTGTGATGTCTTCTACGTGATTGCTTGAACTTGAATGCTTGGGAATGCTTTGTTGATCTTGCCTTGTTCATCTTCTTGCAAATTGGATGTATGATAGATGTTGCTTCATTTGGTTTAACTTTTTTAATGCTTCTTCTCCCTCTTGTAGGTAAGATACATGATGATCTTCTTTGGATGCATCTTCTTGAAGAGAGTAGAGAGTCGATTCTCATAGACTTGAAGATTGAAAGCACTTGAAGTTGAATGGATGAAGTGTCTTTGACATGATGCCTTTGAAGATAAAGTAGTGAGCTTGCCATGTATACTTGAACTTAATGTAGATGATGAAATGCTTCCTTGTTGACTTCTCAAGGAGACTTGAATGCATCGGAGGAGCATGAAACTTTATAGATATCTTTGGAATGCTTGATTATGATAAGAAGTTCCTTTGAAGCAACTACATGCTGATCTTGAAGCAACGATTGATGAAGAATCTAGTTGATACTTAAAGTGATCCAATATGATATCATTGAAGTGACTTCTTAGGACAGCTACATGATGCCTTATCCTTTTCTCATTCCTTGCTTGTCTAAGGTTCCAATCACTTTTTCCTTAGATAATCCCTCAGCTCCAACCTTATTGCTGCAACACAAACAAAGAAGAAACATTAATCCTTTAAACAGTTGATTTCATAACACATAAGAACCAGATAAACAATTCAACCTTTACTTATTTTTATTTAACTTGAACCCAACCACATATCAACCATAGTGCATTAGTTAAGGACTTTGATGTTTAATTTGAATGATGTCAAAACTTGAATTGAACTTCACACCAAGATGACATACTAGATGTAGAATTAGGATCCTAGTTGAAAAGCCCTCACAAATTTTGAATTAATCCCACATGAAATGGCGCAGCAGATCAGCATTGTGATTTCTCCTTACTTTGAGCGCATTAGATAGCTTTTCTAAATCCTATAGGGATTAGCGCACTAGATAGAAGTTATTTGAGTTTCTCCTTGATATAAATTTGAAGAGTCAAATCTTGTCTTTTCATGGAAGGCACATCAGCTAAGGGGATCTGAATTCATCTTAAACTTATGATACTTAGTGCTTTGACACTTGAAATCAGCTTGTCCCTCTCAAAGCATTGGATAAAGAACTTCGATCCTCTTTGAAAATAGATCAAGAAACTATCAATGATGGCGCATGAGATGATGATCTTGATGCTTGCTGGATATACCTTTGACAAAACTTAGATTCAACCTCATTCTAAGGTGGCGCAGTGGTTAAAGATATTGAGTTCTTCTTGAAAGTGGGTCACAAACTAATCAGCAACCTCTCCACATGGGGCGCATTGGATCAAAGGTTTGAATCCTCTTTGAAGAGTCATTAAGACAGTGCACTGGATGAAGCTTAAAGATCCTTCTTTTGAGAGTTTTAAAACTTGATTTCATGTTAAATCCATCCCATCTTTGGAGGGGCGCAGTAGTTGAGGAATTTGGATCCTCTTTGAGACTCTTAAAATGTTTTCAACCCTTTTACTTGGGTGGCGCAGCAGATAGGAATCTTAAATCTTCTTTAATTCACATATGAGTCAAGGCGCAATGGATAGCAGATTTGATCTCTTCTTAAAGCTGGCGCATTGGATGGTCATGTTAGGATCTCCTTGATAAGGACTTAGATTTGAAATCATCCTCAAAACAGTCAATAGGTGGGCGCTGTGGTTGGAGATTTTGAATCCTCTTCCCAAAACTTAACTTTTCAAATCATCTTTTGGCGCATCAGTTAGAAGTTTTAGATCCTAGTTTGCCAAATGCTTTGATGGTAGATCAAACTCCCCTACAAGGTGGCGCAGCAGATTGAAGTCTTGATCTTCCTTCTTGAAAAGGCTTTTTTAAAACTTCTACTAAACTTGCAATTATCTCCACCTAAAGTGAGCGCAGCAGTTAGGAGTTTTAGCTCTTCATGAAGAGTCAAGCCTATCTCCTTGTCAAGGCGCAGCAGATGCATATTTTGAATCCTCTTGCTGATCTAAAAACTGCCTCTTAACAAGATGTCTTCTTCTTTGAAAGTCACTTGAATCTGCCCCCTTTTGACTTTGGCGCAGCAGATAGGGATGCTGATCTCTTTTTTAAGGTGTATTAAAACTTGCAATCAGTAATCCCTTCAAGCGCATTGGTTAAGGAATTGGAATTCTCTAAAAAGTCTACACAAAATTTCTCCTAACTTCACTCCAAGATGATTGCATTAGATCAAGATTTCATCTTCTAGTTGAATAGCCTCTTGAATTTCGTAATTGAACACCCTCATCCCTTGGCGCACTAGACAGCTATCTTGGATCCTCTTGAATGATCACTTTAGAATTTGAAACTAATCATCTCATCCTTGGGCGCATTACATGAGGGTTTTGATATCTCCTTGAAACTAGTGGTTTGGGCGCATTAGACCAAGATTCTTGGATCCTCTTTAAAGCTTGCCTTGAAGATGTCAAAAGTTGGCGCCTTCGATGAGAGTTTTGGATCCTTCTTCAACATGATGTCAAAACTTAAACTTAAATCACCTTCCAAAGATGGCACATTAGATGAGAGTTTTGATGCTTGGATAAAATATGTTCTAAAACCATCCTTATCTCTTCTTCACTAGGGCGCAATGGTCTAGGCGCATTGGTTCAAGATTTTGAGCTCTAGTTGAAAGTGGCGCAGTTCATCAAGATTTTGCGCCATCCTCATGTCTTGTGGCACTGGTCAAGGATTTTAGATCCTCTGGAGTAGTTAGCCACTTTTTCAGTGTCCTTGAGGGTAAGGTCTATCTTATACTTTAAATATTTTTCAATATACCTTTCAAGATGTTTGAGATAGGTCTCGAATCCACCGGATTTAACATGTAGAATCTAGAATTTGGAGGATCCACAAGATTTCAGACTTAGTCGATTTTCAAGATTTCAGGATATCGAGCTACCAGACTTCGTCATTTTCAGGATCTCAAACATACATCAGGATTGGTCTCAGTGTTCATTATTTGGATGGAATTTAATCAAGACTCTTCATTACTGCAAGTTCATGTTCTAGATGAGACCTCCAGTTATAAAGCAAAAACTTCTAGGAGAGAGACTTATTGTTGGATTGATAGAGGAAATGAACCCAAGACATCATCCGAAACTAAATGCAAAGCATCAGAGCTCAAAAAAAGGGGGTCCCCATTTGCAATGGGGCGATGTGTGATTTGGTCACAACACTACTCAATGTGCATGACCACTTTGATTTTCATCCTCACAAAACTATTTTGAAACTGCTTTCTCCTTGAAACAAATTTTCATCCTTTTTAGAGTGCAATCTACAATATATATTATTCAAATATTTTATGCTGCTCTAATTGCATTGCCATTTTGACTCCCTCACTCTCAAAACCATTCTCATTTTCATCTATCCTTTATAATTATAACTTACAAGTTGCACCATAAATTACTTTCTTTCTTTGTGATACAGTAGAGGTACAGATTTCCAGTCAGTGCCTCTAATATATGTAGATAAAAAGTGATTGGAAAATGAAATATCAAATTTCATTCATAAATTGTTCAATGAGAAATCTTGATGCTTAGACAGTAAAGTATAAACCCACTATCAGCACATTTCTCTAATAACCCATAGGTGGCTTAGGCATGTCTCCATATGAAATGTCCATGTCCACATAAACAAGGTAAGGAATACAATATCTTTATTAGCTTTTTTAAACAAACCCACTATTCTTTGAACATACATCATAACTTGAGAAATAACAAAATGAATGTAGTTGAACAACCTACTTAGTTTAGCTTTCCATTAGGAAGCTGGCCATTAGGAAGCAGAGTACCAATGTGGCTGAGGAAAGGAAGACTATTGCGGATACAGGTCCTAGTGCTAGGACTAATAGCACTAAGAAACAGAGCAAGGACGGGAACAAAAAGGCCCAAGACCTGTTGTCACTAGGATTTGCACCTTGTGTTGAAGCGGTTTAGGGCCTCAACAATCTAGTGAAACATTGAGATGATTTCTAGGTGTGGGACCCTGCAGGGAAATCACATCTCCAGAGAGAGGCTACTTCCTTTGTTGAATGGGAGATTCAGCTATTGCTAAGACTAAACCTAATCTATCCACCGTTGGAAAAAAGGGAAAGAAGGATAAAACTAGAAATGAAAAGGGGGTGATACACCAGCTTTGAATATAGAACACTCATAGAACTAGAATGTACCAAATAACCAGATATAGCTAATAAACTTACACAGATCTAGCAGATTCTAACAGAGGTAAAAAGCAGAATAGGGTTGAGAGGAAATAAACATTCACAGACAAACCAGTCCTAAATTACACAGAGCTAAAACAGCATGAAGAGGTAAAAACAACCAGCATATGTTAATCAAAAAGGCATGGTTATAGCAGAGGAGGATTCTGTTTGGAGTACAAAAATGTCTCTGTATGTAATAACCCTGCTGGTTCTAACCCAAATTTTCTGATTTTTTTTACCCTTGGTAATTTTGTCAAATAGTTGTCTTGCAAAGTCTGAACATGCTGTTATGAATTTTCTATTTGTTGTTCGGGTGTTTGGTGATGCCAAAGTTGTATTTTTGAATGCTTCTAATCAATGCAAATTGACTACTAATGATAGGGAGATGAAATGCAAGGTATTTTGTATTTTTTCTTATGTAAATACATGAGTTTCTAATGAGAAATGCACACCTACAGCCAAGGAGCATTTTCACAAACACTTGGCATGCAATCTAAAGTATATAAATGAGAGCTACAGCCATAAGCATTTTATCAAACATATGAAATGCATCCTTATAACTCCTTTTTATTGATGTCCCAATTATTACAATGCTGATGCAAATATAAATAGCCAAGACTCTTGGCTTATAATGATTTTCCAATGCAGCTACGAACCTGAGATGAATGATTACAAAGCATCTTCAACAGCTTACATACCCGGAAGATGAGCAGATTAGAATATTGAATTCCTGATGATGTTGGCAGCCATTAATGAGCTTATGAAGAAGACGATCTGCAACGTATATATAGTGTATTCCACCTTGAAACTCACGCCTTACACCTAGTTTGCAATTATCAACAGCTATGGTGATGAACCAAGCTTCAAACTCTAGGCGATCTCTCCTTAACTTAACACGCCTAGCTCTAGAATGGTGCGGCTAGGGTAGAGATCGCTGAGTACGGCCTGTAGATGGATGATCAGCAATCATTAAATGCAGCCATTATGGTATTTAGTCTTCAAGAAGAAATCTGATCTCAAACCCTTATCAAATCTTCTCTTTAATGCACAGATTGAACCCCTGATTGAAGTCCAAGATCAAGCAATGATTTAGCTGGTCTTTCACAGCGTCAAGATTGCACAAACAATGAAGAGTTTTCGTTCTCCAATGTTGATATGAAGACAATTTGCTGAAACCCTTGGTCTCAAGCACAGACTTCAAGAAATTCTCCAAAGCAAAGTCAAATGATCATTAATAATGAGTTTGATTTGCTTTTTGAGTCCCTTTATAACCTCAATCTCCTTAATAGCATTTAAATCCGCTTTCAAATCCACTTTTAGGTTTTTAATAAAAACTTTATATTGTCTTCAACTTGGGCTCTCATATTCAATAAATATAAATGTACTTTAAGTTGTTTTTAATTGAGGGTCATGGCCCCATTGATTATAAAGTACACTTTACTTTATAATTTAACTTTATAATATTAAATATCATTTAGGCCACTTTAAAAATTAATAACTCCTTAAATACTTATGATTTTCCAATTCCGTCTGAACAAAGAGGTTCACCATGATACGCTCTGTGTATCCAACCGCCTTACTAAAAATAGCAAGGGTCCCTCTCTATCAACCACAGTCTTACTATAAATAGTAAGTGTGTCAAATTGAGTCCAACAAAGGCCAACCCCAAACCAAATTGAGCTCTGAGAGAAATCACACACTGATCTCTGCCAAAAGGGACCCTCTAACCATCTGCCTTAGCCTACGAGGGTCTAGAAATGGGCTAATCCCTCTGAAACTTATGCTCGCAAAAATGGGGACATTACACTGTATCCAACCTTCATTATATCTTTTTTACATGTATATATAGCATTTCATTACATTGACCTAAGTCACCTATCACAATAAATTCACCCCATGGGCCTATCAGAAAATATCTCTGTCAAAAGGAATGTCTGCCTACAAGGATTAATTGCAAAAAATCTCTTGGATCTTGAAGTAGCTGGGAGATATTTGTTGCCTTGAATGCAGGCAGTTGATTCATCATCTGCAACAATAAATGCAAAATATCTAGAAATGGAGTAGCTGAGCAGATCTGATTCTGCATTAATGGCTGAAGAAGATAGTTCAAATGAACTTTCCCGCCAAAATCCCCCTATACACAACTTTTACAACACTTTAAATATTCAAATTCAAATATTTAAAACCTACAATACATTATAAACTCTGTTCTTACTGATTTCTCACTTTCTTGAAACTCTAGCCTGAATTTTGCCTTATCGGCAAAATCTACATTTTATGAACCACTTTGTCTTTGCCTTCTGCATATTTTCATCTTCAGTCGGCAACTTTTCAATTTTCTGAACTATGGCTTGTTTCTCCCATTTTTGCCCTTATCGGCAAAAATCCATTTTTCCGAACTCTTTTCTTGACCATCATTTATATCTCTTTTGCCTTATCGTCAAAATGTCATTTTTTCCAACTTTGCTTTTGATCCATCTTTTCTTCTTTGTCGACAAAATCCTATTTTGCCGAACTGTCTTTGCTTCCTTTTATCGAAAAAGTTCCACTTTTCCGAACCTTTGGCCTTGTCTCTTTTTTCCTTATCAACAAAATGTGTCTTTTTCGAACCTCGGCCTAGCTTTACCTTTTCTGCCTTATCGGCAAAAAATCACTTTTATGAACCAAGCTTACTTTTGCCTTATCGGCAAAAATCACCATTTCTCGAACTCTTCCTTTGGCCAACTTTCGCCTCTTTTATCGGTGAATCGCCTTATCGACAAACTTGAGGATTTTCAAACTTGGGAAAGTTCACACTTTTACCGATTTCCCGATAAGGCTTTCTTTTTCTTCGCCTTAGCCATTTTCATGTTTTCTATTTTGCCTTATTGGCAAAAACTGACTTTTTCTAACCAAGCCTTCTTTGTCGGCAAAACTTGGCCATGGCAAACCACTTTACCTTTGTCTTCATTCTACTTTTTTGCCTTATCGGCAAAATCTCTGTCAGCAAAACCTTGAAACTCTGAACTCACCATGCCTTACCCAAATTTTCCTTTTGTCGGCCCATTTACCTTTTTGCGAACCATTCTCCCTTGCTTTTTACCTTTGTTAGCAAAGTCGTCGATCGACGAACCTGCCGATTAGCAAACTTATGGTTCGTTGAACCATAGGTTTGCCAACAAAGGCAAACATTTGCTTCTTCTTTACTTAGCCGATTTCTTGCAAGTCTTCACTTCTGCTTTCCTTTATCAAGGAATCGGTGAATCGGTGAACTTGAAAATTTCTGAACTTGTGAAAAGTTCGCGCCCTTGGAAAATCGTTGATAAAGGCATTCCTTAGCTCCTTATGCCTTAGACAAATTTTGAAGAAACCCGTTCTCATGGCCCTTTGTCAACAAATTGTCAGATCGGTGAACTTGTGAAATTTCAAACTTTTGAGAAAGTTCGCGAAACATGAGAATTGCCGATAAAGAGGAACATGCCTTCCTGCCTTAGTCATTTTTTGAGTTTTCATCCCTTTGTCGGCGAATCCATCAATGGGCAAACTGGCAGGTTCGTGAACCTGAAGTTTTGCCGATAAAGGCCAAAAAGGGGCCAAAAAATAAGGCAAGGACTTAGAAATTTCTGGGCTTTTCTAGGTTTTTTTAGGTTTTTTGCAAAGATTCTCCCTAGGAATTTTCAAGGATTTTTGCAAGGATTTACACTGAAAACTGAAGGATATCAAGCTTTTTAAGGGATTTCAACAAGATTTTCAAGCTGGGCTATTTGACTCTGGGAAGGGGAAAATAGGTCAACAAGACCCTCAAGGCCTGGAGGAGGATATGGAAGACTTGGAGGCAGCTAATACTCTGAAGGAACTTTGATCTGTTATGTTGTTTGTGTTGTTTGGTTGTTTGTTTTGTTTGTTGTCTTGTTTTGTGGTTTGCTCTGTTGTTTGTCTAGGCATTTGTTATGTGCCAGTTGTGGTTTTGCTAACGTTTTGTTAATGCAAAGGGTTTCCAGTGCCCCTTCAAAACCTGTTTTTACCCCCTTTTAATCAAAAACCTACTTAGTTTAGCTTTCATCCAAACAACCTAAGGTATTCTATATACTCTATAATTCATCTAATATTCTATATATTTTATAATCCATCTAATACCCCCTTAATGACTAAGCTAGAGACAATCCCATGCTATAAGAAACCCTGTCTAGATTTTTGTTCCCCTGTCTAGATTTTTGTTCAAATCCACGATTTTTTTGTTTTCCTTATGCAGTCCTTTCATCAAACATTTCATAATATACTCAAAGATCTGAAATTCTAAGTGTAAATGTTATAGAACGGTTGCATAGAGAGTTTATCAACATAAAACATTCATATGGCTGACCAAGTTTATTGATAATAGATAGGCATTATAACAAATAGTTTGCAAGTAACAAGAGATTTCATATAGAGAGAGGATGGAGAACGAGAGCGGCGGTTTAGGGTTTTTGGCTACAAGGGAGGCTTACAATGGAGGTGATGAGGACAACCCAGACGGCGAAGATGAGATTTTGGATAAGTGGGTGACCTCTTTTGATGAGGAAGAGGATGAAAGTCTATTGGATTTGTGGTTGGAGGTCCAGAAATCCATTTCTTGGACACGGCAACCCTCCTCTGCTGGGCAGGGCGATCTTGGCTACAGGCTTTCACAGGGGTTTCTTCTCCAGAAACCTGTTGCTACTTCCTCCATGTCTGTCAAGCCTGTCTTGGGCAGTAAGGACGCCCCTGTTGTCTCGAGGGTTTTGTCGAGTATGGCTTCGCCCGTAGGCGCCGTTTGTTTTGGGGTCCCCAATGATAACAAGATGAAAGGGGGTGTGCAGTCTTCTTGTACAAACACCAGCAGGGCTGCTGAAGCTGTTAATCCAATGTTTGAGGAAGGATGCATGCACGGCGCGGCTGCTAAGGCAGGAGTTGACCTGCCTAAGGAGGTTGTCGGTGTCGTTAGGAAGGAGTCTGGAGCAGCGTTGGAGGTTAACACACAGGCTAAGGAGATTGTTGATACCTCTCAAATACATGTCGTTGATGCTGCTAGGGGAGAGGCTTTAGCGGATAACCGAATCGTAATCCCTGATTTGCTCATTGAAAGGGCTGCTGGGTGGCTTTGTAACTCGCCTGTTGGGAGATTTTGCAAAATCGCCCCAATATCGATATGGTTAGAAGGTGGACACTTCGAGGTTGGAGGCTAAGGGGGCAAGTTGAGGTGGTTGCTCTTCCAAACAGCTTCTTCTTGTTCTCCTTTTCGAACTCTAAAGATTGCTCAAGGATCCTTGCTGATCCTTGGTTTCTTGGACAAAATGGTCTTTGCCTACAAAACTGGTCACCATGCTTCAACCCTTTAGTGGATTGCAGTAAGAAGTTTCCAGTTGGGTTAGGTTGCCAGGTCTCCCACTAGAATACTAGGATGAGGAGATTTTCATGGGTATTGCCAATTCCTTTGGGCAATTTGTTGGGGCTGATGTGGTTACAAAATTTAAAAGACGCCTTTTGTTTGCTAGATTTTGTGTGTTTGTGGAAGCTAATAAGGTACTCCCTTCTAGGATTACCTTATTATCCAAGTTTGGTAGTTGGGTTTAGTAGATTGAGTTTGAACACTCTCATGTTGTTTGCTTTAGCTGTCACAAAGCTGGTCATTCTAACGTTACTTGTCCAAGTAGAAAGAAACAACATCCTGTTTGGAAGAGAAAGGAGTGCATCCCCCCCTTAGTGGATGCACCTATGATGGAAAACAGGGGAATCTCTGAAGATAGTAGTTCTGAAAAGAGGACTCCTTCAGCTGATATGCGAGATAATGGGAATAGGGACAATGGAGATGTGATGGAGACTCCTTTGGCTGAGGTACAATGAGATACTGGGACCTCGACTGGCCCTTTGGATTGTCCTAGGTCTTCCAAAAAGAAGAGAACTGAGGGTATTGTCAAGCTTAAGATGTATACTCAAAGCTCTTTGGAGAAATTTGGTTTCAAACCACCCTAATTTTCATTGGTTGGGTTCCTTGGGGTCCTTGACCCTTTGTCTGTTTGTCTCGTTGTTGGGCTAGTCCTGCATTGCTCTACTCTTAGTTGTTCTTTCTAGTTTTGCTGGGCTTCATTGTTGTATCTTTTCTCTTGTACAAGGGTCTAGGCCCTTTCAAAATCCATGCTTACCTTAATCAAAAACAAACAGTTTGCAGAATGAAATAGTTTGATTCAAATTAAAGATTTGAATACCAACTTGTTGTTTGAAAAACCAAATGTTATAGAGCTAAGCAGATATTCAATAAACTATCAATACATACCAAATAGGAGCTTTAAACACAGTATCAATGCTCTCAAGCTAGGCGACCAGCTATTGCAATGTTTCTATTTATATATATGACTCCTCAAAGGTTGCGGTGAAGTTGGCAAAGGCTACGACTCCTCTTAAAGTCCCACATACCACAACAAACTTTTAAAAACTCCTCAAGGCTGCACTTAAGAGAATAGTAGGTTGCATTCCATCTATTTGGGTCCCACGTCCCACTCACATACCAAATAGGAGCTTTAAACACAGTATCAATGATCTCAAGCTAGGCGGCCAGCTATTGCAATGTTTCTATTTATATATATGACTCCTCAAAGGTTGCGGTGAAGTTGGCAAAGGCTGCAACTCCTCTTAAAGTCCCACATACCACAACAAACTTTTAAAAACTCCTCAAGGCTGCACTTAAGAGAATAGTAGGTTGCATTCCATCTATTTGGGTCCCACATCCCACTCACAAGGGAGAGTCACTCCATATAATAGCTGCGATCACTTCAAGAACCCTCCACGACCTTCATAAACTTCATGCACTATACACATTTTGGGCTGCGGCTATTTGATGGAAGCTGCGTCTATCAAAATGAGGATGTGGCCACACTTAGAAAAGCATAATGCTATAAAATCAAGCGCTAGGGTTTAGTGATAAACCCTCATAAATATCTCATGAATCTTCCAGGGAACTTCGATAAAATATCAATAGATAGCTTTAGGAAACCTCAATAAAATCTCTATAATCTCCAAATTTATATTTGCAAGGCAAATCTCATAAATTTGTGAATAATATCGTTCAACACAAACAACAAATCTCCATTCTTTCTACATCTGCGTGAAATCTGTGTGATTCCACCTGCAAATCAGCTAGGGTAGATCTTGCACCACTGAAACCAATTTTCTTTAGGGTTTTTGTCCTGGGATTTGCTCAAGCAAGAGCTCTCTCCAAATTCTCCAAGAAAATATACTCAACATAAAACCAAAATGAGTTTTTGAGCTCTTTTTTTAATTTCCCTTAGAACATTCCTGAAGGAGTAATTTAAAATTACTTTTTAATTCATCACTTAAGCCCAAATAAAGTGACTATAATATTTCATTTTGGACCCCTTCCAAAGTCACTTTATCAAATGAATATTTAAATAAATACAAGTTGCTCGTAAAATGAAGAATTAAGACAACTTTATTTATTTAATAAATACTATTCCCTTGTCCAAACTCCAAATTAGCCTATGGGAATAAAATAGGCTAAATGGTCACTTTCGCCGACTAAGCTGAAGAAGGGGACATTAGACATGCTTATATGTAAGTTCTACAAATTTATCTCTGAGAAGGGATATGGTCATTACGTCAGCAATCTACTCCTTTATAGGACAATAGTAAAGACAAACATCTTCACTATCGACCAACCATCAAATGTAATGGTAATGATAATGAACTTCAATATGCTTGGTTCTTGCATGATAAAAAAGATTCTTCAGCAACTTGACACACTTTGATTGTTACAAAATAGTGAGCTCAGTGCTATTTGATCAAGTTGAAGATCAACCAATATCCTTCACAACCATACTGCCTCACAACTTGTACTGAAAGCTGCCTTATATTCCATTTCAATGGAAGATAATGCAACTATTTGTTGCAGCTTACTCTGCCAATAAATTACTCTGCATCTATTCTGGGGCCTAGGATGGTGCCCGATGCATAAACACACTCAACAAAGGACAAACCAAATGTGCTATGGTGGAAGCATAAATGTGAATGACATAGGCCAAGAACTATATTAGAGTGTAGATGACTAGGGAGAGAAAAATACCATAACAAGTTAGACACATCAATGAGAACCATAATGCAATATTTTATTATGTAATAATTATGTACATGATTGGAGAGGTTGGATGTATGGAATGCCTAAGCTATTCTCTAATCTACCACTATGCTAGCTGAATCACTAATTTGTTAATTCCTTAACTTCTATTCACAGAATGGTAGTATATAGTATTATACATGAGGGTGGTGAAGGAGTCGTTAGGCAGATACAAGATTTCCTACAGCTCTGAACAATATTGGCTTTATTAATGAGATTCCTCTATGTCATTACCAAATAATAGCATTGCCACCATCTGTATAGAACAAATGTCAAGACAGACGCCATCAAATGTATGTAGTAAGATTTGAAAGGAGTTATTAGAATATAATAAAGTGTATGTTTACACTTGTATATAATAAGTAAGGTTGTTGCAGGTCATTAATAAGGTTGTTGAACTTCCATTAATGAGGTTGTTGTAAGTTCCAATTCTTGAATCTAAATAATGTGGTACTCTCTCCATGAGAGGCACACCTCTTCTCTCTCTTTCCTTTGTTCAGACTAACATTGGTGTTAGAGCCACCATTCGGTCTTGTGGAGGAAGTTCAGAAGAGAAGGTCACAATCCATTTGCAAAGGTTCAAAAATTCCGAAGTTCGAAAGTCTCAAACCATGTGGTTGAAAGTCATGAGTTGAAGGTTGCCGCAGAAGCAATAGTCACAAGGGCAATAGACAACGCAAGAAGTTGGTCATGGCAAAATCAGAATTCAGTTGTTGCATGGTAAAATGTTGAATTGTGGGCGCCAATCCCTATCGTGGGTTTGTCAAACAAAACACGAGCTAGAGGTCGCAACTTGCAAAGAAAGTTGCAGCTAGGGCATGGGAAAATCATCAGTCACAAGGGCAAAGAAAAATCACAAGCATCTGAAAGAGTTGTGAGGGCACACAAGTATTTTTTGCATTTGCATTTAGGGCATTATGGTAGACACGGGCATAAATGTTTGTAGTTGTGGCCCATTTTTATCTAAAATAGCTTTGATTTATAGTTGCAACCTTCATTTCCAATCGTATGTTGTAGACAAAAGGAAGGGCGACATCTAATAGTCATTTTTTAACTTTCAACCAGTGCTACTAGACTCACTTAGACTCGACAAGTACCAAGGTGGGTAGACTTAAACAAGGCCCAAGGACTTCCCCTGCTAGTGCAAAGAGAGGATTTCCACGCACACTATCCTTCTTTGAAATGTCACGAAAGTGACAAATTAAAACACTAAATTCAAATTGATTGCTTTGGGATTTGTTAGATGATTTACTATTAATACCTCTTGATGGATTGACAAGTTCAGTCCAATTAACTGCAATATATACTTTGTTGTTATATATATTATACTTCTGTTGTCATCAACTATTTTATATATATATAGATCACTGCTGATATATTCCTTGCAGATTTATCTCTGTCAAAGATATATTTCTTTCTGATCACTTTATATCTTCAATGGTCTTTGGACCTTTGTTTTATACCCTTCATAACAAAGAATCGCACCTCTTAAACATAATTGATGCCTTTTTACCACCACCGCTGCCCTTTGGTTAATATTAATTAATGTTTCCTTTTATATTTTTTTCTTCTAGTGCCTTTTGTCCTCTAGTGCTGGCTTTTGTCTTTTTCTGGCCAATGGTGGGTTTTATTTTTGTTTGTTATTTTTTTCTCTTTGTCTAACAAGTCAAGGGCATGACAACCACACTAAATGCCTTTTGGATACCGCTACTTCACATAGAGGCAGATAGACTTGTGAGACAACATTTCTCCAAACATACCACTACTACTCAAATGCCCCTACATGTAACCCCTCAACAACATGGTTCTACTCCTTGACATCATGGACCTACACCTTCCCAATTGTCCCCTAGGCCACAAAGACAAACACACATTTCGAGTTTCTTCAATACTACAAGAGTTATGCTAGCCTTGGATGCTAGAAGAGATTCTAGGGGGAGTGTTTTGCTTCCTCCTTGCACCAGCATGCCCATCCCCAGCCTTCAACACTTCCCAATGACCATTATAAGTTCATGTATTGGTCCTTTCACGATGATCGATGATGGCACTGATGATTCCTCCCTTGCCAAGTCATCGTGATGGCATTGATGATTCCTCCCTTGCAAAACTTGGCAGAGATATTTAATGAAATCCTTCCAATCTTCATCAACCCTTGCTCTTTGTGGATTTTGTTACCCCCACATGGCTATTTGTTTAGGTTTCTTAATCACTTATGTTGGTGTTGCACTGCTTCATTTTGTTTCAAGTGTTTTCGTTCCTTTATTTTGCTTTTCTAAGATGCTCTCTTCCTAGATCTTTCTACCATTCACTAATGTATTCTCAAGTCCCACTAATTTTATTTTGGTCACTCGTGGACATTAATATACTTATTTTATCTTATCTATTCAAGGAAGAGGGTAGCAGTTCTTCATTGTGATCTTGTTAAGTGCTTTGTAGTTGATGCACAACTACTATGTACCATCCTTTGTCCATGATTTCTTGGATTTGCCACTTGATCTCTTCATGCTTGAGGAATGATCTATAGTACAAAGATGCCTTAAGTAGTGGTAGCCTAGGTATCAAGTCAAGCTTATGCTTTACCACACAATGCTAAAAGATTTTCGTACTACAACAATATTTTGTTTAATGTTGCTTCAAGTCCTTATTGGGAGCAGTTGGTCACTGCATTGACTGTGGCAAGTAAGGGGTTCAAGGCTCCGAGTTGTCATGAGTTGAGTGGCCCATTATTGTAGGATGAGGTCCAAAACACACATCTACTAGTAGAAGAACAAAAGCAAATTTGGGAAAAGAAAGGCTGAACCATTTTATCTGAGGAGTGGATAGACGGCAAGAATAGGACACTATTAACTTTTTAGTGGCTTCTATGGGGCAGCTAGTCTTTTTAAAGTCAATTGATGCCTCCAATGAAATAAAAAATGCAGAGACCTTGTGCAACATGTTGGATAAGGTAGTGATGGAGGTGGAAGTGGAAAATGTCATCCAACTAGTGACTGACAATGCAGTTGCATATGTGGCAACTAGTAGACTTCTAGAAGGCACCCAACGTTGTTTTGGAGCCCTTGTGCTGCCCGCTGTCTTGACCTACTCCTTGAGGACATAGGGAAACTAAGTTGGGTGAAGAATGTGATTGACAATGCAAGGAATATCACAAAGTACATCTACAACCACACATGGGTCCTAAATCTTATGAGAGAGCACACTAATGAAAAGGAGCTCGTGTGATTAGGAGTCACATGCTTTGCCACTAATTTCCTCGCCTTGCAAAGTATACTAGCTTCATTGCCCAACCTTAAGTGCATGTTTGTGAGCTAAAGGTGGTTGGAGTGTCCTTATTGCAGGAAGCCTGAAGCAAAGAGAGTCATGGAGACCATTTTTTATGATAGCAATGCCAAAGTCATGGAGGAGATCATCAAGGTAAGTTTTCAAACTCTAATTTCTATTTGTTTTTTTATTTTCTAATGTTACAATTTGCTAATTTTGTAAATTTTCGATATTTTTATTTGCTAAATTAGTATAATTCTCTGATTTAATTTTTATCCGCTATTGATTAGGTGTTAGAACCATTGGTTAGGGTCCTCTAATTGGTGGATGGGGATCAAAAGCCCATGGGGTATCTATATGAGGCCATGGATAAGGCCAAAGAAGCAATTCAGCATTTGTATGGGTCGAATAAAACAAAATATGAACCCATATGTCGCATTATTGATTGGAGGTGGAACCAACAACTCCACCAACATATTCATGCTGCTGGCTACTATTTGAACCCCAAGTTTTTCTTCTCCCCTTCATTTAAAGCAGATGCAAAGGTTATGCTTGGCCTCAACACGTGTATTGAGAGATTGGTCGTTGATGCTAACCTTCAAGACCTCATACTCGATGGCATAAGGGGCATTATTTTCTTCAACTTTTTGCATTCGTAGGAGAGCCACTCTGCAACCAAGTCAAAAACATATATGCTTAATTTTAATTTACTATTTATTTTAACTTTTAAGTTTGTTAAAATCCTTACAAAGTTATAAATGTTATCCTTGAAGATTTATGGTGGGATGATTATGGTGCCACAATGCTTAATCTTCAAAAGTTTGCCATCCACATTTTATCCCAGCCTTGTAGTGCTTCTAGTTGTGAGCGCAACTAGATTGTTTTTGAGGCCATTCACACAAAGAAGCACAACAGGTTGATTCAAAAGCGTTTGAATGACCTTGTCTATGTGCAATACAACCTTCGATTGCATGAGAAGAAGGAACAAGGCCAGGATACACATCACGCACTGGACCTTGAAGACATTGATCCTTATTCAGATTGGATTGTTGAGGATGTTGATGTGGATCCATTGTGTACTAATGATTATATAGCTGCTTTGGAGAGGGATGCAAGCGAATGCGGCAGCATATGAGGAGTCAGAAGGCAAGGACAATGAGCCATTGGGGGCAGGTTCCTCGCACATACAACTTGATCCTATGAATCAAGCTCCTGTTGAGGATACATCCACTTCCGCAACACCCACACAATGGCAGCAAACATTTTTGAGCTTTAGTCATAGAAGAAATTTATGATTTATAATTTCTATCGATGATGAAACTTGAAATTCATATGTATTCAAAGGTTGAACTCATTTTTTGGTCTATGATATGTATTAAACTCTAATTTTGATTTATATATGAAGGAAATCAGTAATGCATCCTACAAATTCAGAAAAATGTGTTTTTTTAGAATATTTTTAAAAAATTATGTATTTTTAAATGTTCGACAAATTTGCCAAGTTTTTGCCGAGTCTGAGTTTTTCAACTATGCATACAAGTTACATGAGCATATGATGTCTTAAATTGGAAACACATGTCACGTAGTGATAATAACACGTATCTAAGTGTTAAAATTGTTTCCTTGGTGATAATACACAAGGTAAAACATGCATTATAGAGGGGAATAAAATAGGGTGGTCTAGAGCTATTTTGCATTTCCGTCCATGGAAATAGATTACAACCTCAATGTCACAATATATATAAGAGATTATATTACACATTTGCAATACAGTAGACTGTCTCCTATATCCTTCAACGATATGTACACTTCTCAAAAACTTTTCAGAAACATTAGTTTACCTTGACCTCACAAACTATGTTTATCAAAGCTAACCTCATTGTATTTGAGTTGTATTAAAACATAGGATGCTCGTTAGACCCTCTAAGTCATCTATTCAAACAATTTAGGATATCACGTTCCGATTTCTTCATTGTTTTCATCTCTTTTCCAATAATTTATGATCTACTGATGTATATCTTATCCAATTTTACTTATGGCTTATGCTACATTGGTATTGGAAAGGATTGAACTCTTTCCCCATTTCCATTTATTCACGATAACAACTGCCTTCAGAAATTTGAGATTAGGGCATCAGTATATGAACATGTATTGCATAATCATTTAAACTCCAATGTTATCTTAATCTTTACTGGACAAACTGCATTAAACCATGGTACCTGAATTGGAACCCCAAAGTATTATTTGTATTATCTCCTACATTTTGGTGTTGTTTTCCAGCTTGAATCTCAATTACATTAAACCATTGTATGTGGACTAGAATAGCCACACTAAAAGTACAGATTCATTTCCAGATATACGTAATTGAAATGGTTTTAGCCTCTAACCAAATGGATTATCTTATAGAAAAGAAATATTAAGTGTTATTTTTTTGAAGGAAAATGCATAAAGTGAAAACAAAATGCTTATTTGATTTACAATAGCTTTCCTTAGTCAATTCAACAAATCAGAAGAAGCACTAAGTTAGCTGATGGAAATTGTGAAACCTGACAGTAAATACTACCTTGTATCAACAGGTACACCTCCAATTGGAACAACGATTCGGTGAGGCCACTGGAGAGTATCTGAAACGATTGAATTTACTGTGTCCTATATAGAAAAGCAAATGAACATTCTTTCAGCTTAAGTCAAAGGATTAAAGATCTATTGAAACATGTTTTCTTCTTTTGAGGAGTCCAAATGAAATGGAAAACAGATCTATGAAAGAACACAATTCAAAGAATTATCAACGAACTTACGTCTATCATGTCTGATAGACCAGGAATAGCTGTTAAGCTCCCTCCAATTGCTTTCAATGTATAGTCAATTTTAGGCTTCGGCTGCAGCACAGGAGGAAAATATGAGAACTAAAACTTCTCATTCTTTAAACAGAAAAAAAGCCTAATGGCTCTCAATTTAATTCAGACTACATTATTAATTACATTTATGAATATCAATTTTATCATATGCTTTTTGCCTACAAGGCATTATGGACTTTTTCGCTTCAAGGGAAGTTGAACTCTAAATATGTTAAATTCAGTTCTAGAGATGATCAAGAAAATAAATAAATTTGTTGCAAGTGATAAGTAGTTTCACATAACAACTCCACCCTTGGATAATGTTTTTGTGAAAGATAATAAAGGTCAAATATTCAAAAGATCTGCTTAGACCAAAGAGCTAATAAGCTACCAACATCTGCCAGTTTTTAAACTGGGGAGAAAATATCATCAAAGTCGCAACAAAATATGCACACGGTTACTTTGTATACTTTCTCCAGCAGATCTCACCTCTTTAGTAGATATATCTAAATTAAAAGACTTAAAAAAAGCAGCAGCAAAAATAAACCAATCCACGCTCGTACTCAAACATTGATAAGCTTTGAGCTGGCATAAGATACTAAATTAGCAATGCAGAAATTGCAATTACTTGGCAAAGCAAAATTAGCAATGCAGAAATTGCAATTACTCGGCAAAGCAAAATTTGCCACCGAATTCTTTACCTTGCAAAAGGAATAGGAGTAAAGATAGCTTTTCAGAAAGTTGTAATCAGAGATGAATAAGTAAATTTCATTTTTTTGAGGAGAGTAATTCTAAATAAATTAAGCATGCAATTTGGAAGAGATGAAATCTTAAGAGAGTAAACCTTCATCCCATTTCTATGAGTAGTTGATGACAATGAACCTTGAACGGAGTACATCGATGATAAAGCCAAGGAAAAGATATAGGAGGCTCTTGGAAATCACATGGAGAAATGCAACTTTCCTCCAAAAAGTAGAAAATGCGGGAACATGTAATGCTACTGTTTGTGTTATTTAGTTGAATCGGGAGAGGTTTATACTAACAAATACATTAACTTTAAGGAAAGGTTACTCAATGCAACAAACAGATAAGATAGACCGAAATTTAAGAGTACTTACAATCTTTAGGAGTGGGGTAATATAGAAATTTCAAATGAATGAAGAAAACAAGGATATAGCAGAATTGTGATGCTTCTCATGACAAGAGTTCTACATATCTTGAAAAAGAAAAAATTTGAGGAACCCACAATCCCATTCATGCTAGTAAAAGAAATCAGTGTGTTGAAAGTCAGCAAGTCTCAGGGATGATTCACAGATCCAAGTTTAAGTCAATCTTGGTGAGTCTGTATGAAAGACTCGTAGACTCAGCTGAGCCTGCCAAAAAACAGAAAATCAACTAAAACTTTTTTTAAAAGCAAAAAACAATTCTAATGTATTATATTTTTTTTCAAATTGCTGATTTTTGGCTCGGTTTTTTCACCAAAACCAAGTCTGGGTCCCAACACCATGGAAGAAATTAAATCAGCAGGCATAACTTGTATTTCTCCAAAGAAATGATATATTTTTTTTGTTTTTGATTAAGTCAGCTGGAAAAGAGGGTCCAGAACCCTTTACAAAACGGCCCCAAGGGCAAAGCAATGCCTCACAAAAGCCAGGAACAACACATTAACAGTTCATAAACAGCTGATAAACAGCAACAAAAACTCGAACAGACTATAATCAAAAACAACAAAAGACACAGAAACCAGCTAGGGATTCACATCAATCCCATACTTAGAGAGGAACTTGAGCACGTTCTTGTAATCCCCCAAACTATCAACTCCAATTCCCTTAACCTTATCATCAAAATCTTTGACATCAGAGAACATAGAGGCCGCACGGTGTGAAATATTTTTTTGTTAACATGCACTTGAGGATAGAAATTTTGAGTTTGATGGGGTGTGCTTCCAAAAACATCATGAAAATAAAAAATGTATCATTATGATTGTGTGTCGATGTATATACAAGAAATATTGGTGATAAGAAGCTAGATCGTGTGGATATTTTTTGATCAAGAAAATCCTCAAAGGATGATTTTACATTGATCCTTTAAAATTACATGGTCCATTTAAAAAAAAAGTGAACATTTTCTTCAATTAGAAATAGTCTTCTTTTATTCCCACACTGACTTGGCTCTAATGAGACACCCCAATAAGCACATCACTTGCATTGGGTTTCTTGGATCAAGAAGAACTTGATATGAATGGCGGGCATAACTAAAACATATTTGGGAACCCAACCATTACTTAGGGTAACAGTGATTCAACTGCAATTGATCCATGTCATAATCCATTCTGTTCAATATGGTGCATTTACGTGAGTCCCAGTTTTGATCCTACATTGTTAGTTCTGTGAATATCTATAATCTGTTCTTTTCATTTGAATTCCTGTGAGTTGTGTACAGTTCCACCATAAAATAAAGCATACTCACTATGTGTCCCTTTGAAAATATTCACATTTGGGAAATATTTCATCTTTTGGGCCATCAAGAAGAGGGGAGCATAGTCCATCCCAACAGCAGAACAAGGGAAAAGGATGTTCGGTTTGGTGTCAGTGCATGGCAAAAACACTTCTATATGGAGCTGCCAAATGGAGCAACTCTGTTCCCTCCATTCCAATTGGACAATTTCATTTTTCTTTTTCCCTCTTTGTCCATTTCAGATCACACCTCCATAAAGGAGAGGTTTTTGGTTTCTCAAAGATTACTGGTTTAACAGGTGGGAAAAAAAATGTATGCACCACAATCAAAAAACTTCACAATGCTATGCAACATTATCTGATGATGATAAGTAGTCCATTATGCATTTGTACTACTTTGTGTGCTATTTAAATCAACCCTATGCCATTGGTTTGGTCATTTTTGTCCTTCTCGCTAGCTGTCAATTTTGATCACAAAGCATTGATATTTACCTATAAATGACACACCGTGTGGATTTCTTTGTTTTGCATGCCTGGCAATCTTTGTCACTTTGTTTTCTTTAACATCACCATAGCCCACTCGTTGATTTTGAAATATTGGGCCTGCCTATGCTTACTTTACCTTGGGACAGCTATCCAGCATGTCATAATGTTGGCAGAGTTGATACTGTGATGGGGGAGTGTTCTTGGATAACAATCTGGTCTCTTTCCTCCTTTGCATCATTTCTAGCCTATCCAAACCCTGTGTTGACCAACCTCCTATGACCCTTGGTTTGCACCGAAGGAGCATCTAACAGTTTCAGTAGTGTTTAGCAGCTCAGTCAGCCAATCAAGCAGATATAAAGCATCTCAGGCCTGATATACAGATGTTTTTGCCTGTTTTGTTGCAAAACTAACAAAACAGTTCCTAATATTGCTCCAACTGTAATACCCTGAATGGAATATTATCTAAATTGTTGCAAGTGTCGTCAATAAACATGCATGCTCTGATACCACTGTAATATGCCTATCAGAAAATTCTCAAATAACTTGCAGATTTCTTAATGTGAACTCACAGGCATTCCGTCAAACAGTTGTCAAACATTGTTTCAATCGCATTTCTGAATGGTTAAACTGATTTGTATTGATTGTAACGAATGAACATAATATAATTTTTCAATTACAATTGTAATGCCAAAGACAACTGAATCTTACTGATTAAAAATTATATTGAAATAAGAGTATATAGGACTGAAATGAAGTGATTTCTAACCTTTGTCTGCTGATAAAGTTACAGCTGAAAGTGTTTATTGATGTTGCTGTAATCAGGAGATATATCTGAGTAGGACCATAACTCAGACGCCTTCTGGCAGAGTGAGATTATCAAGTTCAACAAAAACTTCTGAAACTAACTGCTCATCACCCAAATGGCCATAGAATGCTGCCGCTCACTAATATTAAACCCAGAAATCAGTTGCTGCAGACTAGTAGCAGTTCAAAACTAACCTAGAAGGTGGTAGATCATCACAAATGAAGCCCAAAATACCTCTAAAGAGTGTGGCTGACACCAATAGGGTCTAAAACCCTACCCTATTAAGAGGCAGCGCCTCACTCCCACTATCTCACGTCTCTTTCTACATCCTCACACACTCATCAAACACGTGATAAGTTTTCAAAGAGTTGCAACTATCTTAGGATATGCTGCGGCAGATTTAGTGAGGGTTTTCCGAGCCTAAAAATATTATTAAAATCTTCTTTTATGAAGCAATTCACTCTTGAGACTTTGTATGGCCAGCATTAGGAGCTTTGATGGTACGGCTGCCTTAGGCCCACTTCTCAATAACAAATATTAGTATTTCACACTTCTAAATAAATTTAAAACAAACTCTTTAGACCTAGTCAGTTAATATGAAGCACCAGAACGTACGGCCAGCAGACATACAAACTCAAACTCCATAAATTTATTATTTGCCCTGCAAATCTCAATAAATTTCTACTATGCAATACCTGGAAAGGCAAATACAAAACCTAGAAAAGATTTAACTTATCAGGACAAATCTTCTTCAAATCTTCAATCGTTCTACACACCTGTGAATCCTGTTTGAATTTACCAAGGATTGGCTAGGTGGGTTTTCGTCCACGAAACCAATATTGCCTTAGGGTTTTTGTCCTAAGCTGAATAGCTAAAAAACTGCTCAGGATCCCAATAGAATTTTCAAAAAAATCATAATGTCAAGAATGAATTTTCATTTTTCCTCAAAACCTCCTTTTATAACTTTTCAGGAGAAAATATTTTATTTTCTTTTATTTTCGCGCTCAAGCCATAAAGTGACCTTTTTAAACAATTTCACTTTTCTACCCCTTGGCTAGCAACACTTTATAAAGTCACATTATAGTCCATTATTCAGCTTAAATAATTAATTAAATATTAATTGCCATAAAAATAATTCAAGACAACTTAATAATTAATTAATTAATTAATAATTATGCCTGCAAATGGAGACATACAAATTCTCCCTCCCCAAGATTGCTTGTACTCAAGCAATACCGATTAAATCCATCAAATTCAGCTGATCGAATCCTTGCAATATGCTGAACCAAACTGTGATGCCTATAGAGTCTAGCTCCCTCTCCTGTCAAGTGACGTCTATCTTGCCAATCCACTTGTTTGTGTGCAAATGAAGTCATGTGATAGATGATTGGAATGATGACAGCAGCACTAAGACTGAAATTGTGACCCATAATCCTCCATGGTACATTCCTTCCGTCATCACTAGTCTCCAACAATCCTTGTTGATGACCTCTTGCATAGATACTCAACAATGAATTAGCTCCACCATGCTTATAAGCGTTACTCTGGTATTCATGTGAACATCTAGTGAGTGTTTGGTGGCACTTGAAACTTCAACGCTAGATATAATATTCTCCACACAACCAATCTTTGACTCATGATAGTGCTCATCACCCTATGGCGGTCCTAAGAATGCAAAACCCATCACTATATCATTTTGTTTCAATGTAGAAAACATGTCATCATGTGAAAATTGTTCTTCTAATCCCATGAGATTACACTATTGATGTTCTCCCCAATTTCTATCAACATACTGAATCTTCATGGTATGAGAAACGCTGAAATCTTTATGCAATATTTCATCCTTCATGATTTCTTCTTCATGTCTCCAAGGGTAGCTTGGCTCCAAATTATAGTCCTTTTGAAGGTCATCAATTCCTTCAATTATCTGCTTGTCCTCCTTAGTCCTTATAGTTCCTAATATTGCTCCAACTGCTCCAAGTAGTTCCTTGAAACTGCTTTCAGGCTCCTACCTACTCTACCGGTTTATAAATACATCTTGTTTGGGTATTGCTTCCTCTTTTGCAGCTGTAGTGAAGCCTTGTCTACATTCCTCTGGATTCAAGCTCTTTGTCCTTGCCTTGGACACACCTTGATGGCATCAAGATACCCGGTTAGGTTTGGGGTCATTCATCACCTAGATTACCATCATTTTCAATTGCATATAGTAATATACTGTTATCTTGCCCACTCATCTCTTAATTCATCCTTCCTAACTGTTCATCATGCACATTCCCCATTTTCCAAATTTATAACATAGGATCAGAGGCACATTCATCGGACAACTTATTAAGGACAAACCCACAGTTTACCAGCATCACATGGATTGTACACTTCTGTCTACATTAGATGGCATCTCTCATGTTCCCTCTTTGCTTGTCTATTCGTTCTTGTTTGTATATTTTTTATACTTCACAATCAAATAGGAGTGGTCATAATCAATTTTATGGTTGCTATCTGTGTGACAATACTGTTTTGGAATAAATAGTTCATAAACACATCTCATTTCTTTGCTTTCTAGTTTCTTCTTGACTTTCTTGTTCTATATCATCCAAATCCTCTGGTCACTCTCATTTCCCTTGTGGGAAATGGTAACACAGGTGAGTCTCGTTTACAGTAGGAAACAAGATATTCTATAATAGGTCACAGCCTATGACCATTTAGGGGCACACCTCGCAATAGAAAGTCCTTCAGTGATAGCCTGCACTTGTGATCAGTCTTTTTTGAAAGTTAGGAAGTTTCTTGGATTGCCTAGATCACCTATTCACACTCAAGCACTTAGCCTAGTCTTCCATGTCATTTCTTAACAATTCCTGCACAATCTTGAATTCCGTTTTGTCTTAATTGATTGGAATACCCTTGCTGGCCACATCGAAAAGATTAACTTGCAGGTTTCTGGTTTATCTTATTTAGTTAAGAAGATTTAGGTTCACTTAGATTAGTTGCACACAATTTCTACAATTGGTGGTAAGTGAAAGCAATCTCTTCCTGATAAAGTTAAAGGATTGTATTCAAGTAAGCATTTTCCTTATACTTTTCTTCTCTCCCACTATCTGGTCATTCTTAAACTTGGGGAGACTTTAAAAGGCGTAGTCTTGAACCTTGTTTGAACATACTCTATTTTTCCCCCTTACATATAGACATCTCCGTTTTTTTCTAAAACGGGTGATTTTCTTTTCTTTCCCTAAAAAAATTTATAAAGTTCTTCTGTTAAAATGTTATAATGTTCTTTTCTTGAAAAATTATAAGGCTCTTTTATTCGCTTGTGGTCATTTTTAAAGTTGTTCTATTAATTTTTTTTCTAGCAAAGATGACATGGAATAGGGGATCATTATTAAAGGTCATTTTAAATCATTATTTTAGGGACCTTTTCAAAGTTGTTTTTTCCTTAGAGTTGGACATTTCTTACAACAAGGTTTGCCCCAACCCCCATACCTAGCCTGAACAGGTCTGAGTCTAGGTCCAGGGATGGCTACCCTGGGGGTCCATCTCAGGTATCCCAACATACCCAAGTTGCTCGAGCAATGCCCTGGGCAAACCCTCAAGGTCTACGGCCAAAAATTAATCCTCGTTTCTTCAATCAATACATATAATTTCTACTCTGTATAAAATCTGCTCCACATGAATTGCATCTCCACTTTAAGCAACTTTCTTTCTCTTATACTTTCTTGATAGCCAATTTCAAATTGAAAAAAGAAGCCACATGTTCTGAGGTTCACAAGCTCTCCCATTCCACCAGGTGATACTTGAAGGTCTTGAGATTGAATTGACTCACTCACTTGGCTATCTTATTGTTATTTCATTTTTATAATTTTATTGTTAATTTTGTATATATTAAAAATATTTTTATACAATATATTTTTTTTGCTTGGTAAACTGCTGACATGGGGTCAGCTCCCTTTGCATTATACTTTAACCAAAATTAACAACATATTGAGAGTTCAGCATTACAGTTTATGAACAGAATAAACAAGGATATAACAAAATTCCCTGTAAGTCTTCCTATCCATGCCCCTATTGCAAGCTTCTAATCTACTTTACTATCTATACTTTTCAATTATCCCATACATTATATGCAATAAACAGAAACAGAAAATAAACAAACTTTGACCGCTCCACCTCATGTGTTCTTGTCCTCTGCATAGTATTGAGCCAGGACCTCATTTTGTCGACACCCATCTATTTTGTCCTCCCCAGCTTTCATGACGAATGGCCACCACTTCACAACATTCCCTGCATAATTGACTCTGTGGAAGTCTTCAGGCAATGGCACACCAATTCCATATCTCACCACTCCCACCACCTGCCGCCAACCACCTCTGAAATCCAGTTCCACAAAATCCTCCATCATCTGCTTAATCGTGAGTTTCTCTTCATTCAAGTCTAGCATCACTGCTAGAAACATGGAGGAGAGATTTGTATTAACCCTATAACGGTTGCAGTCTCTCATGAAGTCTTCACCCAAAACCCATTCAATGGCGAAGAGAACGATCCCACTCTTCGGTTTAAACACCACACCCAACCTTTTGTCTGTTACTTCGCTGAGGAAAGACATTTGTCACTTCCTACATACCAGTCGTATTGGGGTTTCCATTGCTGTTGTTTTCTCACTTGCAAAAACCACCGCGAAAAATGGATGCTTCCTTCATTTTCCTTCACCAATTCTGCACTCTCCGCACACTCCGCCAGCCACCTCGCCCTGGTCGGATTGGATAGTCTAACATAGGCTTGCGTTGGCACTATCATTAATGCTCACCTCCCATCGCAGCTCATTCCCTGCAATGATAGCTTGATTAGCAAGCTCGTCGGCTTCCATATTACCCTCCCTTAGCACATGATTAAAAACAATGTGTTCAAAGCCTTCAAATAAGCCAAGTGCCTCATTCAACAACATTTTCAACTTCCAATTTGACATAACCTTGGTTCTCAAGGCATTTATAACTAGCATTGAGTCCCCTTCTACTTCTACCCTTTTAACTCCTAAGCATCGACATAGGTTGAGACCAATGATGAGTGCTTGGAACTCCACTTCGATGTTGGTCCCATCCGCTAGCTTCTTTGCTGCCTTCTCAAGAGTCTTACCTTGCCCATCTCTGACCAAGCATCCTGCTCCCGAACTGCCTGGGATTCCCTTTGAGGCGCCATCGAAATTTAGCTTCATCCATCCCTCTGCCAAAGGACTCCATCTTGTTTCCCTTCTCCTGTTTTGGATGTCAACATCACCACCCCCATTGACGGGGTTTATACACTATATTTTTTATTGTTTGTCTTTTTATAATTATAAAAAACATATATATCACGTTCACCTAAATTGTGTGTGTGTCCCATTCATGGGGTCTGCGGGCTCAACTGCAAGGGGAAGATAGATAGGACAAAAATCAAATGGTTCACCCACCCCCCCCCCCCAACAAGGCAGATTAAAACTGAATTTTGATGGCGCTTCCTGAGGTAACCAAAGGGCTTCCGGAGCAAGTTGCATAATCCGAGACAAGCATGGCAACTTAATCAGTGCTGCCTCTAAAAAATTATGGCCAGGAACAAATAATGAAGCTGAATTGCAAGCTTTATTGGTAGGGCTGAAAATGTGTATAAACAAAAACATAACCAACATTCAAATAGAGGCTGATTCATTGATCACAGTCAATGCAGTGCTAAAGAGGAATACCCCAAATTGGAAACTGAATAATCTCTTAAAACATATTTGGCCAATCTTGGAGCTGAATTGCAAGCTTTATTGGTAGGGCTGAAAATGTGTATAAACAAAAACATAACCAACATTCAAATAGAGGCTGATTCACTGATCACAGTCAATGCAGTGCTAAAGAGGACTACCCCAAATTGGAAACTGAATAATCTCTTAAAACATATTTGGCCGATCTTGGATAAATTAGACAATTACTCAATCCAACACTGCTACAAGGAAGAAAATAAAATCGTAGACATGGTGGCAAATTATGCCATCTAACAGTCTGAAGAGCTCATAATAGCTCATAATCGAAATGGCTGGAACGATGTCAGCTTACAGGAATAATCAGTACAGCAAAGACTAAACTGTGTGACTTTGGATAGAACATTTCACATAAGCCAAAATCCTTGAAAGATCAGAAAAAATCATGGGTAGCAGACCAGGGAGCTCTAAAAATGACAATGTTCTCTATACTATAGAAGCTAAAAATGCCTCCAAGACTATCTCTTCCCGTCGGAAGCTGTGACTCGAGGGAATTATCTGTCACGAACAGATAAGGTGAAGTTTTTGTAGTAGCTCATCAAATGCAACTGAGGCAATAAGTGTGATAATTGGGAAAAAATTCCAGGCTTCACTAGAAGTGCACCTGCATGACTAGACCATGATAGAACTCTTCCTATCCAACACCATCAATATCCTCAATGACAATATCCTCAATAACAAGAGCCTCGCTAAGTCAGTGGAAATAAACTACATCTGGAAGAAGTATAGAAGTGATTCTAGGAAAGCTATTGAGGAATATGACATAACAAAGAGAAGCAATGACATTGGTGGAGTCGTTCCCATCGGAACTCTAATGGAGAGCACAAAGATGAAAAAAGCTATGAATCTATTACAAACAGGACTAATATCACACTCTCTACACAACTTTTGGACTCATTTAGAAGTCAACAAATTGCTGCTCACTAAGGAACAGAACAATTGACTAAGGGAGCTGATAGAAGGTTTTCTATATATACTACATAATGGCTCTCGAGGAAGCTATAGCTCCAATGACAGTGAAAAAGAGGACTAAACCCTGAATGTAGATCCTGATATTGAAAGAGGAAATTTTGATGAGCCTGCATGCTCCATACCCATTGGCCTACGTGCCCTATATATCCATTAGTGGATTCTAATGTTTTTCTCCTATTATATTATATTAAGGGAGCTATCCATCTGACAGCAACTTGCATATAAAATATATGTGTGTGTGTGTGTATGTGCACGCAAAAATGTGTGGAAGGAGCAGAAATTGCAAATGAGAGCTATAGATATCTACTGAGAAATCTAAGGTGGTGCATCCAAATGATGTGAATTTGCATGGTCAGGAGGTTTAGGGTAAGGTAACTAAATTCCCACATGATGAAGAGTGGAAGCACATAGAGGCTGCAGTCATAGCAGAAGAAATTGGGATGTGAGAAGTAGAAAAAAAGCCTGTAGCCCTAGCAAGTTAGCCAAACGAAGCCCTAGCCATCAGTTGACAAGAAGGGGAATATCACAGAGCAGAAGCCAGGACTTGAATGCAGAATTGAAGGCATGGAATGCTCAACAATCATTTTCCTTATCTCCCACCAGGCAAAAGCAATGCTTTGATCACAACCGATGGAGAACAAAATTGGATGCACGAAATCTGACCATATTCAAAAGGAAAGATACGAAAATTGCATCTAGCGTCAACAGAAATCCTCATCCATTAGTCTCTTTTCAAGTTTTCTTATAGAACTGTTTCCCAGTCATGAAGATCAAGTCTAAATAATATTTCTAAAAGTTAGGAAGAAATAGGATGTCTGCTTAGAATCTCTTTCACAAAAGCTTCCATCGTAATTTGAGGAAATGATAAGACAGATTTATCCTTTAATATTTGAGACAGACTTGGTAATACAATTTAATCTTTTTCAATAATTCAAATTGCTTTGACTCATTATCTTGTGAGTGTTCCAGTTACGTTTATGTTAATAGTAAATACATGCTTAATTGTGCTCTGTAATGTAAATCCTGGTTAGTTTTCTTAATAGAATTGGCCTTTGAATTGGAACTTCACTTATTTTCTCACAACTTTATTTTGAAGGTGTTGTTGCTTTCATTTGAATTGGTACTTCACTTATTTTCTCACATCTTAATCAGAGTTAATGTCTATTTCTTTCATTTTACATTCTTGTCTTTGATCATGGTCATAGACTGCCCAATGGATGAAATGCACCAATCAGATAGATAATTTATTCCAATATTCAAAATCCTTCTCAAATAAACTTTACTTCAATTTAAAACAATGCATTAAGAGCTTAATTGAATGTCTTAAGAGAAAGAGAGGGCTTTGTGAGAAGCGAAATATATTACAAAAGAAATCCTCTTAAGTCCACAACCCTTAAGGTATGAAAGGCCCAAATTGAGAGAAATTTAGTTGGAACTCAAAAATAACACTCCAAGTTAAATATTTAAGACCACAGTTACCAGGAGACATGAAGATGCAGGTATCAAGACAGGGACAGGGACAGGGACACCAATCAAATTAGGGTACACAAGTAAATGAATAAGGAGACAGCTATATATATATAGATCCAACCCTTGAGCCACGACGTTACTATCCCCTCCATAAAGAGATCTGTGCAGATCACCAATTTCTACAGCTCCAATCTCCATATAAGGATACTTTCAACATTGACAAAATATTTCAATCTCCAAGACATTTCATTCCCAGGTGTTCCAAGTCCTCTCATTCAACATTTAGATTGCATCCATTTGGGAACTCAGTCACTATTTGTGTTACAAATGCACTTTATACTGTAAGATTCCATGTTCTCTTGTCTCATCTTAGCAGCTACAAGGTGATTTTGATTCAATCATCACAATTGGGAACAATTTCTTCTAAGGAAGGAGATGAGGAGGACATCCATTATAGTTAATGAGTTAACTATAGTTATTCATTCTAGATCAGGAAAATCCATACGCCAGAAGGTCAGTATAATTATTCAAAAGTTAAATAGAAATTCATTATTCAACGGAGTTGAAAAGCTGGAAGTTAGTGGAGTCAAAAACATTACATGCCTATGTAATATTATTAGCCTATAAATAGTAAATACAGGCTTCTCTTATGTAAACAAGCATTCAGAAATAGAAATCAAATCAAATACACTGAACATGAAATCCAATGCTCACCAAGGTCCCTACTCAAGATACTCCCAAGAATCTTGAGTCATACTCAAGAATATGCAACCATGGCATAAAGACATAGTGTTGTGACATCTAGCCAGTACATTTAAATTCTTCAGCAATATTGATTCATATACATCCCAAATTAAAAGTCCATGGTGTGCATGCATCTCCTGAATGTCCAGCAAATTCTAGAGTAAACTCACTAAGTTTGCATCTATATGTGGTACAATGTCTTTTTGGTCCTTTGTAAATTCACTAAATTTGCATCCATATGTGCTACAACTTCTTTTTGATCCTAAGTAAACTCACCAAGTTCCATCCATATGTGCTACAACTTCTTTTAGGTGTTTAACGTACATCTTCTTCTGATAACTAAAAACATCTCATTGAACTAAACTCCCTTTGTAATATCTCCTTCAATTTACTTCCTATGCTGTGAGAACAAATTTAATATTCTTAGAGATTCACTAGGTGAAATTTACCCTACAAATGCAGAAGGGCAAATAATAGAGAGGATGAATAAGCAATATAGAGCAAGAGAAGAGTGTTCTACGAAGAAGAAATATATGGTAAAAATGACAAACCTCTGAAAGAAGAGCAACAACAATAGCAGAAATGCAAGGTATATCTTCAGCAAGTTGTAAGATCACACGCACTACAGTGAAAACCTGAAGGTCCTTTAACTGCAAATCCAAAAAAGGAAGATCACCAATTCATTGAATAAAGAGGCATAATCACAAACCAAAACAAAATTTCACCTCGCCATGTAAATCAAGCCATTACATTTGAGTACTGATAACTTTTCATAGTGCTTCAATTCAAATAAAAATAAAACAATAAAACTTGCCTGTATAGGCAATGAGGCAACAAGTGCCTGAACTCCAAGTATTATACTGGGATCACCACCCCAACGTAAATCTAAATCCAATGTGAGTTGACCTTTCTTCAAGCTTTGGATTCGGATACCTATGTCAATCAGAATTTTAACTGGTTGAATCTAAAGAACAAATAATAAAAAAACATCAACCAAAAATCTCAACACTAATGATCACTGGAATTTATTCCATATGGTATTGCAAGAAAATTAAGTACTTTCTACTCATTCATTCTCTCAACATTTTTCATGGTGAGCCCATGATGGGATTCCACAGAATACTAACATCTAGAAATAACTACTTCCCAATAGAAATCAAGACCTAAACCAGGTTGCAATAGTTTTATAATCATTTTTCCAGAAGAACTAAACCTGGTTGTAAAGGTTATTCATATGCACATGCCAATCACTGATGAGTTGCATACAAAACACAAACATAAGTAAAAAACTAACAAATATAATACTCGTATGAGAATTAATCCTACCAAACAGAAAGAGAAAGCTCCAAGATTTTCCATCAAACATTTTGCACTTGGAGATAGGGCACTAAAAATATCAATCAAGGAATTTCCAGCATATAGAAGAGTGTGAAGCACATTTGTACTACCAAGAGGCTCAATTACAGCCTTCTTTGTGTATATTTAAGAAAGGCATGACAAATTTGAATGGATAATGAGAAAAAGAAGCTAGGCATGGCAGGCAAGTCCATGCTCCGCTTGACATAAACCCTATCATACAGCTGAGAGGCACCAAGGAGAGACATAACTTACCCATAGAATTAATATAGATTGTGTGGAGACACAAAAAAAACACTGCTTTTATGGGGAGGTAGCAAATTTGAATGGATGATGAGAAAAAGAAGCTCGGTATGCCTGGCAAGTTCATGCTTGGTTTGACATAAGCCCTATCATTGTACATTTTTTGAGATGAACACATTTGTGCCAATTTCATGTGTACCGTACTTTGTATTCTTTACATACATCTGAGAAGCACTAAGGAGAGACATGGTTTGCCCATAGAATTAATATAGATTGTGTGGACACAAACAAAACAATACTTTTACCGGGTGGTAGCAAATGCAACTGATGCTACCCATAAGAATGGAGCACTTGTTGGAGATTTAAGATGGTCATATTCTTTCCCTATTGGTGCGGAGTGGAGGTGTGGTACAATATGTAACTTATGGGTCACATGCTCCCTGAGTCTAATTAGAGTTGCATTGCACGCTAATTGTTTCTATAACACCATGCTTTCTTGTGGTGTGCTCCTCTAGGCTAAGTTACCAATCCCGGTACTAGTTCGGGTTCAGGTTCAAGGGTTTGGTTCGCGGGTTCGGTCAAAAAAAAATTGGGTTGTGGGTTCCTTTTGGGTTCATCCATACAAATACATATAAAAATCAGAAATATATTCATATTTGCAGCAGTAATTAAGTTCAGAATACCATAGCATCAGAATAAACAAAACCTTTTGGGGATATAGAATTATCATAAACATACCTTTTTAATCTATATAGCATCAAAATACCTTTTTGGGATATTGAATTATCATAAACAATACTACGCTGGTGATGGATGATAAGAAATGCCATTGACAACTACCTATTCTAATTATACTTGTAATTATCTTTATATTTTGGCAAGATGATAACCCAAAATATTTCACTCAACTTACATTGCAGGCTGCCCTAGAAAACAGGTCTTGAATATTGAAGAGGTTGATGGACGACAGTGCTCATTTGTACTAGTTTATATTGATAAAATCATGTCCAGGCTGCAGACAGTTCATTTTATCTTTGGTAGCAAAGTTGCAATCAAGGGACTTGCCAGCTTTGAACCATGAGATAATGCCACAATGAAGGTCAGTTTATTAAATTTTACTCCACAGTCCCACGCACCCTCAAATGTGATGAATGATGAAAGATGTAATCCCCAAGGTGGCGGCAGCCAGGGTTTCAAGCCTGCAGCTATGATCGATCTGCCAATATGCAACAACCACTGCAAAATATGATTTGAAATCTGTGAATGTCTCCTTAATAATGGCACTCAAGGATCCAATGTTGTCTCTCCTCAATTCGGCGCTCAATCATGCAACATAAGGATCTTCATTGTCTTCAAAGATGGTGCTCCTAGGTGATGCAAAAGGATCTTCAATGATGATGCTCAAATCTGCAATAAAGGATGTCTCTTGAATGTTTCATCAAACTTTGAATTCTCCAATGAAGCACAAGTGTGAACTCCGTATGAATCCACCTCCAAGATGTGATTGGGTTTTCGTCCAACACACCTCCTTCCACAAGGGTTTTCGTCCTTGGAAAGTCCTGCAATACAATTGCCAAGCAAAATGCCAAAGTTGCCAAAATGTTCATGATTATCAAATGAGCTTTGTCAACCTTCTTTTATACTTAAATCTTCTTTATCCTCCAATGTAGCCGACAAATTCAAATTAAAGATTTGAATTATCTTTTCCCTCCAAGTCAGCCAAAGGCCAATATTTTATTCATTTTCTTTTCTCCCAAGGTGGCTGCCCAAATTCAAAATAATATATTATTATTTTATTTTTTCTTTTCTCCAAGTTTAGCACTCCACAAGAAAATAATATTTTAATTATTTTTTCCCAATATTGAGCGCTCCAATTAAATAATAATAAAATATTATTATTTAATTATATTTCTCCAATGTGGGCGCTAGGTCTCCAAATGAAATAATTGTTTTTGGATTTGGACGAACCACTTGGGATTTTGGAAAGTTTCTACCACTGTCCATCGTATTGTCTCACTCTAAACTGATGTGTACCTATACTTGCATAGATCCACATAGAATATTAAGGTATCGATAGGGGATCCACTCCAGAACTGGTTTGTTAGATATTGCTACAAACAGACCATTTCAGATCCATTTTATGCGAATTCATATAATATAGGCTATCGGATCTGTTGATCAGGACTGTCTGATCCATGAATACTGATTTGTACCAGTGACTCATTCCAGATATGAGTTAAAAGATAACAGCAAATTACAACTATGAGAATGATGGTTGACAATGGATAAACTTCCTTGTTCTTATCAGGTATTCAAGATGACTTGCATGAGAAAGAAGATAATTTCATCACTGTTGGATACTAGTTTGAAAATAAAAATCGGCCACTGTGTTTTTGCAATTTGCTCTGGAAACTCATGATTTTTTTCAGTTTTTTTTCACAATTTTGCAAGTTAATTTATATGTGCACATTGAAGTAAGTAACCTTCCCACCATTCAATTTTTCCTTCTCTCCAAAGCTGAAAATTTGATTTTTGTGCTGCATTTGTATTTAGGCTTTATGGTATTGTTGGTAGAAACCAATGATGAAGATGCAACCAAAGTTCATTCCCATCTTGATAATGTATATTATTTTGAGGATGAAGAAGGGGATGATGAGAATGATCAAGAATATGCCCATGAAACTCCAACTTCAATAGCTGTGGAAAAAGTGTATATTGTTGATCCTTTAAAAAGAAAGGTGCCACTAAACAGACCCAAGGAAAGAGCACAACTGATTTGATCCAAGGCCCCAATGGGAAAGGGACCAGAAATTTAAGTGCATGCTATGAAATGATTAAGCTAGTGGCACATACTTCTGTGAGAGATCATTTATGCAGTATTAAACCTAGGCAGAGCAAGGGAGTAAGACTTTGTCCTAAAACAATTGCAAAAGAATAAAAAACAAATAATTTGAAGTTGGGGAAGCACAGAGAAACTAATGAGCCACCTACAATTTCTGTTCTAATAGCCAGAAGCAAGGTGCTTTAATTTTCCATTTTTAAACATTAAACATGCATCATAAAGGAAATCAAACTTTCACAAAATGGAATGTACCATACACAACGCAGCTGAAGGATACATGTGCCCTAGCCATTAAAAGGAAAGAATCATGTCATTCAACAAAGAGAAGAAAAAAGGTACAATGCCTTGAACAGTTTAAGGAAACATGGGAAAAAATAACATGTTTGTTGAGTATAGTGAATCGACTTAATTTATATATTTGCAGTTAACTCAGTTGGAACCAAGTTTGTGGATGCCCAAGAATTTTTAGCTATGGAAAAATTCTGTAGAACATTTTGGCCTTCTGCAATTCTTTCAATGACAATGGACATTCCAATATTTTGGCCTTCTAGGAGATAAAGAAAGGAGCTATGCAAGGTTGCATCCCCCATTTTAGCTATGCAAGGTTGCATTCCGCATTTTATCCCACCCTCCTTAACACTACATAATTGAAGCTGGAGCATCAGAAATATGATTAAATAATATGGGGTTTGGGGTTCTGGGTTTAATAAAAAATTCCTTAATTTCTGTGATATAAGTTCCATACTTGATTACATAACTTCCAAATATATTTAGTATTCAACTCTTGGATATTCAAATCTTGGTATCCATTTTATTTTTGTCTATTTAACTTTTTGATATTTAAAAAGTGTTTATTATATAAATGATGAATTGTGTAAGATGCCAGTGAATTGTACTATGAACCAGAATGCAAAGCGGACCCGAAGGCCATTGTAGCAGTTCAAAACTGATAGATCAGTATCAATACCAGTACACATACCTTGCTGTACCCTTAGTGGATCAACCTTAGTGCTTCAGTATCTACTTTATTGGATAATACCCTACAGTGTTCAGTTATCATTGTATGGAGAGGATTGAAATCAGAATCATGCCAACTATGGGTAGTGAAGTCTAAAGATCTGTGCTGGCCATCACAAATACACACCAATCAGATATTTGGATTACCAATCATAGAAGGACTATGGCTACAAATCACCACATCGTCAACTAATGCACATTCTCAACAATGGCCCCAAAGATTACAAATGCTTGCTGTAATCGGTGTGCTAATAGAAAGAAAGAAATTATAGTAATGTCCATGAGTGAAGGAGGTAAATCAATGTAGCTAAAAAGTAGAACCTGTTTAGGTAACAGAAGAATTTTGTAGCCATTACATTGTACAACATAGAGATGCACATTATTCACATACAAAGCACCGAGTAAACAACAAAAAGTCCACGGACCTGATATTTCAATTAGAGCTTATCAATCTATACTCTGAAGTCTGATATATAACTTGGAAAACAATTTCATGCTCAGTGGCAGAGCAGCCTACTCGCCAGTGCTAGCTCTTGGCTTTGAATCCTAGCATGTCCAAGTTTTATTGTACGGTAACAAGCTAATGTTGGAGATTGATTTAGAAGACAGTGAGGGCCTCAGAGCTCCTTGAAACGGACTCTAAATTTTTTTATTTTTTTAAAATTCCAGTGCTAGAGTTTTGTTTAGAGCACAGCTAGTGTTGGAATTTGGTTAAGAGCTAATGTCTGGGATTGTTCTAGATCAAAGCTAGGACTTCAAAATCATGGCTCTTTTACCAGTTCAAAGCAAAAAAAAATTAACATGCTTGGAATGAATTCAATCTTGCTAGATAACTATGGAGACTGCACACAGATGGGTCAGCCTTAGCAAGTACAATACAGTATCTGGAAAGACGGCTACCTAATTATAGTAATAGTTTATATTTATGACCCAGAAAAATCACAAAGCTTATTCCTAACTTGATAACAATTAACATTAGAGATTCAGAAAATAAAAGATTCAGGATTTACAAGGAGCACCAGTAGAGCTCCAACAGAACAAGCATTTGCAGCAAAGGTTAGACAGGTGAAGGACATGCTCAAAAGATGTCCATAGCATTAAGGAATGATAGTGAGAAAGTAATCAGCTTTTTGGACAGTCTTGTATGTAATTTCACGGTACAACATTTTGTTAGTCCTGATGTCTAGGCATTTTTCAGGGTCCTCAAGTCCTGTTGAAGACTAAGTTTTTTTTTATTACTATGCTCAGTCTAGCTTAGTATGATGCGTGATCCTAATCTATAGTATTCCAATTATTTTTATTAGAAACACAAAACAATTCCAAGAGTTCAATAAGCACGTGTACACCTTTACGACTTATCCTGATTGTATTGCATCATTTACATATTTGCATTACTGTGTATTAACAAAGCAAAGTGTAAACAGCATTCATATAGGAACTTCGACAGTTTGAAATATTAATGAGATTAACAAAAAATATTATTGCAACCATTTTAATCGCATGCATATGTAACAAGGGTATCCAATATACTGAGTTAGTTAATGCTAAAAGGAAAAGGTAATAAACAGAAAACTACTACACACAGATCAGTCATTCATCATCGTGAAGATTCAGATTTTCATCAATGATAATGTACCTGCATAAGTGAGTATGTATTTTCAGGGAATACCTTTGAAAATCCTGTTGAAATCTTACCTTCAATTTTTGGAGCTACATTCCCAAGAAAAAGCTTGTTGAATTTCAATGAAGATATTCCTGGAGGACGATACTCTTCCAAAAGTGGCTCCACAGATTCCCTAATCACCATTTCTGCTGCCTACAGCAGAAAAAATGTCAAACAGGGAACCTTTTAAAAGACCAAGCTACATAAGAAAACATTAGTAATTTTTCATGTGGAAACCTCTTGTATTATAGTTCAAGGGATGATAACATGCATAAATTCTTAAATAACAAGAACAGATTGAAATATCAGCAAGATTGCTTGACATGCATCAAAAATATAAAAATATAATGAGCAACTAAACTAGCCTTTTAATAAATGGTTAACAAAAATAACACAATGCTGGGATAAAATTAGAAGATTTAGGAAGCCACTCTCAAATTGATAATGTTATCCTCAATTAATCAAACCTTAATCACCTAACTTCTATTGTAAGAGCCACAGGTGTATGTGACTTGTTTGCTATTTGATTTGATTTGATAATATTATTATTATCGATGATGTTCTGTATTGCCATCTGGATGTTTGAGTGTGTATTTCGGATGCATATGTTATGACTATATGTTTCAACCTCTAACAGTGTTTCAGCTTCACTGTTTTTCTATGTTCCACGGCATTTCGGGGGCAGGGACAGGGGGATGGTAGGACACATTTTGGGGATGGCAGTCCAAGGACCCTTTTTTTGGGACGGCAGGGGGATGGCAATATATATATATATATATATATATATATAGAGAGAGAGAGAGAGAGAGAGACCCAAATTTCTACGAGTTAATGGACAGCAGTATAAGACTATAAGTTGAATAACAGCAATAAATATTAACAACAGTAAAATAGCAATAAAATTAATCATGATAACAGTATAACGGCAGTAAATTTAATCATGACAGCAGCATAACAGCAGTCTAATCATGACAGCAGTATAAAAGCAATATTTCATTGCCAGCTGTGACTTTTTTTCTCTAAACATTATAAAATGTATATTTGATTTCGGGGACGCCTGGGGACAGTGATGGAGACGGGGACGGGGGTCTCAAGGCAGGGGATGTGTCCCTGTGTAACACAGTGTTTTTACTTTATATGTCGATTATGATTATATTATTTGGCTCAGCATTGTGGATTATTGATTACACATCTTTGATATTTGGATCATGTGATTGTAGATGATTGTCAGTTAAATGTAAGTATTTGATATCATCGTATGGATATTATCATGTTGGTTGTTTGTATGTTGTGCTTCGACTATCGTTGTACTATGCAAATATCCCTGATGATGTAACTGAGTGTTCAGGCACAGGTTTCCCAACGGTGATTAATCTGGAAACAATTGGTTTGGGTAAATGTGTTATATTTGAATTCCCTATCTCATTGAATTACAAGTTGTGAGATGAGCCCTATGTAGCCCCATGAATCCTTGATCCGAATCAGGGTCGATTCTAGAATCCTGTGTTGTGAAACCCATAAAACGTGTTTGAGAGTTTTATTTAGGCTACTTAGCCCTTCCTGTGTTTGCATTATTAGTATCCATGATGCTTGCAAAGTGTTTGCAAAATGACTAATATGTTTTTGAGTCAAAAAGAGTTTTCTTTTTTTTAATTAGATTCGCCTTAGTGAATATGATGCTATGCAATTTAACTATTGAATGTTGAAAATTAAATTAGAAAGGTTAAATAATTTTATTTAAAATGTTATGCATAAGTTATTTGGAAAGTTATTAGTTATTTGAAATAAAAATATCTCATTTGTAAAATATCTACCTTTGCAAATTAACTAGTTTCAATGTAAAACATGGAAAAAGCTATTTGGAGGTTTAGGGATTTTCGACAAAAAGGAAAAGAAGAGGCATTTTTAAAACATTTATTCTTTTGTTCATTCCTTTCCTCTCCTACATTGTGTGAGTTTTCGGTTTTCTAAAAGATTGCTCAGGAACCTTGGGATTGGGAGCTTGGAATTGGACCTTTAAGAGGATTGCAAAGCTTGGTGTGTATTGTGTTCAAGGAACGACAACCTCCATTGTTTAGGGTTTGCTTGTTGAAGGTTTTTTCCTTTTGATATATATGCATTTGTTTAAATGGATTTCATGTTTTGCCATGCTCCACACTAGATGGATTGCATATGGCTTCTTTGTGTAGGGATGGATTTGGAATAGAATCTATAAATTAGTTTGTTGTGCAATTTAAAATTGTGAATTTTCATTATTTTGGAAAACGTATTTTACATTGGAACTATGGCAAAATTTTCCTGAAATCATCATGTAATTTGAAAAGAGTGATATCCTTCTTGTTGTGCTCTAAAGGGTATCTTTAGATTTTTAAATTTGAAGTTTTAAAATTTGAAGAAAATTGGCATTCATCAATGGTGGATTCAAAAGTTTGCATGGTTCTTGAAATTTCTTTAAAATGTGATCTTCGAAATTTAGACCACATTTGTTCATTGTATTTTGTGAAGTGAATTGTTCTCCCATGGAATTGAGCTTGCCTATGATGTGGCAACATGTCTCGTCGAGCCTCGTTTTTCATGCCACGGCCATTTTGTGTATGTTGGACTTTTTGGCTTTTAGGAATGAGATCTAGAGTAGGAGTGGAGTGGACTATCACTGCCCACCCAATTTAAATGGAACCAAGGGATGAGGCTTGTGAGAGTATAACACTTAAAAAGACAAAATTGAATGGGATTCAAACATGAATAAACATAATTAAGGCTTAAGCCGCATCTAGTACCTAACATCCTATTGAGGGCTTGTGGAATGATTGTGTAGGGCATTATCACAATCCTATCATGGTTGTTGAATGTCATTGAGGATCTCCTATTAGAGATGGGAGCATGCTCCTCAACTCCACATGGTCATAGTATTGTTGTGCTGACACTCCAATGTAAGTCTAGTAGCATCTTCCTTCTTGTATCATCGACTCATTTGTATCCAGTCGGTGTTAGTGAATTCCATGTGCATGCATTGATTGGTGTTTGTAGATTGCAATGGTCTACCTAGATTCAAACAAACAAAAACATATGCAAACTATATTGTTTTCATATCATTCTCAAAAAAAAAAATATTATTAAATCATAGTTTCAATTCATACCCAGGATGCCTCAGTGATGGTTGGATGAGGTCTGTTGTAGAATTCAGAACTCTGTTTATGCACAGAAATCCTCAAAAGTTGCCCAATACCGCCTGTAGGTGGTATGACAGGTATTAAGAATGAGTGAATAGCTTCCCAAAACCTTGTAATCTGCTCAGAAGGTGGCGTTTTGGCATGGCAGAGATGTTGATATTCTTAAATCATGCAAACATAGCCCTCAATCATAATACATTCGACCTTGTCTACTTCTGTGCAGCCACCAATGGATGATTCTCACAGAAAAATTACCCAGATTTGTGATATTCAGAGAAATCCATGCAAGAAAAGTTCATTTGAGACTCAAGGAAACCGTCTTCAATCTACTCCGATGGACTCCATTCAACATTCCTCGCAGTCTGCTCCAAAAATGCCGAACTCCATGCTTACCCAGACAATAATGTTTTGATTTGAACACACAGGGACTAGCTGGGGTTGATCTTTCACCACTGGAGCTAGTGAAACAGTGAACTACAGCCCTAGACCTGCTAAACAGCACAGTCAAGAAGACACAGAAAACTTCAATCTCTCAAATATGCATACTGAATACTTCTCCAAATGAGCCCATACTCCCTAAAATACCCCACGCCAGGCCAGGATAGGAAAGAAATAATGACTGACCCCCACTCAGGGCCACTCAGCCAACAACCAACCTAAAATTAGCAAAGAATCTTCTTGCATGCTCTGCAGAGGAGCGCTTCCTCCACTCCAGCAAACACCCCAAGAATAGTCAAACAAATAAAGTTGATAGTGGCCGCACCATCCCAGCGACCACTCCAACAGCAGTCACACATCCTCCAAAATTAATAATAGTTTTCAATGTGCATGAATGGTAATTGAATTTATTCAACTATTATAAATTTTAGAAGCTATATTTCCCTTTCATATTGTTAGCCTTTGAGAAATAGTTGAAGACTAACCCATTTTTAAATTGTCTAATGCTAAGGAAAAGGGGACATTACAGTCCTCCCTCCCTAAAGTTGCTTGTCCTCAAGCAATTGCAACTCTAGGTGCTGAAGAATCTGTTTGCTTTCCCACGTGGCATCTTCCAGCAGTAGATTCTTCCATTTGATCAAATACTCACTGATAGTCCTCTTCCTCACTCTCCTTTCGCTGAACTCCAACACCCTCTCCGGAATAAAAACCAAATTGCCTTCCTCATCCAATGGAGGCAACTCAGAAGAAGCCATCACATTGTGTCCAAGAGCCTTCTTGAGGTGAGACACATGAAATACATTATGAACCTTACAATTCTCCGAAAGTTCCAACTCGTATGCAACTGCACCCACTCTCCTCTTCACCCTGAAAGGACCATAAAATCATGGTTTCAACTTCTCTGCTCCACTCTTCTTGAGAGTGGATTGCCTATAGGGCTGCAACCTCAAGTAAACCATGTCTCCCACCTCAAAAGAGCATTCAACACGGTGCTGATCGGCATAAAATTTCTGCTGGTTCTGAGCATGCAACAGGTTATCTTTCAATGCCCTCAAGATATCTTGACTTTGTTGTAGGAAATCTTTCGCCTAGGGTGCTCTGCATTCATCAAATATTAGATCTACAAAGTTTGGTGCATTATAACCATAAAGTGTCATGAAAGGAGACATTTTGATTGACATGTGATAGGAAGAGTTATAGCAATACTCTCCTAGATGAAGCCATTGAACCCTAGCCATTTGCTGTTCTAAAACATAATTCCTCAAATATCCTTCTAGCCACTTATTCACCACCTCAGTTTGCCCGTCAGTCTGTGGGTGATAACTAGTGCTCGGAGTAAGCTCAGTCCCACTCAAACAGAACAACTCCTGCCAAAACAAACTCAAAAACTTGTCTTGATCACTGACTTTGCTTCGGGGTAACCCATGCAATCTGAACACCTCTCTGAAAAATAGTTCAGCCACTTGGGCTGCTATGAAATATGAACTGATTGCATAAAAATGCGCATACTTAGTCAATCTATCAACAACAACATAATTAGAATCCTTACCTTGCACCTTAGGGAGCCCTGTAATGAAGTCCATTGAAATACTTTCTCATTTCTGAGTGGGAATAGGTAATGGTTGCAGCAGACCGACTGGGTAGGAATGCTCATTTTTATTTTGTTGACATACCAAACACTCCCTAACATAGTTCATGATGTCATTCTTTAACCCCTTCTAGGTGAATCTTTCACGAATTTGCTTGTATGTCTTGTAAAATCCTTGGTGACTAGACAAGGGCTCATCATGAAATGATCTCATAATCTTTTCTTTCACCTTAGAATTAGCCACAAGAAAAATTAGCTCTTTGTAAAAAATCAGCTCATTGTTTACCTTGTACTTACCTCCAAAAGTGTCTCCATCAATGATGCTAACAGCCAACGGATCTTTAGCATATTCAACCAAAATCTGATCTCTCCAATCAGCTGTTATACCCACAATAGAAGTGAGATGAGGCCTCCTTGAAAGTGCATCAGCCACAACATTTTTCTTACCCTTCACATAGACTATGTCAAAGTCAAAAGCCTGAAGTTTGCTTACCCAACGCTCCTGCCTTTCACTCAAATCCTTTTGATTTAAGAAGTATCTAAGATTATTATGATAAGTCTTAACAATGAACTTACCTCCCACCAAGTGTTTCCTGAACTTGGTTAATGCATGCATGATTGCATGCATTTCCTTATCATAGATTAACTTTTTTCTACACCCCACAATTTCCTACTTTCAAAGGCAATAAGATGCTTTTGCTGCATTAGGACAGCCCCTACTCCTTCCCCTGAAGCATCACATTCAAGCTCAAAAGGCTTGGAAAAATCTAGGAGAGCCAACACTGGAACATTGCTCATGATTTCCTTGAACTTTTCAAAAGATATCTGCACTGATTCAGACCAAGAGAAGGCTCCCTTTTTAGTTAGATCAGTAAGAGGAGCTGCCATTTGGGAAAACCACTTCACAAACCGCCTGTAGAAACAACATAGACTAAAAAAACCCTTAAGATGAGTGAGGGTTTTGGGTGGTGGCCACTCAATGATAGCACGAATTTTTTCTTGGTCCACTCTAACACCATCCGCACTGATTACATGTCCCAAATATAAAATTTCAGTCATGCCAAACTCACACTTTGATTCCTTGGCAAACAAAGAGTTAGCTTCAAGTATTCCCAGAACCTCATCAAGATGGTGCAAGTGCTCTTCCCAAGTTTTACTATAAATGAGGATATCATCAAAAAAAACCGATAAAAACTTACGAAGCTGCTTGCTGAAAATCTGATTCATGCATGACTGGAACGTTGCTAGTGCATTGGTTAGGCCAAAAAGCATAACTAGGAACTCAAAATGCCCAAAGTGGCATCTAAACGCCGTCTTCTCCACATCAAATTCACACATGCAAATCTGGTGATATCCTGATCTCAAGTCTATTTTTGAAAAATAGACTGCTCCATGTAATTCATCAATGAGCTCGTCAATCCTAGGTATTGGATACCTGTTCTTAATGGTGCGTTTGTTGAGCTCACGGTAGTCTATGCACCACTACATAGTTCCATCCTTCTTAACTAAAACCACTAAAGATGCAAAGGGACTTTTGCTTGAACGGATGAAACCCATGTCAAGCAACTCCTTGATAGCTTTCTCTATCTCATCTTTGAACCGTTTTGGATGTCGAGAAGGGGTGGCCATCACTGGTTTGGCTCCATCCTCTAATTCGATCACATGCTCGATCCCCCTCTCAGGTGGGGTCTTCCAGGAGGTAACCCACTGAAAACCTTAGAATGTTTGGTCAAAAGTCTTTGCACATCAGGATGATACTCTCTTTTCCTCTCATGATCATGAGCAGGAAGGACAACACATTCAGCAACCCATTCAACGTGTCCTTGCTTCAGAATCCGCTCCATCCTCTTAGCAGTAACCACTCTAGGTCCTCCATTTGACATTCCACGAAGCACAACTCTCTTGCCTTCTAATTCAAATTTCAGCTCCACGGTCTGAAAATTCAAGTTAATCTCTCCAAAAGATTTCAGCCATTGTATCCCCAATACCACATTTGTATCACCTATTCCAACCACATAAAATTCATCTTTGACCTCATGGTTTCCCAACTGGATGCTTAGTTGGGGTATCTTTCTGGTGCGTGTACGAGTAAATCCATCAGCCACCATAACTTTGAAGCCATCAAACTCTTATGTCTTCAATCCACGTTTGGCTACCAAACCTTCATCTATAAAATTGTGTGTGGCACCAGTGTCAAGCAAAGCCACCATTTGCTGCCCTCCCAGAACTCCTCTCACACGGAATGGATTGTTTCTTCGTGTGCTGGACAGCTGGGCAAAAGTACCACTATCTTCCTTCATCTCCTCAACCTCCTCAAGGTCTTCAAACTCCTCACAATCCACAAATTCCCCTTGCTGTTCTGATATTTCAGAACCTGTTTCAGCCTCCACATATACTTCCAAATGCCTTGCATGTCCCTTTTCGTAACACTTATGTCCCGGGGCCCAAGGCTCCTTGCATGTAAAGCATAGTTTCTTCTTTTTGAGTTCATTTTTTGCCTCATCACTCAGTTTTTGCAAGGGTTGTTGCTGTTGATTGGGAAACTTTGTGAAGATCTTCTTGTCATTGTTGAATGCAAAGGGTTTTGTCATCAACTTTGGTTTTGGAGCTAAAAACTCCATTCTTCTAACCTTTTTAATGGCCTCTTGTAAGGACTGAGAATCGAAAGATTTTACCCATCCTCTGATTGGTTCAGCCAAACCTTCAACAAACAAAAAAATCAGCCTCCTTTCAGAAATATCAGGAACCATGACACTAAGCCTTTGAAACTCAGTGATATATGAATCAATGTTACCCGTTTGCTTCAACTGTGCCAGGTCTTTGAAGCTTTGCTCTGGGTCTTGTTTGTCAAACCTCTCGATGAGTCTATTTGTGAACTCATCGTAGGTTGTAATCAGGTTACGACCCTGTGTCACAAGACCATGATACCACCACTTTTAGGCAGCCTCTTCCAAATGTAAAGTTGCAAAGTTTAAGGCTGTCTCCTCAGGCATAGGCTTCAGAGTAATATAAGTGTCGAGCTTTTGAACCCAAGCTCTTGCAGTGCATCTTCCACTACCATCAAATTTGTCCATAGACACTTTACTCAGAGCATGCTCATAATCCTTGTTCTCCTTGTTGTTCGGTCTTCCACCATTCCTTTTTTTCTAATTCAGAAATTGATCAAATGTTAGACTTCTACGTACAACAGCAGGAAGGGTCTTGCAACTGATCCCACTGAGGTCTTGGTAGGTGTTCTCACATGATCATTTCGTGCTCCATTGTTTTACGAACTGCTGGTTCAGTGTTGTTTCTAGTTCCCTCAGTTTAAGATTTGATCCATTTTGCTAACTAGTCTTGCTATCATCTCGTACATATGGTCAAACTTCCTCTCCATCATTTTATCTGGACTTTCAGGTGAACAGTCTTCTTTGTCTCTATCCCCCATCACTGATTCTTCCTCAACTATATTTGAGATAACTATAGTTTTCAACTTTCTTTCCTCTCTCTGCTTATACCTCCTTTCCCTGTCACTGGATTGTTGCACGCTGAGTCAAAAAACTTCACAAGCTAGTAGGATACCAACTTTGATACCACTGCAATGGTCTACCCAGATTCAAACAAACAAAAACATATGCAAACTATATTGTCTTCGTATCATTCTCAAAAAAAAAAATATTATTAAATCATAGTTTCAATTCATACCCAAGATGCCTCAGTGATGGTTGGATGAGGTCTGTTGTAGAATTCAGAACTCTGTTTATGCACAAAAATCCTCAAAAGTTGCCCAGTACGGCTTGTAGGTGGTATGACAAGTATTAAGAATGAGCGAACAGCTTCCCAAAACCTTGTAATCTGCTCAGAAGGTGGCGTTTTGGCATGGCAGAGATGTTGATATTCTTAAATCATGCAAACATAGCCCTCAATCATAATGCATTCGACCTTGTCTAGCAGCCACCAATGGATGATTCTCACAGAAAAATTACCCAGATTTGTGATATTCAAAGAAATCCATGCAAGAAAAGTTCATTTCAGACTCAGGAAAATCGTCTTCAATCTACTCCGATGAACTCCATTCAACATTCCTCGCAGTCTGCTCCAAAAATGTCAAACTCCATGCTTACCCAAATAGTAATGTTTTGATTTGAACGCACAGGGACTAACTGGGGTTGATCTTTCACAATCAGAGCTAGTGAAACAGTGAACTACAACCCTAGACCTGCTGAACAACACAGTCAAGAAGACACAGAAAACTTCAATCTCTCAAATATGCATACTGAATACCTCTCCAAATAAGCCCATACTCCCTAAAATACCCCACGCCAGGCCAGGATAGGAAAGACATAATGACTGACCCCCACTCAAGGCCACTCAGCCAACAACCAACCTAAAATTAGCAAAGAATCTTCTTGCATGCTCTGCAGAGGAGCGCTTCCTCCACTCCAGCAAACACCCCAAGAATAGTCAAACAAATAAAGTTGATAGTGGCCCCACCAACCCAACGACCACTCCAACAGCAGTCACACATCCTCCAAAATTAATAATAGTTTTCAACGTGCATAAATGGTAATTGAATTTATTCAACTATTATAAATTTTAGAAGCTATATTTCCCTTTCATATTGTTAGCCTTTGGGAAATAGTTGAAGACTAACCCATTTTTAAATTGTTTTATGCTAAGGAAAAGGGGATATTACATAGATCCTTCATGTATGCTTTGCTTGGTGTTCTATGTATGAGATGTGATTGGCTTGAGTGATTGTCAAACCCTCTTGTTTTGCATGCGCATTGTTGGACTACCCAATCGACGACCTCCTAGTTCAAAGGGGTGGGCCTCAAGGTTCCACATGGTTGGGTGGTGTTGATCACCATTGGGATCGGTCAAATTCTTGGAGATGTACATTGGAGGGCTCTAGTAGAATCAAAATAATTGTAGCTTTCCATTTTTTGTTTCTTGAAAAGTTTTAAAGCAGGATATCTTGTGATCCTTGATTTAAGTGATATATTGTATATTATTGAACTTAATTGTATTGACATCGAACCATCCATATTTGGGATGAGATCCATTACATTGTACTATGTATATGTCATCATTAAGATTTGTATCTCATCTTGTGGGGATTTATAATGATGTGATAAGTCTTGATTTTAAGATATGTAGGCGTAATTTGCATTGGAAGTTGAAATGATACTTGTTTATGTTATGCTTTTTATATGACGCAATGATTAAATTAAAATTCAATAGTATGATGATGTATATTCAGCTCTATGGATACGAGTTACAATTGTTCGTGTATGTTTCTTGTCCCATTGTTTGTAAAGGAACAATTACTTTTGAATAATAGATTATAGTATGAGTTTGGTTAAAGATGAACTTATGGTTTCCATGGTTTTTAGACATGGCCAATTGAACCGTAAGCATATAAGAAATGATTGGTTCAAACTATTTTATAACAGCTCAAAAAAATGAGGATGTTACGGCATGTTTTGTGTTCAACCTTCATGCTTGCCTTGCCCTCTAGTTTTTAGACCTTTGTACTTTGTACTTGTTTTCAAGGTTGTCACTTAGTTTGTGTTGTCATTTTGGATTGTAGGCTTGTAGGGGGTCCCAAAACCTTCTTCGAAATCAAAAATGGAGTCTCCAAGAGTCCCACTGTCCAAGGCATTCTAACAGTCCAAAATCACATGTTTTACCAAGGGCAATCTCAAGATAGCCAAGGATGAAGTACTTTGCAATTTACAAAAGTTTCTAACCCACAAAAAATAGCAACTGAGTTGTGATTATTAAGTGGAAAAGAAAAAATATGGAAGAGAGACATACATCTGCCACAGAAGGCCACATTTTGCTTAATTGTTTGTTAAGCCACTTTACCTGCAACACCCAAAATAAATGATAAAGGTTTTTTTCTTGATAGATAAACAAAAGAAAACATAGGCTAAATAACTAAATCTTGTTCTTGTATTCAAGGAAAAAAATTATGAATATTTTAAGAGAGCTATTGATATAGAAATGCTAGGCTGTTTAACAGATTACAGTCAAGGTCAATAGCATTTCTCTTAACAAGAGTTGTAATTACCAAGGCATTGTAAAGAACTTCTCAAGATGATGTTTCAAAAAAACAACTGCTTAGCAAAATCTTATAAAGGGTGAAATAAGCACCAGCACAATTTTTAGTCCTGACTGCACAAATGATTGCTAGCATTCATAACATGATATATTCCTTAGAAACACAAATCCTGTGTCCAGTCAAAAGTCGGATGATGCAATGATCCTCATAAATAAAATATGGCCACTTCCATAGAAACTCAAAGCTTATAGATCTTGACTTATAAATTGATCTTGCCAAACACAATAGAAATTCAACACATATTAGTTACATCAACAGCATAATTAATCAAATTCCAACATGGTAAAGAAGGGAATCAAACTGAAAAGTTTTAAATCATCCATGGCTCCAAATCTAAGAAACACTTCCCTAATACACAAACTCAAGGATTATTCGAACGAGAACATCCAATGCCATTCCTCAAAGCCATGCTAGAGCTGCAAGAGAGAGAAACTCACCTGCTCATATAATGGAAATGATATCCACTCTGGATAACTGTCACCACAAAGCCTTTTCAAATCATCCCTGTTAAGCCCACCAAGAAGTGCAACATCTACAGCCTGTAAAATAATTGAATCAAACTTCCATAAACTAAATTAATTGCATGTAGAAAGTAAAATAGTAAAACGCACATTAATCAATTCCAAACCAGTACTAGCAAAGGTTGCTTAGACATGTTTCATTCACAAGGCACTGCTTAAAGTGTCCTTTTTTCCAGGAAATAACATCAACAAATAGTATAAGCTGGTGACTTGAACCTTGGAAAACTTTGTGTGTGTTGCTGAACTTGAATCAGCGGGAAGATTCTCTTAAGCACATTTCTTATTGATTGTAACTTCTTAAATAATTGTATTGGAACTACATTAATTGATAGTCATACTCTTTTTGTGTTAAGTTGTAGATGTCCGTAACAATTATCCCTACTACATGTTTGTGAAGGCAAATAATTCATTGCCGGAAATTTAGAAAGTCAAATATTTCATCCATTATTCTAACAAGAAATGCCATACTCACTAGCTAGAAATAAGTTTGAAAGCTAGAAAACAGCTATTTAGTATAATGCTTACACTCAACAATATTCAGTATTACTGTTAGCATAAATTGCTTTAATTTCAATGTTTTTAAAGTTAAATTCTTGTGGAATGAAAAGAAACATATTTTTGGTGAAATTTATTAAATTTTATGATTTTCAATTTGATAAATCTTGGTGTTGGATTCTGACTTGTTAAACTATTTTTGTAACTTCTTAACTCTCAGCTAAAATTAATATTGAATGTTATTTGCAATTAAGTAATTGAATACCATTTTGATATTTAGTATAGATGTTAGAATGAACTGCTTATATTTCAATGCCTTTAAAGTTAAATTCTTGTAGAAAGAAAAAAAAATTGGTGAAATTTCTTAAATTTTTTATTTTCAATTTGCTAAACATTGGTGTTGAAACTTGAATCTAACCTGACACCAAGTCAACTTGGCAAATCAATCTTGCCAATTTGCCAAGGCCTCCTCAAAATAAACTCAGGCTACTATATGGTAGTCATCAACATCTCCCATTACAGACATTATGATGAGAAGTATGCTCAATAGCCTTAATTCCTTAAGGGACAAAGAAAGAACTAACAGTATTGTTTACTACCATTTACATATTTTAAAGAAATTGCTCCTAACCACTATTCAATCATCTATTCACACTTTTGAATTCTTTCTCTGGTTATGGATTTACTTTTATTGTCTATTTGATACTTATTTTCCATCTATAGATATGTCTTACAGCTAAATTTTCACCCAAAAATGAGAGAGCTACCACAGGAAAAAAAACAATTAGAAGCATAGTTCAGCCAAAATTTTGACTTGAACTCGGGACTCAACAAAAACTTAGCATATTGAAAGAATACGTAAACTCATACAATATACTTAAATAATTGCAAAATACTGTTAGAAGTAGAATGCGTAAGAAATGAATTTAATTCATGCACAACTAGAAAAAATATTGAAAATCATTCAAATCCACAGCACTGGGAAAAAATGTTAAAAAATATTTATATCTAAACAAAAATTGTAAAAAAATGAAAAAAAAATGTTTCTCTACTAGGTGGAGAACTTTTGGAGTACTCAGCGAAATTTGGCAAGTTATTGAACAAGTAATGCACAAGCGGCATTTGACTTGTAACTCGCCGGTTTTTAAACTATGATTAGAAGAGAACCTCCAAAGATTTCAGCAAATTACAAATTCATCAATTGTGAAATATTAGTTTCCAGCAAGTGTTAATGGAAGAGAACCTGTTGGAATGTTTGTCATTGATGTCAAAGGTGCATACACATGTCATTGAAATTTAGAAGATAGTCATGAACAGACGAGAGTATCAGAACATGTTATCATAATATCATTGATGTCAAGAGGGTGCATGAACAAGAGTGGTGTCACTAATGTCAAAGACATAAGACCAAGATTGTTGGCGAGATTAACGTCTAAGAGATCGTTGTGGAGATTAGAATGTAATTTAAATTAAAGATTTAAATTATGCTGGCTGACCCTTGTAAGCATTCGTCTCACTTGAGAAAGACATCTTTCTAGATTAAGGCCAACCTCTTAGTCGACTCATTGGAAGAAAGTAAAATGCATATAAAAGATAAAATCGCCTAAGTCCAATACATGTGTTAGCAGTTAAAAAGGAGCAGCAAATTACAAATGAAGTGATTATCATTTATAGAACAGCGATTAACATATGACAAGCAACAATTATAAGGAGCAGCAATTGTTACTCATAATACGAAGATCATCATTCATAGAGCAGTGATCATCATTAATAAAACAACAATTATTATTTAAGACAGAGATTATAAGGCAATGATCATTAAAGAAGTAAAAAGGCAGCGTCCCATATAAGACAATATGTCTTACTAAAATCATGGGAAAGAAGGAGCTATTTAGTATTTATTAATGTGGTGTGATTTGTATAAAATGGTGTTGTTTTAAAAATAGAAGTGGAGGTGCAATTAGAGTTTAAATATGTGGGGCGATGAAAACAATACATAATGTGGTGCGATTTGTTAAAAGATAAATGCAGATATAAAAGGGAGCGATCAAGCATGAAGGAGTGTGATTTGTGTTTGAAGAGGTGTGATTAAATGAAAGGTCATTTCCTTTTCTAAAAAATGTATCTATTCTTAAGGGACACCTCTTTTGAGAGAGTATATATGGTGAAAGAATATGTGATTTGATGTAAGAAGAAATGTAATGAATATCATGTGAATATTAGAACAGATATAAAAAGAGAAGAGGCAGAAAAATGAAGTCTAATTCTGACCTATTTTGAAAAGGAATATGTGTGACTATGAGATAAGAATATATTCCCATGTTATGATCAGTTTTATGTAAAGAAGTTGCGCATGAGTTAGATCAGTTTTGTCAGGAAAGAGAATGTGTGATCAGATTTGTAAGAGAGGATAATATATGTGTGTGAACCTGATTTGAAAAGGAAAGACTTACAGCATACAGAATCAGAAATAATGATCAGATTTGTGAGAAGGTTATTGTGTGGATTGTGATCAGATTTGGAAGAAGGTTATTGTGTGGATAGTGATCAGCTTTGGAAGAAGGAGATTGTGTGAGTTGTAATCAGATTTGTGAGAGGAAGATTTTGTGAAGAAGCATACTATATCAGCCATTGAAGTATTAATAGGTTGGAGCCTATCAAATAGAGGTTGGAGCTCAGTTTGTGTGAGGGTTGGAGCCTCCAATAGGTTGGTGCCTATAATTCTGTCAAGTGGAGATTGGTGTGTCTTGTGAGTTGAAGCTCACTATTTGTGTGTGACGTAGGTTGGAGCCTACAAGAAGAAGAAAGGAGATATATATATAAGCAATATTGTGTTGTGGTTTTCTCCCAAAAGGGTTTCCACGTAAATCGTGTGTTCTCATTGTGTACTTAATTGCTAGATCTTGCATATGTGTAGTTGATGTTATTAATTGAGTTTGAAAAGTAAAAGATTGTTAGATACTAATTCACCCCCCCCCCCCCTCAGTATCACCATGTGCTCATCAAAACCCATTTAAAAGAGGTAACAATCAATCTCCTAGGGGGGTCAAGAAGCCTTTAGTGACAATATTCTCCAGTCAACCACAAAAACAGCCAAATAGAAACTCCATGTAAGCATTGAGAGATAGTACCTCTAGATAAAACCAAAGAGGAACATAAAATAAAAGAAATCTAAGACTAAAGTATATTAAAAAGGGAGGCATGAATATCATAAGATAAAAGGGGCTAAAGCTAAAAGAGGAGTATTTTGCACGAGGGAAAAGTGAAAAGCTAAAAAGATATTCCTCATAAGAAAATTGAGAATATTGCTTTGTGGATAAAGGGGTAAGGCCAGTAATTAATATTATTTTTAAAGGCTTAGTTTTAGTATTTTGGGGCCCATGCACCTTTATTCCAACAAAGGATATTTTGTAAGCAAAAATGAGACAGTGATGAGGAAGATGATCAAGATAGATTTTGAAGGCATTTTCAATTGACCCAGATTTGTTTGTGATGTATATAAATAATCAAAGTGTTAATACGTGTTTTTACCTAATTACATCCAACTCTTCATCTTATGGTTGGATGATCTCTCAAGCAAATTTCAAGAAGACCACAATTCTTGCCACACAAGTGGTTGCAAGTATGATGGAGTCCACCAACTTATTGTTGCCTTGTCGCTCAATAGCCTGCAGCTATATCTTGAAATTGGTTGTAAAATTGTCCACCATTATTCCAAATTCATCTTAGGAGCTGCACTTTCCATCACTACCTTCCAGGGCCATCACTCTAGCCACCTGAAATTGCTTCTCAATCTTCTACCTGAAGGACTCAAGGGATGTCTTGAAGCGTTTGACCGTGTCCACATATCTAGAAAGCATAATCTGTTCGTTCTTAAGAATACCTTTGCAGATATTGATCTCACATTTACTTATTATTGGAACTGAAATAAGGTTTGCAGAATGAGTCATAGAAATAATGGTGACCTACAAACTTGAAGCTTGGTCCAGGACATCTTGCAAATTAACAACCAAATTGAACAAATTCTTCTATCTTTTTTCAATGTCCTTCAAAATTTTATCTAGGAAGGTTGCCAAAGTCCTAAGTTGTAGCTTAGCATTTTCTTAAGGACTGAACTGTGCCTTTGGCGATATCCCCTAATGTATCAATTACTGAGGACACAAGTTTGCCTCCCTTTCTCTTCTTAGACACCTTAAATAGATCTTCTACATGCATGACCATGATGTCTTCTCCCCTTTTGACCTTCTTAATGTAGTTCCATTTTACACTTCATGTGCTTTTGTCACACCTAAGTTTGATCAACATATCATCCAACACACTGTCCCTGTTTTACACTTACTACGCTCTAACTAAAGTTTGCATAGAAGTCTCTGCACCAAAAAAAACTAAAATTAAAGAATGCAAAGAATCAAAGAAATGGATTAATGTTGTCAATCAAGACAAAGAAAGAACTCCCAAACTTGTGGGAATCAAAAAACTTGAGGCCGAGTCATCTTCTTTTATAAAACTCTAAGGGGTGGGCACATCGGGAGTTTGAAACTCTATCTACATATCTCTTGTTAGACACCTAGATGAACTCGAACTCTTCTTCATGTGTGCAGGGCTTGCCCCTATACACTTTCTCTTCTTGCCTCTACACCCTTTCTCTTCTTGCTGTCTCTTCTTCCACTCCCTCAGCACTTGTATCCTCAATATGAAGGATTTAAGCCTACAGAGTGGTTAATCCTAGTTGTTCCTAAGGTTTGACAATTTCTGTCATGGGAAACACTAATAAGACAACCTCTTGATGGCTACAACCCCTTCGGCAGCCACTGTTTTGTTAGGTCTAGGTTTTTCTTGGGAACACACAACGGAATAAAGCTCTTCCCCAAATCAGACCAACTTGTTTCTCCTCAAAATTGAAGAAATGGTGGATGACGAAGGCCTTAGATCCACCAAGGTAATTGCGACAAGTGAGAGTTTGGCAGCATGGTATCCATGTCTTTGTGTAGACCCCATTGTTCCTTGTAGGTATCTACCATGGCTTGGGAATCAACTCCCAATGCTTTGTTGCTGCCAATTTATTTAAAACCTCTCTAGTAGGTAGAATTCATTGTCGTCCTTCCATTCCTCATGGTCATAATCATACTTTATTTTTTGTTTATTTGTTGCAAGAAAGGCAACTAGTCTATCACTCAGATCCTAGCATCTGTAGTTTGACACTAAAAGTTTATAGTCTCCTATTGGGGAGTTGAGGGGACTAGTGGCAGCAAAATTAACAATTCGTGTATACTCTAGGTCAATTAGCATCAAAGGAAAGATCCCAATGTGCTTCACCTTTAGGATCTTAGAGATCCTCTAAGCAATCTAAGAACATACCTCCATTACAAACGAGAGGTGCTAAGATATGAGGAGAAGTTAGAGCACCCTCAACCCAGATTATTGTATGATCACCATAGAGCCACCATCCCACGATTTGTTTAACTGTGTTCATCACTTCTTTAGGGAACCAGAGCATGGACTTGGAATGAACATGGAAATGCATAGTAGGATACCATTCATTATAAATGACTCCCACAGACCAACAAGAAAATGCCTTTTGAAGGATACCAAAGATGGGGCAATTCTTGAGATACATAAAGGTGCATACAATGTCTGAAATGTGATCTATAATTCAATGACATTGGAGCATCCATTGCCCTGCTGTCTACTTATATTCTTTTTGTCTTTTTTCATTATTTCCTTTTCACTGTTGTGGATCACAAAAGCAGCTACACTATTTCCCAGGTCCCAACTGTTTGCTAAAGATGTGATATCAGGAAGCCTGTTTGGTAAAGTTACAAAGGATCTGTAACTCATGTAAATTACGATTTTAAACAAGAAAAGAGTAATGCATTGGAGGACAACAAGTCACATGCCAATACCACAAAGGGGCCAGTAGCTTCGGTGGTAGAGCACCCCAACTTGCTGAACGAAGTTATGGGAATGTTCTGGGTTCAAGTTGTAGCTGCTTCATGAAAAAAATATCACTATTAAATACCACAGCCAAGCCGTATTCAAACTGTTTACTTGAAAATTGCCATTTACATAACACATCATCATCATTAAAATACCATAGCCAAGCCATATTCGAACTGTTTACTTGGAAATTCCCATTCACATAACAAATTATAACATCCTTTAAGAAAAAATACTGTGCTGAGCTGTATTTAAGCTGCTTACTTAGAATAGCCATTACCATTATGACTTTTAACGTTCTATAAGAAAACATGGTCTGTACTATGTAGGACCCATGAAGTGTGTTTACTTGTTTGAAAGATTATTTCAAAATTTAAAGATTCCAAGCTTCCGTGATCCATGATGTTAAGTAAACAAGACTTTTGGATAAAGTGTGACCAAAACAGAACTTGGTGGTCCATCATCAAAATGAATAATTAAGAAACAGACATTAACTCCTTTACAGATATCTCAGATTACAATGTGGTGTAGAGATCACCAATATTAACATTTTCATCACATTATAATCTGGTTATCTACAAAGACAATCTACATCTGCTTTCATAATCATTCAACTTGATGATAGACAACCAATTGTAGCTCTAAATGTCGAGTTTTGCAATTCTTGTTGGCAATTTATCAAAAGTTTTGTTTGTTTAGAGTTTTGTTTTAAAAATTTCCCCAAGCTTTGTTTGGTTCTCTTAATTTAAAATTTTGTGTATTAGGATATGATTAAAAGTATGTCTAATTGTACCTAATATCGCTACATAAAATATGTTTGATTGTGCATAACATCATTACATATATCCCTGTTTAAGGATTAAGAATTTTGAATTTAGAAAGAAACAAAAATTCTTCTTGTCATAGGGTACCAAACGACATAGGGAAACAGAGCAAGGGGGTTGGCACCCCCCCACCCAGTTACACGGAGCTCAATTTTGATGGGGCTTCTCAAGGCAACCCAGAAAATACAGGTGCAGGTGTTATTCTCCGAAAGGAAGTGTTATTCTCCGAAAGGAAGATGGTAGCCTACTCCAAGGTGGCTCTCTCTTCCTAGGCCAACGGCACAAATAATGAAGCAAAATGGGAAGGAATTGTAGTGGTAATGGTTCTGGCCGCCTTTTTATGGATGCAGCAAATTATGGTTGAATGGGACTCATTCGTAGTGATCAATGCACTCATGCCCTAATTAGCAACTTTCGAGATTTTGGAGGCTTGGATGATAAGTTGTCAATTTGAGGAAATTATATTTTCTCATTGTTCAAGAGCTTCCAATATGGCAGCGGATTTTCTAGCTAACTGTGTGGTGGACCAAGAACCCCTTATGGCTCTTTACAGCGAACTTCTACTTCGTGGCTGAGGCTAGAAAAAAATTAAGTTTCAAGCCTCCTTGAAAAAGGCCTCTTCCCAAACACCCACGTGCAGCTTTTAATGGTCATTATTCCCAAAGGTGGTGAAGGTAAGGATCTTAACACCCTTCATGTGATTTGTGTTAAGTGCCTCCATTATGATGTATAACGCATGGGAGAAGCGGATATTAGAGTCTCTTGGGTGGAGTGTTTTATATGCAACACTAAACTAGTGGTTACCTATTGTTTGGCTTTGGGTGGCTATGTGTGGTTTTTGGGTGTTGTCTTGGTGTGTGCTTGGTCTCAAAATGACACAACACATGCAGTCTCACAAGGCTCATGACCCTTTCTTGAGAGGCAAATTTTCTCATGAGCATTTGAATGTCATTCAAAGGCTACCATCCAAGAGGATTTTGTTTCAAAATTGGAGGATGCAGTTCCAAGTGCGGCACAAAGAATATGAATCTTACGCTTTCTATAGTTGGGTCAATTTAGGGATATGGAAGTGTTAAGTGTTGGACAAGAATCGCTTATGAAAGAAGATAAAGTGGGTTCGCTGGTGTTTGTGGATACCACGAATAGGAAGAACCATTTGGAAGATAGACACAATGAAAGCAAAAAATTGTAGGTGGTGTGCAAGGAAATGTTGGTGTTGAAGGACTACTAAAGGATATGGGAAAAGTTATGGACGATCTCATGGTGACTCCTAGAGGTCTCAAGTGCCTTTTACAACCCTGCCTTGCAAGATGGGAAGTTCTGCAAAGCACAAAGGCGTCAAGAGTTATTTCATGGCATTAAGTTCCCGTCCTTCAATGTGACGACACAGGGTGCCTCATCTTCTACAGGTCAGTTTCAAAGTGGTAGCAGTAGAAGAACTTGTCAGTTGGGGTATAGTAGAAGGGGAAGGGCATGGATGCTAGAGTATCCTCTAGGTTTTCGTGTCTCTTTTTGTTGGTCTTGTGATGTATGGTTTTTTGTTTGTAGGGTGGTGCTCCTTTTTGGTCCAACTCTTTGAAAGTTGGTTGTGGCTATAGGAGGTTTAGTCAGTTTTTGGTTTGGGCTTCAACTAATTACCGTTTTGATCATTTCTTTGTTATTGTGAAATTATGTACACATTCTACTTCTCAAGAGGGGGCCCCAATAGAATCCCCTACTAATTAATCTAAAAAAAAATGTCATTGCATATAACTTTGTGTATTAGGTTATAGTAACAAATATATGTATAATTATGCCTAATATCGTTATATTAAATGTGCCTAATTGTGCACAATGCCATTACATACAACTTCGTGATTAGGTGATAATCACAAATATTTGTGTCCTTGTGCCTAACATAATTTATAAAATATGTGTACAATTGTGCATAGTGTTGTTACATGCAGCTTCATGTATTAGGTTGTAATCACAAATATTTGTGTAATGTGCCTAATATCACTATATAAAATATGTGTATAATCATGCATAATGTCATTGCATACAACTTCATGTATCATGTTATAATCACAAATATCTATGTAATTGTGCATAATATTGTAAAATTAAACATGTGTCTAATTGTGCAAAATGTTGTTACATACAACTTTTTGTGTTAGGCTATAATCACTAACATCTTTATAATTGTACCTAATATCATTAGATAAAATGTGTGTAATTGTGCATAACATCATTACATAAAACCTTGTGAATTAGGTTGTAATCACAAATATTGGTGTAATGTGCCTAATATCACTATATAAAATTGTAATGGTGAAAGTTGAATACCAATACAATTTCCCATTGAGTTTTGTGCCTAGTTTGAGGAAATGTCTTGATACATATACATATGACAATTGGTGCAATCTTTCGCAAAGTTGAGCTAATTCCCTTGGCCTTTACCCATCCATATACACACATAATCAGATACATTCACCTTACCCGTGCATTTATTACACTTAATCGTACACCTGCTTCCATATAGTTGTTATCCACCTAGACCTGACCAATTGCCCACCCTGGGACATTTCTGCAGTTGTGGGGTCAACCTCGCAGTTGCTTACTTGTCCCTTGCCTTTTTACAATTCAAATTCAAATCTTAACAAACTGGCCCCCTTTATTTTCCTAGCCTGAGCCAACTAAGTACACATTGCAATTTGATGCTATGTGCTAGTATTTAAACACATTCATTGCATTCATTCTAACATCCATCCTGAGTTCACAAGTCCTCTCTCATTCTAAGGCATCAAAAGAGCGATCAATAGCGAAACATCTGAAATTGCTGCACTAAAACAAGTAAAAAATCTGCATACATCATTCTAGGGCCCTTGCCTATTGTCTTCGAACTTTTGTACACGTTTCTGGGGGTTGACCTAGGAGAACCTGTCTCCTTGTGACATGACAGCAGCCCTTCCAAGGCATTCTTAAATACTGCCAGCCCTCAGATATCAGAAAGGGACAGAGCTGGCGAAGATCATTCAGGCAAACACCAAAGCAAGGGCAGACATTGTGTAGGGACGAGCCCCAACTCAAAGGATGAATCCACAATGCAGACTTGACCCCTAACAGAGCAGAGATTCAATACAAGTCCCGAGGCGTTTTCTTGACAAAAAGGTGCCTTTTCCAGAGTAGATAACACCCAGATTCCTGAATCTTCATCAAAAGTCCACATTCTTCGGTCACAGAGCTGAGTATTTTAATCTGTCACATTTACTATCCTAAAATAGCAAGAACAATTGTCTAATTTACCGGTCCCAACTGTCATTAGTTAATCTAAGATGATTTGTGCTTAATTGATTATATTTACTTAATTAGCCTAGGTTAACCATTAAGAAAAGTTTATTCTTCTTTACAAAAATATATGTGTATAATTGTGCATAATGTCATTACACGCAACTTCATATATCAGGTTGTAATCACAAACAAATTCCTATGCATAATGTTGTTACATACAACTCCGTGTACTAGGTTATAATCACAAATTTCTTTATATTGTGCTTAACATTGTAACACAAAATATGTGTGTAATTGTGCATAACATCATTACATGCAACTTGGTGTACTAAGTTACAATCAGAAATATCTATATAACTGTGCCTAACATCCTTATATAAGATACAAGTGTAATTGAGCCTAATGTGCTTACATGCAACTTGGTGTCTTAGGGTGTAAAGTTTAAACACACATATCTCTGTGATTTTGTCTGATGTATTCACAAAGTCACGTCCGGGCTGTATTTAAACTATTTAACAGAAATCAAAATTTGAAAAAAGAAAACAGCCAGGCGGGAGGAAAATTAACTACACGTACCTTAGCGATACGTTTGAGACTGCGCCTCGCCATGGCCTTTTTCAGCCCTGCCATCAGTGATATTCCGACTATTATACCGAATACAAGCCCTGAAATTAGCCCCATTTTTGCTCGCTCCACTTCCCTCACCTCCGCCTAACAAATATAGCAGCGATCCGTTTCAAAAACACATAACTATTTCTGCAACCCTACAAAATTTTCAAGCCTAGCAAACAATATTACTGTGCAATCATCCATACCCCGACAAAATTGGCACTGTTGAATCTCTAAAAAGCTTTGTATGCATTCCGTAGATATCTAGGTCCTAAAGGGGTTGATCCAATGAAAAAGAAAACGCCAACTCAGCATATCCTCTCTCCCTTGGTTTGTCTTGACATAGCAGTAAAGGAAGTTTCCCTGGATAATTTAGTCCGTCGCCTCAAAGGCCAGCTACTTTTTGCAGGCACAGAGAAATCACTTCAACTGCCTTTTTCCTCTATTTTATCATTCCTTTACCCTGTAGTCAGCGTCGCACTTGCTTATGCCAAATCATTCAATTTTCCGTTTGTCGACATTTACACCGCATTGAGTTCATCGGATTTTCTCCAGTTGGCAGCCTCCCGAAGCCTTGATAAAAACGTCCAACGTGTTGGATTGCTTAGCTGGACGCCTTTTACAGGTTCTCTTGGGCTGCTTTTTTCTGGCCCACTCAATCGCATTATTATTTCTGCGATATTTTACAGTCAACGGAAAAAGAGTTTTTTTTAGAGAGCGATATCACGTTTCCACTTAAATGCTGTTTTTTAAATTTCAATTTCAATTTCAATCCTTGAGGATAAGGGAATTGTTTTTTACGCATTAAATTTGAAATTTATATATTAAAATACTGCAGAAAGAAGAGCGAGTAGTTGGGCGGAGTTTTACTATTAGGAAGGTAGTTAGATCTAGTTATAAATATTAGTCTTAGACTCTTAGGAACAATTTAATATTATATCTTATTAATAGTTATTATTATTTTATATATAAATTAATCTATGAGACTTTTAAATAAACATTTTAAGAATTTGTCAATTTCTAAGTTCAAAAAGTATATATATAGATAGCTATCTTTATTTGTTCTATATAATAATTTGTTATATGTGTTTTAATTATAAAATAATTTGTATTAATATTTAAAATTGTATGAGAAGAAAATGTATACATTAAATATCACATTTAATTGGAAAAAGTATATATATAGATATCTATATTTATTTGCTGTATATAATTACTTGTTATATGTGTTTTAATTATAAAATAATTTGTATTAATATTTAAAATTGTATGAGAAGAAAATGTATATATTAAATATCACATTTAAAAATAAGATATATAAGCATAGTTCTTGTGTGTATAAATATTGTTAAAAATTTGTATAATTTAAGATTTGGTATGTGCTTGTCAATATTTCACTTTCAATAAGGATAAAAGTTATTTCAATAAAATTTGGCAATGTGCAAGTACTCTAGAGTACTTATTGTATATGTTTGCCCTATGACAAAAGTAAAATAGTTGCATACATAATTTATTACATAAAATAGTCAAATATTGATACATAAATATCCAAATGTCAATGTCCCAATCTAACTTCTAAATTCAAATGGTCCACAATTAAAGTATTTATTTCATGTTTTTTACCATTCATCCACCATTGTACATTTGTTATATGTGTTTCAATTACAAAATAATTTGTATTAATATTTAAAATTGTATGAGAAGAAAATATATATATTAAATATCACATTTAAAAATTAGATATATAAGCATAGTTCTTGTGTGTATAAATATTGTTAAAAATTTGTATAATTTAAGATTTGGCATGTGTTTGTCAACATTTCACTTTCAATAAGTTAAGGATAAAAGTTATTTCAATAAAATTTGGCAACATACAAGTACTAGAGTACTTATCGTATATGTTTGCCCTATGACAAAAGTAAAATAACTGCATAAACAATTTATTACATAAAATAGTCAAATATTGATATTTGCATATCCAAATGCCAATGTCACAATCTAACTTCTAAATCCAAATGGCCCACAATTAAAGTATTTATTTCATGTTTTTTTACCATTCGTCCACCATTGTACATACAATCATGTTTTAACCATTTATCCACCATTGTACATACAACATGTAAAGAAGATGTAAGGCTCACCATAAATATAGGGAAAACATTAATGAAATTCTTGAAAAAAAGAATTAAATAAATTCTTCAAAGATTCAAATCAATTACCTACATAAAATTAAAATTCATCCATTGAAATATTGAATAACCATAACTCAATCCATGCCAACAAAAAACAACCAACAAGATGCAAGTGCACAAATCAAGTGATATGAGAGAACTTCAAACCTATAAAATCCATTGTTGGAAGAACTCGTTTTACACTAAGTTTGTTAAGAGTTTAAACTATTTATCATTCTCTATATGTTGTTGCATTAATACTACTTATACAAAATTTTAGGTTTGCTAACTAGTCTCATTAACAACTTATACATCACTATAATTGGCATTATTCATGTCCAACACACTTGATTTGTTTGTTGAAATCATATTCTATGTGTTTACTTTAGACTTCATATAGCACACTCATTAAAATTTATATTATTCATATGTTGTTGCACACTTGTATAGTTTTTACATAAGTTATGGGTCTGTAAAGATATCTCATTAACAACTTATTGTGTTATTGTCACCATATATTTTTTTGAATAATGGAAAGCAAGAATGATACATGACTAATATATATTTTTCAATCCAAGTCATTTTGAGCTAACTAGTTACCAAGAACCCAATAAAATCTAATTTGTTTCAAGCTATATATATATCACATAGTGGTTTGTTGAATGAGTAATTTTGGGAACATGCATCTCGCCAATGTTTATATTTTCTAAAAATAAAATGTCAATTATAAAAGTTTAGTTTAAGTCGAAGGAATTTTAAAGTTGTTTTTAGAATAAGTACTAAGAATAGTTTTTTTTTTTTAATTGGTAGAATTTTCATAAGAATGTAGCTTTAGGGAGTCAATGTGAAGAGTGATGGCTACTTTGAAAATCTAATGTATTCTCCTACAATGAGAGACAAACATCTATGTAGATGGCCTTTCCTCAATAGTAAGGACAACTATCAAAGGTTGAAAATGGTACTTTCTTTTTGCTGATAATGCAACTAAGTAAAACACATAACTCAATGATAAGTTATTATGTAATGTCAATGACGAGGCTTCTTCACAATTAGAATGGAGAATTTTTTGTGATGTGCAAACTGGCCATTAACACTTCCCAATAAAATCCTTTTGATATTGTCGGGCATGACTCCCAATAATAAGAAAATCTACTTCAAACTTCTTGACTACTTCACAAAGGCTATCTTTTGCATTTCCTAATACAATTGTCTCCTCCATTTTGGCATAGCTTCCACTGCAAAATTCCTTGGCACACATGTATTTTATTGACTATCATTTATTGCTACCAAAACTCTTCTTTCCTCAACACCCTCCATCATAAGTCAACTTATAATTGATTGACTAATTGACTAACTTAAATCTACAGGGTCTCCTTTGTACTAGATTTTGCTACAATTTTTTAGTTATGTATATTGTTATATTTATTGAAAGTTTTAAGGTAATATTGTTTAACTGATAGTAAGCTCGACATCAACATGGATTCTCTAAATAAATATATTATGGACTTGTATATTTGTTAGGGTTGGAAGTGCATATGAAAAAGCCATCAGTTTCATGTCTTTCTACTTTTATGATTCTCTCTCTATGTATTTATGTGTGTACAGAAGTTTGTAAACAGATATAGTTCATTAATAACTAGGACTAATACTTTTGGTTTTGATTACAAGTTCTAAGTTCTCTTGATTTCAAATTGACTGCAAAGACCTCAAATTTCACCATGACATATTCCAAAAGGAATCGAGTTCATAGAGCAAGGCATTTGCCAAATCACAAAAGAAGGGTGAAGCTTCAATGTAAACTTGAAAATGAGGACATTGTTGTAGATCCACCAACCAACATATCAGATGTTCAAGAGACTAGAGTTTTTGCTAGTTTCTAAAGATGTTTCTCTTAAAACTCAAGAGAACCTAGACAAAATTAGGCATGGATTGTGAAGTCAAGAATGTTGAGGATAATGACCTTCTAATCTACTTAAGTTGTTGCAAAGAAGTGGGTCATTCCTTCAATAACCCTTTCATATCGGTTCCAAGGTCTTACAACTACAACAAAGAGGGGGGCACCCACCTTATTATCTAATGAAGAAGAATTAGATATTATGGAATGGTTTAAAGACATCATTAAGTTAGGAGATGGACTTGAAATTATACATTGAAAGTCATGTTTCTCACATTTGCAAGATGAGGCTAAATCCTTTTAAGAATGGACTTCCTAGGAAGTCATGGCAAATAGGTTTTAAAAATATATCATAACTTGGCACTAAGAATTGCATAAGGTATAGATAGAGATAGAGCTAGCATGCTTGGACCCTCTATCACAGCTACACTTATGAGAACTTGGCCACAATTTACAAGAAAAACCAGTATAGGCCACACCAAAATTGGAACTATGATGAGACTAGTGTTTAAGCTATGAGAAATTGTGGTGTGAAGGTAACTATCAAAAAAGGTTCAAGAAGTGTGCCATAAATAATGTCAAAAAAAAAGAATGGAACACTATATTATCTTGTGTTAATGTTGTAGGTAAAAGCAGCCATGGATTCTATCCTTTCAAAGGTCAAAGACAATTGAAAAATTACATTACAGGTTGTGAACCAAAGGCATGTATGGAAGGTCAACCTCATGCATGGATAACCAAAGAATTATTACCTAATTGGTTACATCACTTTGCAAGATCTATATCTAATGGAGTTTGACCTACCAAGAGACATTTACTCATATTTGATGGTCATGTAACATAACCATGTGGCACTTCCCACTATTCAAGAGGCAAGAGTTTTGAGAATTAATTTTGTTACATAGCTAGCTCACACAAGCCACAAGCTATAGCGGATGTAAATGTATTTTCTCCATTCAAGAACTACTTCAAAAGTGAAAGGTCATAGTGGATGAAAAACATCATAAATTAGAAATTAATAGATATGAATTAGCTCATCTATGTAGCACAACATTCAGAAAGGCCCTTGCACTACATGACATCGAGGGAGGATTTAAAAGAATTGGTATTTGGCCACTTAACCCAACAACACTTGCCAATGACATGAATCCAAATAGAGCATTTGATGAACATGGTAAAGAAGATGAAACTATTGCAATTGAAAATACTCTAAGATTGACAAGATTGAATGAGTTTGAACAGAGCCTAGAAAAAATTCAGAAAGAATTTAATGTTATTGTTGAATAGAAAGAGCATGATTCTATCATTGATGAATAACTGCAACATGATGCTATTGTTAATCATGAACATGTCATCGATACGCACCACAATGTTCAAGTCATAGTAGGTATAAGTATTCCTACTTAGGTAAACATATTATATTACATAATGGAAGGTGTTAGAAACCTTTGTGTCAACCTTGAATTTGATAATGAGGATGTAGGACTTTCAATGTTATCCCCTCCTCTATCTCTCTCAAGTAAATAGATTGGTCCATTACTAGGCAACAATTGGAGAGCATGATGTAAAAGATGAAGGGATTTCATGGGAGAAAAGAAGACATGGTAGAAGAACATTGTAGATTCATATTATTGTCAAGCAAAAGACAACCAAGCACATACCTCATTATCATCTTTTTTAACTTGCCAAATGCAAGGGTGGATGAGAAATATTCTCACGAGAGTAGTGATAAAATCAAGTTGAGTCAAAAATCTTAAATATCTTAAATACTCACTAGAGATGAGTACTTGCAAATATTCATGGAGCAAAAAGCACAAAAGAAAGAAGTTGAAGATATAAAGGCGAGGAAAAAGAACAAGCAAACGAGAGGAAAGTGAATGGAGCTATTGTGTTACATCCCTCTTTTTGGAAACAATTATGTTATTTACTTTCTTGCAAATTTCAGTAATTTAATATGTTGTGAACGACATGGAAATTGACGATTTATCTTACAAAGTTGTTATATGATATTGTGGAATCTAATGATTATGATCAAGGTGATATTGTAGACTAAATGTCCTTATAATAAATGCAATGATGTTTGGATATATTATGCTTTGATTTGAACATAGGTGCTTTGATGACAAAATTGTATGTGAGTCTGTCGTTGCAGGAACAGGTGGACCGTGTTTGACGGGAAGAGAAAGTATCTTCGAGAGAGAGTATAGACTCTGAAAATTAACCATGGGTGTTTGTTAATGAGAACGCCAAACAGGTAGATAAACCTTGGAACCATCAAGTTAGTCTTGTTTGTCGGTTGGGTTAGTTAACTAGATGTCGACATCAGAGGATAAAGTATAACATCCTAGTTGAAAGTCGTCATGTAGAATCTTGGAGTCGTCGATGTCGTCGTAAGTCCATCACAGCAAGTCGACTTATTTAGACGTTTATTATTTTCGTTTATAAGTATTTAATGAACCATCTTGTGGTGGAATTGTAAATCTTGTCTCGTAGTCGAAAGATGCGAGAAGTCAGCTTTGTGCATCTAACGTTGTAAGAAACTCATTTGCGTTACGATCAATCCGTCGAGATTGTCGTAAAACGCGTCAAACTTGTGTTGTGAATTTATTCTTTTCTTGTAGATCGACGAATGTTGATTTGAAGCCATAGCGTGAAATAATTTATTGTGGACGTCATTTAGCGTGAGTCTTTTCTTCTAGCTTTGACCGCGATTTGTTGTCAATCTAACCTTGAGTTTTCTTAATAAGATGGTCTTTGTCTCTTTTTCCTTTCCGACCAAAACGATGCTCTAATCATTTCCTAACCATCACTGTGTCGAACTTTAACTCCTCAGTTCAATCTTTAAGTTGGTTTTGGAAGGTTGATGCCTTTTTGATTGAGTGAGGGCGGACTCGTTGTGTTCTTTAGCAAGCCACATCGCCATAGGAGCCGCCACCTTTTGAATGGTCGTGTTATGTGGAAGTCAGGTAAAAGATTGTATTGTCGACCCAAGTATTTATGATTGTGACAGCTGTGAGTTTGTAGAAAGATTCCTCTTCATCGTGGAGTAAAGGTAGGGAAGTGTTAGCGGTTAAGTTAGGTGTAACTGTAATTTATTGGGGATGCCCATCATCAAGATGGAGCGAAGGCATCCGTTTTGTGATGGTGGGAAAACATTAACTAAACCGCAGAAAGATAGGAAGTTTTCATGCACGGGATGATAGTTATGCGGAGTGGTAGTTTCTAATGAGAGGGAAACTTTAATGTAAGATTCCTTCACGAGGTGAGGAGAAGGGAGTTCTAGTTAGAGGCCGTCATGGCATTGTGATAGAGGGAGATATCGACAGAGAGGGCAGAGGCTGCGAAGTAAGAAGAAATAAACGGCAGTTGTTGTTTGTTGAAGTTTTTGGTGAGTGGGGAAGGCAGCGAGAGGTGGCTGTCGTGGGGAGAAGAGAAGTAATTGCGAAGGAAGATATGATCTGAGAGTTTTAGAAGCTGGGGGATTAGAGTAAAGGCGACAGTGGGGAGGTTAGTTTTGTGGAATGGGTCGCTGTGTTTAAAGAGAGTGCTTGTTTCTTTTTGAGGGGCTTCTGAGTAGAAAATGACAAAGAGAGATATTTGTGGGAACATCGGAGTATTGAACAACTTCTAAGTAGTGATCAATTTTCTGAGGAGGATCAACTTCTGAGGAGTTAGGAGTTAATTTGTAGGGACTGTCGTGGGTTTTAGAAAGAGAGAAACGGCAGTAAGGTACAAGTGGAAGCTTCTGTCAAGTTACCGGCCAGAGAGGAGGACGACTAGCCAAGAGGAGAAGTAGAATTTGCCACAGCAACTTCCATCTTCATCCACAGGTTCATTTCCTTTGTTTTCTTCTCACAGTTTAGACCCGTAAGTAAATAAGTCTCATGTTTGCGAAAGATAAATACATTTAAAATGAGAAGAAATGAATAACAACGTAAACCTAGTATGATATCAGTGTGCGGTCAATCCATGAAATAGCATCATTGCTGTGTATGTGATTTAAAAACTCAGAAATAGAAGTATTGCTGTCTCATTGTGGTGTTTGTGATTTAAAAACTTAGAATAGAAGTATTGCTGTCTTCTAGAATTCGTGAACTCAGAAACTGTAGCAATTCTTGTCATGAATGGCACAGTATAATAAAAGAACGCAATTCTCTAATGTATATACATTTAGGAATGAACTCATCATGATGCAAGATGTAATTTACCTTCCTTGAATGATAGCTCCATAGCGAGTAAACACGTTGCTCCACGTGCATGCTGTGTAGGAGTCAAAACCACAGTTTTTAAGCATGTTTTGATGTAAAACTTAGTATGTTTGATAGCCGAAAAAATACAGTTGTAAACAGCTGATGTCTTATCCGTCATACATCTTTAGTTAGAGATCGACCATGCGTTGGTCATCTCTATTGACATAAGAAAGATTCCAAAACCATTTATATTTTATTTACGACTCTCATCTTTATGAATCATGTGAAACTAAATGACACGGAAAGAGGAGTAGGAAGTTAAACTATTAGTAATGATTAGGAAACCGTCATGGTTCTGAAATGTACAATTAGAGTTGAAAACCTGCATGTGAGTTGAGATTACGTTGCATGCGATGGTACTAGTATCATTTTACCTTGTAGACCATATGAGTCTAGAATCCTCAAATTTCGGGATAACGGGAAATGGTTTTAGATATTTGAGTATGTTGTGCAATTTTGGAAACTGAGTAAACAAATATGAAACCACTTAGGAGTGGACGTTTATAAATAATGTTTTTACATGAAAATGGGTTTTGAAACTATGAACTCAGGATTAGAGTAAATGTTGTGCCATGCGCTATTACAGGAGGAAATCCTAAACCCTTGAGGTCATCAAGGTCATCAATTATTTCAAATTATACAAATAGGAAACTATAGGATTTCGACCAGTTCAAGTCGAGTAGGGTGGGTGAACCAAGTTCATGCGTTCTTAGAACGCTAACTAAAAACAAATCCTTTGGCCAAGGTGGTGTACTATCCTCAAGTGCATCGAACGTTCACCGTAACTGGATGGCGTTTCTTGTGGAGTGTCGTGCATGAATAGAGGGTATCTAAGGATCTGCACGATAACAAGACACATAGGTTACAACACCAGAGCTCAGATGGCAAACACCGATGGTTATCCTAAGTCTATCCTCTTGAGTAGGGTAGGGCCACTTTCGGTTAGGAAGGAGTGCGGGAGACCGACGATCTGTGGTTGGAGGTTAAGCTCCTTGAAGATACTTTCTCTTCCAAATACTGAGGAATGCCGAGTCTTGAATGTGATGGGTTGACAATCGAGATGCATGTTAATGGTATGTTTCCAATATTTGTTGTTTCAAGAAAATTTCAATTGTTAGAAAACAAAGTGTTTAATGTATATCATTTCTTCAGTTTTATGAAAATGAGATCATGTTTATGATAAAAAGAAAAATGTTGTACTGGATTATAGATAAGTTTATTTTGTATTTGATTACTTTGTAAAAAAAAATTACTGTTGTGAAAACCTAGTTTTTCTCGTCTTTACGGATTTGGTTGTTACATATGGTATTAGAGCTAACCAGGTTCAGCACTAGGGCTGATGAGTCCACTAACCTGATTAGGAAATCATCATTATGCGGGTAGCTAATGATTTGGTTTATTGTGCCAGGATGGTATACACCAAGAAAACCGCAAGAAAATCCTTCGCGGGTAAGAAGCGTTATCTGCAAGCAGAAACGACTTGCAATGATCAAGACCATAGAGAAAACCAATGACGAAAACGACTTTTGGCTTGATGATGTGGAAACCTTAGCCAATGCAATGTCACGACTTAAGCAGGTGAGGAGAGAACTCCTAGAGGGAGCAGCAACGGCAACTCGAATCATGATCAACCGCTGCTCCTGGATTGTAACTGATAGTGTACCTGTTAGTGTACCTGAGAGTGTACCTAGTACTATACCCATGATCACTAGAGATCCACGTGTAGTACCTAGAGCTGAGACTATTGAGTTATCTTCTGATAGTGAGTCTGAGGGGTATACACCTCGTGATTATGTGTCGGACAATGAATCCGAAGGTTACACTCCACTAGATAACACTAAGTAGAAACATGAGATTTGTCTATCTCTAATGATGTTGAAACAATTTTGCAAAATGAATAAAGACAAAATTTTGGTTTGAAAACAATTATGATTATGATCAATTGTTGTGTTCTTTTATGATATTTAATATAATAAGCGTAAAACTGATTAGTATATGTTTAAACAGGTGTGAAACTAAACTAGCATGGACCAATCAGGGTTTAACGAGGGGGAGGATCGGGAAGGTCATAACTCTCGGGAAAACTCCACTGACAAGTTGGATAGGATTCTAAACATGCTCACTGAAACCAAGGAAAGGTTGAACAAACTAGAGAAGAAAATAGATGAAACTGGAAATACAGAGGATGGAAACAAGAACTCACACTATACAAGCAAGAGTAAACATTGGGATAATGGCACGTCAAGTGAACATCCTGACGACAGTGAAGCCCAAAGAAAAACCAAGGATAAACTTGCATTAGAGTTATCCAAGGATATGAAGAAGGTTAACCCTCCAAAGTTCGATGGAACGAAAACCGGAGATGCATGGTTAACGGAGATGGAGAAATACTTTGAGATCAGAAATTACTCTGAGGTTACTAAAGCCGTGTGGGGAGCTTATCAGTTGTCTGGGGAAGCGTCCACTTGGTGGATGAATAAGAAAATGGAGTTGGAATTAAGTCCCTTGAAGGTGACATGGGATGAGTTCGTGGAACTATTCTGAAAACGGTGGTTACCTCAGTTATACTTTGATCAGAAGTTAACGGATTTCCAAAACCTCAGGCAAGGTGAACTATCTGTGGTCGAGTACGTAGAAAAATTCACTAGACTATTGAAGTATGTCCCTCAATACCAAAAGGATGAAAGGTTCCGAATCAGAAAGTTCATCATGGGACTCAATCCTCAGATCGGCGGTGAGGTGGAGGTGCATGGTCCAAGCACAATGGATCAAGTTTATGAAAAGGAAATTAAACAGGAGCAGAAGATCAAATCTATCTCTGCTTACCGTGACAAGAAACGCAAGAAGTTTGATAAGAACTACAATGATTAGTCTTATAAAAGGAAAAATGAGAAGGGATATGGAAACAGGAGGTTTGATAGGGGAAATCGAAAGAATCAAGGAGGATTTGGTAATGAGCGAAGAGGTGAAGATTTTAAGAGAAATGCAAATTTTAAGAAGAATGGTGATTCTGCAAGTAGGCCATCTGAGAAGCGAGGACCTATAGGAGGATGTTTTTCTTGTGGAGGAGATCATTATGCCAACCGTTGCCCCAACAAGAAGCCGAATGGGAGGCCTAGGAACATGGAGCTTCCTTCACAATAGGAAGCCTTTCAGCAAAGGATTCATGCCGCTCTTGACAATCGGCAAGCGGAGTATCAGATCACTCCTATTGAGATGACAGGTACCTTATTTGGAGTTCCTGTTTCTATTCTATTTGATACTGGTGCAACAGAAAATTTTGTGTCACCTAGAATCTTAAATAAATTTTCTAGAAAAGCTAGTTTTATGTCAAAACCTTGGACAGTAGAGTATGCAAATAATTCAAAGGCTCAAGTAGAGCAATGTTTGTTCGAAGCTAGGATTGATGTTTCTAACTTCACCACTGAGGCAAACTTATACGTAGCGCCTTTAGGGTCCTACGATGTCATCCTAGGAATGAATTGGTTGTGGAAACATCGAGCCAAAGTATATTGCTATCATAAAACCATTGAGTGTCTGGATGAGACGGGCAAAATAGTTAATCTCCAAGGAATACAGAGGGAAATTAAGGTTAGATCCATTTCATCAAAACAACTAAAGCGGGCTAGGCGAAAGAGATGTCAACTTTTGGCAGTCAAGATGGACCTAGTAGAGGAAACCTCAGAGAAACAATCATTTGAGGAAAGATATCCATATCTGTGCAACTTCAGGGATGTATTTCCTGAGGAGTTACCAGGCTTGCCTCCAAAGAGAGCATTTGACTTCGGCATAGATATTAAACCAGGATCGGAGCCAATCTCTAAAGCTCCGTATCGTATGACTACCACCGAACTTATGGAATTAAAAGCTCAGCTGCAGGAGCTTTTGTCTAAGAATTTGATTAGGCCAAGTGTATCACCATGGGGAGCTCCGGTTATCTTTGTCAAAAAGAAAGATGGAACTCTAAGACTGTGTATAGACTATAGGATTCTTAACAAGGCGACTATAAAGAACAAGTATCCCTTGCCATGAATTGATGATCTTTTTGACCAAATGCATGGCACATCAGTCTTTTCCAAGATAGATCTGAGATCTGGATACCATCAGTTAAGGTTGAAAGATGAAGACATTCCCAAGACAACATTTGGAACGAGGTATGGTCATTATGAGTTCACGGTGTTGCCGTTTGGATTGACCAATGCACCTGCTGCCTTCATGAATCTTATGAATAGTGTTTTCAGAGATTGTCTTGATAAGTTTGTGTTAGTTTTCATTGATGACATTCTGATCTATTCCAAAAATTAAGAGGAGCATGCACGACATCTTCAAATAGTCTTGAAACGATTAAGGGAACACAAATTGTATGCAAAACTCTCAAAGTGCACCTTCTTTCAGAAAGAAGTACAGTATTTGGGGCACATAATATCAGCCGATGGGATATCAGTTGATCCGGCCAAAATAAAAGCTATTATGGAATGGCCTGAACCTACCAATGTGTCAGAGGTACGAAGTTTCATGGGATTGGCAGGGTATTACAGGAAATTTGTGTTGAATTTCTCAAGCATAGCTAGCCCCATTACCTCCTTGCAGAGAAAAGGAAAAAGGTTTGTTTGGACGGATGAATGTCAAAAGGCTTTTGACTTGTTAAAAGAAAAATTAACAACTGCTCCAATCCTGAAAGTTCCTGATCCTGAGGGAGAGTTTGAGGTTATCACTGATGCCTCGGGGGAAGGATTGGGAGGTGTGCTTATGCAAGATGGCAAGGTAGTAGCCTATGAGTCAAGGAAGCTAAAAAATTATGAGCAGAACTACGCTCCTCATGACCTTGAGATGGCAGCGGTGGTTCACACCCTTCAGATGTGGCGACATTATTTGTTGGGAAGGACTTTTATTCTAAAATCTGATCATCAAAGCCTTCGCTACATATTCACACAACCAAATCTCAATGCAAGGCAAAGGAGATGGTTGGAATTAATATCAGATTATGACTTTGAAATTTCTTATATCAAAGGCAAGGAAAACCGAGTAGCAGATGCCTTAAGTAGAAGAAGGCACATAGCCTCTATAATTTCCATACATGCTAACTTTAAAGACTTAGTATTGCAAAACTTATCTGGAGATGAGTATTATGAGTATGTGAAACAGGCTCTGCACCTAAACCCTAAGGACCCAAGATATGACGGATTCAGTTTTGAATCTAGTGGATTGCTAAGATTCAAGGGAAGAATATACGTTCCTGATTCAGTTGAACTTAGAAACCTTGTGTGGAAGGAAGTTCACTGTGCTCCTTACTCTAGACACCCTGGTGTAACAAAACTGTTAGTAGATGTCAAGCCGTTATATTTCTGGAAGGAAATGAAAAGCGATGCTGCAAAGTTTGTAGCTAGTTGTTTGGAGTGTCAGAGAGTGAAGGCAGAACACCAACATCTTGCTGGGTTGTTGTACCCACATGATATTCCGGAATGGAAATGGCAAGTTATTAGTATGGATTTTGTCCAGGGGTTACCAATGTCTAAGAATAGGCATGATGCAATATTGGTTGTTGTGGATAAACTAACCAAGGTCGCACATTTCATACCAAGAAATTTGACAGATGGAGCACATCTTTTGGCTCGAAAATTTGTGCAAGAAATTTTTAGATTGCATGGGGTACCTGAAAAGATAATATCTGATAGAGATGCTCGGATAACTTCACGGTTTTGGCAAACCTTATTTTCTGCATTAGGGACTAAACTGAATGTAAGTACTACTTATCATCCCGAAACTGATGGACAGACAGAAAGAGTGAATCAGGTATTAGAAGACCTTTTGAGAATGTATTGCATGGATCAGCAATACAGATGGGAGGAATATCTACCTCTTGTTAAATTTGCCTATAACAACTCCTATCATTCTGCCATTAAGATGGCGCCATTTGAAGCATTATATGGAAGGAAATGCAGAACTCCTATAAGCTGGGATAAGCTGGAAGATAGGATAAGCATTGGACCTGAAATGCTTGCTGATATGGAAGAAAAAGTTAAAGTGATTAGGAAGAGGTTGGCAGAAGCCAATGACAGGCAAAAGAGTTATGCAGATCGCAAGCGAGTGCCCAGGCACTTCTCTATTGGCGAGAAGGTGCTTTTGCGAGTGAAACCCCAAAAGAATTCTATAAAATTTGGTAAATCTTCGAAATTGGCTCCTCGTTATGTCGGACCTTTTGAAGTTCTTGAGATTATCAATCCGGTTGCCTACAAAGTTGCTCTACCTCCAGCCTTGTCTAAGATGCATAATGTTTTTCATGTTTCATATTTAAAGAAATATTTTGTAGGTAATAACCACATCCTTAACTGGAATTCCTTATAGATGCAAGAACCCGGGGTGGTTGTGATCGAGCCACTCAAGGTGCTCGAAATGCGTAAACTTCGTTTACGTAATCGAGAAGTTTTGCAATGCAAAATACAGTGGGACCAATATGGCGAGGATAGCGCCACTTGGGAAGATTATAAAGATATTTACCAAAGATTTCCAAAACCTTTTAAAGACATTAATGTTGCATTATAAAAAGTTGTGTTAAGTTTAAATTTCAACTTGATAAACTTAATCATCGGGGACGATGATTTTTAAAGGGGAAGGATATGTTACATCCTTATTTTTGGAAACAATTATGTTATTTACTTTCTTGCAAATTTCAGTAATTTAATATGTTGTGAACGACATGGAAATTGACGATTTATCTTACAAAGTTGTTATATGATATTATGGAATCTAATGATTACGATCAAGGTGATATTGTAGACTAAATGTCCTTATAATAAATGCAATGATGTTTGGATATATTATGCTTTGATTTGAACATAGGTGCTTTGACGACAAAATTGTATGTGAGTCTGTCATTGCAGGAACAGGTGGACCGTGTTCGACGGGAAGAGAAAGTATCTTCGAGAGAGAGTATAGACTCTGGAAATTAACCATGGGTGTTTGTTAATGAGAACGCCAAACAGGTAGATAAACCTTGGAACCATCAAGTTAGTCTTGTTTGTCGGTTGGGTTAGTTAACTAGATGTCGACGTCAGAGGATAAAGTATAACATCCTAGTCGAAAGTCGTCATGTAGAATCTTGGAGTCGTCGATGTCGTCGTAAGTCCATCACAGCAAGTTGACTTATTTAGACATTTATTATTTTTGTTTATAAGTATTTAATGAACCATCTTGTGGTGGAATTGTAAATCTTGTCTCGTAGTCGAAAGATGCGAGAAGTCAGCTTTGTGCGTCTAACGTTGTAAGAAACTCGTTTGCGTTACGATCAATCTGTCGAGATTGTCGTAAAACGCGTCAAACTTGTGTTGTGAATTTATTCTTTTCTTGTAGATCGACGAATGTCGATTTGAAGCCATAGCGTGAAATAATTTATTGTGGACGTCGTTTAGCATGAGTCTTTTCTTCTAGCTTTGACCGCGATTTGTTGTCAATCTAACCTTGAGTTTTCTTAATAAGATGGTCTTTGTCTCTTTTTCCTTTCCGACCAAAACGATGCTCTAATCATTTCCTAACCATCGCCGTGTCGAGCTTTAACTCCTCAATTCAATCTTTAAGTTGGTTTTGGAAGGTTGATGCCTTTTTGATTGAGTGAGGCCACATCGCCGTAGGAGCCGCCACCTTTTGAATGGTCGTGTTATGTGGAAGTCAGGTAAAAGATTGTATTGTCGACCCAAGTATTTATGATTGTGACGGCTGTGAGTTTGTAGAAAGATTCCTCTTCATCGTGGAGTAAAGGTAGGGAAGTGTTAGCGGTTAAGTTAGGTGTAACTGCAATTTATTGGGGATGCCCATCATCAAGATGGAGCGAAGGCATCGGTTTTGTGATGGTGGGGAAACATTAACTAAACCGCAGAAAGATAGGAAGTTTTCCTGCACGGGATGATAGTTATGCGGAGTGGTAGTTTCTAATGAGAGGGAAACTTTAATGTAAGATTCCTTCGCGAGGTGAGGAGAAGGGAGTTCTAGTTAGAGGCCATCGTGGCATTGTGATAGAGGGAGATATCGACGGAGAGGGCAGAGGTTGCGAAGTAAGAAGAAATAAACGACAATTGTTGTTTGTTGAAGGTTTTTGGTGAGTGGGGAAGGCAGCGAGAGGTGGCTGTCGTGGGGAGAAGAGAAGTAATTGCGAAGGAAGATATGGTCTGAGAGTTTTAGAAGCTGGGGGATTAGAGTAAAGGCGACAGTGGGGAGGTTAGTTTTGTGGAATGGGTCGCTGTGTTTAAAGAGAGTGCTCGTTTCTTTTTGAGGGGCTTCTGAATAGAAAATGATAGAGAGAGATATCTGTGGGAACATCAGAGTATTGAACAACTTCTAAGTAGTGATTGGTTTTTTGAGGAGGATCGACTTCTGAGGAGTTAGGAGTTAATTTGTAGGGACTGTCGTGGGTTTTAGAAAGAGAGAAATGGCAGTAAGGTACAGGTGGAAGCTTCTGTCAAGTTACCGGCCAGAGAGGAGGATGACTAGCCAAGAGGAGAAGTAGAATTTGCCACAGCAACCTCCATCTTCATCCACAGGTTCATTTCCTTTGTTTTCTTCTCACAGTTTAGACCCGTAAGTAAATAAGTCTCATGTTTGCGAAAGATAAATACATTTAAAATGAGAAGAAATGAATAACAACGTAAACCTAGTATGATATCAGTGTGCGGTCAATCCATGAAATAGCATCATTGCTGTGTTTGTGATTTAAAAACTCAGAAATAGAAGTATTGCTGTCTCATTGTGGTGTTTGTGATTTAAAAACTCAGAATAGAAGCATTGCTGTCTTCTAGAATTCGTGAACTCAGAAACTGTAGCAATTCTTGTCATGAATGGCACAGTATAATAAAAGAACGCAGTTCTCTAACATATATACATTTAGGAATGAACTCATCATGATGCAAGATGTAATTTACCTTCCTTGAACGATAGCTCCACAGCGAGTAAACACGTTGCTCCACGTGCATGTTGTGTAGGAGTCAAAACCACAGTTTTTAAGCATGTTTTGACGTAAAACTTAGTATGTTTGATAGCTGGAAAAATACAGTTGTAAACAGCTGATGTCTTATCCGTCATACATCTTTAGTTAGAGATCGACCATGCGTTGGTCATCTCTATTGACATAAGAAAGATTCCAAAACCATTTATATTTTATTTACGACTCTCATCTTTATGAATCATGTGAAACTAAATGACACGGAAAGAGGAGTAGGAAGTTAAACTATTAGTAATGATTAGGAAACCATCATGGTTCTGAAATGTACAATTAGAGTTGAAAACATGCATGTGAGTTGAGATTACGTTGCATGCGATGGTACTAGTATCGTTTTACCTTGTAGACCATATGAGTCTAGAATCCTCGAATTTCGGGATAACGGGAAATGGTTTTAGATATTTGAGTATGTTGTGCAATTTTGGAAACTGAGTAAACAAATATGAAACCACTTAGGAGTGGACGTTTATAAATAATGTTTTTACATGAAAATGGGTTTTGAAACTATGAACTCGGGATTAGAGTAAATGTTGCGCCATGCGCTATTACAGGAGAAAATCCTAAACCCTTGAGGTCATCAAGGTCGTCAATTATTTCAAATTATACAAATAGGAAACTGTAGGATTTCGACCAGTTCAAGTCGAGTAGGGTGGGTGAACCAAGTTCATGCGTTCTTAGAACGCTAACTAAAAACAAATCCTTTGGCCAAGGTGGTGTACTATCCTCAAGTGCATCGAATGTTCACTGTAACTGGATGGCATTTCTTGTGGAGTGTCGTGCATGAATAGAGGGTATCTAGGGATCTGCACGATAACAAGACACGTAGGTTACAACACCAGAGCTCAGATGGCAAACACCGATGGTTATCCTAAGTCTATCCTCTTGAGTAGGGTAGGGCCACTTCCGGTTAGGAAGGAGTGCGGGAGACCGATGGTCTGTGGTTGGAGGTTAAGCTCCTTGAAGATACTTTCTCTTCCAAATACTGAGGAATGTCGAGTCTTGAATGTGATGGGTCGACAATCGAGATGCATGTTAATGGTATGTTTCCAATATTTGTTGTTTCAAGAAAATTTCAATTGTTAGAAAACAAAGTGTTTAATGTATATCATTTCTTCAATTTTATGAAAATGAGATCATGTTTATGATAAAAAGAAAAATGTTGTACTGGATTATAGATAAGTTAATTTTGTATTTGATTACTTTGTAAAAAAAAAATTACCGTTGTGAAAACCTAGTTTTTCTCGTCTTTATGGATTTGGTTGTTACATATTGAGAGGGAGATGAAGGAATCGAAAAAAACTTAGAGAATGCATTTAGGGACTCAAAAATATATTTAATATAAAAATTTATGAGAAAAAAGAAAGATAAATTATAAATTATAATTAATGTGTTTGTGTCTTTGAAATAAAATGAATAAAGGAAAGGTGAATATTAAGACAAAGAAAGTTATGTTGAAGTTTCTTGAGAATACAAACTCTATGTTGGACGATTTTTTTGATAAATAGAGCTACACATTTTCTATACTCATAATAAATAAGATTTCGTAGAAAACCTTTTTTTTTTAACAATAAAACTTACTATAAATTTTATAATACACATCTCTAAAAAAAAACAAATAATATATATTAAAAATCAAATGCAATAAATTTGTAACCTATAACACTTTATAATTTATAGGATTAAGAAGTATGAAGTGTCCACAAGAAGCATGAATGCCTTCACACATCGGGCATTAACTTTCATTGAGTAAAAATCAAAGACAAAGAATTCATAAAAATGTTGTTTTAACTAAGTAAAAATCAAGAATTAAATTTGACAATGAGTTCTAAAAGTGTTGTTCATAATTTCATTGAAATGATAAGAAATGGAAATTTTTTTGGTAAAATGCTTAGAAAAAATTAAATATCCAATTTATAGGTAGATGTTAAAGGAAGGCAAAATTTCAATAGAAAAAATAAATAAATATTTAATTTTTAAAGAGACATAAAAGCATTTAATGGAAGTATTTTAAAAAGTATGCGAAAGCATTTATTTATTTAAAATATAGATATAATTAATTGTAATTAGTATTGGTCAAAGTTTGTGAAGAAATATGATTTTAAGATATTTTTGTAATGGTGAAATTAGTATACTTGTGTCATTTTTTATTTAGATTTGCATCTATCTTGGCGAGAATGTCTTAGGGCAATAACATATTGACAAGTGACATACTTTTGTGTTAGGTTTGGCTCATATCTCAATCCCTATCTATCTTTATTTATTTGCACTAATTGCCACATTTTTATCTATTCATCTTGGTTTCATCCCTGTTGACATTAATTTCCATACATTCACTCTCTACCTCGAGATCACCATCTTATATCTACAAATTACTTCTGTATGGCTCAGGATTAATCTCAATCAATTCCAAGGAGTGTGGGAATGATCCTTGAATCTCAATGCTTCAAGTTCAAATTCAAATTTTCTTGCCCTCTTTCACTAGTTGTTGTGAATCAACTTAACATGTGTTTCGTGTGACATGTAGTTATGTCATGGTATTTAAAGCCATTCATTGTGCACTTAATTTCATATGGTGGACTTATTAAATCACACTTCAATTCTAAAGGGTAATAAAGGAATCAAATCTACACCATCATATAGGCCATCTATGCGTCTATGAGTGTTGTCTTCAATCTTTCTCATTGTTTTTAATTCAATCCACTAAAGGGTTTGACTTAGGATAACGCATTTCACCTATCAAGTTAGCAAGCTCCTCAATAGGGTCTCTAGACACCACCTTGACATATTCAAATATCTTGAAGGTGAAGGTGAGAAGAATTTTTGGTGCACTTGTTATCAGATCAATTATGCATATCTCAGATCAATTTCATGTGTTAAATTAGGTTCATGGCAAGCAAACTTATGAGGATCAAGATCGATCTACATCATCCTATGTGGTAATCTAAACTTTGAGACATTCATTAGATTCGAGCAATTAATTATCTAAAAATGGTAAATAAATTTATAATGATATCAACATCATTTATCCATCAATCTAGAGCCAAGTTCACCTATTAGCTCATTTAATTTCCATACATTTAATTCAATAATATATCCTCTATGTTATCTAGGTTAATTATTTTCTAATTAATTACATTTATTTAACATGAATAATTTATATAAAGCATTTTATTTTCTTTATAATTATATATTTTATGTTTTGTTAATAAAAAATGGATAGAGGATGAAAAGATCAAAGTAATGGATTACATTAATCATCCCATCCCTTGCTAATAAAAGATTAACATAAGAAAATATAAATAATTATTATTTTCATATTAGTAATATTTATTAATTAATATTTTTTTTATTTATTTGTGAGAAACTTAGAATTAAAAGCACAACTTATTTTTTATATCGTACATACAAAGTTTTGAGACTCAAGTCAGTTTGTACTAGAGAAGGATTATTATGAAAACTTTTAATGCATAGCTAAAAGTTTGAAAAATACACACGGCTTTCTCATTCATAAGACATTTGGGGTTAATCCTTCTTCTAGGAGCGAGAAGCTGAAATGGATGCCCCCTCCTCTTGGATTTTTCAAACTCAATTTTGACAATATTTTGAGAGGCAATCTAAGAGTTTATGGGGCTATGTGTGTGATTAGAGGTTTTTCTAGAAATTTTTTTCCAAGCTACCTCAAGAGATTAAAAGATGGAACTAATATTGAAGTTGAAGCTTCAGAGTTGGTTCTAGGCCTTCATGCTATTTATCGATGTGGCATCATTTCAGTGATAATTGAAGGAGATTGTATGCTAATATTTAATTCTCACAAAAATAGAAATTCGCAAACTAAAATAGACAATATTCTTAGAGAAGCTTGGCCAATTTTGGGCTCTCTCAAAGCATTCTCTCTTCAACCTTGCTTGTTGTTGATTTCCTATCTAATCAAAGTGTAGATGTAAATAAGGACCTTATAGTTGATTCATTGGGATGTTGCCAAGGATTATTCAATTAATTAATAATCCCCTAGCTTGAATGTGGAGAAGCTAGTTGCTTTATTCAAGGATTTCCCACACCAAGATAGTCATAAAGCAAAGAAAGCCATAAAAGCCATCAAGTTTCTCATCAAGATGGTTGGACTAATACAAAATGAAGATGGTTTGAGGTCAATATAAAGGTCCTTTTAAGGTTGATGTCATGGATTTAGAAGAGCTAGTTTTCTCTAATTATACAGGCTTTTATAGTATATAGGTGCGTAGCTACTCTATAGTCAAAACTATAGATTTTAATTATTTATCTCAAATCTTCAAGCTAGGATTTTGAAATGTATCCCTTGTTTATGGGTTTTACAAAAAATAGATACTTTTTGAATTATATATATAAAGAGAGGACCTCATATCCCTTAATTAACGAATCAAAAAATATACACAACTTAAAAATCTACTTATATTTACCACTAAAAATTATGAAACATGAAGAAAATACGATAAATAAAAGATTGGAGGTTTCCACGACTAATAATATTTTAAAAGGGATTTTTCCAAAACACTTTAAAATTTTTTAATCAACACTTTAACTCATAATTCATGATCTATTATCAGGGAAATATTATGCATACTACAAGTCCTTATATAAATAACTTGAGCAACTATAAAATGTCTATAGAACTTATGTCTAGTGAAAAAAATTAAAAGCAAAAAAATAATCATGAACAAACCTTAAGTATTTATAATCACTAGTTTCAAAAGATTAAAGTAATCTTTCTAAAGTGAAGGAACCTTCCTTAATTCATTGATAATATGTCTCCATGCGTGACTCAAACCCAAACCATCATCTAGAATTTTTTTCATATGCTTTCCATCTCCACTACTTATTACAATCAACACTTGTAATAATTGTTCTTTATTGCAATGACTTTGGCCCCTACAATATAGATGGTGTACTTAGATTTAAAGTAGTGCTCTACTAAATTTGATTTTTATTTCTTCTCTAAATGAATTCAACTATATGTTCTTTTCACCCTAGCCTAAATGGAGCTACTTATTTCACCAATGTAAGGGACCCCCACAAGAACATTCAATCATATAAACATTCATGATGCAAACACAAATGGAGGGTCTAATGAAAAATAATCTAACTATGTATCCTCAACAGACATAATTAATTACATAGCAAAGAATTCCAAATACACAATAAATGAATAGAGAAATAGTGTCTTTATTCATTCATAATAATTACATCAAGTTGTTAGGCATTATTTAATCAATCATTGAAGCCTTATAACACTCACACACCAAAAGGTCTCGCAGTCCAACACCATAGACTTCATTAGGAACTCACTCTTAGTTCATACATAAAGTACAAATCTCTTCTACAACATGTGTGTTACTACTAGACTTTTGTCCTCTACATGCTCCTCAAAGAATATGACTTCAAAATAACACTAATGCATCAAAACACTTATGGACTTCCAACTCAATCTTTGGCTATTCAAACTCACACGTGGATTTGGCCTTCTACATTGATTTTATCTTTTACTACCCAATCCAATGCTCTTCCATTTCCATGCTCTTCTAAAGCTACCTCCTATCTATGGACATCTTCTTTTTCTTATCTCCTCCTTTCAAAATGAGTCTAATCCCTTTATATATGTAATTATGAAAAGAAGCTCATGATCTAATGTTAATGAGGATGACTTCATGATGTATATATCATTTAAAACCTATTTTCATCATCCCAAGGCATAAGAAAGCATTAAATTATTTGGTGCAAAGAAATAAGTCTTTACTAAGGACCAACATTGCCCTAAATGATTCCAATTAACTAGCCTTTTACCATAAGTTAAGGAATGTATTTGTTTGTCCTCCAAGTAAAGAAAACCAGTTCTAATTTAAATATTTGAAATTACATGCCACCTTAGATAATAAAAGTTAGGCTAATCATGAACATCATAATATTGCATGACCCTTGTATGATGAATTGTTCCTTGGGCATTGCCACGTAGGCTTAAGATAATCAATTTAGCCTCCATCCTTGAATGGCCAACAAATCTCAACCAAATGACTAGACACTACCACATTTATGCAATATTAGGCTTGATGTAAACTACTATCAGAACCACAAATCCAAAATCAAAATAGAACTTCAAAATCTATTAAAAAGAATAGAAAGCACAAGGAAATTTAAACACATCTTTTAGGCGATACAAGATTGTGTGACCCCTGAGATGCTATTGCATCAAACAATCCAAGTAAGAAATTTGTGAGCTTAGAGCTTGCAAAGAAGGACTAAATAGTAGAACAATTATTTCCCTATGCCTCTTCTAGTTCTAGAAACAAGAACTAGGGCATATAGCGACCTCCTCCCCTGAGAATTAGCTTTATTACACTCTTCCCCACTCCTTCAGGACTAGAGCCTTACTTGTACTATCCACCTCCTCCAAGTTTTCTTCCATTACGTTCTCCTATGGCATAAATCTCTTGACATAGATATTACATATTTATAGTGGCTTCTCTACACTTTCCTCAACACACTCTAATTCTTCCATAGATTAAGACTTCTTAGAGTATTTGTTGTTGCTCTTGCATCAATACATTGTGTCACATTCTTCCTTCTGATACTTCTTATGAAATCCTATTCGATTTCCTTCCTTCAATGGTAACTTCTTTGAACATATGAACTTTTAGGATCTCATCCTACATATTCTCCTCATGCTAGTTATCTATTATCATGTTCAATTTATTGTTACTACCCCATCCTCTATTAAGTCAATATCCATCATGCACTAACTACAACCTCTTGGATCTTCTTCTCACATGAATGATACCTTTTGCATCCATGTGATGCCCTCACTGAATTATTGTTAGTCTTGTTACCCTTGTAGTTGTTACCACATAATGTTCTAATGCCTTTGCATTTGAAAACTTAGGTTCAACAGTACCTTCATGAAACTCCACTTCTTTCCTCCACTTATTTTCTTCCACTCAAGCAAATCTACTCTTCTTTAGTACCCATATATAATGTCCGTAATTAATGCATTATTCTAAACTACATCCTTCAAAAACTTCTTAAAACCAATCCACACTGCTTCCTTTAGATTAGCCATGAGTATTTTCTAATTTAAGGATTTCACATAATTCTTTAATTTTACCATTGTTGCCAAAAAAATTGTATTACCTCCTATTCTTTCACTGACTAAATTTTCTTCTTCCACATCTCCATCTCTTGGCCTTATTGTAGTCCCCTCCAAGCCCTCTATTCTGCCACAAATGAGGCCAACTCAACCATCTTTACCTCAATGTGTCCTAGATCAAGCCATAGTGCTTCAAATCCCTTCTACCTAGGCTACTAGGAACATTAATAATTGGAATACAAGGTACTCCTTTCTTCCTCAAGTGCACCATGACTAACTCTAATTTTGAGTAAGTCTTTTCTCTATTGTACTTATCTATACTAGCTTTGTACTTAACACTTTTCATCTCTAACTACTTCTAAATGTAGTCTTCACACACTACATCAACACACTTTACACTTGACATCCTTAATAGATCTACAACACCCTTAGAAATTATCCTAAACACAAACTAGAATGATGTTCTGCCTCTAGACCTATTCTCTTCAATTTTAGCTTGCACCAACATAGAGTCCCATTGTGCAAATCTATCTCTCAATATATGTCAATAAAAACACAAGGACTTAGTATCTCTACCTAATGTGACACCCTCTAACAACTCATGTAAGATATCCACTTCTTTGAAAAATAAATCTGCAATCCTAGGTTCATCACTCAACTCTTGATAAGGAATGGTAGTATGAATTCTTGAAAATCTTTTTTTCAACTCAAAGTTAGAACTATTACCTCTTTCAATTCATTACAATCTAAGAAGATAATCCATGGAAAGTTCTTCCTTCATCACTATTGCTCCTTTAAAGGAAACAATTTGGATGCCAGAATTCTCCAATTCCTCTCCTTCTGGCACTAATTTAATCACTTTTATCCTTGATCCTCAACAACAAAGATCACTTCCTCTTCTTCAATCCTCGATACATCCACTTGATTCCTCTAGGGAAACTTGTCTTCCTTACCTCCTGATGTTAGTTGTGTTACCCTTAGTATATTGTCTCAAAATTGATGATTCAATCTGCACAAGTAACCACAGGATATTCAGGACATGTCGTCCTTCATTACCTTTATTTGCGTCTCCCTGTTCTTTTTCGTTTGCTTCTCTATGATTTTCTCTAAACTAGGAACTATAACTTGCCTTTAATCATCAACCCTCTAGTTGGCATCTTGCTAATAAGGTACCCTAAATTACTTCTCAATTTAGATCTTTGACTCCCTAACACATGAACGTGGTCTTCACTTAAAAATATTTAGTGTATGGATCATTAGAATAACACCTATTTTTATAAAATATTTTACTTTAGGCATGAAAGAACAATTTTGAATTTTAGAGACTAAACTCTAGCATACTATTCAATCCTTTGTGAAAATCAAATGAAGAATATAAAAAAATAATGAGTATTTGTTGTTGCTCTTGCATCAGTACATTGTGTCACATTCCTCCTTCTGATACTTCTTATGAAATCTTATTCAATTTCCTTCCTTCAATGGTAACTTCTTTGAACATATGAACTTCTAGGATCTCATCCTACATATTCTCCTCGTGCTAGTTCTCTATTATCATATTCAATTTATTGTTACTACCCCATCCTCTATTAAGTCAATATCCATCATGCACTAATTGCAACCTCTTGGATCTTCTTCTCACTTGAATGATACCTTTTGCATCCATGTGATGCCCTCACTAAATTATTGTTAGTCTTGTTACCCTTGCAGTTGTTACCACATAATGTTCTAATGTCTTTCCATTTGAAAAATTAGGTTCAACAGTACCTTCATGAAACTCCACTTCTTTCCTCCACTTAGTTTCTTCCACTCAAGCAAATCTACTCTTCTTTAGTACCCATTTATATTGTACTCGTGCTTAATGAATTATTCTAAACTACATCCTCCATATACTTCTTAAAAACAATCCACACCGCTTCCTTTAGATTACCCATGAGTATTTTCTAATTTAAGGATTTCACACAATCCTTTAATTTTACCGTTGTCGCCAAAATTTTCGTATTTCCTCCTATTATTTCACTAACTGAAGTTTCTTCTTCCACATCTCCATCTCTTGGTCTTATTGTAGTCCCCTCTAATCCCTCTATTCTATTGCACATGAGGCTAATCTCAATTATCTTTACCTCCGTGTGGCCCAGTTCAAGCCACAATGCTTCAAATCCCTTCCTACTTAGGCTACTAGGAACATCAATCATTTGAATACAAGGTACTCCTTTCTTCCTCAAGTGCACCATGACTAACTCTAATTTTGAGTAAGTTTTTTCTCTATTGTACTTATCTATACTAGCTTTGTACTTAACACTTCTCATCTCTAACTACTTCTAAACGTAGTATTCACACACTATGTCAACACACTTTATAGCTAATATCCTTAATAGATCTACAAAACCCTTAGAAATTGTCCTAAACATCAACTAGAATGATGTTCTACCTCTAGATCTATTCTCTTCAATTTTAGCTTGCACCAACATAGAGTCCCATTGTGTGAATCTCTCTCTCAATATGTGCCAATAACAACACAAGAACTTATTGCCTATACTCAATGTGACACTCTCTAACAACTCATGTAAAATATCCATTTCTTTGGAAAATAAATCTACAATCCTAGACTCATCACTCAACTCTTGATAAGGAATGATATGTTGCATTCTTGAAAATCATTTTTCAACTCAAAGTTAGAACTATTACCACTTTCAATTCATTACAGTCCAAGAAGATAATCCATGGAAAGTTCTTCCTTCATCGCTATTGCTCCTTTAAAGGAAACAATTTGGATGCCAGAATTCTCCAATTCCTCTCCTTCTTCTAGCACCACTTTTATCACTTCGATCCTCAATCCTTAACAACGAAGATTGCTCCCTCTTGTTCAATCCTCAAAACATCCACTTGATGCCTCTAGGGAAACTTGTCTTCCTTACATCTTGATGTTAGTTGTGTTACCCTTAGTATATTGTCTCAAAATTGATGATTCAATCTGCACAAGGAACCATGGGATATTTCCTTTCTTCAACATGTCACATCTCTTTGTCTACTTTTCTAGGCTATATTTCTTAGGACATGATGTCCTTCATTACCTTTATTATCCTCTCCCTATTCTTTTCCTTTTGCTTCTTTATGATTTTCTCTAAATTGGGAACTATGACTTTGTCTTAAATCATCAACCCTCTGGTTGGCATCTTACTAACAAGGCACCCTAAACTACTTCTTAATTCAAATCTTTGACTTCCTAATACATGAACGTGATCTTCACGTAGAAATATTTGGTATATGGATCAATAGAATAATACCTATTTTTATAAAATATTTTACTTTAGACTCAATGAACAATTTTGAATTTTAGAGACTCAATTGTAGCATACTATTTAGCCGATAGGCTTTCATATGTGAGCATTATAATACTCGGAATTATCTCACGCCATAAAATTAATGCCAGAAGATTTTATAGAGTCGTCGGTTGTTCCTATCAGCGTATTCCTTGAACCTCCTATAGGTGAAGTGCTAGTTATTCCTCGGTGAAAAACAAATGAAGAATATAAAAAATTAATGAAAATTAAAATTAGCTACAATAACTGATGGATGGAAGCACCATTTTATGCAAATGGCACTTTTACCCTTTTAAAAAAAACACGAAAGAAATTCAGATGGAAATTAATAGCAAATTATTTATTCAAATTGAGGAATTTCTATATCCACTTTATGTCTATATTAATAGAAATCACGGAATCCACAGCATTTCCCTTAAAGGAAAGTTAAAATACAAACTGTCGGCAACAGATTATCCCGAATGCGAATAATTATTACTATTATTAATGGTGGGACACGGATATCTTTGGCCGACATTATATATGGGCCACTCTTCCCGCAAAAAACTTTCTGATGAATATGAGACTGCAGGCGGGCGCATTCAGTCAATGTTGGAATTCCCCGCGGCCGGCATAAAATATCTGAAACACGTTTACGCGGTGGCCCACCACCAGGGCTTAAATTTGACAGTCAACCTTGACTGTCAAGCAATTCTTTTATGACAGTTATCTATTCAATAGTGCCTTTAAAATACTATGACATACTTTAATATAAGTAAATTATATAAAAACCAAATATATATATCATCATAATCCTATATAAATTTTGACAGTTTGTCCAAAATCTCTCCTTTCATAGTTTGTCCAAAATCTCTCCTTTCATATGATACAGTCTTTTCAAAATTTTAGTTGTATTTTACAGCTAAAATGTCTAAATACAGCTATACAACTGTCAAATGTAAGCCCTGCCCACCACACACGCCACTGCAAGGATTTCAATTGCACAATAATGGAAAATGAAATCCCAAAATCTGAAATTTGAAATCCACTACTTATCCAGGTGGGACCCACCATGGTTGGAACTTGGACTGAGACAGGCCACAGGACAGCCTCACTTGCAACAAATAACTGCCACTGCCACTGCCACCGAAATTTCAGTGTCAATCGCTGGGAAAAGTTTCAATTAATTATTTGATACAGTGAAATTGGCGATAGATAATACGGCGTAAAGTCTGTCTACTCTTCAAAGCCGAGTCAAACGCCGGTTTAAATTTTTGAAGTTGAATGGGCGGAGATTTAAGCTGTTGTTTATTACTACAATATATTTGATTGTCTTACAATTCTTCGTATGTTTCACGTCAAGTTTGAAAAATCCGCCAGCAACAATTTTAAAATTTCGCTAAGCTGTAAATTATGATTTGCCCTATGAAAATATGGCGTTATCCGTATATGACAGTTGTGATTTCTAATAGATCATAATTTTGTTTTATAAGAATATAATAATTTAGATTCATTTTTGGGTATCTTTCAAGTTATTAGTTTTGATAGTGGAATTTATAAGTAATTGCATTATTAGTTTATTTTTAAAATATTTATTTACAATTTTAATTTTTTTATAGTTTTTAATGAATTTTTAAGTTTTTGAAAAAGTTTATGAATTAACTCCCCTTTTACCACAAGTTAACGAATGTATTTGTTTGTCCTCCAAGTAAAGAAAACTAGTTCTAATTTAAATATTTGAAATTACATGCCACCTTAGATAATAAAAGATAGGCTAATCATGAACACCATAATATTGCATGACCTTTGTATGATGAATTGTTCCTTGGGCATTGCCACGTAGGCTTAAGATAATCAATTTAGCCTCCATCCTTGAATGGCCAACAAATCTCAACCAAATGACTAGCCACTGCCACATATATGCAATATTAGGCTTGATGTAAACTACTATCAGAACCACAAATCCAAAATCAAAATAGAACTTCAAAATCTATCAAAAAGAATAGAAAGCACAAGGAAATTTAAACACATCTTTTAGGCGATACAAGATTGTGTGACCCCTGAGATGCTATTGCATCAAACAATCCAAGTAAGAAATTTGTGAGCTTAGAGCTTGCAAAGAAGGAGTAAATAGTAGAACAATTATTATTATTGGTGTCCCAACCTTAGTGTGTCCTCAACACTTGAATAGGTTTTAAAAAATATGCTAACATATTTCCCTACGCTTCTTCTAGTTCTAGAAACAAGAACTAGGGCATATAGCGACCTCCTCGCCTAAGAATTAGATTTATTACACTCTTCCCCACTCCTTTAGGACTAGAGCCTTACTTGTACTATCCACCTCCAAGTTTTCTTCCATTACGTTCTCCTATGGCATAAATCTCTTGACATAGATATTACATATTTCTAGTGGCTCATCTACACTTTCCTCAACACACTCTAATTCTTCCATAGATTAAGACTTCTTAGAGTATTTGTTGTTGCTTTTGCATCAATACATTGTGTCACATTCTTCCTTCTGATACTTCTTATGAAATCCTATTTGATTTTCTTCCTTCAATGGTCACTTCTTTGAACATATGAACTTTTAGGATCTCATCCTACATATTCTCCTCATGCTAGTTCTCTATTATCATATTCAACTTATTGTTACTACCCCATCCTCTATTAAGTCAATATCCATCATGCACTAACTACAACCTCTTGGATCTTCTTCTCACATGAATGATACCTTTCACATCCACGTGATGCCCTCACTGAATTATTGTTAGTCTTGTTACCCTTGTAGTTGTTACCACATAATGTTCTAATGCCTTTGCATTTGAAAACTTAGGTTCAACATTACCTTCATGAAACTCCACTTCTTTCCTCCACTTATTTTCTTCCACTCAAGCAAATCTACTCTTCTTTAGTACCCATATATAATGTACGTAATTAATGCATTATTCTAAACTACATCCTTCAGAAACTTCTTAAAACCAATCCACACCGCTTCCTTTAGATTAGCCATGAGTATTTTCTAATTTAAGGATTTCACATAATTCTTTAATTTTACCATTGTTGCCAAAAAAAATGTATTACCTCCTATTCTTTCACTGACTAAATTTTCTTCTTCCACATCTCCATCTCTTGGCCTTATTGTAGTCCCCTCCAAGCCCTCTATTCTGCCACAAATGAGGCCAACTCAACAATCTTTACCTCAATGTGACCTAGATCAAGCCATAGTGCTTCAAATCCCTTCTACCTAGGCTACTAGGAACATCAATCATTGGAATACAAGGTACTCCTTTCTTCCTCAAGTGCACCATGACTAACTCTAATTTTGAGTAAGTCTTTTCTCTATTGTACTTATCTATACTAGCTTTGTACTTAACACTTTTCATGTCTAACTACTTCTAAATGTAGTCTTCACACACTACATCAACACACTTTACACTTGACATCCTTAATAGATCTACAACACCTTTAGAAATTATCCTAAACACAAACTAGAATGATGTTCTACCTCTAGACCTATTCTCTTCAATTTTAGCTTGCACCAACATAAGGTCCCATTGTGCAAATCTATCTCTCAATATATGCCAATAAAAACACAAGGACTTAGTATCTCTACCTAATGTGACACCCTCTAACAACTCATGTAAGATATCCACTTCTTTGAAAAATAAATCTACAATCCTAGGCTCATCACTCAACTCTTGATAAGGAATGGTATTTTGAATTCTTGAAAATCTTTTTTTAACTCAAAGTTAGAACTATTACCTCTTTCAATTCGTTACAATCCAAGAAGATAATCCATGGAAAGTTCTTCCTTCATCACTATTGCTCCTTTAAAGGAAACAATTTGGATGCCAGAATTCTCCAATTCCTCTCCTTCTGGCACTAATTTAATCACTTTTATCCTTGATCCTCAACAACGAAGATCACTTCCTCTTCTTCAATCCTCAATACATCCACTTGATGCCTCTAAGAAACTTGTCTTCCTTACCTCTAGATGTTAGTTGTGTTACCCTTAGTATATTGTCTCAAAATTGATGATTCAATCTGCACAAGTAACCACAAGATATTCAGGACATGTTGTCCTTCATTACCTTTATTAGCCTCTCCCTGTTCTTTTCCTTTTGCTTCTCTATGATTTTCTCTAAACTAGGAACTATAAGTTGCCTTTAATCATCAACCCTCTAGTTGGCATCTTGCTAATAAGGTACCCTAAATTACTTCTCAATTTAGATCTTTGACTCCCTAACACATGAACGTGGTCTTCACTTAAATATATTTAGTGTATGGATCAATAGAATAACACCTATTTTTATAAAATATTTTACTTTAGGCATGAAAGAACAATTTTGAATTTTAGAGACTAAACTCTAGCATACTATTTAATCCTTTGTGAAAAACAAATGAAGAATATAAAAAAATAATGAAAATTAAAAATAATGAGAATTTGTTGTTGCTCTTGCATCAGTACATTGTGTCACATTCCTCCTTTTGATACTTCTTATGAAATCTTATTCGATTTCCTTCCTTCAATGGTAACTTCTTTGAACATATGAACTTCTAGGATCTCATCCTACATATTCTCCTCATGCTAGTTCTCTATTATCATATTCAACGTATTGTTACTAGCCCATCCTCTATTAAGTCAATATCCATCATGCACTAACTGCAACCTCTTGGATCTTCTTCTCACTTGAATGATACCTTTTGCATCCATGTGATGCCCTCACTAAATTATTGTTAGTCTTGTTACCCTTGTAGTTGTTACCACGTAATGTTCTAATGTCTTTCCATTTGAAAACTTAGGTTCAACAGTACCTTCATGAAACTCCACTTCTTTCCTCCACTTAGTTTCTTCCACTCAAGCAAATCTACTCTTCTTTAGTACCCATATATAATGTACTCGTGCTTAATGAATTATTCTAAACTACATCCTTCATATACTTCTTAAAAACAATCCACACCGCTTCCTTTAGATTACCCATGAGTATTTTCTAATTTAAGGATTTCACACAATCCTTTAATTTTACTGTTGTTGCCAAAATTTTCATATTTCCTCCTTTTATTTCACTGACTGAAGTTTCTTCTTCCACATCTCCATCTCTTGGTCTTATTGTAGTCCCCTCTAAGCCCTCTATTCTACTACACACGAGGCTAATCTCAATGATCTTTACCTCCGTGTGGCCCAGATCAAGCCACAATGCTTCAAATCCCTTCCTACGTAGGCTACTAGGAACATCAATCATTTGAATACAAGGTACTCCTTTCTTCCTCAAGTGCACCATGACTAACTCTAATTTTGAGTAAGTCTTTTCTCTATTGTACTTATCTATACTAGCTTTGTACTCAACACTTCTCATCTCTAACTACTTATGAACGTAGTATTCACACACTATGTCAACACACTTTACAACTAATATCCTTAATAGATCTACAAGACCCTTAGAAATTGTCCTAAACATCAACTAGAATGATGTTCTACCTCTAGATCTATTCTCTTCAATTTTAGCTTGCACCAACATAGAGTCTTGTTGTGTGAATCTCTCTCTCAATATGTGCCAATAACAACACAAGAACTTAGTACCTCTACCCAATGTGACACTCTCTAACAACTCATGTAAAATATCCATTTCTATAAATCTACAATCCTAGACTCATCACTCAACTCTTGATAAGGAATGATATGTTGCATTCTTGAAAATCTTTTTTCAACTCAAAGTTAGAACTATTACCACTTTCAACTCATTACAGTCCAAGAAGATAATCCATGGAAAGTTCTTCCTTCATCACTATTGCTCCTTTAAAGGAAATAATTTGGATGCCAGAATTCTCCAATTCCTCTCCTTCTTCTGGCACCACTTTTATCACTTCGATCCTCGATCCTTAACAACGAAGATCACTCCCTCTCGTTCAATCCTCAAAACATCCACTTGATGCCTCTAAGGAATCTTGTCTTCCTTACCTGTCAATTGTGTTACCCTTAGTATATTGTCTCAAAATTGATGATTCAATCTACACAAGTAACCATAGGATATTTCCCTTCATCATGTCACATCTCTTTGTATACTTTTCTAGGCTATATATTTAGGACATGATGTCCTTCATTACCTTTATTAGCCTCTCCCTATTCTTTTCCTTTTGCTTCTTTATGATTTTCTCTAAATTGGGAACTATAACTTTGCGTTTAATCATCAACCCTCTGGATGGCATCTTACTAACAAGGCACCCTAAACTACTTCTCAATTCAAATCTTTGACTCCCTAATACATGAACGTGATCTTCACTTAGAAATATTTGGTATATGGATCAAAAGAATAACACCTATTTTTTATAAAATATTTTACTTTAGACTCAATGAACAATTTTGAATTTTAGAGACTAAACTGTAGCATACTATTTAGCTATAGGCTTTTATATGTGAGCATTATAGTGCTCGGAATTGTCTCACGCCATAAAATTCACGCCGGAAGATTTTTTAGAGTTGTCGGTTGTTCCTATCGACGTATTCCTTGAACCTACTATGGGTGCAAGTGTTAGTTATTCCTAAGTGAAAAACAAATGAAGAATATAAAAAATTAATAAAAAATTAAAATCAGCTACAATAACTGATGGATGGAAGAACCATTTTATGCATATGGCACTTTTACCCTCAAAAAAAAAAAAACAGGAGAGAAATTCAGATGGAAATTAATAGCAAATTATTTATTGAAATTGAGGAATTTCTATATCCACTTTATGTCTATATTAATAGAAATCACGGAATCCACAGCATTTCCCTTAAAGGAAAGTTAAAATACAAACTGTCGGCAACAGATTATCCCGAATGCGAATAATTATTACTATTATTAATGGTGGGACACGGATATCTTTTGCCGATATTATCTATGGGCCACTCTTCCCGCAAAAAACTTTCCGATGAATATGAGAATGCAGGCGGGCGCATTCAGTCAATGTTGGAATTCCCCGCGGCCGGCATAAAATATCTGAAACAGGTTTACGCGGTGGCCCACCACACACGCCACTGCAAGGATTTCAAGTGCACAATAATGGAAAATGAAATCCCAAAATCTGAAATTTGAAATCCACTACTTATCCAGGTGGGACCCATCATGGTTGGAACTTGGACTGAGACAGGTCACAGGACAGCCTCACTTGCAACAAATAACTGCCACTGCACCGAAATTTCAGTGTCAATTGCTGGGAAAAGTCTCTTTTAATTATTTGATACAGTGAAATTTGTGATAGATAATACGGCGTAAAGTCGACTCTGTCTACTCTTCAAAGCCGAGTCAAACGCCGGTTTAAAATTTTAAAGTTGAATGGGCGGAGATTCAAGCTGTTGTTTATTACTACAATATATTTGATTGTCTTACAATTCTTCGTATGTTTCACGTCAAGTTTGAAAAATCCGCCAGCAACAATTTTAAAATTTCGCTAAGCTGTAAATTATGATATGCCCTATGAAAATATGGCGTTCTCTGTATATGACAGTTGTGATTTCTAATGAGTCATAATTTTGTTTTATAAGAATATAATAATTTGGATTCATTTTTGGGTTCATTTTTTATGGAAGGTTTTAATAAGATATTTTATAATGATTTTTTTTGGGGTATCTTTCAAGTTATTAGTTTTGATAGTGGAATTTATAAGTAATTGTATTATTAGTTTATATTAAAAGCATTTATTTATCATTATAGAAATTTTTATAGTTTTTATTTAATTTTTATGTTTTTTTAAAAGTTCATGTAAGTAATCTCTTCTAATGGTAGCTTTCGGCCTACTTCTTGCATCAATTTGATAGGTGCCTAATACACAACATACAAACTTTATTATTACATTGGAATTGTAGTGAAAAGTGTGCCAAATCTTATACTCCAACAAAGCTCATTTGTGCTTATCACCTTTGCTTTTTCCAAAGCTCTTTTTGCTAGCCATTCTTGAAAACAACATAAAGAGATCTCCTCCTACAACTAGACTTACCAACAACACAAAAACAAAACACCATATACTAACTCCTCCTACTTCAAAACACCCCATCATAAACACACCACAAATGCTACGCATGCTTCAATAACCACCCATTCAAGGGAACATAGCACACCAAAATCCAACAAGAGCCAAGAAAGGCAACATTCCACTATGGATGATAAGATCTCTTCATAAATACACATGTCTTCATAGTATATATAATCATACCTAGGGCTAGACAAGATACAAATAAAATTGGTCTATCATCACCTTTCCTACCCTTAAAATTCATATGCTTAAGATGTGCTTCTTCCTTAGAAGCACAAAACATTCCTATAATTCATTCACTCTATGACAACCTAAAACTTAAATGATCAATAAGGCCCTTCTAGGAGATGGTATTATGACTAATACAACCACTATGGGCACTTGTAGAACACCTAGGTTTGCTAAATGGTCAACAATCATATTTAGACATGTCTTTGACAATGGGAGAACCTAATATCTATAAATGCATTTTTAGATCTTGAACTCCCTATACATAATGATTGATAGGCCAATTAGGGATAGATTCTTTCTCAAATGCATTGAGTGCTATGAACGAATCTCTTTCTACTACCAACTTTTAATAGTTTGTTCTTTCGCTATACCTAATTCTCCTAGCAATGCCTCCCACTCAACTTCATTATTAGTTTTATTCCCAAAAAAGAGCAAGCCTCCAATACAAATATACCATTTGTATCTCTTAATGACACTCTCCCTCCCACCAAGTTTGATTCCCTTTCGATGCATCATCAAAGTTCATGTTTATAAAACCTTCCAAAGTGGGGTGCCAAGTATAATCTCTATCAATCCTACTTTTTAGGGGTTATTGTGTTGCCTATTGGAGTAATGAGGTCAATGGTGCTTGTAATAGTCAATTTCTATCTTGAGTACTTAATTCAATGCATAGTGAGGCATTAGATTTTTGCTAATGGAAGATGGCATCTAGTTTTGGGCCCATTGTTTTAACTCCTAATTTTGGATATCACTTGGTGGTTTCTTATTTTTGATTGCTCTATGTATTGGAGGCATGAGATAGAGGTTTCATAGTGTTATGTAGGTGTAATATTATGTTGTCAGAATACTGTTGGATTGAAGAATTAGAGTGGATTGTATTAAACTCTTGCTCTTGAGATTAATACAATCTCAATGTCTCTTTGGTGGTGGAGTTTTTTTTGCGAAAGGGTTTCTCCACATATATCTAGTGTTTTAATAGCTTACAAAAATATTTTCTAATATTTATATAACAAAAATATCATTTATCTCAAATGTTCACAAATTTGAAATTCATGTTTTTCTTTTTGAAATAATATAGTCAAGGTTCTATTGGGGCTCCACCCTTGAAAGATAGACAAGATTACAATAACAATTATATCACCTTAAAGGTGAGCTAAAAATAATAGAGACAAACTTATAATATTGATAAGAACAACTTAAAAGTGAGTAGACTAAACTATACCACTACTAAGCACACATAAAAAGATAAAAACATGATCCATCTCCTATAGGGATAAAACCCAAACACAAACTAGTAATGCACCAAATAACATGCATGAAAATAGAGCAACCGATAGTATCTTTAGACTACTCCCCATTTCTCATGGCTTACTGACCCCTCTCTGTTCATCACCACTTCCTCCACCCATGCCATTATACTTGATGTATTTTCCTTAAGCTTGAGATATTAAAATCCTCTTACTAGGGTAGGGAATTGTATGCCATGACTTAAATCCTTTCTACAACAAGCTCTATGAAGGGAGCTACTAGATAAAAATGACACTATGAAATCACTCTCCACCTTTGCATAACTATTGTGATGGGAAACTTAATGGATTACAATTGCCCTCTGGACATCTCCACAAAAGGATCTCAAAACACCTACCTCGCGACACAACTCTTCCAATTCTCTCTACCTCTCCAACAATGAATCTAAAGAATTTATAGACTCCACTCCTTCTAGACCTTTCCCCACATTCCCAATTGCACTTGTAGGACCATCTAATTCTTTTACCAGCTCCATGGTGCTAACTGATCCTAGAAGAAACATTTTAAGAAAATAAACCCTTAGGTCTACATCTAGTATATACCATGCAAGGTTGGTGATGAAATCTCGTTTAAGGGTAGCTTTCATCTTTTTTCCTGTATCAATTCCATAGGTGCCTAATAGCGACATAAAAACCCTATTGCTGCATTGGATTTACAATGAAAAGTGCACTAAATCATGTGCTCCAAGAAATATACTTTGTGTTTGCCACCCTTGCTTTATCCAGAGCTCTTTTTGTTATTCATGTATGTAAACAACACAAAGAGGCCTCCTCTTACAACTAGACTTCCCAACAACAAAAAAATGAAACACCACATACTAGCTCCTCCTACTTCTAGACACTTCATAACAAACACAACACAAATGCTACATATGCTTCAATAACCACCCATGTGGGAACACAACATACCAAAATCCTACAAGAGCCAAGAAAGGAAACAATCCACTATGGATGATAATATCTCTTCATATATACATATCACTCCACTATAAATATAATCATACCCATTGCTATATAAGATACAAATAACATTAATATGTCGTCACCTTTCCTATTCTTAAAATTCTTATGCTTAAGATGCACTTCTTCCTTTGGAAGCACAAAACATTCCTATCATTCATTCACTCTATGAAAACCTAAAACATAAGTGATAAATAAGGTCCTTCTAAGAGATGGTATTATGACTATATACAACCATTATGGGCTCTTGTAAAACACCTAGCTTTGCTAAATGATTAGCACTCATATTTAGATGTTTTCAACAATGGGAGAACTTAATATTTGTAAAATGCATTTTAGACCTTGAACAAGTTTCCTTTACATAATGATTAAGAGGCCATTTAGGTGTAGATCCTTTCTCAAATGCATTGAATACTATCAATTAATCTCCTTCTACTACCAACTTTTCAATATTTTGTTCTTTTGTTATACCTAATTTTGCTAGCAATGTCTCCCATTCAACTTCATTATTACTTTTGTTCCCAAAAGAGAGTGAACCTTCAATACAAATTTGTCATTTGTATCTTGCAACAACATTCCACCTCCCACCAAGCTTGGTTCCCTTTTGATGTACCACCAAACTTCATTTTTGCAAAACCTTCCAAAGTGGGGCACCAAGTATCATCTCTATCAATCCTACTTTCCTTCTTATGATTAGCATGCATATCACCACTAATTCTACCTCTTATCCCTTGAATAGGAATACAACCTTCACATTAATTAAAATGAACAATCTCACACATTTAATAAAAATAAATGCTTGTTGGTTGAGTTGGCTAGTCCATTAAATGTAATATTTATTTGGTCAATAGGGCATATACTCTCAACTTTCTTGATAACCAAAACATCTTTCATTGTCTAAATAACTAGAAAAAAAATAGTTTCATCTTTCATTGACTTCTCATCCTCCTACCATAATCTTTGAATGCAATATAATTAAATGCTAGGTCTTCCCACCGACTAAGTTTCCATTTTCAAATTCCCAAAGCAATCTCTTTAAAATAGACTTTTCCTCATTTTTACATAGAAAAAGAGAATTTTTGAGTTGCTCACATGGTGTTAGCTATTTCTACTTATGGACAACACCCCAACATTGCTTAAAAAATTCTAGGAGTGAGCTAACTTCATCCCCAAATTCTTAAACAAATTTTATTTTATCATTGGACAATGCTACAACAAGATCTTTGACTTTAGGTGGTTGATTTCTAAGGATTTCAAAGGGGTGAGCCATTTCCATTTATGGTTTTTGTTTGAAATGAGTTTATTTTTTTGTTTTTTTCTATAGGATCCTCTTCATACCTCTCCCTCACATGCTTCCAATCCATCATCACCCATTTCCATCACCTTTTTAATTCATTTTTCCATTATTGAAGCCTTTGCTTTGGTGCAATGTTACTTGGTTTTTTCCTAAAACGACCATCAACCCACCTTCATACTTCAAATTTGTAGACCTTATCCCATCCTCTTTCATTGTCATTTAGTTGCGAGCCATTACTAGATCAAACCCTTATTTGAGTGCTTTAGACTAATGGTTTCCCATTGCTATATTAGTCCCCTTTGAATCACCACAACTCTTTTTGAGTGAACCTTCACCTTGTTCCTAAAACCGTTCTCCCACCCCATTTTGTTGAGTTTCCATACACATTTTACCATCATCCTACAGATTTCAATGGCTATGATTTGATTTAAATTACTTTTGTTGCATATATATAAGTTTTATGACCTATTATTTATTAGTATTTCAATGTGAATTCATGTTTGAAATCCCATAAAAGGATTGACTGAGGCAAACTCCCCCTTAACTTTTATTTTTTCAAGGTTTCCTCTTAGAAAAGTGGACTTTCAAGTCAGTTTCAAAAGGTTTTGCAAAGTTTTGAAGAAAGTTATATAAGAAAAGTGCCTTTTAAATCATCTAAAAAGCATCTCATAGAAGTTGCAAAGCACCAATTAACAAGGTCAAGGCTGCCCTAGGAGGTCAAGGTTGCCTTACAAGCTACCATTTCTTATTTTTAGGCTTTATTTTGATGCTTTTTAGTCTAATTTGTTGTCAAATATTTGTATCAGTCCCAAGGAGTCATCCATACTAAAAAATTGAAGATTTTTCAAGTGAAAACATTCCAATTTGTTCATTTTATCTCTTTTTCTAATGAATCAAGACCACTAGGTTTTCAATTCATTTTCATGTTTCCTTTGCAAACTATGACTTGAAATTTCTTGGGATGCTTTTTCATGGTGTTATCGATGATCCTTATCAGTTTTATACCTTTTTTATTCCATTTACTAGGTGAAACCTTTCCAATTCTTCAACTTACACTCTCTTTGTTAGTCATGTTTATTAGGAACTATTGAGTTTTGATACAATTTACATATCTTATGTTAGTCATTGATTGGTGAATACTTATAATGAGTTAGGACACTCTATTAGAATTTTTTTTGATAAATTTCAAGTACTTGCTCTCTAGTCAAGGCTTCCCTTTGGACAATACCGTCATGGTGGCTGTTGGGACTGGTTAATGTTGTCAGGTAGGTTGTTTTGCATAGCACAGTCTTGTCCTTTTAATATAGTGAGACCCAAATTTCATAGCTAGAATCAGAAGAACATTCTAAGCAACTTCCATTTGGACCACTTCATCTCAAAGGTGAATTTGAACCCACTTATTTACTTCTCTTTATTTTCAATACTTAGTCAAATTGCTGAATGTTGATTTCTAAGTCTTGCATGTTCTAAGTTTGTATAGTTTGTCCAGTTTCTAGTGTAGTTGATAGTCCCAAATCTTGTGATAATAAATTATGGTTAGATTAGTTGGAGATAGCCTTAGGTAACTTTAATTTGCACATTGTATGCACAAACAACGACACCTCAATAAAGAACCCAAACCCTTTTTCTCATGGTTCATCTTTAAGGTTCTTTCACTTTTCCATGATACTAATATAGGTTAATTCCATCCACACACCTCCTCCATAATTTGAGCTTCAATGGAAAGGATTTAATAGCCCTCTACTCAAATTATAGATTTAATAATTGTGTAATATCTACCTTTTTACATTTTAATTTTTCACCAGAGGCAAGTCTTATGGACATCTTGTAGTTAGTAGATCTATTTATGGAGCTCTATTCTACCATTAATATGTAATATTTTCCTAATGATGGATCACAAGTTGTGTTTTGAAACATTAATTAAAGAATTTTGCATTATTTTCCCAAAAAACTCTTTTTAAACAAGCTAAATTATTTAATGATAACAATTAGCTTATATTTGGTGGAGGAAACTACTTCAAAGGAAGCTTAAAATTAAGGTAGTTGAAATCAGCAAGTGCACAATTTTTTAATATAAATGAAAAAAAAATTAATTCATTAAGAAATGGGGCCAAAAGGTTGAATACAAAGAAACATAAATATAGAAAACAAGAACCAAATTACACCACATAAAAAACTCATTGATCATGATTCTTATGCTTCACATTTGGATTAATATCTTTATTACTTTGACCATGGTCTTTGTCGTGAAGCTAGTGGTGCACCTAGTGGACCAAATTCCTCATGTCTTGCTCGAAATATCTCAATTTGTATTGAATGTCCTCCAAGTCCATTATATTAGCATTGATCACATTTAGGGTTTTTGCTTGGTCATCCATGATTCTTCGATGATGTATGCACATAATTTAAATATAGATAAAAGGTTGGATTAAGTTACTTTTTAAGACTAATTAATAGTTATATAAAAGTAAAATTAGATTAAAATTTGATAATTAATATAGTTGATTTTAAAAAATAAGTTAATAATAACTAATGCATTATGTGAAGATTATTGTTCAATGATAGACAAGAGTAACTTACACGTTATTAATCACAAGTTTGAGTCATAGAGTATGATTCAAAATATTATTAAAAAGCTTTCTTTATCTTAATAAATTATGGAGGTAAATAAGTGCTTCCTATCCTCTTATATAATCTAGATCTAGTTCAATGATCAAAGCTAATAAATAAAAATAGATCTAGATTGACTTGAGTAACTAGAGAAAGATTAGGCATTTATTTAATTTAGCTTGGTAGAGGCTTGACCTTGCTATTGGCTAGATGGAATGTTGTACTCATAGATCTAAAATTAGAATCTAAATGCTTTGTGCAATCAAGAGGCTAAGAGGACTCTTTGTGAAAAAATCTGTTGTGTTATTTAGTCCAAATGAAGTGGTTGGCGTAGTCTTTATAATTATCTCACCTTTATCTTTTGTACCTACTTTTAACCTTGGTCATGATTGTATAGTGGGACTAGCCTCAAGATGAAGGAAAGGTGCTTGTCTTGTCTCGATGGAAGTCAAGCCCCTGGTAAAGAAAGAAATTTAATATACATACCAAGAACATCGTGCAGATGCAAATTTGGTATATTGGTAGACTAGTGTAGTACTTAAATACAAAGATCTTGTTTTAAAATTTCTTGAATCGGATTCAACTCTCTATGATTTGATAGATTCTTCTCCTATTTCAAATTAACTAGGATAATAAAAACATAGAAGAATTTCAAATGAAAATTAATAGCAAATTATTTATTGAAATTGAGGAATTTCTCTATTTTGTATCCACTTATTTCTAATCATTGAATCAATAAAACTTCCCTTAAAGAAAATTTTAAATAACATCTGTCAGTGATAGATTACCATGAATGTGAAAAATTACTAGCACTTGCACCATTAAGAGGTACAATGGGTATGTCGATAGGGAGATTCAAAAAATATTTTGGTAGAAAAAAACTACAATTAATTTTATTTAGTAGGGAAACAAGTTATATTTTCCTGAGTGGGTATTTGAGATGGTAGTGGATAAAAATTGAATGGATTAACATAAAATCAGTGTGAGATGGAGACAATGCAAAGAGTGGTAAGATAATTTTAAGGTACATATGGAAGTAAGTGTGAATAACGATAGAATAATGGTGAGTGTATGGAAATAGTGCAAATATGGGTATGCCACTTGTCGATGTTATTGAATTAAGACACTCTTGTTAAGGTGGACATAAAACTAAATTGGAAATGGTTTGGGTATGCTAAATTCACCATTACAAGAACAAATTAAACCCTAAACATTAAAAATTAAAAAATGTACAAAACATTGTAATCTAGATTTGAAAATAAAAACTTTAAAAAGATTTAATTATTTAAATAAATCAATCAATTCCTAACATTTAAATTACATACAAATATCTGACACCTAAAACTCAAAATGAAAGATAATAAGTCCAAAAGATCACAAGACCATTTTTAGATCACTTTTCTAGAAACCTATCAACTAACAATCAAGTTACAATAACTTGTATTTTATTCAAACACAAATTATTTACTATTAAGTAAATAATTTTGGACAAATGTATTAAAGTATTTTTAAAAAAATATAAATATAAGTAAAAACACGATTTTATAAGCCTTTCCTTTAGTTTATGGGATTTGAATAAAATCATTCCTTTCACATAAGAGAAAAAACTTAGTCTTAATTTTTTCAACAACATTTAAAGGTCAAAGTCTTGGAAAAAATTGCATTGATCAACAAATGCACAAATTCCCATCCCTATCAACAAAAGACAACCCTAGTAGGTTGTAAGTTGCACAAACAAGCAAGCATGGCCATTGGGGATTCCTATCTAAAATTGGTGGATAATTGTAATTAAATAAGTAGGAAAACAAAGCCCATTGTTTGCATAAACCTGTAAATTTTATTAAATTAGAGAAAGAAATACACTAAACAATTGAGATGTGCATTAGATATAGCTACAGACATCATTCTTCTCCTCTTGAGTGTTAATGAAATTTCTATTATTTTAAAACCCTTAAGCTCAATTGAGATCATATTTAATTATCAACCACAATGAAATGATGCATTTGTTCATTTGGGGATTGCAGAAATCAGAATTCTTGGCCAACAAACCTGGGTGCATTTTCTTCCTCTAGAGCCTTATCGTGTAAGGCCGCAAATTATGGATATAAAGGCTTAAGGTTGAGGTTGAGAGATATGTCTAGAGTGCAACCCTTGTAGCTACTCTTGAAACTATAGGCCTCGAATTTGGCTTGCGCAATAGGAGTGGAAGGAAGGCCTCTAAGTAGCACATGCTAATTTCTTCTCCCTTATTGATGTCCTTTGTCAAATGCAAAAATAAGGTATTTTTGAACATCACTTTGCTTGTGTTGGGGAGGCACAAGTGATTGATAAATAATAAGTCATTTTATAATAGATTCTGTTTTACTATAGATTTTTGGGAGTTGACAATAGAATTTAAATAGAAAATGTTGCTAACAAATTTTACAATCTTTCCTCTACCAACAAATAAATAAAGCCAAGTTTACTACGTTGTCATTGAAGGTTAAAGTTGTTAACCTATCTTTCTCTTTAGGATTTAACATTACCAATTGATAATATCATAATTTTAATGAAATCACAACTTACATGTCCAATATGCCATCTCATTGAACAAGCAACCAACCCATATGCCCCCTGATGATGCTAAACTCGCTATTTTGACATTTAATAATAATTTTGCTGAATGTTTTATCTTAATATAAAATTTTTGGTTGACATTAATACTCTCTATCTAAGACCACATTCTCTTTCCTCACACTAATTTTTTTATAGCGTGAGATAAATTTTTGGACATGAATGCCCACGTAAAAAGCTATCAGCTAGTTAATGATGAGACACATATCTTTTGCGTAAATTATATATGTGTCACTATAATCTCACAAAAACTTTTCAGTTAATATGAGAATGCAGTCAGGCACATTCAATCCATGTTGGAATAGATCAAGATAGTTGTTGTTATTGAGGCCATTTAATTTCTAACAACTAGAATAAATATCCAAACATGTTTGCATGGTGGCCCCACCCACACATGCCACTAGGATTTCAATTGCACATGAACAGAATAGAATAAAATTTAGAATAGAAAAATTTAACATTCGCAAGGCCAAAGATAACCTATGGGAAAATGAAATCCCAAATTTGAAATTTGAAATCCACTACTTATCAAGTGGAACACACTATAGTTGGAACTTAGATTGGGACATGCTCACTTGCAAGAAATAATTGTTAGTGCCACCAAAATTTTGGTTTCAATTGTGTGGAAAGGTTGTGTAATGTCTATCCACCCTTCAAAGCTGACTCAAACAACGGGTTAACTTTTTTAAGTTGAATTTGGGCAGAGATTTAAACATTTATTTACTACTTTAATATTTTTTTATTCTCTTTCAATTCTGTGTATGTTTCACATCAAGTTTGAAACAACCATCAACAATAATTTCAAAATTTTGCTAAGCTGTAAATTATGATTTCCCCTATGAAAACATGGTGTTTTCTATATATGACAATTGTAATTTCTAATAAATCATAATTCTTTTTCATATAAGAATATAACAATTTAGATTACTTTTTGGGTTAATTATTTGATGGAGAGTTTTATATCAAATATAGATTTTTTTCAACTATTGGTATTGGGAGTAGAGTCTAAACTAATATTTTTTCAGCTAAGAGTCAAGGACTAAGGGTATCCACTATGCTAGAATAGTGTAGGGCACAATTTTGGCCTCATTTGTAATGAGTTAATTTTATTAATAGTATCTTTTAAGTTATTAATATTTGATAGGATAGTTTATAGGTAATTGCATTATTAGTTTATTTTAAAAATTTATTTATTTACAATTTTATTTTTTTATAGTTATTATTTAATTTTTAAGTTTAAAAAAATTGTTGTAGGATATTTTTATGACGTGGCATGAAATTTTTATTAATCTTTACCGTAGCATGGTAATTATAGTGATCAAGACAATTAACTAATTAAATTCAATAGACAAATCAAATTATATTACTTCTTTTAGTTTTCTAAAGTTTTAATAGTTTAGAAAAATATCATTTATCTCAAATGTTCACAAATTTGAAACCTTATTCAACGTTCATGTTTTTTTTGAAATGAGATCTAGTCAAGGTTCTATTGGGGCCCCACCCTTGAAAGATAGGCAAGCTTACAATAACAATTATATCACCTTATTAAAGGAAAGCTAAAAATAAGAGAGATAAACTTACAATATCAACAATAGCAACTTAAAGGTGAGTAGACTAAAATATACCACTACTAAGCACAAGAAAAAAAATAAAAACATGATCCATATCCTATTGGGTTGAAGCCAAAACACAAACTAGAAATCCACCAAACAACATGCATGAAATTAGAGCAACCAATAATATCTTTAGACTACTCCCCATTTCTCATGGCTTACCGACTCCTCCTCTCTGTTCATCACCACTTCCTCCACCCATGCCATTATAATTGATGTATTTTCCTTAAGCTTGGGACATTAAAATACTCTTGCAAAGGTAGGGAATCATATGCCATGGCTTAAATCCTTTCTACAATGAGCTCTATGAAGGGAGCTACTATAAAAATGACACTATGAATTCACTCTCCACATTTGAATAACCATTGTGACGAGAAACTTAAACAATTGCAATCACACTCTAGACATCTCCACAAAAGGCTCTTTGTGGCAAGGAAGAGAATGGGTTGCTTCATTGGTTGTTACAATGTTGTTGATGAATTTTTGTCATGGAGTGATAAGTTAAAGGGATCCTTGTGGCAAGGAAGAGAATGGGTTGCTTCACTCATTTGTGCTCACAAATGGAGAAACTTTTTCAAGAAGTTGAAGAAGACTAAGTGTATGGTGATTTATAGTAGCAATCAAACCAAATATGTGTATTTCAATATGATGCTTTCAGGTATGTACTTAATTTTGATAATGGTGTTATGATTTACTATGATATTCACCTTGCGATCCTACGTATAATGTATGTGTTCTCCAAGCTTATTGGAATGAGGTAATTGGATGCCCATGAGGAGTTGGGAGATATTATTATTATTTTTATAATTTTTTCCTTGGAAGAAATATTGATTGTAAGTGGTCATTGAATAGGGAGGTTACTAAAATAGGTCAATAGTGGGATTTACAACCATCATCATAAGAGTAATTGAGCATCTCCTTCATGGAGCACTTGAGAGTTACTTTTGTGGAGTGGAGCATCTTGTCATTATGGTAGGCCCCTCAAGTTCTATGATCTTCATCATGGAATGTTAGTGGGTTATTGTGTTGCCTACTAGAGTAATGATGTCAAAGATGCTTGTAATGACCAAGTTCTATCTTGAGTGCTTGATTCAATGCATAATGGGGCATTGTATTTTTGCTAATGGAGGATGGCACCTAGTTTGGTCCCATGGTTTTGACCCCTAATTTTGTCTACCACTTGATGGTTTCTTAATTTTGATTGCTCTATATATTAGAGGAATGAGATAGAGGTTTCATAGTGTTATGTAGGTGTACTATTATGTTGTTGGAATACCATTGGATTGAAGAATCAAAGTGTGAATTGTATTAATGTACTGTTCTTCTTGAGATTAAAATAATCTCAATGTCTCTTTGGTGGTAGATTTTTTGCAAAAGGATTTCTCCACATATATCTAGTATTTTAATCCTATGCACCTTAATCGGTTTAGTTTGATTTGAACACTACTGGTTTATGTTTTTGATGTATCTACTTACCTTGTTATCAATAGATTGGTGTGTGGTTGAGGATGAGTATTCATTGCAAGCATGTTCTACTAGAATTTTTTGCCCCATTGCCAAGCCCAAGGAAATGAAACACTCCCTGTGTTACCCATCTATGTAAGGAAAATAACAAGATAGAGAACACATGAGATTCAATGCTTGATGTTTATGTGTTGATCAATGGTTTATGAGTTTTACTTTGTGTTTTACAATCACACATTAATGACAACCCAAATTCAAATTCTCTTATGTTGTCCTCTTTTGGGTAGCTTTTGAATCATCTCCAAGATGTTCTATAATTTCCCATATGTTCAACAAACTATTGTCTTTCCTATGTGAATTGGATTACTAAAAAAATGCACATTGTTACGATTAATCGTAAACAAACAATAAATAAATTTAGGTATCATCCAAATTGTGAGACTCAGGGCACACAACCGAGAGGGGGGGTGAATCAGTTGTGCAAAACTTTTCTTCCAATTACACATTTAACTCCTTTTAGAAATTCAGTAGCATAATAATAAATTAACCATGGAAACACAATGCAATAAATCAAGAGCATAAACGCATCAACACATGCGACACCAAGATTTTGATGTGGAAAACCTGGTTAAGGGAAAAACCACGAGGTGATTAACCCAAGAATGTATTCTCTGTTAGAAGAATAGAAAGAACAAAATGGCACATGCCAATTAGGGCTCACTGCCCAAGCACACTGCTCACAAGAGGCTCACTGCCTACAAGAGACACACTATCTACAAAGAAATAAGTATCACATACATGAACTGGAGAATAGCATCTTCACCATGCCTGAATCAGTTCCATTTAAGCCCAATACTTCTGCTCTACCTTTCGCTTTCCTCCTTGCTACCACACACTCATCTCCACAAGAACAACTTTGAAATGACTTCGCAATCCCTTATTTATACAAGACATCAACTTAGGAATGATCATCTACGTCGGCAAACATCAACAAGAACATCCACAGGATGTGTAACTCATCCGGTCGGCCAATCTTAGGAAGAACACCATTATCTGAAAGTTATTTCTCAATTACGAGCTCCAACTTCAATGCAGACCACCAACACAAACTAGACACGATCCAAAGACCTCCACAAGCTTACCTAAGTCACCAAGAACATCCACACTTCATCTGCTTACTGAAATCCTTCTCTCCTTCATCTGGAACCTCAAGAACACAGTCTGTCATTACTGTCACAAAGGAATAGATGCTTGCAGACCTTCAAACCACAAACCAATCGAGTTGACACTTCACAGAGACTTCCTTAACACTCCCTAAAATCTGCAGAATAGGAAAATGCATTCCCAGATCTCACCGGACCTATCTGTATCACTCTGTCACCACTGAGCATCTGTTGGAACCGGTTTTACTTGAGCGGCCACAACTTCTTCAAATCTTCATGAGAACCTCTGAAATCTCTACTGGACCACCTTAAGACGTATATCTACAAACCCTTTAAACTGCATCTTCTGATCCTCATCCTATCTTGAACTTTTACCTTACTATCATCACTGTTCTTTACTGTTCTTGATTGAGGCTAATTTTCTCAATATCCTCAGCACATAGCTCATCCAATCCTTATCATTAATGTAACAGGAGTATGTTGACATCAATGACAACACTAGTTAGGCCCATACTTGCAACAATCTCCCCCTTTGTCATTGGTGGCAACATATGATGTGAAAAACCATCAAGACAAGAACTTCTCCTTATTGTCACAACTCCCCCTATTAGCAACAATCATTCACATTTTTTCTCTCCCTTTATTGCTCCCCCTTTGATTAGCAATCACTTGTTTTTCACATGTCTTCTCTCCCCCTTTGACATCAATGGCAAAGGGCACATACTTGCAATTCCACCACTTCAAAATCATAACTGCTGCTCCCCCTATGTAGCAGCTCCCCAACATCAATCCAGATCACAAGATGTGACTGTGATACCCACCGGACTGATGTACATCAGTGCACCTTAGCTTATCATCAGAGGGGCAATAACCCCTAACTTCTCCCTAAGAAACTCAAAAGAGTCCTTAGGTAGAGGTTTAGTAAAGATATCTGCAATCTGATCCTTGGAAGGCATAAACTCCAATCTGACTTCAATCTTGTTCACTTGCTCTCTCAAAAAGTGAAACTTGATGGATATATGTTTAGTCTTTGAATGCAACACTAGATTCTTAGATATGTTTATTGCACTTGAATTATCACAGAAGATTGTGATAGGTTCCTCATACTCCACTTTGATATCTCTTAGCATCTGCTTCATCCACAAAACTTGTGTGCAACTACCTACTGCTGCAATATATTCTGCTTCAGTTGTAGACAGAGATATTGCATCTTATTTCTTCCTTAGCCAAGAAACCAATCTCTTCCCAAAAAGAATGCTTCACCACTGGTACTCTTCCGGTCATCTACATCTCCTGCCCAATCTGCATCTTTGTTGAAACCAATCTTCAAAAGATGCCTATCCAATCTTTCATACCAAGCTCTTGGGGCTTGCTTCAGTCCATACAGTGCTTTCTTCAACTTGCAAACCATATCACCATGATCAGACAATTGAAATCCATCCGGTTGCTCTATGTACACTTCTTCTTCCAAGTCACCATTCAGGAAGGCAGACTTGACATTCATCTGATACACCTTGAAATCCTTGAAGGCAACAAATGCAATAAATAATCTGACTGCTTCAATTCTTGCCACCGGAGTAAAAGTTTCTTCAAAATCAACTCCTTCTATTTGAGAGTAACCCTTGCAGACCAATCTGGCTTTATTTCTGATTACTTCACCAACTTCATTCAGTACGTTCCGAAAGACCCATTTGGTTCCAATCACATTCTTGTTTCTAGGTCTGGGAACAAGATCCCAAGTGTGATTTTTCTTAATTTGCATCAGCTCTTCCTCCATTGCTTTAGTCCAGTTTTCATCATTGCAAGCTTCATTCACTGTCTTAGGTTCAATATTTGAAATCAGACAATACTCTTCTGAATCTTGAGCAATTCTCCTTCTTGTTTGTACTCCTTTGCTTTTATCACCTATGATCTGATCTTCAGAGTGGTTCAGTTTTACATACCTAGGAAATTTGGGAATTTCTTGCACTTCTGATTCTTGATCAGGCTCATTGAAACTCATCTCTTCTTCCTGGTTTACTGGATTAGTTTGAATCTGACTTATAGAGGAGGCTTGGGCTCCTTGAGTCAAAACACCATTCTGATCATCTTCATCATTTTCATAAAACCTTGAGGGTTTCTCAATTCCCTCATCAACCTTCACATTTGTACTTTCTATCATCTTTCTCAGTCTCTTGTTATAACACTAGTATGCTTTGCTTTGAGTAGAGTAACCCAAGAATATTCCTTCATCATTTCTAGCATCAAACTTTCCAAGCTCTTCATCTCTTTTAATGTAACATTTGCTACCAAAAACTTTGAAATACCTGACAGTAGGAGTGACGCCAAACCAAAGTTCATAAGGAGTCTTACCGGTATTGCTTCTGATTTGAACTCGATTGAGAGTATAGACTGCAGTGCTGACAGCTTCTCTCTAATAGATCTGAGGAACATTTGCTTCCATCATCATGGTCCTCGATGCTTCCTGGATGGTCCGGTTCTTTCTCTCCACTACTCCATTCTGCTGTGGAGTCCTAGGAGTAGACAACTGTCTCTTTATTCCATGTTTCTCACAGAACTCTATGAACTCACCGGATGTGAATTCTCCACCTCTATCAGACCTCAGACACTTCAGTTTTAATCTAGTTTCATTCTCTACCATAGCCTTGAATATTTTGAATTTCTCAAGAGCTTCTGATTTCTCTTTTAGAAATGTTACCCACATCACCTGAGAGTACTCATCAATTAGTAGCATGAAGTATCTATCACCTTGAATACTCCTGATTCTTGCCGGACAACAAAGATCAGTATGAACTAAGTTCAATAATCCGATAGAAGACAGTTCCTTACTTTTGAATGAGACTCTGCTCAACTTACCCAACTGACATTCTTTGCACAAGCTGTTAGTAAGTTTCACCAATTTTGGAAGATCTCTTACAGCCTAAGTATTGCTTATTTTGATGATATTATCAAAATTCACATGACACATCCTCCTATGCCACAACCAACTCTGATCAATTTGAACAAACAAGCAACTTTTACCAGTACCAACCAAGTGAAAGATATTACCTTTAGTTTGAGTACCGGATGCAATCTCTGTTACGAAACTTTCAAAGATCTTGCATTTTCCATTCTTGAACCGTAGATCATAGCCTTTGTCCACCAACTGTCCAACACTGAGAAGATTGTGCTTCAAACCTTCAACATACAGTACATTACCAGTTTTGTTCCTTCCATCAAGAGAAATAGTTCCTCTACCTCTGATTCTACCAGCAGAATTATCACCAAACTTTACCACTCCTCCTTCATACCTTTCCAAATCTATGAACTTATTTTTGTCACCTATCATATGGTGAGAGCAACCACTGTCAATGACCCAATCATCCTTCTCTTCAATTTGGGCAGCCAGAGCTCTTTCCATAGTCTTATGATTGACAGATACAGAGGACATTGGATCTTCTTCCTTGATGGCAATGAACACCCATTCATTTCCGAATTTGTTTCCTATCTTTGATTCATCATCTGTTACTCCTTCATTATCATCATCTTCATGTGCATAGTAACAGTTCTTTTGGAACCTTGGCTTGTTAGATTTTGCCTTGAAAAACTTTCCGGACACCTTGAGACAAAATGACCAATCTTATTGCAGTTAAAACACTTAAAAGGTAATTTTCCTTCATACTTACCGGATCCTCTTGGCAGCCTCTTTGCAATAAAGGCTTCACGTTGAGCAGTTTCTACTTCTTCTTCTTCCAGATCTTTTCTTGCTTTATCATACCAAGATAGCTTCCTTGATGAATTCTCTCCCGGATCAAACCTTTGTTTACCTTTAACAGAGGCACTGGCTTTGAATGCAGATTCAGTCTTGGGGGGGTCATCTCCAAACTCTGTCATTTCAAATGCAGCCAATTTTCCAGCCAATTGATCTCTTGTGACAGTTGTATGGGCTCTGAATTCTTCAATGGCAGCAACCTTGATTTTGTAAGAAGCAGGTAGGGATCTAAGAATTTTGCCAACAATCTCATTTTCATCCAGGACTCCACCAGCATTTCTAATTCCACAAAGAATCTCATTTACTATTGGCATAAAAGTAGTAATATTTTCATCATCTCTCATCTTCAGATTTTTAAATTTCCCTTTCAAACTCTATAACCTTGCACATTTAACATACTTGTCTCCTTCATGCAAAAGTTCCAGTTTTTGCCAAATCTCAAAAGCAGTTGGCAGGTCAATAACATTTGAGAGCTCTGAATCAGATAATGCGCTTAGAAGAGCCTCTATAGTTCGCAGATTGTTTTCAGCATCTGTGATTTCATTTAGGGTTTTCAGACCACCCTGTGGAGGTACATACTATATTGTAGCCATGGTCTAGTACGCCATTCCCATACATTGCAAGTGACATTTCATGCGACTTTTCTAGAGATTAAAATTGGTTCCATCAAACTTTGGACTATCCTTCTTGTAGGACGATATCCTGGATCTCCTCAAGCGGTTAAGCTCCTTTTAGAGGAACTTGGCTCTGATACCAATTGTTAGACTTAAGGCACACAACTGAGAGGGGGGTGAATCAGTTGTGCAAAACTTTTCTTCCAATTACACACTTAACTCCTTTTAGAAATTCAGTAGCATAATAATAAATTAACCATGGAAACACAATGCAATAAATCAAGAGCAGAAATACATCAACACATGAGACACCAAGATTTTGACGTGGAAAACCCGGTTAAGGGAAAAACCATGGGGTGATTAACCCAAGAATATATTCTCTATTAGAAGAATAGAAAGAACAAATTGGCACATGCCAATTAGGGCTCACCGCTCGAGCACACTGCTCACAAGAGGCTCACTACCAACAAGAGACACACTGTCTACAAAGAAATAAGTATCACATACATGAACTAGAGAATAGCATCTTCACCATGCTTGAATCAGTTCCATTTAAGCCCAATACTTCTGCTCTACCTTTCACTTTCCTCCTTGCTACCACACACTCATCTCCACAAGAACAACTTTGAAATGACTTTGCAATCCCTTATTTATACAAGACTCCAACTTAGGAATGATCATCTAAGTCGGAAAACATCAACAAGAACATCCGCAGGATGTGTAACTCATCTGGTCGGCTAATCTCAGGAAGAACACCATTATTCGGAAGTTATTTCTCAATTGTGAGCTCCAAATTCAATGTGGACCACCAACATGAACTGGACACGATCCAAAGACCTCCACAAGCTTACCTGAGTCACCAAGAACATCCACACTTCATCTGCTTACTGAAATCCTTCTCTCTTTCATCTGGAACCTCAAGAACACAGTCTGTCATTACTGTCACAAAGGAATAGATGCTTGCAGACCTTCAAACCATGAACCAATCGAGTTGACACTTCACAGAGACTTCCTTAACACTCCCTGAAATCTACAGAATAGGAAAATGCATTCCCGGATCTCACCGGACCTATCTGTATCACTCTGTCACAACTGAGCATCTGTCGGAACCAGTTTTACTTGAGCGGTCACAACTTCTTCAGATCTTCATGCAGACCTCTGAAATCTCTACTGGACCACCTTAAGACGTATATCTACAAACCCTTTAAACTGCATCCTTTGATCCTCATCCTATCTTAGACTTTTACCTTACTGTCATCACTATTCCTAATTGAGGCTAATTTTCTCAATATCCTCAGCACACAGCTCATCCAATCCTTATTATTAATGCAACAGGAGTATTTTGATATCAATGACAACACCGGTTAGGCCCATACTTGCAACAGTCCTCTTTTGGGTAGCTTTTGAATCATCTCCAAGATGTTCTATAATTTCCCATATGTTCAACAAACTATTGTCTTTCCTATGTGAATTGGATTACTAAAAAAATGCACATTGTTGCGATTAATCGTAACAAAAAATAAATAAATTTAGGTATCATCCAAATTGTGAAATAAGCACTATATTAATTATACCATGTTGATAAACAAAGCAAGCATTGCCATTTTGTTTGACCTTGAAACTTTTGAATTCACTTATCATTTTACAGACTTTCATTTTGAACTCTTTATGTTTATCAAATGAAATGAGGAATCACTACTTGTCACAATTGTTGTTTTACTAATTAATAAAACATAAAATCCATATGGTGCAAAAAGCATCACATCATATTAGAAACATTCTTAACTATGTTGATAAGTGTTTGGCAAATGTATTCCATTTCTAATATGTGGAGGAGTTGTTCAATTATGGACTTTGGTAGATGAGCAAACTATTAGTATAGGAAGAAATTTTAAATGAGCTATTATGGTGGTTTGTAAATCAAATGGACAAAGAGATTTGACCCTTCATCCTGGAGTTGGTCAATACATTTTTTTTGCAATATTTGCCACAAATATGTGACAAAAAATATCATTTAATAAAAAATATGGTTTTATCTATTGATAAGTGGGGTTTCTGTATTAGACTAGTATTAGAGCGTAAGGTGGCCTAGAGGGGAGTCCAATTAAAATGGAAAAGAAGATGCAAAAGGAATGTAAAAAATAGGAGAGGTATGGCTTATCACATTGTATATTTGATAAATGCAAATAATTTATTTTATTTAACAACTAAAAATAAAATGTCATCGAGGGAAATGAGGTGCAAGAATGTTGTGTGAAAGACATCTAACTACACATTGGAAATGTTGGTTTAATTCTCTAAGAGAAAATAGATAGCTACTAGAGTTTAGAAAATAAAAAACTCTACAACTACCTGGCATCAATTTCTATATGTTACAATGAAGTAATTTAGGATATAAATGAATGATATCTAAGCAAAACTTAATGATAAATGGTTTGAATGAATGCATATGAGAGTTGTGGAAAATAAACTACATAGATGAAATTAGGACAAAGAGTATATACAAAGTAGGGTGATAGATGCTTATTGAGATAGAGGCATTAAGACACTAATGAGCAATAAAAGAAAAGTAAAACTAACACAAATTGATAGGGAAAAATAAATGTTAATAATGGCATCCACACAAACTTAATGATGGATGGAGCAACTGGTGAAAATGGTAATTGAAAAGACATTATTTAATGCATGTCACAAATGATAAATTGCAAAGAACTAGTGATAAACAATGCATGTAAATGGAATAGGTCAGGCAAAGCTAGATGTATACAATTGTGGGTGATATATTATAATGAATAGAAAAGAGATATGAATGAGATACAAAATATTGGTAGTATTTGGAAGACAATAAAAAGGGACCGTGGAATACTTCACACTAATGGATGACTATGGAGAAAATGATAATGGAGATATATGGAAAGATAAAGCACATGAGTGAGGTATAACTAATTTTGAAATTGGATTAGAGATAAGAAAAATGAAGTGAAACAATATGAGGCTAAGCACTTTTATAGGCAGGATCGTTTGCTCTAACACCATTTATATAATCACCTCATTAGGTAGGACATTATGTTAGATACATGTTTGATAAAAAAAAGAGGCTCCATCTAATGGAGGATTGTATAATATTCTAAAGACTACAACCAACCATCAAGGTTCGAGATTATTTATTAAAATCCAAAACCAATGTTACACTTTAAACAAACTATATGCCCTAAAAAATATTGATTGTATCCCACTATCAAATTTTAAAGTCACTTCTTTTGAATATGATCATTAAAATATCTTATATTATTATACTTGTGAGATTGTTATAAACGAGTAACAATGTCTAGAGGTGCTATTAGATGATCGATAGGTACATATAACTAGTCTTGTCAACCAAGCATTGTACGAAATAAGTTTGACAAAAAACAAAAATATACAATGTTTAGTCAATAGAACTATTTATATACACATATCAACCATTGACTAGATTATTACTTCATACAGACACTATTACTATAATCCCTTTCATACACCATTGTGAAATGCTACTTAGTCCCTTTCTTAATGTAATATTTATTTTTTCTTTACGTTTATTACTTCATACGGACACTATTATTATAATCCCTTTGTACGCCATTGTGAAATGCTACTTAGTCCCTTTCTTAATGTAATATTTATTTTTTCTTGACTTTCTGGCTACATTAGATGACAAGTCTTATTAATAAAGTCCACCATTCATATCTAAAACGACAAAACATTTTATTTGGTGTCATAGACATAATTAAAACCATTTCATTTCAATTTATAATGAATGACCCACTTGACAGCTTATAATGAAGAGCATGTCCAATGCTTAAAGTGTTTGTTCAATATTTTTTTTCCAATAGAGTTGACGTATGGCTCTAGTAAAGTAAGCCTATTCAAATTATGCGGCGAGAGGGAAATCAAATTATTCCTTTTAAAATACACACGGGATGAAGGGGGAACGGATAGAATACGACCGCCAAAAGTTCACGGGAGGTTGTCGGGTTTCAAATGTATCCGTCGAGGGCCAATTAAAATAGAAATTCACTTTTATTTATAAGATTTATTTATGCTATTTATAAATATCTTAAATACATTTATTTAAAACTATAGATATAACATTAATATAGTATATATTTTATATAATTATTAATTAAATTTTAATTTAAATATAAATTATTTATTATTTTAGAATATTAAATATTATTTATATTTTATATTATATTATATATTAATTATTAATTTGATATGTAAATAGTTGTCAAATTTAAATTATGGATGTTTTGTGAACATTCTCATATCATTACAATTTATTTTTTTATTGTTAATATAGTTATGTTTTTTAAGTAATAAAACTAAAACATTCAAAATATTGGCTTTTTCTTTTATAACAATAATTATAGTTATTATATTAATTATATTAAAAATAAAATATGTAATTGGAATTATTTTTAAATATTTCTTAAAAGAATACTAAATGCATGTTATATATAGCTTTTGTTTGAAACATAATATAATAAAATATGTAATTGGAATTATTATTAAATATTTCTTAAAAGAATACTAACTGCATGCTATATATAACTTTTGTTTGTAACATAATATAATAAAATATGTAATTGGAATTATTATTAAATATTTCTTAAAAGAATACTAATTGCATGCTATATATAGCTTTTGTTTGAAGCACAATATTTTAGTACTAAACATTTATAAATTAACCAAACTACCAACGCATATAGCTTAATGGAATAATCTAATCTTCAAATATGTTACAATGATAGGGATTGCTCACGGTATATAAAGGTTTGAGACCCTGGCCATCTATCTATATGAGACAAACATTTTCAACAGGTAAACCAAATAAACTAATTTTCAAAAATATTGTAACACATTATAATGACAGGACTAGTCACTATGTGACACTTGTTCTAATCGATAATATTTACTTAACTCTATAATATCTTTAAAAAAATTGTACTTCACCATTTATGATAAAACATTTATTTTAATACTACATTATTATTTGTTTTGGATGAATACGTGTCTTATATTACTTCGTATAAAGATTAATATTACACATCCACAAAAAAGAAGGTGGATGGAAAAAGTTGCACCTTCAAGTCCACTCAAGGCAAAGCCTTAACCAATAGATCTGACAAGACAAAAGATAAGGCCAATAAGTGGAAAGGGCTAAACCACTAGTAGGAGGTGGATCATGATCATTTGGCTTTCCCCAAACATTAGTAGGGTTTAGGTTATCAAGAACAGGTTCCTAGCCAGTAATCACACCCTCTTCATTTTATTCTTAAGTAGGGGGTTGAGTGTCACAAACAAGAGAAACGACCAATGCAAGTCAAGAAAAATTTCTAAAATCCAACCATCTAGAGGCCCCATGGTCACATGACTTAGAAGAGGTTGAAGGCAGGTAGGATGGTTGAGACCAAACATGAGTAATCTAGTCCCTGGCCCTTCTTGTAGGGGACTGGGAAGCATGTGACTAAAAGTCATGCCCACCATGGGCATTCTGATTATGTCCTTTTTGATGTCCACAAGGAGTGGAGTGACCCTTGTTGGAGGGTGGAGTCAGTAGTACTATAGCAACTATACACATGAAATTACCGTAATGATCCAAAAGCACCTGCAAATGGGACACTTCAAGTGTAACTTTATTTTCTTGCATCTAAATTTTCATAAGAACACTACAAAAAATCATAGCCTTAATTTATAGAGTGAGAAGTGTATATCAATAGAACAACAAGAGAAAATAATAGAATTTTTCCGGCATGATTATTTTAGAATATTAAATATTATTTATATTATATTATATATTAATAATAAATTTGATATGTAAATAGTTGTCAAATTTAAGTTACAGATTTTTTGTGAACATTCTCATACCATTACAATTTATTTTTTATTGTTATTTTGGTTATGCTCCTTAAGTAATAAAACTAAAACATTCAAAATGTTGCTTCTTCTTTTATAACAATAATTATAGTTATTATATTAATTATATTAAAAATAAATATGTAATTGGAATTATTTTTAAATATTTCTTAAAAGAATACTAGGTGCATGTTATATATAGCTTTTATTTGAAACACAATATAATAAAATATATAATTGTAATTATTTTTAAATATGTCTTAAAAGAATACTAAGTGCATGCTATATATAGATTTTGTTTGAAACACAATATTTTAGTACTAAATATTTATAAATTAACCAAACTACCAACACATAGCTTAATGGAGTAATCTAATCTTCAAATATATTACAATAATAGGGAGTGCTCACGTTATATAAAGGTTTGAGAGCTTGACCATCTATCTATATGAGACACACATTTTCAACAAGTAAACCAAATAAAGTAATTTTCAAAAATATTGCAACACATTATAATGACAGGGACTAGTCACTATGCAACACTTGTTCTAATAGATAATGTTTATTTAACACTATAATATTTTTAAAAAATTGAACTTCACCATTTATCATAAAACATTTATTTTAATACTACAATATTATTTGTTTTGGATGAATAAGTGTCTTATATTACTTCGTATAAAGATTAATATTACACATATCCACAAAAAAGGGTGGATGGAAAAAGTTGCACCTTGAAGTCTACACAAGGCAAAGCCTTAACCAACAGATCTGACAAGACAAAAAATAAGGCCAATAAGTGACAAGAGCTAAACCACTAGTAGGAGGTGGATCACGGTCATTTGGCTTTCCCCAAACATTAGTAGGGTTTAGGTTATCAAGAACAGGTTCCTAGCCAGTAATCACACCCTCTTCATTTTCTTCTTAAGTAGGGGGTTGAGTGTCACAAACAAGAGAAATGACCAATGCAAGTCAAGAAAATTTTCTAAAATCCAACCATCTAGAGGCCCCATGGTCACATGGCTTAGAAGAGGCTGAAGGTGGTTAGGATAGTTGAGACCAAACATGAGTAATCCAGTCCCTGGCTATTCTTGTAGGGAGATGGGAAGCAAGTGACTAAAAGTCATGTCCACCACAGACATTCTAATTATGTCCTTGTTGATGTCCACAAGGAGGGGAGTGACCCTTGTTGGAGGGTGGAGTCGGTAGTACTATAGCAACTATACACATGATATTACCCTAATGATCCAAAAGCACCTGTAGATGGGCCACTTCAAGTGCAACTTTATTTTCTTGCATCTAAATTTTTATAAGAACACTACAAAAAATCATAGCCTTAATTTATAGAGTGAGAAGTGTATATCAATAGAATAACAAGAGAAAATAGTAGAATTTTTTGTCTTTCCAAATGCTAAAAATAATTTCCACCTTGAAAACATGCCAAATTTGGGTGAACTTAGTAGGAATTCTAGGCCAATCTCCTAAAAGAATCATATGCCATGAGAAAGGCTTCGGTCTAAAAGGCCTAAAAAATCATGAATCTAATTCCAAGCAACTTGGTCTCTTAAATAAAACTAGAATAGGTTTTTGAGAGTCTTTCCACAAAATGGATAGCAAGGATTGACAATGCCCAACTAAGTTAACTTGGTACCAATGTAAGAAGACCTTGATAGAGAATACACCAAGCAAAATGGGCAAGCTTCAACTCTAATGGCACCCTACCTTTTTTTCGCCTTGGATCCTCACTTTGAGTTTAAATCTTTCCTAAGTGTGTAAAAATGTGGTAAAAATGACCACCAAAAGTTCAAAAGTTCATGAGTGATTGTTAGGTTTCAAATGTATCCATGGTAGGGTCCTATAAAATAGAAATTCACTTTTATTTATAAGATAAAATTAATAATTTCATATAAATATCTTAAATACATTTACTTTAAAAAAAGATAGATACTAATATAGTATATTATTTATATAATTATTAATTAATTTTTTATTTAAACAGAAATTATTTTTATTTATCTAATTATTGATTTAAAAATAATATATAAATATTATAATTAATAACTAATTATAATTTGATATGTAAATAGTTGTTAAATTTAAGTTATGAGTTTTTTGTGAACACTCTCATACCATTACAATTTTTTTTAATTATTTTTTATTACAATAAGCAGCAAAACTAGGGTGCTGATCCCATTACAAAATAGTCTAGCAGGCGCACAACATAGATAAAAGAGTCCAAAATAGACACACTAAACTAGAAGAAACAGAAGACAACCATAAACATCAGAGTGATAGCAAATGAACAACGAACCAACCACCAAAAAATAATAGAGAGCAAAACACCCAGGACTAGTTGAATAACTGGCCCCAATCTTCTATTAGGAAGTGGTTCAACTCTTCATAGTCCTTCATCTTCTTGTTCCATATGCCATGCTTTTTTAATTCAATAGCTTGCAAGACAACCAACGTGGTTACCGATCTATGCATAACTTTAGACGCGAATATGACAAGGATTTTGAAACTTTTCTCCAGTTCCGTGATTCTAGTGTTCATGGCTTCGATTGCAAGCCCCCCCTTGGAACTAGTTTCTCCTTCTTTGATGGCCTGACTGTCCTCCTTCTATTTAGTAGAATTCTCAGTCTCAAAATTTGGAAGATTTAGCTCTGGGAAAAGGCTAGGGCCTTCATCCTCCATCGCTCCACCCATTTATGAACCCAAAATCTCATCCACCTTCTCTACATTTTCTTGATTGTCTATGTTTTCTTCCTTCTTCTCTGAATCACTAGAAACCATCTATTCCTTAAGTGAGGGGGTAGGTTTATCTGCTAGATCTCTTGGTCGTGGGCATCCTGACTTTACCTTGGGGTGTAATTAGCTTCCCCTCATCCTATGTCTCCTCACTATCTTCCTCCTCCATGCCTGAAATCTCAATCATCTTACCTTTCTTCCATCTTGTCCCCCTCCTTCCTAAGAAGCTCACCAACATTAAAAAACTTACAAGCGTGCTCTTTCCCAACCTTGGCTTTCTTCTGAGAATTATCACCCTTGTTATCACTAATGGCAAGCTTCCTTTTGGTGGATTTCATACTTGATTTGGGAGTGCCAATTTTAGGAGCAATGATGGTCTTAGCCTGGTCAGGGGAGTGACAAGCCACATTGGGGGTTTTCACCGGGATGGTTTTGGGGCTGTATTTTTTCTTGGGAGTAGAAACCCTAGTGTCTATGGGAGTCTCCAATAGTTTCTCGGGGGTGAGTTCGCTAATAACCACTCCATGACTTTGGTCTTTGGCATGTTTAGAGGCACTAGGGGAACTATCAACTTGAGTAGCCGTAATTTGTTTAGGCAGGCATAACACCAGATGAAACTTGTACAATCGGTAGATGACACATTCATTGAACACACCAGGATACTGAGGGGGGTGAATCAGTATCTAAACAAACTTCAAAACCTCCAGAGCATATTAAAATTTAATCATTACAACATCAACATAAACATGAGAGATTAACACAATGGACATCAACACATAACACCAGATATATGTGGAAAACCCAAGAAGGGAAAAACCACAGTGAGGATTAAATCACAATATATGAAGCTCAAAAATCACAACTTTATTTTAGTGCTACAACCCTAGGAAGCTACTACTCCCTACCAACTTTGTTTTAGGGCTATAACCCAAGGAAGCTACTACTCCCTGAAGACTTTGATTTAGGGTCACTCCTAAGGAAGCTACAACTCCCTACTGACTTTGTTTTAGGGCTACAACCCAAGGAAGCAACTGCTCCCAGAACTAAGAATCAACTCAGGAAAGATTACAACATGATAGTCCTACTATCTGAAAATTGACATTGAAGCTCCCACCTTTGATGATTGCGGTTCTACCTCTTCACACTTTCTTTTGATGATTGGATTAGTTAGGCACACTCTTCACTTCTCTCTTGTCACAAAAATATCTTCAAGATGAATCAGGACATCTTACTCTTCTACTCTTTCTCCTTCAGTTGGACATCACAATGCATATGATTTTCATATTCTGCCCTTCACATAATGATTTTTTCATTTCACAATCATCCCTTACCTAGACCAACTAGGTTTACAATATATACATGACATTACATTGATTTTCATTACAAGTCAGCCAATACAACAAGAATATTACATTTTACAAGTCAGTCAGAGATTACAGCATGAAACATGCATAGGGCAAGCCCTATCATAAACAACACGCTACTCTAGAAGAAAACACATGCCTTGCGGATCCCAACACATGCTTAGTCTGGTCCTAAGCATACTTCATAGCATTTTTCTTCAAGGAATCACCTCCACACACATTGCTTATTTGAAATAGGATGACCTTAAGCAGGAAGACATGAAATTTGCAGTATAACAGTCACCACCACTTGAAAACCTTGTGCAATATTGGAAACACGAAAGATCTTCCTAAAATTCTTCCAAATGAGTCTTCCTGACTCATACAACACCTTCAGATACACCTCTAACTCCACATAACAAATATATTGTGCTGCATATCTTAAAACATGCACATTGAGATCAAACATCCATCTGAAACATACTGTAACACACTGCCATTGAGAAACTAACATTGCGGAGCACCAAAACACCTGGAACTGCAAGGATGCATGTAATACACATCCTTGAACATGTCCACCAAATTTCATAGGAAATTCTTTTCTTCCGGAGGAATGCAGAGCATTTCAACAAGCCTTCAACATTACTTTTCTCAGACAAAATACAAACCGGAACTCCACTACTTATAACTTTCACTGCCGAGGGTGTAGAGACCTGAACTTTTGGAAATAGTACCTCCATCAAACACTGAACTTAACTTTTAAACTGTAAGACCTTCTCTTCAAACATAGAGAAATGTGGAGCTAAATATTGCAGTACTGTGAATGCCTTCTTTAGGAACAACACTATCTCCAAACTGTTAGCTGCAAAACACTCTTCTGGTAGTCCAAACAATATGAAACTTGGAACATACATGCTTTGACACTATATGAGGCTATCTTCCACTCTGTAGAGATACAACATCAAAAGCATGAAAATGTGGAGCAATCTCCTAGACAGTCTTCAAAACACTCTTTCTGTAGTAGAAACTTTCACCAACATCTAGAGGCCAAAACTTCTTTGTATCAACACATACATTATTAGGAACAACAGGAGAGAACATATAATATGCTTCAGACCATCATTAACATCTCCCCAACATCAGCAACACATATGATCATCTTAGTGCTTCTAATTCCCATATTAATATGTCTTCTTTACTGTCAACAAACATACTTAATGAATACAGTCTTTGCTAACTAAGAACTTTAGGAACATGACATCCAAACATGAACTGTATCTTCTCTGTTGGATAGGACATGACATCCGACCATGAACTTCTAATTCCCATCTTAATATATCTTCTCTGCAGTCACTAAATAAGACATGACATCCAACCATGAACACCATCACACATCCATGACAGTGTTGACATCAATGAAAACCTTATGACAGTGTTGACATCAATGACAACTTGACAACCTTAGGAACCATATGTGTAACAGCCTTGGTGTGGGGGTATCAAAGGCTTCTCGAGGTTTAGTGCATGCAACTCTTTCACCGCCAAGATTGAGGCCTCCTGGATGAGATAAGGTAGAAGGGGAAACTAATTAACTAATTTCTCCTAAAGTGATTCAACAACACAAAATGGTAATGGTAAAAATGACAGAACCTACCATCCAATGTGAAGTATTTCATCAACATGTAGCAGATGTCATCCCATGGCTTGGGCAGTATTTCATGGTTGAAACCACCCTAAAGGTTGTAGAGTTCCTCTCCTTTCTTCAAAAAGAGAGCCATGCCTTCTGGGTCTGAAACCTTGCTTTGGCATTTTTGCTTCACACCCTCAATGGTCATGCCTGTAGCGAGGCCAATGACTTCCTATGTTATCTCAAATTTGACACCCCCAATCTAGACCCTTTTGTTATCCCAAGAAACCATGCACTACTTCGACAAATTCTCATCATACCCCTGCAAACATTCAAGATAAGGAGCCACACCACCCTCACAACATATATGCCATAGATTATCACTTCTCTTAAATTCTTCATAGGATAATGGTTCCGTTCTAGTTCTCTCTCCCCCCATCTTCACAGAGCTGATAATCTTTGCAATACGGAGAGTGAAAGTAGCAAGGCTGTGAACTATGAGACTCTGTAAAAGTTTGATCTTGATATTGGCAGGTAACCGACTAAGCAAATCTTGAAGTTGGAGACCTTCTTCGTCACTCCGCCACCTTATGACTTCATCATGCCATAAATTCACCCTACGTGAACTATATGCCATGTACATAATATGATGGGTGGTATCAAAGCAATCATTAAAGTAAGCCTTTCGCTAGTTTAGAAATCTTTGCCTCGTCATCTTCCTAACCACGTGACTGGTCATGTGCTTGTGAGGTTGGGTCATCCTATTGACTTGTCCATGAGTCATCACACGATGATTCATCACTCGATGGTGCCAAAAGTGCGTGCACTCAGGGATATAATTCAAATTAGTAATCCTGTAGCACATGACAAACGGAAAGGAGAATTAATGCATCTGCTTTAGGAGGAGGGTTTGAACATGTTTTGGGAGGCTATTCACATTCCTCCAACACCTCCAACTATTGAGGTTTTGACCAAGGCTGGCCATGCTTTCTGCCAACTTGTTACCTTCTCTGAAGGTGTGCCCGATTTCTTTATCTCTGAATCCCATCAATAGGCCTGTTATGTCCTCAGTTATGTCCTTGAGCTTCCAACCAGTGTCAACCTTACCCAAGACAACATCTATAATAATTTTTGAGTCCCCTTCAATTTGAATTCTGTTTATGCCCAATGTAAGGGCAATTTTAAGACCCCAGAGTAAGGCAAGCCCCTCAACCACATTGTTAGACTATCTACCTATTCCTCCAACATAAGCAGCAATCATTTGCCCACTGCCACTTCTGATAATCCCCCCACTAGCCATGCCTGTGTTGCTCTTGGTAGCACCATCAAAATTAAGCTTAACCTAGTCTTGTGGGTGAAGTTTCGAGAAAGTGCTCTGACGAGAAATCCTTTTGGAATTGTCAAAGGTAGTTATGTCTGAGGTTAATCCCCAACAATTTGCCAATTGCAGCTTAGAATGGGTTGGACGGTCTTTGACATTGTTTAGACTGTTGATCGAAGTATTTTCAGACACCAATTTGTTGAAAGAGAAAAAGACCTCCTTAGAGATTTTGGTAGAATCTCTAAAGATTCTATTATTTCTCTCCTTCTAGATGCTCCACCCCAGGTGTGGGGGGATATGTCTCCATAGTTCCCTGATTCTCAGATGTCTAAAGGGGATAGTCCAACTCTCCATAAAATCAATGAGGTTTCATTCATCACCCAGTCAAGACCGAGCTTACCCAATATCATACTCCAAATCTCTTTAGTGCAATCACAATGGAGGATCAAATGAGATATGGACTCCTCCTCCTTGTGCCGGAGCACACACCAATTAACCAGCTAAAAGCCTCTTTGTCGTAGACCATCAGAAAAAAATGATTTTGGGAGTCAAGTGATTGTTCCAAACCTTTTGCCAGATTATGTTGTATTGACCACTATTAGACAACAAATTGTAAGCAATCTTAACCGAGAAGAGACCCTAGTTGTCCTGCGCCCATATCATTTCATCCTGTCTTGGAAACATAGGAATTCTGTAATTGTTCAACTTGAGTTCTAAGGAGCTAACTACCCATTCCCATATATAATTTTCATTCTAGCTGTCATCTATGCTTTTCCATTGTCTTTTACCTTGAAAATAGTCAATATAATTAATAACCTTTTCCCTAAAGAAATTGTTACCCCTGTGTATGAGACTATCATTTCCCTGGTTACTCAGAGGTTTGTCTTGCAACCAAGTGTCTCTCCAGAATTTGATCTTATCCCCCTTGCCAAGCTTCCATATCATACCTTGAGAGAGGATGCTCCTAGTTTTTAGCATTTTGTTCCAGATTATGGAACCTTTGGGGAGAGACTCAACCTCAAGGAAGCTAATATTCTCCCTATTGTGCAGGTACTTGGCTCTCATTATCTGTCCCCAATCTTTTTCTTCCTTCAAGAAACACCACCCCACCTTCGCTAGGAGGGCTTTGTTCATCAACCATATCTTTCTGATACCCAGTCCCCCCAAGATTTAGGAAGACAGACCTTGTCCCAATCGATGAGGGAGATCCTCTTCTTTTCTTCTAACCCCCTCCAGAGAAAAGTTCTCTAGATTTTTTCAAATTTATCAGCTATGTATCTAGGCATTTTAAACAATGTGAGAAAGTAGGTGGGGATACCTTGGAGGGAAACCTTCAGGAGCTGGCACTTACCTACTTGACTCAGTAGCTTACCCTTCTAGCCTTCCAACTTGTTTTGGATTCTCTCAAGAATAGAATTCCAGTAAGAGGGGGTCACTTCCTTGACAGTGAGGGGGAGTCCCAGGTAAGTAGCTAGCAGAGAAGCCTCATTACAATTTAGAATGGTTTTAATCTTCCACTGAAGGTCCTGGTTAGTATTGAAGAAGATATTGCTCTTATCATAATTTATGCATTGTCCAAAAGCCTTAGCATAGTTATTAAGTAATTGTTTCCACTTTTGGCTTCCACCATCGAGGCTGCTCCAAACAACATAGTGTCATCCACAAATTGTTGAATAGCAGAGGGGTCCATAGTAGAAGCAACTCTAACCCCTTTTAGATCTTGTCTTCTCAGAAGGTTCAATATGTTCCTCCCAGAACCTCAACCATGATTATGAACAAATAGGGGGATAAAGGATCCCCTTGTCTAATTCCTCTTCCCGAGTTAAAATATCCCTGGGGGATACCATTAACTAGAACAAAATACTTGACCGTGGTCACACATTCACTTATGAGTTTGATTATGTTGTCCTAGAACCCAAACTTCCTTAAAACTTTAAACATTTACTCGCAAGGAATTCTATCACAGGCTTTAGAGATATCCAGTTTAAAAGCCATAATTGGGTTATTACTTCTATCCATAGAGTGAATTATCTCATGGGTAGAGATGGCAGCATCAACAATCTGTCTTTCAGGGACGAAGCCCTTTTGGAAGCCAGTTATGAGGCCATCCAAGAAGGGTTGTAATTTGTAGACCGAGGTCTTGGTAATGATCTTATAGATAGTATTGCAGAGACTGGTAGGGCAATAATCCACCATAGTCTCAGTAGTTAGCTTCTTAGGGACTGTGGCAATAAATGAAGTGTTAATCTATTTGAGGATCTTACCTATTCTGAAGAAGTCTCTGGCATCAGTCGTAACATCAAACCCCACAATATCCTAGAAGTCTTGGAAGAAGGCCTTGGGAAACCATCAAGGCCAAGGGCTTTGAGTGCCCCCATGGAGAAGACAATAACCCTCACTTCTCTTTAGTAACCAGCTTCATTAAAGAACTATTATCCTCAACCAAGAGCAGAGAAGGTATACTATCTAACAACATCTCTACTATATCCGGGTGGGAATTGTCAGTCTATTTGGAAAGGAAATTCTTGAAGTAGTTAGAGGCAAGCTAACCAATCTCCTCTTTTGAGTTGACCTCTTTATTATTTCATCCAGGAGCTTAGTTATTTTGTTCCTTTTCATATGCCTCATAGTTGACTAGTGGAAGAAGGAAGTGTTTCTATCCCCTTCAGTTAGCCATTGGACTCTGGATTTTTGCTTCCAAAAAATTTCTTCCCTTTTCATCAACTCCCTCCACTATTTGAGTAGGGAATCTTCCAGATTGAAATTGAACTCACTCTTATCTCCCTTGGCCATTTTGTCTGAAATATCTAGCAGGCTGTCAGAGATATGTTTCTTTTGGGTTACGACATTGCCAAAGCAGAATTTGTTCCAACCTTTGACCTTCTGTTTGACATGTAAGAGTTTTCGGGGTAGTCTAAACATAGGGGAACCTTGGATCATGATACTCCACTAGCTAGCAATGCAATCCTTGAAATCAGGGTGAGAGGCCCACATTATCTCGTATCTAAAAGGAAAGGGGCCTTTGGGGTCTCCTTCCCACTAGGTGAATAATAGGGGTTGTGGTTAGAAATGATATGGGCAAATCTGTCAAACTAGAGTTTTGAATGATGTCCCAATTGGAAGATATCAAGAATCTATTGAGTTCATTTGAATCAACTGACGTCCCCTTCTCCTATTGGTCCAAGAGCAAAGTTGATTATTAATATCCATGTCCATTAACCCAGTCTGATTAAGAAAGTCAGCCAGGTCTGCCATGTTGTCAGAGTAGTCCATAATACCCCCTGACTTTTTTGAAGGGAATAGGGGGGTATTGAAGTCGCCATCCAGTATCCAATTGGCTCTTTTCTCTGCATTTAGCCTAGGGGCCATCTCTTCCCAAAGCTCCTTCCTGGCATTCCTAGTGTTGGGTGCATAAATGTTTATCAATCTCCACACTTTCTTGTTGAGGGTGAACTTCACTTCAATGTTGTCCTACTGTGGGAGCAATAACAATTTGTGAGGTGGTGTTTATTCCATATAGTAACCAGACCTGTAGAGGATCCAAAGGAGGGGTTGATGAGGTAATCTGCGGTGGGCCATATCTTATTAGCGACTTCTTTGAAACTTTTCTTCTGACATTTTGATTTCTTGGAGGAGGAGAATATCTAGCTTGGTTTCATAAATGTAGTTTTTGACTAAAAATTGCTTTTGAGGACTGTTTAGTCCCCTTATATTCTAGGAGATGAACTTCATTTACGACCTCGCCTGGAGTGAGCCTCCAGGGTACTTTGTCTCCCATTAGCTATTTCCTTAGTAGCTTCCCTTTTCTTGGTTTCCCTCTGAGAGGGTCTTCTAGCTTTACCGTTTGTTCCTACATCTGCCGAATTTTTCATATGGCCTTTGTCCTTCCTCTTGGGTGTTACCCATCACTCCTGATTACTCCACAAAGAACTAGGTCTTTCCCAAGGGGTTAAAACTCTAGGTGAAGAAAACTCCACACTTTTACCCTTTTCTTCTCCTTCCGTTACAACGGGAGGGCCTTGAAGGACATGCTCAGGAGCTTGCTCCCCTGCAGCAGCCTCCTCCTTCTGTGGGATGTTGTTGATTTTAGTTTTAGGAGATTGATCCTAGATCTCCCCTTCTTATTTCTCTTCTGTTCCCACAGTCTTTTCCTCTAGCTCGGTGTTCAAAAGCTCTACCAACTGCTATTCGATCACTGGAAAGGTATTCTCCTTAGCTCTTTTAGGATTTGTTGGTTTGAGAGAGGATCTTATGATGTTTATTATATCTTCTTTGAAGGGATACTCCTCTGTATCGAGCTCCTCATCTCTCACCTCTCTAGGTTTTTGGTTTTTTAGTAGGTTGCATTCGGTGATTAGGTGGCCTTTTCTGGAACAATTTTGATAGAATGTAGTAGCGTTTTCATATACCATTTACTGCTCTCAGCTTCCATATTTAGATGTTATATTGATTGAAGTAGGGAGAGTCTTATGTATATCTACACTGACACAAAAGCGGGGCAAAAACTAACCTCATTTTGTTCTTAGTGGTATTCTCGAGCGCTATTAATCTGCCAAATGAGTTACCAATCTAGGTGAAGATTTCCTCATCCCAGTACTCCAATAGCAGTCCAGGTAACCTCACCCAAACTGGGGTAGATTTGTTTAGTTCCATGACCAAGTTGAACCAGGTTTCCAATGCCCTAAACACAAGTTGTGTTTACCATGCAACCAAGGGCCTCCAACCAGTATCGCAATCAGGTCCTCCGCGGAAGTGAACTTGAACAAAAATAGACCTCCAGACATAGTGTTGGTCACCACAGTTCCCTTTAGGTGCCATCTATAAGATACCCATCTTTGGACCATGTCTATATTAGGTCTTAGAGAATAGAACTTTCCAACCAGGGATAGCTCTATCGACAAGACTATCTTTTCCAACATGAGGTCTGGGATTTAAAGGTCCATTCCTTTCTCTAACTCTTGCGGCATAGGAACAACAGAGTCCTCTCTATTTCATTTGTCTTCATCAAGTAGGGCCTTTTGAAGTCCTTAAGACCTAAATTTGAGGTTGGAATCTCATGCTCTGAAGTACTACTCGAGGCAGTACTTACTGCAACAAGTTCAATCGAGGGCCCAAAGGGGGAGCATGGCCCCCCTAGGCTGACGGAATCCATGACCTAAGCAGGTTCAAACCAGGTTCAAGCGGGAAAGTTGTGTTATTGTAGTTATGCTTCTTGGTAATAAAATTAAAACATTCAAAACGTTGCTTCTTCTTTTATAACAATAATTATAGTTAATAACAATAATTATAGTTATTATATTAACAATACAATATGTAATTGGAATTATTTTTAAATATTTCTTAAAAGAATACTAAGTGCATGTTATAAATAGCTTTTGTTTGAAACAATATATTTTAGTACTAAAAATGCACAAATTAATGAGATTACCAACACATAGCTTAACTAAATAATCTAATCCCCAAATATGTTGCAATGACAGGGATTGCTTGCTATGCTATACAAAGGTTTGGGAGCCTAGCCATCTATCTATATAAGACAAACATTTTCAACAAGTAAACCAAATAAAATAATTTTCAAAAATATTGTTGTAGACACCCTAAAATGACCAAGTCGTCGCATCACTTGCATTTCGTCATTTCTTCCTAATCACCTGCATTTCAACATTAATTAAATAATCTAATTATTTAATTAATTTCACCAAATTCTTCTAAATCACAAAATTGCGACATTAATTAAATAAATCCTCATTATTTAATTAATTAAATCAAATTCCTCTATATTATTCCACAATTAAATAATTTTAATTATTTAATTTGATCATTATCCTCCTTCCAAAATTCACAGCCACATTAATTAAATATATCCCATTATTTAATTAATTCATCACAATTCTATCTTATCTACAATTAAATAATTTACATTATTTAATTAAATCAATTGTTCTTCTAAATTTAAATAAATCAAATCAAATTTATTTAAATTATCTCAATCCTCTAAAAATAAATAAAATCAAATATTTTATTTATAATCTTCTGTTCTTCCAAAATCATGCACAACAATTAAATAAATTATTTATTTAATTTGCTTTTTAAATCTTCTAAATTAAATAATTCTAATTATTTAATTACTTCTTCCAAAAATATCTTTTCTAAATTTAAATAAATCAATTATTTATTTAAATTGCTTTTTCTTCTAATTTGAGTTATCTCTAAAATAACTTAAGCTTTCTTGCTCATCAATTAAATATTTCTATATTTAATAAAGCAAAATATCTTCTTTTCTCATGCAAATCTCTTCTTCTTGTTTTAAATCACTTAACTGATTGCTTTATTCTTTTAATTGATTTATCTCTTCAGTTAACTTATTCTTCTATTCTTGATAGCTCCTCTCATGCAAAAGCAAGAAAGACACATGTCTTCTTCTCATTCATTGCACATTCCTCAACTTATCTCCTCCATTGATTCTTCTGAATTATCTAGACCGTTGACCGATTTTCCTTGAAATCTATATAAACCCCCCTCATCTCCTTCATTATCTCTCTCTTCGATTTTATTCTCAGGCATACTTAACAGCGCTTTGAGCATACAATGATTCGATTGAGCACTCTTACGATCTTTTGACATTGATCTTCTTGAGCCACTTTACGATCTTTTAACATTGATCTTGGCGCAACCCTTACGATCTTTTGACATTGATCTTCTTGAGCCACTTTACGATCTTTTAACATTGATCTTGGCGCAACCCTTACGATCTTTTGACATTGATCTCTTGAGCACTACACTTGCTTGTTGCAGCTATGGCTTCGCAACTTCATTGAGCAATCCACATTCAATCCAAAGGAAACAATACAGATTTCGGTAAAAGTCTTTATTTCATTGATTATTTGTCATGGCTTTTATTTAAATTCGTTTTCTTTATGTTATTGGGTTCTTTGGTTTTATTTAGTTTAGATTTAATCCATTTTTCCATATACACAATTGTGACACATTATAATGACAAGGACTAGTCACTATGCAACACTTGTTCTAATTGATAACATTTATTTTAACACTCCAATATCTTCAAAAAAGTTTAAACTTCATCATTTATGATAAAACATTTATTTTAATACCCACAATATTATTATTTTTGGATGAGTAAGTGTCTTATATTACTTTGTATAAAGATTAATATTACACATATCCACAAAAAAAGAGTGGGTGGAAAAAGTCGCACCTTGAAGTCTACACAAGGCAAAGCCTTAACCAACAAATCTGAAGAGACAAAAGATTGGGCCACTAAGTGGCAAGAGCTAAACCACTAGTAGGAGGTGGATCACGATCATCTAGCTTTCATTGAGCATTAGTGTCACATCCCTAATTTTGACTATGTTTTACTTTTTACTTATATGTAATTAGTAGATAATTTTAAATGATCTAATGATTTGACATTATGTGAAGATGTCAGGATAAATCAATGATTTCATGAATTTGAATTTATATGTTTAGAATTAGACATGTGATTATATGATGTCATGATTATTTTATTCATAATATATATGAAGTAACTAATGATACACTAATCCCAGTTTGGTTGATTGTATGTGTAACCAAGAAAACAAGTTTTCCAGCCTCCAAGAAAGAGAGGGAGAGCATCATCGGAGAGAAGTGAATAGACGTATGGAAAGAACAAGTTGTTGCCATCTAAGTCTCATGTTTGATCAGTTTTGTGAAGCCAGTCTAGCTAGTAAGTTGAGTTTGACTTTATTGGTCTAAGTTGGATTTCGATTCGACAATAGTCTATTTGACGTAAAAAATCCTTAGTATAGGTTTTTTTCGAAAAACCTAGAAGGGATGGTTCGACCATCGACTAGATGTAGTCGATAGTCATTATTTTTATTTATATGATATGAATATAGCTTATATTCAGGAGGATATATATATATATATATATATATATATATATGGTAGTGGTTAGCTATCTCATTTTTGGTATTTTCCAATTGAAATTCCTTTATGGTATCCTATCAGATTAAATTATGTTTGACTATTTTGCTATCTATGTGAGACAAAGAGGGAGAGAATACCTCGACCCCATTCTGGTAATATTGTCAAGCATTTAATTAAACAATGTAAGTATACGTTGAGTATGCTTTCTTTATGAGATATACACACACACACACACACACACACACACACACACACACACACACACACATATATATATATATTAAGTGTGATATTTAAATGAGACCTTTTGTGTTAAGGTCAATAACTTCTTTATGAAAGAGGTTAAGATTTTATGTTATGTTAGTTGCTCTTAGAACATAGTTGTTCGACTCCTTTTTACTCTCAACTGACTTGGAGAGTGGAGAAGCCTTTGGCCGATTCTTGTGTGGTCTTTTATGGCCATCATCTCTTATTGTTTGCATGTCATTGTGGAAGTTATGACAGACATTAATAAGAGTGATAGTACGTGATTATAGAGGAGAGCTCTATTTATCACCGCCGAGAATTCTATGTTGAGACATAGAGACACTCACATATACTCATAGAGAGAGAGAGAGAGAGAGAGAGAGAGAGAGAGAGAGAGAGAGAGAGAGAGAGAGAGTTATTTTGGAGGGACAGTGATAGAAAAAGTGATTTTGAAGTTTGTTGTTGAGGAAAGACGTGGCCGAAGGATCATGTTGATGGTGTTTTTAGCACGCAACAACATAGGTGTGATTGCTGGTTTCACACCTCTCTTGAAAAGTATCTTACCCTAGGCAAGACTACTCCAAGGATAATACAGCTAGGTCTTAGCTTGCTTGGAATTTCTCAATGGTTATGTTCTAGCTGTACCTACAAGGGGTCTTACATGCAGTCTGCAAATCTTCGAGGTTGAGACAACAAATACACATAAACCCTACTATGATTTTCAGCTGATATACAAGGTGAAATGCTGCTGAAACTTTCTATCCTAACAACTAAACGTTGGTTTCAAAGAAAATGCAAAAGATTTAGGGTTTAGAAGGAATCCTAAGTGACATTCATAATGCAAGGGTTATCTTTAGTAGACAAATATTCCAGACTTCAAACCAGTTTTCTGAGTTACCAAACCGAAATGGGTGTTACAGTGCTGCAGAAAACGGTGCTATCTTCAATGGAAGTCGAAAAGATTTTCAAACCACATTCATTCGTTAAATACCCAATAAATGGCGCAACTTAACTCATAAAATGAAGTTGAACTTCAGCACAGATAATAAGCCCAGGCTAACTTTACACAGTTATTTACCATCAGCAAACAACTAAAAGTATGGACTTGGAACATTCATCAAATACTGCAATAAACCATTAACATCATAAAAGCACAACTAATCTAACTATGGGAGAGCAAGAAGCAAACCATGAAGACCATAATGAATTGAAACAAGATGCAAATTCTCAGAAATACTGCAGAAACTTGCTTTGTATTTAATTCAAATGGCACAGAGTCAACAATTTGGCATCAAAATCTCTCTTACAAAAAGTGGAAATGGCAGCCCTTTATATAGAAAGCAGCATACCCTAGCCTTCTAATGAACGGTGGAGATTAACTCAACACCGACGGTCCAGATTACATGGCATTTAATAAGATACATCAGTTTGTTACATTTTCGGATTTGCCTTTGTCTTGTAGGAAAAAGACAAAACACAGGTTGCAAATACATTGAATCTGGACAAAATAGATACCCATTTGGTTATACATGATGAAAAATCAATTTTCAAGGCCTAATAAAGCCAAAATAGAGTCACATGACACTTGAAAACTTGAGCTGATGTGGATCCACGGGATTCCAAGTGCTGACTGGATCAAAAAGGAGTATTCGACACTTTATTAGTGAAGATATATCCAATTGGATGCTTTCTGGACTGATTCTTGATGACTGACCTGCTGGAACAACTGTATGCATGTCTTGGTGATCCGATCCAAGGTTATTTGAGTGGCATTTTGGGGAAAATATCAAAAATATAATTTTTGGTATTTTCTACATCGTAGTAAATTGCATTTTCGGAGGCCTTCAGAGCGGAATGGGGGCTCGAAACCTATCGGCAGCCTGGCATTAAGCCTGAGTAGCTGGGCAGCTCAAACTAGACAACCGGTTTATCTTTCCAATGAGTCCAAGAAGTTTAAATTCTGATAAAATAGCTAGGAGTTACGACCCTCGGACTGGATCACTAGGACATTGGACTGGATCTGCAGGAACAATAGTGATTTGGCATGATCTTCTATGTCTTTTAGCTCCTGAGACTCATCTTTATCATCTTTGACATTATATTGACTTCCTTTTGCATGTGTAGCAGCAATTTGGTTGACAGAATGTCGATTCTACATCTCTGGATCAATACTGCATATCTGTGTGTACATCATTCCAAGACGGCTCCAGTTGGCTCCTTTGAGCTCTCCAAGACCTACAATTCACAATACAAAGCATCAATTTCATCTTAACAAGTCATTTTTCATCAATTTGGATCAAAACATGTCCATTTGCAGTCACGAATCAGTCAAAAACAACTCATTGTCAATGTCACCTTCTTGTACACAACCTCTTAAATCTAGTGATTTTTGCATGATTTTCTATATTTTTCATCATTTTTGAGTACCCATTTGGCCAATATATTGATCTAGGAAGTTTTTGTAGTCATTAGGATCCATTTGCAGACTTTAATTTCATGTTTTTCTAGCATTTTCTGCAAAAAGCGGGATTTTTGGGGTTGTCCGACCTTAGTGCGGATTTTGGGGTTGTCCGACCTTAGCGCGGATTTTGGGTTCGTCCGACCTTAGCGCGGATTTGGGGTCCGTCCGACCTTAGCGCGGATTTGGGGTTGTCCGACCTTAGTGCGGATTTTGAGGTTGTCCGACCTTAGCGCGGATTTTGGGTCCGTCCGACCTTAGCGCGGATTTTGGGTCCGTCCGACCTTAGCGCGGATTTTGGGGTTGTCCGACCTTAGCGCGGATTTTGTGTCCGTCCGACCTTAGCGCGGATTTTGGGGTTGTCCGACCTTAGCGCGGATTTTGGGTCCATCCGACCTTAGCGCGGATTTTGGGTCCGTCCGACCTTAGCGCGGATTTTGGGGTTGTCTGACCTTAGCGCGGATTTTGGGTCCGACTGACTTAGCGGTGGCTTGGAAGGAGGTCGGTTGGAGGCTGTTTTAGCGCTTTTTGCAGTAGGAGGTGTTTTTGGTGCCAGATTTTGAATTGGTCAGGGTGAAAGTATATTTAAAAATATATTTAAGTATAAGAAATTATGAAATCCTATGGATCTGGAACCTATCTCAAACATCCCAGATTCTAGAATTTTGAGGTTCTACCAGATTTCAGACTTCGCCATTTTTCAGGATTTTCAGGATTTTAGACTTAGCCAAATCAGGGCTTCAGGAACATGTATCAGGGTGAAAGCTTATGGACCCCTTGGTGAAATCTAATGGAATTTGACATGATTTTGCAACTATAAGATCTGGAAACTATGAATTTCAACATGAAACATCCTGCAGAAGCACTTTCAAGGTCAACATCCCGTGACATAGGTTTTTAGAGCAAAGTACAATAACACCTAATCCCAATGCAGAAGGCAACAAATGGCTATTTTTTAAGCACAAGACCACTCAAGACACTTCCAAATCAATCATGAAAAACATCAACTGACTCCACACATGTGAAATACCCAAATCTGTAACAAGTCATGCATTCTAAGCACAAATTCACCTTCTCATCATCATAAGCAAGAGAGGTCTAGACTCCAAGCCAAAGCAAAAGAGGGGGTCTCCATTAGTCAAAATGGGGCGTGTGTGCAAGGCACAATAGATCAAAGACTGCATGTTCAATCTCACAGGTTCATCCTTTCCTAGTAAACATTATTTAGAGTTTGTGAATTCTTTTATACGTTATTGGCTCTGTAGATATGCTTAGTATTAGTTCTGTGTCTAGAAAAGCTGAGAGCTTAATAGATTATTGTGATATGCGAAGATGAATATATCTTTGTGCTCTAAGTAGTCAAAAAGCTTAGTATTTTTGTATGTTTTGTGAAAGCAAAAACATATTATTATCACTGTGTTTTAGAAATTGAAGAGTTTAGTATCTCACTATGTGCTGAGTAGTTGACGAATTGAGTTTATCTCCGTATTAGGAGGATTTGACATCATAGTATATCACTGTGTTTTTTGTGAAGTCCTTAAACTCATGAAACTCTGTGTAAACTAGTCTGTATAACTTAAACTATGTCTGTGTGATGTTTAAGGCCAGAAGTTTAATCATAGTTCAGTGGGAATAAGAGGATGATTAGTCTCACACTCTTCATATTTTGGATAGAACCAATAGAGCTAATACTCTTTCAACTTATGTTTTAGAGAATGAGAACTCTCTATGTTTCATCTTTATCTTATAAAGATAGCAAACAAGTGCAGGCCAAATGATCGTTGAGACATTATCTTGTATCAGGCCAAAAAGGTTAGTGATTATCAAAAGCTAGTTACTGGAAAAAGTTAGGAAACTTTAGTAGTTTGAGGAGATAGTTTGTATTCAGCATAGCATTAGAATATTTTTATGCTAAGATTAAGAAACCCTATCACGCTTGAACTTTTAGTCAATGTCTGTGTAGTGACCAGATAGTTGATATACTCAGAAATACCCAAGAAATCTAATTGTCCTTAGTTATTTGCACTTGAGATAGCAAAGGATACAAATGTTGTTTTATTTCTCTTAAAACTTGTTGAATCTATGTTTAGATGTCAATTTGAGCCTCTCAAGATCATTGTATTAAGTCTTAGAATTTGAGACTAGAAGTTTTGATAAAGATGTTTCTTTTATCTCTTAACTCTTAGTTTTATTGTCTTTCAATCCAAGACTTCGGGAAAAGGTTTTTCCCCTTATTCCAAAAAGTGTATAGAAATGGTTTGAATATCATCAGGAGCATTTGAAGCTATGTTATATATATTTATATATCAACATATATGTTTTCTTCAATTAGATCGTGTATTTCTATTATGCAAAGATGATGTACTATCGTTCTTAATCCTTCTATATCCGTGAACGAAAGGAGACCATTAGGTCAAAGTCATCATTATTTTATTATATATATAGACTTATATCCTTTATCGGATTAAAAGATTGAACTTAATCAAGAGTTCTTATACTTTTGTTAGTATTTATTAAGACTTGACATAGAGAAATATAAACCTTGTGTATTATGTTTTTAAGAAATGGTGAATTCGATCAATGACCAAGTAGCCAAGATTTGACAAGTGGTTGTCTTATTCACGCTATGTTATGGATATAATTTATTAGTTTTAGGGGTATTTTGATATTGCAAAGTATTTGTTACATCCCCAAACTTTAACTATGTTTTACTTTTACTTTTATGTGATTAGATGGATAAGTAATCATAGATTAATGATTTGACATTTGGGAAAATGTTAGGATAAATCATTGATTATATGGATTATGATTAATGCTTAGAATTAAACATGAGATTACATGTTAAGATTATTTTATAATGATGAATACTGATTTATTGATGATACATTGATCATCTAGTTTGTATGACTGTGAGTGTAAACAGGAAAATATTTCCACCTTCAGAATGGAAGGAGAGTATCACCAGAGAGAAGGGAATAGATGTTCTGGAAAAGTCAGGTTGCCATCTGAGTTCCGAGTCGTGTACTTAACAAACCTTCTTGAGACGGGGTATGTAATAGTTGTCTATTCTTTTTAGACATTTCAAATTTGACCATTATCGATTTGACATTAGGAAAAGGTTTTCCAATGTCAAACTTCGTTTGATCTGGTCAAGATAGTTTTCTGATATATCTCTCTATTTTGTATAAGGTTTCCAAGGGGGGGAATATCTCAACCCACTATCGCACCTTATCTAGCGATTAATATCAACCTTTGTAATAATGGTAATGTTACCATTATGTTTATATAATAATAATTTATTTGTTTAAATATCTATTAATTTGATATAGAAATATATTTTATTAAGTAATGAGAATTATCTCTTTTTGGTGATAAGTTATTCTTTGGTACTACCACTACGTTCACGTAGTGAGACACATTCTCCTTAACCCACGTAAAGTGGAGTGAGTGGAGATAATTCCACTATGGTCGCGAGAATGTGTTGGAGTGGGAGAACAGTTGGCAAGATGCATGCTCCCTTCAAGGAGATCTTTGTGGAGAAGCTTTTAGTTACTTCGCATAGTAGAGAGAAGGATAACTATTCCATTCAATAATCTTTTGGAGGTTATGCGCTCTCGAAATAGGCAGGAAGAAGATAGTCTATCTTCTTTGGTAAGAGCCTACTGGTATTGAGAAGAGATTACAGTATCTCCATAGGAGATGATTGTTAGTTGCGAAGAGAATGAAGCTTGCACTCTAGGCAAGAGTATTAGAGCCTGCTAACTATAGAGGCTACGTACTATATTTATTCATATCTTATTATAAGGGTTTGAAGAGCGTAGGAGCACCAACCCAAGCAACACTATGCATGGCATATCAAACTATCATTATCTTTACTATTGACTCAGCCGAACCAATCGACAGGTATGGTTAAGTCTTATTGTTGTTAACTATGTTTATATGGAAATTATGTAATCAATTTATGAAACTAGTGCCATTTATGGCATAGCATATATATATATATATATATATATATATATATATATATATATATATATATATATATATATATATATATATATATATATATATATATATATATATATATATATATATATTGTTGTGCTGTTATGGGTAGTCTTTTCATAAACATAACTCATGCATTTTAATACAGTTCAGAAAGGAGAGCTAAAAGGCTTAGAATCATTAAATCATCCAGTGGTCGATGGGATCATTACCACTGTGTATAACTTGAAGCGCCTCTATACAACTCAAATGGTTGTAAACCCTTTTGCTTTATACAATGAACTCTTTTGAGTTATTATGAATGGCCATGCATATGTGAAACTAAATATTTGTTTTATTTTCAAGTCATATTGAAAAAGATTCATACAGCTCGATGACCTGAAGGCTCATTATAACTAGTCTTTCTTAAGAAAAGACAATTTTGTCATCGTGTGGATGGCATGAGATAATAATGATTTCTTTCTCGGCTGCATGATAAGCAGTATCATGAAAGAGGTAGGAACCAAAAACTTTGTTTATTTTAATTCTTTCTTTATGGAAGGAAATACGGCCTAAGATGACCAAGAAGCCAGAATTATAATTATAAGTTATAAATTTAGAAACTATTGAGTTAATAAATTGAGTTTTACAAAAAGATTAGTTATGAGAAAATAAGAAACCCTATTAAGTTAATGCATGTAATGACGACTTACTGAGTAGACGTTGTCTACTCTTGATGTATAAAATTGAAAGGTCAATATGACCCAATGGTTGAAGTAAACTAGGAAAATCTGGTATGATATATATATAATCAAAGAATAAGAGAGTGTTCGCTATTTAATGTTATGGGTTAGAGGAGTTAACCCTCAAGTTAATTTAGAAGAGTTATGTAAAATAAAACTCTTGAGTCAGAATGACTTTATTTATAAATATGTTTGATTGACATTAAGTGATCAAGGAAACCCTAGAATGAGATAGAATGAGTCTAAAGGGTATTCAATGATTCTAAATGAATCTTATTCAAGTGAACTTATTTAAAGAATAAGACTATTGGATATTTGTAATGGAGAGTAAAATGGCAGGAAGTCATAGACCCTAGAGTTTGCAAGGATGCGAAAGAGGGACTCTCTAAAAATATTGATACCGGTCAGATGGATTGGAAAATAAATTATGATCATACAAGTTATGTCTATAATCAATGTAGGATGAGATAGCTTCCAAGTCAAGTTAAAGGTGTGTGAACAATTGACTATGTTCATTGCAAAACGTCTATGTATATTAAATCTTTGGCCAAAGTAATGCATCCATCTTTGCATGCATTAGTTGGTTTGCTGTGCTCCAGATGGCATAACCATCCAGTAGTGTCTTACATAGTTAGAGTGGATCTATAGTTGTATGACCATGATGAGTTATGAAGGACATAACACTAGAAACTCAGATGGCAAACCTTATGGTTCCTTATATGTATTCCCTTCGTGAAGGTGTCGTGTTCCCCATAAATTGATTTTTTCTATTCAAATTAAAGATTTGAATGTAAATATAGAAACCACAAATCTCATTGAAAAAAAACAAATATAGATAAAGTCAAAATATATCTTAATCGGTGCATAAGACAAACCAACTAAGGAGCGCCGATCATGCTTCGTTAAGGAATGTGTTAAGGCAAACTAAAGGATGTGTCGTTTAAGAGACACAATCCCTCAAAGATATACGAAGGGGATTGCGGCAGTCAGCAAAGGATCATCGAACAATAATCCAAGGAAAAGCATCGAAGGAATATCATCTAGTTAATCTGAATATTACAAGGGCAACGAATCATCCATTGTATATAGTTATCTGTTATTGAGAGTCAACATATATAATTGTGGGCATAATACACCATTGATCATATCATTGAATTATTAATACAGGAATTTGCCTTCCATCAAGTTAACGATCAACATTACAGAGGTCACATTGCTACTTGGTTAGCATTGAAGATATTACAAGTCGCAGCAATCATCCTTATAATCTCAACATTACAATTGGTAGCAATCAAAGTGGCAATCTACACGTTGAGTCACATTCCAACATCAAGGATCGATTCATAAGGTTGCAAAATTTTTGGCTTGCTAGAAGGGGACATTACAAGTGGTATCAGAGCTTCGACCTACCAACTTGTGAAATAATCTTATGCAAGCATACACTAGGAGGAACCGTCAACTCTTAGAAGAACAAATGAACAACGACATGAAGACCTTCATGGAAATGACCACCAAGGCAATGATGGACCAAAATGAAAGAACTACTAATGCTTTGTTACAGTAAGGAAAGACAACTCAAATGCTCCTAGAGACACTCCAAAAAGTGGGTAGCACCGTGGATCAGCTCAAGGCTTCTTCAAATCATGGGATGGAAGTAGTCTCTAACCAAGCTGAAAACAACAATTCTTCATCAAGCTCAAGGATTCCACTACCATCGTTTCTACCTAGTGAAGAAACTTCAAGAAGGGAAGATGAAACTCCCCAAGACACGAGCACTGAAGACATTTGCTAGAGCATATGCAAATCTAGAACCAGAAGTAAGAAGGGTAGTATCCTTCAATGATTTTAGCAACTCAAAGAGGAATGAATTGGAAAGAAGAGAAAGAAGACCCATTAATAAGGATTTAAAGCAAAAAGCCAACAAGGTGAAGCTTCCAAACTTTGATGGAACCAATTAGATCACCCCACATGCTTGGCTTCAAAAGTTGAACGACTACTTTCTACTCAGCCCAATGACCGAGAGGGATGCCCTCCAGTTTTCCATCCTACATTTGGAGGGATTGGCCTACGAATGGTGGCATAATGGGAAGCATACTCAAGGCCATGAATCCATCACATCTTATGTGGAATTTTCCAAAAAGTTCATCAAGAAATTTGATCGATGACATCCACAACAAGATTTCAAGGACTTGACCCTAGTAAGACAAAGAGGAACCGTGGATGAATACATAAATGAATTCAAGAAGATAGCCATCCGAGTTTCTGGAATTGAGGATGAAAGACTAGCATTCCTATTTATTGAAGGCTTGGATGAGAAACTAGGAGGATTAGTGGGGGCACTTAAACCCACCACACTTGATGATGCCATTGAAATGGCAATTCAACTAGAGAAGAGAAAATCCTCTCAACCATCCACTAAACCCTTCCATAAGAAAGGAAGATTTGATAAAACATCCCACCACAAGGATGAGAGAAGGGATAAAAATTCATGTTGTAAATGCAGAGAATCATGGAAACCTAGACATGTTTGTCAAAACTTTCAAGATTTGAAGGAAAAAGGATTATGTTTCAAATGTAAGGAGAAATTGGGACAGGATCACAAATGTGGGCAGGTTCGCATCATAGAAGCCTTGTCCGATGATGAGGAGAAAGAAAACCCAACTAAAAGGAGAAAGTATGAGCCCGAAGAGAAGGTCATCCTAGCTGCTATATCCAAGGTATCTAAACACCATCCCTTTAGGCTTAGGGGCTACCTTAAGGGAAACAAAGTAACAGCCTTAGTGGATAGTGGGGCTACACATAACTTTATAGATGAGACCTTAGCCAAAAGAATAAAACTAGACACCCAAGATTTTGAAGTATTTATGGTATCCTTAGCCGATGGCTCCACAAAGGGTTGTTCAAAGATGTTACCCCAACTGAAAATGACCTTAGGAAGGCACCCCATTCAAGATGATTTTTATGTAGTAAATATGGGAGACTCGAACATAATCCTTGGCACACCATGGTTGCACTCACTAGTTCGAGTCACACTAGACTTTCCCAAATTAGAAGTTTCCTTTGAAGATCAAGAAAAAAAGGTTACCCTACACGGCCTATCTGATGGATCACCTTGAGTAATCTCTTCAAAGAGGATGGAAAGGACATTTAGGCATAACCAAGTAGAATGGGCAGCCCAATGTTTGATATTAGACAAATCAACTCCAATGGGAAAAGCCATCCACATTGATATCCAACCTATCCTTAGGAAACATAAAAAAGTATTTGATGACATACCACTAGGTTTGCCTCCCAAGTGAGGGTTTGAGCACATAATTGAAATGGAGAAAGATGCAAAACCTGTTATCACAGCCCCCTAGAGGCATCCCCAAAAGTTTAAGGAAGAAATAGAGAAAAGAATCAATGAAATTTTAGAGATGGGTCACATACAACCAAGTTCCAGCCCATTCGCATCCTCCGTGGTATTGGTAAAGAAAAAAATGGAACCATGAGAATGTGTGCGGACTATCGAGCCTTAAATAAGCAAACTATCAAGAATTGGTACCCTATACCAAGAGTGGACGAGTTAATTGATGAATTACATGGAGCAAAGTATTTTTCAAAAATTGATTTAAGATTGGGATGTCATCAAATCCGAATGAGGGAAGAAGACATTCCAAAAACTACATTTAGATGTCACTATGGTCATTTTGAATTCCTAGTTCTACCTTTTGGATTAACAAACGCTTCGGCCACCTTTCAATCATGCATGAACCACACATTCTGAAAATAATTAAGGAAGTTCTTGATGATATTTTGATCTATAGCAAGACATGGGAAGATCATCTCAAACACATTGATGAAGTATTGTCCATTCTCGAGCAAGAGTCCTTATATGCAAAAGCATCCAAGTGTGAGTGTGGGATGGAAGAAATTCTCTACCTAGGACATAAGATAAGTTCTCAAGGAGTCCAAGTAGATGAAGAAAAGATCAAAGCTATTAAAGAGTGGCCAAAACCAAGAACATTGACTCATCTCAGGGGATTCTTAGGGTTGTGCAGCTATTATAGAAGATTCGTCAAAAACTTTTCCAAGATTGCAGCTTTACTCACCAATTTTACCAAGAAGGGATCCTTTCTATGGGATGAGAAAGCACAAAAGGCATTTGAAAATTTGAAAGAGGTAATGAGCACTTGTCCCATACTTGCCATTCCAGACTTCTCATTCCCCTTTGAACTTGAATGTGATGCATCTGACAAAGGCATCAGAGCCGTGCTAATGCAAGATAAACATCCTATTGCCTTTGAGAGTCGCAAGCTATCTCCCGTTGAAAAACTATATTCTACCTATGATAAAGAGATGTTGGCTATTATGCATGCCCTGGCAAAGTTTAGGCAATATTTGGTTTGTGGAAAATTCATGGTAAAAACTGATCATAATAGTGTCCAATTCTTCTTAAAACAAAGGGATTTGAATGACTGACAACAGAAATGGGTGAGTAGATTGCAAGCCTACAATTTTGACATTGCCTACATAAAAGGGAAAAACAATGTGGTTGTTGATGCATTATCTAGAAGGCCATCATTATGATCCATGTCAAGTATCTCACCAGATTGGAAGAGCATTATTATAGCTAAGTATGTTAAAGACCCTCTTACCAATAACATACTTGAATTAAATATACCCAATGAGGAATTTAGAATAAGGGATGAAATTATCTTTTACAAGAATAGAGTGCATGTTGCAGCAGGATCCAAATTAAAGGGGAAAATCATCAAAGAGTTTCATGATAATCCCTTGGCTAGGCATCAAGGATACTTTAAGACATACAAACAGGTTAGAGAAAAATTTGCATGGAAAGGACTAAATGGTGATGTACTTAAGCATGTACAAGAATGTGATACATGTCAAAGAAACAAGATTGAGCATACTCATCCAGCTGGGTTACTTCAACCTCTACCTATTCCCGAACAAAAATGGAATAGTATCTCCATGGACTTCATAACCGGCCTTCCTAAGGTACAAGGAAGAGATTGTATTTTTGTGGTAGTAGATAGGCTCATGAAGTATGCCCACTTCATGGCCATAACTTTCGAGTATAAAGCACCCCAGGTGGCCAAGATTTTCTTCAAGGAGATCTTACGATTGCATGGATTGCCAAAATATATAGTCAGTGACCAGGATAGCCATTTTATGAGCTTGTTTTGGCAAGAATTATTCTGATTGTCTGGAACCAAGTTAACACCCAGTACCAATTATCATCCTCAAACGAACGGGCAAACAGAGATCATGAATCAATGGATTCAAAGTTATCTACGGAATTATGTCACACACATCACATGTCAATTGGTATGAGCCCCTTCAAAGCTTTGTATGGATATGAAGCCACTTCATTTGGGAGCCTAATTCTCCAAGAAAGCCGAGTTCCTAAAGCCAAAGATTTCATTCAGCAACATGAGGACATTATGAGAGTTCGCAAAGATAATTTACACCATGCTCAAAATCAGCAAAAAATGTATGCTGACCGGAAACGTGTAGAAAGGACATTCGAGGTGGGAGACATGGTGTTCCTAAGATTGCAGCCTTACAAACAATATTCCATCAAAACTAATGGTGTCGAGAAGCTCAAACCCTGTTTCTATGGACATTATAAGGTGCTAAGGAAAGTTGGGGAAGTAGCATATGAACTAGACTTGCCCATGAATAGCAAGATTCACAATGTATTCCACGTCCCTTGGCTTAAGAAAGTGCTTGGTCAAACAATTAGTCCATGTGAAGAACTACCTCCTCTCAATGATGAAGGACAATTAGTCCTAGAACCAGAAAGAATATTAAGTAATTTTGAGAGAAAGAAAGTTAAGAAGTAGAACTATTGTGGAATATCTCGTCCAGTGGAAAGGATTACCCGTAGATGATGCCACATGGGAGGGAGCTGAAGTTATGAATCATCAAAACCTACAAATTGCTTGAGGACAAGTAATCTTGAGAAGGGGGGCCTGTCGTGTTCCCCATAAATCAATTTTTTCCATTCAAATTAAAGATTTGAATATAAATATAGAAACCACAGATCTTGTTGAAAAAAGACAAATATAGATAAAGTCAAAATATATCTTAATCAATGCATAAGACAAACCAACTAAGGAGCACTGATCATGCTTTGTTAAGGAAGGTGTTAAAGCAAACTAAAGGATGTGTCATTTAAGAGGCACGATTCCTCAAAGTTATATGAAGGGGATCACGACAGTCGGCAAAGGATCATCGAAGAATAATCCAAGGATTCAAAGCATTGAAGGAATATCATCTAGTCAATTTGAATATTACAAGGGCAATGAATCATCCATTGTATATAGTTATCTGTTATTGAGAGTCAATGGATACAATTGTGGGTAGCGTACACCATTGATCATATCATTGAATTATTAATACGATGATTTGCCTTCCATCAAGTTAACGATCAACATTACAGAGGTCACATTGCTACTTGGTTAGCATTGAAGACATTACAAGTCACAACAATCATCCTTATAATCTATACATTACATTTGGTAGCAATCAAAGTGGCAATCTGCATGTTGAGTGACATTCCAACATCAAGGATCGATTCATAAGGTTGCAAAATTTTTGGCTTGCTAGAAGGGGACATTATAGAAGGGTAGGGCCACTTCCAGAAAGGAAGTTGTGCGGGGGACCGCCGGTCTGTGGTTGGAGGAAAAGCACTCGAGTGATGCTCTACTTCCCAAGCAGATGATAAGCCGAGACTTATGAAGATAGATATCAAAACTCCAGATGCAATATATTCTATTTATATGACTTGACAGTTAAATTCTATGTAAATTTATCATTATTGCCATGAGCAACACATTATGATTGTAAAGTGAAGGAAATCACTAGCATGATAGCTTCGAATATGTTGTAAATTTTCAATTTGAAATTATTTAAAAAAGATATGCTTTTTATATAATGATTATGCAAATGTTTATTGATAAAAAAAATATGATTACGATGATCATGATTATATACTTGTGAGTAAATTGGGAATGTTAATCTAGGTAATATGAGAGGACATGTTATAGTATTGGATTAAGGGAGATAAGAACCCTAGATTTTACCCTGAAGAGTTTAGAAAAAATTAACTCTTAAGTCAATTATGATATTGATTTAGTCTATTGTGTACTTTGGTCAACAAACAAAAGGTCAAGAAACCATAAATCAAGACAACATTAAGAGACTAAGATGCACTTTGTTGTTAGAGAGTCAATACAAGTTATATAAACCAAGTATGGTTATTATTGAGTAGAAAGTAAAATGATAGGAAGTCATAGACCTTGATAAATTGCGGATATGCAATAAGGGACTCTTGGAAAGGATAAAATTATCCAAACTTACATATTGTATGTATATCCTAGATAAGGAATATTTCTAAGTCAGATGGACTAAGAATTGAGTATAGTTCAGACAATTATGTCTAATGTAACTAGTCAAACAAGTCAAATTGTAGGATGAGATAGTCTTCAAGTCGAGTTAGAGGTGTGTGAACACATGACTACATTTATCGCAAATGTTTATTTATATAGAAACTTTGGCCAAAGTGATGCATTTGTCTCTGCATGCATTAGTCAGTTCACAGTGTCTAGATGGTGTAACTGGTTAGTATGATCATACTTAGCTAGAAGATTGTCTAGAGTTGTATGGTCGATTGAGTTACGTAGGACACAACACTAGGACTCATATGGCAACTTGTTAGATCCACATGTCTATACTCTTTGTGAAGGGTAGGGCCACTTCTAGGAAGGAAGGTATGCGGGGGACCATTGGTCTGTGGTTGGAGGTAAAGCACTCGGATGATGCTCTCCCTCTATAGCATAAAACTCGCCAAGACTTGTACAACAGATATCAAGATTCCAGAGACAATACTCTTTATGTAAAACTTCATGTTATGATTATGATGTAAAACTATTCTTTTGCCAAGAGTAATATATTTGTAAATGTAAAGTGAAATGTTATCACTATAATTTATCTTTGAATATAATGAATTTCAAGGTTGAAAAATATTCAAAAAAATATACTTTTATTTCTTTGAAGTTTAGCAAATGATTAAAAAAAAATATTTCACTCTTGTATATCATGTTCTTTTACTTTCCTAATAAATTGTGTGTGTAATTCTGAGTAATATGAGAAGGCATGTTACATATGGTATCAAAGCTAACCGAGTTCAACACATGGACCTCAGTGCTCACTATGAGAAAACTTGTCAAAATTAAGCAAATAGCTAATGTTTGAAATTGGTTTTATGCTAAAATGACATGGAGAAGAACCAAGAAAACTACCATAAAGTCTGTTTCCCAACATTTGCCCATGTTAGTAGTTAAGAAAGAACTTACTGAGGAGGTTGAACTCAAGGAGCATATAAATTATGCTGAGGGTGCTTGGATGGAGGATTCAGAGACTTTGGCTAATGCTCTTAAGTGTATATGGCTAGAGAGGAAACAACGTATTAAACTGGCCAAGAATCCTACTGTTCCTACTTGTGTAGTTAAACCAAGTAAACTATCTGCTACATGCGACATGCCATTTGGATGTGGTTGTGACACTACTGTTTTAGGAAAAAAGGTGTTGGAGGAGTACCTGCATGTACATCCACCCTCTAAGTTTGTTTTATTGGATTCTGATGGGGAAGAGGAACCTGAGGAATATCCTTTAACCGATATTGAGATGTAGTCTTGTCATGTTAATTATCTAAATAAGGATGTAATTATACCCAGAATAAACTATAATAAAGATGAGATTGTTTGCTCAAATCCATGTTTTTGTGAATGGATTTTGTTGATGAATTTTGAATTAATGAGATGCATTATTTTGAATTCTAATTATAATTTGATACAAATATTAGGTGTGATATAGAGTATCATTATGGTTCAAACTTGAACAACTCTTGAAGATAGTCAAGGAGAGTCAAATCCTTTTGAAAACCCTATGGCTAAGCTAGATTAGATATTGACCATGTTGAATGAAACCAAGGAAAGGCTTGGAAACTTGGAACATGAGGTTAGGGGTCAAGGTAGATCCAAAGAAAGACATGAGTATTTACATCAAGGAGATGATGAATATGTCCATGAATCCAGTATTCATAGTGAGCAAAGCGAGAATGTTGATAAGACTAAGTCTCAAGAGGAGAAGAGAAGTAGACTTGCCACTGATCTATCTAGAGATATGAAGAAAGTCACACTACCCAAGTTCGATGGAATAGAAAGTGGTGATGCTACTGAAGCTTGGTTGACAGAGATGGAAAAATATTTCAAGATCCGAAATTACTTTGAGGTAACCAAGGTAGTATGGGGTGCCTTTCAATTGGCAGGAGAAGCATCCATGTGGTGGATGAACAAGAAGATGGAATTGGGGTTAAGTTCTTTAAGGTTAACCTGGGATCAATTTATGGTCTTATTTCACCAGAGGTGGTTATTGCAACCTTTCTTTGACTAAAAGCTAACAGATTGTTAGAATTTGAGACAAGGGGATATGTCAGTGGTCGAATATTGGGAAAAGTTCACCTGTCTCCTAAAATATGTGCCTCAATATCAGAAAGATGAAAGGTTTAGAATCAGGAAATTTATCGTGGGTCTGAATGCCCAGATAGGTGGAGAAGTGGATGTGCATGGTCCTAGCACTATGGACCAAGTTTTAGAGAAGGCAATCAAGCAAGAGCAAAAATTGAAGTCAATTTCTGCATATTGCGAGAAGAATCATAAGATATTTAATAAGACACCAACTTCTCAACCTTTCAAGAAAAGGAATGGCAAGCAAGATGTGGCTAAGAAAAGTGACAAAGGTTCTAGAAGTAGCAGAAGTGGACCTAGAAATGAGAAGAAGAACAATGGTAATGCCCGAAGGAATGATAATAATTCAGGTAAACCTGCTAAGAAGTGAGGACCTCCTGGAGGATGTTTCACTTGTGGTGGAGATCACTATGCCATTCAATGCCCAACCAAAAACTAGGGAGTTCAGTAGTGTGGTAATGCTTTACCTACCCAGCAAGCAGCTTTTTAATAGAGGATCCATGCGGCTTTGGACAATCGCCAAGTGGAGTACCAGATTACTCCCATAGAGACAATAGGTACTTTGTTTGGAGTTCCTATTTCTATTTTGATTAATACTGGAGCAACTAAAAGTTTTATTTCTCCAAGAGTATTAAGTAAATTTCCTAGAAGAGTTGGATATATGGCTAAACCCTGGTCACTAGAATATGCTAACCAGACTAGAGCTCAGGTAGAGCAATGCTTGTTTGAAGCTAAGATTGATCTTCCTAGTTTTTCAATTGAGGTGAATTTGTTCATATCCCCCCTAGGTTCCTATGATTTTATCTTAGGAATAAATTGGCTATGGAGGCATAGAGCTAGTGTTGACTATTTTACAAAAATAGTGGAGTGTCTAGATGATGTAGGAAACAAAGTCTTTTTGCAAGGCACTTAGAGAGAAGTTAAGATCGGACCAATCTCTACTATGCAATTGAAGAGGGCTAGGTTAAAAGGTTGTAAACTTTTTTGTTGTCAAAATGGAGCAAGTAGAAGAAGATCCTAGTAAGCAAAGTGTATCTTTGGAGAACTATCCTTTCCTTCAAGATCTTCGGGATGTTTTCCCAGATGAACTTCCAGGATTACCTCCGAAGAGAGATTTCGATTTCTTAATTGATATTATACTTGGATCTGGGTTGATTTCAAAGGTGCCATACCGTATGACTACTATGGAGTTGATGGAATTGAAAGCCTTGCTTCAGAAGTTGTTGGCTAAAGGATTGATTATATCTAATGTTTCTCCTTGGGGAGCCCCACTAATCTTTGTCAAAAAGAAGGATGGAACCTTGCGTTTGTGTATAGACTATTGTATGCTTGACGAATCAACAATAAAGAATAAGCATCCTTTACCATGTATTGATGATCTTTTTGATTAGATGTGTGGCGTAATATTATTTTCTAAGATCGCTTTGCGATCTAGATACCATCAGTTGAGAATAAAAGATGAGGATATTCATAAGACAACATTTTGAACAAGATATGGGCATTATGAGTTCACAGTTTTACATTTTGGACTTACGAATGCCCCTACTGCATTCTTGAATTTGACGAATAATGTTTCTAAGATTGCTTGGATAAATCTGTTCTAGTATTTCTAGATGACATTATTATTTAATCTAAGAATGAGGAAGAGCACTTGCAACATATACAGATAGTTTTGTAGTGGTTGAGAGAGCATAAATTGTTTGGGAAGCTTTCTAAATGTACTTTCTTTTGGAAAGAGATACAATACTTAGGGCATATTATTTCAGCTGAAGGAATATCTGTAGACCCTATGAAGATAAAATCTATATTTGAGTGGCCTATACCAAAGAATTTGCATTAAGTGCACAATTTCATGGGGTTAGTAGGATATTATAGGAAGTCCATTTTGAACTTTTTTAAGGTTGCAAGCCCAATCACTTCTCTTCAAAGAAAATGAAAGCATTTCGACTAGACAATAGAATGTTAGGAGGCATTTGACCAGTTGAAAGAAAGGTTGACAACTTCAACAATATTGAAGGTTCCTGATCCAGAAAGTCAATTTGTTGTCATTACTAATGCCTCAGGAGAAGATTTAGGAGGAGTGCTTGTGTAGAATGGGCAAGTAGTAGCCTATGAATCCAGGAAGCTGAGAGCATATGAGTAGAATTATTGTCCTCATGATTTGGAGTTAGCAGCAATTGTGTATGCTTTGCAAGTGTGGCAACACTATTTGCTAGGAAATCCTTTTGAGTTAAAATCAGATCATCATGGTCTTAAGTACATATTTTCCCAACCCCATTTGAGTGCTCAACAAAGAAGATGGTTGGAATTGATATCAAACTATGATTTTGAAATAAATTATATCAAGGGAAAAGAGAATTGAGTAGCAGATGCTTTGAGCCGACAGAGACATATCTCATCGATTGCCTCTATCCACTCCAACTTCAAGGATTTGGTATTGCAGAATTCTGCAGGTGATGAATTCTATGAGCAAGTTAAGCAGACTCTCTCTAAATCCTCACGATTCAAGGTATGATGGGTTCTATTTTGAACAAGATGGGCTTCTAAGATATAGAGGAAGAATGTATGTTCTAGATTCAACAGAATAAAGAAATCTTGTGTGGAAAAAAGTTCATTCTACACCATATTCAGGCCATCCAAGTGTAACTAAACTCCTAGCCGATATGAAACCTCTTTATTTCTAGAAAGGAATGAAGAATGACACTGCAAGATTTGTAGCCAGTTGCTTGAGTGCTAGAGAGTCAAGGTTGAGCATCAGCATCTAGCATGACTTCTGTATCTGCACGATATTCCAGAGTGGAAGTGGCAGGTTATTAGCATGGATTTTGTACAAGGTCTTCCAATGTCTTGAAATAGACATGATGCTATTTTAGTAGTGGTGGACAAACTCACCGAGGTATCTCACTTTATACCTATAAATTTAACAAATGGAGCACCAGTTATAGCTCGCAAGTTTGTGCAGGAAGTGTTTATATTACATGGAGTTCCAGGTGAGAAGATTATCTCAGATAGAGATGCACACATGACTTCAAGATTTTGGCAAACTTTGTTTTCAGTGCTAGGAACTCAACTCAACATAAGCTTGACTTATCACCCTCAGATAGTGGTCAGACAGAAAGGGTAAACTAAGTTCTTGAAGACTTGTTGTGAATGCATTGTATGGATCAACAATACAAGTGGGAAGAGTATCGCTTGTGGAGTTTGCTTATAACAACTCCTACAATTCTGCTATTAAGATGTCTCCATTTGAAGCATTATATGGAAGAAGATGTTGAACTCCTATAAGTTGGGATAAGCTAGAAGATAGGATCAACATTGGTCCAGAAATGTTGGCAGAAATGGAAGAACATTTTAAGCTGATCAGAAAAAGATTAACGGAAGCAAATGATAGACATAAAAGTTATGCCGATGCCAAGTGTAAACCAAGGAAATTCTCAGTTGGAGAAAAAGTTATTTTGAGGGTCAAGCCTTAGAAAAGTTCCATAAAGTTTGGAAAGTCTTCCAAACTAGCTTGTAGATATGTAGGACCCTTCGAAGTTCTCGAAGTGACAAATTCGGTTGCCTACAGAATCGCTCTACCACAAGCTCTTGCCAGGATGCATAATGTGTTTCATGTTTCATATTTGAAAAAGTATATAACAGGTGATAATCATATTCTTGATTGGAATTCTTTACAGGTACAGGAACCAGGAGTGGTCATGATCAAGCCTCTCAAAGTGCTCGAAGTTCGCAAACTCGGCTTGCATAACAGATAGGTTAGTCAATGTAAGGTACAGTGGGACTAGTATGTAGAGGATAATGCTACAGGGGAAGATTATCATGATTTTCATCAGATATTTCCTCATTTGTTTTATGCTTTTCAAAGTTGAACGAAAACTTTATCATGTTATTATTTTTGGATACATTAGATCATCGAGGACGATGAATCTTATGGGTGGAGATATGTCACATTCCTAATTTTGACTATGTTTTACTTTTTACTTTTTTGTAATTAGTAGATAATTTTACACGATTTAATGATTTGACGTTATGTGAAAATGTCAGGATAGATCAATGATTTCATGAATTTGAATTTATATGTTTAGAATTAGACATGTGATTATATGATGTCATTATTATTTTATTCATAAGATGTATGAAGTAACTAATGATACACTAATCACAGTTTGGTTGATTGTAAGTGTAACCAAGAAAACAAGTTTTCCACCCTCTAAGAAAGAGAGGGAGAGCATCATAGAAGAGAAGTGAATAGATGTATGGAAAGAACAAGTTGTTGCCATCTAAGTTTTGTGTTTGATTAGTTTTGTGAACCCTGTCTAGCTAGTAAGTTGAGTTTGACTTTATTGGTCTAAGTTAGATTTCCATTCGACAATAGTTAATTTGACGTCAAAATCCTTAATATAGGTTTTGTCGAAAAACCTAGAAGGGATTGTTCGACCATTAACTAGTTGTAGTCGATAGTCGTTATTTTTATTTATATGAAATGAATATTGTTTATATTCAGGAGGATATATATATTTATGGTAATGGTAAAACTATCTCATTTTCGTAATTTTCTGATTGAAATTCCTTTATGGTATCCTATCAGGTTAAATTATGTTTGAATATTTTGCTATCTATGAGAAACAAGGAGGGGGAGAATACCTTGACCCCATTCTCGTAATCTTGTCAAGAGTTTAATAAAACAACATAAGTGTACATTGAGTATGCTTTCTTTATGATGTTATATATATATTAAGTGTGATATTTAAGTGAGACCTTGTGTGTTAAGGTCGATAACTTCCTTATGAAAGAGGTTAAGATTTTATGTATGATAGTTGCTTTTAGAACATGGTTGTTTGACCCCTTTTTACTCTCAACTGATTTGGAGAGTGGAGGATCCTGTTACTTCTCAATCCGACTGGATGCTTACTCCTAGTTATCCCTACAAGGTTGCCATCAATGATCAATAGGATTCCTGGGCCAGCGGCTAACAGTATAGGAGATAGACTCTATAGATATCTCCTCTTCTTCTTTAGGCTCTGCAGAACCAAGGGGGGTATTCCCTATTCAACATCCATGAGATATGCTATGAAAGGGCTGGGATGCTGACATAAAGCAGATAAATCCTCTATTAAGCAGACCAAAACTTTGAGATAAGTACAAAGGGGCTAGCTTTGGGCCTATATTCAGTTGTAGACAGAGGATTTTCTATCCTAAAACTACTTCTAAAATCCTAAAAGGTTTGTTTATGAAGTTTGAGTTTGATTTATATCTGGATGCAAAACTAGGACTTTGGGTTACAACAGAGATACCAGACCAGATTGGTGCCTATCCAGGGCTCGGAGTCAATAGACATATATATGTGAATATCTACCACAGACTTGAGACAATAATCAGATTTCAAGGGGCTTCTGAAATGTCTGCCTTACAGACAATACCCAAGAGAGAGTATTTAGTTATTTCTACTTACCAACATTCTTACTGCAATGTATTCTTCTTAACACTTAATCTATAACACCCCTTAGATGTTCAGAGTCAAAAGAAAAAACACATTTAGTTTGGAGACAAATAACGAAACACATGCAATGGAGCATTACTCATTTAAATCAACATGAAATTGATGATTCTGTGCATAATACATACAACATACAATTCATAAACTCACGAGACACCTAAAATAGAGTCACCAAAAGTTGTATTCCTACTACAACACCAAAACCTGTCTAGTTTTCAACAACCACAAAAGAGTAACACAATTTGCTTAAAACAACAAGAAAGTGTACTTTGCAAAAATTAATTACATGACAAGGTCAAAATTCCTGCTAGACAATGCACCAGAGATGGCACTCAAAATAATAAATATAGCAGGGGACAAAACAGGAAGAAGCAAGAGGAGGGCGAGGAGTGGTTGAGCTCGAGCCCTGTGCCGCCGCTGGAAGACTCTCCATCATAAAACCTGGTACTTGACCGTTCAACCATCAGCCCATGCCTGTCTACAATCCAGCCATTAATGGCTCAACCACCAGCAGCTCCTCCCGGAAACAATAACAATGCACCCATGGAAAATTCCCACTCAAAAACGACCACAAACACAAGGAAAAAACCATCATCAAAAGATCAAAACCTGACCGTTGATCTGAAAACCCATCACCGAGATCAACGGTCCCAAAACATGTATGAAGAGCCACCAGCCAACGAAATCGTGCCACGTGGTCACCTCATGATTATATCACTGGCCTTTCGCACCTTTATTTTGCCTTTATCACTTTTGCATATGCGTGCTGAAATGCGTATACAAACACCACTTGTTCACCTTTCAAAATCCCTGTATATGCAAAATGCATATACAACTGTCTGATATACAAGACGGACCCCAAAGTTTATAGAACAATTTGAAAATTGGTTCAAATCTGGCTTGTATCCCTTTTACCGCACATCAGCTTGTATATCAGCATATACAAGCACTTTATACAACCCATGGCCGCCAAATTTCATTCACTGCACCTTATTCCTCCATCGCGTCCGGATTGCATCTCTCCTTTTGCATATCGGCCTGTATATGCAAACATACAAATCCCCTGACATACAAGCAAGGAATCTTTTAGGATATGCGATATAGATTCCCTCTTGTATGTCGCCAATGTATGTCAAACATACATTCAACCTTGTACCTGCTTCTCCCGTATGCCAAAAATACAAACCTGTTTGTATATGCCCGCGGGCCCTACCACATGCATCACCTCCGTCGCACTGTAGCAAATATATATTTGTTTGTATGTCAAATATACAAACCCCTTTATACAACTGCGAAATCTGCGATGGAATATTCGATGAATGCATACTTTCCTTGCATCTTTCAACGCCTGCATGTTGACTTGTATATTAGAGATACATTCACCCTTGTACATATTTCATTGTATATTTCGCTTGCATGTTCCACATACAAGCCCGATATACAAGCAGGGCCGATATACAAATGGTGAATATTCCTGAAATCTTTTAGAAGATTCCCCCAATGTATATGCAACCCGATATGCATTTAGAAATGCATACAACTCATTTTTACCGTTTTTGAAGGCCGATGGAGATTTTTCACCCGCCAACACACATTTTGACCTGCATGTATATACAAACACCACTTGTACCTTAACTAATTTTTTGCATTCTTCAATTGAAACCAGACTGCTCATACAGGCGGTAACATAGGCTCTGATTGGGGATGTGCAGGTGCAAGACTGCAGCGAGGACCAGACCACTTCGGGGCAGACCAGACAAAACCCAAAATGCAAAACATGACCGACTATACAAGGCATGTACAAAATATTCACATTTAGTTTACAACGTGCACACAAGACAACCATTACAAGAAGTAGAACTTTAGGAACTGACCGTGCACAAGCAATTCCAAAAATTCACCACTTAGGGCCTAGAGAAAGTAAGAATCTCCTCCATGAGTGTCACTGATTTGGTATGGGCCCACCCATAAGGGCTCAAATTTACCGTGTTTGCCCTTGTCTTGGTTCCTTGCATTCCATACAAGGATCAAATCATCTTTCTGAAACTTTCTTTCTGTAGCTCTCTTATCAAATAGATATTTCATCTTTTGTTGTTTCTTGATATTTGTCATGTGTGCCTCTCTTCTGATCTCATCCAATGCAACTAGCTGATTGATTCTTTCAGTCATTGGAACCCTGATCTCCGTATCATTCTCTTGTAAGAACTTGTAAACTGGCAGAAGGTTGTGCACAAGTAGCCTAGCTGGTGCACCATAGACTAACTCAAAAGGTGACCTTCCAGTTGATTCCTTCACTATCATCCGGTTGGCCCACAGTGCCATCTTTAACTTTGAATCCCATACCCTCTTGTTCTTATCTAGCATTCTCTTAATGAATTTCATGAGGCTCTTATTGCTTGATTCTACCTGACCATTTCCTTGTGGGTGATATGGTGATGCATATGACAGACTGATCCCATATTTGTTGCAGAAATCAACAAATTCTCCAGATTTGAAGCACATGGCATTGTCCGTGACAATTGTAGCTGGCACTCCAAATCTGATAATAATGTGCTCCAAAACAAAATCCATCACCACCTTGCTGGTAACTTTCTTAGTTGGAATGGCTTCAACCCATTTGGTAAAATAATCAGTAGCAACCAGAATCCAACTGTGTCCTCCACTTGATTTTTCTGAGATTTCCTCTATAAAATCAATTCCCCACTGTTGAAATGGGGTCTCTACAGTTATAATCCTAAGGGGTGAGGCACCTCCATATTTTAGCTTTCCTGAGAACCTTTGGCAAGGAGCACATTTTCTTACCAACTTTTGTGCATCTGAGAAAAGAGTTGGCCACCAATATCCTGCTCTAAGAACTTTGTGGGCTATTGTCTTGGCAGCGTGATGTCCACCACATCCTCCTGTGTGTAGGTCATTTAAAATATCAGCAGCCTAATCCTCATTCACACATCTGAGTAGTACACCCTCAGGATTCTTCCAATATAGCTCTCCCTGAAGAATTATGTATTTGATTGCACGTAGCTTCAAAGTCCTTTTCTGACTAACACTGAAGTGGGAAGGACAATTCAAATTCTGCAAGTAATATACAATGTCCTTATACCAATTAGATTTTGATATACTGACAGTTTTGTTTTGCACCACGTTCACCTAGCATGCTTCTAGATTTGATGCTGTCATTACCTTTGCCAAACCTTGTCCCCTTACCAGCTTTGTAATCTGTATTTCAATGTTGAATTCTTGTAGTTTATTTATCCACCTGCATCTTCTTCCGGTTACCTCCTGCCGAGTGAAGATATCCTTGACTGCTGCATGAGGCACATATGCAATTATCTGAGAGCCCACCAAATAAGGCCTGAAGCTCTTCACTGCTCTAACAAACACATATGCTTACTTCTCCATTATATCGTACTTCAATTCAGCAGCCTGTAATGACCTGCTAAAGAAAGCTATAGGTTGTTCAAACCCTTCTTCATTTTTCTGCAATAAGCATGCAACAATAGTATGGAAAGAAGCAAATGAAAACAATTGAAATGGCTTAGAAAAATCAGGAGATTTTAGTATAGGAGGCATCTTTATTGCCTCTTTTATATCTTGAAATGATTTGGTTGCTTCATCTTCCCATTTGACAATTGCATTCTTCTTCAGCATTTTAGAGATCCCCTTGGTGGTCTTTGCAAAGTTAGGAACAAATCTCCTAACAAAATTAATCTGTCCAAAGAAGGACTGAACACCTTTTACTATTTTAGGGATCTAAATTTTGTCAATTACAGCCACCCTCTCAGGATCAATCCTAACTCCATCCTTGGAAACAATGTGTCCAAGCAGTTTTCCTTCCACAACCCCAAAAGCACATTTCTTTGGGTTGAGTGAGATGCCATACTCTAATGCTCTAATAAAAATTTGCTCGAAATGCGTACAGTATTGTTCTTCCTTTTTTGAAAAGGCAGTCAAATCATCATGATATACAGCCAAGATTGATCAATCAATCCTGCAAAAGCAACATCCATCGCCTTTTGAAATGTGGCACCTGCATTTGTTAGTCCAAACGACATCCTTACATATACATAGGTTCCCCATGGAGTAGTGAAAGCAATCTTAAATTGTTCTGATTCCTTCACTTTCACTTGATTGTACCATGAAAATCCATCCATTATGGATAGAAGTTCACAACCAGTCACCTTCTGCAACATGGCCTCCATATTTGGCAATGGATAGTTGTCTTTCAAAGAAGATACATTTAAATTTCTAAAATCCACACAAAGTCTGATGTCACCATTCTTTTTTCTGACTGGGACAAGGTTAGACACCCAAGTTGAATGTCTGATAGGATGATTATTCCAGCCTCCCTAAGCTTCATAAGTTCCTCTTGCATTTTTGGAGGTAAGGTTGGGTTGATAGGCCTCTATTTTTGTCTAAATGGTTTAGCTCCAGGCTTCAAAGGGATTTCATGCTGGAATAAATCCTCTCTATAAGCTTTCAGGTCCTCATATGACCAAGCAAACACATGCTTATACCTTCTTAGCAATGCAATCAGCATAATTCTGATATGTGGTTTGAGCTGTTTACCAATGTACACCTTTTTGGGAGCATGAGATGTTCCCAAGTTTATTTCCTCTAAATCATTCTTGTTTGTTGGAGATGACTTTGTGACGAGTTGGTCCTTATTGTCAAAAGCTCTCTCTAAAGCAACTAGCCCTCTAGGGATTTTATTTGTCTTTAGCTAAATTACTTCCTTCCCTAGGAGAGTTTCTTTCCCATCTACTACCTCTACAAAATTCTGAAAATCCATTTCCTGGTTCTCATATTCATCAATACAATGCAAAAATCTCAGTAAATCTTTATCATCATCAAATACTTGCCAGCTGCATACATTATTTGGCACTGTAGACCTGATTTTGATCTCAACATCGGTAACATCTGATAGAGTTGTATCATCTGGCCTTATAGCTACATTAGCTAGAAAATCTGCCCTGACATTCTTTGATCTCTCTATCCAGTTTATTGAAAATGCATCAAACAATTCAATTGTATCCCAAACAACATGCTTATATTGTTTTAATTTCTTATTTTTTGATGCATACTTATCTCTAACTTGGGAAACAATAAGCTTTGAATCACCAAACACCTTGAGCATCTTAATTCCATGCCTCAAAGCGACATTCAATCCTAATAACAGAGCCTCATACTTTGCAATATTATTTGTATAGGCAAACTTCAACAAGAAAGAGAATTTTAGAAGTTTACCAGATGGAGACAGAAATACAATCCCGGCACCAGAGCCTTCCTTCGAACAAGCTCCATCAAAATACATGGTCCAGAGGCCCTGTTGATCAGACTTTTGAGTGCACATGTCTCCTCTTTACCTTCTTTAACATCTGAGACAACTCTGAAATTATCACAGTCGGTGTTCACAAAGCATATCTGTTCCTCTGATTCTTGATTCTCCACTGTCTCTGATGATCTTTCCTCCCTGATCAATTTGGCATTCCTACCATTCATAGGGATCATAGTGTATGACAGATCTAATTGCATACTTCCACCAATCAACGCTGCCCACCTTCTTGATAGCAACATGCCATACTGTGGCTTGATATCAACAACTATTATGTTTATTTTGTAGGTCTTTTCAAGATATGCTGCCAGTCTAAAATTGACATCTTTCATAATTCTGATGACAGGTACCTCCCTAGCATCCATGGCATAGCACTTCCCACATGCCTTATCTATCTTTAATCCAGCTTGCTGCATGATGACCAAAGGCATGATGTTTGTGGATGCTCCTGAGTCGAGCATACAATTTCTAATTATTCTTCCATTTATGACAAGGGAGACATAAAATGGCTCCACTTGTGAAGGGCACTTTGTCATGGTCATCCCCAAATATACTTCAAGAACTTCATCCTCATCAATATATAGGGCCTGTTTCTTACTCTGAGACTCATCTTTCTGCTTGATCTAACAAGGTGTTCCTGAGATTAAGGACACAACTTTATTTATGAACTCTTCTACTTTCATCAGTTCCATTAGTGGAACAGAGACTTTTATTTGAGACAAGACTTGAGTGATGTCAAATGGAGCATAATTTTGAATAACAGTTGTAGCTTGCTCCACCGTTTTACCTCTATCCTGAGATGATCCAGCTTTAGTTTTTATGGCTCCTTGACTGTCATTCTTGCTCTAAGAATTTCTATTTTGATCCTCAACCTGGGGAACTGTGTTTTCTATTTTTTGAGAATCGTAACCTATTTTTTGCTTAAAACCTTGTTTATTATTGTTCCATTGTTTCTTATATGTTTCAGTCCCCTTATAATTTTGCACTGGTTGGCTCACAGAAGTGTTCTCTGGTTGAGGTGTACCACTTACCTGAGCCTTACCTCTGAGATTGTAATTGCTCTTGACTTGAGCTACTGCTGCTGCTGTGAGTGCTATGAGGGCTCTAATTTCTTCATCAGAAGGTCTCCTCAAACTATTCAGAAAGTTGTGTGAATCCTGAGCATAAGCGTCTGTCTTCCTCATCTTCGTCATAAGGAAACTGCTGATAGACCTGCATCTCATCATCTACACTTGCATTAGCATCATGAAAAGAGTATCCTCTATTTGTAGATAACATATTGACATTATCATCCTCTGTGCAATGCGGCTCATTGCACTCATCACAGGCAACAACATTATTGTATAAAGACTGAGCAATCAGACATTGTGACTGTGAGTGAGGTATTTGGCATATGATACACCATGGGGTGTCATCAACCATATTTATAGCTTTCTTCAAAGAATCAAGAGTTTCCTTTGTATTCTGAGCTCTTGGATTTGTATTGCTGTGTGGGAGGATGGGTTTACCATCATGCCAATTGGTATGATATGGCATGTCATGTAATGATGGTCTTCTTTCTTGCCTCTAGTAAACCTGTTTGTCAGGACCTATTCCCTTTTCATTTTTAGCTATTCTATAACTCAAGTCCTTAACAACATTTGTTAATTTATCTATTTTATCCTTAGAAGTAGATGTATTACCTTGGATACTCTGAGATTTAGTGTTTGGATTTTGCAGAATCTTCACATCATCCCTTCTATTTGTCTTACCAGACGCTTTTCTGTTATTTTCATTATTTGTTGCAATTTTGAAGGCATCCCTAAGGCTGTGAGGTCCCTTGTCTCTTAATCCATAAGCTGTCTTGGCATCAAAAGCATTTATGTACAACACTATGCACATAGGTTCATTAGGCCTCAAGTCCTGTGGCAATTTGTTCAATACCTTCATGAATCTAGCATTGAAATCAGCAACTTGTTCATTTGATCCTTTGGCAATGCCAGTGAATTCATTAATGAAGAAACTAGGATTAGTTTTGTCACCATACTGTTCTTTAAATATTCTCCTAAATTCATCCCATGATGAAATGCTCCTGTCAGGCAGGCCTTTGTACCACTCCTTGGCTTCATCAACTAAGGATTGCATAAATGATTTCATGAAAACATCCTCATGCTCAACCTCGAAGTTGTCCATGATATTCTGAAAAGATTTTAGATGGTCTTCACCTGACATAGTATTATTTCCTCAAAATTTAGGCACTTGCAGCCTCACATGTTTGTCAATAGGATTTGGATAACCAGGAATGCCATCAAAAACCAGTTGTCTGAATCTGTCCAACTGCATTGGCTGTCTACCAAATTGATTAGCATTTGCATTTCTATTTGCATTCTGATTTCTTACATTATTTAATGGAGCTCTTATGCTATTTGCATTCTATCTTTGATTATCGTGCTGATCCTAGACCTCATTCCTTTGTTGATTTCTCTGCACATTTGTATTTTAAAGGGTAGGAATTGAATCATTCTGCGCAACTCTCAGGGCTTGCACTTTCTGTCTCATGTCATCTCTAATTTTCACTGCTTGCAGATATTCTAATTCTGCCCTTAAGCTCTTAATTTCATTAGCTAGTTCCTCCTCTCTAGGCATAGAAGAGGACAGTTTTGTCACATTCTGATCATCATTATCATCATCCCTTAGGGATTCAGCTTCTTCAAATCTTTCAGGGGAGTCATGGAAAGGGCGTTCTTGAAACACTTCTGACCTTATTCTCAATCCACTACCCTGCTGTCTCTCATACACATTTTGAATTTCAGCCTCAGTGTTCGAAAAAAAAGGTATTGTCTGCTCTGAAGATCCTGGATTGTCCTGAATAAATTCATTTTTCCTGGGGCTAGGAGAACCATCCTGACTGGCTCGTATAGTCCCTTTTTTCCTATACATCATCTTTATGGGTAACTCTTCAAATAGAGTATTATGCTGGGATCTTCTCCCTTGCATACAAATTTTACTTTACCGGTTGGGAGATTGGTTCAGAGTTGCCACCTATTACTAGGAATTGTCTTCTTTTGAAAATCAGGGTTCTTTTACAAGTCCCCAGCAGAGTCACCAATTTCTGTTACTTCTCAATCTGACTGGATGCTTACTCCTAGTTATCCCTACAAGGTTGCCATCAATGATCAATAGGATTCCTGGGCCAGCGGCTAACAATATAGGAGATAGACTCTATAGATATCTCTTCTTCTTCTTTAGGCTCTGCAGAACCAAGGGGGGTATTCCCTATTCAACATCCATGAGATATGCTATGAAAGGGCTGGGATGCTGACATAAAGCAGATAAATCCTCTATTAAGCAGACCAAAACTGTGAGATAAGTACAAAGGGGCTAGCTTTGGGCCTATATTCAGTTGTAGACATAGGATTTTGGATCCTAAAACTACTTCTAAAATCCTAAAAGGTTTGTTTATGAAGTTTGAGTTTGATTTATATCTAGATGCAAAACTAGGACTTTGGGTTACAACAGAGATACCAGACCAGATTGGTGCCTATCCAGGGCTCGGAGTCAATAGACATATATATGTGAATATCTACCACAGACTTGAGACAATAATCAGATTTCAAGGGGCTTCTAAAATGTCTGCCTTATAGACAATACCCAAGAGAGAGTATTTAGTTATTTCTGTTTACCAACATCCTTACTGCAATGTATTCTTCTTAACACTTAATCTATAACACCCCTTAGATGTTCAGAGTCAAGAAAAAACACATTTAGTTTGGAGACAAATAACGAAACACATGCAATGGAGCATTACTCATTTAAATCAACATGAAATTGATGATTCTGTGCATAATACATACAACATACAATTCATAAACTCACGAGACACCTGAAACAGAGTCACCAAAAGTTGTATTCCTACTGCAACACCAAAACCTGTCTAATTTTCAACAACCACAAAAGAGTAACACAGTTTGCTTAAAACAACAAGAAAGTGTACTTCACAGAAATTAATTACATGACAAGGTCAAAATTCTCGCCAGACAATGCACCAGAGATGGCACTCAAAATAATAAATATAGCAGGGGACAAAACAGGAAGAAGCAAGAGGAGGGCGAGGAGTGGTTGAGCTCGAGCCCTGTGCCGCCGCTGGAAGACTCTCCGTCATAAAACCTGGTACTTGACCGTTCAACCATCGGCCCATGCCTGTTTGCAATCTAGCCATTAATGGCTCAACCACCAGCAGCTCCTCCCTTAAACAGTAACAGCGCACCCATGGAAAATTCCCGCTCACTCAAAAATGACCGTGGACACAAGGAAAAAACCATCACCAAAAGCTCAAAACCCGACTGTCGATTTGAAAACCCATCGCCGAGATCAACGGTCCCAAAACATGTATGAAGAGCCACCAGCCAACGAAATCGTGCTACGTGGGCACCCCATGATTCTATCGCTGGCCTTTCGCACCTTTATTTTTCGTTTATCGCTTTTGCATATGCATGCTGAAATGCGTATACAAACACCACTTGTTCACCTTTCAAAATCCCTGTATATTGAAAATGCATATACAATTGTTTGATATACAAGGCGGACCCCAAAGTTTATAGAACAATTTAAAAATCGGTTCAAATCTGGTTTGTATCCCTTTTACCACACATCGGCTTGTATATCAGCATATACAAGCACTTTATACAACCCATGGATGCCAAATTTCATTCACTGCACCTTATTCCTCCATCACGTCTGAATTGCATGTCTCTCCTTCTGCATATTGGCCTGTATATGCAAACATACAAATCCCCTAACATACAAGCAAGGAATCTTTTAGGATATGCGATATAGATTCCCTCTTGTATGTCGCCAATGTCTGTCAAACATACATTCAACTTTGTATCTGCTTCTCCTGCATGCCGAAAATACAAACCTGTTTGTATATGCTCGCGGGCCCTACCACATGCATCACCTCTACCGCACTGTAGCAAATGTATATTTGTTTGTATGTCAAATATACAAACACAAATATACAAACCCCTTTATACAACTGCGGAATCTGCGACAGAATATTCAATGAATGCATACTTTCCTTGCATCTTTCAATGCCTGCATGTTGACTTGTATATTAGAGATACATTCACCCTTGTACATATTTCATTGTATATTTCGCTTGCATGTTCCACATACAAGCTCGATATACAAGCAGGGCCGATATACAAATGGCGAATATTCCCAGAATCTTTTAGAAGATTCCCCCAATGTATATGCAACCCGATATGCATTTAGAAATGCATACAACTCATTTTTACCATTTTTGAAGGCTGATGGAGATTTTTCACCCGCCAACACACATTTTGACCTGCATGTATATACAAACACCACTTGTACCTTAACTAATTTTTTGCATTCTTCAATTGAAACCAGACTGCTCATACAGGCGGTAACAGATCCTTTGACCGATTCTTGTGTGGTCTCTTATGGCCATCATTTCCTATTATTTTCATGCTATTGCGAAAGTTATGACAAGCATTACTAAGAGTGATGGGACGTGGTTATAGAGGAGAACTCTATTTATCACCACCGAGAATTCTCTGTTGAGACATAGAGACACTAACATATACTCATGGAGAGAGAGACAAAAAGGAGAGAATGTTGTTTGAAGTTGTTTTGGAGGGATGGTGACAAAGAAAGAGTTTTTGAAGTTTGTTGTTGAGGAAAGACGTGGCCAAAGGATCAAAGACTGCATCTTTGATCTCACAGGTTCATCCTTTCCTAGTAAACGTTATTTAGAGTTTGTGAGTTCTTTTATACATTATTGTCTCTGTAGATATGCTTAGTATTAGCTCTGTGTCTAAAAAAGCCAAGAGCTTAATAGATTACTGTGATCTGTGAAGATGAATATATCTCTGTGTTTTAAGTAGTCAAAAAGCTTAGTATTTCTCTATGTTTTGTGAAACCAAAAATATATTATTATCACTATGTTTTAGAAATCAAAGAGTTTAGTATCTCACTATGTCCTGAGTAGTCGAAGAATTGAGTTTATCTTTGTGTTAGGAGGAGCCAACATCATAGTATATCACTGTGTTTTTTTGTGAAGTCTTTAAACTTGCAAAACTCAGTGTAAACTATTATGTATAACTTAAACTATGTCTGTGTGATGGTTAAGGCCGAAAGCTTAATCATAATTCAGTGGGAATAAGAGGCCGATTAGTCTCACACTCTTCATATTTTGGATAGAACTAGTAGAGATAGTACTCTTTCAACTTACATTTTAGAGAATGAGAACTCTCCATGTTTAATCTTTATCTTATAAATATAGAAAACAACTGTAGGCCGAATGGTCGTTAAGACATTATCTTGTATTAGGCCGAAAAGGTTAGTGATTGTCAGAAGGTAGTTACTGGAAAAAGTTAGTAAACTTTAGTAGTTTGAGGAGATAGTTTGAATTAAGCATTAGAATGTTTTTATGCTAAGATTAAGTAACCCTATCATGATTGAACTTTTAGTAAATGTCTGTGTAGTGACCAGACAGTTGATATACTCAGAAATACCTAAGAAATCTGATTGTCCTTAGTTATTTGCACTTGAGATAGCAAAGGATACAAATGTTGTTTTATTTCTCTTAAAAATTGTTGAATCTATGTTTAGATGTCAATTTGAGCCTCTCGAGATCATTGTATTAAGTCTTAAAAGTTGAGACTAGAAGTTTTGATATTTAGATGTTTCTTTTATCTCTTAACTCTTTTTAGTTTTATTGTCTTTCAATCCAAGATTTCGGGAAAAAGTTTTTCCCCTTATTCTAAAAAGCGTATAGAAATGGTTTGAATATCATTAGAAGCATTTGAAGCTATGTTATATATATATATATATATATATATATATATATATATCAACATATATGTTTTCTTCAATTAGATCATGTATTTACATTATGCAAAGATGAAGTACTATCATTCTTAATCCTTCTATGTTAGTGAACGAAAGGAGACCATTAGGTCAAAGTCATCATTATTTTATTATATATCTAGACTTATATCTTTTATTGGATTAAAAGATTGAACTTAATCAAGAGTTCTAATGCTTTTGTTAGTATTTATTAAGACTTGACATAGAGGAGGATAAACCTTTTGTATTATGTTTTTGAGAAATGGTGAATTTGATCTATGAGCAAGTAGTCAAGATTTGACGAGTGGTTATCTTATTCACGCTATGTTATGGATATAATTTATTAGTTTTAGGGGTATTTTGAGATTGCAATGTATTGAATTAAGGGAGATAAGAACCCTAGATTTTACCTCGAAGTGTTTAGAAAACTTTAACTCTTAAGTCAATTATGATATTGATTTAGTCTATTGTGTACTTTGGTCAACAGAAAAAGGGTTGAGAAACCATAAATTAAGACAACATTAAGAGACTCTGAAGCACTTTTTTGTTAGAAAGTCAATACTAGTTATATAAACCAAGTATGTTTATTATTGAGTAGAGAGTAAAATGACAGGAAGTCACAGACCTTGATAAATTGGGGATATGCAATAAGGGACTCTCAGAAAGGATAAAATTATCCAAACTTACATATTGTATGTATATCCTAGATAAGGAATATTTCTAAGTCAGATGGACTAAGAATTGAGTATAGTTCAGACAATTATGTCTAATGTACTAGTCAAACAAGTCAAACTGTAGAATGAGACAGTCTTCAAGTCGAGTTAGAGGTGTGTGAACACACGACTATGTTTATTGCAAATGTTTATTTATATAGAAACTTGGGCCAAAGTGATGCATTTGTCTCTGCATACATCAGTCGGTTCACAGTGTCTAGATGGCGTAATTGGTCAGTATGATCATACTTAGCTAGAAGATTGTCTAGAGTTGTATGGTCGATTGAGTTACGTAGGACACAACACTAGGACTCAGATGGAAAATTGTAAGATCCACATGTCTATACTCTTCATGAAGGGTAGGGCTAGTTCCAAGAAGGAAGGTGTGCAAGGGACCGCCGGTCTGGGGTTGGAGGTATAGCACTCGGATGATGTTATCCCTTTGTAGCAGAAGATTCGCTAAGACTTGTATGACAAATTTCAAGATTCCTGAGACAATACTCTTTATGTAAAACTATTCTTTTTCCAAGAGCAATATATTTGTAAATGCAAAGTGAAATGTCATCACTATAATTTATCTTTGAATATAATGAATTTCAAGGTTGAAAAATATTTAGAAAATATATACTTTTATTTCTTTGAAGTTTAGAAAATGATTAAAAAAAACATTTCACTCTTCTATATCACGTTCTTTTATTTTCCTAGTAAGTGGTGTGTGTACTTCTGAGTACTATGAGAAGGCATGTTACAATTAGCAAGATTTAGGTTATTAAGAACAACTTCCTAGCTAGTAATCACACCCTCTTCATTTCCTTCTCTAGTAGGGCATTAAGTGTCATAAACAAGAGAAATGACCAATGCAAGGAGAGAAAAGTTTCTAAAATCTATCCATTTAGAGGCCCCATGGTCACATGGCTCATAAGAGGTTGAAGGTAAGCAAGATGGTTGAGACCAACGATGAGTAGTTTGTCCCTGGCCCTTCTTGAAGGGGCTAGGAAGCATGTGATTTAAAGTCATTTCCACCATGGGCATTCTGACTGTGTCCATGTTGACGTCCATGGGGAGGGGAGTGACCCTTGCTAGAGAGTGGAGTTAATGGTACTCTAACAAATATATACACAACATTACCCCAATGATCCAAAAGCACTTGTAGATGGGCCACTTTAAGTGCAACTTTATTTGCTTGCATCTAAATTTTCATAAGAACATTAGAGGAAATAATGGCCTTAATTTATAGAGTGAGAAGTGTATATCAATAGAACAACGAGAGAAAATAGTAGAATTTTTATCTTTCTAAATGCTAAAAAGAATTTCCATCTCGAAAACATCACAAATTTTGGCGAACTTAGCAAGAAATTCAGGCCAATCTCCTAAAAGAATCATATACGATGAAAAAGGCTTAGGCCTAGAAGGCCTAAAGAAATAATGAATCCAATTCCAAGCAACTTGGTGATGCAAATTAGGGTCCAAGGGCTTTGACAAGATACCGAACCAAGCAACAAAATGAAAAACACATATAATGAAACAAAAAAAACTCTTTATTCATATGCAACAAAAAACATTACAACAGGAGTACAATGATCTTCCTATATGCATTAAACATGCCTTGGCCTAAGCCTTACAATCATCCAATCATTGATTCAAACCAACATATGAAAACCCAGACAATCTACTTTCCAAATCTGAAATATGGAGAAAAAGTCCTGTTACAACAAAAGCATAAACTCACTATGGAGAAGTCCACCTCTTTCAGTGTGAAAATCCTTTTTTTTATAGGCATTTGAGGTGGCCACCACACTCATCACATGAATGGGACACATTTCAGACATCAATTGACTCTTGAATCGGCTGTACAGGTGGTCAAAAATTGTTTTTGTTACTTTCTAGGTGCTTTCAGGCGGTGTAGTGGAGAAAAGTGACCCATCAGGATATTGCAGGATTTCAGGGATCTACTGCATATTGCAAGATTTTTGGGGTCTACTGCATATTGTGAGAATTTAGGGGTCTATTGCATATTATAGGAATTCAGGGGTCTATTGCATATTACAGGAATTAGGGGGTCTACTGCATATATCCCGATGGTAGGGAAAGTTCTGCATATCTTGTTGACACTCAAAGTTCTACATTTGCGTATAACTTGCTCAATTTTGCTTAGAATCTCGCCAAACTTGAAATTTTGGACACCTATTTGGCTCCTTAACAAGATGAAGTAATCACTTGGATATGCGGGATTTCAAGGGTCATCTGCATTTATCCCGATGGCAAGAAAAGTTTTGCATATCCTGTTGACACTTAAAGTTCTGCATTTGCATAACTTGTCCAATTTAGCTCGGATCCTTGCCAAATTTAAAATGTAAGCACCCATTTAGATCTTCTTCAAGATGAAGTCAACACTTGGCCATGAATCCTTAGAAATTTCTCTAGAAATTTGATCATCAACTCTTGTAGCAAACAAGAAGGAAAACAAACAAGCAAGAAAACAAGGAAATTGTTTTGGTTGATGAGGATTTCTCATCGAATTAGATGCTCCTACATCACTTGGGCTCTCAAATAAAACTAGAATAGGTGTTTGAGAGTCTCCTACTTTCCACATAATGGATAGAAAGATTTGGCAATTCCCAATTGAGTTAACTTGGTACCAACAAGAATACCTTGATAGAGAATACACCAAGCAAAATGGGCAAGCTTTGACTTTGTTGGCACCTTGTCTATGTTTTGGCTTTAGATCCTCGCTTTGAGTTAAAATCTTTCCTAAGTGTGTTTTTTCCCATTTTGAAGTATTGGAGCACCATAAACCCTAAGGTTTTAATGTTTAGAGCCTTCAAGATTGAGTAGTTAGTCCCTTTTGCTATGTTGCATCATTGACATACGCACTCAATCACTAAATTATGATTGACCACTTGAAGATGCTATAAATCATTGTTAATTAGCCCCATCATAATTCCATGCATTAGTGCATAAGACTTCTACTGATTGCAGTTAGTTTAGCTTCTATGCAATGGCCTTTATTGTAATATTTATGAATGCAGTACCCTTTCATTAGCATGCTACTAATTTCATCGAGTAGTTAATCACCTCCATTGCAGATTTTCAATTAGGTGTTGTGTGCTGGACATTTAATGCATTATGTATTAGCAGTGGGCCCCTATGGCTACATGTATGACTAAGACTCTGATTGGTTGGAATACTATAGATGTGGAATAATTTTATTGGCCTACAACTAATTAACACCCTAGTGACTAACTTGCCCTCAAATGAATACTACATTGCCTATTGTGCAATACATTAAAAAGACATTGAGCACCACTATTTCCTAGCTAGCATGACACATGGCAATCACCCATTGGAAAAGGGTAGCTAAAGGGAAGACAATGGTTAGTGGTGCTTACATGGAACCAAAATACCGGCTAGTGGCTAAACTAGGTCTTAGGAGGTAAACTAAAGGCCTCTAATATTAAGATTGACCACTATGCATTGGTCATTGGGTTCAATGAACTATTGAATGAATATATCTCAGCTATTAGATGAAGATGGAAATTTGAACAAGTTAATGGTAATATGAATTTTCATGAGCAGAGTGAACACCATTAATGTGTAGCCTGCAAATCCATATATTGATTTCCTACAACCCTAAAGGACTTGCCATTTGCTTAAAAGCTCCTAGTCATTCAAAATTAAGTTACTATTCTCTATGCAATCCTATAACAAATCAAAAGTTGAAGTCTATAACTATAAATTCATCAGAAAAGGAGATTTTGTTGAAGCACACCAATTGAAGCTTCAAGAAGTGGGTCATCAAATTTCTACATTGGCCCTGATATCCTAAAATAATTGCACCACCACAAATCTCCACTATTGAAAAAAATGTCCTTGGTAAGTTGAACCCCTACCTTCCCCTTTTTACAAATTATAATTTTGGATAGTAATCAAAACTCAAGGGCATTAAGGTTGTTTCTCTTTTTCTACATTAGGTTTTTCATATTGATTACATGCACTTTGAATTGGTATACATTTCCTTATTTTATGCAAATTTAAAACCCCATATTGCCTTAGGTTTATGTCCAAATTGATATTGTTTAAGAAAACCCTAGTTGTATTACAAGACATAAACATTGGGCTCTAAAGAACCACTTCTAAGATTCAACCAAAGAAATCTTGTGGGCTTCCAGGAAATACAAAAAGGAAATAAGAAAGGGAGGATATGTGTGACCCTTCACAAGATGCCCCTAATTTTTTTCAATTTTGGGACCCTAGTATTAGATTTTGCTATTTACATGATCTTTGGTATTGTTTTGTCTTGTGGAAAAAATTATCATGCCTTTTTAAGTTAAATTTGTGCCTCAATAGATTCAAGGTTGTGTCCTAGTGTGAAAGGGGGCATTCAAAGTTTATAGGGTCAAGGTCACCTTTGTCATATTTAAGCCATAATATTTATTGTTTACTTAAGTGATATTTCAAGTTGAAACCTGAGACCTCCATTGCCTTGTAAATGTAATATGCTTTTGATACCTCAAATCTCGATGGTGGTTTCGTGCAAACCATCTCGAGACCCTAAAGCATCGATTGGTGTGACATTAATCACTGCGTGTAAGGGAATTTTAAATTCCAAGTTGGTCCATTTGTCCACCATCTTACATTCTGGGCACAACTATTGGTGATCCTGCTTCCTTCTAGGCTTCCATCAATAAGTGCTCTAAATTTTTCTCTAAATTTCTAGTTCTTCAACCTATTTCCTTTGCACTTTCCATGTTTTTCTTTTTGCCTTTTCTAGTTTTTCTATGTATTTGAAACTTAGGATTTTTGGGTGTTTCAACTTTCTATTATCAATTGTTGCTTCCTATAAATTATTTCTTTGCCTTTGCATTGTTATTGGTTTCATTTGTTGGTGTTTGAATATGCATCACATTTGTTTGGTATTGTTGAAATTATAAAGTTTTAGTCCAAACATGGTTTAGGGCATACCCAACCTTCAGCCCTCCAAACCCCTTATGCCCTAATTCTAGGCCTCTTGTCAAAATTGTGAAGTTCTAGTTTTAAAACCTAAACTTGGTTTATCCTGTGTCAAAATCATTAGGTCAAATCTTAAACCTAGGTTCTCTTAGGGTTTTATTTCAATTCACAAAACTGTTTCATTTTGCAAGTATCTCAATAAACCAAGAGAGTTTGCAACTTTTTGAAAACTATAACTAGACTCCAAGCTCTATTCAAAATTTGTAGTCCCAGAACATTTCACAATTTGTAGTTTTTATACAAACTACAACTAGAGGCTAAACTCTGATCATAGTCTAAACTCTAGTCATAGTCTAAAAAACCTAAAGTATTTTTAATTCTCATGCAAATTGCAATTGGATCTAAACTCTAGTTGTAGTTCAGAAAAACACTTTCATTTGCAATTATAAAAGTTATGTAAATTGCTATTTGAATCTGAACCCTAGTTGCAATTCAAAAACCTAAAATAATTTGTAGTTTGCAACTTGAATGCAAAATATAGTTGGGATCTGAAGCTTGATGTGAAAACACCTTTTTATTTTCAACTTACACTTTGTAAAATCAAACAAGATTGAGGATCAATTGCCTAATGATTTGAAAAATATTTTAACTGCAAGAAGGAAAGAAGCTATAGAAGAGGATGGAAAGATAAAGACATTTTCCTTGGAGAAGACTGGCTCCTCATTTTCTGATGAAGATAGAGCAAAATTGGCTCAATTGTATAACAAAGAATTCATAACAAAATAGAGAGTAAACACTTTGATGAGCTGAGACAAAGAGGATATCGAGAGATTGAGAAATGAAACTCTGCAAAAAGTAGAACTTTCTATAGGACTGAGAGTCCCTCTAGACAATGAAGAGCAATTGCATCATGATAAAACTATTCCAAAGAGTAATGAGGATGATAATGCACAACATGTGCATATGTCTAAAGATGAGAATGTGAAAGAAGACATGGTTACAGACAATGGCCCTCTGGTAGTGGAGAATATTGTTGATGATAAGCAAAAAGAAGAAAAGATCTCAGAGAAAATATAAGCACTAAATACTAAAAGTTTGCCTCCTCCAAAATCCGCTGAAGAAGAGAAGAAGATTGAGGATAAATTTGGTGATGATGAAAGGAAGGAAGAAGAAATTGCAAAGATTGATGGTGAATCCTCTGGGGATTCATTAAAGAGCTTATTGGACATGTAGTTGTAATTTGAACTAGTAGTATCTGCACAACTGCTACAGCTTCCAATGCAACAGGGACAAGTTGATATTGCAAAGATCTCTCCCATGCAGAAGCTTTAGCTTGATGATGTATTTCATGCCTTGGCACGAAAGGAGATATTGCCAACACACCAAAAGAGCACATAATTGATAGAAGAGGCAGTTACTGTGTTGAAAGAAGGCATCCTCGGAGCAAAAATTGACGATGTCTTATCCGGTGTGGAAAAGTTAAAGCTTCTGTTAGATTCTTTAAAATATTATTCTATTGGTCTAGAAAAAAAATTAGAAAAGGAAATGACAAAGAAGATTGATGATAAGAGATTAACTGAAATATCTGACAAGTGCAGTGTTGCACATGGTAAACTGTAGGAAATCCTGAGAGATGTACATAAATGCTGGGAAGAAGCTAGAGTTTTGTCTCAGTTTTGTTTAAAATGGCCTAATTCTACAAAGAACATTAAGGACCAAATGGACTCAATAGAGTCACAGATTGTTCAAGCCTCTGGTATCTATGATCCATTCTATGATGCAGATGGTACAACAAGAATAGCAATTGAGAATTTGCATGGACAATTTTTCTAGCTACAAGAACAAAAAGAAAAGATCATATACAGTATTGTCAGCTTAGAGATCTGGTAAGTGCAAGGCTTACCTCCTTGACCGGTGTGATAGCAGGTGTAGAGAAGATGACACAAATGAATTCAGTACCTAGTTCTATGGATGAAGGAGAAGACTTCCTTGTTCAGATTGAGAGTCAGTGCAGTTTTCTTGCATTTGCTAAGAAGGATTGGGAGACACACCTTGCAAAATTGAAAGTGTCTTACAAGAATATTTTTCCCTCTTCTAGTTGAAAATGTACATTTTTGTTTTACTTATGCAATTTTTGATTTCTTTGTACATATGCAGAAGTATTAGAAAGTGTTGTAGTACATTTTTGGCCTAGTTTTATTGGATAACATTGTTAGGGGAAGTCTCCCTAATATAAATTATTGGAGAAGTGTTGAGTATAGGAGTGAAGTAGTAAGGGGGGGCTACTCTCATGTATACACACACACACACATATATATATATATATATATATATATATCTGACAAAGGGGGAGTAGTTAGTATAGTTGAAGTATTTTGAAAAGCTTGACATTGAGAGCCATTTTCCCTTGATGTCAAAGGGGGAGAAGTTTGAGTAAGTTTTAGATTTTTGAGAATGTGTTGCCATCAATGACAAAGGGGGAGACTGTTGGAAACCTAACTCGTTGTTGGGGAAGATTGTTGGTTGGCAACATGAGCATGATGATGTGAAGAGATTATGAGTGGGGAGATTGATGAAGATTGATAAGTATGACAGTAAATGGTGTTTTCATTGATGGCAACCCATTATTGATGGCAATTCTAGAGAAGACTAGATGGTTTGGATAATTACCTAAGTCCCAGAGTGCAATTTCAGTGTTCAATGAACCAGTTTTTGAGTTCGCATTGCTCCATTATGAGGAATCTGGTTATGCAGTTTTGAGGTAACATTAGTATGTGCTAGAAGACTCTAAATCCAAAGTTTCATAACTTGATATCTTCCATAGTCAAAGATAACGTTAACAGAGTATCAGACTCTGTAATGGCAGCGTTAAGTGGTACAAAGTGTATGTTGGAATGCTCTGCATTCCACCGCAAATGAACATTTTGGTATGAAGATTTGTGGAAGTGTTTACAGGTGTCAGAGGTGTGTACATTCCTAGTTTCAAGTGGTCTAGTCATCCGCAAAGTCAACAATCAAGTGATAGAGGCAATACAGATTGTTTTGGAGCCTAAATACATATGGTTGAGCTTTTGCGGAAGATGAAATGTATATAGATCAGTCATAAAAGTTTGTATGGAGGTCCTACATGTTCCAATATATCTCAAGTTTAATCTGCATGCTGATATTCCTTAGTTTCCTATATTGCAATGTTATATCTTGTGTTATGAAGTGTCACATGTGGTCCGGAATGCTCTGGTTCCTGCAGTTCATCATATTTCTTACTGTGCGGATATATAGATTGATACAATACTTTAGTAGAAAGGTGAATGGATGATGTTGAAATTGTACATGATTGAATTCTTGGTCCGCATGAAGATCTTGGCTTCTCCCTGGCAGTGTGAAGAAGAACAGTTAGCAGTTTTTAGCAGTTTGAGCTGATAGGTTAAGTCTCCGGTATGTGCGGTAGATCCTGACCTATTGCTTTGACTTTGGAAGATGTGAAGAGATATATTTTGAATGATTTCATGAATTCCTGAGGTCCACAACAAGTTTTCTTATCATATTGTATGCATTGAGACCGAACTTTGAAGAGTTACACGTTTCATCCAATGATGTTTATGATGCCGACCTAATCAGTGTTTTGAAGTGTTGCGAAGGATATTTATAGAATATCAAATTCATTTGTGATAAAAAGATGTGAGTGTGAAAATGATATAGTAGAGGGCAAAATATGAAGTGTGCAAAATCAGTTTGAAGGCATGTTTTGAGCAAAAAAAGAAGACTGCATTATTAGCATAAGTCAGATGTTTATTTTACAGTAGTCCATATATCTATCTTTGTAAATCCTAAATGCAGTGAGAAGAATAATTAGGGAGTAGTAGCTTCCTTGGGTTACAGCCCAAGAACAAAGTTGTAACATTTTTGCAGTGAGCATAATATATTGTGAGCTAACACTCACCATGGTTTTTCCTTGTTTTAGGGTTTTCCATGTAAAAATCTTGTTGTTCTTGTGTTGATTCTTGTGTTGCATGATTTACTTTTTGTTCTCTAAGTAATTCAGTTTTATCTGCAAATATTTGTTTAAGTTTTAGTGTGTGTTGATTCACCCCCCTCTCAGCGCCTCATTGTATTCAACAATTAGAAGGATACTAAGGGAAATCATGTTAGTCAAAGAATTATCATCATGCTAAAATCAAGATAAGGATTGTCACTTGAGCATACTCACTTGCAAGAACTGTTATATCATCCTATAGACTATTAGACCTCAATAGCTATCATGCAACCCTAGGAATGGCTATGACCTCTCACCCATGGGTAGGATAGAAACTGATATATAAGGTGACAATCAAGACTAAATGATAAGCCAATTAATCTCAAATCCATGCAAAAAGGTATCCATGATATTATATAAACTTAGAGACCTAGTCTTGAAAGGATATTCATATGGTAGGGAAGATTGCCGTGGACACTAGATGGTCAAATAGGTCAACTAAAAGATAACCATACATTGAAGACATGATACTTCCACAGTCCATGACATAGTTTTTAAAACTTCTGGTTAAAACTGTGTGTAGCATTTTTACATCAACATTTTAGATCACACTCCGTGATCCATCATCAGGATGAGTAAAAGAGAATGAAATGATGATGGATCATGGAGTGTGATCTGAAACATTGATGTAAAAAAGCTACACACAATTTTAACCAGAAGTTTAAAAAACTATAGCCATACATATCATTGGCATAGTTATTAGGACAATTATAATCACAATGAGGTTGTCTTGAATAGATAGTGACTTGTTAAGGAGTTATTAGATAGTTAAGGAAGATAGAGTATTGATATTGGTGGGTGCATAGCCTTTTCATGAAATGAAAGAGTCATGCATCATGAAGTAGTAGTCAAGATCAAAAGGACACCAAATTTGGTGAAGTTGCAAAAAGAAACTAAATTTGACACTTGATTATAATTTCACAACCAATTTGACTAGGAATGGGAGAAGGATTAGAGAATGGATTTGTTCTAAATAGGAATGAATAATATTTGTCCTAAAGAGGAGGTAGTTCATGGTCCTTTAAAAGAGTTTGATACTTTATATTGTGGTTGCAAGAGAAAGGTGGATAATCAAGAAAAAATGTTGATCTAGATACATGATTTGTTGCTCTACATAAACTATTTTAACAAGAATATGATAGAGGAAGAAAGTACTAAAAGAGAACCCAAGACAAGATTAAGCAAAATGTTGGCTAAGAGAATGAGATGAACAAAGGACAAATTACTGATTTGATGACCTGACTTGTTTTTGTTGTAAAAAACCAAGCTCCATACAATTTTATCTTTAAACATGGGAATAAAATAAGGTAAAAAGGGTGGCAAATTATTCTATTGGTATAACGAAGTTGCCTTTCTATTGAAGATTTATGATAAAAGAAGGAATACTACATAATTTGAAGATCCTTATAGAACAATTTATGCTTGTCAACTAAAGTTGTTACCTTGGAAATTGCATTCCCAATTCACCTAGGTGAAGGAGACAAGCATGTTTGAGAAGATATGTTAATAAAATGTGAAATTAACCTAGAGATTGTGCCTACCACCATTTATAAATGTTGACCATATCCTAAGAGACCCTTATTCCAATAATGGAGAACTCTTTTAGCCAAAATGAAATGAGATTGACTTGAGATCATAGGATTAAATCTAAGCCTTAGGATCAAATTAATTTTGGCCATTGATGTAATGCTGAAAACTTAGTATGGAAAAGTTGATTTATATATATAGAGAGCTAAAAGACATTGTAAGTGTTGGAAAAGTTCCTTTGTATTGCTATGATACATTCTTAAATATCATCTAAATGATGAATGTTAGTTACTTCATGAAGACAAAATGGTATGATATGTCATCTTGACTTGTAATTCGAATGTTATCCTAGCTTAATATTGATTTGTAAAAAGATTGCTAGTATATGACATGTGTGCGATCTCTATGTTTCAGGTTGGACCACCCTAGGAAACTATAAATTTTTAGATTTATAATCATTTATTCACTTTAATTATATGATTATTTTGAGATTTATGTATGAGATTACTTTACTCTATTGTACCAAGATGGACTAATTTATCTATGTCTTATTCATGATGCATATAGAATTCATCATCATGTCGAGGAAATGAGAAAAGGCTCTAACACCAAAAGAGTGTGAAGCTAAGAATGCGAAGAAAAGAGAAGGAATGAGACAACTTTGCGAAAGTGGGAAATTATCAACCATAGAAGAAGATATACCACCGTTGCCAATTCAAGGGGAACATGAATCATCTAATCAAGCTAAGAGAGAGATGGAATTGGAAGCACAAAGGCAACAAATGCAAAACCTTTGTTCAATGAGGAAATTAAATCTCAAAGTTGGAGGCACTCCATCTTTCACAGGTCAAGTTGAAGGTACATTATCATTCTCTTCTCAAGTTGGAGGTACTCCATCTTTCATAGGTCATGTTGAAGGTACATCATCATTCTCTTCTCAAGTTAGAGGCACACCATCATTCACATGTCAAGTTGAAGGTACATCATCATTCTCTTCTCAAGTTAGAGGCACACCATCATTCACATGTCAAGTTGAAGGTACATCATCATTCTCTTCTCAAGTTGGAGGCATGCCATCATTCATATGTCAAGTTGAAGGTACACCATCTTCTCCATCTCAACTTAAAGACTTTTCATCTTTTCCATCTCTAATTGAAGGTATGCCATCTATCCCATCTCAATTAAATATTGAAGAAATTCGTAATACCGAGTCAACTTTACCATTAAAAATGCTTCCTAGAATTTTGCATAGAAAGCCTAAGTTTCTAATTGATATTGATGAGAATATTTTGAAGCCCATGCAGGATAAGATTCCCAAGTGTACTTGCCAAAGATATGCCAATAAGATATGGAAATTATTTTTTGAGAACTTAAATGAAACCGGAAGATGTCAACTATTTGTTGAATTGATGAGAAATCTAAAATTTAGGCCCATTATGAAGATTCTTGGCCTAAGAACATCGGATGCTTCAAGTGAAAAATCAATTGTAAAGAATCTAATGAGTGCATATGAGAGTGTGGGTTACACCTCACGCACCAAGGATAGTAATGTCACACGATGTGTCATTACCTCGACAATAGTAATCCATCAAACAAAGAAACAACGCCTCATTAGAAAGACAAGTGAAGCATTGAAAATAAGTACAAAAAATCTAATGAGAGCCATTGGAAGGTGTGAAAGAGTTGATGACCCAAATAGCAATGAATTATGGGCGTTCTCTGGGAGACTCACAGAAAGATAAAGTTGTTGAAGCCTTGAGATCCCTCGTTGAAGAATTTTGGAAAAATAACACAAGGGTATCTCCTAATGCAAGAGATGTTGTAAGAAGGAGAATTGGTTGTTGAAACCGTGAGCCACATCCAAAGCATTTTTTGGATGTGACTCAAACATAGTTTTTCTAGAAATTTCAAGAGATGTATCCTCAAATCAAAATTAGTCAAAGGTATTTTGAAATGACAAAGTCTTTTTATGTCAAAATAAATCACACATGCACAACTTGTTGTTGTAGAGTACATATTGAGTTTTCTAATCATTATGATGTTTATAGATATATGTGTAGATTTGAATACTAACGATGTTTTGTAGGAGTGTAATATAAAGTGTCCACCTAGATCTTCAAGAGATTTCATATCGAGCATCTTATGTCAAAGAGTGGATGGTCAATTATTCCACAAGAACTTATGCTTGGATTGCACATGTGATCATTGTGGTGGGTTGCAACATTTGCCAATTTGTGAACATATGGAGAACACACATGCAATTGGAAATGAACTAGTAAGTTTTGGTAAATATAAGACAATGGAATATAGTCTAAAAGATGGTAAATAAGCAAAAATGTGTGAATTGGTCATTGAAAAGATTCCAGTGTATCACTTTATCTCTATTTTCTGAGAGGATATAGTTTACGAGTATGCAAGGCATATCCATAGAGCTCGATGGTTGGACTTGCAATTCAAGTTATGCAAGGACATGTTTCCACTTGATACCATCATTTTAGTTGTTGACTTTGCAGATAAATACACACTACAACCACAGAATGAGGTGCAATCACAATATTACAACTCTATGCAAGTTGCTATATTTGTGTATATAGGATTTATTCATGTAGATGAATGTATAGAGGGTGATAGGAAGATCTTGAAGGACTATCATTTTTATATCAGTGATGATCGCACACATTCTAGAGAGTTTGTGCAAGGCCGCTTTCAGATGTTCTATCGTGATTTGGCTAGTAGGAGCATATCATTTGGTCAGTATATCATATGGTCAAATAATTACACATCACAATTCAAGAACTCACAGATGTTCTATTAGTTGAGTAGGATGCATAGGATGAATGGTGTTTAGCACATGTGGAATTTATCTAAGGCTGGGCATGGAAAGGAGGAGCATGATGGTGCAGAAACATGTATCAAAAGAGCATTAGCACAAGAAGAGTTTAAGTACAAAGACAATGCAAAGTTGACAAATTCAAGATCTATTGTCGAATGGTGTAACACTACAATGGGTCCAGGGAATGAAGGTAAGTCTACAGCTCATAGATTTTTTTGTTTAGTTTATGATACTAGCATTGCAAAATATGAGGATTGTTATAAATTGACAGGATCGAGTGAGCTACACTCTTTTAGAAGCTCTAACGTAGGTTCATGGAGTATTCATATGCAGTGGATAGTATACTTTTGTTCTTCATGTACAGATCAAGCTTGGTATGAATGTGAGTCAAAGGAGTGGGTCGATGAATGGTGTACAAGAACTATAAGCCTGATTGACATGTATTGACTCCCGACAGTACTACAATTCACAGAGATTAAATAATCAGTTGACTTTGACCATGTTTCAGATCTAGTTCAACTAGGTATGATTAGCATTCAAATTTAATAAAATTCAATATTCCATCTTATTTTGTAGTTTTTTGTATTGTTGACTATATTCATCGAACTAAATGCACATATCAATGCAGGGCATGTTTATGCAGTTATTGCAGCTGAAGACAATGAAGAAGGAACAAATTATTATTTGTGTCATTAAGTTGAGGCAAAAAGAAATTAGATGCCCCTATTATAGATGGGGAAAACATCAAGTACCCTACAGGATCAGTGGTTGTTACTGGAACATGGCTTAGAAGGTACCCAATTAAGAAGTTTGATGTGTGGTTGTTCAAGGACTTTGACACACATAGAAAGATTCTTCATTATTCTAACCTTGTTGTGGCATCAAACATTCATTTGATCAAATATGGGAGTAGACCATTGAACAGGACCTTGTGGAAGGTTCGTGCCTCTGACCACGAGGCAATACTCGACAGAATAAAGAGTAGATCAGACCTAAATGGTTCATTGGATTGATTGTAAATGAAAAACTTTGTAATTTCATGTTCATTAGTAAATATATATGGCTGATTTATATATTTGTATAAGTAAAATTTTGTTCCTTCTCTACAATCATGTCTCTAATATCATGTCCCTTATGAGATACTTATGTGCAATACTTTTATTTATGTGTATGATTATGCACAACACTCTTGTTTATGTGTATGATTATGTACAACACTCTTGTTTATGTGTATGATTATATACACTAACTTTCTCATGTCGTTTATATGTATATCTAATTTATATTTGTATGTGTATGATCATGTCTCTAATTTCAGTTTTATTGATGTCCTCTAATTTCAGCTCTATTGATGTCCTCTAGTGTGTCCCCTATTGATGTCCTCTAGGGTCATGTATGGTCCCTCCACAATAACCTCTCTTAGTTTTTGAAATGTTCATTCCAATATGGTCATGGCGACAATATTTCAAAAGTTGCAAAAAGAGTCAGTTGTGTTCAATGAAAAGTTATCGGCGAGCATAAATTTTATTTCGTACGTCATGGGGCCAAAATGACAGTGCCAACACATTTGGGTGGGTGAATGCTAGGCAAGGCCCCGTTTTGCACCTCAACTATCCTGATCGTTCCCATTTGCACTGTGCCAACGCTTTCTCTTAAGAGCCCTAAGTGCCAAAATTACCAAACATTGACATATTGTTTCTCATAATCTGTGGCACCTAGTAAAGTTCCATATAGATCTATAGGGTCACTTAGGGTCCCTACACAATAAACTCTCACAGTTTTTGAAATGTTTATTCCATTTGGTCGTGGCGATAATATTTCAAAAGTTACAAAAAGCGTCAGTTGTGTTCAATGAAAAGTTGTCAGCGAGCATAAATTTCATTTTGTGTGTCATGGGGCCAAACTGACAATGCCAACACGTTTGGGTGGGCGGGTGAACGCCAGGCAAGGTCCTATTTTGCACTTTGACTATCCCGATCATTCCCGACTGCACTATGCTGATGCTTTCTCTTAAGAGCCCTAAGTGCCAAAATTGCCAAACTTTGATGAACTGTTTCTCAAAATTTATGGCACCTAGGAATGTTCCATTTAGATATATAGGGTTATGTAGGGTCCCTCCACAATAACCTCTGTCAGTTTTTGAAATGTTGATTCCATTTGGTCATGGCGACAATATTTTAAAAGTTGCAAAGAGCGTCAGTTGTGTTCAATGAAAAGTTGTCTCATAGCATAAATTTAATTTCGTACATCATGGGACCAAACTGATAGTGCCAACACATCTGAGTGGGTGGTTGACTGCTAGGAAAGGTCCTGTTTCATAGCTCAACTATCCCTATCATTTCTGGCTGCATTGTGTCAACGCTTTCTCTTAAGAGTCCTAAGTGCTAAAAATTGCCAAAATTTGACAGACTGTTTCTCAGAATTTGTGGCACCTAGGAATGTTTCATCTAGACTTACATGGTCACGTAGGGCCCCTCCACAATAACCTCTCTCAGGTTTTGAAATGTTCATTCCATTTGGTCGTGGCGATAATATTTCAAAAGTTGCAAAAAGTGTCAGTTGTGTTCAATGAAAAGTTGTCTCATAGCATAAATTTTGTTTCATGCATCGTGGGGCCAAAGTGATAGTGCCAACACGTCTGGGTGGTGGGTGAATTCTAGGCAAGATCTTGTTTCGCACCTCAACTATCCTGATCGTTCCTGGTTACATTGTGCTGACACTTTTTCTTAAGAGCCCTAAGTGCCAAAAATTGCCAAACTTTGATGGATTATTTCTTAGAATTTGTGGCACCTAGAAATGTTTCATCTAGATCTACAAAGTCATGTAGGGTCCCTCCATAATAACCTCTCTCAGTTTTTGAAATGTTCATTCCATTTGGTCGTGGCGACAATATTTTAAAAGTTGCAAAAAGCGTCAGTTATGTTTAATGAAAACTTGTCTACGAGCATAAATTTTGTTTTGTGCATCATGGGGCCAAACCAACAGTGCCAACATGTCTGGGTGGGTGGTTGAATGCTAGGCAAGGCCCTATTGGGCACCTCAACTATCCCGATCATTCCTGGCTGCACTGTGTCGACACTTTCTCTTAAGAGCCCTAAGTGCCACAAATTGGCAAACTTTGACAGACTATTTCTTAGAATTTGTGGCACCTAGGAATGTTCTATCTAGATCTACAGGGTCATGTAGGGTCCCTTCACAATAACCTCTCTCAGTTTTTGAAATTTTGATTCCATTTGGTTGTGGCGACAATATTTCAAAAGTTGCAAAAAGCATCATTTGTGTTCAATGAAAAGTTGTTGGTGAGCATAAATTTTGTTTCATGCATCATGGGGCCAAACTGATAGCACCAATGCATCCATGTGGGTAAGTGAATGCTAGGGGAGGCCTTGGTTTGTTCTACAAGTCTCCCAATCCTTCTGAGCTACAATATTCTGACAAAGTCTCTTTAGAGACTTAAGTGCAAAAAATTGCCAAACTATGACGGACTGGTACTTGAAATCCATGGCACTTATGACTGCTGTTTCATTTGAACCTATAGCTACATGTAGAGTCCCTCCACAATAACCTCTCTAAATTTTTATTATCTCCAAACCATTTGATCTTGTGGATGATCTAAGGTATAGTAATAAATTAAATAAATTAATTTATTACAAGTGAATAATTGGGATGAATAGCTAGGGATAGATTGGTAAATTAATTAAATAAATTGAATTTTTTATTTAATTAATTTGGTGGAAGGGATAATTAGTGGTGCAAGGATGCGGGAAAGTGGCTTGCTAGGTCAGACATTTTCAGGTGTCTACATTTTGCCCTTTTTTGATGTGGCGTCATGACCGAGTGGGGAATGGCATCAGATCAAAGAATTTATTTTGCCCCAACTGACGGGAGGAATGGAAATGGATGAGGGATTCCCCCTCGAGAGATTGGGCAAAAAATAATTTTTTTGGGTGAACTCTCAAAAAGGAGGGAATGGTGGTGAAAAAGAGGTTTAGGACGGGAAATGGGGTCGATGGAAGAAAAAACAGATGGAAACGGGTATGATTTGTGGCATGGGCAGAAGAAACTGTGGATTAGGGCTTATGTGGCCTAGTTATAGATAGGCCAAAGTGGGCTCAACATGCCACATTTGTACACCTAAGCTTGCTGAGTTAGATAGAGAAGAGCGAGAGCAATGGCACTGTTGGCAAGAGATATGGGGCCAGTATAGTCTGGAGATCTATACCCCAATACTTCTTGAGTAGTCTATTTATACCCCAAAGGACACAGTAATAGAACTAAGCCTATGCGGTAAGAATTAATAAAGCATACATGACATATCATAACACATTAAAAAAGAAAAGATTCATTCATCCATAGCACAGAAATTCCATTATAACTCCTTATATATATATTGTCATAGCATATACAAGTGGGCAGGTCTAGTCTCTGCTCCGGTATGGATCCATATTACAGTATATTACATCCTTCTTACTTTTATATCCATTACATAAGGCATATATATACATTGTTTCTTTGAAGTGATATGTCCCTTGCTTAGCATCTCATGTCTCCTCTGGTACCGTGGTCCTTTTTTGGTATTCTTCGGTGTGCCCTGTTCCAGTTCTTAACCTGCTAACATCATCCCCCTTTTAAAATGATGTCTTATCCTCAAGAAATGTGGCTCAATTTGGCAGTATATTCTGATATTCTACCTTGAGTTAGGCCAATGTGGTGGCCTAATGTGCCTGTACTTGGAGGAGTGTGCCTATTTGAGCTTGGATTTGTGCTAATGTAAGCTCTGCCTCTTGGAGGGTGGTGGGGATGGTGATGTTATTTGTTATCTACTTTGCTTCTTTCAAAATGAGCTGGAGGAACCTTAATTCATTATCTATTGCCTCCCGTAGTTGTTGGACTTGCTCTTTGACTAGCCCTCTGTAAGTGTGGAGCTGTTGCAGCTGGATATGGAGGTGTTCAATGTTGTCCCTTGTTGCTCTAGTTGGGTCCTGTAGAGGACCATAAATTATTTGTGCTATTTGATCCTCTATTTGTGTGATCTGGTGGAGGCTTTTTGTTGTATTAGGCCACTGTAAGAAAAAATTGTAGATTGTACCGATAGCCTTGATGTTATCTTCTGTTTGCTTGATTTGCAGCTCCAATTAAGTTTGTGTCGTAGCACATTTCTTAATGGACTGTTGAGTGTTTTGTTTTATCAACTCATCCTGGGCTTCTTTCATCATTTTCTCCTTTTGGGATGTAATGTCCATTTTGCAAACCGATCATCAATTGTTGTAGTTGTTGCGGTATAGGGAGGGACTGGTCCCTGGAGAAATGAGGAATTGCCTTCTGGATTGTCTTCATAGCCTCCCATAGCTGCTCTGTTTGTTGTACATGCTCTTGGAGGAGCTCCTCTCTAGCAGTAGTATGAAATATGTCCCCTAATTGTAGCTTTTGTATGGGCAACATATCGGACAAATTCACCTAGGAGTCCATTAATGGGACTTGGATCAACTTTGGAATTGGTGTTGGTTGAATTTGTTACTGATGAGCCAAAAAGTTTTTGATGGCAGAGATAGTATCCAAGGGAGTGGATACTTCTTTGAATCATCCTTCTTCTCTACTGTATCCTCTCTGGAACCTCCGGTATTGTCTTTCGGTATCTCCATTTGCTCTTCTGATGTCTTACCAGTTTCTTCGGGGTCAACATTTTTTGGATTTGGCCCTATTTGTTGCTTCAGCCTTTTAGTCATTTCCTGATAGAGCTTCCAGGTTGTTTCTATAGTTTCCTTCTGGAGGGCTTCTATATCTATCAGATCATCTATCATTAGTCTGTCCACTCGGTCTTTTGTCTAGAGCTCTTTCGCCTGTGCTTGCACCAAGGCTTTTTTTTTCTCCTCTATGATATTGGAGCTTAAGGTCGATATGGCTTGCTCCTTTATTTCTTTATCTTGGGCCAAAGGTTTAGCTCTTCTTACCCTTATTGCTGTTGCTATCTCATCTAGAAACTCCTTCATTGTTTCCTCTAGACCTTTACTTGAATAATTTACATATCGGACCAGACTTTGAATTATTTTATTGCTTCCTTCATCATAGTCCTTATAGGTTTGTAAGATCTGTGGTAGCATCCCATGGTAGACAATTTCATTAAATGTTGCAAGCAAATCAATGGGTCCACTTAGGAGTATCAAAGATTGTGGTTCTAGCATCTTCTCTTCTTCATCTCCCTTTTGCTCCTCCGGTTGGAGTGGAGGTGTGTTTGAAGTCTTTTGTGTTTTTTTCTTTTTCTTTAGAGGCTATTCAACCTCTTCTTCTTCTGATATCTTTTCAATCTCTACTTCCTTTGTGTCTCCTTTGGGTCATTGAGATTTCACTTTTTTCCTTGGCTGTCGGGTTCTTTTGGTAACTTGTGGTGGTCTCCCCGGTTGATAGGCTGTTGGAGCTGATGTCATGGGCCCTTCTAAGGTTCCTACTATGGTGGTTTGTGACCTCGTGGCCCTTGTGTTAGAAGGTTTGAAATGTGCAAGAGTAGCCATTTCTAGTTTCACCCCCTCTTCTGATTTGCTCCTTTGCTTTTGGCCTTTGTTTTTCTTCTTTTCTATATCCTCCTAAATTTCTTGCTCCATCTTCCAGTCCATTACCTCTTGGGATCCTTTGGGTTCTAGAGTAGGGTGGCTGCGTATGCATCAATTTCTTGGACAGTGACCTCATACGGTAGTGCCAGAATAGATACCATGCGGGGCTCAATCACCTCCATAAATGTGGAGTCTTTGTCGACCAAAAGTGTTATAGTCTTTTCATATTTATTTGCTGATAGGTATGGGAACCGGTCTTGAAAAATCCCCAGTATGCGGCTTGCCGAGCATTGAAATTTTGGTACTACCACGTGTGGTATTTGATCTGAGTTGGTATGGTCTGGTGGAGGTGCCAGACCTTACCCTTGAAATGGGGTATCTCATTTAAAAATTAAAATGTTAAACAAATGAGCAATGTGCCATACCAGAAGTGATATGTGGATGTCTTACTTTTGTGCAGGTTCTCTAATAGTTGTTCCCACATCACCTCGCATAGATCAAAGTCTTTACCTTCAACCACCATTTGATATGTTGTGTGGATGGTGGTGGTGGTTGCAGAGTCCTCCTTGTTGGTGTAATAGATTTTCTAGGCTATGCCCATTGTAGCATACCATACTGCAAGATTGGTGATTGTTCTTAGGTTCAAACTCCTGCCATCAAACAAAGCCCCAGTCAATTTCTCCACTTTGCTATTTTTAATGGCCTTCTTGGCTGGAATCCCTCCTACCATTCTTAGCTTGGTCATGACATGGATAACTTCTTTTGTGATTCTATGTGGCTTGTCCAGATATATAAAGTCATCATGAACCTGACTTAGCACAATTTGAACCCATTCGTCTTCATTGTAGAAGTCTAGGTAATCCTTCCATACGTCCAAGCTCTTCCAGTCGATCTCTATATACTTCGGCTTGTACGTTTTCTTATCATTCTCTAGTAATTGTTGGTGGAGATCTTCTAGCTTGGTGTGATTGAGCTATACAATGGGTTCATGAATGTATTTTCTGACATCCTCCTAGTAAACCACATTGTACGACACTGACGAGAATGCCCCGTCTTTGTCGGTAAGCATTTCCTTGAATGGGACCCTCTTGAATATTGGTCTAGGATTCCCAGATACATGAAAAACTATGGGAGTGGTCATTTTTGTGTAGGGGAATGCGATGTAGGGCTCTGTGTTGAAGGATTTCTCGCTTAGTCGTTGAATACTTAGCAACTTGCGATTACTTTTGTGAGGAATTAAGTGGGGTATCTAGGTTTTTATAGCATTTTGGGTAGTGGGGTGTGAGTTGTAGCACCTTAGGGTGGTAGCTAGGCATTTATTGCAGTGTCCAGTTGACGGGTCTTTTGAGCTGTTGGGGTGATTTGGTGGTGGCATGTATATTTTGTTATTTTATTTTAAGTATGGTACAATATTTACATTGTGGTTTTTTCTTTGTGTTTAGTTCATTGATAGGTAGTGTTTCAAGCAAGCTCCATTGACTTGTCTAGTTACAAGTGTATTATCCAGTTGTCTGAGTTTGACTGCTCTGGATTCGCCAATGTGCTGAATGTAATAGGGTCCTAGCCACCGGACCTTCAGATTCCCTTGTTTCTTAAATTTACTATCATATAGTAGGACTACATCCCCTATTTTAAATGTTTTCAAGTGGAGGTTCCGGTCATGCCATGCCTTCTACCTTTACTGTTACAATTGCTGGTTATATCTAGCAATCTACTAGAATTCATCTAGTTTTTCTAATTCTTCCATTATCGCCTTTAAAGATTCATCCTCTTCTAACTATAAGGTCAGGGCTATGCATATTTTGGGGTTATGAAATTCATGGGTACTGTTGCATCTAGACCATACACCAATTGAAATGGTGTAAACTTGTTAGTTCTCTTGTAGGAAGTCTGGTATGCCCAAAGTATTGCTGGTATCTTAACATCCTAGTCTGTCTAGTTGCCATTGCACATTTTTATCAATGCTTTCTCGATTATTTTCTTTAAGGCTTCACTGGCCCCATTTTCTTGCGGATGACAAGGTGAGATCTTGTTATGTGTTATCATAAAATTCTGTAATAATTACTTTATCATTTCGTTTATGAAGTTCTTGCCTTGGTCATTGACTATGCTTAATGGGCATCTGCATCTTGTAATGATGTTTTTGTATAAAAACTTGGCATAAATTCTTGCGGTAGAGTCTTTGGTTGGTTCTGTTTCTGCCCATTTAGTTAGGTATTCTATGTCGGTGATAATGAATCAGGCTCTTGAGTGTTTTGCCTTAGGGTCAATGGGCCCAATGAAGTCTATCGCCCATTTCTCAAAAGGATTTTGGGCTAGTACCGGTCTTAGGGGCATCTCATCTCGGTTGGTGGGTTTTCCTACTCTCTGACAAATATCACATCTTTTTGCGTAGTCCTTAGTATCTTTGTATAGTGTTGGCCACCATAGGCCAGCTAGTTTTACCTTCCTTGCTATAGATTCTCTAGAGTTATGTCCTTTGACAATCCTGCTATGTGCTTCTTGCAGGATGGACTTTCTTTCATTGTTATAGACAACTCTTCGCAGGATGTCGTTATTCCCCCTGTGGTGTAGTTCCCCTTCTATTAATGTATATGGTGTTGCTCTTCATGCTAGTGACCGTTTGTCTTATGGGGTTAGGTCTCTTGGGAATTCCCCATTTGATAATAGAATTACAATATCCTCTAGTTCTTCTGGTATTGATGTAATCCAGAACAAGTGTGTACTGGGTGATTCTTCTTCATATACGTCTAGTTCTTCACTAGTTTCAATTCATGATAGGTAATCCGGGCCTTGGTTGTTCTTCCAGGGTTTCACCATTATCTTAAAATCAAACTCTTGGAATAATAGCAACCATATTGATATCCAACCATGAGTTACTAGTTTGTTGAGTAGGTATTTGAGGGATTCATGATCTGTGAAGAAGGTGAACGGGGTGGATAGTAAATAATGCTGGTAATTTTGTCCATCATCCCACAATAATGGGTTACACTTTTTGGCCAAACTTGACATTGAAATCAATATTTTGAACTAAATCTTCACGTTCTGACATCTATAGCTGCTAAACCATTAGGAATTTGAAGATGATGCAAACTAGTGATTTGTGAGATTTTGTTTGTAGATTCTAAATATATTTAAAAAAAAAAATGGAGTTAAATTGTAATTTTTTTTGCATCTCCTTTGATAACTAGTTTTTAATAGTAAACAACATTTTTTTAAAGTGATGTGTATTCCGTAGCACATAACTTTTTTTTCTACCAAGGATAAAATTCTAATTCTTTTTAATTTAGATTGGTAACACCGATATATAGTGTATGCATTTGGTTTCATAATGTTTTGTTAAATATATATTTTTTAATTAATTTTTGAAGTCAAACCAATTATAATTTAGACATAGGCATATTCCGTAAAACATAACTTTTTTTGTATGTATCGAAATTCAAATTTTTTTCTTTTGTTGAAACAAGGACATCAATACCTAGTGCATAGATATTTTTTAGAATTTTTTTATAGTAATTTACTAATTTTCTATGTGTGTAGAATAGAGAACTTGATGTTCGGTGAAAAACATACATTCATAAGAAATGAAAAATAAATATAATAATCAAATTAAATATATTTAAAAATATATTTTTTGGGAAGCTTATAATAAGGACTACATAATTACAAAGCATAAATGTTAAATGAATTCATTTGATCCCTCAAAAGATAAATCAAAATTGGTTTTTTATTAGCATTTTGATAGGTGTAGAGGAGACTCCATTATAGGTATGGTTTAAAACTAGCGGGGTTCTATCCAAGGGGGTTTGATCAAACCCTCTTCAATTAAAATCCTTTAAATGGAACCTTTCAAGGCTTAAATCATTATATTTTCAGCAAAAATTAGATTTCAGCAAAAATTAGGATGTCCTAGAAAGTGTAACCCTTTATTGTGGCAGCACCCTTGTAGGGCATATACCATTGCTAGTGCTTCTCTCTATGGTGGTATAGATTTTCTCTGCGGTTGATAGTTTCCTACTAGTAAAGGCTATAGGATGATATTTGTTTCCTTTTGGATAAGTGATTACTTCTCCTATAGTTATTCCAGAGGCATCAACATGAACATGGAATGGATTGTTCCAATCTGGAAAGATGAGGATTGGTGCTTCTGCAATTTTCTGTTTCAACGTATCAAAGGCTTTTTGGGCTTCTTCATTCCATTCAATACCATGTCTTGTTTTCTTCTTTAGAAGATCTTCTAATGGTGCTGCGATTATGGCATACCCTTTGATGAATTTCTTGTGGTAACTTTTGGAGCATTCTTTAGTGGTGGTAGATTCCGGATCAAGGCTTTTTTCATTGGGTCTACCATTAGTCCTTCCTTGCATATAATATGGCCTAGGAGTGTCCCATATGGTACCGCAAATGTGCATTTGTTTAGGTTTAGTGAATTTTGCATGCTCCTACATTGGTTTAGCGTCATCCAAAGAACCTGAATATGGTCCTTTACTAGGCCATAGACCATCCAGTCGTCTAAGTATACTTCAAGGAAATCATGACTAAAGTCTTTAAATGTATTGATCATTATTTGACTGAATATTTAGTCTAAATGGCATGACCGTGTACATATATGATCCCCATTTCGTGGCAAAAGTTGTTTTGGGTTGATCTTCTTCCCTGATCTTTACTTGGTGGTATTTAGAAAACCCATCGGTGAATGAGTAAATCTCCCTTCCAGATACTGATTCTAATATTTTCTCTATAAATGGTGTGGGAAACGAGTCATGTATACATCCTTTGTTCAATTCCCAGAAGTCAATGCATACCCTTATTTATCCAATATTTTTGTTTTGTACTACCATTGGACTTATCCACTCTACATCGTCTATCGGTTTAATTATTCCGGCAACCAACATCTTGTCTATTTCAATTTTTACTTTCTTTTTCATGTTTGGATTCAGTCTATATGGTCTCTTCCAGACTGGTTTGACACTTTCTTTGAGTTGGATTTTCATCACTCCCACTTCTTCTTTGATTCATTTCATTTCGGTAAAGTTCTGGAGAAATAGATCTTGGAAGTCTGTTAGGGTTTCAATTGTTTGTGCAACCACTTTTTTGTCCCAGTAGTCTCCTATGTGTGCTAGTTTAGGATCGCCTTGGTTGCAATATTTTTTTTTCTCAGTTTAATGGGTTGATTATAGTATTTTTCCTTTGGAGTGGTAATTTCTTCTATTTCTCTTTCCCGTTGACTGATTTCTATATCCGGTATTTGCTCTTCCTCATCATCTTGTATCTTCCAACAATATTTTTCTAATCTAGAATCTTCCCATTCCATCCAATCCTTGTATTTATATATATCTTCTTCTTTTGATAGTGTGGAATGGGGTTGTGGTACCGGTATTCCCTCTTCTTCCATTGCACTAAAGATAATTGCCTTTTTTCTACCGAGTGCATCTTGTATTTGGAAGTTTTTGCTGAAAAATGAAAAAGTCCGGATGAAGTTTGTGGTCAGTTCTATCCATGTTCTAGTCCCCGCTCTTCTCTCCTGATCGATGTACCAAGTTCCCACCATCAAGCACAAGGTCCAGTATAGAAATTGAATATATAGTTGATCATCATATTCAAATTTCCCTTCCCAGTGATACTTGCATATTTCTAGGTGTTTCTCCAGAGGAATATCACCTTTGTAGTGAGGAATGCCTTCATAGTCCCCTACCTTTGGTAGAAATCTTGTCATTATCAAGGTCTTAAATGTGTCCCATTTCTTTATGGTATATTTGTGTGTGTTATACCAGCATGCTGCAGTGTAGGTAAGGGTATGCAATAGTTTAGCTAGCCTGTCTGCTCCATTGGGGATGGTTTTCTAAATTTGGATTATATAGGGTAGTAGTTCACCTATCCTAGAGTATTTGGGTATCTTAGCTTGGGTGCTTTGAGAAATAAGACAAATTATGTGAGAATCCCCTTTATTGTTTCTTTCTTCCTTTTTGGTGGTATTGCACATGTCTTGCACTACACTGCTCTGTACCGGTTGTGTTTTCCTTATCATGGATATTCTCTAGGAGCCAAAGAGTCTTTGAGAATACACCTCTTGATTATCTTGTAACCATGCTTATAACAATGCTTCACTGTCCATGCTGCCTTCAGTGTCTTTTACTCCCAGTTCCCCTTCCAAATTGGGTCTTCTGGAGTTTCATCTGCTGGTATGGTTATGGTGTTGATTGTCCAATCATTATGTTTGTACTCGTCTGCATTCACCTCTTCTACATAGGGTCCTCTAGATTCCCTCCCTAGAGGTATGTGGACCACTCTCTTATCATATGCAAAGGAAATTTCCTCTTTTCGGTCAACTATGATTCCCTTAGAGTCTACAAACCACCTTATCCCTAAGAGTGTGTCAAATGAGTCAAATGTCTTCTTCATAGTGACCACATTGAAGTCGACAAATTGTTTGACCCCCTTTACATTCACTTCCACACTCCTCCAGATCCCCATTGTTTTTGTTCCAATACCATCCGCTAAGCTAATGTTGCAGGGAGTTGGTTCTAGTGCCATTTTTCCCAGATTATCCCATACTATTTTAGGGATTAAGTTGACATCTGACCCCAAATCGACCATGACCTTAGGGATCTTCTTCTGGAGGATTCGAAGTTCGATCATAATTGGTCTCAGTTTACAATGTCTCTCCACAATTCTAACTTGTGGTATGGTTCTTCTGTTCCAATATTTGTTAAGCTGTGTTAATTTGGTAAGTAGGTCCTATTGTCATGCTAGTTTTGCAAATTGTTTAAGGACCTTTACTTCTTGTTTTGTAAAGTAGTTGTTTTCCAATTTTTCTTTATCCTATTCCTGCTCTAGAATCCTTTTAGCTTGTTTTACTATCCGGTCATGTTGTTCCTTTGTGGGGTAGAATTCCCCTTCTTCTCTAGAGCTGTCTTCTTCCTCTGAAGTCTCCAGGTTTGTCTTTCCAGTATCTGTGCCTTTCTAGGTTACCACAGTGGATTTTCCCCTGTTCTTAGGTCTAGCCTATATGTACTATTCTTCTCCAGTACTATCCTCTTCTATTATATATCCATCATCCTTTCCTATCTTCTGGGATTGTTTGGTTCCTTCTTCTAGGACATTGAGTGTTTTGCGAAGGAGTCTTGACTCTCTTGCGGTGTTGGAGTCTTGTTGCTTATCCTTTTGAGATTGTGCGTTGTTATAATGTTGGCATGCTTTCTCATAGTTGAATGCATCATGATCTTCTTCACCACAAAATCCACATTGTTTCCTCTTTTCCCCCAGCATTCTATAGCAAAGCGTCCTAGTTTACCATAATTGAAACAAGTAGCATCTGCTCTTCTTCCTCTTCCTCGTCTGTGGCCTCTTCATCCCCGATATAGGCCATTATCATTGTAACCTCTGAGTCCTTGGATGGTGTTATCATTCCTTTGATTTTTCCATGGTGGGATCCTATATTCATGCTCCGGTGCATATAACGGTCTTTCTGCTAGTCCTTTTATGTATGCCATTTCCTGGTCGTGGTCTGGTTCTTCAGTTAACTAGAATTTGTTGGATGGGCATTCTACAGTTTCGTGGCTGTCACATTCTCCACACACCCCACAATAGACTAAATTTGGATTCCTAATGGTGTGGAGGTCCACCCTTAGAGCATTCGCCTTATTTTCCCCTATTTCCATCAGACATTCATTTTGGAGGTGGCCTTCTTTGCCACAGTAGGAACACTAAATATTAGGCCTTTGTGGACTGATTTCTCATTTCATGAGTTCTTGTCTTAATTGTAATTGGTCCATCTCCAATTTTAATTTTTCCATCTTCCTATTCTCTCTTTCCCTCTCTATTCTTCTCCAAGACTAACCTTCTATGTAGCATGCTAACATAACTAATTCTAAATATGAGCCAAAATTTCTGCCATCCAAGGCCACTCTTAGTTCTGAAGTTATGGCTGAAAGGAACCATTCTCTCTTCAGTTTGTCATTTAGTGGTTCATCCAGTCACTGGACCACTTCCTTGAACCTTTTATCGAATTCTAAAATGGATTCCTCATCCTTTTGGGATAACTCTCTTAGTTTGCTCACTCCTTCTGTTGGAAGTTCTGGGTTGTCAAAGTTTTCTAGAAAAGCTGGTTTTACTTCGTCCTAGGATTTATTGTTCTAGGGATATGCTTTTTGGTACCATTTCAGTGGTTCTTCTCTTAGGGAACTGATGAAACCGAACAACTTTGTACTATCCTTTGTTCATTCCGGCTCTGCCATATAGTTTTTAGCAAGAAGATATGTTCTGCAACATTACTAGTATCCCTCTCAAAGATTGGCATTTTCTTCATAGTCTCCATGTCTTCTTCTGATGACCCTTCTTCTAGGGTTGTGGTACCACTTCTCTAATTGTTGAATATAGAACTGTATTCAGTATCACTTTCTGTCTTTTCATAGTCGCTTTGTCCTTCTATGGTTCTCCACTCAATCAATTGATCGTTGCCGTCTATGATATCCCAATTTACTGTGTAGGTCGTCCACAATTCAGGTTTCTTACTCTCTTTGTATATCTCTATGTGAGTTATATCAGGCTTAAGGGGTGACTCCTGGTTGGGGGTGATGTCTGTTCTTCATACCTTTTCGATTGTGCCTATGTCTTTTCATCGGTGATCAAACTTATTTGATGTTTAACTAACAACTCCTCAAGATTAGGTCCCTTTGGTTCTTCTCCTTGTTTGGTTGCGGTATTTTTGGCTTCTAGTTCTTGTCCTTCTTTCCTCCTATTCTTGGCCGCACCCACATTGGCGCACTCCACAACACCCTTCTTGGCACACTCTTCTCGCTTTCTTAGGATCTCTTCTCCCATTCTTCCCACTTGTTCTATCTCGCTTCTTTGTTTTTCCCTTTTTTGGTACCTTTCTTCCCTTTCCTGGGCTTGTTTTAGTGTTCTTTCTTTCGCATCCATTTTTGTTCCTATTTTGATAATTTTAGGTATCTCTCTCTTCTTTTTGGTCTTCCCTATTCCCATATATGTCCTTGGTCCGGATACCTTTTCCCTTATATCATTGTTCCGAAGAAAATTTTGAATAGTCACATCTTTTCAAGGATCTTTGGGATCCTCCCCCTTTCCATTCATCATCCCCTAATGGCCTAACCCCCTCTCACAGAGGTGGCCTTAGGGTTTGACGAAGAATTTGTCTTGCCAATTTTCCTACTTCCTTCAGGGTCCTAATTTCTTTACTATTCTCTCTAGGGTCTCGGCAACGGAACCAATGTTAGCAAGAGATATGGGGCTGGTACAGTCTGAAGATCTATACCCCAATACTTCTTGAGTAGTCTATTTATACCTTGGAGGACATAGTAATAGAACTAAGCCTATGCGGTACGAATCAATAAAGCATACATGACATATCATAACACATTAAGAAAAGAAAAGATTCATTCATCCATAGCACACAAATTCCATTATAAATCCTTATATATATATATATATATATATATATATATATATATATATATATATATATATATATATATATATATATATATATTGTCATAGTAGATATAAGTGGGCAGGTCTAGTCTCTGCTCCGGTATGGATCCATGTTATAGTTAATTATAGCCTTCTTACTTTTCTATCTAATACATAAGGCATATATATATATATACATGTGTCTCTTTGAAGTGATATGTCCCTTGCTTAGCACCTCATGTCTCCTCTGGTACCATGGTCCTCTTTTGGTATTTTAAGGTATGCCCTGTTCCGGTTCTTGACCTGCTAACATGCACAACGAGGCATTCCATGTGAGGATCACCGATTCAAACGAGTTCGAGAGTATCAGAGGCTACCTGCAGCTGGCAGACGGGTATGTCGGCTAACCCTCTTTTGTACTTTCTCAGGTTTTGGGGCATTTATGGGGCTCAAAAGGGGTAGGTTAGGTGGTTTAGTGCTTGTGCGTAGCTGTGCGATGCATATGGTCAGTGAATTAGTACCATAGGCTAGATTAGTGCATTTGGTTTGGATAAGGGGGTGTTGGCTTTAGCACCCATAGTTGATAAATTAGCGATATCGACTTGATTAGTGCCAGGGTTAAGGGGGGTTCAATGCCATTGTCTCGATCAACACATGCCCTTGGGTATTAGTGCAATTGTCTCAATTAGCACTTAGGGTTAATGAATTAGTGCCTTAGGTTCGATTACCGTCAAACTCAAGTGTTTTTTGGGCCTTCTAGGTGAAATAGTGCCTAGAGTTTTTGAAATAGTGCTTCTGTCTCGAATAGTGCCTTGGGTTAATGGGTTAGTGCATTTGTTTGGACTAGTGCTTTGGGTCACTCTATTAGCGCCTCCAGCTAGATTAGCGCTACGGGTTAGTCTGTTAGTGCCTCTGACTAGAATAGTGTTAGGGGTTAATGGAATAACATCTCTACCCTATTTTTGGGAAAAAGATTGATTTCTTTGGGTTTTTTAAATATAGGTTGCTTTTCCAGCTTTGCAGTCATGAGAGCAGCAACCTCCTGTGATGGTGGTTAGAGATAGGTTGACTTAGGTGGAGTAGAATGGCCTAAGAGTGCTTGGACTATGGTCCATTTCAGAGATACCTCGATTGCAAGCACATCAAGCGATGACAACAACTTTGGTAGAGTGATGGAGGGGTGAGAGATGCTCATTTCTCCTGTCGATGGGTGAGATGACGATCACCCTGGAGGATCCTACAGATCCCCATTCATGGTGAGTGAGTTGTATATGATCAGGTGACAAGTTTGGTGGCACTTTGGTGTGTTTTTTCCCCGATGCAGGTGTGGATGGGCAGGAGATGTTGTGGTCGGCGACCCTTAGGAGGTGCCTTAGTGATTTTGAGTTGTACATATGTGGACTCATCAGGGGAGTGTTGATGCTGGATCGATGCTCTTGTGGATTTCTTGTGGGATGGGGAAACTGTGTGGAGTATATGGTGGCTCGAGGTGTAGTATATGCATGGGGGGCATATTTATTGGCCGATCTATATCATGTTATGCACCAGGTCATGTATCTGAGTGGAGCGAGCCTTGGTTGTGGGGTGACGCTTCTCCATGTGTGGGCGTGAGAGCATATTGCAGTGACCAGGACAGTATGTCAGCACATGAGGGCATAGTTTCAGCCTTATGTGTTTGCTTATACTAGTATTCTGACACATCAATAGTTGGGTAGTATGATATTCTTGAGACATGTTTTTGATGAGGTGACGTCAGTGGTATGGTGGTTGTACATAGGATGCGATCCATGGCGAGATGATGATGCTCATATTCCATTTACTCGGTAGCCATGCTATCTTATCTGGAGGATGATGCACATTTTGGATTGGTACCTTCCCGATCAAGTTTTGTGTCAGTTTGGATTGCGATAGAATGCGTCGCGGGTATCAATTATTTTTTCTCAGGTGCGGTGAGATTGTGGTCATTGGGCAGCAAAGCTAGAGGTAGCTATGGTTATCACAGAGTTTGATCGTCTAGTGGCAGTGGAATAGGATTGGCGGTCGAGAGTGGTAGATGTAGGTACCACACCAACATATGAGGCTTGGTGGGCTTAGGCGAGGCTAGTACACTTGACCATTCCAGCGGATCAGCCAGGAGTAGAGAATGAGGAGGAGTACATAGTTGAGATGGATGTAGAGGATGATGATAAGGATAGTCATGGAGACGAAGGAGGAGGAGGTGGTGGAGGTGATGATGGTGGTGGGGGTGGTGGTAGAGGAGGTATTCCTCTTTTGCTGGTAGTTGTAGTGGGAGTTTTAGGGGCAGGGCCATCTGGTGCATGTCCTTTTGGTTCCGGTTCAGGTTCTAGGCGCCTAGTGCGTTAGAGGGTGGATGTGCTAGTAGCAGATGGAAAGGATTTAGATACCCTAAGGGATCAAGTGGCGAGTCTAGAGGATGAGATTAGGTAGCTCTAGGTAGAGTGGGATACCCTACAAGCGGAGTGAGATAGCGCTCTTAGAGATGGGGCTACATTAGCTCAGGTGACGGCGGAGTGGGACACCCTACAAGAGGAGCGAGATAGCGCTCTTGTAGAGGTACTGTGTCTGTAGGGGTTGGTGAATGGGGTAGGTGGGGGAGATGGGGATGAGCTAGCACAGGTGACAACAAAGTGAGATGGAGAGAGAGTGCTGAGGCAGGGTGCTGAGGTTATGCAGCAGCGAGCTGAGGCACAGGTATCCCAGCTACAACAGCAGGTCACCTGTTTGTAGGGGATTGTGGATGACACAAGGATGGCTCAGATGTGGGCTGATTACACCTGGATTTAGGCTGAGTTGACTGAGGCGATAGTCTAGGTAGAGTACTACCGTGGTGTGTACCATAGAGCTGTGCCAAAGGATCAGAGGGCAGCCAGCTATAGTCAGCAGAGTCGCTTAGGGTCTAGCAGATCAGTGAGGACTCGGACACCGTCGGTGATAGGACTGGTTAGGCAACCACCTTCAGCGATGCCTCCACCAGGGACTACACTAGGGGCTACAGGGGTAGGGCCTTCCACAACACCTTAGTCATCACCACCTCATTCTCCCACTCCATTTCATCAGGGGAGTTTAGCGCAGTGATTTTGTATATGCCCTTGGGCTTTTTTATGTATGTATTTTTGCCCTTTGGGCACATTTTTTTGTATCATAACCATTGATGGATATGGATATAGATTTGGATTTATATGAGATGATCATTTTGGTGGTTTATTGATGTGTTTATGGATGCATTATGTTGTTTTATGATATGATGGATATAGATGTTTATGGTTTTATGGATTATGGTAAATGTATGGATGTTTGTTTATGTGAGGCATATGAATGTTTTTGATGGATTATCATGAATTATGATGTCATGTGATGATGCTAATGATATGATTATGATGATGTTATGATGATATGCCATGATGATGATATGATGTTATGATGTGATGTGGATTATGGTTTTATGCATGATGGTTACAGATTATGGTAAATGGATTTTTATTATGTTATGGATATGGATGACATGTGATGATTTATTGTTTACGTGATGCATAATGGGATGGTGTATGGTTATATTATGATGGATGTTTATTATGTGATGGTTATGGATGACATGTTGCATTATGATGATGCTATGATGATGATGTTATTATGATGGAATTATACAGTTTAAATAATTCAATCAATTTTTTGCAGGTGTGATAGCAGAGATGACCTTGATACTCATAGCTTGCCAGCGGAGATGACCTTGATACTCATGGCTTACCAGCGGAGATGACCTGATACTCTTGGTTATGATATGGTTGATGATCTAATGATGATGCAGTGTATGCAGGATGTGGCGAGGATGGAGGATTTTGGTCATGATACATGGGATGTTAGAGCCATTTTGAGGGGTTGGGGAGGGGTTAGATTTAGGTTTGGTGGATGGTTGGGAGGGGGGTAGATTGGGGATGCAAAATCTTCAGTCACTTGACACACATTAATATAAAGCCACTTTTTGGGTCACTTGGGTTGGGTACGTTGGAATCAGGTTGTAAACTAGATTGTCTTAGGTGTTGGATGGTTATGGGATGGGTTTGTTAGGATGAGAGGAATGGTTAGGTCCTTGTCATTATTAATACAAAGCCAAGGTTAGGGATCTGGAGTGTTGTATGGCTAGGTGTGAGTGGCAGAAAATGTCACATCACTTCTATAAGAACCACATTGTTTGGGTTGGTTTGGGATTTGTTGTGTTGGTAAGGAAAGTTTACTTGGTGAGCAAACTTTAGAAGGAGAAAATATGGTTGAGACTAGGTGGATGATACATTGATTTGGGAATTGTTTGGGAGTTGGTATTGTGCTGATATGTTTTTAGAGCAATCCTAGGTTTTATTATAGCAAAGAGGATATTTTCACCAAGGTATAAAAGACTAGGGTGATGATGTATATCCATCCTTTGCAAGGACTAGACCCACAAACAATAGGATGATCCCATACATGCCTAAGATAGTACAACCTTGTTTAGACGAACAAGGGTGATCCATAGCATAAGCCCTTAGTACACAAAAGGTATGAGGAATCTTAGATGCAAAAGGAGATCAATATGCTAGAACCAACCCTACTATTCATAAGATATGAATTCTAAATTGCAGTAATGAGAACAACCCACAAGCACAACATACGAAATCAATGACCATTCCATATTCTAAATATTTGGCCACATACCATGATATAGTGAGATCAAGGTAGCTTTGAAATGATCCATGAATAGAACAAAAGATAAAATCCATAACCAAAAGACCAACTGACCAAACAAACAACCATTGTATCTCTTGCCAAGATGGGTGTGGATTGGTGATTCTGCCTATTGTAGGAAGGATGCATCCATTAAGGCAAGAATCGATGGATGATTAGGATAAATCAAAGGATGGGTAAAAAGATATAGGCCATAAGTTGTGGTTGAAGCTGATTTGATAGCTAATGATTTTACGTGAAGGGAGGATGCTTTGATAGTATGTGTAGTGAGTGTATCGTGCTGAGGTCAAGTGTAAGCTCAGGGAAAAGGGACCATCCAAGTGGGGTTGGATGGGTGGCATCTTATGTACCTACGTACTGGATACTTCCTTCATATTCTAGATTGCCTACATACCCTGTATCCATGGGATCAAGGCACATTAAGATGTGGGTGATGATGATGTGGGATTTTTTTGGAATGTTTTGATTTTTTTGGGTTTTTTCTAGATTTTCTAAATTTTGGGGGTTTTTGGATTTTTTAAATGTTTTTGGAGTTTTTGGATTTTCTCAATTTTGTTGGGGTTTTTGGATTTTTTTGTATTTTTTGATTTTCTGCTATACAAGGAGTGTATACAAGGATCTGCTTATCTGGGAATCTACCTTGGGTGGGTCATGAAGGGTGGGATGTTTGGTGCTGAGTGTTTGTAATACCAAGCCATGGGATGGAAGTGTTATGAAGTGATGGTCGAGGACTTATTAGATGGTGGAACTGGCCACTGCTCATGGCACTTGAAATAGGTTTTCACCATGGTACTTATCCAAGATGCCACCGAGGTGGTTTTCACCATTGGATGACTTTATTGCACTTAGGTTTTCTTGATTTTTTACTTTTTTTTTGTTTTTTTTGCGCTTTTAATTTTTATTGGGATATTTGATAGGTTAGGTGTAGAACTTCTTGAGATGCATGATGTTCATTGGATCATCCAGAGGATATCCCTTAGGTGTTGCTAGCTGGTAAGATCCTAACTTGTAACTAGTTGTTATCACAAAGGGTCCCAACCAATTTGGTTCAAACTTGCCTTTCTTGTGGCATTCTTGCAAGTTCAGGTTTGATTCTCCATGAGTACAAGGTCACCCATTTCAAATCAACAAATCTTGATTTTCTTGTTATAGCTTCTGCAGAGGTGATTCTGATAGGCTTGCAAGTGGTTGAGAGCATTGAGGCACTTCTCTTCCAAGAGTTCTAACTCATTAAGACATGCAACCTGATACTCCTCCTCATTAATGAGATTCTTAAAGAGGGGAGCTCAACCTCGATGAGTAGGATGACTTCAGAACCGAATATGAGGGAATATGGAGTGGCTCTTGTGGGGGTATGGATGCTAGTTCGATAAGCCCAAAGGGCAAGGTTAAAGTGTAGGTGCCAGTCATGACCAACTTCATTCACTGTCTTCTTCAAGATTCATAAGATAGTTCGATAAGCCCCAAGGTAGCAACCAAGCAGAAGTGGAAAAATGGTGTTGGATATGAAATATTTGACAAAGGGTTCAGACTTCTTGATTCTTGAATGGTTTCCCATTGTCAGTGATGATGGTGGGGGGGATACCGTAGCGGCATATGATATAATGGAAGAATAATTTGGATATTTGGGTTCCTGTGGTGTAGGTGAGTGGAATGGCTTCCACCCATTTGGTGAAGTATTCGGTGGCGGTGATAATGAACTTTTGTCCATTGGATGATGGTGGATGGATTTTGCCGATGAGGTTGAGCCCTCATTGTGAGAAGGGCCATGGAGTCATAATGGGTTGCATTTCTTATGACGAACAATGTATTAGATCTCTGTGTTGTTGGCAAGGAAGGCATTTCTTGACAAATTAGTTAGCATCATTATCCATTGTCAGCCAATAATACCTTGTTCTCAGAATCTTCTTTGTGATGGCAGGTCCACTAAAGTTTGCCCCACAGATACCACCGTGTACCTCTTGTAAGGCTATTTCTGCTTCTCTGGAATTGAGACACCTCAAAAGGGTGCCATCAAGACTCTTTCGATATAATGTATTGTTGATAAGGGTGAAACGGGAAGCTCGACGGATGAATGTACGACGTTGGGAGGATGATAGGTCAGGTGGAAGGATGTTATCATGGAGATAGCGATAGATGTATTGATACCAAGGGGATAGGGGACCAACGATGTCACAAAGCAATTCTGATTGTGGGATATCATAAGCTAACATCTATAATTCTTCAATGATGTATTCATACCACTGACTATTTTTCTGCATATCTACTAGAGAACCTATAGTGGCCATGGCATCTGCTGCTTTGTTGTTAAGCCTCATGGCTTGCTTGAATTGGATTTTAGAAAAATATTCTTTAAAATCATTTACCATCCATTTGTCAGGTAGGAGCTTGTCATCCTTTGTCTTGTATTCGTTATTTACCTACTTTACGACCAATTGGGAATCACCATAGACCATGAGCTTTTCTCTTTTCCATTGGATTGCCATGCAGAGTCCTATGATGAGTGCCTCATATTCTACTATGTTGTTGGTGCAAAGAAATGTTATTTTGTATGATTTCATAATGCAATCTCCTTGAGGGGTGACAAATAGGATTCATGTCCCCAATCCATGATGTGTGTATGATCCATCAAAATGCATTTTCCATTCCGATGTCGGTGTTACCATGAAGATGGACTTTGGAAATTTTGAAAGAAGTAGATGTTGTTGGGATAAGTGCATCTGCTATGATTTGTCCTTTTATAACCTTTCATTCTATGTATTAATTGTCAAATTCACCGAGGATCATTGTGAGAGCTGCTTTTGACAAGAGATACTTTAGTGGGTCTATTTTTGCAATGAGCTTGATTTTGTGATTAATCATGTAATGTTGCAATTTTTGGGATGACAAGACCAATACAAGACATGCCCTCTCAATTGATGTGTAATTAAGCTTATATCCCACTAAGGTATGACTGATATAGTATATGGCTCTTTCTTTTCCCTGATCATCATGTTGTGCTAACAAGGCCCCTATTGTTGTTACTATTGCTAAGATGTATAATAATAGAGGTTATCCTTATTTTGGTGGCATGAGAACTGGAGGTGTAGTGAGATATTCCTTTAGTTGTTCAAAGGCTTTCTGACAATTCATATCCCATGTGAATGCCACTTCTTTTCGGAGGAGATACTGGAATGGGTGAAATTTGTCGGCCAGTTGTGCAATGAAGCGTCGAATGGATTGGAGCTTTCCTTGTAGACTATGGAGTTGTTTCAAATTTATTGGAGGAGGCATTTCAACTATAGCTTTCACCTTTGTTGGATCAACTTCTATGCCTCATCAGGATATGATGTAGCCTAGGAGTTTTCCTAAAGTAACTCCAAAGACACACTTTTTTGGATTTAAACGCACTTTATATTCTTCTAGCTGGTCAAAGATTTTAGCTAGTACACCCAAGTGTTCTTCTCTTGTTTTTGATTTTCCCAGTAAGTCATCCACATAATCTTCCATGATGTTGTGAAATAAATCATGGAATATAACGGTCATTGCCCTTTGGTATGTTAATCCTGTATTTTTGAGGCCAAAAGACATGACAACTCAGCAACAAGTTCCCCATGGACAAGTAAATGTCGTTTTATGTTTATCCTCTTCAATAATCCTAATTTGGTTATATCCTGAAAATATGTCCATGAGTGACAACATTTCATGCCTAGCTGTCAAATCAACTATGATGTCAATGTTGGGTAAAGGAAAGTCATCTTTGGGGCATGCTTTGTTCAGGTCTCTAAAATCTATACATATGTGGATACCCCCAGTGACTTTTGCTACAAGCACAATATTTGATATCCATTCAAGATCTAATCAATAGGTCGAATAAATCCCACATCTAAGAGATTTTTGAGCTCAGCTTTGACAAGTAGTGCGATTTGGGGATTCATTTTTCTAAGCTTTTGTTTGACTGGCTTTGCATCAGGATGTACTTCCAAGTGGTGTACCACTAGTGTTGGATCCAAACCAGGCATGTCAACATATGTCCATGCCTGGCTTCTTTGTCTGAAGAATTCTAAAAAAAATTCTTTCTCTACAGGGGTGACTGAAGTAGCTTTGAAGGTGATTTTTGGTGACTCATCTGTGTTGAGGTTCATCTCTTGAGATTCTTCTACAAGTATAGGTGATCTTTCTTGGTAGAGTGTTGGCACTTCAGGGAGGTCCATTCTCTCATCTTCTGGCGCCTCTAGGAGGTTTTCACTAGGAGATACATCCTTTATTTTTACTATTTTCTCATCCGAAAGTGTCACATGGTGGTTTTCACTAGGGGATGTATTTTTTATTTTTATGTTTTTGTGACTAAGAGACGTGGAGGTCTCCCCAAAGTAGGCAGATGTGTTGAGTTCTATGATATAGCCATCTTTGTGATCTCCCAGGGGTATGTGTTCACTAACCCCCATCAATTTGGCAATGGATTTGTCATTTTGAGCAACATCTAGGATTGGAGGTCCTTGTTGGTCCTAATCGATGAGTTGAGGGTAAACGAGCGGAAGGTCTTCAGATGGTGATGGCATGGTTGAAAGGCTATAAATGGTGCAAATGAATGATTTGAATAGATCGGCAAAATCTTGGAAAGAGTCTTGATAGTCCTCTTCATTAGTGTTCTCAATTGTAGGAAAGGCTTTAGCAACCTCACTTAGGATATACTCTAGTTTTGTAGGGGTAGGTTCTTGTTTTCCATACCCTAAACCTTGATGATAAGGGTTCTTAGTAGCTAGGATTGGATCGAGAATTCCTTGTTCATGAAGGCCCAAACGTCCTTGTGCTTTGTAGCCCATATTCTTAACAATATCGAGACCCTTTCCATATTTCTCTGTAGGTAGAATAGGATTTTTATGTACTTCATCTTCATTTCTATATAACTAGGATGACACATCTTCCAGGATATTTTATTCCATTAGGTGTTTGCGCTCAAAGATTGGAGATGGCTTGCATTTGATGACAATCGTAGAGATTTTTTGTGACTTAGGTTTGCCAAATGCTTTGGGGGATGTTAGAAGTTGTCCTACACAAAATGCTCCATGTAGGTTATATTCTCCACATCCCATATCGTTGACCTTGATCTTGATCTCAGGTGGAGGCAAGGGTTGAGAGGTGGATGCAATGTTGGATGCATCAATGTAATTAGTGGAGGGTTTTGGGTTATTGTTGGAGTTTGATGGTTTAATGGTGTTATTATATGGGAAAAAAGGTTTTATCATGTCCTTCCAAGAAACTATAGTGTTGGAAAGGACGAGGGTTGGCATATATGGTAACCTTAGTCCCATTATAGGGGAATTTAAGGCATTGGTGGAAAGTGGATGGAACGACTTGGATGGAATGGATCCATGGGCGGTCAAGAAGGATGTTAAAGGGGAGATAAATATCTAGTACTTAATATTTTGTCTCCAAGATCTTTGTCCAACTTAGATTGGAAGTTTGATAGTCCCTTTAAATTGTCATTCTGTGTCATTGTATCCCTTGATCATTATACTTCACTTGAGTCGATAACCACATCAGAATATCCCAAATGTTTTATTAATTTTAGAGTGCAAAGATTTAGGCCAAAACCACCATCTATTAAGACTCGTTTGATAGTGTGTTAATGGATACGAACTTCAATATGCAAGGCCTCATTGTGAGATGGGTTGGAGGCATGGAGATCTTGTTCAGAGAATGTTAGATGGTGAGGCGAGGAGAGGTGTCCCACCATGGCTTGGAATTGGTTCACATTCAGGTCATTAGGGATGCCAGTTTTCATCAACACTTTGTCGAGGACCTCTTTGTGGAGGGGTGATATGCGAAGCAATTCAAGAATGGATATTTGTGTGGGGGTTTTGCTAAGGTGTTCAAGGAGATTATATTTGTTGGTGGGTGGGAATTTTGCGGATGCGGAGGTGGTATCTTGGTCCTCAGTTGGGGCTCCTCTAATGCATATGCACCTGCGACGAGTGGTAAGGACACAATTATGGGTTTTGGCCCATATGGTGATAGTGGCCACATGGTTAGGACATTCTTCTATGCAACCCACAATGGAGTCGAAAGGAGGGGGAACGACATGATATGCTTGATTGGAGGTAGAGGCTTTTCCCTTGTTATGATTAGGAAGTGGATCCTTGTAAGCTCCTAAATTCTCATTGGGTGATCTTTTGGGAGGTTCATTGATTGTAATGTCACCACGATCTACGAGATCTTGTATGCAATGTTTCAAACTCATGCAGTCAGATGTTTTATACCCCTTTACATGATGATATTCACAATAGGAATTTTTGTTAAACCATGAGGGTTTGAATTGATTGTCATCGTAGGGGTGAATAGCGGGTAATGTTATTAAATCATCTTTAACAAGATTCTGCAAAACATTTTCAATTGGCTCACCTAGAGGTGTGAATTTCATTTTAGGTGCATTGATTTGTATTGGTTGATCCCTAGGAATATTGACATTATTGTTGCTTGTGGATGGATTAGATGGTGTGGGGGTTTGTATGTTTTGAACATTTTTGACATTGGTTACACCATCGTTAAGAGTATTTTTATTTTCCCCCCCAAAACGGGGTTTCTCATAGGATTGGTTGTTATTGTTGTTGTTGTTGGGGTTATTGGTGTTATTATTGACCTTGTTGTTGTTTCTATTGTCATTGTTCTCTTTATAAATTTTGATAGTCCCTTTTGCAATAAGGTATCTTTCAATGGTATTGCGTTTATCGATAACTTCTTCGAATGTGGAGACACATTGAATTTGGAGATGGAAGCCCATCCCTTGGTTAAGGTTTGTGACAAACATGTTGACCAATTGTTTCTCAGGGATAGGCCATGGAAGCTTGCTTGCAAGACTTCTCCATCATTGCAGGAAGGCAGTGAAGGTTTCCCCATTCTTTTGTTTTGTGTTGTAAAGGTTTGTCATTGATATTTCATGTTCGAAATTGTAGGAGAAGTGATTAATGAATTTCTCTACAAGTTTGTGAAATGGTTTGATTCCCGGGGGAAGGTGTGCAAACCATTCGGTGGCTTGTCCTCCTAGGCTTCAAGGAAAAATTATCATGAGATAGGTATCATCATAGGAGAATTATAAGCAAGTAATATAAAATTCCCTAAGATGTTCTTAGGGGTCCCCTTTCCCTTTGTATTTATCAAACTTTAGAGTTTCAAAATTTTTGGGAAAGGGCAGCATGTGGATGGAGCTATCAAAAGGATATGGACAAATATCCTCAAAGGAGTATTGTTTCCTTTTGTGTCCTTGTTGCATGTCATCTACCTTTTGTATCAACATTTGGACAATGTGTGATAAATCCATGATGGGTGGCTTTGGGATGTTGGCTTGTGGTTGTTGGATGAGGTGTTGGAGGAAATTGGGTAATTGTTGTTCTGGTGGATTTTGATTTTGTTGGTGGTCGTGGTTGATGAGTTGTTGGAGGGTGTTTTGTGGTATTTGTTATTGTTGAGGGTTTTTATTTTGTTGATGTTGTTGGTGGGTGATGAGTTGTTGGAGTATGTTTTATGGTATTTGTTGTTGTTGAGGGTTTTGATTTTGTTGAAATTGGAGTTGTTGGAGTTATTGTAGAAGTATTTGGTTAGTGTTTTGTGTGGAAGATGATGCGGGTGGCTGTGAGATAGGGGGTTGCATGTACGTGAAGGTGGATGTTTGTGGATTGTTGCTAGGGTTGTTAAATGTAAATTATTTGGTGGTTGGGAGAAAAGTTGGGTCATGAAAGTGATGGTGTTCGAATCAAGTTGGGGTAGACTTGTGGAAGCATTGATATAGGTTGCGTTATTTGGTATGTTAAGGGTAATTTGTGGGATGGATGTGGGTATGATTGATGTAGGTGTTGATGTGGGAATTGTTATTGATGTTGAGGTGTTGGGTAATTATTTGATGACGAAGGTTGTGAAGTGTTGGGGATATTGTTGGATGAAGATGGTTGGGATGTGTTAGTGGGGGGTTGGGTTGATACTTTGGCACCATTTTGGATCAAGAATTCTAAATATCTATTGGGATCCGATTTTAGGACTCTGTCCAACAAATCCATAGAGTCGGCGTCTTGCATGAAGTCCATGACTTCTTGATTGGTGTCGTGACTATTGGATAGTTGTGGTTGGTTTCCAAAGGGATTTATCATGGCATTGTTTTCGTTAGATAGTTGTTGATTTCCAAAAGAATCCAATATGACATTTTTTTGTTGGTAGGAGGCATCCCATATGGTCTATGTGATTCCATCTCTTGATTTTTCCTAGCTTGTGACCTTGTTTGTGGCATACAATAGAGATGTGTGGGTTAGTTTTTTGTAATGGTAGGTGAGTGAAGGATATGACCTTAGAAATTGATTTTCAAAAGTTGGGACCAAAATGGATGAGTTTAGGATAGTGTGTGAGTGATTTTGGATAGAGTGGATGTTCAAAGGATACTTTGGACGTTTTTGATGATGTTTGAAAAGGATAATCAAATCAAAAGAGGGCTTAAATAAATATAGATCTTGTTGATTTCAAAAGGATTTTCCTCTTCTTACTTAAGGTAGACTAAGACACTTAAGCAAGAAAGGGAATAGGGATTATTCTACATGGGGTAGATAAGACACCAAGCAAAATATGATCCTTATAGTCCACTAACTTAAGAGTAGTCTAAGCTCCTAAGCTAATTTATCTAAGGTTGATAGGGCTAATTTATAAAAGAACTTAAAATAGACAAGCTCTCAAGCTTCTTATAAATTAGAGGATGGGGATGAGATCTAGATTTAATTTTACACAAATTTGATTTGAAGGATGATTTGGATGTTGATTTGATTGGTTTGGATAATTTTGATTAAGGTTTGGATGATCTTGATTTGGATTGGATTTTGACTATGGGTTGGATGACGTTGGGATTTTGATATGGAGAGAGTTTTGATGAAGGTTTGGATGATATTGATGTTAGTGAAATGGATGGAGTGAGGATAAAGGTCCAAAGATAAAATCAAGATATTTCTAAGGTCAAATGGGGGATGTGTAATGATTGAATTTTGACAAAGGATGGTCTAAGTGGAGGATGGATGATTTTTGGATGATTCTCAAAAGTTTCCACATGCTAAGGATGGTCAATTTTTTGCCTAGGAAAATGCATGTTGGTCAACAAATGTTTGTAGAACATGAGAACTGAAGGCGCTGATAGATTGACCAGAGGTACTAACAATTTGACCTCTGCCATTGACAGACTAACTAGAGGCGCTGATAATATGACCTCTAGTGCTAATAGTCTATCCTATGGCACTAGCAGACTGACTGGAGGTGCTAAAACGTCGTCTAAGGTTTGAAACTTATTTGATTTGAGTGAAAATTTTGAATTTTCTTGGCTTTAACCTTTTATCAAGAGATTATGCAAGCAATGAAAACACAATGGTTGACTTCAATGTATAAAATAATTTTTTCTTTCACGGGTTTTGACATAGAAGAAATGCCATTCACATGAACATCCCTATTAATTATTCAAGTGGGAGTGTATAAGACTATAAGCCCACTTCGTTGCCTTTATTTAGGCATAATGTGTAAGTCCCATAAGGAGGAAACTAACCACTTTTGATCACCCAATATCACTCTTATGTCACGAGGGGAGAGCATACACAACATGCATGCCCTTTTCTAGAGGGCATTTGCACTTGGCGATAAAATCAATGTGGCTTGTGCGGTGAGTAACTTCTCGAGCCTAACTGTTATTTGGTGCATTACAATCTAATATAGCCAAAAGGTCTTAAGCTAGGCTTGAACAAGTTACTAGGGAATCCTCGATATACACTAGGTATGTGAGGCACAAACCATGAACACTAGACCGTTGAAAGGATGTGGCATAAGTGATTAAGAAAATACCACTTCACCTTGTGTCTGGAATCACTTGGGGCCCCAAGGTTGTCCCAATGACAACATGACTAGATTGGGGTACAAGTTTCCCTCTCCCCCCTTTGATATACCCCGCTGGTACACGTGGTTGAGGTCATCCCTTGGGGTGATGAAATCCCCAAGAAGGCCTTCTAAGAAGAAACCACTTCTCACTTTTGATCAGCCAAGATTGCATGAAGTGCAAGGGGAGAGCATACGTGAAAAAGTGACCCCTTCGGGATACAAATAAATAAAAAGTTTGCAAATGGACTTTGATCCCCAAGATCACCCTAAGGTGCGAGGAGAGAGCATACGTCCAAAGGCAAACACAAACACATCAAACAAAGTTAATTAACCTCTACTTTAACTTAATGTGCAAATAATGCTAGTGATAAAAACAAAGCTTTGACTGCGGAGTTGCACAAAAAAAGTTAGTAGTTTTGATTATGATGCTTGGACAAATGTTTGATACCTATAAAAGTGTGTTAGTGCCTGAAAATTTGAAATAAACTTGTCATATCGTAGGCACTAAAATAGAGACCGATTGCACTAACAAAAAGACCAAATACGCTAAAATAGAGAGCTATTGTGAAACAGAGATCTAATGTGCTGAAACGGTAACCTACTATGTTGAAACAGTAACCTATTATGCTAAAATAGAGACCTATTGTGCTACTGTACTGTGCAGTTAAAAAAATTATACCTGTGTGTTGTCACAGAGGCCAAATGCACTGATACGAGGTCTCAAGGCACTGATGTGATAGTGAAGGAAATCCTACACAAAACAAAGTTATCTTGCCACAAAATGATCAAAAGGAGGTGATAAAAAACATGCAAGGTCAGCACAGTAAGATTAGAATGCAGTTTTTTAACCCAAAAAGGCCACTAATGATATAAATGTGTGAAGTTAAAATGGCCTTAAGTGTTTTTTCCAAAATACAATAGATTAAATGATTTATCAAAGAGACCTCAAGGCTAATCAAATCTGCACTTAGAAGTAAAAGACCATGCAAACATTAATTTATGAGCAAGCAAACATTAGAAATGATTTGAAATAAGAATTTTTTTTCCTGTCGTGACCGAATGCGTTGAAATAGAGACGTCAAGCGCTGAAATGGTGGCCTCAGGCGCTGATAGGCAAATCGAAGGTGTTGAAAATGAGATTGGTAGTGCTGATAGATAGACCTCTGGCACTGACAGAGAGCCTAGAGGCGCTAAACAGAGAATGGGAGGTGCTAGAACTTGCAAAACACTGTCAAAATAGAAAACAAAGGGCAGTTGAAAATTGCAGGAGCTGACAGAGATGCCGCATGCGCTGAACCAAGGACCACAGGTGTTAAACTGGCTATCGAAGGTGCTGAACCGACCTGCATGACAAGAACTCACAAAAACTCACAAGGAAAAGATTAGTTACAAGGACATGGGTCCCACCAAGCATGCCAAATGAAGACAAAGGAAAGTGAGAAGACAAATAACACAAAGGAAAACAAAAAACAAGATGCTTATACCTCAAATATTCAAATTCCCCTTTCTTTTTGATAAGGTGGAGGAGATTGATACACCCAACTCAACTCCTAGCTTTACCCAACAATGAAGTGTATGTGGATTGCTCTATGAAATCAACACAACTTGGATTTGGTAGAGGATTTTGGTTAACAATTGGCTAAGGATTTTGGCATGGTATGGATGCAAATGACTTGAGATGAAAAAGGCTTAGAGGAGGCTTGCATTTATAGAGTTTTTTGGGAGGATTTCAGATCAATGGTGGAGATTGAAAGTTGAGATCCAAGGGTGGAGATGGAATGATGAGATCAAGGGCTAGGATTTGATCAACAAAAATGGAGGGTTCTTATTATTTTTGAATATACCTTGGGAAGGCTTTGCATTAATGAAGATTAAGACATATGAATGAAGAAAAAAATTATTCATATGGGAGAGGGTAAAATAAAAAAATGCATTTTATGGGTGAGTGGGATGACATGTGACACATGCATGCTTTTAGCAAAGACAAGTGTGAGATATTTTTATTAAAAAGAGTTCTTGCATGAAAGAGGAAAGGTGAGGTAGAGACACATGTGACTCCTTTTGAATAAAAAAATGCTTTTTATTCAAAGGGTGTGGGAGATGGGTTAGTGAAGGTTTAGGCTAATTAATTAAGTGATTAACTTAATTAATATGGTTGTTGGAAATTAGTGAGGGGATTAATTAGTGGTTAGGATTAATTAAGGGTTTACTTAATTAATTTGGGTCTAGGGGCTAGGTAGGGTATAGTAGCTAATTAAATAAATGTGATTTATTTAATTAGGCTAGGTTTAGGTCATAGGCTAGGGAGATTAATCAAATAAGTAAGTTTTATTTAATTAATCTAGGTTAGGGGATGAAGGAAATTAATCAAATAAATATTAGGATATTTATTTAATTAATTGTGGATGATCTAAGGTATAGTAATAAATTAAATAAATTAATTTATTACAAGTGAATAATTGGGATGAATGGCTAGGGATAGATTGGTAAATTAATTAAATAAATTGAATTTTCTATTTAATTAATTTTGTGGAAGAGATAATTAGTGGTGCAAGGATGTGGGAAAGTGGCTTGCAAGGTCAAGGCATTTTTCAGGTGTCTACAGTACCCTATCTCAATTTTGGTGACTGTTTGACCGTGCCAACAACATATGCATTCTTGCAAAATGTGTCATTTGATAGCGATGAAAAGGTGCAACCAGACATATTTTCTTCTTCCCACCTCGTGAGGCCTAACCAACCATGACAACACGTCAAAGTGGGCACGTCGATGCTATTGGAGGCCTCAATTCGTTTCCTAGGTCTCCTGATCATTCCAGGCTACGTTGCACCAAGAGTCTCTAAAGAGCTCAAAGAGCAAAAAGTTGAAAAACTTTCGCCTGCCTTTTCTCTCAATCTATGGCACCTACGAATGTTTTGTTTGGACCTACAGGTGGATGTCAGGTCCCTCTACAATATTTTGTCTTAGTTTTGGTCAACTCCAAACTGTTTGACCGTACCAACAATGTATACATCCTTGCAAAATGCATTATGAGAGTAGTGAAAAGGTGCCAACAAGCACATTTTCTTCTTCCCACCTCATGGGGCTGAACCGACTGCACCAACACGTTGGGGTGGGCAGGTCGATGCTACAGGAGGCCATTACCTACTTGGCCATTACCTTTCACTAATGTTATGAGATCACTAATGGGGCCCACATAGGTAACTGTATGACAAATTTATGAATTATGAGTGAATTCAAGGATGCATATCAGGTTTTCTTGCCAAATTCCACAACCTTAGCTAGCATCCTCCTTGCCTATGCCAAAATGGAATCTTTGCAACAGGGTATGGACATCCATCAAAGCATAAAGGATATGGGAATTTTGTCAGATGTTGTAGTTGCAATTGCCCTATGAGACATGTTTGCAAAGTGTGGAAACATAGACAAGGCACTAAACTATTTGACATGATGGCTCAAAGAAATGTTGTCTCATGAAATGTAATGATTACAAGATATGCACAAAATGGATTTTTGATAAGGCTTTAGAAACTTTAAAGCAAATGAAATTGGCGGGTGTAAAGCCAAATTCCACAACCTTAGCCAGCATCCTCCTTGTTTGTGCCCAAATGGGATCTTCAGAATAGGGTATGGACATCCATCAAAGCATAAAGGATATGAGAATTTCATTAGATGTTGTAGTTGCAACTGTCCTATAATACATGTATACAAAGTGTGGAAGCATAGACAAGGCACGTGAGTGGTTTGACATGATGGCTCAAAAAAATATTGTCTCGTGGAATGCAATGATTGCAAGATATGCACAAAATAGTTTTTTTGATAAGGATTTTGAAACTTTCAAGCAAGTGCAATTGGTGGGTGTAAATCCAAATTCCACAACCTTAGCCAACATCCTCCTTGTCTATGCCCAAATGGGATCTTCGGAACGGGGTATGGACATCCATCAAAGCATAAAGGATATGGGAATTTTGTTAGATGTTGTAGTTGCAACTGCCCTATAAGCCATGTATGCAAAGTGTGGAAGCATAGACAAGGCATGTGAACTGTTTGACATGATGGATCAAAGAAATGCTGTCATGGAATGCAATGATTGCAAGATATGCACAAAATGGCTTTTTTGATAAGGTTTTAGAAACTTTCAAGCAAATGCAATTAGCAGGTGTAAAGCCAAATTCCACAACCTTAGCCAGCATCCTCTTTGTCTATGCCCAAATGGGATCTTCAGAACAAGGTATGGACATGCATCAAAGCATAAAGGATATGGGAATCTCGTTAGATGTTGTAGTTGCAACTTCCCTATGAGACATGTATGCAAAGTGAGGAAGCATAGACAAGGCACATGAATTGTTTGACATGATGCTTCAAAAAAATGTTGTCTCATGGAATGCAATGATTGCAAGATTTGCACAAAATGTTTTTTTTGATAAGGCTTTAGAAACTTTCAAGCAAATGCAATTAGCGGGTGTAAAGCCAAATTCCACAGCCTTAGCTAACATCCTCCCTTTCTATGCCCAAATGAGATCTTTGGAATAGAGTAAGGAAATCCATCAAAGCATAAAGGATATGGGAATTTCGTCAGATGTTGTAGTTGCAACTGCCCTATGAGACATGTATGCAAAGTGTGGAATCATAGACAAGGCACGTGAACTGTTTGACATGATGGCTCAAAGAAATGTTGTCTCATGGAATGCAATGATTGCAAGATATGCACAAAATGGTTTTTTTGATAAGGCTTTAGAAAGTTTCAAGCAAATGTAGTTGGAGGGTGTAAAGCCAAATTCCACAACCTTAGCCAATATCCTCCTTGTCTATGCCCAAATGGGATCTTCAGAATAGGGTATGGACATCCATCAAAGCATAAAGGATATGGGAATTTCGTTAGATGTTGTAGTTGTAACTACCCTATGAGACATGCATGCAAAGTGTGGAAGTATACACAAGTCACGTGAACTGTTTGACATGATGGCTCAAAGAAATGCTGTCTCATGGAATACAATGATTGCAAGATATGCACAAAATTGTTTTTTTGATAAGGCTTTAGAAACTTTCAAGAAAATGCAATTAGCGGGTGTAAAGCCAAATTCCACAACCTTAGCCAACATCCTTCTTTTCTATGCCCAAATATTATCTTTGGAAAATGGTATGGACATCCATCAAAGCATAAAGGATATGGGAATTTTATCAGATGTTGTAGTTGCAACTTCCCTATGAGACATTTATGCAAAGTGAGGAAGCATAGACAAGGCACGCGAACTGTTTGACATGATGCTTCAAAAAAATGTTGTCTCATGGAATGCAATGATTGCAAGATATGAACAAAATGTTTTTTTTTATAAGGCTTTAGAAACTTTCAATCAAATGCAATTGGCGGGTGTAAAGCCAAATTCCACAACCTTAGCTAGCATCCTCCCTGTCTATGCCCAAATGGGATCTTCAAAACAGGGTATGGACATCCATCAAAGCATAAAGGATATGGGAATTTCGTCATATGTTGTAGTTGCAACTGCCCTATGAGACATGTATGCAAAGTTTGGAAGCATAGACAAGGCATGTGAACTATTTGACATGATGGCTCAAACAAATGTTATCTCATGGAATGCAATGATTGCAAGATATTCACAAAATGGTTTTTTTGATAAGACTTTGGACAGTTTCAAGCAAATGTAATTGGAGGGTGTAAAGCAAAATTCCATAACCTCAGCTAACATCCTCCTTGTCTATGCCTAAATGGGATCTTTAGAATAGGGTATGGACATCCATCAAAGCATAAAGGATATGTGAATTTTGTTAGATGTTCTAGTTGCAACTGCCCTATGAGACATGTATGCAAAGTGTGGAAGTATAGACAAAGTCACGTGAACTGTTTGACATGATGGATCAAAGAAATGTTGTCTCATGGAATGCAATGATTGCAAGATATCCACAAAATTGTTTTTTGATAAGGCTTTAGAAACATTTAGGAAAATGCAATTGGTGGGTGTAAATCCAAATTCCACAACCTTAGCCAACATCCTCCTTTTCTATACCCAAATGGCATCTTTGGAACAGGGTATGGACATCCATCAAAGCATAAAGGATATGGGAATTTTATTAGATGTTGTAGTTGCAACTGCCCTATGAGACATGTATGCAAAGTGTGGAAGTCTAGACAAAGTCACGTGAACTGTTTGACATGATGGCTCAAAGAAATGTTGTCTCATGGAATGCAATGATTGCAAGATATCCACAAAATTATTTTTTGATAAGGCTTTAGAAACTTTTAGGAAAATGCAATTGGTGGGTGTAAATCCAAATTCCACAACCTTAGCCAACATCCTCCTTGTCTATGCCCAAATGGGATCTTCAGAACAAGGTATGGACCCATCAAAGCATAAAGGATATGGGAATTTAGTAAGATGTTGTAGTTGCAACTGCCCTATGAGACATGTATGCAAAGTGAGGAAGCATAGACAAGGCATGTGAATTGTTTGACATGATGCCTCAAAGAAATGTTGTCTCATGGAATGCAATGATTGCAAGATATGCACAAAATGCTTTTTTTTATAAGGCTTTAGAAACTATCATGCAAATGCAATTGGCGGGTGCAAAGCCAAATTCCACAACCTTAGCCAACATCCTCCTTGTCTATGCCCAAATGGGATCTTTAGAATAGGGTATGGACATCCATCAAAGCATAAACGATATGGGAATTTCATCAGATGTTGTACTTGCAACTGCCCTATGAGACATGTATGCAAAGTGTGGAAGCATAGGCAAGGCACATGAACTGTTTGACATGATGCCTCAAAGAAATGTTGTTTCATGGAATGCAATGATTGCAAGATATGCACAAAATGGTTTTTTTTATAAGGCATTAGAAACTTTCAAGCAAATGCAATTGGCAGGTGTAAAGCCAAATTCCACAACCTTAGCCAACATCCTCCTTGTCTATGCCCAAATGGGATCTTCAGAACATGGTATTGACATCCATCAAAGCATAAAGGATATGGGAAATCTAATAGATGTTGTAGTTGCAAATGCCCTATGAGACATGTATGTAAAGTGTGGAAGCATAGACAAGGCACATGAACTATTTAACATGATGCCTCAAAGAAATGTTGTCTCATGGAATGCAATGATTGCAAGATATGTACAAAATGGATTTTTTCAAAAAGGCTTTAGAAACTTTCAAGCAAATGTAATTGGCACATGTACAACCAAATTCCACAACCTTATCCAACATCCTCCTTGCCTATGCCAAAGTGGGATCTTTGGAACAGTGTTTGGATAGCCATCAAAGCATAAAGGATATAAGAATTTTGTCACATGTTGTATTTGCAGCTACCCTTGTAGACATGTATGCAAAGTGTGGAAGCATAGACAAGGTGTGTGAATTGTTTGACATGATGCCTCAAAGAAATGCACAATCTCATGGAATGCAATGATTGCAAGATATGCACAAAATGGATTTTTTGAAAAGGATTTATAAACTTTCAAGCAAATGCAATTGGCACCTGTAAAACCAAATTTCATAGCCTTTGCAAGCATCCTCCTTGCATGTGCCAAATTAGGATCATTGGAATAGGGTATGGACAACCATAAAAGTATAAAGGATATACGAATTTTGTGAGATGTTATATTTGCAGCTGCCCTTGTAGACAAGTATGGAAAGTGTGGAAGCATAGACAAGGCATGTGAACTGTTTGACATGATGCTTCAAAGAAATGTTGTCTCATGGAATGCAATGATCGCAAGATATGCACAAAATGATTTTTTTGATAAGGTTTTAAAGAAACTTTCAAGAAAATGCAATTGGTGAATGTCAAGCCAAATTCCACAACCTTATCGAACATCCTCCTTGCCTATGCCAAAATGGAATCTTTGAAAAAAGGTGTGGACAACCATCAAATCATAAAGGATATAGGAATTTTGTCACATGTTGTATTTGCAGTTGCCCTTATAGTATGCAAAGTGTGGAAGCATAAACAAGGCGCCTGAACTGTTTGACATGATGCCTCAAAGAAATGTAGTCACATGAAATGCAATGATTGCAAGATATGCACAAAATGTATTTTTCAAGGATGCTATCAAAATATTTGAATTAATCAAACCATACTTGACACATATATTAAACTATAATTAAACATAATAGCATTTCATGGAAACATTGAAGAACACGTATGCAATATCAAAACTTTTAAGCATGATACAATATCTATCATGTAACCATAATTAATCATCATATTATATTTAATGTAAAATGTCATATACATAATGTCATGAAAATAACATATAGTGTGTATATATAGCCATATAGGCATGTACAAACAAATACATACATGCATATACAAATATATACATCGGTAAAATACAAAAGTATGTATATAGAGCCATCTAGGCATACAAAAAAAGTCCCAAAGTCAAATTTCCTATGAATTGCTATCAAATAATTGACAGTCCTTGCTTGGCCATGAATATGGAGAGTCAATTAGTGACTCATCCTCTTTCTCTCCTATCAACTAGACCTCCTCAACAGAGATTTTTGAAGCTCCACCTATTAATACAATTAAACAATATCCACATTAATATAGCAAACGTGAAATATATAACATGACATATGTAATCAATCACTTACTACTAGCTTGTGATCCCCCTCGATCTTTTTTGTCTCTCTTCATCCGTAGCTGGATGGGTTGGAGTTGTGACCTCCTGTGAGAAGCATGAAGAAGCAAAATTGAGTAAACATGAATATCATTTATGTACATTAAATGACATGAGATAAAACAAGAAATACAAAATGACATTTACATGTTATTGGCTCATACCTCGATCAAAGGATTTGCAGACAAAACAACTGCAGCAATGCCCACCTTCGCTGACTAACAAAGATGAGGAGTCTCCATATTCAACATCTGAAAATAGAGTTCAAGGTTATTTGACCAAAACAGATACATAACATTATTTAAATGTATAATGATTAAAAATGGTAAAATTTACCTCAGTGAAAGTGCTTTTGCGTGCACGGGACCAAGGAAATCATGGTGGTGGTGGTGAAGCTCCCTGTTCATCATCAAATTGTCACTAAATAAGATTACCATTGATATATGTACTATATTTATAATCTTGTGATAAATTACATACCTATTGACTTGACCTCCTCTCATAACCCTGCATTAGACAACTAATAGATGCAGGATGAATACTTTGACCCTAGAATTTCATAGTGCAGACAATTACATACATTAATTTTGACTTATAATATAGATACTCATATAATTAATTAGAAATTTCAAATAAAAATATATTAAATCAAGCTGAACCTTGTAAAAAATTATCTGGGAGTCAATACCAAATGTTTCCTGCAAGACGACATTTGTGAGGGCAATTTCATCCAGTATGGATGTGTCCATCACTGGCTGCTGCCCCTGAGTCGTAGAGTCTTGACACTCTACAGCATCATTTGGATTGCCTAAATGGTGAGAGTCTTAGGTCCCATAATCACACAAGTTCCCACATGAACTGCAAAGATGTGGGGACTAACGACTCCTACTGCTCTTACCCTCATTGGCCTGGGTAAGATTATTTCCATGCTATGCTAGAGACTGGGTAAGAGAACTCAATGAATGCAGTGTCTCCACCTCAACACTCTCCTTCAAAGTCGAAGGGAGTGAGATATGTGCTAGCCTCATGAGGGGTCCAGGTACACGGTTTTGGTCTCGGTGTGCCCCTTGTCTATCTTGGGCAGTGGCACCACCTCTGCTCTAGAACTCGAATGTCAAAGTAATTAGGAATCTGGTTGAGGATGAACTCACAATAGAGTTTCCTCATGAAATATTGCGGCACCTCATTGTTATTACAAGGATGCTCATTAAAGACCATGTACCATCTATCCCAAAAGTTTTGGGATAAACCATCATGCACACACCAATGAATCGGGAACCGTTTGCAACTCTCTTTTAGTGTTTGGTCAGTTTTAGGATTGATAAAATGTGAACATAATTGAGATTTTGTAATTTTTTTGTCCTTAACTCATTTGTAAGACAAGTTGTTAGCATAGTATTGTCGACTCCTCTCCCTATAATCATTACATTCAGTGATTTGGTTTGTCACCAATTCAATATCAGAAACAATGACCTCTAATGACTTGGCAAGGGCTCTCTTGTGATTGGTGCTTGCATTTGGAGTATTTAATGTTTCAATTAGGATTTCAAGTTGTTTTTTATTTTCTTCAATTCACCCTAAATAGTTTTCTTATGTGTCTCTTTGATGGTGAGGACGTGAAGGTGGGGAATTTTGAGGGTTCTCCTCAGTTTGAGGGGGGTTGTTTTGAGCCTCCTCTGTTGGATTAGGGTTTTGTGGTGGCTCATTGGCTGAAAATTCAAGATAAAAATCCAATCAAAACATTGTAAAATTAAAAATTACTTTTCAAATTCACAAAAAACAATCAAACCTACCTTGCTCAGCTGCTACACTCTCTACACCTCATGCACGACGTCCTTGGGAGAGGGATTAGTGAGGTGGCATGGTGAAATTGTCAATTGCCCTTTGAAATTGTTGATTCAATCTTTTTTATAACATGCTCACAGTAGAAGAAGTGAAACCTGCGGCCAATTTTTTCAAATGAGCCTAGGTATCACTTTTGCTTCTTTTATTTTGATTTCTTACTAACCTAAAACGTGAGTGCGTTATAACGCACTCGCGTTATAGCTAATATGGGACCAAAAAGTGGTTGTGGCCACTTTTTGGTCCCCCATCCTTGTGCATTGACCCTAAGATAATAAAATAGAAATTTATTTTATTGAAAAAGAGACATGTAAAATAGAAAGGGTGAAAAGAGATTAAAAGAAATGTTAAAAGGTTAAAAAGAACCTCATAAAAATTTAAAAAAACAGCATATTGGAGTGAGTTTTGTTTGAGAAGAGTGCAAATAGAAATTTAATAAATTGATCTTTCCACCCTCCCCAACAATCCTAAACATCACCTTGACACATTCAATTATCAAGAAAGTGAAGGCAAGCAAATTTTATGAAGCACATTTGTCACATTGTTTATATGCAACACAATTAAATCCCACATAGCAAATCAAGTTCACATCACTCAAGCTTGACCTTGTAGCACTTAGGATTGAACCCTAGGGAATTCTTAGAAATGTATTCATTAGACAAATGACAATAATTTCTAAATAAAGACAAATAGATTCAACATGATATTAACAATATTTTTACATCATTGATTCTAAGACTACATATCCTAACTCCTTTCATTTCATTTCTAAACATTTACTTTAATAATCAATCCAACTCTTTTATCTAAATTAATTATTTAATTACTAATTTACAAATATAAACCAAACCTCAACAATAAAATTTTTTGCATTTAACTAAATATTCCTTAATGGAAAATGATTATTGCTTTCAGATTAAAAAGAGGGAAATGGGTGAAATGTTCAATAAATTCTGGGCCTTGAAAACCAAGCACTTGTATGGATGAGGGGCAAAGCAATCACTGATATTCTCTACGGCTCAAGAAGATTCATTGAATGTTGAGCATTGTATTGCGTCACCATGACTTAGATATGAGGATAAAACCAGATCTCCAAGCGGTAATTATACTGGGAATTTATGGGAGCCACAGATCACGGAAAATTTTAATGGTGATAGATTTACCAGTACATCCCCACGCCTTGACCCAGGACCCAGGACCCACAGATCACGGAAAATTTTAATGGTGATGGTCAGTAAGTATCTACACAGACCCAGGACCCAAAATCATTTATATTTCAATATATGGTCTGTGATTGGAACACAGTAAGAATATTAGCTTTTCAGAGCATTCAATGTCATTTCTTTAAACAGTGGTTTCTGGTTTGTTAGTTTTTGGTGAACACATTCAAACCATTGCAATCTATCCATAATGCATTATAATTATATTCTTAATTAGCTGCTAGGGTTTTATATGTGAGCATTATGGCGCTCCTAAAATTGTCTCACGCCCTAAAAAATTTCATGCCTTTATATGTGAGCATTATAGTGCTTGGAAAATTGTTTGACGCCGGAAAATTTTCTAAATTCGTCGGTATCGGTGTATTCCTTGAACCTCCTATGGGTGCAAGTGCTAGTATAATTAAAGGCTTTATATAGAAGTGAAGAGATAAATAATATTACAGTTAATTCTCTTTCAATATAAATGAGAGCTTTGGCTAAGGACCTTTTCTTAAGAAAGGATGCGAGCTAAACTACCCAAGGAGTGGAAGTGTGGAAGGTTCATATTTCACCGTGTATTACTATAATTTAATCAGATGAACATAGTTGTGTGGAGCTTGAAGAAGCTCAAAGAGACAACTCAAGGGAATGGAATTTTTGAATTGGGGATAAAGAAAGCATTTTTCTAGCACAAAGATGTTTATATAAAAATGTGTAAAAATTGGTTTAAGTTTCATCATGTAAAGATGTACATTTGTAATGGTGAAATTAGCATATTCATGGCATTTTTCATTTGGTTTTATGTCCATTTTGATGGGAATGTCCTAATGCAATAACATATCGATAAGTGACATACTCTTGTATTAGGTTTGGATCATAACCTGATCCCTATCTATCTTTATTTACCCTCATCTACATCAATTCTCATACATTTTCCCTTTACTCATTTTATTGCACCCTCATTCACATTTACTTTCATACAACTTGAAATTATCACATTAGCCCTAAGGTTTATTTGAGTGGCTTAGGATTGACCTAGTTCAATCTCAAGGCACATGGGAATGAACCTAAAATTCAAAAATTTGAAATTCAAATTTTGAATCTCTTGTCCCACTCTATTACTCATTATGAGTCGATGTAAAACACATTTGTACAACATGTTGCTATGTAATGGTATTTAATGACATCCGATGTGCACATAATTTCATAAGGAAGAATATGCAAGAAAAAAAGGAAACCATTAAAACACACTTCAATTTCTAAAGGGACAAAATAATTGAATCTGCATATAGGCCATTTGCATGTGGTGAATGTTGTCTTCAATATTGCTCATCACCATTAATCTAGCCTAGTAAGGGGCTTGATCTAGGAGAAAACGATTACTTATCAAAGTGCCAAACTACTCAACAGTATTTGTAAACACAACCTTGATGTATTTAGATGCATAAAAGGTGAAGGTGAACATGTTTTTATGTGCACTTTTTGTTAGATCAATCTTGCATGCCCATACTATTCCCGCACACAAAGTTCAATCTTATAGGGAGTGGATTTGAAGTAACTAAATTCTAAGAGCAACCTAGTTCAAATGTCGTCTATCTACTTTTTTGACACATATAAGAAGTTGTGATTTTGTTACAATTAAAAATTTATGATAAAAAAGTGGACAACTATCTATCAATCATTGAAATCAGCTATGTACTTTCATTTATATTATTTTTAGATTTCAAAATTTAGCTATATGATCTATCACAACTCTAAATTAGGTTAAGTGCTTGTATATTCATTAAACCTAATTTAAGTAAAGGAATCCACTCATTTCCTTAGATTTTTGGTGAACCTGACTTATCTATCAAGTTGGCAAACTACTCAACGTTGTTTGTAAACAATATCTTGATAGATTTAGATAGATAAAAGGTGAGGGAAAACATGTCGTTAGGCACATGTTTTATTAGATCAGTCTTGCATGCCATATTCTTCCCACACACAAAGTTCAATCTCACAAGGAGTGGATTTGACATGACTAAATTATGAGAGCAACCTAGTTCACATGCCATTAGTCTACTTCCAATGTACATAAGAGGTTGTGATTTTGAATTACAATTAAAAAGTTATGATACAAAGTGGATAACTATCTATTGATCATTGAAATCAGCTAATTGTTTTCATTTATATTATTTTAAAATTTAAAATTATTCTACATGATTTGTCACAACTCTAAACTAGGTTAAGTGCTTGTCATATTCATTAAGCCTAATTTTAGTAAAGGAATCTACTTATTTCTATACATTTTTGGTGAACCGGTGACTTATCTTACACCCTATAGGGTTTGGACGTAGGGTTTTACCATCTAAATTAGGATTTTTCAAATCTATTTTTATGAGTGCTATATCTCATTTTCATATTTTCTTAAGGTATGATTCCCTTTCTTGTTTGTGCTCCATAGCCTACTCTTATTTTAGGGTTTGTAATTCATTATGTGACTTTGCTTTTGACCACCCTACCCTAACACTATTTCCCCTAGGGTTTGTATTTGTTGATTTGTTCTAGATTTGATATTTGTTGCTTTCTCTAATTTCATATTAGATTTTCATTATCTTTTATATCCCTTTAACCTTAGGGATTGATCCTTTCATTACCTCATATGTAATTCATCGCACCAACTCACCCTTGGAGTGTGTCAATGTTTATCATGGATCCTCATAGGTCATGTGCTCTTGCTAATTTACATTAATACATATCTAATTTTGTCATGTTCCAATTTTTGTTGCTTTTTATCCTTTATCCTTGATGCACTTATGTCCTTTTATTCGATGTGTAAGGATGCATTTTTAATAAATGTGTTATTATATTGTGCATTTTTGTTTCCCTCCAAGTTCATAGATTTAGTTAGTGCTCATTCTTTTCTCTTGAATATCCTTATTTAATTTGTCCGTGAGCTTCATGTTGATCATATTTCACCTATATTTTGTGATAGTTATGAGCTTGCACCTAGTGAGATTTTACCTTTTGACACACCTTGCATGATGGATATTGATAAAGTGGTACCTCCTTTTCATGACATTGTTGCACCTTATGATGATCTTTCTTCTACAATTCACGATAACCTTGTGTCTATTCTTATGGATCTACCCTTTTTATACTTGATGATTTCTCATGATGCTCATTCTTTCACATCCCATGTGAGTCCTATAGATAGTCATGATATTACTTTGTACAGTGATACCCCCATGATGATGTCATACAATACAATGATAGTTCTTTAGCTCTTCATGTGGGTGTTAGTGACACTTTCTTACCTCCTTTTTCATTACATGATGACATTATTGCTCTTAGTGAGTATTTGTTACATGATGATTATGATTATTCTATGGATGCATCTTCACATGTTAAATATTTATTGCTTGCTAATTATGAATATTTAGATGATAATGGACCTTATTGATTAGTGATTTTAGACTATATTTGAGGTACAAATTTATAATGGTTTGATTCATCTTGTTTAATCTATCCTTCATTTATGGGTTTGGAACATTCTTTTATTGCTCATTTTCTTGTCCTAGTGTGTGAGAAAATAGTATGGACTTAGTTGAGCCTTCTCACAGTCTATCTCTTGATTCTTATTCACCCTCTTCCTCTACTTTCCATATAGCTTATATATTTTTCTATGCTACGTTTCATGCCATGCCATTTCTTTCTAGGCATGTACCTACTTTTCATGCTAATATTCTCTCACAAAATTATCATACACTCACACATACACATTAGAAGCTAGCTAAACCTCTAAAACCTAAAACCTAACCCCTAAACCTTAAACCTGACGAGCAACCCTAAACCCTCTACCTCTCAATCTCTCTCCCTATGTGAACATCTCCCTCACTCTCTATCTCCCTATCTCTCCCCTCTATGTCCTCTATCTCTCTTTATCAGTCCTCTCCATCTCTATCTCTAAACCCTAAACCCCTAAACCCTAACCCCTAACCTGGTGTAGGAGCACCCCTGCAAAATAGAACATAAGTCTATTTATAGTATGTTTGACTTTTTGATGTAATAAGGTCCATTGGACCAATTCTTATGTTTTTAGATTGACCTAGGAGGATGTGCAGGTAGTTAGAAGTTTGTTATGACAACTGTCTTAGCTGTCTCCTCCCAGCCGCTGGGAATCGAGTTGGTAGTACTCGCGGAGGATTGCTATTTATGCCCTAGATCAGTTGGTTTTAGACAGAGTAGATACAGTTGATAGTTTGGTGAGTTTTTAGCATAGCAGAAGTAGAAACATTTGTGACACAGTGAGATTGTGAGTCTTGTATGCATTTCTGTTATTGAAAGTAAGAGATCCCATCAGTTTCATTTATCTGGTTTATAAGCTATCTGTGTATTGATTCTCTTATTGCAGGTGAAATGGATTCATTCAACCCTTCCACCGGTTGATTCTCTAAATCAGTGGAATGGACATGTACAGTAGTTTAGTTTGCATCTTTGTTTTTCTGTTTATGCATTTCATGTTCGTGGGATCGATTATTAGCATGCTGTGAGTTATCCTAGCATCCTCATGTGCTAGGGTTTCGAAGGATAAATTTCTAAGCTTGAATTGTTCAGGTGATGATTCAGCCCGATCGACATGCTTTCTATGTGAAATTGTGAAGTTCTGAGAGTTTTGTCAAAAAATATACATTTGATAGATATACAGTATTTGCATGCGACATTATAGACTATGTATATCGCATCTGCATCTATGCACATATCGCTATCCGGATCGGGTCTTGAAACTTATGGAAAATGCATGTTTTGAAGGCATCAGGATAATATAGTTTGGGTATATATTTCCTGTACATATCATATTCAGGATCATCATTTTGTGTGTATCTATCATCCGCATATCGTTGTTGTATGTTGGAGCATACACGCAGGCGAAGATACAGTCAAATGGGTCAACGGCGAGTCAAAGTCACATATACCAAAGAAAGGAGGAGGATCATCTTTTGTTTGAACATCGGGTAGCCGAGGATCACATAGATTATCATCAGGATATTAGAGTATAACCTGACAATTCATGTCATGTTGCGGAGTATGTAGGTGAGTCTTATATCCAGGTGACGTCAACATCGGAGGAAGTAATAGTGCATGTGACGTCATCGTCATCAGGACATTCCCGAATATCACCCGATAAAGTTTTATCCTGCCGACGGTAAGTGTTTGGGCATAGGCGGAGGACATCGGGGAGATTAGTGGATCACGGAAGGAATATTCGACAGAATATTTGTCGTGTGCATAAAGTGGAGTATCGTCATCAGGATGTTTCAATATGAACTGATAAGTTATATCCTGATGTTGGTTGTGTAAGTGGGTCGAATATCGGGGTGACATAAGCATCCGAAGAGAGGTACATGAGGTTGTCGTCATCAGGATATATGGGAGGAACCCGATATTTTATATCCTGCTGATAAAAGGTGCAGTTGATGCCGAACATCATGATGCTGCCGATAGGTGCCGAACATCATGATGTTGCAGATAGAGTTTAGCGGTAAGGTGAATAGTGATCGTCAGGAGGATAATTGTGTTCACCAAATATGATGATGATGCTGGTAGGTGAATATGATGATCTTGCCGATAGGAAGTAGGATTAGCTATTTGGTGGGTTTAGTGGGTTTTTCACCCTGTTTGTAAGCTTTTGCTGTGTGGCTCTGCATCATAGTGGTATCAGAGCAAAGGAAAAATCTTTTGGGGAAGATTTAAGATAGTAAGATGTCAGATGAAGAAGGAACATCAGAGTTCCCGGCAAGAATGACCAACGTTGAGTTGGCAATTCTGGTAAAGAAGCAGATTGCTGAGAGCAAGGCTGTGAAGGCTCAAAATCAGGAATTGAAGGATGAGTTGGAGAAGTTGAGGGACAGAGTAGGTTCTGGTAAAGAAGAAGATAGGGAAGAAGAAGAAGAGATCCCTAGGTGGAACGAGGAGGTCGTTCCTGCATACTAGAGACCACTATTAAACGCCCTCAAAGCCATGGAAATGAGAACCATGGATGTGAAACTGGATTTACCAGTGTTTACAGGAAAGATGGAACCTGATTCAGTGATGGAGTGGATAGACTCCCTAAACAATTTCTTTGAGACAGAGGAGATACCAGAACAACAGAGAGTGAAGATAGCCCAATCAAAGATCAAAGAAGCTGCATTGACATGGTGGAATTTTGTCCAAGATGACAGAGTACAAGAGGGAAAGTGTAGAGTCGCTACATGGAAGAAGATGATGGCTTTAGTGAAGGAAGCCTATGTTCCATTGGATTACAGTATCCAATTACACAAGAGGAAGCAAAACCTGAAGCAGAAGGAGCTAGATGTTAGCTCATATACAGAGGAATTCATGAAACTTTGTGTGAAGACAAAGGTAAAAGAGAGTGAGGAAGAAAAAGTAGCCAGATACCTTAATGGATTAAGGTTCAACATTCAGGAAGATTTAAATTTGCACAATCCGGATGCAGTTCAGAAATGTTTTCAGTTGGCATTGAAAGTAGAAGAGAAGTTAAAGAGAAGACAAGAACAGAACAATAGAGGAAGAGGTAAACAACAAAGAGGTGGAAGAAGTCCTTTCAGAGGCAGAGGACATGGACATGGATATCAGGGAGAATCCAGTCATGACAACAGCAAGGGAAATAACAACCAAAACCATAGAGAAAGTTACAACCAGCAAGGAAACTTCAGAGGCAGAAGACCTTTCAGAGGAAGATCCCAGGGCAGAGGATCTATCAGATGGTATAACTATAACAAAGAAGGCCATATAGCCAGCAGATGTCCAGAAAAGGCAACAAGCTCAACAGGAGAAAGGAGAACAAATCTGATCCAAGAACCTGATAGTCAAAGTGCAACAGGCTCTAATGCTTTTCAGAGTGTGAATGCTCCTGACAATTATGGATATCCAGAGAGTGGAGAATCTCTGATGATGAGAAGAACAATGACTACCATGAAGGTACCTGACAAAGAACCCCCACAAAGAAAGTCTCTTTTCAGAACCATTTGCAAAGCAGGAGGTAAGGCATGTAAAGTTTTAATTGATTCTGGTTCTACTGAAAATTTTGTATCTGATGAAATGGTGACAAAGCTTAAGCTTAGGAGATTGCCTCACCCATCCCCATATAAGGTCTCATGGCTTACCCAAGGTCAACATACAGTTGTAGAAGAACAGGCTTGGGTAGAATTTCAGATTGGAGCATATAAAGATAGGTTGTTGTTTGACATTACCAATATGGATGCTTGCAATCTTTTATTTGGTAGACCATGGTAGTATGACTTGAAGGCATGCCATGACGGTGTTAGAAACACCTATACAATCACTAAGAATGGTAAGGTGATAGAGTTGCTACCATTGATAGAGAAAGAGGAGAAATCAAAAGGAAAAGAGGTGAAGGTAATGCTGATGGAAGGAAAACAGTTCATGAAAGAAGTAGCAACAGGAGGTGCAGTTGCATATGCCCTAATTCCATGTCTCACAGTGAATAAAGAACAGCAGCAAGAAGTCAAGAAAGAGAAAAAGCAGAGGTTCATAGACCCAGCTGTCCAAGAGCTATTGGATAAATATAAAGGCATCATCTCTGATGGAATGCCAAGATCCCTACCACCTATAAGGGATATCAGCCATTGCATAGATCTAATCCCAGGATCTACACTTCCAAACAAAGCAGCATATAAGCTAACTCCAGAACAAAATGCAAAAGTAGCAAGACAAATTGAGGAACTGTTAGACACAGGTTTGATTGGTAAAAGTTTAAGCCCATGTGCAGTACCAGCTGTACTAGCACCAAAGAAAGAAGGCACTTGGAGGCTTTGCACAGATTCCAGGGCTATAAATAAGATCACAATCAGGTATAGGTTTCCAATCCCTAGGATAGAAGATTTACTTGACTGTTTGGGAGGTGCTAAGTATTTTACAAAAATAGATTTGAAGAGTGGTTATCATCATATCAGGATTAGGCCTGGAGATGAATGGAAAACAACATTCAAAACCAATGAAGGGTTGTATGAGTGGAAAGTTATGCCTTTTGGGTTGTCTAATGCACCTAGTACTTTTATGAGGTTGATGAATGAGGTTTTGAGAGAATTCATGGGAAAGTTTGTCATAGTATATCTAGATGACATTCTGATTTTCAACAACACAAAGGAAGAACATCTCAAACATATAGATTTGGTTCTCAAGAGGTTACATGAAGAGCAACTGATGATAAATTTGGACAAGTGTTTGTTCATGCAAGAGGAGATCACATATTTGGGTTTTGTCATTTCACAAGGAAAGCTGCAAATGGATAAGGAGAAGGTAAGTGCCATATTATCTTGGCCAACTCCAAGGACTATGAATGATGTCAGAAGTTTCCATGGGTTAGCAACCTTCTACAGAAAGTTTATAAGAGGGTTTAGTCATATTTGTGCACCCATGCTTGATACTATAAAAGGAGGACAGAAGTGCAGATTTGCTTGGACTCAAGAAGCAGATGATTCTTTTGAAAAATTGAAGAAGAAGGTGGCACAGCAACCAGTCCTTGCACTTCTAGACTTTAACAAGATCTTTCAAGTAGAATGTGATGCCAGTCACATGGCCATTGGAGCAGTACTTAGCCAAGAAGGTAGGCCAATTGCATTTTTCAGTGAGAAGCTCAATGATGCTAAAAAAGAGGTATTCATCATATGATTTGGAAATGTATGCTTTAGTCCAGTCACTCAAGAAATGGAGGCATTACTTGATGCCAAAGGAATTCATAGTATTCACAGATAATTAGGCTTTAAGTTTTATCAACAACTAGGAGAAGTTGAACCACAGACACATGAAATGGGTAGAAACTTTACAAGCTTTTACTTTTACATTGAAGCATAAGAAAGGAATCAAGAATAAGGTAGCAGATGCCTTGAGCAGGAGAGCTCTAACAGTCAACTAGATTCAGTTAGAAAGTGTTGGAACTGATTCATTGAAGACCATGTATGTTGATGATGAAGATTTTGGAGAGATATATCAGGTATGTGCTTCTTTTGGAGATAAATATCATGTTGATTTCTCTAAATTTTTAATCCAGGATGGATTGCTGTTCAAAGGTGGACAGTTGTGTATTCCAAGGTGTTCTATGAGGTTGAACATCATTAAAGAGAAACATTGTGGAGCTATGGCATGTCATTTTGGTTTGGATAAGACTCTTGATCTTGTTAGAAGACATTACTATTGGCCTAAGTTACAATCAGATGTCAGAAAGTTTATAGAGACATGTGTGATATGTCAGAAAGCAAAAGGAAGATCAACTAATGCAGGTTTATATCAGCCTTTACCCATTCCTTCCAGACCATGGGAAAGCATAAGTATGGATTTTGTCTTGGGTTTACCAAGGACAAGGAAAGGATTTGATAGTGTTTTTGTTGTAGTGGACAGATTCAGTAAAATGGCACATTTCTTGCCATGCAAAACCACTGCTGATGCTTCATATATTGCAGATGTGTTTTTCAAGGAAATAGTTAGAATACATGGATTGCCATTGAGCATAGTGTCAGATAGGGATGTGAAGTTTATTGGTCATTTCTGGAGAACTCTGTGGAAGAAGCTTGGAACAAATTTGTCTTTTTCATCTGCATATCATCCTCAAATGGATGGATAGACTAAAGTAGTCAATCATTCCTTAGGGAATTTGCTCAGATGTTTGACAAGATAGCATGGAGAAAAGTGGTATACTATCCTATCTCAGGCAGAATTTTCCTATAATGATACTATCAATAGGAGTATAGGGAAATCACCTTTTCAGATAGTGTATGGTATGCATCCAAGAGGAATTTTGGAATTGAGAGATCTACCTGCAGCAGACCTTGTTAGTGCAAAGGGAGAAGCTTTTGCAGAAACCATAAAAGAGGTTCATGATCAAGTAAAGACCCAGCTACAACAAACTACCTTGAAGTATAAAGCATATGTTGATAAAAAGAAGAAGGATGTACAATTTGATGTTGGAGATTTAGTATGGGTTCATTTGAAGAAGGAAAGACTTCCTAAGGGCAAATATACTAAACTCATGCAGAGGAAGATTAGACCATGTCAGATTTTGAGAAAGCATGGACAGAATGCTTATGAGATACAACTCCCTCCAGATCTTGGTTTATCACCTATCTTCAATGTATGTGATTTAACTCAATACAAGCATAATCTAGATGAAGAACAGGACCTCCTACAGGATGCAGCAGCTGATGACATTCCAAACCATGATCCCCCACAGTTGCAGAAGGTTTTGGACACAAGAGTGATCAAGAAGACACGGAACAAAACCTATTTGGAGTATTTGGTGGCTTGGCAGGGAAAACCTGATTTAGAGGCAGTGTGGATGACTACAGAGCAGATCCAGAAACATGGTGCAGATCTACATACTCTCATCTCAATTTGACTTGAGATTTCTTCTTCTGGGGAGTATGGTGCAGGAGCACCCCTGCAAAACAGAACATAAGTCTATTTATAGTATGTTTGACTTTTTGATGTAATAAGGTCCATTGGACCAATTCTTATGTTTTTAGATCAACCTAGGAGGATGTGCAGGTAGTTAGAAGTTTGTTATGACAACTGTCTTAGCTGTCTCCTCCTAGCTGCTGGGAATCGATTTGGTAGTACTCACGGAGGATTGCTATTTATGCCCTAGATCAGTTGGTTTTAGACAGAGTAGATACAGTTGATAGTTTGGTGAGTTTTTAGCATAGCAGAAGTAGAAACATTTGTGACACAGTGAGACTGTGAGTCTTGTATGCATTTCTGTTATTGAAAGTAAGAGATCCCATCAGTTTCATTTATCTGGTTTATAAGCTATATGTGTATTGATTCTCTTATTGCAGGCGAAATGGATTCATTCAACCCTTCCACCGGTTGATTCTCTGAATCGGTGGAATGGACATGTACAGTAGTTTAGTTTGCATCTTTGTTTTTCAGTTTATGCATTTCATGTTCGTGGGATCGATTGTTAGCATGTTGTGAGTTATCCTAGCATCCTCATGTGCTAGGGTTTCGAAGGATAAATTTCTAAGCTTGAATTGTTCAGGTGATGATTCGGCCCGATCGACATGCTTTCTATGTGAAATTGTGAAGTTCTGAGAGTTTTTTCAAAAAATATACATTTGACAGATATACAACATTTGCATGCGACATTACAGACTGTGTATATTGCATCTGCATCTATGCACATATCGCTATCCGAATCGGGTCTTGAAACTTATGGAAAATGCATGTTTTGAAGGCATCAGGATAATATAGTTTGGGTATATATTTCCTATACATATCATCTTCAGGATCATCATTTTGTGTGTATCTATCATCCGCATATTGTTGTTGTATGTTGGAGCATACACGCAGGCGAAGATACAGTCAAACGGGTCAACGGCGAGTCAAAGTCACATATGCCAAAGAAAGGAGGAGGATCATCTTTTGTTTGAACATCGAGTAGCCGAGGATCACATAGATTATCATTAGGATATTAGAGTATAACCCGACAATTCATGTCATGTTACGGAGTATGTAAGTGAGTCTTATATCCGGGTGACGTCGACATCGGAGGAAGTAATAGTGCATGTGATGTCATCGTCATCAGGACATTCCCGAATATCACCCGATAAAGTTTTATCCTGCCGACGGTAAGTGTTTGGGCATAGGCGGAGGACATCGGGGAGATCAGTGGATTGCGGAAGGAATATTCGGTGGAATATTCTTCATGTGCATAAAGTGGAGTATCCTCATTAGGATGTTTCAATATGAACTGATAAGTTATATCCTGATGCTGGTTGTGTAAGTGGGTCGAATATCGAGGTGACGTAAGCATCCGAAGAGAGGTGCATGAGGTTGTCATCATCAGGATATATGGGAGGAACCTGATATTTTATATCTTGCTGATAAAAGGTGCCGTTGATGCCGAACTTCATGATGCTGCCGATAGGTGCCGAACATCATGATGCTACAGATAAAGTTTAGCGGTAAGGTGAATAGTGATCGTCAGGAAGATAATTGTGTTCACCGAATATGATGATGATTCTGGTAGGTGAATATGATGATCTTGCCAATAGGAAGTAGGATTAGCTATTTGGTGGGTTTAGTGGGTTTTTCACCCTGTTTGTAAGCTTTTCTTGTGTGGCTCTATCTCTCTTTATCAGTCCTCTCCATCTCTATCTCTAAACCCTAAACCCTAAATAATTCCCCTAAACCCTAACCCCTAACCCATAAACCCTAAACGCTAAATAATGCCCCCGAACCCTAAACCCTAAACACGAGCAACCCTAAACCTCTATTTCCCTATCTATCACTTATCTCCCTATCTCTATCATCTCTCTACCTCTCAATCTCTCTCCCTATGTTTCTAGACATCTCCCTCACTCTCTATCTCCCTATCTCTCCCCTCCATCTCCTCTATCTATCCCTATCGGTCCTATCTCTCTAAACCTTAAACCTGAGCAACCCTAAACCCCTAAACCATAAACTTGAGCAACCCTAAACCCTAAACCCAAGCAACCCTTAACGTCTATCTCCCTATCTCTATCGTCCCCCCCTCTCTCTCTCTCTTTGTGTATATATATATATATATATATATCTTTCTCTCTCTTTCTATCTATCCCTATCTCTCCCTAAACCCTAAACCCAAGCAACCCTAAAGCTCTCTCTCTCTCTCTCTCTCTCTCTCTCTCTCTCTCTCTCTCTCTCTCTCTCTCTCTCTCTCTCTCTCTCTCTCTCTCTCCTCTCTCTCTCTCTCTCTCTCTCTCTCTCTCTCTCCTTATCGACAAAGGAAATGGAAACAAGAAAACTAGGACATGCAAAGAGGGATGAGGATATAAATTGGGAGAATGAAATGGAAACAAGATAAAATGAAAGTTAATTAGACGGGAAGAATGATGAGAGGAGAGGTGGAAAATAGTAAAATAGGGAAAATTTGGAAAGGAAAAGGACAACTAGGAAAACTATGGTTAAGAGGTGAAAAAGAGAGGAGAGGAGGTGGGAAAAGAAGTTAAATGGACACAAAGAGATGAAGATGAATGATGAGAGAGAGAGAGAGATGCATAAAATTCATTTTAATTACTTTATAAGGCACTCGTGTTTTTGCCTGCTTTGGGAAATTCTGACCCTAAGGGTTGGATTTTCCTTGGCGATTCATGTGCTTCTTTTAGTTGCTCACTTAGCTCTTTTCTTCTTTCCTAGGACTTCTTGACTTGCTCCTTTAGTTTTAGAATGCAATCATCAGCTTCTTTGTGTTGGATCTAGGGCATACAACTGAGAGGGGGGGGGTGAATCAGTTGTATAAAACTTCTTGCTCTTTCAAACACTTGATTCTTGTTGTTAGTTAGTAGCATATCAATTAATCATCCATGAAAGCATGATACATAAACACAAGAGCAGATAAGCATCAACACATTGAACACCAAGATTTTGACGTGGAAAACCCGGTTAAGGGAAAAACCACGGGGTGATTAACCCAAGAATTATTCTTTGTTAGAAGAATAAAGAAAAATGAATGGCACATGCCAATTAGGGCTCACTGCCCGAGCACACTGCTCACAAAGAGGCCCACTGCCTACAAGGAGACACACTGTCTACAAAGTGATAAAAATCACAGTCTTGAACTGGAGAATGACATCTCTACCATGTCCGGATCAGTTCCAATTAAGCCCAAAAACCTCTGTTCTGCCTTTCGCACTTCTCTTCGCTATGCCACACTTATCCACACACCCATACCATGAAATGAACTCACAGACCGTTATTTATACAAGACATCGACTTAGGATCAAACATCTAAGTCGGCAAACAATCATAAGAGTATCCGCAAGATGAATAACACATCCGGTCGGCCACCACAAGAACATTCGCAGGATGAACAACTCATCCGGTCGGCTAAACAGAGCAAGAGCTTCATCCGGAAGAATAACTTCAATTTCGGGCTCTACTATCAATGCAGATCAACAACACAACCTCGACACGATCCAGAGAACTTCACACGCCTGCCTGAATGTCCGGATACATCCGCACTTCCTTTACTTGCTGGAATCTCTTGTCTTCCTCATCCGGAACTTTAAGAACACAGTATGTCGCCACTGTAGAAGGTATTTCCAGACCTTCAAATCATACATTATCAATGCGGACCAATGACACACCCTCAACATGATCCAAGAACCTTCACAAGCCTGTCTGAATGACCAGGTACGTCCGCATTTCTTTTACTTACTGAAATCTCTTATCCTCCTTATCCGGAACTTCAAGAACACAGTCTGTCGCCACTGTCATAATGTAAGAGGTACTTCCGGACCTCCAAATCATACACAACTCGAGATGGCACATCACAAGGACATCCCAAATACTCTTTCCAATCCGCAGATTAGAATTGTACAATTTCGGACCTCACCGGACCTTTCTGTGATCCTCTGTCACCTCTAAGCACTTGCCGGAACTGGTTCCACACAGACAGCCATAACTTCTTCAGGTCTTCATGCAGACCTCTGAAAACTTGACTGAAGCATCTCAGGACTCATATCTGAAAACCCTTTAATCCGCATCCTCCGGTTTTCAACCTATCCAATATATTTGCCTTCTTCTCAACACTGTTCTTCACTATTCCTGACTGAGGGTAATTTTCTCAATATCCTCAACACACAGCTCATCCAATCCTTCTTGTTAATGTAATATGAGTATGTTGACATCAATGACAACACTGGTTCACCTCATACTTGCAACACTTTGATATTTTCCACCAAATATTTGATATCTACTTCAGACTTGTCAAGATCTTCAAGAGTAGCTTGTAGTTGTTCATTGTTTATATATATACAATCACCAATTTTAATGGTACTTGGATGACTTGCTTCTAGAGAAGTGAGATATCCTTTTACTGCCATGTGTACACTTTCCCAGATCTTCCTCAAGTTGTTAAGTTCCTTCCAAGGAACCTTGCTCTTATAGCAATTGTTGATCACAAAGAGTACTAAGAGGGGGGGTGAATCAATATTCTGTAAAACTTTTCTTTCATATATTTATTAATCCATTTACCACATTCAATAACATGAAAGCAAAACAAACATAAGAAGAGCAGCCACAAAGTCATAACACATAGACACTAGGATTTTTACGTGGAAAAACCAAAAAGGGAAAAACCACAGTGAGTGTTAGCTCACAATATATTATGATATCAAACAGAATTACATGAAGGCTCACTGCCAAGAAAATAGAAGAGGAGATAGAAGAAGGATTGGCTCAGTGCCAAGAGGTGACTGCTGCAAATGCATCTACAGAATGTTGAAGCGCAGTTCCATTAATAGCTCAGTATACAAACTCAAATGTCTTCATAATGTCTGTCATGCCTTTTTATTCTTTGCTTCACATATACTCTGCTCTTTTGCCCTCACTATCCTTTTCTGGTCACAAAACTACCTTATATCTCACACACATTGAATTTGCACTATTTTTGCACACCTTCATACCTTCAAGGATGAAATCTATCGAGTATATATATTCACATCAAGAATTTCCTCAAACTAGGTTGACATGCAAAAGATAAAGCTTGTATATTCAAGTTATACCTTGTCAGCCTGTTATTATGCCCCAACAACAATGCGAACCCAATCAATAATTTAAGACTCTTCATATGAGTCTAGACTTAACGTAGAACCACTTAGATTAATGATTCCAATCATATACCTTCACCTCATATCGATCTAACATTACTGTCGGCTTAACCCTTAAGTGCACACACAACTAGCTTGACTATCATACCATAACTTTTCATGCGAACCATATGAGACCTTAAAATTTAGAACCAACATTCATTATGGACCTCTTATCATACCTTCAAAACCATAGAGCATAATACTATTTGATAGTGAAATGCGGATCTTATAATTGTTGTTCTGTCACAGACAAATATTGTCAACCTGAAAGCTAATACTAGAGAACTTGTAAAATGTGTACCGATGAACTTCAAGCTCTACAAATCTAAATTTAGATGCTCATGGCATGTATCTTCAATTCCTTAAAACCACAAATCAAAATATTCATCAGTGGAGGAATGTAGACCAAATTACTCATATACTCTGCACTGTTTTTGACTTAACTCTCTTCACCTGGACTTAGACATTTCACCATACGACTTCCGGAGGAAATCAAGACTTGACCACTGAATCATGACTTCACCAGATAGCTATGAGTAACATACCAGAACCGCATGACAAGATCTTCAATTGCGGAGGAGTACCAACTGAATTACTATCACTAACTTAGTATCCTGTCAATACTTAGTCAATTTTGGCTAAGTTAGTCTTTCCGGACCAAAAGGCTATACACAACTTTGTCACAGGAATTGTCTCCAAACATGTCAGGATGTTGCCACAATGACAACATCATATCAACAGTGTCTCTTGACTATGTCGCCAACATAGACAAGGCATGTGAATTGTTTGACATGATGGCTCAAAGAAATGCTGTCATGGAATGCAATGATTGCAAGATATGCACAAAATGGTTTTTTTGATAAGGCTTTAGAAACTTTCAAGAAAATGTAATTAGCGGGTGTAAATCCAAATTCCACAACCTTAGCCAGCATCCTTGTTGTCTATGCCCAAATGGGATCTTCAGAACAGGGTATGGACATCCATCAAAGCATAAAGGAAATGGGAATCTTGTTAAATGTTGTAGTTGCAATTGCCCTATGAGACATGTATGCAAAGTGAGGAAGCATAGACAAGGCACGTGAACTGTTTGACATGATGCTTCAAAAAAATGTTGTCTCATGGAATGCAATGATTGCAAGATTTACACAAAATGTTTTTTTTATAAGGCTTTAGAAACTTTCAAGCAAATGCAATTGGTGGGTGTAAAGCCAAATTCCATGGCCTTAGCTAGCATCCTCCTTGTCTATGCCCAAATGGGATCTTCGGAATAGCATCCATCAAAGCATAAAGGATATGGGAATTTCATCAGATGTTGTAGTTGCAATTGCCCTATGAGACATGTATGCAAAGTGTGGAAGCATAGATAAGGAACGTGAACTGTTTGACATGATGGCTCAAATAAATGTTGTCTCATGGAATGCAATGATTGCAAGATATGCACAAAATGGTTTTTTTGATAAGGCTTTAGAAAGTTTCAAGCAAATGCAATTGGAGGGTGTAAAGCCAAATTCCACAACCTTAGCCAACATCCTCCTTGTCTATGCCCAAATGGGATCTTTAGAATAGGGTATGGATATCCATCAAAGCATAAAGGATATGGGAATTTCGTTAGATGTTGTAGTTGCAACTGCCCTATGAGACATGTATGCAAAGTGTGGAAGTATAGACAAGTCACGTGAATTATTTGACATGATGGATCAAAGAAATGATGTCTCATGGAATGCAATGATTGCAAGATATGAACAAAATTATTTTTTTGGTAAGGCTTTAGAAACTTTCAAGAAAATACAATTAGCGGGTGTAAAGCCAAATTCCACAACCTTAGCCAACATCCTCCTTTTCTATGACCAAATGGGATCTTTGGAACAGGGTATGGACATCCATCAAAGCATAAAGGATATGGGAATTTTATAAAATGTTGTAGTTGCAACTGCCCTATGAGACATATATGCAAAGTGAGGAAGCATAGACAAGGCATGTGAATTGTTTGACATGATGCTTCAAAAAAATGTTGTCTCATGGAATGCAATGATTGCAAGATATGCACAAAATTTTTTTTTTTATAAGGCTTTAGAAACTTTCAAGAAAATGCAATTGGCAGGTGTAAAGCCAAATTCCACAACCTTAGCTAGCATCCTCCCTGTCTATGCCCAAATGGGATCTTCAGAGCAGGGTATGGACATCCATCAAAGCATAAAGGATATGGGAATTTCGTAAGATGTTGTAGTTGCAACTGCCCTATGAGACATGTATGCAAAGTGTGGAAGCAAAAACAAGGCATGTGAACTATTTGACATGATGGCTCAAAGAAATGTTGTCTCATGGAATGCAATGATTGCAACATATGCACAAAATGGATTTTTTAATAAGGCTTTATAAAGTTTCAAGCGGAGGGTGTAAAGCCAAATTCCACAACCTTAGCCAACATCCTCCTTGTCTATGCCCAAAGGGGATCTTCAGAATAGGGTATGGACATCCGTCAAAGCATAAAGGATATGGGAATTTCGTAAGATGTTGTAGTTGCAAATGCCCTATGAGACATGTATGCAAAGTGTGGAAGTATAGACAAAGTCATGTGAACTGTTTGACATGATGGCTCAAAGAAATGTTGTCTCATGGAATGCAATGATTGCAAGATATGCACAAAATGGTTTTTTGATAAGGCTTTAGAAACTTTCAAGCAAATGCAATTGGTGGGTGTAAAGCCAAATTCCACAACCTTAGCCAACATCCTCCTTTTCTATGCCCAAATGGGATCTTTGGAACAGGGCATGGACATCCATCAAAGCATAAAGGATATGGGAGTTTTGTCATATGTTGTAGTTGTAACTACCCTATGAGACATGTATGCAAAGTGAGGAAGCATAGACAAGGCATGTGAACTATTTGACATGATGCCTCAAAGAAATGTTGTCTCATGGAATGCAATGATTGCAAGATATGCACAAAATGTTTTTTGGATAAGGATTTAGAAACTTCCAAGCAAATGCAATTGGCGGGTGTAAAGCCAAATTCCACAACCTTAGCCAACATCCTCCTTGTCTATGCCCAAATGGGATCTTCGGAACAGGGTATGGACATCCATCAAAGCATAAAGGATATGGGAATTTTGTAAGATGTTGTAGTTGCAACTGCCCTATCAGACATATATGCAAAGTGAGGAAGCATAGACAAGGCATGTGAATTGTTTGACATGATGCCTCAAAGAAATGTTGTCTCATGGAATGCAATGATTGCAAGATATGCACAAAATGTTTTTTTTGATAAGTCTTTAGAAACTATCAAGCAAATGCAATTGGCTGGTGTAAAGCCAAATTACACAACCTTATCCAACATCCTCCTTGTCTATGCCCAAATGGGATCTTCGAAACAGGGTATGGACATCCATCAAAGCATAAAGGATATGGAAATTTCATCAGATGTTGTACTTGCAACTGCCCTATGAGACATGTATGCAAAGTGTGGAAGCATAGGCAAGGCACATGAACTGTTTGACATGATGCCTCAAAGAAATGTTGTTTCATGGAATGTAATGATTGCAAGATATGCACAAAATGGTTTTTTTGATAAGGCTTTAGAAACTTTCAAGCAAATGCAATTGGTGGGTGTAAAGCCAAATTCCACAACCTTAGCCATCATCCTCCTTGTCTATGCCTAAATGGGATCTTCAAACATGGTATGGACATCCATCAAAGCATAAAGGATATGGGAATTCTGACAGATGTTGTAGTTGCAATTGCCCTATGAGACATGTATGCAAAGTGTGGAAACATAGACAAGGCACATGAACTATTTAACATGATGCCTCAAAGAAATGTTCTCTCATGGATTGCAATGATTGCAAGATATGAACAAAATGGATTTTTTCAAAAAGGCTTTAGAAACTTTAAAGCAAATGCAATTGGCACGTGTAAAACTAAATTCCACAACCTTATCCAACATCCTCCTTGCCTATGCTAAAATGGGATCTTTGGAACAAGGTCTGGATAGCCATCAAAGCATAAAGGATATAAGAATTTCGTCACATGTTGTATTTGCAGCTGCCCTTGTAGACATGTATGCAAAGTGTGGAAGCATATACAAGGTGTGTGAATTGTTTGACATGATGCCTCAAAGAAATGCACAGTCTCATGGAATGCAATGATTGCAAGATATGCAGAAAATGGATTTTTTGAAAAGGATTATAAACTTTCAAGCAAATGCAATTGGCACATGTAAAACCAAATTCCATAGCCTTTGCAAGCATCCTCCCTTCCTGTGCCAAATTAGGATCATTAGAACAGGGTATGGACAACCATCAAAGTATAAAGGATATAGGAATTTTGTGAGATGTATTTGCAGTTGCCCTTGTAGACATGTATGCAAAGTGTGGAAACATAGACAAGGCATGTGAACTGTTTGACATGATGCTTCAAAGAAATGTTGTCTTATGGAATGCAATAATTGCAAGATATACAGAAAATGGATTTTTTGACAAGGCTTTAAAGAAACTTTCAAGAAAATGCAATTGGCAGGAGTCAAGCCAAATTCCACAACCTTATCCAACATCCTCCTTGCGTATGCCAAAATGGAATCTTTGGAACAAGGTGTGGACAACCATCAGAGCATAAAGGATATAGGTATTTTGTCACATGTTGTATTTGTAGCTTCTCATCTTGTAGACATGTATGCAAAGTCTGGAAGCATAGACAAGGAACCTGAACTGTTTGACATGATGCCTCAAAGAAATGCACTCTCATGAAATGCAATGATTGCAAGAAATGCACAAAATATATTTTGCAACGATGCTATCAAAATATTTGAGTTAATCAAACCATACTTGACACATATATTAAAATATAATTAAACATAATATCATTTCTTGGAAACATTGAAGAACATGTATGCAATATCAAAACTTTTAAGCATGATACAATATCTATCATGTAACCATAATTGATCATCATAATATATTTAATGTAAAATGTCATATACATAATGTCATGAAAATAACATATAGTGTATATATAAAGCCATATAGGCATGTACAAAAAAGCAATATATGCATATACAAAGATATACATCAATAAAATACAAAAGTATGTATACAGAGCCATCTAGGCATACCAAAAAACTCCCAAAATCAAATTTCCTATGAATTGCTATCAAATAATTGACAGTCCTTTCTTGGCCATGAATATGGAGAGTCAATCAGTGACTCATCCTCTCTCTCTCTCTCCTGTTGACTAGACCTCCTCAACAGAGATTTTTGAAGGTCCACCTATTAGTACAATCAAACAATATCCACATTAATATAGAAAACATGAAATATACAACATGGCATATGTAATCAATCACTTACTGCTAGCTTGTGATCCCTCTCGATCTTTTTTGTCTCTCTTCATCCGTAGCTAGATGGGTTGGAGTTGTGACCACCTGTGAGAAGCATGAAGAAGCAAAATTGAGTAAACATGAATATCATTTATATACATTAAATGACATGAGATAAAACAAGAAATACAAAATGACATTTACATGTTATTGGCTCATACCTCGGTCAAAGGATTTGCAGACAAAATAACTGCAACAATGCCCACCTCCGCTGACTAACAAAGATGAGGAGGAGTCTCTATATTCAACATCTAAAAATAGAGTTCAAGGTTATTTTACCAAAACAGATACATAACATTATTTAAATGCATAATGATTACAAATGGTAAAATTTACCTCAATGAAAGTGCTTTTGCGTGCAGGGGACCAAGGAAATCATGGTGGTGGTGAAGCTCCCTGTTCATCATCAAATTGTCACTAAATAAGATTACCATTGATATATGTACTATATTTATGATCTTGTGATTAATTACATACCTATTGACTTGACCTCCTCTCATAACCCTGTATTGGACGGCTAATAGATGCAGGATGAATACTTTGACCCTGGAATTTCATAGTGCAGACAATTACATACATTAATTTTGACTTATAATATAGATACTCATATAATTAATTAGAAATTTCAAATAAAAATATATTAAATCAAGCTAAACCTTGTAAAAAATTACCTCAGAGTCAATACCAAATGTTTTCTGCAAGATGACATATGTGAGGGCAATATCATCCAATATGGATGTGTCCATCACTGACTTCTACCCCTGAGTCGCAGCATCTTGACACTCTGCAGCATCATCTAGATTGCCTAAATGGCGAGAGTCCTAGGTCCCATAATCGTACAAGTTCCCACATGAACTACAAAGATATGGGGACCAACGACGCCTACTACTCTTACCCTCATCAACCTGGGTAAGATTATTGCCATGCTATGCTAGAGACTAGGTAAGAGAACTCAATGAATGCAGTGTCTCCACCTCAACACTCTCCTTCAAAGTCGAAGGGAGCAAGATATGTGCTAGCCTCATGAGGGGTCTAGGTATGCGGTTCTAGTCTCGATGTGCCCCCTGTCTATCTTGGGCAGTGCCACCACCTCTGCTTTGGAACTCAAATGTCAAAGTAATTAGGAATCTGGTTGAGGATGAACTCACAATAGAGTTTCCTCACGAAATATTGCGGCACCTCATTATTATTACAAGGACGCTCATTAAAGACCATGTACCATCTATCCTGAAAGTTTTGGGATATACCATTGTGGACACACCAATGAATCGAGAACCGTTTGCAACTCTCTTCTAGTGTTTGGCCAGTTTTAGGATTGATAAAATGTGAACATAATTAAGATTTTGTAATTTTTTTGTCCTTAACTTGTTTGTAAGACAAGTTGTCAGTATAGTATTGATGACTCCTCTCCCTATAGTCATTCCATTCAGTGATTTGGTTTGTCACCAATTCAATATGAGAAACAATGACCTCTAATGACTTGGTAAGGGCTCTCCTATGATTGGTGCTTGCATTTGGAGTATTTAATGTTTCAATTAGGATTTCAAGTTGTTTTTTGTTTTCTTCAATTCGCCCTAAATAGTTTTCTTGTGTGTCTCTTTGATGGTGAGGACGTGAAGGTGGGGGGTTTTGAGGGTTCTCCCTCAGTTTGAGGGGGGTTGTTTTGAGCCTCCTCTCCTGGATTAGGGTTTTGTGGTGGCTCATTGGCTGAAAATTCAAGATAAAAATCCAATCAACACTGCAAAATTAAAATTTCTTTTCAATTTCACAAAAAAAAATCAAACCTACCTTGCTTAACTACTACACCCTCTACACCTCGTGCACGACGTCCTCGGGAGCGGGATTAGCGAGGTGGCATAGTGAAATTATCAATTGCCCTTTGAAATTGTTGATTCGATCTTTTTTATAACGCGCTCGCGGTAGAAGAAGTGAAACCTGTGGCCAATTTTTGCAAATGAGCCCAGGTATCACTTTTGCTTCTTTTATTTTGATTTCTTACTAACCTAAAATACGAGTGCGTTATAACGTGCTCACATTATAGCTCATATGGGACCAAAAAGTGGTTGTGGCCACTTTTTGGTCCCCCATCTTTGTGCCACTTTTTGGTCCCCCATCTTTGTGCATTGACCCTAAGATAATAAAATATAAATTTATTTTATTGAAAAAGAGACATCTAAAATAGAAAGGGTGAAAAGAGATTAAAAGAAAGGTTAAAAAGTTAAAACGAACATTATAAAAATAAAAAAACACTCATATTCAAGTGAGTTTTGTTTGCGAAGAGTGCAAATAGAAATTTAATAAATTGATCTTTCCACCCTCCCCAACAATCCTAAACATCACCTTGACACATTCAATTATCAAGAAAGTGAAGGCAAGCAAGTTTTATGAAGCGCACTCTGTCACATTGTTTATATGCAACATAATTAAATCCCACATATCAAATCAAGTTCGCATCACTCAAGATTAACCTTGTAGCACTTAGGATTGAACCCTAGGGAATTCTTAGAAATGCATTCATTAGACAAATGACAATAATTTCTAAATAAAGACAAATAGATTCAACATGATATTAACAATATTTTTACATCATTGATTCTAAGACTACATATCCTAACTCCTTTCATTTCATTTCTAAACATTTACTTTAATAATCAATCCAACTCTTTTATCTAAATTAATTATTTAATTACTAATTTGCAAATATAAACCAAACCTCAACAATAAAAAAACTTTGCATTTAACTAAGTATTCCTTAATGGAAAATGATTATTGCTTTCAGATTAAAAAGAGGGAAATGGGTGAAATGGTCAATAAATTCTGGGCCTTGAAAACCAAGCACTTGTATGGATGAGGGGCAAAGCAATCACTGATATTTGTACGGCTCAAGAAGATTCATTGAATGTTGAGCATTGTATTGCGTCACCATGACTTAGATATGAGATAAAACCAGATCTCCAACCGGTAATTATACTGGAATTTATGGGAGCCACAGATCACGGAAATTTTAATGGTGATAGATTTACCAGTACATCCCCACGCCTTGATGGTCAGTAAGTATCTACACAGACCCAGGACCCACAATCATTTATATTTCAATATATGGTCTGTGATTGGAACACCGTAAGAATATTAGATTTTCAGAGCATTCAATGTCATTTCTTTAAACAGTGGTTTTTGGTTTGTTAGTAAAACTGAATGATTTAGAAAGATGATTTTTTTTTTGGGTTAAGTGTAAAGATTTAACTGTAAATGGTTGTCAAATTTGAATTAAGATTTTTTTGGGTGAACACATTCAAACTATTACAATCTATCCATAATGCATTATAATTAGCTGATAGGCTTTTATATGTGAGCATTCTAGTGGTCGGAATTGTCTCATGCCGTAAAAAAAATCATGCCGGAAATTTTTTTGTCGGTTGTTCCTATCGGCGTATTCCTTGAACCTCCTATGGGTGCAAGTGCTAGTTATACTCTTAATTAGCTGATAGGCTTTTATATGTGAGCATTATGGTGCTCCTAAAATTGTCTCACACCCTAAAAAATTTCATGCCTTTATATGTGAGCATTATGGTGCTCCTAAAATTGTCTCACGCCCTAAAAAATTTCATGCCTTTATATGTGAGCATTATGGTGCTCCTAAAATTGTCTCACGCCCTAAAAAATTTCATGCCTTTATATGTGAGCATTATAGTGCTCGGAAAATTGTTTCATGCTGGAAAATTTTCTAAACTCGTCGGTATCGGTGTATTCCTTGAACCTCCTATGGGTGCAAGTGCTAGTATAATTAAGGCTTTATATAGAAGTGAAGAGATAAATAATATTACAGTTAATTCTCTTTCAATATAAATGAGAGCTTTGGCTAAGGACCTTTTCTTAAGAAAGGATGTGAGCTAAACTATCCAAGGAGTGGAAGTGTGGAAGGTTCATATTTCACTATGTATTACTATAATTTAATCAGAGGAACATAGTTGTGTGGAGCTTGAAGAAGCTCAAAGAGACAACTCAAGGGAATGGAATTTTTGAATTGGGGATAAAGAAAGCATTTTTCTAGCACAAAGATGTTTATATAAAAATGTGTAAAAATTGGTTTAAGTTTCATCATGTAAAGATGTACATTTGTAATGGTGAAATTAGCATATTCATGGAATTTTTCATTTGGTTTTGTGTCCATTTTGATGGGAATGTCTTAATGCAATAACATATCGATAAGTGACATACTCTTGTATTAGGTTTGGATCATAACCTGATCCCTATCTATCTTTATTTACCCTCATCTACATCAATTCTCATACATTTTCCCTTTACTCATTTTATTGCACCCTCATTCACATTTACTTTCATACAACTTGAAATTATCACATTAGCCCTAAGGTTTATTTTTGAGTGGCTTAGGATTGACCTAGTTCAATCTCAAGGCACATGGGAATGAACCTAAAATTCAAAAATTTCAAATTCAAAATTTTGAATCTCTTGTCCCACTCTATTACTCATTATGAGTCGATGTAAAACACATTTGTACAACATGTTGCTATGTAATGGTATTTTAAGACATCCGATGTGCACATAATTTCATAAGGAAGAATATGCAAGAAAAAAGGAAACCATTAAAACACACTTCAATTTCTAAAGGGACAAAATAATTGAATCTGCATATAAGCCATTTGCATGTGGTGAATGTTGTCTTCAATATTGCTCATCACCATTAATCTAGCCCAACAAGGGGCTTGATCTAGGAGAAAACGATTACTTATCAAAGTGCCAAACTACCCAACAGTATTTTTAAACACAACCCTTGATGTATTTAGATGCATAAAAGGTGAAGGTGAACATGTTTTTAGGTGCACTTTTTGTTAGATCAATCTTACATGTCCATACTATTCCTGCACACAAAGTTCAATCTTATAGGGAATGGATTTGACCTAACTAAATTCTAAGAGCAACCTAGTTCAAATGTCGTCTATCTACTTTTTTGACACATATAAGAAGTTGTGATTTTGTTACAATTAAAAATTTATGATAAAAAAAATGGACAATTATCTATCAATCATTGAAATCAGCTATGTACTTTCATTTATATTATTTTTAGATTTCAAAATTTAGCTATATGATCTATCACAACTCTAAATTAGGTTAAGTGCTTGTCATATTCATTAAACCTAATTTAAGTAAAGGAATCCACTCATTTCCTTAGATTTTTGGTGAACCTGACTTATCTATCAAGTTGGCAAACTACTCAACGTTGTTTATAAACAATATCTTGATAGATTTAGATAGATAAAAGGTGAGGGAAAACATGTCTTTAGGCACATGTTTTATTAGATCAGTCTTGCATGCCATATTCTTCCCACACACAAAGTTCAATCTCACAAGGAGTGGATTTGACATGACTAAATTATGAGAGCAACCTAGTTCACATGACATTAGTCTACTTCCAATGTACATAAGAGGTTGTGATTTTGAATTATAATTAAAAAGTTATGATACAAAGTGGACAACTATCTATTGATCATTGAAATCAGCTAATTGTTTTCATTTATATTATTTTAAAATTTAAAATTATTCTACACAATTTGTCACAACTCTAAATTAGGCTAAGTGCTTGTCATATTCATTAAGCCTAATTTTAGTAAAGGAATCTACTTATTTCTATACATTTTTGGTGAACCGGTGACTTATCTTACACCCTATAGGGTTTGGACTTAGGGTTTTACCATCTAAATTAGGATTTTTCAAATCTATTTTTATGAGTGCTATATCTCATTTTCATATTTTCTTAAGGTATGATTCCCTTTCTTGTTTGTGCTCCATAGCCTACTCTTATTTTAGGGTTTGTAATTCATCATGTGACTTTGCTTTTGACCACCCTACCCTAACACTATTTCCCCTAGGGTTTGTATTTGTTGATTTGTTCTAGATTTGATATTTGTTGCTTTCTCTAATTTCATATTAGATTTTCATTGTCTTTTATATCCCTTTAACTTTAGGGATTGATCCTTTCATTACCTCATATGTAATTCATCGCACCAACTTACCCTTGGAGTGTGTCAATGTTTATCATGGATCCTCATAGGTCATGTACTCTTGCTAATTTACATGCATACATATCTAATTTTGTCATGTTCCTATTTTTGTGGCTTTTGATCCTTTATCCTTGATGCACTTATGTCCTTTTATTCTATGTGTAAGGATGCATTTTTAATAAACGTGTTATTATATTGTGCATTTTTGTATCCCTCCAAGTTCATAGATTTAGTTAGTGCTCATCCTTTTCTCTTGAATATCCTTATTTAATTTGTCCGTGAGCTTCATGTTGATCATATTTCACCTATATTTTGTGATAGTTATGAGCTTGCACCTAGTGAGATTTTACCTTTTGACACACCTTGCATGATGGATATTGATAAAGTGGTACCTCCTTTTCATGACATTGTTGCACCTTATGATGATCTTTCTTCTACAATTTACGATAACCTTGTGTCTATTCTTATGGATCTACCCTTTTTATACTTGATGATTTCTCATGATGCTCATTATTTCACATCCCATGTGAGTCCTACAGATAGTCATAATATTACTTTGTACAGTGATACCCCCATGATGATGT